>OU795038.1:55231159-58006427 GCA_917208275.1 Patella pellucida | reverse complement strand
TGATGTAAAATGAATAATTTGAAAATTTCATTCAAATTACTCTATTGCAAGCGATGATATTGGCCTTTAAATGTTTGATAGACGTGTGCAATGATTTCAACCACAGTCCTGGTTGATCGAAGCTAAGTCTCGAAAAGCCTGGAATCCGCCATATTGATTAAATCAACGCATCACTGAAAAGTTTTAATCTGTTTAATATCGGAGAAATCTGCTGCCATCCAGAGTTGATTAAGACCTGAATCAGTTAATTACTGTCTAATTAATACTTAAGAAAACATTTCAGGCCCAAAGAAAGACATGCCATGGGCAGATTTAGCTCTTAACTAATGTTTCTTAACCCTTTCACTGCTAAGCTTGTCGTACGGTTTAATGCTAGAGCTTAATTATGCAAAACATGCCAATTGAACTCCACATGTAAAACATGATGAATATTTTTAATCAAAGTGAATTTTTTGATCAAATTCCATGAAAAAACATTTATACAGAGAAAATGGGACATAATTTTCAAAAAAGAAATACTACGTGGTCAGGTCACGTGACCTGGTGGCCATCTTGTATTTTCAGAATTTAGGTACTCTTATCCAACTTTCACTAAATATTTGACAGAATCATGTGACAGATGTGATAATTTGTTGTATAGAATATGAAGAGGCCAATATTGTCTATATTTTAGCGAAATTTGGTGAAAATATATTGAAAAATAACCGAGTTATAAAGATTTTCCTAAAAAAAAAGGCGCGTAAAGTCAAATTTCATTAAAAATCGCAACGTGGGAAAGAAAGAATATGCATATTGCACACCGCAGGTAATAAATGATAGATATTAATAATCTAATGGAATTTTAGTATTACATTATATGAAAAACATTCTGGTGGAGATAATGGGACCACATTTGCAAACAAATATTACGTGCTTTGGTCATGTGACCTGGCGGCCATCTTGGATATTCAGAATTTATGTATTCTAATCTAATTTCCACGTAATAATTGACAGAATTACGAAACAGAAGGGATATTTTATTGTATCGAGCATTAAAAGACAAATATTGTGTATATTTTAGCTAGATTTGGTGAAAATATATTGAGTTATAAACGTCACACGTTTACGGGATATTTCTTTATCCTCCAATCTAAATTCGCGATTTTTATTTTCAAACAGAAATAAACATTAGAGAGCCATTAACATCTCTAATGCTGAAGAGTTGTGGGAAATAAGTATATTTAATCGAATCGATTATATCCCTTTGCAAATTAAACAGCCACGAACACTGACAAGTGAAACACTGCATACACCGCAATGCAGTGTATGCGCGTCTTAGGCTACATTTCTATACACCGCTATGCAGTGTACTAGCACTGAAAGGGTTAAAGCGAGTATTCATGTAACAGTAAATATAGTCTTTAATATCTGGATCTTTCCCTTGTCTTTTTTATCGTTGCTGTAATTTTTTTGAAAAGTATTACGTTTAAATGACATGTATTATTTTGTAAGCGGAAGGGGCAAGTCATTTCTTGCATCCTCTGACTAACCTCAAACGATCCCTCTGTGGACATCTGCTTACTCAAATCCAATAGCTTGTGCACAAGGGTGTCTTGAAGTGGGTGAAATCCAGTGCAACCTGATAATACCCTATAAAATACCCTATAATGTCGGGCCCAGAGCCTTATCTTTTGTCATCTCAAAGTGCCTAATTACATCTATGAACAGATGACAGATTACTCTGACATCCATAACCCTTGAAATAATAAAATTTACCTTTGTGATTCGAGCGTTTCCACCTGGACACAACTTAATATCACCATCTTTCATCAGCAGAACATAATTCCTACGTTCTAGACTCTTCCATACAGGATTACGACCCAGGTTAAAACTACTGTGTGGGAATTCATCCTGGGTGATGGATTTAAACGGACAAATTTTATACTCATACTGGTAAACTTTTAAATCAAAGCATTTTTCACTCAATAGAAAAAATACATTTTCTGGTCCATAATTCTGAAATGATTGAATACCAAAAATATGGTTGAAATATAAAAATTATGAAACAAATATCAAATATAGGATTTAATAATGAAATTCCGTCTTATGCACTTATTGGTCCCTTTTACCCCTTGAATGTAGCAATACTGTTAACAGTAGCTCAAGTATACTGTAGGATTTAAACTAGAGCCTATTTATCAGGATACAACTGTACAGATTATTGTTCAGTCAAATTCATTTCATATTTTAATTATTTACTTCATCTTAGTCTAAAAAAAAACAATTATTTATTGTGCACCTTCAGCAATGCAAATTGGTATACTTCAATCACATCATATGTGCTCTTATTATCAAGACTGCGAAAAAAGAATACGTTAATCTAAGAATCCAGTCTAAACAACCTGTAGAATGCAAACAAATTAGGTAGTGATAATAATATTATCTGCAGCATTCCCAATTGTTCATCATCTTGCAGAAATATTAGTATGCTTGAACCATATTATAATTGGGTTATTAGCGTCAGTACAATGCTTTAGGCAAGCACTGTCCTTTCTAATGAAGTTAGTTGATCATCTGACTAAATGAAATGAAAATGACATAATTATATAACTGGTCAATGCAAAAAGGCAAGCATCTTGCAAAACGTCATTAACTAGCTGGTCTCAAGCAAACATACTCAGTTGGAAAATCCCTAAAAAAACACCTAAAAAACCCCACATAGACGCACTGACTTACGATTTGCATCACTTCTGACAATGCCCAGACAGAACTAACTAACAACTAGTACTAGTACAATAACAGAAGTTAAACTTACAGCATCTGTGCCTAGATGTTTAGCTGCCGATAAATAATTTTGTCTTAATTTAAGACCCATCCTAAGGACTCGTTGTTCTTGAGCTTTATTACGTACATCATTCTGACAAATGTTAATACACGGGGTGTGAGATACGGAATACTTCTTACTATTATCTGTAAAATAATATTAAACTTTATTAAATATTAACAAACATAAGCAGAGATTCCAAGTCATATCTATAATTGAAATGAAACAGGGTTTATGTCTTACTTTTCTGCACCAACTGGGTATATGAAGATCAGCATACAACATGCTTGCTGATGAGAATTTAACCAAGACAGTGGCAGTATGGCCTTCTCTTATTCCCATTTCCAACTAATGGGGATCTTTAATGTGCTGCCAACTGTATGAATGGGACCTTTGTTTTTCTACATCATTTAACTACTAGAAAAATTATTTTCCAACCACTCTGTCCTGCACCACCTGCTAATCCAAACCCTAACTCTGGACCTAGCCCAAACACTTAGTCGCTTACCCTAACCCTAACCTACAATCTTTCTAACAATCATGTGCCCTAAACTTATTTACATCTCAGCGACCTTGACCAAATCTGGAGTTGGTCTTAAGAAATAGATCTAGACACTTCCACTCTCACACTTAAAAATATCTATAAAATAAAACCACTGAAAAAGGAATGATTTTCTTACCAACTATGCGAATATTGTCAGGCACTTTATGATTGGCCCATTCATCACTTCCATCACAACAATCACATATCCCATCATTCACTTTACTTCCTGTTATAAATAATGGCTCATCGCCTGGCATCTGATATTTACAATAAAATCTACAAACACAGAATGCCAGTCAATTAGGAGAAAGTAAAGTTGGGTTTACAAAACAATCAATTCGTCATAAATGTTTACCAAATCAAAGTTAACAGTGACCAATGTTTTGTTTTTCTCCATGCATTGCAGAATAACCATCCATTGATTTCTCGATGACATGCAATAAATGCTTGGATTTTCTAACCATCAATGTTGCACATTTAGTCACATTTTTTCGCGAACCAAGGAATCTGATATTTTTAAGTATTTAGAAATAGGCGTTTTTAATTTGCGCTCTGTTCTCAATACTTACAAATAACAGATTCATCAGTTTGCAAGAAAAGTGACGATTTATAACTCCTGGTGCCATGATAGAATGTTCTGGAACCAGATTATCCAATATCAAATCAAAGTCCCAAAAAAGGTGTCAATTTAATAAACACTGAATATGATACTATTCTGACCAACTACTGTACTGAAACTTTATGATTCTATTAGCAAAACATCGGTTTTGAGACTGCCAAAAAACAGGAACACGATTCTGTGTCACTTGTTTATAAATTCTGCCAATTGTGCAACTCACATAAATTGAAATAGGACTGTACTGTATAGAGATGAAAATACATTATGGGACATTAGATAAAGAGCTGGAAGCTCTAACTGTAATAGTTAAAATAAGATAATGTAAAGGGAATTTACTGAAAATTTTAATCATATTGATCCACACTGAACCAAGAATTTAGCGATTGAATTTTAGGCCTAGCCTCGATCATTATCACTAAAGTCGGTATGATAAAAAAAAACAGTCTCGTTTGTCTTTTGAATTAATCAGCAGCAGCAAACCAGGTTCTAATCCAGTACATATAAAAGGCTAGCTATGACACCAAGAGTTGATTAGGGTCTGGATAAGTTAAATAATGTCTAATTAATAATTTAGATAACATTCCAGGTCTAAAGAAAGACCTACAATTGGCAGATTTAGCTCGTGTATAATGTATGTTTAACAGAAGGACTTTAATTGGTGACAATAACTTACTTGGAATGTGGACAAGCATTGGTGCCAGGTTCATCTGATGAATCGGCACAATCACAATAGTCATCATTTAACTTACTATATTCTATCTTTACCTTCAATAGAAACATACAATTTAATATCGGTTAAAGCCAGATTGCAAACTACAATAATGTGAAAGCTTATTCTCTAACAGGAATAATTGTCCCAAAATGATCCAATTCTGCTCCAAAATATGATAAATCGAACACTTTGCTGCATACATTATGAACAAGCTGGTGCAACCAATATGTGTAGAGTAATATCTTTTGATGGGCCTATTTTTACCTTGTACTTGTAATATAATGACACAATTAATATTTTACAAGATTCTTCAGATTAATGTACACCATAATAATTTAAATTCGACACACTTTACATATACAACTGTGTTGATATCAGCCTGCTAAACTGCAGCTAATCAAAACAAAAGTTATCAGCGTTATTGGATCAGAGCGCATTCTTGGAACTGTAAGTCATTCGGTCATTAAAATAATATATAATGGAAAGGCTGACCTGCGTTGAAAAGATTTTAGAATTGTTATTACATCGTATTTTCATGAACTTCAATCATAACTGATCAATTTTGATAATGTATTGAATAATTGAAATGAAATAAGGTTTAACGTCTTAATTTTTTGCACCCACCAGGCTAATGAAGACAAGCATACTCAATGCAATATGTTATGAGGGACATTTTACCAGGACAAAAGTGTTTCTGTTTTAATATTCATCCAATTACAACCAGGGCCTAAAATAAGGTTAAATTCTCAGAGCACGGAATTGGAGTCAGCGGTCGGCAAGCGCCTCACAGGCGCAGCTAGCCGAAAATTTAGAAAATTGAGAGCTTGAAACCGGCATCTGTGGTCTATTCTGGTGCAATTTACATAGGAATTTATTTTGCCCGCTACCCTTGCTTGACCCTGAATTGGAGGGGGGGGGTCAGGAAAACCCCCAATGTCACTTGCCTACATTGATTTTTAGGCGGCGGCGGATCGAGCTCCATATTTCAATACTTAAAATCGCAGATAACACCGAAGATACGTGAAAATAAGTCAAAAACAATTAACTTTTTCAAAGTGAAAGTGAAATGACGGTCTGGATGTGGATATCAAGCCTACTGAAAAACTTGACTATAAGTATAAGAAAGCTAATATTAGTAAGCTGATGCGGCTGTCGATCACTCGACTCATCCGAGGTAGTCGCGATTGAGCGCAAGGTGATCTGATCTGATCAACTGACCACACCACAAGAACACAAGAAGAAACACCCAAAATTAGAGATCAGGAGGCTTCACTGACTACACTTTTTTAAGAGCACTTCACCATTTTTAAGAGCATGGTTTTCTTAATTTAGAAGCACAGATTTTTCATTTCGGGGCACGTTGGTGCTCCAAGGCACGTTATTTTGGGCCCTGATTACAACCATTGTTAAAGGTTATGTTACGTGCATGACGACAAGTACATATACATGGTCAGACTTTGGTTTCACGTCCTAACATGTAAACACTTTTCCATGCCAGGTCCTACATCATTGACTAGGCCATACCAACCTGGAATATTCAGAGTAATTTTCTTGGCCAACACTGATAGCAAACACAAGACCTCTTTGTTAGTAAAAAAGTTCTTAGCTATCATGACTCTGTATCAACGAAATAAGGTTTTGAAATGTCCCTTATTTGTAATTAGAATTATATTTTACCTGGTTTGCAGTATTCGTTCAATGAGGGAAATTTTTCCCGGAAAGCAGCGCCTACGGCCTACTTTTATAACAAATTCCAACTGCCAAGGGATCTTTTTCATGCACGCCAATGTGACACGGGATTTTGTTTTTTGTCCCATCTAGGGATCAAAAACCTGACCCCCAGACTAGCGAGCCAGCATCTTACCCACTTAGCCACGTGATCTCCAATTATCTTTAAAGCCAATCATTACCTTAGTAATAAGACAAGTAAACTGGCCTTGTTTATCAGGTTTATAAACTTCCTGATCCTTCAAATGAACGCCAGTTAGTAAACTCTTTGATTCTCGATCATCTTTCTCAATCTTTTTTTCAGCAATGGCCAGCTCCTTTGCAAAGGTCTCACCATCGTCAATATTACCAATATCTTCCAAAGTATATTCTGGTACTCGGCGATTCCAGACACTCAGGCGATTTAATGAGAAAAACTGCAGAAAGAAGAAAATGATCGCTATGGCAACAATTATCCCAAAAGTTTTATATTTTCTTTTACACAGATATCTGACTTTCATTTTCCTCATCTCCTATCTCACCATCCTTCATGTCGAATTAACAATCTTGAATCAAATTCAACAGTTTGTTGTCTGAAAAATATAGGTTTAAATTTTAAAATTATTGGTGTTTCCATTTTCCCTGTAAATAGAGATCTCTCATGAATTTTTTTCTACAACAAACAAAATCTATTTCTTTTCAACCTTAATTTATTTACTGAATAGAAAAAGAAACAACATTTTATTGTAAAGTACCATATCAAAACATGTTTTCTGGAAAACTCTTTCACAAACAGGATGTTATGTTTAAGGAATACAGGTTAGTTCATCCAACAACTGTTTCATCCCAACCTTTTTTTTTTATCGGGTTGTTTCATCCCCCTTGTTATTATAACTGAGTTGTACTTATTGTTAATTTAACTGAGCTGTACTTATTGTTAATTTAACTGTTAAACACTTGCTTATTGTTCAATAATCAATAATGTATGGAATAAAAAGGTTTTACTCATCAATTTTTGTTAATTACTGATAACAACCGGGATTATTTCGCCGCTATATATGTTTGTTAATTGGCGTTATGATTTTAGGCCAGTTCAATCTGATTAAAACACAGATCCAATTTTGTTTTGTTTTTTCTAATTCAAAATTTTGTTTTTACTTGTCTTTACTGCACTTGGATCTGGAAGAGTTGTTATTTAAATTGTGTTCTGCTTGCAATGAGGCGTAACAGCCAATCAATTGGTCCGTCAAATCGAGCGTTTGACCTTTTTTGCTCGGAACCATGGGTAGACATTACCAGTGATAGAAATCAAAACAAAGCGAAAGTAGATAAAAAAATATGGCAGTCGCTAATTGGTTAATCGAATGACTGATGTTATCAGGTCAAATGTCACTTGCTTGGTAGGCCTACTGACGTGAACTCCCATTATAGCTTCTTAGATCTAAAGCGTATGCAAGGGAAGAAGTTGGACACCATTCATGATAAAATTGCATTGACAATTGACATATTATCATTGTTATTACTAATTAGTATTAATGTATAAATAAATAATGAAAGGATCCATGTACATTTGGGATGAAACAGCCTGAGATGAATGGTAGTGCCTAGTGGGATGTTTTTGTTTGTTAGTGTGTTTCATTGAGCACTGTTCAATGAGAAATAATTGAATACTGCACATTGTTTCTTACATCATGTATGTAGGCCTGATTGAAGTGATGAGTAAGACGTGTAAAAATCCCCCCCCCCCATTCATTTCCTGAACCTGAATATGAAATGTCTGGAGGAGATTCGTTGGGTGCATGTTGATAGATATCTGAGAATTACAGATACATATGTGTAAAGAAAAACCTCTTGGCACTTTGATATCTTTGAACGAGCAGCCCCGAGATAAAACTGTTTTGGGATGAAAAAAAGAACTCGAACCCCATCCTTTTATTTTAATTTATCATTAGATTGAGCGCATCCCGGTCGCCATTGACTAATTCTGCGTGCACTCATGATGATTTAGTTCTCGATTTATCATACTAATTTCAGACAGTTAAAATTTGTCAGAAAGACTAGGCCCTACTGAAGAATCGATGCTAAAACAATATTACTGGTTTTTTCTGAAGATTAAAGAATTCTTCCATGGATGGCGCCATTTTGAATCATAAGTCACGTGACAGATGTACAAAATTTTCTCTAAAATACAATATGCTGCTATTTGTGATCAATGCTTTATTCTACAAATTCATATTTTCTAATTTTCAATATAAAAGCGTTGTTATCTTCCAGGTTTGGGTCTCCTCGTGAAAAACTGCAATTTTTTTGTTAATCGAGACTAATGTAAAAGCCAGTCACAACTTCCGCCTTGCCCCTGTCGGCCATTAAAATTCTGATTAGAAAATGTCACTGTCATTATGTTGAAATAGGTGTATTTGTCCTGGAATAATGTAAAAATGATGTCGCTGCGAAAAAGTTAAAATATATATTTATTTTTATAAAGCATTCCTTGGTCAAAAGGTGAGTATTTTACCGTCCTATATTTTTCAATGAAAAGTCTGATTCGGAAACGGACTGTTTTGATTTTTTTGTTTCGTTTTAACGTTTTATTTTCTGGAAGTCCAGGCCTAGCCTAAAATTGTTTTAATGTTGTGACCGTGTGCGTTTTGTCGATTGCGCAACGATACAAATAATTAAAATCCAATGCCCTTGATTGAATATCATAGATAGTAATAATAGTATTGATCCATTCTATTTGAAATTATAACAGACGGAAGAAATAATACTGATTTTTGTCATGATTAGTTACAAATTAGTAATAAGCATTTTTAGCCATTTATATTTGATTAGCACTTACTTCACAGGAATTTGTATTTGGCTGTTAATCTATTTTTAAGTTGTTAATAGGCCTCTAGAGACTACTGTCTGTTCCAGATGATACTCCGACTCGAAAAATGCTTGCCATGCCTTCAATTTTTAATTTAAATGCCTAAAACTTTGTGACATACCTGGAACTGTCATCCCTTTGATTTCTTCCCTTACAATTAATGACTAGAAGTCCGATAAAATATAGTATTCTCTTGTAAATTTCATATATTTCCACATCGTCACTTTCCTCAGAACATAAACATTCGACTACGCATGCGTTAAATGAGCAGTTGCATTTCGCATTAGGGTAGACAGGTACTTCACAAATTTGTTGCATTCCGTAAGTGGGACAAACAAACGTGGTCTGGAATTCAGTAAATAATTATTTAATGAAAAGAGTTATATTCTACTGGACCGATACGACCACCAATGCAATACATCGAAGTAGGGTCAAACGACTTTAAGCAAACCCAGAACCCCTTGGCCTTGTCCACTTAGGCCCGCCCAGATCGCTAGACCAAACATGGCTGTTTCGAGTAATAAAATGTAAACAAACTTCGATTTTTCAAAGGAGAAAGGCTATTAAAAACTTGTCCTAAACGTATTTCTCACAAGACAAAAAGCAACGGGGTGACTATTCCAGGTATTTCGCGAAGTTTTAGCCATTTTAATTATAATTGGAAGAAATGACAAGTAATTTTCGAGTATTACTATTACCTGGAACAGACAGTAGAGTTACAATTCATATTGTCAAACATGAAATGTTTACTAGTAGTAGGAAATGATAAACTAGTTTCACTGACACTCAACAGGTTACGCAGGCCTACAGTAGCTACGAGAACGTAGCTAAAAACTTTGTGATATACTGATGTGTTTGTTTTTAGCTACGATTGGCACCCATCAGTTTGGCGTTGCAAAATCAATTTTTTTATTAATACATACCGTAACATCTTTAAAATAAGATAAGTTTGTGCTATTATGACTAATTAAACTTATGAAGCTGCGGTTTTGTTCAACATTGACCTATATCAACATTCTTTCATAATTACACTCATAAGTGCATGCCAACACTACAATCCCTTTAGTACACGCCCCTTTTAACATATCCTGACGGATACGATCAAGTCCAAAAGTGCCTTTTTGTCTAGATTTCTATGGCTGTTATATTTAGCCCGGCATTCATGATGACAGTCGTCAAAATTTGCCTTTCAAAAAGATAGCGGTCCTATTATAACGGCCTAACACCTCGATTTTAAATATTCAGGTAAGATAAAGTCCTTAATTGTAGTTGTGTGTGGTGGAAATTATAAATAACAATAATAAATCGTTGTTTCGATGAAAAATGCTGTCAATTTTGTGTGATCTTAGCAGGCCTGATCCACGACGGGGATTGCAACGTGGGAGGTAATGGCATCAAAGCTTATCTCGAACCACGGAGGGTGAAGAGATAAAGTTTGTTATCTACGCCTACAGCTAAGTGGGCTAAGGGAAACCGGTAGTACTGATGCAAGGCCTATTACAGCACAGTCTATGTACATGTACATAGGTAGTCTTTGAAAAGACTACAATGGAATGTTGTAATCAGGGTTTCTGCCAGAAAAATCTTGAAGGGGGGTACAATTTATACGGTCGACCGATAAGCGCCGGCCTAATACCACTAATAAAAAGTCAAAAGAAGGCAGGGTGTACATGTATTGACCTGAATGGCAGAAAAGATGCACTCGATCACATCTTGAGATTTATATGATACAGTACGGTCATCGCGAAGGTTTGACGAAACACGATATTACCGTGTTTTTTATCGTGGAATTCCGTGAATTACCGAGTGAACACCGAGTGAATATCGAGTGACATGATAGTACTGCCTCGGTGTTGGAAACACGGTGTGACTCGGTGTTTATATTAATCCATGCCTCTGATACTCTGATCGCTTATTATTGTCGTTAAGTACATGTCTAACGATAAATTAGTGCGTACAAGGCAAAGTTTTTTGTGGAAAATATAAGAAATGGCAACAATCAAAGTGGGGTAATTTATTAGAAATAGGACCATTCAAAACAGGAAAGAAAATATTTATTAACATGAAACACGTGGTTAGTAAAAGGCTCAACCAAACGATAAATCATTAGTTGCACTTACGCCTACGGTTCTTTGATAATCATCCTTTCTCATAAAAGTTATATATTTATTGAAATCGAATAATATGCTGATGAATTTATTTGAAAATGACCTTGACAAAAACAAAATAAATATTAACACGACACGCAATCTTTTTACAAGCACCTAGAAATTGTGAACTGCACGTTGACATGCATGTCTCAACAAGCTTGTCAATACAAATCGAAAAAGTCTTACCAGGGGCGTAGTTGTATCCATCTAAAGTAATTCACATACTGATATATCTTTTCTGGTTTAAATCACAAATGAATTCACATAATGACAAATAAGTCACACTTGACATAAAATATCGGTAAATCACATCTCAATTAATATGTTTTTCTGGTTTAAATCACAAATGAATTAAAAGAATGTGTCTCCTGGTGTAATCACACACAATCAGAATTAAATGTCAACAAGTTTATAGAACTTGCTGAATGGAATGTTCTCCGGACAGAATTTAGATTATTAATAGTAACAGAGGCGACAAGACAATTACTCACATCAAAGAGAACACACATCAAAGAGTACTTGCCGATCAAAAAAAGCATGCATTAGACAAGGAATATTAGAGATGATGTTTGTGCCAGATTAAAAGAAAATATCATCACCGGTTCAACGAGTGATTTTCTTCCTCTTCTTTTGGTGTTTAACGTCTGCTTCCACTTAAGTGATATCACAGACAAGACATAGGAGAGCCGAAGCTGCTTCCTGGTTTTTAGAATATGATTTTGCAATCTTTCCATTTTGGCCTTAGGCCATGGATTAGGTTTTAGTGGGAAGTTCTTCCCTTTATTTAATAAAAACACATCGTTGGTAGATGATCTCTTTTGTTTCTGGATTGGTAGATGTCTTCTTTGTGGGATTTGTGTTTTTAGGTGCCAGACATGTCTTCTCGTGGTCTCCCCTTACTCCACTATCCCACTGGTATTTGTTTTGGCAGAATAGTGTTTAGATGCAGAGCCCATCTGATCATGACTCCCTCTTACTCCACTATCCCGCCAGTTTAGTAGATGTTAGTAGTAAATTAAACTAATATAAAATGAAATAAATAAAGAGAGTATAATAAAGTTGTAGTCAAAATAAATTAAAGGTAATAAAATAAAGTAAATTAAAGTAAAAGTAAAGTAAAGATAAAGTAAAGATAAAGTAAAATGAATTAATTAAAATTTATTAGTTAATTAATTTAAAGGTAATAAATGAAAATAAAATTAAATAAAATAAAATAAAATAAATTAAAGTAAAGTAAAGATAAAGTAAAATGAATTAATTAAAATAAAGTTGTAGAGTGGTTGGGCTTCCTTCGAGAGGACGTTTTTACTTCCCCACCCTACGTCGTATAAAAAAAAAATAAGTTGAGATAAAAAATAAGTAGAAAAAATAAAAAATAAATTGAAGGTAATAAATAAATATAAAATAAATTTAAGTAAAAGTAAAGTATAAAGATAAAGTAAAATGAATAAATTAAAATAAATGTATAGGATGGTTGGGCTTCCTTCGTGAGGACGTTTTTACTCAACCATCCTACGTTGTATGGAGAATTTATCTAGCCGTGACCCTTTCTTATTTCACTAATTTACTTAGTCCAACTGTGTCCATTAGGGTGTGGACTTCTTCGAAGATTTGTAGCTTCAGATCTGGTCTAGGGAAGAGTAGGTTCTTAGTGTTGAATGGTATGTTATTGGTCTCCATCATTCTCACTAAGTCCCGTCTCTCTTCCTTGTAAACCTCGCAGTCTACCAGGACATGGTTGGTGGTACACTCTTCTCCGCACTCACAGACGATGACTTGGTGTTTGTAGTCTCGCAGCCTCTCTTTCACCCTTAGTTTCGATATGAGTCTGCATATATCTCTTCTAGGGTGATTGGTTGCTGTCTTGGTGTAGATCTCGTCATCCAGTCGGAATCTGTATGTGTCAAGTTCAACGAGATTTAATTCCCAGATTGAATTGACCTGTCTTTTGACCATACTGTAGATTTCCGTGGTGCTGTAGTCTATGAGGCGGCGTGTAGCTGTGTCCTTGAGACCCTCGCTGGCGAGTCGATCTGCCTCCTCGTTTCCTTTAATGTTGACATGTGATGGAATCCACACGAGCTCTAATTTGCTTCCCTTCTCTAGGACCCTCTGATATAGCTGCCTGATTTCCAAAATGACTTCTGGTCTTGATTCCGAGTTGTCATTTTGGATTGAAATCAGACTGCTCAGAGAATCGCTTGGAATGACGAACTTGCCGGTCTTTTGATGGGAGATCCATGAAATAGCGTCACGAATGGCAACAAGCTCTGCAGTGTACACCGAACAGTTATTGGGCAGTTTCCTGCTTATTCCCTGTTCCCCGTTTGGCAGGTATATTCCAAACGAGCTGGTGCCCCTTTCAGGATTGCGTGAGCCATCCGTGTACACATGGTCCCAGTCATCAGACGGCCAGTTGTCTTCCAGATGTTCTAGAGAGTAAGCACGTGCAGCACTGGGGTTATTTTTCTTGTCGGTTTTCTGTAGTAGATCTAGATTGACCAGTGGTATAGGGAGCGTCCAGGGGGCGACAACTGGGGGGTCGTGTTTATTTATCACGAGCTCCCCCAGTCGTAGTTCCTTGATCGTTTCTCTGATACCCTGGCTGAAGGTTTTCTTTTTGGGATCTCTTACATATTTTGTCTTTTGTAGACTGAGAAATGTTGGGGATCTTTCACCTAGTTGTGATATCTTGACCCAATACCTTGTCGCCAGTTCTTTTCTTCTTAGGGATAGGGGCAACTCCCCGACTTCTTGTAGTAGTGCCTCTCGCCTAGTCCCGAGCCCTACGCCAGTCGCAATGCACAGAGCTTTGTATTGGATGGTGTCAAGCTTGCTTAAGAGTGTTGGCGCGCAGTTCATAAAGGCCAAAGAGCCGTAGTCTAATACAGAACGTATTAGAGCACGATATACCATCATTAGTGTAACTCTATTGGCGCCCCACGTACTGCCCGTTAATTTTCTCATTAAGTTTAGGATTTTGGAGCATCTATCTACAGTCCAGTCGATGTGCGGTTTCCAGGTCAACCGTCGGTCAAAGATTACGCCAAGGAACTTGGTTTGGTCTTTGAACTCGATGGTTTTCCCGTTCATACACAGAGTCATTCTGTTTATCCCTCTATCCCTGCTCACAAGCATGCCGACTGTTTTCTTCTCCGAGACTTTAAATCCCCAGTCGTTTGCCCATGTCATGAATTTGTCTAAGGCTCTTTGCATATTCTTTTGTAGGTCACAGAAGCTCGTCCCATTTCTCCACATGGTACTGTCATCGGCAAATTTAGCCAAGTTAGTTTTAGAATCGAGGTAGGACGATTTGTGAATGTCATTGATCATGATGTTGAAGAGAGTGGGACTGATAACAGACCCCTGAGGCGTGCCATTTTCTAATGTTTGCTCGGCACTCAGGAATCTGCCAACATTCACCTGTATCCTTCTATCGCTCAGAAAGCTTTTAATCCACCGAAACATTATGCCCGTTATACCGATACGTCCCAACTTGAAGAGCAGCCCGTCTAACCAAACTAAATCGAAAGCCTTGGTCAGATCTACGAACACGGCACATAACAGGTTTCCCGAGAGAAGGGCCTGCGACATGACTTGCTGTAGTCTAACCAAGTGGTCCATTGTTGATCGTCCTTTCCTGAACCCACTTTGATTTTCGTCGATCAATCGGTTGCTCTCCAGATAGAACTGTAATCGGATATTAACCATTGTTTCCAATGTTTTGCATAGTGTGGATGTCAAACTTACTGGTCGATATGACTCTACCTTGTTCTTCTCTTTCCCAGCTTTCAGTAGAGGTATGACGTTTGCTTTTCGCCATTCTTTAGGTACCTCTCCTGACAGCCAGGATGTGTTGAAGAAGTTTAGTAGTATCGTCTTGGCGTTTCTTGGTAGATGTTTGAGCATGGAGTACTTTACTTTGTCCTCACCAGCCGCACTATCCTTCTTGAGGGAAAGAGCCTTATTTAACTCTCCCTCAGAGAAGGGTAGGTTGATTGGTTCAGCCACTTCATTAGATTCAATTACTAATGAAGGGTGCTGCGAGTAAAAGATTTCCTTCCTCTTCAGAAACTCTGGTGATTGGTTTTCGTCTCTGCTTGCATCAGCAAAAGTTTTTGCTAGTAGATCTACCTTTTCCTTGACGTTCGTAACATACTTATCTCCATCTTCAAGGTTTGGTATGTTGAATGATCTGCGTTTCCCGTTCATGGCATTCAGCTTCTTCCAGACGGCACCCGTTTGCGTGTTTTTATTCAACGCATTACAGAATGTCATCCAGTGCCCACTTTGTGCCTTTTTTTATGGTGTCTCTTGCAGCGTATTTCAACTTAAGGTAATTTTGGTGGTTGGCTTCATTGTAGTGGCGTTTTCGTAGGCGGAGGGCCTTCCTTCTGTCGTTGACCGCCTTCTGACATTCCGGTGACCACCATGGTTTTCTAGTCGTTAGCAGCACCTATAATAGAGCTCGTAATGTTGGTAGCGTACACGTCGATGTTGGTATCGATGATATCTTCTTCCTTCCACTCAAGGCAGCCTACACGGAATTTAACCCAATCAGCTTGTTTCATAATCCAATTGGGTCTCCCGTTATAGACTTCCCTGGTTGCTTCGGCCTGAATGCAGAATTCTATCAGGAGATGGTCACTGCCAAGTGTTTCGTCTTCGTGTACTTGCCAGTCGCAGCGGTTTGCCAGACCAAGCGTACAGAACGTGAGATCTAGGTGCGAAGGTGGGGCATTTCCTCCAACAAAAGTAGGGCTCTCATCGTTCAGCATGCATAAGTCGTTTGCTTCTATTATTGAGCATAGGCTAGTCCCCCGGCAGTCATTCCTCGGCGACCCCCACAGGACGTGTTTTGCGTTGAAATCCCCGCAAAACAATGATTCGCCCTGTGGAAGTTGATCGAGAAGTGACTGGAAGTCAACTGTTTTTTTCGTGACATCTGGGGGTACATAGACATTCACTATTGTCAAATTCGTATTATTGCTCAATGTGATGGCTATGCCCATTGCTTCTAGAGGTCCTTCTACGTCCAGTGAAACAGAAATATAATTTAGGTTATCACGGATATAGATGACAATGCCGCCGCCACGTGTCGTACTTCCTGGTCTGTCCCTTCTCTCACAAGTGTATCCGGGTATGTAGATGTCTTTCGAGGTTGGTAGTAACTTGGTTTCTTGGAGGCAAATTATATCCCTGGGGTTGCGTGTGATGTATTTTCTCAGCTCAGCACATCTGGGGGCCAGTCCATTAACATTAAGTTGTAGAACTTTAACCTGGCCCGCCATGATGACTGTCCGGATGGATGCCTCTATGTATTGTCTTTTTATTGTTCAATTGGCGTTTCACATTCCATAGGAGGTACCTCATTAGTGTTCGTCTTTGGTGTTAAAACCGGCAAGCAACTGGGCATATCGCCAGTGCTGTAGTGACGAACATGAGATATCCTTCTACGGAGTGCGAGGTTTGCCGTTTGATCACTTTTTGTGGTTTCTTCGTCGTCTTCTTCTTCTCTTGATCTTTTTTTTACTATGTTGATTGAGTTAATCATGACACACAGGACATCGGCGTTGACCATGTGTGTCCTTACTTTGCCGAGTAAGCTTTCCATCTTGGTAGTTTGGTCCTCATTAGATACGGCCACCCTGAGGAACTCGATCATGAAGTTCATGAAGCCACTTTCCGTTTTAAATTTAGGAATGAAGTGTTCTTCATGACTCTTCGTTTTCGGTTCCTCTTTTTTTTTCTTGGGTGTCTTCTGTTTGATCTCTGCAGGTTTGGTTGATATGTTCTTCTCTTTCTTCTTCTTGTCTTTACCTTTAGGGGTGGGGGTTACATCGGATGTCAAGAGAGTCGGTGCTGGAGCTTGCTTTGGTTCCACCACCGGTTCTCTGACTACTTTTGCTTCCCTCTCCTTGTTTTTTACTTGCTGGGTTGCCTCCCTAAAGGTAAGTTTGTCTTTGCTTTGCAGGCGTAGAGCTGCTTTGGTCGCTAGAATTCTTGGGCATTGCGGGGAGTTGGCTGCGTGGCTGCCCTTGCAGTTTGAGCAGTTAATTTTACTACCCACCCTACACTCAGCCACCGCGTGTTCTCCTCCGCATTGGGCGCATATGGCTTTTCCTTTACAGTACTTAACCGTATGTCCCAGTTTCTGGCATTTGGTACACTGTCTCACTCTCTGAACATAGGGGTGGGTACGGCGGTTGAGGTACACGATTTTAAGGGCCTCAGGTGCGGAACCTTTCTTGAAGGATAGGGCGACGCTTCCCTGATCCTTCCCCTGGGCCACATTAAACCGGTATACCTCGGTAGCTTGGTACCCCCTCTCTGTCAAATCTTCCAGAATTTCCTCCCCGGTATATTCGGCCGGTATCCCATGAACAACCACCTTATCAATAGACAAGGTGATCGGTTCGGACACCGTCACGGTCATACCGAGAAGTGCGTTCTGAGCTAGCGCCAGATCCATCTCAGACCTACTTTTTAAGGCAAGTCTAAGTTGTCCTGAAACAGTTATCTTTAAGTCGGGTATGCTAGTAATACCCCACTTACTCTTAAGTTCCTTCCCCACTGCCGTAAGTTTGGCTCATTGAAAGGACTTGCCTTCCAGTGGCCTCACCAGTACGACGTGAGTCTGTTCCTCTCTCCTTTTTGCTGCAGGAAAGAACTTTGGTGCAGGGCTGCTGTTAAACGCGTCAGCCATGGACATTGGTGAGCTAGCCTCTGTCGCCATCGTTCTTATGCTGCCGAAATATATAATCGAAAACTAAAGGAGGGAATGAACAGTGTTGATTAAGGTTATATTAATTAATGACGTAAGTTGATATACCTGTTGTTACCCCTTTCCACAAAGAACCGCTAGTCAATCAGTGTGATTAATACTAATTAACTATGGGTTCCTATTGCTTGTATGAGTGTACTTAACAGTTATCAGACTTATTAGTTATATAAATAAATTAGCTTGTTATTGTTTTAAGAAGCTTGTGGTGAGCTCAATCAGTTGGCTTGTACACTGAGCTTCTTTGTTAGTTGATGATAGAAAGAAAAGTAAAATGACCAAAAAATAAAAAAATAGAAATATAAAAATAAATAAAGATAGGAATGTGGTATATCCTATATAATATATAGCTGAAAGGGGGGTAAAAAGTATAATAATAATAAAAAAAAAGATTATATTAGGGGTGAAAAATATGAGGATTTAAGAAAATAAGCTTTAATTAAAGTAAATTATTAAATTGAAGAAAATAAAATAAGATAGTAAATTAAAGTAAATAAAGTAAAATAAACAAAGGAAGTAAATAAAGTAAAAAAAGGAAATAAAAAAGTAAATAAAGTAAAAAAAAGTAAATAAAGTAAAAAAAGGAAATAAAGTAAAAAAAAATAAAAATAAAAAAAAGTAATAATAAGCAAAGAAAATAAACAAAGAAAATAAACAAAGAAGATAAACAAAGAAAATAAACAAAGAAAATAAAGTAGTAAATTAAAGAAAATGAAAGACTGATGAAGAATGCAAAATATAAAGAAAGTAAACCTTATACCCTGTAAAGGTGTGAAGAAAAAGATAAAGACAACCTTAAATCTACTTTTGGACTAGATGATCTTTGTAGTATCTAGTAGTCTGTCTGGATTTGAGAAGTCTTTTGGAGTCTTAGCTAGGCTACTTTATCTAGGATAAATTTAGTCGATAGCTATGGAGCTCTGATGCTTTAGGTGTTGTCAGTACGAAGACTAATTAACCTCTGATGACCCGAGTGATTTTAACAGAATATGTCAACTGTAGTCGTGTAGACCATTGTAAATCCCGGCTTTGTTAATTTGTATTTTAAATTTCAAACCAATTCCGACGCGAGCTTGGAATAAATACATGTCGACTGGGTGACACCAGTATTGTGATTATACATGTAGCTTCAGTCCATTCAATAACCAGTATTTATTACTCAAATGGTTTCCCAATCAGCAGAATGTCAAAATAAAGAAAACAAACGCCATAGAAAGCATGAATTTTCTGTTAGAAATTTCATTCTACGCTGTTTGATGTGCCTTAATTAACATCAGTTTAAGTGTCCTCCAGACCTGTTGTGTGTAAATTATCCATTACAACCTATCTTACCTGTCCAGAAGGTTCGGAAATAAGTTTAAATCCAAGTTGCATTTGAAAGTGCTTACGTGAGGCTTTTTAAACCATGTTACGGCATGTAGTTGAATTTTTCCAATTTTTGAAATTAGGTGGGTTAGGATGAAATTTGTATCATTTATTAATTGGAATATTGTAAAATAGTACAATTTGTTGACCAGATTAAAGATTGGGACAAATTATTCAGTCACAACAAGAGTGGTGTTGGGGCTTTAAATAGCTTCGGAGCCCCTTTTAGATAAACCGAATTTGCGTAATAACATCAAAGAGTGGCCACGTGCGGTTATATTCTTTGATCTTTTATACACGGGACATTTCTGTTATTCAAACAGATCTTGCACGAGAAAGACAACACGTAATACAAGTTGACATTATGTACCATTGATTTGGGGTACACTTGGAATGCAGTTATTCTTTTCTAAAATAAAATGAGTGCCTTGGATTTTTATGTGGATTTGATTACGGTTATAATTTACTAATATTCTATGACATCGGACACATGTCTTGTGTCGCGATCATTTAATTTTTACGGTAAGTACAAGCTTATGTCTGATTTGAAATCGCTTTCGACTCCCGTTGCAAGTTCTATTTGTCTTATTTCTATTTGTAAGACCGGTAACCTAAATACCGTTATAGTTTGCAATTTAAAAGTCTATCTTTGTCGTGATTCGAGAGTAATTCTTAATTACACACTCATAGTACAGAAATATGCAAAACAATTTGAACACAGCATGAATATTGAAACATGTATCGTCTTATGCATACGTGTCCTTCAAAATGTACTAGACATGCAGCTTTACGTGACTGGTTGGAAATGTAACCGCATATATCGTGCAGAATATGTGAACACGCGTGTTCTTGCTATATAAATTTACCTTACGCGTCCGTATTATATTAACGAAAATATTCAAATTCATAACATCGTAGCAGTATATCGTTTTGACATAGATTTTTTATGACAAATATAACCGTTAATTTTGCATGTAAATTAACACCGAGGCCTATCGCGTCCCGCGACTATCGTGGGACACGATAGCGTCTGCTACACCGAGTTATTTATCGTGGCAATATCGTGCCGTTATCGTGGCAATTTTCAACAAAAAACGACACGATAATCGAGTTTCATCAAACCTCCGCGATGGGCGTACTGTATTTAATTAGTTACAGATCATTTTAACACTCTTTCTCTTACACAAAACACACTTTTTGAAACATTACTCAGCTGACTGAAGAGGGGTATGCACCTCCCTTCATCAAGCAAAGGGGGGTACGTGCACCCCCTGCACCCCCCACTGGCTGAAACCCTGGTAATTATGTGATAACCCCTATACCTGTTTTCAAAACAATGATAAGCTCACCCACTTTTGTACAAGACAAGTACCAAATTTCTGAAAAGCCAACCTGTCTTCATTAGCCCTGTCAGTGCAAACAAGCCCTGTCAGTGCAAACAAGCTGGACATTAAACCCCACTTCTACTTTACTTTACATGGAACATTGGTTTTTCGACTCTTCCATATGACTAGACAGCTCTGTCCTTGTCAGGTCCTCCGTCCTGCATTACTGACAAAGGGGAACTCTATTACGTGTGTCTGTGGTTAACTGTGATATTAACATAGCTTATAATTGTTTGTCGCATTCTTTCACTACGGTACTGAAAGATTACATTTAAAGCTGTCGAAGTCTTTCCATGCACCATCACCATACATGTACATGTACAAATGTAGGTTGACCATCTTACATGACATGTGATCTCACAATCGGAGGGAACACCACATGGAACACCTTAGTTACAGTACATGTAGGCATGCCTACATATATGTATCGGTATCACAATACAAATGTTTCATTCCAGCATCAGGTGTCACAAAATATCGCTGAGCAATTAAACAATTTTAAAATTATTTTTGTGTCATCACAAAAGTGGGGGTGAAGGTGGCTAAGTGGGTAAGACGCTGGTCGGCTAGCCTGGCGGTCGTATGTTAGACCCCTGCATTGGCCGAGAAAGTTCATCCATATTATCCGGCATGGTCCCCCCTTGTACTACCGATGATACGAAAAACCAATGTCTCGCATACGTAAAAGATCCCTTGACAGTTGGAATTAGATATAAGAGTAGGCTGTAGTGCCGCTGTCCGGGCAAAAATTTCCCTCATAGCACACTGCATGAATGCCAGATTTGATATAAAAACGAAAATCTATTACTAATTTTTGGAACCGATTCAACTCAGCAACCAAACCGTGACTAGTTAACTTAGTATTTGTTACGTTTACATACATCAGCTGATAGTAGGTGGCATCAGCTGTTTGAATTGAAAAAGGCGATTGATAAAAGAATTATTAAAATATAGGGATTTAGTTTTTGCATTAAATTCTTAAAGTCTGGTCCCCCCCCCACCCCTCCACAAAAAAAAAAAAAAAAATTTGCCTACCTACCCACCCATACCTATTCATCATGAGTCGGGTTCAGGCAAACTTAAATATTTGTAACCCTGGCCTTGTTGAATTTCACATAAAGACAAAAGCTTATTAATATTGCTACAAATTGGACTGGATTTTTTACTCAATACCACCAAATGATTATTCAACCCAATATTATCCTATTGTACAATGTACTACCAATACTTTACAATCTGCTTAAACAGAAACTATAGATTCAAATTTATTTCTTTTTTTAAAATTAAAATGAAAATTACTGCATAACGTTCTGAATAGAAGGTAACGTCATTGCTCATTGGCCATGTGATTAAATACGAACAAAATCAAATGAAACTAAAAAAAAAGAAAATGCAATATTGTACAAAATGTGTTTTACTTGTACTCAGTGCTCACTCTGGGTTCCAATTTTTTCCCGCCAATTTCTCTTTTTAATTTTTTAGCTATTTATTTCTTCCGCCAAAATTTTAAAAAAAAATTCAGTATTTTTTTATAACATTTTTATTTACAAAAATACATACACATTTTACAATTTACAATATTCTTCTCTGCTTTTCCATTCATCTCTGAAAGATCTACCTTTTCCAAATGCCCTTAAGATTTTACATAGTTTACTAGTTAACGTCGCTCTAAAAAATACATCGAGCGATTGACACCAACTGCTAAATAATTGCACTAGAATGTTGCACGTGCTATCGCTCATTCCAATCGAAATATACGTCAACATTTCCAAGCGTTTTGATTTATTTATTTAAAAACATAAAACCCATTCAAAATATGATAATAAATCCGTCAATATGCCATTAAAATGTTGGTGATGGAATACTAAAAAAATCTGACAATCTTCTAACAGACGTTGAAATTGAAGTTCAATCTTTCGTTTACGACCCATGGCATATGATTTGATAATACCTGACTTTCGACAACCTCAAGATTATATACGCATTTATAAACTGTAACAACATATCTGGTTTCATTTATTAACGATACCGGCAACTTAAGTGAGAAATATATCAAACAGCAGTCATAATCCAAACGAATCGACCGAGTATTGTTCACCGTGTCCGCCATTTTGAATAATAGAAACCATCAAAAAAGCCGCTGATTCGTATTGAAAACAAAAAATCTTTTGTCTCTTAATTAGTTTATTACTACTCTTACTGTATATACTTATCAACACTAATCCGAGATTGACCAAGAGGCAAAAGATAGGTCTATTGATACCTAATTAATTTTTAATTGACTCACTGACAATGAACCATTTATAACGCGTTTATACAGCGTGGAAATCAAAGCTTTGTATCATTATGACAAGAAAAAATTATTGCCAAAGATAAAAAAAGAATCGCCATATAGGAAAAAGTTATCGCCAAAAAATCCGCCAGATTGAATATTTTATCGCCAAGATTATATTTTTATCGCAATTGGCGGAAATGGCGATCGACAGCGTGAGCGCTGCTTGTACTTGTATAATAAATTTAGCGTAACGCCGTAACATAACTTGATTAATCTTTCTATTTCAAGATCCCTAATTAATCTGTCTATGTCAAGACCTTGTTTAATCTCTCTGTGACTCTATTTCCATAATTGCTACTTACAAGATTTGTAGTGTATAATAAGGATATTGTATGCAGGATTATCTGTCAAGTGTGTTGATCATGATATTTATGGTAACATATGTCACTGTACATATGTTTAGTAGGGTTACTCTAATCTGATTAGACAGACGTGTTATTATGTATCTATAACTTGGAATGTTGGTTTGCATGTAAATATTCTAGAAAACTTGATGTATCTATATGCTGTTCCATTGGAGCCACAGTGACTTGGCCTACTGACTTAGTGAACATATTGCAGACTCAGTTAACCTAGAATCAGTGTTCGTCAGTATTTTCCAGTCGGGTTTCCCCTTTTCAGTGTCCCTCAGTTAGTGTACAACATTGTACATGTAGCTCACTGAATAAAGTATTTATGTATGTTCACTTGGTGGGGATTATGGTGGGTAAGACGCTAGCCTGGAGGACTGTGATCCATCCCTGCATTGGCTGAGAAAGTTCATCCAGATTTTCCGGCGTGGTTTGCCCTTGTCAGTGATGCAAGGCTTGACATGGGCAACTGGGCAAAATTTTCGTCCTACTCATACTCATAGCACACTGTATGGCATATGCCCGTCTTCATTAGCCCAGTTTGGGAGCAGAACAGTAGGACGTTAAACCCAATTTCATTTTTAAGTTTATTCTAAATAAATTGAAATTTTCATGAAAAGGCTTATAAGTAAATAGAGCATTGTTGATACATGTACATCAAAGTTTATGTTTCATGCTCATGTGATATATATTATATACAAGGAAGTATTTTAACAGATTTAAATCCTTCTATCATTTTGTTTGTATGGCCATAGACAAAAATATTCATGAATCTTACTGATATTCACATGTACATTACACTGTACTGTACTGTATACATGTGTATTCTTTTACCCCTGTATGAATTCAAATTCTACATGTACACGTAGTCCTATCTATACATGAACATTTGCATGCCAAGACGACATTATTCACTTCTACATGTACATACATGCAGAACTCTCAATTTGATTAAAAGACTGAGAACATTTGACAGAAAAATCACAAGTACGATGGCTTACTGGTACGCCTAAAATTTTGCTTCATGTAGCACCTCTGTAGGAACAGTGTTTATTATAAGCTATCAATAATGTCAGACCATGTCACATCAAGTTAGGTTACACTGTACAAGTCCACAATGGAAAGTTTCAGGAAGCTGTCACATTAAATTGTAATACATATTGAAGGCATTGGTTTGTTCCTTATTCCTATCAATGGTCAAGTTTCAACTTGATACCTCAAATATTGACAGAGAGATACATTTGAACGTCGAAAAAATGCTGAAGAAAACTTTTGCAAAATCTTTTATGCTTAAACTAATTGAGTGAACTTCCGAATTTCGAAAAACCGTTGGCAGCCCCATGGGATTTGTCCAAAGAATCCAAAACTGAAAACCTGACGAAAATGAAAATCTGTTGAGAAATAACTGAGATGTGGGCAATCTGAGATCAAATTTTGTACACCATCGGTGAAAAAGTAATAAAAAGGGTACTTATTTCGACCACATTTAATGCGGGAAACAGGAATACATGTACATAGAGAATTACAGCTATTAGTACAACCGTTACTAAAAACAATTTATGAAACAGGATGTCATTTTTATAATTGTGAATCTAGACATACATCATGTAACAGGATCTTAAACATATTTACATACATAAGCCTATGTGATTGGTTACATTTCACAAGGATATTAAGGTGAGGTATTACTTTAAATGTATGTATTGTAAATGTTCAATACAGACAATAATCAACAAGATTTTGATTTTGAAGCTCTGTCAATGTTTCTTTTCAAGGGTACAAGTATGTCTGCAGACTTATAAAGTGGGTTTTGTTTTATCTGGATGTAACCCCTCAAAAAACCTGGTTCTTTTGTAAAATCTGTTTAATAAGTCATTTAGGCCTATCAATTTGATTTGTATAATTATAGATATTGCATTTTACCAGAATCAATGTTAACGGTACATGAACATGTACTTATCATTGTGTCTTAGAACCAGCCAATGTAACCCACAACTTTTCCACTCATTACAGTCACACCAAGACATTGTCCACAGCTTTCGTCCAGACAGAAGTTGCTCTGAATATATTGTTAGAACATACATGTACATGTAGTGTAGAAAATTAAAACCATCTGCACCATAACTATAAATTTAACTACATGTACTCATGTAGTCTCTTTAAAATAAGATTTCTTCAAAGTTAGAATACCCGGTATTAAGAGTTCTGCAGCCACCAGGGCAAAAATACCTTAGTCTTTGCACCAATATGCCTAGTCTCATAAATTCATAATGGCTTGTAGTTATATCATGGACCATATAGATGGTCCAGGGTAATATGTACTACATGTACATGTATATGATGTATGTTGATGATTATTAATTAATATTATGAGAGTTTATTCTATTTGCATAATATTTTGATAGCCTTTTGAAAAAAAACAGGAAATACTTGTATAATGATGATGTAATGTAAGCTTATTCATCACTGACCGAGTTACAAGTATACTGTGTGTATTGTGGACAATTTCAATTACGACATAGATTGATGGACCATGCATCATCCTTCGGTATCAAGTGAACAATGTTAATATCAGACTTAGTAAACATTTTATAATATACCATTTGGTCAGTAAAGAACATTAATATTTTGTTCATACTACCAAGTTAAATGTACATGGTATTAACAAGCTGTGATGAATATTTACAGCATCATTACCTACATGTATCGACAGTGTAAAGGTTAGGATCCACCAAGTAAGAAGAACTGGTCATATGTTGTAGGCCTATTCATCAGTTCATGGAATTACTGTAATATTTGTCCCCCGCCTTTCGAAGAAAGCAGGGGACTATTAACATGGGTTTCATTTGTCTGTCTGTCTGTCCGTTCGTCAATCACGCTTTTTGGGACACAATAACTCCCTTCCTAATTGAGCTAGAATGTTCAAACTTAACTTGGTGTAGGTATTTATTAGGGTAATTCCTTGATGGAGTTCGAAGATGTGCATTTTCTGCTTAGGGTAGGTAGGGATAAGCAATTTGATTGATTGATGCTTTAGGACACGATAACTTTAGTTCTAATTAAGTGAGAGTGTTTAAACTTGGTGTATAGTTTCATTACATCTATACCTTGCTAATGAGCATGTTCTGCCCAGTGTTACAAAGCGATAAGCAATTTAATTGGTCGAGACTTTGGAGTTTGGAACATAACTCTCATTCTAATTAAGCTAGAATGTTCAAACTTACATGTAGTGTACATGTAGGTGTTTATTAGGTGAATGCTTTGATGGAGTTCGAAGATGAACATTTTCTGCTCAGAGTAAGCAGAGTGATAAGCATTTTGATTGATTGAGACTTTTGAACACAATAGCTCTCCTTCTAATTGAGGTACAGTACATGCAGGATGTTCAAACTGATAGAGAGTGATGAAACTTTGTGAATAGTTTGATTGCTAGATGCTTTTGAAAAAAATAAATGTCCGATTAATTACGTCATCTATTTATTTTGGGATTTTGACGGGGGACTTCAGCCTTACTGTAAGCTTGTTATCTCTATAGTGAACTCTGACTGATTGTACATTTTGTATCTATTTCAGTATTACAATGAAGAAGAAGGACAGCGAAGTAGTTTCTACATCGTCTGGACAATCTCGCAATTCGGATTATAAAAAAGGCTCCTCATTTTCCTTGAGGAGGATTTTCAGTGGACAGAAAAAGCGCTCAAAATCACACAGCAGTTTGGACTCTGACTCAGCACGCTCGGAAACAAGTTTAAATGTTTCCAACGAGAGTTCAGCAGGCTTGTCCCAAGCATCTGGTGGCTTCCAAAGCACATGTTATGCCCAAAAAAGGAAAGACAATATGATAGAATGTCCTGTGTGTCTGACAGATCAACCAACTGAAAATTTTCAAGTTGTGATGACGTGTCATCATCGTACATGTCGAGACTGTTTACGTCAATATCTACAAATAGAAATTACAGAGAGTCGAGTTAATATTGCTTGTCCAGAATGTAGCGAGAAATTTCACCCGAATGATATTCGGCTCATTCTACAAGATGAAGGCCTGATGGTAAAGTATGAAGATTTCATGTTGCGTCGTATTTTAGCCATGGACCCAGATACTAGATGGTGTCCAGCTCCAGACTGCGGGTAAGTTACAGTTCGTCCCAGATTTTTTGAACTGAAATCGCGGCGACGCGGCGAAAAAAAACTCTTGGAAATCTCTAAGATTACACGGTGAAATTACGCTTGATTCCGCGGCGATTTTTCACGGTGTTTCTCTAGGAATTCACCGAGTTTCTCTAAGAATTCACCGAGTTGCTCTAAGAATTCCCCGTGTTTCTCCAAGAACACATCGTGTTTTGCCGTGCTTCCGACAAGGAATTCGCGACCCTACCTTAAACTAGGGTCGAACTAATATTGTCTATAATAAATTTAAGGAGTTGTTATATAGTATTTCTCCCGGGAAACGTGTAAATATATAATGTACAGGCCGATTGAATAACAAATGAGTTAAGTAATCTCGGAAAGACATTTTATCGGCATTCTGTATCGGTTAGGATTTTTTCCCAAACGCATTGTACACATAACGCCGGCCAAAATGTATGCCAGAATGAACAACTTACAATTTTTTAAACGTATTATTACATCTTCGTCTATAACTTAGATGTAATCCGTCAATTTTGGGCTGCTATCAAATCCACACTTTAAATTATTTACGATGACCTTCACACATTACTACAGCTTCGGTCAATCTAAATCAATCATCCATACAGCACGTACAGTAAAGCACTCCGCCTGATCGCTTAACGATATGTCATGTGGTCAAAAACCCGCCAAAAAAATTGGGACTACATTATATTCTTACGCGGTATAGTCACTGTTAGTGTTACTCAGCGAATAATATCCGCTGTGACAATATGCATCTACTTTATGTCACCCAATTAATTTCGGTAGGAGCGGATATTGAATAAAGCCATTTCGCACACACGTGTACAGTACACGCGCATGCTGCGCATGGCATATATTTATACAATATCCCCAAGTGTATTAATTCTCGTCTTCCTCCCATTATAATTTACATTTTTTGAGTACACTTTCTGAATGATACCATTCTTTTGTACGTCATACTTGTCGATTTACTACTGTATATATATACATCGTGTAGCTGCAATCTAAGATTGCAAAATCATATTCTAAAAAACAGGAAGCAGCGCCGGATCTCCTATGTCTTGTCTGCGATATCACTTGAGTGTAAGCAGACGTTAAACACCAAAAAGAAGAAGATGCAATCTATAAGCTTATACATACATGTATGTTTGCGTTTAAAATCTAGATATCATCAGCTTGAAACTTATACTAGACGCAGAATACGCCAGTTTCTTGATTGAACCTGCATCGGTATTGCATAAATATCGGACTCATATTTATCATTGATACTCTCATAAACCCAAAGGACCACTCGGGTCAATTAAATTACATTGTAAGGCCTGACTAATTCATTTTAAAATATGTTATTTATGATTAAATCACAATACAAAGAGGCTAATAATTTATAGATGAATATATTCATAGCTTAATTGTTTTTCTGTGATGTGGTTCATGGTGAAACAATACCACGGGTAAGTACATAGCGCTTTATTATTTCAAAGAAAGCAGATGCATGTTAAAATAAACACAATTATTAATTATTAAAACAACAATTGAAACAAATAGTGCGTGATTAAGAATTGAAAGGGGGTGTGTTGGTAACACGTCATTTGGGACTCACGCCTAACGAGAATGCATTGAAAAAAGAAGAAATTTCCATATTATATATTACACAAAAATAGTAATAGTAGTAATTCACACGCAAATGATATGTTTAAACTAAAATGGATTCAGCATAGGCCTACCACTAAATTTACATTGGTTACATTTGTGGAGACTTGTTGTGTTCTATTTTTATGCAGAAAGCGGGCAGTCATGGTAGTGTATAATCCGAAGATCGAAGATCGCAGACCTGTATAATCCGAAGATCGAAGACCCCCTATACTATATTCCGCAGACCCCAACTATAATCCGCAGACCCCCTATACTATATTCCGCAGACCCCAACTATAATCCGCAGACCCCCTATACTATATTCCGCAGACCCAACTATATTCCGCAGACCCCCTATACTATATTCCGCAGACCCCAACTATAATCCGCAGACCCCCTATACTATATTCCGCAGACCCCAACTATAATCCGCAGACCCCCTATACTATATTCCGCAGACCCCAACTATAATCCGCAGACCCCCTATACTATATTCCGCAGACCCCAACTATAATCCGCAGACCCCCTATACTATATTCCGCAGACCCAACTATATTCCGCAGACCCCCTATACTATATTCCGCAGACCCCAACTATAATCCGCAGACCCCCTATACTATATTCCGCAGACCCCAACTATAATCCGCAGACCCCCTATACTATATTCCGCAGACCCCAACTATATTCCGCAGACCCCCTATACTATATTCCGCAGACCCCAACTATAATCCGCAGACCCCCTATACTATATTCCGCAGACCCCAACTATAATCCGCAGACCCCCTATACTATATTCCGCAGACCCCAACTATAATCCGCAGACCCCCTATACTATATTCCGCAGACCCCAACTATAATCCGCAGACCCCCTATACTATATTCCGCAGACCCCAACTACAATCCGCAGCTTTGTGTTACGTGTAGCTCTAGCTGTCATTTCCTGATTCCGCCAAATCTATCATCCACTCAAGAGAAAAAGATAACAAACACGTACTTCCAACAGTGTTTGTATACAGAAAAAAACAACACTTAGGCCTTCAACCAAATCCACTTCACCTATTCGTCATTGTTGAAGGGAGGTAACTCCGCCACTGGTGGCGCTAGTTGAGGGGGGCTTTACGTTGTTAACAATATTAGTGGCTTCGCTTGACAACTTGACGTCGGTGACAATAAGTCAATACATACAAACTGAACTTTCCCCTCTTCAAATTAGTTATTATCAATTGATGATGTAACTTTAAATAATGTACCTTTTCACATTTTTAATATAATTATACATAATTGTGTTATGTCGAAACATATCATAAAATGCTTCGATCGATAGGGCTATTTTTAGTAACATGTCATGTCATTTCTTTGCGACCAAGTGAAGTATTATGACCCGTCTACTAAATAAATAGCCTTCATTTGATTCGGCTAGTATGCCCCCCCCCCACCCTTTAAGAGTATGCATTCTTTGGGTGAACAATAAAAATGAGCTGGGTGAAAATTCGAAGTAGGAAAATGCTGCTTTTTGTATGTCCATATCAGCCGTCGTATGTTCGGAATTCGCCGTTCATAAATAAATATAGTCCTACTCTAGGCCTATTGGAAAATGCGATGCATGTATGAAGCGATTTTAACAAAAAAACTTAAATATATTTCGCCAATCCGTAAATGAATGTTGGACATATTTGGAGAGAATTGTTTTAAAAAAAAACCAAAACAAGCAAAAACAATAATAAATAGGCCTAGACGATGTTTCTATTCATTTATTTTCCAATACATTTTTTTTAAAAAAACTGCTCTGGCTGTAAGTTTTAAAAACTAATTAAGTTATTTTTTAAAATAATATATATACCCCCCCCCCCTTCCGAACAGACACCACAATTTATTTTATTGAAAAACAATTCATTTCTCTTTTTTTTTCAAAGACTTATTCTTCTTATTCTGATCCGTAAATAATAAACCCTTGTAAACATTTGGACCCTCCGATCTTAAGGATATATATAACTTGGATGCAGTTGAATTAGTAGCCTACCATCTTTTATTACGGATAGGCCTATATAGTCACAGAATTATTACCCCAAAAATCGATATTAGAAAATATCTTGATAGCTGGAGACAAAATACAAATAATCATGACTTTATGACTTTCTTTGCTGTACTGACTCTTAAATTAATGCAATTGAATCATTAACAAAAAAAAAACAAAGTTAAAATAAAAACTGGTTTCATTATCGAAAATGTACCATAACATCCAGCAAAATACATAATATTTACACAATAGTAAAATCAGGCAAAACATTACTTCATCATGGGAGGAATGACTCTGTACTATCTATAGTAATTGTAATATTATTAAAATCTTTAAAACAGGAACCTTTAGTTTGCACCGATTACTAAAAAAATTATATCCGTCAGTTTTATTCCCTTTATCATATTAAATAAGGCTAAAAACACTGAATAAGTAGGAAAACCAGTATAATATCGAAATAAATTGTCATTAACTTTTAAATTATATAAATAATATAGAAAACTCGGGATGTTGACATGTCAAATTATCAATAGCATTGGCCAGTCTACCTGTTCCGATTGTACTTAAATAATCATGATCATGCTGGGTTGACTGAAATAAAAAGAAAAGAACACATCATTTAAAAATGTAACAAAAGATCACTTGATTGAAATATGTAACTTATATATATGAGAAATTTTTTTCTCACTAATACTTTTGCTGTGTTTCATTTTGTTTGAAGCATGTACATGTAGGCCTATCACTACAGTCTCAGGACTTGTTTGACTGTTTGTACATGTATGTGTCGAACTATTTATAGTAAAATTGTGTGACAGTATTGATTTTATTCAAAAATGTGCTGTAGTAATTCAATATCAGTACATTTTTTTAAAAAAAGAATAAAATATCATATTTAACTTACAGATAACTGTTTCATTCCATCAATTTTTTCGTGCTGAATGCTCGGCTTCCAAAATTTCTACACTCTTTTCTCTTGTTTTTCTGAGAAATAATAAATTTACTTATTAATAATATTAATCAATACCAATACTAGTAAGACATCTGTTTAAGTTTCAAAAAAAAGGTGAGTCTAACTAAGGTTATTTTCAATAATTCGAAACTAAATCCATCATTAAATGTTTTTTGGGGGGCAAGAAGAGTGACAGGCTAGTACTAGTAGTAGGCCTATAGGCCTAGTGCCTCTTCTAAATTATGAACCTGATGAAATCCCCCCCCCCCCCAAGGCACATCCACCTCCATTGCATAATACTTATTAAACTCTGGTGATAGTTTGAGCCAAAAGCCGAGTAGTGGAATGATGTGAATTGCAAACAACTGAACAAGAACAAGGCCTTGATTGATTTTATTTGTGGCAATCCTAGCTATTTTTTTTAGTATTTTGACTATATGAATACACTATACTACTGGGCCTAAATAATAACAATTAAATAATACAGTCGACTGTGTGTACTGGATATGCTAGGAAAAAGCTTTTAAAAATTATAGTATGACAATAAATTATAAATATGAAATAGGCCTCGCCCTCAACACCTCATGGCATTTTTAGATATTTTAATGAGTTGGGTGTAGGGAGACATTCGACTCGACGGGACGTATTCTAATCTAGGCTACTGGCGAGTAAAAATATTACAAAGAAGTAATAGTTACTAGTACTAGTAGGCTAGCCCAAAAAGGCCAAAGGCAAAGGCCTAGCTTACTGTTTACCTTGTTGATCGTATCACCATCACTGACCAGGCGTTCGTTTCCTTTTCAAGACTACAGGTGGTTGATCCATTGAAGTGGATTTGGTTGAAGGCCTAAGTGTTGTTTTTTTCTGTATACAAACACTGTTGGAAGTACGTGTTTGTTATCTTTTTCTCTTGAGTGGATGATAGATTTGGCGGAATCAGGAAATGATAGCTAGAGCTACACGTAACACAAAGCTGCGGATTGTAGTTGGGGTCTGCGGAATATAGTATAGGGGGTCTGCGGATTATAGTTGGGGTCTGCGGAATATAGTATAGGGGGTCTGCGGATTATAGTTGGGGTCTGCGGAATATAGTATAGGGGGTCTGCGGATTATAGTTGGGGTCTGCGGAATATAGTATAGGGGGTCTGCGGAATATAGTTGGGTCTGCGGAATATAGTATAGGGGGTCTGCGGATTATAGTTGGGGTCTGCGGAATATAGTATAGGGGGTCTGCGGATTATAGTTGGGGTCTGCGGAATATAGTATAGGGGGTCTGCGGATTATAGTTGGGGTCTGCGGAATATAGTATAGGGGGTCTGCGGATTATAGTTGGGGTCTGCGGAATATAGTATAGGGGGTCTGCGATCTTCGGATTATACTAGGTGTCACAGCTCCATTGCTCACGTTGGAAGAAAGTCGTTTTTTCCCGATTTGTAACCCCTTTTAAACTTAACGTCATACACTGGCTATTTAATCTTTTGTAATAATTTTAAAATATTTTGGAAGCAGATATCCTGTGCTTTTGTTTGATATAATTTTTATGTATGTGTTCATTTTATCAATTTCATAAACGTAAGTTTAAAAACGTCAATTTCCCGTGTTTTGACGTTACGCTGAAATTTTTTGTCACGTTTTTAAATGGGGGTACCCCACTTCAAGTGCTTTTATGCAGAGCTTATAATTAATATTATTATTTCATTCTAATATCATTAGAAAGACAAATGAACGACATTTCGATCGGTCTTGGATGCGATGTTAGCATTTCGAAATATCAGGCATTTTTGTTAAAGTTGAAAATTCAATTCACAAAATCTTTTTTTGAGGCGATTTGTCAATATCGCATCCAGGTACGATCGAAACTTCGTTTTATTGTCGTTTCAATGCTACTAAAATCAACAAAATCGGAGCATAGTAAGCTCAAAAACTTTGCACTTGAAAATGGTATACAACGTGATTTTTTCAGAATAGAAAAATAACGCAATCGGAAGCCATGACGTCGTCTGCAATGTCAAAGAAAAGCATGGTTACGTTGAGAAAAATCTCTTAAGTCTAGACCGAGTTGTTACGTTGTGAACAAGGGGACGTGGTGTGTTTTATATAAATAAAGGACTTGCCTGCAAAAAAATTCAGGGTTTATCATGACTATTATTATATAAATTAGAGCAATCAAAGTAAGAATTCATTCTCGCCTCGAGTACTACTATCAGAGCCACTGTTGTGCCACGTGACTGCTCCCATATATGGTATTTCTATCTAAATTCCCGCGAAAAAATAAACCTTAACCAATGATAATTATGTTTACAAGGATTGTCCAATAAGAGGACCCGTACCGAAAACATTGGGTCGAAGTTCAACGTTAAAAATAGCTCTAGTCGGAACTCACATGTTATGTTCAGCTAGAGTAGATCGCACGTCTCGTCTGGAGGTTTAAAACCAAATATTTTTCGACAATTAATAAATTGCGTAACATGGACACGTACTTCAATGTTCTAAATTACTAAATTCTTTGTTATGATGCCTAATTTAAAGTATTTAATGTGCACACGAATGAAATTGAAATCGGAAAATATTATCAACACGGTACGCCACGATACGATGAGAACCATTTCCCGTACGGTTGAATTGAACACACTTTTACTTAGCGTAGGTAGGGATAATAATATTATAATAATATGATTTCTGACCATTGTAATACCCAAATAATATTGGAATTTCAAAAAAATTAACGCTAACAAAAAATAATTTAAATAATCGCTCAAATTCTGGATTTCCGTTGACGATTTACAACATTTCCTTTTGAGATTAGTGCCGTGGTTAGTCAATAAAATAGCCGTCCGTCAACCAGATAACTGATTGTCAGTGTCACAAAGAAGAAAGTTCCACTCACAGTTTATTCAATATTTTATCATTATATATCGGTTCTTAAACTAATTATTTATTATGTTTAATTCATTGTGATTTTGGGTAAATATTTATTACCTATCTTTATGACTTGAGAAAAAAAACCCAAATTGGCCAAATTCGTTGAAAATGATATAAATATTGCATTTTTGGAGGTTTTTTTTTTTTCAGTTTGGTTAACTGATTGTCAGTGTCACAAAGAAGAAAGTTCCACTCACAGTTTATTCAATATTTTATCATTATATATCGGTTCTTAACTAATTATTTATTATGTTTAATTCATTGTGATTTTGGGGAAATATTTAATACCTATCTTTATGGCCAAATTCGTTGAAAATGATATAAATATTGTATTTTTGGAGGTTTTTTTTTTCAGTTTGGTTACTATAACATAATAACAACATTATATGAAATTATATACAAGGGTAAAGATATGTTAATTTTAAAATATCTAAAACTGTTGGAGCTGTACACAAAATTTCACTTGAAAATCTCAATTCCTTCATATATTTTTTTAGGCCTAAAATTAGGCAATTTCCTATTGCGGAATGTTTTTTTTCAAAGTGAACCCCTTTCCAGTATATAAAGAGATGGCATATAAATATGTTGTTATTATTTATTTGTTCAATCTTCCCCAGTAGCTACTGACTTAAAATAATATAAAAATTAATATTAATGAGAAAATTATCGGAAAATGATGCATTTTTAAAAAATATAAAGTGGTTGCTATGGTAACCACCCAATTTCCTTAATATTTTGCTTGAACTTATAAAATCTGTATCATTTGACATTACACAGGTTTCAAATATTTTAAAATGCTTATTTTTAAATCTAGTGATCATTTTTGGGGTTACGGTAAAGACAATTGAAAATGGTCAAAAATGGCATTTTTTCCGTTTTGGTTGCTATGGCAACCAAAATTGATAATAAATGGCAGATTGGAAATATGTAATTTTAAAAATTCACAAACTTTTTGACATATTCCCATAATTTCACTTGTGTATCCCCATTCCTTCTTATTTTATTAATCGCCCCAAAACGCCCCAAAAATAGGCAAATGTGTGCCGTGGACAATTGTTCAAAAATGAACACATATCTAGCTCTTGAGATAAGGCATATGGATATTTTTGCTAATTTTTTTTCTGTTTATCTTACTTGATAGCTACTGATTTTAAAATGCATAACAACCAGGTTAATTATTTCAGATATAACATGGACAAGACCATTTTTGATGAAAAAATTGACCAAAATCATGTTGGCAAAATGGAATTTTTGAGAAAACCTAGGTATTTTGGAGTTGCTAAGGAAACGAGAAAAATTGTTACACGAATTGGAAAATTTATACATAGTTAGCCTTAAAGTTGTATTTTATGAATTTACATCCACATTTTTGATAGTTTTGATATGAAATTAAGTATGGTATTGCAAAAAACACCAAAAATGACCTATTCAATGTGTTGAAAAACCTTTCTTCCGCGAAAAGTCAAAAATCGCAACTTTGAGCCTCAATAAAAAAATAAATTTTCATCCGATTTTCAATCTGTAAAAAGTTTTGTGAGGAGAATGCTGAGATCTACTCGAAAAACTAATAAAATCATATGTATAATCATAATCTCAAAATCACCTTTTCCACCTAATTATACACTACCGGCAGTCATGATTTATTCAAAGATCAAAGATGTATTGGATCAAACAGAAGCGTGCCATGCACGATTTGGGGACTTAATGCAGTCATAGAAATATATTTCTATGATGCAGTGTTCTATTTTTAGGCCACGTGGTTTATTATAATTGCAAAGGAAACTTGATTGACCTGTTATGAATAACCAGCAAGCTTGTATTGTTTTATTTGACCGAATTATCAAAATTACCGTTAACTGTACTAATTACTTGGATTAGCCTATAAACCGGACGGCCGATTGTCACTAAGGTATGATTGCCATGTGTTTGTAGCCGAAAAGCAAGTTGATTGTCGATATTGGCGTATATGCAGTAGAAAATCTGGTAGTTGAACGTACAAAGGAATGTATTCATTCAAAAGTGTACTCAAAATAAGTAATTTATAACAGGGTGAAGGCGAGAATTAACACTCATGTGGCCATTGTATAAATATATGACATGCGCATGCAACGTAGCCTACACGTCTGCGCGTGTGTGAAATGGCTTTATTTATTATCCGTTTCCATCGAAAAGAAATGAGCGGCAAACAGTAGATGTATATTGCCACAGTTGAGATTTGTCGTAAGAATATCTCTTTGGTTGATTGCATGTAAATGTACAGGAATCTATGGAAACGGAATTTGTAAAATAGCAAATAATACATGGCGCCGTCACTTTTGTGACTTGCGCAGTATACACTCTCCCACCCATATTATTTTAATACGTCATATAACATTATTATCCTATATACGTTTGACAGTCAAGATTTGCTAAATACTTTCGCCAAGTAACACGTAGCGTAAGAATATATAGTCCCCGTGTCAAACCAATAATCGCGGGTTTCTGACCACGTGATTTGCTGAGGGATTTATGGCAGTGACTGTGTGCGATATGGAGGGTTTATTGAGATAAACTAAAGCTGCCAGTAATGAAGTAATGTGTAAAAAAAAAATCCATCGTATATAATTTAAAGTTTGGATTTGATAGCAGCCAACAAGATAAAATGATACGTTTACAAAACTGTAAGTTATTCATTGTTTGCATACACGTACATTGTGGCACCACGTTATACATGTACAGAAATACAAATAAAAAAAATATGACCATAGATGCCTCGCCCACGGTTAACACATCGTGTATTCAACTTAAATGAATAACATTTTTAGTCAACATGCTTACATCGGGATGATATCGGCACTCAAGTGATTCTCCGTGTTCCACCGCGAAACACCCTAATTCACCGCGAAACACCCCAATTCACCGCGAAACACCCTATTTCGCGGCGATTTGGCAAGCTGGCGTTCCGCTAGCGATTCTCCACGGATCCGCGGTGGAATAGAGCGTTTTTCCTTGGTGTTCGGTGTTTCTGGTCCAAAACTCCAGAACTGTATTGTACTTGCCAAAAGCCTTATTAAGTAGAAATTTTTTAGAACTAATTGGCTGCAAATTTTTAAAAATTTATGTTTTTCTGGAGAAAACCTATGACCCAAAACATACGGTAAAAATACGCTTTCAATCTATGGACATTAAACCCTATTTCTTTCTCTCTCTCTCTCTCTCTCTAATACAGGTACATGTACCTGCTTTAGCCCATAATTAATTCAATTTGATATTGTAGGTGTATAATTTTTTGTATATTTTTTACAGGTATGCCGTAATAGCAGCAGGATGTGCTGGATGTCCAAAATTAAAATGTGAAAGAATTGGCTGTGATACATTTTTCTGTTATCATTGTAAGCAATACTGGCACCCTAATAAAACTTGTGATGCTGCCAGGGCTGAAAGATCACCTAATTTACGATCTGGGTCTATTTATAGTCATGAAAACGGCTCACAGAGTAAGTTAGTTTACTTTACTAGTTTAGTTTCTAATTGAAATTAGATTACAATTATTTTTCTACATGTAGCTGCATTTTCATCTAACCATCTTTCCATTACGAAGTTGTTCATATTATATAGCCAATCCCTATATTGAAAGGCTATTTCAATTTGGCTGCCTTCAAGACATTGAACAGTGTTTTATTTAATTTATATAAAATAAAATACTGTTCTGCTCTGACTGGGCTAATGAAGACTGACTTACATGTACATGTAATTTCTAATAATTAATAAGATTTGATGTTGTTACAAACAAACATTAAATGAAATTTATCTTTCATATTTATTTACATAGCCATTTATGACTGATTTCACTTGTAAACAAAAACATTTAAGATAACTATCTTATCAGTTTTTATATAAATCTTTTTTCTGAAGGTGCATGAAATGTAATTTTACAAGAAAATGATCAATTTTACTATACAATTTACTGTAACAGCCTCAAATATTCAGTACTGCATGCCAAATAAACATGTAGTGTATTGTGCTGAAGTGACAGCTGCTATTGAAAAACTGCAGGACTTGCAAATGTGGGGGGGGGGGGAATATACATGTATAAAAAATTGTGATTCTTCAGTTCTGGTATATGATTTATTGTCTTTCAATAATACACTTGATGGTTTCTAGATGTAATAAGTCTAATCTAAAGGGACAAGATAAAAGGTTGTGCTGCTAATATCTAACTTAATTGATGGACTTAAATTTCGTGGCGAAAAAGTAAAAATGGGGACTGAAACTGAAAACAAAACATAACAGGACTGTGACATTTGATAGATTTTCTGACGTGTTTGTTTTTTATTTGTATCAACAGATGATATAAAACCATGTCCTCGATGTGGAGCATTTATTGTCAAGATGAACGATGGTTCCTGTAATCACATGACTTGTGCCGTCTGTGGTGCCGAATTCTGTTGGCTATGTATGAAAGAAATTTCAGATCTTCATTATTTAAGGTAATTACCTACTGTGTACATTAGTACATGGAGCATAAACTATTTTACATTTGCTAATCTGCTTGATTTGTTCTAGAGAATTTTAGTCCAAAAATCCCCCAGTAATAAACAGGAATTGTATTTATGAAATTGAGTCATGTGTAAGCAGTAAGTTTATCCAACTGTAACATTACTAAGTGTTTATTTTAGATTTGTACTTAATTGATTTTCACCATTATCTGTCACATCTACAAACATAGACGTTTTCCCTATTGTCATTGATTGTAGATTTAATCAATTTATTTCTGATTGAAAAGTCAAATTTTTTGTGGGATATTTAATTGGTATTATTTACATGTGGATGTTACTGTTCTAATTTATTGTACATTTCAGTCCATCTGGTTGTACATTTTGGGGTAAGAAGCCATGGAGTAGAAAGAAGAAGATATTATGGCAGTTAGGTACATTAGTTGGAGCACCTGTAGGTATATCATTAGTAGCAGGTATAGCTGTACCAGCTATGATTATAGGTATACCTGTGTGGGTTGGTAGAAAGGTGAGTCAATACTTATATAAGTTTGACGTTTATAAATTAGGAAGCGCTTTATTCGGTCAGATATACATGTAGAGAAGATTGACTTGTGTTCACGTACGTGATTTCTGCTATTATTATCTGCTGAAGGTGACTACGCCTCCACCTGCTAATTAATACAAAAGGGAGACAACTTTTAGCTCTGTGGGGACTGTAGTGGATTTACACTGTACTAACAGTTCTAATGACCTTTCAACAATATATTCTAAAGATATTGAACTCTATTGATTATAAATTATAAACCTTATTAGTTGAAGTGACTAAAAAAAGTTTAAGCTAAACAAAATACATTTTATGTTGGGTTTTTTTTCAGATTCATTCTCGCTATGTTTTGGATTCTAAACATAAACGTCGATTGGCGGTAACAGGGGGTGTGACAGCTTCTATTTTAGTTTCGCCAATTATAGCTGGCTTAGCCGTCGGTAAGTACCGTTTTCAATTGTAACTCAGTAAGTAGTTTTGATCTGTCACTTGGCGGTCAGTAGAGCTGGGCGATATTTCGGTATTTCGATATAAAACCGTCACAGAAAAAAAAATCGTCAAAAATACCGTTGTCAGAAAAATATCGAAAAACCGAACATACCGCGATATATCACGGTTTTGATTTTTCTGGATGATATTTAACATAAATATTGAACAAAATGTGTTCCTTTTTATGTTATTTACGATATTTTATTGCTTAATGATGAATAAATACTGTTATAAACTCCCGAGTTCTCATTCCACGCGGTTTGCAAATGCCGATAAAGAGTTTTGTTTACATCACGTGACTTCTCGCTCACCTTTCCACCCGTTAGAATTATCCCTGTTTCTGTTTAATTTCTACACATCTTGCCGAATTGTTTATACCGATACTTTCATTTTCCAAAGGAATCATTGATTTTCAGATTGAAATAAATTTTAAAAGAGAAGAAATATAAATAATGCCATTTATATTGAGAGTTCCGGTTGACTGATTGTCATTCAGCGTCGGACCTTCAAGTAATGGCGGTCGTGTTTCGGGAAAAAATATTTGACTAAATCAATGGACACTTTTTGACAAAGTACTTATGTTTTATAATTTAATTTAGTATAATTGTATTGTATGATGCATTTTCAAGAAGGCATTTGCTTGAATGAGAAAAAACGAGTTTGCCAGGGAAAATGAACAGCATTCAATCGTAACGCCGGTAGCTATAATATAATTAAATTTAAAAAATGCACGCCGAAAGAAGACAAACTTTTCGTTTTGTTTTTACTGACTCCTGATTTAAATAAATTATATTTAATAATTTGAAAATTAAAATTGTAATAAACACCAAGTTTTCAAGGCTATAGATTTGTGTTTGAACCAGCTCATTAAATTTTGTTTGTAAATTCGTTACTACATGCTAAAAATAAAATTGACTTAATGACTAGAAATAATATTATTGAGTTCAAGTTCAAAATGTCAAGTGCATATATCCAGGGGTATTTCCAACTTTTTATGCATCTTTTTTGACATTTAAAAAGTGGTAAACTGAAAGTATGGGCATTTTATAAAATATCGCGATATAGTGATTATATCGCGATATTTTTTTTTAAATATCGCGATATCTGTTTTCAGTGATATCGCCCAGCTCTAGCGGTCAGTTAATTGTGTTTTTATTTGAAACCTACATGTAGTCATTGGTAGGTAAATGCTGTTTTCTTTTGTAACATTGTCATCAGCAAATCCTGATTTCATTTGTAACTTAGGCATCAGTAATAAATACTATTAAGCAGGAATTCCTTTCAAGGTGTCTGAGTAAGAAACATATGCATTCAAATTGTAAAATGCGTACAGAAAATGTACTGCTGTCAGACATGTGTACCAGAGTGTAGGTAAAAATAGCTCCTTTTCTAGAGATATATTTATCTTGACTGATTTTTAACCCATTGAGCTCAGAATACAGACAATCTGATTTAAACACAAATCCTATTTCATTTCATTTTTATAGTTTAAAATTTTATTTTCCTTCTCTTGACAACACTACGCAGTCTGCTTGATGTTAGGGATAAGCCAATTGCAATAAATGAGTCTGTTGCGACAAGTTCTTGGCACTGCACGGAACCGTGCGTGTCCATTATGAATATTTATGCTGATTGGTTAATCAAATGTCTGACATCATGGGATCAAAAGCCTCTCGCATGCCCCCTTACTTGACCTCCCATTTCATGTAGCAGAGGCCATCTGATCTAAAGTATAAAAATCGAGACGAAATATAGATCTATATTTTAATCAGGTTGGAATTCAGATTATTTGGGAAAGAATTTTGTTTACTAATTGTCGACAGGTGTTTGTTTTTAAAGACTTCATATCAAATTTTATTATAGGTATTGGAGTGCCGATATTGTTAGCGTATGTTTATGGTGTTGTACCGATATCTTTATGTCGCAGTGGTGGATGTGGGGTAACAACATCACAGAAAGGAGGAGTCAGATTTGAGTTTGATGAAAATGACGGCAACGCTGCCAGTACTTACGGGGCTTATGGTGGTAAATATCATTCATGACTTTTCTGAAGTTTACACAAGTCATTGGTTCCTTTTGTCTGAATCAAACTTACAATAAGTTTAACCCGACTGCAATAATTGAGTTGTAATATTTAGTTTTAAAGTTTCCAATCGATATAGAATTGAACTCATTAAATGATAGTTAAATATGACCAATTGATATAGAATTGAACTATTAAAGATACATTATCGGAGATTAGATAAAGAGCTGGCAAGTTCAAAAGTTCAAAACTAGGTAATGTAAGGGAAATTTGCCAATATTTTAGCGATTGAATTTTTAGCCTAGCCTTGATCATCATTACTAAAGTCTGTAAGATAAAAGATATAGTCTTGATTATCCATTTCACGATTAAATCATGAATGAAAGCTGAACAGCAAATGTGATCCTAATCCAGTAAACATTGCGCCAGTTATGACATTGAGAGTTTATTATGGTCTGGATAAGTTGATTAATGTCTGATTAATAATTTAGATAACATTTCAGGCCAAAAGAAAGACCTACAATAGGAAGATTTAGCTCTTGCATAATGTATGTTTAATATAGAATTGATCTCATTAAGTGATGATATTATATTTGAAGGTGATAATCAGAGTGTTGAGACAGCTCCACATGTAGCAAATCCTAGTATAGCGCCAAGTATTGGTGAGGCATCTGTAGGTATGACAGGAAGTCTTAGTGCAAGTGGAAGTCATATGGATCGTGTGGGTATGCTTCGTGATGAAAGTGACCGAGATTCATCCAGTAATAGAGCAATAGCTGGTGCTAGTTTAAATGGAAGTTTGTGTGGTTCGGCTTATGCTGCTGTTATTGGTTATCAAAATAAGTAAGTCATTTTCTCAATCTAATTCAAACTAGAATTTATTTTCATTCTATTTAGTGGGGTAGGATAGCCGAATAGTTAGCATATGAGCTCTGTATCATAAGGTCTTGTCATGGAGTCAACTGGCATGGTTTCGATACCCCAGTTGTATGTGACAATGAGTACGGTCGCCAGCCAACCTCATGTGTTTTACTCCGAGCTCTCCAGTTTCCCCTGCTAAAGACCCCTAAGAGCAAGCAAATTATTGAAATAAAATTGAGCCATGTGTTAGTCCCGAAATGACCTCTGTATATTTAAATTGATGGTCACTCCAGTAACATTTAAAAATCTATTTATAAACTCACTGAAGTCTTGTGCTTAGCACAGTTGACATTCTGAAATAAAGATATGATAGACAACAATTCTAGCTGCCTACTAGCTATGGTTCGTCCTAATGGACCCTGAATCAACTCGCGTGGTTTCAAATCCCCAGTTGTACGTGCCAAGAAGTAAGGTCACCTGTCCAACCTCATGGGTTATTTCAGGGTCCTCCGGTTTCCTCCCACTTTTAAAGACCCCTACACACAAGCGAATTAATGAAATAAAATTAACCATATGTTCGTCCCGAAACGAACTAGTTTGTGTCTAGTGGTAGTTAAACCCAATTTATCTCTTTCGTAACAGACCCCTTGGATATTTCCTGACTGATTGTATGGGAAAGAGCACCTTGATTGTCTGTATTTTTAAACAATACCAGACACGTTTATTTCAACTCTAATTGAGCATTTATATGGGGGTACTTGAACGTTTCATTCTCTCAAAGCTGTCAGTCAAGTAAACACAAGCATTTTCAGCAACCAAGGCATGATAATCTTAGTACTATCTCAACCAATCACCATATACCTGATGACATCACAATTCATCCCGAACTATAATATTATGCATGATAGGTTTCTTTAATTCCATGTCACTTGATTGTAATTTCATTCACTCAGGAACATTCATCCTGACAATCGAGCACCCTGTCTATATTTTATTTCTATTTTCAGGTTAGAAGTACAAGCTGATGTATCATCTAATATGTCATCACATAAACGAGCTAGTTTCTCTAGTGAATCAGCTAATATCAGTCTAAGTGAGAAATCTGCTACAGTATCATTCTCTGATGATGTTTCTACTAGAGCTCTAGCTGGTTCTATATCAGCTTATAGGTAATATACATAATGTCCAGCCTCTGCTATTCCCGTTCCCCCTCCTCGTTACTCCTAATGTACATGTATACTACAATCGGTGCTTTCAAAAGAAATTTTGTCAGTCAGATATATTTTGTTTTCATCGGATTTTCGAGATGTTTTTTCCAAAAATATAACAATTTTAGCATGATCCCAATTTTCCTACATAAAAACTATAAATTTAACTGTATTTATAATGTATACCGATTGTATCATGTTGATATAGTAACAAAATTGATATTGATTTATAATTATAACCAACCAAATCTAGTCTATGTATGGAATTATGTCATGGTAACACAGTACCCCGGATGTCATTTAATCTTGTATATTTAGCACTAATTTCTTTCACCCTCATTAATATCAAGTCGTTGTTTGAAAACTCGAAAAAAATTGTTTTAATCACCAAAAATCGTCACATTTATTCAATATCAAATCTTTGTTTAAAATCATCTCATTTGTACTCGTGTCGATTTTAAAGGTGACCATTCAATTTTGATAATAAGTATACTATTCCAATTTATAAGTGTTTAATTCCTTGATCATTATTAAAAAGATAAAACAACCCAATTGATTATTGAATCTATAATAATTAATTTTTGAACAGTGGTCAAGAAATTAAACACTTATAAATTGGACACTCATTATAAAAATTAATCAGTCAGCTTTAAACTGGACATAAGTACAAATTAGATGATTTTTTGTGATTTTAAATTATTTTTACAAATTTTTAAACAAAGATTTTATATTTACCGAATGTGAAAGAAATAAGTGCTTGATATAAGCCCACAAGGTTAAATGGTACCTAGGTCCAGTGTAATATGTTACAAAGGACATTATTCGAGAATATTGCCAGTTCCAGAGATGAAAATTTTAGATTTTCTAATTTAAATTGCATATTGAAGAATTAGTATGATTAAAATCTGAATCTTAACAGGAAATTAGTCTAATGTATAGAATTTTTCCACTTTAAACCCACTGATCCTGATCATCGTGACTGAATTTTTGTTAAAGTTGAATCTCGGAAAGGCATATTATTCCAAAACATTTTGCAGCATATGCAATCCCCTGGTTAATGGCCGAATGGTTAGCGTGCACGCTGCATCACAAGTTCTGTCATTGAATTAATTGGTGTGGTTTCGATTCCCCGGTTCTATGTGACAAGGATTATGGTCGCCTGTCCAACCTGGTGGATTTTCTCCCACTGCTAAAGACCCCTATGCGCAAGCAAAGTATTGAAATAAAATTGAACCATATGTCTTTCTCTCACACATTTTAGGTTAGATTGAACCATTGAAAATTAGGTATTGTCCCAAAAATGCAAATTATCAGCTGCTTTATGTTTGACTCTAAAACTACGAGTTTTGTTTTTGTTTCACATCAAACATCCCACAAATTCAGTCATTGTCATTTTATTTTGTTTCTTTCATTTTAGGGATAAAGATGGTGTATCATTGTCTTCACCTCCATTTGAAGTGCAGGCAGATGTGGAACCTAATAGGTCAATACACAGTAAATCATCATACGAACGATCACCGAGTTTACGACGTAGTGTTAGCAACTCCATTGAAGAACTCAAAGAACATTCACACAAATCCAAAAAGTGTACACGATTCATAGATGATGACGATAGAGCGATAGGAATTGTACGAGTTTATTCCAAAAAACATGAACCATCAACTTCCAATCATACAGAGATTCCATCACCAAGGGCAGTAACTCTGTTGGAATCTAAAACTAGATCAGTAAGTCATTCCTCTGGAGAGAGCATAACGAGTGAAACAAGTAAATTTTTCGTTCTTCCAGAAGTTGAGACGGACAGACCCACACGGTCACTTTCCACGAACAATGTAACAGAATCATCTGTACTCTTGAAAAGAAATCGTCAAGTTAGTTACAGTTGTTCAGGGGTTTATGAACATGTGACAGACAATTCAAGGAGCTCAGAACGAAAATCTCCACGGCGACACAGTTGTGAGATGGCGTTTAAGCACGGACGGATTTCTCCATCAGAAATGAAATAAGACTTGGAATTATTATAAGATATTTATATTTTTGTTGTGTTTAAGTATTTTTATTTGATGTTTCATGCAAGAGTTATTAGTTTGATTGCTTTGTCTGTCCAAAGAAAGGGCCAAGAGCCTGATTCACATTTTCTTATAACCAACTTCACTATCAATTAACTTCCAACATTTTTGTGCAGATAATAAAATATGCATTGTATGTCATTTAAAAGAAATTAATGACTAGTCGACTGGGAATTTTATTTTTTTCCAGGAATCAAACTCCAAATCCTTATTCATGATAGCTATAATCACTTTTAAGCAATTCTAAAGTAAAATCAAAACTAAAACTAATGAGTTATCATTTTAAAAATTGGTATTTTTATTTATAATCAATTTTAAAAGATTTGATTTTCAGGTATAGGGAGGGCCCTGATGGTTTATATTAGTGAAATCTACTGTGCATGTTAATAATTTTTTCAAAATAATTCCTTTCAAAAACTACATCAGTCTACGACCCTTGGTCTTACTCATTCTCTGCTTATATCATAAAACTTACAAGCAATTAGTCGATTTAATTTCACATTCTAAATGGTCAAATATTATTTTTCAGATTTTTCATATATTACATGACAGTGCTATGAAAATAATGTTGATAATATGATTTATTTATTTTTGTTAATTGTATAGATAGAACCTCAAAGTAGAGGATAAACAATTAGTATAGCTCACACTGTAACCCGGGTATCATTTAATCTTGTGTATCTAGCACCAATTTCTTTCATATTCGTTTTATTTCAAATCATCCAAAATCGTCTTAATTTCATTGAAAAACATGTGCAGGTATTGTCTGTATTTAATTGGTTTAATGGTCTTGATCTAAAAACATTGCGTAATATATTGAAACAACACTCGGCTTACCTAATGTCTCACTCTCTACCATTAAGCCATACATAATCAATTGGGTTGTTTATTTTTTTACCATTAACAGTGATCGAGAAATTAAACGGGTTTAAATGGGACACTCGTTGTCAAAACTGGATACAAGTACAAATGAGATGATTTTAAATGATTTTTACGTATTTTTAAACAAAGATTTTATATTGAATAAATGTGACAGAAATTAGTGCTAAATACACAAGATTAAATAATACCTAGATCCCAGTGTCAGATTGAGAATATCCAGGATGTAAAGAGGGATTCCATTTCAAAATATCACCTATATACATACAGATTATTTTTCTGTTTGCTCAGCTTTGTCATAAAGCTTAATTTGTTGAGACTTTATATAAGTCGTCTCCCAGATCCTACATGTAATTAATTATTATTACACAAATCTACCTGTCAGTATCTTGGTTCCATTTAGTCAATATTCCAAAGAGAATTGAAGAATAGTGTTCTTCATTTGAGGTCATTCCTTATTACAAGTATGGGGATCTTAGCCCATGCATTACCACCAGCGTGTTGTTAACAGGTTTTGTACCTCCATCATACTTCAGTAGCATTGATTATTTAATGATTAACAAAGTGATCTATTGAATTTTAAGTTACAATCCATATAAATAAATATAATATTTCCCCATGATTTATGGCCCCAGGAGAAGATTTGCTTTTCATGCCCAGGACTTCTGATACCTCGAAATATTTGGGCTTTAATTACAAGATAGCCAGACTGGTTATTTCTATAGTATCATGAAATAATTTGTGAACTCTTCAACTGGTATACATGTATGTAGTTGTTTAAATATATTTTGTTGTAATGTTTTTTTTCTCAGTGTCTATAATTTTCAGTCTAACTGATGTGATAGTAGTTTATTTCATGTTTTATAACATCTTGTGGTTGTACATTGATGCTCATATATAATCTTCCAACAAGATAGGGGAACTTGACTCCCTCTTTTCAGCCCTTCCCTTCGATATTTTTGATTTAACAGGGTATTGGCTGTCAAATATAGTGTACCAGACTGTGAAAACTACAATAAAATAACCATGGTTAATAAACTGAATAGATGCAACCTCTCTGTACTCACAGGCCCAGAACGATCTTTCCTCAAACATGAATGCAAAAAAAGATGGTATAAATATGGTTCACTCTTACCGGGAGCCATGGTGGCTCAGTGAGTAAGACATTGACTCTCTAACCTATAGGTTATGTGTTTGATTCCCTGCTTCTGTGGAGAAAGTTGATATTTCCCAACATGGTTCCTCCGCCTGGCAAGGGACAATGTATAGACGTTTGGATGGGCTTAAACCGAGGTCCCATGTACGCATTGTTGTGCATGTGAAAAGATTCCCTGTCGGTTGGAATTCGATAGGCCATAGTGCCACTGTCTAGGCTAAATTACCCAATTTCATTTCACTTCCACTCTTACGAAGGGAGGTAATATGGTCTGAGACAGCATATTTTCAGAGAATTACCATCTCATTTTATGTGCAACCACAAGATAAAGGTTAAATTTATATGTATATTATTTTTATATGGCTTCAGTCTTTCATTTGATATATCTGTACCATCGTCAGATATATACACTGTGGTCCCATTTCACAAAGCATATGTAATGTTATATCGACTCAAGTTCATTGGAGTCAAATTACACTATACTTAAATGTTTGATTTGAGCTAGTCTTGTGTGTGCTTTGTGAAGCAGGATCCTTTTTCATACTCAATCAGTGACCTTAGATGTACAACGTCTGTGGTTTTTGAGTGAATATGAAAAATGTGTAGGATACTTAACGATGTAACTGTAAATATATATGTATATTATATAGGTTTATATTGTTTATACATGGCGTGGATTACTATATTGGAATAGTTTGCAATATTTGACCTCTCCCAGGCCTAATAGACACAATTATTTAGTTTTTTTGTAGGTCTGAGACAGATAAAATATTTTTGACTTCAGGTGAATATGACTGTAGCTTTCAGTGAAACCTTGTTATATACCAGAGATACATATTGGTTGAATATTTTATTTGTTAATCTGTCTTGAAACTTCCTCATCTTCCAGAGACTTTCTTAATTTAGGCATTGATAATTAATGTGGATTACCATCATGCCATTCTCTGTTGGTTAAATTTCTCTTCTAAGCCCCTTGTTATAACCAAGGTTTACTAAACAAAGTTGCTCCAATCTGTAACATTAAATATCACAAGCCACTTCATTGTGGCATTTGTAATGTTTTTTGTCGCCAATGAAACAAGGTATGAAACAATCATTAATCGTTCAGGTTTAAAGTACAGATGTTTTTGCCAAAATAATGCCTCTTGTCAAAATATTGTAAACATTTGTTGCCAAAAATGGTGATTCATCCCTTGTGACCTATTAAAGGTCATTCTTCATTTGTCATAGACCTGTGTTGAAAAATTAAATCGCGCCACATTTTTGCCTGCGGCAATGATAAAAAGCTATTGTAAAACTTGCTCACTGTATGTAAATATAGCCTCAAACAGATACTGCAATATAGCTTCTTTCCATTTCCAAAAATGTTTGCATCTTTATTGTATTTATTACTAAAGATGAAATTTTTTTTATCTTAAGTCTAGCTGATGTCACCCTACAACGCGATAAAACTGATCAGTCGCGACTACTTGGGCCACCTGAGCACTCTTATGACTGGTGTGAGTCGGACGCTAAAACCAGTCATTGTCTCCAGTTTCACCAGAGTTGCACAAGTTCTATTCCTGCGTCTGGAGACAACTAGTTGTCGCAAGTAACATAAGGGCACCTACGAATGGCTAGAGTCTGCGCCACGCAGACGTCATGGAATAAGGCTATTTTGAATGTCATCACATGTTAGTCATGTGGTCGGTTGTGGCTCCGTTTCTTCAACTGGCGCTGCGGGACATAAGCGCACTTACGAATGTGATCAACTGGTTGCTCGTGATTGCTTCCAGACTTGGATAAATCCAGTCGTAGCATCATAAGCTGTCAGTTGCCGTTAGTCGCAGTCAGTTTTATCGCGTCGTAGGGTGATATAAGCTGGGCTTTATATGTTGTGTTGTCACCAATAAAAGTGTTTCAAATATTATAACATGGCAACACAGACATTCAACAATCTCTTACATGATTTTATATTTATGGGAGATATAATGTATTAAATATTAGCTGTTGGTTTAACTTTTAAGGCTGGTCATACATTGCTTAGTTTTATATCGAAAGTCATCTTCCATAGTAGATAGAATACTTTAGTCATAAGCATAGGCGTATGGGCTTGATGGCAGTTAGGGAGGCAGAACCTGAAATGCTCGAAAGAATTTTGGATATACAGACTGCTTCACACACACCCCCCCCCAAGAAAATTTTGGAATATTTCAAGGATGCAAACATGTATTCCTGCTATTGCAGTTACGGTCCTCGAATTTTTGAAAATTTAACTCCCCCAAATGCTTTTTCCTACTATTTCAGCCGGTGAACAAAGCAACTTCAAAGTGGTCTAATATAGCCTAATTAAGGTGGCGGACTTGAATTCCAATCAATTGTTTACAGTCCACGAAGACAGGACCATTTTGAAATCATCATGCCGTATGAGGGCCTCACCCTCCAGGAAAACATTTTGAAAATTTAATCACCGCAAATTGCAATTTCTGTTTTTCTAGCCTGTGTAAGCAACTCCGAAAGTATCCAATGGTTTTGAAACCGAAATCCCACTATGAATTTCAACCATCCAATCAGACTGTTGCATCTTCATTCACAAATAATAATCGATGCCCCGAAAAATGTCGCACAAAGTAGAGTGGCCCCAGACAATATGTTTAAATCCATAGTCAACTCCGTAATTACAAGAAAAGTAAGTGTTTTATTAACGCTCGATGACAGTTAGGGAAGCAAAACTAGAAATTACCACAAAAATTTCGGGTTTATAGACAGCGGTGCCCGTTTTTATTGAGAGGCGAAGAAGCGGAACTGATCTTGGATGGATTTTCCAAGAAAATTTGGGATTATTTGACGGTGCAAACGCGTTTTACTGCTATTCCAGCCCGTAAAATTAGTGTTTTATTAGTTTTCGGGCACTTTATTTTGCCAAGTATATCAAAAAAAAAATTGGTTTTCACTTTACCAGTCTGCCCGAAAAATCATTTGGTCCGAAAATTAGGGAGTCACCTGCCCCTGCCCCCGTGGCTCGTACGCCTATGGTCATAAGGGTCAACACTTTTAAAATTATGAAGTCATAAATTTTATTCTTCATACAAGCCTATAATAGTGACAATAAATGCAGAAGTTTTGGCTATAGGTAGAGTAGTATTTTCTCTTTCTCTGTCTCTGGTTGATTACAAATTGTAAACCCCATAGTTACTATTTTAAGGATGACTCTCTATATAATATATATGATATGTACAGCTTTACAGTGTACATGTATATAATGTATAAAACATGTCATACATTTGTATATTAATATTATTGTATAATCCATACTGAATTGTTTTCTGAGAAAAAATAAAATAATTGAATTGTCTAATTCTGTTTTTGTGGTTTGGGGAGGGGAAGATGATCCAAAAAGATTTTCTTACTCCTGTACGGAGTTTAAGTGGCCTGATTCAAGCCACCATTGTAAGTGACCAATGGTTCTCGGGATCTGACTGTTAATTTGAGGATATTAATTTTCTTATTGGACTTTTTAACCATATTAGAAATATGAGCCGAACTCTCTTCACCGTCTCCGAGAATGGCCTGGCCGATCGTTTGATTGACAGGCGTTAACTGCACCTACATAATCTGGGTTATCAAGTAGCGTTTTCAATGGCTGTGGTATCGTTGGCCTATTCGGTTTGAAACAGGATTTGAATTCAATTTAATATATAAATAATAAGTGAAAGTTTGAAAGGAATGACCAAAACAACGAGGCGTAATTATAGCCGACTTCTATATTAGCCTGCGTGTACTCTGACTTGTGCCTACAATAACGGCGGTCTTTCCGAATCACAGGGGCGGAACTATATATATGGTCAGAAATATTACAAAGCTTAGTTTTTCCAGTGTGTATACTAGCCGACGATGTTATAATAAATTATATAGCCCATATTAATATATTTCTATGATATAACCGATATCTTCCAGCGTAGTTTACCCCCCCCCCCCCCGAGACCTGACACGGACATTGTCTAGTCGTTCGGTTGGTATAAAGAGATAGAATATAGACCAACAGGTTATATTAATTTGCCTTCACTTGCTTTAATAAAATGAACAATTTTAATGCTGTTTAGCTTATGAAATAGTATTTCCATATCGCGTTCGGTGTTGTTTTCAATTTTAACATTCCGCCAAACCATGGACCTTATTAAAAAACGAATGCAAATCTTTCAAATCGTGTTAAATGTTGAATGCCAAACGATTAAGTTGGTTGCATGGTGCCAACTTTGAAAGTTTCATCCAAATTGATTAGTAACCAAAGGTTCCTTGCAACTTCCAAAAAATCATGCAATTTTGCCCGGCTGAAATGTTTTTCGTAACAACATGGCGACGTTTCGCGGATTATAATAATAAACGCGATTTTCTTGAAAACAAAGACCCTCACTGTGTTTAACCAATCGGTAGGAATTCGTAATTCACAAGAAATGTGGGATAGAATGCAGTCTCCTCCAATGAAGTCTATCTCCCTTTTGAAAACGAAGTTAAATTTTTTAAACTTATTTAATTTGCCTTATTTAAACACATTTGTCAATATAAGTCGTTTATCAACTGTTTAGAAAAGTATCAACGAATAAAAGAATTTGAAAAAAGGCAATCTTTAAAAAAAAACACTTGCAACTTTTGCCCGACTGAAATGCGACTCTGACGGATTTTGATCTTTTTTTTTTTAACGTTCTTGAAAAGAAACCAGGGGCCGGTTGCTCAAAACTAAGTTATTTTAACGATCCGTTAAACTCTTAACGGACATATCTTTGTAATGTGTTGTTTGTTAACTTTCCGTTAAATTTACTACAGAAAACACTATGGAATACTTTATGTTTTATATTAGCATAAATCTGTAGGAAAAATTTGCACCACAGAATGTTCTGGGCCTTTGGCTTTACTTTCAACAATCTTTCTGTCCGTTAAAGTTAACGGATCGTTAAAAGATAACGGAGCTTTGAGCAACCGGTCCCAGGTCTATATTCTAAATAACGTATGTGTGTGATTGTGTCGTTAGGATGGGACGAAAACCAGGGGTCCCGTGTACATATTGGCGTGCTCGTAAAAGATCCCTTTTCAGTTGGAATTCGATATAAAAAAAAGGGCATACGGTCACAATAATTTTGAATTAATAATAATAATTTTCAAATAGTATGCCTATTATCCCAAAGTATTAGGCTAATAATATCAGTATTTAAAAGAAGATTTAATTCCAAGATAAATCCGATTAGCGTCAATGATGTCTCAATCAAGCGCAGATCCAATCATGTATAACAAGGAAAATCGCCGATAAACCAAGCCATAGTGGGGTCGTTTACACGTAACCATGCAACCATATTAGATCTACAAGTCTTTTATTTGTTCGAACATCCAGACAGTAAACTATTAATTTAAATAACTTTGACATATATTTATGAAATATATTTAAAATATAAATTATTTTATCTTTATTTTAATATTTACCTAAAATTGAGAAGTATTTTATGAATTATTTCAATCTAACCTCGTATATAACGGTAAAATTATCCGTTTGATCCTAGTCCCGTTTTAGTTTCAACCGTTATCTTTTTGTTCGAGACTAGCATGCTTTTGTGTGAATGTTTACACTGTTGGCTGTTAATGAGCACGGGAAGAGTAAATTAGATTAATATTATGGACTTTGAGAATGTAAAGGGATAGATACATTATGAGGTAAAGATACGTTTGATCTGAGAGGAATATAGATCGGTGTTAGAAGAGGATATTATCAGAAGATAACAGTTTAAAAGGTGATTGGGTTTACATTAGATTACAACCGGCCAATTTTATAATTATATATTTATTATGCATATTTGTTCAATGATCATACAATGTAATAAGTTATATACCGTTATCAAAATGCACACCATTGAAACTACGAATTCATCTGGTGTACTTCTGTCTATTAGATCGCCCTGTCATCTATTAAGTTAATATTCCCATTGGATATTGTATAATGACTGTGTTGCGTGTTCATTATTCATGAAATATTATCAGGGCACTTCGAACCAACAACACTCGTTGACATTGTGATTCAAGAGAGATGTCATGTCTTCTCCAAGAAAATCAACTTCGAAGAAATTACTGTAACAGTCTACTGTCACCATGTAGTTGCGACCTTGGAGTGAGAATAGATCACATCCTATTGTCTCCCATTAATGAACACGCAACAGACTGTGCATTATAAATATGAAATACTATACCCGGTAGCCAAGACATCATCAGTATTATAATATCGTGTTGTATTTCATGGGCTGATGCATGCATTATTTATTTATTACACTTAAGATATAGAATATCGTATTCAATACATAAAATGAATATTATTTATTTATAATAGATGTAAATAATAACCTTGGATTTTATTTACACAGACATTGTGGAGCCAAGCAACAAACACTTAAGAGCTAGGTTTTGTCGGAGTATTTGTTTCAATTCAATTATTTATAAATCGGCAACCCTTTTCAAATATCACAGCAGAGAGAGAAACAGAAATGGGGTTTAAGGTGCATTGGACACCAACTAGCTCATTTTGTGTATAACATACATGTATGGTTCGATTTTATTTCTATAATTTACTTGCATATATAGGGGTCCTGCTTAGCACTGGGGCTAAACCAAAGGAACCGGTTGAAAACCCACAAGGTTAGACAGGGCTCTACTCCTTGTCACACACAACCGGGGAATCAAAACAACGTCATTTGACTCAATGATAGACCTTATGATAACCTCTAACCATTCGGTCATCCAATCCCCCTATATGAATAAAAGATTGTTAACTTTGTGAACTTTCCAAATGTGAAGTATGAGTAGTATCATCTGTTAACAGTTACCACATTCTGCATAATAATATAACTTATATTTCCTTGTAATGTACAATAATTGATATACATGGATATATTAAATTAACTCATAGTTGGATTATATATTTCAATATACAGTCATATCCATAATCATGGTGAGGGGTATATAATCTATAACATTTAATTTGGTCAATATGCAATAACTCATAGTTTATCATTTTATCTTACACAGTCAATACACAATAATTCAAAGTTTATAATTTATATTAAATGGTCATTACTCTAGTATACAAAAGCTCATAGTTTGTATCTTATATTTATAGTTCACCTACAATAACTTATGGTGTATAAATTAAATTACATGGTCAGTTTTCAATAACTCATAGATTATAACAGATATTATATTACATAGTTCAAATAAAATAACTTATAGTTTATATATTTATATTACATGGTCCATTTACAATAACATATACATGTAGTATAATTTTATATTGCATTGTCCATATACAATAACCTATTGTTTATAACATTGTCCATATGCAATAACCTATAGTTTATAACTTATAAATATTACATGGTCCATCAACAATAACCTATAGTGTGTAACTTATATTACATTGTCCATATACAATGCCTTGCTCTGTCAACCAATAATTGTCTAATTCCAATTTTTGATGTTGGTTTTTCAGAACATAACTCTTAGTACTTGGTGGAAAAGAAATGTCGTTGAGTAACTTATAATTTTAAAGGTCCAAAAATAAAAAAAACAAGGTATAAAAAAGATGCCTACCAAAGATCCACGATCTTATATACAGAGAGTATCCCTACCGATATCTCCACAGAAGGGTTTAAAGATTCAAGCCAGATGTTCTACAGTTTATAACCCTGTCACACCAACAAGAGAAGTTGTGCGTAAAGTCAATTACAGACGTCGACAAGAACAACTCCACACACAGGGTTTTAATGCATTAAATCATAAACCTTATAAGGGAATAGGGGATCCATTTTATTTAGATGAGAAACGATTGGTGCTGAGTGCTCTCGGACAGCTGGATGATGTAAGTCAATGCAGTTATTACATGATTAAATTATTGTATCATGGAATTATTTCTTATTAGAATTATTGTCCCTTTTCATTTATTTCATCCTAACATTTCTGTTGCAATATTCCGTCATAAGATATTGCACCATGAAATTCACTCTACACAATTATTATGCCATAGAAATTATTGCCTATAAAAATTTTGTTATGCCAAAAAAAATAGCATCATGATAAGCTATTGTCAAGGAGTTTTGTGAAGTTTATGCTTTATTGAATTATTGCTCCTTTAAATCATTAAACATACATTATGTAAGAGCTTAATCGCCTATTGAAGATCTTTAGCTTCAAACGTTCCATGAATTATTAATAAGCCATTTATTAACATGACAAGGCCATATTCAACTCTCTAGACCATCAGATGGTTGTGATTTTGAACGGATTGAAATATATATCGCCATTTGGTTATTTAATTTATAAATGAATAATCATCGAGATTTTGTTTATTATCGTAAAAATTTTAGCAGTGAAATTCAAGACTATCATATTCTACATACAGTCATATTTAAAAAAAATATTATCTATTTGTAAACTATTATAGCGAGGTCTGTCAGCTCTTTAATTAAATCTTAGATAATGCATCTTTAAGCTTAGAGCAAGAATTATTCAGCTTTAATTGTATGGCTCTATTGAATATTTCTTTGTGACGATCTCTGTGAATTTGTTGCTCCCTGAATTTATTACCCCATGTAAATAATTATTGCTATGAAATTATTACTCCATCAAAGTATTGCTACACGATATTTTTGATTTATTAAACATATTTCTCTTTATTAAATCATTTCTTGTCACCATCCTTAAGTTTATATCAGGAATAAATATGTTAAAGCATAATGAAATATTATTTTTTCAGTCCGACGATTTTTACTCAACAAGTAGTTCAGATGAAGATGAAACACATCAACGTTCCACCATTTCTACACCTTATAACAGGAATGTACGTAGATCTATAATATTTACATATCTCATTTCACCCAATTCTGGCCGGTTCTTTTTAAATAAAATAAAATGGGGTTTAACGTCCAACTTTTCTGCTCCGATTTGGGCTAATCAAGCCAGGGGTTCGTTTCAGACTGGATTAAGACCCCTGGGTTAGAGCTTACATGTAATTTTTGATACAATAATCAAGCAAGGCATGTTTCAACAATGCATGTAAAAATAAATGTGTGTCCAGTTGGGCGAGAGGAGAGAAACAGTGTTTAACATCCACTTGTCACAATTCAGGTCATTTTGGTACTAACTTATGGTGCAATATTTTTTCAATTCAATATAATTTGCTTAAACGTATTTGACTCAAGCAATGGGAGGAAACTCACAAATTCAGGCAGGCTACCTACTCATTGTCCTATACAAGCTTAGTATAAAAACCTTACTACAAAACAGACCTCGCCACACCTCACACAAACCCCCCAACCCCACCCCTAATTGGATGAAAAGGACTGGTTGCCTGTTTATAATATATTCTGAGTAGGCTTATCAATAAATCCTTTTGTATTGAAATCATAATCTATTTTCCTAATGTTTTTTCATGAAGTCTGATATATTATTACAATCTAATTTTATATAACTTGTGTGTAGTTATGTGGAAGTAAGATATTAATTTTGTTTTTATATTAGATTTTGATATTAGTTCTTGCGTCTTTATTCCTGTGTAATGTAAATTCATAAATAAACATACAGGCTACTGAACTTTGATTATATATTACCTGTAAATAACTCAGTCCCTGGAATGTTTTTCAACTATTATTCGTATAATATATGTCTTAATTAGTCACAACTTTTTAGCATGCGCTCATTAGTTTCGTAAGTCATTCATTAGCTGAAAGGCTAGGTCTTACTTTCATGCAGTTGAAGTTTCCGAACCATGGACTTATAAAAAAAAGAATCTAATTTGATTGCATGCAAAGAAATGATTAGTCTGTGTGTGTTGGATCAGACGGTCTGTCATTACGTCAAGTAGCATGGTTTTGATTCCCTGCATGCATGAAACAAGGAGTAGGGTTACTTGTCCAAACTCATGAATTTTCTCTGGGTCTTTCAGTTTCTTTTCTCTGTTAAAGACCCCTACGTGCAAGCAAATTATTGAAATACAATTGGTCCATATGTTAGTCCCGAAAGTTTGTCTTCAGTTGATATCCCCCCCCCCCTCTCAAAATAACAGTAGTATATTGTGTTGACAAAAGGTTTAATTCTGTGCCTTCTCAGTATTTGACAAAAGAATAACTTATGTTAGGATTGATAAATTTGTTACAACTACTTTTAATGTGTATAGACTGAAAGTCTCTATTTGCCTTTTAGCCTGGTAATGTTGTGCCATACAGTTTAAAAAAAAAAAAATTAGTTCATTCATAATGTACATGAACATATAAATTTATGCATTACATAGAAATGTTTGCATTCAATTTTATTTGTAACATTCAGTCGTTCTTTTTTGTAACACCGCCAAAGCTTATTCATTGATAGTCTAATCTCTTTAGCACATTCAACATACAGTAACTCAGTGTTGGTTTGAATAAAAATGACAGGATTGTATTAATAGAATAAGCTTAACCCTGGCTGGTTTAGTAAAAGTTGACAGCAATGACTTATGATAAGGGTATTAGTTGTTATATAAAAGATTAAATAAGATTTATGTTTCTACAGTAAATAATAATCACATCGAAGATATCGAGAGATCTACATATCGTGGTGGGGATTTGAAATAGCTTGGTGATCTTCTGCACTGCCTTGTTGTATTTTTTCCCCATACAAAAGACTTGACAATTTCGTGCCTTGCTTGAGGCACTTGATGTCAGTTTGGACTTGGTATTCAGATGGGGCGATTTAGGATTAAATGATACAATAATATTATTAGATGCCCCCTCCCTCCCTTTTTCTCCCAATCTGATTTAAAGTTCATAACTAAATCCACCCCAATATGTTACCACATAATCAAAGTTTTTATACGCCCATATTTACATGTGGACGTTTATTGTTGTCACCCCTGTCCAGCCATCCACAATTTGATTATGGACACTCTACAAGTCACAATTTTCATCTGATTTTGATGAAGCTTGAAGTGCATGTTTATAACCCAAAGATCTGAGTTATAGCCCCTGATAGTACAAAAAGTCGTCTTTTTAGCATGTGGTCCCTCTAGAGGTCACAATTATTATCCTACCTAAAAAAAATGCTTCGCAAATATCAACGTTACACCGTAATGATGGTTGTGTTTGAATTTTTTGAAAATCAGACCAAAACTGCCAGACAAAATGGCTGTTCTTCGTATGCAAATAGTGTAAAAGTGTACAATACCAAGGGAGTGGACCCTCTAGAAGACACTATTTTTATCCAATTGTGTTGAAACTTAAAACATATCTTTATATCCCAAATATCTCTGTCCATTTCTGTGTTTGCACATTTCAGACCATAGCTTCCTTGATTATAGCTCCTTATGGTACAAAAAATCACTTTTTATGTAGCTTGTGGATGTATCTTGCCTGGCAACTGGTGTTTTCTTTCAGCAGCTTTCATGCATGGATTTGTTTTAATTAATTTGATGCCATTCTTAACAGATTTGATATATTTTGTCATTGTAGACTGCTGCCAAGTTTATGTTAAGAAGAAAGAGAAAAGACTTAAACAATTTAAACAAAGAAGTCAGCCATGGCAGGTAATTTACTTGCTAAAATATTCTATGCGCTTGTGGATTTGATCATGTGAATTTATTATTTACCAATCAAATGATCTGTGTTGGTATTTGGAGATTCATTTTATGCATAAGTATGGGAATTTAAGACCTACATGTATATTAGAGTGATTCTGATTGGTTTAACTGTTATCGCATTAAAATTAAAAATGTGGGACGTGGGACGATGGAGGAAATGTTGTAATTTGCTTTAAGAATCTCGCAATTTTCCATGGAATTGTCACTTCTTTAAAGGGACAATAACACTCTGGCTGCCTTGACAGGTCCAGAATATAACTAATAGCCTTATTCTAACCATGAGATGTTTAAGTGTCCTACCTGTTGTGTAAATAACCCATTACATTCTATTTTACTTGTCTAGAGGGTTCGAAAATATGTTTAAATCCAAGTTACATTTGAAAGTGTTTGTGGAGGGCCTTTCAAATCATACAGTTGAATTTTTCCAATTTTTTCAATTAGGTGTGTTAAGATGAAATTTGTTTCATCAATAAATTGAAATATTGTAAAATAGTACAATTTGTTGATCAGAATAAACTTTGGGACATATTATTTAGTTACAACAAGAGTGGTATTGGGGCTTTAAAATGGCTCAGGATATCATTGTTAAACCTAATGAACAAATCAATGAAGACAACTGTATTATTATGAAAGGAATATATTATGACAGAAAGATGAATTAGTTTTTATTGGATAATAAATCATGCAACAAATAATATCATGTGCTTTATTTAGATAAACTGTTTTATATAAAGATAATAACCCATTTATGGTCATTATTATATAATCAAAAAACTATTTTCTTAGGTTATGATAAGAATATAATTAAACAGAGATTTAATTGGCTGAGAAGGTTCATCAGGTTTATCCTGCATGGTTTCCCCTTGTCAGTAATGACACAACACAAACTAGGTCATTTCGGGACTAACATGGTTTTAATTTTATTTCAATAACTCACTTGCGCGTAGGGGTCTTTAGCAGTGGGAGGAAACCGAAGGACCAGGAGAAAACCCACAAGGTTGGACAGGCGACCCTACTCCTTGTCATTGACTGAATGACAGGCTTTATGATACAGAACGCACGTGCTAACCATTCGGCCATCCACCCCACCCCCCACCCCAGGACACGACAATAGAAATGTTATGAAACAATTGAGGTTTAGTTTAGAACATTCACTGAAATCAACAATTTATTGTTTTTTTACACAAAATCAAACAGGTTGAGGGCTGAGGCATTGAAAATTCTTGATCTTGATATTTGAATATAGAATTTATTATAATCTGATTTCTGTAAAAAGATATCTAAACAACTCATATTATTATATTTGCTTTATGGTTGACTTATCTATCATACTTAACTTTGTTCAAAATAAACACTGATTGATTAATCTACTTGTAAAATAAATACTGGATGATAGGTCTACTTGATTTATTTACCAGCATTAGCAGAATAAACTGCCCTTGATACACTGTGTAAGATCTAATTATGTGGAGCATGATAAAATATGATTTATTTTCGGGGCCGGATTAGGCACATGAAGTTGTCCTAAACTTAAAAATAACCATAAATGTGACTGGGGGACTGAGACCTCTCTTCACTGTTTGTCTAGGTTCTGTTCCACTTTTTTGCTTTTATTGGCAATGAATTCAGTTTCAAATACCGCCATAGTGTTTGTGCATTGTATATATTTACCACACTCCTATTGATTACTGGGAGCCATGGTAGCCTAGTAAATAAGATATGGCTTGCTAACCTGGAGGTCCGGTGTTCAATCCCTGTGTGAGCTGAGAAAGATCATCATGATTTGCCGACATGTTCCTTCTTCTCAGGACCTGGCAAAGACCAACATATAGTTGTTCGGAAGGGATGAAAAAACAAGGTCCTATGTACACATTGGTGTGCTAGTAACAAATACTTTGGCAAAATTTCCCTCATAGCACACTGTATGTCTTCATTTTATTTCCTGTTGATTACTGTTAATACAGGTTGGATGAGACAACTGGCATGGTTACGAATTCCCGATTGTATGTGACAAAGAGTAGGGTCGCCTGTCCAACCTCGTTGGTTTTCTCCGGGTCCTCCGGTTTCCTTCCCACTGCTAAAGACCCATACGCGGAATTGAATTATTGAATAAATTAAATCATATGTTAGTCCCGAAATGACCTAGTTTGTGTCATATGGATGTTAAACCCCATTTCTCTTTCTCTCTCTCTCTCTCTGATTACTGTAAAAAAGTTAACCCTATTGAGAGAGAGTGAGAGAGAGAGAGAGAGAGAGAGAGAGAGAAATCGGGTTTAAGTTCCCCAATTGAAGGAGATGATTGGCTAAAATAAGTAAGCTGCTGTCTCACTTGACTGTTGTTGTTGGTCACAGGTTCGATCCCTGTGTTGGCAGTGAAAATTACTTTTAGGAATTTTTAACCAGGAACTGGTTCCATGCATTTGTTCTTGTTCTTGGGGTGACATTGTTAAAAAAAAAACCTATGGCACCAACAGTTCAAATTTGATCGACCTGAAATTTGGCATGGTTGTTTTTAGATAATCTGGCTTAGATTGATATGTTGTCACAATTCCTAGATCATGCTGAATTGATCACTCTGGCTCATAGTACATGTAGTTGTATTTGTTCACAATAGTTTCCCCTTGAGTGCATGGTTGAGAGGTTACAAAGGAACAGCCCCAACTCGTTCAGATAGTTTAAATACACATTGACATGAACTTATTAGAATCCTTTAGATTAAAACAGGGGCAATAACAAGTCCACAATGACTGTAGAGCTGTAAGCAGTAACATGTTAATCTTATACCTAAATTTATCCATGTTTATTCAGGGCCGGCGGAAGCAATTCTTGATTTTTTTTTGGGGGGGGGGGGCAGGGGACGCAATAACCTGAAGAAAAGAGTACTTTTGGCCAAAATTTTTTTTTGGGGGGGGGGGGTCTAAAGCCCCCCATCTCCGCTAGGTCTGTACATGATTGACAAAAGCTAAACACACCTATTGCTTCTTCTTAAAGTGGCATTTAGTAACTTATTGCTGAAATCTGATAAGGTGCTGTTTGTACTTCTAGAGTTGTTCTATGTAACATATTAACAAGGATGTTGTTTGGTGTTTTTCAGGAGTTTAATACGTAATGTAAAGTTGGGTCATGGTTTATTTGATCTCATTAAACAGGAACGATCAGCTAAGGTAAGTTCTATGTTTTATATAGGTCTATAAGTAATCATATGGTTAATTAGTAAGAGACTAGACTGATTGTTTACTTGATAACGACAATAAAACATTGTGAAAACCTAACAGATAGTCTCAGCAGCAGATTTGTAGTAATGCTGCCAAGACTCAAATACCAAGCAGACTGGGGCACTGAGGGGAGTGGGGGGCGAGGGCACAAAAGCAGCATAACACAAGGCCCCCAGCAGAAATAAAAATGAGGAGGATTTGAGGTTTTTTGTTTTTTTAAACAATATTTTTATTCAGGTTGTCTGAATGGGATTGGGGAACAGGCTTAGCCTATGTAAAATCCCTTTTCCTAAAGCAAATATCTGAAAATAGCCTGAAATTGAACAGAAAGAAAATTTTTCTGTCTATTGCCTCTTATTAACGCCTCTGCTGACGTTTGTAGGCCTATGTGTCTTGTGTTTTATTGAAAAGTAAGTTTTGATCTTTTCTAGAAAGCAGCCATTGCTAAGGCATATCGTGAGAAGATAGAAGAAGCTAAGAATGCTTGGCAACCTCCAAAATCTGACAGCTCAGATGAATCGGATGATGCAATTCCACACGATGTTGAACTTGACAGGTAATAAAAATAAAAGGAACCTAATGGTCTCCTAGAAATACATCCAAGTGAGGGTCATAATATAAGTGTTCTACAGACGAAAATGCTCATAAGATGAAAGTGACCTCCCATATATACATGGAGAATTTTTGGACCCCAAAAGACATTTTATGGCAAATTTAAGATATACTAAGGTAGAAATCTTAGAATTTTTGGAAAAGTGACTATTGTTGGACAATATATATACCGAAGAATTCTGTCTTCCCAATCATATAATGGCGCATATGTCATTTTTGTGTTGATTTTGCCTTTTAATCAATGGAATTGTATTAGTGATTATTCTGTAGATTAAATATGTAGAGTATTTATATCATTAACCCTTAGAACCTGAAATGCCGCAAAATCTGGTTGACGCTATATCGCATATACTCGAAATATAGGTTTTGGGGCTTGGGGCGTGTCAAGCTCCAATTACGTTGATGTAATAATTAATATGACATCCTGTAAATCCAAGGAGGGTCGTGCAAATAGATTTGTTTCTAGGAATATGTTTATGCTTCTAACTAGATGTTGGTAGATGTTGACCAATCTGATTTTCAGTTTTATTATATTATATATTTTGTATTTTTTATACGCACACATTTTCATGTGGATGTATATTGCAACTGTCTGTCCAGATGTCCGTTACAAACAAATGATGTTTGATTTTTGAAAATAAGACCAAAGCTGCCCAACAAAATGGCTGCTCCTATTACGGAAATTGTGTAAAAGTATGTTCTACCAAAGTTGTAGAATGTGGACACTTCTAGAAGTCAATATATTTATCGATGAAACTTGAAATATTTGTTTATATCAAAAAGATCCTTTTTCGTGCATATTGGACCACCATAACTTTCTGGATTACAGCCCCTGATTGTACAAAAAAATCACATTTTCTTATTTTAGCTTATTGAAACTCATTGTCCATCTCTTGCAAATGTGGAAGTATCTTGCATGTCATTCGCTACTGGACTCAAATTAACACCTTACAAATTCTTAAATTTTTAGTGAAACTATGCTTGTAAATTGATTATGTAAAGCACAGTATTTTAAATAATGAAATATCTACCTGTTACAATGATAATGTCATTTCGACAATTATCTCAATAGACCTGATGTTGTTATTTTAAATTTATATTTAATTCTAGTGCTTTAGCTTGTTGTAGATGATGACCTTTTTAGGAAGTGAATATTCACAATTAGTTATAAAAGGCGGAGTTGGAAATGTACATTGCTATAATATTATCCTATTTAGTTATATAGTGCTTTACATTTTTTGCTATATATTTTTTGATTGACAGTAGTTATTATTCTGGTGATGAGAGAGATAGTATATTTCTAACACAACCTAAAGATCACAAAGGTGTGGCTTTCTCCAGGTAGGATAAACAATTCTCCAAATGGGGAAATTTTTATTTTCAAAGTTCTGCTGAATTAGTATGATTTATTGCTTTATAGTAGATGCTTCATTTTTAATAAAATATTTGTTGTTTTAGTAAACATTCAATATTAATATATAATGTAATATTATTACTGTTACTCATGAAATTTACTGACAGTCTAAATTTTGTGACATTCAAATTAAAGAGACAACCTACCAGAAGGTTCATAATTGTTTTACTTGTATAATGCATGTCCATTAGGAACATAAAATCCATGTATAAAGAAATCGTTGGGATTTTAGAATTGTTACTATTTTGAGGAACTCAAAAGAGCTATGATTGGATGAATATGGGTTTAGGTAGAGTATGATGGATCTAAACATAATTGGTAAAAGATTTTAAAACCAACAATTGAGCTTTAACTTGATTCTGTAAATGACAACAGTTTTTAAGCAACAATAATGTTATATTTTTATAGTGATGGAGGTTCAAGACCCAGTAGTTCCCGTTCAACGCCTCGAAGAAAGAAGAAAAATATTCCTCCACGTCCCTTCACACCAAAATACACAAGTTTATCGGAGGTCACAGATCATACGCAAGATTTTGAGACAAATTTAAACAGTAGTAGATCTCCTACTAGAGATGCATCACCTGAGTCACTGCCTGTTGTTTCAGTTAATACCTCTATTATCAGCACTGACAGTAAAAATCCTTCATTTGATGTCTCTAGGTTTGTCTTTATTTTCTATTTGGGGTGATGGGGGTTGTGTGGTTAGGTTTGCTACGCTCAAAACTGGATGGCCAAATGGTTAGTATGTGTGCGATGTGAAATGAAATGGGGTTTAACACCTGACTGTTCTGCTCCTCACCTGGGCTAATGAAGAAGGGCTTACGCCATACAGTGTGCTATGAGGGAAGTTTTGCCCGGGCAGTGGCGCTACAGCATACTCTTATATCGAATTCCAACTGCCAAGGGATCTTTTACGTGCACATCAATGTGTACACGGGACCTTGGTTTATCGTCTAATCCAAACGATTAGACCTTGTCAGACCCTCCGTTCTTCATCACTGACAAGTGGAAACCACGCTGGATAATCTGGATGAACTATCTCGGTCAATGCAGGGATCGAACACTCGACTTCCACGCTAGTGAACGTGTACGATGTATTATAAGGTCTGTCATTGAGTCAACTGGTGTGGTCTCGATTCCCTGGTTGTACGTGACAAGCAGTAGGGTCACTTGTGGGTTTTCTCCAGGTTCTTTGGTTTCCTCCCACTGCTAACTACCCCTACGCGCAAGCGAATTATTGAAATAAAATGAAGTCAGGTTTTCACATCAAACAATTAATTACCTAGAATTAATGAATTAATTGGTCCTACATATATAACAACAGAAAATCAATATAATAATTTTGGGATTAATTTACGTTACAAAGACAACAAAACAATTTTCATTTACTGGTATGCAGACGTAGTAATTTTTGTTCCAGGTTTAATAACTAACTTAAACAAAGCCACCTGGGTAATATTATCCACTTGATATCGCTACTTTCACATATTGCTTTTCTTGTCTATCCTAAACTTTTTCTTTTTCAGAGATTCACTGTTTCGTCAGCTATGTGTATTAAACTGGATATTAGAGGCTATGAATTTAGATCAGGGATATTCAATGTGTCCAATAACAACTTGCTGGAAACTTACAAAGAGGTAAATATTTTACATATTCCCCCGTAATTAAAGCCTTAGTGGACCTGATGGCTAATAACTAGTTTCATTATTTAAATTGAACAAAATGTTGTAATGGATGAAAAGTCTTCTTTAGAAGTTTGTGGAAATATATAGGTCCTTCCCTATGCAGTACCGGATCTAGGGGAGGCAAAGTGGGACAAATGTCCTGGGCTTCCCACATTTAGAGGCCCCCCACAATTCTGGGTCATACTGATTTTTTATCCCGGAGTAAACTCTTTACTGACATTCATTGCTGATTGGAGTTTAATGTTTTATGTCACCTAAAATAATTTCACTAAAATAAAGTAAATGAAAACATTGTAAGAGAAAGAGTCTGTTTAAAATACTCAATTTGTCAACGAATTCTAAACGTCAATGAAATCGCTGCCTAATTGTCTTACATGCACTGAAATTAATCCTAATTTTTAAAAAAAAATACCTGAAAGAAAACACCCCTGGCACTCAAGGAGGCGGACTAGTACGATCAGCGGGCAGTACGAACAATTTCAAACAAACAACAATGGGGCCCCCCCCCCTGCAAAGTTGGTATGTCCTGGCCCCCCGACAAGGTTAATTCGGCACTAAGTGACCCTGTGTACCCTACTCCTTGACATCGCACATGAATGGGATAAAAATCATGCCCATCGACTCACTAACAGACGTTAGTTTTCACTGCCACCGCCTCCCCCCCCCCTACATTTTCATTGGAACTTAGCTAAGTATTATAAATTCTCATTCTTAACATGTATTTTTATTTCAGTGATATTGGTGGTAGTAAAATATCAACTAAAAAACTACAGAAAGAAAAAACAACAGAAACAAATTGGAACCATTTTGTAACAAATACTGGTGTTCATTCTAGGGTGATTATTTACTTGTCATAGATTTTGATTTACACACCAAGTAATGTAAGGCTGTATATGTAAATATATTTGTTCTCAGATACTGCTGCAAGACAGCAAAACTGAAAAAGAGGTTCATGACATGTTTTTATTTCAAAAACTGAAAGCTCAAAACATAAACCATCCTCATTGACTAATAGTAAAGGGAGGAAACTCTATTAAACATGTCAGTGTTGAAGGACAGTGGACCCAAAACGGAACCTTGTCTGGCGAAATTTCCCTTCTAGTTAGTTTGCATATGTTACAAATTGTAAACACAACCATAAAAACCTCCCTTCCGCGTCCAATTTTTTTGAAAGAAGTGTCTGAAAAATGAAATGAAATGGGGTTTAATTACCTTGCCTTGTTATCCATACCGAATGACTAAACATGTTTTCCCTTACCAAAACCCTCGGTCAAGTACTACTGAAAAGGAAGAATTACTCCAGAAAATCACAATGAACTTTCTAGGCCAACACCAAACAGACAACCTCTAAGTTATCGAGTCAACAGCTTACTCACTGTGCCACTGTGGCTCCTGATTTTCTTAGAATCAGAATATATTTTTCGTATGATTACATAGAACTACACAAATTTAACTGCCATTTCTGAATATTTGTTAAGAGGTGAAAGCTGTCAAAGCTGCATCACACATCTAAATCTATTCTTGGTTTTCCTTTCAGCCCTCTCATGTTGCATATTTGTATTTAATAGATAAGTAAAAGATCGAGTGGACAGAGATTAAGTCGACAGTATACAAGCAGACGTGTATTTTTACGTACTTCTATCCAATCATCAGTCAGTCCTAGTAACAGTGTAACACAACTTAATGTCAGTTCGTTGTCCAATCAGCTTCATCCAGTTGGTACTATTCCAGAAGAGTCATCTGTATCTCCTGTACAGGAACCGCCAGAAGAAGAAGAAACAGCTTATAGCAGAAGTAAGTGAATGAAGAGATTAATTACTAACTTGTGCATGGTTTTATATGGGGCCGCTCACAGAGACTCAAAACCTGTAATTCACCAAAGATGTTGCTTTGGCAAAAATATTCCTTTTTCGAACATTAATGTCCTATGTTACTCCACTGTCTGGGCAATATATTATTATACGCAGAAATAAAGACACATTTTACTTACCTATTTAGCTTGTATTCTAAAATTAAAAATCATATTGGTGTTCTGAAAAGATTGTATTCAAAACTTGAGACAAATCTATCAACCATTACTGATATACAGACCTTAACTTTCAGTGTAGGAGTCCTACATTATATAGTAGTTTTCAAGGAGTTTAAATAAATAGTCACTGTGGACACACTTTCTTTTCAAGTTATGGTCGTCTGTCAACATTTTGCTTGGGGATCCGATCAAAGGCCAAATTTTATATGATATTAGGTTATAACAGAAAACACCATTAATTGCGTCCTTGGGAATGACTACAGGGTAAATCTTTCTCGGTGATCATAATTACCATCATCCATTACATTTATTCTAGAGTTATTTTGATAATGTAAATGTTTTCTTCATGATTTTATTTAATTTAATTTGAACATTTATTTTTAGTGGGATCAACAGGTAACATGTCATATTTTATGTACATTGTAATGTCCCATCACATCACTGACCAATATTAACCCTTTAAGCACAACATAGTTTTTTGGCATCTTGTTCCAGTAAATGATTCATTGTTTTCTGGTTTTAAAGAAACATATTGTCAGATAACACATGACACAATTATATGGAATACAAGTTACTTGAATGATTTATTTCTGGTGACGTTTCAACAATTGTTCTTTCATATTAGGTGACAGAACCCTTCATGAAACATCACCATAAATACATTTTTCAAGTAACTTGTATTCCATAAAATTGTGTCATATGTTACTCTCATCCAGTTACTAAATGCCACTCAAACAATTTATATTGTCAGATATAGAAAGAAAAATACTCCAAATAGCCACTTAAAGGGTTAATGTCACACTAAATCTTGCATCACATCACAAGAATGTTGTTTATTTGTTTCACAGAGTTTTTGATGTGCACCTCACTTTATAATATATGTTTGATATTATCAAATACCGGGTATTATGTTGTTGCCTTATATCAGATATATATATTTATTGTTCCATGATAATTTCTTTACTTATTATTTGTTATCTATGAATTTAAATATATCAGACATTTTAACTATTGTACAGTGTTGTTACTACATGTGTGTTGTGGTTTGAATTAATGTGTGATAATATAATAATCTACAGGCTATACTATATACCGGGAAATAGGAAAACAACCAGAAAATACTGAAAACGCCATTTATACTGAATACCGGAAAACACACTGAATACCGAAAAACACCCTAAATAGGTAGCCAGGGGCCTGGTCTTCTTGAAAACACTGGAAAAACCTACCCTATCCCTAACCATAATCCATCACTGGTCCTCTAGAAAACACCAGAAAAACCTAACTCTAACCCTAAACCCCCGACCAGACTCCGGGTTACCTATTTATGATGTTTTCCGGTTTATTTAGTGTTTTTCCAATGTTTACCAGTATTCAGTATAAAATTTAGCTTTTCGGTTGTTTTCTTGTGTTTTCCGGTTGTTTTCCTGTGTTTTCCAGTATAGAGTGTTGTCGTCATCTACTATATTCAATGTATATTATATCTTTAATATTTTCTGTCAATATTGTTCATAAAAATTGATTGTATTGGTTTTTACAAAAAGAATTTAATGGATTAGAACTGAGTTTATCTTGTGAACACAACATCTTGGTTGATATGAGACACGTGTATCATAATAATATGGCCATTGCTATTTGTGTTGCTATGTGTACAATGTGAATTGGGCAGATTTTGCTGCCCACTCTTTTTCAATTTCCAACTGTTAAACCTTTGGGGACCCGATATGCAAAAATATAGGCGTAAGCGTTATTTACAGCATATCCATAACGACAATATATAAGGGTTCCTGTGTACACAGGTAACTAGACACACTATCAGCCTTGCAGGTGCCACCCAAAACTAGGTTCCTTGATAGCTGGAATTCGAAGCTGAGCAGGCCAAAATGACACATATTGAGCAAAATACAACCTGCACATTGTAGACATATCCATAGAAATAAACAAAAGTTCCATATGGTAGTTTCATAATGACCAAATTAATGTTTTTACGGGACATTGTACATGATTCCAAACCATTCTTCTAGTCCAGTTAGCCATTCTGAGCTAGTTATGTATACAAAATCAGTAGAATTGGAAAGGTTCTCTCTCTAATCTTGCGAAGGTGTTTATAGATACCGGACACTGAAAAATGTTGATTATTAACGATTGTGTTTTACGCTGTTCTATTAGGGTTTAATACTGGGAAACAATTGCCATTTAGTGTTAATGAAACAACATTTAGTATCTCAACTTTTGATCTAGAATCAGACCGTCATTAAGACTGTTGTAAAATAACACTTGGTAGTAAACTAAATGGAAATCCTCAAAGCTAAAAATTGTTCAAAATTTTGTTTAATCTGTCTGTACTACATCAGTATCTGGAAGAGTTGTTATACCTGCCTTCTGGATGGGGTGAGGGATTAGCCAATGAAACCATCTGTGGTACGACCCCTGACGTGACCTTCCAGTACAACTGGTCAGATCTTCATGTCTTGTAGGCCATTGAAAGTATAAAAAAATGAAACAAGAGATAAATCTGTATTTTAATCAGATTGTCAAAATTAGAGAGCCATATTAGCCTGGGCTGTATATCTGTTATGTTCTGTTTCAGGTATATTTAAGTTTTTAGATGAATATTACGCTACTTTAAAACCCGAGACTGACAGTCCAGATAAAACAGATGACACTACTTCCGAACGACATAAACGAGACAAACGGTAATTATTATAAAACACTCACAAACCAGCAGATAATCTTTAACAATGGTCAAACTTCTTTAAAAATCGAACTCATGCTCCATCTGGGGTTAATTCTGACTGAAAGATAATTGCAATTATGGACCTCATTGTCTGAAGATCAGTGATACCTTTTCGAAGAAATTCAAGCTTTACGATGTATGGATTCGGCCATCTAAGTGAATAGGTAATCATTTCTTTAGACTAACCAAATTTTAGTCATCATTGCTATTGTCAAAGCTTTTCAAACGCATGTTAAAATTTTGTTTTGCTTTTCAATACATAAAATTCAAGTCGAATTTAAAAAAAGTTTACATGAAGTGTGTTTACTTCAGTCATCCTGTGGGAGTTGCCCCTATGTTATGAACAATAAACTCTACTGTTATTCATATGCAGAAGATGTTCCGTACATGAATCATCATACGACCAAATTTCATCAATAATAATGATGATTTGATATTATTTCAGAGCCAGTATATCAGATGGTAAATCATCGAGAAAACCCCACAGAAAAAAATCAGGTGATCACAGTTCTGTAAGTTGATTTTATAATTCTTATGAAAACAAAAGAATACCTCTGATTGATTAGAAAATAAGTGTAAAAACAATGAAAAAGTGGAGAATTGTATTCATGGTCATGTGATTTTGCCGTAGTCACTACCATGTAGTTGGTAATTGAATTGTTCAAGAAATGATTAAAGCCGTTAGAGAAATGTAAGATCTAAGCTCACTAAGACCAATACAGGATGCATTTTATGTTGTTGAAGACTAAATTTTTCTGATTTATTATTTGTAGAAACAAGAGCGAAGAGAATCCCGAGTTCAGTCAGCTCGTACCAACTCTACAGATGACAGACTTCCTTCTCGTGGGTCAAGTACTAACTCTAGAATTATCAGACCTAAAAGGTAAATTCAAAACCAGATGTTGTCTAAATACTAAATATTGTACGTAATCTTGTGTTTTAAATATTAATTTGAGATTGTTTAATTTAGTCTAGTTAATTTGATGGAAAATGGACAGTTATAATTAGTGTAAGTAAGGGTAGAAATGATGCGCCATCATTTAACACATACATATTAGGATTAAAGTTAAAGGATTTTACTATAATTAATGTAATGAAATGCTGTTTAATGGTATATCAGAAAAAAACTATAAGCAAATATCATCTTTAGTCTGGGTAAATATATATATCTACTTTAATATATATATATATATGAATATGTAAAACAATTTGTTTTATATAATATATGCGATTTTTGCTATAATAATGATGCTTTCTCTTAGGTTTATAATAATAATTTTTTATTTCCCTTTGCCGAATATGAATTTAAATCTTTCTGATTTCCGATTATTTTTTAGTTCTCCAGGTTTGATAGAATACCAAGCAACGTTACCTAGCAATAAATACTCCATGTTATCTACAGATTTCCGACTTAAGTTTGAAGAGATCCAGGAAGATAAGGCTTTGACCTTACATGAACTTTTACAGCAATTAGATAGGTTTGTCAACTAATTTTCATGGATTTGTGATATTTTAAAAAAAAAATTCTTCAAGCACCAAAAAACTTTGTTTATGAGAATAATTTAGATCATGCATTCTGTGTTTACTTTGGAAATACTAATTAATTAACTTTGGGTGCCATTCCAAATTGTGCTTACTGGCAAGTGCCAATAGTTTTGAGTTAAATTTATTATAACAGCTATTTTATAACATGATGTAACAATTTCTTACATGTATGTATCTTCTATGATTTGTTTATCAGAGAAAGGTTAGGAAAATGTCAAAATAAGTTTTCTGCCATGAGACCCAAGAGTAGTATCGTACATCGTGCTTTAGATGAGATGAGAGAAGAGGGAAGTAAACTAATGACACAATCGACACAACAACTTCGTAAAAAATCATCTTTTAAGGGAAACTGGTATGTACAATATTTTTCACAATAAGTAACTACGATGAAGCGTATCCGTATTTTGCATCGTAGGGCAATGGCAAAATCAAGACTAAATTAAGGTAGTAGGCCTATGGGTCTCATATGTTATGAAGGAGCCATAATTAAACATAATATACACAAAATATGTTAAAACATCAACATTTTACTTGTCCAGTTTCGCAATTATATTTCTTTCTTTTTTTTGCTATACAGTCAGATTATAAGACAGATATCTTCTTATCAGGTCGCTCAATGGAAAAATAATTTACTTTTTGACAAAAGCTTGAAAATTGGCATATGGGTAGTTATGTATTATATATTCACCTTCCAATAAGAGCCTGTCTTCATTAGCCTAGGTTAGGAGCAGAATAGTAGGACGTTGTAAAACCCCATTTCATTTCATTTCCAATAAGAGAGAGAGAGACAGACAGAGAAATGGGGTTTAACGTCCACTCGACACAAACTAGGTCATTTTCGGACTAACGTATGGTTTTCAATTTTTATTTCAATAATTCGCTTGCGCGTAGGGGTATTAAGCAGTGGGAGGAAACCGGAGTGCCCAGAGGAAACGGGTTGAGAAGGCACCCCTATTATCTCCATGTCACGTACGCTCACACTAGGGCTCTAAACCACAGCCGCAAGCCAGAGGTGACCGGCAAGCTAGAGGTCGAAGCACCGTACTCTAGACAAATAGGCCATAACAACCCCCCTATTTCCATTAAGAGCAGGACATATAGGATCTGATCTTATGACCTAGTTTGTGTCTAGTGGACGTTAAACCCCATTTCTCTCATTTCTCTATTTTACCATCCACTGATTTCATCATCAGTGTTTTCATAATTCATAATCATATTTTCAAATTTATTTTCTGAAAACACATAAAAGCATTCTGGTGACCAGTTTCAAAATAAATATCTTAGCATTGTCTGAATTCCCCAGCAGTTTGTCATAATTCATAATCATATTTTCAAATTTATTTTCTGAAAACACATAAAAGCATTCTGGTGACCAGTTTCAAAATAAATATCTTAGCATTGTCTGAATTCCCCAGCAGTTTGTCATAATTCGTAATCATATTTTCAAGTTTATATTTTGAAAACACACCAAAAAATTCCTTGACTTCTGAAATTTTTTTGTTGCCAGAACTTGCTAGAACCTTGTAAAATGTCTTAAAAAGCAAATTTATTGATAGCACAATAAAGCTACCGGCAGTAAGCTGCTAAGGAAGTTAGAGCTACAAACATGTGTGCCCATCTACCAAAACGACACAAAATAGAACCAGTTAAATCCAAAACAGAAACTAATAAATTAAACCAAAATTAGTAATGTTTTCTTGGATATAACTTTAAAATGTAAAATACCTACATGTATGCAATTCAACCACTTTTGACTTTTTCATAAGATGCCACATATTGTTGTCTATAACTTAGAACTGCCTATTGATCCTGGCTTTATTATCCAGATTAATGTTGAAAAGTAGGACGTTTCATTTTATTTCCATTTGTCATTTGATATGATGGCAACAACATTTATTACCTGGGATATTTACATAGATTACAATTCACTGGAGATTCTTTGACCTCAAATGGTATTTAGTTTTACAAACTACAAATAAATTCATAGACTAGAAAGAATACATTTTATCTACAACAGCGGTTTCATTTTAGAATTTCTCTGCTTCAAATTGTTAGCGAGAATGTGGTAGAAATAGGAAGAAGAACTTTTTGGAAAGAGGGTTTATAAACCGTTATTTTTTTTTAGGAATAAGCAAATACTTCTTTGAATCCAAAATGAATTAGATCATGTCTGAGAACCACAAAACTACTTGATGCCACTTTTCGTCCCTTTTTCAAAAAGTTAACAATTCTATGAAAATATCAACCTAAGTAACCTGATTATTATTGAATACTATCTTTTATTATAAAGTCAGTGTTTACTAGTATTAAACTTCCGAGATCGTAATACATCTCTCGCCGGAGGATGAAAAGAAAATGTATCCTTGTCAAAAACTAATCCTTTTAAGTCACTTTTGCGAGAGGTGGGAATAACTTTCTGTCCTCGTCCGTCTTTAATATTTTCCATTAATTTCTCTGCACTGTGTTTGGAGGGCTGATGATTCGACATCAAGACTTTAACTGGCCCCAGTCCACTTCCGTAAGAACAATAACAACATCCAGTATTACATGGCATAGAAATTTTACATACGTCCATTTCCGTTGTTGTTGTTGGGACTTTCACTTTGCTTTCTTTAACATATTTCTTAGTTAAGGTTGGTGAATGTCGAACCTCTCGTTTAGGTAAAGAAGGTGAAAGGGATTTAAAGGTACTTCCTGTTAGTCTATTACATCTTATAATAGCTGAACTAGGCTCCAAGACAATAGCAGACGGTTTCTGATCAGCAATATCTATTTCACTATCGCTCTCAGTCTCCTGTGGCTGGTACAAAACAATTTTTGGCATTGTAGAAGTTTTAATTGTCAAACTAACTCTTTAAAGAAATGCTGATGTGACACTAGCTACATGCTTTAATTCATAATATGGTATCCTTCAAATACTCTCCATTTCTAACAGATTTGTTACTGTATAAATATCACCAAGTTCAGTCAGAATCTCAATACCATGAATTCAATTCAAAAGCAACCACACATCCTGTCATGTTTCCAATGACAAAATTCAAATATACGTAACTTAAACGTCCCTTAGAATAGTCACCTTTTTGTGTCTAGTAATTATTAATAGAGAAAAGAATATTAATCATCATCGTCACCATTCACCAACACAGACGTATTTCAACAACTTTATTTGATATACATGTTTATGTCTTTTCTCTGCTTTACTTGAATCAAATTACCATAATAAAATGTATCAACCCTTCAGAACAAGCTCGGTAAAAGATCCACATTTGTAAATATCTCTTAGTTTAGATTTTCCAATTGTGCGATAGATCCAAAATCTAACTTCAATAATGCTTGTCAGAAATTTTGTATTCCAAGACAACTGATTTTAGATAAAGTGATTGTCTGGCTTAAAACAATGAACAATGATGATTTATAATAGCACGAGACACCCCTATAAAGATTATGCCCACACTTATGTTTAATTACTGTAAAGACGAGATGTTGATGACGCCATTTGTTGATCAAACACTTCAGCCCTGTTTATGTTTGTGTTCCTTCTTGACAACCAAACACTTCATAGATATGATAGCCAGGCTAATGTCAAGTTTCAATTTGTCAATAATAATATGATGTCTGTATCAAGAAATAATCCATTTCGACACTTGTTAAAAAACGCTATTGTTATAATTTAAAAATAAACACTGTAGAGAAAATTTGATCGCTGTACACTTTGAGAAAGATTCCTCATAACTATTCTGATCAGTTACCGAATACAAAATGACCCTTTCATTTGTTCAACAAAAGTGTTGTTTCTGTAGAGAAAGATATACCTTCTTCTGTTCCAGGCAAATTAGTATCTAACTCGACATTGACAACGAACTTAACGAACCGGACAAATAAATGTTCAATCTCTTTGGATTAAGGAGAAATTTAGTAATGTCATTAGCATATTATCGTTATTCTAACTAACGGGCCAGATACGAACAAAGAATATTTCGATCAATTTGTGATAAATACATTAATAGCACACTATTAATCATCAAAACGGAACACTTGGGATTTAGCCACAAGAGAATATCATTATATCATTGTTTAAGTCGTTATTTATCAAATATTGTTTAAAAGGAAATGGGTACAGTGTATGAAAACCTGTCATTAATCAGTACAATATTAGTCAGGTGATTGCCATTTCGAAGGGAATATTTGTACTATGTATAGCCTTTTATTGATTATCGATAATTTCGATCGTATAAATGCAATAAACATCGATTAGATGATAGATTGATAAATTCTTTCATTTCACAGGATTAGGCTATAATTGTATCTCTTAAATCAATATGTCATTAATAAAAGATATTATAATAAAAGAGCAAGTGCAGAATGTCTGGTTCAGAATTGATTGTTGGTAAAAATATTGTATTGTCAATAACAAGTTATAATATCAAATTATTACTGCCCATATTTTAGGGGAGAGAGAGAGAAATGAGGTTTAACTTCCACTTGACACAAACTAGGTCATTTCGGGACCAACATATGTTTTAATTTTTTTATTTAAATAATTCTCTTGCACGTTGGGGTCTTTAACAGTGGGAGGAAACCGGAGGACCCGGAGAAAACCCACGAGGTTGGTCAGACAACCCTACTCCTTGCCACTTACAACCAGGGATTCAAAACCACGCCAATTGACTCAATGAAAGGCTTTATGATACAGCGTGCGCACGCTAACCATTCAGCCCCCTCCTTTAGAAATGTAATCTGTTGCAATTTGCCCTATTAATGCTTCGTAAATTCATTAATGCAGTCTTAGGTATTTTATTATTTTCATGTTCATGTTTGGTGTTGTAAGAAGTACGACAAAGTATGTGAAAATATTGAAGGTGTGCTACAGAAAGAGTTGTCATGTCAGGACTAAAATATGATATATCCAGAGAAATTCACATGGTTTAACAAGTGATCTTACTGATGGTTATATATGTAATATGAATTTAACGCATGTCTTGCATATTGATAATCGGACTCATCAGTGTTACATATAGGTAGTGATTAAATATTTTCATTATGTTTCAGGTTTACAGATTTACAAGATTGTATACCTAAAGAACTACGAAATCTGTGGTATTACAGTCTTGTCCTTAATAAACTTGCAAAACATGGTCTGGTAAGTAGCATTTGTTTCGAACTGAAATCACTTTTAAGTCAGTTAGTTTTAAGTAGTGATTGGTGTCATGCGTCAGACATGGTATGCTAACTTTTTCAGGGCCGTCTGATTGCACTTCTCATTTGCGGAGTTCACATAGATTTTGCATTATTTTATGATCAACTGATAACTGTGAAATGCATGAAATGTTAGATATGGAGTTGCAATGTACATGGTGCTTGTAATCAACTCTCCATTATTGACTTTTGAAATAGTTTTGACAATTCTTTAACCCTTTGAACCCTGACTATACATGGGGTGTTGCACATCCCTCCCTGGATTTACAGGACGTCATATTAATTATGACGTCAAAGTAATTGGAGCTTGACATGTCCCAAGCCGCAAAACCGACTTTTCGGGTATATGCGATACAACGTCAAAGCTGTTTTGCGGCATTTCCGATTCTAAGGGTTAAAGTTTAATATTTTGTTGGTATATATACTTGATAATAATTCTGCTGTTTTAGGGTAATCAAACATCTAGAACATCCTATAAACAAAGTGTATTAAAGGTATATTTAAACTAAATGAAAAATATACTCATTCACAGCAGATTTTGTTTGATGCACAGTGTGGTTATTATTGACATATTGTGTTCACAATTTTACGGATGCTTTATAAATATTGTTACAAATATAGTTTGAGGTGTGAAAATTTTGTCTTTGTTTGGTAGTGGTACATGTATATCACCATTTTCACTACACACAAATTTGTATGATCCTCAAACAGTTAAAATTTTCAGTTATCGATATTTTACAGAAAATCAATTAAATTCCCATTTGTTTTATGATTAGTTATTAAAAGAAATTTGATTCGGGCACTGTGTGTTTAGTTATTGTTGTAACATGAATTAATTTGTGTGTTTTCAAGCAATCCTTGTCTCCCACTAACATATCAACTCTTGAAGTCTAGTAACAAAATTACTTTGATTCTATAGTTTCTATTTAGGCTATAATAAGTCACATGACGACCTACATTTGCATAATATCAAAAATAGTGCTGTACTTAAGATGCTATGTAGAAAACGTGAAGGACAAATTGCATGCGACAAGCGCAAATGTCAAATGTAATGAGAGAAATGTAAAATGTTGACACATCAAAAACAGCATTTTCCAATAAAACATTTGACACTTTACTTTTTTACATTTAACTTAATCCTTATGAGGCATTTTGACTTTATTATTGCTTTTAACTGGACTTTGTACATTGTACTTTTAACATAATCAATTGAGTCAGTTTAGCAGAGCATTTATTGGAAGTGATACTCTTCCATACGGACAGGATGAAGAACCTATATAGGTCCTGTACATAGCATTGGCTGCATGTTAAAGATCCCTTTTTGGATGAAATATCCCTAATAACACAAATGTGTTTAATGCAAAAAAGTAAGATTTTCTTTTCGTTTTATTTTTTAGATTGAAAGTTCCAGTAAACTGAGTGTTTATCAATTTATTAAAGTACTTGGTGAACTCCGTGATTGGGAAATCTGTAGTCCTGATATTACAGCAGCTATTGAATTTTGTCGAGAAAAAATTGTTGACATGACAGTTGAAGATTTTGAAGAATGGTTTCATCAGCAATTTCCTACAGTATTGAGACCACCAACTGTTATACCAACTAAAAATAAAGATAAAAAAGATCCATTGTTTCGATCTACACCACAGTCACAAACATCCAGACCTACAACTACAGCAGCAACGCCAATAACCATTAATTATTCCACACATTAGTCTTTGGATAGGAGTCAGCATGGTTTTCTATAATATTTATCATTTTTTGATTGGATATGTAGCTTCTGCTTATCCTTGTGATCACTACAATCTCAAACAGATCTATTTTCATGGCACTAAAATGAAAAATTTTCTGCTTTATTCCTTTTTATACACCCCCGTCCTTTGGTCTGTCTGGACATGTGGACGCTTTAGCCTAGAGGCTAAAGTTAATATCCGGTTGACTTTTAATTTATACACAGTGTTTAAGGTCATGAGACAAAGAATCCTATTGATTTTGAGTGATGTCTGATAACTACTGCCAGAGTTATGGCCCTTAATCACTTCAAAAAATCTTCTGGACGCTATAGAAGCCTAAGTAAATATCCGATTGACTTCAAATGTATACACAGTGTTTAAGATTTAATTTCAGCGATTTCCGATAACTACTGTTGAATTTATATAACTTGAACAGTTATTCCATGATATTAAATACTAAACATTAGCATGTAGGACAACTTTATCGAACCCAAACATATGATTTTCTGATAATTATACTTAACGAGTTGTTACTTTTAATTAGATTTTAGTGTATTATAAATGTTACAATACCAAAAATAGTAAAAACATGCAACAACTTTTGTTGACTGTCTGGACGATTTGGCTTCTGTGGGTGTATGTTTAGTTGCCTGGCAACCTATCTTTTTTGGTAGTTGAATATATTTTTGAATCAATTTTTGTGTATTTTATATTGGGTTGTTCAACATACATGACAAACTAATTATTATTTTGATTTGATTGCTAGACAAAAAAGCTGTTGGTGAGCATATTAATGGTGTTGGCAACCTCATTTTTAGTATCTCATAAAAATAACTGTGATATATTATATTTTTTATATGTTGATGATTAATAATGAAGTTTGCAAAAACACTCTTTCATTTATTAAAACTTCGAAGATCTCCTTGAACGTTATCATAGACCCAGTGGCGTCACTAGGGGGTGGCACAGGGGGCACGTGCCCCGGATCTTTTCATGTGTGCCCCGGATCTATTTTGAGCAGACAACATCGATAATTTGCAATAATTTCACTACTTTTCCCTATCATTATTTCGAATGTCCCGAGTACGGAAGAGAATCTTTCCAGTGCGAAGCTTTTCTTGATTGTCCTTTCTGGCCCACCGTAGATTTCCTCAATTGCCTGCACGTGCACAGTTTAATATAGTATTATATAACTAAAAAATATTTGACTGAAAATAGTGTAGAAACGATCGTGCATGACCTAGTTTACCCGCCGTGTATGTTTAGCGGGACAACAATATAACATTAAATTTTAGTTCGTGATAATTTAGCTCACAACTTCACAAGAACTCGTACATATTTTCCAGTATTCGTTTTAATAACTATATTATTATATCGACAAAAATAATCCGCGGTTTGAAACATCAATAGAATACCCACGGCAACGTCATGTCGTTATTAAAACGAATACTGGAAAATATGTACGAGTTGTGCCTGTGGCCCGGATCTAATTGGGTCCTAGTGACGCCTCTGCATAGACCTACTATTAAAAATTATATATTTATATTCACACCTTACATAAAGTGATCTGAAATTAATATTTATTTATATACCTCATGTTGTTAATTACTTCTTTAAAATGATCTGAAATTAATATTATTCCATAAGTATGTGTTATAGTTTATTAATATTTATATTCTTCTGGAAATTCTTAAAATTATCTTAAATTTTTGTTTCTGCAAATTTATTTATTATATTTTCTTATAGATAATATTCATTTATTTACATTCTTAAAATGATTTGAAATTATATATTTGCCTATGTAAATTCTTAAAATTATCTGAAATTTTTACTTGTGCCAATACATTTTCTTATGTAGATCTGAAATTCGGTGAATTTTAGCCATGTTAATTCTTAAAATGATCTGAAACTAATGTTCATTTTTTTTTACACTATATCAGTAATTTCACTATTTAAATGATTTGAAATTATTGGCCTTGACAGGCTCCTGTGTGATCGTGACCATATTTATTTACGATCCTCATGTAAATGATCTAGAATTATTTTTTATTTTTATCATACCATTATTTTTCTCATAAAATGATCTGAAATTCATATTCCATTATCTATAGATATTATATTTTTCAATTTTATATTATTATCAGTTTTATTTATACAAAAATAAATTGATGTACAATTTATCTATAAAGTTGTACTTTGTTTTAATTTTGATTATATTGTTATATTTCTATCATTTTGTAAAATATAAATTGTTGGTAATTAAATTATATTATTATAGCTATGTTTTGAAAAATCTGTCTGGTTCTCTCTTTTTATTGAATTAGCGTGTATGATTTGTATGAATTAATGGGTATCTTGGAAAATTATATGGTGTAGGATGGGTGGCATTTCCAACATACACTTAATGTTTATTATCAAATCTAAATTTTACACATGTATATTATTATCAATATATGCAATTGTTAGTTATTATTATATATAATAAAAAGACTAAATTCTTATGTGTAATATTCTTTAGTTAGAAGCAAAGGTGCCTTGGTTATTGATTAGGATTAGGATGGGTGTTGCTTGAACAATTCACAGGAAATTGCTAGATGAAAGGTCATGCACCAACCATCTTATATTCAGTCATGGTGATCTCTAGCAAAATCACAAGGAGGGGGGGGGGACTGATAGCCAACCGGTTAGCGCATGCGTGTTGTATCATAAGGTCTGTCATTGTGTCAACTGAAGTGGTTAAGATTCTCAAGTTGTACATGACAGGGAGTAGGTTCGCCTGTCCAACCTCGCTGGTTTACTCTGGTTCCTCCGGTTTTCTCCTAGTTAAAATTGGTACAGTCTAAGACTCCTTACGCAAGTTCAAATAGGCCCAAACACACAATTGTCAACATATATACCATTACAGTTTGGTAATTCTATGACAAAAAGTGAAGACTGGGCCACTAAAATAGCTACCGAGCAGTTTTTCTTTGTGGTAATGCGTTCTACATTTGCATAGCGACAATTCTTGTAATGACGTATTACGCAAATAAGCCGCCATTACACCATTTAAAATTACGCGTAGCAGTTGGGTTTCATCAAATCATATAATTATGCGGTAAGGCTTCACCTTTATTTAAATGTGAATTGATTTATTATATGTTAAGCTATGTGCAGTAGTGTTTTGGGTCAGTTCATGTGTAAATTAAGGGAGCTATAAGCCAGTAACATTTTTGTAGTCATTTGACTAAAAAACTTGCGCAATGAAACTCTGTAGGAAAAACCACTACTGCGATGGAGTAATAGACCTGGAGCCCAGAGGGTCGAACCTAGACGAACCAGGTACCAATATCTAACCATAAAGTCATCTATATACTAACCTGGGATATACAGAAATGGGCGTCTGCCGGGGTCCAGTTCGTGGGTGTGGCCTTGGCGTCCCCTAGAATGACCCCCAAAATGGGTTAAACTCATACATTCGAGGTACCGGTCGAAACCAATTTTAAATGAAAGAGTACATCTCACGGAGTACTAAATTGCTCATAACAGACGATTTTGACCCTGGGATGGCCCAAACTAACACCCTAAGTATGGACCCAGGGGCCTTAAAAAAGGGCTGTATTCATACATTCGAGGTACCAGTTGAAAATAATTTTAAATGAAAGTGTATATCCCATTGAGTACGAAATTGTCCATAACAGACGATTAGGCCCCTGGGATGGCCCAGACTGACACCCCAAAGCCGAGGTTGGGTGGGGTGGGGAAAAATGAGTTATACTCATACATTCGAGGTACCGGTCAAAACTAATTTTAAATGAAAGAGTACATCTTACTGAGTACGAAAATGTCCATAACAGACGATTAGGCCCCTGGGATGGCCCAGACTGACACCCCAAAGCCGAGGTTGGGTGGGGTGGGGGGAATGGGTTATACTTATACATTCGAGGTACCGGTCAAAACTAGTGTTCGGATATTCGAACACTAATACTAATCGAATATTCGACGGGTCTTGAAATTGATATTCGAATAGTATTCGAATACTATTCGAATATTTTCAATATAATGAAAATGGTTTAATTCAATTTATTAAAATTTCAAATCAATTATTAAATACGTGAAATCTCTGTTAACTCGCGAAAAATGAACAAAAAAATATTTTTGCAATTGCCAGTTGATCTTTTACGTAAACTGCCAGTTTGTACACAAGAACTCGTCCTTCCACGACATCAAAACAAGATTTTCCTTCACCAATGTATAGGAATTCTTCCGCGCTGCATCCGAAACAAAGGGCATCTCGTTCATTCGTGGTTCTAGCACTGCAACATTTCACGGAAGTAATTGTCGTCTAGTCGTTTTTCTCTATAAGCAGAAAACAGTATCTTCATGTTGGTGATGAATGTGGCCCAGTGGGTTCACCCGGCTGTTTCTTCATGACGAATCCTAGAAAATTCATCCCAATGTCATACATATAGCGTCGTATAGTGAGTTTCGCTACACATGTGTTCAGATATAATGTAAAGGTGTTCAAGGATGTCACACACTAATAATTAGCTTTAACCCAGAATCAGAATTCAGCTTCGGGGTCCCTGCATGGCTAGTTACCGAATAACTGTCTCTGAAGGGGTAGCACTCTTACAAGCAGAGAGAGCGAGAGAGCGAGAGAGAGAGAGAGAGATGGGGTTTAACGTCCACTCGACACAGGTCATTTCGGGACTAACATATGGTTCAATTTTATTTGAATAATTGGCTTGCGCGTAGGGGTCTATAGCAGTGGGATTAAACCAGATGACCCGGAGAAAACCCACAAGTTTTGACAGGCGATCCTACTCCTTGTGACGTGCAACCGGCGAATTGAAACAACCACAGTTGAACCAATGACAAATCTTATGATACAAGGCGCACACGCCAACCATTCGCCCCCCCCCCTTACATATAATCTGCAGTTAAGTAATCCATAGAAATATATACTGTGGGTAATCGAAATAAGCTTAGAATACAAATGTGGCAAGGAAAGTCGCCTTTAATAATATTTAAACGCAAATAGAATAAATAATGTAGATATTCGAAGGTATTCGAATATCGCGATTGCTATTCGAATATTCGAATATTATATTCGACGAGCGAATATTCGAATATTCGTGCCGAACACTAATATGAAATGAATGTTCTTCCATTTTGTGTGAATATTGCATTGGTTAGCTAACGTCTTACTCACTGAGGCATCGTGGCTCCCATTTACTATTTTAGTGTAAAGACTATTATTATATAGTTAAGACCACGCCCTCCATTTTGGAATGGTTAATGGTACATGTCGTATGTGCCTTACTACAGGAATAACCCTTGTATTGAAGACAAAGGGCATTGCCTAACCTAGCTCCCATTTACTATTTTAGTGTAAAGACTATTATTATATAGTTAAGACCACGCCTTCCAGTTTGGAATGGTTAATGGTACATGTCGTATGTGCCTTACTACTGGAATGACCCTTGTATTGAAGACAAAGGGCATTGCCTAACCCAGCGACATGTCTAGAATTTTATGTTTATTCTGATAGGCGACGGCCAATGTTTGGATATGTTGCGAATTTTCACTTGGTTTCCGTATCTGAGAACAAGATAAATTAAACCTTTCGATAGTTGGAGATTTGGGAAATGATTTTGTTTAATAATAAAAATAATAATTTACATTTATATAGCGCTTAATCCATCCATGAGCATGCTCTAAGCGCTGTAAGTTAATAGCTCCTGTGGATAATACATCGTGAACATATGTGTCTTAATTCTAGATCGAAATTGAGCAACTGTTTCTGAACACTGACTTTATATTGTCAGGTAAGTCATTCCATAGTCGTGGACCAACACTGAAGGCCTTATCACCAAAAGATTTTAATTTAGTTGAAGGTACAACAAGTGTGAGGTTATTCTGTTAACGGGGTGGTCGGTTTGGTACGTAAGGCTGCATAAGATCTGTGATATATGATGGAACTGAATCATGCTGAGACTTGTAGACCAGTGTTAGGATTTAAAATTTTATACGAGCCTCTATTGGTAACCAGTGAAGCGATTTAAGGACAGATGTTATATGTTGACGTTTTGTTGTTCTTGTAATGATTCTGGCACAGTTGTTCTGAATTATTTGAAGCCGCTTTAATAAATGTTGAGATATTCCAGCCAAAATCTTGAGAAAATTAGAGAACGCACCAAAAGATGACAAGCAGCTGTAGTCAATAGATGACGAATGTTTCCTATACTACGGAGATGAAAATTACAAACACGGCACAACTTAATATCATCAAGAATCGAATGAATTTTCACTGATGAATAAAGCATAGGCTGTGATGGATTTAATTTATTTTTTATGGCATGAACGATACAATAAATCATTTAAAACAGACATGCACATCTCTTCAGTGTTTAGTAATGTACCCAATACCCGCCACATATATTAGCCAATCACGGTATAGGCTTGTATCGCGAACACAGGTAGCTGATTCTTTACACGTGATCTGAATTATTGAACGTCAAACTAACACAAAATAAATTCATTTCCAAGGGGTCCCGTCAAATAAATGAATTTTTGTAAATTTGTCGTTCCATACAGCTAGTGACGATCAACCCTAAACAGCCACTTGGTAACCGGCGCTGGTGAGTAGTTTTCAGATTGAAACACACAAGGCAAACATCAACAACCGCCCTTCATGTTGAAATTGAGTGGCGATGTGAAAGCATCTCTTCACATTAGCCAATATGACAAGTCTCTCGTATCAAACAGGTTAGTAATTTTCTTTTTTTTAAATTTTATTCAGATAGGCTGGTATATTAACAAGTCGACATAACAGTAGGACTTTAAACCCCTATTTCAACAGTCGATCAATATTTTTACGTGACAAGAGTGAGGTATGTCGAACCAATTGGGCTCTCTTTTGGGCCTTTCGGTGTTTTTTCTCATTGCTAAAACACCTACGTACAAACGAATTATTGTAATAAAATTATACCATATGTTAGTCCCGCAATTACATAGTTTTACAGAATGGAGGATGCAGATGAAGATTAATGGTGAACAGCACGAATGAAGATTAATGGAGGACAGCACGGATGAAGATTGATGTTTGAGAGCACGGATGAAGATTGGTGTTGGAGATCACGGATGAAGAGGACGCAAGACAGCATGGTGATCAGTTTGGACCATTTGACTCAAAAGGCGAGTTACAATCTTTCTCTTTATTTTCTTCTTTGGGATATTGCCAGTCTGCAGGCTGGCTACTGGACAGTAGAGTTCAGTTTAATTCTGTTGCGCGGGGGAGGGATTAGGTTAATTTAGATTTTTGTTGCGTTTTGTTTGTTTGTCATTGTACATGTACTAACAGTCGTCGGCCGCCCGACGTATTTTTTTTGTTATTCCAGGACACTGGTCGATGGTCGCAGAATGGAGGATACAGATGAAGATTAATGGTGAAAAGCACGGATGAAGATTAATGGAGGACAGCACAGATGAAGATTGATGTTGGAGAGCACGGATGAAGAGGACGCAAGACAGCATTGTGATCAGTTCGGACCATTCGACTCAAAAGGCGAGTTACAATATTTCTCTTTATTTTCTTCTTGTGGGTATTGCCAGTCTGCAGGCTGGCTACTGGACAGTAGAGTTCAGTTTAATTCGGTTGCGCGGGGGAGGGATTAGGTTAATTTAGATTTTTGTTGCGTTTTGTTTGTTTGTCATTGTATGTACATGTACTAATAGTCGTCGGCCACCCGACGTGTTTTTTTTTTTGTTATTCCAGGACACTGGTCGGTGGTCGCAAAATGGAGGATACAGATGAAGATTAATGGTGAACAGCACGGGTGAAGATTAATGGAGGACAGCACGGGTGAAGATTAATGGAGGACAGCACGGATGAAGATAAATGGAGGACAGCACGGATGCAGATTGATGTTGGAGAGCAGGGATGAAGGGGACGCAAGACAGCATGGTCGTTATTTTCTTCTTTGGGGTATTGCCAATCTGCAGGCTGGCTACTGGACAGTAGAGTTCATTTTAATTCGGTTGCGCGGGGAGGGATTAGGTTAAGTTAGATTTTTGTTGCGTTTTGTTTGTTTGTCATTGTACATGTACTAACAGTCGTCGGCCGCCCGACGTATTTTTGTTTTGTTTTATCAGGACACTGGTCGGTGGTCGCAGAATGGAGGATACAGATGAAGATTAATGGTGAACAGCACGGATGAAGATTAATGGTGAACAGCACGGATGAAGATAAATGGAGGACAGCACAGATGAGGATTGATGTTTGAGAGCACGGATGAAGAGGACGCAAGACAGCATGGTGATCAGTTTGGGCCACTTGACTCAAAAGGCGAGTTACAATCTTTCTCTTTATTTTCTTCTTGGGGGTATTGCCAGTCTGCAGGCTGGCTACTGGACAGCAGAGTTCAGTTCAATTCGGTTGCGCGGGGGAGGGATTAGGTTAATTTAGATTTTTTGTTGAGTTTTGTTTGTTTGTCATTGTATATGTACTAATAGTCGTCTTTTTTTTGTTATTCCAGGACACTGGTCGGTGGTCGCAGAATGGAGGATACAGATGAAGATTAATGGTGAACAGCACGGATGAAGATAAATGGAGGACAGCACGGATGAAGATTAATGTTGGAGAGCACGGATGAAGAGGACGCAAGACAGCATGGTGATCAATTTGGACCATTTGACTCATAAGGCGAGTTACAGTTTTTCTCTTTAATATCTTCTTGGGGGTATTGCCAGACTGCAGGCTAGCTACTGGACAGTAGAGTTCAGTTCAATTCGGTTGCGCGGGGGAGGGATTAGGTTAATTTAGATTTTTTGTTCAGTTTTGTTTGTTTGTCATTGTACATGTACTAACAGTCGTCGGCCGCCCGACGTATTTTTTTTGTGTTATTCCAGGACACAGGTCGGTGGTCGCAGAATGGAGGATACAGATGAAGATTAATGGTGAACAGCACGGATGTAGATTAATGGAGGACAACACGGATGAGGACGCAAGGCATCATTGTGATCAGTTTGGACCATTTGACTCAAAAGGCGAGTTACAGTCTTTCTCTTGATTTTCTTCTTGTGAGTATTGCCAGTCTGCAGGCTGGCTGGCTCTCAATAATTTTTACTGGGCAAGAAACCAGCTGGACAGTAGAGTTCAGTTCAATTCGATTGCACGGGGGAGGGATTAAGTTAATTTTGTTGTTTTGTTGAGTTTTGTTTGTTTGTAATTGTCCTCAATCATTTTTCAGCTGGACAGTAGAGTTCAGTTCAATTCGGATGCACGGGGGATGGATTAGGTTAATTTAGATTTTGTTTGAGTTTTGTTTGTTTTCTCTGGATTTTCTTCTTGGGGGTTTTGCCAGTCTGCAGCTGGCTTGCCCTCAATAATTTTTGCAGCTGGACAGTAGAGTTCAGTTCAATTCGGTTGTACGGGGGATGGATTAGGTTAATTTAGATTTTGTTGGAGTTTTGTTTGTTTGTAATTGCACATGTACTTACTGCTGTCGGCCACCCGCTGCAGTTTTCTTTTGTTTTTCCAGGACACTGGTCGGTGGTCGCAGAATGGAGGATACGGGTAAAGATTATTGGTGGACAGCACGGATGAAGATTAATGATGAACAGCACGGATGAAGATTAATGTTTGTGAGCACGGATGAAGATAAATGGTCAACAGCACGGATGAAGATTAATAGTGGACAGCACGGATCAAGATTAATGGTGGACAGCACGGTTGAAGATTAATGGTGGACAGCACGGTTGAAGATTAATGGTGGACAGCACGGATATAGATTAATGGTGGACAGCACGGATGCAGATTGATGGTGGACAGCACGGATGAAGATTAATGGTGGACAACACGAATGAAGACTAAGCGGTCGGAAGCGGGGGGATCGTTTTTGAGCCCGATCTTTCGTCCAGTCACTGCGTAAATGGGATTTCCTCCGAATCAAGTGCCCAGGAGCTAACTGAAGATCTCAAACTTAGAGGCTATGGTGTGTTGGAGACCCATAGATTAAAGATGAGAGAAGGTAGTCAACACGTAACGAAAGCCGGAGAACTCCGCTTGTTTGTTTTCCGGGACGATGTGGATATGGAACGGGTCCGTTCCTTTGACACCCTTACAGGCGTGAGAGTGGCTAGAGAGTTTACGGATACAGGTGAGTTATGCATCACCATTAGTAGATTTTAATATTTTTTGGTGTGATAATAGACAAAAGTATAACATGCTGTATTTTGTATTAGTGCATAACGAGATTGTAGTTTACAAGTTTATTATTGAAAGTTCGGCAACAAAAAGTGTGTGTGGAGGGAGGGGGTCTAGGAAGATCTAACTAAACATAAAATTTTCTTTAAAAATATTGACGCCGCCGTTTAATGTACATAAACTGTGCTTAGATGAAGTTTGGATATTTAGAATGTACAATGCTTTATAATCCTTATCTCATTTACAGGATCGTGGGGATATGTCTGTAAGGGACGTATGAAGACGGCGATTGCTGTGGAGGAGCAGGACACACAGCATTTATACACGGGGGTATTATTGTACAGGCAATTGTTATGCACTTGATGAGGTAGGCACTAATATCAATATTTTCTGTACTTCGAAAAGACAACCGGAAGTGTTATTACTGTAATACAAAATTTCAAACATTATGTATGAGTTATATTAAGAACATGAAGTGTCGTATAATGTAACACGATGAACCGAAATAGTAGTGGTTATTCATGGGAATTTCACAAATAGCTGATTGTGTTAGAACATTCCATTACGTCTCTAATAATTCACTAATTCCTTTTTTAAGCATTAAAAAAACAATTATACTTGATAATTACAACTTCTCTAGTTCCTGTAGGCAGCAAGTTTGTCTTTGGCTAATGAAATGTTTCAGTAAGCATGCCAAGATACTGCCCGATGTTATAAACACAAGATATAGAATTGTTGTATATTTTACAGGACCACAACAATGTTAAGCCGCCGAATGATCCATATGATGATTACCACGGGTATAGGAGAAGACAGACGGGGTAGGCATTAATACCAAATGTGACGAATTTTCTTATTTATCGCCCAACTCACATCAATAATGAAAGTTTGTATTTCTTTGGCATAGCATCATAAAGTTTTAGATTATTGTACAGGCCAAAGCTAGAGTCTTTTTTTTTACAGAATTAACCATTTTATTTACTTCCATATTTCTATTACATATTACAGACATATCTCCTTTTATGGGTCGGATGATGGCGGTATGGTAGTGTTCTTTGGGTAAGCTGCCCAACTATCTTCAACATATTACAATATTTTTGTCAAACTAGGCCCACACAGACTAGTTTCCGTCCTGTATCGGTCCTGTGAGGTCTAGTCTAATGTTACTGACATATTCGTAAATGTAATCCTTTAACACCAATGAATTTGTCAATTGATACGCATATTGGTTTAAGTTTAGGAAAATAGCTAATGCTAATTTAATTCGTGTTTTTATTTTTATTTTCAGATTACACTAAAGGAGACATTAAACACAAAATATATAACTTTGTATATTTTGCAGGACCACAAGAATGTTAAATCATCGAATGAACAATATGCTGATTACAACGGATATAGAAGACAGACAGGGTAGGCATTTATACCATACTTTAGTTATTTCTAAATTATCCCTAAACATTATAAATAATTCAAATTAAATTTGGTGGCCATTACTTTGAATCAAATTATACATATTGACTGTTGAGACATTCCTGGAAATAGAAATTACGCCTTCAAAACTGTGACATTTCAACTAAACTTATCACTTGGTCACCATAGGTGTTCAGTAGTGGTTCAAAGATGAATTTACTTTATCGGTTTACTTTGAACAAATCAAAGCCCAGCTGCAAACTGACCTTTTCTAGTCGCAAAACAATACAGCATGAAGTTGGTTGAGCCGCAAGCTGACTTTTTCTAGTCGCAAAACAATACAGCATGAAGTTAGGAAACGTCCATTCGTAGTTTTCGAAAATGTTTCAGATTTGCTGAAATACTAATCGCGTTGTTAAGGTGGGCAAATTTCAACTATGGCCTTTTTTTTCAAGCGATAGTATTCATTTGGACAATTTAATTGTCATAGTTTACCTTTTTTGCAGCTGTGATTTGGATGGATGTCAAGCGGCAGTTTATGGTACCAGGAACTCGACTGGGAAATAGAAGTTGTATAGGGAAATTCTAGTCTAGCAATAACAGGTTGATGTATATACTGTAAATATTTTCTAAATTTTCATGGGATCGTTTAATAGGCACAGTAAAGAACATTCTGTTGACAAGTTTGAAACATGTCTTAAAATAGTGACCCCTTGAAAAAATTAATTTTTAGTTAGGCTTGAGGTGTAAAACTACTTGAGGGATCGAGTTTATCTGTTATGCCTATAGGGTAACATGTCATAACTTCAACAACAAAGATCACACCGAAGATGTTTTTCTTTATCGGGAGAAAACACGCTGACAGTCAGATGGGGCAACAGTTTCTTCATACATACACAAAATAAACACATTCTCCTGTCCAAACAGTTTTTTCTACATCCCCAAAACACAAAATAAACAGTTTCTTCACTAGTTATGACATTGTTGATCTAGATTCTGGATGAAATATATTACCGACTTCTGTCTCGTTTCTATGACGTTTTCCGTCAATTCTGGTGTGCACACCCCATTCATTGGTCCTCGACGGGACCTGTTATCTTTGAAGACTTGTGATTGGCCACCCAGTTGTCTCTGATAGTTAGTTTACAGTTCTTGGTCGGGAAGTAACTGGCATGGTGTTAGATTCATTAAAATTCACATAGCATTTGGGCATGTCTCTCTTGTAGTTTAAACCGATATCCTCACTAAAAGTCTATCGAATCACTTCTCTATGTAAAGGTTTGTCCAAAATATGTTAGCTGATGACCCTACTGTAACATTTTGATTCTAATATTGATGGGGTTCGTTTGCAGTTTGGATTTAACTATTGTTATTTACCGCCAACAGTCATCAATTTATCTAAATAAGCTTGTTATTGCCAAACTAGTATTTTGTTCTCTAATGAAGTTGTCTACAGATGTCTACTATTATTATTTTTGCATTGTATGCATGATTATGTTTATTTACAATGTAAAGTCAGTAGTGAGTAAACACTTCCAGTTGATCAGAGCAGTTTTGGAAAATCCTACCTCCCCCTTCCTAAATGGGAATTAGGGTTAGGTAGCCGACTCCCAATACTGACCACTGATATCAGAAACGCCTACAAAGATCAGAATGTTTAGGTTTGGGTAACATAATACTTTATAAGGACGTTAGGTCAACATTCAAAATTTGTATTGTCTATACTTGGGACATGAAACTTTATGGGTTCTTAATTAGGTCAAATTTCAATTCTTTCGAAACTTTCGACCGAACAACAAGATTTTTATGGGGTAATATATAGATGTTACCTTTTCATATTTGTGTCGGTTTCGAGGAGGAGGGGGGGGGGGTTGATTAAAGTTTATTTCAGTCATTCTTTTATGTTACTCAAATGTAGGCTTTGCTGACAATCATACCTACATGTTAAATTAATACACATTATATAGGCTGCTTTTTGTACTCCAATATTAAACAATATTTGATTTTTTATATGCCCATATTATATTTCTTTTAAACTTCTAAATTTTACATTTTTCTAAACTTGGAACATAACCTTTTATGGGAATTTGAGCCGGGTCGGAAATATTTCAAATGTTTCGGCAACATTCTTAATTTCCTATTTTCCTAAACTTGGAACATAAACCTTTATGAAAATAAGAATGGGTCAAACATTATTTCGTAATTTTCGACATAACCAACATGTAGTCGTGAGTGAGGGGTGGATATGTTTCTGAGGGCAACCGCATTTCGTAGTTTATAAAATATTGTTTAAAGTTACATTATTCAAGATAAAGATAAGAACTAGCCATGCTTGCTATAGTAGTTCGAAAGTAGATGATTTAAAATGAATAATTTGAAAATTTCATTCCAATTACTCTATTGCAAGCAAAGATATTGGCATTTGAAGATTTGGCCGACCTGTGCAATAATTTCAACCACGGTCCTGGTTGATCAAAGCTAAGACTCGAAGCGGTCTGGGCGCGCCATATTTGATTTATCACTGAAACGTTTTAATCTGTTTAATATCGGAGCAATCTGATGCCATCCAAAGTTGATTAAGGCCTGGATCAGTTAATTAATGTCTAATTAATACTTTAGAAAACATTTCATGCCCTAATAAAGACCTGCACTAGGCAGATTTAGCTCTTGAATAATGCATGGTTAATATAGATCAACCGATTATTTATCAGTTAAAAGATAGTACATGTATAGTATTGTTTCTTAATCAAATTGTTATAGATGTAGTTTAAAATCATTTACAAATAAAATATTTCACCATCGCTGTGTTTTGAGTCTGATAGGGTGGGGAAGCACCAGTCTTTTCATTTTGCTGTGAATAGTTGAACATGCCGGTGGTAGTTAAAAATGAGCAGCGGAATAAGCTTCTGAAATCCATGTTTTGGCCCCCAGGATGCTATAGACTTATATTCCCCTCGGCCCATTTTGTTACACAATGTGGAAAGCACGTGGCTAAGTGGGTAAGACGCTGGCTCACTAGCTTGGAGTTCGGGTGTTCGATCCCTGCATTGTCCGAGAAAGTTCATCCATATTTTCTGGAGTGCATGGTTTCCCCTTGTCAGTGATGTAGGATGGGGGGGGGGGCTGACCAGGACAGCTGTCTAGTCGTTCGGATTGGACAAAACCGAGGTACGGATTACTCATAGATCCCTTGGCAGTTGGAATTCAATATAAGAGTAAGTCGTAGCGCTGCTGCCAGGGCAACATTTCCATTATAGCACACTGTATAGCGTATGACCATCTTCATTAGCCCAGTTCAGGAGCAGGACATGAGGACGTTAAACCCAATTTCATTTCAAATGACGGACCTGATTGATTATCTAACTCGTACCCCCCCCCCCCCTACGAACTAACAAAACGCCATTGAAACAATTGAACAATTTAACTTGCAAAATAAAAAAAAACAAAAACCGTTCAATTACACTCAGTAGTATAAATATGATAAATTTAAATAAATAATCATAGGTTCACTGTAACGAATGAATGAAATGGGGTTTAACGTCCTACGCTTAAGCACCTAACCTGGGCTAATTGAAGACGGGCATACGCCATACAGTGTGCTATGAGGGAAATTTTGCCCGGGCAGCAACCGAATTCCAACGTGCACGCCAATGTGTACACGGGACCTCGGTTTTTCGTCCTATCTGAACGACTAGGCAGCTGTCCTTGTAAGGCCCTCCTTCTGCATCACTGACAAGGGGGAATCATGGCGGGAAATCGAGATGAACTTTCTCGGCCAATGCAGGGATCGAACATCCGACCTCCATGCTAGCGAACCAGCGCCTTATCCACTTAGCCACCGTGATCCCCGTTTCACTGTAAGTGTAGATTTTAAACCCATATTTTCTAGAAAGGGGGTTACACTGTAAATCACACTACTAAGACAGGAGGGGGTTTAATGGCTTAATGGTAGCGTGCGCGCGCTGTATCAAAGAGGCTGTCATTGCGTCAACTGGTGTGGTTTAGAATCCCCAGTTGACGTGGCAACTGGTGTGGTTTAGAATCCCCAGTTGACGTGGCAACTTGTAGGGTCGCCTGTCCGACCTCGTGGGGTTTCTCCGGATCCTCCCACTGCTAAAGACCCCTACGCGCAAGCGAATTTTTGAAATAAAATTAAACCATATGTAGTCCCAAAATGACCTAGTTTGTGTCGAGTGAACGTTAAACCCCATCTCTCTCTCTCTCTCACTAAGACAGGAAGTGCTGAAGATTGTTGACAACACGTGATACTAGGTGATTATTTATATCCACGCATATCTCAACTAATTTAAAAATCCATCATTAAAAGATTTCGCGGCAAGTTCAAGTAAGGCCATCAACAGTTTCAACCAACGTCATTTTAAACGTATACGACTAGGAATTACTAGTCATTCTTGTCAATTAACGTAAGAAATAAAATGAAATGGGGTTTAATACATTGGCGGGCACGCAAAAGATCCCTTGACAGTGAAAGTCGATATAAGAGTAGGTCGAAGTGCCACTCTCCGGGCAAAATTTCCCTCATAACACACTGTATGGCGAATGCCTATCTACATTAGCCCAGTTCTGAGAAGAACAGTGGGACGTTAAAGTCCCATCATTTTATTTCGTTTTTCCAAACCATGCAGTTCACTCAGAAAATCTTGGTACCGGTGTGACAGTGTGAGATGGTTCCTGGTGTGTGATTCCCGTTTAGCGCATGCGCAGTTCTATGAGTCAGTTAACACTTTTATGGACCAAACGTAACTAACGTGACGAAATTTATAACGTAGCTGTCTTTTTTTTCCGCACGTACGCAGTGGCTGTCCATTTTGCGCAGTAATCCAAGCCAGAATTGGGCTATTTTGTTAAAATTGCTTAAAATTTTTGTTTAAAACTGAAATAACTTAACTATTAGTCAATCCCCACGCTAAAAACATTAAAATAATTGATTGTGTATATCTTATATAGACCCGACCGACGCACAAAATAATTCCAAGATGTCAGCGACCACGAGCGAAAAGTTTCGGGACGCTATACATTTTCAAAGTCGAAGTTAGGAGTTACAAACTTAAATTTGAAGAAAAATCAAGTGGAAGGATTACATGCTTTTTATGAAGGTCACGACTGTGAAGCTGTGTTACCGAAATGTTATGGCAAATGCCTGATTTTTCAAATTCTCCCATGGATATTACAAAAGAAATACAAGGAAGAGTGAAGCCATGATTGTTATTGTTAGTGTGTTGACCTCATGACCTGCGACGTATAGACCACGTGATATGAAAACATGTCAATTGAGGTAGCGTGTCTCAGATGTTCAAAATGTATTATGGTCACGGTGCGCATTGACTCTCCGTGATAGGATTTCCCCTAAGATTTTCTTACGGTCCAAAATCAATAGGTTTCTACACTATTATCTGCCAATAGAAATTCGCGTTGATGGAAAATCTCCGATCGCGTAATGTCAGAGCGATATTTAACCGCGATTACAGTAAATTCGCTTACATTTCGATTCTTTGTAGATATTGAGATTGATATTAAACTATTACAAGACAGTTGCCATAGTAATACATTTTAATAAAATGGTAATTCAGAATCATACATGCATAGTCTCGTAGATTGGAGTGGGCTATATTTCAGTCGCTGGCTGTCCATTTTCACGCTAAAGTCACGTGACCTGAAACCCTCATTAGTAATAAAACATTGTTAGTGAACAAGAAGTAAGAGACCAGTCACTAATACTTAACTGTTCAAAGCCTTCTGGTCCTGATAATTTATGTGGTGGCCCCCTTCCCTTGTTGCTCTAATCACATGCTTATTTTCCCTCTGATGTTAACCTGCGCAGTCATGCCTTCGTGGAATTGTTTAATCATGTTCACGAAGAGCTCTGGGCATCCCGCATTCATCAGTACTATCCACAGGCCGTCTCTCGACACGGTGTCAAACGCCGTGGCGAAGTCAATGAAGACAGCATATAGAGGTCGGTTTTGTTCGGTACATTTTTCCTGTATCTGTCGTAAAGCAAACACCATGTCTACCGTGCTCCTCTCAGACCGGAAGCCGCATTGCGTCTCGGGGAGCAGTCCGTTCTCTAGATGTACATTGAGTCGGTTGAGGATGACTCTCGCGAGGACTTTGCCAGCTATAGACAGCAGCGATATTCCCCTATAGTTTCCACAATCTGTCCTATCACCTTTCCACAATCTTTAAATTATAACACTAATTATTACCTGATATTTCGAAGACTTCACAAATCATTGCAGCGTATAAATGAAAGGGTGGTCCGCATTTCCCTGACAATAATAGATCAGTTTTATGCTCATTATGTAAAATACTAGAGAAAATCTTATTCAAAAATCTTTATCATTTTATAAAAGTAAATAACCTGAATCCACAATAAATCAAGTTTTAGAAATTTATGATGTTATAATAAGTAATCTTGATATAGGCAAGCAAATTCGATTTGTATTTTGTGATTATTCCAGTCAACACCGATAGTATTTATTGCGCATGTTCTCTACAAAAAAAAATATGACATCACCGTTTGACATGACTTGTGGAATATGTCTAGCCTCATTATTTGAGCACCTTTTTACAAATGGCGCTGAAACGCACTATGGTAAATGATTCGCGTACCAACGGTAAAATGTCTATTTTGTCTTATATATTGGATATCAGAAGCCCATCTTTTCCAGGTAAGACCAGAACACCAACGCTGAACTTAAAACACATTTATTTAATCAGGCCTTTAACTGAATCTGTATACAATCGTTAACATGTTCATAATCTTGTTGTTTATTTATGATAACATTGTCACTTTGTAAATTGCCCCTGAACATGTTATATGAAAGGGCGCTCTATAAATATTCTGTACTAATAATAAATAATACTTTATATTGCAAAAAAGCAGGGTTTTCAATGTCGAAGATTTTGGATGATATTAAATTACGGACTAAGCTACTAAATCGCTAACTTTTAGGACCTAGAAATTCACAAAAAGTGGTTCGCAACGCATATAATACTGTAATATGAATGTATATAAACAGATTTACATTCAATTGTTTCCGTTTTTACTCCCGTTTCGAATCAGTTATGTTTGGCGAAATAAGCCAGCGCAATGACAATCATGTGAAAAGGTCTAGTGTCTAGTTATTCCAGTCTACATAGCTCCGTTTGACTTGGTGCTGCAATGTGTCTAGCCTCCTCCCTCCAGTCTCTCAATACAACTGGGGCCGAAGCGCATTGTGGTACATGATTCGTGTACCAATGTTAAAAGTATATTTTATCTTAAATATCGGATATCAGAAGCTCATCTGTTCCCGGTAAGTTTGCATCATCAATGTTGATTTAAATTGACCAATAATTCGTGTTTTCGATGTCGACGATTTTGGAAGATTTTGAGTTACGGACTTTAAGTAATAAGCCTACTGGGTTAAAAAAAAACAGAGCGGCTCGCTAGTGTCTTCTTTTAAAGTTTAAAAATTAGCGGGGATAAGGATTTCCCATCGGTAAATCATGGATCTGCCATAATAGTTTTTCCCCAATGTGAAATATGATGATTCCAAGCATTGCTTGATCAAAGGAATGATGTAATCCGAGGTAAGTTTACATGCAGGAATGATGATCGGAGATAGAAGGGGCTTTCGCGTTAGTGCTATGTTCTATTGAAGGCGGCTTCTCACCAATGCAACGAGGGTTCAATCGCAGCCCAGGGGGAGAACTTTATCGTTGTAAGTGAGACGAATATTCGGTCTCCCGTCCGATCAGGCAGGTTATCCCGAGTTCTTCGGTTTCTTCCTGCAGTAATGATCGAAATCATTCGCACGATCTGTGCCAAGGGCCAAATTGGAAGAAAGGCCTCAGGCCTAACAGGCCTTATTTGCTACCCTTGTAAAATGACGCGATTATTATTAATATTATTATTAACCAATAGTGAAACTTTTAACGAAAACTTTTCAAAATCTTAACTAAAAATACAATTTAAAAAATGGTTCAGTAGACAGATTCCTTTGATAATGTTTATCCTGCAGCCAAAGATTAGATTGATTCTGTCAGTGATATTTTAGTGAGTGGGGATATGTGTTTCAGTATTAATCTATAATATTATAATCAATGCAACTGATTTGCAATTTTTCTGTTTGCATATTGTCCACAGATTCTAAAAATATATTTCTTGTCCGTCTGGATATTTAAAAAAGTGGAAAACTATTGGTATTTTAATCTTTAAAAGGCATTTAGTAACTGGATAGAGCAATAAAACACATACTTATGGAAAACAGCTACTTATTTATTTAAGCGACGTTTCGAAGAGTATTCTTTTAACGTTTCAAGCTAATACAGTAATGCAAAAATGTGACGTCAATTTATACAGAAAAAACTATAACAACAATTCCTGAAACCACACAGGACAACAACATGATCAAAGGAGGTGATATTTTACAAAGACTTAATTAACTAGGGTGAAGTGAAGCCATTTAGTTAGATAAAGCAATTAAGTAGCTATAATGATATGTACAAGACCATCAACAGAATGCAAAAACAACTACAAACAAATGCATGAATGACCACAGTATGCCTAGATATACTAATTAACTGGTAATAACTATGTTATGTGTAGTAAATATATATTCAATTTAATACTAAAGTAAACCTATAATTGTAACAAATATAAAAAATATATAAAAATATTGATGTTGGTATGACTATACTAAGACAAATAACTTATAGAGGTTAAAAAAATATTCTTAATAATTTAAAAGAGTTTCTAGTAAGGCCTTCTATTCTACATGCTAACAAATAGTTAGGGTTGATAACGAACACAATAAAGTTATTAAATTAGACTATCATAAGCACTTGGTAGGAATATCCCTGCGTCGCGGTTGAGGTCTGGACTGTTTCTTTTGATGTGTATCGCCTCGATCAGTTTTCGGGTCTTTTCTACAGGACGGTTGACTGCCAGAGTTGTATAAGATTTTATTCTGTGTCCTTGATTAGATTGTAAGTGTTGGGCCACGGCCGAGTTTGTGGTAGAAGACTTGGATTTGTGCTGAGTGATTCTTTTGTCCAAGGGCTTGTCTCGTTTCTCCAATGTACTTGCTGTCACAGGTGCAAACGACTAAATAGACGCATTCTTTGGGAGTCGGTTGTATGGTTGGGGGAAGTTTACCATTAGCTTGAAGGGTCCTTCCTTTTGTAAACGTGACCTGGATGCCTGTCGGAGTGAGGAGTCTTCTAAGGTGGTATGACAGTTTTCATTGGAATGGTATGGTAATTCTCACTGCTGGTGTATCAGGTTTTGGTTTTCTAACATCTGTGAAAGGCTTGATGGTTGTCTTAATTGCCGGGGGTAGTTGTTGAAGTTAGTGAGAGTAGTTTTTATGTGGAAGGGGGGGGGGGGCGATGTCCCTCATTGACCATATACTTATTTCGAAAGATATATTGATTAATGTAATTAAGGTGTGTATTGTAAACCCTAATATGTACAATCTATCCGACCACATTCCGGTTTTGGCAAATTTCGATTTTAAATCTAACCCAATTGTTACACCACAGACCGTTCCCAGCTATGGTAATATCTCATGGTTAAAGGCAATAAACGAAGGCTGTTTGTACGACTATACTTTTGCTCTGTCAAACTCTCTTTGGTCGGTTAACTTAAACGATTTAACAACGATCAATGGCATTGCTAACTGTTTAAATGAAATTACAAATGCGATAATGAATGCTTCTTTAGAATTTCTTCCCAAGAAAAAGTTCCTTAAGCATTTAAAACCATACTGGAACAGATCAGTCAAAAATTACCAGGTCAGAATGCGTGTAGCCCGCAACCAGTGGAAATCTAATGATAAACCAAGAGGTGGTGACAATAACTTCTTTGTCAGCTATAAAAAGTGTAAAAGGCAATTTCGCAGTGAATTAAGAGCTTTATCATCTAAGTACCTAAGTGAACACTTTCATAAGATTGACACTTCTTCAGATGTTGACGATAAATTCTTTTGGCACTTAATCAAGAATTCTGGGAACGTAAACTTCTCAAATTCTGTCAAATACTTAAATGTTCAGGGACAAATTTCGAATTACTCCACATCAATTCTGAATGCGTGGGCAGATCACTTCGAGTTATAGGGGTGAAACTACCTATAACCAGCAATTCGGTGACGATATCACATCTCGAGTCAAGAATTTAAGAGAAAAACTAAAGAATGTTGGTTGTCCAGAGTCTTTGCTTACTACCACACATGAAATAAACGAAATCTGTAACACGTTGAAGAATAACAAAGCATCCGATATTGACGGAATTGCATACGAACATTTAAAATATGGCGGCCGTACACTATATCATCATTTAGCGACCCTATTTAATGCAATAATGAAAATATGAGTGGTTCCTGCATCCTTCAAGCACAGTTTCATCATTCCAATTTTTAAAGGTGGCAACAAGGATCGGAGCGATCCGAATTCATACCGGGGTATTTCGATCACACCATCTTATCCTAAATAAAGAAAATAATTTCCCCAATTCTTTGCAGGTTGCCTATCAAAAAGGTCTTTCGTCTCTAAATGCGTCCTTTGTAATCCAAGAAACTATTAACCATTTCCACGAACGCTCATCTGATATATCCGTGGCCTTTTTAGACAGCACCAAAGCCTTCGATTCTGTGTGGCATGACGGGCTACTTTTTAAACTTTACGATGCGAAAACCCCCTCTCCACTCTGGAATCTTATTGACTCGGTGTATACGAGTATGACTAGTAGTGTTAGATCTGATGGAGCTTACTCCCGTAAGTTTGTCCTACAACGAGGGATACGACAGGGCGGTGTGTTATCAGCAAAGTTCTACCTCCTCTATATCAACCAGCTTCTTGACGATGTATCTAGTTCTTCGAAAGGAGCTTTTGTATTGGACATAAATTGTAGCTGTCCAACACAAGCTAATGATATCGTCATAGTTAGTCCGAATGAAAAGGGCTTACAAGACCTAGTTAATAAGTGCCAGACTTACAGTTAAAAATGGCGTTTCATGTTTTCGACCAGTAAAATTGTTCTCCTTAAGTTCCAATGTAAACCGAACAGAACTGTAACTAAAACGTGTGTGTCACTTTTTGACTCATATCTACCAGTCAACGAATCAGTTAAACATGTCGGTGTTATCTTAAATTCCAGTAGAAACAACAAAGACCGAACTGCAGAAGCCTGTAGAATTATTCGATCTCATTCGGCTGTAATACAGCACTCGGTTGTTCTCAATCCTCTGACTACATCCAAACTTATCAATAGTTGTATATATCCCAAAGCCCTGTATGTATGTCAGCTTTGGTTTAACCTTTCAGAATATCGCCGATATTTTGTCACTAGAACGCGCCCAAAGATATGTCTGTAAACGCATTCAAAACCTGCATAGTAGAACTCGAACTGATATCTGCCTTAGTCTGCTCGCCTGGTACTCCATTGAGTCATATATCGACCGGCAAAAGTTGCTATTCTTTGGTCAATTGTTAAATCTTGATATTAGATTCTTACCGCGACAACTTGTCATCACCAGAATCCTTGAATACAAGTACTCCTGCAATTCCATTAATATAGGATTTATTCCTGACATATTCCGTATACTCAAGAAATATAATTTATTACTGTATATCCGCAACTTCCTAGATTCGTATGTATTTGTCAAAAATCGAATTTGGAAAACAGTCGTTAAAAATGCTATCAGACAATTCGAAATAGATCAATGGAATATTCGCTTAAAGTCCGATCCAACTTTCGACTTGTTCTGATGTGTCCAAAGACATTTTTCCCCCCATCCGATATTCTCATTTTGGCGTCCCCATCCCCAATATAAACACTGTTGTCTTATATTCATAAAAGCCCTCTCTATTGTCCGGATAAGCTGTTATAATCGCCAGTTATTGTGTGAAAAATGTGGTCAGATGTTTTCTTGTATTGTCGTTCATGCATTAATGTTCTGCAACTGGTTTAAAACATAAGAAAGATATTCTTTTTAAAATTAGAATCACTGTTACCCCCAAATGATCTGTTAAATCTCATTCACGCAAATGAACTAGAATTTTTGTCTTTAATATTCAGTCTTGATATGTACAAAACGATACTTGAGCCTGACGCATGTCTTCTCGTTCAGAAATGTATTTTACACTTTGTATTCAGTGCCCTAAGGAAGGTTAGATTGTCTCCTTTAAATAATGATCAGTATTTTGTTTAATTGCAATCATATCTTCTCTGTTTTAATATATATTTATAATTGTTTGCATGTATTAATTATTTATTATGTATGTATTATGTAATTAGTGATGAAAATCTTCAGAATTGGAGGAAATAAAGATATATATATATATAGATTGATCATCGCAGATGTTGACGGTTCGGGGCGCTAAAGTGGCTATGGTGGCTTTCTTCACACTATGTGGATGGTTAGACTTAAAATTTATATATTGATCAGTATGTGTGGGCTTTCAGTAAACGCTAGTATTAAGTTTCTCTGCAGATCTCTTTACTAAGACGTCTAGGAAAGGGAGGCATTGGTTCTGTTCTAACTTTTTCTATTGTGAATTTTAACTCTATTGTTTTGGTTGTTGAGGTGATCTAGTAGGATGTTAGGGTCTTCATTCTGATTGAGGATGACGAAATATATTACTTGCCAGTCTGGCTATCTGAAAAGGTGGAAAACTATTGGTATTTTGTAAGATGCTACATGTAGATTAGGTACATTTTTCATGACATGACAGTAAAAAAATATTTTATTTGAAAAAAATATCAAATTATGAGTGTTTTCTATGTAGTTTGTTTGCAACTTGTCTAATTTTTTCACAGAACTCAAATACTGCCTCCAAAAAGAAAGATTTTTAAATTTTAGCACAAAAGGCCCATGGACCAGAGTTTTACCACTGTACATAGAGCAGCATGTATACTTAAAGGACCATCAATTTTGCAGTTTATTTTTTTTTTTGATATCCTTTCATTGGCATTTTGCCAGGACATATGGGAAGCAATATAAGAAAGGCATTTTGGTGATACCTGAAGTTTCTCTCCTATGTCTGTGTAGAACAGGGCTGTGACTGACATTCCTTAGTTTTTAAAATATGAAGACTAAATTATCAGAAAATATGTATAAAATATTTTGAGTACAGAGAAATGAAAAAAATGTAAAATTTTAAAACAATTTATTGAATTTTGCCGAAAAATTGTGATTTTAATGCAAATTTCTCAATTTTCAGTTTTTATTTAATTTCTAACATTAAGAAAACTATTTTAATGTCCCATTTTGGCTTACTCAGCCTCACAAAGCACATATAAAGTGAACAGTATAATAATTTCACCTAATTTTGTCAAAAAATCAGAAAATACACAGAAAATCTACAGATTCTCCCATTTCGATGTATAAAATAATGCTTACATGACTACTTAAATGAGTCAAAATGTCTTAAAAATTTACTCTCAAGATGCTAGATGCATCATAAAACGTCGCAAAATAATACATTTTCTCATTGATAATGTCATATTTGAGGTTGTGGATCAGATAATACAGCAAACTATTGGTTTACCCATGGGAACTGACCCCGCCCCATTTATGGCAAATGCACATTCTACTTTCAGGACCATAAAAGAAAAACAGATTATCAAACCAAGTATCTAAAAGTCTGAAATACACCTTCCGTTACATTGATGACATAACACCCATCAATGATAATGGAAATTTCAATAAATATAAAAGTGAAATATATTCCCCTGAACTAACATTCTAAATAAAGATAATTACGGCACCAATTGACCTGGACATCAATATAATTAATAATAAATTTAATGTTGGTATTTTCGACAAAACGGACAAATTCGGTTTTGAAGTAGTAAAATATCCGTAAATTTATAGTAACATACCAGATACCACGCTATATAATGTTTTCTATTCACAAGCATTACGATTTTTGACCATATGTAACAATAAAGAACTATTTCTTTCCCAAACAAAATCTCTGATTTTTAAATGCACTGCCAAAGGCGGTACACAATTACGCATATTTAAAAAAAAATTTGAAACTTCCGTTTCGTCAACATACCAAGTTTAACATTTCTTACAAGTATATAACCGAGTACATATTGGATAATGATCTAATTTAATTTTAAAATTAATATAGATACGTAATCCTGTCTGGATATCGCCCTTATTGTTATTATTTTATGCCTTTATAAATACACTTACATAGTTCGATTTCTTCGGCATTCCTGTTTTAAGTATTATGTTTTGTGCAATTAATCAACTTAAAAATTCCGGTTGGTTGATTAACTTATAGGTTTTGGCATTATTTCATCTTGATTATCGGCCTTTTCGTTAAGATTTTCTAGAAACCTCCTACTCTGACGTGATTGATGACAGTACGACTTATATACGTCACACCTTTCAGTCGGCAGACGGCTACGTTCTGAGGCAGTCTACATTTGCTTTGCTTCTTTGTGTTTCGTTTTGTTTGTGCGTTTTCTTGTGACGGGTGAAATATGTTCCCTCAATACATTCACTATACATCTATTTAATGTATATTTTAACACTTCTTGACTGTGTTTAGAAACCTCTTTATACATTTATTGGTGACAAATAACATTCCGAGCTCTAACTCAACCCCAAATTTCAATCACTACCATTCAATTGGCAACACAGGTTCAACTTAATCTCTCAAAACACATTACTAAAAAGGGTAGGGTGGGGTATCAAAGCCTCTCTAAACAGAATGATGGAGTAAAAAAAGGACTAGAAGACGTGGATATTGCTTCCTACATATTTTTTTACTGCCATGTCATGAAAAATGTACAAAATTTACATGTAGTATCTTTCAAAAAACCAAACCAATTTTAAATGAAAGAGTACATCTCACTGAGTACAAAATGCCCATAACAGACGATTTCAACCCTGGGTCAGCTCAGACTGACACCCTAATTTGTTTGTGGACACTCTGCAGGTCACATTTTTATCCGATTTCAACGACACTTGAAATATAGATTTATCTCCCTAAAATCTCGGTTTCTTTCGATATTGGCATGTATCGAATAGGAATTTCATTGATTATGCCCCCTGATTGTACGGAATATCGGTTTTGATGAAACTTGAAATGCATGTTTATCCATAGGCGTAGTAGCTCGATGGCAGTTACGGGGGCAGAATCCTAAATGCCCGAAAAAATTTCGGGTTTAAAGACAGTAACGACCTTGTATCCCTCCAAGCAAATTTTGGAATATTTGACGGCTGCAAACTCGTTTTCCTGCTATTGCAGCCGGTGAACAAAGCAACTTCAAAGTGGTCTAATATAGCCTAGTTAAGGTGGCTGACTCGAATTCCAATCAATCGTTTACAGTCCTCGAAGACGGGACCGTTAGCAGAAATTTTTTAAAAAATTAACTGTAGCAAACGCTTTTTCCTGCTATTTCAGCCGGCGAACAAAGCAGCTCCAAAGTGGTCGAATATAACCTTATTAAGGTGGCTGACTCGAATTCCAATCAATCGTTTACAGTCCACGAATACGGGTACTTTAGGAGAAAATTTTGAAAATGTAACTGCTGCAAACGCGTTTTCCTGTTATTCCAGTCTGTGAATACAGCATGGCTGACCCGAATTCCAAACAACAAATCAATCGTCGCGCGGTATGGAAAGTTTAATCACCTACTGTCTGTTCCAAACCACACTACGACTCGAAATTTGCTTACTATTTCTTCAATTTTTAATTAAAATGGTTAAAACTTAACGACCTACTTGGAATTGCCACCCCTTTACTTTCTACCTCACGTTAACTAATTTCAGATCAAGCTATATATCATTTCTCTCGTGAAAAATCGTGTTTTGTTTACTTCGCGGTGTTGAAGACAGCCATGCTTGACCTAGTTATTTAGAATATACCAAATCTAACAGGGGCGATAATTTGGCTTGGGGCCGTTTCGTCCTAATTGCATGTTTAAATAGTTGTTTCGACACAAACAGACACGCACGTACAAACAGATATATACAGACGCACGCACGGCCACAAATCAAACAGGCGAATCCTCCCACACAAAGCATTATTAACCGAATGCACCCGATTTGTGGAATACCCTTATACCCCTATATGATATAGAGTGACCCAACTTGCACCGGCGCAGTGGAATTGTTGATGTTCTGTGTAACTGGCCGGTGTCGAAAAATGTGAAATTTACAAGAGGATAAGGGCTTTTATCAAACTAATAGGCGTTAATGCTAGACGCAGAAAGTAACGGGGTGACAATTCCAGGTAGGTCGTTAAGTTTTAACCATTTTAATTAAAAATTGAAGAAATAGTAAGCAAATTTCGAGTCGTAGTGTCGTTTGGAACAGACAGTAAATGCGTTTTCTGCTATTCTAGCCCGCGTTAACAACTCCAAAAATATTCAATGGTTTTGTAACCGAAATTCTACTCTGAAATCCAACCACCCAATCAGACTGTTGCATCTGTATTCACAAATACTAATCGATGCCCATAAAATGTCGCACAAAGTCGAGTGGCTCCAGACAAAATGTTTTAATCCATAGTCAACTCAGTACAAATTTGTTATATTCAATTACAAGAAAAGTAAAATTAGTGTTTTATTAGGGCGTGATGACAGTTAGGGAAGCAAAACTAGAAATGCCCTAAAATTTCGTGTTTATAGACAGCGCCGCCGGGTTTCTTTGAGGGGCGAATGACCCCCAAGAAAATTTTGGATTATTTGACGGTCGCACACGCGTTTTACTGCTAGTGTTCCTGCCGTTTTCTGCCTCGATGCCCGTTTTTCGGGCAATACCTATTTTCGGGCAATACCGTTTTTTTTGGCATACCTATTAAAGAGAGCTTCGGACATTTTTTCGGGCATGCAGTGGACAAAAAAAAAGACGAGAAAATAATTTTCGGGCAGTTTGGATCTCATAGTTATATTTTTTCTCTAAACGTTAAATGAAAAAAAAGGTCGTCGAATTTTAATTGCCCGAAAATAATTTTTAGGGGGGGGGGAATATGCCCCCCCCCCCGTCTCCTACGCCTATGTGTTTATAACCCAAAGATCTTGGTTCCTTTCGATATTTGTGCATGTCGTATTGTAAATTCCTGAATTATGGCCCCTGATTGTATGAAACAATCGCGTTTTTGGCTTGCGGTCCCTCCAGATTTCTCATTTTTTATCTGATTTAATAAAACGTTTTAATATATCACCATTACACCGTAATGAAGGTTGAGTTTGAATTCGTGAAAATCAGACCAAAACTGCCGCCACTTGTTCGCGAATAGTGTAAAAATATGGTAATCAAGGTTGTGGACCCTGGAAAGGTCACAATTTTAATCCGATTTTGATGAAACTTGAAATGCAAGTGTATAACCCAAAGGTCTTGGTTCCTTTCGATATTTGCGCATATCGAATTGTAACTTTATAAATTATGGCCCTTAATTGTAGGAAAAAGCACTCTCTTTTTAGCTTGTGCTCTATACATCTCTCGTAAATGTGAGCGATCCCTGCCTGACAGCCGCTGGTTTGATAGAAATTTTTATAAAATTGGCTCAATAACATGTCTTTAAAGGAAGGCTAAAATGGAAAAGTGTCACAGTAGAATTAATGTATATACATCAATATAAAATCAAGGTAAAATTAAATGTCAAAAGTGTGAAATGTTAAATTCGTATAAGAAATGTTTTATTTATAAAACAACTTTGGTTTGGAAAGTAAATCGTATATTAATAAAATAAGATGATGAACTTTGAAGTTTTCCATTAACGTATTTGATCCAAACTAATGCTCTGTACGAGGTAACATATGCACAAGGCATAATTTACTACATATAATTTTACGAGCAACTTGAAATGATCTGTTTTTGACTTGCGATGGCCTTCTTTAGCAAATGTGAGCCACCGCGGGCAAAGCAATATTGTATGCATCACAAATTTTGTGTTTCAATTGGGCTACAATTACTTCAGAATTGGGTGAAAGTGCATTTTTGACGATTTTTGGTCAAAAGATGAATTTAACGCCAAATTGTAAAATCTGTGCCAAATTGTAAAATCTAGGCCACTGATACGATAGGGTTTAAATGAAATTTTTATTTCCTAATTGAATCTGTCCAGTGTGCCACGAGATAAGCTGATGCTCTTGGTGGATGTCAAGTAATTTCCACTGAATTTATACCTTTGTGGATGTGGATTCTAGTTACAAACTCTTTAGGGGACAAACATAATGAGGCCGGAATCCAGTCAACGATTCCGGTCATTGTCTTATCAGATATAGATTAAGGTTACACAGGTAAGGGGAATTGATTTTACAACTTAAAGACCCAAGATGTCGCTAACGTATATTCTATGCATACCAATTACTTTCATAGTTGGGACTAGCTTGGTAAAACCTTCCGACCCTCAACATGTTCGGACATATAATGTTGACATAGATGCACCAGCAGAGGTCAGATGGTCTCAAGTATTAACAGACTATCAATATATGGTATCTAATATTCTTCTACAAGACGTCAGGAACATACATTCTTTACAAAGACTAGTGACTGTAAACATAATTTATCCCGAGATAAAGCCATATAATCGAGGCCAATTGATTAGCGTTCTCGTGAATGATCACTCTACAGTTGGCAATCGAGGAAGAGTCGGTTAAAATGTCGTTTTACTGGCAAAATTCAAATAGGTGGCATGCACAGATCAACATATTTAACCATGTTCGACTAGAGTTAACGAGACTGTTAAAATATCCATTACGTTATATCCATTTGTTTTTTAAAGACGAAATTGCCTCACCCCACCCCCTCCCCCACCCCTACACCAATTTTCGAACATTAAGTAACGGCTTAGTGTAATTAAATATATTGTTAAAAATAAACACACTTGTACAGTATGGATATACTACTTCTGAATTTTATTAACATGCTACGTCTCAATACACATACAGTTATCGTTATCGAGCAAATAATAATGTTAATAAAATTCAGAAGTAGTATATATATACAAATGTGTTTATTTTTAGGAAATAGTTCCACGCCATGAAATTATAAATTAGTTTACCGAGATATCGAGCTTTGTTATAATATTTTATTACAGCTGTAGCTTACACATGGGAATTAATTCTATGTTTTAATATATAAAAATTACATCTATAGATAAAACCTGGGATATATGTTGTATTATTTTATCACGACTATAAATGATACCTAGGAAAAACATTTCATCTATAGATAAAAGCTAGAATACAGATCTATGTTATAATATTACGTTACAGCTATAGCTAAAATCGCGATATTATAATATAAAGTTATAAAATTATAGCTAAAACCAGGGATATGGATATGTGTTTTGATATTAGGGTTACAGCGGTAGATAAAACCTGGGATATAGATTTAGTTATATGGAATAGAGCTACATGTAGCTTTAGTCTCGAAATGACCTATTTTGTGTCGAGTGAATGTTCACCCCCCCCCCTCTCTCTCTCTCTCTCTCTCTCTCCCTCCCTCTCTCTCTGTGTCTTTCGTAAAGCATACTGCAAGTAGTTGTGACTATAAAACGACTGAGCCCCGATTATGAATATTTCAAGACGGGAAATTCACTGGAGTTGAAATAGTGTTGATTTAACTGGATTGTATTGATTCATAACGGGAAAACGTGCTGCATATCCAATTCCGTTGACATGTGTTTTCAATTAGTATTATTGCTTTTCCAATGTTTTATCTGCGATTATGCACCTGGTTGTTATTTTGCTTTCCCAGTGTTATGGCCACGAAGATGGTGTTGTTCCTGTAAATTGAATAGAAAACTAAAGGTGGTCTATAAAGGGTTTTGTGTTAACCTTTAATTGTAATACCGTAAGCTGATTTTTAAAAGGATACATTAACAACGCCAAATTAGGCAGACCGACATTTTTAGTCAAGTTGGTAATGAAGTAACTTTTATTCTGGATAATTTAGGGATCGGTCCAGGAAGCCTCTTAAACTTTACTTTTCGTAGAGCAGATTATCTTTGACTGATTTTAACAAACATGTTTATTTTGCATACTAGTACCAACCATGAGTAATACGGCCTATTTCCAAATATTTACTTTATTTTCCCCAGAACTTACCCAGTTACCCCTCCCCACTGATGTCAGCCTGGCACACTCGTGTTATTATGGGTGCCTGAGCACACCCTAGCCCGTCCTCCTCTTCATTGATGTCCGCCTCGCACACTCGAGATATTATGAATAACCGAGCTCTTCCTAGATGGGAGTTAAGGTTAGTTAGCTAGCTCTAAACAACGAATACTCATATCTACATCTTTGTTTCAAATAAGTATATATTTAGGACTATACCATTCTCTTGAGATTGCCAGAATAGCCCACAAAGATTGATATAAATTCATATGTTTATATTATTGTCAGTTGTGTTTTCGTAACATAATACTTTATAAGGACGTAGAACGAGGTCAAAATTCAAATAATTCATCTTAATCAATTATTTAACTATAAATGAGAGATTTTGATTTATATTTGTATTTCCCCAATTATTATACATTATTTAGTTTTTCTTATACGCTTATATTAAAACAATAATTAGATATTTTTATATGCCTACATTTCTGCTAGGGTAAATATTCATGATTTTGATGCGGAAGGATAACGGAGTTATCAGGTTGGCTACGGTGATACATGTATGTACGGCTTCAATTTAAATGTTTTTAGTATGCTTCTTCAAGATTGTGCATATTAAAATTTTGGTGTTCAACCTCCTACAAGTTTTAGTGCAAATACATGGCCATTTGTTCCTTTGTCTAAATGTGAAAAAGCACTGAGCCCAACGAAAATTTTGGGGAAAAGTTGGGGTTGGGCAGAGAGGCCCGAGTTAACAATGAAGTCAATGGGGGAATAAATAATGGTCTGTCCCCATCCACGGTATACTATAGTTGTTTCCCCTGAATCTTCCACACTTATGTGTTATAATCAGAACGGTAGTGTTCAATAAGTGTTTCCAGCTCTACCCTGCCTTTTAGCAGCATGCTTAAAAAATATAATTTAAATGTCCAGCTGCATGATGACATGAACAATTTTAAAATTTGGACTGATTAAAAACGAAAACAAGTAGACATGAACACTGGGGTTTAGCGTCCTACTGTTAAGCTTATATAGTGTGGGATGAGGGAAATGTTACCCAGACAGCCTGCACCACGGTCTACTCTTACATCATATTTTATCTCTCAAAGGTTCTTTTACATGCACGCCAATGTGTAAACAGGGTCTTGGTTTTCATCTCATCCGAACAAATATCTGACAAGGGAACCACACAAAAAAATAAAAAAAATAAGATGCTCTAAATGGCAAGCTTCATCTGAATTATAAACAACAGTGGTATAAAATTGTTGTTTTTTATCTGAAAAATTGTAAATGAATTATAATTTCTTATAAAATATGGAATTATTAGCTTCTGAAGTGTAAATAGTAAAGGTGCTGTGATGACATCACTTTCTGTTACCAAAAAATATAACCACAAAGAGATCCCACACACGAAATTGTCCCGAATAACATAATGATATTCAACTTTAAAAGATTTCTCTATCCACAGAATTTACGTAATGTTAAACAAGTCTTAAAGACCATTGATGTGGTTGATCAATAACTTCTTCTAGAAAGTTCCGGATGTGACGCAACTAGGTAACGGCAAGTTGTCAGGTAAAAGTGTCGTATTGTTCCTAATGTCCCATGTCATTTTGGAACACAAAATGGATAAGCTTTTTCTACAAACAACACATACAATCCAATGCAATCGACATTTTTGTATTGAGATAACACTTTATGTGGTGTGTGGTCATTCCGTTTGACAATGCACCATTTTAATAGATACAAGCTGCATTGTCCCATACTGATTTTACACACTTCAATTGCACTGTCTATAGATAGCATTTTCTAGCTGAATCCAAGCAATTTTTTTACAATTGTTCCTGTCAAACTCCAGTTGCTTATCAGATCGCTTGTTATGTCTTCTATTAGCAGGTAATCGTCCTGAACAGAACTCATTTATACTTGGTTCAACTATTTCAACTTTTACTTAAACCGATGTTTCATATGTTGGTAGATAATAGAGACTCTCTATAGATATTTGACAAGCTTTATTGTGAATTCCACTAATTTTATACACTTCTACTGGCGTTGGTTCAAAGTCCTGAAATAAAAAAAATCCCGAACCAAAACGTAAAACCTCATAACACGATATATTTCCATTGGTCTAGAACACGAAGCATGTACTATGTAAAGCATTATGGACTACAGCCTGTACACTTCCGTTCATTCCGTTGATATTGCGCTTTGACTCTTGTCCTCAATGTGAGTGGTGTATAACTGTGTATCTCCTCTTATCCATAGTGGCTTGTTCAAATTTGTATATCGTGCGGAGAGGGAATTCGAAGAAAGGTAGCACGAAGCGCTGCTGTCTTGGAAAAGTAGCCCTTCCCGCGCACAGATACACCAGGATTGTGTATAGAAACAGAGATGTTGAACTATCATATTATTATGTTAGTCTCGAAGAAAGTAAAGTGTAATCCATGGATCGTCGCCGTCGGATCAATGAACCAATGACATTTATTTTTGTACCAAAATCAATAATAAACTTACCTCCTTAAAACATGAAACTTCATATTCTGTGTAATACGCAAAAACTAGCACCCCTATAAATAAAGCAGACATGATAACACCGACTACAGCATCTACATAGTTAGGACTTTCCATATCTCTTATTATTACAACCTCAATCGTTTATGTTAATTATTAACGATCAAACCATATCCTGGGCTTCGTGATAAGTTATAGACATTACTACTATGACTAATAAACATTTTTGTTGTTATACACGTTTTAAATTTTAGATTATAGCTTATCAGTTGAGGTCCCCCCATATCACTATAGGTCATGTCATATTGGGTCAATTTATAGGTTTAACTCTTAAACGACCCAGAGGTTTGACGTCATAACGTCATAAAAACCCACGTCATAATGGTCAATAGTATTAAAATATATATATATATATATATATATATACATTTTAAAGTCATATTATTAAAAAAAAACTGAAGATAGACCCTTTATGTAAATGAATGAAATAATTTAAATTTAAGGCCATTTCATAAATATAAATTTTATACAAAAAATTTAATTAGATATTTCATGCAAACTTCATGTGTATAATGGTTATTTTTTCTGATCGGCTGTTGTGAACTAAAAATCATTCATCATCGAATCTTTTAATTTAAGCTTATTTAATTACCGTAATTGAAATTTGTTGATTAACTTAGCCTAGCCTATTTTAATTATCACGTTCTACTCTAGGCCTTGCGCAAAACGATAAAAATCTATACCACAGATAAAATCTGAATCACTGTCATTCAATAAGGATGGTAATCCATCATTAGAACGTTGCCGAAGAGGTCTAGACATATCACCGTTTTATTATAATTTTCAAGGAGAAACAGTAAGATTTTTAACTGTCAAAATGTCGAACAGGAAGTAAACAAATGAGATAAAGACGTCTGTTAATAAGGGAAATAACTCTCATTACGCTAGGAACGTTGCATTCGGCTAACATGTTTAGTCGACAAAAGTCGCCTTGGGTACTAAACGGTAACGTTATAGTTGTCGACAAAAGTCGCCTTGGGTCAGTTAAGAGTTAAAGATAGGAAATTACTTCTACCGTTCGCAATTGATATACATCAAAGTAAATGTGACTCGGTGGAAGAAGTACGTGCTCGCTAACTAGGAGGTCCGGGGCGTTCGGATCGGACGAAAAACTAAAGTCGCGTTTACATGTAGGTGTGTGCGTAAAAGAACCATTGATATTTGGCTCTCGTCTGTGCTATATGCATACCTTAATTAGGTTGGGGCAGAAAAGTACTAAGTAGGGTTGTTAAAACCCTCCATTCAATCATTTATAAAAGTAAAACCGATGAGAGATGCGGTGTAAGGTTACCCCAATAAAAACTAAGTCATTGTGGAACTTGAATATTATGTAATAACTTTATTTCAATAATTCGTTTCAGCACAGGACTCTTTAACCTTTAACAGTGGGAGCATCGTGAAGGAAAACAACAATGTTTGCCTGGCGACCCGAACCCTAATCCCTATCACGTTCAAATCCGGGATCGTTACCACGACTTTTTAAAAGTTTATCAAAAGTAAATGAAATACCATAACGATTAACACAGATGTAAAGTCTTATATATTTGATAGAATGTGTTTAGTTCTATATGTCTATAAATTATTACAGATATGATTTGACACCATCAAAGTATATAAATGAGACTTTAAGTCAAGAAATATGTAAAAAGTTTATCATAAGTAAATATTATAATATCATAAATATCTAGACCATAAAGCCGTATGGTCATTGGTAGATAAAAGTTAAGATTTCGTGAAACAGGGCCCAGGGTATTAAAATTATTTTTAGAATGTGTTTAACCAGTTCTATCCATAATCTTTAAGTGGCATTTAGAGATTGGGAAACACATTAACAGAACACAGTTTTTATGGGAATCAATCACTGGTTTATTTACAAAGCACGACGTTTCGACAAGTATCCTCTTATCGTTATCAAGCACGATGACATTTAGTAAGCTTTGGACAAATATATAGGAGTTGCATGGTGAAGCCATTTACAGAGATTCAATAACAAAACAATAAGGGTAAAAGATTAAACAAAACAATTAAGCAGAAAAAAACCAGAAAACACATATTTTACTTTCGAGACTAACATATTATGATAGTTCCACATCTCTGTTTCAGTACAATTATCAAATTTAATTTACATCGTACTAGTCCGGCAGCCGAAGCTGGGGACCCAAATTTTTTGAGATAAGTTTTTTTCGCGAAGGTTTTAAATGGAATCGGACCCGCTGAATCCAATTTTCGCTACTGGATCACTGTCAGTCTGGAGGGTTTTGAGTAATTAGCGAATTACTAATTAAATAACTAATTAAAATACCATTCGTTTAAAATGACACATACATGTCGAAATACGCCGCTGTTTGTAATGTTTTTAAATAGAATAGGACCCCTGAATCTATTCTAGATACTAGTTCACTATCATCCAGATTGTATTTCAAATAATCCGGCGGACGTTTACGAAATAACAGGGGACCCAAATTTTTCGAGACAAGTTTTTTTCTCGACGGTTTTATATGGAATGAGACCCGCTGGATCCATTTTTCCCTACAGGATCACTGTCAGTCTGGAGGGAGGGTAAGCAAGTCGCTAATTACTAATTAAATAATTAAAGTTGTAGTTAATCCCAATGATTTACCATCCCCTTTTGCATAGGGATAATTAAGCACGAGTAATAACCATTGTGGAAATGAGCCACTTATGTCACCTACGGAGATCGATCACACAAACAGGGTGTGTCCACTTATTTGTGGGTGTGTCAGTCCAGCGACTGGAGCTTGGAGTCCAGTCCCCTACTGGTGGGACTACTAGCGGTGACCGGGGAAAACAAAATGTGTCTTTTCCAATTTATGTTCGAAAAAGATCTATAATAATTGGATTATCGAAAGCTGTGCCCAGGATGATATTTTTAATGTATGTATCGTAAGTGCATGCTGCAGAGTGAACCTTGTCAATCTATGTGTGTGGTGCTCGTTGACTTGTATGAAATGTCATCATTTTGATGCCGAAATCAGAACAACTTCGTCCCTATGAGGTCACAATAAATGCTGTAATTTTGTGAAGCCCTCGTCGCTCATCCTTCATCAAAATGGCTGAAAATACATGTTATCTCCAAAGGGTGTATGAACGTACAAGTGACAAGGCGTGGGGAGAGTATGTTAAAGCTAAATCTAAAAGAAAAGAAAACATGTCTAGATGTAGCAAAATTTTCGAGGATGGGATTGAGGAAGATTTAAAGAATGAATTAGAATCAAACGATGGAAGCATATATATGTTTTCTATTCTTTTGAATTTAGCTTTAACATACTCTCCCCACGCCTTGTTACTTGTACATTTATACACCCTTTGGAGATAACATGTATTTTCAGCCATTTCGATGCAGAGTGAGTGGTGAGTGCTTCACAAAACTACAGCATGTGTTGTGACAGCATAGGGACGAGGCTGTTCTGGTTTCGGCATGAAAATGATGACATTTCTTACAAGTCACCGCCGGTAGTCCCACTAGTAGGAGACTGGTAGTCCCAAGAGTAGGAGACTGGACTCCAAGCTCCAGTCGCTGGACTGACACACCCACAATAAAGTGGACACACCCTGTTCGTGTGATCGATCTCCATAAGTGACATAAGTGGCGCATTTCCACAATGGTTATTTCTTGAGCTGAATTATCCCTATGTTCATTGCAAAAGGGGATGGTAAATCATTGGGATTAACTATTTAATTAGTAATTATTTAATTAGTAATTAGCGACTAGCTTACCCTCCCTCCAGACTGACAGGTATCCTGTAGCGAAAAATGGATTCAGCGGGTCAGATTCCATATAAAACCGTCGAGAAACAAACTTATCTCGAAAAATGTTGGTTCCCCTGTTATTTCGTAAACGGCCGCCGGATTATTTGAAATACAATCTGGCTGATAGTGAACTAGTATCTAAAACAGACTCAGGGGTCCTATTTTATAAATAACATTACAAACAGCGGGGTATTTCGACTTGGGGATTTTAATTAGTTATTTAATTAGTAATTCGCTAATTACTCAAAACAACCCAGGCTGACAATAATCCAGTAGCGAAAAATAGATTCAGCGGGTCCGATTCCATATAAAACCGTCCAGAAAAAAACTTGTCTCGAAAAAAACTTATCTCGAAAAATTTGGGTCCCCCTGTTATTTCGTAAACGTCCGCCGGATTATTTGAAATGCAATCTGGCTGATAGTGAACTAGTATCTAAAACAGACTCAGGGGTTCTATTCTAGAAATAACATTACAAACAGCAGCGTATTTCAACTTGTATGTGTCATTTTAAAGGAATGGGGATTTTAATTAGTTTTTTAATTAGTAATTCGCTAATTACTCAAAACCCTCCAGGCTGACAGTGATCCAGTAGCGAAAAATGGATTAGTGGGTCCGATTCCATATAAAACCGTCGAGAAAAAAACTTATCTCGAAAAATTTGGGTCCCCCTGCTTTTTCGTAAACGGCCGCCGGACTATACCGTCAATGCTGCCCCAATGCCCCCAGACACTGACAAATGAACGGAAGCGCACAGGTTGTAGTTCCATAATGCTTTACATATCTGCTTCTTGATCTTTAGACCAATGGAAAGATATCGTATTATGAGGTTTATGATGTGAGATTATGAGTATATTCATACAGAACAGAAAACAATCTTTTAAAATCTTTTGATTTGACTGACTGTCTAATCCAGCTCAAAACTGCTCTTATACTGGTGTTTCTAACGTAAGTATTAATACACAAGTACAATAAATATGACCGCTACCATAATGTCTCCAACGAGTTTACCTTTGCCCGTTGTTATATTCCTAAACTTTACACAGTAGGGTTGATTGCCCTCGTTAAACAACTGTCTTCTAGTCATTCAGCACATTCTGTTTCCCTTTATAACGAGTTTGTGTGCTGGCTCGAAATAAATGATCTGGACATACGGCAACTTCAAGTTCAAGGGCATTACGGCAAATCGTTTTGGTCGTATAGCTCATTTAACAAAGGCATACCTTGTTCAGAAATCAAACATTCAGACCTTTTTTGATTCAGTAGTTGATGCTAATGCCATCAAGCTAGTTTTAGAAGTTTCCTGTTTCTTAGCCAACGACTGGTTTCAGTGTTGTGTCGAGGTTTACTACCTCCTCGGGTAAAGCTTAGGAAAACAACAACGGGCAAAGGTAAACTCATTGGATTCATTCTGATAAAGGTCATAGAAGTATTACAGAGGTAGTTTGGTGAATGGTGATACGCCGCATTAACAAACTTGGGGTGCGAATCTCAGTTTGCTCGTCTTGACAACCAAACGGAGTTATGTAGACAGGAAGCCATTATGGTAGAGGTCATAGAAGTATTGAAGAGGCAGCTCGGTGAGGTGGATTTTCTCTCGGGAGCAGATTCGACCACGGAAAAATCTATAATTGCAACCAATTGTCTGCCAACGCATGAAAAGTTTGTAAATCTAAGACTAGATGAAAGGAGAACACGGTTGACCAGAAAAATCAATGCAAATTCCAAGATGGCGGAAATCCAAGGTGGCGGTCAAAATTGTATTTAAATTGATTTATTTTTATTTATTTCCTAAGGAATACATTCTGTATCCCTCTCTAATTATCCACAAACTATGTATCTCGAAAAGTCTCTGGATTTCCGATCTGGAAACTCTATTCTTTACATTTTTCTTAACGGACCGCAATTATTATGTAACCGGTAAGAAATCCACTAATGGTTTAGTCGATACTACAAAGGCCGCTTTAAAACAGACCATTTGACAGTTATCGACCAGATCACGGGTGATAGACGTACATTCACGACCGGATACATAGTAAATAAGTCGCATGGTGGTAAGGATGGCGCCGACGCTTACCAGTCCAAGCTCTGGTGTCTGGCCATTCTTGCTGACAGTTCTGTAGAAGAGATAAAATAACAAATTGACTTTTAGATGTCCAATCGGGCTTCTGACTGCGCCTTACTATCGGACAATTTAGGGATTGAAAACGAGAAAATCCTTAAATGTTGTGCTCATATCGTGCTTGGTATTGACAATGGAGTAGATAAAGTACTCAAGGAAACCGAGAGAAAAATTGGCATGGAGAAAACGATCAAATGTGATAACATATTACGCAGTTCTTCCTCGATCTACACCATGTGTCTAATCGATGTTACGAAACCGTTATCGCCATCTCATGCATCACATTCTGTATCTCTATACAACGAGTTCATGGCGTGGATGGCAGCTAATGGAGTGGATGCTGGCTGTTTCAAGGGTCTTGTTGGTAATTGGATTGGGCGTGTAGCTAAACTTTCCCTTATTTTTTTCTCTCCTCTTCCTGCATTTTTGGGTTGACTTTTTGGTCTAGAATATGGGAAAAGGGATCGAATTTGCAATTTTATAGCATTTTTGGGTAATACTGGTGATATTACAGCGGAGGGATGGGGGTGTAAAATGTCTTTCTGCGGAGCAATGAAATGTATCGGAAGTGAGATTTTCACCCCAGTCAACTTCAAATCCCTGTAGCAAAAAATCTAAACCATCAACTCCCTTTATGATGAGGAGATTGCCAAATGTGGTCCCCGCTGTGCCTAAAAAGATTGGAACCAACGGGATGTTGAGCAAAAAGCTACAGCCTGTGATGTTACAGCCATTTAACATTGAAGTCAATGGGCAAATAATAACTTGTCCGAGTCCATATACACAGGTTATACCCCTTTAATAGTTGTTTAGGTCTTTCTCCTCGTGTGTGACCTGCTACCCACAGATATCGTATAATTTGTTTCTAATCCCAGAGAAAAAGTAACAATTGTATTTCTGGTGGAAAATGTTACAATAATTCCCAATGGAAAAAGTAACAATAATAATTAACTCAACAGTTGATTTAGTATTTTGAACTGCAACACTTTGTCAGAGGTGAAGTTCAACAGTTTAAAATGTCTACCTCGTTTGTTAATTATTTAATGAAAATAATGCTGATGCATCACCGATAAACTCTGTTTACGACCAAGTATTCCAGACTATAAACTGACAAAATATAGAATTTCCGACATACCGAGTTCAGGCCTTCTTTTGTTGTTTCTATACATGCAAGTCGATATTGCTGCTAGTCGTACTGTTTCTCTCCTTGGGATTTCCAGTCTGGTTTCGACTGATTGATCAGTAACAACTGTGCAAGACGGGCCTGCTTTGCGAAAAGCGCCTAGTTGTTCGGATGGGACGCCACTGTCATAGGTGTACGGCCACGATAGATGTTAGGGGGGGGGGGGGGCTAAAATACCCGAAAAAATTGTAAACTTAACGGCCGCAATGTGCTCCAATATACAGCCAAACTTAAGTGACTGACCTGAATTTTAAACTATCAATCAATCGTGTAGTCCACGGAACGCCGGTGGCGGGGTATAAAAATGTAACCGCCACAGATGCGTTTGCGTTTTTCTGCTAAATTAGCCCCTGAGTCAAGACACTTCAAAGTTATTTTAGTGAGATTTAAAGAAAAGTAAAGTTAGTGTTTTATTAGGTTTCGGGCACTTTATTTTGCCAACTAGATGATATTTTGCCAAGCAGAGTGGCTCCAAACAAAATGTCATTAACCATAGTCAATTCACTACAGATTCACGGTATTTAATAAACAAAAATGTAAAATTAAAGTTTTATTGCATTCGAGGCTCTTTATTTTGCCAACCAGATTATATATGATCATTTTTGCCACTTTACCCGTCTGTCCTAAAAATCATACCCCCTTCCACCTTGGGTCGTACGCCAACGACCAATGGGCACTGCCCTGGAAACATTTCCTCGTGTCACATAACATATCTTATGCCAGTCTTCAATGGCCCGACTAGTGAAGTAGAGTAGGTTGTTAAAGCCCATATTATTTAATTTTCTCTCAAAAAATTCGACAAAGCGTAACTTTTAATAGCAGAAATCAACCAACGTTAGCGTCCAACAAGTAACGTAAACAGAACACCTCCGATTGCTGAATTACCCGCCAAGTTCTCGTTGTAATGGTTGCCCATAGAGGTGTGTCAATATATACACCTCTATGTGGTTGCCGTACACACCCTCGTTTGCAAAACATATCGAAAAATTGGTGCTTAGTGTCTGGAACACTGGCTTGTGGATGTTTGATAATGTGAGGGGCTAAATCATGTATTGCATGCAACCAACATTCAAGTATAGGGCCTATAGTAGACATTTTAGATATGTAAAACGAATGAAATAAATATTTTTTCAATCACGTGGCCCAACCCTGTTGACATCTCGTTGCCTTGGGTAAATCTGCAGTTGCCAATGTGAAATAGATATAACCCTCTATCCGCGTGTCATTCGTCTGGAACAATGAAATTTTCATAAACTATAGCTGTCGCCGTGGATCTTCTAATACAAAATCAGCAAAGAAAGAATGCGGAACCTCTTATCCATTAAAACAAGATAACCGCAGATGAATTAACCTTCTTTAAGCTTTTTGACACGATACTGTGACTTTGGTTTCACTATGTTATGTTAAAACAAGAAATTGTTGATCTAAGTATTAAAGTAGATCGAATATATTTATGAGGTAAACAAACAAATGTTTAAATAAATAACATCAAAGGGCGAACTCTTGTAGCAAACGCTGAATCGTGATTTGGATGGAAGGGACATTTATATATTCTCATCTCGGCGTGCGTGAGGATTTATTCCTTCCTTTTTATTCATTGTCTAGTTGTATGTCTGAAATGGAATGGATTGATGTTTAATTCCTTTACAACACAATATTTTGTTCGTTTCAAGGCTGGTAATCTGGTAACGACAAATCTTTTAAGTTAATGTCAACAATGCGCGACTTGTGGATGGGTGAGAGTGGGGATAGGACAGAGATCATTTTCGCCTTTCGTTTCCTAATTCTAAACTGACAAAGGAGCATTCATGTACACGGAGTGGTGGGGACATGGAAATTCTAACGTTTGTTTAGCGATTCGAACTCGGGTTCAGAATTCTAACCACATAATCACCGCGTTCCCTTAGTGGCAATAAATTCAGCTACGTGGAATTTGTTATCAAAATACACCTGAAAATTACAATTTCAAATATTCAAGTTATATTTTTTGATATAGGCATACTACTGGGTGTGATAAAGTAAACACCAGACCCAGGGACATAAGTAAATCCACTGTCGTAGTATCAAGTCATTCCATCCTAATAGTTCAATACATGGGGCCCGATTCATAAAGTATACTTGTCAGGCCCTCCGTCCTGAATCACTGACAAGGGGGAACCACGCTGGAAAACCTGGATAAACTTTTCGCCATTGCAGGGATATAAACACCCGACATCCCGGCGATAATTTACCTAAAAATAAATTGCTGGATACAAGTCATCGTATAAGACGAAAAGTCCCATTGTGCTCCCCTGGCTATATATGTTTTTAACCATAAGGAACTACCTTCAATAATAATAACAAAATTATATTTACTTCATCGCCCATGTGTATATTAATTGGATATTTTGCTCTATTACTAATTTTTACTATTATATTGCCAAGCCAGGGTAAAAAGATTTTCACTATTACAACCTTCCTTTCATTTCTAAATAGGTATCGTGTGGTTGCTAATAAGATTTTAATGAAAAAATTTTGCGTTATTAATTTGGTTAAATATCATTACACCGCCCGTCGATAATATTAACAAATATCAATGCTCTTTCAGTCACTTCGACACAAAACTTCCATGATTATATTGAAATAACTTGGCGTAGGTTTTCGGGGTGGTAATGTTTCCCGACCAGTGGCGTAGTAACCCGCTTACTCTTTTTCATGGGATGGCAACAGTGTTTCTAACAATCAGAAGGGCAAGATCATTGGCATTTTTAAATTGCGTTGGTATGTTTTGTTGCAAGTTTAACATCCATAGATAAAACTAATGTCTAAAGGTCGATTGTGTGTGAAAAATAAACAAAACGGAGTTCGTTCAGTCTTTCGAAACAAAAACGTAATCGTATATTTCATCACTCACCGAATTAACACATCAAATAAAACCAAATGAACGCTTTATTTTGACTTGACATAAAACGGTCTAGCTCCTTCAAACATAGTAAGGCGAGTGGAACGAATTATAACATACCCCTCCACATCATCTTACGTCTCTATTGGTTAAACCAAATGAACGCTTTATTTTACCTTGACATAAAACGGTCTAGCACCTTTAAACATAGTTAGGCGAGTGGAACGAATTATAACATACCCCTCCACATCATCTTACGTCTCTATTGGTTGTTCAGCTAGAAGTCCCATATTACGAATAATTTAACCCTATTTACAAGGATTGGTCATAAAGGGCCGTTCCGTTCTGCTTACATTCAATTAAATGACATACTTAAAGGGGAACTTTAGTCAACGCAATTTATCATTATATTTTATTAGTTTCATCAATGCAGAAACGGAAATACAGCCCTAATTCGCCTTCAATTAACACACTACTAATCAAAACGACATCGGGGGAAGTATGCCATGAGTCTGTAGAAGATGGATTTCACTTTACACTATGTTGCAAATCTTTAAACCACTTACGAATAAAATATATCCCTAAATTATGTAAATATTTTTATTTTGAACTTCGGAAATCATTACTTGCTAGCTTAACTGTTACTTCTATATAATTTCATGTAAGGAATTTGTCTATGTCATGTTTAAGAGCTTGTCAGAGATGCAGGACGGAGGGCCTGGCAAGGACAGATGTCGAGTCGTTCGGATGAAACGAAAACCGAGGTGACGTGTACACATTGGCGTGCACGTAAAAGTTCACTTGACAGTTGGAATTCGATATAAGAGTAGGTCGTAGGGTCGCTGTCCGGGCAAAATTTCCCCCATAGCACAATGTATGGCGTATGCCCGTCATCATTAGCCCAGTTCGAAGCAGAACAGTAGAGCGTTAAACCCCATTTTATTTCATTTCATTTTGTCATTAGTTGTATTCTCTAGGAAACACTATTATGTCATAAGCCTGGCGTGAAATCAAAAGAAAATATTAATGTTAATCTATTTCAACAATACATGTATTTGTTTGTGGTCTAATAAAGGTCTATATTAATTTGATGTTGTTGTTAGTAATCAGTCAATGTTTATACATTTTGTATTGCCCTTAAATTATGATTATCAACTAAAAGATGTTTAATTATTTACAGTACATTACCCGGATCTCAAAACAGGGGACAAAAATTTACGAGTGTTACAAAGGCGTGCTACAATTCACCTAATTATAATATTTTAAATTGTGGAAGCTAGAATGGTTTGACGTTAATTGATTTCGAAGCGCGATTGACGAACATGCATGTACATACATACTCAAATAGCACTTCTGTTTTATTTAAATAGATAAAAAAAAAGATCACATGGACCTTCTACAGCGACGGTAGGCTACCTGAGAATCCGAAGGAACACCTGCAGAAATTATATAAATGAAATGTTAGTCCCGAAATGACTTCATTTGTGTCGAGTGGACGTTAAACCCCTTTACACCCAATTACACGCATTATATTGATGGGTTTTTTTTTTTGGGGGGGGGGGGGAGGCAAATTTTAACATGAATTTTATCCATCAATAAATTTACTGACGTTGGCTGAGACTTGACATGACTTGTGTAGTAATGGCTGCACCTGACTGTTGTAGACGTAGGTCTATTGTTCTAGTTGACAAGTGAAATAATACGTAATATTTAAGGAAATAGAAAACTTGATGACGGGTAGCTGTCTACTATACAGTTTATATAATTGAATGGGGCGGGGTTCTATAAAGAGAAGCTTTCATAGTCTTATATTCTAACCTTTCACTCCCGTTTTCTGCACTCCATAACTTTTACATCAAAAGAAGAATATCACAAGTATAATCGCCATATTGTACAACTTTCCACCGGAAGAATTGTAATTTGCCTTGAGCTCTAATGCATAAATCAATACATGATTTAAAATTGAATAATTGCTATAAACTGAGATGACGTTAATACCATCTTATTATTCAAGGCAAAGTGCAAAAAAAAAAAAAAAAATGACTTGTATCCTGTACGTCATAGTTTGGCACTGATATCCAAGAGGTATTTTCACCAGCAATCACAATTTGCGTGCCCTAGGGCAAGTAAAGACCCACGCCCACCTTCGCTCACCAAAGATTTAATTGCCTCCGACGTCCTAATTTCTAGATTTCTTTTAGGAATTCCACCTTTTGAAGATCCGCACATTCGCCGTTGAGGGGTTTTACTGATGCTTAAAGACCCAAGACCCCCCACCATTCTAGTAATATATATAAGCCCCCCCCCCCCCACACACACACATACACAGACGCCACCCCCACTTTTCTTTGTTTGCTGATGGCATGTTAATATTCATTAGAATCCTTTTGAAATATTGTGATGGTAACATGTAAAATGGTTCAATCTTATTTTAAAAATTCACTTCCGCGTAGGGGACTTTGCTGTGGGAGGAAACCGGAGCACCCCGAGTGAGCCCAAGAGTTTTGGCAAAGGACCCTGCTCTTTTTACGTACAAAGTGGGGGATCGGAACCACGCCATTTTACTCAATCACCAACCTTATGATCTAACGTCTTAAACTATTCGGCCACCCAACCCCCCATTTTTCAATGTGACAACTGACAATGATATCTGTGGCGAAACCTCCCACGCTTTCTGCACCCAATAACATTAGATTGATATCAAAGGGAAGTAACCACAGACATTTTAATTATCCAAGTGTACAAATTGCATGAATAGTAAGAATGCTTCTGGTTGAATGGAGTACTCTATTAACACCCTCTATTATAAAGTAGGCTACGTAGTCAATCGTCGATCCTCGATATTATATTCCAGTATGTTCTAATTGTTCGGAATACAATATTATTATTAGCTTGAGGCTTGAGATACAAATCTGTCCACGCCCAATAAATTTAATTATAAAGAAATGAAAAATCTATTATGCATTGTAAATAAATAATTTCATTTTTTCTAGACTTTGATTTTTACGTACGTAATCATAACCACCGTTTCGTGACTAGTAAATTCCGTTATACAAATTATTACCTCTAGATACATGACTAGGCGATAAAAGATGATAAAATAAAATATATTTTTGAACCAATTTTCTACTGGCTATCAAATATGAAATAGGAGTATTAACCTTTTCTGTCACTTTAAAATGGAATCTAAAAATTAAACATACATTATGCAAGAGCTAAATCTGCCTATTGCACGTCTATCTTTAGCCCTAATGTTATCTAAATTTTAATTAACCTATCCAGACCATAATCAACTGTCAATGTCAGCGCTAAAGCAGAGTGTACATTGGCAACATTTCTACAACATTTTTTACAACATTTTTACAACATGCCCTGTGTACACTATTATAAGAGTGTTGGAAATTTGTTGCAAATATGTTGGGAATGTGTTGGAAGTCTGTTGTCTGCGATCTCTGCCATTGCTATTTTCTTTTGCTCTCTGTCTTTACACAGTTTGGAGGTAGTTTCCCAGAGACAAGGACAACTTTCCTACGCATTTATCAGTTTATCTGTTCTTTCTTGGGTCCAAAACCCTTCCTGTTCTTCCTTTTCCATCTCAAAGGAGGCTGCCATTTTGTCCATCTAGAGCTCGTCACATGACTTCAGGTAGATCACATGATCAATTAGATGTTGTTAGAATGTGGGAATACTGGTTTTGCTCTGTGCACACTTAGCAACATTTTTACAACACGACCAAAAACTTGCAACAAAAAATTGACCAGACAATTCTTTTTGGAACAAATTTCCAACAATTCTCGAACATTTTTACAACATTATTTTTCTCTGTATACACTTGGCAACATTTTTCCAACACGGCGTTGCAACAAGGAATGTTGGAGAAATGTTGTAAAAATGTTGGTAGTGTACACAGGCCTTAACCTTTGATGTATACTGGATAAGGATCCGATTTGCTGCTCAATTGTCATTCATGATTTAATCATGAATGGATAATCGAGACTATGTTTTTAATCATACCGACTTTACTTTTGATGATCGAGGCTTGACCGAAAATTCAATCGCTATAATCTTGGTTCAGAGTGTATCAATTTGACTTAAATTTTCAGCAAATTTCCTTTACATTATGTAGTTTTTAACTACAGTGTATTATAATGAGAACTGTCAGGTCTTTGTCTAATCTCCTATAATGTATCTTTAATTGTTAACATTGTTTATTACAAGGCGTACCCAGAGATCAAGTGACCCCTTTTAACCACCATCCTCCTCGCAGTGTTCCGTTTGATTAGAGCTAATCCTACTACTCCCTGCTGGACTGAGTGGGTATTATTGTCACTAATTATGACTGGTCAGTGGTCCTATTACTGACCAATCACTGACTTCTTTACAAAGGTATAAAACAGGACGTTTAATTAGGGCAACTGTGTTTACATAACGTTACGTCATGGCTGCACGGTTTTTTATGCTATATTAACCAGCGCATAGCAGGATATTGCAGCAAAACTAATTGCGTGACAAACGCGGCTATCGGTATTGACGTAAAGTAAACACTACTGTATGGTAACGAACAGACTTTCAACGTTTTTAATACCTAAAATCTTTGTCCAAAATATTAAGGAAGACCCAAGATTAAACGACGGACTGTCATGCTACTGTACGTAAGTGGTAGATTTGATTGAACGAGAAGAAAAGACACACTTCAAGAATCCGAAGCCAATCCAGCAATGGCCAGAGAGGGATTTCTCGGGCCGTTGCTTCAGGAATATGTTTAACCACATGTGTTTAGAATATGAGTATATGAGCGGATTGTTGTTGTTAGATGTGACATGTGATAGTTTTCCGCTGAGTTTTTCATGATCTACTGAAAATATACCTTATTTTAGCACTATGTCCACTTCAATCTCTTTTATGTAGATATAAATTAAACGTATATTATGCAAGAGCTAAATCTGCCTATTGCATTTTTTTTATTTAGGCTTCAGAATTTATAGAAATTATGATTTAGATATTAATTAACTTATCCAGACCATAATCAATTATCGTTGCCATCGTTAGCCTCTGATACTTAATGGGTTTGAATACATTTTGTGAATGATAATTTAACGTAAAAAGGGAAAATGGAGACTTTGTTTATTATCGTACCAACGTTAATAATAATGACGATCGAGGATAGCCTAAAATTGAATCGCTATTATCTTGGTTCCGAGTGAAACAAGTTGATTGACATTTTCACCGTTGTTCTGTTTTCATTATCTATTGCACAGTCGATTAATTCCAAAGGGAATCAAATGAAATGAGGTTTTATGTCTCCTCAGCACTGTACTTCAATGATTTTGAGACAAACTTGGTAATTTTCATGTTAGTGATACGCGTGCTTCGATTTGCATCTGCTAATGATTGTGTTACCTCCTGCACTGCAACGTCTAGAAGGACGAAGAGAATCGGCACAGTTTCCTGACGAGTGAAAACCCCGGTTGAGGTATCGCGATTGTTCTTCGCGGTATACTCGGAGTTTTAAAGGGGGGTTGGGATGGCCTAGTGGTCTAGAGTGTCGCGCTCTGACCTCTAGCTGGCCGGTCACCTCTGACTTGCGGCTGTGGTATCGAGCCCTGATGTGAGCGTATTTGGCATGAATATAGGGGCGCCTTCTCAATCTCGTGGGTTTCCTCTGGGCACTCCGGTTTCCTTCCGCTGCTAAAGAACCCTACGCGCAAGCGAATTATTGAAATAAAATTAAAAAACCATGTGTTAGTCCCGAAATGACCTAGTTGTGTTGAGTGGACGTTAAACCCAATTTCTCTCTCTCTCTCGGAGTTTTAAAACCTAGACATTTCACAGCCGATCCCAAAGGGTCATCAAATGAAATTAAATGAAGTGGGGTTTAGCGTCCCATTTTTCTGCTCCGACTAGTATAATAAAGACGGAAGAGGGTGATCAAAATATACACAGCCAAATGGGTAAAACTGTATGAGTAAAGATTATTTTCAATTTTTTTAAATAAAGAATGATACTTTTTTAAGATGACAAAACAGCATCGTTAACTGCACGCAGATATTGAACTCGTCATCGTCAATCTAAAATATTTTGTCTTTTTACAAAGTTGGACAGATTTATGGCGACAAAAAGATCAAAGGGATTGCGATAGAACACGATATATTTAAATTAGTAACGAGTTAATCAATTGGTTAGACTGCCCGACAGACGATGTCATCTGTGTTTTTATTTGCTGTCATTTTGTCAATAAAATAACGCTTGGTTTTTCTTCCGTCTTTTCACCTGACGGAAATAGTTCTTCCTCATTAACCTAACAGGTAAAAGAGGTTGTATTACTTCATCATGTTTATTAATATTGGGTAGAAATATTTTTTCAAAGTTACAAAAATTGAACTGGCTCGTATTGAGTTTAAAATGTAATCAAATATGTTAAGCAATTTAAATCATAACAATAAAGTTTACCTCCAATGTTACTTTTCACCCCTAATAGACAATGGTATCGTCCAGTTTCTTTACTTTCGTTTACGCCTATAGAATGAATAGAATGTTTATATATTTATCAAGTCTACATATACACGAGTATATAAATACACCACGCGTGTTGAGCATATAACGGTAAAACACGTCGCTCGTGTCGTATAGTCAGCGTATAGTCAATTTCTACTGTGAAATATGTAATACGGTGACAATATTGTGTTTCATTAGAACAGTTCACATAACTAAAAGTATTTTTTTCCCTATGAATATTCAGCCACTGTAAAATGCATGTTATGATTTAGAAAACTCATGTATCGAAATAATCTGTGTTTTAAAGTTTGATGAAATTTCTGCGAGAGCAGTATTTATTGTTAGGACATATAACATTCGGAGAGTTCATATAACTGATATTCCACTATTACAAAATGGACTCTTGTTTATTACTTGGAATTAGCGTCTTGGCAGTGGTGGGATTCTTAATTAAAAAATATCTTAACAAGTAAGTGTCACTCTTTATTTCTGTTGTTAATACTCTCATTCTACTCCTTTTTATTCTTTAACTTATATCTATTTCATTTTATATTCTTAATTTGTCATATTAAAGGCATTTTTTAAGACGGTATCTCAGAGAGTTATGAACGTTATCAAGGTTATATCTCAGAGAGTTATGAACGTTATCAAGGTTATATCTCAGAGAGTTATGAACGTTTTCAAGGTTATATCTCAGAGAGTTATGAACGTTATCAAGGTTATATCTCAGAGAGTTATGAACGTTATCAAAGTTATATCTCAGAGAGTTATAAACGTTATCAAAGTTATATCTAAGAGAGTTATAAACATGATTATGGTTCTATCTCAAAGAGTAGACGTCATCAAGGTTATATCTCAAAGATATTTTTAAGGTTTTATCTCAAAGAGTAGACGTCATCAAGGTTATATCTCAAAAACTTTTTTAAGGTTTTATCTCAAAGAGTAATAAACATTATTAAGGCTGTATCTCAAAGAGTTATATACGTTACCAAGTTTGTATCTCAGAAAGTTGTGGCCATTATTAAAGTTTATCTAAATGAATTACAAAGATTATAATGAGTTATTATGCTTATCAAGGTATAATCTAAAATAATTATGGACATTGTTACGGTTGCACACTTCCTACTTGAAACCAATCAGGACGAAAGCATAACAGTTATATTTTACATCAGTTTATCTGGTCCCATCTTACACTTAACTAAACACAAGCATTAATATTATAAACACCAAGTTATTCCTAGGCAAAAGAGATAATCAGAAAACAAAACGAAGGGCTAATTAGGAGACAGTCAGGAGTTGTCTGTTATTTATATTAATCGTTGCCGTGAGGTATTTTTTAGCGTTTAATATTTATTAAGCCCGGATAAGGCAAAACATATTTGTATGTGTTTATTTTAGTCTTTTGTCTGATAAATTACATAAGGCTTGTACTGGGGAAATTTGTATCTCTTTTAACATTGGACATTTTGTTATGCACAAATGAGGCCATTCATATTTATGGTCAGTTTTTGTATTTTTATTTTAATTGTGCTAAAAAGATTTAAACGTGCCTGTGCATTAATTATGTAAACATGTGTTATGTTCAGTTATGTTATATAAAAAGAATAAATTTGTAAACATAGCCATACCTGTATTGCTCAATGGTGGGTTAGCAACAAAATCCATTAAATTTTTTAAAGGAACATTCTTGTATATTTTGTGGTATTAACTCTACCCTTGTACAGTTCTACCGTTTATTGGTTGTATTACTTACAAAAGGGGGGGGGGGGTCTTGGTGCTAATGTGGTGAGACCAGATCCCAGGATTGAGAAGCAGAACATCCCGTGTTCGAATCCTTACCTTGGCCGAGGAGAACGTTCAGTATTTTGTAAGCAAAGTGAAATACACATTTCTTACCATAGAAATACACGTCATTGCTGTATGATATATTCACCACAAAGTAAACTATGTGTCGACGTAATGTTCCACCCCATTCCATTGGATGTGCCATGCTTATCGCCACACCTCGCCATGTGGATATTTTAAACCGTTATACTATAAGTGTTCAACTCGATTACCTGGGGTTTATTATTTATATATCCTTTATATACAAGTACAAACGAAATCCTCAACTAGAAGCTACCTAATATATGACGTGTCCGTCATCCATCACTACTTATATTTGACATCAGCCTTAAACTGGACCTGAATGTCAGAAGCCGAAGCTGCTTAGTAGAATATGGAATGAACTTCCAATAATTACATTTCTTTTGGTTGTAATGTCTCTTTAAGGTTGTTATTACTATAAAGTGATGAATGGGGAATTTCTAGTTGAGTAAAATATGTGCTACGGCTGATCGAACACAATATGAAGGCAAGCTGAATCTCTGTATTGAATATCGCTAGCGATAAAAGCAAAAAATATATTACTTGTATAGATCACAATAACACGGGGGGAGTCTTTCCATATTATTCATCCATGGCCACTTAACAATCTACATGTACTCGAATCATTAGTCAATAATAAAAAAATGTCTTGCTAAAGGAGAGATTTCAGATTCTCGCCTGTGCCGGTTTTTTAAAACTCTGTGTGTTTCACCTGCAATGCATACCTTGTGGAGTGATAGAATCTGTGATCTGGCAATCATGAAATGTAATGAAATGAACTGGGGCCGGTTGCTCAAAGCTCCTTTTATCTTTTTAACGATTTGTTAACTTTAACTGAGAGAAAGATTGTTGCTGGAAATAAAGGCTCCAAACACTCGGTGGTGCAAATTTTTCCTACAGATTTATGCTTATATTTCTAAAGGAAAAAATACAGTATTCTATAGTGTTTTCTGTAGTAAATTTAACAAACAACACGTTAACAAGATATAGGTCCGTTAGAGTTTAACGGATCGTTAAAATAACTTAGTTTTGAGCAACCGACCCCTGATGTACAAACGTCCTACTTGTGTGTACCAAGTGGGTTAATGGAGATCGGCAAACGCTATACACTGTGCTACTAGGGACATTTTACCAGTACAGCGGGGTCACGACCTACTCTAATAACAGTAAAGTTTCGACCGCCAAGTAAATATCTGCCCTGAACAGCATTTAGCAATTGAGCCACGTAATGCTTGAAATGAAATTGGGGTTTATCGTCCAGTAATTCTGTTCCATATCATGTTTTTGTGTTAACTAAATAATTACTTATTTTTAATTGAATGATTAGTAACTGGCCACATATCCACATATATGTTTAAAACATTAACTGGATTAAAAAAAAAAACACCCCAAAAACATAAATCCAGGTAGTTTCTTTCGGAACTAAATTCAGGAGGCTATTGATTTTTGGATTGGTACATGTTCCTGAATCAGTAACAACATCTAACCGTTGCTTCAATACTGTGCAATTCCCGACATTATAGCTACATTACCTGTAGACACGCCAACAGTAGCATCCAATCAAAGGTTGTGACATCGCGACCTCCACGGAAACCTTGACATTGGACGAACTTTGATCTTTGGAACTCGATTTTCACAGGTATACATTTGTTGAGCTTGAAAGCGCGAGACTTGGTATACGCGACGACCAAGGAATCTGATTGGATCATAAGCTGTCACGTGAAGGGCTAGATAAGATGTATGTAGTTAAGGCGAGATCAAGTCTTCTATTGAAGATGGGATTGGTATTAATAACCCACAAGATGATATCCGAGGAAATTATCTAGTGTAATTACTCGACGAATTTACATAATTTTATTGTTGTTCTAAAACTACCAGTCACATTTCAATCTGATGTAAAGTTGCCAACTTTACTATGTGTTTTTTTATGTTTGCATCTGACATTTTTTCAAGACTGGGTTCAGACCACTTTTAAGAATGCAAGCTTGTAAGGCTGGACCTGGACATCTTCCGGAGACCTGGAGGGTTTATTGTACGACATGTTGATATACCTAGAACTTTTACTGACAGAACATGGTTGTGTTAGATAGCTGGTTACGTAACAATCAGAATAAAATAAAATTGTAATGTAATTAAATTTCCATTGTGCTATTATAATGATGACATATATTTTTTTCGGGGCTATTTAAAGATACACTGTGGCAGACTTAGATAAAGAACTGACCATACTTGATATGATCGTTTAAAAACTCCAATCAAGTTACTTTGATTGAAATTGTCTAATCCACTCAATGTCTTTGCCATCCGATGTTCTAAAGAGTTGATTATGGGCTCGTCATGTGAATAGCTGTCTAAATAATAATTTGTATTACATTTGAAGCCAAAACAAAGACCTTCAATTGGTAGATTTAGCTTTTACATTATGTATCTTTAAATATATAAAACACGACGCAAACGTCTATTAAGGATATCGGCGTAATTAGAACGAGCTTCTACTCCCATAATCTCCCCTCCCTGCATTAAAATACAATAATTTGTATTGATGTGCGTGACGAGGATTTTCATAAACATAGCAGGCTAATCGTTTATTTATATTTAGACTATTAACAGACAATTGTTCTATTGTTGTTTGTATTGGATGAACCTGGTTATGAGTAATAAATCGAACGTTATTTTTCATTTCTATTGTACTTGTTGATTAGTTATTTATGTAAATCACTGGTAGTCTTTTCAACCAATATTTATGTCTTTAAAGTGGCTATGTCAGTTATCTGATAATCGCAAAATGGTGAAAAATGGACAGTGCAGTTTATTCAATAATTTATCCGAATTAGATCGTCGCAAAAGTTGTGGTAATCTGTAATATGTTTTGATGGTGGTTTTGTAGCCCGTCATTACACCCCCCCCCCGCATTTTTTATCTCTAAACATGGCTATGTTATGTAACGCGGAAATATGGCAGTACCAAATGTGGCCATTCGCAATATGATATAACACCAATCTGATTAAAATAATGATCCAATTTCGTTTCGCTTTTTATAGTTCAAAATTTCGTATTTACTTGTCTTTACTACACTTGGACCTGGAAGATTTGTTATTTAACTCGTGTCTGGTTGAAATGAGGGACAAGCAAATCAAGTGGTCTGTCAAATCGAGCGTTTGTCCTTTTTGCGCGGAACTGTGGGTAGAGATTACAAACGATACAAATCAAAACCAAGCAAAAGTAGATGTCGGTCGCTAATCGGTTAATCGAATGAATGACGTTTTCGGGTCAAATGTCGCTTGCTTTGTATCTGACGTCATAGAACGCGAACTCCCACTATAGATCTACATGTAGTGTAGGCCATCGTAAGTATAAAAACACGAAACGAAATATAGATATCTGTATTTTAATTAGATTGGTATAACATCAAAACCAAACGAAGCCTATTGATCAAATTCTTCAACGTGAACTCGCCACAGGAGAACAATCCAGAAAGGAATATTAAATTAAAGACATTTATTTTCCCGTGGAAAGTGTCAACGCTCCTTTAACTACACACCATTACAATCTTCGAACAAGGGGTGTAACTCGGGTCATCGGATGCATATTGATGACGTCATAGCTTTAATAGGAAGACTTTCAGGTTTTGAAATAATATAAAGGAAAAGGTAGCCTACATTTGTTTTTTTTCTTCTGAAAATTATGTATCGAATTGGGATTTTGTTATTTCAATGACGCTCTTGTTATGTATTTGTTTTGAGGCTTGAAATGAATTAGTTAATCACATGTATATCTTCCTAACACATGTTTATGACGTTTCCCCCACCCCCTCTATATCTAGGCCATTTCTGGCTTATAATCGTCCTATATTTCCCTTTAGGTCTGATTCTCAAGCTAATATAAAAATAATACAAAAAAAAAAAAAAAAAAATTGAGGTGCCCAGAAATTTCCACCCAATCTATGTATATAGACAGTCAGTCAATAAATAATATAAGTCCGCCCAAATATTTTAATAAAAATGGTGTGAGTGTAGGAGTAAAGACATTAATAAGCGCCGTCTCCAGGTAGTGTCATGTCAACAGTTGGGTATATTTGGATATTTGCTGTTAAAATACACGAATGTCTTAATTAATTTTAAGACACCACACAAAAAATAAACTAACACAAACTGCCAGCATCTTCAAACACTTGAGAACCTTTTATACACTCATATCTTTATATAGATACAAACTTAAATCTTCAGATGAAAATCCAGTTCTCAACATTATATTCATGTCATACATGTACATAGTGAGCCCTTTGAGGTTTATATTCGTGCCACATATTATTATATCTTCAGCGAGTCAAAAAGATTCTACTATTTTCCAGTGAGTGGGATGTCATATAATCGACCAAGTATGCCAATAAGACCAATAAATCAACAACAAAAAAATAACCCTGTGGTGGTTTAAAGATGAACGAAATGCTTCTTCATCTGTCAGAATCTCTTAAAATTTGTTTAGTTTGTATAACCAATAAAATAAATAAAATCATCATAGAACCAAATAGATTAAGCCCACGTTAAATTTAATAATTACAAAAAAAACCATCCCTCTTTAGCAAGAGAATTAATTTGGACATGTTTTTCAATGAATGGTTATGAATTAAAGGCGCATCACAGGTGCGTTAACGAGAGGATAATAAATGGGACAGAATCTTGCGTCCTATCTGTCCATTTCGCCTGTTTTATGATTCTTTGTTTACCCATTAATTCATTGAGTCTGGCAATTCATAGAACAACAGAATGAAAGTATATTTTTTAATCACTTACTCGATCAAAGCAACATTGAAGCATTATAACGACTCGTATTTACACTCAACTTGAGTAGACAGAGAAGCTTGCTTTGTCTAAGAAGGCCAATCAATAGATATTATTAATATTTAAATTTAACAAAAATAAGGGCTGCAATGTGTCCTTTTAATTAGATAGTACAATTTAAAACACTGAAATTAGGTACCTGCTTTGCCGCGATATTAGCGGATAGAAATTAGTTATCTTTCATGCACCGGCAGACAATTACATGAAACTAAAGATGATGGTGTTTAATCAATAGACAGTTTCTTTCACTTTTTTCTACAATATTAACTTATTTTGGTCCAAAGTTATGTTATTTTGGTTACATGATACACAATATTGTTGACTTTTAAACTACTGAAACATTTGTATGACGTATTGTTGTCTTTGAAATGACGTGAGTATGGCCTGTAGCTTATTACTGTTTTATTGAAAACAGATCTAAAATACATCGGAAAAGGAAACCTGTAAAGAAATGCCAACATGTAGTGTAAAAATTGTATAAATGCCGTATTCGACAAAATAAATGTCAGTGCCCTAGAGTGCCCTATAAGTGCACGTGTTGTTTGTAAAATGGATCTACTTCAGTCGGCTTATTTATGCCATAATGTCTACAAGATGATGAAGTTAATTGTGAGCATGACAGAAACGGAACGAGGAATATCGGGTAGATTTTTCTTGAAGGGTGTAGCTGTAAATTTGTCCAGTTAATAAATTGAAAGTTATAAAGTGAATATCTCAGCGAATGCTTGGTTTATCCGATTCAAGTTTGGTCTGTGGAAGGGCGTGTTTATTCTGTTGAGCATGGTATATTTATTAAAACAGAATGGGTGAATAAAGGGAATCCTACTTTATATGCGGATGTGACATCTGTTTAATATTTACAACCTTAGTTTATATAACGAACCATATTATTAACACATTGTGTTTTATTTATAAAACAAACTATACAAAAATCTTTTGTTTTTCTTTCAAACGATTATAGATTTTTTTGTGATTATTAAAATATAACCTCAAGATAAATCAGTTTCTCAAATTAACAATGTTTGCACTATTTAAAAATATTTCTGTATAGGTGAATATTAAGAAAATGCTCGATCGAAGATTATCATATTATTATTGCGCATGCGCAGCCTTTTGTTTCGTTTACATGGGAAATGCTTGTTATTTACGTAACTGTGCAGTTCGCGTCTAAATTTATTGATTTTGATGTCAAACCATTTGTACGCTGAAAATATAATAGGAAATATTATAAGAAATAAAAAGAATGTATTACGGCTGACCTCCCCCTTTAAATAAACATGGAAGCCAGTTGACCAACTAACGGCTAGAACCCGCGAGCCTAGACGCCTAGTGATTAATTACGTGAAATATTTCAATTAATATAAAGCCCGCCATAACCTGTCATGTGCAGTAGGTGATACATATACTGTCAGACTATCTTATATCTCTCTTTTATAAGCTTGTCAACTTTACTGGCTTCTCTTACTTTGCGATCCAAATGTCTGTGGTTCTTTAAAGTCCCGGTGCGTCCTTCTGTGCCGTGTAAGGTCCCCCGTTCTACACCGAGGATATTTTTCGGACAACACCGGGACCGAATCCAGAACCTCACGGTTATTGACCATATTTACCGAAATAAATCACAATTTTAACAAGCGTTTTCTTTCAGATGGGTGATAATTGCGAGACACTCGTTTAACGCTTAAAAATTGTTCTTGAATTTGTTTGATAAGGTCACCGGAGGCTCTATTACTTTACTCTCATTCCACGCTTATGAATTTACCTACCGAATGGTGTCCAAGAAAACAGTTTAAAGAGACCATCCCAATTTTAACAGAGTCTCAAAAAAAACGTCCGTGTATGTATGAAATTTAAACTCAAAAATATAGAGGAACGGTTAAGTTAACTTGACTACAAATTTCAGCTCAAAAGAGTAAGTCGTTTGGACGTGAACTACGTCAAATCACGTATTTTGAGTTACATGGAGTTGCTTGACCCTTAGGTAGGGAATTTTAAGGGACTTTAACACAAAATTAAGCAGTTTTATTCTCCAAAATATAATCGAGATTGGCCCTTTAATGCTGTTAGTGTTAGGACAATATCAGATTATTAATTTTCTTAGCAGCTGTATGTGTGGAATGGGATTTTGTTATTGTTGATGGCATTAACCAGACAGTTTATAGATCATACAATATGATTATAGACAAATATACTCGGTAATCAGGTCGTTTATCGCTTGTATATCTGTGTAAGTCATATATTTTCCAGATACCATCATAAAATTCTGCGCTAATAAATCATTCTTATTAAACGTTTATGATGTCAGAATGACCCCCCCCCCCCCTTTCCGCCTTTCACGTACGATACAACTCCTCGGCCCCGGTTGCCAAATGACAGATAGGGACTCCGTGCCGCTGCATTCCACGTAAAAGATACCCAGGAGTAGAAATTCAAATGTTCAAGGCCCAAACTGTTCATCATCCACCATGGGCATGGATTTTGGGGGGACGGAGGGACGGGGGGAGAGGTCCCCCCCCCTTAGAATCGGAAGGGGGGACGAATATCTCTGCCCCCCCCCCCCATAATTTTGATCGTCAGGACAAATTTTTATTTTATCTACTTGGCAAAATAAAGTACCCGAAATCTAATAAAACACCAATTTTACGAGCTGAAATAACAGTAACACACGTTTGCGGGCGTCAAATTTTCCAAAATTTTCTTACGGGTTCCATACAAGGTCAGTTCCTCTTCATCGCCTCTCAAAGAAAACCAACGCCGCTGTCTGTAAGCCTGATTTTTTCCGGGCATTTCTAGTTTTACTTCCCTAACTGTCATCGGACCCTAATAAAACACGAATTTTAATTTTCTTTTAATTGAATACCACGAATTTGTACTGAGTTGACAAAGGATTTAAACATTTTGTATGGTGCCACTCTATTTTGTGCGACATTTTTCGGGCATCCATTATTATTTGTAAATGCAGCTGCGAGAGTCTGATTGGATGGTTGGAATTCACAGTGGGATGTCGGTTACAAAACCATTGGATACTTTTGGAGTTGCTTACACAAGCTAGAATAGAAGAAAACGCATTTGCAGTGGTTAAATCTTCCCGGGAGGGTGAGGCCCCCATATCTCGATAGGATTGATTGGTTGTTGCGGCAGTTAAATTTTCAAAATTTTCTCCCAACGGTTCCGTCTTCGAGGACTGTAAATGATTGATTGGAATTCAAGTCAGCCACCTTAATTAGGGTATATCACACCACTTTGAAGTTGTTTTGTTCACGGGATGAAATAGCAGGAAAACGCGTTTGCAGCCGTCAAATATTTCAATTTTTCTTGGTGGGGGTGGGGGGTCCATACAAAGAAAGCTTTGCTTCTTCACCTCTCGGTTTATAATGAAAGGTTCCAGGGTTCGTCGGTCCCCCCCCCCCCCCCAAAAAGTTATGACAAATCCACGTCCCTGTCATCGACTACAACGAATATTTACCTAGATCACGTAATGGACTACACTACAGTGGCATAATTCATATGGGGACTTATGCCTTACGATAGGGTGAAAGGGAATTTCGTGAACTATGTATATACAACTGAGGCCATGTGTTCTACAGCAAGAGGGGGGGGGGGGTGGAATATGATAATCGAAACTAATCTTGTATTTATTATAATTATTGGCAACGTTATACTAAAGATGCTTTACTGAAGAGCTAAATATGCTTATCGCAGGCGTTACTTAGGACTTAAATGCAATATAAATTATTAATAAGACATTTATTATTCTGCGGTTCAATTGATAATCGAGACTTTGTTTATTATCGTAAAAACTGTAACAAGGACAATCGAGTCTACAGTGTTATTGAAATGCGAATTTCTCGGCTCAGGGTGAAGAAATTTGACTGAAAGTTTCGGCACATTTTCTTTACATTATCTGTTATTCTAACTATTATAGCGAGGAATATCGGCTCGTTATCTAAAGTTAAATAATGCTACTTTAGTTGCTATACTCTGGTAGTTCTATGGCCAATTTTATTTTATCATTACAGATCAACAAATAAAGCTGATTATCCCAAAGACACAGTTATATTACATCAATTAGGATCTGGTCCCTACTGTCCTAGTCTATCACCATTTGTTATTAAAGTTGAAACTTATCTCAGAATGAACAAAATACCTTATAAGGTAAGTTTATTACTATATCCTTTATAAAATAAATTACCGTAAACAACATGTTTAATACGTCAAGGTCACATTGGGAGTTGGATGGCCGAATGGTTAGTACGTGCGTGCTCTATCGTAAAACCTGTCATTGAGTCAACTGGTTTTGTTTCGATTCCCCGGTTGTACGTAACAGGGAGTAGGGTCGCCTGATCAATCTCGGGGTTTATCTCTAGGTCCCCTGGTTTCGTCCGACTGCTAAATACCCCTACGCGCAAGCGAATTATTGAAATAATATTAAACAAAGACATGTTAGTCTCAAAATGACCTAGTTTGTGTCGAGTGGACGTTAAACCCCATCTTCTCTCTCTCTCTCTCTCTCTCTCTCTCTCTCTCTCTCTCTTTCTCTCTCAAGGTCACATTTTGAGCCAGGATACTTATGTCTGTACTCCTGCTATATATAATATTCTGTCAGATTGCACACTGATGTACGGTTGTGGCAGTAAAGTTGTGAGTGGTTTTAAGCGAGTTTCTTTGTTTTGTTGTTTTGGTAATAAACGAGTGGTTTTGGAATCAAAAAATATCAAAAAACAAACTTCCAATAAAGATTTATAGTTCTTAAGACGTGAACGACAAAGTACGTTAGAATGGGTAGACACATCCAGAGTGATGGTTCGGCTGGTTTAATAAACTGGTTTGTGAATTAAAAAATAAAATAAACCAGATTTAAGCTGGTTTATTATGATAAATAGAAAGACTAAAATATACTAATAATCCAATGGAAATTCTTTTAAGCGACATTATTACCGTCTAAAACTCAACCTTAAAGGGAATGGACCATGAATTACTGCGTTAAGAATTTGCTAAAGTAAGGCGCGCTTCAAATTTTTTAATATAATAATTGTTACTGATTTTGTTATCAGCTTACTGATTTTGTTATGTTTTGTGTTTTTAGAATATAATTTATTTGTAAATTATAGATTGTTACTGATTTTGGAATTTTATGTATTTCAGAATGAATACGATAGAGTTATGAGTAGTAAAGGCAAGACACCATGGATACAATATAATGATGATGTCGTGCCTGATTCACATTTTATCTTACAATATTTAAAAAATAAATTTAATATAAAAATCAACGATAAACTGACACCAGAACAAAAGGCTACAGGGGCTTCTTTTACACACCTTGTAGAAGATCATCTTTACTGGTAGGTAGAGGCTACTTTATGTCAATTTCCTCTGATCTTTGAAATAACTTCTGTAAAGGTTACATTATGTTAAATTAATATGATCTTTGGGATAACATCTGTAAAGGATACATTATGTCAATTTCCTTTGATCTTTGTAATAACTTCAGTAAAGGCTACATTATGTTAATTTAATATTATCTTTAGATGAAGGAGAAATCGAGGTCTTGTGGTTGATTTTCTTGATACATATTCTAACCTTTTTAAAAATGCATGGCCAGGTATGGAGGGAGGCTGATCGTCTATCCCTTTATGCTTTAAAGGGACGGGACATCTGTTTGCTCTTAAATTCTTTTTCTGGCATTTCTTCTCCAGAGTTAATCGTTCTCTGACATAATCCTACAAATAATCTATAATACTTATGTATACTAGAGATGTTGGTGCTGTATACATGACAATGGTAAACAGAAACAACAACCGCTGTTTTCAGGGTCAGGTCTAATTTCAAGTCTACAAGTCATTCAGGTTGTCGAATTGCAGAGGACAGATTAAAACAGGAACTGCGACAATTTTACCTCTATCTGATCAGTCGGGTTTTAGCATTTCAAAAAATGTATTAAACTCTAGCATTAATGAGCTTATTTCCTATTTTCCAGGGGTTTATTATTATGGAGATCTGTTTATGACAAAAATAAAACTATATTTCGTATGGTCGGGTTGAATTCTATCTTACTGTGGATATTTGAGAGAAAGGCTCGATCTGTCTGTCACGCCCAGGGCCTGGGACGCCACACGCGAACCGAGACTATTCAACTATTAGAAGATGACCTTCGATTTATATCTGATTTCATAGGTAAACTTTTACATTCATTTGTCAGCGTAATTACGATTGGTTATAATATTGAAATTCTGTTGTAAGTGAGCCACGGTGGCTCACTGAGAATCCTGGATTACCAGACGTTTTTACTGTGATGTAGGACGTAGGGGCCTGGCGATGAAAACACGTCTAGTTTATGGGGTACGGAGAGGGCGAAATGGGGGTTTAACTTCCATTCGAAACACACTGGTTCCGACCGGGACCAACATATGGCTCAGTTTTATTTCAATAATTCGCTTGTGCGAAGGGGTCTGTTTAGCAGTCGGAGGAAATCGATGGACCCGGAGAAAACCCACGAAGTTGGACATGCAACAAGATTCCTTGTCACGTATATACGCCAGTCGACTCAATGAGAGATCTTATGATGGCTGAACACACCCCACACCCCGCCCCATTGATGGAGTAGGGCTACAAACCGAGGTTGACCTGACAATAGTGCACTTACAGCACACATGGCCGTCTTCTTTAGTGTAGAACACAGTGGGATAACGCGAAACCAGGCTAGAATATAAATTCCGATTCACTTTTGAACCCGAGAACTCCTTGTTAGTTAGCAATCTGACTACAATACAGATCTACATTTCGTTTCGTTTTTTTATATTTTCGATGGCATACACTACACGAAGAACTGGCCGGTTGTTATGACAAGTCACAACTTTTGGCCCTATGACGTCAGACATTTGAATAGCCAATCAGCATTGATGTTACTAGTGGAGTACCCACATATCCTTGCAAAACATGCTTCAAGCTCGTTGTAACACACCATTTCATTGGCTTATACCTCACTCCATTCAGAACACATCAATAATAACAACTCATCTAGATCTCAGTGTAGTGAAGACAAGTAAAACGAAATTTTGAACTATAAAAACGATACGAAATCCGATCTGTGTTTTAATCAGTCAGTACCGCCACTTTCAATTATTGGAATTTTGCAAACATGTTATTTTAACGGATTATTTATTTTACATGTCGCATATTACATTATGTGAATGATTGTTATTTTAACAGGAAATAAGAAGTATTTTCTTGGAGATAATCCAACTGAAACAGATTGTGCTATATTTGGTCAACTGTGCCAGTTTGTTTGGCAGACACCTGATTCACCAATGGAAACATCTATTAGAGGTTAGTTTTGAAATATACAGTGAAGAGGGGGTTAATGGCTGGTAGACAGTTTTCAAAGGCCATTGTCAGACTAACATAACTTCTTGGGATAATATTTTTTTTGGGCTGGTTAGAGACGTTTCCACAAGAGACACAAACTAGGTCATTTTAGGACTAACTTATGGTTTTCAATTTTTATTTCAATAATTCGCTTGCGCGTAGGGGTCTTTTTAGCAGTGGGAGGAAACCGGAATGCCCGCAGGAAACCCACGAGGTTGAGAAGGCGCTCACACTAGGGCTCGAAAAGACAGCTGCAAGATAGAGGTCGAAGCGCGGCACTCTAGACCACTAGACCATCCCAACCCCCCTACGTTTCCACAAACCCTTTTGAATTCCAGATGCCTATATTTTCCTAGTACTTGCACCACGAGGAGGGGGGGGGGCATTTTTTGTGATCCTGAACATTCATTACCCCTGATAAAGTTCTTCTCCACCCAGGACAGAATTCGACACCACGGTGTTATTAATCATGTTAATACCCCCAGAGAAGATATCGTTGTTTATTCCCGCGGAACCCATAGTGCCATTCATAAAGATGCTATGAGTTCGGATTTTGGCAATTGAGACCACATCTTATATTGATGTCTATGTTCTTTAAAATATTTGTTTTATTTCAGAGAAATACACGAATGTAATTGATTATTGTGAGAGAATAAAGAGTAGATATTGGCCAGACTGGGACGAACTCATCACTCGTGGCAACAATAACAATAAGAAGTGAAACAAAGAGAGACAATGTCTAAAAACATAATAAACTAAAACCCTGTACGCTTACAATGTATGGAAAACCCTGTACGCTTTTGATACATGGAAAACCATGTACGCTTATAATGTATGGAAAATCCTGTACGCTTATAGTGTATGGAAAACCCCGTGTGCTTATAATGTATGGAACACCCTGTAGGCCTATAATGTAAGGAAAAACCTGTCCGCCTATAATGTCTGGAAAACAATGTACGCTTATAATGTATGGAAAACCCTGTACGCTTATGGTGTATGGAAAACCCTGTACGCTTATAATGTATGGAAAACCCTGTACGCCTATAATGTATGGAAGACAATGTACGCCTATAATGAACGGAAAACATTATAACATGTTGATAACATTGATCAGTCAAGGTAAATAACACACAGGTCATATCACGGTGTGGGCTAGTCAGGATTAATATGACATAAAATAAAACTATTTATAGTATATGTGTGATAAATGAGGCCACGTGCATAATTTGGTGAGATCAAAATATAGTGTAATCAGTCTGGTGAACCAATTCTGAGATATAACAAACTTTTAGTTCAACAGTCGACAGTGTAAGGTGAAAACAAAATTAAAATTTGTACACAACCGACTTCAGTTTATCCCCTGGAAACCAAAATTCCTTTTAAAGATTTGATCGAATACCTAATAGAAACAACAGACCAGATCTGCCGGATTAAATACGTTAGTTTGACTTAAGTTAAAACCCAAAACAAATTGTTATTCAAGAAAAAGAAAATATAATTTTATTCAAAATACTAGAGTAGGAAAATAACACAACTCACAAACAAATCAAATTTACAGACAAAAACAAAAAATAGACGCAATACGTCATGTTCAGTGCATCAGTTGACTAATCTAGCTCAACTACTCAGATATTATTTACATATATACAACATTGGACATCTTTCTCTGTTAAGCAAAGTTGGATGAAATAAATTATGAAATTATTTACAAATGAAACTGCCAATAAGTGACAATATGCCCGTATTGCAATAAAACCGTGGTAATATTCTACATGAAGTTCACGAAAAGTCAAATGTGTATTCATTGTGACGGTTTTCACTTAACAAATAGGTAGAAGTGGTTTTATTTTTTTTCCCCGTAAAATCGCCGAACTTGAAAGAAAGTTGTCCAAAATGGTGGAATATATCAACTGCGCAGGTCGAACGGACCGCCGGCAAAAAAGCGTAAACGAAAGTCACTTCCTAACAAATATTGGTTTTAACTGACATTATTAGAGGTAAAAGTCTATATACCTGTCCTTGAAGGAAAGGTTTTTCTAATTGTCATGAAAGACATTAGGAATTGTTCATGATGTGATAACCATGTATACGAATGTCCCGAGAAACACACTGAATAAAGATGACAGAGTACTTATAGAATCGGCTGTTGCACACGGCGAGGTGAAACCATCCACGTTCTTACAAACGTCACACCACGGCATTCCTAAACTTGTGTACACGTAACGCACATATTCGTCATTAGTAGTCAGGTGCCAGGTGGCACCAATCAGCTGTAGGTTGTGATTTTGAATAACTGTTTTGGTCTTGTATCGGCACCTGAGAAAAATATGATTATATATTTAGAATGTTTAAAATTCAGTGTTGTTGATCTGGGCCTAATTGGCAACACAATTTGCGGATAATTAGTTCCGATTCAAATTATCCATACTGATATTCATTTTCAATTGTTTTTGCACTCGGTCTGAACACACACAATATTGATCACGGTTGCTTTTGGCGTATAAAAACTGATGCTTTTGTTATATCTGAATTCGTACAGCAGGCATGTGAGACTTACCTCCCTTTAAACAAATAACTACAGTTACTGTTGGCATAAGCGGCGATCTCAGATGGGTGGAGGACATAGTCTTGTTCAAATAGAAGATAATGGTAGGTATGTGGCTTAGAATCAGGGGGAGCGGGGCCAACATAAGGTGCCACAGTCTGTCCCTTAGTGATATTCCCGTCATAGATATTAACCACTAGCCAATGTAGAAAGGGTTCTGTTTTATCTCCAAACTGTGGAAATGGTACGTCACTATCCAACACCATTAAAGTTAATAATTTATCTGAAAAATGAGATTATGCTTTGTCATAGTAATATTCAATTCATTACAATAAATATGTATTTCCTTCATATCGTGAGAGTAACTAAACACGAACCAAGTTAATAATTTTAAAGGCATGGGATATATAACTATCCCGTGTTTAAAGGCTGCAAGCCTCTAACTCAAATCATCCACAGTCGTTGTCATTGAAAACACGACTTATTGGTCAATTTAAATCGACATTGATATTGTTATCTTACTGCGAAAAGGTCGGCTTCTGATAATCAATATTTAAGACAAAATGGAAATTCTAAAATTGGCATACGAATCGCGGGCCATAATGCTTTTGAGCGTCTTTTGTAATGAAACGACTCGAACGACGAGTCTTAACAAACACCGAATGTGAATACTACCGGTGTACACTGGGCTATCCAAACGCCAAAGTCTGTCATTCTTCGCAGCCAAACAGATTAGAAGTTAGAGTAATAACAGAAACAATTGAATGTAAATCAGTTAATATTTGAAAATACATTATTATATGCGTTGAAATTCATTTGGGTCGATTTCTAGGTGTCAAAGAATACAGATTTAGCTCCTTTAATTGTCTTATTCGGCAGAACTGAAATATATATTGGAATTGTTTACTCGTGATGGGTATCATTGAACGCATCAATTACTTCGATTTACAGTGACCAACCTTTAAAATCTCTATTTATATTTGGAAATGCTGTTGCCATAGAAAGAGTTACTAAGGGTGATACATCACTACGTATATACGCTGCTTGTATATGCCCGTTACCAAGGGGATTGAGGGAATACGTGGCTGCCCTGGAATAAAAAAAAACATATTATCAAAATTTAAGGACGTATTTATCATGACGATTATTAAACTTCATTACTAAAGATATAATTTACAAGTCAACAACCATATTTGTTGAAAGAAGTGTTAAATTTGATGATTTTATTTGAAAGACTTTGTGATTTTACGCACGGGCTCTAAGCCACTACCCCCCCCCCCTTTTAAATGTATTTTAGAAACATTACATTTCTTTTAAGGCTGTAACCAGATACCGACGACTCCAGTAGTCGAATTGAAAAACAAGACAAAAGAATCGAGTTAGATGGAGAGAGAGAGAGAGAGAGAGAGAGAGAGAAATGGGGTTTAACGTCCACTCGACACAAACTAGGACATTTTGGGACTAACGTATGGTTTTCAATTTCTATTTCAAAAATTCGTTTGCGCGTAGGGGTCTTAAGCAGTGGGAGGAAACCCACGAGGTTGAGAAGGCGCCCCAATCTCCATGTCACATACGCTCACACTAGGGCTCGAAACCACAGCCGAAAGGCAGAGGTGACCGGCCAGCTAGATGGACTATAACATTTGTTTCCGGTTCAAAATGAATATAATTCAAATCTTTTAAAAACAGAACACAGATTCAAACAATTAACAGTAATTTTCTTTTTCTTTTTATTTTATCAATAAAAAATGATAATAAAAACTCACGGATACTCATAGACTGAACAACAAGAGTTAAAGGTCACAGCAGGAGAGGTAAAGGTCACGTTAATATAAACACTTAAATCATGATTTGCACTTTGTTGTGCTTCTGGTAAGAACTCTAACTGGTGGTTGTTGAAAGCTGAAAAAATATATTAAAGTATTTTAAGAAGTCGTAGCATAATTTTAAAATTTGGAAAATTGTTTTCCTGACAATTTATTAGTATTATTATCATGTGGCCGAATATCCCGACTTAAAAGGGTTACAGTCGGAATTGAATTTAACTTGACATGTTTTTAAACATTTCTACATCTACTGTGCTAAAGAAGACAAGCATGTACGCCATAGAGTGTGCTATGAGTAAAAAATTTCACGGGCGGCGGCACTATGACATACTCTTATTTCGAATTCGAACTGTTAAGAGTTCTCGAGATCACGGTTGCTAAGTGGATGAGGCGCTGGTTCGCTATCCTGGAGGTCGGGTGTTCGATCCCTGCATTGGCCGAGAAAGTTCATCTCGATTTTCCGACCTGATTTCCCCTTGTCAGTGATGCAGAAGGAGGGCCTGACAAGGACAGTTGCCTAGTCGTTCGGATGGGACGAAAAACCGAGGTCCCGTGTACACATTGGAGTGCACGTAAAAGATCCCTTGGCAGTTGGAATTCGATATAAAAGTAGGCCGTAGCGCCGCTGCCCGGGCAAAATTTCCCTCATAGCACACTGTATGGCGTATGCCCGTCTTCAATTAGCTCAGGTTAAGTGCATAACAGTAGGACGTTAAACCCCATATCATTCATTCGTTAAGAGTTCTTTTTGTGCACGCTACTGTGTCCTGCTGTTTTGGGAATATACGAAAATATATGGGTGGGTACCGTCAGACAAGCTATATTAGTAAGTGCAGGGGGGACTGCACCTCACATGATTTACACAAAAGACAAATATATTGACAAGACATCATACTCAGAAACAACAAACAAACAAACAATTCAAAAACAATTATAATTCCAAAACGTTAAATTGAGTATCCCTTGGCGTTTTTCAATTCATGATTCACAGACACAAACCTTCACTGACGAAATGGGGACACGTGTTCATATAACCAGTTGTCTTTTTACGTTCAGCAGCATACGGATCACCAGTTACTTGTATCCAGTTTAAAGCTAAAGGTCCTGAAGTTACAAAATAAAACAGACCTGTAAACATAAACAGTGGAATAGCCATTCTGCCACTGGGTTATTTACCCACTCAGCTACGCTTGTTGGTTAGCGCTCTGTGAAATTACAAGATTAGGATCGTCACCACACATCCCCACAAAAAAATGTTATAGGCCAAGGAATGGCATGATTTAACATTGAAGTAAATGGGCAAGATGATTACTAGTCTGATTCCTGGTTCAGTTAGAGTTACTTCCCTTACTCCGATCCGCCAAGGAATTATTCATTTATTCATCATAGCCTTTATGCATTGTAGGCCTATTCTAATTACAGCATCTTCTTGTGTGTGTTTTCGGTAACAATATAACCTACGATATATAACATGAATACGGCTATGTGACACGTTGAATATCAATACACAACTTACCGACGTTTATTGCAAATAGAGGGGGTGAACAAAAAGTTGGAAAACACCGAGTGAGGACAATAGAAACCCCAAAGGTGCATTGTCTGTCCCATGAAGATTGAAATCGGGAAAGAAGAAATGTATTTTTTCTTATTTTATCCTTCTCTTCCACGATTTGTTACCCTGGTCTCGGCCATCCACTGGGAGGGAGACTGTTGAGCAGCATGTAATGATCGAAATCATTCTCACCATCTGTGCCAAGGGCCAAATTGAAAACAGGCCTCAGGCCTAATTTGCTACCCTTGTAAAATGACGAGATTATTATATCCTGTAAGATTTAACTCTCAATATACTAGCTATACCGGGACCTATTTTTTATAAATTGAGTTATGTTGAATACATGGACAGTACTTGATAGAGTTACCTGTCAAATTAAACTGTCTGTCAAATTCGGCAAGATCAAAAGCTGACGATCTCTGATATAGAATGTTTCTCCAGTCTGGAGTTATTCTTAAATATCCAGACTGTTTGAATAACATGAACAGATACGGATTGTGATTTCTTGTCGGGTTCATTGGACCTTCATAAGACAAAATAACCTGGAATTAAAATATAATAATGTATCAAACCACAACCAATCTGAATAGAAGGGTAATATTGCGTCTTTACAGTATTGTTATGGTACAGTGGCAATAATAATTATTTCAATTTTTCAATTCAAATACCATCCCCTTTTATGTAAGATCATATTATCTTCGTACATTCGTATCTGGAGTATAACGTCAAATTCCACCTAGGGTGATATCGTGGACAAGCGTTTCTAAGAAACTTGCCAGAGGAAGCCACTAAGTAGGCTTCGTCCGACGTAATTGGGTGAGACATGGTGTCTCTGTGGGGGGCACCCAAGGTAGGTATCATCCTAAGGGAGGCGTCCAGGTTTAAAGGGACAATCCCGAATTAAACAGAGGCTCAAAAATAATAGTCTGGGAATGTATGAAAATAAAACGCTAAAATATAGGGGAATGGTGTATTTACCTTGTCTCAAAATTTCAACTCAAAATATTGAGTCGTTTGGACGTGAACGCCAAAACTGCTTATCCGGACACGTAACCCTTTTAAGATTTCGGGTCCATTGTTTCGTTGGGTGACCTTATAACCGATTACGGTCACTTGAGAGGGTTATGCAGCGAATAACCCATCTGCCGTACTTGATAGAGAAAGGCAAATTTCAACTACACATTATTTCTTATAAAAAATGTTTGGTTTTATCCAGATACCACAGGTCTCAAATTCCAGATGAAGACTGGCGGATTTAAGTCGTTTGAAAACGTATCATAAATACTGAAGTAGTTGCTCGGCACTTGACTCGAATATTTTAAGAGATTTTAACACAAAATTAAGCAGTTTTATTCCCAAAACAAATATCGAGATTAGCCCTTTAAGAAAATAAAAGGGAGGGGGTGGCGGGCGGGCGTTGGCCTGCCCCGCTTTGCCATATTACTAGGTTCTTGGGTGGATAGAATTGACTGTCAGCGGGGCACATGGGCCCGGTGCGTGTCTGGCCTTTATTTGGATATAGATTGGTTGTGTGGTTATCCGGGCCCTTGGGCTCGCCTCCTGACTAACCTGGGTTCGGATAACTGGTATTATTATCTAAAGTTGATTAACATATATTATAACCTATGACCTATTTCTATCAGATCACATCTTGACTTACCTCCCCATTTGAAACATCTGATCCAGGAATATTGATGATGAAAGACTTAATAAACATGTAGCCCACATCATAGAATATCAAAGTATATAGATCGCCTTCATCAGAATCCCATCCATACACAGGGGCGGTACGCAACTGCCATGGTGTGTAAGCATTATTAGATAGCGGGTCTAGAGTTATTGCCCTTTCTTCTGTTGTTTCAAAATCATTTTCACAAGCGAAATAGGAACCTGTAAATAAATTTCAGTGATATGATTTAACACATATAATACATGTATGGTTAGAGATTTTTTATTCAAACAACACAAATAAATAGCCTATTTATGAGTGCGTTGAGTCCTTTGACCATTTCAGCTTAAAATAAGGAGCCGTTCTAAATTTTGGTCTAAGGTCTACTAGTATAATGACTGATTAACACATCAACAACACGCGACTATGATAAACAGCCTTTTTTCATATAGATTTCACCAGATCCATTGAAGAAAAAAAGAAATAAAGAGATATCTTTGAATTGTTTCAAAATCGTGTTTGCTCTGTTCAGTCAATGTTACCTCTTTGTTTCGCTTTTGCGTTACAAAGAAACCTACGGAAGACCATTAGGGTCAATCAAATGAAAAAAAAATATTCTGACTATTTTGTAATTGCAAAATAACCATTTAACATAACTATCTTGTAATTACAAGATAGTTTTCTTGTAACTACCTTGTAATAACAAGATACGGAGAAGCTCATTAGGGTCAATCAAATGAAACAAGGTGTTCAAGGTCGTTCTACACTGATTTATCAGAAAGCTAGACAAACATATTGAGACCTAAGTAAATTCTTAATTATTTCTGTCAACTACTTGAACGCTGACACCCCTCAGTGTTCCCAAAACCGCATAACCATTTGATCAAGAAATAACAACCGCTACTCCAGCCAAGCTAGTGTTGTAGTGTATCTTTGTATATATATATATATTGATATAGTTTTTGTTAAAGTAGTAATTGACCAATGTCCGAATTGATATCTTACTAATCTTTCAAGTCGTTTAACTGTTTGAGTTTATACTTAATGTAACGATATATATTACGTAATTATAGTTAACACGCAACTTTGCTATGTCCATATCTTCTTCTGTATTTAAAATTTAAACATCTGTTTCCTATGTGCAATTTAACATTATATCAAATATTATTATATAACTATTTTAATCCTCAGCTTGTATATATGTTCTGTATTCTATTGTAACTTTAGTCTGGTGTCCGACTCGTCCTAGCGATACCTATCTCGTTATTGTGACCGTTAACGAGTTTTGGACACTCGTTATTAAAAGTACAATTTTTACTATTTATCTGAGTTTTCGTCGTAAGTGTTGCAATAAGCTACAACCCCCAGAAAGTAGCACTTCGGCACTAGCACACAATAAGAGAGAGAGAAATTGGGTTTTACAAGATAGTCAGAATTTAATTTTGTTTTTTTCATTTGATTGACCCTAATGAGCTTCCGTAAAACGCTATCAGAACTCAGATTAGTTAGTATCCCCATATTGATATTGACCCATAACATTTCTTGGTCTACATGGAACCGCTTCTATTATTTGAAAGGCATCATGAAATGAATCTCTATAGACAGTGATGCCATTTTAGTATGCGATTTTCATAATTCATGTCTATTTACTTCCTGATCCGTCCTCAAAATCATGAATATTTTCCTGGCAGAAAATAAATTAAAACTAGGCCAAAATGTCAATAGTAAATGCAATGTAAAGGTGAGATGGGAGATTTCTATAAACCATGAGATAAGGGAGGCAATTGCTAGTCGTAGTCCATAGGTGCCACGCAATAAAATGTTATATACATGTATTTGCTATTGATACTGGCACTATTATGGCATTGTTAAAGGTATCCCTTCTTACCTGATTCCTGTGAATATGTAACTTCTATGAATCTATCCAAGGCAGCGTCATTAAACACACCATTACTGTAAACCCTAGATATTAGGCTATCTGTAACAAGTGGTCGGGGATTAAAGCAATCAGCTATATACAGTGAGTCATCATCACAACGTGAAGGGTATTCTTCACCAAACCAGAAGAGTGACCTATCTTTAGCTTGTTGTCCAATAGACTCCAGGCATTTCTCTATGTTAGATTTCCTTTTTAACTCAGCACATGGAGAATCCTCGAATCCTATTTAAAAAAAGGTTAATGATAATGCTATAAAATTATTAGCAGTGTTTAGTTTTAAGATCACAAATTTTGAACTTAAAAAACAAGATTGATAACCCGTTTTGACACCAGAAAACATTTTCCATAGAGTTCAAGCTGTCCATGTCCATTTGGAACTACCTAGGAACTAAATCAACTGTTTCCATGGCACCCATCTTCAACATCACAAATCTAATGTTGGATACACATTAGGAATTTTAACGACTGAATATATTATTATTCTATAGTAAATTAAGATGGCTAAGTCACTTAAAAAGAGGGCGTTTTTTTTACTGTAAAAATGTACACAGCACATGGCTAAGTAAACACATGAGAAATGCCGCGAAAGCGAACATGGAGAATAATTAATGGTGAGGCAGGTGACCTTACACTAATTGTTTACCAGTCCATTTTAACGCTACCGACGTCATGTTATTAACCAAGGACTTTAACCTTCTGCCTTATATATTGCAATATATATCGCTGTGCCCCCACTCCTAACCGCCAACGAAATGAAATAAAATGAAATGGAATGGAGTTTAATGTCCTATTGCTCTCCACCGACCAGGATATTGCAAGGAGAGTTTTGCTCGGACAGCGGTGCTACGGCCTACTCTTATATCGTTTAAAAACTGTCAAGTGATCGTTTGCGTACACGCCATTGTGTACTGTACACCGGTCATTGTTTCTTCGTACAATCCAACCGACTAGGATAGTGTCCCTGTATATCACCAATCCTGCACCACTGAAAAGGGAAATATGCTGGAAAATCCTAATGAACTTACTGTTCCAACACCGGGGGCGAAACCGAGACCTCCAGGTTAGCGAGCCAGCGTCTTACTGACTTAACCACGAGACATATTATGTTTGATAAACTGACTGAAAATCGAGAATGGGTATATCCTAATGTTTCTCTGTGAGAGAACATTGAGTTATTTATGGTCCCCCCAGCCTACCATATTCGTAGACTCTTTCGCAGTTTATCTTTGCTAAGAAATGACATGAAATGATTTTTAAAGCCTACCATATTCGTAGACTCTTTCGCAGTTTATCTCTGCTAAGAAATGACATGAAATTATTTTTAAAGCCTTAATGTTCTGCTAATCTAATGAAGAGTGGACCTGCTTCGAACAGAAGAAGCAATATCAACCGTAAAATGCATTTACTGGGTGATAAGCCGAGTGTCATCCTAGATATAACATAACTGGCTTAATCATTTTCGTGACATTTTAATATAATACTGTTTGTTTTTATCTGTGTAGAGGTAATTTGAAGATTTACACAAGTAAGTGTGTGTTTTCTTTAGTCTCTATTTAATAGTCGTGACAAAGTGTATAACACGACTGTCCGGCATTTTTTTAAGGTTGCGACCAACGTCACAAAAAACATTCATCCACGTAGATTAGTTTGTTGTTAAGCTTTTTTTGTACATGTGGATTTCTTGAACAAAAATACTATACTGAAATGATAATTGTTTAGCGTATGGACCACATTACAAAACATTTACCATGACATAAGACGTGAAAGTACGACCTATGGAATTATACAGGGGTCCGTTCTTAATCCTTAATTGTTCGCTTATACCATGAATAACTAGTGTCACCAACTGTCCGGTCAATATCTCAACGATTCATCTGACATGGTTTATTCAGTTAATATCGAATGTTTGACGCTCTTATTTCCACGGGAATGCATAAAAGAGGGTGCATCTTACGTTTATCTCGTTGTATCAAATATCTCACCGCTTGTCTGTTTTGAAATCAGATATTTAAGTGTCTTTTTTTATTTCAAATATCTCAACACGTCTTTTTTACATCAAATATCTCAACGTGTCTTTTTTAATATCAAACATCCTCGCATTAAATAATATAGGGTGTATCTTATTCTTGTCCTTTTCTTAATATCAAACATATCACCCCATGTCTATTTTTGTCAAATACATCAGTATTTTGTCTGTTTTCAAATCATATATATATACCGGTCATATTTTGTTATCAAATATATCAACACTTGTCTGTTTATATCAAATATATAAAAAAAATACCAACAGTTGTCCTTTTTTTATATCTAATATATTACCATTTTTTTCATAACAAATATATCACCATTTTTTTTCATATCAAATATATCAATATTTTTTTTTTTTATCATCAAATTTAACAACACTAAGACTTGTCCTTTGTGTCATCATATATATATCAGGGTATAAGCTTACTCTTCCGGACACCTGTTACCATTGTTTGTCGTGTATTTTGTACAATATCTTGCCTATATCGTTTTTTTAGGACTTCGATTTTGTCTAATGGATTGGATTGTTCGTACTTGGTTTGATTATATTTATATCAACACTCGAAAAATTAGAGATCTGAGTTATTATTTTACTATATCGACCTATGATATATGATATCATAGAAGACATTAATGAGATAATATATTCGAGTCACTAATGTGAAATACTCTACACACACAGTAATATAAACAATATCTAACACACAGTTCAAGGTATTCGATTGTCTCTTCTTGTTTGTCATACTCAACACTTCAAAAGAATTCAAACATAATTGGAAAAATAGTTTATACCTAGGTCCAAAAGAAGACTATTTTTGTCAAAAGAAAAGATACGGATGAATATTTCACACGTTTAGGGAAGTGAATAGCATTTGTTTTTTTTACATAGAAAATATTCTCCATCACAGAGATGACAATTTGACCCATGCGGTAAAAAATAAAAGCCGAACCTAAAGCTGGTCGGATAGCCGTGGCGATAGAGAGGCGGCTTCTCACCAATGCAACGAGGGTTCAATCCCAGCTCAGGGCATGAACTTTATCGTTGTAAGTGAGAGGGATATTCGGTCTCCCGTCCGATCAGGCAGGTTTCCCCCGAGTTCTTCGGTTTCTTCCTGCAGTAATGATCGAAATCATTCGCACGATCTGTGCCAAGGGCCAAATTGAAAATAGGCCTCAGGCCTTATTTGCTACCCTTGTAAAATGACGAGATTATTATATTATTATTATTATTATAAACTCCAAAGAAAGTTATATGAGTGGACATAACAGTTATTATCACAAACAAAACTCGTGTGGTTACTTACTATACAGTCTGAGTTTTAAACAAAAAATTGGAGCTTAACTTATCCAATTTAAATAACCATGTCGTAACTCGACAGAAAATGGAAATAGTATATCTTATATACAAACAACAAACATAATATTATAATAAATGAGGAATGGTATGTGATATTTTTTAAGATGGTGTCTTGTGCCGAGCAGTACGGGATCGTGTTGTTCTGTTCACAATTGGGGGGTTGGATGACCGAATGGTTAGCACGTGCGCGCTGTATCAAAGAGCCTGTCGTTGAGTCAACTGTTTTGGTTTCAAATCTCCGGTTGTACGTATGGTCGCATGTCCAACCTCGTGGGTTTTCTCCGGGTCGTCCGGTTTCCTCCCACCAATAAAGACCCCTACGCGCAAGCGAATTATTGAAATAAACTTTAAAAAACATTATGTTAGTCCCGAAATGACCTAGTTTGTGACGAGTGGTCGTTAATTCCCATTTCCCTCTCTCTATCTCTATTCACAATTACTGTTCTAAATACAGGTGGCTCTATTATCGATTCCAATTGATTTAAAAAACTTTATTGTAATTTCTAATCAGTTTTATTCGTCCAATTAAGTAGGATTTCCAAGTTAAATGACCTTCGCTCACGTCTATAGTTAGTCCAGTCTACATCAAAAGTACGGTTGACATTTGACTTACGCACAGACATTTAGCCTCATTACAAATCGCGATCGGGGGAATAGAGTACACGTCGAAGTGGCCGGATTTTAAAATTAGGCATCGTATCTTAAATATTTGACATCAGTGGGTCTATGTTATGTGTATGCGGTAAAATAATATCCCCATTGGTTACAATGGACCAATAATTCGTGCTGGTACTTTGGAAGACTCTTGATAACACCGAGTTTGATATTTACGCCCTTGAATTCCCCAACACTTCCAACATTTCATCACATTCTGTACTGTTCTGTGGTATCTTTACTAGTATGAATAACCAGGCAGGAATTGTGTAGAATTTGGAAAAGGGTTTAGTGAAACATACGACAGTTTGTGGAATACCTGGGATTTTGTAACACAGGAAGAGATCAGTAGGTCAAGGTATACACCGGAAGTAAGTGTCATGTCATGCCGGTTATTAGACTTTTGAATAAAGCCCAAGCCTGGATTTCGAGTGGATTATACTAATCTCAGTATGACAACTTGGACTATTTTTTTTTTTGTTCATTCTATCTGAAATCGACAGGACTCGGTCATATGTTTGTTGTGTTGTGTCTATGTATTATAACGACAAATAGTCCATACCAACTAGGCGAGAAAAATGGGATTTAACGTCCACAAAAACTGGCTGACGTCGGGTGTAGCATTTGGTTATCTCTATTCACTGCTGTGGTTGGGCGTAAGTGTACTTAATAGCAGAGAAATCGGGTTTAACGTCCACCCAATATAAAGTAGCTTACGTTTTGAGTACATCTTTATTTCAATAATTCGCTTTAGCGTATAGGGTTTTTGACCGCAGGCGAAACCCAGGGGAAATACAACAGTTTACGGAGATGGTCCTAACTCCTCGTCACGTACAAGTTGTATTACCACGGTCTTTGCGACCATATTGTAACTTGGATTAATTGTTAGATTCACACATTGTAAATGAGAAATGGCTTGATAGCTGATTCTGAGTGAAACCAGAATACCATGTTTATAACTTGTTAAAAAAAATTCATATTGTAAAACCAATTAGATTATTGAAAACTTAGGGTAGAAAACCACCAGAGCTCTTGACCTTCGCCGGACAATCGCTAGATTCTTAGAAGGGAACATGTAGCAAGTTAGGGCAGGAGTTTGGTTTCAGAGAAAGGTGTGTTTATTTTAAGTATTGTGACGTAACTTACGTCTGTAACCTACATGTATCTAGTGCTTGATATGAACTTTATAAACAAACTGTAGCATTGTCATTCCTGGTAAGACAAACGTCTTAATTACTGAGATATTAAGAACAATATACACAACGTGATTCCTAGCTAAAAGAAGAGAATTACAAATATAACCGGAGACAATAATAAACGACAACAGGACAATTGTAATATGTAGCAGAAGAGAGTGTGTGTCACACGTTTTATATGAGCGTTTTTGGCTTATGGGCTTTCCACATCTAGCCCACGCTTGGCACTGCATTGTACTACAAAGTGGCCAGTTTAATTCACTGGCACCCCTTCCAAAGGAGGATAATGATTACCAAAACGACAAACATGTATACACCTTTATGGGGGCATTCATTTCTAATTTGATGGCCCCAGTTTGCAGAAAATATGATAAAATCTTGGTTGAAGGAAGACTCGGATTGCCCATTTCCACCGGCTCTAAGAACATTTGGTGCAGCATACCACGCATTGACCATAATAACCTTAGTTGATTTAAAATGACATTCCTTGGTGATTATATGTTAAAGGTCGTCACTTTAAACTTGCTATGAATGAAAAATTGTTTGGCCAGTGAAAGGTCAAATCATGACTTCGGCAAATTTTAACATGTCTGTTTTAAATAGAACGCAATTAACACAAGCTGAATGGAAACAAACAGCGTTAAGGTTGTCATTAGGCTCGGGGTTGTATGCCCAGTGCTCACTTTTACTAGTTGTTAAACTCCCCCCCCCCCCCGACCCTGTTGGTACTTGTGGCTGGGGTGGGGCGAGTTGTTAATGCCTGTCATAAGTTCTGTCATTTATTCAAGTGGCCTAGTTTCGATTCTTCGCTTATACGTCACAAGGAGTAGGGTCGCATGTCAAACCTCTTGTTTAACCCCACTGCTAAAGAGTACTACGCGCAAGCGAATTAATGAAATAAAAATGGAACAATATATAAGTCTCGAAAGGACGTAGTTTGTGTCGAGTGGACGTTAATCCCCATCCCCCATCCCCACCCCACCCCCTTTTGACATAAAACGGGGTCTGTCATTTAGTCAAGTGGCTTGGTTTCGATTCTTCGCTTGTATGTCACAATGAGTAGAATCGCATGTCAAACCTCGTGGGTTTTCTCTAGAATATGTCATTGTTTCTATTTATTGTTAGCATGTGATAGAGGTAGTTAAAGTATTTCCTTCAATGTGGTTAGAGATCGTTTAACTTCCTCATCGCCACGTGAAAACGTATTTCTGCATCTAAATGTCAGTTAACTTTTAACAACATATTACAACACAGCCAGCTGCATAAAAAAAATATACCAACTAGACTACAACGTCTACTTAAACACAGCTTTCACTTATAATAATAATAATAAAAACTGCCCTGAGTCATTACAAGTTTTTTTTAATTGCTTGTGGAACGTCAGACCAAGGCATGCGTAATTTCCCTGTTTTCTATTTTCGTGTTGCCAGATTAAGAATTCTTGGTAAGACTCGGGATGAACAAAAAAATAGAAAAACTTTATATCTATCAATGCAGCAGTAAACGAACTGAACACGGAGACCACAATCAATGGTATGGACAGTTGACTTTAAAGGGGAAACGACAAAAGAAAAAACCCCAACAAAACAAGGACTTATCAACTGACAACGTGCAAAAGTTGTCTCTGTGATGAACTTTAAACTTAATGTTTTGTGCAAAACCATGTTTCATTTTGCATCAACTGAAAATAAAGGCAATTAGGGAATGATGGTGATAATGCCTCCCTTGCACAAATGTCTTCTTCAATAAAATAATATAATATTTTAAAATCTGTATTAATAATCCAACTTTTTATATGATCCCCTGCTTAAAGATATTAATTTGGACTTCCCCCCTTAAATATACTGTATTTGTTTTCTAAAAAAAAAAATGCGTTGGTTGCCTGACCTGATTCATATCATTCATTATCCTATCCTTCAGGGGTTCCAACACCCGACAGTTTCCAAACCATCGAACCAGATAATTCCCAAATAACGACAAATGATATCAACGGTAATGTCTATTATTCAGAGATGTCTTTAGCCAATAAAAGCAACCCCTCTTCGAATTCAAAATGTCATATTACATGTTTGTTCTTTTACATTTACAAGGTGTACGAAGTTTGACACTTTCTATGTCACTAAGTGAGAGTCGGATTTAAAAATACCATACGTATTATTTTGGCCTTGACTAGATTGGAACCCGGGACAGAGAACATCCATAGCACTGAAAAAGAAAAATCGGCAGGAAAATTGTTTGGTGGGGGTTAAAAAAAGAAACCAATCCTACCTTGGACTGCTTGGGCAAGAAATCCGAATGCTAACAGAAAGTCTAAAAAATCCATCACCCAGTTGAGTGAAATAATTATATTGGACCAAACGTCACGTTTAAACAAATGGATATCTTTTACAGGCCGGTTGTTCAACCTTTTAAATGATTTGTCTGATCATGTGACACTATCACGTGATTTACAACTATTATACATGTCTTATTTTTTTACCCAATACAAGCTAAACAAAAATCATTTGTATCAGGTACACCTGAACTAATTTGACACTTATCATAGTTCACGTTTTATCAGAATGTAATTTTGGCGAACCAGCCGTCCGGGGCCTGTTGGGTAGGGGTGGGTGGTTTTCCCTAACTTTTGAGCGGTTAAATTGTTTGAATTTTTTTAAAATATAAACTAGTTAGCAAGATAGAGTGTCTGGTGTCTTCTAATTTAACACTAATTTTACATTTCTGTTTATTGAACCACGAATTTGTACTGAAATGACTATGGATTAAAACATTTTGTCTTGAGCTACACTGCTTTGTGCGCCATTTCTCGGGCATTGATTATTATTAGGAAATGTACAATGTATTCCAAACTGTCTCTTGAATTGAATTTAGGTCGGCATAGATTACACATACATTAAGCAACTTTGAAGATGCTTTACTCGCAGGCTAGAATAGCAGAAAAACGCTTCTGCTACGGTTACATTTTCAGAAATACGAGTGTCCAATATCCAGCGCCACCGGTGCTTCCTTGACTACACAGTTAATTGGTTGTTTGGACTATATTGGACCACGTTGAAGTTGCTGCATTCACGGGCTGGAATAGCTCCAACAATTTCTTTTAAAACCTTTTTGACGAGGCCCCTACAGGGCATGATCTGAGATTTCCCATCGGTAAACAGCTATTTCTCGGGCATTTAAGGACTGCCCCCCCCCTAACATACACCGTGCCCGTACGCATATTGTCGTGTAATAAGCGATCTATGACAGGGGATAATCACTCATCAGATGAATTGAAAATCGACTCGGTTGTGGTTTTTGTCGTATTGAATATTTTGTACATGATTTTAATTTGTATGAACTTCCCAGAAATTTGACTACGCCCGTGTGAAATCTTAAACCGGAAGTGCGCCTTTAAGAACATTTCAATGTTTTGTTATTCCGGTCATTGTCTGGTCATAATAATTAATTTATTATGTGTGCACTCCTAGCGAGAAGAAATCTACACGGATAATGGCGATTCCGACATACCCTCTAGCGTTTATCTGAACGTCGATGTCTATACTATGGCGGGGGAAAGCGGCAAAAACCTAATGTTATGTAGAAATGTCTAATTCAAAACACACATGTAACATAATGCCATACCAAATACCTAAAACGTTTAATGCAAAAACCAAAATACAAGAAACCTCTAATACAAAATCCCTCATACGTCTAATGCAAAAGACAAACTACAAGAAACCTCTAATACAAAATACATATAACATCTTATGCACAATTGATTTTACAATCTGAAACATCTACCATAAGCATTAGATGACATATCTCGTTGGTATTACTTACGTTTCTCCACTGAAATATCTTTATTTAGGTCAATGTCAAGGTCACCGAACACAATTTGGCGAGCTATTCGGCTAGCGAGCTATTCGATCAATCCAGCTGGCAACCTATTGGTAGGCAACCTATTCAGAATAAATTCAAAGGTCGCCCAAACTCATCTATTTTTATCAACCAATAAAATCCATCGTAACGTCTATCAAACGAAAGTAGAATATATTGTTATTTTAAAGTGAAAGAACGTTAATATTCCGAATCAAAATTCGGGTCATCGTACAAAATTATGAGCATCAAGCTATAGGCCTATATATTCTAAAAGGTAATTGAATAATCGTACACAATTCTGAGCATCTAGCTATAAATATTCTGAAAGGTAATTGAAAAAGCTTTCCAAATCTTAGCAGTAAAAGTTGGCACAATCATATTAAAGGGGTGCGCGCTTATCGAAAACATAGCCAATTTTTCAATATTCTAACTGTAAAGAACGGTAATGTTCCGAGTCGAAATTCGGACCATCGTACAAAATTCAGAGCACCTGGCTGTATATATTGTAAAAGGTGATTCAATAAGCTTTCCAAATATTATTAGTAAAAGTTGGCACAATCATATAAAAGGGGTGCGCTCTCATCCTAAACATTGCCAATTTTTCAGAATATTTATAGCTAGATGCTCAGAATTGTGTACGATGGTCTGAATTCGGACTTTTAAAAAATTACCGGCATATCGTTAGTTACAATTAGAATAATGAACAAATTGGCTATTTTTAGGATGAGAGCGCACCCCTTTAATACGATTGTGCTAACTTTTACTAAAAATATTTGGAAAGCTTATTCAGAATATATATAGCTTGATGCTCCGAATTTTGTACGATGACCCGAATTTTGATTCGGAATATTAACGTTCTTTCACTTTAAAATAACAATATATTCTACTTTCGTTTGATAGACGTTACGATGGATTTTATTGGTTGATAAAAATAGATGAGTTTGGGCGACCTTTGAATTTATTCTGAATAGGTTGCCTACCAATAGGTTGCCAGCTGGATTGATCGAATAGCTCGCTAGCCGAATAGCTCGCCAAATTGTGTTCGGTGACCTTGACATTGACCTAAATAAAGATATTTCAGTGGAGAAACGTAAGTAATACCAACGAGATATGTCATCTAATGCTTATGGTAGATGTTTCAGATTGTAAAATCAATTGTGCATAAGAGGTTAAATGTATTTTGTATTAGAGGTTTCTTGTATTTTGTCTTTTGCATTAGACGTATGAGGTATTTTGTATCAGATGTTTCTTGTATTTGTTTTTTTGCATTAGACGTTTTAGGTATTTGGTATGGCCTTATTTTACATGTGTGTTTTGAATTAGACATTTCTACATAACATTAGGGGGATCACGGTGGCTAAGTGGATAAGGCGCTGGTTCGCTAGCCTGGAGGTTGAGTGTTCGATCCCTGCATTGACCGAGAAAGTTCATCTCGATTTTCCGGCGTGATTTCCCCTTGTCAGTGATGCAGAAGGAGGGCCTGACAAGGACAGCTGCCTAGTCGTTCGGATGGGACGAAAAACCGAGGTCCCGTGTACAAATTGGAGTGCACGTAAAAGATCCCTTGGCAGTTGGAATTCGATATAAGAGTAGGCCGTAGCGCCGCTGCCCGGGCAAAATTTCCCTCATTGTGGCGTATGCCCGTCTTCAATTAGCCCAGGTACGGTGCTTAAGCGTAGGACGTTAAACCCCATTTCATTCATTCATTCTACATAACATTAGGTTTTTGCCGCTTTCCCCCGCCATACTATACAGGGAAAGCAGGCGGGGACCCAAGAAGAAAGTTACATACCTTGCAGCGAAAATGCGTTCAATATGCCTGGCGCCCGAGAAACATCGCATGTGTATGTCAACAGATTAAGGGATATAATATTATGTTCTGCCAAAAAAAAGAAAAATGCACTTGCTTGTAATTTCCTTATTAGTTACGTAACAAAACCAATCTAGCATGATTATGAAGCATGATGATATGTAGGAGGAAAGATCATGCACGACATGTACAATCCCAGTGCAGAGTTGTTCTTTTTAATGTTTTATATCTGTGCTTTGCTAGGCGTAACGTTGCAGTTTAACCCGTATACGTAAACACGGTGTCAGTGATTTTTCCAAAAACGGCGAATGGCGAACGCTCAAAAAAGAAAAATTAATAATACGACTCGGTGATCGAGATTTTTTTATTTCCCGCGTATTTTTCATTCTGCGCTAAAATGTAGAATTGTCGGAGAATTTATAACGAAACGAAAAAATACTCTGTGCTGATAATACGAGAAAGCCTCTATATTTAAAATGTCATATATTAAAAGTGTGCCTTCTATTCGCCAATTTTAATAAATATTCACTTATCGGTGTTAATATACGCTAATGAAATAATAATTTAATTTCCGAGTTGTCTCCTAATTCAAATATATCGGTTAAAACAAACTCACACAGAATAAAACACATTTGTCGCAATGCGTTAATTTGGTTGTTAAGTTTTCAATTTCATTTATAATAGGCCTAATAAATGAGTACGAGGCAAACAATATAATTTTTTGGCGAACGGGTTGTTTCCCAACCGTATCACGTAGTCGTATCGCCACGTGATACGTTGCGTCAATATAGTTTCTGCCCATATATCTACTCTGAAATTAAATTATCTTGAAATAAGTGAATAGAAGACACGTCTTTTAATGACATTTAAAAAAAATGCTCTCTCGTATTACCAGCACAGCGTATTTCGTTTCGTTGTGAATTCTCGGATAATATTCTATAGTTTAGCACAGAATAAAAAATATTCTAGAATAAAGTAATCTAGATGATCATGTCATTATATCTATTTTTGTCGTTCGCCATTCGCCGTTTTTGGGAGAATCACAGACACAGACATTTCATCAGATATTCTTTGCAGTACGGACTGTACCCTATTTTCCATTTAATATTTACAGAAATTTTGATATTCGAAAAACAGAGAACTATCTACTTTGAAAATAGATCTCCGCCCTGAATGGCCGCCATATTCAAAAATTATTATACTAGTTTGTAATGTTGTTATAATCTTTTTTACATCTTTCACAACACACACACACACTAAGACTAAATGAATATTTTCGATTTTATTAAAAATTTATTTATTTGTTTATTTCAAATCAAATCGTTGATTTGGGAATTAAAATGTCGGTCAACTAGCTTCATGTCTGGACTCAATCGGTTGTAATTTCAGACTGGCAGCGTAGGGAGTTTTGATTGCCAGCGCAATATGTAGAGAAAAGACTCGGTGATGGCTACAGGATTTGACTGGAATCAGTTCTGACGGAGTCGTGATTAAAACTCGAAACATACCATGCGTGTATATTCAGTGCAGTTACAGACAAGTTACAGTGCGAACATTGCATGATAAATATTTGAATGTTCGGATAATAAATAAGATAATATAATCCTTCATTAAAGAAACTATGTCGACTTAGATAAATAAAACCCCTTGTGATTAAATTCATAACATACATATTTTTTAACCCTTTATATCATAATCTTTCCTTATTACCGTTTTTATGTTATAGAAATACGCGAAATTCGTAAATATATGTAACGTACGTTCATCACGTCTTCAGTTCGTTTCGTCTTTATGGTTCTGATTCGATGGCGTGGTGGGAACAGCAGTGCTTTCATTGGTTGGTCACAGTACACAATTAGGGCAGAACACAATGATAACTTTTCAGATGTAAAAGTGCCTTCCGAAAAATATAAAGTATCAAATATGAAAAAAAAAACTCATTTAAAAACAATATCTTATAATCAGAGTGCAGGAATAAATTATCATTTAATTTGTTCAAAAATTAATCCTAAGCCACAGATTACATGTATATATAAGGCATTATAATCTTTATAAACCCTGAAACATCCTCTAGTATGCAAAGGGGGGCGTTGCCGACAAGGACTAATTGTAGGCACAAACGAATCCAATTACTCTTCAGCCCCCACGGGCATTCATAGAAATAAATTCCACATGATAGAGCCAAGATAATGACAGTATTGACGATACTTTAATCCACACTCCATTTCCTTCTTCCCCACACTTTCACTCAAAGTTTGGATTATTTTAGTGTATGAAATAAAACAATAATAATGTTAATTTAAACTTTAATCCCAGATCAAAGTCATAAATTAAAAGATCATTAAAATTAGAACAAAAAATATACAATTTAGGATAATAAATATTATAAGATGATTAAATTTATATCTAGATATTATTAGTTTTATTAATTTTTTACCATTATCTCTTTTGAGTCCAGTTTTTGTCTTTTAAAGAAAGTATCATTAGGTCAATTCTGTCGGAAATATAAACACATTTTTTGTATAAAACGAATTACCTCGTAGAGATTTAGTGAAATTAAAAGCAGCATAAATGCACATTGGCGAAATATTTTAGATAAAAGGGGGTTTATTTGTTGAAACAGCCCATGATGAAGGTAAGATGTAGGCTACTCTGAAGCAGAAGATTGGTAATATTATGCATTAAAAAACAAAATAAGACTAATATAATTGTACCCGTTTTGTTGAATTGTATGTTACCCACACGCAAAAAAAGTACATCCAATTTATCACAAAATATGTTCATACGCTATTTTAAGTTTTTTGTCTTACTGTCTTTCGTTTTAGGATAATAATTGTCAACTTTAACTTTACCAAATATATGTTTCATTGCCTTTTTAACCTTTACTTTGATGGGTTTGTTTTCATCTGGATCTCGCAGCCCAATCGTGGCTGCAGCAACAGACCTAGTTGCTGGATACCGTAATTTTGGAAAGTACGAAAACAATGTTCCCGACACTGAATTATTTAAGCTTCGAGATAAATTCTTATCCTTTTTGTATTTCATTACTCGAGAGTCAGAAAGTGCTAATTCATAGGCGGCTTTATGGATATCGGCATCGAACAAAGGCCTTTTAAATACTTTTTTGGACTTTTTGTGTAATAGTACATCGTTAAACTTTTCTACTACTTGGGTTTCCGCCTCCAATATCGTCACTTCGTCGTAGCCCTCATCCAGGAATTGATCATTAATTGTCATGGTGTCAATAGGAGATATAGATCTTACTTCATCAGTATCGGAGAATCGAACTTTCAACTCTGAACTCTGGGGTTTAAGTGAGGACAGCGCATTTCTCTCGTAATTTGCGATAATAGTTGACGAGTTTCCTCGACTTCCCTTCCTCGTTGTGAAAGAGGGTGAACGGCTTAAACGCCCCTCACCTATGATACTCATGGTACTCTTCACAGCCTTTCCGCACTGAGGACATATACCCAATTTCGACACACACCATCGTTGATGGCCACCTATCTTTAAGCATTCCGAACAACGTAACCGACTTAAATCAACGTTGGAACATTCGCACCAGGATGCAGATTTCAAGCGAGACATAAAATTGCTCGGAGATTCACCGAAAGTTGTTTCCCTTGAATACGAGGACGACACATCTTCGCGGACGAAATCAAATGATTGTTCCCTGGAGGGTCGCTTAGAAGATGATTTATCCGAAGCACTATTCAATTGGTGACGATATGTCATGCCATTTTGTTTGAATTCATCGTAAAGTTTTTCCGGTGAGTTTTGTGGGACCGGAAGAATATCACTATCTTGACGATGATGATAACGAAGTACTCCTATTTCTGCTTGGTCTGTTGAGAATTCGGACCATTCTGGCTGCGATCTAACATTGCGGCTATTTTTCCGGTGCACCTTATTCATCGTTGAATACACGTCTCGGAAACGGCGATGGTCAATTCGGGATTCATCTTCAGTACCCATAGCTGATGCTTCAGAAATTCTGGACAAAATAAGTGACTGAGACGTTTGACGTGAAGTTAGATCCAGATAATTCTCATTACCGACAGAAGTGTCCATAAATGTCCTGTCGCTCGTTAACGCAAGTAAGCGACCTTTATCGGTTGTTGTACTATTGTCTTTATCAAACACTGGTGGGAGTTTGAATCGATCTCGTTTGAAGTCTTTTGAATGTTTCTCAGCTAATGCTTGTGCTTCTAGTGAGGGTAATTTAAAAGTCCCATCTCCTACGGTCCGCAAATTATTAATGAACCTAACTTCGTCATCTTCCGAATCACTATGATCACACTCATCCACAAATGATGGTTCAGGCACTCTGGGTATAACAAAACCTCTATGGGTGTAGGGCAGTGATCCATTGAATAGCTTACGATCAGCATTTGGCAAGCTACAGATGATACATTTGCGTTTTGGTGCTGGGCGATATTTCGGAACCTGAAAAAAGGGATAACACACGTGGTATTTATTGTTAAATTGTCTTTTGCGTGAACGTATGGAATATGCCCACTTTCCAATACCGCACTACACGCAAAACAAAAATATACAAGATAAACCTGCGGACAAGACAGAAAATAGACATTGCAAAAATTACCCCAACAATTATTAAATTAAGTAAATGGATCCGGGAACCAGTCGTAAGCTTTAAAATGATTTAAAAAAGAGACGTAACAAAAATAATGCGACCAATATATTTAAATTTTCCCCAAGTTTCTTATGGTAGGATTCATTGTTTCATTAGATTATGTAAACATTATCAGTCGATGTAAGTCAACAAGTTATTCAATTCACTTGTGTATGGGAGAGGGAAGGGAAGGGGGGGGGGATATTGCTGTTGCAACTGAATGCATGATTAAAATGGGGTTTAACGACCCACTTTTCTGCACTAATCGGGCTAATGAAGCATGACCTGGAATATGACCTGTAACAAACGAAGCATCTGCGTGTCTGCACTGGAGAGATAATGCTATACTTACTGCAAAAAATGGATCCCTGGTTTTTATTTCAAGCAGAGCAGCTAGACGCCTCTGTTCTTTTCTTATATCAACTAAATCTAGAGGTGTCACGTGACTTCTACCAATAGACGCCATATTAGATACACCTGGAAGATGGCTGTCGTCAAGAGGATCTAATTTACTTTTGTGATTGGCTACCTGTAATGTAGTACAAACAAAATACAAATCTAAAATGCTACAAATTTTAATGACGAGGCACCACAGCTGTTCCTCCTAAGCTAACTTACCCAAGAGTAATTGTAGCAAGAGAATCGTAGACCTTTTTCTGAATAAAAGAGAAAAAAAAACATTGGAATTTTGGAAATGGTTAAGCAGAACTAGCAAGATCCCATACTTAGGTTTTAGTAACTTTTACTTAAAGTATTGAATACCCACTTTCATTTCTCAACCGACCAACCCTCGGCCACATACCTACCCACCCCCATACTGTAGAAAATAAACCCACCCAGGGGGTAACGATTATCCAGTATTTGATTTAATATATTAATTGCCCTAATATACTATAGCGCAACAATTCCGTACTGGATACACGTGAACACTTATTCCTAAGGTATAGCTCAATATAAAAGTCCCTGTTAGGGATATGCCAGCCGTGATGTTTTGGAAGGATGTTATATCCGTTCCTTCCCGAGACACTGTACCTCAATGTTGAACTCATTACCTATCCCAAACATCTATGTTAGTAGGCTGTCCAATGGCTCCCAGATCCCTTCCAAATAAACAGCTTCAAAGAAATAACTCACCAGCACGTTGGTATACACGACGAGTATAAATATAAACTACAGGAACTGTGAGAGTATTACGTCACAAAATGGGTTTGTATAGTAAGTCATTTGATGTCTGTTGTATGCTACAATAAGATTGCTCAACGTCCCTTTTCGCAAAGTGTGATATCGCAGGGTATATAATTACACCATATGCATATTGTACGGTATAAAGTCAACATGTATATATAAGTATCTTGTTTGGTATATCAACAGTAATGGTATATAATAATTATACTTATGTATTTATATACATGTATTTACTAATAACAAACTACTCATGATACATGTTAAAGTGACAGTTCCATTATTTTTTAAATGGGTGTATATTATAAGTGAACAAATACCTATCACGCAGAATTAATCACCCCCCCCCCCCCACTCGATACTAGACATCGGCATATCTTCCTAAAGAGGATAATTCTAGTCTTCCCAGATCTAACTTAAATTTTGTATCCTAATGTGCCTTCGGCTTGTGGTTAGTTTCTACAGGTGTATATCAAACTACAAGAGAACGGCGAAACTTACCTTTTGTGGATAAACGTCACCAATGTGACGTATGAGTTCTTGTATACGTAATGGAGTAGCCATATTGTTTTTCTGTGTTAATATTAATATAAACTTGAACCAGAGTCAATGTTTTATTTTAATATCTTGACAGGTAACATCCTTTCTTACACATAACTATTTAACTGCATTGCTCCTCATAATTACAGTTTAAAAACACAGTTGTTGAAATTAATAATCCTAAACGGGAGTCAAACTCTATCAATACAGAAATACAAATTAGTGTAGGCCTAATGGTACGTGGATTTCACAAAGGAACCCTGCCGAGATAACTTAAAGGCCCAATACCACTCTTGTTGTAACTGAATAATATGTCCCAATCATTATTCTGGTCAACAATTTGTACTATTTTACAATATTCCAATTTATTGATGATACAAATTTCATCTTGACACAACGAATTTAAAAAATTAGAAAAAAAAACAATTACAAGGTTTGAAAAGCTTTACGTAAACCTTTTCAAATGTAACTTAGATTTAAAAATATTTTCGAACCCTGTGGAAAAGTAAAATATGATGTAATGGATAATTTACATAACGGGTAGGAAACTTAAACATCTTGTAGTTAGAATAAGGCTTAAAAAAATCTGGACCGGCCAGCAAGAGTGTTATTGTCACTTTAATAACTGTGTGAATATCGTTCAAATGAATCCAATTAAATTTAAAAACCGCATTTGAATCATTTAAATCATCCAAGGTGTGTTAGCTAAGTACAATAAGAAAGTGGTACTAGGTGTTGTAAAACGGGTCAGGGAACAGTCGCTACTTCTAACAAAAATAGGGGATGGTTTCGACTTGGACATTAGAGGTAAACACTAAAGCACACATTTTTTTTTTAAAAATCCTAAAACGAGAAGTGATACCTGGTGTTCAGATAAGAAGTTTAATATGAATATCCAACCCTGGCTGCTATAAACTATAATATAGACTGGAATTCAGCGTTCAACTATCTTTGACAATGTTAAGTATATCGTGTATGATGCTTAATATTTTCTCTTGTTGGCTTAAACATACACAATTAAGAGACCGAAAAATATGATTAAATTGTTTGGGACAATAATATGCTACCTAGAGCTTAACATAAACACGAATTCTAATTATAACAATAAATCGCAAAAAAAGGATAGAAATTAGTTTAAATCCTTTTTTTTTTTTAAAGGAATTAATATCACAGAGACCGTCCCTTGAATCAACAGTTGTATTTAGTTTGGTTTCCACAATAAATCTTTAACTATTATTTATATGTACAGAGCAATACATACATTAGTCACCATATTGACTTAACGATCTCCTAACGATCATAAACCTGTAATATGAAGCAGCGATATGAAAAAAGGATCGTAAATAATATTTAATTGTCACGTGTCTCTTATCATAACCACCACAATACTGCAATTTGGCGAAACGATCATGAGCAGTGAAAAACAGTACACTATTTAAATACCAAAGCTCCACTGCTCACTAAAATTAAAGCACGGTCAGTAGTTACCATCAATGAGTGGGCATAATATTCTAAATGGATAACAAATACACAATATGATGACTATGTAAACACCTCAAACGGGGTGTGGGTATCGGGCGTTAAAGAAAGAGTAGGGCATTACATGTCCCAAGATCTACCCCTTTCAGTTTCACATACCTGCAGAATCATGGTTCGTAAACATTATATGACCTGTATATAGATGTTATATTATCCTTTAAAATACCGGTTCTCATCGCACAAAATGATAAATATAAAAATAGACCCTCTAAATCGTAACATCAATTGCGACCATAGACTTGAGATAAGATGTTTATCAGATACGAGACTAGATATTAACATCCTGTCTCAAACTCGGTACTGCTTGACATACCGTCTCCTCCCTCTTTTAGTGGTGGTAGCGGTAGTCCACTTATTCTCCAATAGAATTCCACGGTTCGAATCGGAGAGCAGACACCGAGCAGAACCTCGGGGTATTTAAGCCAAGTTCCCAAGAGGTTTGATAGGGTAACTGTCTGGACCCTAAAACAGAGGTACACCCGCTTACACATTAGCGGTGTCGTATGAGGTTTCTTATCAAGTAAGTTTGGTAATTTATTTCTAAAACTTGATAAGACCCCCCCCCCACCTATCAATTCTCCGTGTTTCCAGAAAAGAGCTGGTACAACATAGATCCAACTGGCTAATCCCAATGCTAATCACATCGGGTTTCAAGTAAGCCAAACTATTTGTTTCTGTCTCATCCAACTACAAATAAATAAGCATATAACCCTACCTGACACGGCACAAGTCACATCTTTTAAATCGAAGCGATAATAGCTAACTTTTCTCCGGCATTTTAAATTTGACACCTTTACCCCATGGAGGCGGGGCTAAAAATATGTCATGTACAAAAGCCAATCAGATTACGCGAAAGTAGGATTACCTTTACAGGTATAATAGTATAATTTGACTTATTTTAAAAATGTTAAATGCATTAATAAACAAAAGGCATCCATCAGTGTATCGCAACGTTTTTAGCTATGTTCTCATAGCTACAGGCTAACATGTCAACATATGACAAGGACAGATACAAAAATGAATCAATCTAAATACACAATGAACGAAAGAAATTTAATATCCTTAGTAAAACTCGATAACCAAATGTCAGAAACATATCGAATAATGGTTCCTAGCCTTATAATGACCCATATACAGTGTACATATAGAATCATATAAAATATAGTTAAGAGCGTGTCCGCGAGAGCACCATGCAGAGGGTGATAACCCTTGGGTCGGGGATTTGGACCAAATTTTTTCTGTGAGATGGGTTAGTACCCAGATACATCCGCACAAAATATTAAGTTGATTCAGTTGATACCAGCCTGGCAAATTGGAAAAATATGTTTTTAATAGAAAAATACTCAAAAATGGGCTAATTTGGAACTAAATTTGTATGATCTGTTATTCGTAAAATAATTGATTTGGACAGACGAAATTTTGGGCATTAGTAGGACTACCCAGGCTTCTCCTACACACCGAGTTTTAATTTTCTACTGCCAATGATATCTTGGTACTGGCCAGATACGCAACTCGCTCTTAAAATTTAATTTAATGAAAACCAAAGTTTGAGAGGCTGTAGTTCATTCTTGGCGGGGACTAGGACCAAAGTTGAGTGTTACCCACAACCAGCAACCTTTCTACTAACAATATAAAAAATAAAAATGACCGGAACAGGCATAATAAAAAAAGCAGAAAAAAATTAAAAACACCCAAAATTGGGATAAAATGTCCCAATTGTCAATATCCCAGATGAAGAAAATGTATGAACATCTTTACAAACATAATATATTCCATTGAATCATTAGCAAGGATGATTGAGAATTGAGGGGGAGAAAAAAAATGGGTTTAACGTCAACTGGACACAAACTAGGTCATTTGGGGACGAACATATGGTGATGCACATGTTTTGTCATCGTTACAAAGTTTATATTATCCATTCAGTCGTCATCTAGGATTAGAATGATTTTGACTTGAGAGAGAAACGAGGTTTATGGTTCACTCGACACAAGCTAGGCAATTTTGGGACTAACATATGATAAGTTTTATTTCAATAATTCGCGTACGCGAAAAGAGAGAATCCGTGAGATTGGATATTTACACAGAATAAGTCTTATATGAATATGATATAATATAAGTAAGTGAACACTTCTGGTCAAATATAGGTATTATGCCGGAGTTTGGCATGTGTAGTCAGAATTATCCTTGATTGTCTGGAGTGCTATGAAACCAGTCCTGTTGTGATCTATGTCACCTTCCCCCTCGGGGATTTCAATATGGAAAGCATTACGTTCTCCTAAACAAGGACACCACCAGATATTAAATGCTTCTCCATGAGGTTCTTCTTACCTGAGAATGTGGATAATAGATATATCAAGTTTATGATAGTCATGACTGCCCATAAATCTTTACGATGATCTGCCCCTAAGTACAGATCTTACCATGGACTCTGTATAGATGGACAGGCAATGTTCACAAAACCTTTAGAATTCTGTGCCGCTGTAAAAAGCAGACCTGACAATCGTGACTAAAATAAAATTACCCCCCACCTCCCCTAACTCAATTACCAGTATTAAGTTTAAAATAAAAAAAACCTCGATATCAATTCATAATATTTCTATTAATCTTGCTAATCTTTTTTTTCAAACTATACATAAATATACTACTGGTGATTGGGGTGTAAATATACCAAAACATCGTCTTGTGTACTTCGGACTGCGAACACGCCCATGTGAATCCGAAAAAAAACAACCTGTCAAGTTTTCGTTAAAAGCAAACCTACTAAAACACCCTTTTAATTTTTACTTGTGTACAATTGTTCATCATTACGGACATTATTATACCTGAACTCTATTTTCATAATTTTAAAATCCTTCATACTTGCGGGAATTTGGATTATTAAGCAGAACACAAAGGCTTGCAAAACTACGAAAATATTGAAATCGATCATTTTAAAATTTTCAACTGCTGCATTTGGAAATTTCAAAGTTCTGAACTGGAGAAATTTGTCACTACCGGATAGAAATACTTATTATTTGAAAAATTACTGTGTAACTATAAGAATACAGTAAAATCTAATGAGGAGTTCGAGAAATTACTCTGTATGAAATCCTGCAATGTCCAGAACCACTTCGCTTGGTTTACCGTTGCCTGTCCATCTTTATACGGTTAATGATCTTACTAACCGTGGTCTGATCACAGCAAAATTATGCATGACTTATGACCTTCCCTACAGCTATCCAGCGAACGAAAACGTTATGATTTTTGACCAAAGTACCCTTGTGATCATTGGTGAAAAGGCGCTGCTTTGGTTAGATTGTGCTGATATAAAAGCTTGCCATGGCAGCCCATACATTTTTAACCTGCTAGTAACTTCAGAATACAAATGAGAATAATAGTTTTCTGATTCTGCAGAATTGTACAACAGTAATTTTACGCCCCTTCACTACGATGATCGTGAACGTCCGATTTTGTTACAAAAACTTTATGATTTTTACCAAAATGACATATTTGGTATGAGGAACGCTCAAATAACAATAAATATAGTACTAATGTTGATAATCGATGGCCATTGTTACTCTTTAAGATAGTCGTCGATCATCAGTAAAAGAAAAATCACATGGAAAATACTGCTTTTTACATATTTTCAAAATATTGTAGCACACTAGTGGGTTTAGTTCCGGTCAATTTTTTTCTTCTGACATATACTTAAACGAATGCCCTTTATAACCACACCCAGCAGTTCTAGGTCAGACCCGCCAAGAAGCCGCTACATGCGTTTTAGGATGACACAGTTTTCAACATACGTAAAATGACCACTTTAAGATAACTCACAGAAAATTCCACACGATCAATTTATTCCCAAACGACTGCAGGATTTTAAGTCGACCACTTGGCCTATCATACCTGACCAATATCAAAATTTTACAATCACAACATTTTGAGAAGGAGCGTTTTGAAATTTGGGCAAAAAAATGGTCGAAATATGGCAAATTTTGACCCAAAACAACAATTTCCAGCTATACCGGAAGTTGTCATTTAATTTTTTTTTCACTGCATCGCGTGACTTCTGTCGCCTAGGGGTCCCCATAGACCAAGTATGATTGAAAATCGCTGACCCCCCGGATTATCATTTTTTTCAATTTTTGCATGGTCCTCTCGCGGACGCGTTCTTAAGATGCTAATTAAACACCACGCCTATACATGTAACTCATGTCACGTACTATGGCTTTCCAGCTAATGAGCGGTGAAAATCTTAGGCACATAATAAAAGGTTCTTTCATCACAAAGGCCTGCTCACACCAAAGATTAATTCTTGTCAGAGGTAATCTTGCGGGCAAAAAACACACCCCAACCATAATTATACTGATTTTTTAGTTACAGTCGTTTTCTTGGCGATACTGGTAAGGAGTGGGGAAAGGTTGTTTTGTGTTTTGTGTGCATGACAGAACATCGCCAACAATTAGTCGGAGTTCTTCGTGTATACGGGCCTTTAAGTCAAAATTCTAACGCTAAGTATAATATTAACTATATATAGATATCTTGGCTAACTTTTAACTTAACTTGGAGACATACAATATAATATTCTACAAAGATTGTAAAATGAGGGTCATATTCCGTAATGACACCACGCCTATAATTATGAAAAGCTAATTCATTCATAGTGTGTTCCCAACTAGTTAGCGGCGAATATACAAGGCAGACACCCACACCTATAACGGTTAACATACATGTCTTACAATTAAAGGCCCTTTCATTACAAGTGTTCTAGACTTGAACATTACTGTAATAATTTTCTGATAACATTAATCAATGTTCACAGCGGATCAACTCTATTCATCTAAAATAATAATCTTTTTCGTTTCTATTATACTGGGATTAAAGCGAAGCCGCTATCATTCATCCAATGGAAAATATTAATACATCAGATCTCCATTTCCTTTTTAAACCACATCACAAATAACCAATCAATATAATTCTATAGGGATTAACTCACTCTTATAAATTGTTCTCTTTTATGTGAAATATACATGAATATTATAAGTGACTGGTGACAATAAAAGGATTAGTACAGGCCCACACCGAGGTATCGATACAGAACGACGCTATAACAATCTTAGGTGCGGTTGGTGGGTTCGGTGGATACGGTTAAGGATTGGATAGCTTGGCACATTTACATTTTAAGTGGTGGGCTTAACCCCAAACTGTGTGTTTTCCAGGGTTACCTCCCATTTCAAAAGACCACTGTACGTACATACCACTTTAGTCCCAAAATACTCTAATTAGGTCCATACTATAACAACTTATTTCCCTATATAACCTACAATATAAATCAAAAATCACAAATTCTAAATTCAGAATGCCAACGTAAACATTATGTAGACAATAACGAAGTTTCTAAAATAACCAACAGAAACGCCACAATCTGAGAATCCTTTCAGTTCCTTTTAAGACCGGAAATGACGATTCTAATACTACCTTTTTAACAAAATGAAACTCTTCCTAAATTACTGGTAATCCATAGAACAATTGCTCCTACTCCAGGAAATAGATATACACTACAGGAAAACTACATACATAACTACAGACATAAACATATCAAAGGTAATGTATGTGCTAATGCTGAATCCCCAAACGAAAATTAAACCAAAGCCATACACATACAAAGTTAAATATAGCGAATTTTATTGCTAACTAGAAATATAATGAAGTGTTCTAGAAGATTAAGCATAGCCTGCATTGTAGACGACGCTTATCACAAACTTTAAGCCAAATGGAACTGTTCTTTGAGTCTGGATTAAACCCACACGTTTGCCCGGTTCAATTCTTTTGTTGGCCAAGAAATTACCTCTGGATTTTCCAACTGGGTTTCGCTTGCCATTAGTATCTGGCGAAGAAAACCGTCTAGTCGTTCGGTTAGAACCAAAAACCGCGGTTCCGTGTATTCCACATTTACGACGCGTTAAAGGTCTTCTGAACTTAGAAATTGATAAAAAATGTCGTACGGTATAGCGCCGCTGTCCGGGCAAAATTTCTCTAATATGACGTATACCCGTGTCAGATAATTACAACGTTCCTGCTACAACCCGAATATATCCACACATAAAACGACGTGTTCAACAGACAGTGCAATGAAATGAAACGGGGTTGAACGTCCTACTGTTCTGCTCCACCGGGCTAATGGAGACGGGCATCCGCCATACTGTATGCTATGACTATGAGGGAAACTTCGGTTTTTGGTCCTATACAAACTTTTAGATAGCTGTCCTTACCAGGACCTCCGTCCTGCACCACTGACAAGGGGAAACCACGTCGGAAATCCCTGGGTGAACTTTCTCAGCTAATGCAGGAATCGAACACCCGAACTCCAAGATAGCGAGCCAGCGTCTTACCCAATTAGCCACCACGACCCCCTATACAGACAGTGCAGCTAAATGTGTTATAATGGTGCTCTACAGAATAGCGTGTGTTACAAATTCCTACCACAACTATATAAACACTAACAATAAATAATACCACATAGCCTCTAACCACAGATCTTCTTTTCACTGTAGAACTAGAAATTGATGTCGAGTTACTGGAGGTACATTCCTAATTAAATAGTCTCTAACCATCTCGTTCTTCCAGTCAATAAAGCACGAAGTGTTTTTCTTTACTTATAGATCACAATAATACAACCAATAAACTATAAATATTTCAAGTACATGTAGTCTATCCTTACAGATTTATGTATTATCCTTATATAATCCCGCTTAACAAATATTAAGAGACATCTCATCGAAATATTTCAGTTTATGGGCTGTGTAGCAATGGGTTTGACTGTAGAATATCGATTGGGATCCCGTAACACCATCCGTAAAAAAAGAGGATGGGGTTAGGTCGGAATGGGATTTGGGTCAGTATACTTAAACTGTTCAGGACGCAAATCCCCCGGATGATATCGAGAATAGACCCTTAGCGTACTAAACGAGAAACTAATTAAGATAATGTGTCAAGTCCCTTGGATGGAAAAAATCCGCGTATTAATTAGTGGTGCACATAAAATATTAATTGACATTACGTGAAAACGTTAATGACGGGGATAGTTTTTACCTTTCTAAATGTGCCAGAAAGCAAATCGTGATGACGACATGTTAAAAGCAGCTAGAATCTTACTTACCGCTCTTTAAGTGCGCATGGCTCTATTTTTTGTAACCTTGTAATAGTTCTAAAAGCGAGGGATAAAGAAATTGGGATTAACGTCCACTCGACACAAACTACGTCATTTCGGGACTAAGTGGTTTACTTTTATTTCAATAATTCGCTTGCAACTAGGGGTCTTAAGCAGTTGGGGGGAAACCGGAGGTTGGACCGACAACCCTACTCCTTGTCACGTACAACCGGGTATTCGAAACCACGCCAGTTGATTCACTGTCAGGCTTTTATGATACGTGCTTACCATTCGTCCATCCACCCCTCCCCCCCCCAATTCTAAAAGCACATATTAATGTAATATGAATGTACATGTATGTAAAGTGATTTATATTCAATTTTTGAAAATAAATATTATAGTTTCTAATCAGTTATGTTAGTTGAAATACGTGAACAGTTCAAGTCGAACGACAGACGTTAAAACCTGTTTAGTGTATTCTACACGTTGTTCTAAAAAAAATCAATATTTGATCATTTGTGTATCAGCCTTTACTAAATATTTTCACATTGTGTTGTAGAATATGTTTTTATTTGTTCATTGCAAATGGCACCCGAAACCATAGGGTGCACGACCCGTGTACTGATTATAAAATGTTAATTTTGTCTTAAATATTAGATTTTAGGATCCTATAGTTTCATGGCAAAATTAAAAGAATCATTATAGATTGAAATCGATCAATATTGAATTCTAGTTCGTGTTTTTAATTTCGAATATTATGGAAACTATTGAGTTAGAGGAATTAACTCTTATAAGATATTTACATACAGGAATATAGCACTTATTATTATTTTTATTTACTAGTTTGATATATCATTAAACAGCATTTCTTTTTCATTTTCGTCCTGTTAATTTTTCGTCGTATTGTCTCTTTATTTAAATCCTACCAATATAATATCAAATCCCCGAACACTGATTAACGATGATCTTAAATAAAACCCTAGTTGATCGTAGAAAGAATGATAATTGAAATGATATCCCACCATGGTCGTCATATTTCACAGCAAGTCTAAAGCTCTCCATGGATCGGGTAACTACTGTGCCTAGGCGACCGTTAAATTTATCTAATATTACATTTAAAGATCCCTTAATTTCACATCTCAGTATAGGCAAGTCTAAAGATAAGCATGGCAATGTGTAATGGTACTTGAATTTATTTTTCACAACGCAACACTATCTTCCAATCCAAAAATAAATAAATAAAGATTCGCATAGACAGATTAAAGATTTCCAGAGCCCTTGGAAACAAATTTCGCCGTACCTATAAAGGTCACCCTCCATCCGCCCTACAAGGGTAACAAATGGAAGGTATATGATTGCAGACGATCGAGGGGAGCGAGGCGCGAAACATTTTGACAAAAGGGCTTTAGGGTAACCTACCACCGACAACGCAATACACCACCCATCACTCCAAACTATTCGGAAACCCGACTCCCTTTCAATAATGAAGTTCTTTATGTTACATTTAATTGAATACCTACTTAAAGGACAACGTTGGTGTAAGCCATTATCACATGTGAATTTTTTATTAAAAAAAAAACCCGTCCGTGTATGAATTTATAAATACAAGGGAATTGCATGAGCTCTTTCTTTGTTGTCAGATATCCTCTCACAGTCTCCATATAACAACTTTTCTCCTTCAAAGGTAGTGCCTGTTATCGCTAGTTCATTCAATCAGTTATATATAAGGATAATGTTTTCCATTTTTTGCGTCCCTTCCCGTTGCTTCAAATCTCCGTTACGCATCTACCGTAGCAATGGTCTATCATAGGTGATAATGGTTGACACCAACATTGTCCTTTAAGTTTACCCCAGTACAACGAGAGATTTTTTTCAACTCATTGAACCGACATGTCTTAAATATGATAGAAATAATATAAATTTTACAATCGATAATTTCTGTTCTTTAACCAGATTGGGGAAACATTATGGGTCCTGGACAGACAGGGTGACATGTTCTGAAATTTTATAATTACTCATCTCATCTTAAAGAAGCGGAGTTTGGAACCTTAATTCCTGTTCGCTTCTACATTCATAAAAATAACCTCGAAAATACTAACGTGTGAAGCATAGCCGTTGTTTTGGCCCAATCCCACTCTACACCAATCTATGTGTATTCACCTTAATGAGAAAAAATTTTGTCCATGAGCTTCTGATTTTAAATTTTTCTCTGGTAATCGACCCGTCCCAATATCTTACCACCTAGGTAAATTTATGACCCCCATCTTATGTTGTAAAGGTCCACTTACGCGAATCTTATGGTATGTTGTGTATGTTTTAGGTTCGGTTATTCATAATATCTCGAAATATTATTCCGGCCGGGCGGAGTAGGGGGGCCAGCCCCCCCCCCCCCAATCAAGAATTGTTTCTTCTGGTCCTGTTATTTTTTTTTTTGTGGAGTCGAATTTTCCTGGATTGAAAGATTCCAAGTGCGTGATGGACCTATGTGTCGCTAGGTTTAAGAATTTGTGACCTAGGATGATGGAAATTTAATTCGTTTTATTTCCTAGTTTTATAAAAAAAAAATATATAATATTATAAATTAAACATGATAAATATTATGATTATATATAAAAGCTGGATTTGACTTAATTTATACAGGAAATATCTCGACCTATATAGGCCTCCATAAGCCTGGCACGGGCAAAGGTTAGGTTTCAGAGTTTGGGAAAAGGTTTAAGTTTCTATATTATAAGCACTGACCGAGTGGTAAATACAGGTTGCCGTTTACCTCCTTAAAGGCAGATTTATTTCGCTAATATCACCCCGTTCTAAGCGGTAATCCCCATACAACTTACACCAAACGGGTCGTTGTCTCCACCGAGAACCCCTCTCTGCTCAAATTCATGTACATGCCCCTGTATATTTTTTAAGTCTATAAGAGAAAGGCAACTAACCTTGGGTGAATACCCCCCCCCCCCACCTGATTTGTCTTCAATATTTTTTGGGCGGTAGCCTCATGTTTCTAACGATGAATAAATCACATGCCCAACCCTCTGTATAATGTTTTATAACACTGTTGGAAGACATATTATCGTCCAGACAGTTAAAAATGAAACATAGCCACAATTTGTTTCCACATTCAAAAAGTATACGCAAGAAGTCATAGAAATTTTGTATTTTGTGAAACCAAAAATATGAAAATTAACTTATAATTTAAATTAAATGCGAATTAAATTCTGTAAACTCAAAATGATATTGCATTTCTACATACCTCGAATTTAGATTAGTCCCAGAGCAGGTAAACGACCGATGACGTACTTCGCCATTCCATCAGTTTTCAATATCCAAAAAAAAAAAATGGTTTCTCACTATTATGCTTACAGAACGTATAGACTGTAAGTTAGCACCGCGACGGTTTGTAATACTATACTAGACAAGAATACTGATAGCTAATCGATAATTTATATTGATAGGTAATCGATAGGGATTAATCACGATAATTTATACCCATGGAAGATAACAATATGGTTTTTATACCCCAATACAAATTGCCAATTTTACGAAATGTATTTGTATGCGCAGATCCTGGATTTCCTTTAAGGCAATGGGAACTTTAGGCAGAGAGATGTGATAGAATTTGCGGGGGTGTCGATGACCGATGTTTAACAGCGCCTGGTCGTTCGGATGACATGGACACCGAGGTCCTGTGTAAACATTGACGTGCCCTGACAGGTGAAATTCGAGGCGTAGGTGAGAAAGAAAGATTTCACCTAGTTAGCACACCGTGTAGCGTATTCCATTCTTCATTAACCCGGATGGTGTGCAGAATAGGGCGATAAACATCTTTTCGATGGTTAGACATTTTCTAGTTGTTGATGACGCACGATAATTATTGAGATCGTATGTAGATGGTCAAACATTATAAGTCAGAACTTAGATAAGATTCCACCCAAGGTAAACAAAATGTGGTTCAGATAAAAAAAATACTTAAACTACTAGTATCGTAGTGAACGTCCAATATACCCTATTAACATGGACTGAATACCCTATAAAGATTTCCTAAACGTGCTATAAGGCTTTTCTAAATGTCCTATAAGAATTAATTATAATAATATATGAATTATTTGAAGAATCAAGGCTAATACTGGTCGCTAGGCAGCACTTGGTAATTTTGTATAAAATTTAGAGGGTACCCTGCATGAAACTATCAATAGTTAAGAGAATTCAACCAATTTTCTAACTGAGCACAGGTCAAATCAAGACATTAAATCTAAACAAAAGACAACGACAAAAAAGACGTCAAATTTAGGCAGATTATAAATTTGTCTGAACTACTATACATGTACTATGATTATGTTAAAGCGAGAATTTCATATTTTCTAAGAAAGAAGAAACATAATTATGTATTTTACTCAATAGGTTGTCAACTCACTATTATACGACCAAGGGCATTATTTCCCACCCTAATAAAATCAGTAACACTCGACATAACAACACAATTACCTTCTTTAGACAACATGGACGGTCATTTTCCAACGGTGGAATTTGAAGTTGAAAATGAAATTTTTGCCAATTTCTCAGCTGGCAATAATGGATTATAAGATTAATAGGATTATTCTTCAACAAGTTAGGTCTGTTTATGGATACCACCTATATAAAGGCTTTAGTTTAATACATTTTTAAAAAAAAATAACTTGAAAATTTGAAATTGGAACTTTAATTTCCCGGGAATGGCTGGGCCCCAGCAATCACATCGCAGGATCTCTGGCCCCTCGAAAATTTGTTGGTACCTACCAGTCCCCGGGCCCCCAATATCCCTTACTGCACAGGGTCCAAATACCTCCCCCTCAGCCCCGGTAGGCTACTGGTTGGCTAGAACCGGGATAAAATATTAGTATGACCCAGAATTGTTGGAGAGGGGCCTAAATGTGGGGGCCCGGGACATTTGTCCCACTTTGCCCCCTTAGATCCGATACTGATGTAGATAAACCTTCTAACTTTCGCCCAAATTTGGTCTGGGGGCGATTTGATTACAACACAGAACTTATTTTGTTTCATTTTTAAGGTTCAAAATTTCGTTTTAATTGTCTGTACCGGTACTACACTAGAATCTGGAAAGGTTGTTATATAACCTGCGTTCTGGATAGCATGAGGAATTAGCCAATGAAACCATCTGTTACAGCGACTTCTTGGCGTGTGATGCACGGAACTGTGGGTAAACTACATAGAAACAACACTGATTGATTAATCAATATAGGGCCAAAAGCCGCTCATATACGACCCTGACCTCCTAATATAACTGGTCAGATCTTCATGTAGTGTATAGATCATCGAAAGTATAAAAAAACGAAACGAAATATAGATCTGTATTTTAATCAGATTGGTCTGATGGAGGGTGACAATGAACATGTATTTAATCAATATTGACCTAACCAACCGAAGTCAAAAAGTTTATAGTTTTCTAAAGGTGAATAGTTAACTGTATCAAAATAGGTCAAGAGGACACAGAATGTTAAAATGTTATGTTTTGGTCCATTTGTTTATTCTGTTACCTTGGGCGACTTACTTCTACTGTCAAGGTTCGTGTTTAGGCCTACAGAAAATCACAACCGTCGATTGGGCTCAAAATAAATTGAAATGAAATGGGGTTTAACATCCTACTGTTCTGCTGCTTAACTGGGCTAATGAAGACGGGCATACGCCATACAGTGTACTAATATGAGGGAAATTTTGCCCGGACAGCGGCGCTACGGCCTACTCTTACATTGAATTCCAACTATCAATGGATCTTTTATGTGCACGCCAATGTGAACACAGGACCTCGGCTTTTCGTCCCATCCGAACGACTAGACAGCTGGTATTGCCAGTCCCTCCGTCCTGCATCACTGATGGGAAACCACGCCGAAAAATCTGGACGAACTTTCTCCAAAACAAAGCCAAATAACAAGATCCAGTTAGATTTTCCATAATTATGTAGAATAGTAAAGTTGGTGGTATTTTATAATAATTTTATCGACGGTCATTTCTATTATTTTCTTGTTTTAAATTCTTGCCCTACTCTTTGGTTTTGGTAAAAGATCCTGGGAGTTTACGTGCACAATACTGGATCTTCAAAATCGTACAAAATATTTTAATAAAAGGATTGTGCATTAGCCTACCTTATCCTAACCCTAACTCACAATTTTGGTAAATATTCATGATTTTGAGGCGGAAGGATAACTGAGTTATCAGGTTGGCAACGGTGATATGTACGGCAACTAGTAACATGTTTTGGGTATGATTCTTCAAATTGGTGTATATCTCAAAATTTTGGTGGTCAACCTCATACAAATTTTCGTGCAAAGACATGCTCATTCGTTCCTCAGTCTATAGTGAAAAGCATTCAGCCCAACGAAAATTTGGGGAAAAGTTGGAGGTGGGCAAAGAGGTTAGAATTAACATTAAAGTCAATGGGGAAATTAATGGTGGTCTGCATCCATATTGTGGAAGGCAAAATGAATTTGCCTCCCTTACCTCTCGCTGCTAGATCTTGATTTTTGCGACTGGTTAATCAAGAAACTAATATTGACCTTTGAACCTGATAAGATGGCCGCGATGACAGCAAACGTAAACCCAGACCTACAAAATGAACGGAATAAAGCCACTTTTGATCCAATACAATTAACATATATGTTGCATAATGGTCCACAACAAACTAGGCGTAAAAGATACATTCGTAAGTTGATTTTTTTCAAAGTGACAATTCGTAAAACTTTCTTTTGTCGAGCGATACCAAAAGAAGCGTTCCACTTTTTGACCTTAGTTTTGACAGCTATTATTATTATAAAGCCTTATATCGATGTCTTCGTGTAATTTATGAAACCATTGATTGCCAATGCTGAGTGATTTTTTCCATGGAACTTGTATAAATTATTTTACGAATCAATCATTCTAAGTTTCTCATTTAAAGCCTATTAGGAAACTTTAGAACGATGCAGGTCAAACTTTAAATAGAATTTCCACTGGTGACATATTTACCTGCTGTGAAAATAAGTCGGTCCATTTTTATCACGAACATACTAATATAGACTTCTTGTAAAATCATTGGAAGTTGTATAGATAATTAGAATTGTTAAATTTATTCTCTGTTTTATTTATTTGTAAAATAAAATAAAAGCAAAAGTATTGTTGGTGTGTTCTGTACAAAGTGCAAAGTTTAATTTTACCTGGAAAATGCTAACTCATGCATGGAAGGAAAGTTTAAAGTCCAATTTTATACTTGCACGTACAAAACCTGATGTTAATATTAAAAAGATTGCCCAATATGTAAAAGTAAAACATTTTCATGTCACTAATATAAACTTATGGATTTTAAGGTCCAAAGTGTCAAATATAATTTTCATAAAAAAAATGAGCAGCTGAGTAAACATTGATTATTGCATGTAGCACATATGGAGAGAGAGAGAGAGAAATGGGGTTTAACGTCCACTCCACTCGACACAAACTAGGTCATTTTGGGACTAACATATGGTTTAATTTTATTTCACTAATTCGCTTGCACCTAGGGGTCTTTAGCAGTGGGGGGAAACAGGAGGACCTGGAGAATCCCCATGATGTTGGACATGCGACCCTGGCTACTCCTTGCCACGTACAACCGAAGATTCGAAACCACACCAGTTGATTCAATGACAGGCTTTATATTACAGCGCGAGCTTGCTAACCATTCAGCCAGCCATCCATCACCCTGGCATGTATTAAATCATAAAAATGATTTTTTTCTTTTATACTTCTCTTTAAACTCTCAAAAATTGTCAAACTGGCCAAGAAGCCATAACCTTTCACCATAATTATAACTTATATGTGTACATCACCCAGGAATAAATTTAAGTATTGTTGTCAGTAAAAACTCACAGTCTTTCCAAAAAATTATATTATTGACATAGAATTGTTTGTCCAGTACTCGGTAGATCTAATCCCAAATTCCCAGTAACATCAATTCAACCCAATTAGATAATTAACATTGACCTATCAAAGAGGTTTTTACATCATTTAACTTTAAAAACCATTAATAGAGAGATAAATGATGATTATCGTCCACTCAAAACAAGCTAGGTCATTTTGGGACTAACATATGGTTTAATTTTATGTCAATAATTCGCTTTAACAGTGGAAGGAAACCAGACAGGGGACACAATACCTTGTCATGTACAACAGGGGAATCGAAACAACGCCAGTTGATTAAAGACCATTATATGATTTTCTTTCATTCTGTTTGTTTCGCAGAATCTCTTGCATTAAATGATAGAGTTAAACAGAATTTCCGAACATGGACAGAATTATCTCGTGAAGAACGATATGAAGAATCGATGAAAAAGGCTATTTACTCTGCTGACCGAGTGAAGGAACTCGGTCTTAAAGATCCTGTTGATATCTATATGTATAATCAGTAAGTACTTGTAGGTCCTTGGTGACTTATATTTCATTTCACAAAGCCTTAAAATCTTGTATACAGAGGTATTGTATACAGAGTGTCCCACCCACCCTATCCCCTGGAATTCCTTTCTCAAAAAACTATATATGATCTACGGTATTAGCTGACATAACTATTCAAATATTATATATAAACTTTATTTTTTGACATTGCATTAAATGTGTATATAAACCACTTACTTTCTGTGAGCATTTATATACAACAAAAAATAATTACCAGGATTAGCCAATAAAATAGCTAGTTTTTTCAATCTGTTATAGGAGACTCATGTAAATATTTTAAAACCAACAAAAGTTAAATTTGAATAGTCCAACCTCCTTAATGTCAAGTGGAGTCATCAAAAGTATTAAAAAATGAAAATAAATTTAGATCTGTATTTTAATCTATATTTTGTGTCCCCTTATTTCAGGATGCTCACAGGCCATGAGAATTCACCTTTTGGACTTCACAACAGTATGTTTACTGACGTCCTCACACAGCAAGGTACCGAGGAACAAAAAGCTAAATGGTTACCACTGGCTAAAAATTACCAGATACTTGGTACATACGCTCAAACAGAGATGGGTCATGGTAGGTGCTTCAAGCATTCAATTTCCTGTGGAAGTATTGTTACAAACTTGATAGTATGTGTATAGGAGTATAACAACACAAAAACACATAACCAAAAAATAGTGCATTTCAAAATTTTATTTCCTGGGCACAAGCCTAAAATTGTTTCATATTTTTTTAGCCAGACAAAAAATGTTTCTATTCAAAAGATGGATTTGATGATGTTAATGTTTGTTTATACAGCATTGGGATTATGGAATTGATATTGCGATCTTATGATAGCATATGGTGCAATCATTAATGTTAGTGGTTGCGTTATTAGCGTGCTTTGCAATTCAACATGTTGATAATGTTAACTCCTAGTAGAATAATACAATGTAAGTAGATAAAGAATATGTATTATATATGTATGTTTTAATATTTCCAGGTACCTTTGTGAGAGGTTTAGAAACTACAGCCACTTATGATCCTAAATCACAGGAATTTGTGCTCAACTCTCCAACCTTGACATCTATTAAATATTGGCCTGGAGCTTGTAAGTATACTTTGAATCAAAATCTCTACAAGAAATGACTGTATTGTGAAGTTAATTGTCCGCATGTTCCTGCATGTATTCACAGTCTTTATGTCCAGTTCATGAAAAGTCATTAACTCACATTTGTCACACTGGGTCGTTTGAAGTCTTGGTTTGAGCAATAGAGGTGTTGCTGTAGCATACTGAAAACAGAGTTGATTTTATCTAAATTATACCCGGTACTTGAAATTGTGAATGAGCTCAGTTGGGGTTAGGTTGATTTGGATATAACTTAAACCTGGTCACATGATACATGTATAATGCAACGGAGGGATGTCACCAGTAGATACACAAGACCCACTGTAATTGCCTCTGTCAATCCATCCGTCCGTTAGTGATAATCGCTTGTGAATGTTCTGAATCTTGATGTTATCTTCCGATTGACTTGAAATATACACAGTGTTTATGTCATGGGACAATTTCCCATAACTCAAAGAGTCATGAGTACCATCAGCATCAAATTGAAGGAATTCTGTTGTCCTTTGTTGACCTTCCTCATATTTTAGGGTCTTGTAAATGTTTCTATTACCTGCAGTAGAATATAAATCTGAAAGCCTTTTAGGGCTGACAGAAGCAATTCTTGATTGGGGGGCTTCCATCCTAAGTCTTTATAGGCGAGGGTCCAGGGGACGCAATAACCTGAAGAAAAGAGTTTGCGGCCGGGCCTGCCTTTATGAACCGCTGCTGTGGGCATGTGTTCCATTGCCTGTCAACCATCTATCTATTTCCAGTGGGCAAGACCAGTAATTGTTGTGTTGTCATGGCGCAGCTATACACTCAAGGTCGTTGTCATGGGTTACAACCATTCATAGTTCCAATACGTAACCTTGACACATATCAACCATTACCAGGTATTTATATTTCTACCACTCCTATTGAAATGAGGATGCATCATATGTTGGTCCCAGAATGTCTAGATTGTATGGACTGGGCTTTAAAGGGACTATCCCGATTTAAACAGGGTCTAAAAAACAAATGTTCGAGTATGTATGAAATTTAAACGCCAAAATATCAAGGAGCGTTGTATTTACTGTGGCCCAAAATTTCAGCTCAAAATATTGGGTCGTTTGTACGTGAACATCATAACTGCTTATCAGGACACATAACCCTTTTAAGATTTCTGTTCAATTTGTGGGTTGGGTGAGCTTATAATCCAATCCTGTCCCTTTAGAAGTCTATGCAGTGAATGACCAATGTGCTGTACTTGATAGCAAAAGAAAAATTTCACCTACACATTATTTTTATAAAGTAAAGTCTGGTTGTATCCAGACACCACATAATACAGATTAGGACACCTGTCTTCATTTCCAGATGAAGACTGACAGGTTTAAGTTGTTTGAAAATGTATCACATATATTGAGTTAGTTGCTCAGCCCTGAGTTAGAGGATTTTAAGTTATTTTAACATAAAATTAAGCAGTTTTATTCCCAAAAATATTATCGGGATTGGCCCTTTAAACCCTAATTTGGTGTGTCTCCACTTAAATTCAATAATTTATATGATGTCACCCAACCCCATAATTGAGAGAGACATATCATTACCCATTATACTCTTTGGCTGCTCCAGGACACCATAAAATACAGTGTAAAATTGGGGGAAGTAGATTATCACTCCATAACATTTTGTATTAGCAAAATTTATAATTAAATGATAGAGAATTCAGTTTTGCCATCTTGTAAATAGATATGGTGTGAGGAGAATCCTGACATAATAAGATATGTCATCTATGATGATTGGTTGAAATATAAGTATGTTATTGTTAAGTTGTGAACAAGTCTTCTATGTTGACTTATGAAGGATTGACATAATTCCATACTGTAGTTTCCTCTATTTATGCAATCAAAGGGGAACAACCGTGGTTCAATTTCCGGACAATATTTTCCTCAAAGCACAATGTCCGTCTCCATTAGCCCAGTCGGAGCAGAACAGTAGAATGTTAAACCCCATTTCATTTCCTATGTTAAAGGGAGGTAACCATGTTAATTTACAGGAGTTGAAGTTGGAGATATTGGTTTGAAGTTTGGATATGATGCAGTGGATAATGGCTACCTGAGACTAAGTAATATCAGAATACCAAGAGAAAACATGCTGATGAGAAATTCCAAGGTAAATAATTTGTCATAATAATTTAAGATTCGGGCTCGTGACGTGAGTCATGTTGCCTTCTGTCACAAGGTTATCTTCTATACATTAGCTTGGACATCGGAAACCATGTGGAAGTCATTTTTTGAGAGACCTATAATTGCATGAGGCAGTGTATGCTCACTGTATAGAACAACTTATACCACTTCTCAATTGGTCCATTTTTGTATTTGAATGACAATGGGCATACACGTGGTAGAAAGGCAAAAGTAAGTAAGAACTGAATATGGAATTTTGAGGTGTAAAAAGTTCATTTTGTTACAGGAAGCACCATTGATCATTTTCTCAAAAATTGAACATTCAATCCTTATATTTACAAATACAATGTACAATACATTGACTTAAACATTTATAAACTTGTTAACTTTAAGTGCTTTCTGTTAGTCAAGGCTATTTCTTGTCATAATCTTGATGATCAGGCTTGGGAAGGGTTAAGAACCGCACATAAATCATGCAGATGAGAATATTTCAATATTTTCAATTATCTTTGTTCTTTCCCATTTTTAAAGCTTGGGACAGTTCATAGTTTATTATTGTTTGTTTTAAACATGCATTATGCAAGAGCTAAATCGGCCTACTGCAGGTCTTTCTTTAGGCCTGAAATATTATCTAAATTATTGTCCAGACCATAACCAACTCTCATTGTCATCGCTAGCCTGAAATATTTACTGGATTAGGATTTGATTTGCTGCTCAACTTTCATTCATGATTTAATCATGAAATTGATAATCAAGACTATCAATGATCGAGGCTAGGCGGAAATTTTAAACACTAAAATCTTGGTTCACAGTGGATGAAATTTTCAGCAAATTCCAATTACATTATCTTGTTTTTAACTATTATAGTGAGAATTGTCAGCTATTTATCTAATCTCCCATAATGTTTCTTTAAACTTGCCCTATTGGATATGTTGACAATGTTTTAAGACCTAGTACAGAAGACTTTCATGCTGGTTTGTGTTAGGGAGCCTAAAAATCCACCATCTCATGTTTTGTATATCTTATCTAGGTAACAGAAGATGGTGTTTTTATTAAACCAAAGAATGATAAATTACTATATGGTGGTATGGTTATGATACGATCATTTATTACTGGTGATTGTGGACGTGGATTAAGTCAGGCGTGTACGATAGCTATCAGATATAGTTCAGTCAGACGTCAAACGGAGGTCACTCCAGGGTAAGACATCACTCATTGATTTCCGTATTTTTAACAAAGATAGATAATACTCTAAAAGATTATATTTTTCATGAATGAATGAATGAAATGGGGTTTAACGTCCTCAGCTTTCCTGGGCTAATTGAAGATAGGCATACGCCATACAGTGTGCTATGAGGGAAGTCATGCCCGGGCAGCAACTGAATTCCAACTGCAATGGGATCTTTTACATACACGCCAATGTGTACACAGAATCTCGGTTTACGTACAATCCGAACGACTAGGCAGCTGTCCTTGTCAGGCCCTACGTCTGCATCACTGACAAAGGGAAATTTTGCCGGAAAATCGAGATGAACTTTCTCGGCCAATGCAGGGATCGAACACCCGACCTCCAGGCTAGCAAGTCAGCACCTCACCGACTTAGCCACGCGATCCCCCTCTTTTCAAGAAGAAAACATCTAATAATCTAGGGTTAGATTGTTGACACCACAATGAACACACTATTTTGTTTTGTTTTATATTGTAATTTGAATTTTGTCCACCATTGTAGAAAAGGTGAAGAGAAGATATTAGATTATCAGACACAACAGTATAAATTATTCCCGGCCTTATCCACAGCTTTGGCATATCTATTTGCTGGTAATGCTATCAGAGAGATGTATTTACGTGTCATGGCGGATATTAACAAAGGTGCCTTCGGTGAACTACCACAGGTAAATAATCAGAATAATGGCTGAAAGGAGAATGTTGACAATCGTGCAAAAATTTTGAGAGACAGTTTTTCATAAGTAGTTTTATGTGTAGATTTTGACCCTGTTTAATTGGTGGTCCAATGTCTAAAATTGCAGGGAAGATTTAATTTTCTAGCTCTGTACAGCTGTAAAAAAAAATAGGATGGCTTTGTTCAGCTGTTGGGGTTTGGGGTCAGAAAATATTTACTACCGGTACCCTTTTTTGAGTCTCGTTGCTTGGAGATGTTAATATATCATCCAGCCCTTTCATATGTCATATAATCATAACTCAACCCTTAGCACCTCATAGGCTCATACGTACCTAACAAAAATGAGACGAGGCAGAACACAGAGGAAACTAAAGTGTAAAAATCATTTATATGTAAATGTCTCTTTACTTTAGGGTCACAAAACAAATCTCTGAAATTCGAAAAATTGCTTTAGAATTACTCTTTTTTATTGATTTTAGCTTCATGCACTATCATCTGGGTTAAAAGCATGCAGTTCGTATGCAGCCAATGAAATGATTGAAACATGTCGTATGGCTTGTGGTGGTCATGGTTACAGTCAAGCTAGTGGATTCCCTAAAATCTATGTCAATTTAACCCCAGCGTGTACTTATGAAGGAGAGAATACTGTCTTACTATTGCAGACAGCCAGGTATTTGCACTATGGCATACTCTTATATTGAATTCCAACTGTCAAGGGATCTTTTACGTGCATCGCAATGTGTACACAAGACATATCGGTTTTTCATCCCATCCAAATGACTATAGATAGCTGTCTTTGTCAGGCCATCCGTCGTGCATCACTGACAAGGGGGGAACCAGACCGGAAGATCTGGATGAACTTTCTCAGCCAATAAATTATGCTAGCAGTAGCAGTAGCAATATGCAATATCTGTGGTGAACAACCTCCGTGATTGAATAGTGTGAAATAATAGGGCTATTTTTAGCATCATTTCAGTTTATATGTCAGTTTCACTGCCTGTCAGTCAAGATTGATAGTCTGTGTTTATATTTAGACTATAGCTTTCCAATAAATCACCAGACAGTCGATTTCATTGCCAATCAGTATAAACTGATAAATATGAGAGAAGGCAATTGAATCTAGACCCAAAGTCAATATCTTCCATAATAATATATAAATTGTATGTTAATTGTATTATTTTATATGTTAAACTAGCTAATATCGACTTTTAATTTCAGATACTTGATGAAGTGTTTGAATTCTTCTCTACAAGGTGAAGAGTTACCGAACCTGGTTTCATATTTGAACAAAGCAAAAGGTGGCAGGACCAGTACTATCACAGATCGTCTTAGCTTACAGTCTTTGGTTGAAGCTTTTGAACATCGAGCTGCTAGGTATTAATATGAACTGTACACAAGCCTCTGGGTTGTTTCGTCTGCGATGAGAGTAAAAGCGGACATTAAATTCCTCAATTGAGGACAACAACTGGCCTGCCTGCAAAAACATGTTATATATCAGTTAACAATATAGTATTGATAATAGGTTAGCCTGGTCTGACATACTGTTGCATATAGTTGTTGCTTGAGTATAATTCTCAGTTGTTAATCTTCTAGCTGGGGGGTTGGGTAGCCGAATGTTTATCACATGCGCGTTGTATCATAAGGTCTGTCATTGAGTCAACTGGCAGGTTTTCGATTCCCCGCTTGTATGTGACAAGGAGTCGGGTCGTCTGTCCATCCTCATTGGTTGTCTCTGGGTCCTTCGGTTACCTCCCACTGCTAAATAATATTGGACCATATGTTGGTCCCTAAATGACCTGGTTTGTGACAATTGGGCCTTAAACCCCATCTTTCTGTCTCTGTCTCTCTCTCATTTATAAGTAACATTATTTAAGATTAATTAAGGATAACTATAAAGGTGACAGGTATAGACATCTATCGACAATAGAAATATTTTAAATTGCAGACTTTAATTAATCAGGCTTGTATTTGTCCCTAATTGAGATTTTAAAATACTGTATCTGGCTGGAGATACTTGACCCTGTTTGTTTTAAAAGACTTAATTGTAAATTTTAACAGATTAATCAAAGAATGTGGATCAAGAATAGAGACGTTAACATCACGTGGTATGAAACCTGATGTTGCTTTAAATTCTACATCTGTTCAACTAGTTAAAGCTGCTACAGTGAGTTATCTTCTCTTTATAATTCCTAGATCAGCGTCTATTAACCATGGTCCCCAAGAAACATTATTACCACTTGATACAGGCGATTATAGAACTATACACCACACATCATGTTCCTGGAATGTATTGTTACCACTTACAGTAGTTGCTTCGAGATGTGCACACGGAAATTGTCTGCTGCTGCTGTTTAGATTAATATGTTTTGGGGATTTTTTCAGGCTCATGTAGAATGTTGTGTTGTGAAGATTTTTGTGAATGAAGTGGAACGGGAAGATGTCAACCCTCAACTTAAACCTGTTTTACAGGCTGTGTGTCGACTTTATACAGTATATCTTCTCCTACAGAATAGTGGGGAATTCATGCAGGTAAGTTGTAGACATAAGGGGGATATGGTGGTTTAGGGAAGAGGGTGATGATTTTAGTATATGGATAAGTGGAGTCAGACAGGATGGGGATATATAGAGAGGAGGAATATGTAGGAGAAAGGCGATGTAAAGAGAAATTTCATTATAATAGTGTGGACGCATGCATGAAATGAATTGCAAGTGAGGTTTAACGTCCTGCTCGGGGGTTGGATGGACGAATGGTTGGCATGTGCGTACTGTATCATAAAGCCTGTCATTTAGTCGTCTGTCCAACCTCGTGGGTTTTCTCCGGGTCTCCAGTTTCCTCCAACTGCTACAGACCCCTATGCGCAAGCAAATTTTTGAAATAAAATTAAACCATATGTTAGTTCCGAAATTACCTAGTTTGTGTTGGGTCGACGTTTAACCCCATTTCTCTCTCTCTCTCTGAACGGCCTGCTGTCTCTGCCGACTGGGCTAATGTAGACAGTGCACTATGAGAGTAATGTTGCCTGGACAGCGGCACTACAGCCTATTATTAATTTGTATTCCAACTGTCAAGGGTTCTTTACGTGCACTCCAATGTGTACATAAGATCTTGTTTTTTGTCCCATCCAAACAGCTATACATTGTCATTGTCCCATGCCCGACCCTCTGTCCTGCAATACTGACATGGGTGGAACTACCCCTGAAAAACCTGATGAACCTTCTCAGTCAACAATGAGTTTCAAACGTCTTACTCCCTTGATAGCACTCAGAGATATCAAGATATGGAATTTTGTAAAACTTGTAAATTATAAAGGTACACGTATCTCCAAGTCGGTTTTGAATTTGTTTTGTGGAGTCAATCTTCTGTTCATTTTTTGATTTTTAAATCTTGTGAATGTGGTAGACATAGAGTCGTCTATGTAATGTGTAAAACTTTCCAAAACTTGTTCTGAAATATTTGTTGAATTGATCTTAAAACTAGTTTGATCAGATTTGCTGCTGCGTATGTTGGGGCTTGTCAGGTTTATATCTATGTTCTTGTTTTCTTAGGATGGTTTTGTGACTGGACAACAAGTTGAAGTCTTGAATAGCAAGTTGTTAGATTTACTGAGTGAAATAAGACCGAATGCTGTAGCCATTGTAGATGGGTTTGATATACCAGATGCAATGCTGGAAAGTGCTCTTGGTCGTTTTGATGGTCAAGTTTATGAGGCTTTGTACCAATACGCCAGGAACTCTAAACTTAACAAAACTGAGGTAAGTTTCTATCTTTTATATTTTGTTTATCTTGACTGTATTGGTTATTAAATAAATCACACACAGCTAAATTATGTTTGAAGACCGAATATTACTAAATTTTCTGTTTGAAATTCCTAGAAAATCATGGGTATCAAATTCATATGATTGAAATTGTTTGTGAGAGATATTCAATTTAGCATCAAATATAGTGACTGCTATAGTTTATGAGGCCAGGTCGTATTTCACGAAATCTTAACGACAATATTTTCAAAGCCCTCCATCGGAGAAGTTAAAAACTGAAAAGTCGTAAAAATAGTCCTAACCCTAACCCTTTGCAACTCTTAATTGCTGCCTTCAGTTATGAAAACGTTGAAAATACGGCTTCTTTTTCAAAGCTGGTTTTACGCGAGATTGGCAGCCATTTTGGAATACTTCTAAACTTTGCTTAATCTCGTCGTAACAATAGCCACTCTGAAAGATAAAATCCAAATTTTAGTAGATAATTCAATTTTGATTGCCTAAGCACTAAAATCAATCTAATATTAACCAATCAAATTACTAAAATTTGAAATTTATCTTAGTTAAAATTTCGTGAAATAGTAGATACTTCAATTTTGATTGGCTAAGCACTAAAATCAATCTAATATAATCCAATGAAATTACTAAAATTTGGATTTTATCCTAGATAAAATTTTGTGAAACGGGGCCCGGCTGTATGAACTGTTGTATTTAGCAGTAACAAATGACCTAGGTATATCCCCTGGCTCTCGATGTACTAGTATATCAATTTAGTAATCATTTAAGCATTTCAAATCACCATATTTGGCACTTTAAAGCCGAGTTAGAGATGGTGTAGCGGTAGCCTACTGTTAAACCTTTTTCATAAGTTTATTTACTGAGTGGAGAATTTATTGTAGTTCATCTGTTAAATTGGCTGAAAAAAAAACTTTTTACTCTTTGTGAATTGGAAGTGATATCAGGTGTTCTAGATACTCATTAATAATCTATGACAAGTGAAAATTTGATGTTGAAAGCAAGTAGGAGATCAGAGCCCGAATTACAACTTATGGGCTTCTCAAAAAAATGCTGAAATTCATATCATTTATTCTATTTTATCTGTCTTTCAGGTGTCAGATGCTTATTATAAACATTTGAAACCATTTCTGGATCGTCAGCGTCAGATCTCAACACCATCGGTTGTCACTTCCCGGTTATAAAAACTAGCTATGTACAGATAATAAAAACATTAGACTATTAATTTATAAGAAAAATTATTAATTGATTTACTTGATTAGCCGCACCAACCTATACAGACTTGCTTATCCTTGTTTTTCAAACTAAGTTATAATGAGTGGAGTATAATCTATTTAAAAATAGAAATTAGTATGTTGTATTTAGAAACAATGTATCCATCAAAAACATGTGAACCGATAGACGAAGAGGGTTACATTGACTGTCATAAACGGATAGAGCAATTGGCAAATAACATTCTTGTTAGTTTCAACGCTATCAGAATGGAGAACTTTACAGAAATATCATCTGAAATATTTGTACACATTTTTTATTCAATCTACGTCTTTTATTTTGATAAGTTTATTGGTTAAGAGTCTTCAGAATTATTTGTTGTAGGTGTTATTTGTACAATTTAATATCCTGTATCTCATGGAGTCTTTTTATTATTAGTGTGAGTCACTTTTACAAGTCATCAAAATTACTAGTACTATTTTTGATTCCATTTTACATTGTTTACTTGTTATTGTTAAGAAAAATATTTAATGATGAATTTGTGATAAAAATCATATTGTAAGTACCCGTGCCATCATTATTTGAATGTATGTGGAGATCGCTATTTTAGGATTTGCCCTTCCCTGTTTGCAACATGTGAGATCAAAATTAGACTGAGACAAATCTGTCAATAGATTGTTGATACATGTATATAAACAATATAAACCATTTGACATGAAAAGTACACATTTTGTTTTAAGTGGTCTTCAAGGAGTTTGAGAAACACTGGTGCTAAATCATAATACATTGCATTAATATAGGCTAGTTTGTATGTGAAATTTATTACATTTAGTGTTTTGTTGAATTAATAATAATTAATTTACTGTGCGTTAAATGTGTTTCTGGTTAAATTTTCAATTCATTCTTTGATCCTTCACTCCCATAGTGTTTTTAACTGGTGTAAACTACAGATAAGTTTATAAGTCATATGTGTCAAAGTACAAAGAAAAAATTAATGAAATAGAATACATTTATAGTTTGAATAAATCATGGAAATCTTAATCCAAGATAGTTGTACCCTGAAACAGAAGGTCGGGTGTTGCAAAGTCTTTATATTTGATTAATTATCTAGTATTTAAATATTTTAAAGACTAGGTTGATGAAATGTATCTAAAGGGAGATATTGATATATCTTTGCACAAGCACATGGTTTCTGTTTTTACAAACAGTGACTGCCAGTTACCTAGATGATGTCGGAGTCGGGTGTCTAAAATTAGTTCGGCTAAATGAGTTATACTTCAGGATTTTTTGGGGGACATTTTTTTTAATGCCAGATAATGAATAAAATAAAAATAATGCAACGATTGAAATTTACCTTTAAGTTAAAATATTGATAATCTTTGCATGTTTTACTAACATTGAAATTTGTATTACATCAAGCAAAACTATATATTATTGTTATGGCTGTTGGTGCACTATTTAATGTATATCATGTGATTAAGAAAGATGTAAATAATGATGTTTTTAAATACCGGTATACATTTATAAAAATTAAATTTTTTCAAGAAAATGTCTGAAAACTTTTGTCCTGTCTTGTTTGTCTTTTTTTTTTTCATTACTTTTTGTGGGAATGGTGTGGACTTGAAGACTGGGTTAAATGGTTTTGCAAAACATTTCCAGCCGAAAATACCAGAATATTGTCAAAAGTTGTGAATTCACATTAATTAATGGAATATTGGTACCAGGAGTGCTGAAGATTAGGATGACTTGTACGAAATATAGCACAATTATTGTTACCTGATCTGTCCAAAAAAATTAAAGTTGGCAGTATGAAAATAAAGTAAACTCAAATGACCATAACTTTGGTTACATATAGACTGATAGATTTCCTGATGGGGAATCCCAATAAAATTCCAATGTGTTTATGTGGGATTCCAGAATATCAACATAAATGGCCCATGAAGTTTTGACAGGAGGAATCCATGATTACAATATTATACAAAGATAGGTTGCAAGGCAACGAAACCTACGCCCACAGCAGCTAAATCGTCCATGTAGTCAACAAGAGTTATCGCTTATTATTACTTTTTTCGGTGATAAAACACTAAAATCTGATTAAGAGTAACAACTCATTAGGTTATTATCAGAAAATCATTAGGATTTGTTTGGCTTGTATCAAGTTCTCCTTCATGCTAATGTTTAGTATATGAAACATTTCATATCATGGATGTAGCTGTTCTCATTATTAAAATTTATATCAAGGGCCATAACTCTGGCACTAATTGGATATTAACTTTTGCCTAGAGCGTTCGCAAGATTTTTCAAAGTGATCAAGGGCCATAACTCTGACAGTAAATATCAGATATTGCTGAAAATCAATAGGATTCTTCGTCTCCTGACCTTTCGGAGGAAACCCACGAGGTTGAGAAGGGCCGCTATCTTCATGTCACATACGCTCACACTAGGGCTCGAAACCACAGCAAGCCAAAGGTGACCGGCCAGCTAGAGGTCGAAGCCCGGTACTCTAGATCATCCAAACCCCCTAATTACTTTTGAAATTTTTAGATGAAGTATTTCCCCTCCCTTTAAACATACATTATACAAAAGGGGGGGGGGGGCAATGGTTAGGAGGTGCGTGCTGTGTCTAGCGCCTGTCATTGAGTCAACTGTGTGGTTTCGAATCCACGGTTGTACGTGTCAAGGAGTAGGGTCGCCTGTCCAACCTCGTTGGTTTTCTCCGGGTCCTGCGGTTTCCTCCCACTGTTAAAGACCCCTACGCGCAAGCGAATTAATGAAATAAAATTAAACCATATGTTAGTCCCAAAATAACCGAGTTTGAGTTGACATTAAACCCTATTTCTGTCTCTTATACAAGAGCTAAATCTGTCTATTGTAGGCTTTTCTTTAGGTCTGAAATATTATCTAAATCATCAATTAGACATGAATTAACTTATCCAGACCATAATCAACTGCGATATTTACTCGATTATAGAATCCCATTTGCTGCTCGATTTTCATTCATGATCAAATCATGAAATGGATAATCTAGACTATCTTTTTTATCGTACCTACATTAGTAATTATGATAGAGGCTAGGCCTAAAATTCAATCGCTAAATTCTCGGTTCAGAGTGGATAAATTTGACTTAAATTTCAGCAAATTCCCTTTACATTATGTAGTTTTAACTATTATAGTGCGAACCGCAGCACTTTATCTAATCTCCAAGAATGCAATTTTAATCTACCACTGCAATCCCTGACGACAACTTGTTCTAAGCATATATACTCTTCCCCTACCCCTTTTGATGAAACTTAAAATATATGTTTATGTCCCAAAGATCTCAGTTCCTTACGATATTCGTGCATTTCAGACCATAACTTACTGGATTATGGTCCCTGATGTATATTTGTCATGAAGTTGAAAACTTGACCCGCATGTATTACGAAACGGTGTTATTAAATAACACAGAGATAGAGAGGGAAATGGGGTATAACGTCCACTCGACACAAACTAGGGCATTTCTGGACTAACATATTAATATGGTATAATTTTATTTCAATAATTTGCTTGCGGGTAGTGGTCTTTAGCAGTTGGAGAAAACCCACGAGGTTGGACAGGCGACTCTACTCCTTGTCACGTACAACCGGGGATTCGAAACCACGCCTTGTGATACAGCGCACACGTGCATTACCATTCGGTCATCCAACACCCATTTTCTCCGGGAACAGGTCATATAGAATTCTATAGACATTTTTTTTAATTCTTATTTTGGGAATAAATATAAATGGCCAATGATTTCTTCTAAATTGATAAGCTTATTTTTTTTCTCTCATGAATGAATCTGAATTATGTTCATGAAAAGCCAGTCGGAACAAGGACAAGTTGTTTTCTTGGTATATAACTAAAATACAAGGGGTAATAAAGTTAAGTTAAAAACAGCATCATTCTCTTCAGTTTCTTGTGAATACTAACATTAAGTTGTTATACACTGAATTTTTGAATTTTTAAAATACAGCCAATGACCATACAGTTTTCAAAAGATTAAATTGTTTAATTAGTTTGTTGACAGTCATGCACGATTGACCTGTTGGTTTCAACAAATTATACAATTTGAGAACAGAATCTGCTATAGTCACTAAAATCTAACTAGAAGGATTACTCAACTTACCAGAGGATACGATTTAATTCTATAGAAACAGAAGCGTTTTATAGCTGAGGCCCTGAAGGCGCCAGCCTCCTCGCGAAAAAAAAGTTTAAAAAAATAAAATGGGTGAAAAATGCTAAAACAGATGAGAAAAATGAAATGTACCCTAGTTAGGGAGGGCCCTAAAGGCAGACAAAAGGGGCCCCCCATCTGACAAAAGTGCCCCTTTGGCCAAGGGAAAGGGCCCCAGAGTCCGATTCAATCGCTTTCTACACGCTACTGAATGAGAATTGGTATGGAAAATCACCTGAACCTATATTTTGGCGTTTTATTTTTATACATTCTCAGACTTTCATTTTTGAGCCTCTGTTTAATTCGGGATTGTCCCTTTAAGTTTCCATTGTACTTACAACTTACCCAACATATACTCGCTCGTAAACACAGACGGACAGGGACGATGACCTTATACGTCCACATGAAAATGTGGGAGAATAAAAAAACAAACAAATAGCACTCCTTGTAATTGTTTTTAACAACTGTTGAACATATAAAATATTATGAAATCTGTTTACATTGTTAGAAAAAGAAAATATAAAAAATGGATATTTTGTCAATAATCAGTTTCTAATTGAGCACTAGATTTCTGGTGGGAAAAATATTCCAGATGATCATGTATTGAAGGGTAGACAATTGTCACAAACTTCTGTGCAAAAAAAATACTTTTCATAACAAAATGAAACCTAACGGTTTTATAGGGATATAACAAAGTCTTTTAACTTAGACCATACTTTGGTTTCTGTTTTACGTCGTTTATACTTATACCATATTTACATTTGTTATTACTTTATTTATAATGTACTTAGAGTCAGACTAGAGTTACGGTTGGACTACATTGAAAACGTTGTGTTTAACTGACCAGACTTGATTCCTCAATTACATGCAGTCAATTAATGAAAAGCATTGTTTCTTTCTTTGGCAATAATGGATTTCGCCAACGAAATAAAGATCTAATTTTATTTAGATTGATATATATATACAGTTAACCACCTCAAAAATGTCCCCCAATAACATCTATTCTGTTCTACCCACAAGTCAGAAAAAAGTTGTTTAAGTTAATTGAGTTTCAGAATTACTGTCAATGCTTTATTGTTACTGTTGCAATTATTATATAACACATGGGTATATTTATGTTGACAAAAAATAATGCTAGACATTCCTTAATCCCTATGTTGCTGGATTTTGCTTAATCCTGGATTATGTGTATAATTGCATCGACAATGATTATAACATTATTAACAAGCTTCACAATAATACTGTGTAATTATTGATTAAAGAGAGTTAACCTTTATATCTGTAATAAATGTACAAGCTTCATTATTGTCTGTAACAGTCACAAATAGTTGAAGAAGCAACAGTTTATTACCGGGAGATAATTATGCAATATCTTTTCAGAATGTCTGATACATTCTTGTTGGTTTTGTAAGGGGATACTCGATTGAACATTCCGGAATATTGACAATCGAGTCAAAAGGGGGATTTCGGGCTACAACGCAAGCACCGACTGCATAAAAAAATTTCCTCTGTCAGCCATAACAGCTGAAAAAGATTGGTTGTGTTTAATTACGTCATGATTCTACTCTCATTACTTGTGTTGTTAGGACAGGAACGAATTCCACTCGATTGCAATTCTCTCCATTCGGGACGTTAGTGATTGGCAACCGAGCATCCCCATTGGTTTAATAAGGGGAGCTAATGATTAAAGGGAAATAATCATCACAATAAATGGCCATGTAACAAGTCAATGAAATCTATTGACAGTGTCCGTAATAATCGCACAGGTTCAACAATAATATCAGTTCGCCCTGACATTTCTAGCACTTTTAAAAGTTTCTGTTTCAGTTCTTGTTGATGGTCTAGGTTATCCAATGGCGCCAACGCCACATCCCACAAACCATTGGCACATGTCACAAGGATTTTTTGCATTGATTTTAACTTGGCACAAGTCTGGGTGATGGTGATAAGACTGTCCATATTTAGAATATTGGCAGAAAGGTCGAGCACTTTTAAATATTTCAGACATTCCTTGATAGTAACACAGAATTCGGGAATGATCGCGTCCGAGAGGTTATTTTCAGCTAAATTAAGAACACAAACATTCGGGAAATGTCGCATAGTTTTTAAGAGGTAGGTCTGAGAAACACGACTGATATCGAACATAGAAAAATGTGTGAGTTTACTTGCATTTAGTTCTCGTAATGACTTTGCATGATGGGATTTGCTCAAACTATCCAAATCGTCCTCATCAATGTCACACCCGCTAATGTTGAGATATTCAAGCGGAATAGAAAGGGCATCCAGTACTTCCCCTAAACATCCTAGCACATAATTAGAACTAATATCCAGTCTTTTTAAATTCACCATACTGGAAAAAAGAGACACAAGTTTACTTCGCCCTTGAGTACGACTTCGTGTTTTGCCTTTCTGTAAGTAAATACTACACTCCTGGATGTCCAAGAATCGAATGTTTACAAATTTCTGTAAATCAGAAACAACGGTGAAAAATATATTTTCTTCTAGCTGTGATAAACAAATACCATCCAATGTCTGAAAAAGAAAAAAAAGAAGAGTTATGGAGAGTGTGATATTAAAATCTCAATAAACTCAAGATGGTTGACTAGGTAGTAGTACTAGGCCATTGACACATGTAAAATAAACCATTTTAAAATACAGTTGTGACGTCATCCTTTGATATTGGAAGCCATTGTGGCTAACTGAGAAAGATGCTGGCTCCCTATTCTTGAAGTCATGGGCTCAATCCCAGTGCTGGACAATAAAGTTCATCGTGATTTCTCCTTGTCAGTGATGCGGGCAGAGGGGCTGACAACGACAGCTGTCTTATCGCCCGGATCGGATGGAAAACCGAGGTCCTGTGTACAAATTGGCATGCTTGTAAAAGATACCCTGGGAAATGGAATTCGATAAAAGAATATGCCATAGCGCCGAGAGGGGCAATAAAACTACTGAGAAAACCTTTGTAAAAAAGAGTAGTTCGAGCAAGTAAAAAGTCTTCATAAGAATATGGGGTATTATGATAACAACTGAACTGCAAACATTCTAACAACAGGCTGTATAACTATTTTACAGGGTTGAATTTGAAATAATTAATTTATTCCATTTCTTTGGAATTTTCTTTTATAGAAAGTGGAACAAATATAACATATGATAAAAAACTGGAATAATCATGAAATATGATAAATACCTGGGTGTCTTGCCCTCTAAGAACTATAAATGGTGCCAGAGAATCTAAAATCTGTTCTCCAATCTGTAGATCAGACCTAAAATACAAGTAAAGTATCTTTATTTGTCAGGGTCCCCAGTCTTCTTTGTGTCTGTGTGTGTGATAAGAGGGGGGGGGGGGGGAGATTTTGCCAAATTATAAGATCAGACCAATTTGATGACAATAGGCTAGAAAACACATTTAGCGTGTTTTGTTTTAATTTGTTTTCACAGTGGATTAAGCAGACTACATAGACAATACCTGATCTGTAACCTAAATTGTCTATGATATCACCCTAGGTGGAAGTGGACGTTAAACCCCATACAACAACAAAGATCGTAAGTTGGCACTGCCAAGCAGGATACGCCCACATTTTCGAGAGTTGGATAGAGAACAAGCAAAACCAAAAGTGAATTTTCCTACAATGAAAGGCTATATTTCATTAAATTACAATTTGATATGCGCAAATATCTAAGAGAATCAAGATCTTTAGGTTATAAACATGCATTTCAAGTTTCATCAAAATCAAATTAAAATTGTGACCTATACTGGGTCCACAACCTTGATATACCATATTTTAACACTATTAGCGTACAAACGGCAGTCATTTTGTCTGGCAATTATGGTCCGATTTCCCTGAAATTCAAACTCAGCCTTCCGTATAGTGTAACGGTGATAGAGTCAAGCGTTTTTTTAAATCGGATAATAATCGTGACCTCCAGAGGGACCATAGGCAATTTTTCGGACAATCAGGGGCCATAATTCAGGAAGTTATGATCTGATATGTGCAAGTAACGAAAAGAACCAAGATCTTTGGGTTATTACCATGCATTTCAAGTTTCTCATCAAAATTGAATCAAAATTGTGACCTATACTGGGTCCACAACCTTGATATACCATTTTATAAGAGTATTTGCGTACACGCGGCAGCTATTTTGTATGTCAATTTTGGTCCAATTTTTCCGAAATTCGAACTCAACCTTCCTTAGGGTGTAACGGTGATATAATCAAACAATTTTTTAAATCAGATAATTATTGAAACCTCCAGAGGGACCACAAGCTAAACCAAGACGATTTTGCGTATAATCAGGGGCCATCATTCAGGAAGTTACAATCTTATATGCGCAAATATCGAAAGGAACCAAGATATTTGGGTTATAACCATGCATTTCAAGTTTCATCAAAATCAAATTAAAATTGAGATCTCTACAGGGTCCACAACCTTGATATACCATTTTTTAACAGTATTCGCGTACGAACGGCGGCCATTTAGTATGGTAATTTTGGTTTGATTTTTCCGAAATTTGATCCGATACATGCCAATATTGAAAGCAGCCAAGATCTTTTGGGGATAAAACTATATTTCAAGTTTCGTCAAAATCGGACAAGAATTGTGACCTGTAGAGAGTCCACAAACAATTGTGGACGGACGGACAAGGGCGACGACATAATACGTCCACATGAAAATGTGGGCGTATAAAAACTGTGACCTAGAACGTATCTACAATATCACCCTTGGTGGAAGTCAACGTAAAACTCCATGAACGATAAACGAACGATTTAACCTAGCACATTTTGTTTCCAATTTGGCTATTTGATATCATAAGCGTTTGCCATTTGAAGCCAGTTATTAGACAGAATTGCTCTATGGCCATTAAGGGGAAACATGGTAATTTCAATAGCTACCTGATCTGTAGATAAGAAACTTGAATGTAAACAGGGGTGATATGACGTAAACAATTGCTGATCAGATAATCCATAAAAAATGTATTTCCTGTGAGGAACAGCAGTGAATCTAGTTTAACTATCATTCTTTGTCGTCTTGGTAACGCTATTCTAACATTGGTATTTTTAATCATCTCATGTTCTAGGATATCACGGAGAAGATTTGGTAGGATGTCGTCTGTCAATCTTGAAGCTTCAACGCCTGAAAATGTTTTAAAAATGAACCAATCTTTCAAAATCATAAATCTCAGATATATAAAAAAACAATTTAATTTTTTTTCCAAACATAAATTCTTATTCAATAATTCTTCTCAAGTATCTTGGAAGTAACAATTTTATAAACTCCCGCAGTTTTTTGAAGGGTGGCTTTCAAGTGTTCAGAATCAAGGGCAATAACTATGCATAAAACTTTAGATCAAGGTGATCCAAAATATCCATATAGATGTCACATCTGACATCTGAATACTATGGCATTCTGTGAAATCCGACATCATTTTCATTATTACAGTACACATCACACGGAAGTATGAAATTCCGCCTAGGTCCGCGTTTTTTCCGCTCAAGAATCGCGGTGTTTTCTCATTTGCACTGCGCGGAAATCTAGCCATTCTGGGCGGAAAAAACGCGGCGGAATTATAAAAAAAGTCGGCGGATTATAGTCCGCGAAAATTGAAAAAAGTCGGCGGATTATAGTCCGCGAAAATATAAAAAAGTCGGCGGATTATAGTCCGTGAAAATAAAATATAGTCGGCCGAGAATGGCCAGCAATATTTAGATGAATGTCATCCATAATATTGTTACTGTGGCATTGAACAATAACTCATTTTAACTGTTCGCCTGTTATGCCCAATGGCTTGCAGTATATATTCTTCGCAGATTGATTATGAATAGTAACTAAAACCTACCGATACATGAATATCCTAAATCTATCATTTATTCCTGTTTCTCATCGGTATTAGAATCTTGAATCATATCACAAAGCAAATGTACTGTGTGTAGCTATTTGGGTGTCAACAGTTAATTTTGCACGCAGACAATGAAACCATGTTTCGTGAATTATGGTAGCACTATCGGAAAATGGGCGACAGCTTGTCTACAAATATATACCGGTAAAATCGGGGAATTCATGACCAGTATATTATAGGGTTGATTGGCCGGTAAAGGTGCTAACTAGTACTCATCAGTGTGGATAGAAGCCTATACGATTATTATTAATTAATGATTTTGACGATTGGTGTTTGATGTATTAACAGTGGTTGTTTTTTTTTTAATTAATTAAGCTTGAGATTGTAAATCCCGGCTTTGTTATTTTGTATTTTAAACTTCAAACCAATTCCGATGCAAGCTTGGATTGAACACATGTCGACTGGGTGACGCCACGGCAAAATCCTAAAAAAAAAAACTGTTCCCTTTCGTGTCCATTCATCGCCCGTATTTCTGTTATATCGTTTATAAAAAAGACATTAACATTTTCTGCTGTTCCATACGGTATTCTGTTTGTCATAACCGGCAATGCAAACCCCAAACGTTCAACGTTAACGATGTTTTAAATTAAATAGCATACGTATCGTTAATATTTCTTTCTATTTCTACATCATATATTTCTGCTATTCCGTATAACAGTTCTAACACGTCCCCGTTCAAGGACAGTGGTACTGTTGTCAGTCAATTCATACAAGAGTTTTCATTGGCTCAATATCAGTCATTAATATTCAGGGTGTGATTACAGATAAACTGACATAAATTGACGTTCTTCAGTCTAATCTGTCGGCGAATCCACTTAACGTATATCATTCACATAGTCAATTCGTTCTCAATTTGTGTTACGTTCGACTCACCAAAATTAAATTCACAACCCGCGACACTGTTACCGTACTCTTGAGCAGTTCGTCTCGTATCCATTCTGAATAAATAATTTTTTAAATTTGAAGGTTCGTTGGTATTTTTTATACATTGCTGTAAATTTTACATCTAGCCGTTTCAAGTTAAGGATAGTTTCATACATGTACAAAATGGATTCGCCGAAAGATTCATTATTATAATTTACCGATACCGTCAATTATCAAAAGAGATGTCAAAGTATTTTGATTATACTGCACACGTAGATGCAGTACATTCAATAACCTGTATCTATAACTCAAATGGTTTCTCAATTAGCAGAATGTCAAAATAAAGAAAACAAAGTTACACTTTTTTGTACACAAGGGACAATAACACTCTTGCTGGCTTGACAGGTCCAGAAAAAAATTAGCCTTATTCTAACTACTAGATGTTCAAATGTCCTACCTGTTGTGTTAATTATCCATTACATCCTTATTTACTTTGTCCAGAGGGTTCGAAAATATGTTTCAATCCAAGTTGCATTTGAAAGTGTTTACGTAAAGCTTTTCAAACCATGTAGTTGAATTTTTCCAATTTTCTTTTTAAATTCGGTGTGTTAAGAAGAAAATTGTATCATCAATTAATTGAAATATTGTAAAATAGTACTATTTGTTAACCAGAATAAAGATTGGGACATGTAATAACTTAGAAAATGCATAACCTTTCTGTTAGACAATTTATTCTACACTGTTTGATGTGTGTGTGCTAGTAATGCACGCTTTCCTTTGATGTGTTTTCTTTGAAGTCGCATTAAACCCACGTGGCGATAGAAGACGACTGTCTTTCAGATCCCCTGTGAATTCGCGTGTCCGTAGATATTATAATAATAACGATGATGGATTCGCCGACCAGTTGTTAAGTAAATTTAAATCTTCATTGAATATAATTATGTGATAGAACACCGAATACACCAAGAAACAATCATCCAATAATATATTTTCGTGATGGCATCGCCATAGCTGAATTCCAATGACAGGTGACATATCGGTGGCGAACTAGGTCAATATATTTGAATAAAGCAGTTCTAAATAGCGCTGAACATTATGATGTTTTTTATTTTATTTTAAACACATTCCGACAAAGGCTTGGTTTGTAAAATACTGTCGTTTTTATTGAAGGCTATATCATAATCGTACGGATTTTTTTTATTTTGAAGCAATTTCAAGTGTGGTTGTCATTTGACAATTTGGCCGTGTGCCTATCATTGGCGGATGAGTGAATAGTTGGTGATGGACAGAAAACTACAAATTGTGTTAGAAAACTGCTAATTAGATATCAAATTAATAAACACAAAATATTTTACCGAATATACGAAGACAGTATTTTATTCTGAAATATTATGAACTTCAAGCTTGTACGTGGATTAAATACAACTCAACTAACGCGTCATGTTTTTATTACTAATCCATTACAATTAATTGCGTGTGTATTTAATAATAAACAATGGAGTACATGTTTTTTTACCAATACGTAAGTGATTAACAGTTTATTCGACAATATATACAATTGTTTGACTTTATCCCATGATTAAAGAAGTTGTCGATGTTTATTATTGGCTCAAAAGTAATTGATTTAATTGCGTCGGAACCCCCTTTTAGATATATGAAATCACATTAAAACATCAAAGAGAGGCCACGTGCGATTATATTCTTTGATCTTTGATACACGGGACATTTCTGCACGCAAAAGGCAACAGATACAAGTTGACAGGATGTACAATTGATTTGAGGTTCATGTGGAATGCAGTTATTCTTTTCTTAAATAAAATGAGTGCCTTGGATTTTTGTGTGGATTTGATAACGGTTATACTTGACTAATATTCTATGACATCGTAGACTTGTGTCGCGTTCATTTAATTTTTACGGTAAGTACGATCTTATGTCTGATTTGAAAGCGCTTTCGACTCCCGTTGCAAGTTCTATTTGTCTTATATCTATTTGTAAAACCGGTAAACTAAATACCGTTATAGTTTGCAATTTAAAAGTCTATCTTTGCCGTGATTTGAGAGGAATTCTTAACTGCGCACTCTTAATACAGTAAATATGCCAAACAATTTGAACGCGGGATAAATATCTAAACATGTATTGTGTTATGCATACGTGTCCTTCAAAATGTTCTAGACACGCATAGCGTGCAGAATATGTGAACACACGTGTTCTTGCTATACAACAATTCAATTTACACGGACTAAATACCGACCCGTGCGTGGATATACATGTACTTCTAGATGATTCTTGAATAAATTTAGTAAAATATGCCGTACATTGTACATGTTATAAAACACAAGAGTCGGCGATGCTGTTATTTATATATTAATGACGACACCTGTTATACTGTGCATTGTTGTTTTCGGAATCTGAAACAATTTGACTTCTAAATATGGATACAAGGACAGCGTAACAATACAGTGTAGGCACGTGAAAATTCAACATATTAAATTTCTCACTACATGTAGATACATTTCAATTTCCTCGGCGTTCTAACAAATCCACGCTAGTCGGTGGTTTAGAAAATCCGCCGTGGTCGGTGGTTATGCAAATCCGCCGTGGTCCGCGATTTACTCAAATTCGCGGAGGAAATTTAGAGCGGAATTTAGAGCGGGGGCTGAGCGGATTAATAAACTGAGGTCCGCGATTTTTCATTTCCGCCCAGGTCGGACTTAAGCGAAATTTCATACTTCCACTTGGTTTGTACTGTACTTCAGCCAAAACAGCTTTGAGTAATCTTTGTTCTGAATATTCCGAACTATGACATCCATCAGCCGTCCCGTCACATGATTTCCATTGAATCAACATTGTCTAAATAGACCTTCAATTGGTAGGTGTAAAGCCACAAAAGATTAACAGGCAATCACCAATCAATTATCGGTGAGATTAAAACACGATCGCGTAGGTCTTTTTTGATTACTTTGATAATTTTGTAATCTCTTGTAAGAGACAATTGGTATTTGATTGAGTTGTCAGTCAAATGGTACACCAATCGTAAGGCTTGGACGACAAGTGGTATTTATTCTGATTGGCTTGAACAACTCAAATGACACATTATCAAAGAACATGTGACGGGACATAGAACAGCAGATTATAAATGAACATGTGACGGCAAAGACAGTGTGCAATCAAGACGGAGACTATGAAGAAGATAAATTAACGACGTATTCAAAATTCCTACGCATGCTAAATAAAGTAAAAACGTTGCGATGGTACAGAAAGGTTTATCATTTTTAAAGGGAATATCGTTCTGGGGATTTAAAGCCACATTATAATAATACTTCTGGTTTTGAGAGAACTGAGTATTCGGACACTCTGCGTAATCTGACATTATGACGATACAATGCAATCAACTGTAGTTTCTATTTTTGTTGATGATGTCATGAAAATAGGACGTTGTCAAGATTTGTAAACATAAAAGACTCATTGGCCCATTACTTACCTGCAGTTTGAGCAATCACTTTAGCTAATTTCTTCGGGTTAAGTTGGGATTTGGTAAGAGATAAAATTGGCCACATTTTTACAATAAGTTTACAGAACATTGCATCTACAATAAAAACAGAAATTAAATGCAATGGAAACAATAACATACATTTTATTTTCCATAAAACTGTTATTTAAATTTTCTATCCTCTAGCATCAGTATGTCTATCAACAACTTTTGTTGTTTGGGTTGTCATGACAAAACGTGGGAATTTGGGCCATTTTATGCTCCAGAGAGAAATAGACAGAGAGAGAGAGAGGTGGGTTTAACACCACTCGACACAAAGTAGGTAATTTGGGGGACTTACATATTTTATTTCAAAAATCAATAGCTTGCACGTAGGGATCTTTAGCAGTGGGACGAAACTGGAGGACTCGGAAAAAACCTATGAGGTTGGACAGGCTACCCTACCCATGGTCGGTTACATTCAATTAGAGAATCAAAACCACACCACTTGACTCAATGACAGACCATGTGATTTCACAAGCACATGTTAAACCACTAAACAACACAAACACCCATGTGACATTGACTACATAGATAGAAACTATCAATATTATATCTATCAACCATTCTACTGGTGAAGATAAACTTAGGGACTTATATTGTAATCAACATTTACTAAATCATAACCTGGATCTCACAGTTCGATCTCACAGTAAGTGCTCGAAAGTAGCCACGGCATAGTGCAAAACTGTAATAAAAGCTGAAAAAAACACTGATAAATTACAGTTGATTGTGGTATGATATTAGAGGGAGACAATACAACATAAACTGTCTTACTTAGTTTAAATCCACGGAGATCCACACATTTTATTTTACAGCGTTTCTTTCTTCCCACAATTCCTCGAAATACCACAAGATCATAGCCCATTTCTTCTTGAAATATTTCTGTATATTTAACATCACCATACAGAATTTCACGAAAACTGTAAATAACAAAATTAAGAAATTAATAATTCAAAATATTTTGGATTGATCAGAAATAAATTAACCTCAAAGACCAACTTTTAAGATCTTTAAATCTGACAATCACTTGCCAAAGTCAAAGCTAACAAGTACATGTAATAATGATGCAGCCAGTTGGAGGAGACAAAATAGACAATAAGTTTTCTCCCACATACAGACCCCTTTGCGCAAGTGAATTACGGTAATGAAATATATACATGTTCTTTAAATGGCATTTAGTAACTGGATAGAATAACAACAAAACACATACTTATGGAAAACAGCTACTAGTGTATTTAAGGCGTTGTTTCGTCAAATACATGTACTAAAATAAAAAGCTTATACAGTGCACCACACCCCATCACTGGAGCCAGGGTATTATTTATTTTTTTAAAGAAAACTGCTTGGTTTCTCATATCTAACAGCAATAAAAGTATTGTTCAGAAAGTTGTAAAATCGTTCACAACAAAAAGCATATGGTTTTTACTATCCCCTAGTATAAACATATCCATTTTGTTATCAGGAGGAGTTTCTAGTTTACAAGTTCAGACTCAAGGCTCTATCAATAACCTCGAACCTGAGCTCTCATAAAAGTGTCCAGTGTAATAAATATTATTCAAAGGGTCGTGATTACCTTGCTTTCGATCAAAAATATAACTGTTGGTTGATTTGTTTCATGCAAAGAATAAAGTAGAACAAGAAATATTGATCAGAATACATTTGTATAACCAATTTTGTTGAACAGGTGAAAGATTGTGCTAATAAATAATCTTCCTAATGGAATTCACACATCAGGTAAGTGCAATACAACACTTTTCTTCAACCTAAATGAGACCTATACTTTATTATATTATAATCATACCCGGTTTTGATCTTGTTGTTACCTACTATACCTACCATAAATCAGAAAGTGGCCAGTTGGCAATTAAACAGCTAACAGCTGCTGGTTGGACATTATCAATGGCAGCTCGTAATAACGTTGGTGCCAGATGACATGGTGCTGTTTCTATAGCCAACTCCGCTAACTGAGGCGATTTGTTGATTGCCTTACAACTCAACAGAACCAATGCTTTCACTTTATTTTTCGTAGGTTTATCTTTATTAGATGGTGGATTCACTTTCAGTCGTTCATAATCGATTCTATCTGATGCTTTAAACATGGTCTGTAACAAAAATAAATTTGTTTTGAAGACTTTAATAACATTCCAACTAACACTTGTACTTAGTGGTTGGGATAATTAGGAGATGCATCAATGAATGTTAACAGAACTAGTACTTGTACTTTCCCGTATGGCGGTGTTGGGTGGTTTAATGGTTAGCATGTGTGCGCTGTATCATAAGGTCTGTGGTTTCGATTCTCTAGCCTGTCCAACCTCGCTACCAATCCACGGCATACAAAGCAAAGTTTTTTTGTGGAAAATATTAAAAATGAGTTGACAACGATCAAAGAAGAACAAACCGCTGTTACTATATGTATATATCAAATAAATTTTAAACAGTCTTTTAATTAGTCCAAATTGTCACCAGGCTGAGTCTGAAAAGTCATCAAGTAAGTCCAAACTGTCTTCATGTTGAGTCTGAAAGGTCGTCTGCGTTGAGTATGACGCACGACCGAAATGTCGTGCTACCCGTATTCAAACCTAAACTTGTACATTGTTTTCCCGACAGCATTAATATTTTACAAGGCTGCAAATTTATTGAAGATAATATCAGTTTGACCCTTGCTTCCCAACTCAAAATTAAGATACACGTATTCAACTTAAATAAAGTACATTTCTCTTAAACAAGCTGTGTTCAGGAAGACATTGAATAATTGGCACACAAGAAGGGGTTTCAGGTCAAAGTTTCAAATGAGAGAAAAAAATATTTTAAATATTTTGTGAAAACATACATAAAATGCTACCCAATTTTTTTATTTCATCAAAACATTCTAATTAGATCCAAAGTTATGGAATTTTAAAATCCGAGATAGACTTCAATAATGTAATTAAAATGCTCTATACCAGTCAATGCATGGCATGGCACCAAAAAAGTGATTTTCAGTCATATTTGAGTGACGTCGTAAGCGGTATTTCCCCTTTAGAATCGTTAGTACCAATTTTAAAACTGAAATCCGATCGTTATTGTCAGCTAAGATTTATTAAAATCGTAATAATTTGATGATAATATGTCAAATATTTATAGTCTGGATGATACCTTAAGAATTTTTTTTTATATTTAGTCAAAATTTAGCAATTTTCAGTCATCAAAACAGATAAATTCCATTTTCTACAGCTATAATTGTGCAATCTCGAGGTAATAGCGACAATAATAATATTCACAAAAATGTTATCTATCGTTTGATTGGTTCTATATGAAAATCTCCCGGAAACTAACAAACGGATTCACCAATGAAGTGGGTTGTAGCAATGCCATCAGAGCAGTATTCTCCCGCGCTCGTCTCTTGTAAACGAAAGCACTTTTCCGGTAACACAGGGGCTTAAATAAAAATGTCACCCACAGACTGTTGATTAAAAAATTTCAGACCGAACCCGGATACACTGGGCAAAACTGGCAATGCGCATGCCAACTTACCAAATCTCGCTGGCGAGATTACGCGTCTCTTAGAACTATTTCTATGACGCGTTCAATAAATGACGTCACATATTTTTGACGTCAAAGAAAATAATTTTTACACTTTTTTTTGCGCTTTTTTAAAACAGAATTACAAAGGTTCTATATTTGTCATCAGCTTCGCTATACTCTGGCAATGCCTGTTACATATTAAAACAGTAGGCTACTATAGACGAAAGTCTGAATTTTTACAAATGTAAAGTTACGCAAAAATTTCCACGGGCATGCTCATGCTACATGTATTGTGTTGTAATCGTGTGTGTTCAGACTTCTTTATTTTTTTATTTATTTCTCAAAAAAAAAACTTTGAAATATATAGTATCACAAACATATTGGCATAAGATGGTGCATACATAATATTAGGCATTGACAATAGGGCCGTAAGTTAGAGCAATTACCATAGATTATTGAAACCCTGGACATAAACTCGAACATGAACTGAATTATTTAAAAAGTCAACGAGTTATTTCCTGGTCGTAAAAATGCCATGAAAAGTCCGCCATTTATGTTTCTTTCTCGTAAATTCTCGCGAGGGTGGTTTCCAACAATTTCATCCATGCAATAAAACGAAAAACGCCCATTTATTGTAACAGTTTTGATTTAGAAAAACGGTTCTTCACTAAATTTGTTCGGAATATAGCCTAGAAGTTGTTTGAACTAGCATCAAACAGTACTCTTTTCGGCGAATATATTTTTTTAAAATTGATATTATCACGTGACATCGATCACATGATACGTAATCTTACAATATGGCGGACTGTCATTTTGGAAAAAAAAAATCATTGATTTTTATATCGAATGAATTGAATATCAAAAAAATATTAATCTGTCAAGATACTAAGTGATTATGGCTGGAAACAACATAGCCAATAAATGTCTGGGAACAATAATGGAGTATTTTTGCTGGTCAAAATTTACAGCTATACAAAAGATTTTATGTGTTGGAGTCTGTATATTTATTTGTGCTGCTGTCATCGGTTATTGGTTCTCATTCGTCATTTTTTGTGCCTCGATATTTTTATCAAATATTATAGTTTCTTATTTTGTGAAAAGAAATGTTCCAATTCAGTCTGAGTATTTGTTGTATTTTGTGCGTTCTGTCAACAGCGTTTGCCAATTATTCCAAGTAACTGAATTCATCAAAAGTGATAAAACATCGCACAGCTCTGATGAAGACCATTCAAATAAATGTAAAATTGACAGAGAGTTAGGGATATTAATTGATCTCATAGAGCGTGATTATATCAAAACTTGGTATGTGCTCTTTAGTGACGAAAAACAAGTAACAAACGAATCTCGTATTTTATTTAATGAAGCTAGTCAAAATCTAAAAATGAGAATTAGGCATCTAAAGCGTGAAATATGTGCCAAACAAATTATAGATCTCTACCGAAAACACATCACCTCATATCAAGTAGCTAAATGGACATTCAACAGTTTAAAAGAACTGAAAATAAGGAAAGGGAGTCTGACATCTCAGGGTAAAAAGGTATCTAGACCTTCATCCATCGAAGAAGCCTATCAATTGCAATTTCATCCAGCACTAACTGACCAACAAAGTGAAGAAAATTATCTCCGAAATGTTATAAAATTGCTCATATGTAAACTCTTCCCCCAGAATTTTATTTTTTGCCGCGGTGCTCAAATACTTATTAACGAAATCCTGCTGGCCAATATCTTTAAAGTTCTAATCAACAAATTTTCAGCTCCAGATTTCCTATTTTGGTGCATTATCAAAATTACTAGCAACGAATTGGACCAAGTCGAAAGTGCTACAAAATCAGAAATTTTAGATGATCATCAAAATATAGAAATCAACAAAAAAGAAGAATCAGAATTTTCAGAAATTGTCTCAGATCAAAATGATTTAAAAGATGACAATCAAACAAATGACTACATCATTCCACTGACCCTTCTAAAGCCTAGTCGATCTACAATTCCCATAGTTACCATAGAAGAGGCAGATAACTTTGAAGGGACAGTTCGTGAAGCTGTACATTTTGATATCGGGGATACCCATGCTTCAAATCAGAACATTGACACAGATTGGAAACCACAATCAATATTATATGATGACGACAATATTAGTCAATGTTCAGATTCATCTGCTCGCTCAGATATCGACACGTTTCATGACATTGAATCTGATGACATGTCATCACAATATGACATCATAGAAAGCGTCAGCGACAACAACGCTAAAGTAACGACCAAAAATAATGTTCTTAGTGATAATAATAAAACGGAAGTACATAAAGTTGACACTTCTATCACTGATACAACTTTGCCTTCATCAGATGAAAACAAAGAAAATTTGACCAAAGACACAACACCAGTATTAAGTGACAGCTCATTAATCTTTCAAGATGTCAGTATAACTGATACAGAAACAGCGACAGAATTTAGAAGTCAAAATAGTTATACGCTTTATATTGTTCAGGTTTGTTTTATTTGAAAATTTGCCATCTTTATGATACAAAAATACAGATACATGAATTATATAAGCCTAGATACAGGTACAAAATTTTTTTCAAATGTATGCGAGCTGGTTCGTAACTTACCTGTTTCATACTTGGTTCATTCAAACCTTACATGAGCAGTTTCGTACCTTGGTTAATTTCAAGAGAACAAGAGAACTAGCTTTAATTGTAATGTCTGCTATTATTGATGTTTGCCAACTCACGTTTTTTCCTCATCCACCATGTATAATGGCTCCTAAAGAAATTGTCATAGTCCTTGAATGGCATTTAATGATTGAGCACATTAAAAAACACAGCACAATTTATATATTTTGAACTTTAAAACAATAAAAGATTACATGTCAAAACGTTGTGCTATGTGTAAGCTTATAATATACACCAATGAATGTTTACATATAAATTAGGTTGTCTTTTTATCTGCCCACATGGAAATGTGGTCGGATATTGTCTTCGCCTCCGTCCGTCCGTCTGTCTGTTGGTCTGTCCGTCCACAATTTCTTGTGAACACTCTAGAGGCTAAAGTATCCAATTGAATTTATACACAGTGTTTAAGGTCATGAGACGAAGAAGCCTATTGATCACTTCAAAAAAATTTTGTGGATGCCCAAAGTCTAAAGTTAATAACCGATTGACTTTAAATTTACACGTGCAGTGTTTAAGGCCATGAGATGAATGAATGAAATGTGGTTTAACGTCCTACTGTTATGCACTTAACCTGAGCTAATTGAAGACGGGCATACGCCATACAGTGTGCTATGAGGAAATTTTGCCCGGGCAGCGGCGCTACGGCCTACTCTTATATCAAATTCCAACTGCCAAGGGATCTTTTACGTGCACTCCAATGTGTACACGGGACCTCGGTTTTTCGTCCCATCCGAACGACTAGGCAGCTGTCCTTGCCAGGCCCTCCTTCTGTATCACTGACAAGGGGAAATCACGTCGGAAAATCGAGATGAACTTTCTCGGCCAATGCAGGGATCGAACACTCGACCTCCAGGCTAGCGAACCAGCGCCTTATCCACTTAGCCACCGTGATCCCCAGCCATGAGATGAAGAAGCCTATTGATTTTCAGCAATTTCCTATAATTGCTGTCAGATTTATGACCCTTGATCACTACAAAAAATCTTGTGGATACTCTAGAGGATAAAGTTAATAATGAACATGTTTCATTACTGAAATAAGTAAAATATGCAACAACTCTTGTTGACTACCAGGACGATTCAGCTACTGTGGGCGTATGTTTTTCGTTGCCTGGCAACCTATCTTTTAAGAAATTGTCAATGGATGGATAAAAAGTAAAAGCACAAATTAAATTTTTTGAATGACTTACTAAAACATTGATATTTTTAAACTTGGTGATTCCAAAGTTAAAGATCTGATGATAGGATTGCATTCTTTACTTAATTATAATAAGAGTAACACTTCAAGTTGAACTGGGATTGATCCAAAGTTGATCTGGACTGTTACCATTATCTGTCTTCTACTAGGTCTAGGGAGTACATGACCTGATTAATGAATATGTTTGTTTATATTTCAGTTTGAAGCCATGTATTTTTCTGACAAAGGACCAGTTTTACGGTCTGGTACAACTAAACGACGCTTCCGTGAATTTGTCAATTTGAACTCCAGACTGGATAACAATAGCTATTATAAGGATTTATTAAAAGGTATGCTATGAGGCCATAAGGGCAGTATATGGACATGTATTTAGAAAGACCCCAACAATGTAACTGCATTGTCAGCGGAATTTTGTTAATTTGCGTGTGTCTCCCTTCAAGTCACAATACACCTTGATTCTGTTTCTCCCTAGTGCCATTACATCTAGCTGTTATCAATCAAATTGATACAATCAATAGACTTGCCTGCTACTGTTTTTAAACAGACACCTTTAGTTCCAAACAAGCAAACTTGTGTATTTGACATCTTTTCTTGCAATTTTAGACCTCATCTTCTTCTCTATCATTCAGTGTAAATTCTCAGTTAGAGTCACAGTGGCTCATTAAGTACCTTGGAGGTCCTGTGTTCGAACCCTGTGTTGACTAGAAAAGTTCATTATGATTTTCAGCCATATCAGTGGTGCAGGACGGAGGGGCAACTGGCAAAGAACGTTTTGTCTTTTAGTGTGCACATCATAGAATCCTCGGCAGTTGGAATTTGATATAAGAGTAGGCTGTAGTGCAGCTGTTCGGGCAAAATTTCCCACTGTATGACACATGCCAGTCCTCATTAGCCCAGTCTGTGTAGGGTGTTAAACCAATTTTTATATCATTTATCTCTTATTATTTTTTAGTTGTTAAAGGACCAAAGAGGTGGCTGAATTTGCCATTTAAAAATATGGACAAGGAGAGTGTGGAATCAAGAAAGGCTTTTCTTAATCAATTCTTGAAGGTGAGCTTCATGTTATATATGGTATTGTTAGTATTATAATATAATTTATATGTGTGGGAGTATGTTAAAATCAAAAGAAGTAACTTTTAGTCAAACAAATCCAATAAAGCCATTTAATTTCGAGCTCAATATAAATTTTCGAATGTCCTCCTAACCCAGTGTACAAGTGCATTATAAAGTTAAGAATAACGTGTGATAAAAAAATGTAAGTCAACCCTAAGATACTAAGTTTTTCTGCATGTACAATATATGGATTGGATTATAATATAATTTAATTTAACGTCTTCTAGTTATTGGTGGCGTGAGGTTTATATTCTTTGGAGTTAATTATTCTTTGGAGTAATTGTGTTGAAGGAAATAAATTAACCAAACTGATTTACCAGATTTTTATTTCAGAGTCTGATAGAAATAGAGGCTATATGTAATGGTCCTGAATTACGTGAGTTTTTAGCTTATGAAGGAGACAGCCATATTGCATTTGTTAAAAAATCTACAGAAATATCTGTACCAAGAATAGATAAGGTTTGTTTTTTTTTTACATTTATATATTCATTCGGTTTAATATGCATTTGGAATAACATTTTCTGACTTACCAGTTATTGATGTTGAGTTTAAAGATCGATTTAATTAGGTATGTAAGATGAATAAAAATTACATGTAGTCAACATCTTTGTTCACTAAGGTACCTACAAAAACAAAATAAATGTCCAACATACATGTATCTACTAAGGCATAGGTTTCATTGCCTGACAACCAATCTTTTTTGTGATAATATATAATCGGGCAATCAATTTTGTTAAATCTTTGTGGCAAGGTCTTTATAATTATTCATGGATCAGATTCTGAGTAAATCAAATTCTCTGATTTTATAAATTTAGTGACTCAGAAGACAGTAATTTGTATATGTTCTATCATATTAACAGATGTTAGTGAGGACAGTATCTGGAATGTTCGATAAAATCAAATCTTTACCAAGTCTATCTCAAGATGTAATATCTGGTATAGTCAGACGGGAAACATCCGTGGAGCGAAAACTGGAAGAGAAATCACCAGAAATAGATAAAATAGACCTGGAATTCGATCATCAGGTAATCATTTAATTTACTATTTTCATTCATATTGTGCACGCGCTGTATCATAAAGCCTGTCATTGAGTCAACTGGTGTGGTTTCAAATCCCCGGTTGTACGTGGCAAGGAGTCGCATCGCCCGTCAAACTTCGTGGGTTTTCTCTAGTTTCCTCCCGCTGCTAAAGAGTACTAAAGAACCCTATGCGCAAGCGAATTTTTGAAATAAAATTAAACCATCTGTTTGTTCTGAAATGACCTAGTTTGTGTTGACTGGACGTTAAACCCCATTCCTCTCCGTCTTTCTTTTATTCATATTTAAAGTGCACTATGATGTAAAAATATTTGGACCAGATATGTTCAGTTGTGTAGAGCAATACAAAAGTACAACAATGGTTTATTAGCTACATGTATGAGAAGTAGTATCTGGCCCCTTATTTGGCTTGTTTTGACCACGATATAGCCCGTTATAAAACTTTTGTTGTTTTAATGTATGAAATATATCAATAAGAAACTATGTGCAAAGTTTTGTGTTTCTGGATCAAAGATAATTCTCATAAACAGTGATTGAAAGTAAATTCAAACTTAAGTCTGATAATGCTGGTTTTGACCAAGGCTTCCATGTCAGCCATATATGCCGGTCATGACTGAGGGCTGTGGAAAATGACCGAAACTAGATCTAAAGGCGGAAAACAGCAAAGAAATTATGTAAATCCTCAGCAGCGTCTTGGGAGAAAAATGCATTAGAACATGTATCCAGCAGTATTACAGTCTTGTGGGAATTGCAAAAATAAAAGCTAGAGATAAGAAAACTTGCTGACTGAAAAATTAAAATATTACGTATTCCAGTGCTGTTTTATAGCATTTGACAATACGTGTGTCGAACAAATGTAATGTACATAGTTATTCTAAATATGCAATACTTCCCATATATACTGCAGTTAGTCTTTCATTCAAATTAGTTATTCAATATTAAGATTTATGTCACAATTCTGTGGTTTGTAATGTTGTAAGAGATGGTCTAAAACCGATAAATTTGAGAAATACCGTATTTCCTCTAATAAGCGCCCGGGCGTTTATTTCTTCAGAACCCCTTGACCCCCCGGCGCTTATTAGAGGCTCGGTGCTCTTTGGAGGCCCGGCGCTTATTTCTTTAATAGCAAATTGAATTTAAGGTAAAGCCGTCATTTACCATGGACATTGGGCCGGATAATCTTTTGAATTACGGCATTCGATCAAGAGACCCGGCGCTTATTAGAGACCCAGCGCTTATTGGAGGCCCGGCGCTTATTTTTTCAGCACCCCTTGACCCCCCCGGCGCTTATTAGAGGCCCGGCGCTTATTAGAGGAAATAGGGTATGCCATAGATAATCATATATTTATCCTCGCTTTGAAGTTATTGTATTGCCGCTCAAAATTATCTTGGTCAGTGTGTATTCTATAGAGCATGTGTGTGAGCTACTGAAAGGATTTTTCTATACCCAATTTTGCTCTTTATTTGTCTTTAACCAAGTAAGATATTTCAATAGTAAAAGCTCTTTAAATAGCCAAAATGGAATATTCATTAATATATAATTACCTGTATTATAATCCCTACTAATATTCTATTCCTTAGTACAACATAATTTTTTGTGTACCCCATGCTGGCAAAAGATGAAATATGAATTTAAAGGGCTAATCCCGATATTTGTTTTGGGATTAAAACTGCTTAATTTTGTGTTAAAATCCCTTAAAATATTTGAGTCAAGGGCCGAGCAACTACTTCAGTATTTATGATATGTTTTCAAACAACTTAAATCCGTCAGTCTTCATCTGGAATTTGAGACTGGTACCCCAAGGTGTATTTTGTGGTATCTGGATTAAATCAAACTTTTTTTTATAAAAAAAATGTGTAGTTGAAATTTGCCTTTCTCTATCAAGTACGGCACATAGGTTATTTACTGAATAACCCTCTCCAGTAACCGTAATCGGTTATAAGGTCACCCAACGAAACAATTGACCAGAAATCTTAAAAGGGTTACGTGTTTGGATAAGCAGTTTTGGCGTTCACGTCCAAACGACTCAATATTTTGAGTTAAAAATTTGAGACAAGGTAAATACACCATTCCCCTATATTGTGGCGTTTTATTTTGTGGACAGCTAATTAATCTTTCTTACCTTGACATTTCAGATATCGCCGCAACCAGATCATCTGGATAAATATATAGATTTCTGTGATATTACTGATGTTTTTATGGAAACAGGGAATGAAACAGAACAAGGGAAGGACAAGGCCAATGAACTGCAAGAAGATATGCTGTCTTTGTTGCCACGGTTACAAGGTGATGGTTCAGAATCTCCAAGTGCACCCTGGGAAAAAGGTAAAATTAATCTTTTCTCAATTTTGAACTTAATCATGTACGTTTCCTATGTATGGAGAGTAATTTTTCAGTAAAACCGGGTCAGACACCTGAGAAACCCAGCATTATATATAAATTGACTCAATATCTATTTCATTTCATCCAAAGCATTAATGCAAATCTGTAGAAATCTAGAATTGAATTTATTTCCAGACATGTTTATCTATGTTTGAGTTTGTTTCTCGTTGTAGATCATTATTCTGAAGAGACTACGTGTCCACCATTGGCTGAAAGTGTCCTTGATCTTGCTGTTCAGATATTTACAGGTCGTGACCTCTGGTTCAGTCGGCATCGTGTTTTAACAGTACTTAAAGTGACAATAGGTCGAGCTTTAGATAGGTAATTATTGTAAACTTTCTGATAGTGACCAGACCCTTTTAATTTGGTGTGATGAGTTGCTTTCATAAATCTTTTTCTGCAAGATTGTAGCTTGATTTAATGGGGTTATTCGCCATATATAGAATTTTGTTTATTTAACATCTGATCATCTGCCTCCATGTGAAATTGACATAGAGAGAGATAAAGAGAGAGAACTCGAGTTTAACGTCCACTTGACACAAACTAGGTAATTTCAGGACTAACATATAGTTCAATTTTCAATAATTCTTTTGCATGCAGTGGTCTTTAGCAGTGGGAGGAAACAAGAGGTTTGACAGGCAACCCTACTCCTTGTCATGTACAACCGGGGAATCAAAACCATGCCAATTACATGTAATATAGCAACCTTATATGGATAGAGCACTATCATTACTCATCACGCTTTATTAGGCTTTCACAATTTTTGGTAGTCATTTGTCATGGATCTGGCGTTCGTGTGCTGTCTTGGCTAGGATGTAAGCCCTCAGTCTTGCAAGCAAGTCTAGTATTGTTTTGTTTTTGTAGGTTTATACAAGATGAAATCTGTGATTTAACAAGTGAGGATCAGTGGCAGTTATATATTTCTTTAATTCGAGAAACCATCTGGCCAGACGGCAAGTTGTCACAAGATCAACCACCAATCAAAACAGAGAATGAAAAAGAGGCGACAAAAGAAATGGCTAAAAAGTGCTTAACTGAATTTTTTCCAGGTTAGGAGAATAGAAAACATTTATTATGTATTAACAGATTTTGGCATAACAAAAAAAACCTCGCATTGTTTTTTTTGCCATGATATCATTCCATTGTTGAGTAGAATATTTACATCATGACTTTGTATTATTCAAAAATAAAACTAATTCCAGCATTTTTTAAAACCAAACAAACTAATGACATACAGTGAAAGTTTGACTGTAACATTTCATCTCATCCAAAGAGCAAGGAGTGAAAAAAATTTAATATCGAACATAACCATGGGAAGGTGGCTGGGGAGTACTGAGGGCATTTCATTTGCGGGATAATAAAACAGAAGAAAAGTGGCATATAGTTATTATTTAGGATCTATTTCTGTGATTTTCAAAGAAGACCATACATTTCAAAATGGATTAAGAACCCTGCTCTAGAGTAAAGTTATCATCTGTATGTATATTCATGCGTTAAAGAAGCCTAATGATTTTCAACAATTTCAGAAAATTGAATCCTGGCCCCTAATCAGTCTATAATATTCTGATGAGCCATATTGACTTTCAACAATTACTACAACCATTATGGGCTGGCTGCTTGGACAACTTGGTTGTTGTGGGTGTATGTTTCATTGTCTGGCAACCTATCTTTTTTTTTTTGAAAGCTTTATAAACTGAAAACTGTGTGAGAGAGAGAAATGGAGTTTAACGTCCACTCGACACAAACTAGTTCGCCTAGGATTAACACATGGTTCAGTTTTATTTTAATAATTTGCTTACGTGTTGGAGTTTTTAGCGGTGGGTCCGGATCGCAGGGGCTACATGGGTAAGATGCTGGCTCGCTAGCCTGGAGGTCGGGTGTTCAATCCCTGCATTGGCAGAGAAAGTGCATCCAGATTTTCCAGCGTGGTTTCCACTTGTCAGACAAAGACAGCTGTCTAGTTGTTTGGATGGTACAAAAAACTGAGGTCCTGTGTACACATTGGCGTGCACGTAAAAGATCCCTTGGCAATTGGAGTTCGATATAAGAGTAGGCTGTAGTATCCCTGCCTGGGCAAAATGTCCCTCATAGCACACTGTATGGCATATGCCTGTCTTCATTAACCCAGTTCAGAGCAGAACAGTAAGACGTTTCATTTCCTTTAGCAGTTGGAAAAACTGAAGGACCCGGAGAAAAACCAGAAGGTTGGACAGACAACCCTACTCCTCGTCTTGTACAACCATTCAGCCATACAACCCTCTTTTTAAAGGACAACAGACAGATGATTTAATAGGCCCTACTTTTTTTCACATCCAACTGTGGAATGAAATCCAACACTTGCATAGATAACTGTACAGGTCATGTGATCTACAGCACCGGTATTGTACAATAATGTATGAAATATTCCAAAAAGTTATTTTCTCTTTTTTTAGGTTGGTTACGGGGCATTGTAGGACTGGAAGAAATGGACTATGGTGTAGATGAAGTTATTAAGTCTCTACAACATGAAAAATTAAATAAACACTTTTTGTTCTCGCTGTTGGATTTTGCAGTCGAGGAATTATTTCCTGAAGTCAGCTCACAAGAATTACAGTCGATTCTATTGTCTTCATGATGATAAAGGGACGACAGATAAGGATGGATAGTCCAGATCATCAAGATGTATGATACACATTTACATAAACTGGGCAGCACAGCAGGGTAGGAGAAACACTATTTGAAGTGAGATAATGCCAAAAATAAAATAATATATATTATGTTAAGTTATGGATTTTGTATTACATGCCTTCTCGTTTTCTCTCTCACACCCTACACAACAGATTTTATCTGCACTTGATGTTAAATATGCTTGGTTATAAATTAATATAAATAAATAACTAAGTCAGAATTTACCGAATATACCTGACAAAAACTGTGTCAGATGTTTCAAATTAAGATACTGACTTTAGAACGTCATGATTAACAAGTATCTTGGGCAGGGGCTGTGGCTATATTATGTAAGGTCAGGTTGTATATATAATGGATTTGGCTATAATAACCAACCAGTAATTTAAATTTTGAGGTGCTTTTATTGGAAAATTATTACCAAATAATTGATGTAGCGTAGCTTATTAATGTTAGTATGAAAACAATTGTTTTGTCTATATATGATATATAGACTCAATTATCATGTACAGAAACCTGATAAATATTATTACCATGGTAAATTGACAGTTTGTCATAAGAAAATGGCAACTGTCAATTCTGTCTAATCTTTTAAGCCCATTATTACCTAGATTATCAATCTGCAAAAGCAACTGTCGATTCTGCCTAATCTTTAAAGATCTCCCTAGCCCACTCTTTCATGCATTATAATTCTCCTGCAAACTAAATCTAGTCAAGAGATAAAAAACATGACCGTAATATACTCCATGAAGATTGGAGATCGAAGGAGAGACATTTAATTAGAACTATAAAATCTGTGTTACTTCCGTATAGTAGGACATAGATAGACCAAGATGACAGAAAAGGTAAAAGTGTAAACTGGTCAGAGTAAATGCCTATAATGCTGAGTGTAATTTGAAATCTGATGTTTATGTTAATGACACCCAATTCAACACTTTATTGTGATTTAACTTTTAGAGGTTTAGCTCCTTTAAAAAATACATTTTCAACAAAATAAAAATAATAGTGAATGTATTGTCACAATATAACATAAAGTTATCTCCAGTACTTATATGTAAACAACCTATAAACATTTGAGTTCTGTTTTAAAAATCCCTTATTAGTATGAAAATTCTGGGCCTTATATTATTCATCAAGGGTGAAATATGTTAGATATAATCCAGTGGAACACAGAATATGTTTATGTTTAATTTAATTTTTTTTAATAAATGTCTGATATTTGCTTAATTTCTGTATGCTACCTCACTGTAAAACCATAAGTAGATTGTTTTAATATACCAGGCCATTTTTTTGTTTGTTAAATTAATTACGTTGCATGTGCAGGGTCCTCATATTTGTGAGCTTGATCATTTTCTTTTTATATCCACATTGAAATGTTGTCATATAATGTCGAGTCACCACTCCTTTCCACCCATTTGTCTATTTGTCCTGTCTACAATTTTTGTGTATGCTCTAGAGTAAAGTTATAATCTGTATGTATATTCATTCGTTAAAGAAGCCTAATGATTTTCAACAATTTCAGAAAATTGTATCCTAGCCCTTAATCAGTGTATAATATTCTTAGCCTCCCTTGATGACTTTGAAATGTATTGAAGGTGCTCTATCTTCTAAAGTCATCATCCATTGTCCATGATGTGATGGGGGTTGGGATGGCCTAGTGGTCTAGAGTGCAGCGCTTCAAGCTCTAGCTGGCCGGTCACCTCTGGCTTGCGGCTGTGGTTTCCAGTCTTAGTATGAGCGTATGTGACATGGAGATAGGGACGCCTTCTCATCCTGGTGGGTTTTCCCCCTGGGCACTCCTGTTTCCTCCCACTGCTAAAGACCCCTACGCGCAAGCGAATTATTGAAAAAAAAAAATTGAAAACCATACGTTAGTCCCAAAATTACCTAGTTTGTGTCGAGTGGACGTTAAACCCAGTTTCTCTCCATGATGTGATGAACCATATTGACTTTCAACAATTGATCAAGGGGATCACGGTGGCTAAGTGGATAAGGCGCTGGTTCGCTAGCCTGGAGGTCGAGTGTTCGATCCCTGCATAGGCCGAGAAAGTTCATCTCGATTTTCCGGCGTGATTTCCCCTTGTCAGTGATGCAGAAGGAGGGCCTGACAAGGACAGCTGCCTAGTCGTTCGGATGGGACGAAAAACCGAGGCCCCGTGTACACATTGGAGTGCACGTAAAAGACACCTTGGCAGTCGGAATTCGATATAAGAGTAGGCCGTAGCGCCGCTGCCCGGGCAAAAAAAATTCCCTCATAGCACACTGTATGGCGTATGCCCGTCTTCAATTAGCCCAGGTTAGGTGCTTAAGCGTAGGACGTTAAACCCCATTTCATTCATTCATTCAACAATTGATCAAGCTGAAAGATCATCAGAGTGCTACAACTTTGCTGTTGTTAGTGTATGTTTCATTGTCTGGCAACCTATCTTTTTATTTTTCTGAAAGCTTTATAAACTGAAAACTGTGTGTGAGAGAGAAATGGGGTTTAACGTCCACTCGACACAAACTACGTCATGATTCAATTTTATTTCAATAATTCCCCTGCACGTAGGGGTCTTTGTCTTTAGCAGTGGGAGGAAACTGTAGGACCAAAAGAAAACAAACTAGGTTGGACAAGGGACCCTACTCCTTGTCACGTACAACTGGGGAATCGAAACCAAGCTAGTTGACTCAATGACAGACCATATAAGACAGCGTGCACACACTAACCATTCGGCCATCTACCCCACACCCCCAAAAAACAGTATGATTAGGCTGTTGTAACACCTTTAGTACATGGCACGATGACATGTATATATTGACTAGCAGGTCAATTCATCTAGCAGTAAATTACAATACCTGTCAGTCCAGTCAGACAAATTTATGATTGGAATGACACCATTGGAGTCACCCCTACATTCCACTCTTTATATTAATTATCAGTATTAATTATTATCATGACTTTTTTATTATGCGCACTATGTGTATTTTATAATTTGTTTGTGAATATTTTGCTTGTATTCTATTGTGCTTTTTTCAAACAAAATCTAGAAAAAACTTGTGAATTAAATATATCCTTAAATGATTTTCATGTGAGCTAGAAAAAAACCCACTAGGATGCATATATTGAATATAGATAGAACTTACTGTTTTACATACATCAAAATTATATTCAAATTATATTGCAGAGACAGAAACAAAGTTTATGGGGTAAACTGTTTTTGCACACATTTATGTTTCCTATTGAGGAGACAATAAATATATTCATTTTATTCCATTTAATAAATCTCTATATTTATTTAAAACACAAAAGGGTAAAGGCTATAAACAATAGCCATGGGTGAGGAAATTGCATGACAACCCGTGGCCGGATTCCTAGAAAAATCTTACATGTAAATGTTACAAGTCAAATTCAAATTTATTTTTTTTGATTTCCTGAAAATATTATTATATTTTCAGCACTACCAGAATAGAGCTTGATGAATCTGTGTGTTGTATACAGGATTCAACATGTTAACCCGTAAATGCAATAGAAAATTGATATGTAATGGAAACGTAGTAATGAAAGTTTGAGATTTGCTCAATCTTAAATTTTGATTATAGGAAAAATCTTCTCCTAGTCATTTTGTGGGTTAACACTTGCTACTGAATAAGAAATCAAACACAGTGGAATAAGGATCGAACATTATAATTAAATGCTTAAAATCTTGTTCTTGCTCAAAGCCTGTTGACTAGTTAAACATATAAAAAGATTATCATGATTTTTCTAGGAACATGGCACTGTCTATTATATATTTATTAAGAATTATTGTATTTTCTTACATTTGTTTTATTTAATTAATTTATTTTTTTAGCACTAGATTAGCCCATGGTCACTTTGAACCTGTTGATTGTACATTAAATTTGTTTTGTGATGAACTTAAATGAATTTTGTTTTGTTCATTAACTTAAATTAAGTTTGTTTTGTGATAAACTTCAATTAAGTTTGTTATTTCTACTTTACCGCTAACATAAATTAAGTTTGTTTTGTACATTACCTTAATTTCATTATTTGGCAAAATTTTGAACCACAAGCACTCGTCACTGTGAATTATTGAAAAGATATACTTCTACTTTTAAGACATATCGATGATGCCACTAGCCTCTATCACTTGTCTAACCCTAACAAACTTTTCAAAAGGTCTTTTTTTTAACTTCCATTAAAGACTGGTCAAAGGGCCACGGTGGCTAAGTGGGGGAAGACACTGACTGGGTAGCCTGGAGGTTGCTTGTTCAATCCCTGCATTGACCAAGAACGTGATTTTCTGACGTGGTTTCCACTTGTTGGAGGTGCAGGACGGAAGGCCTGACAATGACAACTGTCTAGTTGTTAAGATAGGATGGAAAACCGAAACCCTGCGTATACATTGGCATGCACATAAAAGATCCCTTGGCTGTTGGAATTCGATATAAGAGTAGGCCATAGTGCCGTTGCCTGGGCAAAATTTCCCTCATAGTACACTGTATGGCATTTTCCCGTCTTCATTAGCCCAATATAGGAGGAGTTCAGTAGAACTGAAAACCCAATTTCATTTCATTTGGTCTTGGCAGCCAATATAAGCAGTTAAAACAAAAAACATTGGCACATGAATGCAAGGATTAAATAACCTTTGGTTATGCCAAATAATGCTTTACACCTGTGCATTTATTCTGACTGACCTGTAAACGTTGTACATATAAAAACTGTTTCAACTAATTTCATACATACAAGTGCCTGTGGTAAGAAGCATTAAAGCCCATTACAAACAAAACAATGTTTTACCCCTTTAGATTATCGTCTTATTTTAGATAAAGTTAATAAATTACTAGAGGAACTGTTGTAGTATAACAACCCTTGCTGTTTTAGTATCTGGAACACCAAGGGTGTAAGAGGCAAACATATTTCTTTGTGTAATCTATTCTTTGGTATCTTTAATCAAATTATGGTTTGTTTGTGCAATTATAACAAAAAATGTGTTTTTAAACTTTCTTGCATAGGGACTCGACTATAAGTTATTTAAATTTGCTAGTAAACTATGTGATCCTTTACAGTCGATCAATATCAAATATCTGAGCCAGAAGGTATGACAAGTGGAAAGTTTATATATACTATTTATGTTTAAAAACATGTCGAGGGTAGAACTTGTTTATATCCAAAAGTATGCTATTTTAGACAACTGGGAGTAGTGTATTAAAATTTACTAAGTCCACAAAAAATAGATTAATTATTCAGAATGTCCTCTAATGTCTCTTCTAATACGTGTACTATGAGTGTATAGCATTTTTTCATGTTGCACAACAATGATGGTGTTCATCCAGTACCGTAGTTGTCTTTCATGTCTACCACACAATGGTGGGCTCCATTAAAATTGATCTTTTGCTTAAATATATATATAGTCATTATAACTACATGTTTATCATTGTCCTAGTTGAATCTTTACAAGAAATATCAGTCTAAAATAGTTCCATTCAGTTCAGTATTTACAAAGATGTGATAAATTGAAAACATCCTCTGCTGACGATATAAAGGGCTGTGGTCAGAACAAGCAAGTGCCACCATTAATCTTGACTAATCCAATTGAATTCATACCAGCGACAATTTGAGTACATATAGTCGTGTGGACTGTGGAATAAACATTGAGATATTGTCTAACCTATTGAAATGGCAATCAGCAACTTTAGCTAAATAAAGTAAATTCAAATCCTATACAGGGACCATAACAAAAAGTGTTTTCAAACCTCCTGGCTCTGATACTACCGCTATATAAGTTATATAAATCCTTGTTAAAGATATGATAATTATATATTTAAATGTTGTAATGATACAAAGTCATATTTATTTATAGATATATATATTGTTAATAAATATTAAAATATTATCATTTGTATATGTTCTCATATTTGCAACTTTAAAAACCTGTGTGTGGGATTTGGTGTTTAATTTAGTGATCTAAAGCTTATCATACTACGTCCTGACCCACCTTAGCAATCAACGGTATGGCCTCGAAATAAAAAAAAATATTGTATGTCCTAAGCTATACAAGGACAAGAATTATGAAGTGGGCTTTAATATACACAATGTATGCCTGAAAATGCATTTTGGCATGAGCAAATTACAACTGCAGACACTTTTGTGGGACACTCAACTCCTCAGTGGGCTTTAATATACACAATGTATGCCTGAAAATGCATTTTGGCATGAGCAAATTACAACTGCAGACACTTTTGTGGGACACTCAACTCCTCAACCCACTGTCCCAGCCTAATACACCTGGCCCCGTTGTGAATCTTACTTAAGCTTTATGACCACTGAGAGATATGACAATAAGGATGATTTTGTAATTAGGACTTCTATGCAAGTAGAATTAATTTCAAGTTATGAAGCAGAGCCTTAAAGGCTCTGTTATGAAGTAAATGGTTGTTGAGTCCTGAATATTTTAGGCATTAGTGGTGTAGGAGTTATCTCCCGTAGACCAAAACTTAATACCAGTAAATTAAATGAGTCATGAGGGGAACACGTATCTAAATAAAACCCAGAAAAGGAAGTCAATGAAATAAATATACACCTATTACGAATCTGATAAATATAGATATCAAATATGACAGGTTCTGTTTATGAACAGCGTTTTAAGTTTAAGATTAATATGCACTTTTGGGGTGGAGATTATATAAAGATGGCCGCCAATGTTGATTAGGAATTTTAGTTTTAGTTCAAGAATAAAGAACCCAACTAATTTTCATCCATGCAGACCTAATATGCGGATGTATTAATGTTGACATGCCCAATAATTATTACCAGATAAACTAAAGATTACGTAGAAATTAAAAGGTAATTATTTTATTGCATTTTGATAGATCTTTTATTTAGTCACACTCACCGTCAGCACTCAGTAACTACTAGTAGTGGTGACAGTATGAGTATCAGTAATACAGTAAGTGGGCCTACAATATAGTTACTTAAAGTACCGTAATAAAGAGTCTGATAGTCTGAGTTTATATCTGAGCTTATGTCAGACTTACGGTACTTTAAGTAACTGGCCTACATGTAAATATGGGCCGAGAAATCCCTCTCTGCACTGACTATAGTAACTATACTTGTTTTACCTTAAACTGTGTTTAAGGTAACAATTGGTACAGTCCAAGACCCCTTACGCAAGTTCAAATAGGTTCAAACGCACAACTGTCAACACACATCATTACAGTTTGTATTAAAATAAGTAATTCTATCACAAATAGTGACGACTGGACCATTAAAATAGTTACCGAACAGTTGTTTAGGTTGTAGGCCTAATGACGTATTACGCAACTTGCGGCCATGACGGTCGGCCAGTTAAAATTTCGCGTAGGAGACGGGTTTCATCAAATCATATAATTGTGCGGTAAGGCCTCACCTTTATTTAAATAAGAATTGATTTATTATATGTTAAGCTACATGCAGTACTGTTTTGGGCCAGTTTAGTTGTAAATTAAGCGAGCTATAGGCCAGTAAACTTTTTGCAGTCATTTGACTAAAAAACTTGCGCAAAGGAACTCTGTAGGAAGTTACATGCACCTACGATCAGTAGGCCCACATGTAACATTTTGGATAGTAAGCAGATGTTGGTTTTGGTTACTTTTATTATTTGTTTTTCTTGCACTGCTACATGTACATGTATATAGACTAATACATGTACACGCAAGCAATTGATTCAAATAAAATTGAGACATGTAAGTCCCAAAAAGGCCTAGTTTGGGTTAAGTGGGCGTTAAAAATATTTCCATGACATCAATGTAATTTACACAGTATTTCAAAGCCAGGATCCTCCTCCCATAGAAATACAGACTATGTATTAAAATATTTCAAGAATGTTGACCAGGATCAAACATTTGAACCAAATAGATCTGTCTTAATACATCAAGCGACATTGTAGCTGTAAGAGCATACATGCACCCTACATGTGCAAGAAGTAAAATCGTTCGCATATATACTTCCAATGGGAAAAAAATGTAGCTCTACTATTTTAATATAAACAGTGACACTGTCATATTGCCGTCGCCCCCGTCCGTCCGTCTGTCGGCGTCCACAATTGCTTGTGGACGCTCTAGAGGCTAAAGTTAATATCCAATTGACTTTAAATTTATACAGTGTTTAAGGTCATGAGACGAAGAAGCCTATTGATTTTCATCGATTTCCGATAATTACTGTCAGAGTTATGGTCCTTGAATACTTCAAAAAATCTTGTGGGCGCTCTAGAGGCTAAAGTTTATACCCGATTGACTTTAAATTTATACACACTGTTGAAGGTCATGAGACGAAGAAGCCTATTTATTTTCAGCGACTTCCGATAATTACTGTTAGAGTTATGGCCCTTGATCGCTTCAAAAAATCTTGTGGATGCTCTAGAGGCTAAAGTTAATAACCGATTGACTTTAAATTTATACACAGTGTTGAAGGTCATGAGACGAAGAAGCCTAATTATTTTCAGCGATTTCCGATAATTACTGTCAGAGTTATGGCCCTTGATCGCTTCAAAAAATCTTGTGGACGCGCTAGAGGCTAAAGTTAATATTCGATTGACTTTAAATTTATACACAGTATTGAAGGTCATGAGACGAACAAGTATATTGAGTTTCAATGAATTTTGATAACTTGAACAGCATGGAGGAGAACTTTATCAAAGTCAAACAAATTAGAATGATTTTCTGATAATTACTTAATGAGTTCCTACTTTTAATCAGATTTTAGTGTATTATAAATGTTTCATTACCGAAAAAAGTAAAATATGCGACAACTCTTGTTGACTGCCCGGACGATTTAGCTGCTGTTGGCGTATGTTTCGTTGCCTGACAACCTATGTTTAAACAAACTATTATTTTTATTCACCAAATTGTTTTGTAAACGGGTGTAGGGCCTGAAACTCCATGATTAAACAGATTTCTGACTGGTTGGGTCTTTAATTGGAATGAATGAATGAAATAGGGTTTAACAGCCTACGCTTCTGCACCTAACCCGGGCTTATTGAAGACAGGCATAAGCCATACAGTGTGCTATGAGAGAAATTTTGCCTTGGCAGCAACTGAATTTCAACTGCCAAGGGATCTTTTACACGCACACCAATTTGTGTATGGGCCCTCGGTTTTCATCCCATCCGAACAACTAGGCAGCTGTCCTTGTCAGGCCCTCAGTCTGCATCACTGACAAGGGAAAACCACGCCGGAAAATCGAGATGAACTTTCTCAACCACTACAGGGATAGAACACCGACCTCCAGGCTAGCGAGCCAGCACCTTATCCACTTAGCCACATGTTCCCCGGTCTTTAATTGGACTGACATGAAAATGCTACTCATTCAAATAATTATGTATTATTTTATGTTATATTTGGTCTAGATAAATTAATTTAGGCCAAAATATACAAGCCGAAAGCAATCCATATCATTTTAAAATTGACAAACTATTATAACAAGTCCTGTTTATAAATGTATCTAAATCATTTTAAAGTTTCTGAAATTCACCATATTTTTAACTGCCACATGTATCAATGAGAAAGTGTATGCATACACAACACATGTATTAACTGATGATGAATAGGATACTGCAATTTATCACCCAATAATACATTTGACAGTAGATATCGCTTGTGTGATAAATTACATACATGTAATCTACTGATTTCCCCTTGTCAGTGAGATGCAGAGGACAGCCTGACAAGGACAGCTGCCTAGTCATTCATTGTAGTGCACGTAAAAGATCCCTTGGCAGTTGGAATTCAATATAAGAGTAGGCCGTAGCGCCGCTGCCCGGGCAAAATTTCCCTCATAGCACATTGTATGGCGTATGCCTGTCTTCAATTAGCTCAGGTTAAGTGCTCAACAGTAGGACGTTAAACCCCATTTCATTCATTCATACGTGATATATACACAGTGGATTTATATCTCTTTACATAACTTTGATTGGTCAATCAAAAAGGAACTACTTTCTTTTATTTTGAAAAAAAACTCTTTGTTTAACCCGTTAACTGTGTAGTTTTTAAAACGTTAACTGCCCCTTGTTGTGTAATTAATTTGACGAAAAACATCATTGTTGGGCCATTTTATTCCTGAATACAAAAGATAGTAGTCTGAATCTATATTAAAACGAACGTTAAATAGAGTTGCCTCAGTTTAAAAAAATATTTGCTCTTCCAGGCGTAATTTTATGTCCTGCACATGCTACGATCGTATGGTTGGGGAAAATACCTCCAAGACGTTATATTACGTCTTACGCCCACTGCGTCACAGTTGTCCATGACGTAATATAACGTCATACGCAGTTAACAGGTTAAGTAAAGATAGACTTTAAAAAAAAAAAAAAGAAACTGCTTTTATTTAATTGACCTTGAAGGAAAAAACTGGGTCAGTATATAGGTCTATACAATAGCTAAACTGCTGTCAAAAAATGATGTATCACTAAGCTGTAATGTTTTAAAGGTAAAGTGAAATCTATACCAAAGAATTATATATTTATTTATTTGTGCATGTAAGAAAGGATTGAGTGATAAATAAAATCTCCAACTCGTTTTTTTTACTTAAATATCAAAAAACACTTGTAGGAGATTCTCTATATCTACATATTCCCAGTATTATCTAGTATGTATACATATATATATAGTAAAACAATAATCACCTCTATTCAATGTTTTGTGGATTGAGTCACACATTTTATAATTTCATGATTTTATTTGTACTACTAAGTTTAGTCACTTCCTAGTATAAAAGCCTTCAGTTACTGTCTTATCATAATAAAATAAGTCAACTTTTGACATGCATGTAAGATCTACAGATAAAAATTTGATATCCGTTTGTTTAGAGAGGAAGTTCATTGTAATAGTTTCATTAAGATCAAATTGTATCCTTCTTCTCAATTACCAAAAATCTTTTATTTTAAATTAGAACTTGTTGAACAATTTAGATAATAATCACCGATTAACAATATTTTTATGCTGGCATTTTCTGAAAAGGTAAATCTATTTCTTAACAGTTTGATTTGCACACAATAATCAATTTGTAACCATTTTTGAAAGCTGGTGTACCTGTTCTTTAACAAGTTTAGTAGATGACATGAATTTTCAAATTTAATTAGTATTTGAACTCATTCATATTTAACATCAGGCATTAACAATTTGTCGTTTCGTTGTATTTTAATTTGCTTTCATGTAAGCACAATGCCAGGGTGTAGTAGTAGTACATATTATTATTTTCATACAACCACATTTTCATGTCGATGTATATTACCGGCGCCCCTGTCTGGCCCGAAAGAAGTCCATCTGTTCGCATTTCGTTTGTGGACCCTCTAGAGGTCACAATTTTTATCTAATTGTGATGAAACTTAAAATTTATATGGTTATACATGTATCCCAAAGATCTTGATTCCTTTCAATATTCGCGTTTACATCAGATTGTAACTGCCCCCTGATTGACCGAAAAATCACGTTTATAGCATTTTATTTGATTTTAAAAAACGTTCATAGTATACATCACTGTTACACCATCATAATTGTTGAGTTCAAATTTCATGAAAGTCAGACACTAGTATAGTAGTAAGGTTGTGGACCCTCAATATAGAAGTCACAGTTTGTATTCACTTTTGATGAAACTTAAAATATATGTTCATATCTGTAAACCATGGTTCCTTTAAATATTGACGCATGTCAGACCCGTAACATTCTGGGTTATGGTCCTGATTGAGCTAGATACATGTAGCAATTTTATACACCATTCTACTAACTCATTCAAAACACCAAACATTTAAACTAGCTCAAGTACTTCAATTTTACTTTGGATTCATAGCCTTTCAAAAATACATAAAGGTACATTGTACATGTAGGTGTAGTTGCTTGTTGAAATGCTTGTTCAAAATCTTCAATTTTAAAACTAGTGTAAGCAAGTTTGATTTTTATAAATAGGCACATGATCTACAATATGTAACTAAGGTTAATGAATTGTGAATATGATATTTTTGAAATTAATTACAAATATTTTCATGGGGAAAGTGATAATTCCCTTTTAAAATTTCATTATTATCCATTCCAATTTGGAGTGTAACCATTTATCAGTGTATTATTATATATTAAAATGTAATTTATCAAGTACAGGTATCAATATTTAACCAACTTTATATTTTATTCATTTATTCTGTTTTAAAGGCACCTTTTCAGATTAATATAGGGCCTACACATTAATAAGTGGGCTTTGCAAATGGCATATTAGTCAAAATATTTATTAAAATAGATGAGTCTTAATGTTAGTTATGGCCATCAAACTTTTTATTGATTTTATGATGTCATTATTTTCTGTTGTAGAACATTAGCTAGATATCTTGTTTCTATCTATGAACATCAAGCTCAAAATGGCATCAAACCTAGCTAGGTGTTTTATTTCATCATCTAAATAACATGTATGTAGCGTAAATTCATTCAAAGTTGTGGTGTTTGAAGAAATGCCTTTTTTTCTCAGAAACTACTGAACTGATTTACTTTTTATTTAATTAGAAATTAGACATAATCTGGAGTAAGTCATGTGCATGAGAAAAAATTTAGCAAAACAGGACTTGTCTTATATTTGTATACATGTAATTGTAAATCAGAATGTCTGTTATCTATGCAAGTCATAGGGTTGATCCAAGCTTTGTATGTGATAAAAGCGAATTATTGAAATTATAAAAAATACCATGTTTGCTCAAAAATATTTTTGGTTGTGTCAAGTGGAAATTACCAGTTCAGTATGTAGTGCTTAAAATTTTGTCAGGAACACACAACTAAAATAATTTTTAAAAGGGCTGATAAAATATGGTACATAAATAATGTAGATTATAAATATATCTATCATATTGGTTGGCTTCATCCATCACAGTATGACATTGCATGTAACTGTCACTCAATAAATATTTCATATATCTTCCATTCAACCTTACATCGTAATCACATATGACATATACTTAAAGTGGCTATCTTTTTTAATTTGATTGCCAAATTGTAAAAATTAATTTAATGTGGAATGTACAAGACAGACCAAGCTGATTGTTTAGTGCATAAAAAGTACCCCCCTTTGAATAATTTTTGAGCAACTCATTCGTTGGTTAAACACATTCAACATATAAATGTGTCATAGATATTTCCTATGTTTACATGTATATCCATAATATCAGTTATATCTTTTTATTATTCATCATTACATGGGCAGGAGAAGAACATGTCTTTTCAACAAACTTATCTTTCACATGTGGCTCCAACCAAACTCAAACTGACTTGAGACATTAGACAGACACACCCTAATGTTTTTTAGTCAACAGAGTATGTCATGTAAATGTACTTTAGGTTTTTTTTAATTGATCCATGGTGTTCATGTGTGAATTCTTTTTTCATTTTCAATAGAGCATGTATAAGTGTCATGCTATTGATTCTTTCAGGGAAAGGAAATGAAATGGGGTTTAACATCCTGCCGTTCTTCTCCTACTTGGCTAATGAAGCCAGGTATACGCCATACATTCTGCTATGAGGTAAATTTTGCCTGGGCAGCGGCACTATGGCCTTCTCTTATCAAATTCCTACTGCCAAGGGATCTTTCACATGCACGCCAATGTATGCGTAGGTCCTCGGTTTTTCGTCCCATTCCAATGACTGACACCTGATATGTTGGCCTAGATTTATTATTGTGATCGATTCCATTTTGATAGATTCTATTTTGGAAGTCCACTCACTACACATTGTCATTAGGCTACTTTTTACAGGTGGGTGGGAGTGGGGAGTGATCTTAAGTGTGTTCTGTAGATCACAAGGTCTGTATTGATATACATGTTAGTGTGAGGAATTTGATTGTGTGTTTATACTTTAAAGGGAGTATTGATGTCTGTCTGACCTCAAGGATTTTAACCAGAGTTCCCAGTTTCTCCAGTGAAAGTACATATACATTGTTCAAAAGCGAATCATCCAAATATAATTTATCATGTTATTCCCAAAATGACCTAGTATGTTAAATGAATTTGAACCTCAATTCTTCCGCATACATGTATCGCCACTTTAACAAGTTTACATTCTGTTATAAATGATTTATTGTCACAGTCTAATGCTCGGCAAACAGGACATAAAAAATGTATTAATATAAAAAAGAAATTACTACATGTACATCAAGTGTATGAATTGCTTAAATAAGGTAAATTCTTGTTAGGAGAGTTATACTACTATAGGATTACTGAAGTAAACTGAATTGGTACATGTCATGTATTACTTACATTTTGACAGGTGAATTGTATTTTTCTTGTGTATACAATGTTCAAATTGTACATAAGCTATGATAAGATAAGATAAGATTTTATTGCATCGAAAGTCCATTGAGGACAGCATACAATAAAAACAAAGCACATAAAATTATAAAAGTATGACAATTATAACAATAAAACATACAGTATGCTGAGTATCGCATCGGATCCTCCTTGAGGACAACATATAACTTTTAAATTTAAGTGCATAAAATTGACCAATAAGTGGCAAGTAGTCGTGTTTGAAATGTCGAAGACTGTGGATAATATTGAGGTATTGACTTGCATTGCTTCCTTTAATTTTTAAAACATCTAATCTGAACAACAATGTATAATCAGATTGGCAAATTAAAATTAAACAGCTAAATCAAATATATACTTTGAGTCAAGAGGTTGAATATATTGAGGTATAATTGTTTCTGGTTTGAGGATGTGCATGTTTAGAATATTTGAGGTCCAATTGAGAAGTTGGTGTAAATTACATCATGAAGAGATTAGAGACTCTTATATTTTAGTCTAATAATGTAAAATGCAAATATATTTACAGACTTTCAGACCATGTTTATATTGTTCCAAATCAATTATCAAAAAATAAGTTATTGCCATATATTCCTGTCCCATATATTCCCGTTTTTTCAACTGAGTGATAAGCAAGGTGTATAGAACAAAACTTTATGTATGTCATAGAAGTTCTTGGTAAAATTTTCAAGGATGATTTAATGTTTGAGTCACGTTGAAAAAATCTAAAACTTTGACGATACAAACGTGAAATTTTAGATACATATGTATTTAGCATGGGATTAACTTTTGACATTTAGATTTACATTTACTGTTAGCAGTTCATTTGAGCAATTTTATGTTTTTGTCAAATTTCCTTTTTATCAGCAGATACATGTAAGATCTACATTGTAAGAATAGTTGATTTTTACTACCAGCGAGTATTGGCAGATTTCAATCTGTTTAGAAATACAGATTTATATTCCTTTTCATTTTTTATACTTCCAATGGCCTACAATACAAATGTACATGAAAAGCTGACTAGTTATAGTTCACGTCAGGATTCAAACGAGAAGCTTTTGACCCTAAAACGTCAGACATTGATTAATCAATCAGCATTGACGTTTCTAGGGATTTACCCACAGTTCTGCGCAGAAAAGTCGCCGTAACAGACCGTTTCATTTGCTAATTCTCACATACATGTAAACAAGAACGCCTATTATATAACAACTACTCTTAAATATCCTAGTGTAGTAAAGAAATACGAAATAAGATCTGTGTTTTTATCAGATTGGGTAGATTAGATCTAAGTATAGATTTTTATATTCCTACTACATGTATTAATTTGTATGGAAAGGTATTTGACATGGGAAATAAAAACGGAAGTTTTTGAAACAAATGTAACAGTGCATGCCAGAGATTACTAATTTATTTTATAAGCTTAATAAGACAACATTTAATTAAGATATTTCTCTATTACAGGGTGAACAGAATGCATAACTAGAAGTGGACGAGACAACTCCAATGGTGGACATTTTATTACAACAAATATTCTGTCATGTGACTCTCAGGTAGGCCTTCAGAAGTAAACCAATTAAAATAGCTTTTCTATATTAATGAATGAATGAAATGGGGTTTAACGTCCTACGCTTAAGCGCCGTACCTGGGCTAATAGAAGACGGGCATACGCCACAGTGTGCAATGAGGGAAATTTTGCCCGGGCAGCGGCGCTACGGCCTACTCTTATATCGAATTCCAACTGCTAAGGGATTTTTTACGTGCACTCCAATTTGTACACGGGACCTCGGTTTTTCGTCCCATCCGAACGACTAGGCGGCTGTCCTTGTCAGGCCCTCCTTCTGCATCACCTTTTCTATATTAAAGTAGACATTGTCTGACATTTCCACGTGACATACATCGTGTAATATGAAGCATCTAGTAAAATAATATACATTCCTTTAATTACATCAAGGTATTTAGAAACAATTTCTATATAGGCGAAAAAGCCAGGGGGGCAGGAGGAAGTGGGAACTGCACCCCTAACTTTCGGGCATTCAACTTTTCTGGAAGACGGGTTTACTTCAGAAGTAAACCAATTAAAATAGCTTTTCTATATTAAAGTAGACATTGTCTGACATTTCCACGTGACATACATCGTGTAATATGAAGCATCTAGTAAAATAATATACATTCCTTTAATTACATCAAGGTATTTAGAAACAATTTCTATATAGGCGAAAAAGCCAGGGGGGCAGGAGGAAGTGGGAACTGCACCCCTAACTTTCGGGCATTCAACTTTTCTGGAAGACGGGTAAAATATAAAAAAAAATTCACTGTGTCGTCTAGTTGGCAAAATAAAGTAACCGAAATCTAATTAAACACTAATTTCTTTTTCTTTTATTTAATTGAATACGACACATTTTGTCTAAAATTCAAGTCGGCATAGTGTGGGATACCGGTTGCAAAACCATTAGAAAATTTTCGAGTTGCTTAACCCACAAGCTAGAGAAGCAGAAAAAAGCATTTGTTTGTGGTAGATAATATTCCAAATTTTCTCTGGAAGGGTGACCCCCCCCCCCCATACCCTGAAATGATTGGTTGTTGGGGGTTCAGGTCAGGAAAGGATATATTGGACCACATTGAAGTTGCTGTATTCACAGACTGGAATAGCAGGAAAACACGTTTGCGCCAGTCAAAATTTCCAAAACTTTTCGTGGGGGTCCCTACACGATTAGCTCCGCTCCTCCACTCTTGCATACCTGTATGCCATGATTACAATATGCTTGTGTATTGGTGCCAAATATTTAAAAGAGTTATTGTATGTGTGCCTTTAAATTCCCACATATCCAATTACATGTCTGGTAGATAGCATTTTAAATTGTCTTGGATGTAGATTAGAGTCAGTATTTGATTAATCATTGTATATACATGTGTGTACATCCGTATATTTAAATTTAAATATAATTGCATCTCATATTTATGATCTGCTTTAATTACCAGCAGAATCGTAGCCGAACATAACATCCTCTTAAAGGAGAGGGTGTGGCTATTGAAAATGATTTTAATTTAATCTTTTCAATGGCAGACAGTTATTAACTGGAGATGCATGTACACAGAACACAATTCTATGGAATACACAAACTGTTAGGATTGCGTTATAGAGACTATAGTGTAGTATTGTTGTCAAAACATTCTTTAGTATTTATACAAGCAGTAACGGTACTGATAATTGGATTTATAAAAATGTGTCCTGTACTCCTGTGTATTTCAAACTTTTCTAAGAATTAAGCCTATACACATGTATTTATGGTTTTGAATTATTGAACATTTTCTTCTTCCTTAGAAACTATGAGTTCAATTGATGACCCTAGTATAAAATGGGGAAGAAGGTTGCTTTCCATGGTAACAGAAAATCAAGATGGCGGTGATGTTTTATCAGTGGGTGTGGTAGTAGGAATAGCTGCTACAATCTCATTGGTTGTTTTAATCGTATTGTGTGTATGCGGTGACAGGTAAGTCATGTTTTATATCATTTGGGAATTATCTTCTTAATTAATTGGTGACCAAAAGGGGGTTGGATGGCCAAATGTTTAGCTGTATCATAAGGCCTGTCATTCAGTCAACTGGCATGGTTTTGATTCCCAGGTTATACGTGACAAGGAGTAGGGTCGTCTGTCCAGCCTTGTGGGTTTTCTCCTGCCTCTGGTTTCCTCCTACTGCTAAAGACTCCTAAATGCAAGCAAATTATTGAAATAAAATTGAACCATATGTTAGTCTCGAAATGACCTAGGTTGCATGGGGTGAACGTTAAACCCGTCAAAATATGCAATAATTCTAAGATTGACCCCGACAGCTGGACATTCTAATCTAGATTTTCAATTGCAAAGCTCTGTTTTTAACTTGCCAAAACCTGTAATGGTACATGTATGCACAGGATCACATGTTTTTGTTAGCCATACGAATGGCTAGATATTGTTTTATACCCATTGTTCTTCAGCACTGACTAGTAATATAGACTAGAAAATCATACAAAATTATCTCAGCCAACACCAGGATCGAACCTAAGACCTCCTGGTTAATGAGCTAGCATTTTCTCTCTGATCCATCATGGCCCATCAAATGAATTACCATACATAAAAATTCAACATTAATTTTTGTTTGCAATTTAACTATCTATGGCTTAACTATATATGCTCGTCAAAGATAAAACAAAGATCAATTTCCTTTTATATCTAGATTTTTTATTTCCTGGTTATAGTATTTAGTATACTGTTATCTGTCCTATTATTTGAGAGGTTTATTAGCAATTATTATCACAAGATCTTCTTTAGAATTTAAGTAGAAGATATTTTGAATTTAAAACAACCGGAAATATAAATGAAACTATTATTTTTTGACAGTAATGGCGAGGCGGAGTTGAAGAAAGTAAAGAAAAAATCAAGTAGTAATAATGTCAGACAACCGGTAATAATACTTATGTCATATAGCTTCAATAGTCCCTTTGTTTAATTACCCTTGGATGGCTGAATGGTTAACATGCGCGCACTATATTATAAGCGTCGTCTGTCCACCCGTGATTGCATGGCCGAATGGTTAACATGCACATTTTATTATAAGGGTCGTCTGTCCGTCCGTGTGGGTTTACTCTTGGGGCTGTATTTATAAACATTCTAAGAGTTGATTCAACTCTTAACTGTCAAAAATTACTCCTAACTTTGTAGATTTCCCTTAGACCTATTTATAAAACATTTTACTTGAAGAATTACTCCTAACTATGACACATATTTAGGAGTCCTCCTGTAGCACTCCTAACTTCTTAAAAGTACTCTTATCTTGGTTAACTTGGCCGTCCGTTTACGCCGCCTAAGAGAGTTTAAAACAAGCAGAGATTTCTTAGTGGAGTACAACAATGACGAGTTGATAAGGAGATATCAAAAGGACATGGTTGGGATTCTTTTTGTGACAGATTTAGTTTGGTTAGTACCCAAGTCTTACATTTAGTTAAAAGTAACTCTAAGACCCTTTATAAATATTTCTAGAGAGTAACTTTTAACTAAATATTGTTTTAGGAAGTCTTAGAGTAAAAGTTAAGAAAACTCTAAGAATTTTTATAAATACGGCCCTCTGTGTGCGCATAATAAATAAGTCATGATAATAATTAATACTGGTAATTAATAAAAAGAGTGGATTGTAGGGGGGACTCCAGTAGTCTAATTCCAATCATAAATTTGTCTGACTGGACTGACACGTATTGCGGTTTACTGCTAGATGAATTGACCTGCTAGTCAATATATACATGTCATCATGCCATGTACTAAATGCCATGCCAGTATCCTGCTATAGTTTTGAATAAAATTTTATTTATATTTTTTCATCCAGGATAATCGTTATGATGAAGTACAAATTGAGGAAGTTGAAATCCGACCTAAAAATGGTATAATAGAATCTAATGGTGTTACTACTGACCCCAATCACCTTCAACAAGCAAGGTATGAAATAATATATTATTGGTGCGGTACACCCAAAGTCTTTTGTCAAGTGTGCTTAAATGGTGTTTCTGATATGTACATTATCACTTTGAACAGAAAAATAACTGTACTGAGCATTAATTTGTAATCCAAATCTAGTATTTTAGACTTGTTTTCAGCCATCATCTATAAATGTGTCTAAGCAAAACATTATAAAAAAAATTGAAATGCAGAGTAATCTTTTTTATACGCCCACATTTTCATGTGGACGTATTATGTCGTCGCCCCTGTCCGTCCGTCCGTCCGTCCGTCCGTCCACAATTGTTTGTGGACCCTCTACAGGTCACAATTCTTGTCCGATTTTGACGAAACTTGAAATATAGGTTTATCCCCAAAAGATCTCGGCTGCTTTCGATATTGGCATGTATCGAATCAAAACTTCATGGATTATGGCCCCTGATTGTACGAAAAATCACGTTTTTAGCTTGTGGACCCTATAGAGGTCACAATTTTGAACTGATTTTGATGAAACTTGACATGCATGTTTATATCCCAAAGATCTTGGTTCCTTTCGATATTTGCGCCTATCGGAACGTAATTCCCTGAATTATGGCCCCTGATTGTCCGAAAAATCACCTATTTTAGCGCGTGGTACCTCTGGAGGTCACAATTATTATCCGATTTGAAAAACCGTTCGATTGTATCACCGTTACACCCTAAGGAAGGTTGAGTTCAAATTTCGGGAAAATCGGACCAAAATTACCATACAAAATGGCCACCGTTCGTACGCGAATACTGTTAAAATATGGTATATCAAGGTTGTGGACCCTGTAGAGGTCACAATTTTAATTTGAGGTGATGAAATTTGAAATGCATGGTTATAACCCAAAGATCTTGGTTCATTTCGATATTTTGGCATATCGAATTGTAACTTCCTGAATTATGGCCCCTGATTATATACGCAAAATCATCTTTGTTTAGCTTGTGGTCCCTCTGGAGGTCACAATTATTATCCGATTTAAAAAATCGTTTGATTATATCACCGTTACACCCTAAGGAAGGTTGACTTCGAAGTTTGAAAAATTCGGAACAAAATTGCCATACAAAATGGCCGCCGCGTGTACACGATTACTGTTATAAAATGGTATATCAAGGTTGTGGACCCAGTATAGGTCACAATTTTGATTCAATTTTGATGAAACTTGAAATGCATGGTTATAACCCAAAGATCTTGGTTCCTTTCGTTATTTGCACATATCAGATCATAACTTCCTGAATTATGGCCCCTGATTGTCCGAAAAATCGCCTATGGTCCCTCTGGAGGTCACGATTATTATCTGATTTAAAAAACCGTTTGACTCTATCACCATATGGAAGGTTGAGTTTGAATTTCAGAGAAATCGGACCATAATTGCCAGACAAAATGGCCACCGTTTGTACGCTAATAGTGTTAAGATATGGTATGTCAAGGTTGTGGACAATGTGGACCCAGTATAGGTCACAATTTTAATTCGATTTTGATGAAACTTGAAATGCATGTTTATAACCTAAAGATCTTGATTCTTTTCGATATTTGCGCATATCAAATTGTAATTTAATGAACTATAGCCTTTGATTGTAGGAAAAATAACTTTCGGTTTTGCTTGTTCTCTATCCATCTCTCGAAAATGTGGGCGTATCCTGCCTGGCAGCCGCTGGTTTACTTGTTTTGTGAGTGTTATAATATTAGGCTAGCCACGAGAGTAACCACTTAAATATGTACATAACACTCATGGAAATTTTAGAAAGGTGTTTTAAGTAATAGTGGCATACATTCATGTATACTAGAAATTGTGTCTGGACTGTATGATTTGCACCTACATTTTCATCGAATTCTTGTCCAGTTTTTTTTTATCTGTAACATATGTAACGAATTCTTGTCCAGTTTTTTTTATATGTAACATACCGTATTTCCTCTAATAAGCGCCGGGTCTCCAATAAGCGCCGGGTCTCTAATAAGCGCCGGGGGGTCAAGGGTAGTTGAGAAAATAAGCGCCGGGCCTCCAATAAGCGCCGGTTCTCTAATAGACATTAGATTGCTTTTGATCAAATGCCGTAATTCGAAAGATTCTCCGGCCCAATGTCCATGGTAAATGACGACTTTACCCTAAATTCAATTTGCTATTAAAGAAATAAGCGCCGGGCCTCCAAAGAGCGCCGGGCCTCTAATAAGCGCCGGGGGGTCAAGGGGTGCTGAAAAAATAAGCGCCCGGGCGCTTAGCAGAGGAAATACGGTATGCACAAGACTTTAGTTTGTAATCCCATCCAAACAACTAGATGGTGTTCTTTGCTGACAAAATGAAACAACTCTTTTTATACGCCCACATTTTCATGTGGACGTATTATGTCGTCGCCCCTGTCCGTCCGTCCGTCCGTCCGTCCGTCCGTCCACAATTGTTTGTGGACTCTCTATAGGTCACAATTCTTGTCGAATTTTAACGAAACTTGAAATATAGGTTTATCCCCAAAAGATCTCGGCTGCTTTCGATATTGGCATGTATCGGATCAAAACTTCATGGATTATGGCCCCTGATTGTACGAAAAATCAGGTTTTTAGCTTGTGGACCCTATAGATGTCACAATTTTGAACCAATTTTGATGAAACTTGACATGCATGTTTATAACCCAAAGATCTTGGTTCCTTTCGTTATTTGCGCCTATCGAAACGTAATTTCCTGAATTATGGCCCCTGATTGCCCGAAAAATCACCTATTTTAGCTCGTGGTACCTCTGGAGGTCAAAATTATTATCCGATTTGTAAAACTGTTCGATTATATCACCGTTACACCCTGAAGAGGGTTGAGTTCAAATTTCGGAAAAATCGGACCAAAATTACCATACAAAATGGCCGCCGTTCGTACGCAAATACTGTTAAAAAATGGTATATCAAGGTTGTGGACCCTGTAGAGATCACAATTTTAATTTGATTTTGATGAAACTTGAAATGCATGGTTATAACCCAAAGATCTTGGTTCCTTTTGATATTTGCGCATATCGGATCGTAAATTCCTGAATTATGGTCCCTGATTATACGCAAAATCACCTTGGTTTAGCTTGTGGTCCCTCTGGAGGTAACAATAATTATCCGATTTAAAAAATCGTTTGATTATATCACCGTTACACCCTAAGGAAGGTTGAGTTCGAATTTCGGTAAAATTGGACCAAAGTTGCCATACAAAATGGCCGCCATTCGTATGCGAATACGGTTAAAAAATGGTATATCAAGGTTGTGGACCCTGTAGAGGTCACAATTTTAATTCGATTTTAATGAAACTTGAAATGCATGGTTATAACCCAAAGATCTTGGTTCCTTTCGATATTTGTGCCTATCGGAACGTAATTTCCTGAATTATGTCCCCCGATTGTCCGAAAAATCACCTATTTTAGCTTGTGGTACCTCTGGAGGTCACAATTATTATCCAATTTGAAAAACCGTTCTATTATATCAACGTTACACCCTCAGGAGGGTTGAGTTCAAATTTCGGAAAAATCGGACTAAAATGACCATACAAAATGGCCGTCGTTCGTACGTGAATCCTGTTAAAAAATGGTATATCAAGGTTGTGGACCCTGTAGAGATCACAATTTCAATTCGATTTTGATGAAACTTGAAATGCATGGTTATAACCCAAAGATCTTGGTTCCTTTCGATATTTGCGCATATCGGATCGTAACTTCCTGAATTATGGTCCCTGATTATACGCAAAATCACCTTGGTTTAGCTTGTGGTCCCTCTGGAGGTAACAATAATTACCCGATTTAAAAAATCGTTTGATTATATCACCGTTACACCCTAAGGAAGGTCGAGTTCGAATTTCGGTAAAATTGGACCAAAATTGCCATACAAAATGGCCGCCATTCGTATGCGAATACGGTTAAAAAATGGTATATCAAGGTTGTGGACCCTGTAGAGGTCACAATTTTAATTCGATTTTAATGAAACTTGAAATGCATGGTTATAACCCAAAGATCTTGGTTCCTTTCGATATTTGTGCCTATCGGAACGTAATTTCCTGAATTATGTCCCCCGATTGTCTGAAAATCACCTATTTTAGCTTGTGGTACCTCTGGAGGTCACAATTATTATCCAATTTGAAAAACCGTTCTATTATATCAACGTTACACCCTAAGGAGGGTTGAGTTCAAATTTCGGAAAAATCGGACTAAATGACCATACAAAATGGCCGCCGTTCGTACGCGAATCCTGTTAAAAAATGGTATATCAAGGTTGTGGACCCTGTAGAGATCACAATTTTAATTCGATTTTGATGAAACTTGAAATGCATGGTTATAACCCAAAGATCTTGGTTCCTTTCGATATTTGCCAAAATCGGATCGTAACTTCCTGAATTATGGCCCCTGATTATACGCAAAATCGTCTTTGTTTAGCTTGTGGTCCCTCTGGAGGTCACAATTATTATCCGATTTAAAAAACATTTGATTATATCATCGTTACATTGTACTGAAGGTTGAGTTTGAATTTTGTGAAATCGGACCACAACTGCCGGACATTGTATGCGAATATTGTGTAAAAATATGGTTTATCAAGGTTGTGAACCCTGTAGAGGTCATAATTTTAATCAGATTTTGAAGTACCTTGAAATGCATGTTCATAACCCATTCAAAGATCTTGGTTCCATTCGATATATGCGCATATCGATTTGTAACTTCATGAGTTATTGTCCTTGATTGTAGGAAAAATCACTTTCTTTTTAGCTTGTTCTCTATCCAACTCTTGTATGTGGGCGTATCCTGCCTGGCAGCCGCTGGTTTGATATGCATTCCATTTGTTATTCCATTTATTATTGCAGGCAAAGTCAAACCAGTTCCTGCTCTTCACAGATGCGACCGACTAGCCTGAGAGAACTGCCAGAGTTGCCTCCCTCTAATTCAGGAGATGATGATACCTGCATACAACCTAACTCTCGTGCTAGTGAAATAATTAACGATGATTATGATCATCTTGGTCGTGAGAAAAATGTTCCTGTTAGACCTGAAAATTACGACCATATCACATTAGAGTCTCCTACTCAAATTAGTGAAGCATCACCTTCGGATCCGCTTGTGGAAAGTCATTATGCTCAAGTTAATGATAGAACTTATGATACCTGTAATGACAGGGGTGCTGAAAAATATCCAAAATTAACGAATCAGGTCGAACCACCTTATAATAAGATAAAGGACGACAAAGATGACGTGTCTTTTAGTGAAGAACAAAATGAGCCGCCATACAATGTTGTTAAAGATGATCCACCATATAATAAAATACAAGACGATGATCCCTATAATCAAATTCTTGATGACACTTATTCAGTGCCACGGGATGGGGTCGTGGAACAGGGACAGGATCATTACGAACTTGAACCGTTGGATCCTGAAGATCCCTACACAATGGTCGACAACGAAGAACCGAAAGTGAATGGAGAGAGCATGGATCAAGCATCAGGATTCTCTACCTCCAGTGATACATTTAAAACTCCAGGAAGTATGTCAATATCCAAGGAGATGATGAGCATGATTAACGAAGGTTTTACGGTTACCGAGTCCACCTCTAATGATTATGCTGTGGTAAATAAAGAGCGTAACCCTGGCAACAATCGACAACAGAGCTCACAAGGAGCAACAGCATTTCCTTGTCCTCCCGAACCTCCACGGGGATATCGAGCAGAAGAGATTCATAACCCGCAACCACCTCCACCTTCAATGTCGACATCAGGATCACGAAGATTTGATGGTGTCTCTGCTCCATCACTCCCTTTACCCACAATCCCACAGTCTGCTCAAAGTAAGTTGGTCTTTCTTGCTACACTTTATGACTAGATTAAATACAACCGATAATGACTGCTGCATATAATTTGAAGATGTTTCTGATATAAGTAAAAAGCTAGCTTGGCCTAAAGAAGACTGAATATGTTCTTGTATTTCCAGTCTCATAGAGTATGGCCCTCTAGGCTAACTAACCATGATGATACCCCAGGTTCAATTTAGTGTTGGACTTGCAAGAAAGTACTTTCATGATATTTCCACATGATTTGCCCTTTTCACAAATTCTGAGCTCAATGACGAGTTTCTCTAGGGTAAAAAAAAAACCTGAGTATTTCACTATTAGATGCGCCTTGTATTATAAGGTCTGTCATTTTGATTCTCCATTTGTACCTGACAAGGAATATGGTCCTTGTGGATTTTTCTTGGTCATGGGGTTTCCCCTACTGCATAGCTAATTATTGAAATAAAAATTCAACCATATGTTAGTCCCAAAATGACCTAGTTTGAGTCTAGGGAACATTGAACCTCATTCCTCTTCTCTCTCTCTCTAATATTTGCTGTTAATAGTATAAAGATAATGTAAGACATTTATCAAAACCCAGCTTCAATCATAACTCTGGATGTCAAGTTATACACTTGAGTATTCTCGATACATATAATTTTCATTGCAGTCTTCAAAACTTGAATTTCATACACAGAAAGATACACACACTTTGGTTGATGGTTTCAGACTGGCAAATAGTCCCATGGATGACTAATGTAGTACATGTTTGATAAAATAAAGTTTACATTATGGTGGAATAAGGGAACCGCTATTTTGAACATGATTATGGATTATGAAATGGCTACATACTGCTGTATTGTTAAATTGTACTATGATTGGCTAGCCATAGCTTATCCGTAATCCTAAAACAAAATCAAATAGATGATCTATTGTAGGGAATCTTATTAATGCTATAATCTTGATCACTGTAGCCAAAATTGTTTCTCCAACCTCATGGGTTTTCTTCGGGTCCTCTGTTTTTTTTCCCACTGCTGAAAACCCCTACGTGCAAGCGAATTATTGAAATGAAATTAAACCATACATGTATGTTAGTCCCAAAATGACCTAGTTTGTGTCGAGTGGACATTAAACCCAATTTCTCTCTCTCTCCAAATTGTCTCCACGCAAGTTGGCAAGAGTTCTTTGTATGCCTATATGTTCACTTCTAGACCTTTATTTTCCATTCCAAATAAACAACCAGGCTACACTTGTCCCCAGGCTTTACAAATCTCAAGGTTCTTTTAAACTTAAGCCGGAACTGCTCAACCACCATGGCCCTCTAATCAGACAGAAAGTGGTAGTTAGTGTGTTATGATGTTTTGGTTATTTACTGTATGATTTCAGGTCGATCTGAACGTCAGTATTCAAAAGTATCAGCAAGAGAATCACTGGCTAGCATGTCAGCCCGTAACGCACTTAATCCTTATGAAGATGTTGTAGAAATAGAAAATACTTATGCCACGGTTAGTTTTTTTTAACAGTTTAATATATAAATATAACTTTACTGAATTTATATGAATGTAACTTTATGTATTCTCTAGAATTAATTATACCCTTTTAAAATGGGAGCCAACTATGCTTACAATTACATTTATGAAATGATGAGGAGAGTGATGAAATGAAAGTACATGTACAACATAATATGTAAAATTCCTGATAATTCATGTTAAATAAAAATAAAGTAATGAATGTAAAGGAATTCATGTTGAATGAAATGAAAGTAATATTGTATGAAATTACATGCAATGTTGTATGAAATTAAATGTATTGTGAAATGAAATAAAAGTAATAATGTCGAATGAAATAAAAGTGAAATGAAATTAAGATGAAATCGAACTGAAAGTAATGCGAAATATAGTTAATGTTGAAATGAAGTTAATGTTGGAATAAAATCAGTTTTCTTAAATGACGTCTACATGAATACATGTATGTCTTTGTTTAACAAGGAAGTTAGATTCTGATTACCATTATCTAGGTAAATCACTGTTTGGGAAGAAGTACAATTAACTATGCAGAAGTGCATATATAAATTAAAATTCAGAAGTGCTTATAGAAATTAAAATTCAGAAGTGCATATAGAAATATTAAAATTGCTTGTGTATAAGTTATTTGTATTACAGTAGAGTGATTTAATAATATCTTTTATTTATAACTAGGTTGATGGTGGTTCCGGTGATGGGGTTGTCACACATCAAGCTGTAGCTCCACCCACTTCCTCTCTCCCACCAATCAACAATCGACACTTTGTAAATCAACCAGCCAGCTCACAATATACAAATTTCAGCGAAACTTATGCAGAAATTGGAGCCTCAGGTACAGTACATGATAATTTGAGAATATGATTGGTAGTGTAACGAGTCATGTATCAATGTTATCACCTCCTGTGGTTTCAACGCTGGTTAGTGTCCTGGTTTCAGTCTCCGTAACATGGATGTAAAGGAAAACTTGAGAGTTGGAATTCAATGAAGACTAGGCAGAAAATTGGTTGTCTGGGCAATTATCCCCCCCCCCTCACCTTGCACACATCAATTGTGGAGTCTTTATAGGATACAGTAGATTGAACAGATGTGAATTAATTTTGTTTAACTTGATCAAACACACAACTGTTATTTTATTCTAAAAATTGAAACTTTGACATAAAAATTTAATTCAAACATTTAAAACTTTGAACTAAATATATATTTTGATTTCTCTTTTTACAGGTGGAACTTTTAATTCTGTTCCAAGTGTTCCCATTCCGCCATCTTTAGATTCACTACATTCCATGAAAAAACATGAGCGACGCCATTTAGCAACGCCTGAAGATACAACCTTAGACGAAAACACGCCAAAATCTGTTTCACCAAAGCGGTCCAGTTTCTCACCCACCACTGCTCTTCCAGTTTTACCCGGTATGTCGACGAGTTTACATGAAAACGATGTGACCCTTGAACCCAATTATCAAAGTGTCAAAGACTCAATAGACGATAACGAGAGTGAAAACGATCCAAATTACGAATCAGTTGATGAAGCGAGATCGAAATTGCCAGAGCCCAAAAGACAGAGGAGGCATGTTTACGAAGAGGTCAGTCCAACGAATTCTGAACCTACATCTCCGAATAATGTTCGGAATCGTGTTTTAAACAGACATACTTACGAGGATATAAGTGATGTAAAAGAAAAAAAGAAAAACATCAAGGGCAAACCAAAAGATGGCAAGAAATGATCATGTATAAATATTTGTATATATTTTAATATTAAAATCTTTTTAACCAAAATTTTACAAAGCTTACCAAAATAACGCCTAATATAATTTAAGGTGTCTGAAGAATAGAAAATGTGCTCAAAACTATGAAAACGATCAAGAATTTTGTGTTTTTATGCGAAATAATTTATTTACGAAAGATGATTTTTTTAGGATTTATGTATGTATAATGGACTGGATTTATAGTATTCAATTGTTTTTTTTGACATTTTAAGAAATGTAATGATTTTTATAGGATTTTATATGTGCATGAGCAGCATGAGACAAATACTAGAACTTGGAGAAACAAAAGTTTTAAACATTGTTTTAATTTAGATTGATCTTTATTTATTATAAATAGACAGGGGTTTGTAACCAAAAAGCTGCTGTGGGGTTTTTCTTCTGCTATTCAGTCGTTAAAGAGGTTGAACCTCTTTGAATTAGGTCAAAATTCTGAGTAGATAACTGGACAATTATAATCATTTTCTATACATGTTGGTCTCAATATTCAGATAATTTGATGGCTCTTTGGGATGAAGAAGTAGGGGATTAATGAAATGGGTGTGCCTGATTGTCAGTCACACTATTTGGAACACAATTATTCTGCCTTTAAATGAGGTGAATGCCTTGAACGAGTTCTTCTTAGGCTAAGAAGTGATAAGCACATGTATTTTTCGATGCTTCCATTGTTTCATTCTAATTGAGTGATGGTGACAACAATACCTTGACTAAGTATGAATAGAAATTTAATTGGTCGAGACTTTGGGACAAGTAATTAATGAAAGTCATTGATTGGCCTCATACTGTTAGCTTATTTGATTCCAGCTTATTAATCAGGTAGTAATGATGATACACGCTTAATTCAATCTGCAATCTTAACTCAGTTAGTGATGAGGCATGTTTAATTAATTTACTGTACAGCTTAAAAAAAACCTTCAGATAATGGCTTTTGGAATTGATTTATGTGTAAATAAATTAAAATGTATATATTTCAATAACGTTTTATTTAACAAGTGGTCTCATGCAACAGATTGATTACTCAGCTTGTCATTTACTAGTCTTGATCACACCAGACCAAATTTTCTCTACATACAAATTGCATCACTCCATTTTAAATTGTTTTCTGTTCCGCATTTAATTTTTTTTTCTTTACCAATTAGACAGCTTATAGAAATCTCTGTGTGACCTTTGACATTGTATAGACCATTTACATTTAACCGTTTACTAATATTTGTTGTAATTGAAGCAAAAACAATATGTACAGTGTACATTGATTGCGAAATGTAGCCCAAGAAAAAAGCCCTGCTTCAATATTGAATTATTGGTTTGTAGTTTGTACATATATACTATGTTAAGAGTTTTTATATTAATGACCTTTTTTACTTACATTTATGTATGTACTTACATTGTTTAAACAGATGTGTAATTTATCTCTGACAGCTTCCCTGATTGGCTGATGGCTCATCTCACCATTAGAGGCACATTATCACTTCAGACAGGAAAGGATATGTGTTGGGGTCAGTTACTTGTCTGAACTCGAGCCAGACAATTAAAAATTAAAAAAAGACTAGGTGATAGCAACCTATTTGGGCAATGTGTAACCCCTAGCAGACTGCCTTCTGTAGTCCTGCCATCTTCATTAGCTAGTTGGTTCAGAACCGTAAGATGCTAAACTCAAATCAATGAAGCACCCTAAAACAATTTTTATAAAAAAAGTCCCCCTGTCTATTTATTTTGTTGTTGAGAGTAATAATGTCTCTTTAATGATGAGAATGGCTTATCAATGGCCATTTAAGAAAAATGTTTTTTTTTTTATTTATATATTGTGTATACTAGAAGTGCTTTTATTAATGGAAATTATACGCTATTAATACATGTAGTTTGTATATAGATTTGTTTTGTACATGTATATGAATATCTGATAGAGCCAATCAAAATCTACTTTAGAAGCTTATTCTGAGAATATCTCCAGGAATGATCTACTGGTACTGGAAATGATATGTCACAATAATTGTTATACAAAAGTTTTATTTATATTGACAGCTCAAAATATTTGGCTCGAAGGATTTTACACATTTAAAAACATGATACATATATAGTGATACTAGAGCATATTACTTACTAACCAGCTCTTCCCCAACAAAATATAAACAAAAGATTCAGTGGGGGGGGGGGGGGGTAAGTTGAATGTTGGGGTGAGTTGAATGTTGGGATGAGGGTGGGGGTCACCTAGGAAAGGAGAGACTGATAATGCATACACTGTACAGTAACTCTGTGTACAAAACCCAACTTAAATCTACCCTTGTTGGTGATAAAACAGTATTCTATGTGACTTGTAGTGTCTAAAACACCTTTCCTTTTTGTTCGACCCTGAATTTACCGTTGTTGGTATATAAATTATGGTAGGAATACCTGTAATTAATGTCAAATGAAATCATGGATTATGATTGAATCTATGACTTCTGCCATGGTTGATATATCAGAATCTATTGACTGATGACATGAAAATGGCACCGCGATTACTTTTTGTATCAAAGTTGAGATTTAAATGTCAAGTCACAACTACAATCTGACTTTTATTTCATTTTACTCGGTCTATGGACACAGAAGAGGCTTTTGTTCTATCACATCCATATCGCGAACTTTACATTTAAATTTTAAAGCTTGATCGATCAGGAAAACTTTTATTTGCTCATATTATTTTGCTTTTCGCTCAGATGTTGTAAATATTCTCTTTATGTTAATAATGTCAACCATTATCATTTGTTTATCATCTTCATCCTCATCATTGTTATCAATTTATTGTTTATAAAAATATTCATTTCATAAATTATATTAAATCTACTTTACACTAGTATATATGCAATATACAGTTCACTTAGTCAAGCATTTAGGCATAAGCTAGAAGAGCTACAGCTATGAGTCTCTTAAAATTTACGATTTTTTAGAACTTCATTTTGTAACCCCTGATCCTTGTAAGATTTAAATCAGTGGCCATCAAGCTTTAGGACCTTATCAGGCCTAAATCCGATACTATGACGACATCCCCCATGGCATATAACAGTCCAATAATAGTTTGTTATATAATGTGTGTAATATAATAGATAATACCATATTTACATGTATTATTGTATTTATCTTATATTATTATTAATAACATAACCATAACATGTCAGTCTAATGAAAATCAGATCTTTATTTCTTTCCGGGGGTGGGGGTTAGGAGAAGGAATGGCTGATCCTGTGCATGTTGCATTATAAGGTCTGGCATTTTGAGTCAACTAGCGTGCTTTCGGATCCATGTACGTGAAAGAGTAGTGTTGCCTGTGCCCTGTCCAACCTTTCTCCAAGCCTTCTGGTGATTCTCCTACAGCTAAAGACTGCTACCTGCAGGCAAGTGCAGGATCTCTCTCTCTCTCTCTCTCTCTCTCTCTCTCTCTCTCTCTCTCTCTCTCTCTCTCTCTCTCTCTCTCTAGCTAAAGGTCAAAAGTAAAAAGAATTAAAAGTAAGGTCTAGATTTAATTGGACTAATTACATGTTGACCTGTAATCAAAATTATATATTATAACTATACATATCTTATATATAAAATTTGATAATATAAACAAAATTACTTCATCTAGGTATGGGAGATTAAAGGATATGACTGTCACAGTTTCAACCCTTTGACTGTCAAGTTCCTGAGCATTTAGCAGATTATACACTCTGTGTGTTCCCGGGACCAAGATGTCTGATGTCTGGATGTAAAACATGTAACGGCAACGCCTGCGAAATCAATTAATTATTTTATAGGCACCAAAAGGGTTGTTGTCGTAGTTAATCTCAGCTCCAATATTCTACTTTGTGGTAGCAATTACAGTAAAATCTGCATTAAGCAGCCACCCAAGTGAATTTTCACGACTGAACGCTTAACGGGAGTGGCCTCTTAATAAAATTTTGGTGCTTTTTGTGCTGACATAAATTAAATATTACGCTTAGATGCATGGGAAATGAACATCAATACTGTATCTGGAAATTCGATGCCTAGACGGTAAAAATTAAAGGTTTTACTTTCTTGGTTTATCTCAAAAATGCTACCTTGTGTTGCCAATAGTTGTCTTGAGGTCAGACATTTTGACTATATGTGCATGTACAATAAAATTAGATTACACATACAAATGTTCCAATGACAAACAGTATAAGTTAAATATAGTTATGTTTGTCATACTTCTAAACAAGAAATTAATGCTATCAAAAAATTATGTGAGCTGTTAATTCTACAATGCTTACCTTTTCTTTAATGTAAGAGCAATCCCATAATAAGATTAGCAGTAGGCTTATTGTTATTGAGAGAATCAAAACAATAAATATGTATTCAAGATTGATTAATATAAATAGTCAGTGTTTTTTTAAGATATGATCTATTAAGAACAATCTGCTGCAATTATTGTTCAAATTATTAAGAAGTCATTCAACACTTTATTACATGTGTGGTGTATTAGTCGAGAGCAAGACATAAAGTAATTCTGAGGAATACAATTACTGCTTTATGACTGAGCGATGTTTCATCTTTCGACTAGGCTTCTCTGATCATTGCTTTGACCTGTATAAGTAATATATTGATACTACACGAGGACGCTAGTTTGAGTTGTTTCAATATTACTCGATGTCTTGCTCCCAACCATTAAATAGCTTAATATACAGACAATGTTCTGGTCCCATTCAATTCTTGTTATAGTTGATAATATCAGTACTTGGTTGTCATTATATATCTTACTTAAAGAGGCGTTATCAATCATAGTTTATCGGAATAATAGGATTAATACATGTATATTTGATTGGTCAAAAATTGTACATCTTGTTTGCTCATTCTAAGTTTTTGGGGGAATCAAAACTAAAAATAAAACAGGGCCCAATTTCTGGAAATCTTAACCAAAAATAAAATCCAAATTTTAGTTGATTGATACTAAAATCAATCTAACATTATCCAATCAAATTACTTAAATTTGGATTTTATCTTAGTTAAAATTTTGTGAAAAAGACCCCTGGTTTCTTTTATAGTAAATATCTTGAAAAATTGTTAAGTCTTGATTACAGAGACTTCAGACAACCATTACCGATTGCAGTGTAAGGTATACATGTAATGAGACTAAAACTGCCAAATTCCTCTAAACTTACTAAATGTATGGATTATCAATTGCAAACAGCCTTCTATTTAAAACTTTTTATTTGGCGTTTTGAACAAGGGTGTGTGCTCATTACATTTTTCTAGCATAATATTAGAGTGTACATGTACTTACAAAATTATGATTTTTCTTGTTTTAATAAACTGATTTAAAGCTGTGCTTACAATCGACTGATGAATAAACTTTATTTGTTGTCATATTGGAAGTTTTGGGGAGTTTTTTTTTTAACAAACGTTGGTAGTTGTATATCAAGGATCCTGTAGTTTAGCAGAAATGTAATCGATTTGATTCTGTGTGTGGAAATGAATTGAAATGAAATGGGGTTTAACTCCTTCTGTTCTACTCCTAAACTGGACTAATGAAGCTGGGCATACGCCATACAGTGTGCTATGAGGGAAATTTTGCCCGGACAGCGGCGCTACAGCCTACTCTTATAATATTACCGGGTTATCCAAACTTTGAACATGTAGTAAATGGACTTTCTAAGATGGGGTGCATGAGCTACTACCTACTTTTATATCAAATTCTAACTGCCAAGGGATCTTTTACGTGAACTCCAATGTGTACATGAGACCTCGGTTTTTCCTACCAACCAAACAACTAGACATCTGTGTCAGATCCTGCATCACTGACCAGGGGAATGGAAATGGGGTTTTAAAAATGTCTTACTGTTGTGCTATGAACTGGGCTGAAGAAGACAGGCATGCGCCATACAGTGTGCTATGAGTGAAATTTTGCCCTCCGCCCTGCATCACTGACATTAGCAATGGAAATGAAATAGGGTTTAACATCCTTCTGTCCTGCTCTGAACTGGGCTAATGAAGACAGTGTGGTATGAGGGAAATTCTGTGGGGACTGCGGCACTGCTGCCTACGCCTTTAAGGAATTCCAGCTGTCGAGTGATTTTATTTACATGCATGCCAATGTGTACACAGGACCTCGATTTTTGGTCCCATATGAACGACAGCTATCCATGTCAGGCCCTCTGTCTTGCATCAACAGAACGGGAAACCACTCAGAAAATCGGGATGAACTTTCTCGGCCAATGTAGGGATTGAAAACACGACCACCAGGCTAGCAAGTCAGCATCTTACCGACTTAGCCACCGTGATTCCCAAATCTGTGTGTGGGTAGAGAGCCTTATCAGATAGGCTAACAAGACAAGTGTATACAGTCATTCAGATGGCACAAAAAACAAAATACTGGTAGGTCAAAGTGTGTACCTCTTGATTTGCGTAAAAGAGCCATGATGGTTGGAAATGTAAGATGTGTAGACAGAAACACCTCTGTCAAGCACAGTCTCCATAGCTTATATACACGATATACTACCATATACCAAAATATTGTGGAGGGGTTGGATGGCCAAATGGTTAGCACGTGCACACTGTATCATAAGGTCTGTCAATGAGTCAACTGGCGAGGTTTGGATTCACAGGTTGTACGTGACAAGGAGTAGTGTCGCCTGTTTTCTCCCACTGCTGAATCACTGAAACAAAATTGAACCATCTGTTAGTCCCAAAATGACCCAGTTTGTCATAGACGTTAAACCCCCATTTCTCTCTTTCTTCCTCCCGACGTATTGTGTTAACAAAACCCCATATGGAGGCATGTGATAGTCACAGAATTCAAATAAATTGGTTAGGCTTTGGTGACTATCCACATGCATCAAGGTCTGTGAATTATGGCATACATGTACTCATATATACACAGAATATAGATAATCTGATACCACTTGTTTTAAAACAAATTGATCCAGTAGGTTCGACTGATTGCGGCTGTGGTTTCGAGCCCTGGTGTGAGCCCATGTGGCATGGAGATAGGGGCATCTTCTCAACCTCATCGGTTTCCTCCAGGCACTCCGGTTTCCTCCCACTGCTAAAGACCCCTACACGCAAGCGAATTATTGAAATAAAATTATAAACCATATGTTAGTCCCGAAATGACCTAGTTGTGTTGAGTGGACGTTAAACCCCATTTCTCTGTAACTCGGGTCCAAGTCATTGCTCCCATTATTCTATGCAGTCACAGGAGTCTTGCAAGGTTTCTCTGGTCAATGTCTACAGCATGCGACATGGGCAGCACCAAACAAAGCAACAAATTTTCAAAATGAGTACTAACTTCAAAATTCTAACTGAAACAGTTTTATTTTATTTCAATATTGTTTTTCCTCTGAAAATAGAATATAAAATGTACAAGAGAAAATTTGGTACATCATAAAATATTACACATAAGAAAAGAAAACATACTAAATATATAAAATATATACTCTACAGTACAGTATTATGCTTGGGAGCTAAACCTCTGACTCAAGTCAAATAATATGTTGATTTGGTTTTATCTATAATGGGATAGACTGTGTAGGTTAATGGTCGAGTGCGAGACAGTAATATATTACTCAATGTCTGGCACAAGACCATTAAACAACTTAAAATACAGACACTATTCAGCATATGCATTCAAAATTTCAACTAGTATAAATAATGTACGCTTGGCACATGACCCTACCAATATTTGAAATAGTGGCACGCCAACATCAAAGATGGCGTCACATCTGTATTTTAAATACATTTAATTGTTTGGTTCTGGCGATTAAGTGGAAGTTAGTTTGCTTACAAAGTTCAGTTTTGATTCTAGCTTGTACTGTTAATTTTTTAATACAAAATAAGTTAAATCTCATCATGAACTCTTAATTTCAGAGCCTTAAAAGGCTAAACAAATGGAAGCCTATTTTAGCTAAAACAGACATCAAAATGTACCAACATTGCCTAACGGACAACTTTGCCTCTGCATATTCTATCACTAATTGTGAATAAGATCATATATGAAATAAACTTTATTAGCAAATATAAAGATTAATATGTTTTATCAACTATATCAACTATTAAGATTCACATTTCTTTTTAAAAGACGTAATTAACTTATAGTCTATACACCATGGATTACAAATTCAAATTTTAATTGTAATCTAAAACGAGAATAAATACATATAATTGTATCAAATATTGTATCTATATCCGATTCCCATCCAGTATTCTATAAATGTTACCAGTTTATGAATTTGGTTTTAAATTTCAAACCAATTAAACACATCATGTCTCATTTTCAAAACACATTTTTATTGTCTGCACGATTTTTAAAAATTAACTGCAGTTAGATGTGGCAGTGTGGTATTAGCCAATGAAATGATGTGTTCCGTCCAGCTTTGTGCAAGTAGTTAGCAGAATTCTGGGAGATTGCTATGGAGTGGGTTTATGGAGGAGAGCTGTCAAAAGTTACAAAAATTAAGAAATTAAATGAAATCAGTATTTTGTATTCGGGTGTAAGTGTGGTTATAGTATTTCAAAGAAATTGGTATTTTTGATGGGAATTGAATATATATACATGCAAGTTCATGGTTATAGGTATAAGACTTTGGGCCGAATAATTATTAAAATTGATAAATTCGAACTTAAGTTTTACATTTGGATGTGCTTAATCACATAACTACAATATTGACATTAAAATAATACACATTTTCTAGTTTTACGATGTATGGCAATGGATCGGCTAGCAGTGCCTTCCGAGTTTTACAGCACAAAGAAAATTGTGGTACAGAGTGTTTTCTACATAAATATAAATAAATGTACAATAAATAAAAGCAGAGTATAAAATATATTCATTTGTCAACAGGCACACTAGGCATCACATTAATTTACATATTATGTCAATAACTCGGTTCATATTTATTATGTGTATATAATAATCATTTAGTTTATATAACAACCAATACTGTCTGAGCCACACAGTTTAAAAATATAAATTTATAGAATGCTCTTTAAAACATAAATCATGAATTTATTGTCTTTATTAAAGGAAAAATCCCGAATTAAACAGAGGCTCAAAAAAAAAGTTGGAGAATGTATGAAAATAAAACGCCAAAATATAGGGGAATTGCATATTTACCTTGTTTCAAAATTTCAACTCAAAATATTGAGTCGTTTGGACGTGAACACCAAAATTGCTTATCCTGACACGTAACCCTTTTAATATTTCGGGTTAATTGTTTCGTTGGGTGACCTTATAACCGATTACGGTTACTTGAGAGGGTTATGCAGCGAATAACCATGTGCCGTACTTGATAAAGAAAGGCAAATTTCAACTACACATTATTTTTATAAAAAAAATGTTTCGTTTTATCCAGATACCACAAAATACACCTTGGGGCACCGGTCTCAAATTCCAGATGAAGACTGACAGATTTAAGACATTTGAAAACGTATCATAAATACTGAAGTAGTTGCTCGGTCCTTGACTCAAATATTTTAAGGGATTTTAACACAAAAATAAGCAGTTTTATTCCCCAAAAAAATATCAGGATTAGAACTTTAATCCAATCTTTATTTATATAAATGTATGCCTCACAATATATGCTCCTTAAAATAGAAATGAAAGTTGAAACCTTCTCATTTTTTTTTAATAAATTTTGCCGATTATTAATTAACAGTCAGTTATCACACCTTTTAAATGACAGCAGTCTATTTATAATCTTATAGTATATAAACACACATGCATCAAATTTCAATTTTATAATTGTATGGCTCTGACAGAGAACACTAACACTATAAATAATAATTATGTGTAAAATAGAACTACATAAAATAATAAAACAAAAAGAGAGATTTGATACACTGTTTGGCACTATAATAACTGGGATTAAAAAATAAATAAATAAAAATAAACTGACCAATACCCTGCATACATATATATACATAAATAAATAAAATATACGTTCAGGTAAAAAAAACTTCCACTTTTCTTCATTATGACATACATTAAATAATGTATGTGACCCGCTCCCACGAAACCAGACGCTTGTCATACAACTTCATTTTGTACAACAGGCACAAAAGCATGATCTGTATGCCTTCTTGTTGCTGTGAATGAGCCGAACTCAACTATGATAAAACGACAAGTTTAGAAGAATTGCATTTTTGGAACACTTAGGCTGTGGACTACTTAAATATGCTGCCAGCTCTATTTTGATAGAAATGACCAAGAGCCTGGTTTTGTGGGTGCAGCTCACATAAAAGCTAGCTGTCTGCCTTCTATGGGCGTCTTAAGATATTAATAATGTATATATATATATATTAAATGTTAATATCACATTATCAACACATTTAGCCACTCTAATTAAAGCACATATCTTATTTTATTTACTTTTTGCTTATTGTTCAAAGAGTTATCTCAACCTGATAGAGAGAAGCGACCGATGTAGATTATAGATAGATATACAGGCAAAGCTGAGATTAAAATGACCACACCAGTGTTGATGTTAGGCCAAATACAAAAAATTTGCATCTCAGATACATCTGCACCATGGCCTGGTTTTATTTAATAAAAACATCCCTCTTGCATCAGATTTTTTAGTAAGGATTGTCCGAGAACCAGAATATTTTGTTTGTATGGTCTTATTATAGAACATTCTTAATATGGTAACTATTCATATTATGTCACTAGTCTGGGTATTTCTACTTGGGTTAAAAGTAGAGAATTATCCCAAAACACAATAAGTAGCCTACCATTCGCCCAGTCCCCGGCTTTAATAGTATTATAGATATAAATAGCCAATAGTATAGGCCCAACACCTATCTAAAATCAGTTTATGTAAGATTATAAAATCTGTTTATCCCCAAAAAGAGGTCAAAACTACCATTTATCAAAATATTATTCAGTACCTTTATTCATGTAATGGTGGTCAACCTCCAGTATTTAGCCGTAACAATTTCAGACCACTAAAATACAGTCTAATTTAGATCAATATTTCAGATGTATTCCAAATTCTGAGAGTTGAGTAAGAGGGAATACCACATGTTAGTCTCAAAATGATCAATATGTTGAGAAGACAAGACATTCAAAACTAATTTCATTAATTACCTTTCGGTACTATCACAAATTATTTAACTTAACGGGTATACAAAGTCCAATAAGATCTGATGGAAAGTCCATGTGTGTATTGTTCTTCATGCACAAATCTTTCAAGATTTAAAGCCAAATAAATTCTGCAGTCCATGTGGTCTTCATATACTAATCTCACTAATAACAAGTATGAGAAGAAGATTATTAATAAATATCAATTTCAATATTTTCAAATTTACACCGGCCTCATTCTCAGAAACTGAGGATACACCTCAAGTGATCATGTTAACAGAAGACCATTATTTTTGAGAAATATTATTTGACCTCTAAAACTGACTTAATTCTGGAGGTTGACCTTTATAATATATCCCACAAAAGGTGGTAAATACAAGATTCGAAACTAAAAACACAATAACAAAAATATGAAAGGTTATGTCACTAAAATATATCTATACATAAAGACTATCATAGTTATCACAAGTATTTGAATTTTGAACATTTCTAGATCCCCATACCGTAATCACATTTTCTAGATTCAGATTGCCCCACAAGAAAACAGAGGCAAATAATTCATCACTGACACAAAATAAAATAGGCAAGAATATTAATTGTTCTCAATTTGAGACTTGGATAAATTGACTTTTTGTGCCAAGGACTGAGCTGAATTTCCTTGTCTAAGTCTATGATGTACGAAAGTAATCACACTTTTCATCACATGCAGTCATGTAGGCCTATATATATATATAAAAATAATTTATATTCAGGCACAATATATATACAACATTTAAAAAATCAACAATTCAAATGCCTAATGAGGAGTTATGGTAATTAATGCTTCTAAGGCAAACACAAATTAAATGTTTTTCTTCGGATTTAAATATTATTTCTTGTTATAATATTATATATTGGGGCCTAATTTTTTATGCCATAAATATTGCTCCAACCCAAAATGATATAATATTTATATTGATTTAACATTGTTAATTTTGAATTTCTAATGATAATCAAGGGTGTATACGTGGGGGAGAGGAGGAGTTGGAGGAGGAGGGTTTGACTATCGTTATTCTCTGACATTTGAGATTATAATCAAACATTGTATTGATATTCTACTTTTCAGCCCCTCCATGCAAACAGAGAGACAGATAAATGGGGTTTAACATCCACTCAACAGAAACTAGGTAATTTTTTTAAAAATTTGCCTGCATGTTGAGGACTTCAAGAATGGGAGGAAACCGAAGAACTTGGAGAAATTTAACCCACAAGGTTGGACAGGGATCAAGACCATGCCACTTGACCACCCTAACTACATCCCTCTAAAGAACTATACATCTTCCTCTGGTAAATTAGCACTTCTTGAGCTTATATATATAGTAGCAGCCACAAATCCAAGTTACTATAAAACCAGCAGATTATTTGATTATTCAGCAGACAAAAGTTTATCACAGTATTCAGCTTCACTTTCCATTGGTTAATCTATTTATAGAAATGGTCATGTGATGGTCAGGAAAGCTTCAGATTAGTTCCATTTATCACAAGGTCATGGTCACCATTAAAGATATCACTATGCTGATCACCAGGCAACCCTGAAATAACAAATTGTACAATAAATATATTATTTGAGACACATTACCATCTGAATCTTAGGGCCTAGTTACATGGAGAGGGCTATCCCGGTTGGGTGAATCGTCTTCTCTGACGTCATTGCAATGCAACCAAATGAAAAAACCCCAATACACTGTTTATATCTAAACCAGGCTAGCCCACTTAACCTGGGCACTCGTTTATGAAACTGGCAAGCCTGGCAAAACGAGCACTATTACAATAGTTTGGACGAGATAGCCTGTTGATTTCATCGCAGCTTATGTATATGACCTCTGTCATATAAAAACTACAGCACAAGGCTGAACAAACCAGGCTAGCCCGTCTATCTGAGCTAGCCCTTCCATGTAACCAGGCCCAAACAAAAATAATTTATATACTTTATACCATTTTTCAAACAGGATTCGGTTTTTTCCAACTTGTATAAGGTCTGCTTAATATTGCTCAACATTAGGCAACAGTTACATAAATGTATTCCTTATAATATGTTCAGTTAAACCCTTTCCCTGTACATACTAGAATTCCGGAATATGGAGTGGCTCCATCCCAATGTTTCCAGAGAAAGTTCCTGACAAAGAAGAGAGAGAGAGAGAGAAATGGGGTTTAACGTCCACTCAACACAACCAGGTCATTTCGGGACTAACATATGGTTTAATTTTATTTCAATAATTCACTTGCGCGTAGGGGTCTTTAGCAGTGGGAGTAAACCGGAGTGCCCGGAGGAAACCCATGAGGTTGAGAAGGTGCCCCTATCTCCATGCCACATAACCTTACACCAGGGCTCCAAACCACAGCCGCAAGCCAGAGGTGACCAGCAAGCTAGCGGTCGAAGCGCAGCACTCTAGACCACTTGGCCATCCCCCTCCCCCCTGACAAAAGAAAATTATTTAGTTTTTCAAATGGGATAAAAAAAAACATGTTTCCATATGTACACAGTGGGAGATGCAAATCAAAATATGAGTAGGCGAAGGCTATACTAGAGCTGCTGTCAGAGTATAAAGTTACTCGTGGCACACTGCATAGGATACCTGTCAATCTTCATTAGCCAAGTTTAAGGTAGAAAAATGAGATGCTTATTTAAACCTTATTTTAGGTACATGTTTAGAGTGATTTATATTGCTTCAATAGGCACAGTACAATTTGTCACAAATTCAAAAAGAAAACCAAACTTAGGTAATGAATAAATATAGTGTTTATGGTTATGTGTATTGTGAGGAGAAAAATAGCAGCACCAATTCAGACTACCTGTTTTTAAATATGAACTGTTACATGCTTGAAAATAAATGATCCACTTTATTATCTTACCATCCGACTGACTATGCACAAGTGACCTCCTGACAGGGGGAAACTACACTCGGAAAGTCTTTAAAAGCCAGGATTTAAATCTGAGACCTCATAACATAACTTACCCAGATGTTTTCGTAAATATCCCAACATTCCTTTAGCACTCATACCAAATGCTAGTTTAGGGGAAAGACTATGTCGAACTCTCATTATGCGAGCTAATACAGGGTTTGCAATAAACTGAAAATCTGATATACTCTGATGACAAGTTCCCCTGAAAATAGAGAAAAATTATTCTGTAATAACAAATACTTAATTTTAAAGTAGCAAAACTTTATCAATTTAAAATCAAACCATATATATATACCGTAGTCTTTGCATGAAATAAATTATACTATATTATAATGGCTATTCTTGGCGTGCAGTGATACAGGCTCTATTTAAGATGAAAACAAACCCAAATACGAAAATGGCACCATTTTCCAAATATTTTATTAATCATTCTGATGCATATCATGCATCAATATGATAAATAAATCATAGAATTGAAGCAATCAATAAATACATAGCTAGGGTGACCCATGAGAGAAAGATGGACTCAGTGGCTTGTCTCAAAGTGATATCTGGCTAACCACGCAGTATGAAAACACTCAGCAATACAGTCTATGAGACTATAAATAGCCATCACACACACATCTATCAATTATTACAGCAGTATAAAAAACTATTGTTAACGATTCTGGTTATTACAGCAGCTTTAAAAATTACGTTCGTTTTATTTTTTAAATTGCTTTATAATTAACTGTACCCTTAGGAGTAGCATCTTTTGGTTTAGTACAAATAATATATATCTGAAACACTTTTGTTAGGCAAGAACATGATACTAGCAGTAGTTTCATTTTACTTTTTACGGTTCTTAAAACAATTGTTGAGTTGCCTACCACGTGTGTTCTTGTTTCAGCTTTCTGTTACATTTCGTAAAAAAAAAGTAGTCTTGATTATCCCGGCCTGTCAATCAGACGAGAATGGTCGGTAGACTGGTTAAGTGAGACTAATTTCAAAACAAGGGCACGTTACCTATTTTTTTACTAACAAGTGTCCGGATGTTGTGACCGACACTCGTAATCATCTTTCAGATGGTTAAATGGCTATAGCTTATTAAGTACAGCATGACCGATTATATAGTGACTATCAATGTGCAAAACTGATTTAAGGCTTGGTGTATATATATAAATATTGTAGTGTAACTGTCAAGTTATTTGGAGCTATTTACTTATGGTTGAGCAACCTAGCATAGCCTAAAACATGGGAAATATCTGATAGGGTAAAAACCACTATAAGTGTTTGATAAATATATAAAAAGTATAGGAATGAATGTATGTAATGCAATATTAGGTCTTTATTGAAAAACAGAGTAGGTTAAAGTAAAGCCTACACAGGATCCAGGGTAAAACCACTTATTTAATAAAACACCACTTTACTAAAGTAATAAGTGTCTCAATGCATGGTATGCTCACAACCATTGCTTCCACCAATATGTACTACTTAATAATAATAATAATAATAATAATAATAATAATAATAATAATAATAATAATAATAATAATAATAATAATAATAATAATAATAATAATAATAATAATAATAATAATCGGGTCATTTTACAAGGGTAGCAAATTAGGCCTGAGGCCTTTTTCCAATTTGGCCCTTGGCACAGATCGTGCGAATGATTTCGATCATTACTGCAGGAAGAAACCGAAGAACTCGGGGGAAACCTGTCTGAGACCGAATATCCCTCTCACTTACAACGATAAAGTTCTTGCCCTGAGCTGGGACTTAATGCTCACAACCATTGCTTCCACCAATATGTACTACTTACCTAACAGTTATCATGGTTTTAGTAGCAAATCGTGACATTTGTTTAACATTAGCCAACCATTGGAATGTTTCATAGTTTATCATTAAAACAGGCTGGGTAACATTTTTATACACTTGTTCATCCAGTGGATGCATCCAGCCATCTACCACAACACCCGTTCTGTAAAAAAAAAAATCTATATTGGGAATCAATCTGTTTATATTATTACTGATTTATTTCCAAACATGTTGACAAGAATTGATAAATGGAGGTCATGCAAATAATGTGCACAAGAGAGAAATAGTTAACAGAATTTAAAGAAAATAGTGCAAAAGGGTCAGCGAGAAGAAGATATAAATATAAAGAATAAGGGGATTTATGAATTATCTGTAGATCTCATTGAGTGGAAGAGCGTGGTTTTCGATTCCAACCTCATTGGTTTTCTTGGTCCTCCAATGTTCTCCCACTGCTAAAGATCTCTATATGTGCAAGCGAATTAGTGAAATAAAACTGAACTATACGTTAGTAAAAAAATGATCTAGTTTGTGTTTCCCTTTAAGATAAAATATAACTTGATCGGTTTAATTGTACTTACTTAAAACGTTTATCTGTAGCTAACGTACACAAACAGGTGGAGCCACCAAATGAGTGACCAATCACAGAAGCTTTTGAAAGATCTAGGCAATTCTGAAATCATAAAGAAATATTTATCAGTATTTCCTCCCAACAGTGCTATAAAGCTAATTAAGTTAATAGCGTTGTTTAATAATTGATTTACTCGAGCTTCTGTATCTATATAGAGATTAATATCTGTGAATGCAGTTGAGGCATCGAGTACATTGAACCTTCTATACTAAAGTACAACATTTTCAACACATCATTTCTTTACTGATTGTATTTTGCACTCGAGCCCCAGAAGCTATTGTCCCCTTCAGCCCCTCAAACTGGCCCAATACCTGTGAATGTATACTAGTAATACTCTCGAGAAATGTAGTATTCAGTGGTTTAAAAGTTTACTGTCATGAACTAAATGCTAGAGAGTTAATTAATGAAGGTATAAATTTTGTATTGTGATATTCTCTCACATTCTGTGAAATTCAAGTACTTTATTGATTGTTTTATTGATTGTAAATCATACCGATATTGAACACAGGAAGTGATTTGTCTGACCCGCCAATCCTTAATATGCCCACCTGCAGCGAATTAATAATAATAATAATAATAATCGCGTCATTTTACAAGGGTAGCAAATTAGACCTGAGGCCTTTTTCCAATTTGGCCCTTGGCACAGATCGTGCGAATGATTTTGATCATTACTGCAGGAAGAAACTGAAGAACTCGGGGGAAACCTGCCTGATCGGACGGGAGACCGAATATCCCTCTCACTTACAACAATAAACTTCATGCCCTGAGCTGGGATTGAACCCTTGTTGCATTGGTGAGAAGCCGCCTCTCTATCACCACGGCTATTAATCCTTGCTAGCTCTAAATCAATGTCAACAAATCCCACAAAGCAAATTAAACTATTTAAACGTAAAAAAAGATGTGTTATGTGTTTATTTTTATCTCTTCTCTTTAAGTGTTTTATTTATCAAATCCAACCATGCCTAGTAATTGCAAATAGTCAAAACATAATATATTATGGTTATCAACAAACTCACACACATTTGTAAACTTTAAATCTGCATGATATTCGTTTAAAGTAAGTGACCTTTGAGATACACACAAAGAGCATTATGAACAAATACTGAATGTAGGAGTCTAAACTGTCACAAACTCTTTAATTAATACGTACATTTAACAGCCTAAATGACAACAAATTTATCTAACTTTTTATAGACTCATATATTTGCTTTAGATCAATGCATTTAATATAGAAGAAACAAAATCAACAAATGTACACTATGAATGGTTTGATATCATGAATAACATAAAGACAGAAGGTGTCTATAGTCTGTCTGTACTTCAAGCTATTTTAACAAATAAACGATATTGCCAGGTCCTGCCAGGTCCTGCCAGGTCCATACATTTGTATCTAAGCCAATGCCCAGTAGTCTACATGTAATAATCAGTATCACAAGTATCAAAAATATCCAATAACCAGTATCACTCTATCTATTAACCAGTATTCCCCTATCTATTAACCAGTATTCCCCTATCTATTAACCAGTATTACCCTATCTTTTAACCAGTATCACCCTATCTATTAACCAGTATCACCCCATCTATTAACCAATATCACCTCATCTATTAACCAGTATCTATTAACCAGTATCACCCTATCTATTAACCAGTATCACCCCATCTATTAACCAATATCATCTTATCTATTAACCAGTATCACCCTATCTATTAACCAGTATTACCCCATCTATTTATCTATCACCCTATCTATTAACCATTATCACCCTATCTATTAACCAGTATTACCCCATCTATTTACCAGTATCATCTTATCTATTAACCAGTATCACCCTATCTATTAACCAGTATCACCCTATCTATTAACCAGTATCACCTACCAGTATCCACCTATCTATTAACCAGTATTACCCCATCTATTTACCAGTATCAGTCATACTGCATCACCCTATCTATTAAGTACTATTAACCAGTATCACCCCATCTATTAACCAATATCACCCCATCTATTAACCAGTATCACCCTATCTATTAACCAGTATCTATTAACCAGTATTCCCCTACATATTAACTATTTCTGCTCTATTTTAATTTTGTTAAATAGTATCTTGTCATCGATGATGTTATTATTACCTGTTTTTTATCTTAATTTTCTTTTTTAGTATTGCCAATATCATTTACATCATATTAAAGCAATTAAAGTGATTAATATTAAAGAATCTAATCTTCTGATCAAAAGATCCACTCCTTCTAGTATTAGACAATGTAGTGTATTTAAAAGTAGTGAAAGCTAGTACAGTGGAGCAACCGTCACTATATTAAGGCCCCCAAAAATTGTATATCGACTGTCTCTAGCTCAAGGCCCTGTTTCACCAAATATTAACTAAAGATAAAATCCAATTTGGATTGGCTAAGCACTAAAATCAATCTAATATTATCCAATCATATTACTAAAATTTGGATTTTTATCTTAGTTAAAATTTCATGAAACAGGCCCCAGAGCAATATGTGTTGTGAACTAGATTAACATTGGGTTATATATTTAGGTGAGAAATAACTTTGGGAATATTGTAAATAGTAAATCATTATCTATCCTTTACTTGCCTTAAGGGTTAGATATTTATTTCATTCAAGATATATCATTCATTTTATAATTTTATCAATCTTAGATTATTTTGAATATGTTATTAAAAAATTAATATTATTTATATTTAACTTCTGGTTTAGAATGATAATGTCTCTTTTAAATGGACAATAAACAGATAAATTTATCAATATTGAATAACTGTATTATGAATTACAGATATTTGGCAATTACCCAACTCATGACATATCTTTGGCAACATTATGGATGCAGGAATAATCCCACACTGATCAGCAGTGAATATTTGCTAAGTCGCTACAATCACTGACAGAGATGGCATCGGTGCATCTTTTAATGAGCTTCTAAAAAATTTTGACATACACAAACTAGTATACTAAATACATGTAACTATCCGCCAGACTAAATCATGAATAATTACCAGAACCTGGCAGAAAATATCATTACAAACCCCCTTCTTCTATTGTAGACCCCCAAAAAGGGCCAGGCAGATGGGGAGAAAAGAAATGCTATAAAAAACAAAATATAATTTGTGGTTACTTAGATGGTGAAATTTAATGGTGATCTGCCTGCATCCAACATTTTTTGGTGAAGGGGCTCCATGGTTATCGCTTCGGTCAGACATTTCTGACTGAATACTAACGATAATATTTAAAGAACCTTAAATCCTGTGTAAATCTTACCTTAAATTGAGAAGTATCAAACACGACACCAAAGACATTATGTATTAATTCCCCCTGATCCATGGCCATCAATAAATCTAATACTTTACTGCATTCTTCTGATCGATGATGTATCTAAACAACAGAATGAAAAAATTAAAAATTGTCTAAAGAAGGAATTTTAAAAATTGTCTAGAAGAAGGAATTTTAAAAATGTCTAAAATTAGTTTGACCTTGATCAAAAAAAAAAAGTCAATTTTCTTTGATTTTCTTCGTTGATGTAAAGAGATGTAGGAAGTACAAACAACAAACCCACCTGTCCATTTCGATATTTAAAGTCAAAAATATCTTCTACTTTTTCAAACGGTTTCCATTCCTCGTTAAATGTGTTTAAATGCTGTAATCGGTGGCGCTGTGGGGTGTCGGGGGATGGTGGAGTAAACGAGGAGGCAGGTGACTCAGGGGAAGAGTGAGAGTCTGTGGAATCCTCTGTATTATTGTTGTTAAAATTATTATTAAAAAATTCTTTTAGTCGTAATGCCATTGACGCTGAACCATCACTATAAAAGAAAAAGAAACCCACAATATAAACATTTTACTTAAAAAATTGTAGGTTTAAAATTTTTACACATGTTCTCAATTCAAATGAACAGGGTTTATCATCCAGTATACGTAGATGTAGAAAGAGGAGTGTAAGACTGCAAAACACAAGTCGGTGGATAGGGAACTTACATTAAGCTTGCATTTAATGTGATAGCTGTGTGTGTAGTTTCCTGTATATAACCATTGTATTATGGATGTTTTAAAGATATAAAATGTTGTTAAACCAACAAAGTGTTCCAGCTTCAATTAATTCTTGAGGTTTTATGCACAACGTTGATGTCAAAGTTATTTTCTAATTGATTGTAGTGTTACACACAACCCACCCTGCTACTGCCTTTAATAGTAAGTGCAGGAAGACTGCACTACATGCAAAACAAAAATCTACAAGATAAAACTGCAGACAGGACAGAAAATAGACTTTGCAAAAAAATAAACAAATATCAAAGAAGTGGATAGATCTGGGGAACAATTGAAAGCGTCCACAGCGCTGTACAGTCCCAGGCCTGTTATGGTACAGGCTTTACTAAAGATAGGTTGCCAGGCAACGAAACATATGCCCACAGCAGCTAAATCGTCCGGGCAGTCAACAAGAGTTTTCGCATATTTAACTTTTTTCAGTAATGAAACATTTATAATACACTAAAATCATATAACAAGTAACAACTCATTATTTAATTATCAGAAAATCATTCGAATTTGTTTGGCTTTGATAAATTTCTCCTCCATGCTAACGTTTAGTATACGAAACACTTAATATTCTGAAAATCAATAGGCTTCTTCGTCTCATGACCTTCAATACTGTGTATAAATTTCAAGTCAATCGGATATTAACTTTAGCCTTTAGAGCATCCACAAGATTTTTCAAAGTGATCAAGGGCCATAACTCTGGCAGTAATTATCAGATATCGCTGATAATCCCTAGGCTTCTTTGTCTCATGACCGTTAACACTGTGTATAAATTTAAATTCAATCGGATATTACCTTTAGCCTCTAGAGCGTTCACAAGATTTTTCAAAGTGATCAAGGGCCATAACTCTGGCAGTAATTATCGGATATCGGTGAAAATCCATAGGCTTCTTTGTCTCATGGCTTTAAACACTGTGTATAAATCTTAATTCAATCAGATATTAACTTTAGCCTCTAGAGCGTTCACAAGATTTTTCAAAGTGATCAAGGGCCATAACTCTGGATGCAATTATCGGATATCGCTGAAAATCAATTGGGGACTTCCTCTGATGACCTTAAACACTGTGTATAAATTCACAAGATTTTTTGAAGTGATCAAGGGCCATAACTGTGACAGCAATTATCGGAAATCGCTGAAAATCAATAGGTGTCTTCCTCTCGAATGATCTTAAACACTGTGTATAAATTTAATTTTAGCCACTAGAGCGTTCACAAGAAATTGTGGACGATGGACGGACGGACGGACCGACAGACGGAAGGACCGACGGACGGACGGGGGCGATGGCAATATACGACCACATTTCTATGTGGGCGTATAAAAATGATTTTTAAAAAAAACGTAACAGATATAATGTGACAAATCCTGACAGTGGTGAATACATTGGAACTTTCAATAATAATTTAAAACTATCATTTATTCAATATCTTACTCAATATTTTTCAAAATTAATAAAACTTTTTTTTCTTTTAGAACCAGCGGCTGCCAGGCAGGATACGCCCACATTTTCGAGAGATGGATAGAGAACAAGCAAAACCGAAAGTGATTTTTCCTACAATCAAAGGCCATAATTCATTAAGTTACAATTTGATATGCGCAAATATCGAAAAGTATCAAGATATTTAGGTTATAAACACGCAATTTAAGTTTCATCAAAATCGAAATTAAAATTGTGACCTCTACAGGGTCCACAACCTTGAAATACCATTTTTTAACAGTATTCGCGTACAAACAGCAGCCATTTTGTATTGTAATTTTGGTCCTATTTTTACCGAAATTTGAACTCAACCTTCCTTAGCTTGCAACGGTGATATAATCAAACGATTTTTTGAATCGGATAATAATTGTGACCTCTAGAGGAACCATAAGCTAAACAAAGGCGATTTTGCATATAATCAGGGGCCATAATTCAGGAAGTTACAATCCGATATGCGCAAATATCGAAAGGAACCAAGATCTTTGGGTTATATCCATGCATTTCAAGTTTCATCAAAATCAAATTAAAATTCTGACCTCTACAGGGTCCACAACATTGATATACCATTTTAAACAGTATTCGCGTACGATCGGCGGCCATTTTGTATATCGACAGGAACCAAGATCTTAGGGTTATAAACATGAATGTAAAGTTTCATCAAAATCGGTTCAAAATTGTGACCTCTATAGGGTCCACAAGCTAAAAACATGATTTTCATACAATCAGGGGCCATAATCCATGAAGTTTTGATCCGATACATGCCAATATCGAAAGCAGCCGAGATCTTTGGGGGATAAACCTATATTTAAAGTTTCATCAAAATCGGGTAAGAATTGTGACCTGTAGAGAGTCCACAAACAATTGTGGCCGGACGGACGGACAGGGGCGACGACATAATACCTCCACATGACAATGTGGGCGTATAAAAAGTGGTATAGCCTCTTCAACATCAAACTCAAATAGTTCTTCTAGTTTAGCTGGTGTGATCTCTCAGTTCTGAAGAGTCTGTTCCTACAAATTGTTGAATAAATGGAATGACTGAATGAATGGGACTAGATCCTGTTCCTTACTCTCTTGTTCCTTTATGATGATGCCAATAGTCAGAGTGACCCTCAATCATTATTAATCATCAACATTAGATGACAGAGGCTTGGTAACGTGCCAGACTATTTCTACCTTTCTATAAAATGAATGAATGATATTCAACACACCAAGGTTGTCTTCTTGATATTTCAATACTCAATTACTATAATGTTCTTCTTTCAAAGTGGCATTAATTAGCTCTTTGGAGATCTTCACCAGACAGTAAAATATAATTTAGAAATGTGTTGTGATTAGTCTGTAGTACGGTTACATGTGTGGTCAAGTGGCATGGTTGTACATGTATATTGTGAGGAGTAGGGTTGTTTTTCTAACCTTATTGCAAGAGAAATTATTGATGTATATAATTAAATGTATTATACATGTATGTTAAAGTACATTATGTAAGAGCTAAATCTGCCTACGCAGATCTTTCGTTTGGCCTCAAATGTTACATAAATTATTAATTAGCATTTATTAACATGCCATGTTTAAACATTAATTGATAATCTTATAATCCCCAGACAAACTCTAGGTAGTTCATAAAGCCCTTAAAGTTGCTGGGACCTGTTTCACTAAATTTGAACTAAAAACAAATCAAAATTTCAATAATTTTATTGACCAATAAAAATTAATGTATCTACTAAAATTTGGATTTTATCTGTAGTTAAGATTTTGGGAGAGAGAGCAAGAAATGGGTTTAATGTCCACTCGACACAAACTAGGTAATTTCGGGACTAACATATGGTTTAATTTTATTTCAATAATTCGCTTGCAAGTAGTGGTCTTTAGCAGTGGGAGGAAACCGGAGGACCTTGAGAAAACCCACAAGGCTGGACAGGCGACCCTACTTCTTGCCACGTACACCCGGGGTTTCAAAACCACACCAGTTGACTCAATGACAGGCTTTATGATACAACGCGCGCACGCTAACCATTCAACCATCCAACGCCCCTTAAGATTTTGAGAAACAGGGTCCAGATTGCCTTTTACATTTTTTAAAACAATATTAGTACACAAGATCCATGACATATTTTACACCTCAATTAATCCTTGAAAAACTGCAATACATGTCTTAACAGTAGATTATCTCAGAGTGCGGACATTAAGGTTTAAAAAGGGTCCATCAATGGATACTTGCTTGTTTATATTGTCACAAATTCTAAATTTTAGATTGATTCTTTGACATTTTATTCTACAAGGGAGTTAAAACCCCTCAACCAATTATCAGCTGCAGCTTTAAATGGACTTTCAGTTTTTGTTTATGTTAACTTTGTAAAGGTCAGGCTTTGTTTATTAGTTGCTCCTGGCAACCAAAACTGTTACAAATAACAACAATAACAATGTCTATGTTCTTTGTCTATGTTCTTACACCCAATAACTCCTCGTTCTACAAACCAATAGGTTGACCCCTTTTACTCCAGTCAACAAGCTTATACCCAATAAATCATAATAGTTCTTTAGCAGTTTGTAAGGTAACGAGGCGTAAAGTTATCGATAATCACAACCCCTAACAACAAATCTGTCAAATCAATAATATTTTTGTATTTATTTTATTATTAGAATACATAATGATATTAACCAGGGTATACCGTCAACTTGATGTTATAATAATAAATAGGTTAGGTCAGGAACAAACAAACATTTAAATCATGTTCTATTCCAACCAGCTGATCATAAAATAAGATTAGGCCTATATATTTATTTAATGGATCGTTGTATATTTATAGCAAGCACAGATAAAAGTATTAATATCAGCTTGTAATCAGTTAAAGTATTTATAATTTCATTTAAATGTGTTAGGTCATAAGGTCTGTCATTAAATCAAATGGTGTAGTTTCCGGGGGGGTTGGATGGCCTATCATTGAGTCAACTTGTATGGTTTCGATTCCCCAGTTGTACGTGACAAGGAGTAGGTTCTCCTGTCCAGCCTCATGGGTTTTCTACGGGTCCTTTGGTTTTCTCCCACTGCTACAAACCCCCAATGCACAAGCGAATTATGGATATAAAATTGAAACTAAAATGTTCGTTAGTCCTGAAATGACCTAGTTTGTGTCGAGTGGACATTAAACCCCATCCCTCTCTTCATTTTCTTTCCACTGTGTAAGACCCTTAAGCATCATTTAAATGTATGTTTGAAATCTAAGTCCCCCAAACTAGAGTAAAATGCTACACAGATCAGTGGTTTTCCTATAAGTGTCTGGTTAATTTGGAGTAATATGGCTGTCAATAAATGTAAATGCTGGTTTTAAAAGTGCTTTGTTTCTATGTAATTAAGTAGTACCAATAAAAAGCTCTTGACAGTTGACTTCAAATAAGAGAAGACATTAATACAGCTATCCCACAAAATTCTTGTTCCCTGTATTGCACATATGACATAGTAAATAAACTAACTCAAAAAACAGTAATGAAATAATGATATATTTATCTCTGTTCAATTCGAGATCATTCCCCATATTTTATGAGCTAATATAACCATAACTGCTGTTACAGTTATATATTCTACAATCTACATTGTATATTATCATATAAAATATGACTAGCTAAGTGAGACCCGAATCAGATGCAGCCCTGGATGAGTCATTAAACAAAATAAGCACATGCTTAGTACATTAAGTAAAAGTGTGGCACCATAATATAGTTTAGCATGGTGAAAATGGTAGGCCTACAGCTGAACTAAGACAAATGAAAACAAACCCCTCAATAAAGAAACCATTATGCATAAACAACAAGAGTAAAGGATTGTTTTTAAGAAATATCTTCAAAAAACAACATCTGTGGAAACAATCTGTGGGAACATGTATTATAATAAATAATGGTAATCTTTCACCAACAATCGCTAATTTATTTGAGTGATGCTAAATACACCCAAACATATCAATCATTTCAATAAACTGCAGTTGAAAGCAATTATCCAGCTTTTTTCGTTCAGATTATTTAGAAAAAAAAACATTTTAATTTCGGCATTTACATTTCCTACTATTAAGCATTGTGTTTAATTTGAATTACATATTTGGAAGTATTGTACCACAAGCATTGCATGCTTTAATAATTTTCAATCACTTTTTTTCTGAAAATGTTGTTGCATATCAACTTCGAAGCTAAACATCTGAACTATTGTATAGATACCTACATTTACATATTAATAGAATGGTATTTGAAAACAATTTTCTAAATCTATGCATATTGAATTATCCCTTTAATTACAAATACTCAGATTTTCAATTTTCATTTGGGGGTTTTAGAAAGAGAAAGAGAAAGAAAGAGAGAGAGAGAGAGAGAGAGAGAGAGAGAGAGAGAGAAATGGGGTTTAACCTCCACTCCACACAAAATAGGTCAATTCGGGACTAACATATGCTTCAATTTTATTTCAATAATTCACTTGCACGTAGGGGTCTTTAGCAGTGGGAGGAAACCAGAGGACCTGGAGAAAATCCACGAGGTTGGAAAAGCGACCCTACTCCTTGTCACTTACAACTGGGGAGTCGAAACCACACCAGTTGAATCAATGACAGGCCTTATGATATAGCACGCACATGCTAACCATTCGGCCATCCAACCCCCCTAGAAAGGAAGAAGAATGATAGCACACTAATGTGTTTGGAAATATTAATCTCATCACAATTAAAAAACAGATCTCTAAAAAGGCTGGGATTTTTTTTTTACCTTTCCTAATCCTACCAGCATCTACATGTATACAGATCCCCAAGAAATAACACTTTACAAAGATATCTTCCGTTTATCAAACAATATAGTTTTTACCATTTTTTCTCCCTTAACAGCTTCCATTTAATGGCAAATGTTCAGGTAAAATTGATATAATGTATATTTCAGATATTAATCCTAGGTTTTTCAGCCAAATGTGTTATTTTTTGTTAATTTTCATTCATAAAGTCAGACAGCAAACTCTTCAACACAGATCCTATTTCGTTTTGTTTATTTTAAAGTTCAAAATTTCGTTTTACTTGTCTTTACAACACTAGAATATGGAAGAGTTGTTATATTACTGGTATTCTGATTGTAGTGAGGGATTATCCAATGAAACTGTCTGTTACACTAGAAACGTCAACACTGATTGATTTATCAATGTCTGACGTCATAGGGTCAAAAGCTGATCGTATGATCCCTGACACAAGCTGCCAATACAACTGGTCAGATCTTCATGTAGTGAAGGCCATCGAAAGTATAAAAAAAAGAAATGAAATATAAATCTGTATTTTAATCAGATTGCAAAATCTTATAACCAGCTCCAGCCTCTAGAAATCTGTGGATGAAGACGTACACTTACCTGTGTTCAATGGCTGCTACGACAAATCCATGAGAAGTCAGTTCACAACACAATGTAGAGTATGTGGTACGATTACCTCCAAGACCATGCGATAAAATTATTACAGGATATTTCATGTTATCCATCTTTAACACAGGAGCTTGTGATAACGCTGGGACGTAAACATCACCTTTAAACACATAAAAACAAAATTACCTTGTTTATAAAACATGACATGACACATGATATAATTGTGATATTCAGAATGGTAGCTTAGTAGAGTAACTAATGGGAACTAAGTTGTGATATTCAGAATGGTACATGTAGCTCAGTAGAGTAACTAATTATATAATGGTAACTAAGTTGTGATATTCAGAATGGTAGCTCAGTAAAGTAACTAATGGGAACTAAGTTGTGATATTTAGAATGATATAGCTCAGTAAGGTTACTAACGCGAACTAAGTTGTGATTTTCAGAATGGTAGCTCGATTAGTTGGGTAACTAATGGGAACTATTTATATGGTATGATAGTGAGAATGGTAACTTGGTATGGTAATGATGTACTGATTTTAACAATGGAAGGCCTCAAGGCCAGTATGGTAACATACATGTACATGTACATTAAGTAAGTTGTGGCAGCTCACTATGATAACCATATAGTCATTAGTAATTAAAGTATTGCATGATAATTATTAAAGCAAATTCTAGAATTAGTAAAAATAAATAACTGTCAACTTACCTACATACCAATTAAAAAATTTACCAAATGTTTTAATATTTCTCCCTAAAAAATACACATAACCGTGGCCATATTGTTTTCTTGGTAACCATAGAGGCCATTGTCTATCTCTTTTCTGAAAAAAAAGGGGCAAAATAAATTAATGAAATATAAAGAATTTGCAACGACTGGACTTACTATAATTGGCAAATTGGCTGTGGTTGTGATATTGTTAAATCCACAACTTTGCAAAAACTCATCCTTTCCTTAGGAGACCATATGTGTCGGGTCATGGAAGGATGATGATCAGGCCCTTGTCCAGGGGGGTTGAGGTGCAGGGCAGATTATATGTTTTTTCTACATTGATCGAATAACATTAAACAAACAAATGTGTGACAACTGTCGGTGTTTTGGCCTCACTCCACGTTAATCCTATACATGTATGCCCCTAAATGAGCAAAAATATTGTCTTGCAGCTTCGGATTTGATAAAATTCTTCGGAATCCCCCAGTCCTAAATCTCATATCAAACTTGACATTGTCTCCAACTTGATCACCTCACCTCATCCCCACAGCTCAAATTCCTGAACACGCACATGTCAATGCCACTACATGTATTCAACATCTTCATAAATTCTGGGTGTTTCAATATTAAATTTATTTAGTATTCAATGCATTGAATCAGTAGCAAATTGAGCAGGAAGGACAGTAAGTAGCTCCCTATCTCCCATACGTAGCTGTGTTCACGAAAAAAACATTTTTTGATAGTACCTGAAACCTAGTATATTGTTTTCATAGGGTTTGCGCAGTCTCATTGCAGGAGTCATGGTGGCTAAATGGATAAGATACAGGCTTGCTAGCCTGGAGGTTGGGTATTCAATCCATACGGTACATTGGGCGAGAAAGTACATTCAGATTTTCAGGCATGGTTCCCCCTTATCAGTTTCCATTTACTACATGTTCAAAGTTTGAATACGCCAGTTATATTATTTACGTTTAGAATCTGTTTTTCTACTTTCAATTACTGTTTTCCAGAACATTTCCCCGCTTGCATTCTCAGACCTTTAAATAAACATTAAATGTCTACACCCCTCTGATTTAAAATAAACTGTTCTGTATATTCTACAGGTACAATAAGGAATAGGTCAACTTCTAAAAAGAAGGGGTGTTAATCTGAACAGCTGTTTCTTCATTCAAATGTTAACACCTTTATTCCACAAATTAAAATACCATTCATCATTCGACTCTCCAATATTATAAAATGAACTAGTCACAGATAGCCAAATGCAATGCATTGAAGAAGAATCCACCCTGAACCAAAGGGGTGTTCTACCATGTGTTTTTCAGTATAGGTAGATTATGTTTTTCATTCTTAAGATGTTTCGAAATTTTACACCTTTCCCTAAATTTTGGCTTATTTATTCAAGACTACTGAAGTCTTGACTTGATTTGATTATTGTTGGCGCCAACCTATCTGCTTCTTGATTAAATTCTAACAAAGAAAACACCACTTGCTGCCAATGAACATTGCTTCCTACATCCAATTTTTTCCAGGTGAAAATTATTTCAACACAATTATAGTAATGTTGGACAAACTAGTCTATAAAAATTAATTTGTCTATCTATCAACACAAGACTTTGGTCATTTTGAGACTAACACAGTTATTTTGTATGGTCACAACTGAGAGGAGAAACACTCCACATATTCTTCGCCCAGTCAGACCTATAAACTTACACACCCCCATCCCGAAGATTTAAACCAGGAAAATCTAAACCCTGACTTTGTCTGCGATATCACTTACGTGGAAGCAGACGTTAAATACTAAAGAGAACAAGAAGAAACCCTGACTGAGCTCTGATGTAAGTGAGTAAGATGCTGGTTCACTTACATAGGTCTTGTGTTGGTCTGAAAGTTAATCAGGATTTTCTGGTGTGATTCCCCTTTTGGGAACAGAATTTAGTCGTTTGGTTCAAATAAGAAACACAAGATTCTGTGTAAACATTGGTGTACACATAAAAAAAACTTGCATTGCAGTCCGGGCCAAATTTCCTTTATAGCACACTGCATGGTGTATGCCCATCTGTATCAGCCAAGATGGAGCAGAAAGTTGTAGGTTAAACCCCATTTCATTTCTAACATTTTGGGGTTTAAAGCTCACTCTACACAAATTAGGTCATTTTTGGACTAACATATTGTTTAATTTATTTCAATAATTCGCTTGCGCGTAGGGGTCTTTAGCAGTGGGAGGAAACCTGAGGACCCAAAGAAAACACGCAAGGTTGGACAGGTGACCCTACTCCTTGTCATGTGCAATAGGGGATTTGAAACAACGCCAGTTGACAGGCCTTCCGATACAGCACTCACATGCTAACCGTTCCCCCGAATGTGTTATCAGCTACACAGGCTTGACAAAGTACAAGATCACCGAAATACAGTCTACCCTTTCCAGAAATTGCCCATTCATCAAGTTTATTTCACCATAATATTTGTTAAATACTCTAGTCGTCATAAACCTCGAGGACAAGATAATAAATAACTATGTAATCAGAGTGAACTTATATCTACTTACTGACTGTGTGGGTGTTATCGAGGTCAAATCTATTAAATCTCTCCCAACACCTTTATTTACATTTCATTAGTTTGACAATATACATGTACCTAGATTACCTTTATCTATACCTATATCGAGCTATATTACATGTATAACCTCCTACGCTATGTTAGATCAATGGGGGTGGGCAGGAAGAGTAGCATGCAGGGAAAGGGGTAGAGGGGCTGCCAGCCCCAGACATCCATTTCATGTTGTTCTAATTAATTTGAATAAAAAAGGTTTTTTATCTGTATTTCCGTATTTCGGGACTAACATATGGGAGTTTAATTTTATTTTAATAATTCACTTGCGCATAGGGGTCTTTAGCAGTGGGAGGACCCAGAATAAACCCGAGCGGTTGGCCGGGCGGCCCTACTCCTTGTCACATACAACCTGGGATTTGAAACCAAGCCAGTTGATTCAATGACAGGCTAACGATACTGCGCATGCACGCTAACAATTCAGCCATCCACCCCCCCCCCCTGGACTAATACACATTGGCCCTCATGTTCCTGAAGCAACTGGCTGTTGCTGGTTAACTTCACAATTCCTGAATTTATAGCTATGTTATCTGCAGGCACGTTAACAGTAGCATCCAAGCAGAAATTGTGACATAGCAAAATTCCACAGAAACCTTGACATTGGACCAACCTTGAACTTTGCAACTCGTTTATCACGGGTAGACAATTTTGCTTGAAAGCGCGAGACTTGGTATTCGCAAAACCAAGGAATCTGATAGGCTCACAAGCTCTGCTTGTACCCAATCAAACTTAGTGCGAAATATGCAGGGTGTTAAGTGAAGGGCTTGATAAGATGTACGTAGTTAAAGCGAGATAAAGACTATTGAAGATGATTTGCCATGGGCATTACCAAAACTCTACACATCACTCAAAAGGAAGGGGTATTGAATTGACCCACTTTGTCCTATTAGCACACTTAAAGTGACCTTTTAAATTCAAAATTTAAAAATCAAACAGACAAAGTAGGCAGTAATTATTACAAATCTTTCTATGAGAAGGTCAATTGTCTCGTTCCCTCTGCTCACAAAGCACTGTGCTTTGATGAAACAAATGCAAAAATAGAAGAAGGTTGTGTAAGTTAATCTACATGTGGAAACTAACATGTTACATGTTCGAATCCTTCAGTAGCTGAGAAAGCTCATCATGGTTTCTTGTTCATATCATTGACAGCTGCTAAATTTCAAATCAAAATAAGGGTATGGGCAAAATTTTCAACACTACCCACTATATAAAGAAATAATATGATAAATTTCATTTTATCTTTACTTATGATTTAGATGTATATCCAGAAAAATTAGCAAACCATAACATTGCACTACTTTGTTTCACGGTAAACCATGAAGAGATAAAAGGTATGGATGAAAAGATAAAAAGGAATGAAAAGATAAAAGGTATGCAGAGACAAACTGATTTCAACACTGGTTTATTAACATTTTAACATTATAAAGTACTGTTCGTCAGTCTTGGGACTATTCATAAATAATGTTATTGTATAAAGATGGACAGTAGATGTATAGTATATTTATACTTATTTATACATAACACTGTGGTTTCAATTGGTTATAGTTACCATTGTCTATGGTTGCATAGTTTTGTTAACTAATAGAAAACATGCACACACATGTGTTAATCTGTAGTATATGGGTTTAATTTAGGAACAATGCTTGGGAGATAATCATAGATTTAAGAAAATTAATGAAGCTACATGTATAATAGCCAATGCATAAATAAATAAAAATTACATCAAGGTAAAAAATTCTCCACTTTACTTCGCTCTGACATACATTAAATCATATAAAGCTAGCTATCTTAAGATATCAATAATGTATATAATAATATATATATGTATATATATTGGGTAAATGTAATTTACCTAGCAGTAGTAAACATGAAAGGGATGTAATACAAGTTAATAATACTAGACAGGAGTGAAAAGGATCAGGTATATAATATCATTATATCATACAGTTATAATGAACAGTAAGATATACATGTATATTCTATCAGTTATTATCTCATAATCCATATGACATAACAGGGTTAATTAGAGAGAACACAAAAACGTGCACTATTGGTTGTGGTATTTATATAGTATTCTTATCATGGGGTTAAATCTAGGACACCTTCCATGGTTAAATTAAATGGAATTAAAATAGACCCAATATTAAAGTTCCAATTAAGTTAGAAGCACATACAATGAATTAGGTATAGGGGCCTAATAAGGATGTCGCTAAAATATAAAAATTAAAAATACGTACATAAATATCTGATTTTTTGGTTGGATAGAACAATCGAAAGAATACACCTTCTTCTGTATGGTCATTCATAAAATCCACGCATCCAACAGTGTAGGGCCCTTTCCCCACGGGTAAATGACGGCGAATTTTATTCTTGAATATCTTCTTCTTGGGCGCGGCAGCAGCCTTTCTCGATTCCTTCGTTCCACTTTCATCCATTTTAATTGCAAATACGCTAACTATCTTCCATTCCTAACGTGTTAACAGTGTGGACTTCAATCACTCGCCCTTCCGATTTCACAACTGCTGCCAAGCTCGAAGTTTCCACCGTTTCAGACCTAACAGCTAACATAATATTTAGTTTCTAGTCATAGGTCACTGGGTTCCCGTTATTCGGCCTTCACATTGCTAAACACATTCGTCCTTCACCTTTCTCGATGAATGGGAATTAGCTGCAGGGAAATCTGTTTTTGATATCCGACATCATGGGCGTGGATTGAGGGGTGGGGGGCAAAGATTGCCAGGACAAATTTTTATTTAATCTTTTGTAACACACTTCTGCGGCCGTCCAATATTCCAAAATTTTCTTGCGGGTTCCATACAAGGTTAGCTCCTCTTCTCCGCCTTTCAAAGAAACCCGACTCCGCTGCCTGTAAACTAGTTACCTGTAAACCTGAATTTTTTTCGGGCATTTCTAGTTTTACTCCCCTAACTGTCATCGGACCCTAACAAAACACTAATTTTACTTTTCTTTTAATTGAACACAGCGATTTTGTACTGGCTTGACTAAGGAATTAAATATTTTGTATGGAGCCACTCTATTTTTGTGCGACATTTTTCGGGCATCCATTATTATTTGTGAATGCAGTTGCAACAGTCTGATTGGATGGTTGGAATTCATAGTGGGATTTCGGTTACAAAACCATTGGATACTTTTGGAGCTGCTTACACAGGCTAGAATAGAAGAAAACGCATTTGCGGTGGTTACATTTTCCCCGGGAGGGTGAGGCCCTCATATCCCGCTACGATTGATTGGTTAACGGCGGTTAAATTTTCAAAATGTTCTCCAAGACCGGCGCCGCTGTCTGTAAACTCGATATTTTTCGTGCATTTCGGGTTCTGTTCCTCTAACTGTCAATGATCCCGTGCGCCCATGCCATAATACTGGTAAACTGTTCGTAATTATCATTTGGGTTTGGTAATGAAAGGGTTCGTCCGCCCCCCCCCCCCTTCAAAAAAGTTATGACAAATCCACGCCCTTGTCCGACACAATCAAATGATTTGGAATTTAACGTCCTACTGCTTTGCTCTTATATTGCCTGGGCAGCGACACTATATACGGGACCTCGGTTTTACGTCCCATCCAAACGACTATAGAGGACAAGACAGTTGTCCTTGTAAGCCCCCCCCCCCCCCTTGTCCTGCACCACTGACAAGGAAGCACGTCGGTGAATCGCGATACAGGCTAGTGAGCCAGCGTCTTACCCACTTTTAGCCACTATATATGCCCACCACCCCTTCACATAATATATCATCAAGATATGTATACATTACAGATAATATATTAATGAACAAGAAAGTAATTATTTTATCGAACAAATAAATTAAATCCAACATAAAATTAATAGCACGTGAACAGTGCAGAAATAGAAAGAGCAAAATGTTCATTTTGATTCCGCTAAAAAGGAAGGATGGGAGTTGAGAGGAGAATTGTAGTCTAAAATTTGATCTCAACCAAATGTGAATTCGCATTAGCAGCCCGCGCCCCAGTGTCTAGTCGTTCGGATAGTGGAAAACACGAGGTCTCGTCTACTTGTTGTTGGCTTGCACGTAAAATAACCCTTGTAGGTCTGAGCGTCGCTCCCCCAGCAAAATTTCCGATATATAACATGGCGCGTGCCTGCCCTAATTATTAGTCCAGTTTTATGAACAAAACATTACGTTAAAACATCATTCATTTCAACTTTCACCTGTGGTTAGTTTGATGTTTGATCAATACCCCGGAGGTTTCATAACATTTTATTATATGAATATTAAACTTTTGTGAATAGTAGAATGGACGTTTTTAATGTCTATATGTTTAACTGAACAGTCGATTGGAGAGCTGCGAAACTTTTCTTATAATAATTTCATTTAATCTTCCCATTCATCGACCACGACCCCGCGTCTCGCTCACGATCCTAACTCTCTCACTGCTTCACCACACAACCCACCACCACCACCAAAACCACTACTGTTTAATCAGTCAATAGAAAAATACGGTATTATAAGAAAATAATGGATAGGGACAATGATATTAGAAGTATTACAGAACGTTATGGTCTTTTTTGATTATAAAAGCGTAATTAATAATTTAGATAACAATTTCTTACGAATGTTCTTATTGGGCCATATCCTCAGCCCCTCCATGAAATTATGACCCCCCCTCCCTCCTCCGTTTCATAAGCTGGCTACGGGCCCGCATTAGGGTGTAAATCCCCTGAGTTTGGCGGTTGTTTTGCAGTGAAGACATTACCGACCATTTTTTCCATGGGAAGCCTATATAGTGTTGTCTCCCTTGCTTATAACAACAAATTTACCATTTTTATTACTGGTTTTTATACGCAATTTTCATGGCTATAATTATAATTCATTGTTGACACATTTCGGAAGAAATTGGCTTAAAGCCCCAATACCACTCTTGTTGTAACTGAATATTATGTTCCAATCTTTATTTTGGTCATCAATATTTTCAATTAAAATTTGATACAAATTTCATCTAAACACACCTAATTTTAAAAATTGGAAGAATTCAACTAAATGCCGTAACATGGTTTGAAAAGCCTTACGTAAGCACTTTCAAATGCAACTTGGATTTAAACATATTTTCGAACCCTCTGGACATGTAAGATAGGTTGTAATGGATAATTTACACAACAGGTAGGACACTTTAAACATCTTGTAGTTAGAATAAGGCTATTTTTTTTCTAGACCCGTCAAGCCAGCAAGAGTGTTATTGTCCCTTTAATTAAAGCATTACATTATTGACAAGATAAATGAACAATCACATGCTTCTGAAACACCAATGAGTAATTAAGGGCATAACAAGTTAATGTTACTGTTATAGTTTATGGCATTATCCAGAGGTGTGCTGGGCGGGTAGGTGGGATCGAACATAAAATCTTCTGCTAAGCGAACGAACAGTCCTACTCACTGAGCCACATCGACTCCCATTGAACTTGGAGGTATTGCAATCGACCCAATGTATACTAAGAGTAACACGTTGTCAAATTAGTAATATAGGAAAATATATTGAACTTTAAAGTTTTACACAGCGCCATGTGTTACCTTACCAAGTCAAAAATCAATGGTGTCTTCAAGTAAATTAACGACGTATAATAAAATGTTCCACGCTTTTTTCTCGCTACGTGGCGCTAATAACAATACGTGTGCATTACACGTTCAGTTAGCGGAAAGCTGGTAGGCTACAGAAAACACAAGACGGGGACAGATACCAATATTCTGAACAGAAATATGAACATTATTGGATAATAATTATATACTTGGTGTAGTTTTACAATTCGCTTGATTTTCTTTTTAGATAATTTAATCAAAAGGCGAATAGATTTTATTTGAATCAGCACAAACTAACTGTTATCAAATGTGAATTAGTGAGGTTGTTTTTAAAAAATATAGTTTTAAAGACTTCGTTTTGTAATTTTGCAAGAAAATCTATAGTTTTCGTGAATTTGTATGCTACTGTTTTAAAACTATTAAACAAAATGGCGGCACTTTTTGTTTTAACGTGCTTGATTTTCTTTGGAATGTCGTCTGCTAAAATAGGATTTGTGAAAGATTTAAATATGGATGCCGAGTTCCCGCCACAGATAATCAAATCAAATCGTCGTATTCCAGATGGCCACCTCAGACCCTTAGGTAAGAATGAATGAATAAATGAAATGGGTTTTAACGTCCTAGTGTTATGCACCGATCTGGATAATGAAGACTGTCATACGTCATACCATGTGGGAAATTTTGCTTGGAACTGTCTAGGGTTCTTTTACGCGTTTTACAACGTGTTGGGCGCTATCCGACCTACTAGACGCTGCCCTTACCAGGATCCCCGTTCTTCACCACTGACAGGGCTGAACTACACCCGAAATTCCGATTGATAAGTAAGTAAATGCATGTTCGATCCCTGCATTGGCCGAGAAAGTTTATTCAGATTTTCCGGCGTGTTTCCCCTTGTCAGTGATGCATGACGGAGGGCCTGGCAAGATGTCTAGTCGGTCTGATGGGACGAAAAACTGAGGTCCCGTGTACACATTGGAGTGTACGTAAAAGATCCCTTTGCAGTTGGAATTAGATATAAAAGTAGGTCGTAGCGCCGTTGTCCGGGCAAAATTTTCGTCATAGAACACTGTATGGCGTATGCCCGTCTTCATTAGCCTAGTTTGAACGAATGTAATGAAAACCTGTTTTTCTATCTATCTTTCTCTCTGTTTGGTGTTTAACGTCTGCTTCCACTTAAGTGATATCGCAGACAAGACAAAGGAGTGCCGAAGCGGCTTCCTGTTTTTTAGAATAATGATTATGCAATCTTTCCATTTTGGCCTTAGGCCATGGATTAGGTTTAGTGGGAAATTCTTCCCTTTATTTAGTAAAAAACATATCGTTTGGTAGATGGTCTCTTCTGCGTCTGGATTGGTGTTTGTCATCTTTGTGGGATTTGTGTTTAGGTGCCAGGCCCGTCTTATCGTGACCTCCCCTTACTCCACTATCCCACTTTATAGGTTTGGTATCTGTTTTGGGTGAAATCGTGTTTAGATGCCGAGCCCGTCTGATCGTGATTCCCTCTTACTCCACTGTAGATGTTAGTATTAAATAATATAAATAAATTGAAATAAAATAAATTTAAAAAAAATAAAGGGAATATAATAAATTTGTAGGATGGGTGGGCTTCCTTCGTGAGAACCTGTTTTTAAAACATTCAATACTAAATACATAAATATGGAACCACGACCGCATACACCCACTGGTCCGATGATTCCTTTTCTTATACGCCCACATTTTCATCTGGACGTATATTGTCGTCGCCCCTGTCCGTCCGTCCGTCCACAATTGTTCGTGAACTGACTACAGGTCCCAATTTTTATCCGTTTTCAATAAAACTTGAAATATAGGTTTATCACCATAAGATCTCGGCTTCTTTCGATATTGACATACATCGGACCGTAACTTCATGGACTATAACCCCTGATTGTACGAAAAATCACGTTTTAAGCTTGTGAACACTGTAGAGGTCACAATTTTGAACCGATTTTGTTGAAACTTGAAATGCATGTTTATAACCCAAAGATCTTGGTGTGGCATAACATGAGCAAAGGACACCGTAAAAAAACAGGTAGAATATTGTCCAATGAATGGTTGACGCAAAACGGATTGCAGTCAAATGACATTTTATGATATCTTTGCTTATAGTATATTTGTTTTATTTTAGGATATCAGGGTTCCCCTTTAGCGCCCGTAGAAGATTATGAAGGTATACCCGATGCTAAAGAACTGTATTATGACTATTCTAGCACGTGGAAGCCAGTAGTATTTAGAGATTCTATAACAGAGTCACCAATATTCAACACCTGGGAAAAGGATGACTTTCTGAAAAAAACGTAAGTTCTGTATTACATTATTGAGGTAGATGGGTTTGATACCCGAATGTTCAAGTGGAATCGGTTAGGTTTAATAGTTACTAAACGGTTAGGTTGGGGTGGACTATTTGGATAGTTTGGATGGACGATGTTGTTTTTTTTTATCGAATATTGGGATGGTATAGGCTCCGTACTCTATAGTCCAGCTCTGAACGTAGGGTCCGCGTTACGTTACGAGTGTAACGAGGACCCTACGTTCGAAGCTGAGTTTCGTTCGGTATTCCACTGTTGGGGGGGGGGTGCAGTCGTCGTACGTTCTAGAATGGGTTAGGTTAGGTTCAGTACTATAAATTGCTAGACTGGGAAGGGTAGGTTAATCTCAATGACTAGACAGCTGGGGTGGGATGCGATGGGATGGACGGTGTAAGATTCGGTACTAGACTGCTAGCATCGAGTGGGGTTGTTTATGTTAGTACTAGGCTCATGTGATGGGGTGGGGGCGTTTGTTTAGCACTTAACTGCTATGATGGGATGGGTTAGGTTATGTTAAATACTAGACTCTGGTTAGATTATGTTCAGCTAGACGCTCCGGTTAACATAATATATATGAAGACAATATTATGTACTGTCGGTTACCTAACGAGACGTGGGTTAACAATGACATGGCCGACGAGTGAACATGCAAATAATTCTCGCTGGCAACCGTGACCTAAAAATGTGTTATTTAGTTTTTGACTACTGGTTACGTTAGGTTAGACCAACAGCACACCTTGGAAAACATAAAAAAATAGCCGCACACTTGGCTAAAAATATATGGAAAATATATGCATTTTGCAAAATAAAACATAACAAGTCATAGACGGCATACAACCAGATACAGACTAGTCAAAGTCACATGGCATGACTCAAACTCTACAAAGAAAAACGCACCAGTCAAAACTCGAATTGGTTTTTCGCATTTTCTTCGAGTGCAAGATCTCGCTGGTTGAGAATCACTGTGTTAGACAGTGTTGATGGTTTTTTTTTACAATTTCTACAGATATGGCCACCTCAACATATCCGTTATAACAAGGAAAGGAGCAAAGAAAGATTATTTATATCGTGAAAGACGAATAATGAAGATGAAGAAATTTTTAGCTGAATATATGTATGAAGATTGGTATTTAGCTGGAACGGTTCCACATGACATGATGCATGAATTACCGGTAAATATAAAATCAATTTATTATAATTAGATTATAATTTCGTTTCGTTTATAATTCTGATTTTACACTAAATTATAATTACTAAATTAAATCTAACCTACTTTCTGTCGACATCATGTTCTGATCAAAATGGTGCAGGGAATCGTGTTCCAAATGGCTTTAACGCCAAGACCACCCACATCTATTCCAAATGGATTTAACCCAAAGACCACCCAAATCTATTCCAAATGGATTTAACGCCAAGACCACCCAAATCTATTCCAAATGGTTTTAACGCCAATACCACCCACATCTATTCCAAATGGATTTAACCCAAAGACCACCCAAATCTATTCCAAATGGATTTAACGCCAAGACCACCCAAATCTATTCCAAATGGATTTAACGCCAAGACCACCCAAATCTATATCAAATGGTTTTAACGCCAATACCACCCACATCTATTCCAAATGGATTTAACCCAAAGACCACCCAAATCTATTCCAAATGGATTTAACGCCAAGACCACCCAAATCTATTTCAAATGGATTTAACCCAAAGACCACCCAAATCTATTCCAAATGGTTTTAACGACAACACCACCTAAATCTATACAAATGGCTTTAACGTCAAGGCCACCCAAATCGATTCCAAATGATTTTAACGCCAAGACCACCCAAGTATATTCTTAGAACTCATCGGAACTAAAGCAAACTGTATACAAATACAACAAAAATGATTTGTCAAGATTCACGTGATCTAAAATCTAACAAAATATGTCAAATGTTAATAACTAAATAAAAAGTAAAACAAAACGTAGTTATCATCGGCTGATTTTAATTAATATTATCCATTGTTAGTTGTTCCATGTGTTTGAAAACTTTTAAGTTCAGTGGATTAGGTTATCGTAACCATTATGGCGTCCCATAGAACACCGGTGTGCCACCATGGACATGCCATGGACATTTCGGTGTCCTAGTGAAAATCCAAAAGGACCATGTGAATGCATCATGGACCAATATGGTTTCAAATTGAGTTCCAATGAAAAGCATATGTTTATTCCACTCGACAATGATGATAAAATGAATCACCCATGTTTATTAATTATGTCATTCGTCCATTCCGTTATTTCATTCTTTTTTTTCAGTTACCGAAATGTGTACAGTGTGGCACTATAGCTAACTATTTACAGGAAGCCGAATTATGGATGTCCAGTGGGGGCACCTCGTCCATGTTACATAGTCATGAAGATCACAACTTGCATTGTGTTTTGTTTGGCAGAAGAGATTTTATACTGATTGAAAATAAACATAAATCAGCCTTCGCTTTTAAGGATGAGGTAAGATACCCTTTATTCATTAATGAAGCAAGTTGTATTCGAATCAGGCCCCCTGACAAAAAGATGTCGACCATATGGCTGGGGGAAGAGAACCATCCTGCCCCCCCCCCCCTATCAGCTGGGCTGCCCCCCCCCCCTCCGCCAGCAAGCTGGCTACGGGCCTGATTCGAATCATTATTTTGACACTTTGTGTACAAATGTGACTGAAAATTACCCTACTACATGAATACGACATGTTTCGAATGCACTCAGATAGAAACCATCTTCACGTTCACAGATACTTAGATTTATGTCACCCTGTGTAGTGTTCACAGATAAAAACTGTACTGTAAAGATTTTGCGGTTCTTGAACTCTCCCCGGATACAGTACCTCTTCAATTCTAAATATACCGAGAGAGAGCGAGAGAGAGAGAGAGAGAGAGGGAGGGAGAGAGGGGGAGAGAGAGAAATTGGGTTTAACGTCCACTCGACACAAACTAGGGAATTTCGGGACTAACATATGGTTTGTAATTTTATTTCAATAATTCGCTTGCGCTCAGGGGTCTTTAGCAGTGGGGAAAAACCGGATTAATTTACCAAAGCACACTAAATAAACATACAGTGCCATACAGTACTGGCAAGCCAGCTATATGGTATAGTTCAATCCTATTTAGCGACTTTTTTACCAGTTTATAAAGGGAGGTAAATAATAGGACTAAAGAGGTTAACACAATATAAAGTGGCATGATCATAATGTAAATTATAGTAAATGAACAAGATCCAAATATGCCCGGTTAATGACTGATATTGGCCAAATACTCTTAAATTTGGGAATTTAAAAAAAAAACAATAAAACAAACACCAACATCGAATTATGGGTATTCACACTCTATCAGTTGTATAAAATGGAGGAAGATGTGAATAAAATCAAAATTGGCTTGAAGATATTATTGATTATTATATTATTTCACGTTATTTTAATTTCAGTACCCTAATTCAGTAGCTGGTGATTCACCGTTGGATATGGAAATGATAAACGCCCTAAAATACACAAAGATTGCCAACGTACCGTGGACGTGGAGTACACTACATCAAGGCGATTGTATATTGATACCTGCAGGTTTGTCAAGTTTCCTGGAAATGGGTGGGGTTGGCTGTGGTCGAGTGCTCTAACTGCGCAGCTGATCAAGCATTGGCCCGTTCTGTAGCTTGAACGTAGCAATGGGTAGTTTCGCATACCTAACCTCGCGGAGTTTTCTCCGGGATCGCCAGTTTCTGATCATGACAAGCGTGTTATTAAAATGTAAATAGACCCCAAATTAAACAGATAATTATGTTCCACAGCTACCCCCCCTCAATAAAACACACATACTGATTGGGTCCTCGGATATTTCAGACATACCCCAACGCTCACTTAACTGTCTGTTGCCTCTGATTCATCGACCGTGAAGGTGTTCAGTTTTCTGAATTTCACCTGTGTACATGATTTCTAGAAATCGTTTCATAAGTTAAGGACATTTTTTTCAAACGCAATTAGGTCTGCACAGGGACGTTGCTAGAGTTTGCGCCAGGCCCAGACCTGTCATTATTAGCTGCGATGTAAACACAGGCGCGATAGCATTGAACATAATTTATGCCGTGATCAGGTTTACAGCATCACCTACTCGGAAGAACCTTAAAGCGAAAATATAGTGCTTTGAACTTTAAAGACATAATTTATTAGAATGATCAAGAGATATTAAAGGTGCCGACCACCTATTCTAGTATAATCTGGGTAGTGATTCGATTGTAGTTTTGTTTGCTCTCCGAAAGTATTTACCATCAGCTCAAGGGAAATAACTCATTGGACCATTTGTGTAATGTTTTTCAGGATATCTTCATCAAGTTCGGTCCTATGGGAGAAGCATATCCGTAACAATACTTATAACACCAACACCGGAATTCGATGATGCTGGCTGTAACAAAAAACAATTTACCAAAATAAAAACTCTTTCTGATGCCGCTTTTATGTGGACTTTTGAAGAAGGAAAACGGGTAAGGCATTAAAATAGAGAAATACACAAAGAAGTGCCCGCTGAAATATTTTTCTCCACACTAAATGTTATTGCCCTTGCTAATACAAAGATTACTGTTTGCCGAATTTGACCAAATCAGTTGTGGATAACTTACGTTGAATTTAACGATAAATTGCAGCCGTATATTTATAGCAATTCTCTGCTTTGACTGTAAAAAGTGTTCAACACAACGGACATTTGGCGGAAACTGGGAGCCGGAAAAGGGAATCAGAAATAACATCGAAGTAGGGAAATAATAATGTGGTCTGGCTCATATTGCAGTTATGTGGTTCTTAACTGTATAACACTCGCTTATATAAAGGATAAAAACAATGACCGCTGATGAGTACATAGCTCTCAGTGTTGCAATATTTTGAAAGTACATAGGTTATTTTATTTCCAGGTATTAACCAATTGGAAACTAAATGCTGAAAGTTTAAGATATATATTATTAGCACAGATACGTTCAGAAGATGTAATGCCTATAGAACAGTTCACTATATTCTATACTCAAGCTATGGTGGTAGTAAGTATTATTAAATAGGAAATGAAATCAAATCAAATGGGGTTTAACGTCCGGCTGTATTGGTCCGACTGGGTTAACGATGACGGGCATACGCCATGCCATACAGTGTGCTAGGAGAGGAATTGTACCATGATAACGGCACTACCACCTATTTTTTTCAATGGGACCTTGAGTTTTCGTCCTCTTCGAATGACGATACGTTGTCCCTTGTCAGCGAAACAGGACGGAGGGCCAGGCAATGGGAGACCACAATCGGATCGAACGAGGAGTCTCGAGGCTATCGAGCCAACGTTTTACTCACTGAGTCACAGTTGCCCCTTGTTAAATTACAAAAAACACGTCACTACTAGGTAACTATGTTCTGCAATCAGGCTATAATGCAATCTCCCAAACAGAGTTGTCTTCCCTTGCAGTCCACATAGCGAGACTTTCGTAGAGAATGGCTATATTGGTGGTAGTAATTATTGTTAAATTATGACAACGCATCACTAGTTTAGTATGTCGTATGACATTGCCGGTTATTGCAAAGACGTTCGTTTTTCACAAGCCATCTAATATTGTTTTTGGTATCATTCCGTGCCATTTCCTGTTTGTTATTATCACCTATCAACGTCTTAACGGTATCTAATTTCCATCCATAGACAGAGACGACAAAATGGTATTTAACCTAGAACGAACGATCGCCAGCCATTTTGCATGGCGATTTTTGTTGACTTTTTGGGGTAGAATCGAAAAAAAAGGGTTTGAAAATACAAGAGTCGTGAGGTTGGTTACGTTGAAATGTAGGGCCTGAAATTGCATGTTTATTTGTCTCTACTTCCAGCTTGTGTATCTCAAGTTTTAATGGTCAACCTCATACATGCGTTTGGGCAAGAGTTTGACACAGTCATGTTGGGAAAAGGTTAGAGCCGGTCTAAGAGACGAGAATAAACATTGAAGTCAATGGGGAAATAATCAGTGACCTGTGGTCAAATACAACGTTAGGTACCAGACGTCAAACTAGAATGACCGATTTATCGGAACATGAGTTTTGTTTATTATAACCGGTAAATAACCTTTGTTTTTTTTAAAAAATCTAATTATAGAGTGAGGAAGACGTTATACCAGCGGCTACTGTTTTCGCCATGCTGTTTGATGTCGACAAACGAGAAGCCACCAGAATGGAGATAACCGAATTATCAACTGAAAAATTAAATCGAGTGGCAGCAATATTTAATAAACCTTATGAAAAGAGTCCAAGAAAGAAACGAGATCATTTACACGCTCATGAAGAATTATAAAAGGATATGTTGTGACCTTCCAATAAATTTATAAATTTAGCCATTGTCTTCTCGTTTAATCAGTCCGTTAACTAACGGATAATGAAATTGACTTTACAGTAACAGAAACTGAACGAACAGTTAACAAACGATACGTTAGCAAGATAACGATTAGCTAGAGATTTTAAGGGTCGTTAAAATAACTTAGTATTGAACAATCGGTCCCTGTTCTATAAGCGTCACTGACAGGTTAAACATTTGACTAGCGTAAACGTAGCCCCCCCCCTTCATATAACCACCCACATTTTATATAGAAGAACTTATCTTGATGAGAAAAAATATCTCTTTCTGGTTGTATAAACTGTATACTTATGTACTTAATTTCTTTATATAGAAAGTTATTTGTTGTACAATAAAACGATGATAATATAAAAGTATATTGATTTTTTTAATGGAGATTTTAACAAAATATAACTGACGGGGACAGAAATAGGAGCGACAGAAATAGGAGCTAAAAGTATTCTTTAAAAACCGGAGCCAGGGTGTCTGGAGGCCGGGTGTTCGATCCCTGCATTGCCCGAGGCTAGACAGACAGCTGCACTACTTCTTTTACTTCCACACTAGTGTGCTAAACTGGGTGATGTTATCATATGTCATCATCTTCCATTAGATCACCTTCTTTGATTAGCATTAAGTAATTGAACATATTAACACAAGGTACAATTTTATGGATACGCAATTACTGAGTTTGATACTAAGCGACGTTTCGACGAGTATACTCTCGTATTTATAAAGCAAATGATACAAATATATGAATTGTGGGCAAATATATGCAGAATATGCAACAAAGATAACAATCAAATGAAAGACCATTGGATCACCATTAAAAATTGTAACTTCTGCAGTTGTTTGTTTCAGCGTCTTAATCCACGTATTGAGTTTGGAACATAAGGATATGCTGAAGATCATTAGGTTGTAGTGAATCGGCCATTATATGTGGCAAATCAGATGATCTTGATGGTGCAGATAACTTTCCTATGGGTTATTACTTAAAGATGCTGTCTGTTCTCGCCCGTACGACAATAAGTAACAAAAAATATGCATTAAGCCTGTCGCAACGCTTACAATCAAAAGAACGGGTGAGAATGGTTGGGTTTATTCTTCCAAAATCTACAACTGTAACTCTCTGGTAACCTGTAAGTAACCGACTATGTAAAGCATCTACAATATAGCCGTCCTTGGTTATTTGGCTTTAAACATCTTTTCGTTACATTTGATTGCGCGGCCATTGATAAACACCTTGACCTTAGCGAATGTAGCCCAAAATCGGCCTCTTGTCCACGTACCTCTTTAAGGCGAGAGATAACGGTTTTTATTAACGAGTCTACATTTGAATTTCGATCGAAACGTTGGTTTAAAAAAGAAATCATCCGGCTTCAAGGATATATTACAATGATGAATATACCTATTAAGTATATTTAGTGGACAATCGGCCGTATTACCTTGACTAATTACAACAGTATTTCCCTATTGGTCGATTTTACTCTTCATCCCCAGTGTTCACAAATCAAAAATGCCATCATGGAAAGTGTTAAACCACTACATAGATTAAACGTGTTTAATATAATGCCACATAAATAGATTGCGCAGGAATGACATTAAATATTTCCTTTTCTCCAAATTCTGACCATCGTTTAAAACAACTATAATAACTTTTTACAGTAGTTTTTTCTGTAATTGACCAAAACTGGAAAACATTTTTTTTTTCACTGTATGGCGAAGGTTCCAAATAGGATTGCTCGCTTATTTGACGGCCATTTTTGAAAATTCATTGACCCAGAAAGTCATTATTTCATATTTTCTGTGACTATGGGAAAGGTTCTACCTCTCCAATTTTTTCTGGGGATAGCAGACGGTTGTAACTCAGGGAATTTGACCACCAAAAAGGCCCCGGGGCAAAAATCGCCATTTGATAAAAAGTGCCTAAAATAGCAAAAAATTACCCAATTTCAGAAAACCATATAAAAACAACCATACAACAGAATTGTATCAAATTTTCAGTATTTATTCATCTAAAAAAGTACATTTTTTTTTATTTAAGTTAATCTGAAATATCTCTGTATATGCAAAAATTATGGCCAAAATTGGTCGAAAACATATTTTTGGTCGTAACTTTTTTGTTTACTGAGATATCTCCACAAAACTTGGAGAACTGGATAAAAATACACTAACAGATGCACAAAAGTTTCATAAATAAATTACTCAAGAAACAATTTCTTAAAAACTCTGAATTGTTTTTCTATTTTTTCCCCAAATCAGGGACAATGGAACATCTTTGATTCTACAAGCTCATCAATATCTCCCACCACAGACCACTTACAGCCTTTATAAACTGGACCTTTGCAACATCTTCACTTTCAACTTGTATGAGCTAACCCAGGAAGAACCCTTCCTCAGGCTAGGGTCTTCACTTTCACATGTTTTACTTCTTTTTTTGTATTTCTCTTTAACATTAAAATCTTTGACCGGGCAAATTTCATCAGTCTTTTACGTTCAGTTGGTGGTTTTCTAGTCAGCCACTGGGAAATTATGCGATTTCTCTAGATCATTTGCAGACTTGAATGGTAGAAAGGGGAAGCATTTCTACGCTTATACATTCAAAAGTCCAGATCTCCGAATTCCCACTCACCAGGTTAGTTAACTTGCAGTGTTTCATAGAAATTCTTTGCTCTTCTGTTGCTGATGAACTGTACATGTACCTCCCACCAGGAAGGAAGTCCACAAGATGTCGTTCTGTGACCATTATGAAGACAGTCATCAACTTCTGAAGAGCCGATTTGGTGATGTCAGACTCTGAGGAGTGCATGTCAGAGAAAAAACTCTCGTAGACTTCATCCTGAGGAGGGACGGACTGAGCCCCATATATACCATTTTGGTCTCTTGAGATGAGAGATGTTGAATCTGCTTCCCATTGCTTGAATATAGGAAAGCATCTCTTGAATATATTGATACTGGTCAACATACTCAACATCTCCCTGAAGCATGAGCCAAAATTGTTCACTAACCTTATAATAAATTATGCTAAGGGCCCGTGCAAAGGCCAGAATCTCAGGGGATGTATTCAATCTCGTTCCCAGAGTCAGCCGCGGGGCCGGAGGCCTCTGGGGCCAAAGACCGTCCATTATCTTCTGATTTATTAACGTGTAAGCCCCGCCCATGCTGACCTCTGATTGGACAATCTTTTTGGGGTCTTTTCCTCGAAAACAAGATGTCGGGTCGTCGTTTTGTTTGTTGTGAAATGATTCTTGAGTCAAAGTCAACTCGCTGACATAACAAAAGTGGATCCTAAATGTAAAAATTTAAGTTTTCTTAAAGATCTATTTTTCTACGCGTGTGTATATTTTTAAGTGATTCGGTCATCAAGACACTTAAAATAAATAAATGTCACGTGACAGTCGTGTGATTCGTCCCTTGCGGGAAAATGGCTACCCAGTGTCACCAGAGAAATTTCTTTCTCCAAAATTTTTCTGGTTCGAGATTGGGGATGTATTATCAATTTGAACACTCTCCAATTTTAAGTTCAGCTGTTCAAAATGTTCAAAAAACAGTTTCATATCAGAGGAGTAATGATAAAGAGTGGCAGACCCAAGAAAGAAATTGTTAAAGCGGTTGATTCTGAAGCGTGTTACTTTTGATTTCTTTTGAAGATTTTCGTCAAGAAAAGAGAGCCACTTGAGCTGGCTGTTCAAAAAACAGTTTCATATCAGAGGAGTGATGATAAAGAGTGGCAGCCCCAAGAAAGAAATTTTTAAAGCGGTTCACTCTGAAGCGTGTTACTTTTGATTTCTTTTGAAGATTTTCGTCAAGAAAAGAGAGCCACTTGAGCCGGCAACCATTTTTCTCATCCCCCATTGGTCCTAGCACATCACAGGTAAGTCGTACAAAATAGACAGGCGGCTGAACCAGAAGCATTTTTGAAAGTGCGGAATTTACAACCGGCATCACGATCTAAACCATGACCTAATGTGGACTAAAGATTATTTTCTTTTAACTTTGCTCCAACCAATGTGCTGAGACCAAAAAGAAAATGGGCATCGCAAAATAAGAAATGGGTGTCAACTTCATTACCAAGAAAATTTGTTAAGTATTCACTCAGTTGACGGTTGAATGCCTTGTTCTCGAGAAAATTTCTGAAGACGGCGCCTTTTTCATTTTGCGAACAGTCTGAGTACAACTCACTCAGTTCATCAATCGTTGCAATTACATTATCTACCAAGAACGCACTGTCCTCAACTGCAACAGATGTAAATCCAACAGACCTGGTTTGGTCACTTTCTAAGGTTATTTGTTTGTCAATTATCTTATTGTGGTCCCTAGAAGTTCCATCACTATGCAAATCCTAACACTTGCTCTCAGCACACTCCTCTGCTAACTGCAATTTTGCTAAGACATGTGCACGGTCGCCATAAGTGCAGACAGTTGAGGCACTGTGAAGATCCCCATCTTTTATGTTCTGGCCATGCAACCATTTGCTTACACACTGAATGACCTTTTTTACACGTGCTGATGCAACATCATATTCGCCCGATAATTCCATGGCACACAATTCAAGTTCATCTGTAAAACGGTTATTGATGTCATCACGTGTCTGGAATGAGTCAGGACTACGATAATTAAGTCACAAGCTCTGCCTTTAGAGCTTTTCTTTCCTTTTTTTCAGTTACCGTTTCAACATTTGTTTTGTTCTGAAGTTTGTATTTGCTTACGAGGTTCTGATGATTTTTTCTTTCATATCAGTAACAGTACTTTGATGAGCAAGTTTTTTTCTTCTAGTTTTTGCTCCTGCTCTTGCAGTTCACCTAATTTTTTTTAGCGACCTTTGGTAAACACCACTAGATTTTAACTCGGCTAAGTTTTTTGTGAGTCATTAAGTTCCTTTTCTTTTCTTGATAAGTTGTTCTTCAAATTGGAATAATGTGCCATCAGTTCTGAGAATTCAGCAGCCTTATTACGATTTGTGTTGTTAAATTCAGATACCTGATCACTAAGATGTTTGGAGTGTTCAGCAAGGGTGTCCAACTTTGTTTTTAGTTCACTAATTTGTATATTTTTTCCCTCAAGCTCACCCTTAAGTGATTTTATTAAAGCCCCCTGTTTCTGTCGATAAATAAGGTCACCAAAATGCTCCACAATCTTATATTTATAAGATTCCAGTTCATCACTTCCAGGATATCCAGTATTAACATCAAGATCTGATGCTGATTGTAGGTCTATTGTCTCAGTGTCGGATGTATTTTGACTAGAATGAATGAATGAAATGGGGATTAACGTCCTACTATTATGCACCTAACCTGGGCTAATGGAAGACGGGCATACGCCATACAGTGTGCTATGAGGGAAATTTTGCCCGGGCAGCGGCGCTACGGCCTACTCTTATATCGAATTCCAACTGCCAAGGGATCTGTTACGTGCACTCCAATGTGTACACGAGACCTCGGTTTTTCGTCTTATCTGAACGACTAGGCAGCTGTCCTTGTCAGGGCTTCCTTCTGTAACATGTCGGAGGAATAACTCTCAAGTCCAACTGTGCACCAATATCTCGTCGCAAGAGTTCAACCAGAAGATCACGGTTTCTCGCTTTACACTTGTTTAACGACTTAAATTCGCCCGGAGTTCACCAAGAATGTCTTTCACTTTGTCCTTAGGGGGAGCAAAACTTAACTTTCCTAACACCTGCAACCAAATGCACATATGCTCAAGATCAATCTTTCCAGCATACGAAAGTCATCCAATTCAAAAAGTACACCAACTTTCAGCTGATGATTCCCAAAAATGTCACAGTCTTTCAATAACGTGGGATCTAAAAGTTTATACCGATTGACACCAAGGGATGAACACAATGGCCCAACATACGCCAAGTCAACAAAGGCATCAAGAAAACTGGGGACTTCCTCAATAATCAAAACGTTTAGTTTATTTTGAGCAGTTTCAATCAATGTGCGGAAGCCACGGGATCCACGAAAGTCAAACATCAACGACATAACCTCTGGCATGACGTTCATACTTCAGTCGCCCAATCTGGATAATTATAAACTCGATCTCTATTCGTTTCGGGATGTTTAGGTGGGCGACCTTTCCCCTTTCCCGTGGCTTAAAGACATCGCCGAACCTGCGTGCACCAGTCATCTTCTGAAAAAATAATTTACACAGGTTTAACTTTAAGTCTTAGCGAAAAAAAATATTAAAATGACTCAACCATTCTAAGTTATATGACTGAGTAATATTTATTTATTTATAACTTTAGGGGGGAGGTGTTGCTTAAAAATTAAAATGAGTCAACCATTCTTTCTTATTTTAAGTGTCATGACTGAATAATATTTATTTATTTATAACTTTTAGGGGGGGGGGGGGTGTTGGTAAAAAATTAAAATCCAAGACCATTGATTTATTTTACAAACAATAGTTTTAATTGTTTAAAAATGGGACGTTAAACACAATGCGGTCAATTATATAAAAAAAAACAAGTCTCAGCTATTGTTAACTGCCATTCTCGAAAGTGTTGGCACCCCCTGATACATGGAATCAATACACAGAGTCAACAATTAAGTGAACACCAGTGGCTGTTTGGAGTGCGCGAAATACATAGAACAGCCAAATTTGCGGTAATGGCCGCCACTTCAATCTATTTTGAAAATTGTTTATTTCATACAATCAACAGGGAATGGTTCCTTGTTTTTTTGATAATAAAAATTGTCGAGTGAGACGATGATATGAACGGAAAAATCGTCTTTGGCGAAGCCGTCTTCCAATGCCGTTCGGCTTTTTTTTTCCTCACAAGTTGACACATGTTTTTCAACACCCCACTTTAAAATCGGCTTTTCTTATCATTACAGGCATAAAACACAGTTTGATATTAGTAACTTAATTATAAGTCCTTAATCTTTGTAAATATGTATGGTTTTATGATATCTTAATGCACTTACCACGACTTTTTAAGAAGATCTTGTAGACTTGTTGTGATTTCCATTCTCGAGACGCTCAGTTTGACACATGGAGCTGCATTCGGCAAACCTCGACAGATTCCGGTACCCTACATCTAGACCCGGATGTGCACCAATCCTCAGCATGTCAATTCCTCCAGCTTCCAGAAGTAGGCCTATTAAGTATTGGGGAGCAATAATGCGGTAAATCTGAATGCAAGAGGATCAACACAACTGAAAGACCGTGGGTGGGATTGGGTGGGGAAAATTGACTAAAACGAGGGACATAGTGTTCATATCTCATGTCCACTAGTACCACTGACTACCTCCCTCGCTGTAAATAAATAAAGAATGGCTTGAATACATCATACTACGTCATCACCGGAAATGTCACGTGAGGATCTGCACCAATCCTCAGCATGTCAATTCCTCCAGCTTCCAGAAGTAGGCCTATTAAGTATTGGGGAGCAATAATGCGATAACATATTCTATCTCCCGAACCCCCTTCAAACACTAGGCCAGCATATCATTACCCGCTATTCCCAATACTCAAAATAAAAATATTAAAACCTCACAAAAATTTCTTTATTTCATCGCAAATAAAAAATAATAATTATAAACATAAATAATATAATCTTTGTTCAGCTGTCAGGTGATGGGGGAGCACTGTCCCCAGTGTAATCCATATCGGTTCAGCTCTGGCGGAAATGAAAGTAAGATCGTTAGTGAATATTTTCTCCAATTCTGCTACACATAAACACGATACTGTAAATTCTTTCCCTGAAGTGATAATAAATTTCATGATATAAAACATTTGAAAATATTAGAACTAAACCAGACCAAATTACACAAGGAGACAGAACTCCCCCACCCCTGACCCACGTGAATAATGCTGTGTTCACACTAGCCTTTTAATGCGCATCGAATGCGCATTAAAGCCTTAAGTCGCTAAAACGCGTCACACTCAATGCGCATTAAACCAAAACTAAGCCGCTTTAGCGAAACCGCATTTCTAATGCGCATTGGCTGAAGCGATATAACTGATGCGCATTACAGTGTTGAGATCGAGCAGCGCTTGCGCAGTGCAGTACTTCCGTTTTATCGCATGGGGAAAGCTGTTAATGCGTATTGAGTGTGACGTGTTTTAATGCGAATCGAAAGCGGTTTAATTTGTAGTGTGACGCCACCCGTGGTAACGAAAGCGCCTTCCGTAGGGCGTTTTACGGAAAGCGCTTTGAAAGCGCATTCGGTGTGAACATAGCATTAGAAATCCACTAAAGGCATCAGTGGCCCACGGGTCAGTGGTAAGAAAGATCCTATCTAGAAACATACAAATCGTTACACAGATCATCTAAACAACAAAACTAATGCGAAAAATGGGACTTAGTGATCACGCCACATTGTCACAACATCATTCAATACAAACACATGCGATGACCTACTTATTCACAATCAAGTGTGTACACAATTTACACACACATGGCATGAGACACTTAGTAGATCTACCACTGCTAGAAATAACATTCACCAATAAGTTTCTCCACTAAAAATTACTAATTTTGCTGCATAAATAATTTCACTTTCCTATTTAAAAAAGGTGAATACCACCAAGGTATTGGCTACCTGAGCCAAAATCAATATGCCACCAAGGCTTTAGCTACCTAAGCCAAAATTAATAAGCCACCAAGGCAAAAATTAATAAGCCACCAAGGCTATTGGCTACCTAAGCCAAAAACAATATACCACCAAGGTATTTTTAAGTAAAAATAAAATCTATTACCGTTTAATGAAACAAGAACACGTCTGTCCACCTCGCTGTCTTAATAAAGAATGGCTTGAATACATCATACTACGTCATCACCGGAAATGTCACGTGAGGATCTATGACAGTAAGTGATAGATACCAAGTTTGTGGGGGGGGGGGGCGGAGGTGGGGTTCCGATAAAAAAAACGGCCAAAACCGTAGTTAACCTCATATTTTTGCTTTCAACATGAAATTTGTACGGCTTGCCGGAAATGAAAATGCAAGTGTTTTATACGAAAATGAACCTCAGAATCTTATCTTCGTGACAATATTTATGTTCTTCCTGGGAAATGAACGGTCTAAAAATAGCGCGGTTGCGAATACAGTTCATAAGGTATTGTGACTCCGGTTCCACTAAGACAAGGCACACAGATAACGGCTAATTAGCCTATTTTCTTAAAATGTTGAAAAGTTTGCTGTGTTTAATTGGATGCCGTAAGTTTATGTTGTAAGAGATACCAAGAACATTTTTAGACAAAAAAATCAAACTTTATTCCCAGCGTTCACAAATCAAAAAAGCCATCAACGAAAGTATTAAACCAATGGACTGAAGTTCAGGCATACAGCCCACTGTTTTACCATTCCACCAGTAATCTCACTGGGTTTGTAGTACCTAATTAAATAAAACAACATAGGTTAGGTCTCTCAATATCAATTAACAACCATTTGAATTATGGTATTTTGTACCCACAAATCAATTATTTGTTGAGAAATTACTATTGATTTTCTGTTTTTGGATACACTACTATGTCTCTTAACGTATTCCAAGAGGTTCTTCACATAACTTTTTCCAGTTGGGTCTGGTTTGTTGCGCGTTGAATGAGCCCACGAATGATAGAATTCTGAATAACCGATGGTAAATTTCCACTGTAGATTAAACTCGTTTTAAAAATATAATGCCAATTGCGCAGGAATGACGTTAAATTTTTCCTTTTCTGCAAATTCTGACCATCGTTTAAAACCACTATAATAACTTCTTACAGTTTTCTTGCTCTTAGATTCCACTAAATGATGAGCTAAACCTCTTGTTAATTTATGAACATTATATGATGTTTGGTTACTTAACTGAACATCTCAAGCTTCTTGAAATCATGTCATATAAATAATTTTTAAAGCGATCATGTATAACTTGACTTTCTTGCTACCGAAAATACCGTTCTTTCCATACCCTTTCCCAGTGTGCTTTACACTGAACATCTTTTAACTTACTATAATTAAACTCTAGACAAGGTCAGTACGGAGCTGATACCCATACAGGGACTACAAGAGCACATTCTTTCAATTATTCGTTTATTAATTATCTATTGTGTTTGATACTAAATGTGGAGGTGGAACTAGTCAATTATTTTTTCCGGACCAAGATGTTGAAAAAGCACCAACCCCACTAGTATATGGACACTTTAAATTAAGAACTGAATTTGCAATATTTGGCATTATATTAGTTCGAAAACTGGTCAAATGTATGTGGTGACGTGGTACAAACATGTTGTCAAGTTTGTGAAACATAAAGTCATCTATTTGCCAATCGTCTCTATTCGACTGTCGACTCAGTCTGTCAGCTTTTTGATTACATTCCTTGGCTACCCCCACAGGAATAACCTTGATATCTCTTTCACTACAAAATTTGTTTATCTCTAATGATTTCATTACGACTCCCATTCTCGAAACAATCAGTAGCTACCGGTGGTTGGAGGGGCAAGGCTGGGGCAAATTTCAAAATTATGGGGGCAAAGGCACAAGCTTCAACTAGTGGCAGGGGGGTCTCCCCCAGAATGTTTTAAAAAAACAGGCTGCCGTAAATGCAGCCTGGCAATATTCCAGGCACTGATCGTTGAGATAAAGTGTCAAAAGAACGGACTTGCGAACCTCGACGACATCCACTCACGAGTGCCAAAGTAGGGAGTCCTTGTGGGGGATATTAGGACCTACCCAAGTTTTTTTTGAAATATAGACCGTCGGAAATGCTGTCTGAGAGTATTCAGGCACAGATTGTAGAGATATATAGAGCTGATCAGATACCGTCTGTCGCCTGATCACTAGTCTATCCGGCCCCAGAGAGGAACGTATCAAATGAACGGACTCGCGAATCTCAACAAAGCCCCTGCAAATTTGAAAAGTAGACTGCCCGAAATGCAGTATTTCAGGCACTGATCGTCGAGATAAAACAAACTTACCAGATACCTACCGCCTGTCGCCAAATCCCTAGTTTATCCGACCAGAGAGGAAAGTGACATACCGACGGAGTGAGTGAATCAAATTGAATGAATATTTTCGCCACAATATTTTATTAAATAAACTGCCGGAAATGCAGCCTGGTAGTATTTCAGATACTGGTCGTCGAGATAAATAGAGCTGACCAGATACTGTTCGTCGCCAAATCACCAACTTATCCGAAAAAAGGGGGAAGGTGTTAAACAAACGGATTAAGTGTATCAAGTGAATGCATATTCACGCCGCGTGTAATCTATACCCAAAAAACTTTGAGAGTCGTAAAAATCACTTTTCAAGTGCTTCACGAAGTTCACGTGTTATTGTTTAGAGTTCGTGATACGTTTCGATATACAACTGGCGGTAGTTTTCTCTTTGATGTGCATAGCAGTTATATCTCCTAACAACCTGCCATGACGTCATCATAGGTTGATATTCTGTTCATATCAACCGCTGATGACGTCGTGACAGGTTGATATTTCATATCAACCGCTAATGACGTCATCTCAGGTCGATGTACAAAAAACACAGAAATAATTTATTATTATTTTGATAATTAAAAATTATTATGGAACAGTTTGAAACATTCAAGACAGAAATAGACGACGTTCTTATCAGCATATTTAAATCGGCTATCCATATCTTTCAGAATCTTCTTTCCGTCCACACACTCCTAGTCTTGAAAGTATTTATAGCCCAAGATTTCAATTATAAACTATTTTTGGCTACAGTCCATGCACATAAAACAGTCGGTCAAATCCTTCTCTCTATAAAACATAGCAAAAATCTTTCATCGTAGTTCACTGTCAGAATTATCGGGAAAGAATGTCTTTTGATCCACATTTTCTTTAGGCTTTGGATAGTTGCATTCACGCCAATTCCATCATCAGTATGTTGGCTAAAAGGGATTGATTATTCGCCTGACTTTGTATTACTATCCATTTTGTTTTTGTATGAAATTCAATTCTTCAAAATGGCGCTGTGTTTACAAAAATACCATCTCGTAATTGCACGTGATTAATTCGGTAATGTCCGTTTTTTGACGGAAACCACCCAGCCGTTATCCAATCATTGTTGAATATTAATGGAAGAGTCCATTTAAATTTAAGGATGGGCGTTGTATATGTCAGATATAAACCTATCATACCTCAGTTGCTATATAATATAACCCTTGGGCTGCGCCCGCGGGTTATATAATATAGCAACCTCGGGTAGGTTAATATCCTATACATAACCAATACCTTCTACGGTTATTAAATCTCACACCACTACTCAGTCGGATAGTGATTTCATACAAGCCCATCCTGCTGTAAACCTACTATAAATTATTTTTAAACAATTATCTTAAATATTGAGGGGGGGGGCAAACAGAGGGTAAACCAGATTAATGCCCCCCCCCCCCCCCCCCTTAGCGCCGCCACTGTCAACAATACTTAACACATTTTTACAGTCGGTATAGCACTGCAACGTGTACCCTTCCAGGTCACGCCCACGTGAAAATAACACACGTTTCATGTCTTCAAATTCTCTCCACGTAGAACTTTGATAGCTCTCACAAAAGGACCAATGTCCCACGAACTCTTGGTGGTCTCAATTATGTATCCTCCGTATCCATACCCTATAATCTTTCCGAAAGATATTTCAATCGATTTCAAAATCATGTTTTACACTTATGCCGAAATTGAAATTTGAACGGTTCTGCCAAAATCTAAGCTCACTAATGGCACTTTGACCAATGACGATCGGGGCATTCCAACTTGCTCTTGAATTGACAACTTTGTACAATTCTCTTGTTCTCAATATTCCAGGCCGCATGGATATTATAATACCTGTCCGACTATATCTGCTACTGTTCTGACATTTATCAACTCGTTTTGATCATTTTGATCGAGAACCATGTTGTACATTCCCTTCAGAAAAATCCCATTTGAGCCCTCCTAACCACTGAATGTTTTGCTGTGGATACCCAATTTTTAATCTCTGCTATGAGAAAACCACATTGTATTAAATCAGATCTTACTACCATACATCGCTTACTTTTCGAGCCTCGGCAAAATTATTTGTTCCTCCCAAACCATCATCCAAAAACATGACTGTCTTTAACCCCTTATTTCTCCAACGGAAAACCAATTCTCTTAACGTTTTAGAAAATATGTATCCTGCTGTAGAAATTCCAAATGGAAGTACATGTACATTACAAACATAGTATTTAAATACACCGCCAAAGTCCCAGGAGAACCCAGGGTGTTGTCTATGGCAAGGGTAAATTTCTGTGTAAGGATAAATCGTATCCAAATACAAAATCGCCTTTCTTAAATATTTGCTTTGCAACAGCAGCGTCTTCATATTTAAATTTATATTTATATAGGTGGGGGATTAATATGTCTTAAATCTAACACAAGGCGATGTTTTGATTTGTTTTTGGCTACAGTTAAAGGGACTATCCCGATTTAAACAGAGTCTCACAAATAAAAGTCCGAGTTCGTATGAAATTTAAGCGCCAAAATGTAGAGGGATGGTGTATTTACTATGTCTCAAAATTTCAGCTCAAAATATTGAGTCGGTTAGACGTAACCCTTTTAAGATTTCGGGTCAATTTTTTCGTTGGGTTACCTGATAATCGATTCTGTCCCTTTAGAGGTTTGTACAGTGAATGACCCATGTTATGTTTTTAATAACGAAAGGTAAATTTCACCTACACATTATTTTTATAAAATAAAAAGCCTGGTTTTATACAGACACGCATGATCCAGCTTGGGACAAAGGTCTCCATTTCCAAATGCAGACGGACGGGTTTATATATGTTATGGCCATCTTTGGCAATCTTTTTCACAGAGAATTACCACAGAGTTATATGGCGGCCTAGCTAATATACACTGCTGATCAGTATGCATCATTGTACGACGTGCGTTTAAGAAATGATACGAAGCTAACGTTATCCATTCAGCTTGTTTATTTTAGCCCAGCAATTGCTTTCCTTTAGAATATGGCATAGACATAGGAAATTTACGTTTTATGAAACTGGTCCATTGCAATATCACCGATTGAAAGAAACAAATTGAAAGGGATTGAGGAACAGGCACAGCCTATATGAACTCTCTCCTATAAGTGTTTGATTCACGGGTTCAATAAAGTGGGCTTGACAATGAACCATTGTAATGCAGTCATGACTACAGCCGCAGGACTCGCCTATATTCAATAGTATAGTTATTTATTGGCACACTGTTAAAAGTGGGTGTAATAGTAAACTAGACGCTGTGTAAAATTTTCGTCACAGGCGTAACGGACATTTATTACCTCAAAACAGTCGAATATGGGTCGAAATGAATAAAGTCGAAACAGTGTCAATTTCACACCGCATGCTTGCTTGCAAACGTGTTTGCTTACAAAAAGTTTGGTGTTTTGTTAAGAAAAAGAAGCCCTACATACAAATTAACTCGTGTGGTAATCTGTAATGCTTGTACCTCAAGATTAAATTTATTGTATATTAGACAAGATTAGTGGTTTATAGATTGATTGAATTTAAATCGACCCGGTAAATATTTCTAAGTCCAAGTTGCTATAGAGTCAAGTTCAATATTGGCTCATGGGTCTATATTGTGATTTCGGTCGTTCGTTCGTTCGTTCGTGGAATTTTACGTTCATTTCACCAAGGGTGATGATATCGTAGACAAACTCGGTCGGGCTAAACGGAATTTGTTTTATACGCCCACACTTCCCCATCATTAAATTGCTTGTATGAACGCGTTTTCGGCTACAGATTTAACGGATTACTTTTAAGTTTGGTGTGACGCATTAGTGTCAGTCACCACGAGGAGACAAAATCGATCAATTTTCAGCGCTCCGTGACTGTCAGTTTTGGATTTATCCCCCCTTTGCCGAAAACTTTGTGAATGTGATAGAAACATCGTTCCACGGCCTTCCATTAAAGCGAAAAGTTACACATCGACAATTTTTACTGCAATGTAAGCTAAGCTTGTGTTTGCAAGGTGTGAACTATCAACGACTTTGTTTGGATGTGTAATAAATAATTCACAACTCAAACGGGTAAGCCGTTTTAACACTGTTTTCAGTGTAACACTCGACCTATCGAGTTTCCGATTATCCATATTTGACATGCAGACACCGTCTCGTGGTATGATGTAGATCTGAATATAAGATATATATGTAGGACATACTAGACGTTCGGTGGATTATTATCTATATAGAAAATGGTAAGTACGTGTTTACCTTTTTTGAACATACCACTTTACCTCAACCTCATAATAAATATTGAAGGATACAATTAAAGTATATGATATGTAGACTTCAAAACCGGTTATCAATATTATACAATACATGTAACGAAAAGCAGATTTGGTATTTTAGTTGAAACTATAGAAACTACATCTCAGAGAAATTAAAAATATATTAAGATGATTTTTCTTATTTGAAAAAATGGTCTTGACCAAAAAGCAGAATTGCACAAACTTTTAAATAAGCTAAATATTAATACATTTTTAATATAAAATTCACTTTTGAAGAAAAGCAGATTTTTAGATGTTCTCGTTATTAAAGCCCAGCTTAACCGGAGCGGAGCCCTGGTCCTGACTAGAATCGCAGGGTCCGTAACGCGACGGAAAGATTATTTCATATCCTTTTGAATGGCACGCATGCGTAGCACACAATACAAGGGCTGTATTACAAGCATAATTACATAATATCTGATCACATACGAATCTATTCAGTTCCGAATGGCAAACAAGTCTGGAAGCTAGACCGATCACCGAGTGGAACTTCACAGAGAAGGTTGGTGGGATAGCTCAGTCTCCACATTCGCGCCTCTAGTAGATCGATTACCGCGAAACTTTCATCTGGATTTTTTTTTATGTTTTTTTTTTGGGGGGGGGGGTTGCCATGAAACGCGGGGCCCATGCAGGCTCATGCCTAAGCTTGACTTTGCTCGTTATGAGACTTAACAATCGAATCGTTACAGATATTTATTAAATATTAGTTATCTTACTAGTTAATATACCTTTTTTCTTACCAAAAAATTGTTCACTATAATTTTAAAAGAAACTCTCATAATTCGACGACTTAATGAATTGAGATCCAATTTATTGATAAAAAGATTATTCACCTGTGTTTATTAACATAGGTATTAAAAAAGCTAGGGGTCTAACTATTGAAGCATTAAGAACACCAAGAGGAATGCATATCTCTACTTATATTACATTTATTTCGACATATAACTCTCGACATATCAATTTCATAGCATATAATTAATAGTAAACGTTAACCCCCTATAGCCTTAGAAAAAATTTTACTCACTATAGCTAAATTTCAAGTTTCTAGGTATGTGACCTTTTCTACTTCGAAGTGCCACCGCCCACTTAGTAAATACTGCCACCATGTGATAATATGAATTGTAGTTGTAAAAATTCAATTTTCTTTTTGTCCACTCTATACACTCCAAAACTTAAAGGTATATAAAACCCAAGAGTTTTCCTTTTAAAGCATTTATTGGCTACTTAACACAGTCGGTTAAACCCGGCTGTGAACATACCGAAAACCTTCAAGATTCAATGTAACTATATAGTAGATCCTCGTCGGAATTTGCATTAACATCTATTTAACTGATCGATTATAAACGGCAAGTTAACAAGATTACGATCCTACCCATGGACAATATTATGATATTGCAAACACAAATCATATTGGTCTATCTCAGTCAACAGTGATGTCGTTTTCTTACCGCGAAAATATATCAAATACTGAAGACACAGTAAACAATTGTAAAACCAGCACATACCGGCGTGTACTCTATGCTTTCGAGCGCGATGTGTAATGAGACGCTTTGGTGAACGAGGGTACTTCGAAATTGATATTTGTTGTTTATCACTTGCAATGTCTGAGTAGTTTGTGCCTCTGTCCGCAGGTTCGTCTTTTCGGGTGTGTTTGTGTAGTGCGGCATCCCCACATATACTATAGCTTCGTCTACTTTTTCAAGTGTAGCGTCTACACTGACTGAAGTTTTGTAACGGTAAAAGACGATGAACACCGACCTTCGTTATTTGTGCCAATGTTATGAATGTACGGGAGTTCGGGAAGAATGACATCCGGGTACCCGATAAATCCCGTATTTTACCGTCTACACACATAAAATTGCCGTTTTTTTTTTAAAAAGCCGGCTTTTTGATTTGAAAAAATCCGTCAATTATTGCAGGATTTTAAAAAGCCGGCTTTTTCGATTGAGAAAGCCGGCTTTTAGAAAAAAAAACGGGATTTAAAAGGCTAGTGTAGACGGTGAAAGCTACTAGTGTAGACGTAGCTTACTAGTTGGGTGATTTATTTTAAAGATTCTGATTCTTAAAACAAAAATCAGTAACATCGGACGAAACGTTTCATGTTTTTAAGTATGTCATAAAATCGTGGTTATTTTTAAAGTTTTACTCTCCTAATCATTCTTTTTTCTTTAAGATTATTGGCCAAATAATCTACTCTCCTCGATTTTGGAATTAATGTATAATGCGCGTTGTATAAAATCTATCAAAGTTGTTTCCAGAAATCTTTTTTTTTTAAATTTGATTTGTTACCAACACATTTTGTCCAAAAGATCTTTATAAAATTTAGTGTATAGTTTATTGATCCAATTCGCTTACATCGAGGCCATGGCATTATTTAACCTACCATTGTTCCAATGTTTAATTAAGTATATTTCGACCATTTTGTGATTGTTATGATTATTAAAAATAGTTTTGTTTGTTTGGGTTTTTTTTTTGTCCCGTAGCCCTGTTAATTTCTTAAATTTTACTTCTGATTTCAGATATAATTGCTGAAAAGGGAACAATGTGTACCAACAGACAATCTCGGTTTATTTATAAAAACACAAGAAGATGTATTAAATATGTCATTGTTGTGTTTATACTGTGTTTCCTTTGTTTACAATTCTGGAATATATTTGTACGCAAACATAAGCATCGTAAAAAGAACCACCAAATATTTAATGGGGGCTTTTTATTGAATAATAAGACTATTTGTAACGGTGTTGCACAGATAACAGCTTTAGTTGTTGTACACACCGCAACCAATCATTTCCAACGAAGAGATAATATTAGAGACACTTACGGATCACGTGATCTGTTCCTGCCAGCGGAAGTTCGAGTTGTGTTTTTGTTGGGGAAAGTTACAAACGGGAAAACGCAAGATGACATAAACAAAGAGTTCAGTAAACATGGCGACATCATTCAGGGCGATTTTGTCGATTCTTACCATAATTTAACCATAAAAGGAGTCATGGGTTTGCATTGGGTGTCAACATATTGCCCACGTGTTAAATACGTCGTGAAGTTGGATGATGATGTGGTATTCGATATGTGGAAATTTCTTCATGTGTTTAACGATAACGACCTCTATGCGTCTAAAACATTATACTGTGATGCTAGCTTCAATGGAATAATTCGTCGAAAGGGGAAATGGGCTATTCCAAATTATATCTTGAAGGGTCTGAAAAATTACCCTTTTCCTCACTGTTATGGTTTTGTCGTCATTATTAGTGGTGACGTCATATCCGATTTATACCGAGCCTCGTTCAGAGTTCCATTTTTCTGGATCGACGATGTGTACTTATTTGGTATGTTGCCGTACGAGATAAAGGGCATATCCATCAAACGTTACCAAAAAGATATGATACTGAAGCCCAAGTTCGACGGATTAAAATGTTTACAAGAAAAGGGCGAAAAATGTCCTGTTTTAGCCGTCACCTATAGAGACAAGACATTCAAGGATATATGGAAACTGATAAAACACCGAAATCATGTCACAAAGACAGACTCGATCTCGGTCATCACTGTACTGCCTGACGGCCAGCACCATGTTTGATTTTCGTCGTTTGGCATTATTAAGTTATCACTTTTGAAAACCACGGAAAATCGGAAAGGACTGTTTCGTTAGCACCCGGCACTTTATTACTTGATGGGATTTATCATACAGATCCAGTGGACACTGTTTGCTCATATTATGAGCAGCTAGATATAATTAGGATTATTTACATATCGATAGAGTAATAAAACAAATTGGTAAATGAATATTCTTGTATATAAAAATCAATCTCGTCCCCAGAGTCAGCCGTGTGGCCGGAGGCCTCTGGGGCCATATACCGTCCATTTTATCCAAATTTGTTCAGACCTAAGCCCCGCCCATTCTGACCTCTGATTGGTCAATATTTTTGGGGTCGATATCTCGAAAACTAGAGGTCGGATAGTCGTTACGTTTGTTGTAAAATGATTCTTGAGTCAAAGTCAACTCGCTGACATAACAAAATTGGATCCTAAATGTACAAATTCAAGTTTTTGTAAAGATCTATTTTTCTACGCGTGTGTATATTTTTAAGAGATTCGGTCATCCAGACAAACCTCGACAGATTCCGGTACCCTCCGTAACCCTACATCTAGACTCGGCTGTATGACAGTAATTGATATGTACCTACGACCATACATTTGCGATGCGACTATAGTCGACAACCGATTTACTTTAACGGGAAAACGTTCCGCTTTACAAAAAAGTCCCAAAATGGAGTCTTTTCTAGATATAATCTCTATGGGGGCAGCCATTTTTTAGTTTGTTGATATAATCTCCGTGGGGGCAGCCATTTTTATCCGGGTCTTTTAAAATAGTTCCAAAATGGTGGAATTCGTCATACAGCCGAGTCTAGATGCAGGGTACCGGAATCTGTCGAGATTTGCCGAGTGACGTAAAATAAAAGTGACCGTCGTGTGATTCCTCCCTTCCGGGAAAATGGCTACCCATTTATTGAGGACACCAAAATATCTTACCTACTCCTCTCCGCATTCCAATTAATGGAGGTGCCGAAATGGTTCTGGGACAATTCGTCCTCGGACAATTCGTTCCCAATGACAATTCGTATCCGGACAATTGCCCGTTACCATGACTAAGTTCGATGGTGCGAATTTTCTGCTTAGGCTAAGGAGCGATAAGCAATTTCATTGGTCAAGACTTTGGAACATAACAACTCTGCTTTTAAATTCAGGTAGAATGTTTAATCTTGGTGTGAATCTCTTGACTGACTTCAATTCTAGCTGAAGCTAAGCAGAGCTAATTAATTTAATTGGTACATGATGATCTTGATTCTATTTGATAGAGAGTGATGAAACTTTTGAAAACAATAAATTAATGTGCGATTAATTAATAATGTGTCATCTAAATATTTTGGGAGTTTGGAGGGGGGGGGGGTCGCATCAGCCTCACCGTTGGCTTGTTAATAGTATAGCAAACACAGGTATCAGGACACAAATCACAAAACACATTGTCTCACAAAAAGAAAAACCATTGTTCTGAAATTAAAAGAAAAGACTTATTATCAACCAAATATTAGTGGCGTTCACGGCAGATACGAAATGAAAGGAAATGAAAAGGGGTTTTAGGTCCTACCTTTCTGTACGGCTGGGCCAATGTAAACGGGTATAAACCTTACAGTTTGCTATATGGGAAAGTTTGAATTCTGGCAATCCGATTGACAATACTTTATCCTTACCAGACCCTCCGTCCTGCATCCTGCAAAGGGGTGGCAGATACCCCCATGCACTTGGACCTTTTACGTTTCGGAAATACTGGTTTCCAGTGTTCATATTCGAGCGTGTCCTAGCTTCTCGATGATATCAACACTACCCATATACCAAGTTCCATGATGAACAGTGTAAAGTTAAACTAGTTCACACGGAATATTGAGTTGACTGGCGGATTGTTGAACGGGGTGAATTAATATGGTTCAGTTTACGACAATCGATTGATTCAAGAAATACAACAACTGTGTCAAAACCTACTAACTTGTTTCGTACGATCGTACAAATAATACGCTTGGCCGGGTGACGACAAGGAAATTTTGAAACTTATTCACTCGATTTGTTAACAATGTTTTGGGGCTAACAGTGGTTGTAGTAACACCAGGAATATAATATTTCAGGTACACAAATCCTAATGAAATCCAAGTATTCTGTACGGTCAATGCAACTTATCTGAATTAATAAATGGACACAACCTTGTGTCATTAGGCAAACCTCGACAGATTCCGGTACCCTCCGTAACCCTACATCTAGACTCGGATGTATGGCAGTGAGTGATATGTACCTACGACCATACATTTGCGATGCGGCTAGCCGACTACCGATTTAAATTTAACAGGAAAACGTGCCGCTTTTACATAAAAGTCCCAAAATGGCAGCCATTTTTTAGTTTGTTGTTATAATCTCCATGGGGGCAGCAATTATTTATCCGGGTCCTTTAAAATAGTTCCAAAATGGCGGTATTCGTCATACATCCGAGTCTAGATGTAGGGTACCGGAATCTGTCGAGATTTGCCGAGTGAACTTTGTGTTAAAATAAATAAGCCTATGGCTTTTTATAGGACAGAGATTACACAAAAGTGATGGGGTGACATCACCATACACACCACCATATCATAGCGATACCCATTTACAGCTGGTTATTATTCAAAGACACCTGGGCCCTGTTTCACGTAATTTTAACTTAAGATAAAATCCAAATTTTAGTACATACTTAAATCTGATTGGCTAAGCGCTAAAATCAATCTAATACTATCCAATCGAATTACTAAAATCGGATTTTATCTTAGTTAAAATTTCGTGAAACAGGCCCCTGGATTAGACACTTACCTCGAAAGAGCAGACTATGTAATATCGCAAACCCCTCTCTCATATGAATAATAGCACAAATTGCTTACCTTGTATTTTGTAAGGTCTATGGATTCAGGACAGACTTTAACCACATTATCTTGTGTTTTACTCGCAAATTGTGCGATTTGATGTTGCGTTTTACGATCAGATTCCTCTGTTTTGTTCTGCGCTTTCCAGGGAACTGTATTAGAGAAGGGGTTGACCGGATCAACAACATAGCTAATTGACAGGTCATCGTACTTACACCTGTAATTAAAGGATTAAAGTAAATCATACAATTACCGGTACCATTACAAAACAATATAATCGGCATTTAATTTTAAGCTCTTGCAAACAACAATATAGTGAAACGCACACTGTCAAAATGAATTTCAATCCAAAAATAAATACAAACCCAATGATTTATATTATTTACATAAGTATATATTGATGAAATGTTTAATTGCTTGGCCACAGTGAAATTTGACAGTTTTAGGTTTGGGTCCGTTTTGGCCATATTCGGTTAACATCGTCTGCGGCAGATGCCGATAATCTTGTAAACAAGGTCGCATTTACGTATCGTTTAAGCTGTCGCGAAAGGCGATCAGATATAGGGTACTGAGAGAGGCCCCTAAGCAACTTTTCTATTTGTTGGGCCAAGTTATGTAGGTCAATACCAATTTTTGTAAGTATCTATTTATCCTACCAACGTTCAAATCCATCTGGACTAATGTTTAGATTCTTAAAGTCCGCCAATAATTCCAGGGCTTTGACAAATCCCGCCTTCATTTTAAAGTTATCCAAGTTCTCAAAGTATTTCCGATGAACATGCAAACCAACGACTTCACAGAAATATGATTTCATGTCAAGCTTGTTTACCTGCAAGACAGAACAATTAAAAGGTTAATATAAACACAATTGTTTAATGGAACAAAAAGCAGTGAAAAGATATAAAATGATTGATTTAAGACACACAATCAAAAGTCAGTGCCAGATTTAGGTGAAGAGATGCCAGCGACAATTCCAATTATGGAGCCCCTCCGACCCCCCCCCCCCCCTCTCGCCCATAACAATAGAAAGATGAAAGAGAGCAAAGCCGGGGATTGTGAGGGATGTTTAAGACTGTAATAAAACGTGTAAGATATATACCACAACTTCGCCGGAGGACAAAAAAGTTTTGTAACGAATTAGATAAATGTCGTTGTGCAGAAAGCGTCATTATATTTCTGTAAAAAACTATCTTAAAAACATCCTGTGAGAATTGCGAACTGTAAGACAGAATTTATACTGTACAGCCAAATTGTTCAAGGAGTAAGGACCAACAGAATCAATTTAACGAAAATTACATCTAGTATTTACCTTGTACCAATATTTCAACAAACGTATAAGGTCTTTAACTTTAGATCGATCTGGACGAATTAATTGTATTTGTTTTTCACAAAGGCATGCTGAATAATGAGCTCTGATATCTTCACTGTCTTTGGTCTTCATCTCATCGTACAGATAATTCATGTCAGCTTGAAGTAGGAAAAAAAACAACGGTTGCCAGATTAAGAGAACATTAACCCACCAGTAGCTTCGTCATCCATGCAGTTATGCGCTAAACAACCTATTAAACGTTCAAAATGTCAATCATAATTGGCACCACTTAAGGGACCAACAAGATTTCGCAAAGAATCTCGCTAATTGATAAACACCTTTATCGTTCTCTAAATAGTGTTGTTGCATAAAGAACAAACTGCATTTGTATCGGATTTTTAAAATTAAATTTACGTGATCGTTCAGAAGGAATTAAGCATTTGTTGTTAAATAAAGGATTTGGATTTACCGCCCTACTTTTCTGCATAGACTGGTCGGATTGACGGGTATACGCCAGGCAGTGTGACATGAGGAAAATTTTGCTCGGACGGAGGCACTACGGCCTACCCTTGAATCGAATTCTAACTGACATGGGTTCTTTATTTATATTCATGCCACTGTCACTGCCAGGCCCCCGCTCTGAACAAATGGCAAGTGGAAAACGCGCTGGAAAACCCAAGAACGTTTCAGCGAACACCGGGACCAAATCGGAGACCCATTGGTTAGAGTACCTGCATCTTACTCACAAATGAATCTTACCATGTTGAGAAATAACATCCATAGCTGGTACAATATCAACATCCACAGATCCAAGGTCTATAATATCGATCTTGAATTCAACATGAAACGCCGTTGTCCGTATTAATGTTATTGATCTCATCCACTCAGGTCGTTTGTAAATACACATCATATACTTTTTAATAGATTCAAGAAGATGGGGTTTAGCCTCAATCAAACTCTCTATAGTCTTAAAACCAGTGAAGAAAATAACAAGATCAGCATCAGCATTGGTTTGTATTGATGTACCCTTTCCCAAAGATCCACTCTGAAAAGCAACAGCAACTACAATAAATCGCTAAACATCTACAATGTGGTAAAATAACATCATGAACTGTTAAAACACCATTTCACAGTGCTGCCCCTTACTAAAAATAGGCGCCCATACCGCGGTCACTTAATAACCATTTGTTTACATGGGATAGGCTAGTTTTGAACTAGGAACTCAAGGAGGGGGGGGCGGCCCCTTTCATCCGTTCTTCCTTGCTCTATTGGGGAGCCACGGTGGCTAACCTTTCAACTGGCTTACTGGAGTTTAAGTGATGTCCCGCGCGGCCAAGTGAGTGTCCGACGCCCGTAGGCAATAGGTTTGCGCGCCCTTAAAGGAATCCTTGTAGTTGGATTTAGAAATAAGAGTGGGCTGTAGCGCCGCTTTTTCTGTAAAATGTCACTCGTAGCACACTGCACAATGTCTGTCTCGCTACCGATAGGCCATTTTGCAGAAAAGTCAAATGTTAAACATGATTGCCATGCCATAATTTAAAGATAGTAAGCTGGCACTGCCAGGCAGGATACGTCCACATTTTCGAGAGATGGATAGAGAACAAGCAATACCGAAAGTGATTTTTCCTACAATCAAAGTTATCAACATGCATTTCAAGTTTCATCAAAATCGAATTAAAATTGTAACCTCTACAGGGTCCACAACTTTAATATACCATATTTTTACACTATTCGCGTACAAACGGTGGCCATTCTGTCTGGCAATTAAGGTCCGATTTTCTAGAAATTCGCACCCAGCCTCCTGTTAGGAAGTTATGATCCGTTATGTGCAAATAACGCAAGGAACCAAGATCTTTGGGTTATAACCATGAATTTCAAGTTTCATCAAAATTGAATTAAAATTGTTACCTATACAGGGTCCACAACCATGAAATACCATTTTTAACAGTATTCGCGCACAAGAGGCAGTCATTTTGTATGGCAATTTTGTTCCGTTTTCCCGATATGTGATCTCGACCTTCATTAGGGTGTAATGGTGATATAATCAAACGATTTTTTAAATCGGATAATAATTGTGACCTCTAGAGGGACCACAAGCTAAACAAAGACGATTTTGCGTATTATTAGGGGCCATAATTCAACCTTCCTTGTAACGGTGATATAATCAAACGGTTTTTTAAATCGGATAAGAATTGTGACCTCCAGAGGGACTACAAGCTAAATTAGGTGATTTTTCTAACAACCAGGGGCCATAATTCAGGAAATTACATTCCGATAGGCGCAAATATCACACGGAACCAAGATCTTTCGGTTACAAATATGCATGTCAAGTTTCATCAAAATCGGTTCAAAATTGTGACCTCTATAGGGTCCACAAGCCAAAAACGTGATTTTTCGTACAATCAGGAGCCATAATTCATGCCAATATCGAGAGCAGGCGAGATCTTTTGGGGATAACCCTATATAGTTCAAGTTTCGTCAAAATGGGAAAAGAATTGTGACCTGTAGAGAGTCAACAAACAATTGTGGACAGAGGGACGTCCGGGCGGACGGGCAGGGGCGACGGCATAATACGTCCACATGAAAATGTGGGCGTATAAATAGGACTGTAACTCAAAATCCTCCAAAATCTTCGACATCGAAAACACGAATTATTGGTCAATTTAAATTAACATTGATGGTGTTAACTTACCGGGAAATGATGAGCTTCTAATATACGATATTTAAGATAAAAAAAAATGTTTTAAACACTGGTACACGAATCGTGTACCATAATGCGATTCAGCCCCAGTTGTTTTGACAGACTCCAGGGACGCTAGAAATTTGCACTCGATTGAGATTTCTGGCTTATTTGAAATTGGGGTAAAAACAGAAACCATTGAATGTAAATCAGTTGATATACATTCTTATTACAGTATTATATTCGTTGCGACCCACTTTTGTGCATTTCTAGGTCCCAAATGTTAGCGACTTTAAGGGAGCTAAATTGCTAATATTTGGGACCTAGAAATTGACACAAATGTGTCACAATGCATATAATAATGTAATATGAATGTATATAAACTGAATTACATTCAACCATTCCCGTCTTTAATTTCATTTCAAACCAGTTATGTTCGGCGAAATACGCCTGATAGTGATGTCTCAATCGAAAGTAAATCTTAAGCGTCTGGTAATTCCAGTCTACATGTTCTATGTCTCCAGATAAGAATATGCGTCATCGTCTAGCCTCGTTCTTCAAGTTCCTCATTAAAAATGGGCCCGAAACGCATTAGATGGTACGGTACACGAATCGTGTACCAATGGTATTTTTTTTTATTGTCTTAAATATTGGATATCAGAAACCCATCTTTCCCCGGTAAGATAACAACATCAATCTTATTTTGAATTGACAAATAATTCGGGTTTCATTGTCGAAGATTTTGGATGATATTGAGTTACGGACTTAGCTCCTTTAATGGATTACCTTAACAACTTGTTGTACTTTATGGTAAGGATACCGGTACCGAAATCGCCACGAGTTGTAGTTATGCAAATGTAAAACCACTAAATAGACGGCTTGATTCATTTGTTTGGTGAAATCAGAAGGTGGCCGTACTACCCTATCTATAAATTTTTCAAGTCTTTCATTTCCGTTATATCCCGGTAGACAGTCATCCATCTTTTTAATACACGTGGTCTTATCACTGATCTATATAATAACTATTTATATAGATCAGTGGGTCTTATTCGCCAAAATCAACCTAGCTAACAATAAGCCGCACGACGATAAATGACCGTCAAGCTGGCAAACAATAGCTAGAAAACAATAAGCGGGATAAAGACAGTCAGGATCACACTGATCCCGCAGTGAATATTCGCTTGGTCGGCTGTCTTTAACTTTGTTAAACAAATTGAGTCAGGATAAGAAATAAAGTGACTGCCATAACTGAGATATGATGATTGATGTGAATAATGCTAAGATAATTGAATGCAGTAATTATTAAAGTCAACGATCAGCTCTTCTTAATTCATATTCCTGAATTCTCCTTTCTTTATTTGTTTTACAAACCCAATTTTTTGATATATTAGGTTTGTAAATTAATCGTATTTTGTTTAATTTATTGCATTTTAATATAAAGATAATGTTTATTTATGAAAATAATCAGAGAAAATTGACACACACATATAACAAAAATCAAAACTCGAACAACAGATCTCCAAATACTTGTCTTGCAAAACATATTTCCCAAAAACATTTCTCGAAAATCATTGACCCGGAACATTATGACGCTATGAGCGGAAATTAACCTGACATAAAAATAGGTCACGTTTACCGTAGTAGGGAATCGAACAAACATACAATAAGAAAATAACTGAATGGGTGCAGGCTGTTTCGTAACCTGGCTTATTCGTACCTAGTTCTTTCGTACCTCGTTTCGTACCTCAGATTGATTCGTACCTCGTTTCGTACCTCAGATTGATTCGTACCTTTTCCTATGTGTTGTTGAAATAAAGTTGAAACATGATTCGTACCTTTTCGTACATGTTGAAATAATGTTAAAACACGACGACTTAATAATATCCAACCACTACGGGAATTTTATACAAATGTCTGCAATATTTAAAAATATAGTTGGCAAAAAAAAAACCCAAAGCACCGCGATCTGCCTTTGTTGTTTATAATCTGGTGTTGATTACTGAACCCATTAAGCGAGTGAGTTGTGATTCTTGACGATAATTGATTGGCGATTGTTAAAGCGATTTAAGTTTGAACCTTTGTATATAAATTTGCATTATCTCAATAACTATGTATATTTAGTTTTGGAGAATAAAGTAGTTGAAGTTGAAGTTTGTATGGGGTATTTAGTATTATGTTTTGTGCAATTATACAACTTAAAAATTCTGATTGGTTGTTTAAACTTATAGCTTTTAGCATTATTAAATCTTGATTATCGCCCTTTTTGTTAATAAATTCTATTGACGTCATTGATAACAACATTACGACGTATTTACGTCACACCATTCAGTTAGCAGACGACTGCCTCCCGAGGCGGTCTACATTTTCTTTGCTTCATTGTGTTGGGTTGTTTGTGCGTTTTCTTGTACGAGTAAATATGTTCAATCTTGAGTGAAGTCTGTGTTGCTTCAGACCCGGGACTGTACAGCGCAGTGGACGCTTACGGCTAGCCCCCGGATCCATTCACTCTTTTTTGAATTGTTGTTTTATTTGCTGTTTCGGAGTATGATGTCTTGTCGTTGTATTTGTCCTTTTTGTAAATCATATGTGGCGCAGTCCCCCTGCACTAACTAATATAACTAATAGGGATTTAATTTTTTTTAATCTGGTGTTGATTATTGAGTAGGCCTACATATTCTGCTGGATGGGCTGTGATTATTGACTATGAGTTGAGATTGTTGTCAATAATTTTATTGATCGGCGATTATTAACTTCAAAGGGTCAGGCGGCACAAACGGTTGTATGCTGAATGTGTTCGGCAAAACAAACGGTTGGCAATAAACAATATGTACTAAAGATTATAGTATAGTTTTGATATTTTGTTAAGCGTTTGGGCTGAGTAAGGCATTGAAGCATTCCCGCGTTCTGAAGAATTGTATCGCTCGTAAAAAGGCATCGCCAACTTCCCGCATTCAGTCCATGTATTATAAGGTCCGTGATATTATCATGTCTCCTATAAATGCGTGGCTGTTGACAGCTATTTCGCACCAAAAACAACAATTTTACACATTTCGTAGTATAGCCATGCCTAATATGGAAGGCGGCGAATCGACTATGACTCAATCGTGACAACCCAATTCCCAAGCTACCATACTCAAAAATGTTGATATAAACCTTCACACAGACATGATTTTGCATACTTTTAGTCATATTCCCGATAGCTCTAATCAAACGGAACACTGCGAGGAGGATGACTTTTAGTGTACTTCAGTGATACAGCAAGTATTCACTATTTCTATTCTTTATTGATACGAAGGTACGAAACAGCTCATGTGAGGACGCTTAAGTTTAAGCACATGTAACAGTTGAAATTTTCAAAGGTACGAAACAGCTTACGTGAGGTACGAATGAACTAAGTACGAAACAGCCAGGTTACGAAACAGCTGACATTATGGGTTAATTCAATCTGGCATTAAACAAGAAAAAAAAAGGGACCTATATTTAGGAATTAGTTATTTTTATTGCGAAACATTTCTTTGGACAAACAGGGGGGAGGGGGCACCTTTGGCTTGCGGCTGTGGTTTTGAGCCCTGGTGTGAGCGTATGGTGGCATGGAGATAGGGGCTCCTTCTCAACCTTGTGGTTTTCCTCTGGGCACTCCGGTTTCCTCCTACTGCTAAAGACCCCTACGCGCAAGCGAATTATTAAGATAAAATTAAAAAACCATATGTTAGTCCCGAAATGACCTAGCTGTGTTGAGTGGACAGTGAACCCCATTTCTCTCTCTCTCTCTCTCTCTCTCTCTCTCTCTCTCTCTCTTTGAGCAAACAGAATGTGATTGTATCTCTTCTATAAATTACCATGAATGTGCCAGGAACAAATACTCGTATATTCAAAGAGCAATTAATTGAGAAAAACTTTCCGGTGATGCATTACACGAAAGCTGGAAATTCGTATTAAAGGAGCTAAATCGCTATTCTTTTACACCTAGAAATGGGCACAAATTGTTAGCTACGCATATAATAATGTAATATGAATGTATATAAAGTGATTTATATTCAACCGTTTCTGTTTTTACTGTAATATCTAATCGATTATGTTGGACGAATTACGCGAATTAAATTACAGTCTTTGGTGTATGGTTATTATCTACACTGGTAGTATTCTCGGACATGGGATATGATATGCCTCGTTCATCTAGTCGCTTCATACAAATGGCCCTTGAAAGCATATCAGAAGCCCAACTTTATACCGTAAGATAACAACACCAATGCTGATTTAAATAGTCCAATAAGTATTGTTTGTAATGTTGAAGACCGTGGAAGACATTGAGTTAAAGATTTATCTTCTTTAAAATCCTTATTACGATAAAATAAATAATATAAGGAGGGTATGCTAAAAATTTAAAGGGTCAATCCCGATAATGTTTTGGCTAATGAATTTGCCTAATTTTGTATTACAATACCTTAAAATCCCCTACCTTTAGGTCGAGCAACTAATTAATATATGCAATACGTTTTAAAACAACTTAAATCCTCGAGACTTCATCTGGAAATGTTGACCGGTGTATTATGCGGTGTCTGAATAAAACTAGACTGTAGGTGAAATTTACCTTTCGTTATCAAGTACAGCACATACGTCATTCAATGTATATATACTATAGACCTCTAAAGGAACGGGAATCAATTATCGGGTCACCCAATCTGGGCAAATTGAAGAAGGGCATACACATACAGTGTGCTATGAGGGAAATTTTTGCCCGGGCAGCAACTGAATTTCAACTGCCAAACGTACACGCCAATATGTACACGGGACCTCGGTTTTTTGTCCCATCCGAAAGACATGCAGCTGTCCTTGTCATGCCCTCCGTCTGCATCACTGACATTTCCATGTGGGCGTATACAAACCTATAACTAAATAACCAGGGACCTTATTCCAGGATGCTACGGTCCAACATGCGACAACAGAGAACAGATATCTTTGGGACACATACCTTATACATTTCAAGTTTAGTCAAAATCGAATAATAAATTAAATTTTGCAAATTTCGAAGTTTTACGTGAAGAAAATATTTCAAAATATATCTGCTCTCTAATTATGTGACGTCCACTTTCTCATAATCATTTATTCTCGAAACTGGATATTTCCTGTGAAATAATAATTGAAAGAAAACAATATTTCACAAAATTAAAATACCGGTAATAATGATGAAAGTGTTCTAAGACAAGGTATGGGAGACAAGGTATGGTTATATAAGACTGTAGGTCCACAATTTTGCTCATAATAATTAACTGTATTAAACTGTCTTAAAGTGTAAATCCATTGGCACAACTGTTAATTTGTTTTGCTTAGTCTTTTAATTCAAGTTAATTTAACCACAAAGGAGCCTATATCGTCACATATGATCAACTGATTTTAGTCCTTTATTTTGACCAAATCCAACAAATTTTTAGCGCTGTTAACATCAAACAAATGATAAAACAATTTTATTCTGAATCCTACATATTGCATTTATAAATAAATCATGGTATAAACAGAATGCTTGACTAAAAAATAAAATTATAAAATAATATACATGTATAGCAAGTGACAGACAATAAAGTAGTAATTATCTGTGGGCTAGCTCGGATTTCAATTCAGAAATAAAATACAACACAATTTAGGGTGTTTATTATCTTTTTTCCTTGGGTCACTTAGTAAAACTTTTCCGATAGACATTCTCAATTCCTGATAGACCCTCCTACTTAACTAGGATACCCAGACAGCATTAATATAAAAATAAAATTATTACCCTCAATCTAAAAACATATCTTTCCCCACAAAGGGTTAAGTGAAAACTTTGTTATATCAGATTATCCACCCTTCTCAGAGAAAAAAAGCTGAATATAATACAGACAACTATATACAACAAATATACACTATATAAGTATCTTCTGTACAGAAATACATATACTATTCTAAACATACAACTAAAAGGTATATTACAATCGACATGTATTTGTTTCTCAATAAACAACATAAGTTTACAATCTATTTCAATTTACTCAACAAAACATAAAACAATGTTAAAATTAATCACTTTTGAAATTGCAGGGTTGAATAAATGGATGAAAAAAACAACCAATTTTGATTTTCTCGAGTCAGATTCTAAGTACAATATAGCAAGTTGGCAGTGATGCAAATAAATAAAATATATTTTAAAAATAAATAATTTATATAAAGTTCAGGCAGCAGAATTATTAATGTTAAGAAGACCCTAAGATCTCTCTATCAGAGGTTTTTTGTATTGTTAGTTGCACTGATTATATACTTCTATCAGTTAGTTTATCAAGAGACATTCTATCAGTATTTTCTCAAAAGAAATAGAGGCATGTGTCCAGAGGATCACAGGAGAGCGAATACATTTGAAAGTGTTTATTTCCTACTGAGGAGGGAGAACCCCCCCCCCCCCCCTCGCAGCTTTGCAGTCAGTCACAACAGAACATTCCCTACTCCCTGGCTCATTTTTCTGCATATGCACCTGAAATCTTACGTATTGTAAATGGTGCTGTGACAATCAGAGAGAGAGAAATGGGGTTTAACGTCCACTCAACACAACAAGGTCATTTCGGGACTAACATATGGTTTTAATTTTATTTCAATAATTCGCTTGTGCGTAGGGGTCTTTAGCAGTGGGCGGAAACTGGAGTGCCAGGAGGAAACCCATGAGGTTGGGAAGGCACCCCTATCTCCATGCCACATACGCTCACAGCTAGTGGTCGAAGCGCGGCACTTTAGACCACTAGGCCATCCCCCCCCCCCTGTAACAATCATTAAACCTCCAAAATAATACATTCCATACAGAGAACCATTGGCAAAATTTGAAGAATCCATTGTAATGTATTACTTTAGACCACTAGGCCATCCCCCCCCCCCCCCCCTGTGACAATCATTAAACCTCCAAAATAATACATTCCATACAGAGAACCATTGGCAAAATTTGAAGAATCCATTGTAATGTATTACTTTAGACCACTAGGCCATCTCCCCCCCCCCCCCCTGTGACAATCATTAAACCTCCAAAATAATACATTCCATACAGAGAACCATTGGCAAAATTTGTAGAATCCATTGTAATGTATTACATTTACAGTGTCTTTCAAGTGAGTAATTTGTTGCTGTAAATGCTAACATTATCATCAACCTATAACCCTAATGTCTGTATATTAATGTGGATGATATGTTTTCAAAGTAGATTATGAAACAATAATTATATTATCAAAGCACCAATGTATCATTTTAAAAAACAAATATCTGAGGAATTCAATTTTAAAAACAATATTATTTACAATGACTGGCCTTGAATTTTCATCTTAACAATGTCAGGAACCTCGAATGTATTAGACTTGTGAATTTCAACATCTTCACAGTCTACGGGTATATAACACAGTCGGTAAACATGACTATTCCCCGATTTATGAAATGGGGTTTAACGTCCTACGCTTCTGCACCTAACCTGGGCTAATTGCCCCGATTTATGACATTAGTAAACTTTTAATGATTTTCACATAAAACATATAGAACAGAAACATAAAATATCCTTGGGCTGCTTACAATTACTGATTAGTTTTGCTCATGGTGATATGCTCTTTGGAAAATCATTGAATATCAGTGGTGCAAAAATTGGCTTATCCTGTAAGATGCCCTTATAGTTTGACACTGTGAAGATGCCCTAATAGTTTGACACTGTGAAGATGCCCTAATAGTTTGACATTGTGAAGATGGACATTTTGGATATCAATATGAATTCTAGTTTATTTGACTTGTAAGATGACTAAACAAATATAGATATATTTATATGTATATAAACAACCAATGAAATCAAATAATTTGACCACAAGACTAATCTTCTTCATCACGATTTAAAGCTCCATCTCCAGATGGTTGAAAACTATTTTGTCTACTTTCTAATGAGGCTGTAAGAAACAAGATAATAAATATTAAGATAAATGACTTGATTATATTGTAGGGTAAACAGGAATGGCAAATAGCACACATGAGGTTAGACAGGCGACCCTACACCTTGCCACTTACAACCGGGAATTCAAACCACACCAGTAAATCAATGACAGGCTTTTTGATACAGCGCGTGCACGTTAACTATTCAGCCATCCAACTCCCCAGCAAACATAGAAGAACAAACCCTTTCATAATTGTGCAGAAAACAAGCAGGTCCATTCATATTGAAGATTATTTTTGTTATATTTGAGTTGATTAAACTGCATAGTGCTGTTGGGTCCTTTGCCATAAGGGATCCAATCGTTTTATGAATCTTTAATTATTTTTAACTACATATTAATAAATTTTATAAAATTCCCCAAAGGATTGAAACTGATGACTGGAACTTACTGATTCCAGCTCGCATGTGACAATCATCATTACCACGACAACTTTTGATTGTTTCCAGATCTTCTTCAAGCTGTTCTCTAATACCAACATCTAATAGATGAATCACATTCTTTAACTTGAAAATAAAAACAAAGTAGTTTCTTGTTTAGAGAGAAATAGGATTTAACTCCACTCAACACAAATCAGGTCATTTCCAGACTAACATATGGTTCAATTTTATTTCAACAATTCACTTACACGTAGGCACCTTTAGCAGTGGGATAGAGAAGTAAGCAGTGGGATAGAGAAGTAAGCGGAGAATACCCATGAGGCTGGGCAGGCGACCCTACTCTTTGTCATGTACAACTGGGGAATCAAAACCACGCCAGTTGACTCAATGCCAAACCATTCGGCCCTCCGACCCCCATTTTAAAGAGTTAGTGAGGAGGAAATGAAATGCTGGATGGGCAGTAGGGTTAAGGGTTTCTGTCTAGTCTTGGGTGGAATGTACAACCGGATAGAGCAGGTGACCCTTAAGTAAGATGTGCCATAATCACTAACCCACTGTGGCTTCTGAAAAAAGTGGTGTTTAATGTCCCATCGAAATACTTCTGAAAGTAACATATTGTCGGGAGAGAAGAGGAATTTTATTTTACAATAACAACAGGTTTTTCTTTCTATGTTTATTTGAATTCCATCTAACATGGGTTCTTTTTTTAAAAAGTACATGTACATTGTTGGGTGCTTTGCCTTTCAATGGGGGCTAAAAATGTTATCTTTATCAGCTCCTGCATTGGGACTTGACATCTGGGGAAAATCATACTGCTCGCAGTGTTTTGTTTGTCTAGAGAGGGATTTCTCGGACCATTGCTTCAGGAATATGGATGGCAAAACCATTTAAAAACGTATCCCTAACTCTATACAGGTTTTTAATCGTTGAGTCCTTGAATAATGCATGTTATAAGCTTATTGGTGTGCTAGATAAGAAATTCCGTCGCTTTCAAAATAAAATTTGTTTGGTAAGAAGATTGCAACAAAAGTATCTTGATAATCCCTACCTGATATGGGTCTTTTTTCATATCATAAAAACTCTGAAATCGGGTAATAAATTCACAAAACAAAAAATCATGGGTCTCGTTGACTGTACGTAAACACCAATATGTATTATTGTTAGCATTTGGGCAAAAACAAAACGGACCATCTGAAAAAACAAAGGATATGTTTTAAATACACAAAGCTAAAACAAAATGTTAACCTTGTGAACTTCTCAAAAAAGAAGTAATGAAGAGGTGTCCACATAAGCTTTATCTGTCACCCAAACTTTAATAGAAAGAAATCTGATTTACCGATAGTAATAATTGGTGTCAAGTTTTCTTATAGCTTGAAAAAGGAGATACAAAAAAAAACTCACAGAAAAAGGTGGTTCTGTAGTTTGGGGGACTTTATCCCTAGCACTGAAGTACAAGATCAGTTTAAAAAATTGGGGATAATTGTATCTGCATTATTTATTCAGGAAACCGAAGCAAACAGGACCAAATAAAAATTTACAACAGATGTAGTAGGGGGTAAGATTTAGGCTATATTATGGGTGTTAAACCGTAAACCAAGATTTCCAATTCTTAGAAGCAAAATACACAAATAATGCCCTTAACAGGTTAAGATTAGAATGTAATAAAGTAAATTAATATGTCTCCAAAGTCTTTGATTTAGGTCAAAATAATGTATTAATTATTTGTTTTAACAAATAAATGACACTTGTTTACAAACAAACAATTATTTATATCTTAATACTGACTTGATCTATGAATTTAAATTTTAGTTTAAGGCATCCAATCATACAAATGAAATGAACAATTCTGTTTTTGACCGAGATCAAAGAGGTCTAGCCCATGTTAATGAGAGAGTTGGAATGGATCATGCTCATGCTATAGTTACAAATAGAGGAAGCATTAATTAGGACCAGACTATGTGTAGATGCGTTTATTACTATGTTTTGTATTTCTAACATTGTACTTTGTACATGTAATTAAAAGGGCAGGATTTAAGATTAGATCAAAAAGAGCGGACATGTATATATACTACTTTTAAATGTTTCCACCATTCAATTCATCAATTTGATCTCATGAAATAGCAATCTTGATTAAAATAAGATCTATAATATTTTGTTTTGCTTTTTTATACTTTCGATGGCCTACACCACATGAAGATCTGACCAGTTGTAGCGATAGGTCGCGTCAGAAATCATACAAGTGGCTTTTGACCCTATGATGTCAGACATTTGATGAACCAATCAGCATCGATGTTTCTAGTGGATTACCCACAGTTCTGTTCACCACATGCCCAAAGCTTGCCTTAACAGATCGTTTCATTGGCTAATCCCTCACATTATCCTGAACATATCAATGATAGTAACTCTTCTAGATCCTAGTGTAGGAATGACAAGTAAAACAAAATTTTAAAACATAAAAAAACGAAATAGGATCTGCGTTTTAATTAGATTGATGTAACAGGTGTAAAATGGGAACGTACAGATTAGCAAGGTAACAATTTTTTAACGATAATATTACAAGTAGCAAACGATCAATGTTAAAATCTAAAAATACCACAATACATCACAAACTAAACACCGGCAAATCCCTTCAAGGAAATAAAAAAGTTATTTATTGAACTATTAGTAAAACTACTAATAGAGGGTGTAGATGAATGGAATAGAGAAGGATGGAATAGAAAACATGACAAGGTAGACAATTTAAACATAATACTGTAAAAAATATCACTCTAAAATGCACAATGATTAAGAAATGCACAATGCATCGCATATAAAACTTCACAGATAAAGTCACTAGCATAATTTTCTGATTCAAAAGTGATTTTGCCTTCCATGGTTCATTTCTCAGTTATCTCCCCCGTTCAATTTTAATTTTCCCACATTCCCCCTCCCCCTTCCATCTTAAGTTTTTACAGAAAGCTACTTCTTTCCCATCTTAATTTCACAGTTATCTCCTTCTTTCTATCTTAATTTTCCCATGACACCTTCTCTCCATCTTTTTTTTTACACAGTTACTTAGTCCCCGTATAATATTATAAAATCTTTGAATAACATTATCTTTCAAAGGTATAGCTATTATTAAAATATCATCCTGACATATATAAGATAACCAAATCAATGTAATCACTAATATCATCAGGTCGACAGTAAAATGGGTAACAGTCAAGGGAGGTGCCTGTAATTACTACCAAGCTGTATTTGTAACATCGGGTACAGTCAAGGGAGGTTACTGTAATTACAACCAAGGTGTATTTGTGAAATGGGTTACAGTCAAGGGAGGTGCCTGGAATTACAACCAAGCTGTATTTGTAACATGGGTTACAGTCAAGGGAGGCTACTGTAATTATAACCTAGCTGTATTTGTAACATGAGTTATAGTAAAGGAGGTTACAACCAACTTGAATCAAGCTGTATTTGTAATAATAATAATAATAATCGCGTCATTTTACAACATGAGTTATAATAAAGGAGGTTCCTGTAATTACAACCGCAGCTGTAATAACACAATTGCTATTTTAACCCTTAAGTGACCCAGATGTTGGATGTCATAACAACCACATCGTGATTAGCAGAACATTTTTGTGTAGGCCTAGAAAATATCGCCGGTTTATTATAACTTATCAAGAAGAAACATTTTTAACTGTCAAAATGTCATACAGGCAGTAACAAAGGACTGAAAGTCGTCTGTTTATAAGGGAAATAACTCTCATTACGCTAGGATAAACATTGCATTCAGCTGACCGGTTTTGTCAATACAAATGCTGTGGGTACTTAATGGTAACGTCATAGGCATCGACAAAAGTTGACTTGGGTCAGCTAAGAGTTAAAAGTTTGAAAAATGAATAATAAAAAAAATATTATATTAAAATAAATTATTGTTTAGTCTTGATGAAAACTCAACAAGTAATTATAACAGATTCAAACTTTATGCCATTTTCTTTGCTGTTTTCCAGTTCTTTGGTTGTCTGGAAATTTTTCTTTCCAGTTAAATTTCCAACTGATGAGGCAGACCTACAAACATAATAATCTCAAAGGAAAGCTTAAGAAATATGGTTAATTATATATTAGTAAGGCAAACTACGCAAGCTTTACAAGGTCTACCCCATGTAGACTACCTTTTTTTATGAAGAGGGCTATGTCATTTGATAGCCTGGTTGAACAAGACTAACACATTTTTAGTAACAGGTATGAGGAGAGGGTTATTTGATAGTCTGTCTGGATTTTAGGATATAGTTAGGAAGTATTATTTGATAGTTGTGTTGGACTAGACAAGTTTAATTTTAGCCAGGGGAGGATGTTTTATTTGATAGCCTGGTTTAACCAAGCTAATTTAATATAAGGATGTGATAGGGAAGTGTTATTTGATAGTCTTGTTGAAATAGACAATGTTGATTTTTGCCAGGGGAGGATCTGTGATAGCTATCTTGAGTTTAGCATGGAGATGAGAGTGGGGGTGTTATTGAAGATGCAGTGAGTTTTAATTTTAAAAATGGACGGAGAAATTGCTCCTTACGTTTCCAAAATGGAGCTGTACGCCAATGACTCGAATCCATGAAATGACACTCCATGCCTTGTTTATCCCCCTCCTTGAAGCACTTTGGGTGATTGAGTCTACGTCTACGCTTTTTAGGTTTAGCTATTGACAGAAAGGAAAAAAAGAACAAACTGTTTAAAAGATAACTTAAGATGAATACCAAATAACTATAGTCAATATGAAAAACTCAAATAAATATCCTCAGGCCAAATAAAAGACCTATAACCCCATCTTCATTATCAAATGATAACTGGTTGTTTGTGAACGTTTCCCTCATTTTATATCAATATTCAAATTACGGATTCTGGAAAAGTATTAAATTTTCCTATGAAAATCTTTCATAAAAACATAGATCTTGTATGGGGTGTTAACCTAACCAAGTGTCTCTCTTAAAGAGTTGAATTTCAGAACTCTGACAATTGATAACTAAAAAAAAAACTGGAATGAGAATGGTTCATATTTGAGTTTTTCTTTGCTGCTCAATCTAACTGTAGTTAGCTACAAAGCCAGAATAGAACTGATAGAAAATATAGTTTTATAGATATGACAATATTATACAGTATAAGATAAATAAAGGACAGATTTCCATTTACACTATATTGGATTATATGAAGATAATTACTCTTAAACAGACAATAACACTCTCGCTGGCTTGAAAGGGTAAAGAATATATTTTTTTAAGCCTTATTCTAACTACTAGATGTTTAAGTGTCCTACCTGTTGTGTACATTATCCATTACATCCTATTTTACTTGTTCAGAGGGTTCGAAAATATGTCTAAAACCAAGTCACCTTTGAAAGTGTTTACGTAAGGCTTTCAAATCATACAGTTGAATTTTTCCAATTTTTTAAATTAGGTGTGTTAAGATGAAATTTGTATCCCCAATTAATTGGAATATTGTACAATAGTAAAATTTATTGACCAGAATGAAGATTTGGACATATTATTCAGTTACAACAAGAGTGGTATTAGGGCTTTAACAAGAATATTTTACCAAGTGATAAACTATGTTGACAATGTCAAGATTGTATGACATATATACATATATGATACTTTGACAGCTTTGTTTAATTACTAGACTACAGTTTAGAACCTTGAACTAATAAAAAGCATATCATTATTATTACTGCCTAAAACCCAGCTATCGGTATTTAGGTTTGAAGAAAAGCATTCTAGTTTACAAGTAATTATCACCTTGAGTTCATTATTTACAAATTACATTGTTTATGGTAATTCTTACACATATCATTAATAAGCTGAAAAACAGGACAGCTACACAGTCAAGGTAGCAATGTGTATGTCAAAATTTACACTGACTTTGTAATGTATTAATTTAAAATAACCTCATTCTCATCTAATTATCTTTATTTCGACCACCATGACCTACTACGAGTAAGGCATTGAGTTGTTTTAATCTAAATACTGTACGGTTTATAATGCATCTTGAAGAAATAATATATCAGATTTCAAATACAGTTCATTTTAACATTCCCAGTGTAAATGACATCCGACTAGAATAAAAATATTAACCACAATCGATTCTAAACAGTATTTCTATGGACTATTAGGGTCAAAGAATATGGGGTGTACTGTACACACTTCAAAAAAAAAGTCCAGGAGGTAGTCAAGGGCAGCAAGTAGAATATGGAGGTACAGTACAATAATACTTCAAGATAACTCAAGAGTAAGTACATCAAAAGAAAGCAGAGAAAGATAAATGGGCTCGACCTCTTTGAATTGGGCCTAAAATAAACATGCAAGTTGTATTAAATTGGACCTGTTGATTTTTTTTGTGAAATGGATACATGTCTAAATAAAAAAATATTTTACTGCAGAGACATATAATACTGAGATATGGTTGATGCTGTGTCAAGAATTGACAATTTTAGTTAAAATTTATAAAATAGATTAACTCAAAACATTTTGTGCTAATCCGCCAAACTCAAAAAACTACCACAGTTGACCAAACAAATTCCACATTTTATTTCGACCTAATCAAAGAGGCCCTTTTCCTTCAAAACAGTAAAATTAAAACAAGTGCTTACATGTCCATTTGGGTGGAGTCTTCCAATGATCATTATCATGCGTAAAGCATTTCATACTAGCCGAGTTGCATTCCTTGCCACGTTTACGTTTCTGGAATTTCTTTTTGTGCTTTCGCTGTCTTCTGTTGAATCGATTCAATCGTCGATTATTTTCAAATTTACGATTCGGTCTGAAATAAAAATTATAATCATATGAACAGCAAATTTTCCATAATTAAATTCAATACTGCTCAGTACGGAACAAATGACATATCGTTCAGCAGTCTAATTTTTTTCTATCCGTGACAAACTTTCACAGGAAAGATAGATTATGCAGAGATGGCATTGAAGTTGGGACTATAGCTATAGAATTGTTATTGAGTGGGAGGAAACCAGAGGACCCGGAGAAAACCCATGAGGTTGGACAGGCGACCCTACTCCTTGTCACATACAACCGGGAATTTGAAACCACGCCAGTTGACTCAATGACAGGCTTTATGCTAACCATTCGGCCATCCCCCCCCCCTTTGTTATTGTGTATAAGATGAATGAATGAATGAAATGGGGTTTTACGTCCTACGCTTAAGCACCGTACCTGGGCTAATTGAAGACGGGCATACGCCACAGTGTGCAATGAGGGAAATTTTGCCCGGGCAGCGGCGCTACGGCCTACTCTTATATCGAATTCCAACTGCCAAGGGATCTTTTACGTGCACTCCAATTTGTACACGGGACCTCGGTTTTTCGTCCCATCCGAACGACTAGGCAGCTGTCCTTGTCAGGCCCTCCTTCTGCATCACTGACAAGGGGAAATCACGTGTATAAGATGAACATCCAAACATATTGCTGTACAGATGCCAGTAATGTTAAGTAGACACTGCTATAAGCATCACAAGATATGTACATGATACTGTTTCAAGAGTGATGTCACTGCATTTAAAGGAATCAACAAAATAAGATCTAAACTCCAAAACCTGGTAATAGTGGTATCTTTGAATGGCATTTAGTGATAGTGACAAACTTAAAATCTGGAATTCTCATCCTGATATTATATACATAACTAAATGAAAATGGTGGAAGATCCAATGATCTGACATCCTAATATGACTTTATTTATAACATACCTAAATGGAAAAGTTGTTTCATCACAATCGCAGACCTCCTCTTCCTCCTCTTCTTCTTCCTCAGAATCGGCATCACTTCCAAAACCTTGAAATATCATTGCATCTGTGTAAAATGTATCTGAATTGTTGATATCTTCTAGTTCAGGTTTCTCAGATTTCAGATGTCGTCTTATTACCTTTAAATAAAAAATACTACTAAATGTGTTTTGTACGATACAGTTTTTAAATGAGATAATCCATCTATTTCTACATTCTCAAAATGGACAGATAATGATGAAACATAATCTGAACTATAAATTGAAAGGCTAGTTATATGTGGATGTCTGATACCTGCTATGGGTCTATTAAGAAATAAGCGAGAAAAAAAATCCCATGTGGAATCTTAACTGCTGAAGCAAATTTTCACACCCCTTTTTAAAATCTCATCGTTTTATCAATGATGTGGTCACTATTAACATAATTTATGACATTAATTATTTACATAACATCATTCAGGAGACAAAAACACCCGTCAAAAGTATTTACATTATTTCCAACTGCTTCCATGTATATATTCAGTGTTGTTTTTTTTCTGTTTTGTGGAAATCTAGTTAATATACCCTAATTCTTTCAAATGCTTATAATGTTTCTTACTACCACACAGGTCATTTAGTTGAACTTGGCCTTTTACTACATTTCACTGTGAAATAGTTACTTGTATAGATATTTTTTACTTCAATGTGCTTTCATTTATATTTCATGTAGCACAAAACAAATCAAGACTCGTACTAGTATTGTACATTTGGAAATGTTTCCAGTTTGTTTTCATTTTGATTGTTGTCTGTATCACTACTGGCCTTACAACATAATGAACAATTACAGCTAGGATCACATGACCTGACATGTACCCTTATTTGTGATTTCTGCGTATTTTGTTATGTCCATGATTGTCTTGTGTTATTGTTTGTATGTGGTGCAGTCCTCCTGCACTTACATTTAGATAGTTATACAGAAAATTATGAATGTGAATATCTAGAAATTGATTTTAATCAAATGATAGGGGTGTTATTATAATGTTTTTTGGAGGCTCAGACGATGAGTCCATTCATTGTGGGGTTTGAACTCTCAACTTCCAAAATATCAAATTCCTCCACTTTACATACCCTCCCACTCCTTATTTACTTTCTTCATTCCCAGACCCTAGCCCCCAAATTACCCCTCTTTCTCCTTAAGTCTTCCAGTTGTCTTTTCCATTTGTCACGTACCCTCACGGCCATCTTTCCCCATTCTTAATATACCCTTCCAGGCTTTCAGTCCTCAGTCCTCTTCATTACTTACCCTCAATGTCTATATTTCCATTCGTCACATACCCTCCGAACCTATTTACCATTCCAACCCTTATCCCCATTCTTCACTTACCCTCACAGTCCTGATTCCTATAACTTTCCAGTCATTTTCCCATTCTTCACTTCATTTACTATAGAATCCCTCTTTTTTCTTACTTCATGACTTACCTTCAAATCCTTCAAGTTCCTTACTTCATGACTTACCTTTATATCCTTCAAGTTCCTTACTTCATGACTTACCCTCAAATCCTTCAAGTTTCTTGCTTCATGAATTACCCTCAAATTCCTTACTGCATGACTTACCCTCAAATCCTCTAAAGCTTTCCGGAGTTCTTTAATCAACCCATCAATCTCTGTTTTATGTTCATTCCATGCTGAAGCATCTTCGTACAGTTCATCATCACACTGGATTGTCTGGTTGGTTAATATTCTACATCGGCGCTCAAATAAATCTAAAAATTTAATTGAGAAAATAATTTGGGAAATGATATCTAAAGGCTATATTTATGATATTGTAATTGGGAGATAATCTGCTCAAGTAGGACACAGATGGATTTCAATCTAATCTTTTAAACAACAGGTGGAAGCCACAGAGGCTCTGTGAGTAAGATGTTGGCTCGTTAACCTGGAGATTCTGTGTTTGATCCCTGCATCAGGATTTTACGCATGGTTTCTCCTTGTCTGTGGTGCAGAACAGAAGGCCTGGCAAGAGACAAAGTATAGTTGTTTGCATGGGATGAAAAGCATTGGTATGATTGTAAAAGATCCCCTGTCAGTTGGAATTTGATATAAGAGCAGTCTGTAGCGTGAAAAAGATCGCTTGGAAGCTGGAACTCGATATTAAAGTAGGGTGTAACACTGCTGTCTGGGTAAACTTTTCCTCCTAGCCGTCTTCATTAGCCCAGGCAGAGCAGAGCAGTAGGATGTTAAACCAATTTTATTTCATTTAATTTCAAATACTGTGTTTAGACTTATGCCTTCATGTAGGCTATTTTCGACATTTACGGGTGATGTCTCCCATATAATTGACAAATCATGTTTGGATTCAAAGTCATTAAAAATCAAAGACTTTTTTCTCAACCTATCCAAATATCTCAATCCAGGCAATTATAGTTGAGATTTCAGTTTCAGAGTCATCAAAAATTAAAGAGATTTTTCGCCCAACCTATCCAAAAATCTCAATCCAGACAATTCTTGTTGAAAGTTCCCTTGGAAATTACCTAGTGGTGTGTCTCTCTCTGCTATTGATTGTTTAAGGTTTAAACCTGATGTTCCATACTCCAGACTATTTATAGCTGATCTTTTATTCCGTATAAACTTTGGTATAAAACCTGCAAAACAATGAAATATATATAATAACTAGATCTTCTTCATCTGATATTGGTATTAAAGCGCCAATAAGTCTTTGAAGGCCAGAATAATTTGTGGTTATTATTCAGCCTTTTAATTTAAAGGAGGTAATTAAGGCTCTAACTCAATGGCCCAATGGTAACTTAGCACATGCGTGCTGTATCATAAAGCCTGTCATTGAGTAAACTGGCGTGGTTTCAAATCCCCAGTTGTATGTGACAATGAGTAGGGTCGCCTGTCCAACCTCGTGGGTTTTCTCCAGGTCCTCAGGTTTCCTACCACTGCTAAGACCCCTAAGCACAAGTGAATTATTGAAATAAAAATTAAACCATATATTAGTCCCGAAATGACCTGTGTTTTGTCGAGGGGACGTTAAACCCCATTTCTCTCTCTCTCTCACAGTATCAAACGTAATGGTAAGATCTATGGTAAGAATATCTATTAGTGTTCCATGGTTTGTAAGATATTGCTATATATTTAAAGAGCCAATAACACTCTTGTTGTAACTGAATAATATGTCCAAATCATTATTCTGGTCAACAAATTGTACTATTGTACAATATTCCAATTAATTGATGATACAAATTTCATCTTAACACACCGAATTTAAAAAATTTGAAAAATTCAACTACATGGTTTGAAAAGCTTTACGTAAACCTTTTCAAATGCAATTTGGATTTAAAAATAGAATAATTTACACAACAGGTAGGACCACTTAAACATCTAGTAGTTAGAATGAGGCTAATTTTTTTGTTCTGGACCTGTCAAGCCAGCAAGAGTGTTATTGTCCCTTTAAAGAATTAATAAATGTTTCTGTACTATTGTTGTTTTTGGGACATGAGCTGCTGTTTAAACTATCACTTGTTATATCATCAACTAGATTTAAATCATTTACTAATAAATCTATTAGTGTATACGGTCCACAATAATACAATTGTCAAATGACTTTAATTACCAGCTGTCATAAAGTGTTCTGAATCAATTGCTCAGATTAAATCTAGATTTAAGGTACACATATTCATGATGTATTTTCAACAGTTGCCATTGACTATAGAGCATGCACTTTAGATGGATTATGTTCTCTATAGATGCACATTTCTATTATTATTATTATTTTGGTAGAAGAAGGTCAACCAAGTGTTTGGAGGTAGACTAAATCAACACACTTTCATTGCCAGCTCTGGGGCTTGAAAAGTTGTACCAATTGCAAAGGGAGGTAACACCTATTGCAATTGGAAAACAGGCTCTATCTAACCCCACCCTACCCTCTATCTTCTCCATTATCACCTCCTTGTAGATCTTACATTGTTAGCTATGAAACAATAGGCAATTATATTTACTTTTAGTAGCAAATTTATGTAGAAATTCTCTCTGTTTCTTTCTTTCTCTTTTCAATTTCTTCTTACTGGATGGACAGGGACATGATCTTGGTTGATCTGATTGATAGCGACATCGTTTTTTATACCATTTCTCGTGATTTTTTTCACAATACCACCTCTACAAGTAAAACAACAGTCAATAGTTTAAAATCTATTTTTAATTGAATATCAAAGTTCAATAACTTTGCCATTTTGCAAGATTACTAAATATATATTTTTACTATTAATTTAAATTTTTTGAATACAGAATCTAAATTCATGTATAACGTCATTTTAATTTTTTGACACATATGTGTCGTTTAGCAGGACAAAATAAAATGGAATGAAAGAAATGGGGTTTAACGTCCTACTGTTTTGCTTCGAACTGGGCTAATGAAAATAGGGTTTAACGTCCTACTGTTCTGCTTCGAACTGGGCTAATGAAGACGGGCATTTGTCATACAGTGTGCTATGAGGGGAATTTGGCCTACTCTTATATCGAATTCCAACTGTCAAGGAATCTTATATGTGCACGCCAATGTGTACACGGGACCTAGGTTTTTCATACCATCCGAACGACTAGACAGCTGTCCTTGTCAGACCCTCCGTCCTACATCACTGACAAGTGAGAACCACGCAGCAAAATCTGGATGAACTTTCTCGGCCAATGCCGGGATAGAACACCCAACCTCCAGGCTAGCGAGCCATTGTTTTACTCACTTAGCCACCGTGATCCCTGTTTAGCAGGACAATAAATGAAAGCATAACAATTTTCATCCAACAGAATTTTACAAATATTTCTAATATCATACCTGTTTTGGTTTACATGGTTGCTGTCTATCTCGTCGAGCACAAACACGACTTAATCTGATCTGTTTAGGAGATTTAGATATATCTTGTCCTCCACCAACATTATTATAAATATCTAATAATGTCTTTGTTAATTTACTGCAAAAACAATTGAATTAGAAATTAAATGTGTTGTAAGTAAGCTGACTGGTTAAAAGCAAAACTTTGTTTACATTTATCTCAAAATGTAAAAAAAATGTAAAGAAAGACTCTTGTTGTTTATTTCAAATATATCCTCTTTCTAATAATAGCCTTACCGGTACCATCTTTCTAATAATAGACTTATCCACTTTCTAATAACAGGAAAGCCATAGTAATAACTGCAAGGTCTCGTGTTTAATCCCTGTGTTGACCGAGCAAGTACATCAGTATTTTCCGGCGTGGCTCCCCATTTGTCAGTGGTGCAGGGCACCAGGAGAAAATGCCTATCCCAAAAAATCTGCTGCCATATAAAATACAAAATTGACTCTTAGATATTACCAGAATGGCAGAAAATTGTCTTTCCTGTCGAGTTTTCGGAATTTTCTGAGGGAGGACCCCAGATATATCAGTCTTTGGGGGACCACCAATAAATGACATGATTAGAAATTCTCTTTCTGGCCGTCCTATCTAAATGGCCTTATGGTGTTTCGGACAAGTTCTAGTTTAGAGGACAAGAGGTTTCTAATTTTGGAGTGTTTAACATCAAAATCAGAAATAGCACCGCCGAAATTGACACACAGGAGCGACTTTGATTGCAGCTCCAAGTTGGTGGAAAACGCGTTTGCGGCAGTCTAATTTTTAAATATATTTTCTGGGGAATGGGCTTCCAGACACCCCTCCACTCACCTTCGCCAGTTGGCGCTCAGTAACTGGGGCATTATATTGGCACCCCCAACCAGTCTACTGCACCCTCCCTTTTAAAATCCTACATACAGCCCTGGTCAGAGCATAACAATAGAACTTTAAATCCCCATTTCATTTCATTTCTCTTAATAGACTTAACCTTACTCCCTTTCTAATTATAGACTTACCCAATTTCTAATAATAGACTTACCCTCTTTCTAATAATATAGTATCTCTCCATGTATCTGTTAAATTTATAAATTTACGACCATTATTACTGAAAAATAATACAATATGAGTAATACATAGGCAACAAAAATAAATATGACACATGAGGAATGGTATTAAATGTTTCATACTAAGAAATGACAAGTATTATTAGTGAACAGTCCATATGCCGATTACAATATTTTGCCTGATTACAATATTTTGCCTGATTACAATATTTTGCCTGATAACCCTATTTTGCCTATACCGATTTTTAGGACTTCAAATTTTGTCTAATGGTTTGGATTGTGCGTACTTGGTTTTATTTCTTTTATGGTATTCTGGGGGATTCTGTCATGCAGCAATAGAATCAACTACAATATTGTTAAAGCCGAATTTCACAGAATGTATTGGAATTCAAACCAAGCTATGATATTATCTAACAATGATATTTTGATCTTAACAAATTAACCTGAATTTAATTATTACAAGTGGATATTTCAGAAATTAAGAAAAATATTAAAAGCACAACTTTTATGTGTGCAGGCTAACAAAATTATAAAATATAAATCAAATACAAAAGTACAACAAGACTTTGTAAGCTATATGAACTCCACAAAGGGGTGGTATCAGGTGCTCGAGAAAGAAGGTCTAGACATGGATTACACTTGTGGTTTAATGAATATATTACCTTTCTTTAGCAGCTCGTAATAATGGCAAAAATGAACGACCATCCATGTATTCAGGTACTTTAATTCCTGCCATGTCTAATATAGTTGGCGCAAAATCTACATTGGCCACAATGTTTGGTATACTGTAAAAAAAAATAATACAATGACTCATTTCGAGATCACATTAATTTTATGTTTTGTAAATAATGCATTTTTTATATAGAAAATATAAATTTATGGATTAAGTCATGGAGATATAATCGATTTTGTGCTAAAAAAGAGTAAAACTGGAACTAGGAAACTAAATTAAATAGAATAGATCTTTCATTTACCAGACGTTTACACTAACAGTTTTGGTTCTATTTTAATGAAAATCAAACTCAACTGGTGTAACAGGGTTATTTTTGACCTTTTTTTTTTTAAATCGGATAATAATAAAATTGTGACCTCTAGAGGATCCACAAGCTAAAAACGTGATTTTTCATACAATCAGGGGCCATAATACAGGAAGTTACGATACGATATACGCAAATATCATAAGGAACTAAGATCATTGGATTCAAAACATGCATTTCAAATGTCATTAAAATTGGTTCAAAATTGTGACCTCTAGAGGGTCAACAAGCTAAAAACAAGATTTTTATACGAAATGAAATGGGGTTTAACGCCCTACTGCTATGCACCTAACCTAGGCTAATGGGGGCCCGGATTATCCAATGGTAATTCAACGCAAATCGTCTGACAGGACCACCGATTCAAGGCTGGATTATCCAATGTTAATTCAAAGTGAATCATTTGATTACGTAATTTAGAATATTCAAACTCCTGACTACTAAAAATTTTTTTGGTTGAAATAATAAGGAAATATTCAGGACAGGAAAATGATGACAGATTTCACAGAATTCCGTAGGATTCAGATGTCGGATGTGAATTATTATGTCCTTAGTGAATCACTAGTTAGTTCCGCATTGTCTTGTAGGATATGTTTTTTCTTTGTTCATTACAAATGGTGCCCATAACAATAGAATACACATCTCGTGTAGTGACTATAAGATATTATTGTGTCTTAAATATTAGATATAGGGATTCCATATTTTCACAGAAAGAAATCAATATTGGTTGAAATGGTTCAATATTGAGTTATAATTCGTGTTTCTAATTTTGATTATTAGGGAAAATATTGAGTTAAAGGTTTAGCTCCTTTAAGTTTCATTATGTACAAATATTTTGATCTTGGATAAAACTCAGGGAGTTCAAATAAGTCTTTTTATTAATCCAATATTCAGTCAATGCCAAGTTGTTTTAGGCAATCATTAAGTGAATGAGGAAAGTGTCAATAATACTTACACTGTTTTATGTCTTATATTCGGTCCACGGACTAGGAGGGGTATTTTTACATCAAATTCATATGGCATAGCTTTACCCTTGACTAGACCATATTGTCCAAGATGATACCCATGATCTGATGTATATATAGTGTAGGTATTTTCTAGTTCTCCTAATGTATGTAGTTCTGCATGCACCTGAAGAAAAGGAACACAAAAAATTCTTCACTGAAAGCATACAAGCGGCCATCCCCCAATCCACCCATTCTAACAAGATTGGAGCAATGAAGACTAAAACTAATTTCTAGTGCCTGTGTTATTTATTCATCTGACTTTCAAATATGGAGAAATTGGAAAACTTTTTAAGCACTGTTTAGGATTATATTTAAGGCTCTTGAAGGAAGTATGAATCCTGGTCAGGCCCGTAGCCAGGGGGTGGCACGGGGGGGGGGGGGGGGGGGGCAACTGCCCTCCCAATGCTGAGTCTTGCCCCCCCAATACCACGAGAAAATTGGCCTTTACCGCAAAATTCATGCAGATGCCCATGCTAGTTGGCCCTCCCGAAAACATCTTTGCCCCCCCAAAAACAACTTCCTGGCTACGGGCCTGATCCTGGTTAAAGATAGGGACCATTCGAACATGAAAACCTTGTTTATGAATGATAAATCAGAGTTTCATACAACATATGAATACAACCATACAGCAGCGCTAGCGCTATATAGTAACACATTATAACTTCAGCATACAACAGGATATTTCAGATTGTTAATTCAATGTAAGCACCTTAAAAGACTTTGGTGCCCTATACTGTATGTGTTATTCAAAATATAAAATTGAGGGTTAAGTTATGATTAATTTACATGATTATTTTTGGAAATAGCTCCCATACCTACAAACATTTATAGAGAGGTTTAAGATGATACTTGAGAAAGAAAAATTATTTTGTTTTATTTCAACCGGGCCACTATTGAGGTCTGAGTCGTCTGACCAACTTGAATTATTTCATTAAACACTGAAGTACCATTGAAAATTTGGCTATGAAAATGTATGTAGTGCCCCCCTTCCCTTGGTGCCCTAAGCACATGCTTATTTTGCTTAATGGTTAATTCAGCTCTGTCAGACATCATTTGCAGTGGGATGAAAGCAGAGAGTTTGCCAAAAACATATAATGCCCCCATCCCATGTGTTGTTACATACAGTCGTGCGGACCATCCCAACCTGACTCACCCTCTCTACTAGATCATCTACAGACTGTAATGTTTGCAGACGTCGTCGTTGTAATAAGTCAGTAAATTTCTGGTGTATAGGTAACATTCTATCAGTAACATTCAATAACCACTGTTTATCAGGATTTGGCGCCACATTCCAACTTGGTGTCCTATAAAGAATTATTGAAATTAGTAGCTTTAAACCTTTATTTTCATGACAATCTTAACTAAAACTAGACTCACCTCTTTTGCTAAAAATTTGTTTGACTCTCAAGGTGCACCAGACATGACAATGAAAACAGTCACAACAACAACTTTAACTAAAAGGTTGACCAGACGCACCAATGAAAAGTGTAGGAACAATTTTAACTAAAATTGTTTAACATGCAAGATCCAACAGACATGATGATGAAAACTGTAGCAACAACTTTAACTAAAATTGTTTAACATTCAAGGTCGACCGGACGCAAAAATGAACTTTAACTGACCTCCCACATATACATATAACTAATTATGAAGGGATACCATTGGCCATTTGGTAGTAATGGTTTTCACCAACCCCCGAGCCTCAAATCATGCTTCAAAGAGAACAGATACAAGTAACTGTTAGTAGATTAAGTACAACTATTATTTTTTTAAATACAAAATATGCAAGAGAATTCTGAATCTGAAGATATGGTACCCCATAATTAAAGCTCATATCCAAATTAATGGTTCTTACACCAAAATATTCATGAAGGTCTTACTATGAGGTTGGACAACATGCCAGATACTACACTACCCCAAAACCCCCGCCAACAATGAGGTACGAAATCCAATTTACCGATGATCACGATTATTCTCAAACATATGTTGATATTGTGGTGCAGCATCTTCTGGTCCATGTGGTGCTGGTACACTGATCACCATTAATACGGGACTGAAACACATAGATGATATCAAAAATAAAGATGTGTAACTAAAATACCATACCATATTCATTTATACTGTTTGTGTTGCAATTTGTGAAATTTTTAATTTTGTGAAAAGTAGTTAGCCCCCTTTAATATAATAACCCATTTTTGCTTATTCCTAAAACAACTTCCTTAACTTAGCTGTGTACATGTGTGAACATACTGTAAAATAAAACATTAATGTCTCACGAAATTTTTGATCTCAATTAACAATAAAAGTGTACTGAAGTAATTAAAATAATGTTCTGTGTTTTGCCATTGGACAGATTTGAGATTTCAGCTAATATCCAATTCAAGTTGGTTGTCACCTATAACACTACTGTTAAGTACCCATGGCAACTTTTATCAATAATACCGGTTGCCCAAATGTAACGTTCCTAGTGTAATAAGAGTTACTTCCTTTATAAACAGATGAATGAATGAAATGGGGTTTATAAACAGATGACTTTTACTCGTTTGTTTACTTCCTGTTTGACATTTTGACAGTTAAAAATAGTACTGTTTCTTCTTGAAAAATTATAATAAACCGGTGATATTTTCTAGGCCTACACAAAAAGGGGTTTTGTTAATCATGGATTACCATTATGACATGTTTTTTATGACGTTTAGTCATCAAACCTCGGGGTCACTTGAGAGTTAATAACACAATTCCAAGATTGTATGCAGTTTGGATAATGGACAATAAATGCAATAACGCACCTGCTCTGGTTATATCGTCGACTTTGTTTTAGAAATGTTACTGTGTCGTTTGCTATTACATCTGTTAAATAATCCTTATAGTAGTTATCACCATGTCGAACTGTCTGTCCATTGAAATTTAATGAATAATTGTAGAAACGTGAATTACGTATTAATCCAACCCACTCTGTCCAACCAGGCGGCACATAACTTCCATTATATTCATTTAAATATTTTCCAAAATATGCTGAAAAAAAAAATGGATTTCTTGAACCAAAATACAACTAATACCTGTAGGCATAACACATTTCTGGTAAGGCTTCAAATGTTTATATAAGGGATGACACAAAAAAACAGAACCCAAAGTTTCAGTTTCAAATATCCTCCAAATGGCCCTGTGGCGTTGGAGGCAAACTTGCGTATGTTGCACAAAATTGTCAATTATTTTACTCAAAACACGTTTCTCTTTGGGGATTTCCCTGATTATCTCCAGTTAATGTGTCCCAGAACAATGATTGGTGAACTGAAGGCAGCAATCACATTCACAAGGAAAATCAGGAAAATCCCAAAAGAGGAATGTGTCCGAGTAATTGACAAACTTGCGCAATGTATGAAAAGTTAGCCTGCAATGCCGCAGAGGACATTTGGAGCATATTTTGGAAAGAACTTGACTCTTATGCAAAGCGACCAAGAAAACTGAAACTTTGGGGAATGATCATACACAGACTGAAGTTTAAGTCTAAATTTCTTGAAATTTGCTTGACTTTTGTAGGATTTAATAAAAATTTTATGGGTTCTGTTTTTTTGGGGTCACCCTGTAGATAGTCACCTGATAAAATATACCTGATATCACTTCAGTCTTATACTATAACATTGATAGTAACACATTGATAAATATACACGATATCGGCCAAGGTTGATTCCATCTTACACAATGTATAATATCGATAGTTACACATTCGTAAAATATACACGACATCGGCCAATGTTGTTTCAATCTTACACAATGTATAACATCAATAGTAACACATTGGTAAAATATACACGATATCGGCCAAGGTTAATTCAATCTTACACAATGTATAATATCAATAGTAACACATTGGTAAAATATACACGATATCGGCCAAGGTTAATTCAGTCTTAAGCAATATATAACATCGATAGTAACACATTGATTAAATAAACCTGATATTGGTCGACATCAATTCAATCTTATACAATCTTATAAAATTGATAAATCAGCAGACCCAGTTTGAAAAACAGTGCACATATTATTGGTAAAATATATACCTGATGTCGACCAACACCTATTGACACCCATAGGACACACAGCAGTGGGTAATAAATAACTCAATAATTTTATCCACATTAACACCTCAGTTTTAGTTTTATAAAATGAGATATTATTGATTAAAAGACAGTGCTACACCCCCACCACCCATTATTCTTGCCAAATATCCTAGAGATGAATTACTAAGTACCAAATTCCCACTATATGAACCAAAAAACCACACCCCTAAAACCCACCCCATAAGTTTGTACTAATGAATTATTCTATAGAAAACAATACTACACCCTCTCCAACCTAATACCCTCACACTAACTAAATATCCCCACTAAATATTCCCCAACCAACATAGTAACTAATTAAATATCATCCACTCTATACTTATTAATTACATGTATATCCCACCCCCATACTAACAATTTTGTAATACTAAGAGATAACATACTAAACTGCCACCATATATAGTAATCAACTATTTCAGCGAAAATTGCAAAACTTCCAACATACTAACAATAATATCCTAGAGATAGCCCTCACCCCCTGCTAAACAAATCTCTACACTTCGATGCCCCACCCCTCAATCACCCAATACTTACCAGTGGTATATCCATGATATTTTAAATGAACACCGAACGTCCTCGGCTCATGGACCTGTTGCCATTCTACAGAGGAACAGTTTCCATTGTTGGTATAAGTATTATGATTGTGAGTATAGAGTCCTGTTAATATAGAGCTACGCGATGGACAACACATGGGCGTGGTAGTGAATGCGTTCGTAAACAATGCACCTTGATCACGCATTATTTTATTAGTCTTTGGCATGACCTTCATTGATCCTGTAATAAATGAAAGGAGAACAAGATTATATACATATTGGGACATGTGAGAAAATTGACAGAATGAATGACTTGTCATAAAAACATAAACCTAATGACATTGACGATGTGGAAATTAAATTGAGTATAATCTTGATACCATCTCCAGGGTTACCACTTCCAAAACTGCAGATTAAATGAAAATAAAAAGTTAATCCTTATACAGGTATACAAATATTTCAGGTGTGACTGTAGGCAGGAACATGTACTAATACAAGAAAATCAACAGCAACCCACAAAGAGAGAGACACAAACTAGGTCATTTTAGGACTATCATATGGTTTAATTCTATTTCAATAATTTGCTTGTGCTTTAGGGTCTTTAGCAGTAGGAGAGGAAACCAGAGGAGCCGGAGAAAACATACGAGGTTGGACAGGCGACCCCACTCCTTGTCACATACAACCAAGATTCTAAACGACGCCAGTTGATTCAATAAGGGGCTTTATGATACAGCACACACATGCTAACCATTTATCCATCCCCCCCTAATGGCCCCAAACCCACAAAGACCATAACATCCTTGATAGGAATGTAGCAATTGACTTATAATATAAACAATTGGATAAAGAAGAGGACCTGCAACACTCCCTTAAAATAATAAAACAATAGCTGGACAGACTGGTAAATCTGTGTAGCAACTGGATCCTTAAAAAAAGATACCAGTGGGGTAGGAAAGCAATAATATAAATAGGAGAACCCTCACACAAAAATTTAAAGATAGGTTGCCAGGCAACTTAGTTGTCATGGCAGTCAACAAGAGTTGTCGCATATTTTACTTTTTTTCAGTAATGAAACATTTATAATACACTAAAATCTGATTAAAAGTAACAACTCATTATTTTTACATGTATGTAATTGTCAGAAAATCATTCGAATTTGTTTGGCTTTGATCAAGTTCTCCTCCATGCTAACATTTAGTATACGCAACATTTAGTATTATGGATTTGATCAAGGGCCATAACTCTGACAGTAATTTATTGGAAATCGCTGAAAATCAATAGGCTTCTTTCTTACATGACCTTAAACACTGTGTATAAATTTAAAGTCAATTGGATATTAACTTTAGCCTCGAAGAGCGTTCACACATTTTTTCAAAGTGATCAAGGGCCATAACTCTGGCATTAATTATCAGATGTCGCTGAAAATCAATAGGCTTCTTCTTCTAATGGCCTTAACCACTGCATAAAAATTAGGAATAAACTTTAGCTTATAGAACGTTCCGTACGGATGGGGCGACAGCAATATACAACCACATTTCTAATGTGGCCGTATAAAAATAGGTATTACAACCTGTAACGTTATGTCATTTAAGCACTCAACAACCAAGCGCCACAATACATTCAAGATCTACTCACTCCATATGAATCCAATAGAACCTTACGATCTCAAAACAAGTCATTATTAGTTATTCCTGCTGTCAAACTTCAACGGACTAAACAATCTTTTCACTTTGCAGCACCTTTTCTGTGGAATTCCCTACCCTTCGACATCAAAGAATCAAAAACTCTAGACATCTTCAAATCACGTTTGAAGACACATCTTTTTGATGAAAATAAACACTAAAAGAATCCAGATGAACTTTTAAGCGCATTAGGAACTTTATCAAAGTATTATATGCGCTATACAAATTCTGTGTTGATTGATTGATTTATTAAAAAATCTCAACTCTAAACCAAGTCTGTTGTGCGGGGATTCTTTAATATATAATACTAAAATACTTGGTTCGGGTTCATTTGAACATTGTGATAGTATCTATACCAAGTACATGTATTCTAGTATTATACAATGTCAAAATTAGTAACAAGGAGTAGAAATCAACAGTCAGTACAGTAATGTGTGTTGCCATTTATACACAGGAGATAGTCTATGAATCTCTGCTGGTGGGATCTATGCTCTCTTTGTTACCAGGTTGCTTCACGTGACTCTGGTAGAATACTTTCTTGAGCTAAGACAACGGTGTGTGTTCTTTCAAGGGTATTGATTTGTCATAACTTTGGGGGGGGGGGCGGACAACGCCCTGGAACCTTTCATTACCAAACCAAAATAATGATTAGCTCTCCAACAATTTACTGTACCAGTGTTATTTGGATGAAAGCTGTAACTAGGGGTAATATGAAGCCGCTTTGGAAAAATTGACTATCGTGAAGATCAAATACATGTACTGTGACGAGACCCAGGGTAGTGGTTAGATAGCCGGGACATTCATGTGGATATAAACCTGAACATCTGTCCTGGCGATCAAAATTGTGGCTCTTTGTGTAGGAGTAGTATTGACCCTAGTTTTTTTAAAAGCCACATTTTATATGCAGAGTCTAGACGAAAGTGGCTGATGGCCAAAATTCCTGAAAATATTTTTGTAACCTGGATGAGCAGCAAAAGTGCGATTAATGAGCACCAGAGACGCAAGGCCCGAACGGCGACGGCGGGAGTTAAGCTAGGGGGGGCCGGGGCCATGTCCCCAAGGAAATTTTTTGAAAAAATGGAAGCCTGTGGTTCATTCTGGTGATATCTGAAACTAAAATTAAGACATATCTGTTTTTTTTTTTTAATTTTCAAAGATTTAAAAAAAAAAAAAAAAAAATAAAAAAAAAAAAAAAAAAATTCAAATTTTCACCAAAATTTCAATTTCCGGAATTCCGGGAAAATCCGAAAGACTTTCATCTCTGTATATGTCATGTCTGCACCATAACTTTGTGATTTTTTAACATTCCCATGTTTCAAAGATCTTGAAAACATCATACTGATGTGTTGTCAGGGTGATCTGATGTTGTTACATTCAAAATGAACAAGATTTCATTCCGTCTCAGTTCATATTATTTGCATTGTTTTTCATACATTGTTTACAGATTAAAATACAGATCTATATATTTGGTTTCACTTTTTAATACTTTCAATGGCCTATAATCTACATGTACATGAAGATCTGACCAATTGTAGTAGGATGTCTGGTCATGGGTTTTGATTTGACCCGATGACATCTGACAAAACGAAACCAAATAGGATCTGTGTTTTAATCAGATTGACATATTTTTAATACAAAATTCAAGCAATGCAGAAAGGAAAATGATGACCTGTAAAAGGTTTACAAGAATTGTGAATGAACAAATAGACGAAGCCGATGATAGCTACTAATTAAGGTTCTTACCTAATAATGAGTCTTGATCATCAGTTAGTATCATAATTATATTTGGCCGATCACTTCGTTTCGATCTTGAATGATGATAGTAGTGTTTATTATAGTTTTTAGGATATTGTGATCGGAATTCTGCAACACACAGCAGGCTTGACAAAACAGTCCAAAAGAAACATGTTGTAGATGAAAGCAACATTTTAATTGGTTTCAGGACCAATACCGTTTGTAAAATAACAGTATATTGGTTCTTTCTTGTCTTTCTGTCTACGTCATGTTATTGACTGAAACACAAAAATTATAGAATTAAACAATTGAAATTAAAAATGGTTCTAATACAAACAGTATAGTTAAAGTTACTTCGTAACTAATATATGTAGATAGCGCAGGAAAACAGCACCACACACAGCAATGGTATATAAACACAGAAGACAAAACCACAGACTAGACAAATGATACAACACACCTACCGGTCCATGGAAATAATAAACAGTAAAAGGACTATAAAAGCTAGGTAGTTCTTTAACAGTTTCACTTGAGCAGTCATGAGTGTTAACTCTGAAGTATTGATTGGAAATTGTTGAAAAATCAACCAGACCCATTGTTACAGACATGTTGGATAAGAATTGTCGATGATGAATATACAATGGTAATTTTTAATGCATACTGTGGTGTTTTTAAGCAGAAGTGAGTGAAGGTGCCCCATGAAAATAAACTATAACAGTAATAGCTACATGTATATAACTTGGAAGTCAAAATATTGGGTCGACCTCTATATTACACTCTGACAGGGGAATCAAACGGTCATAGAAACTGAGGGACTGTATAATATACATGTATGTGCAGAATATCTGGCACCTGTCTTGTTCTGTGGGGGATGTACATGGGATTGGAATGGGGAGGACCTGGAAAGGCATCGATATTTCTGCGCACATGCGCACGGCGTGCACAGGCACATTTGCCTTTAAAGAAAATTTGCAGGCACATTTTTAAAAAATTTTTTTTTAAAACTGTCGGGTAAATATTGTTAAAAAATTTCTTCTGCTGAGTCCAACCCAAGCCGCCCAGTCATATATAAACCCCTTCGACTTCGTCCTTCTCTCACTCTACACAAACCCAGCGCTCGAAATTTATCACCCACGGCTAACGGCAAAGCCATGCTGTAAGTAAAAAGCCCACGCAAACCATGTCTGCCACCTCATTATTTATTTTTGTGTGCCGTAGTAGACCCTATCATCCCAAATTAGTTCAAAGAAATAAGTATCAGTATTTTGTTTATTTCTATTTAGAAGTTGTGCAGGTCCATTCATTTCACGGTCACCAAGACCAATTTACGGCAGTTCAATGTTAAGGGTTTGGATGTCGTAAATGGTGTCGTGCATTCGGTTTTACGATCAATTTTGAATGTACTCATTCTACGGTTAATTCTACCGAATCTATACTAAATCCTAGCCTGTTCACAATGTCAATGTTTCTTTTTTTATTTCTTGCCTGTGTTGACCGTGGATTGCCTGTGTTGACGATGAGAGCTTTTTCAACTTCTGTCTGACCTGATTCTCATTCCAACGTACCGGTAATAATAATATAATTCGTGAGACACAAGTCAAATAAAACAAAGTGTTTTAATTACCAATATCTACCTGTTGTCATAATTCGTTGTACTCAAATAAAATACAAACACCGTTTTAAGAATAGGCCTATATAAATTTGAATAAATAAATGGAAATTAATTTGCACTTAAGCAAATAAGACAGCAAATAAGACAGCAAATGCTCTGAAAATACACCAATAAGGGTTTAATTTTCATAAAAGACCACGCCCCCTCCCCCAAAATTTTTTGGCTCCTTTCGCTCGCAAACAGATATTTTTACACCACTCAGCAAATCCTGGCTACATCCCTGTTATATACCTGTCAATTGAATACTCTCCTTATGAGTATAACCCTGCAGGCACATTTTCAAGTGTGTGCGCAGACACACTCAACTTTTATAGAGCCCGGGACCTGGATGTGTTTCCTGTATCCTGGACCTTGCCTGTAGACCATTAACATCACAAACCTCAACATAATAAGCTTAATTAAAACGGAAGTTGAATCTTATCTATATTTGGCACAGACAAAAATACAAACTTTTTATCAGATATTGTCTAGTACAATCATTTTGATATGACAGATAATAATTTGTACCTAGTCATACTGCACTCTGATAGTCTAATAGCAAACAGATCATTCTGTGATAATTATATGCCATAAACTTTCCCCATCAACCAAATTGGCAAAGTATATCGGTCAAAATTGTTTTTTAACCTATAAGCCAAATGTTTACTTGGTCTAGTATTCCTAGAGTAATTAATGAACCGTTGTATGTACAACCATAAAACTATCAGGAACATTAGGACAGATCCTCTCAAAAATTCAACTACAAGATGTGTGACATGCTAATAATTATTCAGAAACTAGTATAGTGATATAATTTTACAAAACTAGCATATATAATATATATAGATAAAAATGGGGTTTAACGTCTACTTGACACAAACTAGGTCATCTCAGGACTAACATATTGTGATTCAATTTTATTTTAATAATTACCTTGCACGTAGGGATCTTTAGACAGGCGATCCCACTCCTTGTGACATACAACTGAGGAATCCGAACCAACCCAGTTAACTTAATGACAGACCTTATGATACAACCTTTTGGCCATCCCCCCAACCCCTAAACTACATGTAACATATAAAACCTGTGGTTAAAAAGACCCTATGCTCAGAATTCTGACCTTTTCACATTTAATACTCTGATCTCAAATCCTACAAATGATACTAGCATAAATAACAAAAGGTACCAGATAGGACAGATCCTTGCGGGACACCCATTTTTGGTAGCACAGTGACGTCAGTGAGGTGACTTTCATCAATCAAAATCGTTTGATAAGACCTGTCTTAATCTAACTTCATGGAATATATAAGACAACTATGCTTAAACATACATTATGCAAGAATAAAATCTGAAAATCTGCCTATTATAGGTCTTTCTTTAGACCTGAAACATTATAAAAACTATTAATTAGGCATTAATTATCCAGACCATAATAAGCTCTTGATGTCAAGGCTAGCCTTCGATATTTGTTGGATTATAGTTCGATTTGCTGCCAAATTTTCCATTAGGATTAACGATTAAATGGATAATCAAGACTATTAGTTTTATCTTACCAACTTCAGTAATGATGATACAGGCTTAGTTCTCAGATCATAGTGGATCAATTTGAATGAAATTTTCAGCAAATTGCCTTTACATTATGTAGTTTTAAAATATCATAGTAAGAACTGCCAACTCGTTATCTAATCTCCCATAATCTATAGTTAATTAATTATTTCATGCCAATCTTGAGCAAGAAAAATATTTCTGCCCAAAATGAACCAGTTTCAATTTTGATCGCTCTTTTATCAAAAAGAGATCTGGTATGTCTATCATGAAATAAATTGAAATGTGAACGGGTACATGGCTGTGGTTGGTTATGACTGGGAAAGCGGGAGTATGCCACTGATCATATATTTGGGGTCAAATGTGCAAATGGAGTTTACATATGGAGATGCACTCAAGGATAAAAAGAACCAGCTTATAAGTAGATAATAAGTTCATTTGTAAATACAAATAAAACGAGCAATAAAACCAGAAGTTGTAAAACAATTCAGCATACAATCTCACAACATCAACCACAATAGCATACCCTGGACCATATGCATGGTGTCTGATAGAGGATCTGAGTGTGGGGAGGAACATCCAAAAATCAGGGTTTTCATCATACAGGTACATGAACATGTATTAGCAAATTATAATTTTGGGGAAAAAAGTTGTAATCAAAATTACCATTAGGCAAAGTGAGAAGGTCCTGGGTTTTGCTCCCATTGATGGCTGAGAAAGAGTCTTTAAGGATTTTCTAAAATGGATCCCCCTTGTCAGTGGTTTTGGATTAAGGGCGTGGTAAAAGCCGGAATTTGATATAAGAGCGGACTGTAGAACAGCAGTCTGGGCAAAATTTCCTTCATAGCACATTTAATGGAGTATGCCCATCTGCATTAGCCTAGTCGGAGCAGAAAATAAAACCGTTAAACCCCATTTCATTTCATTCCTTTATGGTGATAAAATATTTGGCTAAGAATTGTAGATTCACAGATGGTGAAGACAATGTACATTACCAAATTTTAAATTGCTTGGTATTTCTGATCTAATGATGATAAAACGGCATCAGATTACTGTCTATTAGTTTTAGATTACTCCAGGTGATTTCTGTATGAAAAACACATTAAAGCAATCATTTTCGTCCTATAAATATTAAGTTTTAGTCCTTAAACATTTAAAAAATCCCATAAAAACTGATAATGGACATCATTCAAATTATATGAGAGATAATTTAATTTCGGGTTAAACTGAGGTGGGATCTTATTTAAAGATGAAGTATGATTATAGGAATAGGTCTACTGAAGGGTAGTTGTAGGTTTAAAGTTGGGGGTAGTAGAACTACCAGTATGTGATTTTCAATACAATACATTCTTAGATACATGTAAGCCTACATGTACATGTTTATATACATGTATATCATGCTCAACAAAATTGCATATCTTTACTGGGGATATGTACACGTACAATATATGTATGATTCTTTGGTGGATTGAGGAGTAGCATAGCAATAACTAATGCTTTTATGTGACAAGGAGTAGGGTCGCCTGTCCAACCTTATCGGTTTTCTCCAGGTCCTCCGGTTTCCTTCTACAGCTAAAATACCCATACATGAAAGCGAATTAAGAAAATAAAATCGCACCATATGTTAGTCCCGAAATGACATACATCTGACAGCTTTGTTTCTGTGTAGATCTCATGTCTAACAGTCTGTCTAAGAGAAGCTGACTAGTGTTTTATTTTATATCTAAGATTATTTAAACATGATATAAAATAAAATTATATACAGATCTATTATTATTATATACATATATATCTTCAATCTTGTGATAATTTCTTACTTAATACATCATGTCTTGCCTATTAATTTGGTTTCTGTAATAAAAAATGTCGGCCAAATGTTACTTGAGTATATATAGTTTATTCAGTGCAGTAAGTCTGTGTGTCACAGTCTAGATCACATTACAAGTAATTTGTGTTCTTGTAAAATACATAACACAACATTAATGCACTTTCTAGGCCATAGCCATGAATTAGAATAGTTAAAGGGATCTTCCAACAACATTTTCATGTTGATTAAACAACATTTTTGAATATGTAAGATCAAATGGTTTAATTCGTTAACGTCCATAGCTAACTGAAAGCACAGCACAGAGATGTGCCTTCCGAAGATATTTGACAATGATGTATTACGAATGATGATTCAATTGAAAGTTTAATTTCTGAACAAAAGTTCCTTGAATCACATTAACTCAGTTAAAAGACAAAATGTTCCATTTCTAAATAAGAGTCCCTGAAAACATCAAACTCAGTTAAAAAAGATAATAAAACAGATTTATTAGTTACTATAATACTATAATATTTGTCAGCTTTTGACAATTTGTAGACTTTATGGGGTTTCTGGAACTACAACTGTATATGTCAACGAAGAATCTTAACAGTGAGTTGATCTGTTTTAAGGTGCTTTTAGAACTACATGTATGTGGTAATGAAGACTTTTAAGGGTTTGCAGGGAATTATCTGGTAATGAATGGTGGATAATTTTAAGGAGTTCCAGAAATTACAGTACTGGACAAATTAATAGCAACAAATTTAAAATTGGGATGAAAATGGAATCTTTAAGAATGAACTGTTGATCAAATGATGACATGTGAACATATTCGCGTGAAATTTTGCACACATGCCCATATGGTCTCACTCTTTGCATTGAATGTACGATCGACGTCGGTCATGACGTAATGACGTCATAGCGACTGATGACATCATTAACGAGCTTAATGATGTTTTTTTTCTCAGTTTTTGAACATGAGCATTATATAATTATTATAAGGTAGAAATACCAAGTAACACTTGGGTGGTAGTCGACCCTGATGATATGATCTTTTTCTAATATTTGGTCTGTCCTCCTTTGGCTTTTATCAAGGCATCCACGCATCGTGGCATTCCCTGAATTAGACTCTTGCACTGTCTTTTGATGTTTTCGGAATGGAACCAGACCATGATTAGGCAGGCTATCAAGTCCACTTTATTAGTTATGGGGGCGTCATGTATTTCGCCCTTCGGTGTGTCCCGAAACATTTCGATTGGGGACATCTCAAGTGAATTGCCGGCCAATCAAGAACCATGATCCTTATTTTCTGGAATCAGGCTTTAGAGCGTTTGATGACGTCATACAGCCGTCATGTCATCACGCACGTTCAATGTATTCATCGTCATTCTATGGTCTAATTGTCATGTCATCAGAGTCAACTACCACCCAAGTGTTACTTGGTATTTCTATCTTATAGTATTTCTATAAAGTCCATGTTCAAAAACTGCAAGAAAACATCATTGTGGTCGTTAATGACGTCATCATCTGGGATGACGTCATTACGTCATGAACGACGTCGATCGTACATTCACTGCAAAGAGTAAGACCATGTTGGCACGTGTGCAAAATTTCACGCGAATATGTTCATACGTCATCATTTGATCAACAGTTCATTCTAAAAGATTCCATTTTCTCCGCAATTATGAATTTGTTGCTATTAATTTGTCCAGTACTGTATAAGGTACCGGTAATGTAGCCTTTTAGGATCTCCAGGAACAACTGAGACTTTCAAGGAGTTCCAGAACTATCGCGTACTTGGAGATTTTTAATGGGTTTGAAGAACTATTTTGTAATAGGGTCCTATACAATGCAAATACAACTATCAGAGATTTTTAATGGGTTTGAAGAACTATCTTGTAATAGGGTCAGCACTCACGCTGTCGATAGCCATTTCCGCCAATTGCGATAAAAATATAATCTTGGCGATAAAATATTCAATTTGGCGGATTTTTTGGCGATAACTTTTTCCTACATGGCGATTCTTTTTTACCTTTGGCAATATTTTTTATTTGTCACAATGACACAAAGCTTTGATTTCCACGCTGTATAAACCTGTTGGTTCATTGACAGTGAGTCAATTAAAAATTAATTAGGTATCTATAGACCTATCTTTGTCTCTTGATCAATCCCCGATTAGTGTTGATAAGTATATACAGTAAGAGTAGTAATAAACTAATTAAGAGGACAAAAGATTTGATTATTTGTTTTCAATACGAATCAGCGTTTTTTTTATGGTTTCTATTATTCAAAATGGCGGACACGGTGAACAATACTCGGTCGATTCGTTTGGATTATTAGATTATGACTGCTGTTTGATATATTTCTCACTAAAGTTGCCGGTATCGTTAATAAATGAAACCAGATATGTTGTTACAGTTTATAAATGCGTATATAATCTTGAGGTTGTCGAATCATATGCCATGGGTCGTAAACGAAAGATTGAACTTCAATTTCAACGTCCGTTAGAAGATTGTCAGATTTTTTAGTATTCCATCACCAACATTTTGATGGCATATTGTCAGATTTATTATCATATTTTGAATGAGGTTTATGTTTTTAAGTGAATAAATCAAAACGTATATTTCGATTGGAATGACCGATAGCACGTGCTACATTCGAGTGCAATTATTTAGCAGTTGGTGTCAATCGCTCGTTGTATTAGAGCTACGTTAACTAGTAAACTACGTAAAATCTTAAGGGCATTTAGAAAAGGTAGATATTTCAGAGATGAATGGAAAAGCAGAGAAGAATATTGTAAATTGTAAAATGTGTATGTATTTTTGTAAAAAAAAAGTTATAAAAATTACTGAATTTTTTTTTTTAAAAATTGGCGGAAGAAATATATAGCGAAAAAATTAAAAAGAGAAATTGGCGGGAAAAAAATGGAACCCAGAGTGAGCACTGAATAGGGTGCTGGGCTCCTGGATTCCAAAAACTATACAATGCAAATCAACTCATACATCTAATTTCATCTTCCACAAACTTGTATATTCTAAAACAAAATTATATAGTGTTTGTTAGAAATGGTTGATTTTGTGGAGTTGAACTTTTGAAGGGGTAATGGCAGAAAGTCAAAATTATGATATCAAGCTAAGATTTTGATCAAATTGCCTAATAAGATGACTATAAATTAAACAAGTTGATTACTATAGAAAGTCACCCACTGAGACTAATGTTGTTATCTCAATAAAAGAGAAAATATGTTAACTATATGATATTCTGAAAGTCATCGAAACTGTCATGTAGTACATGAGAAGATATGTTAATTATGGAAAATCAAGACACTATTTTTTGTTAAAACTTCAAACACTCATAATTTTAATCAGAATAAAGTACTTTGAATGAAATTTTCAATAGAGGCAAGTGCTTTATCTAAATCTTGCATCATTAATCTTTAATTATTATCTTCTGAAAGTCACTGTAACATGACATGTAAGTACACAAGAAGATATGTTAACTATGTAGGTTATTTCATCCCTTATAACTTTCACACAGTGAGGCCTGAAACATTTTAATAACTTACTGAAATTAAATCATTTAACTGTTGTTTTTTACAATAAAAGTCTTAATCAAATAAATCCATCCATCTGTATAACAACTATTTACGTATATGTAGGTAAAACAAATTTAATTGTTAACTATTTGAACTGATATCATCTGTTCAACTCACATGACATTATTGACAGGGAGTAATATTCACTTCAAACAAACTAGGTCATTTTGGTACTAACATATGGTTTAATTTTATTTCAATTTCAATAATTGGCTTACATGCGGGTCAGTAGCAGTGAGAGAAAACTGGAGGACCCTGAGAAAGACCACAACCGGACAGGCAACCCTACTCCTAGTCATGTGCAACTGGGAAATCTAAACCTCGCCACTTGACTCAATAACAGACCTAATGATGCAATGTGCACACATTAACCATTCAACTACCCCTGACCGGCTTTCAGGAATCAGACAGGAAGTATGTCATAAAATAGCCCATTCATCGAGCTACAAAACAATACTTTAATTGTTTTGATTCAGTGACACCTGGCTGAGTAATGTCGATTTTTGCATGAGTACCAATTTTTTACTTCTAGATTTTGGATCATCGTCGGGATAGTTTTAACAAATTGTTTGAGAAGATATCTTTATGTACCAGAAGTGTCAGAAACATCCATTGAGTAGTTTTGGAAAAAAAGATAAATTAAAGATCGTTTCCAAAAATTTAATGATTTTTCAATTTTTTTCAAAGTCTGAGGCCATTTTTCGACCACTTATATTATTTCAATGCTTTTCATTTTGGATTCCCTATATAGACAACCAATAGGACTTTGAGTAAGAAAAGTTTAAGAAAAATCGTAGGCGTCGTTTTCGAGAAAAGGGCGTCGCAGAATGTTACAAAATTGGAAAATACTAGAATTTTGGCATACAATAATTTTTTTCCTTACCATCGAAATCGTATTATTTAGATACCATATGATGGTCCATTAATAGGGCTATCCAGTGACACTTTAGTTCTTTTGGTCCGCTATTACCTAAGAGAGAAATCAAGTTTTTCTCAAGTGCGACAATGTTTTTACTCTTTTTTTTCATTTTTTGAATACTTCCGGTATGGTTATTATTGTCGAAATAGTTTTAATAGCCGGTTTGGGCACTAAAATAGCCACAGGGCTCTGTAATGATATATTACATTATCCGATCAGATATAATGCCCCTGAGAAATCCTATGTTCGAAAGTGCCAAAAATGCAAAAAATTTAAAATATCTTAAATTAAATTTTAATAATTACATACATATTATACATTGTTAGAATCGTAATTAGGCCAGCTATCTGAATATACAACCTTTTTTTTAAAAATCTCTTAAAATAAAAAAATAGTAGAGCATTTTCCAAAATTTCACTATTTTTCGACTTTTTCGATTTTCAGTCCCTTTTTTATCCTATTCTAGACATTTCAAAGTCGTATTGGATGACTTCATTCAAAATACCTCCAAAAGGACTCTCGATAGAAAAAATTAAAAAAAATTTGCAGGTTAAGTTTTCGAGATACAGGCGTCCAAAAACGCTCCAAATCAGAAAATACTTGATTTTCAGCGTGCCATATTTTGCTGTCTGTTCATAGTATCCGTATGAATGGGGTATCATATGATAGTCCAGCAATCGTGCCATCAAACGATACCTTCATTCGTTTAATCCATTGATATCGGACGGAGAAATAGCGTTTTCCCCCAAAATATCCATTTTTTGCATTTTTTTCAAAATATTGCACATTATTTCGACCACTTCCGGTTTAAGGATTCGTGTCGAAATTGCTTTATAAGTTGGTATTGGACTATAACTTCATGTTCCAGAAGTTTCAGAAACGTCAAGGGCGATAACTCTGAATGAAACTTATATTACTGGAATCAGATGGACTTCAGGTATCCAAAAATGTAGGTCAAATTTGAAATTTTTGAAAAATAACAAAAATTGTCTCTTAAATTATTTTTTTCATTTTTGGAACGCTAGAAGTCAGTGACGAAGTTTCGAAATTTCGAAATTTTCAACTGCTATCATCCGAGAAAAGATTTGGTGTTGCCGAAAATGTCATTTGTATGAAAATAAGTACAGAATTGACGAATCTACGGGCGTTTTTTGATTTTTTGACACCGTACAAAATTCAGCCATTTCCGGTCTGCGCAGAAGTTTGAAAAATATTTTATCAAGTAGCCACCACATGGTTTCCCGATAGAAAAGCTAATTCCAGATCGATATCTGTTTTCGACCATGGAGATCTAGGCCCTCGCGGTAAATAATAATAATAATAATAATAATTAATTTTAGTAATCTCAATAGGCTTTCAGACAAAAGTCTGAAAGCCTAATAATAATAATAGTTTATTCACAACTACATGATAAAATACATGAGTATATATATATATGCTAGCTAGACATATCCAAATCATTTAACTACCTATTTAATTATAAAAACATTCCATTCTCCATCCAATTAAATTATCAGTTAACAAGATGGAGGTATTTCTTTATCAAAAATAATGTACTATATTACTTTTTTACACCTGGTCGATGTAGAAACAAATTCGTCTTTTTGTACAAACTGAGACGATGATTAAGTAACGTGAATTGTTGTTTTGTTAAATACAGGTGCCTAAAGATAATCATCAACAACATGATTTCGTCATTTAAATGAGAAGCCTATCTGTTCTGACAAAAAAAATCTCATTGAGAACACGTGTATTTCATACTGAGATTTAATCTCAACAATTTTATCTAAATAAAGGACACTTAAACACAAGCTTTCCCCAAAAAATTCAGCAGTCAATATTCAAAATAATTTATTACTATAAAATTTTTGAAGACAAGTACCTGTAAACTTTTATTTGCAAAATTATAAAGATGGGTTGCCAGGCAACGAAACATACACTAACAGCAGCTAAATCGTCTGGGCAGTCAACAAGAGTTATCGCATATTTTTACTTTTTTGATAATGAAATATTTATAATACAATTGTTCATCTCATGTCTCATGTTTAAAAACACTGTGTATAAATTTAAAGTGAATCGGTTGTAAACTTTAGCTTCTATTGCGACCACAGGATTTTTTGAAGTGATCAAGGGCCATGAAAATCGATGGGCTTCTTCATCTCAAGACCTTAAACACTGTGTAAAATTTTTAAGTCAATCACATATCAACTTTGGCCTTAGAAGTGATCAAGGGCCATAACTCTGGCAGTAATTATCTCATGACCTTAAACGCTGTGTATAAATTGAAAGTCAATCGAATATCAACTTTAGCCTCTAGAGCGTCCACAAGGATTTTTGAAGTGATCAAGGGCCATAGCTGTGACAGTAATTTTTGGAAATCACTGAAAATCAATAGGCTTCTTCGTTTCATGACCCAAAACACAGCGTATAAGTTTAGAGTCAATCCGATATTAACTTTAGCCTTTAGAGTGTCCACAAGGATCTTTGAAGTGATCAAGGGCCATAACTCTGACACCAATTATTGGAAATCACTGAAAATCAATAGGCTTCTTCGTCTTATGACCTTAAACACTGTGTATAAATTTATAGCCTCTAGGCACCGATGGATGGGGGCGATGACAATATACGACCCCATTTCAATGTCGGCGCATAAAAAGTAAGATTATGACTGCTATTGTACTAGATTGTATATACATACATTGTACTTTTTGCAGGTATATATATATACACAAGAAATAGTTATAAGACAAAGAAGGTACCAGTATCATGATCTATTGTTATACAAAATCTTTCTGTAGATTATCACAACCTGGTCTGGTCATAGTATTCTGATACCTGAAAGAAAGCCTATTGATTTTCAATCATAACCTATCATTATACTGCCCAGAGTTATGACTCTTGATCATGTTGAAAAATCTTAAGGACTCCATGGAGGTTATTGTGCCTTTAAATGTGAACAACATCAAATATACTCTAACTATGCATTTCCTACACCTATAACTTACAATTACTCCATTGAGTTATAAGCAGTAACTACAGTTAGGGTCCCGGTCAGACGGGCTCGCCATCTAAACATTAATCAGCTACAAAGACAACAAACCTGCAGAGTAGGTTAGTGGAGTATGGATAGGCTACGATAAGACGGAACACTAAACCCACAAAGATGGCATCTACCAATCCAGAGACCACCATGATATACATTTTTTTTATTAAAATTACATAAATTGAAGAACTTCCAACTAAACCTACTCCATGGCCTAAGGCCGCAAATGGAAAGATTGCAAAATCATATTATAAAAACAGGAAGAAGCCTCCACTCTCCTATGTTCTGTCTGCGATATCATTTTAGTGGAAGCAGACGTTAAAGCACCAAGTAGTAGATTTACTTTCCAGAAAACCTGACACCACTATTCATTTACTGGTAGCTACATGTATAGAGAAAGCTGTCATACATGACTCGATAGGTAAAATTTACTTTCTACAAAATCTAATAGTAAGCACAGGAGGACCACACTACACATAAAATAATACCGACAAAATCTACCGATGGACAAGAAAAACTACATACATTCATGTTTGTGGAATAACATAATTTATTGTATGTGTATAGAATTTAGTAGACAAGGTATCATACTGTCCTGACCGTGGCTATGTATAATTATATTACAAACATCTGTACAACACATGGCTCCACTTCATTCTAATATTATTAAAGAGGCATAAACACTTATATCAAAGTGACTTTCACTTCAAGATTTTGCTTTGGAGTCTACTATTTTACTAACTCACTTTCAGAGATTTGGAGGATGAAGGTAATCACATGATTTTTATGGCCTAATTTAATATTTATTTTGATGCTCACACTTCCTTACATCTCCCACATCCCTCCCTTAAACAATAGCTAGTCTACTATGTACATGTACGTCAACATCACAGAACAATTACATGTACATGTACCTCCAATGAATGTCAATTTTGATTTTCAACGACCATTGCCTTTTGCAGACTTAAATAGTATTAGTACCTACGGAATATACTACCCAATAACCAAGTTCTGGGGGACTTACATGTACCAACATCCATACATGCAAAGTTCAGTTAAATATACTAACTACATGTATTTCAAAATTTACAAATGAAATAAAATGTGGCCTCTCAGTGATCTACTAAACACATTATATCATTACTACTCAAAATCAAGTTCAAACTGGTGTTGTATAATTAATTACATGAGACAAAGTATGCACATTCATTGAGAATAATGCATGCATTCGTTTACCAATAGGGTAGATGGAGTGGTCTAACGTCCTGCTTAGATTATAAGGTCTGGCATGGTTTTGTGAATTTAACCAGAATTAGCTGAGGATCACCTGACTAAACTTGTTGGTTTTCCTTGGCTTGGACACCATTTCTCTCTCTCAGACACGGTTTTGATACCAGGGGGACTCTTTACAAGAAGTACAATCACTGGCCTAAACTTAGTTTTCTCAGGCTCGGACACCGTTTCTCTCTCACACACACATTATATGGTTACCACGTCTACATACAAACAAATTATTCAAATAAAGATGTTATTCCTTAAAAAACCTACATGTAGCTATCTAGTTTGTATTAAGTGAACAATAATCCATTTCTTTCTCTCTAATACAATATAGCTTATTTTTAATGTACATTTTTGTTTCCTATCATCTTGAATCTTGAAGTTCTGCCAGCTGGGAGTGAAATAATTTTAATGTGTACAGACAATTATATTCCAAGTAGTTACATTTACAATTTATAACCCCTTGACCATATCCACTTTCACACAATTCACCACCATATAATATCTATTTACATGCGGTCATTTGGTGTATAAATGCAGTTTAGTAGTCTGATACTTGATCGTGGCAGAGTCTGATGTATACTTGATCGTGGCAGAGTCTGATACTTGATCGTGGCAGAGTCTGATACTTGATCGTTTCAGAGTCTGATACTTGATCGTGGCAGAGTCTGATACTTGATCGTGACAAGAGTCTGATACTTGATCGTGGCGGTGTTTGATACTTGATCGTAGCGGAGTCTGATACTTGATCGTGGCACAGTCTGACTGCCCTGGTGGCGTTGCACTTCCATCTCTGGTTTCAAAGTTATAATGTACTACCGGGTATTACTAGAATACTGCTGGATAAGCTAGTCTTCTAGTAGTGCATATCTTGTGAGTTATCATGAAACTTTATTGTTGTCGAAAAGCTTTCAAGAGGCAACATATAATAAGGGGAAGGGGAAAGATACTTTATACGTACATATAGCATGCAATACTTTTACTTTTTGCTTATAATATAATTTCTTTACAAATAAATGGTAGACTCACTTTAATATTAAACTCTGTCATAAAAAAATCCCCACAAACCAAACATCCCTGTGCATTTGTTGTATTTCCTGTTGATTTGTGTGGATGGTTTTAATATCACGACATTACATGGAACCTCTTTTATTTCTCAGAAAACAAATCTCTATTTCCTGATTTCATGTCATTCTGACCCTGTCTACATAATACTGTTAGCCAGGCCTATAGTTTCCTGAGAGTTTGCGGGGATAATTTCATGTATTTTATCTTTTATTTACCGGTATACGTTAATTATATGTAAAAATGTTCCTTTTATTTCTACACTAATACAACTCTTGTTTCCTGTCATTGTAATTATTTATAGCTGCTGTCAACCAGGTAGTAGATTTCGAATCTTTATACACTGTATGTATGTATTCGACAACTTTGAATATACATGTACCATCTGATTAAAATTTGATCTTTATTTAAATTTTGGAGATCTGAGCCAGACTAAAAAATAAAAGGTTGTTGCTACATACATGTACAAATAAACTAATTGAACACACATTATGCAAGAGCAAAATCAGCCTATGTCAGGTCTTTCGTTAGGCCTGAAATGTTATATTATCTATTAATTAGACATTAATTAAAGGAGCTAAATCGCTAACATTTGGGATCTAGAAATTGACAAAGTGGGTCGCAACGCATGTAATACTGTTACATGAATGTATATAAACGGATTTACATTAAATGGTTTCCGTTATTACTCCAAATCAAGTCAGTTACGTTTGGCGAAATAAGCCAGTCAGCCTCATTTCAGTGCAAATTTCTAGCACCTGGTTATTCAAGTCTACATATGCTGTGTGATACAGTGCAATGTGTCTAGCCTCGTCCCTCAAGTCTCTAATTACAACTAGGGCTGAAGCGCATTATGGTACATGATTTGTGTCAATTGTTGAATAAATAAACATTCCGATGAATAAGTGTCAGACGATGGAATATTTGAGATCAGTGAGTGTCTTGCTAACAAATAAACATCAGACAGATGTGTGTCAAATCAATGAAAATTGGACAGATTAATGAACATCAGACAGATCAATGAATCCGACAGATCAATGAATCTGACAAATGTGTGTTGGGTCAATGAACTTCAGACAGATGTGGGTCAGATCAATGAACATCAGACAGGCATGTGTCAGATCAATGAACATCAGACAGATGTGTGTCAGATCAATGAACATCAGACAGATGTGTGTCAGATCAATGAATCAGGTAGATGTGTGTCAGGATCAATGAACTTCAGACAGTTGTATGTTGTACATGTATGTCAGAAAAATGAACATCATTCAGATGTGTCAGATAAATGAACATCAGTCAGTTGTGTGTGAGATAAATGAACATCAGGCAGATGTGTGTCAGATCAATGAACATCAGACAGATGTGGGTCAGATTTGGATCAATTAACATCAGACTGATGAGTGTCAAACCAATGAGTATTGCAAAAGGGTGGCTCCCTCATTTTCAGTGACCTACAAGTAGCTTTTAGAAATCACTTTCTCTTTCGAACACCATACATTTCGATCTTTCCTTTATTGTTTGAAGGGGGGTGGGGGGTGGATGGCTGAATGGTAAGTGGGCACTCGCTGTATAAAGCCTGTCATTGAGTCAACTGCCATGGTTTCGAATCCCTGGTTGTACATGTACGTGGCAAGGAGTGGGATCGCCTGTCCAACCTCATAGGTTTTCTCCAGTTTCCTCTTACTGCTAAAGACCCCTACGCGCAAGCGGCTTATTAAAATAAAATTAAACCATATGTTAGTCCCGAGATGACCTAGTTTGTGTCAATGGATGTTAAACCCTGTTTCTCTCTCTCTTTCTCATTGTTTGGAACTAGACCTGTTGAAAAATCTGAACCCTTCTCCTTGAAGTTCAAACTTGTAGAGTTTCTTGCTGACAGCTTGCTGATAATACTTACATCAAATTCGCAACATAAAAAATATGGCCAGGTTTACAAGTACATGTAGCGGCTGACTGACATCAATTTTTATTTTGTCTACATCAGACCATCAAAATACCATAAACAATTTTATCATCTACTAAATAATTATTTAATTACTTCCTATATCTAATATTAGTCTGGCATACACGTTTATATTTTCAACAACTAAATTATTGGACAACATCCAAAACAATACTATTAAAGGGAAAAGAAACAACACTGTTCTCATTTAGAGATTAACTTACAGTTGATTTTAATTGATAGCGACAAATCACACAGATCAGCAATGGGTATTAAAACAAGCAAAAGGCACCATTTTGCCCAAACACGTAACATCTTACATAAACAATGCACTGCCATCGAACCAATGATTGATGCCACATGATGAGATGTCAGGTATTGAAGAGTCAAATTACACAGAGATATTAATAATTAGGAGACTTTCGTAATCCTCTGTAAAACAGATTGAGGAGGAATATGTATAGCCAATAGCCCGTTCAGAGGCTTAAGTTGAACAGGTTTATAAACCCTGGGGATCGTTAAACCAGTTTAACTTAAGCGTTTCAACGTACATATATGTCTTCGAGAAGGCTTTTTATTTTAAACTGGTTCATCTTGGCCGTCTGAACGTGTTGAATTCAAAGCCCAAGCTCCAGCTAGCTCTGAGCATCCGCAGTACGCAGTAAGTTACATTCCTGTGAAAATATCGGGGTCAGGCAGTGCCCAATGTTATCGAAAGCGTGCAAGAACCTAATAAAGAATATGACGCTACTCACGCGCAATTAACTATAACCTCCCACCGAACAGGTCAGAATTTAGTTAAAGGACCTAAGTCTGACATCAAAAACACCAATTATTGGTCAATTTAAATCAACATTGATGATGTAAACTTTTGTGTCTAATCCAACCAACTAGACAACACATTCTGTCAGCCCAACAATAATTTATTGTCTTGATCATTAATAAATTAGTACTGTGGGTTGGTGATTGTTCAGTCGGGGAAAGGAAATGAAGCAGGCTTTAACGTCCTACTGGGCTAATGAAGACGGGCATACACCATACAGTGTGCTGTGACGGTAAATCTGCCCCAGACACTGGCACAATAAAATACTCTTACAGTGGCACAATGGAAAACTCTCACAGTCGCACAACAGAATACTCTTATTTTGAATTCCAACTGTCAATTTTTTTTTTCATGCATGTCAATTTGTACACAGCATCTCAGTTGTTTTTGGCATCTAAATGACTATACGTCCAACACCACTGAGAAGGAGGAACCTTTTTGAAAAATTCTAACCTCCAGGTTAGCGAGTAAAAGCCTTACTCACTGAGCCATTGGTCAGTGGAACTTTTTCTGCGCTTTTCAATTTTGCACGAAGAGATGTATATGATTCCAAGTCTTTATTTTAATGATAAAGAACTACGTATAAATTTTATAATTTTAAAATGTTTAAACCATCTCTTTTATCCCAAGACGTTTATTTGGGATGTTAATGGTATTTGTTATTCAGCCAAATAACCTGTTTTTATTGTGGCCCTAATTTACAATAAATCGGTAGACATGTTGAAAGGTAGGTGCCATCATTTTTAATTAATTGAATCTGTCAGATTTTGTACAAATACTGAACTCTAAATATTTAAAACAGCTTAAGACTGCTTTGCACTATATTTTCTTCATAGATTTTGTAATTTTGCTTGCTAAACATTAAATCCGAAATTTCAACACAAAGCTATTTATTAGACTTTCCCTTTAATCTTTCCAATGTTCAGAAAAAACAGTTTGGCCCCCCGACATAATCTTGTATAAGGTACAGGTACCTTTAGACCCGAGATAATCATACATTCAGTAACTTCGTTCATGAGGTAATCTTGTATTAGGTACCTTTGTACCAGAGGTAATCTGGTCCCCAAACTATTGTTGTTCCATTTAGATATACATTTACATGTAGGTGTTCTCAATATTGTGCACTGGTTAACCCTTTAAACACTGAAAATATTTTGGGTGACACATACATGTACACTACCCTGACTTTACAGCACGATTTTGCAAAAATGATGTCATTTTAGGAACTACATGTTAGGTGTGAATTAAATATTTTATGTGTTTATAATTGAGTGAAATGATTGAACAAAGATATTTAACCAGAAAATTTAACTTTTATTTAATTTTATCTCTAATCGATAACCTTGAAGTGACAATCATGCCAACAGTTTTAGAACACTGATAATATCACGACCACAATCTTTTCCAATATTTCTATCACCAATTACGAGTACGAGTAATATCATCGCTGTCATTTCCTCTGTTATTTTCCTCTCAATCTAGGGCGTATTCACTTTTAAAATCACATCCATTGCCGTAGTTCGACCCACCAGTATCTTTGCCATTATCACTCGTTGACGTTATACAAGCTAGCGCATCCGTCGCATTTAGTTGTTTTAAACACACGATTAGTTCAAAGCTTTTGCAAAATCAAAATGTAAACAATTGGAAGGCATTTTGATTGGCTATTTTGTTATCATTAAGGAAGCGCCAAACCGATATTCCGGGGATATGTGCTACAATGTCAAGCCGGTTTTGTGGCATTTCAGTTTCTAAGTGTTAAATTAGCCAACTTTTGTGAAATCTTGACATATGGACTAAAAACATACAATGGTCAGACTTCTATGTTTTACAGTTACCCATACTTCTTAACTTACTTGGTAATCAAAGTATATCATTCCAGTGAGTTACCTGTAATTGAGCCAAAATTATTAGATATGTTTAAATATACAACTGGCGGTAGTTTTCTCTTTGATGTGCATAGCAGTTATATCTCATAACAACCTGTCATGACGTCATCATAGGTTGATATTCTGTTCATATCAACCGCTGATGACGTCGTGACAGGTTGATATGAAATATCAACCGCTTATGACGTCATCTCAGGTCGATGTATTCGACTCCTATCAACCGCTGATGATCAAAATAATACAAAAAACACAGAAATAAATTTGTATTCTTGAAACAATTAAAAAGTATTATGGTACAGGTTGTAACATTCAAGACAGAAATAAACGGCGTACTTATCGGCATATTTAAATCCAAATTTTCTTTAGGTTTGAATAGATCCTCATCGATAGTTGCATCCACATCAATTCCATCGTCAATTTGTTTGCTAAGGGGGTTGATCATTCGTCTGACTTCGTATTCCTATCCATTTTTTTTGTTCTTTTGCTATTCAATTCTTCAAAATGGCGAATTGTAAACAAAAACAACCACGTAATTGCACGCGATTAATTCGGTAATATTCGTTATTTGACGGAATGTACCGAGTAGGTAGCCCAATCGTCGTTGGCCTGTAATGGAAGAGTCCATTTAATTTAAGGGTGGGCGTTGTATATGTCAGATATTAACCAATCATACCTCAGTTGCTATATTTATATCACCCTTGGGCTGCGCCCGCGGGTTATATAATATAGCAACCTCGGTTAGGTTAATATCCTATACTTAATGATATGATTCAAGGTAAATAAAATCAATAACAATTTATTCCCACCCAAATAATAAGCATATTGCCACTTTAATATTTTCAATCATTTTGTGTTAATGTGAAAGCACTTCCATGTATATGCTCAGTTTTTAAGTACAGTACATACAGTATGTAAATATGATAAAAAAACTGGACATAAGATAGACATTCAAGATAATATGACATCTATATAGTTCTCTTATCATCATTATTATAAATACTACTAAATATATAAGTCACTTAAGATAATGTAAGGTGGATTCCAGATATAACACTCCTGAGAATTAAGAGATGTTTTTCTGCTTCCAGATTCGACACAATGGTGGAATCCGAAGGTTCTCTTCTGGTTCCAGACCTAACATTATGGTTGAATCTTGTGGTTTATTTTACAACAATATGGAGGTTCTCTTCTGCTGGTTTGAGATATAATATCAAAGGTGAATCTGGAAGTTCTCTTATGGTTCCAGATATAACATTATGGTTTATATGGAGGTTTTATGTATAAACTATGGTTGAATCTAAAGTTGGTTCAATCCAGATATAATAACATTATGGTTTATGTATAAACTATGGTTGAATCTGAAGGTACTCAAGTTGGTTCCAGATATAATAACATTATGGTTTATGTAATGTATAAACTACGGTTGAATCTAAAGGTACTCAAGTTGGTTCCAGATATAACATTATGGTTTAGTCTGGAGGTTTTATGTATAAACTATGGTTGAATCTGAAGGTACCGGTACTCAAGTTGGTTCCAGATATAACACTATGGTTGAATCTACATTTTGTTCTTATGGTTCCAGATAACATTATATATAGCTGAATCTGGAGGTTCTCTTCTGATCCAGATATAACATTATGACATTTATGGTGAATCTGGAGCCCCTCTTATATGCTTCCAGATATAACACTACGGTTGAATCTTGAGGTGTTCTTCTGGTTCTAGGTATAACACGCTGAATCTGAAAGTTTCCTTCTGATTCCACACAAAAAATAAGTTAAGATAAGATGAAACACATCACACTAAATCAAGGCACCTGCTAGGATTTGTAGCCCATGAATAAGTGTTAGTATTTAAAGTAACTGTGTTTGATTTGATATTTTAAGAAAACATCAAATTTCTCACGGCCTAATCCACACTACCGGTAATATGTATCAGATTGATTTAAAAAAGAAAACAAATCAAAATATTAATTTAACCATAGATTATCTCCTGGGTTATAGATTCAATCAGATTAAAAGTACATGTTCAGGTGAATTGAAATGAAGCGAAATGAAATGGGGTTTTACGTCCTACTGTTCTGCTCCTAAACTAGGCTAATGAAGGGCTCTTTTACGTGCATACCAATGTGTACACAGGACCTTATTATTTTGTCCCATTCGAATGACTTGACAGCTCTCCTTGTCAGGCCCTTCGTCCTGCCCTCCGGCCAATGCAGAGATCAAATGCCCAACTCACGAGCTAGCAAACCAGCGTCTTACCCACTTAGCCACTATGATCCCCCCAAAAAGTACACATACATGTACAGTAGGTCCACCAGTTAGATGATGGTGTACCATTTACATTAGGGAGCAACTTCAAATGGTTATAAAAACTGAACATACTGAACCATTGTTGGACCACTTAGTAGAGATTCAACTTTTATATAATACTTCAGTTAATCCTTATAGACATTAGGTTTAATTAAGATCGGATTGCAAATCTAACCAGTTATATTTAAATAAGATCTAGATTCTGATCAGTTTTACAATAATCAAATAATAGCTTCCACTAGATCTCTGGTAACTAGATATTAATGTTTAAATTTATTTCTCAGCAAATGATCTCTTGAGGTAATGCTGTCAGCTGTTCTGTTTAATAATGTCTGATACTGGATATCATTTTACATGTGTAAGTAACAAAATTATCTTTCACCACAGAAATACGACCCAGAATCATATTAAACTCCTGGAAATTACAGGAGAAAAAGAGTTTTACATATATATATATACATGTACCAAACTAGGGAGAGGGGTTTAATATAGACTATGCCTGTTCCCCAATCCCTATTCAGATACAAATCTGAATATAATATTGCTTTAAAAAAAACCTGTTCTATTGCCAGCTATTGTCAGATTTGTTGGAATCAATATTACAAATTGGATCCAGAGATTAACTCTCTATTAAACAATCAAATCATATACAATTTTGCATGGCAATCATGGCATGGTAAAAATGGGCTGGATGCCATAGTTACATGTAATTGTCACAGGAAAGAATGGCCTAGGTAAAAGATTTAGGGTGGTCATTATTGGTTTAATTCATATCAATTATTATACTCATAAGTCACATAACATTATGTCAATCCCATCAGAGACATTGATGTGATATTAAGAAATGACTTTTGAGTGTTCTTAGTACAAAAGGTCATTTACTTTATACAACAACTCATACACCATCACCATGGCAAGAGTCATACATGTACATGTGCTTAGTTGATATTTCCAGTACAACTTGTACTGTAGAGGTACATGTACATGTACATGTACTTGAAAATTTACTTATCTAAATTAACATTTCATATTCATTGATTATGTAGATGTATGCTTATTTAGACCGAAAATTGAATTTTTGGGTGGTTTCCCTGTCATTTGTGCTTTTCTTTTATTTGAAACTCACATTTCAAGAACTCTTCGGAAGATCGTTAAAATCATAAAATAATTTTACATATCAGAAATCATTATGCAAATTCATCTGTTCCATAACTGATTCTGTGAATATGTGAACAGTTTAAATAGTTTAACAAATTATCTACTTTATGATGATTTATGATTGACAGATGTCAAACTTACAGTGTGGTAAAAGGCCGAATAATTAGTTTCACACATTATCATAGAGCGAGTTGATAAATTCAACATATTTTTATGGTTTTCACTACCAGTCAGCCTTGTATTTCCATGTACCTGTGCAGGCATGTTTGACAAGATCTACAAATCAAATTGTATGGTGTTTTTGTTTAGAAAAGAATCTACAAAAAGTTGAAGTTAAAAGATACATTTAGTTAAACAGATATTATGCAAGAAGACATATATAGATCTGTCTATTGCAGGTCTTTCTTTAGGCCTGGAATGTTATCTAAATTATTAATTAGACATTAACTTATCCATATCATAATAAACTCTTGATACATTCGGATGGCTGCAATTCAAAGTAGATTTAATTACTTTTTGTGGTTGATGTGGTCAATATAAAAATGGATTATCAAGAATATGTTTATTATCGTAACAACGGTATATGCTAGACAATAATTGTATCGCTGAAATATTTAGGCAAGGCTCAAAGTGAAGTAATTTGACTGAAATTTTCAGCATATTCTCTTTTCATTATCTATTTTAGCGAGAACTGTCAGCTCTTTAATCTAATCTAATCTCATGCTGCTTTATTGAAGCATAAAAATTAAAATTTTAAGTCAGTGTTTGAAAAAGGCAGAATTGTACCGTACATATGTATAGTCACATCCTTAACCATAAAGATATTTTTGTTATTTTCTGTAGCTACATGCATACATGTATATATAGGTAAAGGAAATCATGGCAGTATTATTAGACATTAATTGTATATGTACCTTCACCCTTCTGTCTGTAAATCATAATTAACTACAAGTAAATTTGATATAATTTTTTTAAAAAAATGGTAGTGCAGAAACCTTTTGCTCGATTTGATGCTCTGCCAAAAAATCTACAGAGGATCTAAGATGTGCCGAAGATTGACAAATCATTTCAGTGCAGTCGTTCATGCAGGTCATGTAAGAATGGGCCCCTGTACTGTTCATATTATGGCAAGACATACTGCAGTAGCACGATTTACACAAACCACCCAAATGCACAAATATTTAATTTCAACTCATACAATAATAATTTATATCTATATTTGATAATATACTTTTCTATGTGCCAAATTTGCATTTATAAGTTAAAATCGTAAGGTTTTTGTATAAAAAATATCCCTCTAAATGCAATTTCCAAACAAGTGATTTTGTGCAATACACGAGTTATGTGAATGTCCCTTGGTTACTACTTCCAAACTTGCTTGGAAATCGCATTTTTAGGGGCATTTTGACACCAAAACTTTACGACTGTAAATTAAATATGACAATTTAACAAGTATCGATATAAATTATTGTATATAATTAAGTTGAAATAATGGTGGATTTGGGAAGATTTGGGTGGATTTGGGTAAATCGTGCTGCTCGACATACTGTGTCATGAATCATGTCAATCAAAAACACTCAGATATGAAGAACTGTTTTCTAAAACGCATAACAGTAAATTTAACCTTTCCTTTTGTATAGAAACCATTTTCATATTCTTTACAACATAAACAAAATATTTAGTAATTACCGGAACTTTTAATAAATTAAATAAGATATTTATGGCAAATTAAAGGATGAGGTCATTTCGGCTTGCTCCCATGAACATTTATCCACAATTTATTTTTTACCAGTCACACCTATTAACTGGCTGAATCAACCTGCATTGCCAGGATAGTTCTAAATTACACGTCAGGCAATTTACTCAAGTTCTCGAGTTATTCAAGTTGTATTTATGAAAAAGTTATTCAAGTTGAGTTTCAGAAAAGTTAATCAAGAAAAGTTATTCAAGTTGAGTTTCAAAAAAGTTATTCAAGCTGAGTTTCAGAAAAGTTATTCAAGCCGAGTTTCTGAAAAGTTATTCAAGTTACGTTTAAGAACTGTTACACAAGGAAAGTTTACACCAGTTGACGTTCAAAAAGTTTACTGCTGTCAATATAACCGAATTGCTGTCAAGTTATCACACCCTTGCCATCATTCTATAACTCATAATCATCATAGACAGTACAGTCCTACTCACCCAAATTTTTCTTTCAACAGCCAAATGTGCAAGAATTTCCGCCTTCCGTGCTAAAATCATATAGAACTTGCCCCATCACTTATTGAAATAAGATACCAGATCAGCCTGGCAATTTAGAAATTTTTTTGAACATTTTTCCTCTTTAATTAAATAGAAGCCAAAATGATCAAGACTATCAAATTTCATTGAACATCTAGAACATGTAAATTATCGCTAAAAACATCGTCAATTACACCATTAAATGTGTGCAAGAAATCAGGATGTATTTTAATTGAGCGTAGGATGAAATTGGTCCAATCATTGCCAATCTTAGAGAACTATATCATTAGGCTGAAACCTTTGATAGCTGTGTGGTTTCACTGTTACATTGGTGAAATTTTCACCCTTTGGCTGAAGAAAATCTTAAACAAAAACTTTCAGGAAAGCATTTACTGGAGATCTTTACTTTCAAACGAAAAAAGGAAAAGATAGAGAATATAATAGTTATACATGTACAACCACATTTCAATGTGGGGGTATAAAAATGTGTGCTCACGTGAACAACATTTTGCGTGAGCAATATTTTGTGCTCGCCTTGCTTGCTCAAACCTATATTTGCATGAGCAGTCATCTGCTCGCCATCAATTTATTTGTTGCCAGCCCTGGCATTGCTACCCATTTGTGTCCATTTCTAGGTCCAAAACGTTAGCGACTTAGCTCCTTTAAGGCAGGTACACATGTTTATTAGTCCCAAGAGTGTCAATAAAATCAGTGGCATAAATAACGAAATCCGAAAGTATATCCATACTATTTATGGATATACTTTCGGATATCATGTATTATGTCACTGACAGTATTAACATGAAGTTGAAGATCTATATGTGTGAGAGCCACTGCTCTCTATGGGTTAAAAACGAGAAAACGCAGGATTCTATTCTTAATAAATCTTTTAATTGGCCCAAAAGATAGAGACAGCTAATTATAAGTTGCAACGATTCTATACCCCTCAGAATGAAGTCGTGCCACAGCATAAGCATAATAATTTTAGACCGTACTCTAGTTTACTAATGTGGTTATTCTTCTCTAATTGAACAGTTGTTTACTATCAAGTGTTGTATATTATATTCCGACCGGAAGATACTCACTCTCCTGTCTAGACTTTGTGTACAACTAACATTTTATATACAACCTAAAAGTATGCAGTCACCCTGCAGGCTTATGAAACTTGAAGTACAAAGTTTTATTCATCAGTACATTAAAACAAATATAATATGATATATTCACTGGAAAACTATGCCATTTCAGACTGGTATTTTTGTTATTCAATAATTGTATTTGACCATTGCTTTGATGATAAGGCATAAATGATAACACTCAGCCACCAATATTCAATGCCCTTCCCCACTACCGCCAGAGGTGGATCTTTATGAGTCAAAGTCGAGTACTAAGTTGCTGCACCTGAGATTTGAGTTGATTCTCATGTTGGCATGTTGCTGCACCCCTAGTCCTAAGTCGCAAGTTGTCATGACTACTCCGTCCAAGTTGAGTTTAAAGTCGAAACAAGTCAGGTCATTGATCATGTGACTAAGTCAGACTACATTATGGGGAATAAAAAAACAAGTTGGCAGTTCTAATAAAAATAGTTAAAAAATAGATATAATGTAAAGGCAATTTGCTAATAAATTTCAGTTAAATTTATCCACTATGAACCGAGAAATAAGCGATTGAAATTTACTAAAATTACTAAAATAGGTACGATAAAAAGCATAGTCTTGATTATCCATTTAATAATTTAATCGTGAAGGAAAGTTATGCAGTAAATCGGAACGACATAATCCACTAAAGATCAAAGGCTAGCGATGCCATCCAGAGTTGATTATGGTCTGGATAAGTTAATTAATGTCTAATTAATAATTTGGATAACATTTCAGGGCTAAAGAAAGACCTGCAATAGGCAGATTTAGCTCTTGCATAATGTATCTTGAATTATTTGATACCATATAGTTTAAGATGGTTTTGTGATAAAAAAAATTATGTCCCTTTAAAGAGATTAAAGTTTTTAACACCTGTAAAAACATTTAACAGATAATACAAAAAATATTGAAGTTTAGTCTACATAATATACCACGCAATTAAACATTTCAAAGGCAGTCAAACAATCAAAAAAATAAAAATATGTATTCAAGATATAAAAGTTAAAAAAATCACTTTTGAAAGTTTCTGAACTGGGGGTTAGTTTAACGTTCAGAACAGGCACAATGTGAACAAGCGATGTTTCCAAAGGATTTGTGTTGATTTTGGAACTCGAAGAAGATGTTCTTGACCATACCTACCCTACACCCTCCATTTTCCTAGCTGCATAATTTTAAAATACCCTTGTGAATGAATTGGTACATAAAAAAAAGCTTGGAGAAATTTGGTAGTTTAATGAAAGATGAAAGTGGAATTTAGGACATCACATTGCTAGAGGGTGTATATCTTAAACACATGTACCTCTACTAACCAGCATATCCATAAAGACAACTTTTTTTTATTATCAGACATTTTTCGAGAGTCAAGTTTTAAATGTCTTAACACATGTTTGTCATTAACAGATTGAGATATCTTGATACAGGTTTCCAAGTAACTTTTCCAAAATAATAAAATGGAATATAATTTTACTCAACAATACAATTATCAGACTAACATACATGATATACATGACGATTATTTTTGCTTACTTCACGTGACGTCGTGACCCTGTATCCAGGTTGGGAATTAAAGGAGGGATGGTTGGGAACACTCCCCCTCCCCCCCCCCATATTAAACCAAGGGTTCTTTTATGTGAACATTTCTCATAGAAAACCAAAAAAAAGTAAAAACAGTCAACAGAGCAAAACATATATACACAAACCCAAAAGGGTCTAGTTAGTATACATGTACATGTAGACAGCCATTATTAGACAATATAATCTTATTCATTTCAAACAGGACTGAGGACAGTAGCAAATTTTACTTGTGCACAGATTACTGTCAGAAACTTGGGATTGATACATGTACATGTATTTCTGCAGACAGAAAAGACTTTTAAAGTGAACTGTACTAGATGGCCTTAGATAGGATAAAAAAAAAATTAAGAATTTCTGGGATGGTTTCAAAATTAAAATAATGTGGTAGTATTGCACATCAAAGAATGGCAAAATGTGAAATGAACATAAAACTGGGATGGAAGACAATCTATTAAAATCAGATGTTAATTTACATTTAGATATTTAGCACTTGAAAAAAAAATCTAAAATTGCTCTGAATAACTGTCACAGGATAACTATTCAATGATCAAATTAGTTATTGTGCAGCTACATTGTATCAATAGATTACTCTCAAAGATGCAATTAACTAACCTATTATAAGGTATTGAATGAATTTCTCTTGAAAATGTGAATTAGAAGCCAGTAAAAACCAGACTATTCCAGTAAAAATAATGATGCTTGGGAGTTCGTTGCCATTTGATCCATTAATAATTACTAGTCATCAATCACAGAAATAATCAGAAAATTATTATTTAATAATGGAATAATGGAGTTCATCACCCTCTCACTCTAGACATATTGATAGAAAATTGATTTATTATAATTGTCATCTCTCGGGAGTTACGTTCACTTCACGATTCGATAGACTATTTGATCCCTTTCATACACATGAAATCAAAAGAAATGAATGCATCAATCAGACTAATGAAGACTGGTGTACCCCTATTTTAAATTACAATTGTTAATATTTCTTTTGTCTCATCCAAAGGACAAGAGTCGACTGGACAAAAACGCTTGGGGATCGAACCCTGTACATGTATCTCCTGGTTTTTGAGTCAGCACCTTACTGAGTCACCATGTTTCCAGAAATCAAAAGAGGGTGATTGTATTCTCTCTCAAAAGCTCGTCTGAAGTTAAACTCTTAGAAAAAATTTATACTTTGCACCTAATTTCCATAAAATAATTCCTGTCTCGGTTCAACTCAGCAATTTTCATATCCGGACAAAATCACATGTACAACTTCATTACTTTTACATTTATAAAAAAAAATTAGGATTGAATCAAAGAAATTGGCCATAAAAAAATATGCACTACATGTACAACCATTTTGACATTCCGGAGAGCTTTTTAAAGTTAGCAGAGCATTTTTTGACTAGTTATATAAGCATTACAACGAACAGAGAGAGGAAAGGTTTTTATACTACATGTAGGTAATTTTGGAACCAACATACATGTATGTATATTTTAAGGGACTATTGAATCTTTAAATGTTGTAATATCTAAACAAATGATTGATAGACATATTTGAAATTTTGTACCGGTATACAATCTAATTTGACCACGCCTGACGTCAAATCATTACAAATTGAGAAAAAAAATTCTTTGACCCACTAGCAAAGATCTCAAAACCAATAAATCTGACTGCTGTTCCGACTAGTTGCCCTATTAACCAAAACTCATTCTAATTTCATTGATGGATGCGAAATTAGTTTGTGCTGATTGATGATATAAGGATGTTGTTGATATTACCCTCACTGGTTATTAGAGCACACAAAATCACCATGGTAATTTATTGGGATAACCAGTACCAGGTATATATTAAGCATCCCTGGTGTTATGTATCAATGTGTATATACATGTATCAATAATTTTCTTTTATCAGACCAATTAAAATTAATAACCTGTTATTCATCACTAAATATTGAGAATGACTGCGCATGGGGTGGGGGTGGGGATGAATGATTTAATCAGTAGGGTCAAGTAACTCAAGTTACAATGTCTAGCCTCGTCCCTCTAGTCTCTTATTACAACTGGGGATGAAGCGCATTATGGTACATCGTCAATGTTGATTTAAATTGACCAATAATTTGTGTTTTTGATATTGAAGATTTTGGGAGGATTTTGAGTTACGGACTTAGGTCCTTTAAATGGTGGCTTGTGGGCATACTTTTCAATGTTTGACAACATTATGACCTAGACAATAGGATGAAATCTTAAGTTAATAAAGCTTGTAATTTCCTGTAAGGAGTGACTTGTTTAACATACATGCCTGATAATACCTAATGTCACCATCCCGATTTCCGTATTATTCTTCATACAAAATGTTGTTTTGATCTGTGAAAATACATAAAAGTGGTATCTGATGTTCTAGAAAGAGTAAAGATACATTGAATGGCCTTTGACACCCTTCATGACTCAGTGTTGGAGGTCCTGTGTTTGATCCTGGTGTCAGCCAAGAATGTGGTGCAAGATCATGGACCTGACAAGTAAAAGTGTCTTACTCGTTTGAAAGGGTCGAAAAATAAGATCTTTTTTGTAACCACTGGTGTAGGCCTACACTCAAAAGAACCCTTGACCAGGGGTCGCGGGGGGCTAGGGGGCTTTAGCCCCGGCAATAATTTATAATAGTGAAAATAAATGTCGCCAAAAGCTCAAAAAAGCGAAAACAGATTAGGGGGGGGGGGGGGTATGGTCAGTAGCCCCCCCGAAATCGGGCCCGCTCCGCGGCCCCTGCCCTTGACAATTGAATTCAAAATAAGTATGGTAGCCCTTTTTTGTGTTGTGACCAGCTATTAACATTTCATTTAAAGCCCCAATACCACTCTTGTTGCAACTGAATAATTTGTCCCAATCTTTATTCTGGTCAACAAATTGTACTATTTTACAATATTCTAATTAAGAAATGATACAACTTTCATCCTAACCCACCTAATTTTAATTATTGGAAAAATTCAACTACATGCTGTAACATGGTTTGAAAAGCCTTACTAAGCACTTTCATATGTAACTTGGACTTAAACATATTTTCGAACCCTCTGGACAGGTAAGATAGGTTGTAATGAATACTTTACACAACCGGTAGGACACTAAACATCTAGTAGTTAAAAAAAGGCTTATTTTTTTTCTGGGCCTGTCAAGCCAGCAAGAGTGTTATTGTCCCTTTAAGTAACAGGCTGTTCTGACACAAAAGAGGTAATGGCATAAATCAAGATTCCCTTTATATTATAATCATTCAGATAATCACACAAAAAATATATTTTTGTAAGCAAGAATCGGTTTGTTTCATGTTTGTGTTACCAAATACCATACACGGAGGCTTTAATAGTTTAATAATTAGTGAGGTTAAAACGCTATCTATATTTTTGACAGTTGAATAAGTCTTCAGTTTTATGACTTAATAAAATTCATCGTAAGCAAAAAGAGATTTCATCCAACTATAGTACGAAATGCAGTCCTATAACTAGGCTATTACATTGAGAATTCTCGGCCCACTCAATACACAAAACAATGACATCGACTGCCGTAGACCTCGTGTCTGCTACGATACGTACGAGATACAACAACAATGGTGATTGTCCGCAGCCCGCGTCAAATTGTCAAAACGTTTGTGACATAAAGATTAGTTAGTAAAAATATAAGTTATATGATTCACGTACCTCGTGTGAAAATATATTAATCCAGTCTACAGCAAGACACCACTACGATACTCCACACAACTCAACTAACTTTTTATAGCGGAAATAGGTGAAATGCTGTGATTATGGACAACCAGCACTGCCAAAAATAAATCAGGAGGTCAACTGTTTTGGGGGTACATGTATAAAAAAAAAACCTGAAGCACAAGGAAACGAACAATGACAATAAATTGCAGTAACACTCTGTTTTTGACTTATGCACAAAAGCCGTCCATCCTAGACTGATGTTATCGAAATGTCAATTTATGGGGGAGATAATACTGTAGGTGGCGTAATTTTGAAGAAATCCATTTCCAAGTTTTCTTAATCTTGGATTTTTGAAATATATAGTAAGAATCATTTTTAAATGCGTTTTCCCCTACAAGTTCTTGTCTAAGAGTCTCAAGAAAATTGAACATATTACAAGACTGTCGATCGTTTTCAAAACAGCTGTTTTCATCAAGTGTTTTTTGGCATTAGTAGTGTTCCATAATATTTGACGTTTTCTATTGGTCCAGTGGTGGCCGTTTTTATTTCGTATTTTTCTAAATTAATAAAGGGTTTCGCGAGGGTCGTCACATAGATTCATAAATTTAATACAAAGACGCACGTATCGCAGTACACCTAACATGAACTCGTCATATAGCGATTCCCATTGTCTACGATATCACCTCGGCAGAAGTGGACGTAAAACCCCAGAATTAAGCGAGCGAACTCGTAACGCTAGCGATTCCCAAAATAAACAAACATAATAATATTCTCCTATTTTAAAAGACCTAATTTGAAATCTAATATTTCAAACACATCTAATAATCTAATAGATCTCGACCAATGATTAAGTAAATAAACAAACAATGCACGAGTATAAAACATTTGCCCACGCAGCTATACATGAGCTATCAAGCCCGGATCCAGGATTTTTTTCGAGGGGGGGGGGTCATACATAGTAACAAAATTAATGGTAATCATTAGAGTGTCGCATGCATTAGTGGTGTGGTGTAATCCCCAGAGACTTCGTCGCATTGCCCGGGCAGAGACAATGCGAAAATCAGTTTATATCATCAATTAAAAAGCAGATACACCAGTCTCGATATTTTAATTGGGTCTAATCTACGTCAGATGCGGACGCATGAGTACCAGAATTGTACCAATGCAGCGACTATCTTGTAATTGTATTCTTCCTCGAAATGTCGTATAAGGTATTTCCTCCACCGTCGTTATAGTTTATGCCATTTTTTATAAGTTTGTTTGCGCAAATTTCAACTGTTACCGTTTGGATCGATGGATCTCTTGTCGCAATGGTCCCTGAAAATAGTCATATTATAGTGAAGAGGGAAAAGCTAATATATTGGCATTGCGCACCTATTATGCACCTGGGGTCTATAGGTCTAATTTACTACCAGTTATGACATTCTTTGAGGTGATAATCATTTCTGTATAGGTCGAATAAATGTTGTAATAATGTTCCAAGGAAAATACTCAAGGTACAGTGATATATCAGATAATAATGTATCTTTGTACTTTGAAACTGAAAATAAATAACCGACAGCCAATGTAGGAAAGTCGCCATAACAGAATCGAGCAAGAACAAGAGAACGCATTCATCACAATAGATCTATATATATAAACTACCGCATCGAGGTCAAAGTTCAAACCATAAATCCCAGATTAAACAATTCCTATTTAACCCTCTCCTTTTAGCTCGCGGCAGGTGCTTTGAATGTCGTTCCTCAAAAGATATCCATTTCAATTCATCGCCATTTCTAATTTCATTCTCTTCACATTATTTCTAAAGATATTTACTTCAATTTGCATATTGTTTCTTCTCTTTTTCCCATAAAAAAACCATGACAGAAATGAAATGAAATAAAATAGGGTTTAACGGCCTACTGTTCTGCTCCGACTGAGCTAATGAAGACGGATCACAACAGCTAAATATGGGACTAAGATAATACACAATCAAACTTATTCTTAGCTTAGTCTTATAAATATATTGGTTCAACAATTGTTCAAGAAGTCTTCAATCAGAAAGTCATTTGAAGTTTACATTACTTTCTATTGATCACGCTATATATCCCCTCCTCATTGTTTTTTAGAAATGCGGTTTTTTTCATGACTATGTTGGTACTTGATTAAGGATGGCTTAATTCAAAGATGAAAACGGAGGTCGGCTCAAGGCGTATTGGTCAGATGGGCCACGGGTATCTCAATTTTATTTCTTAGAAATGAGTAACTTTAAACTCAACTTTCAAATTACGTGTGGGCAAATTCCAAGGACAAGACAGTAACATGAATTTCTGAAATGAAATCTTTATCAAAATATCATTGAAATCTGAGAATATGATAGTTAGACCATCGCACGCGGTCCCACATTTAGAACATCCTCGTGGTTTCCAGCGAGCTTCAAAATAACGTTATTCATTTGTAAAATGATAACAAAAAAATTGGCAACATCTTAATATACTGTTCTGCGAGACTGAGCTAATGAAGTCCAGCATACTCTCTATATCGTGCCATGAAAGAAACTCTTTTATCAAATTCTAACTGCCAAGGATGTTTTTTTACGTGCACGAAAATGACAATGAGAAAGGTAAACTAACCTTTTAGCGAATTTATTCCCATCACTGACTGAAGTAAAGTAAGCAGCTGCGAAAATAATATTAAAATTTAAAAAAAAAAACGTACATAAATCAAAGAAAAGATTTGAAAAATATATATCTAAAGTATCTAACTGAAAAAAATTCTATTTTAAAAAATAAATCTGTAAATAGATATAACTAGCTTGTAAACATATTTCCTTTGATGTCGCGACTCACGTGTTAACACTTGGAGAAAAGCTTAAAGGCACAATCCCACATTTCATAGGGTATTCGTTGATACGATAGGCATACAGTTAGATCTCGGTGTGTAAATCATGCGAGAAGATGTCATGTAATGGTTTAAAATATATTATTATGAAAAATTTGACTTCATCTATTAAGCTGTTCGGAAACGATCTCCAAAATTGCTTGAAATGGTTTACCACAATACGAATCGTTGGTGCGGAAAAGTAGGACGGTTGAACCCCATTTCATATTATATCACAATCGATTCCAATCTAGGTCTGCTGGTTTATGTGTAATGATAAATATGACAACCGGACAAAGGCAATCAGCATCAGGATCCAGGACACTACTGAAACTGTTAGTTTGAAAGCCTGTAGTACGGTCACCTACACGAAATAAAAGTTACCACTATAGATAATTGTACATAGTTTTACAAACATAATCATTTATCATTTTTTTTTTTATCTAAGATGAATTAAGTGTAACATCAATATCAGGAGCTGGTAGTTTTCGCTTAGATACTGAAAAGGGAATATGTTGAAAAAATCAGTCAAATTACTTTATCCTGAGCGAAGTTATATATTATGACTGTTTAAATGTTGATACGAATGGCATTAATCTCTATTTTCATTTCTACCATTGTTACGGTGTCGGTACCATTTTCAAAATAAATTATTAAATGACGAACGTGTTTCAAAATCCCTTCAGTGGTTTAGAGAGTTTATAATGGACTTGTCGTGTGAATGTCTAATTAATAATTACCATAACATTTGATTCCACTAAAAAGTCCTGCATTAGACAGATATAGACCCCACACAATGCATCTTTATTAATAATTAATACCTGAAATTAATAGGTTAATTTGGATAGTTCGGATTTACCTATTTCCATCTTATATCCATTTTAATTTTCATTTCGTCGTGTAGTTTGAAGTTCGATTTTCTTAAAAGATAGAACGATACCGATTCCAATAAACAAATTAACAAGTCGGCTGTATTTTTCTACACAAATCACAGATCAAACTTATTTTCAAATTCTAAACCAAATACCGTAGTTATACTGACCCCACAATTTCGCAAATAACCAATTAATTTTGAATTTAGTGGTTTGAATATGGAACTAGATGGACCATCCATAACGTCTCGATAACACAATGTTCGACGATCTTTAGAAAGACATAATAATAGTAATTTAGATTTCCACGCTTTGTAATATCCCCGGGATCGATTGAAATTTTGCGAGTGTCTTTGACTCCGGGATCCCCAAAGACGTTAATGTTCTGACGTAATTGTGGGCATAGCCTTAAGGTTCTGGTTGTGGAGACATTTTAGGCTTGGTTTTATAGCGTTTTTGATAAATTGGTAAGAATGCACTTTGATATAGTTTGCAGACACCGTTGGCTTGATACTCAGGATGTATTCATCAAGCACCGTTCAAAGCACCCTTAAAACATGTTAGTGACCACACACTGTACAAATTTTATGGATAAACAATTACTGAGTTTGATACCAAGCGACGTTTCGACGAGGATACTCTCGTCTTTATCAGTTTGCCTATCAATAGGCTCATTGATACATTAGCCACCATATGTAAGGGTCATTTCAATACCTGTCAATAACAAAGACATCCCGGATCGATATACCCAGCACCGAGTTGTAATATGGGGCACTGTTCTCTCTCTCCCTCTCTCTCTCTCTCTCTCTCTCTCTCACTCTCTCTCTGCAATCAGTTTGTTTGGTAACAGATTATAGCTTTCAGAATATATTCACTGATAGAGTGCTAAATCATAATCTGGACAGAGAGGACCCGCCTGTTTATAACTTATAGGTAATTTGTCGAGAGTACACTCAGGGGTTAACTCTGCTAGCATTTACAAAGCGAACTTGTAATCGTAGTTGACAGAAACGACAGGTATCTGACCCTACAGGTATTTAAGTTCTGACCTGAACAGATTAAAAGGATTCAGCTTGTCATGTCGAATTAGTATAATGTTACACTACAGCTTTAAAATATTCAGACAGGTATATATATATAAAAAACATATAATAATTTGGCTTAGCTTAAAGAGACATTAAGATTCACCCCCAAAAATAAGCGTAATTAACACTGGAACATAACGGTTGGAAAAGTAACCTAAGGCTTCTCATCTGACAATTGAAATTCGAAACAGATATTTTGCGATATTTAACCTCACGCTTGACTTGATTACGTTTTTATGACTTACATCAATGCCTATATGTTTCTTGACCTGGCCTCGTTCTCTCTCTTCTGTGTTTCCAGTTAATTGGTAATTGGCACTGTTATTATAAGGGAGTCTCTTATTACAACTGGGGCTTTTTTATCATTATGGTACACGATTCGTGTACAGTACCAATAATAAAAAAAATATTTTATCTCTGAATATTGGATATCAATAGCACATCTTTTCCGGGTAAGTTTACATCATCAATGTTGATTTAAATTGACCAATAATTCTTGTTTTCGATGTCGACGACTTTGGAGGATTTTGAGTTACGGTCTTAGGTCCTTTAAAGGCAATCATCTGGAGTGTATTTACTCCCTAACTTGTAAGTGGCATTTAACAATTGGGTAACACATTAACGGGACACAATTTTTTTTTTATGGAAAACAATCACATGGTTATTCCAAAAGCACGATGTCTCGTCAAAATAACGATAAGAGGATTATTGTCGAAACCAGTTATTCTTTTCCATAAAAATTGTGTTCTGTCATTTATTCCCTGTCGCCTTTAGACCAACTGGAGCAGAAAACTAGGACGTTAAACCCAATTTCACCCATATAAAATATAAAAATCTATATCTTGGCATTGCCATGGTAGATTGATTAACCAGATTTTATATACGACCAAAGTTGAGCATCCTGGAATCCTCGATACATGTACATGGTGACACCAATCAAATCTAATATTTTACCAAAAGCTGTATTTAACCATTAACCGAAATAAAATTCCAAGACCAAACCAGAGAAAAACAATTAATGCGGAAATTTATGGTTGTTTTTATTTAAGCCCCGATTGGCTAGGATAAAAGGAAAATAAAGAATAATTGATAAATGGTGGTATATAATATAGAATAAAGGGTAAAAATGGAACACAGTGTAAACTATAATTAATGGTAATATAGAATAATGGAAACATGGAATGCCGGGTAAACATGACATACGGGGTATACAACTATAGAATTAATGGGAAATGATATAGAATAAAGAGTAAACATATCCATATTATAGAAAGTTTTTTTCTGGAATTGATATTGAATGATATAGAAAAAGTGTAAGCATGTTCATATAGAAAGTTTTTTTTTTCTGAAGCAAGAAGAAAAACTATGAAATTTGTGGAACGTAATAAAGAATAAAGGACAGATATAGAATTAATGGTATATGATATAGAATAATTGGTAAATGAAATAAAATTAAAGTTACATTATATAAGATATAGATAAAGAACTAGCCATTTTTGCTATACTAGTTCGAAGGTAGATGATGTAATATGAATAATTTGAAAATTTCATTCAAATTACTTTATTGCAAGCGAAGATATTGGCATTTGAAAGTTTTGAAGACGTGTGCAATAATTTCAACCACGGTCCTGGTTGATCGAAGCTAAGTCTGGGTCCGCCATATTTGATTAAATCAGAGTATCACTGAACCGTTTTAATCTGTTTTATATCGGAGAAATCTGATGCCATCCAGAGTTGATTAAGGCCTGGATCAGTTAATTAATGTCTAATTAATATTTTAGAAAACATTTCAGGACCAAAGAAAGACCTGCTATAGGCAGATTTAGCTCTTAACCAATGTATGTTTAATGGTAAATTATATTGAATAAATGGAAAATAATATAGAATGAATGACAAATATAAAATTAATTGTAAAAAATATAGAATAGAGGGCAAACGAATGATATAGAGAAGAAGAAGAAGAAAAGGAAGAAGAAGAAGAAAAGGAAGAAGAAGAAGAAGAAGAAGGAGAAGGAGAAGGAGAAGGAGAAGGAGAAGAAGAAGAATTGTTTTATTATGTGTGTCACACATTATACAATAACAATAAAAACATATTTAAGAGAACAAACTATAAGTGTACAATGTCCGGCCTTTAAGGCCTACAAGACACAACAAGCATGTTAAAACATCTACATGGAAGATAATAAATAAATACATGTAAGTAACAGAGATAAAAATAAATATAAATAAATATAAATAAATATTAGAACTTACTAACAGTAACATTTAACTATAACATGTTCTTTAGTATTTTAGCAAACGCGATATAAATCGTTAAGACGAAGAAGACATTAAGTAACTGAAACAAATATGCATATAAAATAATAGTAATCAAAATGTCATCCTATGTTTAAATATTTTCTGTGATAAAACATTTTTTTAACAGTTGCAGCTAGGATTTTTACCAGGTGCGAATTGGTCATTAGGGAAAATAGCTGGTGCGTTGGCGTCAGTGTTGGGAAATGAGGGTTTATGGTGGTTGCGGCGTTCTATAGCTTTCGTCTCAGGTCAAAGTAGCAATCACTTGTACACAAGAAATGAGTCTCATCCTCTATATTTGGCGAGTGGCAATACTTACATTTTCTGTTTATTAATAATGTGACTGGTCTTACAAAACGTCCAGTTTCTATTGCTAAGGGCAATGACCGACATCGTAGTTTTGCTAAAACACTACGTTGCGATCTGTCGAGTATACATTTTACATAAGGTTCGGCATACAATCTTTATTTGTTACCATTAATTAACCCCTTATCATTCCATAGCTCTGATACCAGAGCCTACAATCTAACGTATTTAGTGCTTCTTTAAGAGATAAAAAATCAGTTTTGCGTATATTGAATAAATCAGGAATTGGGATTTGTAATTCGACCATTAACTTCATTACAGTATTATTCCAAGACTTTCTGAATTTAAAAGACCACGTATTAACCTTACTAACAAGGCGTGTTGGTTCTACACATGATAATCTTCTCCAGAATCTAATAATTTCTATTTTCTGTTTTGTAAAGTTTGATGTCCAACCCATATTACCACGGACCGCCAAATAAAGAGTCAATATGTAATGGAAAATAGAATAGCAAAGAAAGCAAATATAATTATAGAATGAATACAAACTATCAATCTGTTTCACAGCGGTAATACACCTATTTACTACGGATCAGTTTGGGTACAGAAAATTATTAAAATCGATATATCCAAATTAAATTATTTTCACATTTAAAGTTTACATTGTGTTATATTAAATTATATTTCAAACCGTCATCTGCGTCTTCAATGAAAGAAAATATGACATTTCCGTCTTCCGACATAATATATTATTTCGTACAAGCCAGCTCACCCTTCATTAAAACTAACCTTAAATTAATGTGCTTAATTATGCAATAAAATATATTTTTGTTTTGTACTTTTAATATTTATTATCACAGCTTGGTGTGCCTTTACTGTGTAATAATTAAACTATATCAGCATCTATATTAGCCCATATCATAGCATCATGCTACACCTGTTGTCTTTCCTGTCATTCAACCTCTTATTTACTGTTACTTAAAGGAACAACAGAGAGAGAGGGAGAGAGAGTGAGAGAGAGGACAGAAAGAGAGAGGGAGAGAGAGAGGGGGAAGAGGGAGACATGGGGTTTAATGTCCACTCACAAACTAGGTCGTTCCGGGACTAATTATTACATATGGTTTAATTTTATGTCAATAATTCGCTTGCGCGTAGGGGTCTTTAGTAGTGGGAAGAAACTGGGGGAACTGGAGAAAACGGACGAGGTTCAACAGGCGACCCTACTCCTTGTCACGTACAACCGGGGGCTCGAAACCAGCTTAGGAGTAAAACAGTAGGACATTAAACCCCATTTCAATTTATTTTACTCACAATGCGATTTATGTTGATCTGTAGGGCGATATACATGTATTTAACTTAAAACCTGACATGAAGGTATAATTTAACTTACATGTTTTTAGTTTAATCTTCTTAATTACTATTTAAATGACATTAATAAATCATGTTTCTTGTATTTACATCTAAGTAGCATAATGCCCTTAGTGTGTTCGGGGGCGTTTTAAAGTTTATCATGGCGGAGGCTATACTATTTTGAGGGCCCTCTTTCACGGGGGGGGGGGGCTGCCCCCGGCCACCGGAGGTCGAGGAACATTTTGGTGCATTCTTACATATCCTCGAGGCCTGTTTATTCAGAGGTCCGGTGCCTAATCCGATACTTGTCTGAAGCCTGAATGCGAAACAAATCCCTTGTTCGTACCGTGCCAGGAGCTCAATCAAATAATAATGAATGGAATATGGTGGATTTCAAATAATATTTGACCAAAGTTCAAGGACGTTACATCTTCCAGTTACACGACATCCTCTTTTCTAGCCTTGCGGCTCGCGAAAGTTTTGATGATCTCATCCAAATTAATCGAATCCAGAAGATTAGCTTCAATGCACAATAAAGCTAGTGCACCCATATGCCCCATAGTTGAACGCAAGTGATTTCTTATCCGCGCTAAGGCGGAAAAAGAACGCTCACCCGAGCAATTGGTGACCATGATTGACAAATAAATACGCAATGTCGTATATATGTTCGGAAATGTCGATATTAACGCTGTTCCAGCATTTGTCCCTGAATCGAACATTTCTAGAATCTGGAGCTAGTAAATTCTATCACTAATGAAAATTTTGTCCTTGATGACGTTTACGAATTGCTGCAGTTCGTTCTCGAAATGTTCGTCTAGCTAGATCGTCTGTGTAGATGACCACCAATGTAGATGCTGGTTCCATCAGTTCATCACGGTTTAGATTCCCGAGTTTACCGAGAAATCCAAACCTTTGGCTTAGAACTGAATAAGCATTTTGCCGTTTTGTCAGATAACTGTAGTAGTTATAATTCAGATAAATTATAAATTTTTCAGATGAAAGCAGCTCGCGTTGTTACAGGTAATACAATTTACACCTCCAGACAATCTTTATATTTTGAAACTACATGGCCAAAATTACGTGAAAGAAGAAAGATTAGACGTTTGAATCAGTTACATAAAATAATCCATGGAATCTGGCCCGTGTATTTTACTAATACTATACATTTTGTAAACGAATCCCAAGCACCTTACAATTTATGAAACTCCAATATTCGGGAATCCCGTTGTCGTGTTAGTATCAGACAAAGTCATTCTTTCCGAAAACTATTCGTTAATATTATAATTTATCAAAAGATTTGAAAGGCATTGCAAACGTTAAAGAATTTAAACAATCTCTAAAACCTAAAATAAAGCCAACAAAATTCAGAAGTATTGGTTCTAGGCCATTTTCTATATACCACAATCGTATTCGACATGGATGTAGTAGTTTAAATTTTGATCTATTTCGTTCAAATATAATTGAAAATCGATACTGAAGTTGTAATGCTATATCTGTCGAAAATTCGTATCACTAGTTTTTTGAATGCCCTTTTCAGTAAATTGACATGGCTCGGAAATATTCCTTTCACTGAATTACACAAAATATTTCTACATGGTTTGTCGCTACTACCAAAAACATAGACTGGTGGCCAGTCTTCTCCACACACCAAAAATTGGCCAGTCCTCTCCAAAAAAAAAAAGGAAAAAGAAAGTAATCTCTAGCGACTAGGCAAATAGAGCTTCAATCTCATCTAATAGGTCAATCTGCATTATGTAGGTCGTGTGACGTCGTGCACAAGATCACGACATATCTAACAACAACGTGACATCAACCCTCAGACGGTCTCAGCATGACTGCTTTGCACTCCAGTCGAGACGCATGATTCATGTCACGTGACTCGGGGTGTGCTTGATAACTGTCAATCATTCCAAATAAGGTAGGACGAAATACATGGCAAGAACGCCCATTTTATTTTGAAGTTCGCAAATTATCCAGTCTCTGGTGCTGGTTACAGATTACTCAAAGTTTTTTTTATAAAAATGGAAACGAAAGTGTTGGTTTACTAAAAATTAATATAGAAGAGACTGGGCCAGTCTACAAAAACATTAAATACAATGTTAGTTTTACTTATTCAAAGTATCAAAGACTCGAAACGTTTTACATATAATTATAAACAAATACTATAATAATGTAACAATAAGTAAACGTATTAGTATTCATTAGCTAATATAATTTACAAGGAAGTTTTGTAAATAGATGTACGTATGTTGATGTTTGTTGAATTAACAATATGTTCGCCATACTATTTTTGTATAAAAATTTGATTGATATGTTCGGAGAAGATTCATAATCTGTTATTATCCCTTTGTAAAGAATATTTTTGAATTAAAATATGTTTTAGTTGAAAGGCCAGGCCACACTGGGCGACTTAGCCATCTCTTTCCTGAATAGCTTATTAGTAGGTTTTCAGAAAACTGAAATCTTGATTGATGATTTGCATGCCAATGCAATGACTGCATTCTCATTCAGTACTGGATTCAACCGCAATAGTGTATAAAACGATTGACTCGGACTCGGGGCCCTTTCCCGTGCACTCCAATTTGTACACGGGACCTCGGTTTTTCGTCCCATCCGAACGACTAGGCAGCTGTCCTTGTCGTTCGGATGGGACGAAAAACCGAGGTCCCGTGTACAAATTGGAGTGCACGTAAAAGATCCCTTGGCAGTTGGAATTCGATATAAGAGTAGGCCGTAGCGCCGCTGCCCGGGCAAAATTTCCCTCATTGCACACTGTGGCGTATGCCCGTCTTCAATTAGCCCAGGTACGGTGCTTAAGCGTAGGACGTTAAACCCCATTTCATTCATTCATTCATTCCTTTCCCGTGGTCAGGGGGGGGGGGCCTTTTGTCAGACGTGGGGCCTTTTTTTCAACGCGGGACCCTTTTGTCTGCCTTTAGGGCCCTCCCTAACTAGGGTACATTTCATTTTTCTCATCGGTTTTAGCATTTTTCTCCCGTTTTTTTCAACTTCTTTGATTTTTTTCGCGAGGAGGCTGGCGCCTCCATTGCCTCAATGATAAAACGCTACTGGTGTTCTGTTTTCTTGTAAGACTCATTTTTTTTCAAGATTTTTTTTTTCAAAATGAAGTCAAGCCAGCCTTTTCATCATTACAACTTATGCATTAAAGATGTGTAATGTAAGAGCTACTGTATGTTTTTTTCAAACGTCAAATGTTATATAGATTTCTATTAGATATTATCCATATGACAAACCTATATTCAACTCTCTAGACTATCGTTTATGGATTGAAACTCGATCGTCATTTAACAATTTGATATAAAATGGATGACCGATACTTTGTTATCATAGCAAAGGAAATTGACACTACACTATTCTTCGATAATGACTGGATCAGAACAACTTCACCATTTAATATTTTAATGTTAAAATTTTAATGGTTAATCGACACTCTGTGTTTCAGAGGGAATTCCCAAGTTGCACGCCTGTTTGTCTTCTGACCCTCCTTTATTTATATTTACCTAAGCCTTGCACGGAATTAAACTCAAAATCACGCCAAAACTAAAAGGGGAAACAGATAGAAAATGTTTATCTTATTTATGTGTGTAAGTTAGTTGTATTTTACGTCCGCTTCCACCGAGATGATATCGCAGACAATATTTTATTTAACCATGGACCGTATGATGTATTATACGGCTATAATGTATTATACGGTCCATGATTTAACTCGCACAACACTCTTATATTCCGATCAGAGATCAATTGGTGGCGTGATTCCAAACAAAAGATAAATTAGTTCTAGCGGAGTTATCCCCCGTGATTCATTTAATTCCAGCTTTGCACGACTATCACGCTTTAGCTCAAGTTGACCAGTTAACTCTAGCTTGCGATCGTGGTTTCGATTTCCAATTTGAGCGTATATGGCTTGGAGTTGGAGATAGGCGTGCCTTCTTAACCTGAGATTACTCTGTGTACTCCGGTTTTCCCCACAGTCTGCGATAATAATCACCATCGGTGGAAACGGATGTTAAACATTAATGGAAGAAATACTCTCAAAAGACAGATAAGATTTTTGGTATAGAAAATGTAACCTGAGAAAAATTTGTTTAAAGCAGCGCTGACTGTATAAAAGAGAGACAGGTTAAGGGAGGTATGAATAGCGCCGTCAGCCAACCACCTGCAACATATTTATTACATATCAAATAATTAGTAGCCTCACCCCTTAACAAGGGAGACAATCATTGAAATAACTCCAATTTATATATTTTATGACAAGCTATATAAACCGTAAGTCAAGGCCATAACCAGACCGGATTATAATAATCTTAAATGGATATTGACTTATTACAATATTAACAATGGTATTATATAAAACCCATGTTGTGTGTAATATGTTTATGCAATGACCTGTGATTTGACCTTGTTGGCAAAACTCATGTCGCATGGTACAGGTTATGAATTGTGTATACATTGTGTTTCAACTAAGAGCTGTATTTTTGATAATAGCTTTTTATTAGTAACGCAATATTAGTATAGCATTTGTTGGTTTGTCGGTAAGTAGTCTATATTGTTCATTTATCAGTCGTACATGAATACTGTTAGCTATGATAACTATTCAAATGAGAAGTGGTATCAAGTGTTCTAGAAAGAGTAAGCATGATTGTACGGGAATAAAATGAAATGGGGTTTGACATCTCACTATGTGCCCCGGCTGAGCTAATGAAGACGGACATACGCCATACACTGTGCAGTTAGGAGACTTCCCAAACAATGGCGCTATAAAGGTCTACTCTTATATCGATTTCCAACTGCCAAGGGATCTTTAACGTACACGCCAATGTGTACACGCCATCCAAACGACAATACGTTGTCCCTTACCAGACCCTCTTTCCTGAACCACTGACTAGGAGGTAACACGACGATTTATTTTAGGGTAAACAGCGATGTTAAAGGGGCACAAAGAAGAGTTGTCGGGGTATTTACACACCTCACCGTTCTTTTTTTTTTTAGCGCCAAGGAGTTTTGCGAGAAATATTCACTTTTTCCCGTCACTTTCTTGATATAAATGCCCCCCCCCCCTTTCCTATCAAGCCTGGATGACGAATATAGACGTACGTGTAAAGACCTAAATGTATGTAATGTAAACATCGATTTTGCTGTGTCAGTTATATTTAAGTACATGTATAGGTATATAGACATAAAGGTTAAATGAATGAATGTCAATATACAGATACAACACATACAGTGAACCCAAGTTTATCAACTAGTAAATCTATAGCACCCATTATTATTGCAGTGTGGTCAAAAAATCCAATAAGTCTAAATTGAAAATAGGCCTACCTTGGATTCCATTTGTAAAGAACTGCTTTAGAAACTAGATTAAACTGCACATACTGATACTATTAAAGGACACATAGCAAAATATGTTCCGAATATGGTCCTAAAACACCCTTTCATATTATTCCCCCTATTTGTATTTCACACGGTAAATACTATTCTAAACGATAAACCTTTTTATAAACGATAAATCCTATTTTACTCGATAAACCCAGTTTTCTGCAATGATACAATTTGAATTCAAGGCAAATACTGTGTACTGAACCCGGGATTGCTATGGTGACGTAAATTTGTTAGTCTTCTGAAGCTCCGTTATCTTTAACGATCCGTTAACTTTAACGATCCGTTAACTTTAACGGACATATCTTGGTAACGTGTTGTTTGTTAACTTTCCGTTAAATTTACTACAGAAAACACTATAGAATACTTTATTTTTTATATTAGCATAAATCTGTAGTAAAAATTTGCACCACAGAATGTTCAGGGCCTTTATTTCCAGCAACAATCTTTCTCTCTGTTAAAGTTAACGGATCGTTTAAGATAATGGAGCTTTGAGCAACCGGCCCCTGAATACACCGTTCTAGGGCGTCCACTGAAAGCAGATCTATATGATTGTTAATATCTTGATCCTTGATCACAAAATACTTCCAAAACAGTGTTTGTCACGTAATAGATATAGGGTGTAATGTCTCGTTAACCCAAGTTGAGCTCTGAACGTCGGTCTCATTACACTCACCCTGAGCGTTCAGGGAACCGTCCCATTCAATCAATGTCGAAAATAATTGAAACCCCAGTCAATTTTACTAGGCAACTTTTCACTGCCAAACGATGGGGTGTCAATCCGTGTGGGCGCCTGTACAATGTAAACGAACATCTTAGTGAGTAAATAAGACCTTGCTTACTTCGGTAGAGACAGTATGAGCGACACAACACGCTGTTAAAAATACGTCCCCTCCCATCAAGTTACATTTCCTCGCCATGGCACTCTAACTGCAGGTCAACGTCCATATTCACGAATGTCGATCATACAAGACGAAACGCAATGTACAGGCGTTACATTGTACAGGCTTTCACACGGATTGACACCCCGTCGGTTAGCAGTGAAAAGTTGTCCAGCAAAATTTCGACATTGATTGAATGGGACAATCCCTGAACGTTCAGGGTGAGTGTAATGAGACCGACGTTTAGAGCTGAACTACGTTAACACAGGATGTCCCACTGTTCTGCCCCGACTGGGCGATGAAGACGGACATACGCCGCGCCATACAGTGTGCCATGAGGTAATTTCTTTCAAGACAGCGGCACTAAAGAATGGTCTTATATCGAATTTCAACTGCAAATAGTTCTTTTATGTGTACGGGACCTTGATTTTGCGCCCAAACCTTGTTAGGTATAACCGCCGACAAAGGGGAACCACGCCGGAAAATCCCTATGATATGTCTAGGCCTACACGGGGATCGGCGGTTATACCTAACAAGGTCTGGGCGCAAAATCAAGGTCCAGCGAGTCAACGTCTTACTTACTGTTCTACCGCGGACCCCTAGCTCAAGAAGAAGCTTTATAGAATACATTATAAATATATAACATCTCATCAATGTTTCACTTTTGTATATTAAACATTCCCAACTTTCAGTTTGTCTACGTCCATCAAATTAATAATCAACAATGGAGAGACTTCAGAGTTTATCAGACTTTATTAACAAGGACAACCATTGGCTGGTTGTAGCTGGTACCGGAACTGTTCTTATTGGTGGAATAACTGCTTATAAACTTTTAACAAAACGGTAACTTTGATTGATTTTAATGTATTGACACGTTGGGATGGCGATGTTCGCGATACGCCCCTTAGACAAGCATGTTAGTCAACTTAGTTTCTTCGTCGAGAACGTAGTGATTTCCTTTGCTTTCTAACTTCTTCAGGGGAAACTGTAGCGTATTTAGCGAAAAAGGCCCATTATATGGAACTCCCGTTTATCGTATTGGAGGCTGGGGGGGGGGGGGGAAAGTAGTTTTATGTGTAGCCTACCCCTTCCTATGATCGCTATATTGTGGTTAAGTTTAAATCAAGCTGGCATGTTAAATCCTGGAGTGATCAAATACGTTCGTGTAAGTGAAACCAGCCTTGAAATATGCAGTGAAACTAAATCTGAATGACTATTTTGATGATACTTTGATTGACAGTTTAAGCCCCCCCCCCAACCACCCCGTTTGTCTCCCAGACCCACACACAATACACACACTTAAACTGTTTACCCGAAACTATTGTATCCCTACCTCACCCGTTCAATGGAATTAGATACCACCGACATAACTGTATGTACAGCCATACAACGTAGATGAAAAATTATAAATATATTTCTAAACCAACGCCTTTTAGTTTGGCATACCATTGTTTTGAATATATTTCAGAAAAAAGAAAAGTTGGCCCAAAGATACAGTTGTATTACATTCATTTGATAAAGGCATCTGGGATTTGAGTTTAACGCCATTTGCCGTTAAACTAGAAACATATTTCCGATTGGCTGATATTCCTTACATTGTAAGTATCTTAATTATAACTGGTTGGTTGATATTGCTAATATTATAGATAAACGTAGACCTATTTTTATTGGTTGATATTAATAGTAAAACTTATAGGATAATACTCCATTTATAATTTGTCTAATTCGGCACTGGTGATTTTCTTGCCGAAGTAAGTAACAGTTTATGTCGGCTCCAGCTTTCATAATTTGATAGACATGATTTGGAACAACTAGACTCCTAACCCCAATCAATGCACCTGTCGCCAGCGTAGACTGCGCTTCCCCTTAAATTCCTAACGATCAAGTGTGCTTCCCTGTTGATTCCCCACGATAGCAGGGCCTATATTAAGGATTATTTGACGAGGCACGGTCTCCGTGTCAATATGGGGGGGGGGGGCTCGCTCCCCCCGGCTCCGAGAAAAAATTTCAAAATTCGACCGCCAGAACCACCATTTCCGAGTAGAAAGTGATCAGTTCAATGTAGCTGCTTAGCTTTCAGAAATTGTGACCAAACGGATCATGAACTGTGAACAAAACAATCGGATAAAACTCACCAGAAGTAAACTTTTTAATTCCAGAATTATCATCACAGTACTAATTACACTTTTAATACCAAAGAATTGACTGACAGATGTATGAATATCCGACCGCTTGTCAGGGCATCGGATGTTCAAAGAAAAGTCCAAAATATATTCAAAGAATCAGCCTAGGGCCCGTATTTTCGATGCTATTTCGGAGAAAAGAAGGGTCTGTAACTTCTCTTGTGATATGGATAAAACAAACTGTTATTATATCGCATAATGAAAATGGGCGGTAACCGCCCATTCCATAGGCGGTAACAGTACAATATGTCTTAATCACTATCAGAAGAGGCGTTATGACGACTTGAGTTTTTGTAATCGCTTCAAAAATGTCTTTGTTACTTTCCGTCTTAGGATATTCAAAGAATCAGCCTTGGGTCCGTATTTTCGAAGCGATTTTCAAAAACGCAAGTCAATGCGAAGGACCGCCGCGAAAGAAACAACCAGTGAACCATGCTTCTGAAACAGAAAGCGAAAGTGAAGAAAAATAATGAGACTGAATAACAAGTCTAATGACGTGAATCACAATGACTGCTGATGTCGCACTTGCTCATTGCATGATCGCACATTATACAAGTACACACTCAGATTAACAAAGATATACACACCTTTTTCAGAGCACGGATTTAGATTTTCAAACCACGGATTTTTCATCCCGAGGCACGTCCGTGCCTGTAGGCACGTTAAAATAGGCCCTGCACGATAGTGATCGATTGCGCACACCAGTAATTCCTAACGAAGGGCCGACTGTTCTTCCCTTTAATTCCCCACAAGTTTTGATTCCGCTTTCCTGTAATTCCTCGCCATGGATCGATTAGGCTTCACTTTTAATGCACCTCTATGGCTTAGATGTGCTTTTCTAAAAGTCCCCGCCAAGGGTCGATGGCGCTTCCCCTTTAATCTCCGCTGGAGATTTATTGCGCTTTTTCTCAGTTAAATTCGAACTAACTGCATTGTATTTTATTTATATTTGCCTACAGAACAACCCAACCCGTCAGCAATCAACCAAGAAGAAAATACCATGGATTGAGTATAATGGTGAAGCTGTGGCTGATTCTGATTTTATTATAGAATATATCAATAAAAAGTTAGCCTTAGATCTCAATATGCATTTAACACAGACAGAAAGAGCTATAGGACGGGCTTTCTCTAAAATGATGGAAGACAATACTTATTGGTATGTATCAGTAAATGTGTTTGGCTATAATCACCTTCATTAAATAGAGATATTTGATGGCTCATTGAAAAAGACATTGGCTCGCTAACCTGGACGTTGCGTCTTCGAACTCAGCCAAGGGACAACGTATAATAGTTCGGATGGGACGAAAAAGCAATGCCATTGTACGCATTGGCGTGCACGTAAAGATCCCTTGCCAGATGGAATTCGATATAAGAGTGGGTCGTAGCTGTCTGAGTATTATTTCTCTTGCGAATGCCCGTCTTCATTAGTTGAGTCGGAGAAGTACCTGACAAGGAGAGCTGTCTAGTTTTTTGTAAGGGACCAAAAACTAAGGCCACATGTACACAGAATGCAGGATGCCCGTCTTCATTAGCCCAGATGGAGTAGAACCGCAAGACATTATATAACCCAGACTCCCTCTCTCCCTCCCCCCCTCTCTCTCTCGTTTTTTTAGAGATGCAACCTCCACAATATTGTATAGTTTACAAGAAATTATCGAGGACCAGTCACGTTAATATAGTCATGAGTTATGGTTGATGTTTTCAGGACGATGGTGATGTCAAGGTGGTATCATGATATATATAAAGTTGATCCTCCTGGTCTTGGTTTGATAGGCAGCTGGCTTCTGCCTATTTTTGCTCGAATGGTATATAAACAGGGATGGCAGCAAGGTATGGGTAGACACAGTCGTGATAAACTTATACATATCATGGAGGAAGATTTAAAGGCGATTTCTCTGTTTTTAGGTAATGACAACAGTACAAAAAATGCTCTTATGGTACGCTATAAATAGTACAAGTTAAACCAGGGTGTGTACTATGAAGGAAATTCGTCATTTCCAGTGTTGACTGTGACTGGTATACTTAAAGTAACCAAGTCTCTAACTCACTATCATCAAAAATTTTCAACTTTGAAAACACGAATTATTTGTTAATTTAAATCAACATTGATGCTGTGATTTTGCCGGGAAAAGATAGGCTTCTGATATCCAATATTTAAGACAAAATAAACATTTTACCATTGGTACACGAATCGTGTAACATAATGCATTTCAGCCCCAGTTCTAGAAAGAGACTCGGGAAACGAATCGTGTACCATAATGCATTTCAGCCCCAGTTCTAGAAAGAGACTCGGAAACGAGGCTAGACACATTGCACCAAATCAAACGGCGTATGTAGACTGGAAATTTGAATTCGATTGAGATTGATGGCTTATTTCGTGGAACATAACTGATTTGAAATTAGAGTAAAAACGGAAACCATTGAATGTAAATCATTTTATATACATTCATATTACAGTATTATATGTGTTGCGACCCACTTCTGTCAATATCTAGGTCCCAAATGTTAGTGATTTAGCTCCTTTAACCTCTAGTTTTCGCCCCACTTTGCCAGCCCCTGTCTTCAGGACATTGATTCTAATATATTTGATAGGTCTAGCCTTTGTCATAAATTGAAAGTTGAAATCTTAATATAGATTTGAGCTAGCTAATGAAAAGGCAGCAACCGAAAAATATTGTAAGTTAATATAAAGGAGGAACAACTTGTCTAGGTCAACTCCTTGATCGAACCCCGGTCAACCTCCTTGGATATCGCGATGGTTAATTTATTGGGTTTTTTTTAATAGATAAAAAGAAGTTTTTGTTTGGAGAGAAACCATGTGAAGTTGATTGTGCTGTATTTGGTCAGTTATCACAGTTTTGTTGGCATATGCCTGGTTTATACGGCGAGACATTAATACATGGTGAGTCAATTATTGCCCCAAGAAATTATCTTCCATCCGATCCACCACGACACACAATTTAAAAGTTTGACTTCGTTGTTGAACCCCATTGAAAGAACACGTGATTGAATTTTAGGTCACACATACTCGAAACTGTATGTGTCATATTTCCCTTCGTTTTACAATCACGACAAGATGAATTCCATTGCTTTGGAAAAGATGGATGGGGCCTACATAATCAGGGTTCCTTATGTTTGGTGATCGACAGTAAACTCATAATATGTGGAATGAGACCAAATAAACATCTTGAATTCTGAATTACATGTACTGAAATAATTACCTCTACCGATTAGTCACGTAGATAACGTTGCCTCTGGGTTGTTCGTATTAACTTTAGGAAGAAAATTATGAATGGCACTTGAACTATTTATGGGAATATTTACTGGATCAACAACATTAAGTGCTGTGGTAGGGAAATCCGTGTCCGACTCGAAAATACACTAGCTTAGACTTACCCTTAGACTGTGTGTGAAATTAAACCCTACATTGCCGTTAAATGCCTTTATGTTCTTATTTTCAGAGAAATACCCTAATCTAAAGGAATATTGCTTTCGAATGAAGAAAGCGCTCTGGCCAGACCTGGGGACAAATGCCAGAAGCAAACTGGAGAAAAAATCAACATGAACTGAAATTGTGATACTCGACAACATTTTGTAGATTTGTTATCATTGAAGGGCTTTTCCACTAATATTATGTTTACATGTACATTAGTTATTGCGAATTAAGATTTTAATTAAGATAAAGTTTGATATATCACATTTATAAAACAAGCCAGGCTTATAACTCAAATGAATCGCTAATTTTTGACGCCATATCTCAATCTGCGGATATCAACTTTTTAAAAAGGAATGTCATAAAATTCAGAAGAATCAATAGTGAAACATGTATTAATTTTACACACATCAAAGGCAGTTTTACTTTAATTCGTATAAACTAATGCAACACTTGTCTCGTACACACTACCGAACTTACTTTCGGTTAATGCGGCAACCGGCAGACCTAGAAAGATTTTAAAAATTTGATGTAATGTTAACACATGGTACAATTTTATGGATACATAATTACTGGGTTTGATACTAAGCGACGTTTCGACGAGAATACTCTCGTCATAATAGAGCAGGAGCCCGAGGAGGTTAAACCTAGCTCAAAAGCTAACCAATTTATATATGCGTCACTAGGTTCCCTATGGGTCACTGTCACAGGATATGAACATCTGCCGCGCCCGTTGTGGTGGGTGTGGTCAAGAGGGGTAAAAGAATTGGATCCAAAAACTAAGCTAGACTAGCTCGTTTATTAACCACGTAAAGCTTGTTGCAAAATGTCAAGCGTATCAAAATGTATTGAGAATGCCCACTGCAGTGAGGTGTGTCCGCCAGACTAAATAAACAGGTAGCCAAAAACTAGACTAGCTCATTAACTAACCTCATGAAACTTGATGCAAAATGTTTCGCATATCCACATGTATCACGAAAAACCGATGCCAGACATTTTCAGTGGTGGGGTACCCCACTAGACACCACTAATTGCCGCACCCTCAGAGCTAGAGCTAAGCTAGACTAGCTCATTTACTAACCGTAGGGAACTTGTTGCAAAATTGTTTTTGTTTTTTTTTTAAAATATCAAATTATTAAAGCTAACAAAGTAGCATAAATACATGTTATCTTAGAAATCGAGATAGCACATAATATTTAGTAATTATCGAAACATACACACCGCGTGTGTTAAAAATATAAAACAAAAAAACAATATTTGATAAGTTTAACAAGATTTGTTTGATTCAATACAAACAACACAAACTTGTGTTAATTTATTAGAAAACAGCACAAACGTGTCGATTTATAAGAAACAACACAGTCCTTAGTTTTATAATTCTAACAAAAGTACTTGTGTTGATCGGCAACACAAGAGGTTTTTTCATTGTAGGATAAACTATCAATGTTCGAGCAAAATAAATAGAAAATAGAGCATGATATTTTCCAGTGGCGATGGGGCGTATTTTCTAATATTCGAAAAGGCCATAATGACATACTTGGTGTCAAGGGACAATAAAGTGTTTTTCGAACACTGTAGAAATTCATGTGACTTTCAAAGATAACGACATCTTCACGTCTCCATAATTTTCAAACATATACCGTGACATATAATATGCTAATAACCTTTCACACAACCAAACATATAGCGTGATTCAGATATGACTGTGATCAAATTTACCATATTTCACGCAATCTAACCCCCCCGTCTACAGCAATATAAATATTAATGTGTGGGTGTCCTAATGGAACCCTTGATTCTCCTGCAAAACTAGAGGTCATCCATATCCATATTTAACGAACTTCGGATTCAGTTCAATCTTTTTCATCGACCTGAAGAAGTTTTTGTATCCGGGGATCACATGAGAGCTAAATAAATTTTTTGACTGAATAAGTTGAAAACCCTGTGAACAAAGCCATACACGAAACATGAGAACCAAATTCAATTTTTTGACTGAATACATTGAATGTGTTATATTATTATGATAAGAAGTGTGGGAGTGTGTTGTGAGGGAGGGTTCAGGGGTGGAAACTCGTAGTACACCAGCATTCTATACCACGTGCATGTGAAATAAGTATTATAATTGGGTCATAATAACCCTGTATATGTAAGCTTACATCATATAAGATACAAGTAGTTTACCCAAAATAAACCATTCCTTTCAGGCCCAGTGAATCACAATCTTGACAAACAATCTATGCAGGATGAACACTCTTACTTCACGAGCACTCTAAACCAAAATTATGCCTTTTCTTAGAAATTACAAGGAAGTATATTATTTATCTGAAGGACACAGGCACAGATAGATAATTATGAAATCCTGCTCCCGCACCTCCTCTGTTCTTACACTGTATGATAAAGGGGGCTTGTTGATGCCAAAGGCATAGATTGTTAAATAATAATAATATATTTACTTTAATTACATAGATTCCTGATAAAACAAATACCTTATGTGTACAAGGGACATCAGATTTATATCCCGTCCGTGCCATACCATACCACACGAATGATGGAAAACTAGGATAACTGTCTTGGATCAAACCTTTTGGTTATATTTTACAATGTACAGAAAACATTATTATAGTTATAGGGAATACCCCCATCCTCATAGGTTCCTTTACGTGTATACTTGTGTGTGCACGGGACATCAGATAATGAGCGATAAGACTCCATTCGGCTAGTTTTGATTTACATGCCAACCCATCTAACATTTTCTCTGGGTCCTCCGGTTTCCACCAACTGCTAAAGACCCCTACGTGCAAGCCAGTTATTGAAATAAAATTAATCAATATGTTAGTCCCATTATTACCTAGTTTTATGAAGTAGATGATTTGTTGTTTTTATACCTAATACACCTAATATACACCAACTGAATATGTCGATTAGATCGATTTGTTTTAATTATCGATATTTGATTTTTTGTAATATGTGGGTCGTGACAAGGAAAAGGGCGTAGTCCCGTTTACAAATTCTTTTCGCACATGTACCAAAACCCCCTGACAGTTGGAATTGGAATTGGTTCCTTTATAGCCCGGATGAAACATTAACGTAGGACGTTAAACCTAATTTAATTTCATTTATTAAATGGTGAAAATATCCAAATGTATCAGAGCCTCAAGTTACAATGGTTAGCACGTACGCGCTGTATCGCAAAGCCTGTCATTGAGTAAACTGGCGTGGTTTCGAATCCTTGATTGTTTGCGACAATGATTCGGGTCGCCTGTCCAACCTCGTGGGGTTTTCCTGGTCCTCTGGTTTCCTCCCACTGCTAAAGACTCCCAATAAAGCAAGCGAATTATTGAAATAAAAACAAACCATATATTAATCCCGAAATGACCTATTTTGTGTCGAGTGGACATTAAACCACTCCTCTCTCCCTCTCTCCTCCCCCTCTCTCTCTCTCTCTCTCTCTCTCTCTCTCTCTATTTTGGGGTTTATTGAGTTATATGATATGAAGTAAGGTTTCTGTATTTTGGGGTGTATTGTCGTTATGTGATAGAAACGTTTCTGTAATTTACCAACCCGAGTGTATTTTAATCGTAGTTTCTGTATTTTTTCACCATGCGTGTTTTTTTTTCTTACTTTATGTATATATATATATAATATGTTGGTAGGATGGGTATAGCATGGTAATAATGGTGATGATAATGTTGTGTTAATTAAAGGGCAGTTTTGGGGATAAAACTGCTTAATTTTGTGTTAAAATCCCTTAAAATATTCGAGTCAAGGGCCGAGCAACTACTTTAGTAATTATGATACGTTTTCAAGCGACTTAAATCCGTCAGTCTTCATCTGGAATTTGAGACCGATGCCCCAAGGTGTATTTTGTGGTATCTGGATAAAACCAAACATTTTTTTTATAAAAATAATGTGTAGTTGAAATTTGCCTTTCTTTATCAAGTTCGGCACGTGGGTTATTCACTGCATAACCCTCTCAAGTAACCGTAATCGGTTGTAAGGTCACCCAACGAAACAATTGACCCCGAAATCTTAAAAGGGTTACGTGTCCGGATAAACAGTTTTGGCGTTCACGTCCATACGACTCAATATTTTGAGTTGAAATTTTAAGACAAGGTAAATACACCATTCCCCTATATTTTGGCGTCTTATTTTCATACATTCTCAGACTTTTATTTTTGAGCCTCTGTTTAATTCGGGATTGTCCCTTTAAGTGTATAAACGTGTTGGACAGGTATATAACATGTAGATACAGGTAAATAAAGATATTTATAGTAAAACAGTGTTTCATTCGATGATTAATCATCAACCATTATAAAAATATTAACCCTTGTGCGTATACAAAGGATATTTCTGGTCCCCACGGCCATATCCTTAATGTTTGTGAGGAACTGGTTCATAATTGTCTAGCGAGAATTTTATACATTGTCAGCTAATTAATGTCGAGTATAATGCTGCACATAGAATGGACGCTAGGCAGTGACAACATTCATGATTTGACAAGAAACTTCCAGTATTACATTATCGGACAAAGGGGCTCTTTTGGACCCACCTCCCCTTTCCTTTCAACATTTTGCTGGTTACAACTGTCTTATCTGTTCTGCACTCGGTGCTAGCTTTGTATTTGGAATCTTTCGTACTAATAACACTGTTTTGTCCATTCTAGTAATCTAGATCTGAAAGCAAATGTATTCTACCAACCCCATCAAAAAACGATTCTACAATGGAATGACAATAATTAAGTAATTTGTGGATTTTTATGGTTTCAAAAATACCCTAAAATTCACATCGTCACTGTTACTACATCAAATATTTCTTTATTACTCTGATTGATTATTATTCAGTCTTTATTTGACGCTGTAGTTTGATCATATTTGAATAAAATTATGCATCCAAAAACCTTTTTATTTTTGGGGTCTTAGATTACCCCTTGTTGTCGACAATGTTTTTCGTGCGACGTGACCGCACAAGGGTTAATAGCGGATCATCAACTCTGAAATCTGTGACACTAGTTAGGTTACAGTAGCTTACAGCACGTCTTTATAAAGCTTACTGCGAACCCACAGTGACCCTGCGCAGTTCCAAGTTCTTTCAAAGAACCTCCGATGTCGCTGCCGCTGCGCTCTCAATACGCCCATTGAATACGGGCGGCCTGTGTAACAATAGAATCTCCTTCGACAACAGCAGTAGTCTACTTGAAAACCTGCTACACTTACCCATTTAACAAATAGCGTAGCCAGAAAACGACTATACGCCCTTCAACTACTTTGTGGAGGTTGGTTTTCAGGTTTTCAATACCAGGGGCAAAAACTAAGGATACAATTGGTGAGCGGGTCTTAACAGGACCATACGAAGATTGGAGAAAAGAACTCTGGCCTGTAGAGTGTTTTTTTTTTAGAATTTCAGGGGACATGACCTAGGGCAGCTATGAAATTCGACGGATGGCCGTTGGAACTAGCTAAACAACCACAGTTGTCGGGCGAAGGGATCTACAATATACTACCAAATTCAATAAGGATGTATAAAGATTCTCTGTGAACCATGTTAATGTCATATTCCCCAGAAAACCAGGATTAAAGATAATTTAGCTAACGACATCCTCTGTGTTTTATTATTTACGTGATTCAACGCACACTATTGGCTATCTCTGACCACGAGATTAAATGTTTGCAATTTTTTTTTTGAGTTTTCATGAATTTCTCCGGAAAATAGACAGTTATAAAACCAACGGATGCATTGTACATAATAGCTCACGGTATATAAACGTCGTATTGGTAAATGTTACTGGGGAAATGTTTGACTGCCAATGAGTCTAAAGGCGAATTTAGCAAGTTTACATTTTTATTGAAAGAGTGATAACTTTCGATCATTTTCAGCATAATATTCATGATACAAGAATGGTTGCGCATTCACCTTCAGTGCAAATGATCCCATTTGACCTTTGACCCCGAATATCTCGAAAACGCCCCAACAGCGGACTGATTACCATTCGGCAACGTATTCAACGCAAAATTTTACTCCAGAAAAGTTTAGTCTGCTTTTGTGTCCATTTGGTGGACCCCCCCCCCCCCGCACTGAGCCTCTAGACTACAAGGTTATGGACCCTGTAGAGGTCACAATCTTAATTCAATTTTGATGAAACTTGAAATGCATATTTATAATCTAAAGATCTTGGTTCCTTTTGATATTTGCGCATATCAAATTGTAACTTAATGAATTATGGCCATTGATTGTAGGAAAATCACCTTTGGTATTGCTTGTTCTCTTTCCATCTCTCGAAAATGTGGGCGTATCCTGTCTGGCAGTGCCAGCTTACTATCTTTAAATTAAGTGTACATGTTTAAGAACTTCATTGATATAGTATTAACAAGAAACTGAAGACAGTTGGATCACTGTTCAGTCTGTTCACAAAACTTGATTAAAGAAAAAAGATTGACTGTAGAATTTCCTACATAAAACATTATAAAAAAAAGTCTGTAGAACACTATTGTATTTTACTGTAGAAATGTTATCATAAATTATAGGATAAGCACTACGTACAGAAACTGTAAAATATTAAGAGCCGTTATTTCCGACAGCCCTCCACCCCTGTTACAACCCTTATTGTTATCACAACCCCTATTGTAATAAATGTAATAATTGAACTAAAATTTCAATATTGTTATACCAATCCCTATTATAATAAATGTAATAATTGTAGTACAATTTTACTTAACCCAAATTGTAATATTACCCCTTGTTGTAATAATTGTAATTCATGTATTTTACCAAACAATAAATTCGACATCTAAATTAAAAGATATATTATGCAAGAGGTAAATCTGATTATTGCAAGTCTTAATATAGGCTTCAGATGTTATAGAAATTATACATTAGATCTTTATTTAAACAACAAGTCCAAAATCAACACTGTAGACCCACGGATGGCTCGGCTAGAGCTTGTATTTAAATATAATTTCACTGATTGATTTAATCAAATATGTGGCATATAGGTCCAATGGGCCGGGTGTTAGTATCTTATATTAATTTTGACAAGTCTTCTTTGTATACAGTGACCGATTGAGATCTTCTAATTCTTACTGAACAAATCCCGGATATAAGCGAAGATACTCCCCAGTCAGAACCCGGAAGTACACCAACACCGGTGCCCCAGCCAGAACCTAGTTTTTTCTGCAACACGAACCCTGCAGCCAGAGCTCAGTTCTACTGCAACACCAGTCTGGTAGCCAGAATCAAGTTCCTTTGCGACCACGTCATTTGAGCCAGAGCCCAGTTCTACTGCATAACCAGTCCGACAGCCAGAATCCAGTTCTATTGCAACCTCGGCTGAGACTCGGGAGCCAGAGCCTTGTTTAATTGCAACACCAGTCCGGAAGCCGGAATACAGTTCTACTCCAGCACCAGTGTTGGCTCAGCCAGGACCGAGTTACCATTATGTATCACCTGCTGATATTGTTCCACTTCCAAAAGCTGGTCCACTAATAGAGGTCGCAAGAGAGGGGATACAAAGATACTAACTGATACTCCAGTGCGTAATAGCATAGCGGACGCACTAGCTGTGAGGCACGCTAAGTTACGAAAGGCAAATCCACCAGTCAAACAGGGAGCTAAAAAGTCCTTATTCAAAACCCGAGCAAGGAAATCTCCCACTCCATCATCTTCATCAGAGAGTGACACTGAAGATGTGCCATTCATGGAAAGTAGTGAAAACAATAATGATGAGCCAGATTATGAAGTCATTGAAGGTGATTTTGCTGTTGTAAAGTTTGTGTCGGCCAAATCACGCATTGTGCATTATATTGCGCGGGTTAGTATTATTGATGGAGACGAGTGTAAAGGTGTTTTCTTGCAAGGTGAATTTAACCGTAATCAGACCATGCCCACATTTATGATTAATAATAAAAATGAAGGAGGATACCCTAAAACTGATATAGTTAAGAAGCTACCTGACCCTATACAGCTTGGTGGCACAGCCCATCGACCAGGAAAATTGACATTTCCTTGTGACTTTACACGATGGGATTTCCACTCGTCCCTCTATTGAGCCTTTCGTGTATTTCGTCTCTTTATTGAGCCTATGCTGTTCTTAATACTTAATAATGTTTTTTTTTATCAGTTTTGAATTAAATTGTTCACATTTTTCTTCACTTTGTTTGTTGTTATATATCTGTCCTAAGTCTCCCATTCAGTGGCCAAACTGTCCTCTGCTATGGCCAAGGGAGGGTTGGGCCGTGGTGACACCTTTCATAAATCACCTTCCCTTTCCACACGCATGCCTTCAGTCGGAATCAGCTGACATATAGTGTATTATTATGTTGGTTTGTACTTGTCATAACCTCTGGAACGAGCACCGTCATGAATAGAGACAACACAATACCTCAAAATGTAAAAAGTGACCCAACTCTTCCAAGCCTCCCCTAAGCACTTTCAAATGCAACTTGGATTTAAACATATTTTCGAACCCTCTGCACAAGTAGGATAGGTTGTAATGGATAATTTACACAACAGGTAGGACACTTAAACATCTTGTAGTTAGTATAAGGCTATTTTTTTTCTGGACCTGCCCAGCTAGCGAGAGTGTTATTGTCACTTTAAAGCTGACCATTCTATTTTGATAATGAGTGTCCAATTTACAAGTATTTAATTTTCTGACCACAGTTCAAAAATTAATCATTATACATCATTAATCAATTTGGTTGTTATTCGTGATTGATAAATTAAACACTTCTAAAATGGACACTCATTAACAAAATTAAATTGTCGGCTTTAAACTGGACAGAAGAACAAATTAAGGATTTATGGTGATTTTAAACAGTTTTTACTTTTTTTAAAACAAAGATTTGATATTAAACGAATGTGTAAGAAATTAGTACTAGATACACAAGATTAAAGTTACATTATTCAAAATATAGATAAGAACTAGCCATTCTTGCTATACTTGTTCGAAAGTAGTTGATGTAAAATGAATAATTTAAAAATTTCATTCAAATTACTCTATTGCAAGCGAAGATATTGGCATTTGAAGATTTGGCCGACGTGTGCAATAATTTCAACCACGGTCCTGGTTGATCAAAGCTAAGACTCGAAGCTTCTAGGCGCGCCATATTTGATTTATCACTGAAACGTTTTAATCTGTTTAATATCGGAGCACGCTGATGCCATCCAAAGTTGATTAAGGCCTGGATCAGTTAATTAATGTCTAATTAATACTTTAGAAAACATTTCATGCCCGAGTAAAGACCTGCACTAGGCAGATTTATCTCTTGAATAATGCATGTTTAAATGAAACCCAGGTTACAGGGATACTGCATTGTCTAAATTCATGCTGTCAACCTGTCAGACAAGCAGAATTTGACTAAATATTTAGAATTAGATCTTCACTAACATTTTGCTCTTGACGGATTGATAAATGTATAACCAGTGGAATCTGCAATCCAAAAGACTCTTAATAGTAAAAACATTTTAAAAAATTCAATAAGACAATACAAATCATAGATTAAAATATAAAGATCTAAGCTTCTTTATAGAATCTGTCACTGCAAGTTATTTACACAAAAAACTAATACATATATACATGTAGCGAACGTAACTCGCTAGGAAATAAAGATTAAAATCATAACAATTAAAACCAAATGTAGCTGATGAACACCATTTGCACACACTCCAGGTGAAGGTGTAATGAAACCAATAAAGTTTCATCACTCTCACTCAAAAAGGACCAAATTAGAAAATGATCAATTTCGAACTCCATCAAGGCATTCACTAAACCTTCGAAAGGTAGAATATTCTCTAGCTCAATTACAAAGCAGAGTTATTGTTTACAATAAAGTGACAGACTGACAGACCTATTTTAACAGTCTGCTACATTCTTTTAAAGGCAGGGGACACAAAAACATGCAATTCGTTTTAGCAATATTGGGAATATGAAGATTTCTAAATATTGTCGAAAATATTTTCAATAACCAATTTAACAATATTGGAAAAAGATAAATTGCCAGGCAACCAAACATAAGCCCATAGTAGCTAAGTTGTCCAGACCGTCTCAAGGCCTTAATGATGTGCATAAATCTAAAGTTAATTGGATATTAACTTTAGTCTCTAGAGCATCCACAAGACTCTTCAAAGTAACCAAGGGCAATAACTCTGGCATTATTTTTTGGAAATCCTTGAAAATCAACATGATTCTTCGTCTCATTGACCTTAAGTGTATAAATTTAAAGTCAAATCAGATATTAAATTTAGCCTATAGACCATCCCCAACATTTTTCACAATGATCAAGGCCCTAAACTCTGGTAGTAATTATCGTAGGTGTCATCTGCTCATGACCTTAAACGATGTCTATAAATTTAAAGTCAATTGGATATTAACTTCAGCCTCTAGAGCGTCCACAAGATTTTTCAAAGTGACCAAGGGCCATAACTCATGGGACTAATTATCAAAAATCCTTGGAAATTAATAGTCTTTAATAGGATATTAACATTAGCCTCTAGTGCATAAAATTGTTGACCAGAGACAGGGGTGGCGAACGAAATGACCACATTTAATGTGGGTGTATAAAAAAATGTGGTTCTCAGACAACTGTGTCAAAATATTATAAATGAGTAATCGAAATCAACCTATGGTCCGATTTTCCCGCCACCAGTGGCATCAATATTGGAAATGTACTAAATATGTAAACATGTGATCATTTTACAAGGTTGTTAATGTCAGAAATTGATTCTGCACATTCGTTAACATATATATTGACACCAAACACTACCACTTAATCAAAATCTGCACATCGTCTCATTTTACCGCCAAAAATACCCGCCATCTTGGTAATATGCTAGGTATATGAATATTTGATTATTTTACAAGGTTGTAAATGCTAGGAATGGAATCTGTGACCCCGAAATATGTATGTTGACACCAAACACTACTACTTAATCGAAATCAACACATTGACCGATTTTCCCGACAAAAATGGTCGCCATCTTTGAAATATCATTATGAAATGATTGAAAACAATCTAAAGTATAGTCATTAACCCTGCCAATATTAATACATTGTCAAATCACAGTTTATATGTCGATAACATTATAAATAAGATGAAAAGAATAACATAAGTTGGAATATTATCGCAAAATGGCACCGTCAAATAATGGCCCCCAATACTATGAAGAACTACTCAGAAAAAATGTCAACATTGTTTTTTTGTAATCAAGCATCAAAACCTACAAAATAAAGCTTATTCAATGATTTCTACCCGAAAAGCCGACGGATGGGAATTATGTTACAAACCCTATCCCACTAATAATAGCAGTAACTAAACTATCCAGCTTATCATCAATTAAAATACTGTACATGTATTTTTGTGAAATGGATATATCATTCTTTGTGACGTCTACAAATGGTGCGTTTAGAAACGCTGTATAAATTTGCAATTTGGGCCAATTTAAAATTGTTATCAACTAAGTATTGTAACTGTTCTTGTGGAAAAAATAACTTTGGCGGACCAACTATTTCCGACGAAACATGTTACTCTCGGTCGTGTCCTAGTTGTCTTGTTTGCAAATTTATTGCATCGTTTCATAACTTTAAAGCTTTTCTTAATGGTAGTGTATAATCCGAAGATCGAAGATCGCAGACCTCAACTATAATCCGCAGACCCCCTATACTATATTCCGCAGACCCCAACTATAATCCGCAGACCCCTATACTATATTTCGCAGACCCCAACTATAATCCGCAGACCCCCTATACTATATTCCGCAGACCCAACTATATTCCGCAGACCCCCTATACTATATTCCGCAGACCCCAACTATAATCCGCAGACCCCCTATACTATATTCCGCAGACCCCAACTATAATCCGCAGACCCCCTATACTATATTCCGCAGACCCCAACTATAATCCGCAGACCCCCTATACTATATTCCGCAGACCCCAACTATAATCCGCAGACCCCCTATACTATATTCCGCAGACCCCAACTATAATCCGCAGACCCCCTATACTATATTCCGCAGACCCCAACTATAATCCGCAGACCCCCTATACTATATTCCGCAGACCCCAACTATAATCCGCAGACCCCCTTTAAAGCTTCAATTTTTTTAATTTTTCACACTTTCAGAATTCCTAATACAATGTTGCAAGGTCACAGTAATTTGACTTTTATGTCCAAAGCTTTGAATTCGATTGATCTTTGACTTCAAAGAACTGACTCGGCATTACTGTCAAATTACTGTGACCTTGCAACATTGTATTAGGAATTCTGAAAGTGTGAAAAATTAAAAAAATTGAAGCTTTAAAGGGGGTCTGCGGAATATAGTATAGGGGGTCTGCGGATTATAGTTGGGGTCTGCGGAATATAGTATAGGGGGTCTGCGGACTATAGTTGGGGTCTGCGGAATATAGTATAGGGGGTCTGCGGATTATAGTTGGGGTCTGCGGAATATAGTATAGGGGGTCTGCGGATTATAGTTGGGGTCTGCGGAATATAGTATAGTGGGTCTGCGGAATATAGTTGGGTCTGCGGAATATAGTATAGGGGGTCTGCGGATTATAGTTGGGGTCTGCGGAATATAGTAAAGGGGGTCTGCGGATTATAGTTGGGGTCTGCGGAATATAGTATAGGGGGTCTGCGGATTATAGTTGAGGGCTGCGATCTTCGGATTATACAGGTCTGCGATCTTCGATCTTCGGATTATACACTACCTTTCTTAATTGATTAAGGCAGTCTGGCACCTCTTCAGTAGTTACTTTTATTTCAGATATAATGCCAGCAATCCGCTTACATTCATGTCGATGTTCAGTCAAAGATTCGTCGGGTCTATTAAGACAATGAGCCAACCTCAAAGTTCGACGATATAACTCATTAAACAAAAAGTTATCAGACATGACAAGCAATGTATTTTATTTATTTCAAATCGGAGAAACACATAAGTGGTATGTCACTGTTTTCAGTTGCAAAAGTAACGATCATGCCCAAATTAAATTTTCCCCTTTTTCAAGGAACTAAGATCTTGAGGAGTTAGACCTATAGTTTAAGTTTCATCAAATTCAAATAACCAGCGGCTGCCAGGTAGGATACGCCCACACTTTCCAAGAGATGGATAGAAAACAATCAGGGGCCATAATTCAGGAACTTATGATCCGATATGCGTGAATATCGACAGGAACCGAGATCTGGGAATTATAAGCATACATTTCAAGTTAAAACCAAATCGGAGAAAAATTGTGACCTCTACAGTGTCCTCAAGCTAAAAACGTAATGTGTGGTGCAATCAGGGGCTATAACCCATGAAGTTACAATCCGATACATGTTCTAATATCCAAACGAACCGAAATATTATGGCGATAAACCTATATTTCAAGTTTCATTGAAATCAGATAAAAACTGTGACCTATAGAGTGTTCACAAACAATTGTGGATTGACGGACGACGACAATATGTCCACATGAAAATCTGGGCTTATAAACATTGTGACCTTTAGAGTGTCCATAAACCAATTGTGCGCGGACGTACATGGGCGACAACATTAAATGTCTACATGGAAATGTGGGTGTATATTTTTTTTTCTTAATATGTCAACGATTCAGCTTACTGGTGTTAGATTAGACTAAAATAAGAACTGCAAAAAGCATAATCATACAATTCAAACTTCAACTCTGTAAGTGACAATTTCAATTCACAGGCACATGTGTTTGCAGTAGGCATCGTCATTTCAGGAAATGAAATGATGGGCTCCATGGAAAAACCCAGAAGTGGTATGTCACTGCTTCCAGTTGAAAAAGCAACGATCATGCCCAAATTAAGCTCTCCTCTTTTACCAGCTGAAAAGACAATATTTTATTTGTAGACTAGTAGTGTTATTTTTTTCCCAAAATATACCTTACTTATTCCCCAGAGTAGACCGCTGTTAGATTTTATTCTCAGGAGCATTTACAAGACACTGATCAATGAATAATTACCAGTACGAATTAATAAAAATTCTTACAGGCTTCTAGTGCAAACATAACATGTAATAGTATTAAAGAGAGATAAGTGGGTTTTAATGCCCACTCGAAACAAACTAGGTCATTTCGGGACTAACATATGGTTGAATTTTATTTCAATAATCCACTTGCGCGAAGGAGTGGGAGGAAACCGGAGGTTGGACAAGTCACCCAACTCCTTGTCACGTACAAACAGGGATTCAAAACTATTCCACTTGACTTAAGACTATATGATGCAATGCGCCATGCACTAACCCTTTTTTCAGTCCCTCCCTCTATTTTAAAAATAAATTTAAACATATGACCACCAGCAGTTAAAGTATTTAACTGGAAAAGATGCGATTCTGATCTCCAATATTAAGACGAAATAAAGGGACTCGAAGAACGAGGTGAGAGAGAGAGATAATTGGGATTAAACGTCCACTCGACGCAAACTAGGTCGTTTCGGGACTAACACATGGTTAATTTTATTTCAAAAATTCGCGGGGTCTTTAGCAGCGGGAGGAAACCGGGGAGTCTGGGCAATAAATACTAATGGTGTAGACTGGAATAACCAAACACTAAATTAGAATAAGATTGAGACTTCTGGCATGATATTTCGCCGAACATAGACATAAGTAAGTGTACTATTGTGTTACTCCTCAAATACAACTAGTACACGCAAAATAATGACGCAACCCGTCGAGCGACCGTACACAACGTCAAAACAAAATGAACTCACACAAAATGGCCCGATGGGCATTGTCACATAAGCCTACCTACATTAAAGTTACATTATTCAAGATATAGATCAGAACTAACCATTCTTGCTATAATAATTCGAAAGTAGATGATGTAAAATAAATAATTTGAAAATTTCATTTAAATTACTCTATTACAAGCGACGATATTGGCATTTGAAGATTTGGCAGACGTGTGCAATAATTTCAACCACGGTCCTAGTTGATCAAAGCTAAGACTCGAAGCTTCTAGGCGCGCCATATTTGATTTATCACTGAAACGTTTTAATCTGTTTAATATCGGAGCACGCTGATGCCATCCAAAGTTGATTAAGGCCTGGATCAGTTAATTAATGTCTAATTAATAATTTAGAAAACATTTCATGCCCAAGTAAAGACCTGCACTAGGCAGATTTATCTCTTAACTAATGTAACTTTAACAATAACATGAAGAGATTCTAGACGACGGAAGCATAAAAATGGCTGAACGTTTTAACTGAGTTATCTTTACTTGGGAGAAATTATTTATTTTTCTTGTTTCGAGAAAGATCGGTCGTTTCCGTATGTTAATAAGTCACGTGGTATTCAACATATACATATTGACAAAGTGCTCTACGCAAGATGCTATGTTGAAAGCGTCTAGGACAAATGAGATGTGGCAGAGCGCAAATGTAAAGAGTAGTGAGTGAAATGTTAATGTAGAAATCTTAAATTTTGCAATAAAACATACGTCATTTGACACATTACATTTGCTGTTTTACATTTAACTTTGGCCTTAGAGGTATTTTTACTTTATCATAACCGGTATTAGGTCTTTGTACATTGTACTTTTCACACGTAATCAATGGACAAGACATTTAAGCACAACATTTAATATTGACACCAATACCCTTCCATAGATTTCTATAAGCTTGGCTGGCCACAGTGTAAGAACCTTTATTTGTGACTTATAAATGTATTTTATATGTTAATACTTATATTTACTATACGTTTATCTTGTAGTCTACTTTATGTTGTCGGGTCAAAATTGGTTGTTTTTGCAATTGTAAACATTCCGATGTTTTCGTGTCGTATTTCTCACCCGAAAAAACAGGAGTTTCTGACAGTGGTTTCGCCCTATAGATGTATATTGTTTGTATTCATTATTTCCTTGATATTTTATGTATTTGTCATTACAAATGATTGACTGTTCTCCTTTTGCTTACGTGTAAAGGGGATCACGGTGGCTAAGTGGATAAGGCGCTGGTTCGCTAGCTTGAAGGTCGGGTGTTCAATCCCTGCATTGACCGAGAAAGTACATCTCGATTTTCCGACGTGATTTCCTCTTGTCAGTGATGCAGAAGGAGAATCTGACAAAGACAGCCGCCCAGTCGTTCGGATGGGACGAAAAACCGAGGTCCCGTGTACACATTGGAGCGCGCGTAAAAGTTCCCTTGGCAGTTGGAATTCGGTATAAGAGTAGGCCGTAGCGCCGCTGCCCGGGCGAAATTTCCCTCATAGCACACTTAGCTCAGGTTAAGTGCATTATAGTAGGACGTTAAACCCCTTTTCGTTCATTCATGCTTACGTGTAAAAAAGTATGGAAACCCTTTTCGGCCATAATTACATTAATTTGTACATCAAAGAAATTGAAACTTAATTTGACTTTTTTGTTTCTTTTGTAGCTTTAAAATGGTTTAAACTGTCTGCATAGTACATTACATTATGTGCCTTCCGGCACAACATATTCAAAGGATCTGTTTTGGTCCCATCCGAACGACTATACGTTGCCCCGATAAACTTTCTTGTCAAACTTAGCGATCGAACACGTGGAAAGAGATACAGGAATCAAATTGTTGACATATTCTGCGTTAACACCTATAAATAAGTCACAATGTAAAGGACGTTGTGTGTGTGTGTGTGTATAGGGTTGTTGGGGTGGGGAGCTAGACCCCAGCTTGTTCCGTGATCAAATGTAAATGGGCTAATTGTGATTGTTGTTGTCGTCACATAAGTATATTGTTACTTAGGTAATAATTTTATCAGGGTAATTATAGCAAGTGGGAATCTGTACCAAGAATGCCCAGGGTCTTGTCTCTCCTTAATATGACAGTGTTCGACCATCGCGGCCTCAATACCTCTTTCCCTTGAATCCATGTTCTGGGCATCACCTCCTCTCCCTTCTCCATCCACACAACTCTCACCCAAGCAACGGTGTTACCTGAAAAAGGTAAAAATCAAAGTGAATCTTAAATGCAGAAGTAATATAATTTTGTATTACAATGGGTCATTCCAGTCAGGATAAATCATGATAAAAGACACACCAAAAGGACAAACTATTAAGGAACAATTTGACAGCAACACAGCGTAATGCTATTCAGAGCCTGAAAACGAACCCCAATATTGTGATAAAACCAGCGGATAAAGGTTGAGCCACTGTGATATTGAATAAAACGGAGTATGTCGCAGAAGCGAAAAGGCAACTTGATAATGGAAACTTTTACCGGAATTTGGATGATGATCCGACCAAACATTTCGACAAAGAACTGCACAAATTGGTTAAAACGTTTCCTGCACACATTCAAACAGAACTTTCCGATCTTATTCCCGACATCCCTAAGCCAGGTATATTTTATATGCTTCCGAAAATTCACAAAGAGAACAATCCGGGTAGACCAATATGTAGCAGTATTGGGACTCTAACTGAAGGCATTTCAGGATTTGTTGATAAGATTCTTCGACCTCATGTCACTTCGACTCACAGTTATTTTAAAGACACCACTGACTTTCTTAATAAATTACGAGTACTCCCGGATTTACCGGATGATGCAATTCTTGTCACCATGGACGTTACTTCCTTGTATACGAACATTCCACATAAAGATGGTCTTCAAGCCATGAAGAACATTCTACCTCCTAACCCTAAATCAGAAGTGACGATTTCTCTTGCGCAGTTCGTACTTGAACAAAATTATTTTGAATTCAACAATGACGTTTATCTACAAACCAATGGTACAGCTATGGGTACCAAAATGGCACCGCAGTATGCCAATCTTGGAGCAGGAATTTTTACGCACTCAGGACAAAACACCTATCGTATATCACCGATTTATAGACGACATTTTTCTAATTTGGACGCATGGCGAAGCTGAACTGTTGCAGCTTCATCATAACTTTACCACCTTTCACCCTAATATCAAATTGACAATGGAATATTCGAAAGAAAGGGTGAACTTTTTTGATACTACATTAACATTGAAAAACGGCAGGATTTCGACTTCATATATAAAAAACCGACCGACCGCTTCAGTTATTTACAATCAGAAAGCTTTCATCCGAAACATACATCACGTTCTATTGATTACAGCCAGGCACTCCGTTTCAACAGGATATATTCGAACTCTGATGAGCGTGATATTGCGCTGAAGAAACTTGCAAAATCGTTTGTTAATATTGGATATAAACCAAAACTTGTGAAACAGCAAATTTATCGAGCAGCCAGCATTCCTCCTGAAACCCTTCTCAATTATAATCAAAAGAAAAACGATGATAAGAGTACCTTTAGTAGTCACTTTTCACCCTAAAGCTCAGAGACTAACAAGGATTATTGGTGACTTACAACCTATGGTTGATGATGATCCCAGTTTAAAACTTGTATTTAGTGAGAAGCGTCCCGTTTTGGCAAACAACCACCCAACATTCGTAACAAACTTGTTTCTAGCAAATTTTCTCAACTCCATCAAACTAGACAGGGAACTTTTAATTGTAATAAAACGTCTTGTAAATTATGCGATATCACAGGCCCTAATGACAATACGTATACAATTAATGGTGATTTTGATTGTTCTTCCTCTGATGTAGTGTATGCCATAACATTTTCAAAGTGTGATGATGCCGTATATATTGGTGAAACGAAACAAACTCTGAGAGGTCGTATGAATGGTCACAAAAGTGACATCCGTCATAAAAATGCCTATTCGCCTATAGGGGAACACTTCAATTTACCTAGTCATTCTCTCGCCAATTTTAAAGTATCTGTGATAAAACATGTCGGTAAAAAATCTAAGTTACATCGTCTCATTGAGGAACAACGTTTAGTTGAACATTTTGACTGTGTTAATCACGGACTTAATAGGGACTACGGATTTTTTTCACATTATCGTAATTAAACTAATTTGCTTTTATAGATGCTGCAGCATCCACAGGTGATGTCTGGTTCGGGATGCCATACGAAAATGCTTGATGCTGCATTTGCCTCATCAGATTCTCGCTTGTGATTTCGAATCTTTGTTTTTTGCATGTTTTCTAAATTTATGTCAGTAACATCTTGACCACCTGAAGAAGGGGACTATATGTCTCCGAAATATCGTGAAATAAACTAAATAGTCAATCTACATTAGGTGTTATTTCTTTGATTTTGGATTTTTATATTGATTGACACGGCTACTATTCATTTTCAGACAAATTATTATATTTTCTGAAACATGATTATTCTTTACGATACCCTTCTTTTTTTATTCTTTAAGTCGTTAAAGAGTCTGGAGTAATTCTGGGCGGGTTCAACAACAATATAGATTAAATTGCCTTCATTATTGCAGTCTTTCAAGGGAGGTACCCGTTATGCCGCCGTTGGGTTAGGGTTAGGACGGCGGCATTGCGGCACAACGACAAGCTCCCAACCTTCAAACTCACCTATTGAAAACTTTCACTTGCCCCAAAGTTTGTTTACTGTACAGACAGCAGTCAGATGGAAATGGTCAATTGAAATAAGGCAGATTCTGCTGTACCCCATAGAGGTGTATATATTGACTAGAGTGTATTGTGGTCACGTGATCCCCATTGACGTAACGTTATCGCCGTGTGCCGTCACTGGAGACCGGCCGCCATGTTTTTACGGTAAAGAATGACGGAAGTGCCCGGATGAACGCTATGTAAATAAAGGGAAATAGTCTGACAGAAGGCGGAAAAGTCCATTAAAAAGCAAAATGATGGTCGAGAGGCCTTGCCTTACTTTTCTAAAAACAACATCGTTTTGGCCAACTCACTGGCATATTTTTGGAGCTTTACTATTATTAAGAGTAAATCATGATGATGATGAATACCTTGGGCGGCATGGTGTAAATTGTACATGCATACCTGACAAAATTATGTTAATTTTATTATTTGAGCAAAGTGGACGTCACATAAAACTTTATTTTGGAGAGATCTAAATAATTTGTTGAACGATTTAAAATGAAAAGACTGCTGGATTGACAGAATGATATTTCCTATAGCGTCATACAGGTGATATATTATAAATAAAGAAAAAAATAGATTTTTAAAATAATCGAGGACTTCTATCATTTACCAGAAGAATGAAATCTAATGCCGATGGGAAATTATTTTTTAAAGAAGAGAAAAAAAAAAAACCAGGACTAGCAAGGCCTTGGTAGCTTGGTTGAAAAATACAGCGGTATATTAAATTTTACAAAAAAATAAGACAAAATTAATGAGGTGTTCGTAGTAGATAAATAAAGAAATAAAATAGATCTTTAAAATAACGAGGACTTCTATCATTTACCGGTAGAATAATATCTGATGTCGATGGGATTTTTTAATTTTTTATTTTTAAGGGAAATATAAATAGGGCTAGCAAGGCGTTGGTAGGCCTACCGGTATATGGATTCCAATTTCCATGATTTGGTGTCTATTTCTCTTTGGTTGAAAAATACAGCGGTATATTAAATTTTACACCAAAAAATAAGACAAACTTAATGAGATGTTCGTAGTAGCAGCGATTAAAAGAAATATCAGGCCTAATTTTTTTTGTTACAAAATTTGACTGGTAAAGAAGTTCGGGGGTTTTAAGCGGGGTTTCTGAAGAAGAAAAAAATAAACAAACTGATATTGCAAGAAACGTTCACTACATTCTGTATCTGTGTACACAATTTCGACCTAATTAACTAAATCCGAGGGAGTACAACTAACCCAGACATGATTTTAGCTGTTGAACCAGGGGGCCGAAGGGAGGATCTAGAAAGTGCTTATTTTTTCAAATAATATACTAAGAATATTTGGTTAAATGTAATTGATACTTATACCTTTTAGAGAAATATTAATGAAAGTTACCGGTAAACAAAAATACTTAGTAAATTGGTTTACAGAATACTTACTAAAAAAATAAATAATGTTAATAATTCACATTGTTTCCCCTCCAACTAAGAATATATACAATATTAAAAAACACTAAGATCAATTCTGCTTAGCCTTTTTTCGTTGTTTTCTTTTTGTCATAATTTTGTCTGCGGTTACTTCAATATCTAGTTTTTGTTTTCTTTCTTTCGCAAGTTTCTTTTTATTCTCAAGGATTTCTTTATATTTCTTGAAGAACTGCACTGCACTCTTTTCAACTGCCTTCAGACCATACTTAATTTTGTATGGAATTGTAAGTTTCAATGTTTATTCTTCCTGATTTGCTATCAATGATGTCATTCATGACATTGAAGGAGCTTTCTACTTGTGGACCATGAAAGCAGCTCAAGACTGCCTTCACCATTTTTGATAACGATAGATATTTTTTTCAATTTCTTCTCTACCCCACCAGGTATCTATCCTTCCCCCTTCTTGGATATCAGGAATTGCGTCCGTCTGCAATTTTCGCACCTCCATGTCATATAGATCTAGTTCATTTTCTGCCAATACATTAGTTACCAAGGTTGATATATTTCTTAGGTAGGTCAGAGATCGCGAATAACCCCTAGAACTTGGATGTATAGCAGAAACGGATTTCAGAAAAGAGTTGCTGATTGGTAGCTTCTCCTGTAGGGTCTTGCCACATGAAACGTATGCATCTTCTACCTAAAAAAATTAATATACGAAAATAGAACATAATTGTAATCAAATTATGATGCTGCAGGGGCTGTTACATAGATGGTGCCTGTCTTGTGTTTGTCTATAACCATTTTTAGGGTTATTTTGCTTATTTATAAAGCCTTTTTTTTAGTTTAAAGCCTAGCTAATGACATGTTTTTTGTTCTTGAAAAATATTATATATTAAATACACGCACATACTTGTTTCAAAAATCCATTCACAATATAATATGTTCGTTTCCTGTGGATTTCTCAATGATTTTTTGAGCTCTTGAACCAATAAACATGCTTCTCTGTTTCAAGCAGTTTTCTTCTGATGGTTTTTCCAGTTGTTTTAGTTTCAAGGAGGATGTAGCTGAATTGATGACCTCTGGTTTCACATAACCAATAAACTCCTTAAATAACTTCACCTGTTTAATTAAAATTAGTTTTAGTTTTTTTAACAATTGCTAACTGGTAAGAACTTGCATTGATATAATTATTTCTTGGTCTTTGTCTTCTTTAGGAGGATGTATCGGTTTTTTTATTGTCCAACTCCAATGGATCCCTCACTCTAGTATCAAGGTAGCTATACTTCTGAATCTACATATTCAAGTTAAATATATGTAATCTCCAACACAATATACTTATAACACAAATCATTTAATAGCAATACATGTATAAATCTAAATAAAACGGGTTTTCACATTTACTATTCAACTCAAATCAACAAGTAGAAGAGAAGAAACTCTATTACCTGTTGTTAATGCAGTTCGTGGATTAATGACGCCTTCATTTCGAACAACATAAGAAAATGCTTGAGAAGAGGAAAGACCGACGAGTATAACCCCATGATCATCTTGGTCAGTTTACTCTGGTAGAAAATTTTGTCTACTATCCTATCTTTTCTGTCATGGCCATCTTTTGTCAGTTTTTTCTGTACTAGTCCCTGGAAATGACAAAAAGAATGACTGAATTACATTACTGTAATTTTAATTGCTATAATCAGAAAAAATTAAGACAAAATGTAGAACAAAATATATGTTATTTCTAATTATAAATGTGTTACATTAAATTGGAAACATGAGTCTTTAAGTTTAACGCTATCCACAGATGTATTTACAAGTTGTTTATAACTTATCATATTCGCAAACAATAAGAAAACAAAACATAATGCAACCTGTAATTGTTTTAGTTTAATCTGTTTGGAAAATAAAATTCAAATCCTTACCATAATCTATGCGGATAATTAATGAAATATAACAAACAATCATAAATACAACACTGGAACATCATGCTGTAAATGAATTTTTTTTTTAAAGGGGAATACTAACGCAAAAAGTTCTTTTAATATGAAAAATAACGTTAATATTAGAATATTTTTGACCCTGCGAAATTTTAAAAGTCACTCTGAATATTTTTACAAAGGAAAAATATACCAAAAAACACCCAATTGACCTTTATGCATAGCTGCAGCCTCGTTTTGATTTTTTCCGTGAATGACGTAATACTTGATCGACTTTGTGAATTTCCCTATAGAAGGCTATTGTAACTGAGCACGACATGCCGTCAATTTGACTAACTGGGTGCATAAACATAGACAATTGCCTTGCTTGGGGATATACTAATAGCACCAACAATAAATCGGGAAGCGTCTGTCATTTTTTTAAAATTTCCAAGCGAGACATCACGCAGAAAAGGTCTGAGTCGGGACACAGCGATCAACGAGGCGATGTCAACAGAACACGCTTCTCTCATTCAAATTCTTGTTCGGAAAATTTCGAGTTATATCTGCTTATGAGCGTGACCAGTGCAATTTTAATAACTTTATTATGTCGATAAAGATATAACAGCTGTTTTATCTTTCTGTAACCATAGCAACGAAATGTAAACACCGCTAGAGTGGTAGCCGGAATACTATTGTTAATTACTATCCCCCTTTCGAAGCGTCTTCCGTAGGCCTATTTCGATGATTTTGCAGTCGATCATAAATAGTACTAAATCATGTAAGAAGTTTGTCCGATGTAACTTTGTAAATTATGAGCTTGATAGGCCTACTACTTTTTGTTTAGCGTGAGCATAGGCGTGAGCGAAGGCCCTACTGGACCATGGTCCTATCACTGTATGATGACGATGTGACTCATTTTTAGCAACGTTCTCGTATCTAGTATAGGGCATATAATAATACCATAATTATTAGTTTTTATCTGTTATATTTTTTTCCGATGAAGCGTAACACCAATAGGGCCGCAATAAAGCCGAAAGTCATTGCGAATCGAAGGACAGAGTGATAGATAGGCTAGTAAGAAGTGATAGGAGGAAGGATAAGACAAGTGAAGGTCAGGTGTGTCTACGCTGTTTTTAATATTTCTAGTGCCTATTTATTTATCATTATTGTAACTAGAATGTTCCGAACCATCATCGTCACCGTTGTTCCTTGCATTTCTGATTCGCCGGTACTGATAGGGAAGAACACTCTGGGCGAAATCAATGTCTAACAAGCTGTCACTTTCTGCTGATACCCTATTGAAATAAACATCAACTGCTAAACGTAGATCAACTATTACGTCATGTCACGTGATATAGCTTCAGCTCATTAATCGTCGGGTGTTTCCGTAATTGCGGAAATCCGAGTGTTTTTTAACGTTATTTGTTATAAAAACTTAAAAAAAAAAAAAAATCTGAAATGTGTTACATAATGAACTAATTAAATGATAAAATTAAACTTTTAGTTAAGCATTCTCCTTTAAAATCAAAATACAAGAGCAAAAAAAGAACTGCAAAAAACAAAAAAAATAATTCAATAATTACCTTTCGTATTTCTGTTATTCTGTCTCTCGAAGACTCTGAAACCTTAAGTCTGTGATATATCTCCACAACAGTAGGCAAATACTTGAGTTGTTCTGACTTTGATATCCAAGAGAAGGAGGAAATGCTCAGGCAATCAAATAGGCGTAATGTATCAAGTGTCACATCATACACCGATACAATCTCGTTCCCAGTCAGTCGCGGGGCCGGAGGCCTCTGGGGCAAAAGACCGCCCATTATCTTCAGATTTTTTAAAGCGTAAGCCCCGCTCATGCTGACCTCTGATTGGACAATCTTTTGGGTTTATTTTTTCTCGAAAACAAGATGTCGGATCGTCGTTTTGTTTGTTGTGAAATGATTCTTGAGTCAAAGTCAACTCGCTGACATAACAAAAGTGGATCCTAAATGTAAAAAAATAAGTTTTCGTAAAGATCTATTTTTCTACGCGTGTGTACATTTTTAAGTGATTCGGTCATCCGGAAACGTAAAATAAATACATGTCACGTGACAGTCGTGTGATTCGTCCCTTCCGGGAAAATGGCTACCCAGTGTCACCAGAGAAATTTCTTTGTCCAAATTTTTTCTGGTTCCGGGTTCGAGATTGACACCGATAACCATCTATGACTCACACATCGCTTGGGCATTGTGTATTTTATTTGAAGCATTTCACGAATTTCCTGGAAAAATTCTCTTAAATCTGGAGAGCACTTAAAGTCATTAAAAAGATCATTGTAAAGTTGCTCAACCGACCACTGGAATGGTTTGCAAAAAGCTTTGGCTGCGTTGTGAACGTGGTGACAAACATCTATATCTAATAGATGTGGGGCCTTTTGACTTCGACGTCGAACTTCAAGGCCTGATTTTGAACCGCGCATCACGTTACATGAATCCATAAGGACAGACATCAAATTCTTCAAAGGAATATCATGTTTGTCCATTAATGTCACAGCGTCATTATAAAGTGATTCACTGTTCACTTTAATGCCTGTCAAAGATGCAAAATGCTGCACCACGACTTGGTTTTTATGTGGGCAGAAAAAACTAACTAAAATTGTTAAAACTTTTTGAAAGTTCGAACTAGTGCTTTCGTCCATATTAAATGAGAATGGTGTAGATCTTATAGTTGTTATTAGTTGGTCTTCAAAGGTTTTCGAAACTACTTAAACCATCTAGAGCTTTCTTATCATCAGATACAGCTTTAGCTAAATTAATAATTGCTGGAACAGCAGAAAATTATAATGAGTTCTCTGATGAAACCCAAGAACAATTGCCTCAGCATGTATTATACGATCATGCAGGGGTGTCAGAGGAACTGGAGCTGGTTCTTGAATTTGTGCCGTTTTAAACATTGGATGAATTCCATATTGTACGGTGTTTTCCTCAACAGTTTTTCCAAATTCACCTGTCAAAAAATGTAACATCATTTTATTTCATTCATTATTAAAAATGACATATATATATATATAATTATTTGGCAAACAATAATGGCTTTTAAAAAAGATAATAGACAGGTAATGCGGTTTAACACCCACTCAACACAAACTAGGCCATTTAATTTGGAACAATTTATTTTATTTCAATAATGCACTTGGAACCTTAAGCAGTGAGGGAAAACCAGGGGATCTGAGAACAACAAGGTCTGTGTCTATATTGATGCATGCTACTTAAAACAATGGTTCAATGCCTATGAAGTATGAGTTTACGTGATGACTTCCCTTGGAGTTTTGAAGTTACTAACCTTAGATAATGACTTGAGTCAGAACCACCCACACCAAAAACTAGATGACAAGAATATTCTAGTCCAGTCAGCACCAACATGTTTGATAAGCAAACTAAATGTTCTCAAGGGTAGGCCTTTATTAATATAGGCCTACACTGTAAGGCTACTAGGCTTTTCAAAGAGTAAACAATGTCATAGCTGGGGTTATTCCACAACGAAAATAAAAAAAAATGACCGACCAGCACCACCCCTGGTACAGACAATTTTATTTATTTCCTTCCGAACATGTAGGCCTATTATTACCATGGTGCTAAAGTTTGCACAACTTTTTTTTTCTAATTGAAGTTACTTCCCTTCCTTAGATAATTACCGGTGTCAGACCACCAACACATTAAAAAGAACTGGGTGTCGGGGATATTCTAATTCAGTCAGCACCTACGTGACTTAAATTATTGATCTATCCATTTCTTTATAGATAAACACTTAAGGGAAATTGAATTTTCTGAGTGATAATATTCCCACTCCCAGGATGCAAAAGTTTGGACAGTGAGAAAGAATACAAAGAAGTGGGACAGCCCTCCCCCAGAAAAAATTGGTAAATTAGATTCAATTTGGTGCATTCTGACGTATTTTCGGAAGGTAAATTTCAAAATTAAGGAATGTGTTTTGCCGAACATAACTGGTTTGAAATGAGATTAAAGACGGAAATGATTGAATTTAAATCCTTTTATATACATGTACATTTATAATGCATTAATATATGCGCTGTGACCGACTTCTATCAATTTATAGGTCCCAAATATTAGCGATTTCGCTCTCTTAAAGGCCCCAATAACACTCTTGTTGTAACTGAATAATATTATGTCCCAATCATTATTCTGGTCAACAATATTCCAATTAATTGATGATACAAATTTTATCTTAACACACCGAATTTAAAAAAATGGAAAAATTCCACTACATGGTTTGAAAAGCTTTACGTAAATCTTTTCAAATGTCACTTAGATTTAAAACTATTTTCGAAACCTCTGGACTAGTAAAATATACGATGTAATGGCATGGATAATTTACACAACAGGTATGACACTTGAACATCTAGTAGTTATACTAAGGCTTTTCTCTGGACCTGTCAAGCCAGCAAGAGTGTTATTAACTGTACAATGCAGAGAAAAGTCGGCGTGGCTTTTTTCTGATGAACTGCCTAACGATATTATCAACATTTAGCTGGAGCTTTCGGTTAACGTTGATGAGAACAAGGGCACTCAGGCGTTTGTTTTAATACGCCGAACAGCCGAAAATGAGCGCTCCGCTTCGCCGCTGGTCACCGGTATAACACATCCTATTTGTAGGAGGAGATACAGGAAATAAATCCCTCGAACAGGCTTTAAGGGCAGTGATCAGGGTGTCGGGAGGGGCGTCACTGTTATGCCACCGGGAGCGCCATATTTCAACCTCCGACTTCAGGCTGCCAAGGCTAGAAATGTCTGGTTCATAACGTTGGAGCTGCTCTACAACCGCAGGCAAATCTTTTATGGCCATCGTAGCAATTACAGACGGAATCAATGACATTAATCCAGATACGCCTGCTACCGATGATTCCGTGAAGCGCTCATCAACTGGAATTGGACGTCGTCAACGAAAGGAATTGCAATTGAACGTCTAAGTTAATCTTCGGGTCATCAGCTGGTTGGATCGCGCGGTAAATACTGGCTTTAGCGCGGCGCACCTTTTCCTCCGTTCCAATCTGTTCAGCCACTCTTTTTATCTCAATGTACCACCCATCAAAACGATCGTCGATTTCCATTCTTAATTGATGGATATCTTCTTTTACAGAGGAGAATAGTTTGTATGCTGTGCGCATGTCCAGGTCTCGTTGCTGCAATTTTACAGTAATCTCTCTTAAAGGCGCCAATACATTCTTCAAGACAAATAGAGACACAATTGTCTCAAACAGACAAAAATTGCCTAATATTCCTTGGGCTTTTGTTTTTGTTTCTGCATCCCAGTTCCATTTCTCTCCAATCAAGGTACGTATCTCGGGGTCGTCTTGGTACAAGTGTGGATTTACTATTATGTCACAGGTAGTTATTACTGCTGGTACCAGCTCGATAAAGTTGTCGAAGGCTTCAAATCGCTCAACCCATCTTGTCTTACACAGCCCTTTGAGTTTCCGTTGCTTAGAATGATGTACGTCATCTCTTGATTGAACGATATCAATAACCTTCTCGAAGAAGCCTTAGCGTTTGTGCGATGCGTTGAAAAATAGGTATCCGTCATTGATTGCCGTAACACAATTCCGAATCGGAGGCAGTTTTGACGCAGATGCAATTACCAAGTTCAGCTTGTGACTGTTGCACGGTGTATACAGAGCCATCGGAACATCTTTTCGGAAAATACCTTGGATACCACGGATGTCGGAAGACATTTCAGCTGTCGTGTCATACGACTGACCTCTGACATTTGACGGATCTAATCCACATTCGATGAGTTTGGAGCGGATCACATTGACAAGATGGTTAGCTGTACCTCGTTCCGTATATGTGAAATCTAACACACCTTCTTGGATGCTGGATACGTCACCTCCATCATATTTCAAGTACCTCACACACAAGGACAGGATGTATTTGTTAGCAGTATCATCTGTCAGTTCATCAGCAATGATGCTGAAAAATGGACACTGTTCAGAGGATATATTTGAAGTTATTGACTCACGAATGACGTCACCCAGTATTTCCAATATATCATTCTGTGTGGTTTTTGACAGGTAAGTTGCGTTTTGTGGGCATGATTTTGTGAATGTTCTCAAATCCTCATCGGTCTTTGCACGAAATTTGATGAGTTCCTGGAGGTTTCCTTTATTGGTTTCAGGGTCTGCAGTAGCATCATCACGGTGTCCACCTAACGCTTGCCCTTGACGACCCAGAAAGATGACACACTTTATAATGCTAGCAAGAGCAGCCTTGTTCCGATTATACTGGCCTTGTCGCTGTGTTTCCAACTGAACGTCGACATGACTCTCGGGATTATCTTCCACATACTTCCTGTCAGCCAAAACCGCCACCGAAACTTTGTGGAATTGACTAGATTCATGATTAGGTAGCACTCCATCTTTGCCTAAAGAATGAATGAATGAAATGTTGTTTAATGGCACGTGAGCTCCAACCGGGCCATTTTGCGCCAAACATATTATGAAAATACGAGACAAACCAGAAATACATAATCACATTATCTATATATACATAAATAAAAACAAATATCACAGAAAATATCAAATAAAACTAAATATAAAGTTTATGTATATATATTTAAAACATGAGAAATACAATTAGATATATACAATTTAAAATTTTCGATAGAAATTTGTCTCTTTTAAAAATTTAAGCGCTTTACTATATAGACCCGGTTGGGCAAACAACTGTTGAAGTGACTGGCAGCCGTAATTGTGTATCTTTGAGATGCTTGCACTCAATCAAAATGTGCTTCACTGACAAAGGAACATGACAGTGTTCACATTCTGGTTGAGGCTCTCGTTTTAATATGAAAATGTGAGTTAAAAAAGTATGACCAATACGAGAGCGACACAAAACCACCTCATCTCTCCTGTTAGACCTGTAGGAGCTAGGCCAGTCTCCAAGGAGAGGCTTGATGTGATGAAGTTTATTTGTGTCTGCAAGATCCCAAGACCGTTGCCAGCGGTCATAAATAAAATGATTTATTATCGATTTAAAATCGTTAAATGGTAATAAAAATGATGATTGGGGAAGATCTAAAGCAGCTTTGGCAGCAAAATCTGCTTTATCATTCCCCCTTATATCGACGTGACTGGGAAGCCAGCAAGCTTTCCGGAAATCAGAAAATGGTTTTTGAACAAGAACACCGAATCGACAGCCTCTGCCGTCAGGTTTTTGCGCAAATAGAGCACACGGTAAACAAAACCCTGCGTTACTGCTTTTCGAATAAACAAACCAGGGGAAATCCTTAAGCCAGGATAAATTGAATTTCAGTTTTTTACCTTTGTGTTCTCTAACGGGAAACGTGAACTTGCTATCTGGACGAAAATGTTTCTTTACCAACAGCATCCTTTCATGATTAGATAATTTCGACCTATCGAACAATGCCACATCATCATATTCTGGCGACGAGGATGCATTGTCATCGTTAGCTGGATCATCGGAGGTGCTTTTGGTGGGACTGTCTGTAGAAGTGTCTCCCGTCGACAGTGATGGATTGGGTTCAATTACTCCAGCTGCCACGCTGTTCTTTGAAAGTTGATGCTGATCGTCACTATCACTGAGTTTTAATTTCTTGGCGAAAAAACCCGTGATCGCCGTCTGTGAAGCACTCCTTTTCTCCGTACTTTGGCCCCTGAAAGAAAACAGCTATTTTAGTCTATAGATTAAAATACAGTTTACTTTAATTTATTATTGAAAATATATTTTCAAAAACAGTAATTTACCAGGAACATTCAACTTACTAATACTATATATCACCAATGTAGTTTAGACGACCACTTCCTTGCCCTCCGACCCCCGCACCATATATTTAATAATGAATGTCTGAATGATAAAGGCTACCCCTGAAGGAAACAGTAATTATTTAATTAGGAACTGGCAACTTACTCTATATCTGTATATATCAATTAATAACAATAGTTACGCCCATTTAATTTAATCCTTAGGTAATAGGTCTTTGGATGTGCTAGCTATGGCCGATTAGACGTCAAAGGGACATAACTATGTATAACAATAGTTACGCCCCTTTAATTTAATCCTTAGGTAATAGGTCTTTGGATGTGCTAGCTATGGCCGATTAGACGTCAAAGGGACATAGCTCTGTATGAATGACAATTTTAAACTTATACGTAACACCAATACATGTACATAGGTTTTAGTCATAGAAATATATGGTTTCTATGGTTTTAGTCCCCCCCCGGTCTTTTGATGTGCTAGACGTCATTGGTGCTTGCTATTAGACTTTTTGTGTATATTCAGGGTAAAATAGGCCGATTAGACGTCAAAGGGACATTACTCTGTATGAATGACAATTTAATCTAATACGTAACACCAATACATGTATGTAGGTTTTAGTACCCCCCCCCCTCTTAGATGTGATCCCCAATTTACGTTGATTTAACATTTTACAATATGAAGAGCAAAAATCAATGATCGGACTTACCCTCCTGACGACATTATGTGTTTATTCCAAACTTGGTGCAATATTTGGTCGGTGAACGAGAAAAAGGAGAACCGAAAGGAAGGGAATTCGACGGCTAGGATCCTTGACGATTAGGCTAATTAAATAAATCGATTGATGATGAATTTAGTTTATTGTTAATCTCTAATTACCCGATTTTAAACACACGTGGTGTTGCGTCTCACACAGCAATTGTTTTAAATGCGGTATAAAAAAAAGTCTTACGAATAACGACTTCCATCGTTGTAGGCCTAGTGTAGGCCTACCTTCCACTGTTTCGCGCCCAGGGCATGTTCCAAGTTCACTTAATAAGACATTCTCTTTAGGTATAATAATAATACATAAGCGGCGAATATGTTATGTATTTTTTTTTTAAAAAATCGGATAAATTCCGCTAGCATATTTGTCATTTTTTAAAAAATCTGATAAAATAAATGACCAGGTTTTTTTTTTCTGATCAACGCTGCCGGTAAAATTTAAAAACAAACACAACAATACTCAACGTCAACAGACGAAGAGCCAACAGCGTTAATAAAACAATTACCGTCGTTATTAATAGGCGATTTGCCGTGGCCGATTTATGCTGTCGACGTTTTTGGCTATGAATCATAACTAAATAATAGTAATAATAACTTTATTTAACCCGTTAAGCGTGACGTTTTAAAAACGTTAACTACCCCTTATTGTGTAATTAAATTCACGAAAAACATCATTGGACCATTCTATTCCTGAATACAAAAGACAGTAGTCTGAATCCATATTAAAACGAACGTTAAATAGAGTTGTCTCTCTTTAAACAGATTTGCTCTTCCAGGCGTAATTTTATGCTACTACGCAGTTAACAGCATAGAAATATATATTTCTATGGTTAACGGGCTAAGAAGGGTAAAGGATTAGGCTGTAGAAGCCTTTCTACCATCCAGCTCAATTCAATGTATATAAACTCGCAATTTGTGGGTCAGATTCTGGCTTTTAGATTTAAGTTTCAAATTTTAAGTCTGAGCATGGGGGGGGGGGGGGTCCGGACGCCCTGGACCCCCCCCCCTCTGGATCCGCGCCTGAAATCTAGATGCACAACCTTAGCCATGGTGGAAAAGTAGAAAATAACTCTGCTTGGGAGAATGACGAATACGTCCACAATGACATGGCGATTTCGCGGGAATCTACGTTTACGATATCGAGTTCATAAATGATATAGGGGATCACGGTGGCTAAGTGGATAAGGCGCTGGTTCGCTAGCCTGGTGGTTGAGTGTTCGATCCCTGCATTGGCCGAGAAAGTTCATCTCGATTTTCCGGCGTGATTTCCCCTTGTCAGTGATGCAGAAGGAGGGCCTGACAAGGACAGCTGCCTAGTCGTTCGGATGGGACGAAAAACCGAGGTCCCGTGTACAAATTGGAGTGCACGTAAAAGATCCCTTGGCAGTTGGAATTCGATATAAGAGTAGGCCGTAGCGCCGCTGCCCGGGCAAAATTTCCCTCATTGCACACTGTGGCGTATGCCCGTCTTCAATTAGCCCAGGTACGGTGCTTAAGCGTAGGACGTTAAACCCCATTTCATTCATTCATAAATGATAAGATAAGATTTTGTATTGTATCGAAAGATACATCGAATGATTGACGACAGCATACAATATAAACATATGTACATGTCATAAATAACAATATGTGATATTTGGCAAAAAAAAAACCAACAACAAAACAAAAGCGGGTGCATTTTATTTCAAGAATGAACAAAAGTAATGACCATTAATGATAATATTACGCAAACTGCAATGACACGGCGATTAGTCTAATCTCTCGTGAATCTACGATACCGCTAATGTTTACATTGCCGACATCCGGTTGTCGTTTCAAAAGTAGCGTTCCCGTAGTACCGGTAATTGATTAATATTTCGGGATGAATGAGTTACAAATTCGTTAAAAAATAATTAAATATTATGATATAAGCGGGCCTTTTCAAACAAGGAGTTTGAATTAAAGCGGTTCAAAAACGCGCAACCGAACTCCTAAAATCGGAACAAGAGTGTAGTCAAAATTGAAAAATCGGAATCCAACTCCAAAAATCGGGAGCGTACCGGACAAAAAGCGGAAATCCGCTTTAAAGCGGGGAAAAATCATGTCTGCTAACCGATAACAAAGCAACTACTAGCCAGTGAGTGCGTGTCTGTGATTAAACACTCCACCCCAATAAGCTGACTTATATGGAAGGGTATCGCTGCCAATATTAAATGTTGTGCTTAAATGTCTCTTCCATTGATTACGTGTGAAAGATCAATGTACAAAGTCCTAATACTGTTAATGATAAAGTCAAAATACCTCTAAGGTCAAAGTTAAATGTAAAACACCAAATGTAATGTGTCAAAATAATGACAAATGTTTTATTGCAAAATGCTGTGGTTTTTTTTTTTTAGATTTCTACATATTAACATTTCTCTCATTACTCTTTACATTTGCGCTCTGCCACATCTCATTTCACTATTTCATTTAGAAGTTCGCTAATCACACGGACCTTGTAATGATTACATAATAAAAGTATCAGTACTAATTATATAGGTGAATGGTCCCGCCCGGTTACCGGCCTCAAACAAACATCGAGTGTTCGACGTCTTCTCGCCGTGTTTATTAAACTATTTCACACAATTATCAAGATTGTACTATATCTATTAAATCACTATTTCACTTATCCTACTCACTTATAAAATGATAATCCCCTCCCTTTTCGCCTGACATTGAATTAACCAAAACAACAACAACTCTCCGGCATGTCAGCGTAGGCTAAATCTTACCGGTTGTAAAATGGCCGCCAGCCTCCATAGTCGGCACGCGATCACCATACACTCTAGTCAATATATACACCTCTATGCTGTACCCACATTAATAAACCTGTCATGAATGTGTCTTCTTATTGAGGTTTTCGCATAAAATACTTTCGTATTTATCTCTAAACTTGTCACTAGAGTACCATCGCAGGTAAAAGATATCAAATACGCTTAGTGAAATATGTCAGCCGTTTCTATTCTACTAACATCTGCCATAGACTATGAATTCAACGCATTTCGTGTCATTTATGTATTTCTCGCTGTTATCCAAGCCCTTCGCTTTTTCCAGATTGCAAAGCCACACATATGATTTAAAAGACATGTGTGTCTTCGCAACAGCCTGCGCACTACGAAATAAAATGTTAAGCCTTGACAACTCATTTGTGTCCCCCGTCTTTCGAAGAAAGCAGAGGACTATTAAAATGGGTTCGTCCGCTGTCTGTCCCAGGGGCGGATCCAGGGGGGGGTTCTGAGGCTTCCGGAACCCCCTCGAGATTTTTCGGTGCCCTTTTTTCCCGAACGGACTTCAATTCACCCGCAGATATTTGGGCCGGCAAGTGGCGAAGCAGCGCGGTGAATGAAGACGTCAACGTCATATGGCGACCCCCTTGCTAGACGGCAAGATGAAAATCTTTCGGTAGTTTTTGTTCCCATTTGCATCTAAAATGCCGCAACACGATCGTATCAAGAGGAAAAGGGAGGAAGATAAAATTGCTACACCCGCTCAGTGTGCCAAAATCAGCTGTTTGTTTCGGTAAGTGTAAAATTTTACTTCATTTGTTGATTTTTAAGGTGAAGAGAGTAGTCTGTGAAGGAGTCGCTAGATATTTACTATCACCAATGTACAACTACAATTAAAAGAGCATTTACACACTTCAAGCTTAGTGATTTGGAGGGCAGATTAAGGCCAAAATAGGGCACTGTTATGTGAAAATCGTGGGTCTAAGGGGCACATTTTTTGCCGAATCGATATAAAATAGGGGCATCTTTACATCAAAGGGGCACTTTTAGTACTAAATGATTAAAAAGGGCATTTTAATGTGATACCCTTGAATGAGGAGGGCACATTCAACGCCATCTTTACGTCAAAAGGATTCAAAGGGCATTTTCACGTCAAACTCTTCGATTTGGAGGGCACACTTTATGGCAAATTTATTCAAAGTGCGCCTCTTTATGTCGATCCCATCGATTTGAGGGGCACATTTTAAATGTCAAACCTGTGTATAGAATTACTCTTTTTTTTTAGATGGGGCTATAGACTTTTAGAAAATTACCAGTGATGGGTTAAAAAACACCGGACACATAAATTTCTTAATTTTTCAGACATTTTATGAGCTTTGTGAACAGTGACAGCTGTCCTTATATGATGACATGTTTTGGCAGCTTCCAATTCTGGGATTTGCTTGTAAATGTTGAATTTTAACAACATTTAAATGTTTTATCTTGCAGATGACAGAAATGATTCGAATGCTCGGGCAGATATCTCCTATTTCATTGAAAACTTTATCGCGTAGCAACCAGTGTACCTAACCAAATTTGGCCGATCATGGATATTCATTGCCTCACAGAATTCTACCTGTCACCTAGCTGTCCCTTGGTAAGTGAGCCCTTAGAATATATATGCATTCTAAGGGTTCACTTACCAAGGGACAGGTAAAGTTCTGTGAGCAGCATGATTTCTGCATCAGCATGACCAGATTCTAAAAAAAACACGCTCATCTTTGAAAAATAATTTTTAACCTTCTTTTATAAATCACTACCTCATTCAAACCACGTGCCTTTCCTTACGATCTGTTCCTGATGATTTTGCAGACAAAAAACACTGAAAATAGGGTGGGAGTTGTGTTTAATATTTGAAGATCAGATGCCAGGAAATCGCATATATGGAGTCTTATCTTAAAACAATTCTGGGGGAGGACCCCCAGTAGATGCTTCGCACCTGCGGTGCTCAGAATTCGAGCTTCGCCCTTAAAGTGGGCCGCCAGCTAGAGCCAACCGGTCATAGATACTGTATTAGACGAAAATGGGGTGCCTTATTTTTTTGGAACCCCCTCCAGCTAGAGCCCTGGATCCGCCCCTGTGTCCGTCACACTTTTTCGTACACAATAACAATCTTTCTAATTGATCTAGACTATTCAAAGTTGGTGTAGGTGTTTATTAGGTCAATATCTTGATAGAGCTCGAAGATGAGCATTTTTTGCTAAGGCTAAGTAAGCAGAGATAAGCAATTTGGATTGGTTGATGCTTTGGGACACGATAACTTGTAATTAGGTGAGAGCCATGAAACTTGGTGTTTGTTTCATTTCCTCAACACCTTGACTTAAGCCCCGTTTACATTACCAAATATTACACATATGTGCATATATGTATTAATTACTCACGTATGCAAAAGTATATTTGCTAAGCGTTCACATGTTATATAAGCATTCACAGTAATATCTTGAATACAGTGTTTAGATGCCAATTCCAGTATATTTGCATATATACAAAAGTATTAAGGATTAGTATTTGTGCAGATTGTGTCATATAAATGCTTAGTAATATTTGCATATGTGTATATATCTGATAATGAGATATACACACATATGCAAATATTGCTGAGCGTTTATATGACACAATCTGCACATATACTTACCCTAAATACTTTTGCATATACAATATACTTTTGCATTTGGTCAAGACCTGCAGTATTTTTACACATGTATGCAAATGCGTTTACATGACGAAATTTGCATACATGAGTAATTTTGCATATATACAGAAGATTTGCACGTGTGCAAATTTCGTCATGTAAACGGGGCTTAAGTTCGATAATGAACATGTTCTGCTCAGGGTAAGCACACAGATAAGCAATTTAATTCGCCGAGACCATGGAACACAATTATTCTCCTTCTAATTGAGCCAGAATGCTCATATTTGGTGTAGGTGCTGATTAGGCCAATGCCTTGATGGAGTTTAAAGATAAGCATTTTCTGCTTAGGGTAAGCAATTTGATTGGTTGATGCACTTGGACACAATAACTTTAGTTCTAATTAAGTAAGAGCGAGGGCACTTGGTGTATAGGTTTATTACATCAATACCTTGATAATGATATCGAGTGATGAAACTTAGTGTCTAGTTTGATTGCTCGATACTTTTGAAAAAATATAAATGTGCGATTAATTAATATGTGCCATCTGATTCGTTTGGGAAATCAGCGGGGGACATCAGCTTACTGTTGGCTTGCTTTTAAAAAGACATGAGAGCTTTTTAATGATGAATTGGTATCTTTTCGTTCGCAAATAGATGTGGCATGAGCGCATATCTCATGTGATTGTATAGTGTCAATCCTAAAGTCAACAAATGGTCTCCCTTGGAGTTGAAACGGCGCTCCACCGTGTTTCCTCTTTTTTTTTCCGAACTCAAAACTTTAACAGATTATATCCTACGTGATATTGTGCTGCAGACGAATAGATATGCTTCCCAGTCAAAACAGAGTAAAGCCATTCATACAGATTGGACTGATATTTTTGTGCCAGAATTGAAAACGTATCTCTGCTTGGTTATAGTTACAGAGTTAGTTCAGAAGAAGGGTCGTATAACAGCTTATTGGTCAACAAATTGGTTATTGAAAGTAGGCGTTTTTTGCAAATTTTATCCTACATTCTCTTTACCGATAATGCCTCAAGCACTTGACAAATCTGATCAACTATCGAAAGTTCGTAAATCTCTCCTCAACGTTAAAATTGCTGTAGATGATACCATACTCCAGTTCAAGGGTCGTTTGGGAATAGAGCAGTTCATCAAGAATAACCTATTAAATGGGGAATAAAACTATTTACTTTAGCGGAATCTTCTACAGGTTATGTTCTGAATAGTATTCCTTATGCTGATAAAAAGGATGAAACTTAAATCCCAAAGAGTGCACATATTGTTTTTCTAGATGTCATAGACTGTTCATTGATAATTATTTATTCGGTTATCGAGTTGGTTACTAAACTTGCTTACTTGAAAACGCTGTCTTGTGCCACTGTCAACAGTAGCCTTCGTAATAGGAAAGGTCTTACTGATAGTTTGAAACGTCAATGTAATAATGTGTGGCTGTGTCGAGGAAATATACCCGTACAAACCTTCCTGGTGAATGATCTTGCAGTTAGTCGTTGGGAGAAGAAGAATACAAGTCCGTTAATACAAACTAAACCACGAGCCATTGTCACACATGTGGGTGGTGATCCGTAGCCTCCAATAGACGTCACATGAAGTCTTTTACGTGGTACCTGTACATGTTATTTTATTAACTGGGACTTTCTGCTGTTCAGACATTTCTGTTGTTCCGAAAAACTCACAGAGACTCAAAACTAAGTTGTCAGGTCTTATTGGTGTTCGGTAATTTACCAAAAAGAAAGGACGTCCATCTGCAGCATTGCCCCATGAAATCCGGTTCGATAGGAAGCTCCGTCATGCACCGGTCAAACATTCAACTCCATCTAAATGTGTTGTACGATATTATTATTGTGTTAATTATGCTTATTATGATCCGGAAAAAGAAAATGCTGCTCCTGCCAGAAGGTTCAACGTCCACTCGACACAAACTAGGTCATTTTGGGACTAACCAGAAAACATAACAAGAAGGATTGGTTTCTGGTTACCCAGTACTAAATACATGTTAAGCCTGTATTATTGTTATATTATTGATGTTTTACTCGGATTTAAAATTATTTCCATAAAAGTAGTTACTAGTATGTAAATTCACATTGCAAAAGGGCGTGGTAAGTGGTGATTTCGCATGAGGAACAAAATCTCTTCGCGACACAAAAACCCAATATTTATATTTTATGGGGTTGGACTGTGCCTCTTCCCCAGCCATTGTGTGCTGTGTAGAATATGCTTGAGTCCATTTTTATCTGAGTCACAAATGTTTGACACAAGATAGTCGTTATGATTATAGCTTTGAAAACCGCAATGAAAACGTGAAGGTACCTGCATAATTTTTATACGCTCAGATTTTCATGTGGACATTTATTGTCGTCGCCCCTGTCCTTCCGTCCACAATTGTTTTTGAACAAAGAAGAAGAAGGGGGGGGGGGTATTATCCGGGCAAAGAACGGAGTTCGACTTTTATAGAAGAATTTTTCACCAGGAATCCGAAAATGGTGGGTGATCAGTCAGATGAGGGAGAGTTCAGGAGTTATCGAGGTCAAAAAAACACCAGAGGTCAAATGAGGCTGGCTTATGAATTTAGCTACTTTTCATGCTGTCTGTCGCGGATTTCTTGTTGGAATCAATAAATATTTTCAGATTAATAATGTATTATTGATTATTAATGTATTATTGATTAATAATGTATTATTGATTAATAATGTATTTTAATTCAAACAATAGATTAAGTATGAACACTACTTATGTCGATGCATTAAATATATGACAGATGCCTATTTGAATGGTTTTTAAGGTTTTCGTGAGATTTGTCACAAAACCAAACTTATTTTTTTGTGAAAGTTGTTATATTTTTTACGCATAACTTCTCACATTTTACTTTTGTTACCGTTACTCTGATGTTGAACATCTATTCTGTGATAAATTTAACACATAGTTTAAAGGAGCTAAATCGCTAACATTTTGGACCCAGAAAATTACACAAGTGGGTCGTAACTCATAAAATACTGTAATATGAATGTATATAAACTGATTTACATTCAATGATTTCCGTTTTTACTCAAATCAGTTATGTTCCGCAAAATAAGCCAGCAGTCTTAATCGAATGCAAATTTCTAGCGTCTGGTTATTCCAGTCTACACACGCCGTCTCGTGCACGTCTCGTGCAATATATCTACTCTAGCCTCGCTCATCGAGCCTCTTGCTAGAACTAGGACTGAAACGCATTATGGTACACGATTCGTGTAGCAATGGTAAAATGTTTCTTTTATCTTAAATATAGGATATCAGAAGCCCATCTTTTCCTGGTAAGATCACAGTATCAATGTTGATTTAAATTGACAAATAATTCGTGTTTTCAATGTTGAAGATTTTGGATGATATTGAGTTAGAGACTTAGTTACTTAAGGTTTACACATAGAATAAAGCTTTTTAAAATTGTAGTGTTTGACTACACATTTTCCTCCTTGTTGTCATGGTAACTGCTGGAGGACCACTGAACTGGTTATGTCCAAATTTGGATATTTGGTACACTGACCATTCTTTTACCAAATTAATTGGATTCCATGGGTACTTTCCTGTTCTGAAAAGTGTAGCCTGAAAGGGTTAATTGTGCCCCGCTTTTCGTCCGTCACACATTGTGAGACACAAGAACTCTCTTTCTAATTGAGCTAGAATGTTCAAACTTGGTGTAGGTGATTATTAGGTCAATCAATACCTTGATGGATTTGGAAGATGATCATTTTCTGATTATGGTAAGCAGAGATAATCAATTTGATTGGTTGATGCTTTGGGACACGATAAATTTAGTTCTTATTAAGTGAGAGTGATGCAACTTGGTGTAACTTGACTAAGTTCGATAATAAACATTTTCTGCTCAGGGTAAAAAGGGCGATAAGCAATTTCATTGGTCGAAACATTGGAACACAATAACTCTCATTCTAATCGAGTTAGAATATTAGGGTAATGCCTTGAAGGGAGTTAAAAGTTGAGATCTTTCTGCTTAAAATACCATATTTTTTTTTACACTATTGGCGTAGGCCTACCAGCGGTGGCCATTTTCTTCGGCCTTGTTCCGATTTTCACGAAATTCGAACTCAACCTTTATTACGGTGTAAACCGCTGTCACCAATGTGAAGAAGATCTATTCCATTTTTGGTTTGAATGTTGTAAAACAAAACATCTAAGATCGGTTTCTTTTGATTTGTTCTATTTAAACCGACATAATTATTTAAACCTATCAAATACCAGTGATCCTTATATTTTGTCTTCAATTTCTATGTATATCTATAATGTTACAAACTATCGTAAAAATGTGTTATAACAAATCTATTGTAAATTATTTATTTAATCCATTTACCAGGGACCACAAACTAAAAAAGTCGATCTGTGAGTTATAAACATGTATTTCTAGTTTCTTCGAAATCGAATTAAAATTGTAACTTCTACATGGTCCACAACCTTGATATACCATATTTTTTTACTATTTGCGTACGATGTAACGGTGATATAATCAAACGGTTTATTTAAATCTGATAAAAATTGTGACACGTGGAGAGGCCACAGGTCAAAAACGTGATTTTTAGTAAAATCAGGGACCAAAATTAAGTAAATTACTATCCGATATGCATGAATATCGAAAGGAACCAATATCTTTGGTTTATAACCATGCGTTTCACGTTTCAGCAAAATTGTGTCTTCTAGAGTGTCCACCAGATAAAAACGTACAATCAGGGGCCATACGCCATGAAATTACGATCCGATACATGCCAATATCGAAAGGAACCGAGATCTTAGGGAGGTTAACCTATATGTCAAGTTACGCTGAAATCGGATAAAAATTATGGCCAGCTGTAGAGTGTCCATGAACAAATTGTGGACAGACGTCGGACAAATAGGGACGACGACAATACGTCCACGTGAAATTGTGGGCGTAAAAAAACACAACGTAAAAAAACACAATTACTGTCAAGATCAATTGGGAAAAACAAACTCTTCAATCTCGGGAAAGCCCCTCAACCACGTTTATTAAAAGAAGCTTTAGCATTAAGAAGAGATAAGATAAATCACACAAAACATCTTACTTTCCACCAGACCGAGCCACTAAATTAACCGCAAAAACCTCTGTAATTACTGGCTCTGATCTTAAAAGTGTACAAACAGATGCATGTAGGTCTCCCTTAGATGAAGAATCAACATGATGTAATATTTTACCTTCAACTGTCATTTACCTAAAGAAACTACAGAGACAAAATAGGCACAATCTATAAATTCACATTCAACGGAGATTGAGAAAAAAAACCCCAACTACAATTAAGCATCATTTAAGTTTGATCAAGAGAAAATTAAAATAATCTCGTTTTACAGTACAATGAAATTAAACAGAAAATAGGACATTACAGCATACGCAGTTAATAAGCGGGAAAAAACGTGGCAAACATACAAAGAATGAGTTGATAAAAACTATCAGAGATCTAAACAATAAAATATCCGAACTGGCGTAGAAAAGCTAAAATTGCAGAAAATTTGGTATGTCACATGTGCTCAGTAAAATAAAATGAAATGGAGTTTAACGTCCTACTCTTCTGCACCTAATCTGGGCTAATGGAAGACGGGGCACAGTAAAAGATTATGGGTCTAAATGATTCAGTTATCTCCTTAGAATATGCAATTGATGCTCCTGAAAATACAAACAGTGAACATACAGAACACAAAGACACGCAGCATCAGTTTAAAGAAATTAGAGAAGGACATATCGGATCATACTCCGACAACATAAGGTTGCTATATTAGAGACATTTTGACGCTTGGTATTCTTGTTTTCAAATATTCTTTGAAAGGCATTTAGTAATTGGAACATAATCAAATAACACACTATTTATGGAATAACAATTACTCTAGTTTATTTCACTGCGACGTTTCAACAAGATTTCACAAGTCGTTATCAAGCATATAACACAAATAAATACAATTACAAGAATATGGTTATATATATACAAGAGCAGTGCGAACCATCCAATGAGAAACTAAGTCAGCAAGCATGAGCAACAACACCAAGCCATTAAGTAAACAAGTGTACATAGATAGGTGTAAACTGTAATTGGTATAGATAGGAACACGAATAAAAGATGAAAGAATAATTAAAGAGGTATAATGAGCCATGAGCAATATATCCTGTCAGTGAGTACATAATATGTATACACAGTAATTAGTGTTGTTGTTGATGAAAGTAAGAGTAAAGATGAAGCCAGGTATATACATGTAGAGGTGAACTGAAGCCACGCACATTAATCCAACAGTAGAAACAAGATGCATTAAACATAATTATGTAAATTATTTGCGAAAAAATAATATACAAATTTAAATAAAAATGTTCAATGTAAGGTTAATCCTTATGATTTGTTCTAGAATAGTGTAAATTACATTTTAATAATGCGATCATACGCTCTTGGAATGTAAACTCCTGGATCCCTGTTTAATTTTGGTTCGTGTCTGCGTATGTTAATGGTTTCATGAGTTCTACGGTAACGTTTGTTGTGGCAGTTGACTGTTAACTTTTTGACGTTAGTCCAATTCACTCGGTGGCGCGGGTTTTCAATAAGGTGTTCAGCAATAGCAGATTGGTTGGTGGGGGTTTTCGACATGTGTTCTTTAATTCTGAGTTCTAGAGGCCTTTTCGATTCTCCAATGTAAGAATCCCCACAGCTGCAGCTAACTTGGTAAACACAACCTTTAGGGGAGATGGGTTTTGTGGGGGTAATCTTCCCATTCGCTTTTATGAATTCTTTGATTGTCCTGCCTTTGAGATATGTGGTTTCGATGTGTGCCTCTTGTTTTAACAATCTTCTAATTTGGTGGGAGATGTTCCCGTGGAAAGGTATAAATACTCGTATGGGGGCTTTATCAGTGTTTTGTTTATCGGGTTTCGGCAGGTCAGATAGTGTGGAATTAATTATCTTTTTTACCATCTGTGGCGGATAGCCGTTGTGCTTAATAAAAACATCTGTCAGGTGTTGTACTTCGTCAGGGAGGAGTTCAGGGTCACAAATGTTTTTGGCTCTTTTTGTTAGGGTGGTGATGATGGCTGCTTTTGTGCTGTTAGGGTGGTCTGATTTGTAATGAATATACTGGTCCGTGTGGGTTGGCTTTCTATAAACTGAGGTGACTATTTTGGAGACCGTTCTTGTGACTAATATGTCTAAGAAAGGGAGGCTGTTGTTGGTTTCATTCTCCATGGTGAACTTGATCCTTGGGTGTTGGTTGTTCAGGTGGTGTAGTAGGGTGACAGCATCATCTTCTTCTTTTATCATCACAAAAACGTCGTCAACCTTGTCGTGAAACCAATCGACAGTGCTACATATACACGATCTACTCAGTCATAGTAAGGATGCAATTATATCCAATCACAAATCTGTACTCACTTCATTTGGTACTCCATGTGGAGACACCTATACAGATTTGCCCTTGTTATATTGGATACCTAAACTACAAGCAACGTTTTATAGCAGTTTCATCCCGTTGTTCCACAAAACCACTTTCAAAAGTATTGACATCTATACTAACGGCTGTTAAAGAGGGTATTCAAAAATACTGTGACAAAAATATACTCTTGTAGTGGTATTACCAAATGTGGATATTAAAAAATTCTAAAGAATTATTTGATGGTTTGAAATCTGTATAACTCTCATTCTAATTGAGTTAGAACATAAGCAATCTGATTGGTTGATTCTTTGCGGCACGATAACTTTGGTTGTAATGAAGTGATAGCAATGTAACTTAGAAAATAGATTTATTATATCATTACCTTGACTAACTTCGATGGTGCAAATTTCCTGTCGAGTTCAATAATTAATATTTTGAACTAAAGAGATTAGAAATCTAATTGGCTGATGCTTTGGGGCACGATAACTTTGGTTGTAATGAAGTGATAGCAATGTAACTCAGAATATAGATTTATTATATCATTGCCTTGACTAAGTTCGATGGTGCAAATTTCCTACTGAGTTCAATAATTAATATTTTGAACTAAATTCAAGCAGAGCTAATTAATTTCATTGTTCGAATGAATGACCGCAACCACACTCGGGGCTGTCCGAAATATGCCTTAAAAATTTATGACCCTTTAGGTCACTGCAAGAGAGACGAAGACTACTATGTATTATTTGATTTTTACGTTTGCCAAAGTTGAAATAAGGGGGTATATTTTTATCTTTATTAATTATTTTGGTTTTAAATATATTTATAGAGGTCGAATTTCTAATACTTATATCAAGGTTATTCCACTCTTTTATGGTAGAAGGTATAAAGGATTTAGAGAATAAAGTTGTTCGACAAAAGTAATCAGTTAAACTATTGTTGTTACGAAGATTATAAGGAGTACTGGAAAATTGAATTAAATATGGAGGTATAGAGGGGTTAACTGATTAATAATTTTGTACATTAAACTGAGTTTATGACGCCTTCGCCTCTCTTGCAGAGTGATAAATCCCGTTTCTTCATATAATAACCTATGACTGGTACCCTTCACAGCCCCGCATATAGTCCTGAGTGCATCTAGTTCTAGGTGTTCTAATTTGTTTTTTAGTTCGTCTGTGCACCCATCCCATATTACGTCACAATAGTCAAAATGGGGAGAATAAAAGAGGTATATATAGTTTTAAAGGTATTTTTATTTAGGCGATGTTTTAACGACCGACCTAAGACAATTAATCATTTTACTCGTTTTAGTCAAAATAATATTTACATGAATGTCCCATTTGCAGTTTTTCTGAAAAGTCAATCCCAAATGTCTGTGTTGATAAACTTCTTTAATAGGAATTCCGTCTAAATTTAGTGTAGGTAACAGTGGGTCTCGTTTAGTAGTCAGTGCAAGTGATTCAGTTTTCAGCGGGTTGAAGGAAACCAGCCACGTTTTTGCCCATTTGTTTAACATTTCAAGATCACTATTTAAGACAGTCGCGCATGCGGTTGGGTCATTAATTTTAAGATAGATGCTAGTGTCATCCGCAAAAAGTCTAATATTCGATTTTATGTTCTTAACGATATCATTTATATATATGAGAAAGAGAAGGGGGCCGAGGACAGAGCCCTGTGGTACGCCAGCAAGGGCGGTCTTAGGATCAGAGGAGACTCCACTTACAACGACGCTTTGCTTTCTTTTATACAAATAATGTTTAAACCATTGAAGCAAGTCTCCTCTAATCCCAGCCGCCTCAAGCTTCCGACATAGTGCAGCATGCCACACCCTGTCAAATGCCTTGCTGATGTCACAGAACACTGTCCTCGTATACTGACCCTCGTCTATGGCTTGACAAAAGAAGTGCGTAAGGTCAATTAGTTGATAGGTAGTTGAGTCACCGTGCATAAAACCGCTTTGTAATAATAAAATAAAACCAAGTACGAACAATCCAAACCATCAGACAAAATTCGAAGTCCTAAAAAACGGTATAGGCAAAATAGTGTAATATGGCAAAATAGTGTAATCAGCATATGGACTGTTATGATTGCATTATCCCTCATGAAGTTAAAGACATGCTTGTAAATACATTTTTCGAAAATTTTCACAATGATACTCAAAAGGGAAACTGGTCTGTAATTGCCGCATTCAGAAGGGTCGCCTTTTTTAAGTATTGAAATAACATTAGCTGATTTCCAGATTATCGGTACAGTTTTTGTCGAAAGGGAGAGATTAAATAGATTACATAAGGGGTTACATATTTCAGATGAGATGTAATTTAATAACTTGCCGTTTATCTGACCAGGCCCGGTAGCTTTGGAGGTATCTAATGATAAGATCATGTCTTTAACTTCTTGAGGTATTAGTGTAAGATTGCGGAGTGAGTTTGAGTTGTGTTCAAGTTCAGGAAGCTGTGCATTGGCTGTGTCAAGTTGAGACTGGTTGATAAAGAAGTCATTTAAGCAATTTGCCTTATCCAAGGGGGTGGAGAAAAGGATTCCATTGTTGATAAGGGGGGGGGGGGTAATTCATCATTATTTATACGTTGTCCTTTCACATAAGAATTGACAAGACGCCACCAGTCTTTACTACCAAATCTTGTACTATTATTTATTTTTTGATCTATTTTTTAATAAAATTCCTGTTTACATCTTCTTATAAGCTTAATATATTCATTTCTAATTAATCGAAAGTTTTGCCAATCAGATTCTGAGTTTGTTTTTACAGCTTTTTTGTGCACCTTATTTTTTTTTTTGTGCTTAATTTTCTAATTGTATTATTCATCCATAACTTATCCCTGGGCCGAATGGTTACTATCCTGTTTGGAATATTATTTTTTGCAATCCTTGTCAGTTCATATGTGAAAAAGGCACAAGACGTGTCAATCGAACTGTTATCAACAATGGAATCCCATCTAAAATTTAGTACGTCATGTCTAAGTCCGTCGAACACAGGGCAATGGTCGCTGCAGAAGTTATCTAAACAGCCAGATTCAGAAATATATCCTGGACAATTTGTAAGAATAATATCGATTAAGCTCATATTTCCGTTGTTATCATATCGCGTGGGATCATTAATTATATGCTTAAAGTTAAAAAGAGCAATCGATGTATGAATAAAAGTATTAAAATTTGTTAGCATATCTACATTAAAATCTCCAAAAATAAAAATCTTTTCAATTTCATCAAAACAAAAAAAACCCCAAAAAACAAAAAACAAAAAAAATTCATTCAATTATTATACTATAAATATTAATAGAATATGCATAGTATCTTTCTAATATAAAACATTTTATCCAATCAATATACTATAAAGCTAAGTAGAATATTGCATGGTATCATTCCTATGTAAAGCATTTCATTCAATTATTACAGCATTTCATTCAAGTATTATACTATAAGATTAATAGAGTATGTACAGTATCTTTCATATATAAAACATTTCATCCAATTAATGTACTATAAACCTAATTAGAATATTGCATTGTATCATTCCTATATAAAGCATTTCTTTCAATTATTACAGCATTTCATTCAAGTATTATACTATAACTATTAATAGAATAATGTACAGTATCTTTCATATATAAAACATTTCATTCAATTAATATACTAAAAAGCTAATTATAATATTGCATTGTATCATTCCTATATAAAGCAGTTCATTCAATTATTATACTATAACTATTAATAGAATAAGGTACAGTATCTTTCATATATAAAACATTTCATTCAATTATTATACTATTAAATTAAGTAGAATGTGGCATGGTATCATTCCTATATAAAGCCTATCATTCAATTAGTACAAAATTTCATTCAAGTATTATACTATAACGATTAACAGGATATGCATAGTAACTTTCTAATATAAAACATTTCATTCAATCAATATACTATAAAGCTAAGTAGAATATTGCATTGTGTCATTCCTATGTAAAGCCTATCATTCAATTAGTACAAAATTTCATTCTAGTGTTATACTCTAAAGATTTATAGAATAGATTAGGCGAAAATGATTTTAGTGACCTCGACCGGGAAGTCAATCGTGCCCCCCCCCCCCAATGTAGCACTTTAAATATCTCTGGGATTATCGGTTTAGGACACATTAAAACATGGAATTATTACAGAAACAGGACTCCCAAAAAACGAAAATTGTGTTTGAAGAAGCTTTACAGTTAGCCTAAAAACGGCACAGGAGAAAAAAAGGCTCGAAGAAAAGAACTAAAAAAAAAAGAGATATCGATTTATCATGGATAAGAAGGCAAAACGAGAAGAAGCTGACAAGGAGTAGCAAAAGCAAGTTCTGGATATATCTGAACATAAAAAATAAAAATAGACTGTGGTCTATTGATAATTGAACAGAACATGCAATATGCTGACTCTATAAGTGCTAAAACATAAATCGCCAAATGTTTTACAGAGCAAAGCTGATAAACATTATTTTTGGACCAATCTTAGAATTTACCGAAATGTTCAGTGGAGCAGATCATCCTACCATTACGTCAAGTGAATAAATTCTACTTCCAAACATTTCTACTGGTTTCAGGGGCTACCACTCTACTAAATTTTAAAGAGTGATAATAATAACCCCAAAACATCATTGAATGAGCAAATTGTTGAAATTTAACCCTCAACTTGTTTTTATTGTACTTTCATATTTATAAATTCTGTAACAATAAAATTTGCAGCTCAACAATGGTTATTGTCACCAGAGCCAGCAACTGGTGGACAATTTATACCATCTATTGAAGATATAATCCCTGAGCAAAAAATTCGGAATTAAATGTAGCAGATAATCAAAGATCATGGTTACGAAAAGCCCTTATCTTTTCACCACACACCATTTCAAAGGTCATTTCGACTGTTGGTCAGAGGAAAACCCTTCATGGTCCGCTGCAAGGAAGCACAGATTAACTGCTTTAAACTTTGGTGCAGTATTAGGTACATAAAAGAGAAAAAAGTAAATAAGTGTTTTTAAAATTTAAAGTGATGAATTAAGAATTTATGAGAATACTTATGAACGAATGAATGAAATGGGGTTTAACGTCCTACAGTTTCGCTCCTAACCTGGGCTAATTGAAGACGGGTATACGCCATACAGTGTGCTATGAGGGAAATTTTGCCCGGGCATTAACTTAATTCCAACTGCCAAGGGTTCTTTTACGTGCTCGCCAATGTGTACACGGGACCTCGGTTTTTCGTCCCATCCGAGCGACTAGGCAGCTGTCCTTATCAGGCCCTCCTTCTGCATCACTGACTGGGGAAGTCACGCCGGAAAATCGGGATGAACTTTCTCGGCCAATGCAGGGATCGAACACCCTGAATACTTATGGAGTTATTACTTGCTTCACACATTACGTTCACATTTAAGGATATACCATTTATGGACCATTGCAATTTGCAAAAATTAGGCTGCACCAGTATGTTTTAAAGTAATTTAATTCAGTTTCACAGCTACACTTCAAATGAGGCTGCTGTCTGCCTATAATTTAGAAGCAATAAGGAGTGTTTCGTTGGGTATCAACTACGAAATAGAAGCTGTGAAGGCCGATAAAAAAAATTGGAACCATTATTGAAGAGACAGGTAATGCAATTTTATACTTTGTGCATCAATTATTACTCATGTAGTTCGATGGACTTAAATCACAAATCTAAGTATTTATCTAAAAAAAATTCAAGGTGCAATTTGTTTGAAATTTGCATTGAAGGTATCTGGAAAGTAAGCACTAATTCTTTTTATTTAAGGTATTTGGCTACATGAGTCTGGTGTTCTTGGTGCATCTGCATCACCAGACGGAGTTATTACTCAACAGATAGGGAGCAATTTACCAGAATTAATAGAAATTAAATGTCCATATAGAAGTCAAGAAATCAATATACGCGAAGCTGCTTCAACATTTAAAGACTTCTTTCTAGGATTAATTATCTTTGTTTACTGCCCGGATACCTGCTGTGGGTGAATGTTTTGTTGCCTTGCAACCCTAACTTTTTGAATCAGTCTTAACACCCAGCCTTTACATTAAAAAATGTCCACAACCTCAAATCTAAATAAAAATCTGTAAATAGTTTCTTCGAACTTTTATTTTTTTGATTCAATATATTTTAGTTTTGGAAGAAGATAACAGCCTTGACTCTACGAAAAGACCACGATTACCATCACCAAATCCAAGGCCAGTTTCATATCACGTGTAAAAGATCATGCGATTTAATCATCTGGACATACCAGGATATTGAGTGCATAAGAATAATAAGAGATATCAATTGGTGTTCCAACTTGAATGAGTTGGTTGAATTTTATTTTGAAAAATTCATTTCAATATTAGTAAATACTTAAAGGGACAATAACACTCTTGCTGGCTTGACAGGTCTAGAAAAAATAGCCTCATTCTAACAACTAGATGTTTAAGTGTCATACCTGTTGTATAAATTATCCATTACACCCTTTACTTGTCCAGAGGGTTCGAAAATATTTTAAAATCTTAAACATGCATTATTCAAGAGCTAAATCTGCCTAGTACAAGTCTTTATTTGGGCATGAAATGTTTTCTAAAGTGTTAATTAGACATTAATTAACTGATCCAGGCCTTAATCAACTTTGGATGGCATCAGACTGCTCCGATATTAAACGTTTCAGTGGTAAGTCAAATATGGCGGGGCCAGACGCCTCGAGTCTTAGTTTTGATCAACCAGAACCTTCGAGTCTTAGTTTTGATCAACCAGAACCGTGGTTGAAATTATTGCACACGTCGGCTAAATCTTCAAATGCCAATATCTTCGCTTACAAAAGAGTAATTTGAATGAAATTTTCAAATTATTCATTTTACATCACCTACTTTCGAACTATTATAGCAAGAATGGCTAGTTCTTATCTATATCTTGAATAATGTAACTTTAAGTTACATTTGAAAAGGTTTACGTAAAGCTTTTCAAACCATTTAGTTGAATTTTTACAATTTTTTAAATTCGGTGTGTTAAGATGAAATTTGTATCATCAATTAATTGGAATATTGTAAAAAAAAGTACCATTTGTTGACCAGAATAATGATTTGGACATATTATTCAGTTACAACAAGAGTGTTATTGGGCCTTTAATCATTGATTCTATGTGAGTGCACACAAGTGGCACTGAGGGTCGTTCACTCTGACATATTTGCAATAACGGGGTCATAAGCTTATTTCAGTCAGGCAATTTAAGGGGGGGGGGAGGCTTCACTTAAATGAGCAAATCTTATATCTTAAATTCTATTTGACCTAGACTCATAATATTTTGGGTATGTGTTCAAGTTACAAAGTTATTGTCATATTTGACTTTTTTCGGAAACTGCCACGCCCACTTTTATTTTCCAAGATGGCCGCCATCGTCGGTCTGGGAAATGCCGGAAATCTTTAAAATTCATCGCAACCCACCTTGCAATATGTCGAAATTACCGTCAATTTAATATAGGTAGTATTAATTGAGAATTTTTTAAAAATTTGAACATGGTCAAATTTGTTGGTATCGTTTTGCTGTTTAAGGTCAAATATTTTGAAAAATTAAAAATGTATATACCTCAAATATAGATAATAATGTACAGTGATATTACATGTACGTGTATATTTATTTGAAAGATCAGAGCTACAGCTCTATTCATTTTTCCAAAAAGCTATTCCTAAGTATGTCAGGTGTTCAAAAAATGACAATTGAGAATTTTGACGTTGAAGATTTCCGGCTTTGCTGCGCCTATAAAACTGGTCAGAAGAACTATATTTTTGTACATAATTTATTAATACACATATCAATAAACTATTACATAAAGTTATATGAGTTTTTTCACACAATTAATGATGTCTAAACCAGCAGAATATGATGGTCCTCCTTCTTCCCTAACCCGTTTCTCTTCTTCACCTATGTCGGTTTGGGCCTTTCGTTTTCTCGATTCTTTAGTACTGTCTTTCATTTTCTTTTCAGCCTTCTTTATTCTCTGTCTGTCACATTTCTCATTATATTTTTTAAGTTCACTATTTGGGAACAACACAAAACTTCGGATATATGTGAAACCACAGATCGACCCTGGTTGAATTTGCCAATAGCCAGGTTAACACCAAACCTAAAAGTTTTAAGAGACATCAGGTTTTCTGCTTTAGGTAAATGTCTCCAAATACAGCCATGTAGACTTTCATTAGCATTGGATGTTAGCTGTTTGCAGCATCTACCTAATAGGTCAGGGTTTGTTAGATGGTGGAATAAATTTTGAAATTTTTCAGCAACGTTCCGGGGGAGTGGAAGATCGTGCGGTTTATTTTTCCGGTACTCTTCTGGATTCTGCCCAGCTGTGATTGCCTGTTTGTAAAAGCACCACTCTTCATCGCAGAATTTATGGTCGGGATCTTCAGCTGTAGATGTTGAATGGAAGATGATGGCCCAAATAGCATTTTTCATGTAATCCAAATTATCTGAATGTTTCATGATGGCATTTCGATAGTAACTGGACCATTTCTTCATCCTCTCTTTCGTCATTTTCCCCTTTCCAGAAATAGGATTTCTCTTCTCGCCCCTTACTTTGGCCTCTGCAAACTCATTTTTTGCTACCTGTTCTAGTCCCCTGTACATTCGTTTTGATATATGGTTAACACATTGTTCCTTTTTCAATACATCATTCCCATAAATTTTTAATTTATTTAAATGGTCAAAGGTATTGGTATTACCATCTCCCAGCAAAGTAGTGTATCTGAATCCAAGGTCGGCAGATCTCTGCCAAAGTGTTGAAGCTGTGGCAGTCTCCATGGCACCAGAAGAACCATTATGATTTTTGTCACAAGTATGCGAATCTTGCCAGAGATCTTTTTCGGGGCCTTCTAAAAATGAACCGTACGTGGAACACTCAAGGCAGTATTTACTTAATATATCGTAGTCTATTACTAAACCAGTCATTACTTCTATAACGGCCCCAAATCCAAAATTTGAAGAGTACCCTCGTTTCTGCCAACTTCCATCAAAACTAACAATAAGGTCGTGATGATTAATTTCTGCATTGTTTGATATGTCGGGATATAATGTGGAATAAAAGTTCTTTATGATCTTCCTGGAGTTCTCCAACGTAGGCAAATTAATAATTTTATTACTAATCACTTTAGAAATATGAGAAAATGTTTTATGATGCAAATCGCCTTTCACACCACACACAGAAGTAAACCTAGAGATACCGGAACAGCCCACCCCGATGTCCCTGCCGGCTAAAACAATTCTGCGGTTTTTGTCAAATGGTCGAAGACCGGAAACATTACCGGTTGGAATTTGAGAACTGGACCATTTTGAATTAATATCTTTATTACATTTTATACAAAAGAGTTTGAGGGGAACAGCATAACCATAATCTTTTTCACTAGCTTCAACTGTCATTGTTGACTGTTTACAGGTGGGACATAAACAATTTGTGACAAGCTGTGATAATTGATTTGTGTCAGCCAAAACGTAAGAAGAAGTCGTAGAGGAGCACACTGGATCATTTTGTTCACATGATTCATTCAAGTCAGCATGATATTGAATTTTTACTAAAGCCGGCAGTAATAATAATAGGATCGTGATTTTCGTCTGCTTGACCTCTATTTTTATCGTCAGCTGTCAGTTCAGAGACCGGTTGTTCAGGTGCTAATTTCTTCTTAGTTCTACGTTTTCGTCCTCTAAATTGAGGCTTGGTCAACTTTTTTTTTTAGGGGGCATAGTTATTTTACCGTTTACAACGATATTTCATTCAACTTTATGCAATAATTTCGCGTACAAAACGATAAAAAATGCCCGAGGTTTAGTAATCAGAAGTAAACCGGATATTACCGAAGATCGTTGGCGGAGAAAGTGCGCATGCGTGACCTTGAGTTTAATTGTCCGGTAGCCAATGGCGATGACTACGTCAGGATTTACGTCACGACCAGCTATAATCGGTATGTTCCGGATCAAATCGCGCATTGGCGAAGATAAAGTCGCGGGAAATACTATTTTTAACAGAAAGATCACGTGACAAGCTTTCAGGCCATACCGAATATGGCGACCATTGTAGATAAACAACAACGGGGCGAAGCGATCGAAATCGACCTTTTTCTAAAGAATTTGAGACATATTTAGCGATAAGTAAATTGAGGTAGGACAAGAAACATTAAAAATATCGACGTTTTAGTAGATAATGAGACAGACTGTGAATAATTTATGCATTTTTAATAATTTTTTGATAAGAAAATGACAAAACCCGAAAGTAGAAAATTTATTATTTTTTTAATAATTTTCATATTCGTAGGTGCCACGACCCCCCTTAACAAACATAAGTTTATCGTTATTCATACCATTGCGCACAACTTCAAATGATTTACTTTTATATGATTGTGTGGATTTATCTTTTATATATTTTACAATTTACAACACTTGGCCAAATTTCAATTGCCCGGGTGACCACAGAATTTCGTGGAAAGACTGTTGAATCAGTTCAAGTTGTATAGTCGGACCTTCGTTCGGGCGTATCTTTAAATATCCAGTACAGTGATTTGAGAAAATCGCCAACTCCCAATCCTGACTTTTCAACCGAATTTTTAAAAGCATTGTGCACTGTATGCAACCCACAACTACCTATGTTAACCAGAGAGTCTCCGAAATTCGAATTAAGTAATCTAAAATTAACAGTTGGACCATCAATAGAAAGTGGTAAAAGATTACTTTTGTTAAGCCCAATATCGTTGACAAATTTTTATTAAAACAGGAAGAAGATCTTCAGCTTTGCCATGTCCAAATAATTCGGAAGTTAAATAATCAGAAACCACGCAATGTGATCCATTTCCAACAAGCGAACATGGACACCAACCTGCTTTTTCTGTAAACTTTCATTGTGTGAGAGATATTTGTATCTGGCTACCTGTACCCGTTTGGCCGGTTTCGGGAGGCCGTGTTAAGACAGTATCTAGTTGTGGTTGCGCTGTCACAGAGAGAGAGGTTTCCTTTCTGTAGCACTAGCAGCAGCTGATGCCGATGTGAAACTAATATCCATATTTGATGACGTAGCTTTCGTTAATTTGATGTGGTTTTCACTCTTTTCGTGTGAACGTACAGTTGATATACCCATTTTCTTGATACGGAGCATTTCGCTTGATGAATGTTTGATTCATCGCGACTTAGCCAGTTATAGCTATTAAGCCAAGAAGTTTGAAATGTGCAAGATATGTTTTATTTTCAATGTCATGCAGGCTTGCCTTCGTTATTATGCATATATTAATGTAATTACTAATACCGATTTTGATTAGTCAGTGTAGTGGCTTTTAGTATGTTAAGTAGACAATTGAGTCACGTGAGAGTATTTGGTTGCATAATAACGATAAATGTTTATTTAGATCAGTTGATTGACAGGTATAGCCTACGTCAGAGTTATTGTTTAGTATAACCAGCGTAACTTCTAGTCTAAACGGGATTTTCATATCAACTCACTATTTTTACCAATTTGAAACAAAATTAAGGATCTCAACTGAAATTCAAGGATATTTTCCTTTTTCCGCGAAATTCAAGACCTTGCAAATAAAATTATAAATTTAAGGATATTCAAGGATTTGCGAGTACGGCAGGAACCCTGGTTAATGTCAGATAGGTGTAGTGTTATGAAGTGCGGCAATAAATCCGAGTTGTCCAAAGATGTTTGTGATATTGAGTTTTTGTGTCGTTCTGCTCACATACTACTAGTTTTTTTTCTCTAAAATTGAACAAAGGTATAAATCAAATAATACTATTCCAATGGGAAGAGATACAGTTAACAGCGAACCGCCATCATTTTGTCTCGCACGCACAGCATCAAAATGTTTTGGACCCCGAGATGACGAAAAAAATGGGGCACGCCAGCAAGAATAAAAAAAGATCTGAAATTATCAGCTATCCATCTAACTGTTTAATTATTTGTTCGTGGGAACTGTATCTATTGTGGTACACCGTAACGACATAAGATTTTATAACCAATTACACTAACAATTTAAAATTATAGTCTATATTAGCAGATATAAAATGTGATGCTTAATACAATAAAGTATTAGCACTGGCAATAATTTGTAATCGTGTAACTTCTCCGTATTGGGATCTTGTTTAAGGACCTAAGTCCAAATCTCGTTTCCAGAGTCAGTCGCGGGACCTGATTAGTCAATCTTTTTTGGGTCGATTTCTCGAGGGGTCGGATCGTCGTTTCGTTTGTTGTCAAACAATCCTTGAGTCAAAGTCAACTCGCTGTGATAATAAAGTTGATCCTAAACGTAGAAATTCAAGTTTTTGTAAAGATCTTTTTTTCTACGCTTGGGTACAGTTTTAAGCGATTCGATCATCTAGGCACGTAATATAACTACGCGTGGGTATATTTTTTTAAGTGATTCGGTCATCTAGGCACGTAAAATAAATACATGTCGCGTGATTCGTCACTTTCGGGAAAATGGCTATCCCGAGTCATTAGAGAAATTTCTCCAACAATTTCTCTCGTTTCGAGATTGCCTAAGTCCGTAACTAACATGCCTCTAAAATCTTCCGACATCGAAAACGCGAATTATTGGTCAATTTAAACAACATTGATGACGTTAAAGCCCAAATAGGGCCTACCACTCTTGTTGTAACTGAATAATATGTTCCAATCTTTATTCTGGTCAACAATTTGTACTATTCTACAATATTTCAATTAATAAATGATACAAATTTCTTCTTAACACACCTAATTTTAAAAATTGGAAAATTTCAACTACATGCCGTAACATGATTTCAAAAGCTTTACGTAAACACTTTCAAATGTAACTTGGATTTAAACATATTTTCGATCCCTCTGGACATGTAAGATAGGTTGTAATGGATAATTTACACAACAGGTAGGACACTTAAACATTTTGTAGTTAGAATAAGGCTATTTTTTTTCTGGACCTGTCAAGCCAGCAAGAGTGTTATTGTCCCTTTAACTTACCGGGGAAAAATGAGCTTCTGATATCTAAGATGAAATAAATATTTTCTAAAAGTGGTACACGAATCGTATACCATTGTGCGTCTATTAACATCAATTGTAACAAGGCACTGGGAGAATGAGTCTAAAATATCCCACAAGTCAATGCGATTATTCATATCCTTGACGCTGATTCTATACAGGGCGATTCTTGCAAGAATTACACATCAAGACAAAAAAAAATCATGTCACAGCCATTACTTTTTCACTTATTTTTGTAAGAAAATGGTCCCATTTTATGATTTTAATTACAGTTTTGCAATATTTAATGGATTTCATCGTTAAAGGAGATTCGTATATCGATGAACATTGACAAAAGATTTCAGTGATAAATAACTCATTATTTCATTTGTTTATCAAGAAAAAATAAATACTACTTAAAGTAAAAACCAGGTATGAAATTGAAGTTGAGATATTACTGAATGTATATAAATCAAGAAAATCTGTCAAATATAAAGCCTTTTGTTCTGCACCTTGTGTTGAAATATCGTATTCACACGTGTAACGTACGTAACAAAATGGATATAAAAGTTTAATTAAATTAATCAATTTTTAAAAAAAGAATTTTTTACTTTAAATCTTCTAAATGTAGTGCCAGTATATTCAGAAAATACCATGGTCATCAATCAAATGTTACTTATGTAAAAAATAAACTCAATTAAAAATTGTAACGTACGTAACGTTACATTTATCAATTGAGCCTAGAGGGGGGTGTTTGAAACTTATTGTATCCCATGAGCCCTTTTAATTCAAAGACTAATAATAGAAGTGTTGACCAAAAGCCCAAGCAGAAAGATTTTCCCAAAACGGTAAGTAGAACAGTTTCGTTTTCTTTAATTCATAGATCATCTTGATTTACATAATGATAAGCAACAAATGGTAAACGTTTTTTTTTAACATTTCAGTCTTATGTAGTCAAGAACTATAAAATTAAAAACAAATGATAGTTTTTCCTAACTAAAATGGCTAAATGATTTTTAGTGAAGATGAAGGACAACAGATGGCAACAACAATGTTTCATATATTAATATAACAATAGAAATATACCTCGATTATAAATGGTAGATAAGTACATGTATGATGTCATCAGAAATATCTACATACATGTACAGTAAGCTCTGGAAAAATAATATTTTTGTTTTTGTTAAGATTAAACTTAAACTTTTATCTTTTAGATGGAAAAACGCAAGTCTATGACTGTAAATGAAAGAGTCATATTATTTAGAGAGCATAAAAAGGATGATGAAGATTATAGATTGAAGGAAAATGAAAGGTTAAAGAAATTAAAACAAGATAAAAAACAAAAAAATGAATGAAGAAGAACTGAAATTATTAAGAGAAAAAACTGCTGAAAGAGTTCGCCTTTATAGGAAACGAAAGAATGAATCAAAACAAAATGGTGCTACTCCCCTCACGGTTAAATTGTCATATTCCAGACCTCAGTCGCTTGGAAGGGCCGTGTCCAAATGTCGACTGAGTTTGCCGTATTCTCTAAACAAGAGAAAGGCTGTGGTTATGGGTCTGGCAAAGGAAGTTGGCGTAGCTCTTCAAACAAAAATGGATGATAAACTAAAATATAACCATCATGGATTTTCAGATGAACTTCTGAAAACTGTAAATTACTTCTTTTACAGACCTTACATTATTTACACAATGCCAGGAATGAAAGACTGTGTGAATATTTATATTAGTGGTAATAAAGAAAAAGTAGAGGCATTTAGTCTTTTTTAAAGAAAATTTTCCAGACTATATTAATAAAATATCATTTAGTAGTTTTTGTAAATTGAGACCTGCAAATGTCCTATTAAAGGATAGTCCCTCTGCAAGCTGCATGAAATTTTTTTGCTAAAATTGAAAGGTCTAGGAGTTAGTTATGACGGTTCCTGGTGGCAGTTATTTTTATGTCATGCTGATGATTTATTTTCTAGCTGTTGGGAGGGAACATGCTTTAATTGTAGTAAGGGTTAATTATTTCAAGACCGACAAAAATTGCCAAATCCAGATAAAAACGTGAATTGGCAACAGTGGGAGTATAACGGGACAAATTAGTTAAGACAACAAAACACTCAACATTATTAGAAATAAAAGCCTTAATTGTTCAAGAATTTGATACTATGAGAGACCATGTTCGCATAAAGAGAATTCAAGCAACAGCGTTTGAAAACGAAAAAAATAATAATAGAATTTTACAAGTAGATTTTGCAATGGGTTACAGTTTCGAGTACCAGAGGGAAGTACAATCAGCCCTCTGGAGTAGAAGCTCGGTTACGCTTTTTACGGCCGCTCTATTTTTATAAAGAAACGTGCAAGACATATCTCATAGTATCAGATTCACAAGCTAAAGACAAAAATGCTATATATACTTTTATATTTAAATTATTTAATAATATATATGAGGATATTGGGACAGATAAAAGTATTGACAACATTATTTTCACAGATGGGCCTTCTAGTGAGTTTAAGTATAAATATATGATAAAATTACAACCCGGGTCTCTTATATAACCCGGGTCTAACGTAAAAACTGAATACTCCCTGTCAAATTATAATTTAATTGATGATCCCTGCACAAGAAGAAGAATTGTCTCATGTCACGCACAGAGAGTTTAGCCTTCGTATTGCAAGACCGACCCTGTCACTCCTATAGAAGATTCTGAAGCATTAATTCGGTTCTGAAAAAATACAACCCGGCCTCGATTATAACCCGGGCCTCGAATAGAACCCGGGGGTCGGGGGTGCTGAACGAAATAGAACCCCGGGGTTGTATTCGAGGAAATACGGTAATTCTAATTTTTCTTCGAAGTATTTTGCTACTTCCCATGGGAAAGGTGTTGTGGATGGTGTAGGGGGGAGAGCAAAGTCTTTAGTACGTCAAAAGATTATGAGTCTAAAAGGCGAAATCAATGTTCAATCGGCTAGTGACTTCTATAATTTAATAAAAACTTTAATGAAGTCCACTGAAGTGTTATTTGTATCAAATGATGAAATTTCAAATTTTATAAGTTTGTACAACCCATGGATTCATATCATAGAATTCCCCGGAATGAGGAAAATGCACTGTGCATATTTTCATTTAAGTGAACAAAAAATAACCATGTTTCATGTTTCTGGGCAACAGCGAGACCCAGATATCACAGGGTTTTATGATCATATTCAGATTGAAGATAAAGTCATTGAACCTGGAACCTGGTGTATTGTTACTTATGATGAAATAAATTTTCCAGGGGAAATCATTAATTTTTGCAAAGAGGGGGGTTATAAGGTAAATGTAATGCACAGAGGAGCAGGATCAACATGGAAGTGGCCACTTGAGCCCGACACTATATACTACAAACCCAACCAGATAATGAAGACAATCGAACCCCCATTTGTAGTTGGATCCAGAGGCCAGTTTCAATTTTCTGATGACTTGTTGAAATAGATAAGCTTATACATGTAATCATAATTTCGAACTTCCTGGGAGGGACTTAAAAGTCATTAGAAATATTATTAGTTATATAGTCATTGTACATAATAAACTTATTAACTAGTCAAATTGTTAAGTTTTCAAAATTTTATTATTAGTATACCACAAGGGGTTTGAGTACGGTTTTCAAATATTTAGAATTTTATATATTAATTTATTATCTAATTAAAAATTTAATGAAATAAATTATCTGAAATTCATTTATTTTGTTCCCTTATTACTTACACCATAGCAGAGAAAATAAGATATAAAGTGTGCTTTGATCCATTCTAAATGTTATATGGCTTAAATTTCACACGGGTAACGTACGTAACAGTTTTGTGTAACGTACGTAACACCAAACAATGCAGTGTCAATGGGAGAAGGGGGTCTGAATCCTATTTTAGTATACTGAAATATATACTATTGCGCATGCACATGAAAATGGTAAAACAGCATCTCCGTCATAGAGTTCAAATCACAGACTTTTGGACTTGAAATTTAGTGGTATACAATTTTGTCTTTTGTGATGTAACGTACGTAACGGCAACATTTTCGTCTTTAAGAGACAATGACAATGGGAAAATTGTTCTACCTTACATATTAGATATATGTATTAGCCATCTTAATCCATAAACAGTGACTTACTATAACTAATAATAATAAAATTATTAAACTTTGATCCTGTTCAATCGGTTCTAAATGTAACGTACGTAACGCAAGAATCGCCCTACAAATGCTGTAGTAAATAAGTATTTTGCGTGGTCCATGGCCAAACATGACAGTTCGGCTGTAGACTCGGATAACCGGACGCTAACAATCACCAATGGATTGGGATACCTTGCGTATTTCACCGAACATAACTTTTTTTTTAGAAACTAGAGTGATAACGAAAACAATTGAATGCAAATCAGGTATACACATTCATATTACATTATTATATGCGTTGCTACCCATTTGTAGGTCCAAAATGTTAGCGACTCAGTTCCTTTAACAGTGAAGAACATTACATATCTTGATATATATAAATTCTTGCAACCGTTACACAAAAAGCTCAAATTATGGTAAAACAGATTCATCACAATTGTTTGCGAAAGATGTGTAACCTGTATTTTCAAAATATCCTCACAGTAGGGATGATTATCTTATGTTAGAAATTGGTAATCATAGTGAAAATGTGAAACCAGAGCTTTCGATCATCTTTTATTGTTTGTCTAAAGTCATGGAAAAGCAGTTAGACGATTTTCTTTTCAATGGAAAGTACAGGCACGAAGAACCCGAAATTGTGAAATGTTAAAACAAGAAACAAAACAACGTAAACTTACAAAAATACCAACAGAAAACCTCTTTGGAGACTTGGATTGTTCAATGAGAAAACCCCCAAATGTCACACTGCATCAATCATAATGCTGAAATGAAACAAGACTGTAAATTAGTTAAATGACACATCTAATAGTAAATGCAGGAGCCAAGGAGGACTGCACTTCACGCAAAACAAACAAAACAACAAACAAAAAACAAAATCTACAAGATAAACCTGCGGACAAGACAGAAAATAGACATTGCAAGAACTAAACAATTATCAAATCAAGTGAATGGATCCGGGGGCCAGCCGCAAGCGTCCACTGCGCTGTACAGTCCCGGGCCCGTCTTGGTATCGTTCCTTTATGAACTGTCTCTGAGCGAACGATGTCTCGCTAACAGTTCCTCACGGGCCTTATTATCAACTAGTATGAAAATAAGGCTTTTCTCCATCTCGGTTCTAAGGCTATTTTAGATCCTTACCGTCTACTTTGCACCGTGATTTTTCTTTGATCGCCAAAAGAAAACATTCCCTGACACAACCGACACAAATTTATAATAATTCAACACTATTTTCATGTAGAATTCGACGTTAGAAAAAGATAAACAAAATCGTTCAAATCTGGCCGCCATGTTTGTTAACTGACGTCAGCGCAGACCGGTCTTTTTCTAACATCGAATTCTACACGAAAATAGTGTTGGTATATTATAAATTTGTCTCGGTTGTGTCAGGAAATGATTTCTATTGGTGATCAAAAAAGTTTCACGGTGCAAAGTAGACGGTAAGGATCTAAAATAGCCTTAGAACCGAGATGGGGTAAAGCTTTATTTTCATACTAGTTGATAATAAGGCCCGTGAGGAACTGTTAGCGAGACATCGTTCGCTCAGAGACAGTTCATGAAGGAACTAGTCTTGGTACAGGCTTCACTAAAATGATTTACATAAAAGACGTAACAAAATAAATGCGACCGATCTTGTAAGTGGTCGTCTCTTCAATGGCGATAGTCAGACAATTGACGTCAGGTGTTAGAACGTCAAATAATTTTAACAATAAGGGCGATAATCCGGACAGAAACTCGGAAAACGCTAAAAAAAATAAAAGGATTTTTTCAAGAGCAAAAGTACCCGTTTTGAGAAAAAAAAGAAGCAGCAATAAGAACTTTAAACATCAGTCTATTAAGAAGTGAAAAAATTAAAAACGTGAAACGATAATAAAAACAAACATTAAATGTCGTGCACAGAAACAAATATTCGTCAAGTTGGTGGGATTGTGAAATCTGAAAAAGATCTTGACAGTCTGTTGAACACCATAAAATGTATGAAAAATAAAAAGGAAAAAGTCAGAGATCGGTTGCTTTATGCTAAACCTTTTTTTTCTAAAAATAATATTGCAAGAAATCAATAATGCCTTAATCGCACGTTAAAAGAGTTAAGATAAAAATGTATGCGAAGTTTTAAATTTAAATATTGTGCCTGAATTTTGTACTGGTATGTTTGTTGCTGTTGCATATGAAGATATCTGGTACCCAGATAAAATATTGAATGTTTTGGATGAAACTCGAGATATTACTTTTTTCACATCCATAGAGAAAATGTGGCATGTTATATATAAGTTGAACCAACACCTGGATTTCGCTTCTGGCTCGTTCATTGAATTGATGATATACAAGATTCTTTCTCGGAGTATTGCAGGCGTTTTTTTAGTAACTTGAATTTTATATTATACGCCACCACTGAAGTGCATTCCTGAAAATTAATTATATCCATTTATATTCATAATCAAATACTGCTAGTGTTTAAACTTGTTATTAAATGGAAAGTGTGATTTAATTTCATTAAAATTTGAATTGATGAATGTTATTATTTATCATATTCCTGAAGCAACGGCCCGAGAAATCCCTCTCTGGCCATTGCTGGATTCGGTTCGGATTCTTGAACTTTTAAGTAAGTGTGTCTATTCTCTCGTTCAATTAAATCTACCACTCACGTACAGTAACATGACAGTCCGTCGTTTAATCTTAGGTCTTCCTTAATATTTTGGACAAAGATTTAAGCTATTAAAAACGTTGAAAGTCTGTTCGTTACCGTACAGTATTGTTTACTTTACGTCAATACGGATAGCCTCGTTTGTCACGCAATTAGTTTTGCTGCAATATCCTGCTATGCGCTGGTTAATATAGCATATAAATACCGTGCAGCCATGACGTAACGTTATTTAAACACAGTTGCCCTAATTAAACGTTCTGTTTTAAAGGTAATACCTTTGTAACGAAGTCAGTGATTGGTCAGTAAAAGAACCACTGACCAGTCATAATTAGTGACAATAATACCCACTCTGTCCAGCAGAGAGTAGTAGGATTAGCTCTAATCAAACGGAACACTGCGAGGAGGATGTTATTTATCGACTTATCAATCTCGTTTGTAGAGTCAGCCGTGGGGCCGAATACCGTCCATTTTATCCAAATTTGTTCAGACCTAAGCCCCGCCCATTCTGACCTCTGATTCTTTTTTTGCTCGATTTCTCGCGCCAAATAATTCTAAAATTCTTAAAAAAAGAAAATTTTAAACAATCTTTTTTACGGACAGTTGTTGCAATATCAAACCAGAAGGAAGCAAATTAATATAAATATAAGCCAACTTGGCTTGCTTTTGTATCCTACTATTTCTGCTCTTTATATTGTATAATATTCTCGAAAAAAATACTGTGTAAACCAATATCAAACGCAGCACAGACCAGGTAAAACCGAATTCGGAAGATTACGAGACCCGCTCGCTGTGACCCGTTTATCGCAGTTGAGGTTAAACCCCGCCTACTTCATCAAATAAACTCCACCCAATACAAACACTACTCACATGAAGCTATGCTGTAAGCATAGAGTTATATATAGACTCAGACACATGATTGACGTAGGAGACAAGGAATGCCAGTTGACTTGTTACTCCTCTTTATTTAAGTTTTAGACTTGCATGACTCCCTTCTTTTAGATTATTTATGGAATTTTATTATTAATCGGGACTTAATTTTCGGCATATTGTTTCTGGACAGAAGATTTGAATGATCGATGTTCTGAAATTTTGTGTTCAAAGCGGCGTCTCGATTGATAAAATTACCTGCTACATGTGTACGGCTGAACATTGATTGACGGTTTGATTTACATCGTTTAGTATTCGATTGTCAGGTCTCAAATCTTTTTCATGCTATGTTCGACAAGTTACGAATTTAATTATACGTTATATCTAAATCTAATATTTCTTCGTGATGCCGTATAATTATTTATATTTATGATTAGCTTTCTGAAGTGTTTCCGATAGGGAGTCTGTAAAAACATAAAATTTCTAATAAGTGATTGTGCGAGTGTCTTGATAACCCGGAACATCGGCCGGACCGGAAGTCTGTTTAACGACAAGCAGCCGACAACAAATTCGTCAGATTTTTTTCCAAAATTCTAAGATTTCGAGAATATGTCAAAATTTCAAAAGGGCAGAGATGTGTCTCTTTAAACATTCCTATCTTGGCCTTCCACGATTACGGAAAACTTCGGATACAAGGAAGAATATGACCCACGGAGACAAGATTCTTTTATTACACATGTGTACTGTACATGTCTACTCAGACGTTTACAGCATAGGGGACAGGCTTCGACCGATGTTATGAAATACGTCATAGGAACCAATTCCATAATGAAATTTAACCTTCGCAGACACGTTGAGGGTAATGCCCACAAATTTGTAGTGCAACACATGAATGCAAACAGGCCATTGACTCAAACCGGTTCAAGTTCAATCACTGGCAGTGACAGTAGGCCTAGTGTGAGTGTGGATAACTCAAACCGCAAAAACAGTGTGACACATGTGGGGCTTCCAAGAATTGACATGGCCCTTAATAATTCCTCAAAGGAGGCCTATTTTAAATTATTTAACACTGCGTATAACATCGTGATCAATGGAAAACCATTTGTTGATTTTCAATATATAATTGACATTCAAAAAGAAAATGGCGTTAGATTATTAAAAGGCAAATCAAATGATAAACTATGTGCATCCATAACACAATTCATAGCCACATCTATCTTAAATGAAATATGAAATACAATAAAGTTAACCGCCACAGCCTTCAGCATATTGAACGATGAAAGTCAACCTAAAAAAACAGGTACAGATCTGGAATTAATTTATATACGAATTCTAAATGAAAAAAACAGGCTTTCCCTGTTATTTTTGTGTGTCCCTCCAGGAATTGGCCGCATTTGGGGGTGGGGACGCTGAGTCAATTAAACATTGTATCGACGATGCATTTTTAAATAAGTTATCCATAGACCCAGATATGTATCGAGACAAATGTGTCTGTATCACCGCAGATGGAGCATCTGTTAATACCGGCAAATACAATGGTGTGTTTACTCGCTTCAGCTATGACAGACCTTGGATTCTCTCAATTCACTGTGTAGCGCACAGAGCTGAACTCAGTGCAAAAGATTGAGATTGAGGAGTTTTATTTCACTAATTATACTCTGGTAAAATGAAAAGTGAGTTAAAGGCTGCTTGTGTTGCCAATGATATAACCTTTTACAAACTTCCCAAAATACACGGCACACGATTCCAGCATCATAGGAGAGAAGGATTTAAGAGGCTCATCCACATGTGGATTCCACTTCACATTTGCTATGAGAATGCATCTCTGCAAGTCAAAGGATACACCCCCGAAACTAGAGCCAAAATTAAAGGATTTCTCAAAAAACTAGAGAGATACGATTTAATCACAGCGTTGTGTACGTATTCAGACATATTGGAGTCCTTAGGACATTTAACGAAACTTTTCGAAAAGGAACATATTTTGGCATTTGATGTAACCTCAAATGTTTAGATGACAAAAGAAACTCTTAATGAATTATTGCATGTTTATCGAACAACGGAAAATGTTGAACAATTAAATCATAAACATTTTGAAATAGTTCAAGATGGGGAAAGCTATAAATTAAGAAAATTGTATTGTAAATATGGTGACATGAGAAAAAATGAAAGTAATAGAGAATACAAATATTTAGAGTTGTTAAATCTTAAAAATGTAAAAAAGTCTCTTAATGTTAGCCAAAAAATCACAACACAGGTCATCCCAAAATAATTAAATGAATCATATGTAAAAAGATTTGAATCATTTAACAGTGAATTATATAAAGCTATGATAATTATTAGGCCTTTTTATTTAAGCAACTCGCATCAACACCGATCAAAGCGTGCATTTATTTAAGCGAAGCGCCAACAACGATTTGTCTACAATGCGCATTTATTTTCTCGATTAGTCAACGCGCGTACCCAACTCGACCAACTCGTCGCGCACAGCACTTTGGTACGATTCGATTTGATTTCAACATGGCGGGCGACAGTAGTAGCAGGTAAGAATATTTCGAGAAATTGTTCTAAAATGATGTGAATTTTGACAAAAATATCATTGTTACCGGAGTTTAGAAGTTGTCTAACAACAGAGAAAGAGGGGTGGATTCTATTGACAGAATAAATTGTTTTCAAACCAAAAATTAAACATGTGGTCAGCTGTTCGTCTATCGAGAAAACTCGATGGTCAAGTCGATACAAGGCAAGTTGTTGAAATAACTGTCGGAATTTGTTAACAGTTACCGTGCCCCCCCCCCCTGGGCCCGTACTGCCAGTGCGTTTCATGTCTTCAGAATTAATGAATTACGGTGTTATTGAGTGTATTTTTTGTTTTAATACGCACTTAATTACTTGGTACCTACATGTAGTTCGAGTCATTTTTAGTATACCATTACATTGCCCTCACTCAAAATTGACAAAATACCATGAAATGATGGGTTCGAGTGTCGGGGAGGGGGGAAAGGGGTATCTTAGCGGCTCTGACCGGCACATATTAGGCCTGTCCTTTTAATTTTAGCCCTTTAGCCTTCGGATGCTTCAGCTCATAATTTGACTCTGCGTGTATAGGTCACTTAACAAGCAAGAAACAAACAGAAAAATTATTTGCCTCATTAATACAAGTGTAATTTTGTTTTGCAGTATGCCCTATTATAAAAATATTACTCTCGATATGGGTGATGTAACAGTTTCATTTACTGTTGATCTACCAACTTACCAAGCGATTGTTGAAAGAAAAGGTGAGACTTTACACCCTACCTGCTTTAACAGATCCAGTTGGCTTAATTTGAATAATAACATTGCTTTCACAGTTTATTGCACAGTTAGTCTTCAGGGCATTTTCTTCCTTCTTTCCTGGTGTGGGAAACTCAATGTTATCCCACAGTGAGTGATAACCTCGTCTATACTAGAGTGTGTTGTTGTAGATTTAATATTAATAGTCATAAGTACGGAGTAGAGAAGTGATTGTGTGATGTGCTAATACATGTAAATAAATACCAGTACAAAAGAGCCAAACCGTTATACAATATGTATATAAATCCATGAAACGACAAATTCGAGTAAAATGATCAGTGGACAACTCGGATGAGATTAATATAACTTCGCACAGGGCAATACCAGTTCATGCTCATCACTATAATTTGTTTTTTCTAGCATCTTCAGTGCTTCATATTTGTTAAGCATGATGGTTATGATTGATTTCTATTTCAGATGCAGCTGAAATTGAAAAACTAAAAAATGCCTATAACGAGCTTCTGAATTCTGGGGGTATTCCAGCTGACACTATTGACTGTAGCAAGAGCACTACAATAGATGTGGCTGACAATGATGACTCAATGGATCTATCTACATGTACCAGTAGCAAAGGTTAGTAATGCATAAATGCCGATCTCAAAGTTTGAAGGTGAGATCATGGCTGCAATTTTCAATATGACATTAAATATGTACCCCAGGGTCGAAAAGTGCCAAGCTAATTGAAATCGTATATCGTCCACCAGAGGCAGTTTAAACCAGGCTAATAAAAAATGTTTAAGAGTGGACATAGGGTCCATGGACCCCAGCTTTTAGTTGAAACTATAGAGAAACACTGGCAAATCGATCAGGGTCTAGTTCCACAGTGTGAGTTGAATTCAAATCCAATTATACCATGAGTTACTGATAGGAAAATGCTTTAGAGTTACTTAACTCAGAGTTAACTTTCAACTCGTGACTGTGGAACCGGGCCCAGGATTCCATACAGTTTTGAAGTGGTCTTTTTGAATCTGATTTTTCTGGCTGATGAATGGAACAATCGGCAACTGTATTCTTTGAACTGGACACACTCGGTGACGAATACTATTTTGGCAAATATATCAATCATGTCTGACTCGTGCTAAACATTTCGCAAACTAAAATTTCGACATCGCGTCCCTGGACAGACTAAGCGAATTTCGCTTTAGGTAATTGTTCCCATGTAATTTTCAAAAATAATGTTTCCCATTGAACCGTTTTATAATTTCAGTTTCTGAACAAATGTCTCACAGGGCAGTTTTGCTCTTATTAGAGCTTTACAAAAAGAACAGTGAAAAAATGGCTGATAAAAAAACAGTGAAAAAGAAGATTTGGGAGAGGATAGCTGAGGAAATGAAAAAGCAAGGATTCAACTATGACTGGCTTCAATTAAAAAAAACAAGTATAACAACCTTTTGAGGAATTATAGAACAACAAAAGACCATAACAATAAAACTGGTCGTGAACCTAAAAAGTGTCCTTATTTTGACGAACTCGATGATTTCCTCGGAACTAAACCAAATACGAGACCTGAAATCATTGTGGAATCCCTCGCAGATGATGACAACGTATTGAATGAAAGTTCCGCTTCTACTTCTACTGAATCCGATCCTTTTGACTTAATACCTTCTCTTACACCCACCGCTAAACGATCCCGCTTGGTATCTCCCAAAAAGTCCAAGGTCATTAAGGCCTTGGATTCTTTTCAAGAGAAAAGAGATGCCCAACATCAAGAATTTATGGTCGAAATTCAAAAACAACACAAAGAAGTCATAGAAAGTGAACAGAAAAAAATCAACTTATTGGAAAAACTCATCGACAAATTCTAAGTATTTAATTGTTGATAAATTTCCGTTGTTACACAATTGTTCTTTGTTCAAAGATTTATGTTTTTGTAAGGGTTATGAAACATGGCATAATAGAGAATGGCACTATCTTCATTATTTACAACTTCTAATATTGGAGTGAACAAGAAAGAAATTCAAAACATTAAGAATAGATAATTTTTTATTCAGTTTTCTAATGGTCGTAGAGTAGCTTTAAGAAGTTAAATCTAGTCATAATAGTATTGATACTCGTAATAATATTTCACCATTGAACAGGTACTTCACAATCTTTGAATATTTTCTGTTAAAAGATATTTGTTGTTTTGACTTGCCTTTTGTTTGTATCAGGATTTTATATTGGCAAAATATCAGAAGTTTTACTTAATTTTGTAACCAGAAATTGCATTATTGTTCACATAATTTAGCCTATTTAATGGCTTTCATACTTGATAATTAGTATTATGCTTTGTAATCATACTTTTAGTCATTATAACATTGTTATGTGTTTGTATATCATGAATAGTGAAGAATCTTATCATAATACTGTCCTATTTCCATGACAACATATATTTCTCCTGTGGTTATCACTTTTTAAGTCTAAAACACAACATTCAACATTACATATTTTCATTCCATTTGTTCAAAACCACTAAACAGGAGAATTTATTTCATTTATTCAAAACCTATTCAAGTCTAAAAATGAGTTGAAACAATACAATACAACACCAGTGGGTTTTTTTTAAATATGAGTTCATTCTAAACATATCCAGTTTATGAAAATGAAAATATTTAATGAAGAAGTGTCCACTATTTAAATAGGAATGTTGTATAATTTGACAAGTCATTTCCAGTCATTTGTAATATGAAAATAATATGGTTCCTGATTTAAGTAAACAATTGTTATAAAAACTTTTCAAGTTGTGTTTACATACGCTCATTATTTATGTTTTTCTTACCGGGTATTTTTAGTTTTTCAATTATTTCTATATGCAAAATTGACTGCAATGGATATGTTTTTTGTTGAAAGTTTTGTTATTTATATGATGACTTCAAAAGATAAGTCATTTTTGTTTGGGTTTATCTGTTTTGACATTCAATAAATTGTTTGATTTTAAATAAAATGTCTTTTTTATTGAAATGACTACATTTGGACCTTAGTTCGATGAGTTCACAGTCAATTAAACACTGACAATAACACGGAAATGGCTCTTCGCTTAGCGACAGCAGTTACATCTGCATCACGATCAACTTCAATTTCCTGAGCAGGAGGTTCCTCAATCTCGCCATCATTTAGATATTCCTCTACAGTATCAGAGTTTAGTAAACAGATGTTGTGCATCACAAAACAGCTCGTTATAAATTCAACAAGTCTTTGAGGATCGTGCATGTCGATGTACTTTAGCCGACAGAAACGGCCTTTCAGATAGGCAAAAGCGTTTTCAATTTTCATCCGTGTAGAACTGTGATAAAAATTGTAATCCTTCTCAAGTTTAGTTAGAGCGCCATTATCTTTAAATGGGGTCATAAGAAATCCATTCAACTCGTAGGCGGAATCCGCAAGAATGTGACATTTTTCTGGAAAAAAATCTTTTCTTTTTTCAAAGTTTTCGCATGCGATCCCTAGTTTTGTGTTTTTGAAAACCCTTGAGTCGTGAGTGGACCCAGGCCAGCCCACACACACAAAAGTAAACATCATTTGATGGTCACAAACCGCAGCAACGTTGATTGAGTGAAATTTTTTCCTGTTAATATAAACTTCGCCATCTTTCTTCGGCGTTTTGATAGGGATGTGAGTCCCATCCAACGCTCCAATCACTTTTGGGAAATGTCGTGTTCTCTCAAACCCGTGGAATACATCCTGTACTTGGTCACCAGATGGCCATTTGATGAACTTCTTAAGCAAGTGTCTGTTGATGAGTTGACTCATTTTACCTGAAATGAAAATCTAGCTAAGGGAAATTTTAAGAGTGCCAGACACTAACAAGGCCACCTGGTAGCATCTGACTAATTGTCCCCCGCCTTTCGAAGAAAGCAGGGGACTATTAAAATGGGTTCGTCCGTCCGTCTCACTTTTTGGGACACAATAACTCTCGTTCTAATTGAGCTAGAATGTTCAAACTTAGTGTAGGTGTTTATTATGGCAATACCTTGATGAGCATTTTCCGCTTAGGGTAAGCCGAGATAAGCAATTTGATTGGTTGATGCTTTGGGACACGATAACTTTAGTTCTAATTAAGTGAATGTGATGAAACTTAGTGTATAGTTTTATTACATCAATATCTTGACTAAGTTCGATAATTAGCATTTTCTGCTCAGGGTAAGCAGAGCGATAAGCAATTTGATTGGTCGAGACTTTGGAACTGAATAACTCTCATTCTAATTGAGTTAGAATGTTCAAACTTAGTGTGAGTGTTTATTGGGTCAATGTCTTGATGGAATTTGAAGATGAGCATTTTTTGCTTAGTTTAAGCAGAGGCAAGCAATTTGATTGGTTGATGCTTTGGGGCACGATAACTTTAATTCTAATTTGGTGAAATAAAGAAATTGGTGTGTAGTTTCATTACAGGGAACCCCTTCGTGTTTGACACATGTTGGCAGCCGAGTTTATACTGGTAGTAGTACTAGTAGATGACTGCTAAAAACTGTATTTTTAAAATCCGTCTTTTACGAACGCCGGGTCAGCGCTTGGTAGGCCGTAGGTCTACCAGATTGTATTATCTACCGATTCTCTGATTTATAATAGTAGGTCGAGAGTCAAGAAGTAAAATATAAAAGTATTCTATTTACCAATTATATCAAACACTGATGTTTCACATGTGCCAAATATGTCCGCAATTCGAATTAGTGGATCTTGTGTACCACAATAATATATGAATATCAGTATTTGTTTCTGATAAGAAATGCACGAATTTCTTGTTCGAAAAGCAGCAAGTATCGGTGTGATATGATTTTCAAGAACTATGAATGATTGCCTGCTGATTCTGAAGCGTGATTTAAAGTCATCAGGTGAATATTTGCTAACGGTTAATGAAAGATAATTTTGCACTCGTGGTTTCTTTCCATCTTTCAAGTACTTAACTGCCTCGCTAAACCTCAAGTCCTCACTAAAATCTGTATCGAGTTGGCCTAACTTTCTTTTCAGAACGGCAGATGTATTAACCGGTTTACTCAAACACTCTTTGATAACAGAAATTAAAATAACAGAAATTAAAATTATGTTTTTTTTGCGAGCATCAAGTTCAGCCGGGTCCGCCATCACTACGGTAATCGCTACAGCGATCCAGGCGTTTATTTAAGGCGAGTTGATTTTTACCACGTGATGATACTCGGCCGTCCAACGCGAGTTGATACGATTTGCTTACATAAAAACGCCTATTGATCCTGAAAATTGGGATTTAGGTGATACAGCTAGCCTCAGAAAATATGGTTGTAATGAAATTGATCTTCTTAGTGCTCACTTTTCTAAGACTCTTTCATTACAGAATTATAATCATGCAGTCTGTCAGGGTGAATGGCAAGAATTGAAACTTGAAGTTAAATCTAAATATTTAGGCAAGTCGTGTATTAATTTGTTTGCATAAAAGATCAAAATATGTCAATATTTGTAAACTTGTAGAGATAATTTTACGTTTATCAGTCAGTAATGGACGGTTGAGAGGGGGGTTTAGCTACCTGACACATACTCTCTCTGATAGAAGGTTGGCCTTAAATCACAAAAATTTAGAGGCATACATTGTAGTTAGAAACAATCATGCATTATGGTCTGAAACAGAAAAGATTGAAATATTGCAAGACTCAGTACATAATTATTTGTCATGTAAACGACGGGTAACAACCATAGTACTACTAGCACAGAAATAGTTTCTTCCGCCAAATCTAAGAGACTGTAATGTTGTTACAGATTCTGAACATAGTGACAGTAGCTCTAGTAGTAGTGACTCATTATCTGATGAAGATGACCATATATCAGCTGCTTATGAATCCATGTCTGATTAGGGAAATACTTAACTATTTTGTAGGTTTCGAGAATTAAATTTAAGGATTTAAGTACTGGCACACTAACAATCAGTACATGCAGTACAAAATAGACTGTTTAGTGAAAGAGTTTTTTTTTTATTTATCTATCATGCATTTTGTACTGCATATACTGATTGTTAGTGTGCCAGTACTTAAATCCTTAAATTTAATGATGAGCAGTTTGATATAGGCCCCTATTCATGCTACTTAATTATTACATGTATATTTAAATCGATTTAAATTTTGAGTTTGATTGCAAGATGATACTGTATATATGATTATCAATTTTTATTGACTTGTGTGTTCTTACATTTACCTAGAGGATTAAGATTTAGTTTATTTTAATGAAATTGAGCAGTTTGATATTCATGCTACCTAAGTATCATATTTAAATCAATTGTATTAGAAGGATTTGAGTTTGATTGCAAGAAGATACTGTATATATGATTATCAATTTTTATTGACTTGTGTGTTCTTACATTGACCTAGAGGATTTAACTCGCGCAGGGTCTTTTTTTGCGAGAGTAATCAGGTACTCACGCAGGGGTTTCTTCGTGGCAAGCACTGAAAATGATTCTTGAGCCAAAGTCAACTCGCTGACATAACAAAATTGGATCCTCGATGTACAAATTCAAGTTTTGTAAAGATCTATTTTCCTACGCGTGTGTATATTTTAAGCGATTCGGTCATCTAGACACGTAAAATAAATTCATGTCACGTGACAGTCGTGTGATTCGTCCCTTCCGGAAAAATGGCTACCCAGTGTCACCAGAGAAAATTTCTTTCTCCAATAGTTTTCTGGTTTCGAGATTGTCAAGTTATGTTTTACTGAAATCTGATTAATTATATATTTAAATATTATAAGACTAATTCAAACATGGTCAAGGTTCTTCTTAAAATGAATCAGTATGGTTTTACCAGATTGTCCATGCACTGCACAGCTGTATTAACAAGAACGCAATTGCAATGGTAACAAAAAGTAGCAATTGGAATGTTCATAGAGAAAATATTGTTGTTTTTTTAAAAGATCATCACGAGAAACCCCTTAGCATTTTCACTGCAAAATTCTGTATAATAAAGAAACGAGGACACATTAATTAGATGTACTCGGTCATTTGGGCAAAAGACATTAAAAAATTATTCAATTATTGTCATGATTACCAAAAGTAGTAATTATCATTTTCAGAGAGGAAAAAAAAGTTGGTTTTTTTTCAAAGAGATCAGCATGAGAAACTCTAATAGTAAATGCAGAGGACTGCACTACACGCAAAACAAAAAATCTACAAGATAAACCTGCGGACAAGACAGAAAATAGACATTGCAAAAACTAAACAATTATCAAATCAAGTGAATGGATCCGGGGGCCAGTCGTAAGCGTCCACTGCGCTGTACAGTCCCGGGCCTGTCTTGGTACAGGCTTCACTAAAATAGACGTAGCAAAAAAAAAAAAAAAAAAAAAAAAATGCGACCGATCTTGTAAGTGGTCGTCTCTCTTCAATGGCGATAGTCAGCCAATTGACGTCAGGTGTTAGAACGTCAAATAATTTTAACAAAAAGGGCGATAATCCGGACAGAAACTCAGAAAACGCTAAAAAAATAAATGTAGTGAGATAACAGGAGCGAAGCCCGACAACGAGAACATTCTGCAGTACGAAGGGCTAAAACTCTACTCTAATAGTAAATGCAGGAGGACTGCACTACACGCAAAACAAAAAATCTACAAGATAAACATGCGGACAAGACAGAAAATAGACATTGCAAAAACTAAATAATTATCATATCAAGTGAATGGATCCGGGGGCCAGCCGTAAGCGTCCACTGCGCTGTACAGTACCGGGCCTGTCTTGGTACAGGCTTCACTAAAATGATTTACATAAAAGACGTAACAAAAAAAAAAAAAAAAAAATGCGACCGATCTTGTAAGTAATAAAAACTGTCTTGTAATTTTAAGTAAACAAACCATAACTTCTGTTTTTTGTTTTTATTTTTACAACATATTATACCACAACTAATTGAAAGTATGATATAATTTGGATTACTGATGATTTATTTAGAATTTATTAATGATAAATTTAGCTGAAAACGGCAATATCTGTTATAAAAATCAAAATGGCCGCTATTCGCTTATTTTTTGGAGTTTTTTCAAGTTTGATACACCAAGTAAATTTAGTTTTATTTGCTCTATCAAACAATATTAAAATATCTCATGGCATTTCTTAGCACATATTTCATGTGGCATACCTATTAGAAAGGGCCAGGTAAGATCTCCGTCCCCTACTTTCAATTCGGATTCATGATTCGTCCATCACCCGATAATCGAATTATGCACTGTAGAGTCGTCGTTATAACGGGATTTTTTTCTAAGGAATTTACGTTACGCTGACCGGGGGATTCGTTATAACGGGGTTCTTTTGTAGAACTTGACTAAAACTTATTCACACCGTCATGACAGGCGATATTCTGATTTAGCTAACAGTAGGATGGTTGATGGTCCATCTTATGAAGTTAAATAGTGGGTCATTAGGGGATATACCACTATCTTATGCATGGGTCAGTGTGTAGAATGCAGTGTTGCGTAATTTATGCACGACCTCCAACATGTGTAACACTACAGATAAGAGACTATCAGCATAGTTGGTAGATCTTTATTGAGAACATAGAATAGACATAGATCGGAAGGAGCTCTATTCAAGTCTGACTTACTGTCAGTTAATTCTGGCTTTATAAAGCATACAGTATTGAAAATAATGATACATGACAGATTAACTTATTTGGAATTGAGATTATAGTTTCTATAACCACACCTCGTATTTCCATTTAAGTCGCGAAGTTCTGCTGAGTGTTCAACACATAGAACATGTGTAGATTATAAATAACATATGGATAATTAAGATATTTAATGAGATCGTGCGTATTGTCAAAACTAAGAGAGGTCATTTGTGTGTTGCCCGTAAATAACATATTGAACACATTAGCAGAAGTTGTTTATAGTTGAAAATGTCCAATATAATATAATGTAAAATCTAGAAAAGTTCTATGTATGTATTACTTTGTCACATTCCTTCATCACCCACGAGTTATGTACCAAAAGGACATAACAAACACAATTCTCACATGTGGGACATTGTCTTCATCTGTATACATTGATGTTTCACACAATAAAATTACATTACACACGAATTAGGAAGAGCACACGCGATATAATACAGCAAACATGAAATAATAACAGTACATATGATATACGACAGCTAACACGGTGTAAAAAGAGTACTCAGGATACCACATTAATAAAAGTATATTACACACGGAATAAAACAGCACACACGATTAAGACATCTAACACAATATAAAAAGTACTGAGTATATAATGAAAAAAAACCCCGCGATTTATATTGCACTGGAGCAACAGTGGTTCTAGAATTCATGTAGAACAATACCATTTATTGGGTCTACACCTCTCGCTACACCATTAAATTCTGCCATTCTTCTTCACTAAATGATGACAAAGTTAATGTCATTTGATTATGTCTTAATGTTGATGTGGAATCATCTGTTCCATGGAGCGTATTCTCGTCCTCGGTCTCAGCCGACACCAATCCTTTTAAGCGTTGTTATCTAACATACATTAAATACAATACAATATATATGTAAAGCTCTAAATGTGGCAATTAAGATTCTACAATATAAATACACGGATATACATGCTACAATACGATATAAAAAATGACTATGTGGTTATACTATAAAACACATTTAAAAAAAAACACTGTTTCAATGTCAATATGTTCACTGATTTAAACACTTCCAAATTAGATGGACTATTCACAGTTCTGATTCTTGCACAGCTAATTGGATGATGGTAAACACTGCTGCAATCTTCACTTCAGATTCATTCTGGAATTCCCATGTGATGTTCGTTGTTGTTTCGCGTTAAGATATGGTACAATAAATCCCTTTAAAATGACCAGTGTACTTACCCAATTAGACCAGTTATTACAATCACATTACCCTTAATTTATATCATTTATTTTAAAATTAATTTGATACGATTATATCTAACTTAATCATATGCTTTCCTTTAAGTTTACTTAACATTAAAATTGTATTTGCTGCAGTAGGAACACACTTGTATTAATCCTTAATTCGAGTTACTTTTAATTGAATAAACTATCAACAAATACAACTCAATCTGTCCCCTTAATAACAATTATTAGCATTAATTAATACTCATCACCTACAGTAATTAAGAATATCCAACCTCATTAGTATTCTCCTTACTTACTGACAGTGAACAGTTTTATCTCCTTATTAACAAATCATCTTCAATTAATTATCTTAACCGTATCACATTTTACTGCACTATACATCAACAGTTAACACAGAGGGCATAGGAAAGAAAGGTATACCTCTTAACATGGCGTATACGAACGAACCTGTGTGTATAACACAAGCTTGTAGCAGCATGTGTGCTAATTAACACACTGAGATCAGATAAGACAGACACGTCCCGTTTGCAGATCTCCATATAGATCTCCCTATGAACATTTTAAGTCTTATTGTTAATTCATTTCTTTAAACAAACGTGATCAGTATTTATTTCAAGACCTGAATGTAATATATTCCCTATAAACACATAATTATAACAAACAGCAATTTACAAATAAGTTGCCAATACATGAGTATGGTTTTACGTATACGCTACACATGATATATGAGGAAATTCAAAATTTATTCGTCATGCTATATCATCGCACATCCAAAAATAAAATTTAAATAACCCATTTTACCATGGTTTATTTTTTCACGTTTTTAACACAAATTTATACTTTTTTAACAAAACAAAACGACACGAATAATCCAGAAACAGTTATATTGCATAAGCTATTCGCTATATATTGCAATGCACCCTATTTCTCTTTAAACCATTATTTAAATCCTAATACCGACCCACACGCTACTCGCGAATTTATAAAGGGCCAGTCAGGTTCAAATTTCCCTTGGGCATATTCCTTTACCCATAAACATAAATTTTACACAGATCCATACCGGAAAAATACCCAGTTAAACACATATACATTAATTGGACATAACACAACATTACAATCTAGATTTATAGTTCGGTTTTACCTTTTCAATTTTACGATACTTATTTATTCTTTCGGTTATATAAAATTAGTATATTTTTAAACCTAACTCTTAGTTACTTAACGTAGCATCATGCAGTTCTTTGTTACACTATCTAGATGTGGAAATCGCCCAAAACCCCACATCTAACGTGTGACACACGCCACTTCATTGCTACATATTATGATAACCGTGCGATCGTCCATTTTTTTAAAAACTTAACGTATTCCCTGAACGGATTCCCCTAACTTATTCCCTTAACTTATTTCCTTAACTTTATCACTTTACTAGTTTATATTAACCATATCCCTAACCTTAAAATTTGATAAAAATTATCTCTTGGTCTGTTTGGCTTTCCATGGTCAATTTATTAGGAAATAATGTACCTACCTTAGAAAAACGTCTGGAAACTTCCTCTTTTCCAAGGTTTTCCCCAGGATCCCATTCAGAAGTTATAGATACCATTCTGCTGTCTTCAATCAGTGGCCCATGATCATCTGGAACGACGTCCCGCTGTTATGGCGATTCACATCCAAGTTTACAGGTGCGGCCGCCATTACTGGAACTGGTTCACGCTGTGTCAGGTTCACTGGTGCACGGCATCATTACTTATATCGTGGCCCATGATCGTCTTGAAATCTAACTTCTGCAACTAACAAGATTGCCTGCGGCTAGGACTTGTACACGCTATGTCTGGCTCACGTGCACCATTTCTTATATATCTGTAACACTACAGATAAGAGACTATCAGCATAGTTGGTAGATCTTTATTGAGAACATAGAATAGACATAGATCGGAAGGAGCTCTATTCAAGTCTGACTTACTGTCAGTTAATTCTGGCTTTATAAAGCATACAGTAATTGAAAATAATGATACATGACAGATTAACTTATTTGGAATTGAGATTATAGTTTCTATAACCACACCTCGTATTTCCATTTAAGTCGCGAAGTTCTGCTGAGTGTTCAACACATAGAACATGTGTAGATTATAAATAACATATGGATAATTAAGATATTTAATGAGATCGTGCGTATTGTCAAAACTAAGAGAGGTCATTTGTGTGTTGCCCGTAAATAACATATTGAACACATTAACAGAAGTTGTTTATAGTTGAAAATGTCCAATATAATATAATGTAAAATCTAGAAAAGTTCTATGTATGTATTACTTTGTCACACATGTCTTTAAAGCACGTAATTACACCCGTCATAGCTGCATCCAATCTATTAGGCGAAAGGTCATAGAATAGCGGGATTGGCCAATGAACTATCGGTATGCAAAATGCATGCGATGAACTGTCTTAACGATGTAAACAACGACGAGTCGTTGAGTCAATGACTGACGCCACGTGAAGTCAATGCACGTGTTGAAAACAGTCATCTGTGACAGATAATTCGTAATTAATTTCTATGTAAAACAGATTGTACATGTATCTGTGCAACCTCCAAGTCGTACGAGGAGACGCTCTTAGACTTCTACGGCGTGAAGATGACCGGTGATGGATAACTACCACGGACAATACAAGACTTTATGATGTCAATTAACGATTTCCCGGAATTTGGTCAAGCAGAAGAAGCGGACTGACGAAAAGGCTCTTCACAGAGGAATGAAAGATGCGTATCCGATACTATCGAACGGATTTGGTCATATATCAGCGATTCCCAGTCAGAGAAGTCACGGTAATTGTAGATGCTACTACAAGAGGAGATCCCGATTACGCACTGGTGCCGACCGCCCTTTAATTCCGTGTGACGCTAAAATTAGATTTCTGCAGAACAGAACACTAACTCCATACTCGCATTGGCAGAGAACGGAAAATTCCTCGAGCGTTGTGTAAATCAAATGTGGATATTAAAAAATTCAAAAGAATTACCTGATGGTTTGCAATCTCGATCCTTGCTTCAGTCTCATCTATTCAAACGTTTGACTTTTCTATTCTGTACACTAAAATTCCCCATAGTTGAAAGACATTATTCACAGTGTCTTTTCCTCTAAATCGGGTACTGCTAGATATCAGTATTTAGTTGTGACTTATATAATTCTACATATTTCGTTAAGTATCACAGTGATTCAAAAAACAAATACACCGCCATTAAGATAATTCAGATAATGGATTCTTTAATTGATAACATCTTTGTTGAATATGGAGGGGAAATATATCAGCAAGTGATTGGCATCCCAATGGGCACCAACTGTGCACCTTTGCTTGCTGATCTGTTTATCTATTCTTACGAAGCTGAGTACATACAGATGCTCGTAAAAACAAATAAACGATCAGTCAGACTTTTTAATTTCACTTATCGATATATCGATGACGTTTTAGCTCTTAATAGTCCTAATTTTAGTGATTATGTAGAATTCATATATCCTGATGAGCTCGAAATTAAAAATACCACTGACTGACAATTACGCTTCCTACATGGATCTGCGTCTCGATTTTGACAATTGCCATAAATTGAGTGTTAAATTGTACGATAGACGGGATGACTTTGACTTTCCGATTGTTAACTTTCCATTTATTAGTAGTGACATTCCAATATCACCAGCTTATGGGGTGTTTGTGTCTCAGCTAATTTGTTACGCGAGAGCTTGTTCCTTTTAATCTGATTTTTTGAGTAGATCGAGGCATTTGTCATCTAAGCTTCAACTACAAGGATATTTACGCACAAAACTTTTTATAACCTTTTAAAAGTTTTATGGCCGTCATATTGATTTGATTGATAAATATAACCTGTCTCTCTCGTCTATTATTCTAGATATATTTAATTGACACGTATACTATTACTATATCCCTGATAATGTCTACTACATCGTTAAAACACTTCATCGCGTGCATTTTGCATGCCGATAGTTCATTGGCCAATCACGCTATTTTACCGACATTTCGCTTAATAGTTTGGATGCAGCTATGGCGGGCGTGGCGCCAGACAGGGTAAGCTTACTCTTCCGGACACCTGTTACCACTGATTGTCGTGTATTTTTGTACACGAGGAGCAGTCCATTTGCTGATTACACTATTTTGCTTGAATACACTATTTTGCCTATAAGGTTTTTAGGACTTCGAATTCTGTCTTATGGTTTGGATTGTTCGTACTTAGTTTTTATTTTATTAAAGATACACTGTGTCGAAAGTATTTATCAGGTGTTTATTTCGAAAAAAAGTAAAGCAATTTTGGTTTAATATATGGAAAGTATGGATACCCAATCATACTTGGAAAATACTGGATTACCCGAAAAACACCAATGGGGCATGCACTGGACAAACATGTCACGGTATCACTCAATCTGTTTTACAGAGTCAACACGATAGCCCTCATCTGTTTTAAAGCTGTCTTTTATCTGTCTCCATGATGGCTGGATGCAGCTATGGCGGGTGTGGCATGCCAGCAGAGTGAGCTTACTCTTCCGGACACCTGTTACCACTGTTTGTCGTGTATTTTGTACACGGTGAACAGTCCATGTGCTGATTACACTATTTTGCCTGATTACACTTTTTTGCCTATACATTTTTTTTCAAAACTTCGAATTTTGTCTAATGGTTTGGATTGTTCGTACTTGGTTTTATTTTATTTCATTAATAAATGATATCAATGAGGGTATTAAGTTGGTGGGACTATGCATTTAATGAGAGTATAAACTAAGTGGATGGTTTTAAGTGAAGGCACGAAATAACTAATGATATTAATGGGAACATGGCCCGAATGTGCCGATCCCGTAACATAAAAAATTTCGTTTGCCTTGCTATCCGATAAATCAGTGTAGGGAGACCTTGAACCATAACATAAAAAAGTACATCGTTCGCCCTGCTATCTGATAAATCAGTGTAGGAAGACCTTGAAATAAACTGGTTAGAACACTTTATTTCGTGTGATTGTCCCTAATGGGCTCCTACGTATCTTGTAATTACAAGATAGCCTAATGTAGCTATCTTGTTATTACAAGATAACCATCTTGTAAAAAGATAGCCTATCTTGTAATTATTACAAGATAACCATTTTATATAACTATCTTGAAATTACAAGGTAGTCAGAATATTTTTCTTCATTTGATTGACCCCAATGGTCTTCCGTAAGTATGGGCATCCATCAGTGATGGAAGAAAATAATAAGATATAATTTTAACAAAAACTGAAATAAAATATTTGGTGTGACATCTGTTAAACATGGTGTTACTCACGATACATAGAATGGAAACCAAACTTTCGATGTTTTTTTTTGCACGTAAATATTAACTTCAAGTGGTGACATGTTACATGGTATCAGTACAAATACATAATTATGTCATTTATTCAACAAGCTGTTGGCAGGTTTATTTAAATAGTGCACCAGTTATCTAAAATGTAATAAATATAACCGAACATAAAAATAAAACAAAACAGAAGTTGTATTAGATGGCAGTTCTTGAAGAAATAACTGGATTTGATTATCAGAAACAATAACTGTGGAATTATTACTACCAGAATAAAAGAGGGCAACTGTAAAAACAGAAACTTGGTTTTTGATTTCAATGGGCACTTTGAATTTCATCTTGTGCCACGCAGGTATAATTTTCTGAGAGGTTAATTACTTTGTGGTTTTAGGGGGGGGGGGGTCAAAAATCTCACCATCACGTAACATGGTTTGCCTCTGATTTTTATATGATTTGGATTGTTTTCGTTAGAAAAACAATGCTCTAAAAACTGAGGCAAGATATCCACAATGTGGTGCACCACTTCTTCAATTGGTTATTATCAATTTTCCAGTTATACTGGGATACGTCGTGCTGAACTTATGTTGCAATTCATCAATATACTTGAGTTTGAATCGTTTACTATCTCGACACTCTTTACAGTGCCAACGTCCACGTGTTGCTGGTTCACATACTAATGATACGGGTAGACTGGATATATAGACAGGAACTTAAGCACAAGCATTATGTAAGGAATTTATAGCATGTATAAAGTTCTGGTGATATCTAAAGAGGTCACAATTTTAATTTGATTTTGATGAAACTTGAAATGCATGGATATAAGCCAAAGATCTTGGTTCCTTTCGATATTTGCGCATATCGGATCGTAACGTCCTGAATTATGGCCACTGATTATACGCAAAATCGCCTTTGTTTAGCTTGTGGTTCCTCTAGAGGTCACAATTATTATCCGATTTAAAAAATCGTTTAATTATATCACCGTTACACCCTAAGGAAGGGGGAGTTCGAATTTCGGAAAAATTGGACCAAAATTACCATACAAAATGGCCGCCGTTCGTATGCGAATACTGTTGAAAAATGGTATATCAAGCGCGTCGACCCTGTAGAGGTCCCAATTTTAATTCGATTTTGACGAAACTTGAAATGCAAATGTCGTGTATTTTGTACACGGTGAACAGTCCATTATGCTGATTACACTATTTTGCGTTTTTACACATTTTTGCCTATACCGTTTTTAGGACTTCGAATTTTGTCTAATGGTTTGGATTGTTCGTACTTGGTTTTATTTTATGGATATTACCCAAAGATCTTGGGTCCTTTCGATATTTGCGCATATCGGATCGTAACTTCCTGAATTAATGCCCCTGATTATACGCAAAATCGCCTTTGTTTAGCTTGTGGTCTCTCTGGAGGTCACAATTATTATCCGATTTAAAAAATCGTTTGATTATATCACCGTTACAAGCTAAGGAAGGTTGAGTTCAAATTTCGGGAAAATAGGACCAAAATTACAATACAAAATGGCTGCTGTTCGTACGCGAATACTGTTAAAAAATGGTATTTCCAGGTTGTGGACCCTGTAGAGGTCACAATTTTAATTTCGATTTTGATGAAACTTAAATCGCGTGTTTATAACCTAAATATCTTGATACTTTTGCGCATATCAAATTGTAACTTAATGAATTATGGCCTTTGATTGTAGGAAAAATCACTTTCGGTTTTGCTTGTTCTCTACCCATCTCCCGAAAATGTGGGCGTATCCTGCCTGGCAGCCGCTGGTTTGCATTTCATTTAAAAAAAAAAGAAAAATATTTTTGTTTTGCAAAATAAAAAAAACTGGTTAAAATTTTAAATAATAAAAAAAAATATTTTTAAAATTTTAAATAATAAAACTTTTTTTTTTTAAAATTAAAAAAAAAAATTAAATTAAAAAAAAATAAATTTAAAATTAAAAAAAAAAAAAATCTTTTTAATGTCTAAAAAAACTTTTTTTTTAAATTTAAAAGAAAAAATGTTTTTAGAATTTAAAATAAAAAAAAAATTAATAAAAAAAAAATTAAAGGAAAAAAAAAATTAAATGAAAAAGAAAAGATAAAAATAATTCCCTACGTGGCCCATTGTCGCAAAAGTGTCTTGGGTATCAAACACAGTATACAACTTATCATTAGACAAGAGCGACTAAAAACATTGTGGCCCATTGTGGCCCATTGTTGCAGTAGTATCTCGATTATCATGTGTGGGATCTTATATAATAATAATAATAATCTCGTCATTTTACAAGGGTAACAAATTAAACCTGAGGCTTGTTTTCAATTTGGCCCTTGGCACAGATGTGCGAATGATTTCGACCATTACTGCAGGAAGAAACCGAAGAACTCGGGGGAAACCTGCCTGATCGGACGGGTAACCGAATATCCCTTGAAGAATGTATAGACTCAAACGACAAGAAATGTAGTTATCATACATCAACATGTGAGTGACGGAACTTTGGCATATTTATGTTCCACCAACGATGTCCACGAAGGCTATTATGCTTTATTTTGTCTTTGAAATTTAAATTGTGTGCTATTGCATTTTCGCGCCTTCATATAGATCCCACACAAGAAAATCGACAATCTGAACGACAGGCCCGTCCTACACACGGAGCCTTATATAGATCGTAGATTTAATAAGGCTCTGCCTACGGAGAAGTGACACAGGTCATGAGGTCAACCTACTACATTTTGTAAACAAACAAACGAACGTAAACTATGGCTTCAACGAACAGAAAACCTGCGTCGTATCAAGGTTTTCTGTGGAATAACACTAATTGGATAATAGTTCCCCCGACGAAAATGAGATTTTAATATACGGTAATTAACAAGTTTTACAGGACATTTGGCACGCGAAGAAAGCTAGGCCGATATCTCATATCTTAATACATGTCAATCACAATTATGCCATTAGAAGAAAAACCAGCGTTACACCAATATTCTTGTTGAATAACAACTCGAGGAATTTATCTATATAAATAGCATATATAAACCAAGATATTATTGGTGTAACGCTGGTTTTTCTTCCACGCGGCATAATTCAAATAGTTGTGATCGACAGATATGAGATAGGCCTAGCGTTCTTCGCGTGCCAAATGTCCTGTACGAACTTGCTAATTCTGTTAAAATCACATTTTCCAAAGTTCTATCACATGTTGATATAACATAACTACATGGTCGTTTCTTGTCGTTCGAGTCTTATACATTCGTCATAGATCCCACACATGATAATCGAGATACTACTGCAACAATGGGCCACAATGTTTCTAGTCGCTCTTGTCTAATGACAAGTTATATACTGGGTCTGGATATCCAAGACACTATTGCGACAATGGGCCACATAGGGAATTATTTTCATCTTTTCTTTCATTTTTTTTTTATGATTTCTTTTTTTTCTGATATAATTTTTTTTTTTAAATTTTTAAAAGATTTTTTTTTAATTAAAATTTTAAAAAGATATTATTTTTTTTAAAAATTTAAACATTTTTTTTTTTTTTTTAAACTTAATTACGTAATATATATCGTTACATTAAGTATAAACTCAAACAGTTAAACGACTTGAAAGATTAGTAAGATATCAATTCGGACATTGGTCAATTACTACTTTAACAAAAATTATATCATAACATATATACAAAGATACACTACAACAACACCCCGTCGCCCGGAAAAACGCTTTTCTCCGTAAAAGCAAACAATAAATCACACACAGTAGGTGTTTAAATTGATTAAAGACTAATTCAATTAATAAGATAAAACCTACAAAATACGTCAGATTAATTATAACACTAAGGAATGAACAATTTAAATCTAAAATGGTGAACTTAAAAGTACATATTAATGAAATATTAATGCAACACTTCATACAACCCCAATAGAAAAGACATAATGACAAGGACATAACCGGGATAAATTCACATAATGAATCCGTTGTTAATTCTGAAATCAATACCCTAAAAGCAAATAAATTAATTTAAATGGATTTTAAAAAAATAAAACAAGCGAGCGCCGTAAAAAGTGCTTTAAATTACAAAGAAACATTTATCACATTTTTAACAGAAACACAAATCTTACAATATGTTTACACAAATTGTCTATCAAATTATGGATATGTCCGACCATTATGCCACACATGCTGCCGCATTCGTGCATGGTGATGTTGCAGATATGCAACATGGTTTAAACAATATTTATTTGCAATGTTTACAATTATTATAGCTGAATTACAGTATATAGGATACGACAACAAGCACAAAGATGCTTATATATATCGCTTCCTGGAAAAAAATGTATTAATAATGATGAAGCGGATATGAAAGATATTTAGAATATACAAAGATATACATAAACAAATAAACAAAAATAATAAAAGATGGTGCGGTGTAGTCATCAGTGACGAGGAAAGCAGGCAGTAGGCATTTTAATATCGTTTAATTCTGGACAAAAATTACGTAAGGCGGGACTCATGATTTAAATCGTTTCGTTTGAAGTATGAAGGTTCGTAAGGGGTTGAATATTGAGTGATTTATATCTGGGGGGGACATTTTCAATTCCACTGAGCAAGACTTTGCTGTTTTGATATTTTGGATCAAGCGTGTCCAATGTTTTAGATCGTGGGTCGTTATATAGTGGACAATGAAATAAATAATGGTCACAGTTTTCAACTGATTTACCACAGACGCACATTGGATTATTTGATATGTGCATATGGTCGTTATATAGTGGACAATGAAATAAATAATGGTCACAGTTTTCAACTGATTTACCACAGACGCACATTGGATTATTTGATATGTGCATCAAAACTTTGTGGTGGTTTAGGTCACTTTTACAATGCCTCAGTTTGCAATGAATTATTTCGAAAAATCTGTCACCGAAGTAAAATATGTGACCGGTGATAGCTAATTGAGTCTTTAGTCGCATTGGTCGATTTATAGTTATACCGTATTTCGTGTCGGGTGGCAAAAATTTTCGAAATTTGTGACCGGTGATAGCAAAATGAGTCTTAATGACCAAAAATTAAAAACTGAGTTATATATACAATCTTAAAGAGAATTTCATAAGCTTTCTGATGAGACCAAAATCATTGTCCTATCTTTCTCCATCGCCAAGATATTAAAGTTGAAACTCTGAGAGTCGGGAGACGTCTATTTTGAGAAAACGTTGTTTAAAGTTTTGGTTTAAACTTTCTGCTATGCATGACAAAAGTCCTTAGCAACCAGGTGGTTAAAAATGCCAAACTGCCATAAAACTTGGTACAATTGTCAAGAATATTAGATTTCAACGAAAAACACTTAAATACAATAAAATAATGCTTCCAATTTTATTAAAATCAAAGTTTAACATATTACATACATTTTACAGCTTAATACAAGAAAAATGACTAGAATACCAGATGGGATAAAAGTCATCAAAGTTATTATAAAGTACTTAAATGAGTAAAAACAAAATTTTGTACGTGGTAACTGATTAAATTCTTTGAAAAGATCCCCATAGGGTTTAACATAACTCTCCTAGAGGACCAGGTAGCAAAGTAAGAGGACCAATTGTCAAATTAAATGAAATAAACATGTGACATACTCCTTTGAGAGAGCCCTGCGTAAAATTAAATTAATAAACATGTGACATACCCCTTTTAGAGGCACAGGTGTCAAATTAAATTATAAAATATATGTGACATACCCCTTTAAGAGGACAAGGTGTCAAATAAAATTAATAAACATGTGACATACCCCTTTTAGAGGAACAGGTGTCAAATTAAATTATAAAATATATGTGTGACATACCCCTTTAAGAGGACAAGGTGTCAAATTAAATTAATAAACATGTGACATACCCCTTTTAGAGAAACAGGTGTCAAATTAAATTATAACATATATGTGACATACCCCTTTAAGAGGACAAGGTGTCAAATTAAATTAATAAACATGTGACATACCCCTTTTAGAGGAACAGGTGTCAAATTAAATTATTAAACATGTGACATACCCCTTTTAGAGGAACAGGTGTCAAATTAAATTATTAAACATGTGACATACCCCTATTAGAGGAACAGGTGTCAAATTAAATTATAAAACATGTGACATACCCCTTTTAGAGGAACAGGTGTCAAATTAAATTATAAAATATATGTGACATACCCCTTTAAGAGGACCAGGTGTCAAATTAAATAATGAACATGTGACATACCCCTTTTAGAGGAACAGGTGTCAAATTAAATTATAAAAATAAATGTGTGACATACCCCTTTAAGAAGAAATATAGTGGTAAATTATTCAAAATTAAAAAGGTTAAACTAATTTCCATAAATAAAGCAATAAAGGCTATGCATATAATTTGTTGCATAAATTAAATAGACAGGTATGCGAGAAAGGAATTCCAGGGGGCGTTAATTACCATTTGGCAAACTTCAATACCTGTCCTGCGCACGAGGTACATGTAAATTAAATAACGGTGACATGCACAGCCACAGGTGCGATTCGTGTTTTCTTATTCAATTTATTGTGGATATTTTAAAATCTGAATTCTACACCCCAACGGCGGCGAAGTATTTAATTTAGCACGCAAGTTTGGTACCATAATACTTATCCAGGTGGGTCCACAAGGATGATTGAATTACACGAATCTTCGAGTCGCTGAGCCAAATCAGATTCGCGGACTTGCAAGAAATAAAATGGTGTGCGTGAAACGGCTTTGTTTAACGTTCGCTTTCACCCAGATGATATCGAATAAAATACTTTCATATAACGATAAATATTTACATAAAACAATGTACGTAAAGACGTAAACAATTAAAATTATTATTTTGTGTACCTTCACGTGTGATGTTATTGTTAATTCGATAAATGCGAGTGACAGGTTAGTTACATGTACTGAAGCCACTAGTACAAAGAAAAACTTTTTAAAACCATTTCGAGATGAATGCATGACAAAAACTGACATACTCTTACTCTTTTGAGAGGATCCGACCAGGTGTTAAATTGAATTAATAAACACATAACAACAAATGGTGAACAGGCGGGTGTCCGGACGGAAAGGCGTGACAACATTATACATCCACATGAAAATGTGGGTATATAAAAATTATCTGGGTTAATTTAAAAATGCCTCGTTAGAATCAAATTCAGTGTCTAATTCCATGGGTTCAGTTGGATTCGGGCAAGTAATATCCATTGTACTGGGGGTGCCGAATTCCCGGATTTTCTTGAACAGGTAGTCTTGTCGTGTTACATCAAGTCCTGGTGGAGTTGAAACTGAAATTCTTTCGAATGGAGGTAATGTGTTTGTTCTCTTCAGAAGACACACCATTTCTTCTTTTGAATCGGCATATTCTTTTCGAAATACACAACCAGGATGTTGAACATCAAACCTGAAAAGACCAAGGTTTCGGCAAAAATGTAAGCACAAAGTTATGAAAGGTTTAAACATAGATGTAGTAAGTTTTATCTTGAATGCTGAATATTTTTAAGGAACCAAATGCCACTAGTTTCATAAACTCCTTGAATTTCCACAATTCACTGATCGGAGAGGAGCAAGACGTAGATACCGTCTGCAGCTCGTACGTACATACATAATATTGGATAAGGCGCTGGTTCGCTATCCTGGAGGTCGGGTGTTCGATCCCTGCATTGGCCAAGAAAGTTCATCTCGATTTTCCGGCGTGATTTCCCCTTGACAGCGGCCTAGTCGTTCGGATGGGACGAAAACTGAGGTCCCGTGTACACATTAGAGTGCACGTAAAAGATTCCTTGGCAGTTGGAATTCAATATAAGAGTAGGCCGTAGCGCCGCTGCCCGGGCAAAAATTTCCCTCATAGCACACTGTATGGCGTATGCCTGTCTTCCATTAGCACAGGTTAGGTGCATAATAGTAGGACGTTAAACCCCATTTCATTCATTCATTCATAGTTACAGTACATCAAATCATAGAAACTCACCTAAAATGATGGAATTTCTTTATTCCTGGAAGTGTTCTAAAATAAGGTTTTAGGAATGTATGCCAGTCGCGTTGCTCAACAAAAACTTCACCATCTTCATTGCCAACTTTCTGGGCAACATTAACACCATTTGTCGAACTTGACTTAACAACTTCAACAATATCATCAAGACAGGAAACCATGCATTTTCTGTATCTCTGTTTAAGTAAACCAAAGCACCAGTCAGGTGCAAACTTAGTGTGGCCAGTTATCAAAAAGTTTAGTGTTATACTCTTGTGCAGTCCATGAATAACTCGCCACATAAGAAACCACAGCATTATGTTGTTCTTATTCTGGCCACTGCAGTTATCACAGTGCAACTGCAAGTGTTTTTCCCCTAATCCATACGTTAAAAAGAAATTATCGAGAAAACTGATTACTGAGTTGGACCCTTTATTGATACACATTCCTTCATCTACAAGGTAGTTGACTTGTTGTGGTAGACCCTCACAAGTGACTCCAAATAGACCGCACTTCCTAGGTGTCAAAAAGTACATGGGTCCAGGCTGCATTGGGTCAGACGGGTAGTGCACCTGCTGAGCATAATCAAAAGAGTAATGCATGGTGATGTCTCTTGACAATGGGGGGTTGGATGACAGTTTCATTTCTAATCCGTTTAGTACTTCATTGGCGGACTTAACCATTTCTTGGTATAGGGAACGCTCCAGTGTAACATTCTTTAAATGCTCTTCTTGAGTCTTAATTCGATGGCTCTTTTCTTCGTCACTCATATTGGCACTTTTATAGACAGCCGAGTTGTTCTTTTGGCACATCCAACATAGATCTGTCATCGGACGAGTTCGTACTATGTACGGTAGAAGTGTTCGCCACAGGTTTCTGAAGGAGTGGATTTTTACAGCACGTTTACCTGAAATTTGAAAAGGGACATATGAGTGGGAAAAATAAGACTATCTATTGGACATTAACACCCTTCTAAATTAGAAAAATCACTGCGTATTAATATTATGCGTACTACTTTAATGTAGATAACCACAAATAGGGTTTAACGTCCTACTATTATGCACCTAACCTGGGCTAATGGGAGATGATCATACGCCATACAGTGTGCTATGAGTGAAATTTTGCCCGGGCAGCGGCGCTACAACCTACGCTTATATCGAATTCCAACTGCCAAGAGATTTTTTACGTGCACTCCAATGTGTACACGGGACCTCGGTTTTCCGTCCCATCCAAACGACTAGGCAGCTGTCATTGTCAGGCCCTCCCTCTGCATCACTGACAAAGATCCCTTGACAGTTGGAATTCGATATAAGAGTAGGCCGTAGCGTCGCTGCCTGGGCAAAATCTCACTCATAGAATGGAATGAAAAACACAGTCCCACACATTGGCATGTAAATTAAATATTCGATTCCCTGGTTGTGCATGACAATTAGAAGAAGTTCGCTTTTTTTTCAACATTGTTGGTTTTCTCCAGTTTTCCCCACTGCCATGACCCCTACAGGCAAGTGTATTATTGAACTAAAATTGAGCTATATTATGTTAGCCTTGAAATGACCTAGTTTGTGTCAAGAGGATTTTAAAACCTAGTTCTCTCGTTATTTAAATTCAATAAAGAGAGAGAAATGGGGTTTAACATCGACTCGACACAAACCAGGTCATTTCGAGACTAACATGGTTTAATTTATATTCCAATAATATGCTTACGCGTAGGGGTCTTTAGCAGTGGGAGGTAAACCGGAAAATTCAATAAGGATCCTTTTCTTAAAGATAAGATACACTGTACCCTGCAAAGTGAATACTACAAACAAAATGTGTTGAACGGATATGGGTAACAGAAATAGGGACCTTTCGCATGATGAAGTGGAAATTAACGCCATCTAGCTATTATCAGACATCGGATTGCGAAACAACGCGTTTGAGGATACGAAAATGTAAATGAACAAATGCTTGTTTTTGTACCGATGCAAAAGGTCTCTAGATATTATTATAATAATGGCAAAGTCACATACCAACACTTGACTTCGTAAACATAGATGGTAGTAGTTTTAAGTCAAATCGTTTAAATCCAGGTACTCGGCCTGGCAATGCCAACGCATGGTCTTCAGCAAAATTAACAATAAAGGACACAATTCTTGTAACGTCTTCATGTGTTAAAAGTCGAGGATCTGAAGCACGCCTTCCACCAGATTTCTTTTGTCTGGGTATCTCACCGTGCTCTTGTTTTGGCTTATACTAAAAAAAAGAAGAGTTTTCAATTTTTTTATAAGTGTCATGAAACAAAAGCATCAAACTCAGGGAATATGTTACTTTTTTATATTAGATTAGCAGTTTTCAGAAAAATTGTGTAAGAATGCTATTAATCAATTGTATAATTTCAAGAGTAGAAAAATTTACCAATTGATTAGCTGTTTTTTTAGTATGTAATAGAATTCTTATTTCACATAATTATGAGACAATAACAATACCCATATTATTTGTATTACCAAACTGTTGTTTATATTTATATATAAAATAAAAAGTAACAAAACTGTCAAAAATAAGAACAGACTGTTCTTTTGACACATAAACGTTGCAAAACTGTTCTTTTTTGGTCCAGGTGATCGATTTTCTGATCATCTGAGATATCTACAACCAGGTGACCAATCGATCACCTGAATCATTCACCTAAAACTAGAGATTGCATGATATGCTCTTTGAATGTGGTTTCTTGAGTACCGGTAACTTAAATTGCGTGACCATTTACTTAATTCATTTTAGGGAATATATCCAAGATAAAATTGGAACAACTGTTTTACTACTTGAACATTGAAAGTCATTTTAATATGAAATATTATTTTAATATCATTTGATTGTTACTTAACAAAACACATGAAACACGCAATCAAAATACTGTACACAAATTTGCGCGGACGTGAGTGAAAGCACCTGTCAATAGAGCGTAGCTATTGCTAAAAATAGATTAGATTTTAATATCTATTGGATAAATTATGAGCGTGGCTCTGGCCCTGGGGGTCGGGCATGCACCAAAAAAAAACTTGGGTCCTTGTAAGTGCAAAATTGCCAGCTCAATGACATTGTAGAAAGTAACACTTTATAACAGGATTCAGGAATGCATTTTGCGGTTGAACTGTGCGCTATGTATGTCGGAAGTAATGAGCGGGCCTAATCATCATCTATATAATTATAATGAGCGACTGACTAACAACCAGTCAGTAATAATAAAATAATAATCCGAAGATAAAATTAATTGTTACTATAGTATAGGGTACCGGTACTTACCAGTGAATGAATTTGAACGTCTCTCGGTACACTCGAATGCCATGTATCATGTACTCTGTCCTTGGTCTTTGACGATCTTTCTGTGTTTTTTTTTTTGGTTGAACTTGTAAGCACCGTGTTTCTTAAAGAGACAATAACACTCTTGCTGGCTTGACAGGTCCAGATTTTTTTTTAGCCTTATTCTAACTACAAGATGTTTAAGTGTCCTACCTGTTGTGTAAATTATCCATTACAACCTATCTTACTTGTCCAGAGGGTTCGAAAATATGTCTAAATCCAAGTTGCATTTAAAAGTGCTTACGTAAGGCTTTTCAAACCATGTTACGGCATGTAGTTGAATTTTTCCAATTTTTAAAATAAGGTGTGTTAAGATGAAATTTGTATCATTTTTTAATTGAAATATTGTAAAATAGTACAATTTGTTGATCACAATAAAGTTTGGGACATATTATTCAGTTACAACAAGAGTGGTATTGGGGCTTTAAGGTACAACTGACTTTTCCCAGCAAGATTAGGTCTTTCTCAAAATCGGTCATAGCGGTCATTTTCATTCTTAATGTATAAATAAATTCCGCGTCTAATAATTTACAGCACTCCTGGTCATTTAATTTGCATTTGCAAGAAAATTGGCTTATTTTGTCAAGTTCAACAAACTTATCATCATCCACATAGGCGTACGGGACCGAACTTGTTTGGGGGGGCCAGCATATTTTCCCGACAAATATATTTCTTTAGGGTCCGCGGAGCCGCGGGCGGCGAAGCCGTCTGCCCGCGAGCGTCGCAGGCGCGAAGCACTCGACGGGGGGTTTGGGGGGACTCCCCCAGAAAATTTTGAAAACCAGACGGCCGTAGACGCGTTTTCAGGGCATTTCGAATACTTTCTAGTAATTTTGAGTGGGTATTATGTCAGTTGCAGCATAAAAACTGGTGAAAAATCATCTTTAAAGTACAAACTCTATTACGAAAACATGAACAAGTCGAGCGCGAAGCACTCTACGGGGGTTTTGGGGGCCTCCCAAAGAAAATTTTGAAAACCAGACGGCCGTAGACGCGTTTTCCAGGCATTTCGAATACTTTCTAGTAATTTGGAGTGGGTAGTAAATTATGTCAGTTGCGGCATAAAAACTGGTGAAAATCATCTTTAGAATGCAATTTAAAGTGTCCTTTGTCCATTATCTGTGGTTGGCAGGACGTACATTGTATTTTGCCGCCATGATCTTTCTTTCGGTTATTTGACTGTGACGCCATAGTAGATACGTTTCCTTCAATTTTCACGGCAGTACTGCAGAAAGTTTTCAAATCTTCAATACTGATTTTAGTACTGCTAAAGCATTAGTAATCTTCTATATGCTAGCAGTATTTAAATCAGTACTGAAAATAGTTTGTTTAGTTTTTTTTATCGAATTGATATAAAATATCATCAATAGAAAGTGTACACTCATATCATTGGAGTTATATAGGCGGTGCGTCCGCCCTGACAACAAATTAAATATGGACTTTACTTCGATTCAATCCCAACAGTTTTGACAACAAACAGTTTTTTTTACAAATTCAGACAGTTTTCTCACCAAGTGTCCCTTGATTGTATAAACACGGTCCCGCACACGACTAACTTGACAAAAAACGCGCGAGAACTTAATTCATAGAAATTGGTTAGTTTAACAAAGTCATAGAAAATTGAAAAGGAGATTAATGAGTTACTATAAGACGATGGGCAAAATTTACAATTATCTTGTACTGTAACCGAATCCATTAATCAATCGACGACACTTTTTTAAGTTTGTCATCCAAAATACTCGACTCGAGAACTGAGAAAGGTCATGCGTACGTGCTAGTTTTATTCAGATGGCGTACGTATTCTTCTTTGACTAGCCTGCTTTCTTTACGCTTCCATATTATTAAAAATATTCAAAACCGGACAGACGGCTCGACGCTTCCCGACAAACTGAGCATTCATTCCCGACAAGACCACAGCCATTCCCGACAAGGCCATACCCCTACCCCACCTCATTTTCAAAAACTCCTCGAATAATGACCGATCTCGCAATTCTGAGCTCTTTTTAGATTTCTAAATTTTTTTCATGAAAATATTTGGGGGGGCCAGGGCCCCCCCGGCCCCCCCGCCTCGTACGCCTATGATCATCCATGGTTACGTTTAAAATGTTACTCAGTATGTCATTAGTTTCATCAACAACAAATGGCATGCCACTGTCCGGGCAACAGGTGCCCTCATCGGCACAAGAAGACTGGGTTTCACTAAACCCGGTGGGACTTTCAGAACAATAAGTTGAATAAGGTATGTCATTATTTAAAGTTGTATCCCCCAAATCGCCATCTGATTCGTCGGAGGAGGAATGTTCGTGTTCTACGTTGTCGCAGAAATAGTCTAGAACGAGATCATTCCATTGTTGGGCACTGGCCGATGCAGATAGATTACACGCTGTCAAACCGTTCATGCATTTCGCAACGGTTTGCTCTTTCGAAAGTGCCATTTAGACAAGGGGGGTTTGTTTACTAAATAAACATAACTTTTCTTAAAATTGATTACACTTTCCATTCATAATTTTATGATTTTCTGTCTTGTTGATGAAACTAAAGGCGGTCGTCATCTTGGTTGTTTACAGACGACATTAGCAAAATTCAACCAATCAGACGTCGCGATAGGCGGGTCACGAAATTGACGTCATCGGGTCACGACCGCCCCAACATAGCAACAAGGCGGGTTTGTTGACTATTTTAAACGATGCTATTGGCTGAGTAATGGTGTTGAATATTATAATTAGTACTATAAATAGAAAGCGGGGACTTCGCTTGTCGTTATGGTATAGGTAACACGCGGGGTTTCCCGTCATTGGAATGGCTAACCTTTTCAGCGAAATTGGTCAGTTTATGGCTTTGTTTCGAGTAAGTTGACCTACTTGAGTATCTTGAGTAAACTACTGTTGACTAATCGCCCCAGTTCTACCCTTTATCGATGTTTTCTTGCTAGTAAAGTATGTCAGGCTGAATTATAAGATGATAATGTACTCGAAAATGGTCTAAACCAAATATGTCATTAGAAGGAGATGAATATTTTGAATTGATCTTTGATTTAAAATGTGATATAGATTCCGTATTTAAAATATCAGTGTCAAGGTTGTTCCAAAGTGAGACTGAAGAGGGAAAAAAAGATCTTTGATAATAGTTAGTTCTACACCTAAAGTTTTTATAATGTCTTGAGTTTCGCAGGTAGTACGAGTTGTTGGCTGACCCCTGTAGGGGTATCTTGTTTGAAAGAAATTCTGGAGCAACGTTATGGATTATTTTATAAAAAGTAATCAATTTGTGCTGGGTTCGGCGATATTTCAAAGGACAAAATCCAGTCTCAGAGTAAAGAAAATTTCGTGAGAGGTCCCCCTTGGTGTAGTTTTTCTACTTTATTTGCTTGTTCAATTGTACAGTTATCCCACCAAACATCAGCATAATCAAAAATAGGTAGAATGAACGATTTGTAAACAGTTTTACGATTTAATCGGTATTTTAAGGATCTCAGACAGCTTATCAGCTTACTTGTTTTTGAAGTTAGGTAGTTAATATGTGATTCCCAATTTCCCTTTGAGTTGAAGATAACACCAAGGTGCTTATGGTCGCTACTATCACTAATGGTTACATTATTAAAGTCAAGACTAAAATCAGAAGGGGATATTTTTCTTGAGAAGGTCAAGCTAATGGTTTTTAAGGGATTAAAATTAACTTTCCATTTTACGGACCACTGATAAATGCGTTCAATGTCTCTATTTAGAATATCGCGTGTTTGATCAGGATTGTTGATAACAAGAAACAGAGACGTGTCGTCCGCAAATAATCTCACATTTGATTCGAGATCTTCAGATATGTCATTAATAAAGATTAAAAAGAGCAAGGGACCAATTATTGAGCCTTGTGGAACACCGGGCAAGGCAAGATTTGTCTAGGACTTGACGAGCTACCAGCTACATTTACTCTTTGGACGCGATTTGACAGATAACTTTTCAGAAGTTCCAAAGTTTCGTTGCGAATACCCGAGGCGTTTAATTTATGAATTAGCCCATCGTGCCATACTCTATCAAAAGCCTTACTTATGTCAAAGAATATTGCTTTAACTTTACCTCAGCTATCTAAGACCTGTCGAATAATAATAATAATAATAATAATCACGTCATTTTACAAGGGTAGCAAATTAGGCCTGAGGCCTTTTTCAAATTTGGCCCTTGGCACAGATCGTGCGAATGATTTCGATCATTACTGCAGGAAGAAACCGAAGAACTCGGGGGAAACCTGCCTGATCGGACGGGAGACCGAATATCCCTCTCACTTACAACGATAAAGTCCATGCTATGAGCTGGGATTGAACCCTCGTTGCATTGGTGAGAAGCCGCCTCTCTATCGCCACGGCTATCCGACCAGCATCGAATAAAGTCATACATATCGATTAGTTGATATATAGTGCTATTTCCCGGTTGAAAGCCACATTGAAATGGACTAATTAAGTTTATTGAAAGAATAAAATTGTAAATGTGATTATAAATTAATTTCTCGAAGACCTTGCCAAGAGAGGACAACAATGAGATTGGGCGATAATTTGAGCACTGGTGTGCATCTCCCTTTTTGTAGATGGGATCAACGTTTGCTATCTTCCAGCATTTTGGGAAACCTGTGGACGAGATTAAGATATCAATCAAACATTTGAATGGAAAGCTTAGGGATTTTGCAATAGATTTTTATATTAAGTTGTTGATATTATCTGGACCACATGCTTTCTTTGTTTTCAAGGATAGTAAGATATTCTCAATTTGGATAACATTTATATTTAGGTTTGGAATCGAAGTTTCAAGAAATGCAATTGTTGGCAGAGCTTCACAATTGTCGCTTACTGAGCACTGGGAAACAAAAAAGTCATTTAGAGCTTCCGCTTTGTCATGATTATCAAAATATATTTTGTCTCCATGAGATAAAGGGGGGATTTTTGTAGATGAATTCCCACGTTTAAATGAAATATCCTTTATAAGAGACCACCATTTAGAGATTCGTTGAAACAATTTGAGTTAACTTCTGAATCAATTTTATCTATATACGCCTTCTTACTTTTTCTAATTTCCGATGTAACTTTATTTCTGAAAATTCGAAATTTACGCCATTGTTCAGGAGTATTTGATAATTTTACTTTCTTGTGAAGTCTGTTTTTCTGTCTTAGTAGTTTTCTCAAGTGGCTGTTAAACCATTGTGGGTCTTTTGGTCGGATAGTTACGGTTTTATGGGGTACGAATGTTTTTATTCCATTAATGATTACCTCTGAGAAATTAGCAGCAAGAGATTCAAGATCCTGTTTGTTTGAGAAGAATGCTTCCCACTTATAATTAAGGATAAATGTATTTAGGCCATCTACGTCTAGATTTTGGTATTTCCAGATAGTTCGTTGGAAACTATTGAATTTGGGTTTGGAGCTATTAAGATAAAGGACGATTGGGCTATGGTCACTTAAGCTACAATCAAGAATTTCAATATCTTTTACGAAGTCAGGACAACTTACAATAGCGAGATCAAGAAGAGTTTTAGAGTCGGGTTGAGTGCGAGTGGGGGAATTAATCACTTGTTTAAAATCTAAATTATTAATAAAGACGTGGATCTTATATCTAGTTTTCTTCAAAAAGTCGACATTAAAATCGCCTAAAATGATTATGTTAAAATCAGCGAAATCCTTAGTGAAGTTAAAACTATCTTCGATTAAATTCCAATAGGAAACACTAACAGAGGGCGGGCGGTAAATCGTACCGAACCTCAATCCACAGAGCTTCCAAATTTTTAATTGTAAGGTCATGTCTTGGCTTGAAGTACAAATATTCTTTGACGTAAACTGCTATACCGCCACCCCTACAATCCTCACGGTTAGTAAGACCGGTGGGTGATAACTATCGATTGTGATATTAGTGAGATCAACCGAGTCATCTAGCCAGGTTTCCGAAAAAGTCAAAATGTCGAACTTTATTAATTCCAATGAAATTTCATCAATTTTGTTTCTAATGCTTCTTGTATTTAGGTGAAGGACGGAAAGGTTTGGTGGACCGGGATTCGGATGAACATCGTTACTTTGTAAAACTAAAGCAATCTGAAGATATGGATGGCTAAAACATAAATCAAGAGATATGCATTCATTATAATAAACGCCCAGAGTTGACTGCTTATTTTGCGGTGTATCACGATTTAAAGATACTATCATTGAAATAATATATGATTTAATGTAACATATAGTTGTACACCGCAAGGTTTTAGCGAACTGCCAGCTGTTATTGGGTTAGGAAAAAGATGACATAACTGATCCTCTTGACTGATGACAAACTGGTGATACAAATGTGCAGGAATACAGAACATAATAGAAAATATAGAAATAATATAATACAAATAATCAAATATAGTATTTACAAAACGTAATGCAGGACACATTTTAAAGGAGGGTCCTCGAGTTTAGCAGCATGTTATTTTAAGGTCAAACAAAGGTAGTGCAGTTGGTGTTATGTGAACTAACCACGTGTCTTTCTCAGAGATCGACTTAATGCTTACGTGGATTGCATATCATGCACCAAAGGAAATGGATATGGGGGTTTGTCAAGAATCACGTCACTGTATCCATCATATCGTTGTAAGTGAGAGGGATATTCGGTCTCCCGTCCGATCAGGCAGGTTTCCCCGAGTTCTTCGGTTTCTTCCTGCAGTAATGATCAAAATCATTCGCACGATCTGTGCCAAGGGCCATATTGGAAAAAGGCCTCAGGCCTAATTTGCTACCCTTGCAAAATGACGCGATTATACCTACAGGCTGGACCTACGAGTGTTCAAGACGATACATTAACTTGTTGCCGTCACGGATGGTTAATAAGGTTTAGGTGAACAGATATACAATTACCAAAATGATTGACAAAATATTGTGGTACTACGTAGTAATTTCGAGCCATCTATAAACAGTGAAGAGAATAATAGTGTTCTTATATCAATAGAAGTAGATCTTCTAATTGGGAGAGCTATCAAAAGTAACCATCAGATTTGATCAAGGTCAATAATTGATGAAATTTATCAAATATAATTAGTGATTTGTGTATCATAGACGTAGATGTAAATTAATTGATGGTGGTCGAAAGATAACGAAAGGCGATAGCAATTCCTAAAGAAACTTCTTAGATTGACCTCGTAACAAGGACAAGAAACACGGGTTTTTTCAAATAACTAGTTCGATTTTGTCAACGAGCTTCTCCCTGCACCTGTTGAGTTTCCTCGACGTTACACCTGGTAATTATGACAGTAATATAAATGTCATTGTTAACATGGAGCGGTGGGTGGCGGAGGGATGACATTGGATAGGTGAGCGGGTTGGGGGGGGGGGGGGGGGTCTTTAACATGTTATAACAGTTTAATAATAAAACTAGGCTGTATATTTTAAGGCAAGGTATATCAGATTTCAAAATATTACGAATATAATGTCATGTATATGCACACATACACATACGCACACATATACATATACATGTCTAATGGATGTGTGTGTATGCGATCGTGCGAAGTTCAGTAGTGTGTTCCTGTATGTTATAACAATATACAGGATAGGATTTAGGAAAGGTGGGTCTGTATTTTTGATGCAAATTTTACCCATAATGATTGGGCGTAGGCCTGGAGCTGCAAGTTAATCTTTCAGTTTACAGTCGGCAATTGTCATTGATTTGATGAGTACGTAGAGGCAGTAACACCGAGCACATTTCACGTGTGCATTATACCGTTCATTGAGTGATAACTCATACACCTGTCAACAAGTCGGAAATCTAACTGTAGTTTACTTAGCCGACGCTACTGGTCACCCAAACTGGTCACCCAATCTATGTATAAGTTGGTCTTCAAGATCGGGAAATAGTTCGACTCGACATGTTTTGTCATTGTGGCCCTGTGCTCGCACTATTCCGTTAGAATACCAGGATGATTTGACAAGAGGATGTTTTTGGACTTTGTCCAATAATCGCACATTTTCGACGGTCATGTCTTCAGCTATTGAAATTCCTGACTTGCTCAGTTTTCTTCGATTTGTTAGTACTAGCTGCCTTTCATCCCTTCTCATGAATCGAACTATAATTCCCCTGGGGTTAACAGTTTTCGGAACAGTTGAGTCGTTTTCAGGGCGTGAAGATTGACCAACCCTATGGGCAGCATCGATTGAGATTGCTTTGTCTATTTTCAGTTTTGTTTTGATAATGTCAGACACAATGTCAATACAGTTTTCATTTTGGGTTTCCTTTACTCCAAAGACGCGTAGGTGAATTTTACGGGTATATTGCTCTAGATTGTTCAACTTATTAGCGAGTATTTCATTTTCAGTATCTTTCTCTTTGATATTGGCCTCTATAGCCTCAAATCTTTCATGGCAGTTATCGACGTCCAGACCGATATTACCTTGAGTAAGTTCGACCTCGGACAACCTCTCTTCGATCTGACTCAACTTGCTTTGCACATAGGAAAGAACTTTCTTTTCAATACCCGCTACTGCAGATTGTACCGCTTCTTTAATAACTTCGTGAAAAGCTTTACTATCAAAAATGATATTATCAACTGTACCTGATATACCTTGTGACAAATCCTTGTTAATTTCGACTCCCTTTCCGACTTCTATTTTCTGTGATTTGGGATTTGTATGATGTGGCGAGTCTTGGCTTGAGGTACTGGACACACTATGTCGATAATTTTTCCCAAAGTCATTTGTTCGAGTTGAAATCTCTGTTTCTTTTGTTTGTTTTGTGAGTGAGTTCTTAATCACCATTGGTTTACTTTCCGCCATTGTTTTGTATTAATTTTTATCATAATTTTGGTTGTATTTTATCGGAGCAAGACACAGATACACATAAGTTCACCTTGTCAGCACATACTTAACTAAAACTGCTGCATACGAGGATAAACTGAAAGTTTACGCAGAGCTGCTTTTTGTGTGACTTCTCATATCCGCCATCTTGGCAGTTATGCAACATGCTGATCACATTGAGCAATAAGAGACGGGTCAGGTAACTCGCGTCCGGGTATTCTTTCCGCATGGTCCTTTATGTATACTTTAGCAAAATCATCCAAATCATCCCCGGACACCCACGAATTCGCGGTTGTTGAGAGACCCCTCCAACGAATTAAATATTCCTGTTTGTCCTTTTTAATTCGTCTTCGAACAACTTCCTGGGTCAATTTTGTTGCTGTGTCTAGTTTGCTAAGGTAGTTTACTTCGGCATTCACATTTCTGCTTCTAGTCCGTCGATTTACATTGAAACAAACGCTGTCTGTATTCGCTGGTCCTCCGATGTTAGTTTGACAACCTTGATTCACACTTTCCACAGAACACACATTGTTTCCACCGAAACCAAAGGCAATGAGTCGGTCTCAACGGCTACTTCAACAGTTTTAGGCACCATGGGCCTATTTATATCACTTCGTTTAGAAGAAATTAACGATACCTGCTGAAAGTCATTTTTTTCCTAGATAGAAATTCATGACGACGCCGTTGATCACACTCTTTCTTTGCTGAAGAACGATGCTTCTTCTCTTGATTACGATTTGTAGAATTGCTCCACTTAAATCATATTTCTGTGGTACTGTTATCCTGTCTCCGGCTCCAAGTTACTGGTAACGTGTCCATATACCTGATGACGGCCAAAGCTGCTGCTGGAAAATAGCGTTCCATATCCATGTCATTCTTACTTAACTCGCTGAGAGGGTTTACCGGAAAATATGGGTAACTCCACCAATTGCCGAAGTGCTACTTTCTGGGGGTTGAAGCTTATTGCAACACTTACGACGAAAACTCAGATAAATAGTAAAAATTGTACTTTTAATAACGAGTGACCAAAACTGGTTAACGGTCACAATAACGAGATAGGTATCGCTAGAGCGAGCCGGTAACCAAGACTAAAGTTACAATAGAATACAGAACATATACACAAGCTTAGGATTAAAATAATTATATAATAATATGTGATATGATGTTAAATTTCACATAGGAAACAGATGTTTAAATACAGAAGAAGATATGGACATAGCAAAATAAGTTAACTATAATTACGTAATATATATCGTTACATTAAGTATAAACTCAAACAGTTAAACGACTTGAAAGTTTAGTGAGATATCAATTCTGACATTGGTCAATTACTACTTTAACAAAAAATATATCATAACAAATTAATGAATATTATATTGTTGTAGTGTATCTTTGTATATATAACCCGGGAGCCCAGCAAGGTTTAATCAAAATATTGGGTCCAAAAGGTTTGAGGCCTACAACACATATTTTAACCCTATATCATTTTGGAAAGGCAAGTCTTAAGTTTTGTAACCTGTGCAATTACCTGGGAGCGCCCCTCCCAACCACCCCAATTTTAATTAGAGTTAAAATTAATTGTCCATCCACAATTTTCTTGCAGGCTTTTCATACTCAACCCTAAGAAACAGAATGCATGGCTTAAGAGCACAAAATGTTGTTCTAATGCTACTTAAGAGCTTAATTAATTAGCACTAATTAATGACTGTAATTAAAATTTAGAGTCCATAACTGAAACAAAGCCTAAAAGATAGCTGACAAAATCAGGAAACCAAAAATACCACTTAAGAGCGACAAAAGTTGAACAAACTTTGCTTAAGACAAGTTCAAAGGTGACAAAGGGGGGGGGGGGCACACATAATGACGTTTAAGTGTTTTTCATAAAATTATCTTGTCCGAGATTATTTTCCTTTCTCATACCTTCACTTTGAGTTTCACTACACGAAATAACTGCTTAAGAGCATAAAATGTTGTGCTAAGCCTGCTTAAGAGTGTAATTATTTAGCACTAATTAGTGACTGTAATTAAAATTTACTGTCCATAACTGAAACAAAGCCTAAAATGTAGTTAACAAAGTCAGGAAACCAAAAATACCACTTAAGAGCGAAAAAAATTGAACAAACTTTGCTTAAGACAAGTTCAAAGGCGAAAGGGATGGGGGGGGGCACACATAATGACGTTAAAGTGTTTTTCATAAAATTATCTTGTCCAAGATTATTTTCCTTTCTAATACCTACACTATGAGTTTCACTGCACAAAATGACTGCTTAAGAGTATACAATTTTGTGCTAAGACTGCTTAAGAGTGTAATTATTTAGCACTAATTAGTGACTGTAATTAAAATCCAAAACACCACTCAAGAGTGACAAAAATTGAACAAATTTTGTTTAAGACAAGTTCAAAGGGAGAGGGGGGGGGGACCCATAATGATGTTTAAGTTGTTTTGCTAAAATTGTCTTATTCAGATTTATTTTCCATTCTATCACCTTTACTATGATTTTCACTGCATACATGACTTCTTAAGAGCATACAATGTTGTACTAATGCTACTTAAAAGCTTATTAATTAGCAGGGGGTTAATGGCCGATTGGTTAGTTCGTGCGGTTTGCATCATAAGGTCTATCATTGACTCAATGTACGTGATAAGCAGTAGGGTCGTCTGGCCAACCTCATGGGTTTATCCTTGGTCCTCAGGTTTCCACCCACTTCAAAAGACCACTATTGAATTGAACCGTGTTAGTCCAAAAATGACAGTTTGTGCCGAAAAGCTAGCTGACCAAGTCAGGAGAAAACCCGAAATATAACTTAAGAGCGACCAAAGTTTTCAACAAACTTTGCTTAAGACTGGTTCAAGGTTGACAAAGGTGTGTGTGTGGGGGGGGGGGTCGGATGGCACATACAGTAGGCTTTCGATTCATTAGATCTGTCATTGAGTCAATTGGTGTGGTTTCAAGTCTGATTAATCAATCAGCGTTGACATTTCTTAGCGTTTCCCCACAGTTCTGCGCAAAGAAGTCACTGTAACAGATTGTTTCATTGGCTAATTCCTCACATCAACAAGAACGCCTATTATATAACAACTCTTCCAGATCCTAGGGTAAATTAAATTTTGAACTAAAAAAAATGGAACGAAACAGGATCTCTGTGTTTTAATGAGATTGCCGAAAAATGATTTAAACCATTTTTTATGAAATTTATAATGATGAAGGGGTTCTCTCATGCGCAGACAAAATGATAAACAGACTTGTGTGATAGTTAAAAAGTGTCAATTTTAGAATTATCGAATTGCATATGTTTATTGAATATGATTGGGAGGAATTTACATGACAAGTAGGACAATGTAATTTCTATCGGTGTCAGTCATTATAACATATGTGATAGAACTGGTTAAACGCGTTCCAAATATAATTTTAACACAGATATCATTGATATGATAGATGAGTAATAAAGGTTTCAACAAACGAAAGTGACGAACACGAAAGGAAGATACGAGTTATCCTTCTGAAGTGACGAGTAATAACAGATACATGGGCGAATTTGTGTTCACTAATAATTCCTTCGAAGACCAAAAGTTGTTGTGTGAGACCGTGAGAGGATATCTGACAATTCATAAAAAGAATTGACTGCCACTAGATAAGAGAACACGAAAGAAAAACAGTAAAAAATATATGCATTACAATGATTTTATACGGTATAGAATGAATAAAAACAAGAGAATGTACCGACTAATTTTTTTTTCTCGTGTTCTCATGACATTCTCATGACATTCAATTACTTTATTGAATTGTCAGATATCCTCTTACGGTCCCAAATAACAACTTTTGGTCTTAGAAGGAATTATTAGTGAGCAGAAATTCAGCTTCGTATCTGTTATCACTCAGTTATATAGAGGGATAACTCGGGTTTCCTTTTGACGTTCGTCACTTCCCTTTTTGAAACTTTTATTACTCATCTATCGTATAAATGATATCTGTGTTAAAATTATATTTGGAACGTGTTTAACCAGTTCTATCACACCTGTGATAATGACGGACACCAATATTGTCCTTAAAAGAATTTTTGTATTGAATTGCGATCCTCTAAATCAATTTTACATTTTTTTGATACTTCCCTGTCCTAATTAAACACTCTTAAATTGTTTTTGTTTTTATTTTGATCTATACGTATATTGTGATATAACACTCCGCAAATCTCGACAGATTCCATTACCCTACATCTAGACTCGACTGTAATATGACAGTATGTGATATGTACCTACGACCATACATTTGCGATGCAGCTACCGATTTACTTCAAAAAAGAATACGTGTCGCTTTAACAAAAAAGTCCCAAATTGCGTCTTTTGTAGAGTGTGTATACCTAAATAAGCAGAGATGTTGTTTCAAGGCTGCTGGTTTGATAAAATTCCCTGGTAATTCCCCAAACCAAATGCCAAACGTAACGTTTGTTGATATACTACACTCTCCATGGGGACAGCCATTTGCCATTCGGAACCCTTAAAATAGTTCGAATATGGCGGAAATGGTCATACAGCCGCGATTAAGATGTGTAGAATCTGTCGAGGTTTGCCGAAAGGTGATATAAAAAAGTTTTATTTCTTCATAATTGACAAGACTAAAAATTCTCGCCATCAGAGACTCGTAAGATTCATGCGATTACATTACAAAAATTAACATGGACACTACCAAGTAAAACATGTACCCAAATCCATTGCTCTAAATTTAATATAAAGGCCAATAAAGTACATGATAAGCAGTAGGGTCGCACATATCATTTTTATTTATGACTCCAATAAAAATGCTAATTATGCGACCCTACTGCTTATCATGTACAACTGGGGAATCCAAACCCTGCCAGTTGACCCAATAACAGACCTTATGATGCAAACCGCACATGCTAACCATTCGTCCATTAACCCCCTGCTAATTAATAAGCTTTTAAGCAGCATTAGAACAACATGGTATGGTCTTAAGCAGTCATTTATGCATTGAAACTCAAAGTGAAGGTATTAGAATGGAAAATAATTCCGAATAAGACAATTTTAGCAAAACCACTTAAACATCGTTATGTGTGCCCCCCCCCCCCTTGGTCACCTTTTAACTTGTCTTAAGCAAAGTTTGTTAAACTTTTGTCGCTCTTAAGTAGTATTTTCGGTTTCCTGACTTGGTTAACTACATTTGAGACTTTGTCTCAGTTATGGACTCTAAATTTTAATTAAAGTCACTAATTAGTGCTAATTAATTACACTCTTAAGCAGCCTTAGCACAACATTGTATGCTCTTAAGCAGTCATTTTGTGCAGTGAAACTCATAGTGAAGGTATTAGAAAGAAAAATAACCCCGGACAAGATAATTTTATGAAAAACACTTTAACATCATTATGTGTGGATTGTGTGCCCCCCCCCCTCCTTTTGCCAGCTTTGAACTTGTCTTAAGCAAAGTTTGTTCAACTTTTGTCGCTCTTAAGTAGTATTTTCGGTTTCCTGACTTGGCTAGCTAACTTTTAGGCTTTGTTTCAGTTATGGACTCTAAATTTTAATTACAGTCATTAATTAGTGCTAATTAATTAAGCTCTTAAGTAGCATTAGAACAACATTTTATGCTCTTAAGCCATGCATTCTGTTTCTTAGTGTTGAGTATGAAAAGCCTGCAAGAAAATTGTTGATGGACATTTAATTTTAACTATAATTAAAATTGAGGTGGTTGGGAGGGGCACTCCCAGGTAATTGCACAGGTTACAAAACTTAAGACTTGCCTTTCCAAAATGATATAGGGTTCAAATATGTGTTGTAGACCTCAAACCTTTTGGACCCAATATTTTGATTAAACCTCGCTGGGCTCCCGGGTTATATATACAAAGATACACTACAACAATATAATATTCATTAATTTGAAATGACAACATGAAAAGTATCCCACCTTTCTTGATCCAATGACGGTCTAGGTGTTCATGTTGGCATCTTTGGTATAGCTCGCCATGTCCATCATGACGATTGCATTTTGCCTCTACCAAATCACCATCTCCTTCACAGCTAACAGCTGCCCAATACAAATGATTAGATATGGATCGTGCTCTTTCTTCGATCTGTTCACAGCCTTTCTTCTTAGATAAAAGTATCAGTTTCTAATAAACACCTTTTATGTTTTTTAAATGAATAAGACATAAAACAGTTTGGCGATTTTCATTCCGGCCATAATAAAGATTTTGAACTTCATGCACAACATCTATTATAGATATTGATAACATCGAAAAAAAATTATTTGTATAAGTTAAAATTAGAAGAATCGCGTAAAGAGATTTTGCAGCCTGGCAAGGCTTTAATTTGTGTCTTAACAATGTCTTTGACAAGGGCTTATTTTCAGGCATGGTCATTTGGAGACGAAAATTCAGAAATTTTACACTTAGGCTGCTCTGCGATTTTGGTTTTGAAGTCATTCATTATTATCTAGTACATATACACACTGTGCTTTACAAACTTGACATTCGATCTCACCCAAGTTATCCCCGTATATCCATACTATATACGTCGTGTCGAGAATAGGCCTACCTAACTTTTAGAAATAAAATTGACGAAAGGAGAGACAGCAACACATCTATTTAAGAAGTTAAAATCTAACTGAAAAGTTAAAGATCATGCCCAGCTTATTAAATAGATGTGTCACTGTCACTCCTTTTTTTCTTTAAGTTGGGTAGGCCTATTCTCGACAAGACGTATATAGTATGGATGTCCGAGTTTTAGATCTCACCCATGTTATAACCGTATAGGCGAGTTAAATTATTTTGTACTTATTAAAACCCTTACACACCATATCCAATGTAAAAATATTTTATTTTGATACCTTTCGACCAATCTAATTAAAATACAGATCTATATTTCGTTTCGTTTTTTATACTTTCGATGGCCTACACTACATGTAGATCTAACAACTTAGAGTGGCAGATCACGTTCTATGACGTAGAAAACGACATTTGACCCTATAAGGTCAGTCATTCGATTAACCAATCAGAATCGTTGTTGCAAGTGGCTATGTTTTTGATCTACTTTTGCTTTGTTTTGATATCTCTCGGAGTTCATGTCTACCCACAGTTCCGTGTAAGAGAGGTCAAACCCCCTATTCGACAGACAATTTGATTGGCTGACCCCTCATTTGAAGTTGAACACGAGTTAAATAACAAACCTTCCAGATCCTAAAGTGCAGTAAAGACAAGTAAAACAAAATTATGAACTATAAAAAACGAAACGAAATTGGATCTGTGTTTTAATCAGATTGCCTTTCGACCACTTTTCGTATAGGCCAAAATACAAAACTCGGATATTTAATTAAAACTGCCATATTGCATTATTTTGGTTAAAATGTAACTGGAAATGTTATAGATCATGTCCATTAAATAGATGTGTTACTGTCACCCCTTTCACCATTTTTTTTTCTTTAAGTTAGGTAGGTCTATTCTCGACACGGCGTATATATAGTATGGATGTCCGAGTTTTCGATCTCACCCAAGTTATCCCCGTAATGGCGAGTTGAGTTCCTTTGTACATATTACAACCCTTACACACCATATCCAATAAAAAAATATTTTATTTTGACACCTTTTGACCACTTTCCGAGTTTTGTATTTTCTGTTAGGGCAAAATGCAAAACTCGGATATTCGATTATAACTGACATATTGCATTATTTTGGTTAAAATATATCTGAGAAGTTATAGATTATGTCCAACTCATTAAATAGATGTATTACTACATCTACTTTTGCCAATTTTAAAAAAATAATATTTGTCATGTGCGATGGAGAAAGAGGGTTTGATTCAGGGACTAGACCTAACCACAGACATTGTTCAGTGAGAAAGCACAGGAGAACAATGGATCCAGATAAATCATTGGTTTGATGTGTGGCATGTTGCTAAAGGTCTAGTCGTACTATATACGTCATACTATATGATATATAACCCGTTCAGTTACATTTTAACCAAAATAATGCAATATGGCAGTTATAATTAAATATCCGAGTTTTGTATTTTGGCCTATACGAAAATACAAAACTCGGAAAATGGTCAAAAGGTATCAAAATAAATTTTTTTTCATTGGATATGGTGTGCAAGGGTTGTAATAAGTACAAAGGAACTCGACTCGCCTTTACGGGGATAGAGTAGTGATGGGATAATGACAAAAGTTTTTAAACACAAAGTGGTTTCCAAGGCGAAATAAGCTGAAAAAAACGAATTTGGCCCAAAAAAAATTCTAAAATGGATTTATCACTTGGTGCCGGCCATTTTTTTTAAAATGGCCGCCGAAATTTGACAAAAAATGAGTTTTTCGATAAAATAATTGAATATCACACATATTTATGGCTTCCAATGTGTCAATTTTACAATTTTCCAGGTCGCCTAAATCAGTTGTGGCAGAAAAATTCAATTTTGAAAATCCAAGATGGCGGAAATTCAAAATGTCCGCCAAAAATTGCACAAAATGGCTTATTTTCAAAATAATCGTCATTTTCTTTTAGATATGGCTTCTAATATTATTATTCTTATGGTTTTCGGTGTCAATGAACACAAACAATTAATTTTGAAAATCCAAGTTGGCGGAAATCCAAAATGGCCGATTTTTTCTTAGAAAGATATTGCTTCAGTGTTTTCTGTGTCACCCTAGAATAATGATAACATATTGATATAATTTATTGTTATTACATTGCATGTTCAATATAATTTTCATTTTATTGCATATTCAATAATTTATACAGGTAAACTTAATCTATTTTTATATACATATCTCTCACAAATGGCTTATACATTTTTTTACTATTAGTACATAACGAATTGTATGTTATCAGAAACATAGTCGGATAGGTTGCAGAAAAGTTTTGATATTATTTAGACTTCACTCGCTCTAAAACAGTATGAAAAATAAGATCACTAGATGTCATTTAAGCAGTGCGTGAAGACAAAGCTATTTTGATAAGTTCGTCTATATCACCCGTTACGTCATTTCAAGGCTTGAGAACTGACTTTTTTGAATGTTTCAATTCTTCCTTCGAGAAGTTGACAAATTTGTACTTAATCCCATTGGCACACCGGACTCTGCGTTTCTGTCTTATGTCCGGGGCAACTCTCTGTCGCAAATACCCAACTCCCGAGAGCAACTGCTTAGTATTAAGTCTATCGAATGAGTCAATACTTTCAGGTGTTACAGGACCTCCGTGAGTTTTACATGTTTCTAGTAGGTTGAAGACTTTTTTGGACTTATTCCGTTTAAACTTCTCTTTTTTCACCAACGACAGCTGCTTTGTAGCTTTCACTGTAGCCAGAAAGTCATCTTCCAATTGTTTGATCTCTTTCACCTTGTCAGACAGAAGTTCTCGCCCATTTTCACCGTGCTCGTTTTCCCGACTCCTCCATATCAACGAAACTAGAATCAACTAGCAATCCATTAGTCGATACCACATTCTTTTTCGCATGAGTAGCGACCGAAGTCATACCTCCAGCAATTTTGATTCTATTGTTCAACTTAGCAAATTCAGATTCGCATCCAAGGTTACTCAATGGAGCATGTTGAAGCTTGACAATGTCCATGCTGCATTCGGTTGATGATACGAAATAGTCCATAGATGATTATTGTCGCCGAAGGGCAATAAGTACTTCTTCGAGAATAGTTCCGATAAGCTTTCCTTTTCCAGTTTGAGTATTTGCAAAGGTGTTTCTCAGTTTTTCTAGTTCTGGCAGTTTAGTATCAACAAACTCTTTCACATTTTCCCAATTACGTTTTCGATCACCACCTCTTCCATCTATGCCTAGTAGGTCCATTAGAGGATAAATGAGAATTTCACCAATTAGTGAGTAGACTTCATTACAGCAAATGAACCAAGGATTCGATATGAATGTATGAACTGCTAATACCAGCTTGTTGGAATTTTCATCGACTACAGCATAAGGAGTGGCAGTACCTAATGTACGTATTGTTAGTTATAATTAAATATCCAAGTTTTGTATTTTGGCCTATACGAAAATACAAAACTCGGAAAATGGTCGAATGGAATCAAAATAAAATATTTTTCATTGGAGATGGTGTGCAAGGGTTGTAATAAGTACAAAGGTACTCGACTCGCCTTTACGGGGATAACTTGGGTGAGATGGAAACATCAGAAACCCATACTATTATACATTGTGTCGAGAATAGGCCTACCTAACTTTTAAGAAATAATATTGGCGAAAAGAGTGACAGTAACACACCTATTTATTAAGTTGGACATGATCTATAACATTTTCAGTTAAATTTTAACAAAAATACTGCAATATGGCAGTTATAATTAAATATCCGAGTTTTCCGAGTTTTGAATTTTCCCCTATACGAAAATACAAAACTCGGAAAGTGGTCAAAAGGTATCAAAATACTGCAATATGGCAGTTATTATTAAATATCTGAGTTTTCCGAGTTTTGTATTTTGGCCTATACGAAAATACAAAACTCGGAAAGCGGTCAAAATAAAAGGTATCAAAATAAAATATTTTTCATTGGATATGGTGTGTAAGGGTTGTAATAAGTACAAAGTAAAGCAACATTTTTACAACATGCCCTGTGTACACTATTATAAGAGTGTTGGAAATTTGTTGCAAATATGTTGGGAATATGTTGGATGTTGGGTCCAAAACACTTCCTCTTCTTTCTGTTCCATCTCAAAGGAGGCTGCCATTTTGTCCATCTACGGCTCGTCACATGACTTCAGGTAGATCACATGATCAATTAGATGTTGTAAGAATGTTGGAAAACTGGTTTTGCTTTGTGCACACTTAGCAGCATTTTTACAACACGACCAACAACTTGCAACAATAAATTGACCAGACAATTCTTTTTGCAACAAATTTCCAACAATTCTCCAACATTTTTACAACATTATTTTCTCTGTATACACTTGGCAACATTTTTCCAACACGGCGTTGCAACGAGGAATGTTGGAGAAATGTTGTAAAAATGTTGGTAGTGTACACAGGCCTTAACTCAACTCGCCTTTACGGGGATAACTTGGATGTGATCTAAAACTCGGACATCCATACTATATACGTCGTGTCGAGAATAGGCCTACCTTACTTTAAGAAATATAATTGGTGAAAGGAGTGACAGTAACACATATATTTAATAAGTTGGACATGATCTATAACAGTTTCAGTTAGATTTTACCCAAAATACTGCAATATGGCAGTTATAATTAAATTTCCGAGTTTTGTATTTTGGCCTATAAGAAAATATAAAACTCGGAAAGTACTTTGTACTTATTACAACCCATACACACCATATCCAACTTATTAATTAGAATTATTCAGTGATAGAACATTATCGATATATCGATAAGTGAAATTAAAATGTCAAATTACTCTATTGCAAGCGAAGATATTGGCATTTGAAGATTTGGCAGACGTGTGCAATAATTTCAACCACGGTCCTGGTTGATCGAAGCTAAGCCTCGAACCGTCTTGGTCCGCCATATTTTATTAAATCGAAGTATCACTGAAACGTTTTAATCTGTTTAATTTCGGAGCAATTTGATGCCATCCAACGTTGATTAAGGCCTGGATCAGTTAATTAATGTATAATTAATACTTTAGAAAACTTTTCAGGCCCAAAGAAAGACTTGCTATAGGCAGATTTAGCTCTTAACTAATGTAACTTTAATATACATTTCATTAACAACACTATCACTATCATCACTTCCATCATCAGTAGTATATGAAAACCAATCCTCATCCTGCTTATCATTCATCATCTATACTGTATCCAACCTCACTGGCAGTAGAAGATGCAAATTGAGAAGCAACTTCTTGTCCCACAACAGGGTTCTGGGGTAACTCTTCTGTTTGGGTTGCAGCATCAGCACAAATGAGGAGGATGTCTGACAAAATTGACTGACCACACCTCTCAATTCTTGGGTGGATTTCACATAGGTCTAGAATAATAGATAAATACAAAATTAAGACTAACAAGTAACAAATTAAAACGCAACATTTTGAGAAAATTAAATTGGCCCAATTTTCCCCACACAAGTCTTTTAATTCTATGCTATAGTGTCTTGATAAAAAAAAATAGTTGAACTATACCAACAGATAATCATCAAGTTACGTACGGTGTGTTCCTACACTGTGTATACCTCTATGCTGATCACATCGGTTTCAATTTATCTCAGTACCACATCTAGTGATATGTGTTTGATTGTGTTACGTGTTCAATGTTTTTATTTTATTATCAGAATTATTACTAGTACTACCGGTAGTTTCTAACAGTCGAATAAGATCATAACTTTTTTTCTGTTTCTTGATTGGCTTTCCTTACTTTCCTCCAATCCTCAAAGTTAGAAAATATGTCTTGGAGAATCTGCCAAGAAGAACATTAAGCAATATTAAAATCTAAAAAAGATATTTGTTGAAATTATTCAGAGATTTACACAGCTACTAATATATACTATAATGTGATATTCTTTTTCCTAATTCTAGTCTTCAAATTCATATTTTTAAGTTTAATAATAATAATAATCTCGTCATTTTACAAGGGAAGCAAATTCGGCCTGAGGCCTGTTTTCGATTTCGATGAAGATGACAAAAATATCAAACAGCTCTAGGCAACACTGCTGGTTTGGTTTTATATTACTATTAGCATTATTTAATTAATATTATTGATTTGGATATCGACTTGACTTTGTTGTGGTAGGCCTAGATAAACAAATGAAATAATTTTCGAATTTACATGATTTGACGATTCACACCAAGTGAATTCAAAATAGCTTGTTTACGGTATGCATAATTTATTATCCGAGATTCAGCTTAGATAATCTAAATCAACGACATGGGCCTGGACTCTCAGAGAACCATGTCATCATATTCATAGTACTTTTACGTATAGGCCTGTACTCAGAGGCCATTTTTTATGAATGCTTGTCAGAGCTATAGGCCTATAATTTCACTTCAATGAAACGAACAATAGTTTATACAGTACTATAAATGAAATGAGTAATTGTTATCATTATATAAATAGAAATTAAGTCACGCCCACTCTATTTATAGCTAGAGTCGTATTAGGACTTGTTATTGACTTTAATTTTCCCATTGCAGCTGCCCAATACAAATGTGTATAAATTTAATGTCAATCGGATATCAACTTTGGCCTCTAGCGTACAAGTTTTTGAAGTGATAAACTCTGACAGCAATTATCGGAAATCGCTGAAAATCAAAAGGCGTCTTCGCCATCTGACCTTAAACACCGTGTATCAATTGGAAGTAAATCGGATGTAAACCTTATAACATCTACAAGATTTCTTTAGTGACCAAGGGCCATAACTCTGGCAGTAATCGCTGAAAATCAAAAGGCCTCTTCTACTCATGACTTAAACACTGTGTATGACTTAAATTGGATATAATCTTTGGCCTCTGGAGCATCTACAAGATTTTTTGAAGTGATCAAGGGTCATTACTCTGGTAGTAATTATCGGAAATCGCTGAAAAGCCATGGGCTTCTTCATTTCAAATCTGATATTCGATATTTATATTTTACAATATGTTCAAAAGCCTTCTCGAAACGTAACCATTTTATTTTCAACCAACTGAATGTTGCAATATTTGTGTTTTTGATTTTTTTCCTCACTTATCTCGAACAAAGTTCTTTCATGTTGTAAAATGACCTTAAACGCTGCTTATAAATTTAAAGTAAATCGGATATTAACTTCGGCCTCTAGGGCATCCACAAGATTTTTTGTAGTGATCAAGGTTATAACTCTTGACAGTAATTATCAGAAATCGCTGAAAATATATAGGCTTCTTCGTCTCATGCCCTTAACACTGTATAAATTTGAAATCAATCGGATATTAACTGTAGCCTCTGGGTTAGGGTTGGGTTTGTTCCAAAAATTCTAACGTCATGTGCAATTCAAGTGATTAACCCTGTGAGGAGCTAAATTACCACACCCTCTACAACTTTGAGGTCCTTATCTAATTGTTTACTGTTATGTCAACAACGATCAAGATCAAAAACAATAGGTGAGCATTCAGTATCCATTACCTTTTAACAGGAGAAGTTAAAGAAAAATATTAAAACCCAGAAGCTTTTTATTCATAACTAAAGTTTTTTTTAGGAAGAATGTATATTTTAATCCAGATTTTTTTTTTATCCTATTCAACAGTTTTCTTTTATTTTATTATTTACAGTTTTATGTATAAGTTTTACATTTTATGTTATTTTGTTTCTGAATAATTGTATTGTACTTTGTTTTATTTTTTTTTTTTTTTACTAATTACTTTGTAAAAAGCATTTGAGCCTTATGTGAATTGTGCGCTATATAAATGTTCTTAATAATAACAATAACTTTCATCCCTGGAGTGCGGGCGATAACTCCGAACGAAAAGAGCCATATAGCTCGAATTCAATCCTAATATTGTCGTCGGCTATTGAGAATCAATGAAATAAAACCAAGTACGAACAATCCAAACCATTAGATAAAATTTAAAGTCCTAAAAAACGGCATAGACAAAATAGTGTAATCTGGCAAAATAGTGTAATCAGCAAAATATGGACTGTTCACCATGTACAAATACACGACAAACAGTGGTAGGGTTTGGAGAAGATTCGTCAAAAATTGCGGCCTCTAGAGAGCGGTCAATTAAAATCAAGATAACTATGAAGGGAAATTGTCTACTCATAAGTATCAAAATCAGTGTCATATTTGAAACGGTGTCGTCAAAAACGTTACACTATTCAATCCCATTAGTTTTCACTGATAAGAATCGTTGAGAAAGTGTTATCCAATATTTTGGTCTCTGGACCACTGTTATCTGGAAGGAAAAACGCGTTTACGCTCGAATTCAATTCAAACCGTTGTCCTTAATTATGTAAAGATTCGATAAAAAAAGAGCGGACAAGCAAGTGTGGGCGGTCCCAGTGGCATGGCAACTGCATTGTATGTGCGGGTGAAAGACAACCAAGCGAGATACATTGTACATTACTAATTATTCGACTTTTACGCTTCAAGGTTAAATACAGTAGTTACAACACGCTATTATTTTATATTGAGTAATTTTGAAACATTGACAAAAATATACATTGTGATTAATGTCTCTTTAAAGCTGTGTAGTCACATGTATGCAAAACTTATACCACGGGGTGTTAAATTTGAATTGTCACATAAACTTTTAAAGAACGTCAAGATAATTTAATACCTTGTGATTTACGTGCACCGCATCCAAAATATAAATTCTGAAAAGATACACCGCTTTATGGGTTCTTGCAGCTGACATACCATACAACTTTATTACATTCCTGTGTGGGGTTTGCTGTATGCCTACTTGAAATGAAATAACACTAACATTTTAATGATTTATTAAAGGAATTTATAACTGTCTCGATGGCCGATGAGCCACAAATGGCTTATTGTGTACAGCACGTGTGACTTGATCGACAACACCAGCTAACCGGAACTAAAACAACTTTATAACCAGAGCAATATATAATATTGGCAAGGGTATAACATCTTCCTTTTTTACAATTTTTTTAAAAAAAAAAAACATACAAAAAAAATTGAATCAAATTTCTTTAATAAGTTTCATAATCTCTAAAACGTTTTGGCATAACTGATACTCGACCTGACCTTGTTTTATAAGGTTAGGAATTTGGGGGTCTGGGTGGAGAATATCTTGGACTATGCAAAGGATTGGTATTTTGGCGAGGATTTCGTTGTTGTGGTTATCACATCCCTCTAGATGTGTAATATCTGGTTGTCGACGGTATATATCATCTTCTCTAGTCTTCAGCAAATCATGTCTATTACGTCTCAATATATTACCAGTTTCCGTTTGAACATTATAAGATCTTGGCTCTCTGGGCTGCTGTTCTTATTCTAGGAGTTAAGCTGCTTTCCACCGATTTCCTACTCTCATTCTAACTGTATCTCCAGGATGTAAAGATTATAACTGTTTGAACCTGGGTCGTAATATTTTATAGCAAGCAATCTATTATCCCCCAATGTGTTCTGAATAGTTTCTGGATTATTGGTGCTAGGTCCTAAAAACTTTTCATTAGTGGATAATTTGGTACAAGTTCGTCTTCCAAATAATCTTTGGACAGGCGATCCAGATTCTTGTTTTCTAAGAGTATTGCAAAGATTATGGAGTCCCAAATCTGCTTCTACTCGGTTACCATTAGACATTTCTAACACATGGCGTACGGCTTGGTTTGCTCGTTCTACCATACCATTACTTCTATGGTGATACGGACTTGTGGTAACATGATTGAAATTCCAGTCATATACAAATTTCTTGAAGTTATGACCGTTGTTTTAGAGCAGTTTATCGGGTTTACCATGTACAGAAAAAAGTTTAGCTAGTCTCTCAACCACTGTATCTATTTTCTCTTAACTCTCCCACTTCTATAAATTCAGAATAATAATCAATAACTACGTGGAACATACAATTTTCCAAGGCCCTGCCGGTACCTCACTTGGTACCATAGGTTCTTTTATTTATTGCGGCCTTTGTAGCTGACATCGATGACACTTACTGACCACGTCCTCCATCTGTTTATTCATCCATGGCCAATACATGATATCTCTGGCTAACTGTAATTTTTAGCATGTCTACTAATGCTAGCTGGAATTATAACTCTTATCACTCTTAAAGCCCCAATAACACTCTTGTTGTAACTGAATAATATGTCCCAATCTTTATTCTGGTCAACAAATTGTACTATTTTACAATATTCCAATTAATAAATTATATAAATTTCATCTTAACACACCTAATTTTAAAAAAATGAAAAAATCAACTACATGCCGTAACATGGTTTGAAAAGCTTTACGTAAACAGTAAACACTATCAAATGCAACTTGGATTTAAACATATTTTCGAACCCTCTGGACAAATAAGATAGGTTATAATGGATAATTTACACAAAAGGTAGGACACTTAAACATCTAGTAGTTAGAATAAGGCTAAAAAAAATTCGGAACCTGTAAAGCCAGCAAGAGTGTTATTGTCCCTTTAAACAGAATGCCTTCAACCACACCAATTTCATCTTTCGAATCAAAGTAACATCTTACTTCATGGTCAAGCTGATTTCGTCTTTCTTGCCAACCATTATAAACGTCTTTCTTAAACTTTTGTAATTCTCTATCTCTTTGGACAGCTTCTTCTAACTGTTTCTGTCTGTTTTTACTAAAAGCTGATGTACCTCTAACTTCTGCAGCATAAATTTCCGTAAAGTTCACATTCTTCATCAGATCATTGTATGTGTTGGGTAGATATGCTCACCTAAAGCATGAGCTACAGGAATAACGTTACCAGACTTTCCAGTTATCTTGAAAGAGTAATGTTGCAAAGTCATTCTCATCTTTTGTAATTTAAGTGGCACTTGGTGTGGTGGTTTCTCAAATATACGAACACATGGTAAATGATCTGTTCTACTGGTAATCATTTCTTCCAAAAACATAAGAATGAAATGTCTTAATCGAAAACACAATGGCAAGGAGTTCCTTCTCGATCTGTGTGTAAGCATATTCAGCATTATTGGATGGATATTAAAAAATTCCAAAGAATTACTTGATGGTTTGCAATCAAGATCACTTGCTTCAGTTTCATCTATACAAATGTTTGACTTTTTGCCTTGTACACTAAAATTCCACATAGTAAATTAAAAGCTCGGTTAAAATACATTATTCACAGTGTCTTCTCGTCTAAATCAGAACATGTAAGATATCAATATTTAGTTGTTTATTACAATTCCACATAATATTTTGTTAAGAACCATAGTAATTCCAAAAAAATCTCCGTAATGGTTAATTTTAGAGGAAATAAATGTATTACCGACCAATAGGAAATCGATACTCGCGAATTCAAAAATGCAGACATTTTTTACCTACGACCTCACTGTGACGTCATAACGTCGTTCTTATTGTGACGTCATTATTAAATTTAATTGTAACTGCCCTTGGAAAACTGCTGGAAAGGACGAACCGCTGTACAATTTGTATAAAAGAACACATTTTCCCCAAACTGAAAATATCTGTCATAGCTGTCTAATAAAAATCAATAGAATTAGCATCTTAATATTTATTACCAGTAAATAGAAATATAAATGAAATAGAAATAGAACACATCTAATGTTTCCAGAACCAGCCACTGATACCAAAAGTTCAATAATTGAAACTATCGTCCACATCTTCAAAGACATCACTTATCAATGTTTCCGAGTTTGTGCAAGATATACCCCGACATTCTCCACACCCAGCAGCACAAGTCAAACCATGCTTACGACAGCTACATCGCTCTGAATTACAGTCCCCTTTGCAGTTACAACGTATAATTTTCAGTAGTGATTCAGGCGCAGGTGGGCTGTCCATTGTCTTCGCAACGTATTTGTCTTTCGGAAGTTGCCAACCCCAATGTTCTGGATTTAGAACCGTGGCAACGTTAGTCCAGACTTGAACCTGGTGATACACTCGATAGCTGTGGTAATTTGCAGCATCTCCAGTTGGGGGTAGAGACTGTACTTGTATAGGTGAAGAACTTGTCATTACTTTCTCTGACCACTTCCTGCAACGCAGTACGTATAGCCTTTCATCGTCTCTCCCACCATAAATCAATACGAGCACTTTCTCACCTGCAGCAGCAATCTCAGATGCTGTAGCTGAACTCCCCATAAATACAAGACCAAGTTGACAAAGCTGTGACGATAAGAGAGCTTGTTTTAGTATTACACCTTTCCCGATACCACACCATCTGGAAGTGGTGTCGCACCCGCCGATGGCATGAATAAAGGGAAGGGTTTGACATATTACTGCCCCAAGCTACCTATGTCCCAAGGAGCTCTCTTGGATCTATGACCGGATTTCATAATTATAATTCCAGGCTCGAGATTACCAGCATGATGACACAACAGTATTAAAATATCGGTATCTTCCGCCAGGACCTGTGTTGGCCCAGAGCGCGCCAATTCTACGGCAGTTGTAACTATTAAAATATCAGCATCTGCTCGAGCTTCCTTTACTTCAATGTTATGTTCCCTCATCACTCCAGCTAGTAGGTCAATGAAATTAGACTTGTTTACTTCGTTTGACAAAAAATCCTCTTTCTTAGCTTTGAGCTGTTTTTCACAGCCAAGCCCAATAACCTCTGTTGATCGTATACTGCCTTTGTTGCGACGGCAGTGTGTGGTGTCCTTTGTGGATGGGCCGTTATAGCCGTCGAAAACTACGACAGGATTGGCATGTTGTTGAAGGAGATGTACATATTGCAATGAAATGTACCCAAAAATCGTACCTTTCTTCCAGTTAACATAGCCATGGAGTAACGAACCGCCGTCGATAACCGTGTGGATTGGCTTAAACGGAATCATTACAGTAGTATTCATCGGTGTTAGTAAATCAGCAAGCTGTGACTTTGTAGCACTGCGAATTTTCTCCAACTCTATCACATCTTGCAAAAATATTTGTACACTTTTAGCATAATTTCTGTGTCCTGTTGCCGCGAAATAATAAACCATTTCTGACAAGCACCATAGGTTCAACTTCCAATTACCTGTTCTCTCAGAATGTATAAATGTTCTCAGTAGATCGACCATCGTCATGTATTGAACCCATAATGATCCCATTGGCTGTTCTTTTAGGATGGTTTTACGATTCTCGATACTTTGCTGAACCTTCTGTATTGCATCACCACATGTAGAAATAGCTTCGTCAAACAGTTCAACCAACTTTTGAATTTTAGGGGGAATTGTAGCGTTTTCTTTAGCACCGTCCAGAGGTAAATCATATTTGTCAGAAATCACGAGTGCGTTTAGCCCTGAAGCTACCAAAAAATGACCACGAATAGACCTCGCGTAAGATTTTCCACTCAACATTTGAATTACCGCATTTTCACCGTACACCTCTTCTAAAACTTTATTCAATCCTGAACTATCCATCAGATGTCCTATGCTGCCAAGAAAGCTCATGGCAGTATAAAAACCGCCGAGGTCTAAAAAGATCTTCTTGAGTTCGCTTGATTCAGACTCGTTGTGTATTATGGTTTCAGCCTTCCACCCCAAAGGCTGGTCAAACGTTATCACTGGTACACAATTATGTCGTCGACATTCATCAGATATAAAGGTAATGGTTGAGTAAATGCATCTCATATTCGTTGGGTCCATATCGATCATAGGCAAAAATCGAATCGAAGATTTTCCCACATGGGGCCCTCTACAAACAGCCTGCATAGTTCCTGACCATTGTGGGCGTGAAGGTCTCAGGGGCCATGATACTTTCCAAATACAGTCCCGTTTGCTAGCTGGGTTGTCAAAATCAATCGGAGGGATTTTAGTGGTACAATAGAATCAAATTATCAGGAGGTGGATTGTAGAAATGTATATTGATCATCGATTTTAAAAACTCACTAGACAATTTTGTGTCCCTCTTTATGAGCGCTTTGACCTTTATTTCAGGTGTTATAGTTTCTACCATTCCCATAGCATGGAACGATTTCTTACCGTCGATCGACCATATATTGACGAAAGTGTCCACCACATTCAGAAAATATGTTTTGAACGCTGGGTATACGTTTTGAAGAAAACGATTCTGCAGTTATCAATCAACGTTGGGCATATCAGCCGTCACCATTGAAGCAATTTCAAATTCTGGTGGTTCAAGGTTATCGGTTGAAACCAAAGAATCGTTGTCACTATGTGGTATCGCCGCGATCTGTTCAGATTGACAAGTGTGTGATGCAGCACATGTCTCGAAGTTCAGTACTTCCGAATACGATGAACAAAAGCCATGAGCATTGAGTGTATCAATCGGGAAACGCGATCCCGTACTGATGGTGCAGCTGTACAGCAAGACCCAGTTGTATAGGACACAGTATTGCCCTGGGTCTAACATCCTGTGTTAGACATTGACCCAGTGATGCTGTCTTCATATTTGATTTTGTCCCGACTATCAATTCCTCCAAGAATAGCTTTAAAGTTTCAGGCAGATAGGTAAACATCGTATCAAGAGACTTCATAGATTCCGTTTCGGGATAAAATTCCTTGGTCTCGTTGGAGAACTTCTGAATTATATCACTCTTTATTAATGCTGCGCTAGCTCGTATCAACCTCTCCTTATCTTTCGTAACATCATATCGAGGTTTTTCGTAAAATTCTTGTAATATGTCTGCTGATGTATGATTAAAAGTGACGATATCTTTTTTACCCTTGATGTTGGAAATTACTACACTCTCTCCCAGTGTTTCCTGTAGTTTTTAGTTTCATATATTTTGCACAATATGGCGGTGTATAGTATACATTTTCGACATTTCATCAACTAATTCAGTGATACTGATCTGCTCGCCTGAGTTAGCTACCACATTTCCAACTACAGCTTGAAATGCCCGATCTCGCTCTCCATCTACTGGTCTACCACCAGAAGCTTGATTGTTTACCGAGTCAGGTGATTCTTGGTATATAATTGGGATTTTCTTGTCAGTTCTAAAGTTGACGCTACAAATTTGATGATATATAGCATCTGCTGCATGAAGATCCTGCCCTACATACTCCATCCTGCCACTCACTATCGCCGACCAGTCATCATGCCTTTCAGTACAGATGTTCCTTAGTTGATTTTGAAAACCTGTTGTTCGTACTAGAAATGAAGCTTCGGATCTACCAAAATGAATAGCATTAACAGTAGCTGGTTGACCACAAAATAAACAGCACTTGCTGTAGTCAAATAATGCACTTTGAGAGCGGCGTTTAAGTGGCGGACAGATATAATCGCTTTTTCCCTATAAGTGGAGTTTTCTTTGCATTCACTAGTGACTTTCTACATTTCACATGGACTGCGGTGCCTACTGCCACATGCAATTCAATCTGCCTAGCCTTTGCGGCATTATTGATTCCATCTGCGCCCCGCTGTGTGATAGAAACGACTTAATCGCCATTAGCCAACGGTGCACTACATATAGGACACACATTCATCGTAAAATGACGCCGACAATTTACTGAGTTTTCATAATATTCATTTCCGTAGCAGAAAAAGTTTGTAATTTTACAATATGGCGCCGATCGCAGACGTCAGAACGAGAATGACGTCAAAATGACGTCACAATGAAAACGTAGGTAAAAAAAACCCTGCATTTTTGAACCAGTGAGTATCGTTTTCATATAGGTCGGTAATACAATTATTTTCTCTAAAAGCAACTATTTCGGAGATTTCGTAGATTTTCTGATTGAAAGGCGGTCATCTTGGATTTATGTTAATTATGCAAATTTCCCCAAGACCGATAATGGCCGCTTTTGTTATGGGAGTACTAGAAACCATATCCGAACAGTTCCCAAAGAAATGATTTCTGTTGCAGTTTGTTCTAGGTGCATTTTTATCTATACCCGCCTAGAAGTATAATATGCATTCATATCATCATCATATTCATCCATATGATTATCATTATAATTTGACATATATATTGTCCATGTCTACTAAATTATCTACAAAACTGAGAGAATTGACCTAATCTATGACACTAATTACAAGTAAGATTATAAGCTGGACCTACCGTATTTCCTCTAATAAGCGCCCGGGCGCTTATTTTTTCAGCACCCCTTGACCCCCCGGCGCTTATTAGAGGCCCGGCGCTTATTTCTTTAATAGCAAATTGAATTTAGGGTAAAGCCGTCATTTACCATGGACATTGGGCCGGAGAATCTTTTGAATTACGGCATTTGATCAAAAGCAATCTAATGTCTATTTCATGTGCATCTTCAATGATAATTTCAATTGTAGGGTGACAGGGTCTTCATGCGCTTATTAGAGACCCGGCGCTTATTGGAGACCCGGCGCTTATTTTTTCAGCACCCCTTGACCCCCCGGCGCTTATTAGAGGCCCGGCGCTTATTGGAGACCCGGCGCTTATTAGAGGAAATACGGTATGTCTAGGTTGGTGTTGTCGTCCACACTTTCCACATTTACAATCTCGTCGAAGTCTATACTACCACCTCTTGACCGTCCACGCGATCTGAATGTTTTTGATTGTCCATGATCTCTGCTATATGCATTACTGAGAAATTGTCTGTGATTAAATCTGGACTCGTTAGCACTTGATTTGTTTTGAAAAAGTCTACTTGATGTTGATCTTACAAAATTAACTGAGGATTCTGTATTGGTTATCTTTCTTGTTTGTTGCATGGAAATTACATTTCTTAATCAGTTCATCCAAATTTATGTCATCTTCCCATAATTTTTCTTTTAACTTAGAATCTAATACACCATTTGATATTTGGACGCAAATCTGTCGCTCTTCTTGGTCATCAAATTCACACTGTGATGCCATTTCACTAACAGCCGATATGTAATCTGATAATGTTTCAGTAGGTAACTGAACTCTCTTCTGAAATCTGGTTATGTAACTCTTTACTGATTTCTTTGGCTCTATAAGTTAATCAAATTTCTCTAAAAATTTCGTGTCTTAATTGGGAACAAAATCATGAAAATTACAAACATTTTGATGAAACTTAAACATATATTATGCAAAAGCTAAGTCGACCCATTGCAGTTCTTTCTTTAGGCCTGGGTCCCGTTTCACGAAATTTTAACAAAAATAAAATCTAAATTTTAGTAATTTGATTTGATACTATTAGGTTTTGTGAGTGCTTAGCGAACAGAGCTCCTAGAATACATATCCAATATGAAACTCACATTCTATGTCAACATCTGTTAACCCATAACTAAAACAACCCGACTAAAATACCTTTCTCATGATACGTAAGGGTTATCGACTGAGACAGAGGGGTTCAAGTTAGATGAACACCCGAGGTCGTGCAAGTTTGAACACTGAGAACGCGTTAGCGTTCGTAGTGTTCAATTGCGCGACCTCGGGTGTTTATCTAACTTGACCCCGAGGGTCGAAGGTCGATAACTAGCTTACACACTGGCCACTTTGTTTGTGTAAGAAGCTGAAAATGGACGGATATTTAACAGACGAAATGTTATCACAAGCCCTAGATCTATATGAAAAAGAAGTAGAAGGCGACGATTTATTTAACACCCAAAATCGCTTTACCGATTCGCCTATAACAGGTAGGCCTATTACTTCATTAACTTATACATCATATCGTTTACATATTCAGAAGGTGTTGTCGCTCAATGAATAGTCCTCACATACATAGCAAGTTTTACGTGTTTATATACCATACCCACAGATCAGACCATGTCTAATGTTTATTAAATAAAATTTCAAGAAATTGGGTAGATATACGCAATAAATGTCTATTTAAAATCCACAATAGGCCAATAGATAATGTAATATTAATTTGATGGGAACGGGAATACGTTTACGTATATATTTTTGGTATTTTCTTTTCTACTGTAGAAGAAGAGGAAACTGCACTTCAGAAAGCCATTGATATTACAGAATTTGCTGATGAAATATCTCCATGCCAAATAAGCGCAATGAATTTTGGAAACGCCTCGAGGGTATGACTTTATTTAAAGATATTGATCTTTTATCTTCCACTAAAATATATATAACAAAATAAAGCATCCTTCCATTCTATTCTGTCAGGGTTATATTTACATTAACGCCACTTTCTCAAATGTTTAGCTGTATGTGAACTTCCCAAATTACAATAATTACTACAATTAACATATAAAATGCGTTTATTATATTTGTGCAGGTGACAAACCAAAGAGATTTAAAAATGTTACCAACACCTTGCTGGAGATGACAAGCCTTTTGTCCCCAGAAACACTCTGCGAAAAAACACGTGGGCTCTAAATTTATTTTCAAAATGGAGGAACTTCTTCTTAACAGTAAATTCTTCTAAGTCAACAGATGCTAAGGATAAGTCTGTGGTAAAAGTGTAACAAGGGAGTGATGATATCACAACCTACACAGATGAACATTTAAATAATATTTTATGTTACTTTTTTCTTACTCTTAAAAAAGAAGATGGTACTGATTATAAAAGGGGATAGCATATTTAGTATTTTTAATGCCATACAAAGGCACTTAAATGTTCATGGCAAAATTGTAAATTTGCTCACTGACCCCCACTTTCAGCGTCTGAAAAATACTGTTGATAACATTATGCAGTCAAGATGTAAACAGGGCTTGGGCATAAATAAAAAGAAAGCTGATTTCATTACAGAAGAACTAGAGTCTTACCTTTGGGAAAATAATTTTCTCGGGGATTCTTCTCCCTCCATTTTGTTAGACACAGTATTTTGGACAATTGGTATAAATTTTGGTTTACGAGGGGGTGATGAACACAGAAATTTGAGTTTTCAGAATTTTGCTATCGAGACAGACGATGATAATATCTCTTATGTTCAGTATACAGAGTCAGTCTCAAAAACATACCGTGGTGGTTTTAAGCGTCGTAAAATAGATCCCCATTCAGCTCGAGCTTATGCAAATACTTCAATTCCAGATAAATGCCCCGTAAAAATCTTTAATTCATATATCAGTAAGTTGCCCCCAAATAGAAACCCTGATACTTTTTACTTTCGCCCTCTTTCTAGCCCCAGATCCAATATATGGTTTGCAAATATGCCTATAGGACATACTAAACTTGATGGCATTGTAAAAAGAATTATGTCGAGTGCAGGGTTTTCAGGGCATTTTACAAACCACTCTCTGAGAGCTACTACAGCTACGCGTTTATACCGTGCAGGATGTCCGGAGCAAAAAATCAAAGAGCAAACCGGCCATAGAAGTAATGCTATTGAAAATTACAAACGAACGTCCAAGTTCCAAAAAAGAGACGTCTCGAGTGTTTTGCAGGGGACTGCAGAGGACGACACCCTTGTTAAAAAGCAAAAATGCAGCAGTACCTCAAATTGTGACGAATTGGAATCTTGTGTCATCAATTGTAATATTGCAAATGTTGCAATATATAAATGTAAATGTGAAAAATAATAAAATGTTTAAAGTTATCATATGTTATCTTTTCAGACTGATTAGTTAACTGCACCAAGGTGGAGGATAAGCAGCTGAAAACACCAAGCACTATATTTTACTTCATCATTTGTCAGCCACAGAAAAAAAACTAACAATATAAAGATGTGAACACAAGATTTATTTTTTGTTAACTATATGTTTTTATCAATTTTACTTAACACGTTGTTTCTCGTTATTTCTAATACAGTGCACGCATGAAAATGCATGGTCTGTTTTGACAATCACCGGGTTAGTATTTTGGGTGTTCATTTACATGAACACCTACTTTTCCACAAATGATCACCTGTGCACGTGCTAAAAAAACACATTACAGGTTGATCAGTAACTTGAACACCCGAGTGAGAACAAAGGGTCCAGTGTGTAAGTTTCGTTTATGTTCTTTATTGATTATGCAATCAAACCACAAGTCCTTTTCAATTAATAAAATATTGTTTATAAAAAAAAAAACCACAAGTACCCACGCCAATATTACGTCACGGACAGTGCGCCGTCGTTTTTCTGTTAGCAAATGGATTAGTGTCACCAGCATGCCCGGATGTTGGAGTAGCATCTAGTTTGGAGTGCTCAGACGGGGAACCTCTCCTCGTACGTCATTGAAACGTTCAACCAATCATCACAAGGCTCTCCACCATGTCCCCTCAATCAAAATGGCGTGTATACCTTTTGTTATGAACGGTTATAAATTTCTATGCTGCGGCTGTAATTTTAAAACGGGGAGTAGGCCTACCTATATAACATACTTGAGTGACAAACTAGCATTGATGTAGCGAATTGAAAACGAAGTACTAGCTTTTTATAAAAATGACTCTTAACATATATGAGGGAAAGGGCGCCATCACACATCAAGTGAGATGCAGCTCCCTTGCACTTGTTTCTTTTTAAGTTGCCACTGCAAAAGGTGTATCGCGGATAATGTGATACAAAGTCACGGATGAAGGCCAGTACATTATAAACGTTGCACTATTAAAGTTGCTAGTGATAGTTTTCCATAAATTGTGTTTGTGTTTTTTCTACATTATCAATGTTATGTACTCCGCTCTGGTGGAACTGGCAAGCTATTTCGGCATCTATAACGGCAAAATATAAAGATGCTCGAGGAAGTTACTTCCACTAGGAATATCGTCGTACACAGCGGCCAAGGAGAAAATTCCACCGCCAGAATAAAAAGAGGAGCTGCTAACAGATGCCTATGTTGAGGATTCTGCTACATTGAGATTCTTCTAGTGCAGACTGTCCGGCCTGTTAGTCCAGGTTCCAGATGAAACAAAGAGATAGATGTTTTGCCTACTGCCACTTTCACAACATCAAGTCTTGTCATTGGTAACTTTGAAGTAGAACCGTTTTAACTGCTTTTTATTAGACATCAGCTCGGGTGTTGCTCCACATAGACGTCATTCCACACTAGATACCAATAACCTCAATTCAAGTCAGCCAGACTGGACCTCCACGGTGAAAAGATAGATGCTATCACCACCAGCTTAGCAGCTATTTACTTCAAATTTACTGGTCCTCTTAAGTCTAAGGCTGCGAAGAAGAAAGAGAGTGAAGGAAAATATGAAGAAAGGCAGTGCAAGGGGAAATTCATCTTCAATAGAAGGTTTGATCTCGCTCTAACTAGGTACTGATTATCAAGGCCTTCACGTTATACCCTGCACACCTCGACATTATTTCGATTAGGTATTTATCTAGCCTGGGAGCCTATCAGATTCGTCGATCATCGCGAATACCAAGTCTCGCGCTTTCCAGCTAAAATGTCTACCTGTTCGTTTAATGTCAAGGTTTCCGTTGAGGTCGCTTTGTCGAAACCTCTGATTAAAATCTACTGTTCACATTTCTGTTGAAAAAATAGCTATAAGTTCGTGAATTGTAAAGTAATCCAGCAACGTCCAGGTGTTGTAAACCTCGCAGTCGTTGCTTCAGGAACATAGTGGAAATCATAATGACGATAAGAAGGATGAGCCAGAAGTGATGTCCGATACGAGTAACTTCGAAATAGAAGGTGACGATAATGACCCCCTACCAGATTATTTGATGTCTAGCAAGTTCATTTTGTTGAAATCCTCGCATGCATCTCTTCTTTTCAAAATAAGAAGATTAGATCTAAATTGAAGTTAAGTTATATGTGGATATCCTCTATACTTCTCTTTCTAAACAGAAAGGCATGCAAACAAACAAGAACTTGTGTAACTATTGCTTCTATAAAATGACACCTATCCCACCTAAAAAAGTCTTCATGTCCAGGAAAAAAGTCACATAATCCCAACCCTAATAAAATTACCATATCAACCTACTGGTCATTCAATAGATCTTAATAAGTACTCAACCCTTGTTTTATATTAGTCCGACTCTGGGTGTAATTACCCCGGTCTTACGACAGCGAAGATTCCCTGTGATGTTGCGACTGTCTGTTTGGGTTTATAGTTCGTTACATTTATTTCTGTCTAATGATACGTATACCTGAAAATGTTCTTATTAACAATCCCCATCCCAGAACCATGCGTGTACAGATTTTAGCTCTAAAACGGCAGCTCCCGGCGCCTAAATATTTAAAATTTGTCACTCACTTTTCGCATGGCCGACATGTGCAGAAAAGGCTTTATTTTCGACATTTAAAGCATTTTTTTTATAAAAAGAAACTAGCAATGTCATTTGTTACCAACTAGCCACTAACAAAAATATACGGTATAAACCCTAGCCCATGTTTGTAAAAGTCCATCTAAAACGAAATACAAGTATGTTTAACTTTAAGGGGTTAATATTGCTGTAGGCAACACATAACTAGGAAACCATTGTTTTATATTAATAAATGTCAAACAATAAGAAAGTATATCTAGGAATTAAAAACATTACATTGTTAATTTGTTCATTTTGACATACATATGTTAATATATCAGATGTATTACGAGACATCAACAGTTTTTAAAAAAGAATACTCGTACAATACAAAAAATAAAACCGACGTCTGTCTATGATTGTGAATATGGAAAAAAATGTTAATTTATTTATTTTGACATACATATGTTAATATGTCAGATTTATTATGAGACATCAACATTTAAAAAAAAAGAAATAAATACTCGTACAATACATAAAATAAAACCAACATCTGTCTAGGATTGTTAATATGGAAAGAAATGTTCAGACGAGAAATTACCTGGCGATGCCGAGTTGACATTTTATAACGTTTTAATTTAGAGTTAAGAATTAACCAGAAAAATAAAAAAGGCCAGTCTAGAAAAATATGGTATGTTGTACAATGTTTATTTTACAATTAATTAATTGGATTGTGTGCTTTATTATAGAGAGAAATGTGGTTTAACGGCAACTCAACATAACTAGGTCATTTCGGGACTAACATGTGGTTTAATTTTTTTTATTTCAATAATTCGCTTGCGCGCAGGGTCTTGAGCCGTGGGAGGAAACCTGAGTGCCCGGAGGAAACCCACGAGGTTTAGAAGGCGCCCCTATCTCCATGCCACGTACGCTCACACCGGGGCTCGAAACCACAGCCGCAAGCCAGAGGTCGCTGGCCAGCTAGAGGTCGAAGCGTGGCACCGTTTGATTATATCACCGGTACACCCTAAGGAAGGTTTAGTTCGAATTTCGGGAAAATCGGACCAAAATTGCCATACAAAATGGCCGCCGGTTGTACGCGAATACTGTTAAATATGGTATATAAAGGTTAGGGCCCTGTGGACAATTTTAATTCGATTTTGATGAAACTTGAAATGCATGGTTATAACCCAAAGATCTTGGTTCCTTTCGATATTTTCGCATATCGGATCGTAACTTCCTGAATTATGGCCCCTGATTATGTTTAAAATCGCTTTTGTTTAGTTTGTTCCTCTGGAGGTCACAATTATTATCCGATTTAAAAAAATCGTTTCATTATATACCCGTTACACCCTAAGAAAGGTTGAGTTCAAATTTCAGGAAAATCGGACCAAAATTGCTATACAAAATGGTCGCCGTTTGAACGCGAATACTGTTAAAAATGGTATTTCAAGGTTGTGGCCCCTGTAGAGGTCACAATTTTAATTCGATGTTAATGAAACTTGAAATGCATGGTTAAAACCCAAAGATCTTAGTTCCTTTTGATATTTGCGCATATCAAATTGTAATTTAATGAATTTTGGCCTTTGTTTATAGGATAAAATCACTTTCGGTATTGCTTCTTCTCTATCCATCTCTCGAAAATGTGGACGTATCCTGCCTGGCAGTGCCAGCTTACTATCTTTATAGCTTTAGGTTATAGTTAGTTTATATATATATATAAAATCGAATGTTTTTTATTTTGCCATCTTTAATTTCAATTATATATATATATATATATATATATATATATCTACCATAAATATTAGCCGGAGAATTTCACATCATATCTAGATTTATTTTACGGTGTACAAGCCGACCTCCATCCATATACAAGTCGAAGTGGTTTAAAATCGAATGTTTTTAACTCAACGGTATCAATCTTGTGTCCGAGTTTCGGGACTGTTACCCTAGTCTAGTACCGTTCCGGTTTCCGCAAGAAAAAAATGACTTATATTAATAACGATAAAATAATCACTTGATAGGACTAACTTGATTAATAATGGTTATTTGAACCAGTGAATAGAACAACGCAGTACAGTATACAATTTAAAATACTGGGCCATTCAGATACTAGTAGTCTTGCGTCAAAGATAAATAATTATTGGGGGGATCTCGCTGCAAATAGTATCTGCATCAATTGTGTTTGGAAATAAAATCTAACTTTTATGTGGTCGTTAATTTCAGATCTAAAGGATTTAGCTATCAACGTCGACATGTTGTAACATTTTTGTCCCGGAAATAATATTTTATATTTAATTTGTGCCTTATTGTTTTCCTCCTTGCTCTTGATTAGTTATTTAAGATAAACGTTGTTCATGGGTCGATTGTGTTTGTGTATGAGGAATGGTATAGCAGCATTAATTGTACATCCAGAAACAAATTTTGCTTTCTGTTTAATTCGATTGTAACATGTGTTTAAATATTAGCATCCTCAACTTTCGACATCCTGGCTTATGATTGGTTGGCATTATTATCCCATCTTTTCAGATACTTCCTGGGAAATAGTCGGTCGCTAAATCAGTGCATTCTGTCGCAAAATAAGAGCAGTCGATATATAAAAAAGTGCTCTCTGCATACGTCACGCTACTCACGCAAAACTTAAGTATAAAATAACCTTGTCAACTTATTATGCTTGACAAAAAAATGTTGTGTTCTACTCTCCGGTTTCTCCAATGCTAAAAGACCCCTACGCGCAAGCTGATTATTGAAATAAAATGAAACCATTTTAGTCCCGAAAAAACCTAGTTTGTGCCGAGTGGACGTAAAACCCCATGTCTCTCTCTCTCTCTCTCTCTCTCTCTCTCTCTGTTTCACTCTTATTCTGTTGTAAGTATGTTTGTCTAAGATCAAAAGTTCCCCCAGGGAGAAAAATAGTCGGTCTCAAAAAAGTGCAGTCACTGCAGTCGGTCTCAAAATTAAATTAATGAGGTTAACAAACAATGGCAGAATAGATCCCAAATACTATTATATAACATCATTCTTCTACGCATCCGTTGTCGTTTACTGTCTGAGCATTATCATATTTACGGTTATAGTCAACTGCCCCGTTATACTGGTGTACGGGTCGTTGGGCGTCATACTATACAAATGTTATGTGTTACGAAATGTTATCATTATAAAATGATAGAGAAGTAGTTATACATACCTTGTGTTGTGTTTTGTTATGAAACATCTTATTTGTAGAATTGCAATTTGTCACGTGCTGGTTGAAACAAAATTTGCGTGGCTCTATTTGTTGATAGCAAATACCGCTAATAGTTTTAATTACCGATTCTGGTTCTGGTCGAAATACCTCGTTCCAAAAACATGGCATTTTTAAAAAAAAAAATATGTTTTTAAACTCCAGTCAAAAGTGGCATTTTTGTTACCACGTGGCAAAATTGTGACCAAAATTGTACCACTGTTTTGCCACGTTGGAACAAAAAGCCAAAATGCCCAACTGGAAATTCTGAGGTTTAAAGTGCTAACGGGTGGGCAGGTCACCCTACTTATAGTCACGACAAAGATTGAGGTCGACGCCACACGGGAGGTACCCGTTATGCCGACGTTAGGGTAGGGTTAGGGGCATGGCGACACAACGATACGCTCCCAGCCACACCCCTTGACTGAATTTGAGATCCTATGATTTAAAGCGTACGCATTAGATCGCTCGACCACCTAATCCCCATGTGTGTTGTTGAAATTCATTCTGCACACAGAGACCCTTCTATATCTTACTTCGAGAAAAATCATTCGGCAAACCTCGACAGATTCCGATGCCCTACATCTAGACTCGGCTGTATGATGAAGTCCGCCATTTTGGAACTATTTTAAAGGACCCGGATAAACAAGGTTGCCCCCAGGAGATGGGTGCCAGTCAAGTCGTCCACAAGCGAAGTCGTCCACAACCGTTGGTGGAGTCGTCCACAAGGCATTGGTGATGTCGTCAACAACTATTAGGTATGTCGTCCACAACTAAATATGTTTATGAATTTGTTAATGAATTTGTTATTTATGGAATAAAATGATTTACTTTGTTGTTTATTTGCCGGGAGAAAGGGTGACCACGCAGAAAAAAACTATACGAATTAAAAATACATCGTGTGGAAGACTCCAAACAAAGTATTACAATATCCAGAAATTATTTACTTTGTTGTTTATTTACCGATAGAAAGGGTGACCACGCAGAAAAACTATACTATTTACAAATACATTATGTGTCCAGAAATTATACTAAGTCTTGTGGACGACTCCACCAACGGGTGTGGACAGCTTAACCAGATTTTGGGACTTTTTTTGTAAAAGCGGAACGTTTTCCTGTTAGAGTAAATCGGTAGTCGATAAGCCGCATCGCAAATGTATGGTCGTAGGTACATATCAATGACTATCATACATCCGAGTCTAGATGTAGGTTACGGAGAGTACCGGAATCTGTCGAGGTTTGCCGAATGCGAGAATAATCTCTGTTCTGAATGGCCGCCATGTCCAAAATTCTTGAAGAATGAAGTGTTTTCGACTAGCAATCTGATTAAATCACAGATTCAATTTCGTTTCGTTTTTTATAATGTAAAATTTCGTTTTTATTTGTCTTTACTACTCTTGGATCTGGAAGATTTGTTATTTAACTCGTGTTCAGCATAAAATGAGGGGTTAGCCAGTCAAATGGTCTGTCGAATCGACCGTTTGACCTTTTCATGCGCGGAACTGTGGGTAGACATTACCAGCAAATGACGTCAATACTAACACCAAAACAAAAGTAGATTTTAAAAAACATGGCGGTCGCTAATTCGTGAACCGAATGACTGACGTTATTGGGTCGAATGTCGCGTTTTTGATATCTGACGTCATAGAACTATAACTTGTAAGATCTACATGTAGTAGAAGCCATTGAAAGTATAAAAAAATGAAACGATATATTTTAATTAGATTGGTTAACTAGCTTGGTGTTTTTTTCTCAAGCGGAACTAATTGTAGGCAGATAGCCAAAGTTCAGTACGGTTAAAATTGATTTGAATTTTTATGTTGAAACGCTAAAATATACTTGTCTTGTATCACCACATATTAACAGGAGTATATGTCTAACAATATCATATTGATTCAGTAAACAATACAGACAAGCGTGTTTTTATTATTGACATATTGTTTTTGCACCTAGTTCTCTGAATTGATCAATACTAATTATGAATTTGTGTTCCACGTAATTAGCTGGCATTTGAGTAGTGTAAACACAAATAGAAAATGTAATTAAATGTATCACCACATAATATTCGCAATGTGGTCGGGCGAACAGTGGTCTAACGCCTGCGCTCAGTGAGTCAAGATCCAAGCTTGTACGTGGCAATTAGTAAGGTCCACTCACCAATAATGTGGGGTTTGATCCCACTTCTAGAGACCCATATTGTACTATGTTAGTCAGGGTGTAACTTAGCTTTTGTCGGATGGACTTGTAACTAAAACCACTGACCCCTCTCCCTCTCTTTATTTGTTATTTTCTCAAACTTAAGTCTTATGGATCGGGTCATGTCATTATGTATTGTGGCAGCTTCTGTCTTTATTTGAATGAAATGGGGCTTAAAGCCCTTACTGTTCTCTTCCGACGGGGCTGTGAGGAAAAATTTTCCCGGGCCACGGCACTATATTATAGCCTACTCATACATTGAATTCCAACTGCCAAGAGATCATGTATCTGCACACAATCTACACACGGGTACCGTGAACGACTAGACAGTTGTTATTGTAAGCCGCCACGTTATGCGCCACTGACCAGGGGTAAGCACGCCGGAAAATCACGGTGAAAATCAAGGCTAGCAAGCCAGTGACCTAGCCACCGTGGCCCCAGTCAATAAGAGCAATGCCCTACAAATTAATATGCTCTTTAAACTGCGTATATAAATAATAAAGTAGTTTACACGGAAACAAAATGATGGTATTAATCAACATTGATGTTTGCCCAGCGGATACTGTCTGGAATATCTTTTGAAGCAACTACAAATATTAGCTCGCTCTAGAATTCTTAAAACTACTTATAATGTTTAAATATAAGCATATTCCAATTATATGTTAGTAGTAAGGGTGTAACTAGAGGACATATTTTGTTTCAGTCTCAAAATGACCCTAGTTGTGTTGACGCTAAATCTCATTAAACACTCCTTCTATTGTTCTATTAATAGATTTGAATAGAGGTATTGTTGTGCAAACAATGGGGATTAGTTATGGATATGAATGGGGGGGGTTATTGATTTTTTAGTTGCACCTGCGACCTTCGTTTGACTCGGTGAGGTTTGGGTCACGTATTGTTTGGAGGGGTGGGGATTACCCTATTTTTATTAGGCGTGGGGTCATCAAAAGTTTAGTAGAACGCGCGTGCGTTTTAGGCCATAAGCGCCTATTTGACCAAACAATGGGTATTAGTTATGGATATGAATTGGGGTATTGATTTTTTAGTTGCCCCTTTGACAGCATTTGCCTTATGGTAATGAGGTGATGTTGGGGTCGCGTATTGTTTTAATTGTTTGAAGGGTGGGGGATTGCCCCTATCTTTAAAGACACGGGTGTACATTAGGACCCCTCTCCCCCTCGGTTACCATACCCATCCCCTCAATCTGTTGTCGTGACAACCAATCCTCACGGGTATTTAATACAGTCTACGTGTATTTAATACCCTTACACGCTTCAATTAGAGCCAAAGCTAAGAAACTAACAATAGCCTTTTTTACAATATATTTTCATTTTTTCATTAAGATTATTTTTTGGATTATTTTAAAGAAAATATCAGTATAGCTACAGGGGTAGCAACCAAGGGGCTGTGGATTATGTACATTCGTGTTTCCGCCTTAGACTCAGTATTTCATTCCAATCCGCTGCGGATTGGCCTTTTAAATCCGGGGTTGGTTTCTTCGATCTATACCGCCCCCCTCCTCCCCCCGCACCCAAATCTAATGAATGAATGAAATGAGAGGGGTGGGGGGCAAGCTGTTTGTCTGTTTTCGTGTAGGAATACGATAAAAGTAAAAAAAAAAACACTACAAAAAACCCACATTTACTAGACACGTATACTAATAAAACAATAATCAATAAATAAATACATTCCCAATACATTCTCGAATTATACACCCCCCCCCCCTCGTTTTTTTCTTGTATTATATCAGAAAACTTTATCGAGCTTATTAACATACACACTAAGCACTTACTAATACGAAGAAGATTTAGACAATCACATTGTAGTACCTCTCGCGATACTTACGACAATGGTTGAATCACGCGTCGTAATTTGAATGATGGATAGCGGCGCCGTCCCCCCCACCCTTTGTTCATATGAATATGGGTTCGCGAAATGTTTTATTTGTACAGCATATGTCACCCGCGTCGCCACGCACACGCGTCGCCATACAACCCGTGTCTTTTTTGGTCGCACCATACCCCAAACCCCAGTCCTACAATCCCTACCAGTCAATCGTATAGTTAATTGTATTTGTTCGTGTTGTTTTGTTATTTTAAGTGATTACTTATAATTAATTATTCATAAATTGCTTTTTTTCCTCAATTATTTTGATTTATTTCAATTTGGTGAAATTATTTACCGATCTGATGGTAGAGTTCAATCCGTTTACCCCCACAAAACACCACCCCTTTCATTCAGTTGGATCGATATTATGAAAGAAAATTATTTTTTTATTTTTATTTTTACAATTAAAGTAAGGTGATTAGTTCTTTATAGGTCTCTGCAGTACCTACCATCATTCTTAAGCATAGTAGAATGTATTCGAGATGCGTTAACATGGATCAAAAAAGGAAAAAACAAAATACATATGAGTTGAAATTTAAAAACGAAGTAATATAAATATTTAAAAAAAGTATTGTACCTGGAAGGGAATCCTCTTCGGCGAAGGTTAGGTGCAGAAGCGTAGGACGTTTAACCCCATTTCATTCATTCATTCATTTCTCTTCGGCGAATTGAACCGGGTTAAATTAATGAGACGTCAAACCGTTACACGTTAATGATCGAGGTATAGCAACCCCCCCCCTCGCCCCACCCTAATTGCGAACGGCATGTGGTTTTTTTTTCAAATGAAATAAAATGGGATTTAGCGTCCTACTGTTATTCATCTATATTTGGGGAGTTTAATAAAGTGGGGAGGGGACATGAGTCGTAATTTTGTCCCTGACAGCGGTACTTTGACTTACGTTTATAATGAATTCTAACCGCCAAGAAAACTAATTACGTACGTGCTCTATACACGGTCGTCCTCGGTTTTTTCGACACGTCCAAAATAGCAAGCTGTCCTTGACAGTCCCATCGCCGCGTATCCCGTACCGGGGAGAAACCTCGTCGGATACTAGTACATTCTTGGCCTATAGAGTGATCTTAACCACACAGATAACGGGGCACGGCCAAGCGATTTCAGGGGTTTTTCGACGTGTACGTGTGGCCCTAGGCACTCGGAATATACAGACACCGCGTGTGTTTTATTATGGACCCCGTTTGACAGAAACGTCGTGGAGTGTATAGCACACGTGAGCGCCCCAACATGAATGTGTGACATGGCGAAACGATAATACAATTATCGAGAGAGCATCTTCAAAAGGCTCAACTCTCAAAGCCTTTGAAACAATGGTCGCGATAGCTGTTAATAGTTGATTAAGAACATTTTTTTGTTATTTCAACACATAAGTATATTACGTATCGAAATAATTATCACTGAACCATAACGCTATATTATCGACGACTTACTCTAGACTTTTTTGCTTTCTTTTTGACATGTAACTGGAATAATTTACCCGAACATATCAAATCGTATTCTACTTTTACAAAACCTTTTAAAGCTCAATTAACTAAGGGTGATTTTTTATTACCTAGATTTTTTTTTACATCGGAAAATATAAGCCCGCGTTTCCATAAAAGTAACATAAAACTACCGGAACCTCTGGTAAATATGTATATAAAGACGTTTCGGGTGAAATTTTGCCGATGTTAGATTTGAAAACTATAAAGAAATGGTCTAATGTTTTATTTACAAACTATATCTATTGTAAAATATTAGTAAAATCAATTACATGCTCCGTTCAAACGTGTTTGAAACTTTCCAACATCATATAAAACAAGAGGCAATGCGTTAAAAAGCGACAATAACTATTAAATTTACATATACACGCTTTTATAATAACCATTGAAATTATATCGTAGCGCTTAACCAATTTTGAAGGGTACAAATTATAGTTATATTTAGTAGGGCTAATTTGAATGACAATCATTGCTTTAAGACTAGGACGCGTGCTTGACGGTTCGTTCAACTTGTGGAATGATGAAAAGGGGGGCACTCAACCAAACAAAACACCACCTCACCCACACGCACACACACACATACACAACGAAGTTTTTTTTTAACGACACAGCAAATAATATCTGTTCATAATTGTTCATTACAAAATGTATATAATTCTTCACTGTTTTTTTTTATAAATATTTATAACATTTTATTTTTCTCCAAAAATGGTGATTAGAACGTGCCTTTACTCGTGTAGTTCTCTTTATGTATTTTTATTATCTATTTGATTTTTTTTTTTCGCCCCGAAACACGTAAAGTATTATATTCTTGAAATATCACTAGTAAATGATATAACCATACGTTAAGCTCTTAAAAACATGTTATGATATATTTTCATATTTTAAGATATCGTTTAAACCAATCAACACCCCCCCCCCCCCCAAATAATGATAGTATGTTATGTGAAAGAGAACGACACAGTTTTTTGATTGCTTATGTATGGTTTACAATAGTTAAATTAAGAGGCTTGCGATAAAGTATCGAGTTATCAATTTTGTTTGATTTAGTTATACTTTGGAATCGATAATGCTTTTATTTTTCGTTTTTACTAAGTCAATATATATTTATTAGTCTGATTTCTCACTCTATCTAAAACAAAAAGTTTAGTTTCGAGTAATATTCCGTTTGGGTTTTTTTAAAACACCCCGTGAAAAATATATAAATACTAAAACAACCGATAGTCTATTAAGAAATATGTTTCGAGTGTAGAAAACAGATTTATCAATAACTTTCTCGAATTGAACCAAATTCGATAAATATCAAAATATATAGAAATCATAAAGTTTTAATGTAATATTTGATAACATATTCTCATCCGATATCTTGCAAAAGACGGCGATAACTAAACAGAATGTTAATACTGACCTCTATATATGGAAAAAAAAGACATATATCTCATATAAATACTAAAATCATAGACCAAAAGTAGCATATGTGTGAGTTTATAGATAACACGCCACAAGTTCTTAATGAGAAACTTTGCAATATTATAATTATTATCTACCTGAAATATACATAACATGGAACATAACGATCCCCCCCCCCCCAACGGTGAGATAAAACACCAGCAACATAGATGTATCCTCGGAGAAAGTTATACCACGAAAACACGTATAATGATTTACCTTTTAATTTTGACTCATGAAGTAAGGGGATGCACTCTAAATACTCTCTTCAGTATTTAAAGTTACATTATTCAAGATATAGATAAGAACTAGCCATTCTTGCTATACTAGTTCGAAAGTAGTTGATGTAAAATGAATAATTTGAAAATTTCATTCAAATTACTATTACTCTATTGCAAGCGAAGATTTCTGCATTTGAAGAATTGGCCGACGTGTGCAATAACGGTTGATCAAAGCTAAGACTGGAAGCGTCTAGGCGCGCTATATTTGATTTATCACTGAAACATTTTAATCTGTTTAATATCGGAGCAATCTGATGTCATCCAAAGATGATTAAGGCCTAGATCAGTTATTAATTAATGTCTAATTAATACTTAAGAAAATATTTCATGTCCAAATAAAGACCTGCACTAGGCAGATTTAGCTCTTGAATAATGCAGGTTCAATAAACGATGATTTGTCGAGCTGGCTTGACTTAAACCACGTGTCTTTAAGTACACGTATGTGTTGAACTTGGTAACGGAATATATTGCGATAATTGCACGTGTATTAAAGTTTAAATGGCCAGTGTGCACATTACATATTATGCCGTGAATACGCCCAGGAAAATAATGCGTGTCTATTATTTAAACCGTCATAATACACCAGTCAGATACCCCAATTTAAAAACTGGAGTTCCGATGTATCGAGTTGTGGTCAAATGAAAGTACATTTAGAAAAGATTTATCAATGAATGTCAGTTAAGGACAATTGTCAAATTATATTCACCCTCACCCCCGTTTCAAAAAGTTGTGAATGAAAGATATAGATCATTCCAGCCTATAATTCTTATGGTCTGGATCGTGCCTGTGCCGTTTAATACATCGAGCAAATAATCGTCAAATAATGTGTTAATTCCGTTGAGACTAAAATATCTGCAGTGTTTTCGGGATGACGAAGGCTATTTTATCCCGTAAAGGTAACTCCAAATCGACGAAAAACGACACACGTCTAATCACACACACACAACTTACAAACTCCAACACACACACACACAACCCCCAACCATACAGTTTGAAAGGTGTATTATCTGTTTCGATATCAAATCAAAGTACTATAAACGCAGCGGTATGTCGAATGTACAGGGGTTGGGTCTGTTATCATCAAAATTGTAACCCAAGCATCCATTTTTGTTAATGCGTTTTTTTAAAACTTAATATATAGACGACCCCTCTAAAGAAGTTAAAAACAAAGAATTCATTTATACAATTATTAAAACCGAATTTACAGAATAAAGAAATAAGAACTATTCTACAAAAATAAATATTCTACCTAAAAATAAGATTTTGGGTTTTGTTGTTTTTTTTACAAAAATAAGAAATTAAATTAATTTTTTTTACAAAATTAATTATATTTTTTTTTACAAAATTAATTATATTATTTTTTTACAAAATTAATTATATTATTTTTTTACAAAATTAATTATATTTTTTTTTTACAAAATTAATTATATTTTTTTTTTACAAAATTAATTATATTTTTTTTTACAAAATTAATTATATTTTTTTTTACAAAATTGATTATATTTTTTTTACAAAATTAATTATATTTTTTTTTTACAAATTAATTATTATTCTACATTGTAACGTGTTTAAGGAGAATTTTGCGATTAAGCACTGTCGATTGGTCAATAACGCCCCAAACTTCAAAATTAGTAAAAAAAAATCACTGTGTATTAATATGCGTACTATTTTCATGGAGATAACCAAAATTACAAAATTATTTTCGAGAATGGAAAAGGCCAAAGAAAAAATAGTCATTATCATTGTGGAAACTCTATTGGCGTCCAGTTCGTGCGAGGTTGCAATTTAAAACCATTTGCGAATGTGTTTAATCAATTTATACCGACAATGCCAAACACACCTCACCCACTATCGTTTTGAAATTAAATCTTTGATTTCTTACTCTCACGGCATTCCAACCATTTTGTTTTTCGAGTGCACTAATTGGCGTTTCCGAAATACGCGTTCCGGTGAATACGTGTACTCTGCCAGAGCAACTAAAAGTATACTATCACCTTGCGAAAACATCTTCCATCCGGGGTTTTAAGATTTACATAGCAAGCGACTTTTCGTACAATAAAGGGGCCATCACCGAGGAACTCACGAGCCGATATATCAACGTTATCGACAGGTGAGTTATACTTTGTTAAGTTTCATCAAATCAAATGACAATATTGTGACCTGCAGAGTGACCAGAGTGACCAATGGTATAAAAAAAATTGATTTATTTAAAAAAAAAACTAAAAAAAAGTTTTTTGGATGGTTTTGTCGTGATTGCTCTTAGAAACACTCCTGTGTAATGTAACACTATATAAATCGAACAATAGTGAGCAGCTAAAATATGATATCACCTTACAAAAAACTCAACAGCTTCTAGATATACACTTAGTCTTCGTTGTTTCGTTAGTAACAGTGAACAGCTCGTGTTTACAAGAAAACTAACGCAATATATACTTTGAAATGCTGTCTTTATTACATACATTACAGTATCAAAACACTAAAACGAAAAGATTATGTCGAATATATAAAAAAAAACATATCTCACATTCCAGAATGACAAATGTTTTGTTTTGAACTCGTTTTAGGTATAACACCATAGAATTTCTTTGGCTTTTGTAATGGGTTTTATTATCTTTCGAGGACGCGTTGTCTCAGGATCTCCATTTTAAGTTTATGTTCATTCACAATGGCATTAATCCTAGCGTTTAACAATGTCAACCTCAGATCATCAACAGTTGTCCTATTATTCACACTGTATGGTTCAGAAATGGTGCTGGGGTGGTCCTGGTTGATATTGATCTCATTAGCATCTGAAAAAAGACACCAGAAATTAGTCTAACAAGGACATATTAATGCTTAAATACGGGGAATAATTTATGCTGCAGTGTATTTAAATCATTTATGCACAAACAAAAGTATTCACCGTCGATGCAACTAACATCGCGTTCCAACGTGGTATATTGCTCTTTTTTTTTAAAGTAGGTGTTTAATCGCTTACCAAAAGATGTCTCATTTTCTACGCTTTCACTCGGCCTTTTAATTGGTCTTTTCGTTAGCTTCATTTCGTTCCTTTTAAGATGACGCCAGTAATTCTTTAAATGAGTCGCGCTTCTAACCGGGAAATTGGGCTGTGCGCAGAAACGTTTTTCAATTTCTTTCCAAGTCTGTTCTTTGAGAGAAACCGACTCTACACCCCTTCGTTTATTATCAAGTATATTTATGAATTCTTTTACCGTGTTCAATAGGAATTGTTTCTCGAAATCGGACATCGAAGCTGAGCGACTCCTCGGGGTATCCATCACGTACCAATTATGTATGTTGTACTAAGGAAAACTGTTCACAACTCTACTTTATAACTTATCACAATAATACAATAATAGTAGCATCGCAACCAACAGTAATTGGTCAGTGTGTAGTACCAACGGTAGTTGTGTACAATATACACAAGATCTGCTACGTCGCGCAACACCTTTCAATACGACTTTTCCGACAACGCTTCCATTTTCGTTCACGTCGTAAGCTATTTCTTTAGGCCAAATTTTGTGTTATTCGTTTTGTTTTTTTAACAACCTGCATAGGTCAGCGTTTAATAAAAGCCTTAGACATACCCCCCCCCCCTCTCCCCATCACACACACACACACACCCAAACACACGAACACACACTCACACCCACAGACCAATCTGAATGACAGACCCACCCTACCTGCAGAGAAGTGACTCTGACACAGTGAACAGTCATGCTATCAACATGCCGTTATCTACACGTCACAGGTCGCGAGGTTAACGCACATAAGTACAATGTACAACGACAGTACAATGATTTCGACGAACAGAAAACATGCGTCGTATCAGGGTTGTATGTGCAATAACACGGACACAACAGGGGTGGTACTATTTGCACTATTTTGTGCTTCGGTCGGGTCTATTTCACATATACACAATGAATTCTGCTAATATATTTAGCGTGGGGATTGACTAATAGTTAGTTTATTTCAATTCTAAACAAAAAGTTTAAAAACTTTAACGCAATTTTAAAACAATAGCAAAATTTTGACTGGGATTACTGAGCAAAATGGCCATTCACTAGATACGTGCGAAACAAAAAAAGCAGTTACCATAAATTTCGTCACTTTAGTTACGTACGACACGCACACACACATGCCCACACAAACATCCCCACACAACACACCTCTCCAACCATCATAACTAGACGGTCATGTCTGCGTACATCGAGTATAATAATCGACTAGCTACGTTTGACAACCGATGGGCCCATGATCATCCATCCGCTCACAAGTTAAGTGAATCGGGATTTGTGTACTTCAGTTGTAAGTTGATATTGAAGGATTGGCAGCCATTCGACGATCCATTACATGAACACGCTAAATATCAACCAAACTGTCCCTATATGAGAATGATTAAAGGGGCTTTGTGTGGTGGTTACCGATGGGAATACAAAGGAATACTAGCCGGAAAAGTCATCCAATTGGCCCATTCCCGTGTGTTGTACATGTGTAAAGCTGAATGTTTAGACGCTGCTAAGAAGGCAGACTTTAGCTTTATTGATAGCATGGGTAGAGCCTATTTATTCCTGACGGAGTGGAATTGCAAAGAAGATAAAGTCAAACAGTGGGATATAGACAACATGGCAGCCGTAACACATGACTTCGAAGCTTATTTGCTGAACCAATGACCAATGAATACAAAAACGAATAACACAAAATTTGGCCTAAAGAAATAGCTTACGACGTGAACGAAAATGGAAGCGTTGTCGGAAAAGTCGTATTGAAAGGTGTTGCGCGACGTAGCAGATCTTGTGTATATTGTACACAACTACCGTTGGTACTACACACTGACCAATTACTGTTGGTTGCGATGCTACTATTATTGTATTATTGTGATAAGTTATAAAGTAGAGTTGTGAACAGTTTTCCTTAGTACAACATACATAATTGGTACGTGATGGATACCCCGAGGAGTCGCTCAGCTTCGATGTCCGATTTCGAGAAACAATTCCTATTGAACACGGTAAAAGAATTCATAAATATACTTGATAATAAACGAAGGGATGTAGAGTCGGTTTCTCTCAAAGAACAGACTTGGAAAGAAATTGAAAAACGTTTCTGCGCACAGCCCAATTTCCCGGTTAGAAGCGCGACTCATTTAAAGAATTACTGGCGTCATCTTAAAAGGAACGAAATGAAGCTAACGAAAAGACCAATTAAAAGGCCGAGTGAAAGCGTAGAAAATGAGACATCTTTTGGTAAGCGATTAAACACCTACTTTAAAAAAAAAGAGCAATATACCACGTTGGAACGCGATGTTAGTTGCATCGACGGTGAATACTTTTGTTTGTGCATAAATGATTTAAATACACTGCAGCATAAATTATTCCCCGTATTTAAGCATTAATATGTCCTTGTTAGACTAATTTCTGGTGTCTTTTTTCAGATGCTAATGAGATCAATATCAACCAGGACCACCCCAGCACCATTTCTGAACCATACAGTGTGAATAATAGGACAACTGTTGATGATCTGAGGTTGACATTGTTAAACGCTAGGATTAATGCCATTGTGAATGAACATAAACTTAAAATGGAGATCCTGAGACAACGCGTCCTCGAAAGATAATAAAACCCATTACAAAAGCCAAAGAAATTCTATGGTGTTATACCTAAAACGAGTTCAAAACAAAACATTTGTCATTCTGGAATGTGAGATATGTTTTTTTTTATATATTCGACATAATCTTTTCGTTTTAGTGTTTTGATACTGTAATGTATGTAATAAAGACAGCATTTCAAAGTATATATTGCGTTAGTTTTCTTGTAAACACGAGCTGTTCACTGTTACTAACGAAACAACGAAGACTAAGTGTATATCTAGAAGCTGTTGAGTTTTTTGTAAGGTGATATCATATTTTAGCTGCTCACTATTGTTCGATTTATATAGTGTTACATTACACAGGAGTGTTTCTAAGAGCAATCACGACAAAACCATCCAAAAAACTTTTTTTTAGTTTTTTTTTTAAATAAATCAATTTTTTTTATACCATTGGTCACTCTGGTCACTCTGCAGGTCACAATATTGTCATTTGATTTGATGAAACTTAACAAAGTATAACTCACCTGTCGATAACGTTGATATATCGGCTCGTGAGTTCCTCGGTGATGGCCCCTTTATTGTACGAAAAGTCGCTTGCTATGTAAATCTTAAAACCCCGGATGGAAGATGTTTTCGCAAGGTGATAGTATACTTTTAGTTGCTCTGGCAGAGTACACGTATTCACCGGAACGCGTATTTCGGAAACGCCAATTAGTGCACTCGAAAAACAAAATGGTTGGAATGCCGTGAGAGTAAGAAATCAAAGATTTAATTTCAAAACGATAGTGGGTGAGGTGTGTTTGGCATTGTCGGTATAAATTGATTAAACACATTCGCAAATGGTTTTAAATTGCAACCTCGCACGAACTGGACGCCAATAGAGTTTCCACAATGATAATGACTATTTTTTCTTTGGCCTTTTCCATTCTCGAAAATAATTTTGTAATTTTGGTTATCTCCATGAAAATAGTACGCATATTAATACACAGTGATTTTTTTTTACTAATTTTGAAGTTTGGGGCGTTATTGACCAATCGACAGTGCTTAATCGCAAAATTCTCCTTAAACACGTTACAATGTAGAATAATAATTAATTTGTAAAAAAAAAATATAATTAATTTTGTAAAAAAAATATAATCAATTTTGTAAAAAAAAATATAATTAATTTTGTAAAAAAAAATATAATTAATTTTGTAAAAAAAAAATATAATTAATTTTGTAAAAAAAAAATATAATTAATTTTGTAAAAAAATAATATAATTAATTTTGTAAAAAAATAATATAATTAATTTTGTAAAAAAAAATATAATTAATTTTGTAAAAAAAATTAATTTAATTTCTTATTTTTGTAAAAAAAACAACAAAACCCAAAATCTTATTTTTAGGTAGAATATTTATTTTTGTAGAATAGTTCTTATTTCTTTATTCTGTAAATTCGGTTTTAATAATTGTATAAATGAATTCTTTGTTTTTAACTTCTTTAGAGGGGTCGTCTATATATTAAGTTTTAAAAAAACGCATTAACAAAAATGGATGCTTGGGTTACAATTTTGATGATAACAGACCCAACCCCTGTACATTCGACATACCGCTGCGTTTATAGTACTTTGATTTGATATCGAAACAGATAATACACCTTTCAAACTGTATGGTTGGGGGTTGTGTGTGTGTGTGTTGGAGTTTGTAAGTTGTGTGTGTGTGATTAGACGTGTGTCGTTTTTCGTCGATTTGGAGTTACCTTTACGGGATAAAATAGCCTTCGTCATCCCGAAAACACTGCAGATATTTTAGTCTCAACGGAATTAACACATTATTTGACGATTATTTGCTCGATGTATTAAACGGCACAGGCACGATCCAGACCATAAGAATTATAGGCTGGAATGATCTATATCTTTCATTCACAACTTTTTGAAACGGGGGTGAGGGTGAATATAATTTGACAATTGTCCTTAACTGACATTCATTGATAAATCTTTTCTAAATGTACTTTCATTTGACCACAACTCGATACATCGGAACTCCAGTTTTTAAATTGGGGTATCTGACTGGTGTATTATGACGGTTTAAATAATAGACACGCATTATTTTCCTGGGCGTATTCACGGCATAATATGTAATGTGCACACTGGCCATTTAAACTTTAATACACGTGCAATTATCGCAATATATTCCGTTACCAAGTTCAACACATACGTGTACTTAAAGACACGTGGTTTAAGTCAAGCCAGCTCGACAAATCATCGTTTATTGAACCTGCATTATTCAAGAGCTAAATCTGCCTAGTGCAGGTCTTTATTTGGACATGAAATATTTTCTTAAGTATTAATTAGACATTAATTAATAACTGATCTAGGCCTTAATCATCTTTGGATGACATCAGATTGCTCCGATATTAAACAGATTAAAATGTTTCAGTGATAAATCAAATATAGCGCGCCTAGACGCTTCCAGTCTTAGCTTTGATCAACCGTTATTGCACACGTCGGCCAATTCTTCAAATGCAGAAATCTTCGCTTGCAATAGAGTAATAGTAATTTGAATGAAATTTTCAAATTATTCATTTTACATCAACTACTTTCGAACTAGTATAGCAAGAATGGCTAGTTCTTATCTATATCTTGAATAATGTAACTTTAAATACTGAAGAGAGTATTTAGAGTGCATCCCCTTACTTCATGAGTCAAAATTAAAAGGTAAATCATTATACGTGTTTTCGTGGTATAACTTTCTCCGAGGATACATCTATGTTGCTGGTGTTTTATCTCACCGTTGGGGGGGGGGGGGGTCGTTATGTTCCATGTTATGTATATTTCAGGTAGATAATAATTATAATATTGCAAAGTTTCTCATTAAGAACTTGTGGCGTGTTATCTATAAACTCACACATATGCTACTTTTGGTCTATGATTTTAGTATTTATATGAGATATATGTCTTTTTTTTCCATATATAGAGGTCAGTATTAACATTCTGTTTAGTTATCGCCGTCTTTTGCAAGATATCGGATGAGAATATGTTATCAAATATTACATTAAAACTTTATGATTTCTATATATTTTGATATTTATCGAATTTGGTTCAATTCGAGAAAGTTATTGATAAATCTGTTTTCTACACTCGAAACATATTTCTTAATAGACTATCGGTTGTTTTAGTATTTATATATTTTTCACGGGGTGTTTTAAAAAAACCCAAACGGAATATTACTCGAAACTAAACTTTTTGTTTTAGATAGAGTGAGAAATCAGACTAATAAATATATATTGACTTAGTAAAAACGAAAAATAAAAGCATTATCGATTCCAAAGTATAACTAAATCAAACAAAATTGATAACTCGATACTTTATCGCAAGCCTCTTAATTTAACTATTGTAAACCATACATAAGCAATCAAAAAACTGTGTCGTTCTCTTTCACATAACATACTATCATTATTTGGGGGGGGGGGGGTGTTGATTGGTTTAAACGATATCTTAAAATATGAAAATATATCATAACATGTTTTTAAGAGCTTAACGTATGGTTATATCATTTACTAGTGATATTTCAAGAATATAATACTTTACGTGTTTCGGGGCGAAAAAAAAAAAATCAAATAGATAATAAAAATACATAAAGAGAACTACACGAGTAAAGGCACGTTCTAATCACCATTTTTGGAGAAAAATAAAATGTTATAAATATTTATAAAAAAAAACAGTGAAGAATTATATACATTTTGTAATGAACAATTATGAACAGATATTATTTGCTGTGTCGTTAAAAAAAAACTTCGTTGTGTATGTGTGTGTGTGCGTGTGGGTGAGGTGGTGTTTTGTTTGGTTGAGTGCCCCCCTTTTCATCATTCCACAAGTTGAACGAACCGTCAAGCACGCGTCCTAGTCTTAAAGCAATGATTGTCATTCAAATTAGCCCTACTAAATATAACTATAATTTGTACCCTTCAAAATTGGTTAAGCGCTACGATATAATTTCAATGGTTATTATAAAAGCGTGTATATGTAAATTTAATAGTTATTGTCGCTTTTTAACGCATTGCCTCTTGTTTTATATGATGTTGGAAAGTTTCAAACACGTTTGAACGGAGCATGTAATTGATTTTACTAATATTTTACAATAGATATAGTTTGTAAATAAAACATTAGACCATTTCTTTATAGTTTTCAAATCTAACATCGGCAAAATTTCACCCGAAACGTCTTTATATACATATTTACCAGAGGTTCCGGTAGTTTTATGTTACTTTTATGGAAACGCGGGCTTATATTTTCCGATGTAAAAAAAAATCTAGGTAATAAAAAATCACCCTTAGTTAATTGAGCTTTAAAAGGTTTTGTAAAAGTAGAATACGATTTGATATGTTCGGGTAAATTATTCCAGTTACATGTCAAAAAGAAAGCAAAAAAGTCTAGAGTAAGTCGTCGATAATATAGCGTTATGGTTCAGTGATAATTATTTCGATACGTAATATACTTATGTGTTGAAATAACAAAAAAATGTTCTTAATCAACTATTAACAGCTATCGCGACCATTGTTTCAAAGGCTTTGAGAGTTGAGCCTTTTGAAGATGCTCTCTCGATAATTGTATTATCGTTTCGCCATGTCACACATTCATGTTGGGGCGCTCACGTGTGCTATACACTCCACGATGTTTCTGTCAAACGGGGTCCATAATAAAACACACGCGGTGTCTGTATATTCCGAGTGCCTAGGGCCACACGTACACGTCGAAAAACCCCTGAAATCGCTTGGCCGTGCCCCGTTATCTGTGTGGTTAAGATCACTCTATAGGCCAAGAATGTACTAGTATCCGACGAGGTTTCTCCCCGGTACGGGATACGCGGCGATGGGACTGTCAAGGACAGCTTGCTATTTTGGACGTGTCGAAAAAACCGAGGACGACCGTGTATAGAGCACGTACGTAATTAGTTTTCTTGGCGGTTAGAATTCATTATAAACGTAAGTCAAAGTACCGCTGTCAGGGACAAAATTACGACTCATGTCCCCTCCCCACTTTATTAAACTCCCCAAATATAGATGAATAACAGTAGGACGCTAAATCCCATTTTATTTCATTTGAAAAAAAAACCACATGCCGTTCGCAATTAGGGTGGGGCGAGGGGGGGGGGTGCTATACCTCGATCATTAACGTGTAACGGTTTGACGTCTCATTAATTTAACCCGGTTCAATTCGCCGAAGAGAAATGAATGAATGAATGAAATGGGGTTAAACGTCCTACGCTTCTGCACCTAACCTTCGCCGAAGAGGATTCCCTTCCAGGTACAATACTTTTTTTAAATATTTATATTACTTCGTTTTTAAATTTCAACTCATATGTATTTTGTTTTTTCCTTTTTTGATCCATGTTAACGCATCTCGAATACATTCTACTATGCTTAAGAATGATGGTAGGTACTGCAGAGACCTATAAAGAACTAATCACCTTACTTTAATTGTAAAAATAAAAATAAAAAAATAATTTTCTTTCATAATATCGATCCAACTGAATGAAAGGGGTGGTGTTTTGTGGGGGTAAACGGATTGAACTCTACCATCAGATCGGTAAATAATTTCACCAAATTGAAATAAATCAAAATAATTGAGGAAAAAAAGCAATTTATGAATAATTAATTATAAGTAATCACTTAAAATAACAAAACAACACGAACAAATACAATTAACTATACGATTGACTGGTAGGGATTGTAGGACTGGGGTTTGGGGTATGGTGCGACCAAAAAAGACACGGGTTGTATGGCGACGCGTGTGCGTGGCGACGCGGGTGACATATGCTGTACAAATAAAACATTTCGCGAACCCATATTCATATGAACAAAGGGTGGGGGGGACGGCGCCGCTATCCATCATTCAAATTACGACGCGTGATTCAACCATTGTCGTAAGTATCGCGAGAGGTACTACAATGTGATTGTCTAAATCTTCTTCGTATTAGTAAGTGCTTAGTGTGTATGTTAATAAGCTCGATAAAGTTTTCTGATATAATACAAGAAAAAAACGAGGGGGGGGGTGTATAATTCGAGAATGTATTGGGAATGTATTTATTTATTGATTATTGTTTTATTAGTATACGTGTCTAGTAAATGTGGGTTTTTTGTAGTGTTTTTTTTTTTACTTTTATCGTATTCCTACACGAAAACAGACAAACAGCTTGCCCCCCACCCCTCTCATTTCATTCATTCATTAGATTTGGGTGCGGGGGGGAGGAGGGGGCGGTATAGATCGAAGAAACCAACCCCGGATTTAAAAGGCCAATCCGCAGCGGATTGGAATGAAATACTGAGTCTAAGGCGGAAACACGAATGTACATAATCCACAGCCCCTTGGTTGCTACCCCTGTAGCTATACTGATATTTTCTTTAAAATAATCCAAAAAATAATCTTAATGAAAAAATGAAAATATATTGTAAAAAAGGCTATTGTTAGTTTCTTAGCTTTGGCTCTAATTGAAGCGTGTAAGGGTATTAAATACACGTAGACTGTATTAAATACCCGTGAGGATTGGTTGTCACGACAACAGATTGAGGGGATGGGTATGGTAACCGAGGGGGAGAGGGGTCCTAATGTACACCCGTGTCTTTAAAAAATAGGGGCAATCCCCCACCCTTCAAACAATTAAAACAATACGCGACCCCAACATCACCTCATTACCATAAGGCAAATGCTGTCAAAGAGGCAACTAAAAAATCAATACCCCAATTCATATCCATAACTAATACCCATTGTTTGGTCAAATAGGCGCTTATGGCCTAAAACGCACGCGCGTTCTACTAAACTTTCGATGACCCCACGCCTAAAAAAAAATAGGGTAATCCCCACCCCTCCAAACAATACGTGACCCAAACCTCACCGAGTCAAACGAAGGTCGCAGGTGCAACTAAAAAATCAATAACCCCCATTCATATCCATAACTAATCCCCATTGTTTACACAACAATACCTCTATTCAAATCTATTAATAGAACAATAGAAGGTGTGTTTAATGAGATTTAGCGTCAACACAACTAGGGTCATTTTGAGACTGAAACAAAATATGTCCTCTAGTTACACCCTTACTACTTATGTTGTATTATATAAGTACAACAGGACTGTGCCACAGAGAATCAATTCTATATGAGACGTCATAAAAATCAGGGGGTTGGATGGCTGAATGGTTAGCGCGTGTGTGCTGTATCATAAAGCATGTCATTGAGTCAACTGGCGTGGTTTCGAATCCCCATTTGTATTTGTGCGTGACAAGTAGTAGGGTCGACTGTCCAGCCTCGTGTTTTTTTTTCGGTTTCCTCCGACGGCTAAAGACCCCTACGCGCAAGCGAATTATTGAAATAAAATTAAACCATATGTTAGTCCCAAAATGCCCCCCCTCTCTCTCTCTCTCCTCGCTCTCTCTCTGTCATTAAAATCAAAAACAATAATCAGGGAGATAGTCCAGAAAGAATTATGGAAGCCTATAACTACCATTCATAATTTTTACTTTCCGCCCCTTCAAAACACGAAAGTCGAAAATAAGAAATTAGGAAAAAATGCGAGGCGCCATACGGTATACAAGCCAAAATCAACTCGAAAATATCTCTCTCTCTCTCTCTCTCTCATAAAAATCAAACACAATAATAAGGGAGATAGTCCAGAAATAATTATGGAAGCATATAACTACCATTCATAATTTCTACTTTTCGCCCCTTCAAAACACGAAAATCGAAAATAAGAAATTAGGAAAAAATGCGAGGCGCCATACGGTATACAAGCCAAAATCTACTCGAAAATAGGAGATTAAGAAATGACACACATCATTTTGGCTTGTATACCGTCTTGTCGACTTTCGACTTAATCATATTTTTGTAAACACGAAAGTCGAAAATAGGAAATTAGGAAAAAAAACGAGTTATTTCTTAATTTCCTATTTTCTACTTTCGTCTCGGAAGTTCTTGTAGTCTCTGCCTCCCAAGTCACATTTGAATACGCATAATTTCCGTTAACAAAAATGTATGTGTGATAGAATGCCCCAAAAACGCTAAACGATTAACTTTTAAGAAAAAATTAAACAGGTTAAAATTTAAGAAAAAGAATGAAAACGTAAAGCATGCCCCCAAAACGCTAAACGATTAACTTTTAAGAAAAAATTAAACAGGTTAAAATTTAAGAATAAAAATGAAAACGTAAAAATAAACAATGCGTAAAGAGTAAACAAGAGAGCATTATTTATTTGTATCAATATACGCGATATCAGAGAATATAGAAAAAGAACGTTGATTAGTACATGCTTTTTTTAAGGGGGGTGTATCCAAGACTTTCACTGCGACACACATCTGGCATGTGACTCTGATGGTACCATTGATCTAAGACTGAAAACTAAACCAATAATACGTCAAGTTTGGATTGATTTCGCGATGAACACCAGGGCGGTCTCGACGATTTACTACCAATATCGATTGAGCATGAAAATGCACCACTGACTATGTAGATGTGTGTAAAGCACAACGTGGTGTGTGTATTTTAAGTCAGTATCAATTTTGAAATCGGATGAAGTTATCTGGAAATTGTAATTTGTATTTTTGATAGATCTACACAATTATTTGATGATCATATATTATGTATAGGGATCACAAGCGCAATAAATTTCGGAAGATAGTGGTAACGTCTCGATTTCAAGTACAGGTTGGTAACTTTGTGAAACGAGTGTTCTAGTACGAGTAAACCAAGCGTAGATGACAATAACCTCTGGACATTAGCTGAATATATAAATAAATATAAGAGGCGCATTACGGTAAGTCATACATTAGTTGCTGCCTGAATGGAAAGCAACGAAGGGATGTGCAGTAAGTTTAAACTACTAAGGCATACCGGCACCAAGAATTAGTTTCCATCGATAACCTCATTTTTAATCTACGACAATCAGTCGATGAAACCACTTAAGCCCACTGTAGACTGGAGATACGGTTAAACAATTTATAACTGACCTCATATTGATAAAAGAAAATTTGCGACGGATTATGACTTTGATATGGTACATCACTATACTAGCTGCAGCAGGTAATATATCTTATGAATTATTTTATCCTTTTTGACAGATCAGCGCAAGCTTAGTTATCATGTACCTGAAAGAGACGGATACAATTCTTGCACGCTATTTCTTAAGGCTACCTCCAGATCTCGTCAAGGTCGTCGAGATGTAAATAAGGTTAGGGCACTTGACTGTTGACGAGGTTGTGGGTTAAGGTAAGGATTAGGACTAGTTCCAGGGTTAGGGTCGGGGTTGGCGCTAGCCCTGTTTACATCTCCTGACCTTTGCCCAAATCTGGAGGTGGCCTTAAGAAATAGATCTAAACGTCGCGGGTACGCTGGCATTTACACGTTGCTTAGATTTCTCATCAAATATGTCTTTAAGGGTTTTGATGGTGACTGTCTGCAGAGCACGAAAATACCACACGGCCTCCATGGTAACATGCCGTTAAACATTCGCACATGTGATGGTATGTTAACAATTGCCATAGTTAACAAACAAAATCGGTTACCTAAGATTTTATCAGAACATTGTTTTTTCAAGATGAACTATCGGTCATTAGCGCATGAGTGTATTATCCAATTTATCATCCCATCAGAAAAGAAAGATTCTTGGTGTGCGTAGGCCTTTTATGTTAACATGCTTAGTATGTAGGCGTGCAGTGTGTTAACGTTTGTATGCATTCATTGTGTGGACATAAATTGTGTTTCTTGGAGTGCTATTACGATGTCTTTAGATTAAAACGTTGAGGTTTATGTATTGCAATAAGGAGTTCGTACATAATTTACGGAGGCGGGGCTATTAAAGGTGAGTGGTCATAGAAAGTATTCACAATTTTATATAGCAAAACAAGGCGCTGTTAGATTTGTGAGAAATGGGATTGGGTGCTAAAGAAAGAGTAATGATACCAATTACCACACATGAATTCATCATCACATTTCATTTTTGTTAAATGTTGGAAATTCAGTCAGACACGTTAGTGGACAACCAGGCGTGATAGTTCTATAATAAATAGATGCGCTGAAAATCGCATCCTTCTAGATATTTAACTTGGCGAACAATCGCGATGGAAAATACATCTTTACGAATAGATTTTGAAATGTTGTAATATACTTTAGTGGATATGAACCATCCATGCGTGTGTATAAACAAGTGGACATTCTAATAAATAGTTGATGAGCTAAAACATAAAGAAGATGCAATCTTTTGAGGGATCTACCTATTAGAAACAGCTCAACAGAGGGACTATTTTAAACCGAATTCTTGCATCTGTATTAAAAACTAGAGGTTTGTAATACTAGTATCTGCTATAGACTGATTTCATTAAACTGTACCATCCAAAGACGATACACAATGTTTAAAATCGTTAGATGAAATGGCGTGGCCTTAAAAAAGTGTGTTCATTCTATACTAAAAAAGGGATTGGTTGTTCGAATTTATGATGAACTTGGGTTGAATACAGATTGACAAATCAGCGTACGAGTTAGTGAAGTTTTGGATATTAAGAAAAACGGAACTCAAAAAGAAAATGAACTATAGTAGTTTGATGGTATTTTCTGGGAACAAGTAGTTCATATGCGACCTTGTTGTTATCTTGAATTTTTTTAATTAGAATAAGCGTAAAATCATAGATTGCATAGCGACCTATACCAACACAAGGAAACACCCGACTAGATACAGTTCTAAGTGTGGATGCTATGTACTGATCGATGAAATTTCTTGGAGTGTATTGTTAGAAACAGACATTATAATTTAGTTATAATTTATATTATTTCGTTTTCGTGACAGTATTGTATATCGCTAATAACCTTTAAATGTGTTCTGTTTTGTCCAGAATTAGTTTTAAAATGAAGGATGATGACCCCAGACAGCCGGTAGTGGTGGAACCATCTGTGTGAATAACCGCATTTAAATGATGCGTTTACACGCAATTTATTTTACACTAAAACTACTGGTAGATTTTATCTGAAGAACGAATCAACCAGTCTTTATGCCAGGGCTATATATATAAACCAAAACCACACAGCGTGTCTGACAGGTTTATTTTTCTACATTGGTATAAAAGACATACTCACGAATTAACCTGTAGATCTTCACCTAATACACGTTGTGTGTATTCGTATTTACTGTGGATTTGACGACATGAACACGACACAGCACGAACATTGTTTTAAGGACATAACTCGCAATTATAGTTTACACTAATCTATATTGGATTTAAAGTGAATTAGAAGTGCACCATATTAAATAATTTATGCTTATGCTAACCCAAGATCAACTAAAAGATATAGTAAATGTACTAGTGTTAAGGTAATGATTAACAGAGCTGAAGCTAGTTTATCTTTACGCACGACAAAAGACTCTTAAAGTAGGCCTAGAAACTTGAGTAAAAGATTTTTACGTATGAGAATTTAAAGTAGCCCACATAGTGGACTAAAATGCAGTTTACATGAAATAATGAAAGGTTAATGGATTTGAAAAAGAGCATTATTTCGTATTTTTTTAAAAAGTTTATGTCATTATTTTTGTAGACTAGTTACCATTTGAACTAGGTAAATTTTGTCATGTGAACAAAATGGAAGACGATTTTAATTACATGAAGCGCGGTGGTATCCAGGATTCGACTTCACCAAAGGTAAGACGAAATGAGAGAAATAGAGAGAGAGAGGGAGAGAGAGATAGGGAGGGAGGGATTTGATTGTATTGTATAGGTATCTTTTGTATGTACACGTCTGCCGTCTATTTTAATTTTGATTTACTGGCCTATGTTAGTTTACATATTTTTGGGATTTGTTTTATTGCTGTTTTTGTATTTTTTTTCGAGGAGGGAAGGAGTCGAGGATTGTAACCTTTGTTTGTCTTCTGTATGATGTGTATCTATTTTTTTTTGTACATCTCTGATGTCTGTTACGTGGTACAATTAGTTTATTGTATTCCCTGGTCGACATTGATTACACCTTTCTATATTTTGAAAAGATATGTTGTTTACACATTTTGTTTTTATTTCCCCTGTTAAATCAGCTAAGTCATTAAAAACACGAATTATTTGTCAACATCGATTTTGGATGTTACTGGGAAAAGATTGGCTTCTTATATCCAACATTGGGGATAAAATAAACAGCCATATTTGTAAAAAGGAACAAGAAGAAAGAGACTACACATATTCCACAAGTCACGTCAAACGGTTCGACATATTCTTTTCCGGAAAGCATGCGCAATAAATACTATAGGTGTTTACTGGAATAACCAGGCGCTAGAGGTTGCAATTCTATTGAGACTTACGAACTATTTCGCCGAACATAACTGACTTGAAATTAAGAGTAAAAACGGAAACGATTGAATGTAAACCAGTTACATTCACAATGTTACATTATTAAATGCGCTGTGGCCCATTTGTGTCAATTTCAAGGTCCAAAATATTAGCGATTTGTTCCATTAATGTTATTGTTAGGGTAGTTTTGAAAACTCTAGGCGTAACCCCTGCCATCGCTGATCATCGTTTCAAAATTCTCTTCTCCAGAGTTCAACGAAAATGGTTTGCACACATTTTGACATTGTAATGTTTGAAGCTATTCTGATTATGATATGGTATTGTCTTGAGCCATTCTGATAAACCCACTGTATGTTCCTGTGTGTATGTGACTGTTCCAGTCCAGAGTTATTTACTGGATTCCAGTCCCCGGTTGTTTGTTACACTAACTTGAATTTTTAATTGCCCCCCGTCCTAGAGTTGTAACCTTTTGATATCAATACAAGTTTTATTCTTTGGTTGGCATTTAATAATTAGGTAAAAAAAAACACAGGAAAAATGGGATGGATTTGGCACCGCTGACACGATCCCTGCACAGATTTCGTAGCTGTGTCTGCATCTTTACAAATTTCTTTTTGACCTTTCTGACGGGTCGATTGCCGATGGCATCCTAGGTTCCTTCTGGAACCACTCTCCAGATGGATGGATGGTGTTGGCCGACAAGATTGTAGAACATGTTGTTCCATCCCCCGCAGATGTTGTTGGTACAGGGGGCACTGTTCATGGTTGCGTCATGTACGTTCCAAACTTCAGGAGGGAACATGGGGGGAGGGGTCTTCTCATTGAGAGGGTTAGGCCTTGTAGTGGGGTACTAGTCCTAGTGTCTGGACATGTCGCCAGGTTGACTGTGTCAGGTGGTAGAAGCATCCTTTGGCTGCCACGTCTCTACCAAACACGACAAGCAAAGAGCGCAAAATACTGTCTTTGAAATCAGTCACGATCGTTTCTACAAACATCTCATGGCCAAGTTCTTCACACTTATCAACAATATAAATTGTGACTTTTTTACCTGTGACTTTTTTACCTGTGACTTTTTTTCTTGTGACTTTTTTTCTGTGACTTTTTTACTGTGACTTTTTTTCCTGTGACTTTTTTTCCTAGATTCATTAACACAAAGTTCAATGTTATGGATACACTATTACTGAGTTTAATATGGAAGGGTATCGCTGATAGTATTAAATGCACTGCTACAATGTCTGTTGCATTGAATATAATGTAAAAAGTACAATGTACACAGTTTTAATTCCGTAATGATAAAGTCAAAATATCTCTAAGGCAATTGTAAAATGTAAAAAGTCTCATGTTAGGTGTTAAATGACAAATGGTTTGTGGGAAAATACTTCTTTTTTTTGACATGTCTGCATTTTACATTTCTCCCATTACATTTTACATTAATTTTGCGCCCTGCCACAACCCATTTGTTCTTCACGCTTTCTACATAGCATCTTTCGCTCAGCATCAACGTGTATTTACGATTGTAGGACATGACGTGACTTATTAAAAATATACAGAAACCTGACACAATATAAGCGAGAACAAAGATATTCACGACCCTAATAAGGAAATCAATCAGCCTAGCACACAATAAAAAAATTACTTACCTTGACACTTTAGATGGTAAATTACCAGGGCCGGTGGAAGCAATTCTTGATTGGGGGGGGGGGGGGGGTTCCATGATATGTCCTTACAGGCCATGGGCCGCAATAACCTTGAGAAAAGAGCACTTGCGGCCAAATGTTTTGGGAGGGGGGCCTGGCCTGATTAGTATGATTACTAGGGGTGGGAGCTTTACAATATCCACTTACAAAATTCCAGGTATCCTGTTACATATTAGTGAACATAATCTTTTATTTCTGTTTGTAAATGTGTAAATAGTTTTCTGGTACAATCGTATTTTCATAATTGAACTCCCATACGTATCATACTATTCAAGTTAAAATACTGTTCTAAATACGAAATTCCAGATACCATGTTACGTATCACTGATTGCTCTTTTCAAATTTGCAAATAATTTTCTAAAAAAGATTAAAGTTGAAGTGAAGGAAAGGGGGGGGGGGGGGGGGCTAAATTAAACTAAACTATAGATACGGCATTAATCAGAATAATTCTATGTCCATACTAAAAAGATGTATATGCCATTCCTCTCTTTAATATATATTGTTTATTAGTTGGGCACAAGCCACAATGCTTATCTATTTTAGGTTGTACTCAACTCTTGTTTATAGAGAGACCGGAAGGGGTGGGGTTGTTTAAAATATCAAATACAGGTATTAATATGAAATTCCAGTTATTGTGTTAAAATTTACTGGAAAGTATGTTTCTTTGGCTCTTTGAATGTATCAGTTACTTCCTGACACATTCATGATTACGGATTACGCACGGACGTCTAGATGACGACTTGATTTTCTGTTATCGTGCGCTATCCCTATAGCGTGGTGGTTTAGAGTGTGCCAGGTTTCCGTATATGTTGATAAGATACGAGATATCCTACATTTGTGAGAAAGATACTATGAAAGTTGGTGCTGTGCGAAAGATTCTATGTCGAAAGCTCGAGGAACAAAATTAAATGAGATGTGGAAGAGAGCAAATTTAAAATGTAATGTGAAAGATGCAAAACGTAGACACGTCTATAAAAGCATTTTCTAATTTAACTCTTGTCTGAGAGGAATTTTGACTTCACCGGTACATTGTACTTCACAGAATACAATGGATAAGACATTGTAGCTGGGCATTTAATATTGACATCAATACTCTTCCATAGTTTAATACTAAGCGACGTTTCGACGAGGAAACGCCAGTCTTTCTTAAAGGACAATATTGGTGACAGTCATTGCTACGATAGCTGAGTAATACACGTTTCCCGAATCGGCAGTGACGTACGACATAACTGACTGAAGCGACGAGTGATGATACACGGCCGAATTTCTGCTCACTAATGTTATATGGGACTGTGAGTGGATAACTGGTTTAAATAATATTTTATTCAATATAATTACATATAGTCATACAATTGTACAGTTTAAAGGATACGAAAACAAACAGCATGCTTATGAATATCGCTTCCTGACATAGTAGTTATCTTTAATTAGTGAAAGTGAGAGTACATTTAGGAACAGTAGGTTGAACATTTATGCTAAATAAATACAAAAAACTATAACAATAAAGAAAAAAAGAAGAAAAAAAAGTGAGTTGTCAATCATCAAAAAGGGGTGAATAGTTTTAATATTGGCAGTTTCAACATTCAAACATTTACTATGTTATCCAGGGAATAAAGGAATGGGGTATGGTATTGACACCGGGTAATTTATTTATATCCGACTGGATATCCTAAGTTCCGAGATACAAAAATAAAGGTCAAAATTGGACTTCGTAGAATAAAATGAGATCAAGTAATCACGTGACAGACTTACCTTTTAAACCGATGAGTTAACTCAATGTATCTATGCAGTTTATCAAACGCAGCATGGTTTAGATTAGCAGGTGCCTCGTCGATCCCATTTAGTAACGCCTTTGAATTTCTAAAAAATAGGATTCAGAGTATCGATAGTTACGGTTCTTTGAACACTGAAGAGTTGACAATGAAAGATAAAATGATCGCAGTTTTCAACAGATTCACCACAGCTACACAGGGTTATTACTCACGTGCTTAAGAAATTTGTGCAAATTGAGATCACTCTTGCAATTTCGAAGTTAACAATGTATAACTTGAAAAGTTCGGTCACCAAGGTAAAAAATGGATTTAGCAGGACTTGAAAACTGTAACCGAATTTAGTGTTTGAAAAGGGACAATGAGAGAGAATCAGATATATCAGCATCGAGAAATTGATAAAGAAAAAATGAATTTTGATAAAGATTTGTTTTACATTGCACGTTTTTAAAAGAGTTGCTGTTTCGAAGATGGAACGGCTGGTTTGCTGATACTCTATGGGGTTTCTTAGCTGATAACAAATTGGGAACTTCGTCATGGACAATCTAGTGAAACGTTATGAGTTTATGTTGTGTTCGGCGGGATTTCAGTGAACAAAGTCCAGTCTCTTTATACAAGATGCTATGTGAGGTACCACTTGGGACACCAGTTATGGCTCTTAAGGCATCTAAGTGGAGTTTTTCTAACTTTGTAGATAGCTCAAGCGAACAGCTGTCCCATAAAATGTCGGCATAATCAAAGATCGATAAGATGAATGATTTGTAAATAACTTCTAAGGTTTTGCGATTTAACTTATATTTGAGGGATCTAAAACAGTTGATCAATTTGCTGGTTTTTGACGTTAGATACTCTATGTGATCTTCCCAGTTAGCTTTTGAGTTAAAAACGACACCGAGGTGTTTATGAATACAACCATCAATAATCGGTATTTAAAAGTAGGGTTAAAGTCGGATGGGAAGGTTTTCCTAGAAAAGGTTAAACTTGTGGTTTTTACTGGATTAAAATCGACTTTCCGTGCTTTTGACCACTTATATATATCTTTTCAATATCCCTATTAAGTATGGTCTGTGTATTTATTGGGTTGTCAATTATTCCAAATCTACAGATATATCATTAATGAATATTAAAGAAAATAGGGGGCCTAGTATGGATCCTTGTGGGACGCTCGAGATTATATGCCTAGGACATGAAGAGCTACCACCTACATTCATTTTTGGAAACGGTTAGAAAGGTAACTTTTTCACAATTTAAGTGTTTTATCTCGGATACCAACAACGTTCAATTATGGAGAAGGCCGTCATGTCAAACGCGATCAAAAGCTTTACTTGAGTCGCAAATTTTTTTTTTTACTTCCCTACCACTATCTAATGTTTTCCCAATGTAATCATACAATTCCATTAGCTGGTATATTGCACAATTACCCGGTTGAAATCCTGACTGTAAGGGGGGAAAAAAGTTGTGTGCTAACAGTAAAGTTGTATACATGTATATTATGGTTTTAAATAATTTTTTCGAAAACTTTTCCAAGACAAGAAAACAAAGAGATTGGGCGGTAGTTTGAACATAGGGTGGCGTCACGCCTTTTAAATATCGGTACAACATTTGCTAGCTTCCAACAGTTTGGGGAAATATTAAGATCAATGAATATGTCAAGTACGCGTTTTAAAGATGGGCTTAATGATTTTGAGATTGATTTAAGAATATGATTATTAATATTATCGGGACCACAGACTTTTGTGCTTTTCAAAGATGTGAGTATATGATCAATTTGGGTTGGGGTAATACTAAAATTTTGAATTGGCGTTTCACAAAGGGGAATTTCTGGTAGATATGAGGAGTTATCACTAGATGAACATTAAGAAACAAAAAAAGTGTTTAAGACGTCTGCCTTTACCAGGTTCCCCGAATGAATTTTGTTGTCAAACAATAAGGGTGGTATTATTTGAGAAGAGTTACCACGTTTCATGGAAATGTTTTTTTTTTTTTATTAAAGACCACTAATTAGATTCACATAAATTATTAGAGTTCACCTCAGGGTCAATTTTTTCAAGGTGTTTTCTTTTGCATTTTCTAATTTCGGTTGTTACTGTGTTTCTGTATTTCCTAAATTCTTGCCAGTGGTTCGGGGCGTTTGTTCGTTTTGCCCTTTTATGAATTCTATTTTTGTGACGCAGTAATTTGCGTATAGGCCATTTATCCATTTCGGTTGACTTGGGCGGATTGTTACAGTTTTTTGAGGAACAAATTTGTTTATACCTTCAATAATAATGTTTGAAAATTCTTTTGCAAGTGATTGGGGATCAGTGTAAGTGTTAAAGAAAATATCCCAAGAATAAGATGAAATATATGTGTTTATGCCATCTACATCTAAGTAACTATATTTTCAGACAGTTCTTTGGTACGATAGGACTGTGGTCGCTAATACTACAATCAAGAACATTAAGGATATCTGACAATTCAATAAAGTAATTGAATGTCATTAGATAAGAGAAAACGGAAAAAATAGACATAACCAATAGTTGATTATCTGGTGGTTGTGTGTACTTAATAATTTAAATAACATTTTGGGCCCAAAGAAAGACATGCAATAGGCAGATGTAGCTCTTATTTGCAGATTGCAAAGGGTTTATCCGATACCCTTCTTCAGATCTAACCTTTTACAAATGAAATAATATTAAAGGGACAATCCCGATAAGAACAGGGTCTCAAAAATTAAAGTCCGAGTATTTGTGAATTTATGGACCAAAATATAAAAACATGGTGTATTTACATTGTCTGAAAATTTCAGCTGAAAATTTTAAGATTTCGGGTCATTTTTGTCATTGGGTGACCTGATAATCGATTTACGTTTCTTGAGAGGTCTATACAGTGAATGACCCATGTACTGTACTTGATAACAAAAGGTAAATTTCACCTGCATATTATTTTTATATAATACAAAGGTCTCCATTTCCTGATGCAGACTGTCAGGTTTAAGTTATTTACAAGCGTATCACAAATATCGGGTTAGGTGATCAGCTTAAGATAATGAGTTTTAAATGATTTTAACACACAATTTAGCAGTTTTATTCCCCAAAAAGTTATTGGGATTGGCCTTAAACTACCGACAAAAAGCAGCCACGTCGGTAAATGCAGGGATCGAACATCCGACCTCAACTTAGTCACCGTGATCCCCTAACCTTTTACACCAAATTAATTTTTGAAGAGTTCGCCTGGTTCTGACATGTGCCGACCTTTCAAAATAGCTTTAATCTTTAAGTCGGTCTAAATCTTCCAATAAGCAAGGTGGCAAAAACGTATCAATCCTAACAAAAACAATAGTGTTTCACGCAAGCTTTAAAGTGTGAACTATAAAAATTTTTATGGTCGCGAAACAAACAGGCGAATTCTCCTTCACTGGATATTTCTAACCGAATGCACCAAATTTGTAACGTATCTGTCTACCCTAATGCGATATGCAAATTTCCATTTAACGCAGGCATAATCGTAATGTTTATGTTCTGAGAAAGTGTTCGGACGTCTAAGGGAAGAAATCAAAGTAATGAAAATTCCAGGTATATGTCACAAGGTTTTAGCAATTTTAATTAAAAGAGGAAGGAATAGAGAGCAATTTTAAAATTGCAGTATCACCTACGAACAGATAGTTCCATACATTATATTGACGTAATTCGGTCAAATGGTTCAGGCGCCGGCTCGCTAATCAGGTGGTCTCAGTTCGCTACTCGTGTTGGCCTGAGAGAACCTTTGGTTTTTCCACCGTAGTTGACTTTGTCAGTGGGGCAGGAGAGATAGAGAGAAAGGAAGGAGGGAGAGATAAATGGTATTAAACGGCGACTCAACACAAACTACGTCATTTCGGGACTAACATATATCTCAATTTTATTTCATTAATTCGCTTGCGCGTTGGGGGCCCTTAAAAGGAAACCGAGGACACGCGGAAGAACTCAAGATGTTTCACAGGATACCCCATATTCCTTGTTGAATCGCAACCGCGCCATAGTTTGAATTCGATATATGAGTAGGCCGTAGTGTCGTTGTCCTGGCAAACTTTTCCTCATAGAAAATCGTGTGGCGTGTGTCCGCTTTAATTAGCCAAGTCGATGCTGAAAAAGACGTTGTTAGCCCAATTTCATTTAGTCACGTACGGAAAGTGCTTCACCTCATTAGACGTAAATAAATAAAGCCCACGAAGTTATAGATGCATCAAGACATAAGTAATTGCTAGCTTCATGTGTTGCTTCTTCAAATTGCTCTACTTCTACAGATCACAAAAAAGGGTACCAGTCCGATAGAAGATTGATTTTGCTCGATACATATCATTAGTGTAAAGTCAAATGGGTGTACATGGAATAGTTGACAAAGTGTATCTTTTTAATCAATAAATTTTCTTAACTTTGCTAGTCAACGCAAATGATTTCATACATATTGTTTTAAAACGTCGAATGTGAGCTGTTTAAATTAAAGTGTCTGAAAGGCTGGAGTAATTAAATGGTTTAATTTCGTTCCATATACTTACAGTTTTACATGAACACGAGGAAATAGAAATATCTCGCACAACAATAAAGGGTGTATTGTCACGAAGTACCGTCAAAATATGTAGTATAAACAATGCTGCTAGACTAGTGACTAAAACACCAAGACGTGAACACATCATTGACAAACTAAAGGAATTGCATTGGCTGCCAGTTAGAAAGCGAATTGAATATAAAATCCTAACAACTGTATATAAAAGTATCTTCTCTATATCCGCTCCCAGCTATATGAAACAGATGTTTACACTGTATAGTGATGTACAAATACGCCGAAACCTCAGATCCTCCAACGATAACACATTACTATCTGTTCCGAAATACAATAAATTATGTGGGAAATATTCTTTCCCGGTTAATGGTGCTACTCTCTGGAATGATCTTCCAAAATTAATGCGGGAACTATCTACATTTACAGAATTTAAATCTGTTTTAAAAACGTATCTATTCAATAAGGTGTACTAGTGGTGTGATCATAAATATACTCTAGAGATACTTTCCACGTTGTATACAAAGTGGCTGAACAGCACTTAGAAATGACCATTGGACATAATGTAGCGCTATATAAGACAATTATTATTATTATTATTATAAATAGTAGATAAGAATTAAATTACAGATATTTGATTGTTTTTATGGTGGTTAATAACCGTTACAATTGATTTAAGTTAAGGGTGTATCGTCGGTTTTCATACAAACAGGCCAGCATCACCTACAATGAATGAATGCATGAATGAAATGGGGTTTAACGTCCTAAGCACCTAACCTGGGCTAATTGAAGACGGGCATACGCCATACAGTGTGCTATGAGGGAAATTTTGCCCAGGCAGCAACTGAATTCCAACTGCCAAGGGTTCTATTACGTGCACGCCAATGTGTACACGCGACCTCGGTTTTGCCCTTGTCAGACCCTCCTTCTGCATCACTGACAAGGGAAAATCACGCCGGAAAATCGAGATGAACTTTCTCAGCCAATGAAAGGATCGAACACCCGACCTCCAGGCTAGCGACCCAGCGCCTTATTCACTTAGCCACCGTGATCCCTATCACGTACAAACAATATGTTTTGCTTAAATCGTTCGGTGTGCAGGAACTTAAACAACAACATCAACCCGGCGCATCACTACTTTAAGACAACTCTGTCGTCTCTCTGCCAAATCAGCGACTGAACTCGGGGGAGTCAATGAGCACGCCTCTAGCTCTTCTCTACCAAGTCCCTGCTCTTCTCCCTTCGTCCGTTCTAAGTCTCTAACTTACTGGAAAAGCTTGGTCCTATATACGTTCAAACAGGAGGGGAACTGGACACGGACATCTTCTAAGGAACCAGGTCTCAAAACACATGGTCAACGCTATATATATATGGAGCTTTATATACCTCATATCGTATGGAATTAGATGACCTGTATAAATTCCACCTAAGGAACGACATTGTCAATAAAAATGTTAGATTGATTAAGTCAGTAAATAAAACAAAACAAATACGTTCCCATAAAGAGGTTAGAAGCCTATAGCATTTGCTATTAATAACGCGGGATTTAGTCACTTTCTCGACAAACATCTGGATCCCTGGATTTCTGGTACGCTATGTACAAATAGAAGCATTGTTTGTATAAATATTTAAGAAAATCTTTAGAAATTACATTTTAAATTCGACGTTTTGAAGCGATATTTCGGTACTATAACTTATGATTGTAACCACTGTAGTTACTAGGTGAGTAAGAGTCGTGTTAAATGCAGGTGTCGGCCAAGTGACAAAAAGTATCACAAATATATTTCAAAAACCGAGACATATTATAAATACATGTATGATTATTGCTGTATGGTGCCCGGAATTGCTTTTTCTTAGCATTACTTTAGCATAAGTAGTTGACCTTCAGTCAGATTTGAAGCCACACTTTTTAAGGGCCTGAGGCTATAGCCTTATTGGCCTAATCCGGTCCTGCATTTGTGGCTCATCATTTCTTTAAATAAATTCACAGGGGCGGATCTAGGAAATTTCGGAAGGGGGGGAAACAATCTGGTGCGAAATTCAATCCTTTAATTATTGGTGTATTTTTAGAGCATTTGCTGTCGTCTATTTATATATTCAAATTTATATAGGCCTATTCTTGAAACTGTGTTTGTGTTTTATTTGAGTACAACGAATTATGACAACAGGTAGATATTGATAATTAAAACACGCTGTCTTGTGTCGCACAAATTATATTATTATTACGGTAGAATGACAATCAGGTCAAACAGAAGTTGAGAAAGCTTTCATCGTCCTCCTAGCGTGTTTTAATTATCAATATCTACCTGTTGTCATAATTCGTTGTACTCAAATGATGAACACTGGCAAGAAATGAAATAAGAAACATTGACATTGTGGATAGGCTAGGATTAACCGTAGATTTAAACAGTACCTTCAAAATTGATCGTAAAACCGAACGTACGACACCATTAACGACATCTAAACCTGTAACATTGGAGTGCCGTAAATTTGGATGATAGGGTCTACTACGGCACACAAAAATAAATAGTGCCGTGGCAGACATGCTTTGTGTAGTCTTTTATCATGGCTTTGTCGTTTGCCGTGGTAAATTTCGGTGCTGAGTTTGTGTGCAGAGAAGGACGAAGTCGAGGGGGTTTAAATACGACTGGGCGGCTTTTTTCGATTTTTTATTTTTGCTTGGCGGCAGAAAATAGTGCCGCCTGGCGTGGATACATCCTTGTTCCTTGCATCTGTAGCAATTCCAAGAGCTATTTGGCTAATATTTTCGGACATAATATTTGGGTCTTGAGTAAAGGCACTTTCAGAAGTAAAAAAGGCATTTTCAGAAGTAAAAAAAGCACTTTCAGAAGTAAAAACAGGCACTTTCAGAAGTAAAAAAGGGCACTGTCGAAAATTAGGGGGGGGGGGCGCACCCCCCTTCAATCCGCCTCTGATTCACTTGATGCTTTAATAGGCATGACCAGCGTCCACAGTTGACTGTGTATGGACCATAGAGTTATATATAGACACTAGAGTCCGCACTGATCACGTGACAGCGTGCCGACATGGGGTCTTGTCCGCCATGTTAGTTCCGGGGAATATGGACGTAAATACCCGGATGTTTACTATGTTATCGCATGAATCAATCTGTGTCTAACTGTTTTAAAACGTGCACAAAGCCACAAATATTAAATTTTCTCACCCAAACATTTATTGTTTAATAAAAATAGTAATAAAGTTCCATGGACCGACTTATTTCCGGGCTCCTCTTTCACGTAAAAGGTTATAGAACAATTTAATTTGACATGTAAGCGAACGACCGCAGTGTCTCTACGTTTAGGCCTACCGTGTACTTACTTTACCTTCGGCTTCGCTTTCTTTTTTAGTTTTTATTAAAATATTGATCTTTTAAATTAGTAGGCCTACAATATCCACAATATGTATTCCTATACAGTAAATTTGTTAAATTATTTTAGAAATTTACGGAAGTAATTAATAAAGAATGTAGAGAAATGAAAGTTGATTTTTTTAAACAATAAAAGTGAACAGAAATCAATAGCCCGCAGAATTATCTGTACCGGTATTTATCTATTTGTTAATAATTTTTAGAAATTTAAAGAAACTGAAAAGGGAAGAAAAACTAAAAAAAAGTCTACAGAAAATGTTGTATTTTTTTCATTTATTTATTTATTTATTTGCTAATGTGCTTTAGAAAATTATGGAATGGCATTTCATAGTCAGCGATCTCGTACTCTAGGCCTACTATTCTACAGTAAATATGACTAATAAATTCGATAAGTAAACTTCTGCTAGAACGGTTTATTTATTTATTTATCTATTTATGTATTGATTAAGAAGCCCAGATTTAAATGTAAAATGTTATTTATTTATTTATTTATTTTGGAAAATTATGGAACTAAAAGGGAAGAGAAGTTAATGGTCTGTAGAGAAATAAATATTTATAGAACAACAGTAAAGGAAATATGTTTCCAGAATGAAAACAATATTTATGAAATGAAATGGGGTTTAACGTACTACTGTTCTGTACCAAGGTCTAATATTCGAGGTGGAGTAATGAGCGTGTTTGTTTTGGGGGAGCCTTGCAGAGACAGTGTCTCGTTCGGATGGGACGAAAAACCGAGGTCCCGTGTAGCCTACAGCTGACGAAGACCGTCCCGTTTTTAGGACAGTCACTTAGTAAGATTTCAATTTGTAAACTTATTAGTCATATTTACCGTAGAGAGAATAGCCTAGGCTACACATTCGCGACATAATTTAAAATATCATATATTATACTGGGGCCGGTTGCTCAAAGCTGCGTTATCTTTTAACGTTCCGTTAACTTTAACGGAGAGAAAGATTGTTGCTGGAAATAAAGGCCTCGAACATTCTGTGGTGCAAATTTATCCTATAGATTTATGCTAATATAAAAAAATATTCTATAGTGTTTTCTGTAGTAAATTTAATGGAAACTTAACAAACAACACGTTACCAAGATATGCCCGTTAGAGTTTAATGGGTCGTTAAAATAACTCAGTTTTGAGCAACCGACCCCTGGAAATTAAATTGAAAGTGAAAGTAAAAAACGAGATCGCTGACAATGACTTGTCACTCCATAATTTTCTAAAACAAATAAATAAATAATTAAAGAAAAATACAACATTTTCTGTAGACTTTTTTTGTTTTTAGTTTTCCTCCCCTTTTCAGTTGAATAAATTTCTAAAATAGGCCCTAATTAACAAATAAATAAATACCGGTAAATATAAATACAACATTTTAAGTACGCTTTTATTACTATTAATCTTTCTTCACTTTTTATTCCCTAATTTCCCAATAAAAAAATTAACAAATAAATAAAAATACCGGTAGGCCTAATTCTGCGGGCTATTGATTTTTGTTTACTTTTATTGTTAAAAAACCCCAACTTTCATTTCTCTACATTCTTTATTAATTAGTTCCGTAAATTTCTAAAACAATTTAACAAATTTACTGTATTGGAACACATATTTACTAATTTAAAAGATCAATATTTTAATAAAAAGAGAAAGCGAAGGTAAGTAAAGGTAATAAAGTAGGCCTCGAGATACTGCGGTCGAGATTTCGACATATCAAATTAAATTGTTCTATAACCTTTACGTGGAAAGAGGGGCCCTGAGATAAGTCGATCCATGGAACTTTATTATTCTTTTTATTAAACAATAAATATTTGGGTGAGAAAGTTTAATATTTGTGCACGTTTTAAAACAGTTTGACACAGATGGATTGATGCGATAACATAGTGAACATCCGGGTATTTACGTTCATATTCCCCGGAACTAACATGGCGGCCGTCGCTCCATTCCGGCACAAACCTTTAACGTTGTAGTCATGGGAGTCACGTGATGAGTGCGTACTCTAGTTTCTATATATAACTCTATGGTATGGACCCATTCGTAGGCTAGCGAGTCCAAATGGAATTTAGTTGATATTGGACGAATGTCGTCATATTAGGTTTCGGTAGGAGTATTATTAATCCGAAACACCTAATCAGAAACCTTAATCACCAAAGTATGTACGAACATGTATTCAGCTACCCCGAAACCGTATAATATTGACACCAAACTTCAATGACCCCCTAATATTGACCCACTTGTAGCACCAATCACAACAATTTGTATGGCATGTGATAGCTACCGAAACCAAACTATGATAATTCGGTGGAGACTGAGAGTTTCTTTTTTGGTGATGCTATATGTCTAGACGGATCACAAACCGTGGTCGTTTTTTTCTATTGAAGCATCTGTCTGCACTTATAAAATCAACAGCTGAAGAAACGCCAGTACGCTTTCAAAATCAGAGAGGCACTTTTATCAAATTATTCTATAAATAAAATAAAACCAAGTACAAACAATCCAAACCATATAACAAAAATAGTATAATCAGGCAAAATAGTATAATCAGCATATGTGTGGACTTTTCACCGTGTACAAAATACACGACAAACAGTGGTAACAAGTGTCCGGAAAGAGTAAGCATACCCTGTCTGGCCTCATAGCTGCATCCAAACTATTAGGCGAAATCTCGGTAAAATAGCGTGATTGGCCTATGAACTATGGTATGCAAAATGCACAAGATGAACAGTGTTAACTTTGTAGTAGACAGACATTATCAGGGAGATAGTATACGCGTCAATTAAATATATCTAGAATAATAGCCGAGAGAGACACGACGGCAATTAAAATAAGTCTAGTTCGAAAGTATCCCTGTAGTTGAAGCTTAGATGACAGAACACGACTTACTAAATGGATCAAAGCAATTTTTGTGAACAGTATGTTGGCACATTAGTGATTAATTCATCACAATTCCAAAACATTAAGAGCATGTTTAGAGTCTGTACACAGTCTATACAGCAGTATCTGGTGTGTCCACTGCGGGTGTCAATAACAACAGTGCAGCATCTGTTATGGAGTGCACCAGACGATTGATGAACGCCAATGGCATCTGGAACCACACTCTCAAAAAAGTCAGGGCCCGATTCCTAGAAAATTCTTAAGCACGTTCTTGTGCTTAGATTTTAGTTGACTTTGCATTTTTAAGTAAACTTACCTTATTTTGTGTTCCCAGAAAATTCTTAAGAACGGCCTTGTGCTTAAATTTTGAGTAGACTTCATTGTAAGCACAAGAACGTTACTATGCGTTCCAAGAAAAAACTTAAGCACAACTTCGTTCCTAAACATAGCCAATCTAAGCACAAGTCCCAAGCAAGGTATAGGGCTTGCTTACCAACCTTAAGTCTGTTTCTGCTTCAAAAAGATGGCTGATCGTAGACTTATTCGACGGCATTTCCGACACCTTTTGATACCAAAGAGACAATTACAAGACAGATAAAATCCTTCTCCAAAAGAAATTAAGAATGCTATAGAAAATTTCGCATCTAGGGCCTTATAGGCCTACCCTGAAACTAATTCATTTATTTGCCAATTAGTAAACAATAGGCTACAAACACACAGGCTACTTTAAGATCAGGCGCTCTCACAATTATTTTTTTTATATCTTTTGTTACATTTTATATTATGTGTGTAGGCCCTATAGGGGACATATCAAACGCATCCAAATCAACCATAATGAAGCAGACGACAAATTTATGACGTAATTCGCATACCAAAGTTGTTTTATGACGTTGAAGCGCATCGTAGTCTCAGTGTATGGTACGCTTTACCAGTCACAATGTGCTTAGACTTGTACTTGACCTGTGCTTACGTAAGAATGGTCTTGAGAATTTTCTAGGAACAGTATTTTTATAAGATTCTTACGTAAGTAAAAGTGAAGTATGACTTTGTGCTTATTTTAAGAACTTTCTAGGAACCGGGCCCTGGTGTAATTCATCGGCAGTGTTTGGTTATTAAGTCCCCTCTGAATTTGAATCCCAAAGATGTCCCAAGTCCGGACTAAGGGTTTGCCAGTAGATAACGTTGAAACCGTTCTGCGGTACAAAGTTCCGAGTAAATCTGTCAATGTGGGCACATGCGTTGTCTTGCTGGAAAACGTTGTTTCGATGATGTGCAAAATGTGGTATGACGTGGGGATTGAGATCGTCGTCGATGTAGCGCACTGCTTCGGTACTGAAGGGTCTTCTGTGTGTTCCCACTGTATGGCGTGCTGTCGCAGATGCCTGTGTATAGGGATTATGCACGTGCTGTCGCACAAAATGGCGGTCTTGTCACCTTGTTTTAAGCCCCGGTCTACCAGTTAGGAGCAATCATCCGTGGTGTTGGTGACCTCAAAGCGTCGCTGAAGCCCGTAGATTGTCTGAACATCGACATGGAAGTAATTGGCAACGGCTTGGACAGCGCCTGGCTCCTGGGCTGTCGTGAGTCGTGGTATGCTGCTGACTTTGTAGTGTGAATGATTCGGCTAGGTATTGGGACGCATTTTATAGGGCTGGTCCCGGCGAACAGCACGTGCAGCATGAGTTACATGAAAATCGTTGAGAACACATTACCATCTCAGAAGTCTGGCCCCGAGTTCACAAAGCATACTTAAGTACAAATCTATGCTCAATTTTGAGAATTTTCTCAAATCAAACGTTCTCAAAATAAATGGAGTTCACAAAACAATTTGAGAACATTTTTGTTCTCAAAGTTGAGAAAGTTCTCAAATATTTGAGAAAGCTGCTAAGCGTACTTAAGTCTAAAATTTTCACAGATATGTTATTAATAGTAGGTCTATGCTAATACTAATAGTAGAATTATTTATAAATACAGTATTTATGATTTTTAAATCTGCATTAATTTCATAACATTGAAGCTTTGTTTTTTTTATATAGATTTAAATTAGTTTTTTAACTGTCAGTTCCTTATTTAAATCTTACACACAATGTTATTACTTAGTTAGACATAGGGCCTACTTCTTTGTTTTATGTTATAGTTATGATACTTCTTTTTTACTTTTCCAATGCCCCTCTTTTTTGTTATAAATTGTCTGAAAGAGTAAACAATATTTAAATGGTAAATTTAGTTAGAATTTGTAATTTAATTTATAGGCCTACTTATAGGCCTATTTTGACCGTGATTCGTGTGAATGTGATATTTATCTAATATCACTATATTATTAGTATTTTATATTACTAAGTATCACTATTAATAAAGATTAAACTTGTTGAACTTTTAATATTGATTTGATTTGTGTGAATAAGATAGTAGGCCTACCTGTAGGCTATAGATTTAGGGACAAGTCTATTAATAAATAGGCCTAAGCTAAACTTACGACACCTATTTTCTTTCATTTAGGAAATTTTCCCCAAGGCACCACACCTCTTTATTTTACCAAATAAAGTAGCTTCCCTATATATTCTTCTATTAGAATCATCTCCTCTGCGTTTGATTAATTAGCCGCCCTCTTCCTGCCACCGCCTTCCATTTTAATTTGTGACAAGCATAACAGACGACGTTGGAATGGGTTTGTTTACATTTTTCGTTACAGCGAATGTCATAACAATAATAACTCTATTTAAGAAGGGTAAAGGATAAGGCTGTAGAAGCATACCAAAAAAAAATAAATTATATTATAATGATACAAAAGATGATAGCTTGTTCATTTGACCCAATTATAAGCAGCATCTTCAGTCGAGTTTTCATTGAATAAAAACAATAATTCAATCGGTTTGTTCATACATATTTGTTCAATTAGAAGTGGAAATAAAGTAAAAATAATAATAATATAGTTATTACTACAATTCCATTCATTTCTTATTAAACCCGCTAATTCTACGATGTAAAACACTGGTATCTAAAAATAGATTTTATTCCTAGCGATTTCATTGGCTAATAGATAGAGCTGACCCCAGTCGCTTGTAGCATTGAAAACAAATAACATGACGTAATCGATGACTCCGTTAAAAAGAATACTCAAGCTGAGAATTTGCTCAACTGCTTTTGTGAACACCAAAATTGAGAATGTTCTTAACTTGAGAATATTCCCAACTTTGAGCAGAAATATTGACTGAGATTTTTTTTTCTTTGTGAACTCGGGGCCAGGTTACGTTTTTGTGATCATTTCCTGGGTTAAATTCTGTGTTTGGGAAGGAGCCTTATTGCTCAGTTAAAGTTGGAGATATGGTCACCATTATACAATAACAACATTTGACAGGTGTTATACAATCCGTCCTTTCAGAAGTAACATACTAACCTGGCGTGTCTTTTGCTGTTTAGTAATAAAAAAAAAAAAACTAAGTACGAACAATCCAAACCATAAGACAGAATTCGAAGTCCTAAAAACGTTATAGGCAAAATAGTGTATTCAAGCAAAATAGTGTAATCAGCAAATGGACTGCTCCTCGTGTACAAAAATACACGACAAGCAGTGGTAACAGGTGTCCGGAAGAGTAAACTTACCCTGCCTGGCGCCATACCCGCCATAGCTGCATCCAATCTATTAGGTGAAATGTCGTAAAATAGCGTGATTGGCCAAAGAACTATTGGTATGCAAAAATGCACGAGATGAACTGTCTTAACGATGTAGTAGACATTATACGGGAGATAGTAATAGTATACGTGTCAATTAAAAATATATAGAATAATAGCCGAGAGACACGTTATATTTACCAATCAAATCAATATGGCGGCAATAAAACTTTTTAAAGGTTTTAATAAGTTTAGTGCGTAAGTATCCTTGTTGTTGAAGCTTAGATGACAAAATGCCTCGATCTACTTAAAAAATAAAAAGAACAAGCCCTCGCGTAACGAATGAGATGAGACACAAACACTCCATAAGCTGGCGATATTGGAATGTTACTACTAATAAATGGAAAGTTGACAATCGGATAGTCAAAGTCATCCCGTTTATCGTACAATTTAACACTCAGTATATGGCAATTGTCAAAATCGAGACGCAGATCCAAGTAGGAAGCGTAATTGTCACTGTCAGTGGTATTTTTAATTTCGAGCTCATCTGGATATATGAATTCGACATAATCACTAAATTAAGGATTATTAAGGGCTAAAACGTCATCGATATATCGAAAAAAGCAATTAAAAAGTCTGACTGATCGTTTATTTGTTTTAACGAGCATCTGTATGTACTTCGTAAGAATAGAGAAACAGATCAGCAAGCAAAGGTTTACAGTTGGTGCCCATTGGAATGCCAACCATTTGCTGATATATTTCCCCTCGAAATTCAACAAAGATGTTATCAATTAAAAAATCCAACATCTTAATTATTTTGATGGCCGTGTATATGTTTTTTGAATCACTGTGATACTTAACGAAATATGTAGAAATATAATTTACAACTAAATATTGTTATCTAGCAGTACCCGATTTAGAGGAAAAGAAACTGTGAATAATGTCTTTCAACCGGGCTTTTAATTTACTATGGGGAATTTTAGTGTAGTAGAAAAGTCAAACGTTTGAATAGATGAGACCGAAGCAAGGGATCTAGATTGCAAACCATCAAGTAATTCTTTGGAATTTTTTAATATCCACATTTGATTTACACCACTTCGAGAGTATACTTTGTCACAGTATTTTTGAATACCCTCTTTAACAGCCGTTAGTATAGATGTTAATACCTTTGAAAGTGGTTTTGTGGAACAACGGGATGAACCTGCTATAAAACGTTGCTTGTAGGGATTTTTATGTAATTTAGGTATCCAATACAACAAGGGAAAATCTGTATAGGTATTTCCACATGGAGTACCACATGTGAGTACAGATTTGTGATTGGATATAATTTCATCCTTACTAAGCGTAGATCGTTTATATGTAGCACTATCGATTGGTTTCCCGAAATTAAGTTCTTTGAACAGACAGTCAAAATAATGTCGTTTACATACAAACACTATGTTATTGGACGCCTTGTCAGCCGCAACAATGCCATAATTGTCATACAAGGCATTGAGATTTTCAACTTTGTTAACATCATTGAAAATAGACTTAGGCCTTGTGTCAACTGACAAACGTTGCATGTATATTCTTCGTTCAAGTAAACGACTGATCGACTGTCAGATAATGCGTTTCTGTAATTAAATATTTTGGATGCAATGGGTTTAGTATAAGTATAAGAAATCCTAGACTTGGACTAGACCGAGTTAATTTAGTATTAGCCTATACGACACGTCCCTAGTCACACCCTCTCAGAAAAGTGGTACATAATGGCCCACCCAGGAATGACACATGACAGTAGTCTACGCGAACTTTACTTGTAAAAGCTCAATCTATATTAGAAACTGCCGTACTTGTATGATGGACTTGAGGAATGAAGAAAGACTACCGAAAATTGGGGACCACCATAATTTGATCTGATTGAAGTTCTCAATGGTTGAATTCTTTATAATATAATAGTTGTTTCTAGTTACTGTCTCTTCAAACTAACCTTAAAAAAACAATATTCGGATGTTGCACATCCGTTATTACCCTGAGAACAAAATGAACATCGATGATTGATGACAAAGGGTCCGTTAATATTAGAAGACGAGACCCATTTGGTATGTTCTAATGAAGGTAAGTTATTATGGCCCTCTGGTATATTAATTATTTCCGATTGTCGATTAAGTTTAGATCACATTTATGGCGTCTAGCGTCTTAATATAACTAACATTAAACTGGTTTACTTATCGGTGATTGGCTAATTTATATAGAACCACTTATTGGTGATTGGCTAATTTATATAGAACCAAAGAATAGCGAAACTATTGCCAACTGTATAATTTTCTTAAAGAGTCATTAATTAAGAATTAGACGAAAAATGAATATGAAGGGACCTTCAATCAGATTACTTTTTTTCAAGCGGAGTTTTAGACATTATCCGTTAGCAACGTCCGAACATGTATTATGGCCTGAGGGATTAAAGACAATACAGATTGTCGGAGTTTTATGCTACGAAATATACCGTACTTTGTCTTGTTTTTATTCATTATACAATAAAAAAACATGGCGAGTCATTTTTTAACAGTCTCATATGAGCACTTTTGGTCTTTGAAGGAATAATTAGTGAGCAGAAATTCGCCCGTGTATCTTTTATCACTCTTCACTTAATAGTAATAATAATCGCGTCATTTTACAAGGGTAGCAAATTAGGCCGGAGGCCTTTTTCCAATTTGGCCCTTGGCACAGATCGTGCGAATGATTTCGATCATTACTGCAGGAAGAAACCGAAGAACTCGGGGGGGGGGGGGAAACCTGCCTGATCGGACGGGAAATCGAATATTCTTTCACTTACAACGATAAATTTCTTGTCCTGAGTTGGAATTGAACCCTCGTTGCATTGGTGAAAAGCCGCCTCTCTATCACCACGGCTATCCGACCAGCTAGTATACAGAAGTATTACTCGTGTTTTCCTTTTGCGTTCGTCACTGCCCTTTCTTAAAATCTTAAAAAGCGCATCTATCATAGCAGTGACACTAATATTGTCCCTTAAGCCTGGATACAGAGGTTACAAGCAGGAGTTACGTAACAATAGTTCAAATTAACATGCCTTTCTCTCTCCATTCCAAATTTTGCAGATCGGGTCTGCTGACGGAATGCCTCTCCCGATTTTACCGGCTGTCTGTCGAAGATCAGGGCCCTATAGGTTTTGTGTCCTTGGGTTTCAGCTTTTAATTATCTAATTGGTCAATACGCAATTAATTATGATGATTGGTTACAAAGACAAATGATGGGTAGTGTATAATCCGAAGATCGCAGACCTCAACTATAATCCGCAGACCCCCTATACTATATTCCGCAGACCCCAACTATAATCCGCAGACCCCCTATACTATATTCCGCAGACCCCAACTATAATCCGCAGACCCCCTATACTATATTCCGCAGACCCAACTATATTCCGCAGACCCCCTATACTATATTCCGCAGACCCCAACTATAATCCGCAGACTCCCTATACTATATTCCGCAGCCCCCCTATACTATATTCCGCAGACCCCCTATACTATATTCCGCAGACCCCAACTATAATCCGCAGGCCCCCTATACTATATTCCGCAGACCCTAACTATAATCCGCAGAACCCCTATACTATATTCCGCAGACCCCAACTATAATCCGCAGACCCCCTATACTATATTCCGCAGACCCCAACTATAATCCGCAGACCCCCTATACTATATTCCGCAGACCCAACTATAATCCGCAGACCCCCTATACTATATTCCGCAGACCCCCTTTATAGCTTCAATTTTTTTAATTTTTCACACTTTCAGAATTCCTAATACAATGTTGCAAGGTCACAGTAATTTGACTTAATGTCCAAAGCTTTGAATTCGATTGATCTTTGGACTTCAAAGGACTGACTCGGCATTACTATAACGAAAATTTCATCAGATGGTTCATATATTGCCCTTATTCACTGGGCTATATAGAATATTAGCCCCTTTCACACACTCTGTCCATGTATTACATAAATTAAATGATATATTCTTCAGTTGTAAATTTGATTCTCTTGAGGGTTTACAATATTTCTTCTTATGTTTAGAATACCTGCCCGAATTTCTGTAAAGGAGGATAAGAATCTTAGTAAATTTTCAAATTTTAAATGGAAAGACATTTCAAATTTAGAAGAAATTGGGAGTGGTGCCTTTGGCACAGTGTTTGGCACAGTCGAGTTTTAAAAAGTGTTCTTTGTTGGATTCCTTCAAACATCAGGTAGTGTATAATCCGAAGATCGAAGATCGCAGACCTGATGTTTGAAGGAATCCAACAAAGAACACTCTTTTAAAACTCGACTTTTAAAAGAGTGTTCTTTCTTTGATTCCTTTAAACATCAGGTAGTGTATAATCCGAAGATCGAAGATCGCAGACCTGATGTTTGAAGGAATCCAACAAAGAAGAAATATTGTAAACCCTCTCTCAAGAGAATCAAATTTACAACTGAAGAATATATCATTTAATTTATGTAATACATGGCAGAGTGTGTAAAAGGGGCTAATATTCTATATAGCCCAGTGAATAAGGGCAATATATGAACCATCTGATGAAATTTTCGTTATAGTAATGCCGAGTCAGTCCTTTGAAGTCAAAGATCAATCGAATTCAAAGCTTTGGACATAAAGTCAAATTACTGTGACCTTGCAACATTGTATTAGGAATTCTGAAAGTGTGAAAAATTAAAAAAATTGAAGCTTTAAAGGGGGTCTGCGGAATATAGTATAGGGGGTCTGCGGATTATAGTTGGGGTCTGCGGAATATATAGTATAGGGGGTCTGCGGATTATAGTTGGGGTCTGCGGAATATAGTATAGGGGGTCTGCGGATTATAGTTGGGGTCTGCGGAATATAGTATGGGGGGTCTGCGGATTATAGTTGGGGTCTGCGGAATATAGTATAGGGGGTCTGCGGATTATAGTTGGGGTCTGCGGAATATAGTATAGGGGGTCTGCGGAATATAGTTGGGTCTGCGGAATATAGTATAGGGGGTCTGCGGATTATAGTTGGGGGTCTGCGGAATATAGTATAGGGGGTCTGCGGAATATAGTATAGGGGGTCTGCGGATTATAGTTGGGGTCTGCGGAATATAGTATAGGGGGTCTGCGGATTAAAGTTGAGGTCTGCGATCTTCGGATTATACAGGTCTGCGATCTTCGGATTATACAGGGCCCGGTTCCTAGAAAATTCTTAAAGTAAGCACAAAGTCATACTTCACTTTTACTTACGTAAGAATCTCATAAAAATACCGTCCCTAGAAAATTCTTAAGACCATTCTTACGTAAGCACAAGTCAAGTACAAGTCTAAGCACATTGTGACTGGTAAAGCTTATAGGCCTGCAGCCAAAATTTCTAGCTTGCTTAGAAACACAATTCCGCTACATGGTCCTCTCTTTTAAACAAACTATACATTTTTGGAAAGCTTATAACACCAAGAACACAAACCCATATAGTTCCAAGCAAAAAGTCTGCACTAACTCGATTTACGACCAGATGAAAATTTGTGATAATTGTCAAGTAAATGCTATCTTTATAGTAATAATTTTGAAGTTGACATATAATTAAATATAGGCGAAAACACACAATGCCCTAATCCTATGCAACGAATATGCTATTGGTTAAATTTTGATTTAAACCAAAATGCAGAAAACATAATGGGCAAGGGAATATACAAAATTTTGGAAATCCATTAACGGTAAATAGAGAGTTATCTCCCTTTCTGTCAAATGTCTCCAATTTGTAACAGTACATGTAGGCCTACTTCAGGTGTGTGTGTTGACTGCTGATGCTGTATGACGCACAAGACCATGTGTGAACACACAAGCCCAATATTTATATAGTTAATGGGGTCACAGGCCGCGGACAGACTGCATAGGTTGGTGAGCGAATGTTTTCCCAGAAATTAAGGCGGAACGCCCTAGTCTGATGAGCAAGGAGATTGGTTGAGCAATGGGTCTATGAAGTAATGGAGGTTATGTCTATAGTTTTATAAATCACATTGGAACCACTTAAACATAAACCCACACCAACATACACTTCCAATTAGACCCTATGTTATTTTTACTACAGGTAGCTGTAAACCTCTAGTTCAGATATTTAAGGCCAAATTACAAACATTTAAACTCAAACTGCATCCATAATTATGTAATTTGCTAACAAATATAAATTTGTTAAAAATATATAGATTTAAGACGGAAATTATTTATTTAGTAAAATCTCATCAAATTTAGACTACACGTATAAACATCAAGTTCGGTTTCTTTAACAGTCTGTTTGTTTCATTTTCACATTTACTACATGTACAACACAACCCCGGTGTGGTGTCACCCTGTCAGTTGTACGGGACGGGGGTGGGCTGGAAGGACAATAGTTTAAACAATATTTTATTCAACAAACTGAATCTGATTGAACAACAGATAAGGGGCTACATGGCGTAATCTTCAATGGGGGTGGGGTGGGTGGGGGCTCAGTTTGGCTGAAAGGTTTGTCACCCAAATTGTTTGATGTATCGATCATTAACTAGAATGGATTTTCCGCAAAGCTGTGATGTTTTGTTTTTTTAATAATTACACAAATATACAATTATATTTCCATGAGATATGGTCGCATTCTCCATTCCCTGAAACTTGTGCCCGAAAAACTAAAATACATTGCCCGAAAAATGGACGGTTCAACGAATCTGGGCGGGATGGCGGGCATATGTAAATTTTTAGTTCAGATTAGATTTGGGGCTAAATTCCTAACAAATATTTGAAACAAAGCATCTACAGATAATTTTCTCACTAAATTAGATATATGGCAAAACCTTAATAATACTATAAGGGAGTGACAAATGTAATGTTCGAAGAGAAAAAAGAATCAACTGTCATAATGAGATGAACATACATTATGCTATAGGGGGAATTTTGTCCAAACAGCAACGTTACATTTTCCTCTTTATTTCGAATTTAAAGTTCTTTACGTCCACGTCAACGTGTGCACGGGACTTCAGTTTTATATTCCATCCACATAACTAGACGCTGCCCATCACAGCCCCCCCCCCCCCCACACACACACACACTTCCTGCATCAAAACGCTGGAATGTTTGCGGAACTGTCTAGGTCAACACAGGGAACAAACCCCGGACCTCCTGATAAGTGAGCCAAAGACAAGGGGAATCCATGCCGGACTAGGATCAATCCCTTGACCGCCCGCTTAGTGAGCCAGCCCTTAACTGAGTAACCGCGGCTCCCTGATGATGACACTTACACACTAGTTGTACGCGTATAATGCCCCGCCCCCTCAAAAAATAATGTATGACGTACGCCCATCTTCATTATACAGGTGGTTGGTACAAAACAGTAAGACATTAAACTCCATTTAATATGTTTTCTCTTCATTACAATATTGTCACCCCCATTACAGTATCATTTAGTTTTGGCAATACCGGTATCTAATGTAGCGAGAAAACTAAATATCTGTAGATTCTATGTTTCAGGTTAAATATTTGTTAGACCGTTAGCCTCAAATCCCATCTAAAAATAATGTTGAACTTATATAGGCCCTTGTCTGTAGTTAAATCAGGTTACTAATTATTGCTATTTTCCATGAAGGGAGATAACTCAATTTTCTTTTTACCGTAAATGGATTTCTGAAATTCTGTATATTTCCCATGTACATTATGTATTTTGCATTTTGCTTTAAATCACAATTTAACCAACAGCATTTTCTTTAATTAGGGTGAAGGCTTCGGGTTTTTTCGCCAATATTTAATTTTATGCCAACTTCACAAATATTAGTATAAATATAGCATTTACATTGACAATTATCACACTTTTCATTTGACCCTAAATCAATTTAAGTGCAGACTTTTTGCTTGGAACTCTTCGGATTCGTCTTCCTGATGTTATAAGCTTTCCAAAAATGTCTAGTTTGTTTATAAGAGAGGACCATGTAGCGGAACTTCACGCTAGAAATTTTGGCTGCAGGCCTATTACCATACACTGAGACTACGATGCTCTTTAACGTCATAAAATAACTTTGGTATGCGAATTACGTCATAAATTTGTCGTCTGCTTCATTGTGGTTGATTTTGATTGACATGTCCCCTGTATAGGCCTACATAATTATAAAATGTGCCAAAATATATTTAAAAAAACGCAGACACATAGGCCTACAAACTAACTGAATAGTTGTGAGAGCGCCCGATCAGCCTGTGTGTTTGTAGCCTATTGTTTACTAATTGGCAAATACATAAATTGGTTTCAGGGAAGGCCTATAAGGCCCTAGATGCAAAATTTTCTATAGCATTCTTAATTTATTTTTGAGAAGAATTTTCCCTGTCTTGTAATTATCTCTTTGGTATTAAAAGGTGTCGGAAATGCCGTCGAATAACCCTACGGTCAGCCATCTTTTTGAAGCAGAAACAGACTTAAAGGAGCTAAATCGCTAACATTTCGGACATAAAAATTGACCTTAATGGGTCGCAACGCATATAATAATATAATCTGATGGTATATAAACTGGTTTACATTAAATTGTTTCCGTTTTGACTCGAATTTTAAATCAGTTATGTCCAGCGAAATACGGCAGGAGTCTTAACCAAAGAGGAAATTATAATAGTGTCTGGTTATTCCAGTCTACTGCGCATGCCCACCAGATATTATATGGCCTCATAGTTTAACAGGAGTTGTTGAATATGTCTAGCCTCGTTCTTTCTTGTCACTTGTTACAAGTGACGCTAAAACGCTCTGTGGTACACGATTCGTGTACCAATGGTAAACTGTTTATCTTGTTTTAAATATTGGATATCAGAGGCCTACCGTTTCCAGGTAAGATCACAACATCAATGTTGATTTAAATTGACCAATATTTCGTGTTTTCCATGTCGAAGATTTTCGAGGATTTTGAGTTACGGACTTAGTTCCTTTAAGGTTGGTAAGCAAGCCCTATACCTTGCTTGGGACTTGTGCTTAGATTGGCTATGTTTAAGAACGAAGTTGTGCTTAAGTTTTTTCTTGGAACGCATAATAACGTTCTTGTGCTTACAATGAAGTCTACTTAAAATCGAAGCACAAGGCCGTTCTTAAGAATTTTCTGGGAACACAAAAAAAGGTAAGTTTACTTAAATGCAAAGTCGACTAAAATCTAAGCATAAGAACATGCCTAAGAATTTTCTAGGAATCGGGCCCTGGTCTGCGATCTTAGATCTTCGGATTATATACTACCCAAATGATGCAATCGGAATTTTCCACTACGAGTGGTCTGGTGATATTTTATTGTTTTCACACAGAACCAGCTATGTTTTGGTTTTATAAATCTTTTTATATGTCAATTACACCCCTCATTTATTTGAGTGCGTCAGATTAGGACTTCTCTATAATTTGAAACCAATAATATAATTCTGTAATACACGTATACTTACAAATCTAGAGTATCCTTAATTGGTAATTAGATTTCCTCCCATATTGACACAGTTTAACCAATCAATCTCTAAAGTAAGAAAATGGACTCAGTTAACCCAAAATCTTATATTTTGACCCAAATGTGATCATGCAGTAAAACTCGAAATTTCCCCGCCAAAACTGACCGCAATATGGAATTATTCCCAATATTGGTATGGAAATGGGTTTAGCTACTCGGGAATGATATGACAAACATCTCGATCATATATTTTAATTGGATAACAATTGGCATTTTTCAGTCAACACTGTCGGTCATTTTGGATGTTGAACCATTTGAAAACGGCTTTCGGACCGGGACTTTGGATGCGCTTTAGATCGATTTCACCCAAGCCGTTTTCATAACCTGGTGCTTTTTCTGTGGTTCTCGGAATTACCCCGACAGCTAGATAGTGACGACTGTGCAAATTATTGAAAAATACATGTAGATAAGTTTGTTCTCAGTTGAGGGTCTACAATGATTGCCAGACGCTAGATTGCCATTTTTATTCCCTGTAGAAACCCAGTTAAAGACATCGGGATTCTGCTTACTCTTTCTAGAACACCGGGTACCAATTTCCGCTAGATGACCTCAAGTAGTTAACAGACCTTTGCATTTGTACTTCACGACATGTCACAACACCTCTTCTTCTAATTTTGCTGAAAGTAGTGACATGTATAATGCAGTTTATAGGGTATGCTTTTTTTTAATTTCTAACGCATCTTAACCCAATTCAAGCTGTTTTACATCATGTATTAATATTTACATTGTTAAACTGAAAATGAACCAACTGACAACTCTAGACAGTGTACTTATGGCGTGTTATTTTGTTTTTATTGAATGTAAAAAACTTAAATTATTTATGTATTTGAGCACGAAACACTCGAATCTTATCTATCTAACGTAGACAATATTATCAATATTTCATAGACCATAACATATAATTGACAACCGACAGCAACAGATCTTATAAACAATTTCTAAAGGGATAAGATGTTTTTTTAATAACAACTTATCACTTTAGAAATTGCTTGGGTGAATATAAGGTCATTTAGGGACAAACATGTGAAAAGCTGTATTTTATTTGATATATTTCGACCGCGTTCTTTGCTTTTAAAGGGACAATAACACTCTTGCTGGCTTGACAGGTCCAGAAAAAAATAGCCTTATTCTAACTACTAGATGTTTAAGTGTCTTACCTGTTGTGTAAATTATCCATTACATCCTATTTTACTTATTCTTATTCTTTAATCAAATTATTCTAGAAAAAAATAAAACCAAGTACGAGCATGGTCCAAAGCACTGATAACTCCATTGTACAAAAAAGGTGCTAAGTCTAAACATAATAATTACAGAGGAATTTCGTTGTTAGATAGCATTGGTAAACTATTTAATTCGGTATTAAACTCGAGGCTTAAAAGTTGGTCAGAATCACAGGGTAAAATTGACGAAGCCCAGGCTTGATTTCGTAAAGGTCAGTCTACAATTGATCATGCGTTTACTCTTCAAGGTCTGGTACAAAAATACCTACCCAAATCCAAAGGGAGGCTATTTGTGTTGTATGTTGATTTCAGTAAGGCTCATGATTGTTTAAGAATTAAATTGCTATCCGTATTAATAAATAAGGGTCTGCATGGGAAAATGTATTCTACATTAACGACTATGTATAAATATGTTACCTCCTGTGTAAAACTTGATTCTTATGTAACAAGATCGTTTAATTGTGATTCCGGGGTAAGGCAGGGATATATTTTAAGCCCATTTTTATTTTGTTTATTTTATTAACAATCTTGTTGAAATGCTAAATTCTTCAAACTGCAGGGGTATATTTACCATTCCAGAAGCACCAGAAATTGCTTCGTTATTATATGTTGATGACGTCGGGGATTTACAATATTAAATTAATTTGTTAGAGAAATTTTGTTCAAAGTTTAATCTTAAAGTAAATCCAAATAAAACCAAAATAATTTTTTTTAGAAATGGTGGTGTAATAAAGAAAAATGAGAAATAGTTCTTGAATAACCAACAAATAGAAACTGTAACCTATTATGATTATCTGGTCCTGATATTTTCCTCGAGATTGAACTGGAATAAAAACATTACTAACTTATCAATTAAAGCGGAGAAGGCATTGATACCTATAAGAAGTTTAATTAGAAAGACGGAATATTTTGATATCAACCTGTGTTTTAAGATTTTTGATCATGTTATAAAACCTGTCCTCATCTATGGAGCCGAGTTGTGGGGTTTTCAATATCGACACGAAATTGAGAAAGTTTTGAAAGTTCATTTAAGGAATTCATAAGAGTTCATCAAATGCTGAAATACACGAGGGGAATGTGGAAGACACAGTTTAAGCATAATATATATTATGCTTAGTGTTGTATAAAATATTGGTGTAAACTATTGCGTATGCCCACAAATCGTTATCCTAAACAAGTATTTATTATGTTAAAACAATTAGATAAAGCCGGCAGGGTTAGTTGGGTTACAAAGGTCAGAATTATGTATGGCGGGTGTGGCACCAGGCAGGGTAAGCTTACTCTTCCGGACACCTGTTACCACTGCTTGTCGTGTATTTTTATACATGAGGAGCAGTCCATTTGCTGATTACACTATTTTGCTTGAATACACTATTTTGCCTATAACGTTTTTAGGACTTCGAATTCTGTCTTTTGATTTGGATTGTTCGTACTTGGTTTTTATTTTATTCCTTAGAATTTGGTTATGTTTTTGAAACTGAAATGATCGGCAGCTTTAACAAGTTTATAAGACAAATTAAGTTACGATTATTAGATATAAACAACTTACAAGAATGGTCAGCTAAATTATCAGAAAGCGAAAGTTTAATAGATTATGGCAAATTCAAAATAAATCTAGTTCAGAAATCTTACAAAAACATCTTAGCAGACGAAATACATGTCACTTGCAAGCTGTCAATCAAACCACGTGATGCATACTAATTAGCCATGTGGCGTGAATTGAGACTGAGCGTGATGCTCAGTGTGTGTGAATTTACGCGACGGCTTTGTGTACTAAACGTTAAAAAAACATAAATTCGTGTTTATAATATCCTAATAAACATGGACATTTGATCAGATTTTCGGCCAAAGGACGATGCGTGAACACAATACAGCAGTAAACTTATGCCAATTCTGTATGATTACTATAGAGCCCAGTGAGCGTGTTGAACCAACTATGTCACTTCCGGTTTAGATAAAAATTATTTTCTCACTTACAAAAAATTTTTTGCTGTGTGTTACAAAGGGGATTATTTATTAATATATATTTTAAGATTTATGGAAACCTTGTTGAAAATCGTTGGTCTTCCCCTTTAAAACACATAAGTAATATTACAAAATTTAGGTTACATCTATTACCAACATGTTTGAATTTGCATAGACGAAATCAAACTACGTTTCCATTATGTCCATTATGCCATCAATGTGATGAAGATTTATTTCATTTTATGTATAATAATGCATAGAGAGAAAGAACATAAGGGATGTTTGTTTTGAAGTTGTACAATTGGTAAATATCAGTCGTTGTAACTTCCTAAATCTTTCAAATTCTAGCGATCCTTGTACATTATTATCGATGTCTAATTATATAGAAAGGGACACGAAGTACCACATGAATTTCTGTAAATATTTATATGTCCGTTCCTGGTGATCATTTGTGAATATGGCCTACCCAATTGCACCTGTAGAATTATACTTATTTATTAAGATATTTTAAAATCCAACAACATAAACACACGTTTCTTATTAAATATATCAGAATTGTATATAAACTTACAATTATCAATGACTAATTTTTTTGTAATGAATCAAATCTTTTAAAAAATAATTTGTACATATTCTCTAGTTGACTAAAACTTGTAACGTTTGGTCTTTGACCTAAATTACTGCAATAAACTTATTCGTATTCTTATTTTACTTGTCCAGATGGTTCGATAATATTCTTAAATCTAAGTTACATTTGAAAGTGTTAACGTAAAGCCTTTTAAATTCGGTGTGTTAAGATGAAATTTGTATAAACACACGTTTCTTATAGTATTATATATTAAATATATCAAAATTGTATATAAACTTACAATTATCAATGACTAATTATTTTGTAATGAATTGAATCTTTTAAAAAATAATTTGTACATATTCTCTAGTTGACTAAAACTTGTAACGTTTGGTCTTTGACCTAAATTACTGCAATAAACTTATTCGTATTCTTATTTTACTTGTCCAGATGGTTCGATAATATTCTTAAATCTAAGTTATTTTTGAAAGTGTTAACGTAAAGCCTTTTAAATTCGGTGTGTTAAGATGAAATTTGTATTATCAATTAATTAGAATACGGTAAAATAGTAGAATTTGTTGACCAGAATAATGATTGCGACATATTATTCAGTTACAACAAGAGTGGTATTGGGCCTTTAAGCAGTTCGCTGAAAATATAAGAGGTAAGTAGGGATCACTTATCGCCGCCACTTCTTTAAATTTAAATATCGAGGGAATACACCCAAGACCGAATTACTCTGTCTGGATGCTATATTTGACTGGGAATAAATGTAGCTTAAATATATATTATGGGAGATTAGATACGGAGCTGACAGTACCACTATAATAGTTAAAAACTAGACAATGAAAGGAATCTTTCTGAAAATTTCAGTTAAACTGATACACTCTGAACTGAGATTTAAGCGATTAAAATTGCGCTCTAATCTCGATCATCGTTACTAAAGTCGGTGCGATAAAAACACATAGTCTCGATTATCTATTTCACGAATATATTATGAAATGAAAGTTGAGCAGCAAATAGGATCCTAATCCAGTAAATATCGCAGACTAGCGTTGACACCGAGAGTTGATTATTGTATAGTTAATTAATGTCTTGTAAATAATTTAGATAACATTTCAGGCCTAAAGAACACCTGCCATAAGGAGATTTATATATTGCATAATGTATGTTTAACCCCTTTCAGGCCCAAGTGGTTAAGTTTTAAAATAATTTTTTGTTGTACGATATTTTAAAGATGATAATGGGTTCAGTTAGGATATCCCCAAAAAAGTTTTACGAAATATTCTTAAGCGGGTGGGGGGGGGTGACTTAAACTTCCAGACGGGCGGTAAAGGAGTACATTATTTCCAATTTTTTAAATTATTCTTAAAATCTGAATTTACATCATAACTTTAACCTAGAACACTAAACAGACAACTCAAGGAAAGAAAATGATATTCAATAAAATAAAACGCCATCTGCGTGTGTTCTCTTCTGACTACACGGTTTGTGTCTTGTAGGACGAGTATGACTAATTTCATCAGCAAGTGTAGTTGGTGTCACAGTGCTTTTCATCACATCCTTCACATACGTTTCGGAAGTCGTTAAATTAATTGAATCCGGAATATCCATTGACTGAACGAAATTATCCATATTTATGATACTATTCTTTTGTCAATATTTTGTAATAGTTTTCTTTGATATTTAATGGAGGTATGCACATAATCTATCTATTTACATTCGATTTTGTTGATTGAATTTCGGTAAAATTTGAGTTTATATAATATGTCCCAATGCTTCGTACTAGTTCGTTTAGGTGTGTTTGCACTTGAGTGTTAGACCGGAGGCTCAGTGCGGAGGGGGGGGGGGATCAATTGGCACAAAACCATACCCCCATTCCCTAGAGTAAAATTTTGCATGGAATACGATGCCGAGTGGTAATCAGTCCGCCGTTGGGACGTTTTCATTTCCACTGAAAGTGAATGCTTAACCATTCTTGTATCATGAAAATATGTCGCAGATGATCAAAAGTTATCACTCTTTGTGACACCGGAGGCCAAAGGTGAAATTTTCTGATTTTGCACTAGGAAGATTTAAAGCAATAAGAAGTCAGCGTAAAATATAAAAAAATAAAGCGTAAGGAAGGGTATCGCTGCCAATATTAAATGCTCTGCTAAAATGTATTGTCCATTGATTAGGTGTACAATGTACAAATTAGAATACGGTATGGATAGAGTCAAAATACCCCTAAGGCCAAAGTTATATGTAAAACCTCAAATGTAGCGTGTCAAATGATATGGGTTCTACCACATGTCCTTCCCGATTTCTACATAGCATCTTACGTAGAGCACTAACTATGGTATGCAAATGCGGATATCACGTGACTTATTAACATATACGGAAACGATGCGGAGATCTACATGGCATTAACACACGATAAAGGGAAATCAACCTTGCACACTATAAGAAATTTACTTGCCTTGAAAAGGGGATCAACTTTGGATGATACTAAACTATATGTAATGTAATGAGGCTTTGTAATGTCAAATTACGGGTCATAATACGATATTCCAGATATCATATTACATATATCAGTAAAAAGCACGTGCATGTATACTCATTCATCTCTTTCAGTAAGTATACATGTAGATTCATTATTTGCTGGTCTAAAAATACATTTATTTAAAAATGGATTAAAGTTAATTAGCCTGTGAGAGAGGTTGTGGTGACGGTCGAGGGGGTTTAAAATGTCAAAATAAGAAATCCCAGTTATCGTGTTATAGCCTACATCACTGGAATGTATGTTTCTGTTGTTTTAATCTATCAGTTATTACCTGGCAAATTCACAATTACGTATTTTAGAGAAAGAAAAATCCTCCTTGTTTTTGTCGAAAACAATATGTCGCTGTCCGACCGTAACCTTATTACTAATTATAGGCTAGACTTTCAATTTATGTTATTTGTTAAAAGGCTCGGATTAGCCATACCAATCACATGATTTTATTCAAGACACGGTCATCCAGCCAATTTCTTATAGTTTGCCATTTTGATTGCCTCATTATCGTGTTGCAAATATTTTGTGTGTGTGAAATAGCTTTATTTAAGTTAAGAATTTACTCAAATTTCAATCACTGTTTATGACATCCTTTAGTTTAAGGCAGGATTACCTTAAAGAAAATGGAATGAAGTTTTAACATCCTACTCAAGACTTAGCTAATTAAGACGGTATGCCCTAAAAGAGCTATTATCCGTTTTGACATTTTAAGGACTTGTTTTTGAACATTATTATAAGCTGTTATGCGATGGTTATAATTATTGCCGGTAACAGGAAGCTATTGTCAATCTGTGCACACCAAATTAAGGGTGGTTTAATGGGTGTGTCCTCACTGTGCCTACTTTTGATTAATCCAATTAAGGTCTAATTAGGATTAGTGTATCAAGCGGATTAGGATTAGGTGTTATAGGTAATTAGATGGAAAAAAACCCCAAATATTTTATGTAATTTTTTTTATTTTTCGATGTTTTATATATATTTAATAAAAATATAACATACATGGATATATCATACATCACATTAGCACTTTATAATTTAATGAAAATATAACAATTTTCGATGTTTTATATAATAAAATATGTAATAAAAATATAACATACATGGATATATTATACATCACATTAGCACTTTATAATTTAATGAAAATATAACAATTTTCGATGTTTTATATAATAAAATATGTAATAAAAATATAACATACATGGATATATTATACATCACATTAGCACTTTATAATTTAATGAAAATATAACAATTTTTTATATATAAAATATGTAATAAAAGTATAACATACATGGATATATCATACATCACACAAAAACAAAATAAACAATGAAAATTTACAATGTAGTTAAACGGGCTACGCCATCGGCATACTCGAATACAGTCTTTATACCGTTCTGAAGATCTGTTTTCAGAGTTTGGAGTCGGGTTTCTAGTTGCCTGTACTTTCTTCTCTTAGGCCGTAATTTTCCGTTGGCACCTAACTCGAGAATGGTTACTTCGGAGTAAGCTTGTTCATTCTTAAAAAAAGCCACCAACTTAAAAATATTTGGACGAGGGGTGGCAATAATGGATGTTATCTTGGATGCCATCCTTCAACATGGTTCATTGTGCGTGGACCTTCAGTGTGGAAATGGTTCCACATCATTCTGCCATGCTGCCCCTCCACCCAGAACTCAGTTACGTAAACTGCAAATTGCAACACTCTGGCATCTTGGGAGTAGTGCATCATCAAGGGCACACAGCCATACATCTTCAACCTGCTGTATTGGAATTAATGGTAATGCTGCTGCTTGCTTGACAATTTTATTGATTTCTGGCACCCGAGAAAAATCTGCTTGTAGTCCATATTTCTGCGCATTACGCCAAATACACTGACCAAAGTGAAAAAAACAACTTTTTAGTTCTGACCTTGGCAACACAGTACTCACCAATTATAAGACTGAATATTTAGTTACTTTCAATATTTGTTTTTTTCCATCTTATTACCTATAACACCTAATCCTAATCCGCTTAATACACTAATCCTAATTAGACCTTAATTGGATTAATCAAAAGTGGGCACAGTGAGATGTAACCGTTTAATGGTCGAGGGCGAGAAATTCATTAAGTCATATATTGTGACAACAAAAGGACTGTCAGGTCCGAGTGTTTTTACAATATATTACGCAATGTCTAAGCCCGAGACGATTAAACTAGTTAAAATACAGACTCTCCGCACGTGCGTTTACAGTGAAAAACGTCATGCCAGTCTAATATTGTTATAATGTACCTTGGCAAGTTGCCCGTACATTAAAGGATGACGTCATATCTGTATTTTAAACCCAGATAACAGCGATGTACGTAAATTAGACGAAAGCGTAATTTAAGCTCAATTAATTGTCCTTGACAAAAGGAGATAGGACTAATGATTGTGTTTATTCAGGGGAATTATAACAACGCTGTGGATTATGCAATCGGACCAACGCTATGTAGTGTATTATGAGGACAACCTACTTTTATTTCATATTCCAACGGTCAAAAGTTCTTTTACATCATATTCCAACGACTAGATGCTATTCATTGCCAGCCCCATCCATCCTCATAACGGACAGGCAAGGGAAGCTTTGCCGGAAAATCCCGAGGAACTTTCTTGGCCTATATCGGGATAGAACATCTTAAACTACCGCTCTTCCCCACCTGTGTTCTCAGGCTGTTTTAGAACACTAACTTTATTTTTTTCACCCTGAGTCTTTATTTTCCATCAAAAGGATACATTTATCAATATATTTGACAAAATTTTTTAATTATTCAACACAATTTTCAAGTAGAATTTAACAATGAAATAAACATGCGTTTTGCGCATGTTCGGGTCTCGTAATGGCTGTCAGAACAAACGTATTTTGTGTATGTTTTTAATCTCAGAATTCTACTTGAAAAAAGTGTTGAATCATTTTAAATGTTTGTCAGCTGTGGCAAGAAATGATTCCTTTGGCGAATAAATAAGAATAAAGATGAAAAATAGTAGGTAAGGATTCCAAAATAGCCTTAGAACAGAGGTGGGGAAAGCGGTATTTTCATACTGCCGCTATATATATATAGGAACTGTCAATGGACATCGTCCGCTCAGAGACAGTTCCGAAAGGAACTACATCTACCCCAGTTCAATTACTAAATGACATTTGGCTCAGTTATAAGCAGTACTTGTATTCCATAGAATTGCGACCTGTATAACATTTAATGGCCTGCCGGATTAGAAATACCACTCGTCGTTTTAATAATGTCGGGAACAACATTTCAACTAATTTCTGCTTTGTGAACAGCTGGTAATACTTTATTATTGGGATACTGGTTATTTCGGTATATCTTTTTTCACGAACCTCGCCTAAGATTTCCCCGTTTTGATTAGCCTTTCTGGTACAGAGACGACACCAATACTGTGTTCTGAACATATTTGTGCACCATTTTGTGCAATATCCATTTTGGGGGATCGGGTAAACATATCCAGTTGTTCTAATACAATGCTTGATAAATTTGCTTTGTGTCAAATTTAGTCAAATCGTTGGTTAATCTTTACGGATGAAGTGAAATTGGGTTTAACGCCCTTCTGCTATTGCAAATGCAAAGTAGAACAAATTAAATATTTTATTCGTGTACATTGATTTCTTGTTCTTTATATTTCAGGAAAATGTGACCCTTGATTGCATCACTGGATCTGATCTAGTAAACTTGGTTGAGTCATGGGTGAATGACAACCCGCTTTCCTCCTACAACGGGAGTAACTGTTCCTATGACGACGTCATTACATTTTTAGAGGAGGAAGTCAGCAAACCTGCTATGCTGATTTATGGCAGACTTTTTTACGCATATTTCATGCCGGTTGTGTTCGTTGTTGGAGTTATTGGAAATGTCCTCTCTATAAACGTATTTCTCTCTAGAAACATGCGAGGTTTATCGGGAAGTAAATACATTTTAGCCTTATCAGCTTCTGATATTGCTGCCTTAGTGTTTTATGTATTGGTGGAATGGCTAAAACGAGGCCTGCCTTTTATAACACACAACCGAGTCATGTTTATGGACATAACTGGAATTTGTCATGGAATATTTTACTTCCAGTACGCGTCCAGATTTTTCTCGGCGTGGTTGGTCGTTGCATTCACCCTAGAGAGATTTATAGGTGTTTGTCATCCATTGCGGCGGAGGGATATATGTACGGAGGCAAGCACGAGACGGATTATTTGTGGTCTTATAGTGACATCGTTAGTAATCAGCATATACAAACCAGCCTTAAGTGTAGTGCAAGATGTCACAAGGTATGGTCGAGTATGTACAACAGATCCACGTCATCAATATGTGACTTTTATTCTAGATTCCATTTATGCTGTTTTTATTGCTTTAGTGCCGTTTGTTTTTATCACAGTGTTGAATTTAATGATCGTGCGCAAACTAGTAATGCACAATAAAAGGAATAGGCTACGCAATGTTGTGACTGCAGAAAGCGTCATTCGTTTAGAATTTACGTTAATATTATTAGCCATATCAATATGTTTTGTGATTTTTAACGTTCCATATTTCGTTGTGTGGTGTAAATTGTTTCTTACATCTAAGTTCGTGCAACTGGATGAGTTCGAAGACATTAGGAAAATGGAATTTTTCCAGGGAATATTTTGGATAACTCGCGCCATATTTTGTTTTAATTATTGTATCAATTTTTTTCTGTACAGCATCACTGGTGCCTATTTTCGTCAAGAATTAAAAATGTTATTTATGTACAACCGGAAGACGAGTCAATTAAATCAACCATATTGTAGATGTCGCTTTACTTCAAATCGTTCTACTGTACCGTCCGTTATAACATAATAAAAGATAGTCATCTTTCGTAAGAGATATTTATGGCAGTCATATTTTGCTGCTGTCCTGGCATAATATTTAAAGTGAAACCTATAATCCTCTATAGACAGGGCAGACATGTTTATGGTATTGCAGCTGACTTTATTTGAAATCTTCACCGCCGACCCAATAAATGTAGCGCTGTTTTGTGTCACATGTGGCGTTATAAAAATATGGCAAACATCATTTTTTTTTAACTGTTAACCATTGTTGCCATATTTCTTTCCGTTAACGTGACAGAATAACAGCCATGTTGTTTTACTTGATAAAAGCCAAGGTCATCATTCTACGCATAAGTTTACGAACATGACAGCTATGAGCATGACAGCCAGTGTTTTGAACTGGTAACTGTATAATATGTCAGCAATAATTGGTGGTTCTATTACTGGGGATCTGTTAATGCAAGCCAAGCACTTGACTGCCGTAATCAACCAATGTGCCAGTCGGTCGTGTCTAAGACCAGATTTGTTTGATTTCAGGATTCTCAATGCACTCTGTTGATTTTCTGCGGACTTGTAATTAGGATATGTGGGCATAGGTTCGTTGCTCAGATTTAAAATGGTGGTAATCAACAACGAATGCCCCGTTACACAGATTCAGAAAACCGCTTGATTGTGACCTAAATCTGGAAAGAGAATCACGATTAGGATTGATGAATCGATCTCGACATTAGACACATGAGAGTCCTATTTTCAGAAATGATAACACTACACCCCTTTTTATTGATTAAAAAATGAATGAGTATGTTGTTCACCGTTTTGTAACTGTTTTTTCATAAAGCTATATACATACACATAGTATACTTAGGTAAGCATCTGTTTCCATCCACCGGAGCCTGGTGTTACGGCGTCATATGTGGATTGTGGGTTAGGGTAAGGGCTGTGGCCTGCAGATTTCGTCAGAGTCTCGTGATGTAGACAGGGCTTGCCCTAACCCAAGCCTAACCCTTATCCTAAGCTACAATCCACACATAACGTCATAACACCAGGCTCCGGTGAATTAAAACAAATGCTTACCAAATATACTTACTCACCTAACCGTGGAAGCAAACGCTAAACAACTACCGACTAAGACTACTTACTACTTCCGTAAATGTTGTCTATGATACCATACTATATGAACACGCGGGTAATTTCCTTGTAAACGTGATATTTTCTGTACCCATCGATACAACTGACGATTTTGACACTTTGTATGCTTATCTATGGTGTTTGCTGACGGACGTCCGATTAAATTTTAAAATAACTTAAAAGTAACCAGTTGTAAAGGGATTTGATTGGTACAGTAATATTTTTATACGCCCACATTTTCATGTGGATGTATTATGTCGTCGCCCCTGCCCGTCCGTCCACAATTGTTTGTGGACCCTCTACAGGTCACATTTCTTGTCCGATTTTGACAAAACTTGAAATATAGCTTTATCCCTAAAAGATCTCGACTGCTTTCGATATTGGCATGTATCGGATCACAATTTTAAGCCGATTTTAATGAAACTTGACGTGCATGTTTATAACCCAAAGATCTTTGCTCCTTTAGATATTTGCGCCTTTCGGAAAGTAATTTCCTGAATTATGGCCCCTGATTGTCCGAAAAATCACCTATTTTAGCTTGTGGCCCCTCTGGGGGTAACAATTATTTACCGATTTGAAAAACCGTTCGGTTAAATCACCGTTACACCCTAAGGAAGGTTGAGTTCGAATTTCGGGAAAATCGGACCAAAATTGCCATACAAAATGGCCGCCGTTAAAAAATGGTATATCATGGACCCTGTAGAAGGCACAATTTTAAATCGATTTTGATGAAACTTGAAATGCCTGGTTATATACCAAAGATCTTGGTTCCTTGATATTTGCGCATATCGGGTTGTAATTTCCTGAATAATGGCCCCTGATTGTCCGAAAAATTCCCTGTGGTCCCTCTGGAGGTCACAGTTATTATCCAATTTAAAACAACGTTTGACTCCATTACCGTTACACCCTACGGAAGGTTGAGTTCGAATTTCTAGAAAATTGCCAGACAAAATGGCCGCCGTTTGTACGTGAATAGTGTTAAAATATGGCATATTTTGATGAAACTTGAAATGCATGTTTATAACCGAAAGATCTTGATTCTTTTCGATATTTGCGCATATCAAATTGTAACTTAATGAATTATGGCCTTTGATTGTAGGAAAAATCACTTTCGGTATTGCTTGTTCTCTATCCATCTCTCGAAAATGTGGGCGTATCCTGCCTGGCAGTGCCAGCTTACTATCTTTAATTCCTTGCCTTATTTTATTATCAAACTGACAATTTCTGATCATTGACAATGAGTCCGGTATGACCGGATGTCCAATGGAGATAACTTCATTTTGCAATATCGTGTAATATGAGTTAGCCACCATGCCTGTGCCCGGGCAGAATGTCCTTCGTTCATTTTCTTTTCATTAAGGGTGTTCTGGTCATGTGAACATAATGCCTAATGAAATTATCACTATTGGCATAGGGGGCTTCATGTTGTGGTAAACTGTTACGAATTTCAAACCCAATCGTCTTAGTGGATTTTAGGTTACAATACAACTGATGAAAGAACTGTCAATAGCTTAACCCGTGGTTACAGAATGCAGATATGATTATAATTGAGACATAAAGATCAAAATAAGTCAACGAAACGAAACTGCATTCTAATGTTATTTTATGAATTCAACCTTTGATTCCATATAGTCGGGTGCTCCACCATAAACATCTCCAAATATATCCAAATATTTCGACAATGATACCAAAATAAAAATATATAACTAAGTCTTAACTTAACGCCTCACAGTTATAGTCCATTAATAAACTGTCACATTGTATTTACCAATTAAAAAAAGTTGTCAAGCCGCCGCCATTAAATCGGGGAATTTTTTAAGTTCAAATAATATTATCTGCCCTTGATATGGAAATAGCCCACCTTAACCAGTTTACGGGTCGTTTTCCGGCTGATTGAACGGCCGGGATAATCAAGACTTTTTTCTACGAAACGTTACAGAAAGCTAGATCAATAAATCTAATTTAGAAACACACGCGTTTCAATAATAACAATAATGTACATTTATATAGCGCTTAATCCATCCATGAGCATTCTCTAATGCTGCGTTCACACTGGCCATTAGAGCCTTTTGGCAAGCGGATTTTTCCCATCCGTATCACGTATCCTTAACGTATACGTGATACGTTGTGTCAGTGTAGTTTTAGAGTTTGGGCAGATTTTTGCGTCGCGTACGTATGCGTCGATGAGCTGAGCTTAGTTTTATTAAAGTAATGGCAGATATCTACCAAGATCACAATCAGTACTAGTCAAGTGCCTATTATAGTCTACCACTTCCCGGGGGGAAAGAGGTCGCTCGACAGTCGTTGAGCTATTTAAAAAAATAATTATCGAATCAAATTAAAAAATCTTCGACTTCGACTCGACAGTAATTTTTGGTTTCACTATTTTTACCACAGAAAAAAATAATTTTCAGATTTGCAAGGTTCCGCTTTCCTAAATTTAGAATTTAGATCAACCATCATGGTTAAAATCACATCAAATATATACCTTCGTGTTCTACAATAAACAAAGATTCATAAAAAAACGCCAAGATACAACATTTCACTATCTAAAAATAGCAAAAAGACGGTAAAAAGACACGAAATTGTTATACGGACCTTTTCCGTATAAAAGCTGTTTGATACGTGCTGCCGTATCCTTGTGTCGTATTACGTATGATAAATACCCACACATTGGTGACGTCAAACCCCAAATCCATACGGATACGCGATACGGAGCAGACATTTACGCTTGCCAAAAGTCTCTATTAATACGTATCCCAAAGCGCATTGAAGCTTTAATACGCTTCAGCTGTTCACACTAAAACCCCGTTCACACCAACGGCGCTTTGATGGCGCTTTAAAGCGGCGTGCAAAGCGGCACCAAAGCGTAACAAAGCTCGACTAAAGCGTCAGAGTTGTAATAGATCGTTGGAAACCTTTGAGCAAAGCTTGACATTCGGCAAGGGCGCCAACAAATTATAAGCCGTTTCAAAATTTTGGGAGCTCTGTCAAGAAATGATTAAAGCGCAGAGAGCGAATCAAAGCTTAACAAAGTTCAGCAAAGCTTGACTTAAAGCGCAGGAAAGCTTAACAGATCTTTTTTCAAAGCGGGGACCCCAGTTTGCACGACCTGTCAACACTTGACACGTTTTGGTAAGATGTCTCAAGATTTGCTACGATCTCGTATGAAGATCTGACACGCTTTGTTACGCTTTCCCACGAATTGAGACGCTTTGTTCAAGGATTGACACGCTTTGCTGGGCTTTGTTACGCTTGACAAGCTTCCTCACGCTCTTCTACGATACCCAAGCTCTGTCTCCAGCGCTGCGACCTGCGTACCACTCACTACATTGTTTCAGAAAAAGTACCCAGGACCTGAAAACAACACACAGATGGGACCTAAGGAAGTATAGAGGTGCAGCAAAGATGAGCCCGAGAGGGACAGGCATGTTTCTGTTTGCTAAAAGGCCGAATTCTCCAACATCACTTTCGGCAGAAGACGAAGCCATGTTGGTTTCAGTGCCAGAGCTGTCGTAGCATCAACCTGCATAATAATTTCAAATTTCCAAGTCAATATTACAAAAAATAATGTTCATAACACACTAGTCTTCATCCTCAGTCTGACGCCTGGCATCCACATTGATGCGACCCCTTGTGGGTGGCTGTGGAACATCTTCCAAGTGAGGTTCATGATTCCAGCAGGCACCTGTACCTGTTTGTCAGGATGCTAAAGGCATTCCACCACTCTTCTACCCCTTGAGATCCTGTAGTTGCGGAATATCTGCTCATCTTTCATCCCTCTCCTACTGTATGGTTTAATCACGTAGCTCTTCAGGGCAAAGGCATCATCAGCTAGGATGAAGAATTGAATATCTGGCTCAGTTTCCCCAGGGAGAATGCATGATGGGGGCTGTCATATGGACCCATCTGCTAGGCATTCAAAGAGCTCAGAGTCTATGAATATCTAGAAGTCAGACAGATGTCCTTTACCTTCCAGCTCAATCCAGATGAACTTGTACTGTGCATCTACTAAGGCATGTATTGGTATGGAGAAAAACCCTTGTAGTTGTGGTAGAGACTTCCTGTGTGTGTTGGCTTCTTTGTGGCTATATAATTTCCATCCAAGACACCAACTGCATGGGGGACATGCCATCTCTGTTTAAACTGCTGGGCACGGTTTCTCCGTGCTTCAGGGGAGGTAGGTGGGTTGAAGACCTCATCTGTTTACGCCTGTACAATGGCCCTGTGCACTTCCGGAATCAGCTCTAATATGGTGGAGATGCCACAATAGGAATACATATGCCAGTGACCTGTAGTTGTCTCCAGTAGCCAGATGTATCAAGGTGATTGCCAGGTTGACGCCAGTGAACAGGGGGTGCCTGTTGTTAGTCAGGTGATTCTAAATTACTGGTGCCACTCTCTCCAGGATATCATCGAGCATCTCAGGGGTAAATCTGGTGAGGTTTCTGAAAGCAGTGGGGTCTTCTAATCTAAGAATCCAGGAGGCTAGGGTATTGACCATACGATTGTCTCCTTTCCTCAGTGAGCCATGACCTGGCCCATCAGCTCCTGATGAATAGTCTTCTCCCTCTTGCTGGTAGGTCAACCTTCCCTTGTCTTTTCTGTTCTTCCTCCGCATCAAGGGCTAGGATTTATTTATACAGTATGGAGACAAACACATGCCTTCTTCAGATAGTTATGCTCTGGTACATCTGGAGTGAAAGATGCAATGATTTTGTGGATCTGCTCTAGATCAAAAGCGGTATGAAATCGGTGATCTCGAAATTTTCAAATGCGTAACGTAGCTTAACAATGCACAGCATAGCTTGATAATCGTATCCGATTGTGAATTAAAACGTCATAATCGCATCAAAGCGTAATAAAGCAAATCCAAGCGTCAATTGAAACGTAACAAATCGGGACATAATTCGTCTGCCAAAGCGTGACCAATTCGTATCGGAGCTTATCATAGCGTAACATTACCTAGGAGATCGTGATATTGTTGGAAAAATAAACACAAATGATGGCGCTTTTCACGCCGATTTAAAGCGCGACATTCGCTGTTGGTGTGAATTAGGCATAAGAACCCGCAAATACGCATTGAAACCGTATTGACAAATACGGTTCTTACTGCGTATTCCATTCCGCTTTAACCAATTCGAATTGTTTACATCGCTTTGTCATCGCAGTGTAAACAGCTTAATACGTATTAAACTGGAATCCCGCGTTACGCATGCGCAGTTGAGTTTTGCCCACCTATTTCTGTTTTACGTCGTGGGGAAAACGTGTTGACATAAACCATGAAGGGTGATTGGGGCAAGACCAGGGCCAACCTTTCCTGTTCAGGAATCTCCGGGGGCAGGAACAATGGTGGCTACTCCGATGAGGAAATGGAGATCCTGGGGACAAGACCCATACACAACCCCTCGCAATATAGTAGACACAATGGCTAGGCCTAATGATGCCCAAGTTGATAGTGATGATAACGACTGGTCGGGGGATGAATACCCTGGTGATGACGGTCCCGATATTGATGAAGGTGATGGTGCCGTACCTGAGCAGGAGCCTGACATGCCTAAGGAACCGTCCAACGTGTCTGCTGGCAGTACATCAAGGAAGTAGGCCTAGGCTAGTGCGACATGACCTGCCTTATGCCGAATCCAGACACCCTGGACCAAGCCCCTGCCGCCTTCTTGTCACCCCTTCATTTTCACGAACAAATATATAAATAGAGGGTACACATCGTGCAAATTCTCATTCTCCATCATGTCCATGGGCGTATCCATCTTGGAAATAATTTGACCTTCACCTCTCGGGATCTTTCGGCCCAGCCTCCCTCGGGACATTTGTTGGAGGCCCTCTGAATTAGTTTAAATCGCATCCGATAGAAGCCGTGGCGTTATAACGCACTGAGTGTGAACGCTCCAGAACCGGATCAGCAAGCGTTAAAGAAACCGTATTCCGGAATTACGGATCAGAACCGTGCTCAGTGTGAATGTAATACAAGCGTTGTCAGTTAATAGCTCCTGTGGATAATATACCATACCATTAACATATGTGTCTTGAGTCTAGATCGAAATTGAGCAACTGTTTCTAAACAATTGTTTTGATGACCTTGTAAAAACAAAAGGAAGATACTACTAGTATGCTATTCTTGCCTTACAAACGAGCTTCGAAGAAATGATATGTCTAATTCATAGATGGCGCTCCTAACGGCATAGTTCATAATATAGCAAATTAAAAAAAAAACGAATGAAGTTTTCAAAGCTGCTGTAAAAACGAATGATAAATATTACTGTTACTCAGAATCGTTAGCAATATATTTTTACGGCTTTAATAGTCGATAGATGTGTTCAAATTTCATGTGCGATGGCTATTTAAAGCATCATTGACTATACCACCCAGTCAGCTGCCTAGTCGTTCGGATGAGACGAAAATCCGAGGTCCCGTGTACACATTGGCGTGCACGTAAATGATCCCTTGGCAGTTGGAATTCAGTTGTTGCCCGGGCAAAAATTCCCTCATAGCATACTGTATGGCGTATGCCCGTCTTCAATAACCCCAGGTTAAGTGCAGAAGCGTAGGCGTTACCCCATTTCGGGACTAGTCACCGTCACTGATGCGCGCACATTTGCTGGGTGTGTACAACTTTTAATAGAGACAATTTTGGCATTGTGGAGCACTCTACATATAGCAAACCCACAAACAAACTGTATATTTTAAAGCTACGAGCGGAATCCAAAAGTACAATTTATCTTAAGACGGCACAGACATAAATTTAATTAAAGATTATTTGTTGACTCTAAAAGCACAATTTATTTAAATGTAACCCCATATTATTTTGATTCCCCTAACATGCGGGATTACACACAAATACAATTTATTTTATGAAGAAAGTATATATTTGTTACATTTGACACTTATGGAAATAAAGTAGAAACTGGCACTTTTCCTGGCGTGCCACCTATAATCGGGATCTGTAATATGCCAGTATATCAAGACATTTGTCTTCATAAATCAATATAAACGAAGACACTTCACACAAAAACTAAATATAAAGAATTTATATAAAGACTAATGGTGTACGTCACAGAAATATACAAATGAACAGAGTATTTTATTTCGTCTGTTTCCTTTATTGTGATATTTTGTTGTGCCTTTGTTGTAGTTTATTGTTTGTTTTATTAAAATTATATATTTTTTTTCTTTTGTCTTTATTGTTTTTCGCTACGTAAGGTCTCAAATATATTCAATACCGCTGCTTATAAGGTGTCTGACACCAGTCGTGGCATGCACAAGACTACAGGCTAGTGGAAATTGTCTTGGGGTGTTTAGAAGCCCAGTACAAAAGTAAGGATATGAAATAAGTATAAAACTAGTCAATTGTGAAGTAGAGCTGGGCCCGGTACAACATAAATATAAAAACAAATTGGATGCATCCTATTTTGATCAGATTCAGTTGTTTTATGTTGACTGCCTACTTTCTCGTGATTTGATAGAAATAAAAAGTTAGAGCTCAATCGGGTGAGAAACATAAATGCATTTTTTTAAAAATGTAGAATGGAGACCAATCTACCTCAAGTTAACACTGGAAACAAAAGCATACATTTGATAACAATGTACATTCTTCAACCTTTTTTCAATTTGAAGTCCGTTTATTTCAAAATAGCTTACCCAGTCATATTAATTAGAATGTCCGTCTTCAATGGCGTATTTCTCTCAGTGGGTGACTCAGTTGGTAGACGTTAGCACGCTAACCTAGGAGGTCCCGTGTTTGATCCCTGCATTGGCCGAGAAAGTTGATCGGGACTTTCCGACGTGGCTCCACCGTGTTAGTGGTGCATGACAGAAGGCCTTTCAAGGGCAATATAATATTTTCTTTCGGACGGGACGAAAAATCAAGTTGTCGTGTACACATTGGCGTGCACGTTAAAGATCCCTTGGCATATTAGTCGTAGGGGAGCAAGGTGATGATTGTTCCTTAACTCGCGGACAAAATTGGCAATATGCCTTACGGAGGCATCATCATGGGCGATGAACAGAATGTGAATTTTTAATTCGTATAACTAATCAACCGTCCTTGTTTCTGGAGCTTGCAAAAACTTCTACTTATTAATCAAACGCTCTTGTCTCAGACATATTGCGAAATGAAATGAAATGTAACGTTCTCTGTTTTGTGCCGGTTGGGCTAATAAAGACGGGCAGACACAAACAAATTGGAAGGCCTTGGTAATATTCGGGAGTTTCCGGAAGCCCATGCACATGCCCTTAATATGATAAAAGTTTACATAGAGTTGTCCTCAAATGGCCTGGTTGATGTTAGTAAAAATCAATACTATTTTATTTGATACCAGTGACCGAATGAAGGGTTATTTCACACTGGAAACATGTTACAGTAAGTTGAAAGCCATTATGGGATTCCTCCAAATAATGCAAAAATAAAAGTCCGACTAAGGTAATGGGAGTATATGCAAACTGAGATTATTTTTTGTCTCATCCGTAAAACATTTCCTTGTCCAATTAATATAAAAGTTCCACAGAGGCCAACCACATCTACATTGACGGAATGTTTGCAACATGATAAAGACTATAGGGTGCTGTATGATAAAACGCTCTGAAGGGTTGTGTTCAGACTTAAGCTTGTCAGTCAATCACCACTCACAGACGGTCGTGCATCTGTTGGATGTACATCTTCTTAAGAGTGAAAACTTACAGTTTCAGCGCTCTTAGTCGCAATTTGCTAGCTCCCACATCAACACCCCACTTATGTCAGCCTACAACAGCAAATACGCCAAGAAAATTCTAAATCAATTGTATTTTTGTTTCTTACCCATCTTATACCATGGATTATACAGAATTTTAAAGGTAATAATACTATATTTGGTGATAATAATTATACACGTTTTGGCAAGATTTCAATAGCTGTATCAAACACAATTTCAAATGCGCAGAGATGCGAAAGCTTTATCTCTACACATAGTTGCTAAAAACGTAATCCTACAAGAATCAATTGGCTATATGAGCGCAACGAATCGTTATATGCCCAGAAACCAGGCCCAATTTGATCGGGGCTCCAATTCGGGGTCATGCTGGTTACTTTGATATCACACATAAATGTGATTGCAGAGCGCAGATGAAAGTGTGATTCGCACAGGTCCAAATTCAGTGGCTTGAAACATTCACATGTTCATGTAGATTTTTTGTGGCCACAGGTGCTAGTTGTTCGCGAGGGCGGACCGTATTGAGCGAACATACTTACATAAATCTTTGATTTTATTTATATGTAAAATATAGTTACAGGGAGGGAGAGGTGAGAGTCGATATGTATGATGATTGTGTCCGGCATGCGGGAGCGTCGCAATACGCAAAATATAGGGTTTGGTTTTTCATGTCTTCAAACAAGGTATGACGCGGTGGCTCATTGGTAATGGTGTTAACTCAGTAAGCAAGGGGTCCAGTGTCCAGCAAGACAGTTCCTCTTGGATTTTCTTGCCCGGTTTCCCCTCGTTGGTGATACAGGACGGATTACCTGTCGATAAAATACGCCCAGTCCTTTGGTTTGAATACAAAAAGCTAAGGCCCATGACAATGTATACCATTGGCAACATGAAAAAAAGAGTAGGGTGTAGCGCTGCTGGCCAAATTCATTAGCAAAGTTACCGTACAGAAAAACAAAAACAGGATTTTAAACCCCACTTTTTTTTTTGTTTAATGTCGAGTTAGGCCAAAGACAAGTTAAAGGGCTAATCCCGATAATTGTTGGAGAATAAATCTACTTAGTTTTGTGTTAAATTCACTTAAAAGGCTCTATTTAAGAGCCGAGCAACTTATTCAATATGTGTGATACGTTTTCAAACAACCTAAACCCAACAGTCTTCATCTGGAAATAGGCACCAGTGTCCTAAGCTGTGTTATGCGGTATCTAGATAAAAAAAGGACATTTTTTTTATAAAAGTATTGTGTAGGTCAAATTTCCATTATCAAGTACAGCACATGTGTAGACTTCTCAAGGAACGGAAATCGATTATTAGGTCACCCAACGAAATAATTGACACCATAGCTGAAATTTTGAGACACGGTTAGCCATTACTCTATATTTTGGCACTTAATTTCATACATATACGGACTCATTTTTTTGAGACTCTTATCAAATCCATTTCTTGATTAAAAATTTAGAGATTCAACGCTCGTAGCCGCTATCGGATTTTGCTTGCCCCCCCCCACCCCGAAACTTTCAAATCGTTGCTTTAAAAGTAAGGCTTATATGAAGAATGGTATGTGCCGCTTTTTAATTGCCCTATATTCTATATCCTTTTTAACTACCTTACAAAATGGATAATAAGGGATTAATAAGGGATTATTCACACAGGATGTTTTGATAAGATTACAATAGCCGTTATCAAGCATACACAATGAGCAGAGACAGTTGATAATAAGGTTATCTCGGAAAAAAAACATGGACTCTACATGCTGCATTCGTGAATAAGAATTAAGAACATTACAATATGAGTAAGGTAATGATAAGAGAAAAACATCAGGGCCCGATTCCTAGAAAATTCTTAAGCACGTTCTTGTGCTTAGATTGTAGTCGACTTTGCATTTAAGTAGACTTACCTTATTTTGTGTTCCCAGAAAATTCTTAAGAACGGTCTTGTGCTTAGATTTTAAGTAGACTTCATTGTAAGCACAAGAACGTTATTATGCGTTCCAAGAAAAAACTTAAGCACAACTTCGTTCTTAAACATAGCCAATCTAAGCACAAGTCCCTAGCAAGGTATAGGGCTTGCTTACCAACCTTAAGTCTGTTTCTGCTTCAAAAAGATGGCTGACCGTAGAGTTATTCGACGGCATTTCCGACACCTTTTGATACCAAAGAGACAATTACAAGTCAGAGAACATCCTTCTCCAAAAGAAATTAAGAATGCTATAGAAAATTTCGCATCTTGGGCCTACCCTGAAACTAATTTATTTATTTCAATTTTTTGCCTATTATTAAACAATAGGCTCCAAACACACGGGCTACTTTAAGATCAGGCGCTCTCATAATTATTCAGTTAGTTTGTATGTGTCTGCGTTTTTTTTTATCTTTTGGTACATTTTTTAATTATGTGTGTATAGGGGACATCAACAACAATAAAGCAGACGACAAATTTATGACGTAATTTGCATACCAAAGTTGTTTTTATGACATTAAAGTGTATCGTAGTCTCAGTGTATGGTAAGCTTTACCAGTCACAATGTGCTTAGACTTGTACTTGACCTGTGCTTACGTAAGAATGGCCTTGAGAATTTTCTATGGACAGTATTTTTATAAGATTCTTACGTAAGTAACTTTGTGCTTACTTTAAGAATTTTCTAGGAACCGGGCCCGGGTTTGAATAATACACCTTTAATACAGGGGATAACGGATTATATAACTAAGTTAACATGTTTAATAAACAGAGATACACATCGCCTTCAGCATTCTAATAGTAAGTTCAGGAGGACTGCACTGAACGCAAAACATAAATATACAAGATAAACCTGCGGACAAGACAGAAAATAGACATTGCAAAAAATAAACAATTATCAAATCAAGTGAATGGATCCGGGCACATACGTTACAGAGAGCACAATATTTACGAGTATAGACGTCAGGGTCATCTTAAATGCAAAGGTCAGGCAATAGTAAAGCAAATTGGTTTGCTGACAAACTCTGACTTCTGTGAGATGAGTGTAGATGACCGACGAAAGAAATGGAAATGGGCGAGAATTTCCGAGCAGGCTAAGATGGCTAGACGTCTCGTGACTTAATTCCTAGAAAAGGTTAAGTTCAGCAGGCAATTAGCTGTCCTAAAGAAAAAAGAAGTGAAGAAGAAAAAGAACAATCGTCTGATGACAGTGCTGGACGTGTGTAAGCGACATGGTTTGAGCTGTAAGTTCGTCTTATTTAGATATTCTTTCCAGACTCACTGTGCCTTCTGAAATGGACGGGAATAGATTCAAGTACCAGAACTTCTCTCTCGCCGAGTTGCGAGCAGCAATAAAAGTAGCAATGAGTTCAGAGAACAAGGTTCAGGACCGATGAGCTGAATAGAAGTACGTGGACTGAGGGGAGGCTTAGAATCCTAAAGATTGTATGGACAGAAATCAGAACTGTGATCTTTAGTGTTTCTGTTTGATATAATTTCCGATTATTTTCAATGTTCTGAAAACTGATTACCTATATTCTATTCACGTGTTGTGATTTATTATTGATATTAAACGGTGATGAGTAAATTAAGAAATTATCTGGACACGGTTTATATGAAGCAAGTTTTATTCTAGAAGTGTTTTTTCTCATACATGTAGCAGTTAACAGAATAATATGTCTGCCTCCGAACTGATACATTACTATTCCCTTATTGGTTCAGAAAAACACTATATCACCGAAAACTAATTCTCGTGACGTCATAGATAAAGCTTATGACGTCATTAAGCCGCCCAATTTGATCAAATCGACCTCCTGATCTTACTTACTCGCCACCAATCTCCCATATCACACAACCTGAATCTCCGCTAATTTACTTTTTACTTGGAAAATCGGTCATTATGACGTCATTTTGGTCTCTAGTTTGGATTTTTTTTGGTATAACCGTGAACGTGACAACATTGCTGGTGCTACAATTGGACTCTGCAACCCTGAAAACCACCAAAAATACACCAAACAAGGTATCTTAAACCATCCAATAGAGTGAAAAACGAGAAAACCGATTATTTTGGAAATCGCCAAACAATAATAGAGAACAAATTCTTCCAGATTTGGCTTTTTCGGTCTATTTGGCCTCAGAAAATCCCCCGCACAAAAAAATATTGCGGATTTTTACACCCCCCTATATATCTCATGATGACGTTGATGGTATATTACACAGAACGAATAAATATTTTTTTATACGCCCACATTTGAAAGTACTTTAAGCCCAACGGTCCCTTCGTCTTTAACTCTATGTCATCCAAAGACAATGAAAACATGATTTTTTTGCCAATTGAAATCAACGTTGATGTTGTGATCTTACCAGGAAAAAGATCTTAAGACAAAATATACATTTTACTAAGCGTGTACCATAATGCGTTTCAGCGCCATTTGTAACGAGTGACTCGAAAAATGGTGCTAGACATTTTCCAGACGTCATGTCAAACGGTGACCCCATTTCCTTTTCTGGAGAGCATGTGCGATAAATACTAGCGTTGTAGACTGGAATAACCAGACTCTAGAGACTGCCAATCGATTGCGACTCCTGCCGCATTTCGATTGCGACGCCTGCCGCATTTCGATTGCGACTCCTGCCGCGTTTCGCGGAACATAACCGATTACAAATTACAATAAAATCAGAAACGATTGAATGTAAATCAGTATGTAAACTTCCATATAACATTATATGCATTGCGGCCGATTTGTGTCAACTTCTAGGTCCAAAATATTAGCGATTTAGCTACTTCCACAAATTCCGTCCGTTTCACAATTTAATTCTGTGTCTTGAAGAGCCAATTACTTTGTTAAAGTAGGATGTTGGCTCGCTAACTTGGAGGTCCCGTATTCGATCTATGAGCTGGCCGAGAAAGTTCATCGGTATTTTCCGCCGTGGTTCCCCCTTTTGAGTGACGAAGAACGGTGTGCCAAGCAAGAGACAATGCGTAGTGTTATGTATCATATGAACCGTTTGGCCTACTAGTAGGGGAGCTAGGTTCAGGTTAATTCGAAAATCGCGTACAAAATTTCTACTATGCCAGATGTGTGGGCAGCAGTGTCGGATACTTTGAACCTCGATTCTCAAGTTGCGGGTCCCCTTCCCGTGGGGGTGAGGGGCCCTACAAAACGTCGAAATTTTGCGTTTTATTCGACTTTTGCGTACAACGACCAACTTTCGTGTATAAGTCGACCAACCCCAGATGTCACCAAAAACATTACTTAAGAAGACCCCTAACCCTTCCTTCGTCCCTTGAGAACGCCCACTTTACCCCCCTCATGGATGAGTTAATTCGACTTCCGCGTACAACATTACTCTTTTCGTTAAAGGTTTCACTATTGGTCAACGAAAACAAACCACTAACTTAAGAACGCGAAATCCCCCTCCATCTCGGATAAGGATGACAAATCGCTTGGGTGGGAGGGCACCGTTTTTTTCGTTAAATATTTGATGATTGTGTTTTTCCATTTCATTGTCATGCGACACCAACTCCGCTACCGCACTTCGTAATTTCATTTCTTTAGGATCAGTTGTGTGCGAGGTCTCTCAGTTGTTCCTTTTACCCACAATTTAAACCTATTACAGATGAATAGATGATGCTGTTTGGTCCTTCAATGTGTGACTGTGCTCTGCTACTACCAGGCTTAGATTGTATATCTGATCTCAATTTTAAGCTTTGAACATTTAGAGTTTTTTCAGTGGCCTGTATAGCGGTGAAGTTCTTTTAGCTCTTGACGTGATATCCATGATGGGCTTCATAGTTCTGGGGCAAATTATTAACAACGGCAGCATATTTTGATGAATCCTTTCTTCGTTTACATTCTGATCCGTATCATCCATATGAACTATACATGTCAGTTCATTATCGGACACAGATAGTTCTTGTTCCGGGGCCGCTTGTTCTGAGGATGATGCCATTTTTAGTTTAGTCCGGGGGCTTTATCTACCTGAAAAATACAGATGATAATGCATTATACGTATCTCTTATGGAATTTTATGATAAGTACCTACGTATGGTAATTTTGAGACCTTCGAATAATATTTGGATATTGCGTTTTTAGTCATAAAACGATTTTTCTTTTGAATATTTATCGACAACGATACCATTGACAAAATCAACTGACCACCCATCGGCAAGACCAAACATCGACGATACCATTTATCGGAGACTATTCAACGACGATACCATTTATCGCAGACTATTCATCGACGATACCATTTATCGGCGACCATCATTAGACTATACCATTCATAACAAAAACTGTCCACCCATCGGAAAGACCATGCATCAACGATTCCATCTATCGACAAATATTCATCGACGATACCAGCAGTGATTCAACACATCATCTATTAGTAGTCACCTAATACAACGATAAGTTAAATAAACGAATCCCGCACAAAGGAACTCAAGACACCAAAGTTAATAACATAATAATTTCACAACATAATAAATGTACTCACCCAAGTACCCGGTGGCAGTATCGAGTCCTCCAACTGTCATAATCCATCTCTCAAACATGCATACAGGTAAAAATGTTTCGGCGTGCCACGGGGCAGAGTTTAGGCCACCGATAGATGTTAATGGAATATGACCGTTACACGCATATTTCTTTAACACATGACAATGTTGAATCCTGAAATGTTGGGTAATCACCCACACCGAATTTCGTGGAAATCGGAGCAGCCGTTTTTGCGGTATGAAGAGTTGGACGGACAGACATGTGGTGATTTATAATAATATATATAGAAAGAAAAATACAAACTGTGGGAACTAAAGGAACAAATAAGACTAAACATCCGTCTGAATAAGAATGGACATCGGGAGCTTTCAGGGCCATCAGCTAAATCATCTCCAAGATCCGAGAGCAGCTTTATAACACCCTTGTCCCCCTTCTTATCCGAGATAGAAGGGAATTTCGCGTTCTTAAGTTTCGTGGACCAATGGTGAAACCTTTAACGAAAAAGTTAATGTTGTACGCGGAAGTCGAATTAACTCCTTCCTGGGGGGGGGGGGTAAAGTGGGCGATCTTAAGGGACGAAGGAAGGGTCGGGGGTCTTTGTAATGTTTTTGGTGACATCTGGGGTCGGTCGACTTATGTACGAAAGTTGATCGTTGTACGCAAAAGTCAAATTAAATCGTCATTTCAGCCCTGGGTCCCCCTTTTTGTCGTTCTTATCTGAGATAGAAGGGGATTTCGCGTTCTTAAGTTAGTGTTATGTTCTAATGGACCAATAGTGAAACTTTTAACGAAAAGAGTAATGTTGTACGCGGAAGTCGAATTAACTCATCCATGAGTGGGGCAAAGGGGGCGTTCTTAAGGGACGAAGGAAGGGTTGGGGGTCTTCTTAAGTAATGTTTTTGGTGACATCTGGGATTGTTCGACTTATGTACGAAAGTTGATCGTTGTACGCAAAAGTCGAATTAAATCGTCATTTCACCCCCTGGGTCCCCCTTTTTGTCGTTCTTATCCGAGATAGAAGGGGATTTCGCGTTCTTAAGTTAGTTTTACGTTCTAGTGGACCAATAGTGAACTTTTAACGAAAAAATTAATGTTGTACACGGAAGTCGAATTAACTCTTCCCTGAGGGGGGTAAAGTGGGCGTTCTTAAGGAACGAAGGAAGGGTCAGGGGTCTTCTTAAGTAATGTTTTTGGTGACATCTGGGGTTGGTCGACTTATGTACGAAAGTTGATCGTTGTACGCAAAAGTCGAATAAAACGCAAAATTCCGACGTTTTGTACGGCCCCTCAGCCCCACAAGAAGGGGACCCGCAACTTAAGAGTCGAGGTTCAAAGTATCCGATACTGTTGCCCACACATTTGGCATAGTAGAAATTTTGTACGCGATTTTCGAATTAACCTGAACCTAGCTCCCCTACTATACATATGTGTTATGCATTATATTCGATTAAAAAATATTATTAACCAGTTCGACGCGGATGACGAGATAACTCTCAGAAAATTACGTTGCCGACACGCGGATGACGAGTTAACTCGCAAAATTAACATATGAAAACATGCCCCTGAAAACATTCCATTCTGATTGGCCCGAATAACTTGATTGACTTTAGTGTGTTCCCACTTTGTCTATTGATGTTGATACGGCGTTACGGAGTGCATAGGGGGCGATAATTGCCGTTTATTGTGTGTTATTTTTAGCAGTCAGCTGACCGCTCGGGATAAACAATGGCGGCCAAAAGAAAGATGGCGGCCCTTACGAAAAACGAAATACAATACATGTTTGCAAAGTCGGGTTCCTCTTCTTATTCCGACGACAGTAAATGTTGACATTGATGATGACCATGTGGATGATAATTCGAATGGAAGTGAGTTTAAATTGGGTGAAATTGGCGACAGTTCAAGTACCGATAGTGATTCTGACATTCACGCACTGTGACTGATGAGGTGCCTTACAATAACAATTTATTTGTTGCAATTGAATTTGAACACACACATTTACAATATATTGTTTATTATGCTTTCTACAATTAATGATGCTTTTTATTTGAAAACAATACCATAAAGAGCCAAATTTTGACAATTAATTTAAAAGAGCTAATTTTGACCAAATATTTTTTATTCCTTTTTGATAGGATTTATTTTTATGTTATTTGTAAGGTTAGATGCAAATTCTTGTTTGACCTGTATTATAATCCCCCTTTCTTTCACCAAATCTAACCTAGAATTGACACTAAATGTTAGCGTCAGTAGTGAAAATTCCTTTGTTCTGGAAAGAAGAGTTTTATGTTGTTCTCATTATACCCATTATTTTAGGGTGTATACATATTGTATTAATATTACTTATATTTTGTTTATAATATATATATTAGAAAAGTTTGTATATATTTGGTGGGGGATTGGGATGGCCTAGTCTAGAGTGCCGCGCTTGACCTCTATCTGGCCGGCCACCTCTGGCTTGCGGCTGTGGTTTCGACCCCTTGTGTGAGCGTATGTGTCATGGAGATAGGGGCGCCTTCTCAACCTCGTGGGTTTCCTCCGGGCACTCCGGTTTCCTCCCACTGCTAAAGACCCCTACGCGCAAGCGAATTATTGAAATAAAATTAAAAACCACGTGTTAGTCCCGAAATGACCTAGTTGTGTTGAGTGGACGTTAAACCCCCTTTATCTCTCTCTCTATATATATATATATATATATATTTGGTACCTTTGTGGAGTAATAGATTAAGAACGATAAATCGATTATTCTGTTCTTGTCTGTTCGGAACTTTTATCATACTTTGAGTACGTAACATAATTGGGGGCTTGTGTCCGGGATTGAACATAACAAAGCCAACTAGTTCAATTCTTAATTAAATATTTACTTCTACTTAAATCCTACTTATTTTTTTTTTAAATCGGTGACCTTTTGACCTTTTCATAAAGTCATAATTTGATTAATTGGTTTCACAAATTATCCTTCGTCACTTTTTCAATAATTCATCTCTTTTCCAACAAGAAATCGGTGACAGGCAGCATCAGAAGTGGCTTAATTCAAAAGCCAGCCTCATTTAACCTCCGGTGACCTTTGGACCTCAATAACTTCTGAACGGTCCCTCACCTGACTGATCACCCACCATTTTGCATTCCTGGGGGAAAATGCTTCTAGAAAAGTCAACTCCCGCTTTTTGCCTCCTTTCGGATAATCCCCCCTTCTCCTTTTACCCATTGACCTCGATAACTCCTGAACGCTCCCTCGCCTGACGGATCAACCACCATTTTCGGATTCCTGAGGAACAATGCTTCTAGAATAGTCAACTGCCGTGTTTTGCCAACTTCTCGGATAATACCCCCCCCCCTTCTCTCTCTGGTCTATTAGGTCAGCACTTTATTTTAGACACAAATGCCGATATGCGAAAACCTGAGATAAAGTCTGCCGCTCGACAGCATCTTAGAGTACGTAACAGTAGTCATTTGGATAGAACGGAAAAACCCGAGGTACCGTGAACACAATGGCGCGCAAGTATAATAAACTTTGAAATAAGATTACACCGTAGTGCCGGTTCGACATATCGTGTTAATAAACCCTATTTTATTTCGTTCCATTTCATTTCTTAAAATATCCAGGTCTTTGTGTTTTGTGTTGATTTCGCTCAGATGAAAGATTTTAAATTACAATTATTGTATAATGACTATTACAAGTAGTCCCTAAAGATATAACAGAGTTAACAAAATATTGTTTTATTTTTTAAAACTATCCACTCTTGCCCGTGGCGATTCGTGATTTAAAAATTGATTGTTTCGCTCAGATAAAAGATGTAAATTTACAGTATTCGTATAATGGCTATTATAATGTCGATTTTAAAGAAATATATTCACTTCAATATCTTTCACAAAAAAAGAAATTTAATATTGGATAATGTCAGTTAAATACATGTAAAATAAATTAATTTGTTGATTTGCTACTTAGGATAGTCACATATCAACGGAAATAGGTTATAAAGAATACGTGTTGATATTTTCTGACAAAACATATGAGTCATAAATATTTTTAAAAGGATAACACAAGCGGCTGATTTTCAGTCTCTTTTGGTTTTACACAGATTCAAACGCAAGACAAAATTATGATTCTGTTCATTAATCAAATTGCGTATCGCTACTAAGCAGAAGCAGAACATTCTCATCATTGATATAATGAATCTATACTCTTTGAGTTTCAACCCTTCCACCCAAATAGAACTAAAGTCTCAACCAATCAGATTGCTTATCCCTTTTTAAACTTAGTGGAAAATGCGCGTAATTGAATACTGTTAAAGGAGCCTAGTCCCTAAGTCTCTATTTAGGACACAATAAACATTTTAAATTCAGTACCCTATGGTTTCGGGTGTCCTTTTGTAATGAACATATACAATCATGCAGTAATTTGTTATTGTTTTCCAGGGTCTCGACCAACCAAATTGTTTATTGCACTACTCACTTAAAGCAGAACATGCTCTAGATATTTATGTAATGGAAATATAACTCTCAGGGGATCGCGGTGGCCAAGTTGGTAAGACGCTTGCTCGCTAGCCTGAAGGTCGGGTGTTGGATCCCTGCATTGGGCGAGAAAGTTCGTCCTGATTTTTCGGCGTAGTTTCCCCTTGTCAGTGATCTAAAATGGCGGTCATGATAAGGACAGCTGTCGATTCGTTCGGATGGGACGAAAAACCGAGGTCCCGTGTACACATTGGTGTGCACGTTAAATATCCCTTGGCAGCCGGAATTAGATGTAAGAGTAGGCCGTAACGCCGCCGCACATCCCTGGTAAGTTGACGGCAGGGTATTGATCATTAGGAAGAAAGTATACCCATTAGGCATCAGAACTGTCAAAAAATGACAATCGCCTATAGAGGGCTTTTTCAATGGTAAACATTTTAATATCAGACATGACGAGGGCAATACACAATTGTACAGTTTCGCTGCGTACTGTGAGTGCTTCGTATCTCGTTTGTAGCCCCCAGTCTGTCAGAGTGCCTTAAAGAGTTTTGTTCAATCCAGTGGCCAAGTCCCCGGGCTGGTATCCTGCTCTTTGCAAGTTCGGTCAGATTTGCTTCAGGAATTTGTCTCTCCAGAAACTGGTCGATGTGGTCAAATATAGCATGAACTTCGCTTGTTACTGGAATTCCTAGCTCACTATATGAACTTTCGAAAGACTTAAAGGGCTAATCCCGATATTTGTTTTGTGAATAAAACTGCTTTATTTTGTGTTAAAATCCCTTAAAATTTTCGAGCCAAAGGCCGAGCAACTACTTCAGTATTTATGATACGTTTTCAAACGACTTAAATCCCCCAGTCTTCATCTGGAATTTGAGACCGGTGCCCCAAGGTTCAATTTGTGGTATCTGGATTAAACCAAACATTACTTTTATAAATATAATGTGTAGGTGAAATTTGCCTTTATCTATCAAGTACGGCACATGGGTTATTCACTGCATAGCCCTCTCAAGTAACCGTAATCGGTTATAAGGTCAACCAACGAAACAATTGATCCGAAATCTTAAAAGGGTTACGTGTCCGGATAAGCAGTTTTTGCGTTCACGTCCAAACGACTTAATATTTTGAGTTGAAAATACACCATTCCCCTATATTTTGGCGTTTTATTTTTATACATTCTCAGACTTTTATTTTTGAGCCCCTGTATAATTAGGGATTGTCCCTTTAATCGCTTGTTTGTAACTATCATCCAACTTGTTACCAAAACAAGTCCACCGGACGTTGTTAAAGTCTCTGAATGCTTAAAGAATTTCTGGCCTTCAATGGTAACAAAGCCACCTGCTTTTATTAGTCCCTCGAGTGCTTCAGTATTCTTTAATAGCTTCCTACTTTGGACACCATTTAAAGAACCGCCATGAATCTCAGAGTGACGGGAGATCAATACATCAGACCGGTCTTTGGTGTGCAGTTTGGAAATCGAGAGAATACTGCATCTAAGTGATCATACAGACGATTGGCTACGCGTCTTGTCCGGAAGGTGTTTCAGCAACGAAGGATGCATCCAGCTTTTGCAGGTGGCAGCCGAAAACCGTGTCTTCCTTTTATGAACCGACACAGCATATTGATAAAGTTTCGCGTTTTCTCGCATCATTCCTAATGTTCGTAGCGTAATTATTCGCGAAGGATTGGAGAATTCTGATCTTGATAGCTCACACCATGGACAAGGATATGCGGATGAATGGGTTCAAGTCCTAAGAAGGCGTTTGCTAACTTTAGATCAAATGCGCCAATAAAATGTAGTTGATCAATTCCAAAAACTTCTGAGATTATCGTATTATTCTTTTACGTCCTCAGTAATTCCTATCAGAATCAACTTTTTCACACTCGAATCTTTGAAACTACTAGCACACGCACCTTTAGCGTATGCAAACCTTTTTCGTAAATGGCTGGTATCCTTGTCCTCGATGATGTTCATGCACACCTTTAGAAATTCTCCGCCTCCATCGATTCCTATTTTCATCATACTATTTCCAGCATCTACACCTCTGGCATCAAGGACATAGTCGGTGAGGCCTGGTAGGTCGTGGCAGAAAACTACGGTTCTTTTGGATTTCGTGACGTCATCTTTGCGCGACGAATCTATTATTATTATTATTATTATTATTATTATTATTTAAACATTTATATAGCGCTAATTCCACCAACGGTGTTCAGAAGCGCTTTACAATCATATACCAGTAAAACAGAAAATATATAAAACAACTAAAAGACTACAAAAAGATGCAATATAATAAAATAATATATATCTAATTAAAAGCCTTTTTAAATAAGTAGGTTTTAAGAGCACATTTAAAAGATTGTACTGAAGGGCTAGAACGAATATCAGTATCAGAACCAGATGGTTTTAAATCATTCCACAGGTTTGGGGCTAGAAATGAAAACGATCTTTCACCATATGTAACCATTCTGGCAGATCTTGGTTTGAGACGATAAATGTCATTTGAACTACGGAGACTGCAAGCATTTGTTTGTTTTTCAATTAGATGACATAAATAAGATGGGGCTAAGCCATGAAAACATTTATAAGCAGTTAAAAGGATCTTAAATTGAATACGATATGGAATGGGAAGCCAGTGAAGTTGTTTAAGTATGGGAGTAATATGATCATGTCTCTTCGTAAGGGTAATAAGTCGTGCAGCGGTGTTTTGAACTTTTTGCAATTTGTATATTAATTTATTGGGTAAGCCGGATAAAAGTGAGTTAAAAGTATCAAGTCTTGAAGTAATAAAAGCATGAACAAGCGTTTTAGTTGAATCCGGGGTAAGAAATTTACGAATTTTGCCAATATTACGGATATGAAAGTAGCAGGATTTACAAATATTGTTCACGTGATTAGACATGGTCATTTTACTATCAAAATAAGCTCCAATATTGCGAACAGAGTTACTAGGAGTAATTTCATTTCCATCAATCTTAATCGAATTGGAATCAGTTATGGTGTTGAGGTTATGATTAGATCCAAGCAAAATAAATTCAGTTTTATCACCATTTAAGCATAGAAAATTTACAGACATCCATAATTTAATTTCATTGATACACTGCTCAATATTAGATTTGCTCAAAGCATGCTCATTCGCATTTAAAGGATTAAAACTTAAATACAGATGGGTATCATCAGCATAAATATGATAGTCAAGACCATGTCTTTTAACAATTTTACCAACTGGAGCAGTATAAAGAGTAAATAAAATGGGTCCAAGGACCGATCCTTGTGGTACTCCATATAAATTCTTGTGATAGTCTGACGTCACATTACCGATAACAACCCTCTGCTTTCTATCAGTAAGATAACTTTCAAGTAGCTGAAGTGCAGAGCCTTTGACACCAAAGTCTGTCTGAAGTCTTTGTAGCAGGACAGTAGAATCTATGGTGTCAAAGGCTGCGGACAAATCTAAAAGTACTAAAAGAACACAGTTTCTATTGTCTATTGACCTTAATATATCATCTTGCACTTTAATAAGCGCCGTCTCAACACTGTGAAACTTACGATATGCACTCTGTAGACTATCATGAAGGTTGTGTGTGTCAATATGTTCAATCAGTTGTTTGGCTATACATTTTTCAAAAATTTTGGAGATAAAACTTAAGTTTGATACAGGACGGTAATTTTTTAGCACATTTCTATCTAAAGTTGATTTTTTAATAACTGGAACGACATTAGCAACTTTAAAACAATCGGGTACTTTTCGTTCTTGGATACAAGAATTTATGATATCAGTAATCACAGGTAAGAATAAATTAAGGTTTTCTTTTAGTAAAGATGTGGGAAGGGGGTCAAGAGGGCAGGTCTTAGGACCTGACGATTTAATAATATCTGACACAACAGATTCGCTAACTAAATCGAAATTGTCAATGCACACTTCCGTTGGCGTCTCATATTTGGGTACAGAATCACAGGAATTGTTACATTTATCAAGTTCTGTTCGTATACAGAAGATGTGTAGAAGGATTCCAGGGTTTTATCCACAAATCGTAGATTCTCAATGACACCGCTTTCAAAAGAAGTGTTCGTCCTTTCAAAGTTCTCATAAATGTTATCGCCTTTTCAGTTTGGGTTAGTGAAAGGCCCAGTGTAGTCTGAAATCGTCAAACTTCTCTGGAATAAATTGGGGTTTTTTGCGAAGATTGTGCGTGGTGACGAAGGCTTGCTTGTTCCTGGTTTTGTAATCGTTAGATCTTTGCCGCAAGTGCCCACCTTTACAGTCGAGCCTTCTGTTTCTTCTACCTTCTTCTTCAGCAAATCTGAAGCAATCTTAAATCTTAAGCACGTTGTATCTGTTGTGTTTTGTATACGCCCACATTGAAATGTGGTCGTATATTGTCGTCGCCCCCGTCCGTCCACCCGTGGGTCCGGATTGTGGACGCTCTAGAGACTACAGTTAATAACCGATTGACTTTAAATTTTTACACAGTGTTTAAGGTCATGAGACGAAGAAGCCAATTGATATTCAGCGATTTCCGATAATTGCTGTCAAGAGTTATGGGCCTTGATCACTTTAAAAAATCTTGTGGACGCGCTGCTAAAGTTATTAACCGAATAACTTTAAAATTTATACACAGTGTTTAAGGTCATGAAACAAAGAAGTCTATTGATTATCAGCGATTTCCGATAATTACTTTCAGAGTTCTGGCCCTTGATCAATAAAAAAAATCTTGTGGACGCTCTAGAGGCTAAAGTTAATAACCGATTGTTTTTAAATTGATACACAATGTTTAAGGTCATCATGATACGAAAAAAACTTTTGATTTTCATCGATTTCCGATAATTACTGTCAGAGTTATAGCCCTTGATCACTTCAAAAAATCTTGTGGAAGCTCTAGAGGCAAATATCCGATTGACTTTAAATTTATACCCAGTGTTGAAGGTCATGAGATTAACAAGTATATTGAATGAATTTTGATAAATTGAACAGCTAAATCCAGAATATTAGATGTTTCGTATACTTAACGTTAGCATCGGGGAAATCTTTATCAAAGCCAAGCAAATTCGAATGATTTTCTGATAATTACATATCGAGTTGTTACTTTTAATCAGATTTTAGTGTATTATAAATGTTTTATTACCGAAAAAGTAAAATATGCGACAACTCTTGTTGACTGTCCGGGCGATTTAGCTGCTTTTGGCGTATGTTTCGTTGCCTGGCAACCTATCTTTCTATTATGTTCTCCAGCGCATCATTAACATGGAGTTGGGTGATGTATAGTTTTGTATACCTTTACAAATGGGTTGCCAACAACGCTTGCAAACCCTAATGGGACGAGGCGAAGGCAAAACTGGTGACGAATCATCAGCAGGTCTTCCTGGTTTCCTCCCCCTGGGGTGTAGGGGGTGATAAGAATATACCCTTCGTATGTCCTGCGTGTCGTAAAAGGAGACTAAAAGGATCCCTGTAATGGGGCAGCGTGTTTGCCGTGCGTTGCGACCCGTGTCGGTGGAGAGTGGAATTCTGGTAATTGAGCGGGGATTTGGTTTGCGAGCCCCTTCTCAGCAACACATTACTTTGGCCCATGGTTCACCCAGACGGGAGGTCAGAGTGGACCACTCTGATCAATCGGCTTTGGTCGTTTTAGCTCTGTAGAAAGTACATTTTTCATTCCCAATGCTTTGTTGTTTTTATACTCAGCAAGTTTACCTTTGTGTCCTTGGTACTTTCTACAGAGTGGTGGTTTAGGTCAATCAGGTTACATAAGTATTTTTACTTTCTGACATGAGTATACCCTTCGTCGAGCCTCGAGGCCATGCACCGGATATCCGTGCTAGTCCTCCCCTTGGTAGGCAGGGTAGTAACCTGGGGGACGACGAGAGGTGAATCAAAAAAAACAATATTTATAGATTCCCACATCCCCTAAACCCCAATTACTAATAAACAGAAACGTCCGAATACAGAGGACGTTTCTAACTTATTTAACAACCCAAAGAAAAGTTAGAAGGCACTTTGCTTGCTCTCGCGAATGTCCAATATGGCAAAAAGAAAAAGAAAGAATTCCACAGGTAATGTCTGAGCGCAAAATATATTATTTCCTTTGCAGGCGCAGTAAAAGTATCTACCAGAAACATCTCTGTTCAGACAGATTTGACCTGACCGGATCATATTACAGGGGTATCGAGCTCCTCACAAACAAGTGCGGGCTCGATCAAGATTACAAAGTCTTTGTCAGACGAGGGTTCATCGTCCTTGCCTCCATTTGAAGATGTTGAGATCATTCCTAACACTTCGTACAAGAACGGCAAGGGGGTCTACCCCTTGGCTTTCCTGAAGCTGTCATCCTTGATTCCAGTTCTACTGGGTCAGGATCGCAGTCAAAGGGTAATTCTCCGGCAAAGAAAGACAAATTAGCAAAATTTCGAGAGGGACGGAAAAGGGTTCAAATGACCCTGTCTCTCTCTATAATAGATATGGGGGTGATCTGATGGACGATGTTATCGTATTGGATCAAAACGGTAAGTCGTCAAAAAAAAAAAATTCTGACAATGTTAAACTCCATTATTCAATTGAATTGTCGTGGTTTAAAACCAAATTTTAATGAAGTTCAACTTTTAATTCAAAAGTATAATCCCTTACCTGTTTGTTTAGAGGAAACATTTTTGAGGAATTTTGACACCTTGTCTTTTAGATGATAGATATGGGGATGATCTGATGGACGATGTTATCGTAGTGGATCCAAACGGTAAGTCGTCAAAAAATAAAAATTTCTGACAATGTTAAATTCCATTATTCAATTGGTGAGATCGAGAGCAGAAAGGGACGCTGTGGCAGGATGTAGATAAGTAGGCGAATCATCATTTAATAAAAACAAATTATTAATGTAATTGAAGTCCGCTATTTGTTTACCTCTGCTGTTATTATCTGGACTACCCCAGAGTGAATGGTCACCATTGAAATCTCCCGTAATAATAAACGGGTGAGGGAGTTGTGCAACAACGTCATCAAGATCTCTGGGATAAAGATGTAAACTTGATGGAAGATATACAGAGCACAGTGTTATAGGAATATGCAAAGTCACCCTAACTGCAACTTCCTGGAAAGGCCAGTTGAGAGTGATTTTACTCTCAGGAATGTCTCCATTAAGAATAATAGACCCCCCCCCCCCATGATCTCTACCATCACCAACTGTGTGATGATGGTAACCAACACATTGTCTAAAAGACAAGGTGTCACAATTCCTCAAAAAAGTTTCCTGTAAACAAACAGCTAAGGGATTATACTTTTGAATTAAAAGTTGAACTTCATTAAAATTTGGTTTTAAACCACGACAATTCAATTGAATAATGGAGTTTAACATTGTCAGAATTTTTTTTTTTTTTTGACGACTTACCGTTTTGATCCAATACGATAACATCATCCATCAGATCACCCCCATATCTATTATAGAGAGAGACAGGGTCTTTTGAACCCTTTTCCGTCCCTCTCGAAATTTTGCTAATTTGTCTTTCTTTGCCGGAGAATTACCCTTTGACTGCTATCCGGACCCAGTAGAACTGGAATCAAGGATGACAGCTTCAGGAGAAGGCCAAGGGGTTGACCCCTTGCCGTTCTGGTACGAAGTGTTAGGAATGATCTCAACATCTTCAGATGGAGGAAAGGACGATGAACCCTCGCCTGGCAAAGACTTTGTAATCTTGATCCGAGCCCTCACTTGTTTGTGAGGAGCTCGATACCCCTGTAATATGATCTGATGTTATAGACACTTTCCCTTTATCTGGCCAGGTCAAATCTGTCTGAACAGAGATGTTTCTGGTAGATATTTTTACTGCTCCTACAAAAGATTTCCCTTGGGGTGGAACAGGAAATAGCGCAGTAAGACCTTCTTGCTTTCGAGCATCATAATATATTTTACGCTCAGACATTACCTGTGGAATTCCTTTTTTTCTTTTTGCCATATTGGACATTCGCGAGAGTAAGCAAAGTGCTTACCCTTGCAATCGAGACAACACAATTCCGTCTGGCAGGTAGCGAGCAAAGTTATCAAGGCCCAAAGCATCAACATTAGCATACAATGCTCATCCTCGAACTATATCAAGGTATTCGACTAAGAAACATCTACATCGAGTTTCGATATTCTACCTCAGTAAGAAGATACGGACGGGCCGATTTTAATAGCCCCCTCCTTACAAGAGTGTGCATTATTACTGAGACATTGTGGATCTTAACAAAGACATAAATATGAATTTGGTGTCTATCGATCACGCATTCGAATTAATAGATGGAATACGTGTAATGGAGTTGAAATTGGATCAAGATGGAGTGCGCGTCGATAATATATATGGTAGACTAGACAGGAAGACCAAGATTTAATTCTATTTAATAACTTTACCACTTCACAGATGTCACAGAATGGAATTGATCTGGTTTTAAGACATTATAAAACAAAATACCCCATACTTGCTAACCTTTTTTTAATAAGCTGTATTTTCTATGTCAGGTCAACATGTTCCCTTTGTTGACGTGAATTTCTGCTCGGTCCACGAATCGGCACGCCTTACTGGTTAGTGTAGTGCTGAGCTCACATCGAGAGCCAGCGACGTTCTAGGAATAGTTTTAGTGTTCTAATCTCACTAATGTCGCCCAGTCCGAACCCAACCTCCTCAAGTGTGTAGAGTTTTCGGAAAACGTAAAGGGCCACTTTCTTACAAACGACTCTGTCATGATTCTCCTAATTATGCGTTAAGTGTTATCGCTATAGAAAACGAGAGGGTTGGACTTTAAATTTTAAAATAGCTACGCAATAGTCAGGTTATTGTTACAATACATTTAACGGTGCACTTTATTGGTAAATTAACAATTAAATCTTTTGAAACAAACATTTAATCGTATAGTGAATGCCCTGTCAGTATTCAAAGTACCGGTACCTAATTCAATGGTTTTTTTTTACTTAAACGGTAATATATTTGGTGTATTAATTATTTATACAATTTCAGACATCTGAAAGATTCTTATATATTCAGAAAGCGTCTCTGGTTTCAGGCTAGCGGTGTTTGCTTGACAATAGCACCCAAAGTATTTGTGGTGTAGATATGCGTAATATTTCCATAATCTACAGATCATATCAAAATATTTAGATGATTATTACATCAAAAGACAACTGTGGAAAATAAGCAAAAAGCAACACAAAATTCACCGGAAAGCAGCAATGTTAAATATTAGGAACAATTATATTAGCTTGACTAGAAAAGAATATCATGACAAATTAGATTAGAATTGTAAATGTTTTTATGAAGGGACAAACATCTGAAAAGGGGATATTCTACCACTTATAAATAATGGAGTTCCATATTTTAATCCGAAGGACAACACATTGTTTAACCAATTACACCTTGGCCACACAAATTCACCAAGCCCTGAGTCACCAAAAGAGATCGAAGATATGATTTCCATCGTTGATACTTCAAAAGAAACTGGCCCAAAGGACATCAGAGGAAAATTCCTAGATTACATCTCTTTCGAAAATTAATAAACCTTTTAAAATGTAATATCTTTAATCCTTCTCTTACTATGCGGTACGATTTACCCAATGCTACCCAAATACCACCAAATTATGTATAGGATATTAACCTACCCGAGGGTGCTATATTATATAACCCGCGGGCGCAGCCCAAGGGTGATATAAATATAGCAACTGAGGTATGATTGGTTAATATCTGACATATACAACGCCCACCCTTAAATTTAAATGGATTTTTCCATTAATATTCAACAATGATTGGATAACGGCTCGGTAGTTTCCGTCAAATAACGAAGATTACCGATTTAATCACGTGCAATTACGAGATGGTATTTTTGTAAACACAGCGCCATTTTGAAGAATTGAATTTCATACAAAAACAAAATTGAAAGTAATACGAAGTCAGACGAATAATCAATCCCTTTTAGCCATCATACTGACGATGGAATCGGCGTGAATGCAACTATCGATGAGGATCTATCCAAAGCCTAAAGAAAATTTGGATCAAAAGACATTCTTTCCCTATAATTCTGACAGTGAACTACGATTGAAGGCTTTTGCTTTGTTTTATAGACAGAAGGATTTGGCCGACTGTTTTATTTAAGTGCATGGACTGTACCCAAAAATAGTTTATAATGGAAATCTTGGGCGATAAATACTTTCAAGTCTAGGAGTGTGTGGACGGAAAGAAGATTCTGAAAGATATGGAAAACCGATTTAAATATGCTGATAAGTACGTCGTCTATTTCTGTCTTGAATGTTTCAAACTGTTCCATAATAATTTTTAATTGTCAAAATAATAAAAATTGATTTCTGTGTTTTTTGTATTATTTCGATCATCAGCGGTTGATATGAGTCGAATACATCGACCTGACATGACGTCATTAGCGGTTGATATGAAATATCAACCTGTCGTGACGTCATCAGCGGTTGATATGAAGAATATATCAACCTATTATCACGTCATGACAGGTTGTTATGAGATATAACTGCTATTCACATCAAAGAAAAAAACTACCACCAGTTGTATATCACCAAATACTACCTACAATACTTGAATTTTTCGAAAATGATCTTCACATGCGATAACCAATGTCTGGCTCTTCCATTCGTCTCCCTGTGTCACTCAAAAGCAAGCAAATAATGGCCCAGTACTACCAAATACTACCCAATATTATCAAATAATAACATAGTATCGTCAAAATATCAGCATGTTGGTATAATTACTGCAACGAATATTCGACAAACTGAAAAATTTGAAATGTTGGTACAGTAATCGCCCCTTACTACCCAATATTATCAAATAATAACATAGTATCGTCAAAATATCAGCATGTTGGTATAATTACTGCAACGAATATTCGATAAACTGAAAAATTTGAAATGTTGGTGCAGTAATCGCCCCTTACAATCGATAAATATATACTCAGCCAAATTAAAAACTTTGACACCAGGGATTTTTGGGACTAGATTCCTAATATTTGGTTTAAGGCAACTATTTTAGTGTTATGTTGTGCACAGATGACCTTTACATCAACAGAAAGCAAGAATACGTCTCGCCGAAAGTTCTTGACATTGATATCGTTCTGATGTCACAGTACCAGACTTGGAGAACAATCGGAATAAAGTGTTTAGTAACGTTTATGACCTACTCTAGCGTCTCGTACTGCTACCCAACGTCTTCTTGTGTATCTCACAGAACATTAGTAAACACTTCCCGAGGAAGACGTCACCACTGCTCAGCATGAGGACGTTAAAGGTCCTACAACGTCTGTGGTTGATTCACTTGCTGAAGAACACGTCGACCCAGTTCGTCCCAGATGTGTTCAATGGGATTAAGGTCGGTACTAAGCGACGGCCAATCCAGGACTTGGACACCAGCATTTCTGAAAAAAATTGATGTATGGGGTCGAGTATTGTCTTGTTAAAATGTTAGTCCAGGCTCATGTCTCTGCATCAAAGGAAGAAGGAGAGCAGGTTGCAAAATCCGATCCCTGTAGTGGCCAGAATTTAAGTTCTACTAGACAACAACGAGAGGAGAACGTGAATGTGCACAAAACGAACGTCAAACCATGACGCTGCCGCGACCAAATCGGTCAACTCATCTGACGCATACTTGAGCTTAACGTTCACCTCGTCTGCGGTACACTCGGAACCTGCCATCGGCAAATCTCAAAGTGAATCGAGAATCGTAACTAAATTTAAAGACAACCGAATTCAACTGTCTTTGAGTAAATCTTATGTCCCACACAAGTCAGTCACGTCGATAAAGAGGTGTCAATATTGGTCCATTATAGGGCCTCCGAGCTCGAGGACCAGTAGCCTGCAAGCGATTTCGAACAGTTTATGCAGTTACCCTTCCACCATACATCTCGCTACTTGTGGAGGTTTCAGTGACAAATCTGTTTGTAAGATGACGTAATCGTATTCCTTGATCATACCTAATACCTGACAAAGCCTTTTTTCTTGCTCCTTTCTCTATGACTGGTTCTCCTCTGATTTCGCTGATCTGGAATTTAGGGGGGACTGCAATTGGTGTGTTATTTAGCCACACTGCGACTTTTTTTTCGCAATTGTTGCCAAAACAATCGTCACCTTTGAACTAAACGCCAGGTTTTCTTCATTGAACGGTGATATCTTTATGCTTCTCTTTCGAGTTGCACCTGTGAAATTTCCCCGGGCACTCCAATAATTATATTGTTATAGTGACCATTTATTTTTGAGACTATATCACATAGTGAATTTTCAAATGTTTTGACAGTGTTAGTCAAAACATTATTGTCCCCCGCCGTGCACACTTTTGGGGCACAATAACTCTCTTTCTAATTGAGCTAGAATGTCCAAACTTGGACTAGATGGTTATTATGTCAATACCTTGATGGAGTTCGAAGATGAGCAGTTTCTGTATAGGGTAAGCAGAGATAAGCAACTTGATTGGTTGGTGCTTTGGAACACGATAACTGTAGTTATAATTAAGTAGGCGATATTAAACTTTGTGTATAGTTTCATTACATCATTACCTTGACTAAGTTAGAGTTAGACAATAGGCATTTTCTGCTCAGGGTAAGAAGAGTGATACGCAATTTGATTGGTTGATGCTTTGGACCACGACACCTATAGTTGTAATTAAGCGAGAGTGGTGGAACTAGATGTATAGTTTTATTACAGCATTACCATGACTAAGTTCGATAATGAGCATTTTCTGCTTAGGGTAAGCAGAGCGATAAGTAATTTGATTGGTCGAGACTTTCGAACACAATAACAGATAAATCAATCAGATTGGTTGATGCTTTGGGGCACGATGACTTTGGTTATAATAAAGTGAGAGCGATAAATATCTGAATATAGATTTATTATATTTTTACCTTTTTTAAGTTTGATGGTGAGACTTTTCTGCTAAGGCAAATGGTGGGTACGCAATTTGATTGTTCAAGAAATAAAATAAAAACCAAGTACGAACAATCCAAACCGTAAGACGAAATTCGAAATACTAAAAAACGTTATAGGCAAAATAGTATATTCAAGCAAAATAGTGTAATCAGCAAATGGACTGCTCCCCGTGTACAAAATAACGACAAACAGTGGTAACAGGTGTCCGGAAGAGTAAGCTTACCCTGCTGGCATGTCACATCCGCATCCAATCTATAAGCCGAAATCTTGGTAAAATAGCGTGATTGGCCAATAAACTATCAGTATGCAAAATGCACGTGATGAACAGTGTTAACAACGCAGTGGACTATGATTATCATTTCGAGCTAAAACCAAGCAGGGCTAATCAATTTCCTTGGTCGATGCTTTGGGCCAAGATAATCTTGATTATATCTAATAGAGAGTGATAAAATTTCTTGTATAGTTTGATTGCTCGATACTTTTGAAAACAATAAATGTGCAATTAATTAATTAATATGTGTCATCTTTTTATTTTGGGATTTCGGCGAGGACATCAGCCTCACTGTTGGCTCGTTCAAATCTAAAGCATTTTTTACCAGAGAGTCCTCTGTACGATTTTCATGGTCTTTTGATAGACCGATAACATATATTAAGTGATACAGATAGCTACATAAAGATGACACAGCTCGTCAACAAATTCACTGATCAGGAGACTGAAATCTGACACAATTCGTATGTAGAGAGAGCAATTTTTATGGCCTTCCAAAGGTTCATAAGTGCAAGGTAATCAACGAGATATATTTCTCAGCTAACAGTGATTAAACACAAGACCAACAAAAGCGGGGCCATCATGTTCAACACCGCCTTGGTAACTTTATTGACATCTTATTGAAACCATATTTGAGTCGCGTGAAAAGATATGTACATGACAAAATGGAGTTGGGGGCTTACACGACGTACTTTCGATTCCCCGCTTGTTCTTGACAAGGAGTAGGTTCGTCTGTCCAACCTCGTGGGATTTCTCATGACACTAAGTGCAAGCGGATTATTGAAATACAATTGAACAACCATACGTCAAATCAGAAATAATCTAGTTCGTGTCGAATGAGAGGTACCCCCCCCCCCCTTCTCAAAATAAACGAATGTGGTTTTGGTTTGATACACCAGATCGCTTATATTTGTATTTATTTTAAAATTAACCTACATTCATGTCAACTGTTTAGTCACTGCATATTTACTTAAACATACAATATGCAAGAGCTAAATCTCCGGGTCATTCTTTAGGCCTAAAATGTTATCTAGATAATTAATTAGATAAATTAAAATTAAATTATCCAGACCAAAATCAACTCTCGATGTCATCGCTAGTCTGCGATATTTACCGGATAAGAATCATATCTGCTGCTAAACGCTCGTTTATGATTAAATCAAAAAATGGATAATCGAGACTATGTTTTTTATCGTAGTGACTTTAGTAATGATGATCTATGCTAGGTTCATAATGGGTCAATTTGACTGCAATTTTCGGTAAATTCCCTTTACATTATCTAGTTTTTAACTATTATAGTAAGAACAGCCAGCTATTAAATATATTCTCACATAATATGTCTTTAATGGACGTTGTTTTATTCAGAAATAAAAGATTTGCACGTACAGATTAGTGGAATTGAGGCTTTACTTCAAAATTATATTATGTGTAATTTATTTTCAGGCCGCAAATGATAGTTTTGATGAAATGAGAAGTGTCGTCAAAAGAGATGTGAATTCACAAAGACAGAAGTGTCGATGTATCCCCGATATTAGTACTTAAGAAATTCCTTTTAGATAAATTACATTACTTTTTTAAACATCCAAATTTTCGGCAAATTATTGAATATTCGTTGCTGCTATTTGACGATATTATGTTGTTAATATTGAGTAGTATTTGGTAGTGTTAGATGAGGATTTGGTAGTATTGGGTTAGGATGTTCGCGACTACTTTGATTTTTTTTTTACCAATACTATTATATTTCATTAATTGTTAGTGCAGGATATTGTCATTTACACACATACATAATATATATTAAACAAGTACATGTGTTATTTGTCTATAGCAGTCTATAGTGTTATGTTCTCTCGTAATTATTTCTTTAAATACAAATCAATACGATAATTGTCCATACTTTTCTAGCCAGGGTAATTATGTTTAGATTTGGGGAAAAGGGTAACTCCTACCTCTTAAAATGATTTATATAATTAGTAAATAATTATTATTACCTAATGATAGATGTATTGTTATATATATATAGTGTCACCCATATGTACATATGTAATTTTATAATCAATATGATACTGTGTATTAGTCGCGTTTATATTCGTAGGATTTGCATTTTTGAATGCTATATTAACCGCCAGTAGAAATAAATGTCGCTGTGTACCGACCGTGGTCCCAATGGCTAGCCTACAGTGCAAATCCCAGCCATCTTAATGTATCTCTATACATCAGCCGTCTTAATGCATTTTAATATCTGTACACACCAGCCGTATTAATGCATCTTAAAGGACCCAAGTCCGTAACTCAAAATCCTCCCAAATCGTCGACATCGAAAACAAGAATTATTGGTCAATTTAAATCAACATTGATGATGTAAACTTAACGGGAAAAGATGAGCTTCTGATATCCGATATTTAAGATAAAATATTTTTTTTAACATTGGTACACGACTCGTGTATCATAATGTGTTTCAGCCCCAGTTGTAATAAGAGACTCGAAGGACGAGGTTTAGACATATGACATCAACCCAGACGGCACATGTAGCCTGGAATAACCAGACGCTAAAAATGTGCACTAGATTGAGACTACAGGGCTCATTTCGTCGAACATAACTGATTTGAAATTAGAGTAAAAACGGAAACCATTGAATGTAAATCAGTTTATATACATTCATATTACAGTATTATATGCGTTGCGACCCACTTTTATCAATTTCTAGCTCCCATATGTTAGCGATTTAGCTCCTTGAATGTATCTGTATACATTCCAGTCATCCTAATATGTCTGTATACATCAGCCGTCTTAATGCATCTGTATACATTCCAGCCATTTAATGTATCTGGCCGGAATACGCACTGCAGGTTAGATTAGCCATATTGCCATATTGGGACTGTATACATTAAGATAACTGGATTTTATATTGTAGGCTAGCCGTTGGGACTAAGGTCGATAAACAGTGATTATATCTCTGATATTGGTAAGCAACGTTCCGAAGTCATAGAACCTCGTCGCACGAAATAGGCCCCTACCCTTTCTGTTTCAGAGAGTACGGCGATCTAGGATTGCCAGAAAAGACAGGTGTCACATTTAAGACAAATTGGCAGATTCATGTATTGAGTTACATAATGGTTTGAAAACTGAATGAGTCTTGTCTTATTCCTACGGTGAAGCTTATCTTAATTTTAGCAAAACGTCGTTAAATGACCACAGTTTAACTGGTTCGTACACACCCTTCCGAAGTTCCGTTTCCCGGTGGCTCGTGATCAGCCAGGAATTAATCATTGGTAGCAGAGAAACCAAGCTCCACATTCCCCAAACGTGGTTATTCCTTCGTGGTATCTTTTTTTCATCCTGTCCTGTGTCCTGTCTTTGCCCTCCTTCTACCCCCTCTCATTTCTTTTTCTTTTCTTTTTGTTTCTATTAGTCCTCTAGTAGTCACATTTGTATCCGATTTTAAACATCACCGTTAAACTTTAATGGAATTACCCGACAAAATGACCGCGTCTTGTACACCAATAGAAATTTAGTATGTAATTACAACTTTTTGTCCGTTTTTGACGAACACTTAAGTATGTTTATAACCGTATTTTCTATCCATCTAAGCCTATATCCTTATTAAATTGGCTCAACATAAAAAGTTTTCCTTTAGGATAAGCTGTAGTTCAAAAAAAGATGCCGTGTGGGACTATTCCACGTTTCACGCTGCCATCGTTTTCAGATTGTATCATGCCCATTCGTGAGAAAGATAGTTTATTGAGACATGCATGGACAATTATAATCCCAGTATCTTCCTTAACGTTCATTAAATTAAACTGAATGGTTTTTGTTATAGGAATGACATGACATAATGTCTCTCTACCACCTGTTGTATAAATTATTCATGTATAAGCTATAGTTCCTCCATGATGGGGGGGGGGTAGCACTGTGTGCTACTGTCATTGAGCCAACTGGTGTGGTTTCGATTCCCTGGTTGTGCGTGACAATGAGTATGGTCGCTTGTCCAATCTTGTGGGGTTTCTCCGGGTCCTCCAGTTTCCTTCCACTGCTAAAGTCCTCTACGCGCAGGCGAATGATTGAAAAAAAAATTGAACCATAATGTTAGTTCCGAAATGACCTAGTTTGTGTCGAGTGGACATTAAACTCTCTCTCTCTCTCTTTCTCCCCCTCTCTCTCTCTCACTCGGTAATATATCTTTTTTTAACATTTCAATTATCCTTAATTGTGCTAATTATTTATGAAATCGCCAAATATCTGTACACTTACTAGTTCTGTTATGAACAAAGGATTTACAGATCTTAGAAAGTCCATGCTTGAATTGTCAAATAATGGCTGCCCACGTTAACAAAGAATCGTCATAATAAAATTACGATGTGGAAGGGTTTAATATTTTCTTTTATTTACCACACGAACATTTTATAATTGAGTAACAGCTTTAAAATCAATCCGATAAGGACTAGTCAAACCCATTTTAAAAAAATGATTTAAAAAAATACGGTTTGAAGCTTCCAGATATAATAGATTATGGTGTTTAGCTATCTCAGATAATAGTATGATAACTAAAATAAAGTAAACAAATACAAGATAGAAAGTTATTAGGTGTAAGAGGCTTTTGGTTAATAGGTTTCAGATCCGGTGCTTATCTCTGTAATATGAATTACTTAAAAATGACATTTACCTAACACAAATCTGTTAATTTTAGATCTTACATTGATACTCTAGTGCTTCGAGAGTCGATATTGGGGTGAGATTGTGAAGGTGGGAAATAGGTGGGGTAATGAAATAAATCTGTTAATTTGATTCAGCCCTACATTATCCCCGAATAATCCAAGGATTGGATTCGTCCTATTGATATCTGTTGATTGACTGACGTAACAAGAGGCAGGTTTTTGAATCGCATTCGCCAAATAATATTGACTCGGAGTCAAGATGTAGTCTCATTTCATTGGTCTAAAATATACCTTTTTTCAAAGAATCTTTATATGGTTTAGATATGCAACACGGCTTGTTCAACATCCTACACTCAAAATAAATTATAACTGAAGCGAACGTGGTCTGACACGCGAAACTCTCTGATCGCACTATCACAAGATTTTTTATAAATCATTTTTTTCTGAAACCGCAAGTTAGATGATATAATATAGTGTATATGCCACCCTGAACGGCAATGAGTAAAAATATATTTCCATCAAACCTAAATGTTCAAGATGTAGCTACATCGACACTAAAGACAATACAGTCTACCATCGGTCCTAAAGGACAATAAAATATACCACCATTGACCGTCAAGGGAAAAAAATATGGTACAATGGATACAAAAGGATACTAAAATTTAAAATCGAAATAAGATAGATGGAGATTTAAGGGGGAGGGGGCTTATGTTGACCTTGCAACTGAATGCAACTGGCGTTTCTGCAACTGGGAGCAACTGAAAGCAACTGAAAAAAGTCGACCTGAGCGCCTCTTACAACTAGTTGCAGTCGAAATTAGCGTTGTTGCAACTGGCGTCAACTTTTTTCATGGAAATAGCGTCACGTGATACGATAAATCGGCCACGTGGCCGTGTAAATAGGCAAAATGGAAGCGAACGACGTCGATGATATCGATGATACCATTATGTAGTAGTATGAACTTATTAAATGATGATATGCACTAGGCTAATACTCGCTTCGTTTTTTACGAGCGATTCTCCATGCTGTTGATCACGTGATACAAATCAGTCACGTGTATTGTGTAATTGGTACAAATTCTGCGTCGACATAAGCGCTCGAATTTTAGTTGCCTTCAGTTGCATATTTGATCGACATGAGCACACTTGCAACTAGTTGCTCTCAGTTGCTTCCAGTTGCAAAGTCGACATAAACCTCGCTTTATGTATGGCATGATGAGCCGTTTTTTGCCATAATGAAGTATGCAACATTATGTTATACGGGCACTGACCATTTCCCCTACTCTTTATAATAATAATAATGATATAATAAGTTTATAAAATATTACTGCTCCGCGGCGCTATTACATTTTGTAAAAAATTTTATGCAGAATAAATAAAAATGAAAAAAACATAATTATAATCATGGATATTAAAGAAATATGAAGTCGTTATAATGACAACACAAGGGTTATATAAAACTTAGCTAAAAAGTTCAGTTATTAAAAGTCATCACAATAGCTACATAAAACTTCAATTTTTAAAAGTCATCAAAATCACTACATGCAACTGTGCTTATGTTTTTAACATTTTTTAAAAAGTTAACAGGGATTGCGAGTTTTTTTATGTGTTCGCGTAGAGAATTCTATAAACATTGGTGCAGCAAAAGAAAAAGATCCGTGGCCGTAGCGTAGGACGGTTTAGTTTTTTGTTGTAACAGTAAATTGTTATTCTGGGATCGTTGAGTTCTAGTGAGTGTGTATCGATGAAGGAGCGATTGGAGATAATGTGGAGAGTCTTCAGAATTGAGAGCCAGGCACGTTAAGGAGAGGATTTTAAATTTGATGCGCGATTCAATAGGGAACCTGTGTAAATTCTTTAATACTGGAGTGATGATCACGTTGTTTGATTCTTGTTCCAATACGGGCTGTCTTATATTGGATCTTCTGCAGCTGATTTATTTGATGAGGAAAGAATATTGCAGTAACCATAAAATTCAAGCTTTGGACTGATCCTTTACGGGAACTTCAACATGTGAAGGATGGGGCGCGGTTTTCATACCATTCGGACGACTAGACATCATTTTCCTGGTCAAACCAACATCTCTGGCCAATGAGAAAAAAGCTTTTATATCAAGATATTCTTTGGGGACTTTGCACCCAATATTGTTATATTCTAGTCTCCCAGTAACATCTCTCGTCTAACTTAGTCTAAGTTTAAAGGAAACACGTTTGATGAAATTTACGACCTTGGGACCTATCATTTTATATTGAACAGTTGACAGTTCACATGGAAGTGAAATTAATTAACTTTAACAGAAAGTATATTCAACTAGGATTATCATTAATCAAAAAACACTAATAATAATAATAATAATATTTATTGTTTATAGACCGTTACACAAATGTCTCAACAGTCTGTACAAAGTTATAAGAACAAAAAATTTCAATGGTAACTAAATAAAAACATAATATCATGAAAAACATGAAAATAATAACATTAAATATAAATATAAATAAAAAATAGTTTTCAGGGGCAAAAATGCTGTCGAAAGATATGGGTTTTCAGGTTTGATTTGAACAGAGAGGGTTTTGTGATAGCTATCAGATCTAGTGGAAGACTGTTCCAGAGTTTAGGCGCTGCCACACTTAGGGCACGGTCACCGTGTTGTATGGACGTTTTCTTCCCATGATCTTTGAAAGAGAAGGGCAATAGCTTCACCTCAGTGCTACTCCTAGTACAACATGCCGGTTGCCAAACGTTTATAATATCGGTGAGGTAGTCAGGCGCTGATTCACTATGGCAGATAATTTTGAAAATAATGCAGATAATTTTAAAAATAATTCGCTGCTTGACTGGAAGCCAGTGTAGCTCTTTTAAACACGTGGAACTTTTATCCCCTTAATTTAAATGCCTATCTCTCCATTTGATGCCCGTGAGATAATTGACATTACAGTATGATACAATTAAAATAATAATAACTATAAGACCCCCTTGCCCCCACAAATATTGTTTTAGAATATTACCTGTCTGACCTGACTTTTATCTCTCAATTTAAATGCCCATTGAACAATTTGATGACCGTGAGATAATTGACATTACAGTACAATTAAAAAAATAATAACTATAAGACCCCCTTGCCCCGCAAGTATGGTTTCAGAATATTACCTGTCCTAAAAATTGGTTCGAATCAATCTGTAAACTACAAAATATTGCGCGGATATTCGGAACTAAAAATCTGATTGAATATGGTGGTAGTTTACTGCTCGCAATGTCTAGTGAATATTGATTTTCTTGTCTTGTTTATAATTAGGTATGGTGCGGTCTTCCTGCACTTTTATAAGGTTCTATATAAGATGGATTGGTGAATTAATAATTGGTTGATTAATTATGTCCTACTATGATGTGTGTAAGGTATTTTTTTTGCATAACTAAAAGCCATTTTTTCTACTGAAGCTTTTTTCTTTAATTTTTGATTCCCTACAAGTAATAAAATATGAAAAGTAAACGCGTTTAATAACGAGATTTCACAAAAGAAAATTAAAATTGTCACATGATCTGTTAGTAATCAGACATTATCTGCTCAAAATTCAAGGCATGTTATTAAAAACTGATTTGTTTCTTCTTTTGCTAGATGTGTATTGGAATAAAAAATAAGTAATTGAAAGTATTCCTCGGAATAACTGAATTATTAAACAGACAATATGGAGCCGGTTATAAGTAGCCGTGTGTGATTTAGATGAACAACGGTATTAAAGATAATGTCAAGGGTAGTTGGAATTATGCGTGATTGCATTTTTCGGTACATATTTCTGACGTCTTTATTCAAAAAATGTACTCGGATTGAGTATGTAAGATTTCATGAAATCAACGCTAGATAATTCCCTTGCTTGGATTGAATCGGAATAATAACAATCCTATCAATTAGAATTCGCCAAACATAAATATGGTGGATTCATTGGTCACAAAGGGAGCAACATAGATCGATAGAATTTTTTTTTGTCTGCGATATCACTTATGTGGAACCAGACGTTAAACAACAAACACACACATACACACGATAGAATTTAGTTCTTCAAATTAATGTAAATTAATATGACATGGAACTGAATCATTTTGACACTTATATTATTTTTAGGGCTTCAACTTTTAAAATATTGCAAGGAATTTATGTGTCACTCAGATCATGCCCGAGGTCTTTAAGCTTTCTTAACGAGGAATTTTTAACTTGATTGCGTAAAAAATTCACAATTTACAATTAAGAATATTTTACTCCATAACCACATCTTTACATTAAAATACAACTGAATCTGTCTTTAAAGGACCTAAGTCGACATCTAAAACACAAACTTAAATTATTGGTCAATCTAAATCAACATTGATGATGTAAACTTACCGGGAAAAGATGAGCTTCTGATATTTTATATTTAAGATAAAATATATATTTTTTACATTGGTACACGAATCGTGTACCATAATGCGCTTTAGCCCCAGTTGTATTGAGAGACTCGAGGGACGAGGCTAGACACATTGTACCAAGTCAAACGGAGTTATGTAGACTGAAATAACTTGACGCTAGATGTTTGCACATGATGACATTGCTGGCTTTCTTCGCCAAACATAACTGATTTGAAATTGGAGGAAAACAGAAACCATTGAATGTAAATCAGTTTATATACATTTATATTACAGTATTATATGCGTTGCGATTTAGCGATTTTGCTCCTTTAAAAAAAATGTTAATCCCGTTCACTTTATGTTTTTATATCATTTTACATTAGCACCATAAAAACATGTCCTACGCATCAGTTGTTTGTAAAATGTTGAGATATTATATAAAAAAATCAATAGCAAAGCGGGGGGGGGGGGTTTGCACGTGCGCGCTGTATCTCAAAGCCTGTCAGTAAGTGAAATTTCGTGGTTTCGAATCCCTGGTTGTATGTGACAAGTAGTAGGGTCGCCTACTTGCCTGTCCAACCTCGACGGTTTTCTCCGGGTCATCCCACTGCTAAAGACCCCTACGCGCAAGCCAATAAAATTAAACCATATGTTAAACCCCAATTCACTCTCTCTCAATAGCAAAGTCATAAATTCTTTTTTCACATTATCGCCAATCAAGCCATACAAATATTATGACATTAAAGGGGCCAAGTCTCTAACTCAATATTTTCCATAATATTCGATATAAAAAACGAATTAATATTGATGTTGTTATCATGCAGTGAAATTCTAGGATCCGAATATTCAAGACATAATTAAAATTTTATAATCAGTACACCAGTCGTGTGCTTTGTGGTTTCGAGTGACATTTTGTAATAAACTAATAAAATCATATCCTACAACATAATGTGGAAATAATTATAGTAAAGACTGATTCACAAACGACGAATAATAATTTTAAAAACGTGTAGAATGCACTAAGCTGGCGTAAACGACTGCTGTTCAATTTTAACGGTTCACATATTTCACCGAGCATAATTGATCAGAAATTTCAATATTTTTTTCAAAAATTGAAAAAAAATCACTTTGCATATATTTATATTTTAATATGTGCTCTAAGAACCATTTTTGTTTATTGAAAGGTTAATTTGTTTGAGAGAAATACGCCCTTGAAACGTATTTTGATACTTTCGCTGCTGTTAGAAAACTAGCATGGTAGGGAGACTCCCTTGTATAAGGTTTCATTTATTACTACATTTGTAATGATTCTACGTCTATTCTGATTGGTGACAACCCCCTCAAATACATTTAAGTAACTGAAGAATGCTGTATTGATCATTGTAGTATTTCTTCGATAAACTGAACCAATCAGTTGCGATCATTAAAATTGGTCATTGCATAGCTTGACCTTTTGTACCATTAATTATGAATGAACTGGGGTTTAACTTCCTACCTGTTTACGCCAACCATTTGAAGGAAGACGCGCTAATTCCATGCAGTTCTTGGACAACCAACGGTTACACGGAACACATATTTTTTATGTGTCATACGGGTTGCAGCGTTGGCACTTAGCCACTACGGTTCCGTACTATTTGGAAATACTATTCTTGGTAGCTTAAACGGACACAGTTTACCAATACATTCCCACTTTGTTATATGTACGAAACAAGCTCGTGTCTAAATTTAGTTTAATTCTTCGATTTCCCCTGTTTCAGATAGTTTTTTTTTAATGAGGAAATGTTTTGAAGGTTTTGAATATTTAGCCAGTTTTGATGGAAAAGAGGATATTTGTGCGGAAAACTAACATGTTAAAATGGCTCCAAAAGACGTCTCAAATAGAACCAGAAGTAAAGAACTGATCTAAGTCTACTTTCACTTTTCCTATCTGCAGAATCTCATCTGCAGAATCTCATAACTATAATACTCGGGGGAGATGATTGACAATTGTCACTTTTTTATGCCTTGTGAACGAATTAGCTCAACAATTTTTTTGGAAAGGCTTACAACAAAAACGTCAACTTCCTATACATATCGGGATTCAACAAATTCCCTTTAAATGAAATGATTTAGGGGCTATCGTCCTTAAGTTCTGCACTGACTGGGCTGATATTGATTCGCATACACCATAAAACGTCTATGATAGAAATTTTGCTAGGACAGCGGAATTTCGACCTATTCTTATTTCGATTCCACCAGCCAAAAGCTATTACTATTAGTACACGGGACTACGGTTTTACGTCCCATCTGAACGACTATATGTTTCTTGCCTTCCCTCGTAAATGATTTGACATTAAATTACAAGTACTTAGAAATCCATTAACTATTATTGATTGAACTGTTAACTGTAAGTATATGATTTGTAAAATCAATCTATTATTATTTTGTTTAGCTAAAAGCAATTAGAAAAAAAACCAACATCGTTTAACGAAATTCAAATATTGCTCCAGTCCACAATAGAGTAAAACGTAGTTGACGTTTCAAATGTCATAGATACGAAACGTCGATGACTATATGCGACTAGAACTCTTACGAAGGGAGAGGATGTTCCACCTATCCACTCCTCTCACGACAGCAAATGTTAACATCCTATTTTAAAATTTCATTTTATATACAATAACTTTTCGTCGATCCTGCATATGCAAAAAATATTAATTAAATCAGCCTGCTAAATGTGTAATGTATTGGACGTTAAAATTTGAATAAATAACAACTACATCAATGACGGCAAGAGGGAGAAAGAGAGAAATGGGGTTTAGCGTCCACTCAACACAACTTGGTCGTTTCGGGACTAACATATGGTTTAATTTTATTTCAATAATTCGCATGCGCGTAGAGGTCTTTAGAAGTGGGAGGAAACCGGAGTGTCCGGAGGAAACCCACGAGGTTGAGAAGGCGCCCCCATCTCCATGCCACATACGCTCACACCAGGGCTAGAAACCACAGCCGCAAACCAGAGGTGGCCGGCCCCATGACAAGATATAGAAAGGGTGTGCAATAATTGAATAAAGTTGGTTTTATTAACCCCAATTTTTTTAACACCAAGCTAGTTAAAGCTGAACGGGACCCTCGAGAGAGAATTTTGAAAATTTAACAGCCGCAAACGCGCTTTCCAGCTTTTTCAGCACTTGAATACAGCAACTTCAATGTGGTCCAAATTAGCCTACCTTTGATGGCTAACCTGAATCCCAAACAAACAATCAATCGTCTCGGGGTCTGGGGGCCTCCCTTCCCGGAGAAAAGTTTTGAAAATTCAACTACCGTAAATGCGTTTTTCTGCTTCACTAGCCCGTTAGTTAAGCAACACCAAAGTCGGACGTAATGCAATACAGACAAATTTCAAGAGAATATAGCGAAAACTTTTTTTAAAATGAAAGCGAAAACGGATAACAGGCTAATGCAAGGCGAGCGAGTGACCAAGTTGGTAATTCATTAATCTCAACCCAACCATGTTCTGTCAAACTAACTGATATTTTGCATTTTTCACCAGATCAATATAATTGTTATATTTCTAAATATATGTCTAATAATTGTAAAACCTGTCCTATTTTGAATAGTAATAATTCTTTTACAAGTTCTTTAACTAATAAAATATATTTTACCCCAGGGTTTGAGAAACTAAGTTGTAAAACATCCAATATTATCTACGGTATAGAATGTACACTCTGCGGACTTGTTTATGTTGGCGAAACTAAAGGACCTTTACATTTACGTATTAATGGTCATCGTCATAATATAAATAAGGGTAGTAACCAGATTCTTTATAGACATTTTAACCAACCCGACCACTCTATACTATCAATGAGGGTGTCTATATTAGAGAAAATTTACCACCATACCAACAGCCCTACTTTGAGAACTCCATTTCGCAGAGACCGAGAGGAATATTGGATACGTACGTTAGGTACTGCCACCCCTTATGGATGCAATGACAATGTAGCTAGTATTGGAAATCTGTCTAGCCCGGCGTGTAGCAATGTTAATGTCATGACGTTATTCCCCAAGTTTCGTCGTCGAAAACGCAGTCATGGACATCGTCGCTACACACCACCCAAGCTCAGAACTATTTCACTTGATGCCCTTTTGGAAATTATCCAAGAACCACTAGGGCCACACCATATCCGTACTAAATTATATTCGATTCCACTTACTATTTTGAAATTGCTTAAATCTGAATGTTTGGATACAAATTGTACTGATCCTGCATCCACTGAATACAGGGTTGTATCCATTGTTCTTGACATTGCTCACCGTCGTTTGGACATTGCGACTGAACCCGATGCATCTAACACCACCAACAGCTCTTTTCTAAAACTGAAATTTGCTAATAAAGGCATTGATGCTATCGGGTTAAGCCAAATATTACAACATAAGCATGTCACAGCACACATCCCTCCTTATTTCAAAACTGTTACTGTTCCTCGGATTTCTTATACTAAACCCATTGCATCCAAAATATTTAATTACAGAAACGCATTATCTAACATCAATGCAAAGGAATTATATGATAACCCTCTACCCTGTTCTTGCTCTACGTCGTCATTCATTTACCAACCAGCTGGACACGTAGTCACTGGTGATTTAAATATAGTCCAGTTACGTGAGATTTTGTCCAAAGGACCAAAATACCGGGAACCGCAACCATTTTCATGGGATCAAAATTTCAAACTTATTATGGATGCCGTAGAGGACTACGATAGATCATGGGCCAAGAGGGAAGATGTTATCTCTGATACTCTCTCAGATTGGACTAAGTCTATTAGTCGTTTACTTAAACGCAGAATTTATATGCAACGTTTGTTAGTTGACACTAGGCCTAAATCTATTTTCAATGATGTTAGCATTGTTGAAAATCTCAACGCCTTACATAACAAGTATGTCATTGTGCCAGCTGACAAAGCATCCAATAACCTAGTGTTTATATGTAAACGGTATTATTATGACTGCCTGTTCAAAGAACTAAATTTCGGGAAACCAATTGACAGTGCTACGTATAAACGCTCTACTCTAAGTAAGGATGAAATTATATCCAATCACAGATCTGTACTAACTTCATTTGGTACGCCATGTGGCGATACCTATACAGATCTGCCGCTGCTATATTGGTCACCTAAACTACATAAAAATCCCTACAAGCAACGTTTTATAGCAGGTTCATCCCGTTGTTCCACTAAACCACTTTCAAAAGTATTGACATCTATACTAACGGCAGTGAAAGAGGGTATTCAAAAATACTGCGACAAAATATACTCTCGTAGTGGTATCAATCAAATGTGGATATTGAAAAATTCCAAAGAATTACTCGATGGTTTGCAATCTAGATCACTTGCTTCAGTCTCATCTATACAAACTTTTGACTTTTCTACCTTGTACACTAAAATTCCCCATAGCAAATTAAAAACCCGGTTGAAAGACATTATTCACAGTGTCTTTTCAACTAAATCGGGAAATGTAAGATATCAATATTTAGTTGTTAATTACAATTCTACATATTTTGTTAAGAACCATAGTGAATCCAAAAATAAGTTCACGGCCATCAAGATAATTCAGATGTTGGATTTTTTAATAGATAATATCTTTGTTGAATTTGGAGGGGAAATTTATCAGCAAGTGGTAAGTATCCCAATGGGTACCAACTGTGCACCTTTGCTTGCTGATTTGTTTCTCTATTCATACGAGGCCGAGTACATGCAGGTACTCGTAAAATCCAACAAACGATTGGTTAGACATTTTAATTTCACTTATCGATATATCGATGATGTTCTATCACTGAATAATTCAAAATTCAGTGATTATATAGAATTCATATATCCTGATGAGCTCGAAATTAAAAACACTACTGACAGTGACAATTACGCTTCCTACTTGGATCTGCGTCTCGATTTTGACAATTGCCATAAACTTAGTGTTAGACTGTACGATAAACGTGATAACTTTGACTTTCCTATTGTTAACTTTCAATTTATTAGTAGTAACATTCCAATATCACCAGCTTATGGAGTGTTTGTGTCTCAGCTAATTCGTTACGCGAGAGCTTGTTCGTTCTATTCTGATTTTTTAAGTAGATCGAAGCATTTGTCATCTAAGCTTCAACTACAGGGATACTTACGAACTAAGCTTATTAAAACCTTTAAAAAGTTTTATGGCCGTCATATTGATTTGATTGGTAAATATGACATGTCTCTTTCGACTTTAATATTTGACATATTTCATTGACGGATATACTATATCCCTGATAATATAGGTCTACTACGTTGTTAACACTGTTCATCACGTGTATTTTGCATACCTATAGTTCATTGGCCAATCACGCTATTTTACCGAGATTTCGCTTAATAGATTGGATGCAGCTATGGCGGGTGTGGCATGCCAGCAGGTTAAGCTTACTCTTCCGGACACCTGTTACCACTGTTTGCCGTGTATTTTGTACACGGTGAACAGTCCATATGCTGATTACACTATTTTGCCATATTACACTATTTTGCCTATACCGTTTTTTAGGACTTCGAATTTTGTCTGATGGTTTGGATTGTTCGTACTTGGTTTTATTTTATGTATCACACTAAAGCTCATCTCGAGCGATATAGTGTGACTGACCATGTAGGCCTTTTCCCCTTATAGTGAACGGCCGACACAACTGAATTAGGTTTGTCGGAAGCGTTGTCCAGTGAATTAAATAATGTAAAGCATCACATTTAATAACGTCGTCAAAAAGTTTATGGGTCCTATTTTTTCTTGTGCCCTAGGCAGCTGCCTACACTTTCTAGGAGGTAATCCGCCTCTGCTGTTGCAGCTGCATTCACAAATAATAATCGATTCCCGAAAAATGGCACACAAAGTAGCTGGTCCCAAACAAAATGTTTTAATATTCAATTAAAAGAAACGTAAAATTAGATTTCGCCCACTTTATTATGCCAATTATTCAATTAAAAAAACCCGCAAAATTGACGGTTCATCAATAAAATATCTACGGACTTTAGATTTCTTCAATCAAAATTGACATCAATTATATCGAGCTTTAATATCGCATACACACGCTCAATATAATTGTCAATATCAAATATTGACAATATTATTGACAATTATATTGAGCGTGTGTGGGCCGCTTTAGTCTCGCTAGCCATTCATTCGACCAACACTAATGAGTATCTATTTACTTCGGTCGATTTTGTTGCCAGTTAGTGATACCCAGAGAGTTTTTTTCTTGGAGGCTTACAGCGAATCAGTATTGGATATCTTTTTTTCATGTATATACAAAACACACCCCACTTTATTGAAAATAACTACGCTATAGAGTATAATTTCGGGTTGTTTTTTTTTTGCCTTGGGTAAAGAAGAATTTAAAAACATGAATAATACTTCGTCTTTTCAATTAGAACCCTGAAATTTAATTAAACACTGTTATAGAGAAACATTTAGGTAAATAGATCACGTCTCGGTGAACAACAGTAGGCCATACTATAACTTGTATCATATAACAAGCTTGAGTATATAAAAAAATAGAGGTAATTGTTCTGCGGATGATTCGTGCTGGCCCTCGGCTACCTGTAACCATTTTTTAGTTAGACAGAAGAGCACATTTGCAAAAAATGTCAGTAGTCGCGGATATGCTAACATAGCAAATAAGCAACATAGTACAACAGATATAAAGGTAGTTGTATACACTGTAAAAAAAAAAATCAATTTTTTATGTGGCCAATTCCGTAGTTTAATACCTTTTTTCTGTTAATCGATGTCTTTTTTTAGAGAAAGTGTGATTTATTTCTTTAAAATACGTGTTTGAACAGTCCATAAACTATTTTGCCTGGCTATCTAAATAGTTATCTGGAAATATTGTATGCCTTTTTTAAAAAAACCAAACTTTTTAAGCATTATTTGTGTTCATTTAAATTATTAATTATTAAGTATTCTTAACCAGCTTTACATAAAATAAAACCAAACACGAACAATCCAAACAACTAGACAAAAACCCGAAGTCAAAAAACAGTGCAATCAGCACATGGACGAAATGCTGGTATAACAGCGCGACCGACCAATGGACCACCGGTACGTGAAATGCACGCGACGGACAGTCAGCGATGCAGAAGACAGGCACCACAGGGGGGGCGTACACGCGCTAATTAAACACATCCAGAACACTATGGAAGACCAAATGGGACAATATTCACTATTCTTGTTTCTACATTCCAGTTTGAACATTTTAGACACGAACGCAACATTCAAAACTAATAATTCTTGTTTCTACATTCTTATGTCAACATTTCATCCACAAAAAATGACTTTATGTTTCATTTTCGGCGTTTTATCGGTAACTTTAATTATCATTAAATATTAAAATTAAAAAATAATTTCTTAATTCTACACGACAAAGAAATCAATTTATTGGTTTCTGAAAGTATCTAAAACCAAAATCTGGAATTTGAACTCTTATGAAAATATTTTCTACGTTTTAAAAAGTCTTGAAGTTAAAATGTTCAAACAAGAATCATGAATATTGTCCCATTTGGTCTTCATCAACATTATTACACCAGAGGGCGTTAAACCGAACACAATTTGGCGACCTATTCAGCTAGCGACCCATTCGACCGAACCAGCTGCATGGTACCTGGATCGTTTGCCCTGGCTCTTATATTAATTAAGTTGGGGCTATGGGGCACCGCCACAGGCACGGAGCGGGGGGGGGGGGGTGCCCCTCCTACAAAATCAGCCGCCCCATAAGTATGGCGCCCGTGAAAAAATCGACCAGATAAAATAAATATAAAGCCACTGGGCGCTCAATAACTTGGTAACCCAATACTCCATCCCGCACTTTTAAAATGCTACACACGGCCCTGCGTGAGTGTGGTGACAGCAGACCGACAAGCATCACAATAGTTATATACAAAGCACGCAGAGGCGTAACTACCGGGGGGGGGGGGGGTATTTTGCATTCAGTCGGTAAATTTTTGTGTTTGTCGGTAAATTGAAACTGTCAGTCGGTAAATTTAAAAAGTTATATAGCAAATGTTTTTATCATGATTTACCGACCAGATTCTTCGGTATTACACTGTTTCGTTACAGAAATTTCGAAACCGTCAGTCGGTAAATTTCAAGAGTTATATAGCAAATATTTATATCATGATTTACCGACCAGATTCTTCGGTATTACAGTGTTCTATAATTCTATTACAGGAATTTCGAAACCGTCAGTCGGAAAATTTCAAGAGTTATATAGCAAATATTTGTATCATGATTTACCGACCAGATTCTTCGGTATTACACTGTTTCGTTACAGAAATTTCGAAACCGTAAGTCGGTAAATTTCAAGAGTTATATAGCAAATATTTGTATCATGATTTACCGAGCAGATTCTTCGGTATTACACTTTCGTTACAGAAATTTCGAAACCGTCAGTCGGTAAATTTCAAGACCAGATTCTTCGGTATTACACTGTTTCTTTCATTACCGAACTTTCGAATGTCTAAATACACCAAAACACCCCTGTATGGAACTGCTCTTAATTCTAAATAAATCTTATATGAACTAGAATCCTTGAAAGCAGTCGCGGATCCACGGGGGGGGGGGGGGCTGAGGCGGCAAGCTGTAAAAAAAAATTGTATTGACAAAAAACACTTAAAATAGGGTGGGAGTTGTGTTTAATATTTGAAGATCAGATGCCAGAAAATCGCATATATGGAGTCTTATCTTAAAAAAATTCTGGGGGAGGACCCCCAGACCCCTCGCAGCTGCTTTGCACCTGCGACGCTCATAATTCGAGCTTCGCCCTGAAAGTACGCCCCCTTTCGTAATTTCCTGGATCCGCCCCTGGAAAGTGTAGTCATTATATCTAACCCGTTTTTAAAAAGCTATGTAAAATAGCACATTTTTCTATTGATCGACCCGTCGGTAAAATCGGCATTTGAATACCCCCCCCCCCCAGAAATTTATCCCTAGTTACGGCACTGAAAGCACGTATGGTATCAAGACAAGAGGATCAGGAGTTGATGCTGCTGGGCAGGCCTCGGTGGGCCATGCTACGAGCCCACTGGTCGTCTACCAATTTGAGCAGTCCTAACAAATCCGATGTAGCGCGATAGGGAGTGTGTAAACACTGTTTTGACATATTTTACATGGTTAAACTAACAACATCAGTTTCCAAGTCACTGAGCGCCCAGTGGCTTTATTTTTTTATATGGTCGATTTTTTCACGGCGCCAGATGGGGCGGTAGATTTTGTAGGAGGGGCATTTACCCCATAGCCCCAACTTAAGTGATATAAGAACCAGGGCAAACGGACCAGGTACCATGCAGCTGGTTCGGTCGAATGGGTCGCTAGCTGAATAGGTCGCCAAATTGTGTTCGATCTAGCGCCCTCTGGTGTAATAATGTTGATGAAGACCAAATGGGACATTATTCATGATTCTTGTTTCTACATTCCAGTTTGAACATTTTAACTTCAAGACTTTTTAAAACGTAGAAAATATTTTCATAAGAGTTCAAATTCCAGATTTTGGTTTTAGATACTTTCAGAAACCAATGAATTGATTTCTTTGTCGTGTAGAATTAAAAAAATATTTTTTAATTTTAATATTTAATGATATATAGAAGTTATCGATAAAACGCCGAAAATGAAACATAAAGTCATTTTTTTTGTTTAAAATGATGATTTTGTGCATGAAATGTTGACATTAGGATGTAGAAACAAGAATCATTAGTTTAGAATGTTGCGTTCATGTCTAAAATGTTCAAACTGGAATGTAGAAACTAGAATCGTGAATATTGTCCCATTTGGTCTTCCATAGAACAACAGCCGACAGATTCGTTTTTGCTGGTATTATGGGATGATTAGTATAATGCTAAAAGAGCAGTTGCTGATAATTATAATAGTAAAGGGCAGTTGCTGATAATTACAATAGTAAAGGGCAGTTGCTGATAATTACAATGGTAAAGGGCAGTTGCTGATAATTATAATGACATCCGTAATCAGCCATTATTTGATAATCCACAGATTGTATAATATGAAAAAAAATTATATTTTTGTGATTTTATAGAAGCCGGTTTAGTCAAAAAAAATTATCAGTTGACGCTATTTTTGAACTGGTTAGAGAATCTCGTTACTTGATTGTAAATATGAGAAAATTGAAAAACAAATGGACTAAAATAATTCCCTCTCAGCGTGATATTATACGCTATGAATTAGGGTTTGAACTTGTCTTCGGTCTATACGTTATTAAGGGATAAATATTTTGAACCCCCTGCATGCGATCTTATTAGCAAGCAGCACCAAGGGTATGACATTAACTGGTCAGTGGTCTGGGAGTCCCTTTTTTAACTATAAATAAAAATTCAGAATCGTTAGATAACGACTATAGAATTGTTCACAACATTATTTGGAGCAATGAGAAACTTCATAATATTGGTAAAAAAAAATCCTCTTTTTAAATTCTGTGATATAGATTCTATTGACCATTTAGAGCACATGATTCTAGATTGCAAGTCTGTTACGAATTTGCATGAATTAATTTTAGATTGTATAGAGGTGCTTTTTCAATCCTCGGGTTCGTCAGTGGTTACTGTTTGGCTATCCTGTGTTAAACGAAGCCAATAACCTGTTTTTTGATTTTATTGTCTCGTTTCCTAGATTAGCTTTTGTCAAACGGAGAGTTTTGTTTTTAAATAAAGCCACTAGGACAGATTTGTGTATATTATTAAAAACACTACTAAGGACATGAATTACTTGTATCAATATAATAATATTTTAACGCACGGTAATCAACATAAATATGTATTACTATTTTCAATGAATACCTACATTAATGATACAGTCCATGTCAAATTTAATAAGATGGCGCCTTTAAGATGATGTAACTCTTATTGTTTTGATTTTGTAATATCTGTATGTGTGCAATATTTTTATGAATTAAATTTTTTTTTTTAAAAACCTGATAGGCCAGTAAAAGCTGGTTTGTCTCTATCGCAGAGTTTGCATACCTGGAAATTGATAGTGCCGCAAACTTACATCTAGACAGCCTAGGCACAATAACTGACGAAGAGCGGTTCTCCTGGGTTAGAATGTTCCGTATTCTTATATTAATGCAAAGCGGTTGCGTTGTTGAAAGAGTGTCTGTGATATAACGTCGATGGAAGCGGACGTTAAATAAAGCTATTTCACACACGCATATAAAGTTAATTCAATGAAAGTTTTACTACCTCCATGCTCCGAAAACAAAATTTAACAGGGTTATTTTTGGGGGGGATTTGAAGGAATTTTTGTATGTTACAGGAAAAAACAAATACGGATCCAATTTTCCTGGTAATTATTGCTTCCGGAATATTTTACGTTTTTTCACGGATATTTTTGTTACAGTGTAGTAACGTTTATCTGTAACCTGTTAGTAAGTCAAAGCAAGGATTATTTAACAGAGTTAAAGTACATCTTTTACTCTTGTGCATATTTTTTACGGTGGTTCGGCTATCCTGCAGATCACATTGGCCGAGAAAGTTCATCCGGCGCCCCCTTGTCAGAGGTGCAGGGCAAAGGACCTGACAAGGGACACCGTATAGTCGTTCGGATGGGACGAAAAAACGAGGTCCCGTGTATACATTGGCGTTTAAGATCCTTTGACAGTTAGAATTCGATGCAATATACCATTACTCGAGCATAATTCCCGGCATAGCAGCACAGTGTGACGTTAAACCCCATTTCATTTTCTGGTCTCCAACCAATCATACAACACATATATTTTAAAAGGAAATGTAGCTGTTTGAAAAAAACATTCGATCGTTATCTGTGTAGAAATTATATAAGATGAAACGGAAACTCAAACAAATAATTTCATTAAAAAGAGAAAAAAAACGGCCGGTGGATAAAAATACAGTGCTAAATATTGTTCTTTGTGTTAACGGTTTCCGTAAATAAAGAGAGAAAATAACATAAAAACAAATATGTTCTGTACAGTATTACACTGTGAAAATTATGTGTATATTTCCAGTTTTAAGTAGAGTAAAAATACAGTACCGGGTTTATCAAATCACATGGTTTGTTAACTTACATTTCAAATAATGTAGATGCATATGAATACAAACAAGGCTTACATTAGACTTCATGAAGTATTAAAACCATATGTCGGGGGATGGATTGCTGAATGATTAGCGCGCGCTATATTATAAAGTCTCTCATTGAGTCAACTGGCGTGGTTTCGAATCTGCGGTTGTACGTGGCAAGGAGTATGGTCGCCTGTCCAGCCTCGTGGGTTTTCTCCGGGTCCTCCGGTTTCCTCCCACTGCAAGCGAATTATTGAAATAAAATTAAAAACCATATGTTAGTCCCGAAATGACCTAGCTTGTGTCGAGTGGACGTTAAACCCCATTTCTCTCTCACTCTCACAACCATATGTCAGTTTACATTATGTGAGCTGTATATTAACAGAAATCACGTTTGAAATACTATTTTTATAGAAAATGTAAATTCACTGTCCGATAGTGACCACATCGGTTATTTCCCCTTTGGCCATATATCGAATTTTGTGAAAAATATTTACTGTTCTGTCGGTCAGTTTAGTCCATTTTAGAGAAATATGTCATTCAAATTCTGAATGCGCCGAACTGGCTAATAAAGACGGCATATATATGCCATAAATTGAGTTGTGTAGGACATTTTGCTTGGAAGGTGCCATGCCAACCAGTGCTGGACTGGTTGGCCAAAGGTCCACTTGCCATACCTGTGACAAGGCCCACGAGCAAATGGCGGTCGAAGCCCGCCTACAAGCGCCGAAGGCGCGAGTGCTTGAGGGCGGTCTCTGCCCTGGGGGGGGGGGGGCCCAGAAAATTTAGAAAAATAGACAGCCGCAAACCCATTTTCCAAGCACCTCAGGCCAGAGCAGCGGATGGAGATATATGGTGACCTGCGAGCACTTTAATCACACATCACCAGGTGGTAGAATTTGTTTCTTCCAACAAAATCTATCTTTCTGCTTTTCTTTCCTTTGCTTTCCCTGTTTCCTCTCCTCCCCTCTTTTACTACCTTTTCCTTTTCTTTTTTTTACCTTTTTCTTTTTTTCTTTGAGGCTTAGGCCCATATTTTTTTTTCGGCTTAGGCCCACTTGCCATTGGCAAGTGGGCAAGTGGGCCTAATCCGGCACTGATGCCAACTACACTTTCCATTGTAAGGGACATAACAGTAGCACATTGTACCCAATTTCATTTTATTTCTTAACGCACGGCTGAAAGGTCCGCAAAATTAGCCAAGCGGGGACAAACACATAGTTTTGCGGTATTAATACATAAACTCTGTCAAAATACACAATAAGTTTTTTTGCTTTAAATGTTATTGTACAAATTATGTCATGGTAATTTTACATGTACCACATTTCCAGATATGTAATTTTATCTTGGGTGTATAATAGCCAGATGTAAAATTGCATTACAGACTGTGAAATAACATGCCATGTTAAATTACAGTTATAACAGTGGCAATATTTCTACAAGTTAAAAAACGATAAACATACAGTGTATAACTGCACTTTACACAAAAGTCATGACCTGGGTCAGGAAATGTCAATGTTATAGCAGTGGGGAAGAAACATTCTGAAAAAAGTTCAAACAAATAACAAAGAAACACAATACATAACGATGACCATAATACTCAAAAGACCAACCCTTTCATATATATTTTCCGTTACCCCAGGACACAAAGAGTACAGCCCTAAGTCTATTCTCAGTTAGGGCAGGGATTGGAAATGGAATCAAATGAAATGGAATATAGTTTAATGTCCTTCTGTTCTGCTCCGACTAGGCCCATGAAGACGAAGCAGGGATTAGAACACACGATCTTGATACGTTTGCTTGAATTAAAACCAATCATGCTAGATATTTAACTCTTTCATGGTTATGATCTGGGGTGTCTGAATGATGTAAACCATCTTCTGTATTTATGACCAACATTACGACCCATACTATAATCATCTTGAATGGGATGAGGTTTACAGTTATGTCATTATTTTAATAGGATCATTAATTGTATACATCTTATGTGGAGTTAGGTAATATTTACAATACAAGTGCTCTTCCACTTTGCCTTCTTCGAATATCTGCTGTGACTGAATCCTTCATGCCAATTATCAAATTGAACATTCAACTCAGTCGTTACCGGATTCTGAGAAAGTGGACATAGGCCAGGGTTGAAGATAATTTGTGCTTAATAAAGATAAGAGAATACTTGTCGAACCGTCGTGCTATGCCTATAAACCAGTGATTGTATTTCCATATAAGCTGTGTTTTTTTTTTTTAATATGTTCAATCGCTAAATTCCACTCAAAGAATATATTGAAGATAATTATATGAGAACGCAGCTCCACCCCTGTAACGATTCTGATTGAACATTTCTGACTTAATTAATTTGATTGTCTATTTTGAAATCATTTTATTAAATGGATATTGTAGTGCAATCTATTTAAAGTCACAAACAGTTTATTATAGGCTTGTCATGTGAATAAATGTCTAATTAATATTTTATATAACATTTGCAGTCAAACGAAAAACAAACAATTTATAGATCGACGCTTCTTTAAGTACACAATAATATCTATCCGTCATTTTCTGTGCCGTTTCGAAGTCAGTCACTTTCGTATATAGTTGGACGTGTAATATTATAAATGTTTAACTATAGACTAAGCATTCATTTAATACTAAATATTATACAAAGTCATACATTAGTTTAGTATTGACAGTTCAAGTTAACAAATATCTGAGACAGAGCCAGTGTTTTATTGGGGTTTTTTGGTGGAGATATATTTAATTAAAAATGCATTATGCAAGAGCGAAGAGCGAAATCTGCCTATTAATTTTGATCTAAATTATTAATTAACTTACCCAGACCATAATGAACTCTCGATGACAACGCTAGCCTTCGATATTTACTGGATTAGAATCATATGTGCTACTTAACGCTGATTGATAATTAATTGGATAATCGAGACTGTTTTTTTTATATCGTACTAACTTGAGCAATGTGATCGATGCTAGGCGGAAATTCCAATTACTTAAATCTCGGTTCATAGTGGATCAATTTTACTGAAATGTTTAGCAAATTACCTTTATATGATCTAGTTTTTTAACTATTATAGTGAGAATTGCCAACTCTTTATCTAATATCCCATAATTTATCTTTAAGTGTTATTGTCTTGGAAAGTTCCGTTTGCAGGAAGCCATAATAACGCTTGGTGGAGACTGATGGGATTGGAAAGGCAATTGTATAGCATCCATCGCTCTGGCAGAACAAAACATAACACGATATCCCCGGTAAAATGTAAATAAGGATAGTTTGTAGTGATGGTGTTGGAACACAATTTGTATCCATCTTCATTATAAATCCTGGTTGAGTGCTGAACGGCTGGACTTTAAATTTTTATCATCCCGTTTCCTTATGGGTTGGTCAAAGTGCTTGAACTTGTTTAATCAAACTGTGATAATCTGTAAAATATGCCATAAAAGAGACGATAGACCGAATATAAGTTGTTTGTCACGGGTTATATACGACGTACATTATTCGGTTTTGTAAAATTATTAATGGCAAATTATATTGATTTTTATTTGTTTTCAGAAATATAGTTATCTTACGTCTTATAAACCATGATCCAAGAAAACAACGTTGTTAAAATGTGATCGTATTTTAAGTATTAGGGAAACAATTCTAAAACAGGTTCTTCATCAACTGGCCACATATTACTAATAATTTCCCCATTAACCTTGATGTTAATTCTCGTCTAGACCGAGTCAAAATTTCCCCCAAATTTTCTTTAGACAGAACGCTTTCTACCACAGATGGAGCAATATCTGGCAACCGGTTGCTCAAAAGCACGTATGAGGATCATCATGGAAACTTGAGATACACAAACTGGAAGTAAAAACCTGTAAACATGCAATTTCCTGCCCTACATTTCAACCTAACAATAAAGGGAAAGGAAGACTAAAAATAACTTTTTTGGGTGCCAGCGTAGGAATAATTGGTGAGGTGTGTCCAAATGGAGTGAGTACGATGACAAAATGGCGCTTTAATAGTTCTGTGTTAATTTTTTTTACTGTTAGAGCCTATTATAGTATATAATATATGCATTGTTTGCAACCCGTCCACCTCCACATTGTATTATTCCTATATGTCGAGTTTAAATCGTATTAATGAATGAAAAAAGGAAAACAGTCACATTGTTGCTTTTTTCAGTGATATAGTATTGGAAAGTTTCATTATCAGGGAGCCATACACGTTTGAAGAAGATCGACGGACATCGAAAGGCTATTGTAAAGCCTCTAATCGTGGCTAAACAATACACATGCGTAAAACCAACGATCGTGTCTACGTCGGCTCAATACATTTATTGGAAAAGTCAGTATTGTTGAGAAATTGGATCTGACCAGTCTATCTAATTTACGTAATTTATTTACTTGAATATCAGTTACGTGTTTAATATTCAATTCCCCAGACTGGAAACAAAACGCAAGCACCAAGATCCCATAAAACACGAAATGTGTAACCCAAAGCATATCAGTTCAGGAATTAATAATTGGAGTGAGGCGATCAAGAAGTGAGGGTTAACGTTCACTAGACGCAGACTATGTCAATTCGGGACTAACTTATGGTTCCGAATTCACTTGCGCGTAGGGGTCTTAAGCAGTGGGTGGGAGGGAGCCTAAGAAACCCCACAAGGTTTGACAGGCGACCCTACTATGTCAATTCGGGACTAACTTATGGTTCCGAATTCACTTGCGCGTAGGGGTCTTAAGCAGTGGGTGGGAGGGAGCCTAAGAAACCCCACAAGGTTTGACAGGCGACCCTACTCCATGCGGAATCGAAACCATACCATTGACTTAATGACAGACCAAATGAAACATAACACATTTGGCCACCTAACCCTCTAAATTCGATCAATTCCAAAGTGAGTTATGACAATCGAAAGTACGCATTACTTGATATTGATTAAGTGTCGCCTTGTTGTCCCAGCCATATGCGTCAGTCAACTAACATGATAACTTATTTCTATTTCCGGGAGCCCAGTTGTTCAACCTAGCTGAAAAGTGTTTTCACCTGTATGGTATCCATGGATGCATATCTGGTATGGTCGGAATGTAAGTCTGCCAAGTATCTGGCGGTGGGTATGACTGGGATTCCGGGCATGAATTCTTGAGCTAAATTAGCTCAAAAGTGTATCACATGAAAATGGTATACAGCGGTGTACCTTACATCTTCAAGTATTACCAAATCACCCCGATACGAGACATATGCAATCGCCAAACCACAGCTAGGCCAGATTAGCTGAAATCTGTTTCGCTTAAAACTGCGTTTCTTTGGAGTTGTACAGCGCCACCACAGGAAACATGAACGATTTCTGCCAGTCATTTTGCGCGTCGGGTTATCACTAACAACCACACGGTATCAGGACATTAGCCACCCGGACAATAACGACCCGGACTTCTGCCACCGGATTTTTACCATCCGGACTGTTACCAACATAGGACATCTGCCATCCTAGGACATCTGCCACCGGGATTTTTACCACCCGGACTGTTACCGACATAGGACATCTTTCATCCTAGGACATCTGTCACCCGGATTTTAACCACCCGGACTGTTACCGACATAGGATATCTGCCACCCTAGGACATCTGCCACCGGGATTTTTACCACCCGGACTGTTACCGACATAGGACATCTGCCACCCTAGGACATCTGTTTGTTGCTTTATTGATGGTACTCTGTTTCACGATATTCTGAGGTTGGCTTTTTAAAATTTTATATGATGCTGAATAAAACACACAAAAAGAGACATTAAAACTTTGAAACTTTGGAAGATCCATTTCATGCATCTGAATATATCTCTATCTTTATCTCTCCTTCCTTCCAGACCCCCTCCCCTCCTTTCTTCCCCGCATGTACACACACACACAAGGGCATGCGCATACATTCGTGCACAAAGATAATTTCGTTTTGTAGAGAAGAATGAAAAAAAGAAAGGAAGAAAGAGAAAGAAAGAAAGACAGGGAAATAAATAGAAAAAAGAAAGAAAGACAGAGAAAGAAAGACAGAGAAAGAAAAACAGACACACAGAAAGAAAGAAAAAAAAGACAGAAAAATATGTGGTTGGGGCGATGCAGCTTCAAACAAAACCTCACTGTCATGAAAATAAATGTTTGCAAGAATTTATTTCAAATCCACACGGCAAGCATCTGAATATATCTCTATCTTTATCTCTCCTTCCTTCCAGACCCCCTCCCCTCCTTTCTTCCCCGCATGTACACACACACACAAGGGCATGCGCATACATTCGTGCACAAAGATAATTTCGTTTTGTAGAGAAGAATGAAAAAAAGAAAGGAAGAAAGAGAAAGAAAGAAAGACAGGGAAATAAATAGAAAAAAGAAAGAAAGACAGAGAAAGAAAGAAAGACAAAGAAAGAAAGACAGAGAAAGAAAAACAGACACACAGAAAGAAAGAAAAAAAAGACAGAAAAATATGTGGTTGGGGCGATGCAGCTTCAAACAAAACCTCACTGTCATGAAAATAAATGTTTGCAAGAATTTATTTCAAATCCACACGGCAAACATCGGGGGAGGGGTTAAACATCCAGGCGGCAAATATCCTGGGTTGGCACATGTCCTATGTTGGCAAAAGTCCTGGGTTGGCACATGTCCTATGTTGGCAAAAGTCCGGGTGGTAAACATCCAGGTGGCAAATGTGCTGGGGTGGCACATGTCCTATGTTGGCAAAAGTCCGGCTGGTAAACATACGGGTGGCAAATGTCCTTGGGTTGTATAAATCCGATGGCATAAGTCCGGGCAAATTCCTGAAGCAACGGCCCGAGAAATCCCTCTCTGGCCATTGCTGGATTCGCTTCGGATTCTTTAACTTTTAAGTAAGTGTGTCTCTTCTTCTCGTTCAATCAATTCTACCACTTACGTACAGTAACATGACAGTCCGTCGTTTAATCTTGGGTCTTCCTTAATATTTTGGACAAAAATTAAGGTATTAAAAACGTTGAAAGTTTGTTCGTTACCATACAGTAGTGTTTACTTTACGTCAATACCGATAGCCTCGTTTGTCACGCAATTAGTTTTGCTGCAATATCCTGCCATGCGCTGGTTAATATAGCATAAAAAACCCGTGCAGCCATGACGTAACGTTATGTAAACGCAGTCATAATTAGTGACAATAATACCCACTCAGTCCAGCAGGGAGTAGTGGGATTAGCTCTAATCAAACGGAACACTGCGAGGAGGATGAAGTCCGGGTGGCAAATGTCCAGGTGGCAAATGTCCTAGAATCAAGACACACACAATATGACACGCCCCCATATGGGCTAGATTAGCTGAAATCCGTACCGTCTAAAACTGCTTTGAAGTTGTACAGCACCACCACGGGAATCACGAATGATCACTGCCAGACAGTTTGTGTGCTAGGTTACCCGTAAACTGGCTATTTTCTTGTTCAGATTTAATTTCATACCAAAACATAAGGTATTAGGTTAATCTGGAAGGGTTGGTTTACTATATGTGCGCAGGTCTCCCAAATGACATATTTGGTTTAGACAATCACAGCAAATATCTGTCGAAGACCTTTTTGATATGATTTCCTATCGTCTTTCTGGTTCTGGAAATATTGTTCACTAAGCAAGAGGTCTTAGGATTGATCCTTGACTTCAGATTTTATAGCTTAGGTTTCCCATAATTATGCTGGTTGATGCAGAAATGTAAGACGTTGACTCTTTATTATTTTCCATTTGTATTAACTCTTTTGCTTATTGGTCGGATGAAACCCTTGAAATCGTTTCAATCAAACGTGTCATAATAAAAAAATGTTATGATCAATTTGTATTCCAAATTTAATTCATTTTTTTCGTTTCGGGATATAAAGGAATATTACGCCATATTAAAAAGTTCGTAGAGTACGGTAACCATATGACACTTACGTTCTGGACACTTAAGCTACTGAACATTTAAAAGAATAACCAATAAAATGGACTCGGAATGGGTCCCAGGGAGCTATTCATCTTATTGTTTATTAGGGCGACGGTCTTCGCAAAAAAAAGTCTGACATGAAACTGTGCATGCTTGCTCCTCGGACCTATATTGAAATGACGTCATAAATTCTGGTTTATTGTACAGTGATGCTTGTTGTTCTAGCAATAAGTACTTATATGTGGAGTTTATAATTCCACGTGTATTACAGCCAGGACAGCTGACTAGACCGCGTTTGCAAGATCCTAATCAATGGCCAGAACATGAAAGTCGAACATCAATTAGTAAGTGGACTTGCCATATGAGAAAAATATAATTTATGGAAAGTGGTACCCTGGTCAACTATTGTTTGGTTTGAATTTTTGGCAATTGATTATTTCTATCTCAGAATCGAGAGCCATACGTAATATTCATACATGTAGCATTGGTTTTGACCAGAAGCAAATATGTATGATGAATCGGACGCTTTGCTATCTAACACGATTTAACAAATGATTGGAATAATGGCCATGTCGATCAGTGGTCAGGCTTCTATAAAGCCCTCATCACACGAAAGCACGACCTAACGAGACTCAAATATTTGTGATGCGTTGTAAAGCTGGAGAAGGTCACCGTCATGTCTTGGTTGATCGGGAGCAGGCATTGTTGAAAGGGCATCAACTCGACCTCAAAAGCCCCCATCACACCACAGCACGATCTAACGCGACTCAGATATATTTTGAGTCGGTTGTAAAGTTGAATAAGGTCTTCTTGGATCTCGGAGGCCGCCGTAAGATCTATGTGGTGAATCGGAGATCAGGCCTTATTGGTGTATTTGAGTGCGATCATCTACTAAACTGGCGTGGTGGCTGAACGTTGATATACTTACCCACGTCTCCATCAGCGAATTTATAGCACAATTCCTGTGTGGACAGGTGACAGGTTGTAATTTCGGTACAAATAACGGTACTACATACTTATCAACGATACCGTGTTATAAATGGAAAATGGTATATGAGTACCTGAAGATAACCCACAAGGTATGGCAGCCTAAACCAAGGAAAAATTGTGGACATGGGGGATCGAATTGTCTATGATCGTGGTATTCTTTCGCTTGGATTTAGTTTTTCTTTATTTAGACGGTGACCTATTAATTTAAGAAACAGTTCAGATTCGAAATAAAATGAAATGGGATTAACGTACTACTATTCTGCTCCGAACTTGAGTACTGAAGACGGGCATACGCCACACTACGTCCTACTCTTATATCGAATTCACACTGTCAAAGGATCTTTTTTACGTGCACGCCAATGCGTACACGGACCCTCGATTTCCGTGCCATCCGAACGGTTAGACAACTGTCCGTGTCATGCGTTCAGGCTCGATGATTTACTTTAATTCTTTTAAGCAAAAAATTATAACAATTTATATAATCATTTTTTCCTCGCTCTCGGGAATACAATCCTGCAAGGACGGTGTAGATGGGTTGTCGGTGGGAATGATGGCAGGCACAAGTGGATCGTAATGGTTAATATATGTGATGGATGCATGCAATGATTTCTAAAACGTCTTTTTGTAACTCTTCCCCTCTACTAGGTCGACTTTATCTGAATCGGATGTTCCTCAAACTCTTCGTCATTAATCGAGCATTTTCGATTCGGAATAACAATTTATCACCATACACAATAATGTCACTCGGGATGAAGGTTAAAGCTTTCCGATTGGATGATGAAATTCAAATGGAATTGTCATGAAATTATATAAGCTTGATAGATGGGCTGATGTCTGGTTAATCGAGCTACCCATGATTGACGAGGTGTAAATAAATGTGTTATAAATATGGCCCGCGACTGAATGACGGTGCCAAGACGAAGACACCTACACAAATTTATATAATATGAACTATTTGATTGATTAGAAGCCAGCACGCGTTACTTTAACATAAGGAAATCACTAGGTTTAGCAGGGTTGATTTGTTAAAGAAAATACCTTACACATTGAGAGGTGGTTGGCCGAATGATTAGCACGTCGCGCTGTATCATTAGGTATGTCATTGAGTCATCTGGTGTGGTTTCGATTCCCCGGAGTAGGGTCGTCTGTCCAACCTCGTGAGTTTTCTCTGGGTCCTCCGGTTTCCTCCAAATTCTAAAGACCCGTACGCACAAGCGAATTATTGAAATAAATTTGAACCATGTTTTAGTCCAGAAATGACCTAGTTTGTGATAAGCCAGAAGCCAGACAGTGTCTTTTGAAAATTGTTATTACTCGTTTTATATTCTGCCATTTAAACGAGGGCTGGTTGAAACGTTTCCCGATTGTCTGCAAATGTCTTGTGCAAAGTCGATGGTTACAATCCGTTATGCGCGAATTTTTAAAGGATGAAAATTGAGACTTCCGAAGTGTCCGTAAGTTAAAAACGTGATTTTCCGTTCAATCAGAGGTCATAATCCATGAAGTTATGGTCCAATATCGAAAGTAATAAAACCACGAAATTTGGGTGTGGACCTATATTTCACGTTCCGTCAATTTCGGATAAAAATTGCGACCTGACATAGTTGAACGTTTAATAAAAAATGCTATTACAAGGTCCACAAACTAAAATGTGATAATTCGTACAAACAGGGGCCATAATCCAGGAAGTAACGGTCCAATATCGAAAGGAACCGAGATCTTTCGGTCCACAACCTTGGTGTTACTATGTATTTTTTGCTGAGTCGTTTAATTAACCAGAAATCGGTCAGAAAGCATATTTGACGATCTAGACTCACCCCCCCCCCTAATCAAGAATTGCTTCCGCCGGCCCTGAAACGTAAAGTAAGATTAACGAATACGTGAATACGTGTCTATATTTTATTGGTGCAGGGTCTATTAAGAATTTTTGAAATATAAAGCTGTAATATAAATCGATATAAAAGAGGATTTATTAAATAAAATAAAACCAAGTACGAGCAGTCAAAACCATTAGACAAAATATTCAAAGTGTAATCAGCATATTATGGACTGTTCACCGTGTACAAACAGTGGTAACAGGTGTCCGGAAGAGTCAGCTTACCCTACCTGGCGCCACACCCGCCATAACTGCATCCAAACAATAAGACGAAATCACGGTGAAATAGCGTGATTGGCCAATGGACTATCAATCACAGCCTACACTATATTAATACAGTTTTGAATCGTGATTTAGCGGTTACATCTCACTGTGCCCACTTTTGATTAATCCAATTAAGGTCTAATTAGGATTAGTGTATTAAGCGGATTAGGATTAGGTGTTATAGGTAATTAGATGAAAAAAAAAACAAATATTGAAAGTGACTAAATATTAAGTCTTATAATTGGTGAGATGAAGTCACTGTAATCGTTAAAGTGATGAATTTTATTCAAAAAAATGACACTTGAATATAATATGAATTATGTTCAGTAAGTCTACACATTACACGGTCTTTATAAGGACACACAGAAGTCAGTCTGTCATATTTCATCATGGCAAACGTTCAAGTAAACATCCAGTACATCCCCAATGCTCAAGGTGGAGAAAACTTAGTCCATGAAGAATACAAATTCCGAATTAAGGGTAGGAAGGCAGAACGAGTATACTGGAGATGTTGTATAAAAGGTTGTCCAGCAACCCTGAACATCCACCAAGGCTTTATTACCAAATATTCCAGAAACCACAACCATGTTGCTAACATACACAAGGTGGCAGTCGACAATTAATGTTGAAGGATGGCATTCCAAGATAACGTCCATTATTGCCACCCCTCACACAAATATTTTTAAGTTGTTGGGTTTTTTTAAAGAATGAACAAGCTTACTACGAAGTAACCGTTCTCCAGTTAGGTGCCGACGGAAAGTTACGGCCAAAGAGAAACCCGACTCCAAACTCCGAAAACAGATCTTCTGAACGGTATAAAGACTGTATTCGAGTATGCCGATGGCGTAGCCCGTTTAACTACATTGTAAATTTTCATTGTTTATCTTGTTTTTGTGTGATGTATGATATATCCATGTATGTTATACTTTTATTACATATTTTATATATAAAACATTGAAAATTGTTATATTTTCATTAAATTATAAAGTGCTAATGTGATGTATGATATATCCATGTATGTTATATTTTTATTACATATTTTATATATAAAACATTGAAAATTGTTATATTTTCATTAAATTATAAAGTGCTAATGTGATGTATGATATATCCATGTATGTTATATTTTTATTACATATTTTATATATAACACATCGAAAATTGTTATATTTTCATTAAATTATAAAGTGCTTATGTGATGTATGATATATCAATGTATGTTATATTTTTATTAAAAATATATAAAACATCGAAAAATAATTAACTATAACACCTAATCCTAATCCGCTTAATAGACCTTAATTGGATTTAATCAAAGTGGGCACAGTGAGGACACACCGATTTAGCAACACTGATTCTGTACAAAGCTATTATCTCCAGTCCTGATTCCTGTTGATGGTTATTCGAGGTCGAATCAACTGTCGATTCATCTGCTCCAAAGAAGTGTGTAATCCAAATATAAACACCTCTTGTAATCCATGCATATATAAGGCTCGATTTATCTATCTATCTAAACCCACTATGATATAGTATAAAACCCCGTTAACACCAACGGTGCTTTGATGGCGCTTTAACGCGACGTATAAAGCGGCACCAAAGCGTAAAAAAGCTTATCAAAGCGTGATTTAAAGCGTAACAAAGCGTAACAAGGCCTGATCAAATCGGGAAAAAAATCGTCCCCAAAAGCGTTACCTATTCGTATCAGAGCGTAAAATTACTTAGGAGATCTTGATATTTTTGGAAAAGTAAACAAAAGTGATGGCACTTTGCTCGCCGATGTAAAGCGCGACATTCGCCGTTGGTGTGAACTAGACTTAAAAAACAACTTAGTCTTCGCATTTGCAACATTTAGAAGAACTACGTTTAATGGGCGGAGAAAAGTCCAAGCATACATCTGGGAATTCTAATTCAGGAAATCAAATTTTGCTGAGCTATTGTGTAAACGATTCTGTGTCAGGTAATGGAATTGGAAGGCGACCTAGTTCTGCGGATGCCAAGGACAGCAGTAGTAGCTGCAATTAAACTATAAAGGGGCCATCTATTCACAAAAATATGGAACTTACACAATTGTATGTCAAAAATACTTTCTTTAATTACTGTTATTATATTCATGGTCCATAATTAACAATAGATCACGGTATGTATAATAATATAGCATAAATATATGTGGGCTACAGTAACAGGAAAGAGTTATTGATAATGTTTTGTTATAGCAATTAGTGATACAATACAAATATACAATTTACAGTATTTTGTCGAGGTTATATTTGGAAACTATTAGTATATACTTTACAATGCTGTTTATATTTGATTTAATTTGGAACATTCACCTCAATAGGGTTTTAAATTTTCTCCTAAACAAAATATGGCGACTAACATATGGTTAAGTGTGCAATGCGAGGAATGTGAACTTTAGCCAGACATCATCTATAAATCATAATAATAATCACAAACAACAGTATTTCATGGATGGAGTTAAAGGCCCAATAACACTCTTGTTGTAACTGAATAATATGTTCCAATCATTATTATGCTTAACAAATTGAACTTTTTTACAATATTCCAATGAATTGATGATACAATTTTTTAATCTTAACACACCGAATTTAAAAAATAGGAAAAATTTAAATACATGGTTTGAAAAGCTTTACGTAAACCTTTTCAAATGTAACTTAAGATTTAAAAATAATATCGAACCCTTTGGCCTAGTAAAATAGGATGTAATGGATAATTTACACAACAGGTAGGACACTTAAACATCCAGTAGTTAGAATAAGGCTATTTTTTTTCTGGACCTGTCAACACAGCAAGAGTGTTATTGAAATTTAATTTAATCATCTCTCAAAATCAGTAGCCCATGGCGTCTAGAATTGTAGTCCTGGATTAGCGTTAGCCGATTAAGTTTAAGCGATGTTTTAGGCCACGATTAGTAAGTGGGTTTCTTTATATGAAGATCGCATTTTGTAGCTGAAATCAAATTCCACTCGATTCATGGAAAAAGGAGTCCAAATTATAAACAGTTACATGTAAATGCCAGATCTAACAAGAACACTATTTGAATACCTAAGTTCAAGCTAAGTTAATAAATATATTTTATACGAAAATAAAACATTGTAAGCAAAGGAGGTCATTTAAGAACTTTATGATGTCAGATTCACACAAGGTTGTCTATCAAAACACACGTGATCAGGGTCAGGTCCGATGCCTCAGATACATGTAAACCGGAACAGAAGCGCAAGATGGATCATGAAACTTTTTTTTTAAAGAAGAGTTTTCTTGCAGTGAAAAAAATTAATCTAATCTACAATCACAACACATAGTCAAAATGCAAATTTGTCTTCCTTATTTTTTCTTTTTTTCTAACAAATTTAATAAAAACAAAAATCTTATTAAAAATGTAACCCAAATTCGCACTGGGATATTTTTATTTTAAATCGAGACGATTTGGTTGGATTTGATTTAGTTTAACAAAGTGTTTGAATAACCACAATCACTAACAATGACTTACTGTCAAGTGTGATCTACGATACTGTCTGTATGCGTCATTATAAAGAGGAATAACTGAGTTACAAGAAAGAACTATACTCGGAGGTGCATGATGACCCGATTGCGACTGTTGGCACTTAAATCGTTGAGTTGCGTTGATCTGATTTCAAGAAGATTATGTTTTATAATGAGATACCACTACCACAAAGAGAACTCACAAATTCTGAAAAATACAAAAGAAGAAAACAATATATAATGAATGAATGACTGAAATGGGGTTTAACGTCCTACGCTTAAGCACCTAACCTGGGCCAATTGAAGACGGGCATACGCCAACAGTGTGCTATGAGGGAAATTTTGCCCGGGCAGCGGCGCTTCGGCCTACTCTTATATCGAATTCCAACTGCCAAGGGATCTTTTACGTGCACTCCAATTTGTACACGGGACCTCGGTTTTTCGTCCCATCCGAACGACTAGGCAGCTGTCCTTGTCAGGCCCTCCTTCTGCATCACTGACAAGCGGAAATCACGCCGGAAAATCGAGATGAACTTTCTCGACCAATGCAGGGATCGAACACTCAACCTCCAGACTAGCGAACCAGCGCCTTATCCACTTAGCCACCGTGATCCCCAAATATATAATGAAGGATATCACAAATTCTAGAATTATAACAAAAGAAAAACAAAATATAATGAAGGATAACACAAATTCTTAAAATATAACAAAAGAAAAGAAATATAATGAAGGAACATTGTAAAGCAAAAGAGAATACCATGACGGTAATTAGTTTGTATTAAACAGTATAGGTTTGATAACAGTTCTCATTTTTACCCCGGTTGTTACAGAACAGTAGGACATAACACCCGCTTTCATTATCAGGTTCAACGGGTTGTTTAGCTATGAGTATGATCATCGGAGAACATGAAGAGATAAGCGATTATGTATCAGTAACAACACGATGTCAATCTAAGATAGGTGCGGTGCACAAGCCAGGATGTGTCTATTCTTCTACATGTATAAAACATGATAGTTCTTCGGTTTTGGGGTATTTCTTATGTGGATAATTTACCTTTGGTTTTTGCGTGTATGTTGTTTTCCCTTAAGGTTCTTTCTATTGCTACGGTATTTTCGCATCATGTAGTTCTACACCCATGCTCTAGGATATTATAAAGGGGGACATAACTCACCTGCCCTGTCTATTTTACCATTCTGATTAATGTCCATCTCTTCACAAAATCTAATAACATCTGATTGGCTGAGATCACTGGCTTGTCGATCTAACTTAGACATAATCTGAATAACCTAAAAAAAAAGAAAGAATATAAGCATGTCGTGACAAAAGTCTAAAACAAATTGATGACAAAAAACAAAATTGGTCTCAAGTTTTTAAACTACAAACCAGACCTTACCTTGTTATGTTAAACCATATTATGCCGTTGACAAGGGTATTTTAAGGGGAGATAACTATGGGGTGTAACCGACAGTGACAAAACTTGGTTATTGGTATAACAGATCTTAATATGCGGCATAGTCAGTCAATCAGTCGATATCAAGTCTAAGACTAACCATTCTCTCTCAATTGACTTTATTGTTATATTCATGACATTTCTTGGCCTATCATATGTTCTGGAAGGGGGTTGGATGGCCGAATGTTAAAGCACGTGGGCGCTGTATCATACGGCCTGTCATTGAGTCAACTGGCGTGGTTTCGAAACCCCGGTTGTACGTTTTCTCTTTGTCCTCCGGTTTCCCCCCACTGCTAAAGACCCCTACGCGCAAGCGAATTTTTGAAATAAAATTAAACCATATTATATTAGTGCCAAAATGACCTAGGTTGTTTCGAGTGGACGTTAAACCCCATTTCTCTCTGTACTCTAGAAATCCCGATGATCTTATTCTTTAAAGCGAAAACGATAAATAGCCCAATATATTACAGATATCAGATGAGAGTATTAAAACCACTTTTGCGTTTTTAAAATGATCAATGGACATTGAGAAGCAGGTCTGATTCAAATCCAATGAAACCGACACATTAGATGGCATCAACGGTTGATTATGGCCTTGTCATGTTGATAAATGTCTGAAAAATAGTTTATATTATAACATTTCGGATCTACAAAAGGTAGATTTATCTCTTGCATAATGCATGTTTAACGCAAATATGCATATTTAAAACGAAATGACGACAAACATGGTCTTTTCAGAGATAAAATCATCAGAACAATCACAGTACCATGTTGACATATTTCCTCCTTAATATAATTATGGTATTTAATGCGCTATTGGCTCTTATGCGCTTCCGTAGCATACATTATCCTTCAAACATAGAGGTGTTATATGCTGTTTTACCATCCCTGCCTAATATGCAACCAGACAAATACTATAAATTCAGTTCCATAATGGATGACAATCTGTATAAGAGCTCATTACCTTGGTAAGTTCAATTTCGTGCTGTTGTTCAGGGAAGATTCGATCTAAACAATTTAATATTTCTTCTTTTATCACCTCATCGGGCTGTCTATGTGCCAAAACAAGTCGACAAAATTCATTAAAGCGAATATTTCCATCATCTGTAAGTAAAATTGCGATATGAATAAAATTTTAAAGCCGTAATAAAAAATTGATTAGATTTGCTTATTATGCATTTTAACTTTGGATATAACTAAGCTTTAATAAAATGTCATTTCAGCGGTATTAAGTCTGTGTAACTGATAATATTTTTACGCTCTGGTACTTGAATTCTTTATGAATGTACAATGTTTATCTCTCTAAAATGTCATATACAGTACTATCAACTAGGGAGAGGGGTTTAATATAGGCTATGCCTGCCCCCTAATCCCTTTTCAGATACAAATCGGAATAAAATATTGCTTATAAAAAAATACTATCAACTATGGAGAACCTACTGTGGCCCTTTTGCAACAAGTTCATTGTTTCAGTATTTTTGGGATAAATGACTTTTGATAGATTTACTATAAAAACGAGAGATGTAATTAACAATGTTAAATGGGTTATAGGTTACGTGTAAAGCTCTGATAACGTGTTCGTAAGATAATTTTATAAAAAAAAGAAGAAAAGAATCTGCTCATCCTTTTAGGAGATCTGTAATAATTATTAATGCCTGAATTGATTTATTTCAAATCCATGCTATTAGATAAATACTACAAAAACCTAAAAATTCACGAGACTATTCAAGTATGGATATTTCTCTTTAAAAAAGTATCCATAAATTTTTCTCAACATTTGTTATGGGTCAGTGGCCACGTTACACGTGTTCGGACAATTTACAGGGTATGTGTGATTGACAACATCTAATGGTGTTTCATCACCAAAAAATAAAGTTGCCGCGTCTCCAAAATTACCTGAAAAACAATACTTTTGTTTCAGAACGATTCAACGATGGATCATGAGTTTATTGAGTATAATAATAATAATAATAATAGTCGCGTCATTTTACAAGGGAAGCAAATTAGGCCTGGGGTCTTTTTCAAATTTGGCCCTTGGCACAGATCGTGCGAATGATTTCGATCATTACTGCAGGAAGATACCGAAGAACTCGGACGGGAGACCGAATATCCCTCTCACTTACAACGATAAAGTTCTTGCCCCGAGCTGGGATTGAACCCTGGTTGCATTGGTGAGAAGCCACCCTTCTATCGCCACGGCTATCCGACATATTTTATATACACAAGACTTACTACAACCAATGACACAACCATTGGCAAACAGTTTATATTTTATCTGCACAATAAATAAAAATGGACCCACAACAGAACCCTTGGGAACTATAAGCAAAAGGGGCCTTTAAATAGCCTTCGCACGTGAAACTGTCGACACATCACTATTAAATATTAAAGCCGAAACGATTTCTAAATAACAGTAAATTTGGGCTTTATGGTTGTTACAGTTCAACTAGCAAGTTACTAAATAAATTTCTTGAGCTCGATTTCTGTGAAGTTTCGTAGAAAATAGTCTTGCTTGTTCAGGTATGTCAGTCAGTCGCCGAACAATTGGCCACAGATCACTAATTTTTTCCCCATTGATTTTAATGCTAATTTTTCGTCTCTTACTTTTTTTTTCAAAATTTGCGTTGGATAGAGCGCTTTCTAATTTAATTTAAACATATTTTATTGTTCTAGTTAACAAGTGGATAAGGCACAAGTTTTACAACTTAGAACGCCATCTCCAATATATACATTTACATAAACAAATAATCATAATCGAACATTTTACATTTATAATCAATTTTTTGCATATTCGAGTATGAAGAAAGGAACAGAAATAAAGAAAAATAATAACAGTAAAATAAGTGTAGAAACTATGTGAAATGTCATTTCATCATAATTTCAGAGTACACTATTTAACCTATTTCACTTTAATCGTCTCGCGAATCCGTCAGACCTTAGTGGATTAATTGTACGCTTTATATAAGTAAACTCATATCCTCAGATAAAAGTTCCAGATACATGTATGTGGAAAGTAATTATAGCATACCATTTAATTTACAGAAGTTTTATAAAGTGTTTTGTCTGTGGTTCGCGACACACAAAAAAAAACAAAACAAAAAAACAAAACAAAAACCACAAAAAAAACAAAGATGTGTGATCGTCCAACGGGCCTAGTAACTATCTTTAAACAATTAATTATAGGTCAATATATATTACAAAAATTTCACACAAATGAGCATTATTGGAACTTACAATATGTCACTGAGAAAAGCGACCAGTATTTTTTATATACATCTAAAAAGATATGCACGTTAGTCTCGCGGTTTAGTAAATCATTACCAAACAACAAAATATCAACATTTAATAGTATATCATCAAATTGTAACATTTTCAATTCAGTTATCATCGCGTCTCTGTGAATATTATATTTTGGACAAGATAATAAAAAATGTTTTGCGTTCTCAGTATCATATCCACATGAACAGGTAGAATTATCAACTAAATTTGCATGAAATAAGTCTCCATTTAAGGCACTGCATTTATTACGCAGCCTGCAATGTAAAATATTTAAATACGGATCACCACATGAAAAATAATTTGGAACATTTGCATTTTGAAAATATACCGCACATAGTTACTTTTTAAAAAGAGAAAATGTTGGCAGTTGTCTCAATTGTAAATCCAAGGAATTCCACATTTTAATAGTGGACGGAAAAAAAGAATTTTGATACGCTGACAGTCTGATTAGACTCTGGCTCACATCCTGGGAGTTACGCAGATCATAATTGTTATTTTGCGATACCATGTCCGGCACAAGGTCTGTAAGATATTGAGGTGTCTGCTTTCTGCCACAATATGGAGCAACATGTGGCACACTCTTGCCCAAAAGCATGCATGGTGTTCACCATGAAAGTGGAGATAAAAAAACATGCAATTTTCGGCCCTACACTCAACGTAACCAACCTCACAACTCTTGTATCCTTCATCCCCAAAATCCTGAATATTCACCAGAACACGTAAGGAAATGTATTTCCAAACCCTTTTTTTTTCGATTCTACACCAAAAAGTCAACAAAACTCGCCATGCGAAAGGGGGGGGGGGAGGGGGAGAAATAAAGACTAAAAAAACTTTGGCCCTTGTTTCGTGGGTGGTGACGGCCCAGGAATATTTGGTGATCTGTGTCCAATTGGTAGACTGGCTTAGCGCGACTAATTTCAAGCCAAGGATACATAACCTTTTGCACTAAAAATGCACGGATTATCCCATTTGTCCTAAAGCAACGGCCGCGGTTTTACAACATCTAACCGTTGCTTCAACGGTGGGCAACTCTCGAACTTTTATGCTTGCTGTGTTTACAGATGACTAATTAGCATTGTCCAATCAGGGGTCGTGGCACATAACACACTCACACTGTACTTTCGACGAGATCAAACTGGCACGCAATAGCTACCACGAAATAAGACCACTCACCACACAATCAACTCAGCAATCAGCATGCTATAGAGAATTCGCAAGATGATCATGGCTTTCGATAAATAAAATGAATTGAAAGTAATCTATTTTTAGTAACCCATTTCACGAGGGAATCTAATTGGATCACAGTTTGGGCCTATACCCAGTCAAACACAGTGCCGACAAATGGAGAGTGCTACATGAATAACTTGACAGTTAAGGCGAGATAAGGCCTTCAATTGAAGATGGAATTTATCGTAGATGTATGGATGTTCAACATTGTCTCATGTACCATCGAATTATTCGAATCGGTGACCCCAAAACAAGGTTGTCTTAATATTGAGATTTAGGTTTTCTTTTCTTGTAAATGTTTCATTTATTTCTTTGTTGTTTCTGTTTGTTTCTATTCAGATCCTTTATAATATAAATATTATTTGTTTTGTTATAAAAGAAAGTCTTCATCCTGTCAATTTCTCTAAGCGCCTTTATGATTAAACCATGGTTTGCCAAAAGGTCTAATTTCAACGTGGTTGTTCTGGATGTATTCGTTGATAAACAGACTGAATTGAGAGATTTAATTTTAAAGGAGCTAAATCGCTAACATTTAGGACCTAGAAATTCACAAACGTAAAAGTGGGTCGCAACGAATATAAAACTGTAATATGAATGTATATAAACTAATTTACATTCAATGGTTTCCGTTTTTACTCTAATTTCAAAACTGTTATGTTCGACAAAATAAGCCAGCAATCACAATCAAGTGCACATTTCTAGCGTCTAGTAATTCCAGTCTACATAACTCCGTTTGGCTTTGTGCAATGTGTCTAGCCTCGTCCCTTGAGTCTCTCAGTACAACTGGGGCTAAAGCGCATTATGATACACGATTCGTGTCCCAATGTTAAAAACAATTTTTTATATTAAATACCGGATATTAGAAGCTTATCTTTTCCAGGTAAGTTTACATCATCAATGTTGATTTAAATTGACCAATAATTCGTGTTTTCAATGTCGAAGATTTTTGAGGATTTTGAGTTACGGACGATAAATCCGTTCAAAATCCAATTATTGTGGTTATCGTAATTCATTTGCTTTTAAAACGTGGCGTGGTATTAACAGGGATATCTCTAACTCAACTAACACTTTATCATCAGAAATACGCCTTCCAAAATCTGTAAATGTTTAGATCCAGATGGGTCCGAAATATTGTCTATATAGCTTAGCTCACACAAGTGCGTCACTATTCCGCCAAAATCCTAGAGAAACCTAGCGCAACCTAGCGTAGGTCAATGTTAGTGTTTCTAAAATATTCAACATTTTTTTCCAACATTCACGTTAACACAAAGGTGATACAAATAGTAGTATCCTACTAACGCCTGCACTACCGATGTACTTGTGTCTAGTTTGCGTCACATTTAGGAGATAAACACTTCATGTTTTGCATTTAGAGGGGTGTTATTGTCAATAGACATGTCCTGAGATCATTAGGACCCAAGAATCTGAGATCATTAGGACCCAAGAGTGTCTTGGGTCCTAATAATCCCAGGACATGTCTTTTGGACAATAACACCCCTCTAAATGCAAAACATGAAGTGTTTATCGACATTGTAACATGCTATTAAAGATTTTAAAAGAAAATACTAAAACAGAGGGGTGTTATTGTCCAATAGATGGTGTCTAATTAACCAATCAAAATGCGAGGTTCACTCTAAGCATGTTACAATTTTCAGCAACTAGTGACCAAAATCTACTTGCGGCGACGGTAGTTGGAGGCTTAATAAAGTATACGGTTAAACAGAGAGAGAGGGAGGGGGGTTAACGTCCATTCGACACAAACCGGGACTAACATGTGGTTTAATTTCAATAACCGGAGGACCAGGGGAAAACCCAGGGATTGGGCAGGCGACCCCACTCCTTGTCGCGTACAACCTAGGAATGAATCGAAACCACACGGTTAAAATAAGATTGAGACTAAATAACCCCTTGAATTTGTTGGTGTTTTTTGTTGTGATAGGAGCATTGTTCGGGTTGGCTAATATCATTGTAAAATACTCTGGATCAACAGGTCCGAGACCACAAATCAGCATTGGGTATGCTGTTGCTATTGATATGATAACTCAGAATGGGAAGACTGCGGGTTATGAATATGAATATCAATAGTTGTTAATGATCCCAATGCTTCAAACCAAATAATGAAAAAGATGCATTAAAAACTATAGGCTTTGGAAAAGGCGGCATAACTCGCGAAACCCTTAATGCCGATAAGATTCTTCCTCTCGTGACCACAAGGCTTCACACATTGCCTCTAATGCTTTTACATGGGTTTCGGAACAGAAAGTCGTAGAACGCTGAATATCAAAATGACGTGTCCTCTCATGGCCACAATGCCACGTTTGAAAAGAATACGTCGATAAGTCAAGTTTCTTTTCGGGTTCACAAGGCTTTCGGGTGGCAGGGGTGAAAAGAATCACGAGTATTTCGGAAAAAAACGAGTATAACTCCGGAACGAGAAGTCTCCGAAAATCGAAAGAAATCGTCCTTTTGGGATAACTCGTGTACATGCCATTTGTTGACTGACTGGCGGGCGGAACAACGGACTGGATGACGATGTAATAATATATTTAACTTGGTTAAAATGCAGAATTATGATTTTTTTGCTAAAGTATCACATTTTTCACGGCTTAGTACAGGCTAATATGGACCCAGATTGATTTTTCAAAAAGTATACCCGTCGTCATAAATCCACATTCAATGACACGAATTACTGGGTATGCATATTAATTTTAAAATTCCAACAGTTTTGCGCCATTCTTTAAAAATGTGACAGGGAAAACCACGCCAGAAATTCAAGATTAACTTTCTCGGCCAACGAAGAGATCGAACACAGAAGCCCCTTCCAGGCAACGAGCCAACGCCATACTCTCTGAGTCACATTGACTCCCATCAAACATGTTAGCCATAGTTTTAAAACAATTATTTGTATCATTTGTAGATAATTTAAGACATTTTAAGCTTATCAGCTTCATCAGTGACGTCAAGTATTTGCTGATACAAAAACACATACTGAACAGAAATTGGAATTACCTGATATAAAATTACATTTTTTTTCTATGGCAATCGCATTATCTCTCATCCGGTAAATTACTTATAATATTATTGGATGTCATTTTGAAATAATAAAATTGAAACCAATATCGATAACAAATTCTTATTGTATAAATAAAATGAGTTTATTGGTTTGCCTTATTTTTTTTCCTTTCTGATTTTTGTAAAGTGTGCGAATGACGTCAATAAATTGCGGAATAGTATGTTTTATAATTCGATAAATCATAACAATAAAATTCATGGCATGTAACTGAACACCTTCTTTTATTCAATCTATTATAAACGAAGAATCTCATAGAAATAGTTTGTTGAACAGTTGCAGACATATTATCAATTCACAGTATCTGCATAACACAAAATCAAAATGTGGTCTTAAAAAATATTAATTTTATCCGTAACCTCTTGCAGTGAAATGAAATATTTATTGATTGATCTCGTTATTTAATAACAGGAGAAGTTGAACTTTTATCCAATTTGGGACAAAAATCAATAATAAAATTTGATGTTTTCACTAAATCCATCCTTCTAACTGGAGTCATCATTTCGATTAGAAATTAGATCTCTATAACTATCTATATTGTCCATGAGTTGAGCACGTTATTCTTGCGTATACATGATTTAGTCAATTACGGGGTACATATGACATTGCCAAAGAGCCTTACTCCAAGAAATTTTGTATGCGCATTACAATAAGCGTTCCCTGTTACAGGGAGTGTGGGTGGAGGAGTGGATAAGTTAAAAAGACTTTGACTCCCTAACCTTGGGCTCCTGGTTCGATCCAGGTGTTCGTCGCTCATCCGAATTTTCCGGCGTTGTTCTCCCCTTGTCCTAGTACAGGACTGGGGGGGGGGGGGGCTAGCAAGGAAGATTGTATAGCCGTTTGGCAAGGAACAACGTATATTCGTTCGGCAAGGAAGATTGATAGTCGTTTGGCAGGGAACAACGTATAGTCTGTAGGACAGGTTCCCATGCGTGGCGTATGACAGTCTTCATTATATCCCAGTCGAAGCAGAAAAGTGGGACTTTGAACCCCCTTGTATTTCATTTTATTTTTACTGTTTGGGAGAACATAAAATAAATTGACATTTCGCTTTCAAAATTTAGACCCACCGTCCTTATTAGAGCTCGCATTTACCAGAACGTTCATAACCGATAGCCCAACCTGTCTATTAGACCACCCATTTAATAATCCGAAACGATCTATTGAAATTTTTAAAGATACATTATGGGCGATTAGATAACGATTGGCAGTTCTCACTATAATAGTTAACAACTTCGCTATCACCCTAGGTGGAAGTGGGCGTTAAACTCTAGATACGAACGAACGATTCACGTGGAAGTGTACGTTAAACTGCAGGAAACAACAATATTTACGTGAACATAAAACTCTTGGAAAGAACGATTCTCAATAAAACCAATGACCCTACATTATTAAATGACCGTCCCGTCTTCATCAATATAATATTAATATATAATTGGTTAATAATAATTACGCATTTAGAATAGGCATACTCCTTACATTGTCCGATGAGAGTTACTTCCTTTTCAAATAACAATTTATGGGATTTGTCGATAGAAATAGCACAATCTTTAGGGGCAGATAACTTAAAAATGTGTCCCCCCCCCCTAGATTAACTTAGGGTATAGTGGAGTCGAACTGGGTACACTGGTATAATCGAGGATACAGCAAATCAGACTATAATCCAATATATCGCAGGCTAGCCTTGGCATCCAGAGCTGATTATGTTCTGGATTAGTTATGTCTAGTTAATACTTTTTATAACATTTCAGGCCTAAAGAAAGACCTACGATAGGCATATTTTGCTCTTGCACAATAATAATAATGTATGTTGAAAGGGTCAATCCCGATAGTGTTTTTGAGAATAAAATATATGTGGTACGTTTTCAAACAACTTAAACCCACAGTCTTCATCTTGAAATGGAGCCCGGTATTCCAAACTGTATTATGCGGTAATTTGATAAAACCAGACTTTTATTTTATAAAAATAATGTGTCGGTGAAATTTACCTTTTGTTATCAAGTACATCACATGGACCATTCACCGTGTAGACCTCTAAAGGAACGGAAATCGTTTATTGGGTCACCCAACGAAAGAATTGACCCGAAATCTTAAAAGGGTTACGTGTCCGGATAAGCTGTTTTAACGCCCAAGTCCAAACAACTCAATATTTTGAGCTGAAATTTTTAGTCAGGGTATATACACCATTCTTCTATATTTTGGCGTTTAAATTTTATACAGACTCGGACTTTTATTTTTGAGGCTCTGTTTTATTCGGGACAGTTAAATCGTTTTCAATACCACATTACCATCCTTTGTATTGTTCCCTCTACATTCGAATGGAACAGTCCAATTATTTCTCAAGTTTACAAATTCAGTTGTATTTATACCGTACGCCTTGCGGGTTATTTTAATGTAACGATAATAAATATAATAAAGCTTGACTTTTTCAAACTAGAAGCAAACACTTCGTGTTGGTCAAAGATTAACTAATTTTTTTATTGTTTAAAATGAAAATCTTAATGCTAGTTTGAGTAATGAAGAGGAAACATAACACATACATTAAAGGATGCAGGTCCAAATTAAATATTGCAAGGCCCACAGATTTAGGCGTTAAATATTGTCTTGGCGATGGTGTGAACATAATATACATCTGAAAACCCCGCACACACATACATCGGTGAATTTGAAATTCAAAAAAAATAGTGTAAACGTCAAAAGGCTAATTAAACCATCACCATCCAGTTTAGAGTGGTTAGTCCGCCTTGATTTGGACAAAACATTATGCACAGGACACATTCTATTGAAAATTTGTGTTTATAACTGATTTAAGAATTCTAGCCGAAACGTTTCTCAGTGAATCTCAGTTATAAACTAATTGGTACTTTGCATGATATTCGATGAATTTTAAAATAAAATTGTTGATTTCATAAGATTGTGGGTGTTGATTTGTGTTTTGGAATGAGAACCTGTCTTCGTTGAAGACATCTATAAACAAAGTAAGTGTTGTAATATGGCCGATTTCGTGTCCCATTGTCGACACAGCAAGTCAACTATTAATCTAAAATTATAGTAAACAAGGCGACTTACGTTAAATTGTGTATCCTAACTAAACGAAACGCAAGACTTTAGTTTGATCTGAAACCAACAGTACTGGGCACCCAACAAATCACGAGCGTTTTTAATGAAGGGCGAAGCTGTGTATGTTTGGTGCATAAAACGTATTTTAGTCAACTCAAAAATGTCGCTCAAAAGCCGAACCAAACAATATAGCCCCTTTAAAATCTGCTTTAACCTATTATACGAAATTATTCTAAACTGGTCTATTGCATTATGGTTTTATTAACAGCTGAATTCGATTAATTTAAAAGACAATTTTGTTAAGACAGGAAATTCATATCGTCAGTCATTCCCGTTTTGGCATAAATATTTTTTATCCAAATTTATCACAATCTAGAATTCGCTGTTTTCTAAAGAAAAACAAAACAAAGAGGAGTTTTGTCAATGACTGCGGGTGTTTCAAGTCCTAAAATAGAAGAACATAAAGGTTCAGAATTATCAACTATTTGTTTTCTTCAAAGAACAACATTTAAAAAGTTATAAATTCCACATTGTCGATGACCACGGGTGTTTCAAGTCCTTAAATAGAACAACATAAAGATTCATAATTATCAACTATTTTTCTTCAAAGAACAACATTTAAAAAGTTATAAATTCCACATTGCAATTTAAACATACATTATGCAAGAGCTATTGTAGGTCTTTATTTAGGCCTGAAATGTTATATAAACTATGAATTAGACATTAATTAACGTATCCAGACCATAGCTAATTATCGATGTCAACGCTAACCTCCAATATTTTTTGGATTATGATACGATTTGCTGCATATTTTTCCTTCTCGATTTCATGGTTAAATTAATAATCGAGACTGTGATTTTGTCGTACAAACTTAGTAAAGATGATCGAGGCTATGTGGAACTTTCGACCCCTTATTTCTCGGTTCATAGTGGATCAATTTGACTGAAATTTTCAGCAAATTGCCTTTACATTATCTAGTTTTTAACTATAATAGTGACAACTGCCTACTGGTTATCTAATCTCTCATATTTATGTTTTTTTAAAAGTTAAATGAATTGCTGATCGCCCAGTGACAGTAATAGTATTCCCTTAATTTATCTGGGTATGGATGACTATGTCGATAAAGTTAAGCCCAATAGATGATAACAAATCTCCATATCAATTTTGAAATTTAATAAATCAAACATTATTCATTCCCACTCAAAATGGTTAATAAAACATTAACAATCGACACTATCTTGGAATTGTGACGATTTATCAAAATTAGATGCGTAATCGTTCAAGGAACAAGCATACTGGGTTCCTTGCTTACATTGGCGGAGCCTTAGGCTTTTTCGAAGAACAACGGCAAGTTGAGTAGCGACTGGCGACAAGTTCGGGTTCCAAAAAGTTGATTGTGAAATGCCTTCTTCATTATCCGAAAACTTGAATGCTGATCAAATATTTGAAAATAAGTAGGGCTCATCATCTCATAACCCAGTGCTTCCAACAAAATCCGTTACAAACTGTAGCCTCTTTCGGGAAAAAGGTCTAACTTCGGGTTAACTTGTGTAACGCTGGATATTGATTGGGTTCGTCCTCTCATGACCCCAATGCCTCATACCAAATTAAAAAGAAACCCGTTAAAAATGTATGAAGACTTCACCGCTTTAACAGTGTTTATGGCAATGGGTAGGTATATCCCGAACCAAAGATCGCGAAAATCTGAAACTATGCTTTACCCCACATTTGAAAAGTATCCGTTAAAAACTGTAGCTTCCATATCGTTAACAATCCAATTAAGTCGAACCGACCGACCAATCAATAGACAGAGACAACGACGTAATTAATGTGCCTACATTATTATTATATGTTTCACATAGCCAATCATCAATTACAATAGTATTTTTGGAACGTTTGGCAAATATTCCTATATTGTATGTTTATTTTTGATTTTGCGTGACGTCTGCACCACTACAGACTCGGAACTGAACAGGGCAACCCCCCCCCCCTCATTATGTCTTGTCCGTAGATTTATTTCTGTAATTGTCTGTGTGTGTGTGTGAAACGCAGGTTCTGAATTGGTGGCGTATATAAAATGCATGTTAAATGTAGTGTTTCGTAAACGACTAAAAAAATTCGATTTCAATAGATGAAAACCTTAAAGATACATTAGTTAGGAGCTAAATCTGCCTATAGCAGGTCTTTCTTTGGGTCTGAAATGTTTTTTAAAGTATTAATTAGACATTAATTAACTGATCCGGGTCTAAATCAACTCTGGATGGTATCAGATTTCTCTGATATTAAACAGATTAAAACGTTTCCGCGATACTGTGATTTAATCAATATGGCGGTTTCCAGGCGCTGCGAGACTTAGCTTTGATCAACCAGGACCGTGGTTAAATTATTGCACACGTCTGTCAAACCTTCAGATGTCAATATCTTCGCTTGCAATAGAGTAATTTAAATGAAATTTTCAAATTATACATTTTACATCGTCTACTTTTGAACTATATTAGCGAGAATGGTTAGTTTTTATCTATATCTTGAATAATGAAAACAATAGCGCCACGCTGATTTGATAGACATGAAATATCGTGTACTTTAATAAAAAAAAACAACAACATATTATTAGGGTTCTTCTTTCTCATATTTAGTGCGGAATTGATGACTGTGAGGTGTCGGACAACTATCATTGGTACTGTCGTGGCATCTTCCTTCAAACAGTTATTTCATTAAGATGTTATCAATTTGAATACATACATGTAGTTCACAAACTAAATAAATATATAAACCGACTTTCTCGACATCTTCAAATTACTTCGATAATTTTATAGAAATGTATTATAGCTGTCGAGATACTTGGATACACGCGTAATAATACTGACAAGCGCTACATAGTAACTTATAACATGATATTAATACACACGCTACATGGCACCACTAGGATCAATGATTTATCTATTTCGTTTATGTGGAGCTTATTCGTATATAATCAGTTTTCCTGGCCATTTCTTTAATGTCGAGATTATAAGTATATAATCTGTTTGTCCTGGCTATTTCAGTTAAAGGCGAGTTCGAGTGTACTATGGATAACTTCAAAACATCAAAAGTTCATCGTCACTGATCACTATTTATATTTGATGATTTAATTAACTCTGATATGACAAGTCGTTGTAGTTAGCCGGTTTCATATCAACGATCTACGACTAACAACACGCACATGACACGATTTCATGTGTCTCTTTACAGCAACAATTCACAAGCAACAAAGATACAATCACAATAAAGAGAGGGAGAGAGAGAGAGAGAGAGAGAGAGAGAGAGAGATGGGTTTAACGTCCATTCAACACTGCTAGGTCATTTCGGGACTAACATATGGTTTTTAATTTTATTTCACAATAATTCGTTGCGCGTAGGGGTCTTTAGCAGTGGGGGGAACCGGGGTGCCCGGGGGTAACCCACGAGGTTGAGAAGGCGCCCCTATCTCCAGGTCACATACACACACTACAGCCGCAAGCCAGAGGTGGCCGGCCAGCTAGAGGTCGAAGCGCGGCACTCTAGACCACTAGGCCACTCCAACCCCCTACAATCACAATAAACAAATAAACTACAAGTACAAGTCTTAAGATTTCTTATTAAAACTAAAATGTGAGATTATTGTTATATAAGTCATATATAATAAGAAGTCGAACCATAATAAATTTTCAAAGCATGGGATAATATGCTAGTTGGGTGAGTAGGCGGAAATACATGTAGAGTTCAAAGAACTTAATTGAGCTTTTCCTTTCAAAGTCGTGTAGAATATTATTAAGAGAAAATAGCTGTCTTATTTGATTAAATAATACATCTTCCTGTGTTAAAGAAATGAAATGAAATGAAATACTGGTTTAACGTCCTAATATCCTGGAATACGCCATACAGCGTGCTATATGGAGAATTTTGCATGGACAGCGGCGCTACCGTATGCTCTTATGTCGAATTGCAACTGTCAAGGGTTCTTTTACGTTTATGCCAATGAGTACAGGGGAACCTCCGTTTTCCGTCCCATCCGATAGGCTATATATTGTTCTTTGCCAGGCCCTCCGTCCTACATCACAGACAAGGACGAACCACGCTTGAAAATCCCAATGAACTTGCTCGGCCAACGCAGGTATCGAACACGGAACTTACTCACTGAGCCACCGTGGCTTCCCTTTCTGTTAAAGACCTAATATGTAAGGAAAATAACTTTATATTGGTCACACCTTCATTATTTATTAATTGAAATAAAACGGGATTTAACGCCCTACCATTCTGCACGAGCGTACGACACACAGGGGATGCTCGATTCACAGTTCAGAACGTCCCGAATTGAAAGAATTGCAATCGATTGACGAGGAATTCAGTCCTGTAACAGTTCTCTCAATCCCCACAGCTGAGGTGGTGTGAGTAGAACTGTGACTTTTTTTAAGTAACAAATTGGTTTCAGCTGTCATGATTGGTTGAGATGTTTTTTGTGCCGACACTATTTTCGGAGTTAAGAGAATTTAATTCCGGAACGTTCAATTGAGTATGCCCACAGTGTTCTAAGCATACTATTTTTCTGGAAACAAGGTGATGGATAATTCATTAAAGTATAAAATTTAAAACCAATATGGACCTGCGTACTATTGACCAAGAAAAAATCATGACGTCATCGCAGCTCACTACACTTATGTTTAGCGTTTTCCGAGATTCTATCCGAATTATCGCCCTTATTGTTGAAATTGTTTGACATTCTAACACCCGACGTCAACTGGCAGACGATCGCCATTGAAGAGACGACCACTGTCGAGATTAGTCGCATTATTTATGTTACGTCTTTTTTGTAAATCATTTTTAGTGAATCCTGTACCATAACAGGCCCGGGACTGTATAGCACAGTGGACGCTTATTGGCTTGATTTGATATTTGTTTTTTTTTTTTTTGCAATGTCTATTTTCTGTTTTGTCCGCAGGTTTATATATCTCGTAGATTTTTGTTTTGCGTGTAGTGCGGTCCTCCTGCACTTACTATTATTATTATTATTACTATTATTATTAACATTTATAAAGCGCTATCTTCCACAAAACGTGTTCAGATGCGCTGTACAATACAGGACTGGATGTCAACCCACTACCTGAAGTTGAACAGCTGGTATTATGACATTATATCCAAAATGGAAGTTCATCCATGGGTGCGTATTATTATATTGAGAGAATTAACGAATGGGCATCAACGCGGCTGATTACCTTCAATCCCACAAAAACTGAACCACTCACAATTTCGTCACGCATGCCTTTCGATTCATAACCACTACATGTATTCTTGAACGACATTAAAATAAAATAAGTACGCGCGCACAAACACTTAGGTTTATTTTTTTCAACACAATTCTAACTGGGATTTCCACATCAACAGCATTTGCAAAAAAGTTAGTAAATGCATTAATTGTTTTAGATCCTTCAAATATCGTCTAAATAGAAAATCTCTTCACTCTTATCTACGCCTCGGTTATCTTACCTCATTTTGGTTATGCGGGCATTATCTGGAACGGGTGTACTGATCAGTTATCTAACCAACTAGAAAAACTTCATTGCGCACCATATGTGGCGCTGTGAAGGGAACCAGCCATGCATTAATTTATAAAGAAACGGGTACTATAACTCTCAAAGAGCGGCGCAATGATTTTTTTAAAAATAATAATCCATCAAACCCCCGTATACCTATCCAGCATCTTAAAAAAAGATTAAATAAGTTCCCGAGTTCTATTGTAGGACGACAACGTTATACTGCAACACTTTTTTCCCTTCCGCAACTAGGCTCTGAAACACTTTAGATGTATCTATCAAAACATCAAAATTTCTATTCACATTTATAAAAAAACAAAACAACTATGTTAATTTGACAACTCCGTTTCTTCATATTTTTTTATCGGCAAACGTAAGTTATAAGTGACCTAAATTGATACCTCTTTCCTCGCCATATCTCCGATTCGCCTTTTTGTTCTTGCGGACATCATTTCGAAGACGTCTACCACCTTCTTCTCATTTGCCCCTTACATTCAGATATCCGACAGAATACGATTCATTGCCTAACTCAATCCAACATTAACATTACTCTTTGGCAATAATGAACTCTTAGTGGCTGAAAATATTACTATTTTTAAACAAGTGCATAGGTTAATTAAATATCCGAAACGTTTTAATTAATTGGATTCACATTTATATAATTATTAATCTTAATTTATGTAATATTTATTAAAATAACAGGGTAGCAATACATGTACAAAAATGTAACACTAATTACAATGTAAATATGTTATAACTTTGTTTTGGAGAGGGCTGATACAGGTTTTGTCCTGTTCCTAAACCTTTTCAGTTATCTGAATAAATATTGTTTATAAAAAACAAGAAATGTATGCGTAATTGTATTAAGAATAAGCATGCCAAATTTCATGTCCATCGTATTTGAATTAGTGGAACATAAAACACCACGGCTGAGAGCACTGGTTAAATATATCGTAAATGAGATAAGCGTGTTAAGAAAAATGAATTAACGCATTAATAGAAATTAATTAACGCGTTAAGACTCTGTGACGTAATATGCATATCCTGCTGGAAAATCGTTATAAAAACGCATGAAAGGGCCTGATTCATGCAAAATACCATCCATAGACCACATTGTCACTATCGCTTTAGTTGTGTCTGCCAAATTGCAAGTTCCCAGTCGAAATAACTTGGTCACCAATCTACCCTTCGAACGCAACCAATTCAATTTGTTTTTAAAAGTTTCCCCATCAAAATGCAACCTATCTAAAGCCTATTATTGGAGCCCCGAATAAATATGAAGATCAAGAATAAGGCCTTTTAACTCTTTGAAATCGGTTTGATACGAGAATGACCATGAACTAGGAACTTTGATAATTAACTCATATTAACTGGTTAAATCGTTTGCCAGTTACTTGAAATTTGAACTTGTTCTTAACCCTGTAAAACACACATATAAAAAGATTACACAGATGTCGACACATAAATGGCGACTTCTTTGTGTAGCCGTAAATAAACAGGTCATAAAAATAATACATGATGTTTATAAACCATGACAAGATGATATATCTTTGTTTGTTTTTAAGTCTCGTTGCTGCCTCTCAGATTGATTTTCTTTCATATTTAAGGCGTCGCTGTCATAATGTCATACAGCTCTGACAAGAAACCCTTGCATGTCAAAGAATAAATAAGAGGAGACAGTTGAACATCTCGCCAAGGACGGCCATAACAACAAGATTCTTGGTTCTTCCAGCCACACTTTATTTCCAGTCTGTTTATATGAATGATGGATGCATCCTCGGAGTCCCCAGTGATATCCTTCAATTTCTACTCCCCTTTACCCTGGGTTCATTCACTTGGACTAAGACTAGTAATTATTTCCCTTTCATTTCATGATGGACGAATGTAGTGTGAGTTATAAATAGATAACTTTCTCTTAATTTTTGTATCCCCTTTTCCTGGTCTAGAATTGAAGAAAAAAAAGGGATCCAATTTGCAATTTCATAGCAGTTTTGAGTAATACTGATGATATTACGGCGGAAGGATAGGGGTGTAAAATGTCTTTCTTCAGCGCTCGTACACGCGAGTCTAATTAATTCTTTAATGAATCTAAAGCCCCGCTTATGTCGCCCCACAACGCGATAAAACTGTCTGCGACTAGCGGGAACTGACAGCTTATGTCGCTACGACTGAATTTATCCATGACTGGTAGCAACCACGAGAAACCAGTTGACCGCAGTCGTAAGAGCGCTTATGTCGCCTGGCATCAGTTGAAGATTTGGAGCCACAACTGACCTCATGACTGACACGTGATGACCTTCAAAATGGCCTCATTACATAGTTGTTACCGCCCTCTGGGTACCACGTGACTAAATAACCGAATCCTGTTGGCTGCGTCTGCTTGGCGCCAGGTGTAAGTGCGCTTATGTCGCTTGCGACTAGAGACAACTAGTTGTGTCCAGTCGTAGGAGTAGAACATGTGCGACTCGGAGAAACTGGAGACAACTCGACGGCAACTGGCTTGCGTCCGACTCACACCAGTCATAAGAGCGCTTATGTCGTCCAAGTAGTTACGACTGATTTTATCCACTTGATCGTAGACCAGTCGCCGATTTCCAGTCGCTGATAGTTTTATTGCGTCGTAAGGGCGACATATGCTGGGCTTTAAGGCGGCTACAGATCGACCTTACGACGCGACTCAACTGGTCGCCGACTGGTTTTCCGGCGACTGGCACCGATCGTCGCACGATTTCAGTCGCCGATTCTAGTCGATCTGAGTCTAGCTACGACCGTCGTGCGACAGTTTTTCACGATCGGCGACTGAGTCGCAGGAGTTGAGCATGTTCTATTTCTACGACGCGACGGAACCAGTCGCCGACTCGTCATCGTCGATGCGTGCGTTTCTACGATCGGTTGCCGACTGCGCTATAAATTTTAGCCAATCAGAGTGGCGAATGAAAAATCAAAATGACGACCTCGTGGACGACCGAAGAAGAAGAAAGCCTGATTGCCAATCCTTCTTCCAAATTCGTTTTTTTTTGTTGCTTCTCTTCAAAGCCTAGATATACGGCTAACGCGACTGCCGTAGCTGCCTGTCTACGATGTTAACATAAAGCCTTTGTTGATAAATCTAAAATTTAGGAATATAAATCATATCAAATAGAATCATAAACAAAAATTTGAATCCCTCGAGTTAATTTAAATTACTTTCTCAAAATAGTTTCACTAATTAGATGGAGCGATTTTGGAATAATTAGGCATATTTTGTGTGGCGCAATTTTGAACGAGTCACATGATCTATTCGTGAGGACGCCACAAGTCGGTGTATCGGTGTCGATGTGAGCGCGCTCGCGTTCAATCGTACGACCGAAAGCAACTGGTCGGCGATCATTGCTGAATTCGATCTGAGTGCAATCTACGATAGTTGCCGAAAGTTGAGTCGCGTCGCAAGGTCGATCTGTAGCCGCCTTAAGGTTATGTTTTGGTTAATGTGGTGGTTTGTTCTTTTTTTTTAGTGTATCATCTGTTACGTATCATAAATATAAAAGATAGACATTGTACGAGGAAGTGGTAAACAGCCTGTCTTGTATTTAAAAGATAATTGCTTTAGGCCGTTCGGCATGTCCTAAAATACAGGTCAAGTAAGTGAACGGTCAAGTTTTACAAGAATGCACAATTTATTTTGTTCCATAATAAGTATGTTTATTTCAATTCGTGAATAATTAGAAATTTGTCAGGGCATGTTTTGACCAAATAAATGATCAATGTCCTGTCAATTAATCTTGAGAAAGAGAGAGAGAGAGAGAGAGAGAGAGGTGTAACTTTACCCAGTTAAACTATAGTTAATGAGGGGTTGACACGATGGGTGCCCTTTTTTTTCCTTAGGAATGTAAGCACAAGTGGATCTCCTAATGGCAGGTTTGTAGAAAGGTTCTCCTCTGATTGACTCGTTGTTGATGGCTCAGAAACCATTAGGTCCGCAGCTGGATCGCTGTGTTGGTTGAGAAAGTTATGTATGGTTTTTAGCCTTTTCAGTGGATTAGGGGGTGGTCTGACAGGAAACAGCGTCAAATCGTTCGGTTTGTAAGAAAGATTGAGGTCCCGTTTACAGTAAGAATTCGATATAACAGTAGATCGCAGCACACTGTATGACATTAGTTCAGCCGGTAGAGGAAAGTAGGACGTTATCCCATATTTCTAATTCATTCAATATAACAATTTTTATAAACAATCGGTAATCGAAATTCATGAACGCGGGTAGCACTCTTGCATTCTGACAACAACGTCGTCCAAGACTTCAACACTTGTAATCCCCTTAACTATAAAAATTTACCACATCCACATTTCATGCCATTTGAATCTCAATCATTGCTGCCACTTCGGGCATTTTCTTTCCAAGTTTCTTCCTTACAATTTCAGAAGCCTCGACTAATTTTTAAATCGAATTGTTAAACTTGTACGTTGCTTGCTCACAAATCAGATTGTGGCATGATACGGTAGTGTTAATGGCAAACCATGTTTTATAGAATACTGCATTGGCTGACATAGTTCATCGGGATTCCTGAAAGATGGGACATATGTCTAGTCGTTCAGATGGGACTAAAAACCTACATTGGTGTGCAGGCAAAAGGTCCTTTTGCAGTTGGAATGCGATACAAAAGTAGGCAATAATGCCGTTGTACGGGCGCAACTTGCCTCATAACATACTGTATGGTGTAAGCCAGTCTTCATTAGCCTAGTCCTGGCAGTTGGAATGTGATACAAATGTAGGCCATAATGCCTTTATCCGGGCGCAAATTCCCTCATAACATACTGTATGGCATAGGCCAGTCTTCATTAGCCTAGTCCGGGCAGTTTAGTGAAACGTTAAACACCATTTCATTTCATTTAAGTGGTTCAATAGTGTTGCTATCTATTTTATCAATCAGTATTTATTAGGCTGGAATACCAATGATGAAGTGGTGCTATGGGGGAATTTACACCGGACATGGCGCTACTGCCTACTCTATTTTGAATTCCAACTGTCAAGGGTTATTTTACATGTAAGTCAACGTATACACAGGACTTCGGATTTCGGATTTAGTACCACCTGAATGACTATACACCAGGCAACTGACAATCCCCTGGATAGTCAAACAACGAATTACGCACTGAGCCACCACGACTGAGCGTGTCTGGGTATATTTACAAGCCTGTGTAATGCGGTGAATTGTGGGAAAGCATGAGGAAATGACAGTAAGCGATTTGGTGCCTGTATACGCTTCCTCCACATAACATTGAGTCTCATACACAAGTATAACGTAGACTTACTCATTGTCGTTCTAATTAGACGAGTTTACACAACCGACAAATATGTGCCGTTGTATTGCAACTGCTCTGGATGTCAATAGTATTTGTCTTATAATGTACTTACTATTTTTATCAGCATTTTCATACATCTGTCGTAGTTCGTCATCTACTGGATTCAGTCCAAAACATCGGATTAATTTTTTGAATCCACGGTAATCTACTTCGTCGTTGTTTGCATAAATTTCAAACGTCTTTCGTAATGCTATAAATAGGAAGATAACAACGTTTACAAGAAGGCGAAGAAGGAGAATTGCTTTGTTAATGTGTCATTTCTACAACAGCCCTACTGACCAGACCAACCTATGGCTTATATCTACTAAAATATGTTGGAATAATCTGTACAAAGTAATTCATTATCATTTTTTTTATATTTAAGAGATATTTCTTTTTAAGTCATTTAATAAAAAATGTATCTTGCCGTCACAGGCTACTAGAGAAATGTCGCTACTCTTTTGTACGTAATGCTACCCTGCACAATTACTCATTTAGTTTGAGAACAAAATTTTGATGGCGGATCATGCGATATTTATCCCCAATTATACCTTGTAATCGTCCCTGGTTTAATTTAATCAGGGATTTTCCGAACCCTCTTGCTACCAGATGGTACCACGATTTATTGGATAATACTAATCAAGGGCTGCACACAAACGGCATCAAAGGGGACATTTCCAAATGAAGTGTAGGACTACGTATACTTCGCATATTATCTTTAGGAGATGAAGTGTATATTAAAATCGATACAAGATTATATGCATTAAACGCCATTATTAACAAGGTTTCCACCACAGTACAGTGGTACTGAATTATCAGACAGGGACATTTACAATCAACTTATACATTATTGTGTTCTGGCAGCAATATGAGTTGTAAGTAGACCTAATTAAATCAATTTCAGATAAATGTCATTTGGTCAGGATAATTGTATACAGTTGACGAATGCCTTATCATACGAAATTATCACACTTGCTAGATTGACACTATTTTTAGCAATAATATCAATTTTAATATTTGGGTCTTCTAAATTCTTAACTGCTCTGTTGTATTTTTTCTTTGTCATTCATACAATTAATTCCCTGATCATTATGCTGTTGGGGCTTTGTAATTGTGTCAATATTGACAAAACTATCAAGGGAACCCCCCGAATATAATTTGAGTAATTACGTACTTTCTACTTGTTCTTCAGAAAGATTCAAATCCGCTGGAGCTTCATCGCCATTAGCTACAACTTCTTCCTGTTCGAGCTCGACTTCAGGTTCCTGTGTAGCCTCTTCCTCCGCGGGTGGCTCTGTGGGCTCTTCTTCTTGTTGATTAACTTCCTCTGTGTCACCTAAAGGACAATGGATACAAGTAGCAGCAAATTTATTTAAAAGATCGGTCCTGATTCACTGTCAGCTTCTGAAAAACAGGTCCATCAACCTCTTCAGATATATATGGAAGTATTGTCTTGTGTCAAGGCATTGTATGCTTATTTTTTATTACATCATGTGTGTACTTTACATGGTTTGCAAATCATTTTTTCTACGTGTTTATATAAGAGGGAGAGAGGGAGAGAGAGAGAGCGAGAGAGAGAGAGAGAGTTTAAGTCCACTCGACACAAACTAGGTCATTTCAGAATGTTTTACTTCGGCTGTAGCCCAAACGGCATGCTATGGATTCAAATGATGGGAGTCGATCCCGGTTTTGTGCGGATACTCTAACTAAAGTGTCCTAGGAGCCACGGTGACTCAGTGGTTAAGGCGTTGACTTTGTTCGATCGTTGCGTTTGCCAAAAAGTTCATCGAAATTTTCCGGTGCACATCCTCCCTGTCAGTGATGCAGGACCAAGGGCCTGGTAAGGGACTTATTACCGAGGTCCCGTGTACACATTGGCATGCACATTAAAGATCCCTTTGCAGTGGAATTCGACATAAGGGTATGCCGTAGCGCCGCTGTCCGGGTACAATTTCCCTCATAGAACAATGTATGGCATATGCCTGTCTTCCTTAGCGCCGTCGGTGCAGTCGGACGTTTAACTCCATTTCATTTATTTCATGTCTAAAGGTGTCTTAATAAATTTCATTAACATGCAGCGGGCGCAATACTAATACAGGTCATCGCGTCATGTGGTTTATTTATCTTCACTTGCCACTGTGAATCGCGTGTACATCTGACTATAAATTATGACGAGAACACTATACTGATAACAATTATCACACGATTCCGAATAATTTTCGTAGCCCACTCGCGCATCATTACACGAAATATCATCTTTGTTTTTCATTTTCATGACACAGTCACCAATCCCAAATGTTGCACCACCAAAGTGTTTCCTAGGTTCTGTAGTACCATACTATAACAACGTCCGACCCGTGATTCTAATCCTACTTTTTGTTTTTATTTATTATCTAAGATTTGTATTAAGTGGAGATGTGCATCCAAATCCTGGGCCATCTAACCTCTCTATTTTACACCTGAACACCAGAAGCCTACAAAACAAACTTGACGAAGTCTCACTTGAGCTAAGTAAATATGATATCCTAACTTTTTCTGAAACATGGTTTAACGATTCAATCATATCTGGCGATATAAATCTTGATGGACATCATTGTCCGATTTCCCTAAACCGCCAAGATGGTAGAGGTGGTGGCGTGGCTGTGTATGTCAAAAATAACATTTTCTTCAAACCAAGACATAATCTGACAATTGAAAAAATAGAAGCTATTTGGATTGAAGTTAGATATAGAAAAGATTTGTTTCTTATTGGTACTTTTTATCGTCCACCTTCTGTAAACTCCTCCTACTGAGATTTAATTGAAGAAAGTTTTAATTCGAATACAGACTTTACTGATTTTAATATTGTCATACTGGGTGATTTTAACACTGATTTTTTGAAATATAGAAAATCGCGGCTTCACGATCTTATAACTTCCTTAGATTACACACAATTAATTAAAGAACCCACTAGAATTCAACCGGACTCAAAATGTCTTATCGATTTAGCGATTGTCAGTTGTCCCGATTTTATTAAGGATGTTAATGTTCTTGATTGTAGAGTATTAGCGACCACAGTCCTATCGTTCTTTTTTTCAATACATCGAAGCCTAAATTAAATTCGTACCAAAGAACTATCTGGAAATATCAAGATTTGGATGTAGATGGCATAAACACATATATTTTATCTTATTCTTGGGATATTTTCTTTAACACTTACACTGATCCCCAATCACTTGCAAAAGAATTTTCAAACATTATTATTGAAGGTATAAACAAATTTGTTCCCTATAAAACTGTAACAATCCGCCCAAGTCAACCGCAATGGATAAATGGCCACATACGCAAATTACTGCGACACAAAAATAGAATTCAAAAAGGGCAAAACGAACAAATGTAGGTGGAAGTTCTTCATGCCTAGGACATAATTATAATCCCAGGCGTCCCACAAGGATCTATACTAGGCCCTCTATTGTTTTTAATATTCATTAATGATATATCTGTAGACTTGGAATCAAATGTGAGACTTTTCGCTGACGACACATTTCTTTTTTTAATAATTGACAACCCAATAAATACCCAGACCATACTTAATAGTGATATTGAAAAGATATATAAGTGGTCAAAAGCATGGAAAGTCGATTTTAATCCAATAAAAACGAAAAGTTTAACCTTTTCTAGGAAAACCTTCCCATCCGATTTTAACCTTACTTTTAACAATGTACCGATTATTGATAATTGTATTCATACACACCTCGGTGTCATTTTTAACTCAAAAGCTAACTGGGAAGATCACAATGACATAGAGTATCTAACGTCAAAAACCAGTAAATTGATCAACTGTTTTAGATCCCTCAAATATAAGTTAAATCGCAAAACCTTAGAAATTATATACAGATCATTCATTTTATCGATCTTTGATTATGCCGACATTTTATGGGATAACTGTTCGCTTGGGCTAGCTACAAAGTTAGAAAAACTACACTTAGATGCCTTAAGAACCATAACTGGGCTCCAAAGGGGTACCTCACATAGCATCCTGTATAAAGAGACTGGACTTTGTTCACTGATATCCCTCCGAACACAACATAAACTCATAACATTTCATAAGATTGTCCATGACGAAGTTCCCAATTTGTTATCAGCTAAGAAACCCCATAGAGTATCAGCAAACCAGCCGTACAATCTTCGAAACAGCAACTCTTTTAATAACGTACAATGTAAAACAAATCTTTACCAAAATTCATTTTTTCCTTCATCAATTAAATTATGGAATAGTCTAGATGCTGATATATCTGATTCCCACTCATTGTCCCTTTTCAAACACAAAATTCGGTTACAGTTTTCAAGTCCTTCTAAACCCATTTTTTACCTTGGCGACCGAACTTTTCAAGTTATACATTGTAAACTTCGAAATTGTAAGAGTGATTTCAATTTACACAAATGTTTAATGCACGTGAGTATAAACCCTATGTGTAGCTGTGGCGAATCTGTTGAAAACTGCGATCATTTTATCTTTCATTGTCAACTCTTCAGCGTTCAAAGATCAGTAACTATCGATACTCTGGACCAGGGGCGGACTGGCCCGCCTGTGCGCCTGTGCAAGCACAGGCGGGCCCCCACTTCCAAAAAAACCAAAACAAGATGAAAAAATACCTAATGTAAAAAAAAGTGAACATAAAGGGTTTACAAGAGTGTCAAGGGGGTGTTGCCTTAACTTGGGGTCCCCCATCCCCATGTCAGCTAGCTTTGTCCTTACAATTTCCCTCCACTTAGGTCCCATATTTGACGTAAGCTGGGCCCTACTCTACATGTCAGTAGTCTACATGTGGCCAAGGGGCCCCATTTTCCTCAAGAGGGGCCCAATTTTGGCTTAAAAACTCAAAAATACATCAAAATTCAGTAAAAATAGTGACTTTCTTTTGTCAAAATTGGAGGCCCATAGTCAAGAGTAGGGTCCCACTTGCCATTGGTAAGTGGGCCCCCATTTTCCTCAAGAGGGGCCCAATTTTGGCTTAAAAACTAAAAATTACATCAAAATTCAGTAAAAATTGGTGGCACATAGTCAAGAGTAGGGGCCCACTTGCCATTGGGAAGTTGGCCTCTATTCGGGCCTGCCCTCTACTATGAGGGAAAAGGCCCCTACAATATATATATGTAGGCCTGGACTGGATCGAAGGGGCCCCGTCCGAAACAGGGGATCATTATTTTGTTACCCTTACCCAATTTGACAATTTTATTGACAATCGGGGATCACGGTGGCTAAGTGGATAAGGCACTGGTTCGCTAGCCTGGGTGTCGGTGTTCGATCCCTGCATTGGCCGAGAAAGTGCATATCGATTTCCCAGCGTTATTTCCCCTTGTCAGTGATGCAGAAGGAGGGCCTGACAAGGACAGCTGCCTAGACGTTCGGATGAGACGAAAATACGCTTATCAGTTTAATATCAATAATTCATCATAAGTTGATATATATGTCGAAGTCTTGTTTATTATCACTGGCCGACAGTATTACTTTTAAGTAATCTTATTAATTTATTAAGAAATTTCAATTTTTAAGAATTTGTTTTTGAAATTCGGCAGATTTACTTTTTCCAAAATTGATCCCCAGATGCTTGGGAAACGACAATATCCCAGAGAAATCCCTGGCCAAAATGGAGTTTGACTTTTTCCAAAATAGATCCCCAGATTCTTGGAAAACGGATTTCCGGCTGGCGAATTTCAGAAAAATTCTGGGAGGAGAACACCAGCCCCCCCCCTCAAAAAAATCACGCCTTCGGCGCTCAGGGGCGTCAGGCTTCGCCCTCCGCGGTTGTTCGCGGTGTTTGACTCTAAAGGGCCCCTTCAGTTACCCTGCACAGGGCCCTCTTCGGGGCCCCAGTCCGCCCCTGCTCTGGACCCTATTTTTAGAAATTCAAAGGCGTTACTAAATGTGGTCGACGATGCACCTGCTTATCTAAACCATGCTGCTTTTGATAAACTGCGTAGGTACATTGAGTTAACTCATCGGTTTAAAAGGTTAGTCTCTGTCACGTGATTACTTGATCTCATTTTATTCTACGAAGTGCCCAATTTTGATCTTTATTTTTGTATCTCGGAACTTAGGATATCCAGTCGGATATAAATAAATTACCCGATGTCAATACCATACCCCATTCCTTTATTCCCTGGATAACATAGGTAAATTTTCGGATGTTGAAACTGCCAATATTAAAACTATTCACCCTTTTTTGATGATTGACAATTCACTTTTTTTCTTCTTTTTTTTTCTTTTCTTTTTTCTTCTTTTTCTTTATTGTTATAGTTCAACCTACTGGTCTTAAATGTACTCTCACTTACACCAAAAATAAATAACTACTATGTCAGGAAGTGATATTCATAAGCATGCTGCTTGTTTTCGTATCCTTTAAACCGTACAATTGTATAACTATATGTAATTATATTGAATCAAATATTGTTTAAATCGAAATATCATCTCTCTTTTTATTACAAAACTGTGACTGTCGTTCCAGCTTTCCGCCAAATAGCTGTAGGTCTTATATAAATCGATTTAACAGTGTATTATCATTGATTGTTATTTTTTTGTATCTGCATCGCTTATCTTACATAGTAAAGGTTATTTCCCCTAAAGCTAAAAAATTACAGTTTCTTAAAGTTTATCGGATTATAAAGTTCCGATTCTTCCTAAGTAATTGTGATTTTCTAAAGGTTACAGAAATTAATTTTTTTTTTTTTAAAAGACAAAAAAAGAAGCAATTTGAACCAGTTTTTGTTGAAACTTTAACCCTTGTGCGTATACTACAGGTTTTTCTCGACTCCACGACCATATTCTGACGTTTGTGAGGAAGTGGTTCATAATTGTCTGGCGAGAATTTTTTTACATTGTCAGCTACTTAAGGGCGTTGGGCAGTCTAAAATGCATATTTTTAAACTTGCACTGTATTTTTTGTTGATAAGATATGACATTGTTTGTTATTTTTGGTGGTAAACTACATAATAGTCACCAAAAATACCAGTTTTATTTACCAGCTATGTTCCAAAATTGGCCCAAAATCATGATAATAAACGGTGATAATGACAATAAAAGTTAATTTTTCTCAGTTATTCCTGCATGGATTTCCTTTAAATTTGGCATGGACAATGATAATTGCAAGTCCCAAAAAAGTTACAGGTCAATTTTGGCTATAGGCAGTGGTTTGTATGGTATCCATGGAAACGCAAAAAAACAACAATGAGTTTTCTTGGAAATTCTATTAGTACATGCTAAAACGAGATATCAATAATCACACCAGTAGATGGGAAGTATAGGTTATAAGCTACATTTCGACACCAAGAACGTTGTAATACATCAACGCAAAGTATTTTAAAATCGTTGTTTATTATATACCTTCAAACGAGATTTTGTGATTTTGAGTTAATTCTTTGAATACGTCCACAACAAGTTTTAAAATACATCGATTCGGAAGCATAAAGTAAATATCGACTTTAGGCACTATTCGGCCTCTCTAATAAAAATCATTTTATACATTAAAAAATGGCAGTCTTTGACCATCAAAAAATTAAATTCAGCCACGTTCCAATCGCGATAGATGGTAGAGGGAATTCCTTCTGGCGGCATATCTAGATAGGCGTAAATGATCCAGTGTCAAACTGCTATTGGACACGACCATGATTGTTTACAGCGGATGACGTGAGCGGTGTATAGGACGTCATAATTTATTCAAGAACTGACATAGGTCGGGGAAACCTTCTTCTTTGCTATAAATAATTTTTCTCTCTCCGCTTGTACCTCCAGTTTTACACATCAAACGGTCGGACTGTTACGATTCATTCTAGTTATTTTACATATGGAACAAGTGTGCAAAGTCTTAATAAGATTGGTGATGAAAAGTGAGCGCGTATCTTAGACTACTCAACGACCCAATGTCAAGTATTATGATGTTGATATAACGGACGGGAGGCAGTGGCAACATTCATCATTTGACAAGAAACTACGAGTTTTACATTGTGGACCCTCCTCCACTTTCCTTTCAATCTGAGGGGGGTTGGGGTGGCCTAGTGGTCTAGAGTGCCGCGCTTCGACCTCTAGACGGCCGGCCACCTCTGGCTTGCGGCTGTGGTTTCGAGCCCTGGTGTGAGCGTATGTGACATGGAGATAGGGGCGCCTTCTCAACCTCGTGATATCCTCCGGGCACTCCGGTTTCCTCCCACTGCTAAAGACCCCTACGCGCGAGCGAATTATGAAATAAAATAATTAAACCATATGTTAGTCCCGAAATGACCTAGTTGTGTTGAGTGGACGTTAATCCCCATTTCTCTCTCTCTCTCCCTTTCAATCTGTGTCTAGTTAAAAGCGGATAGGTTTGTATTTTGAATCTTTCTTACTGACGGATTCTTTATGGAAATGACAATTAAGGTATGTTTAGATTTGTATGGTTTCAAAAATACCTTAAAATTCATATCGTCACTGTAAATATCTCAAATAATTTTTGTTATTCAGACTTGACACGAAGCTGTAATTTGATCGTATTTGAATAAAATTATTCATCCAAAACCTTTTTTTTCTGGGGTCTTAGATCACAACGCTTTTCTTGCAACGCACAAGGGTTAATTCTGACAGATGATTAATGTGATAACAGTGAGTAAATGCATTGTATTGTTAGGTTCAATCTGGTAACTGCAGTTTCACCACCCATGGGCGCCAGGCTTATCGACTTTAATTCTTTTGTTTAACATATTAAAACTACATGTAGATAATTTGCATCGGATTGGAACGATAGGGGTTTGTTGGTTCGAAGCAAATACTTGTTTTAAATCAGACTTTGTTCATTTTATTGCTAGTCGTATTTGGACTACAGAATCTTATACATGTATTTAACTCCTTAGTCCTTTAGTTTGTGCTCGGATGTGAAATGTTTAAATGCAGTGAAGTTCATATATAAATAAAATAAAGTCAGGAAAATTGTTTCATTGGCATTTAGTAATTGAACTTGAGTATACAGGTCACCATTCTATGGAATACAATTATTGCTTTATACTGAGCGACGTTTCGACTAGGCTCCTCCCGTCTTTAATCAAGCGATGATAAAAGTATTGCTCACTTATAAGCAGCAATTGCATTTCATAGAATTGTGACCTGTATAAAAGTCAGAAACTATCGAATCTTACAAGCCATTAGTAAATATCTACCTACCATTAACTTCTGGTTCGGCTTCTGTCGTTTGCTCTTCCGTGGTTTCCGTTTGTGGTTCAGTGACTTCTGTTTGGTCTTCAGTTGTTTCCGTCGTCTCTTCAGTAACCTCAGTCGTCTCTTCAGTTACTTCCGTCTGTTCTTCGGTTGTTTCCGTTTTCTCTTCGGTTACTTCTGTTGTCTCCGTCACTTCTGCCTGTTCATCGGTTACTTCTGTGGTTTCGACTGTTTCGTTATTTTCACCTTCCGCCTGTTCGGCATTTTCTTCCGCTGGAGCAGCATCTGGATTTTCATCGGTTTGTTCTACAGGTGTCTCTTCAGTTTGTTCCGTGGATTGTTCGCCGTTTTCCGTAGATGCTTCTGCTGCTTGATGTTCGGAATTTTCCATGGTCTGCTCCGTAGATTGTTCTCCATTGATTGTTTTGGATTCTGTTTCTGATGCGTCAGCCTATTAGAAAATAAATATATTTTATTTATTTATTTACATTTGTGAAGTTCTTGCGCCTAAACAAATATGGAAGTTACGATAGGTGCATTTGGAGCCTAACAAATTGTAAAATAACACCTTAGCTAACTTGTCGCTTAAATTTAAATATACTGCAATTACGACCTGTGTTTTGAAGTGATAATAAAGTAAATCGGATTTGTTTTTCTCAGTTTATTCGGACTGAATTAGTAATAATAATGAATTTATATAGCGCCTCGTATCCAAAACGTTTGCTCACTGGTGCTGAGTCAGTCTGTCACATTTACAACAGTTTCTCATCATCTGCACTGAATAGATGTGTTTTTAACAAGGATTTGGATGTACATAATGATTTTGCATCTTTAAAATGTGATGGTAGTCTATTCCACAATTTAGGAGCAGCAACAGGAAAACTCCTGTCTCAACATTTTACGTAATTTGATCTCGGAATTTCCAATTGAATTTTGTTTGAAGAACGGGTTTCCCTCTGTGATAATTTTATGTGAAGTAAATCCTGAAGGTAGGTAAGAGAGGTAGTGTTTGGCTGTAAACATTTGTAAGTTAATAAGAGTAATTTGTAATTAATGCGTTGATTCTGAATAAAAAGCACCACACTGAATGCGCAGGGATGGTCGTTCATATCCAATATGGATGAGCCATACATTCGTATTGGTGATCTTATGTTACTTATGTTACTTATGTTTAATTTCCTGAGTCAAGCAACACTACATCAGCGATGCAAGCTCTTACATTTCCGACACCTTACAATGCAGCACCGGGCACGATTTCGTTGACACCAAAATCAAATGCGATGAGGATGATTACTCTTTTGGTAGCGTTTGCTATACACCAACACGTGTGTACATGTATTTCACCCTTGACCCTGTACTAGCGAAGATACATTTCATAACTAATTGAAATGTACTGAAATGGGGTAAACCTCCTACTGTTTTGGTCCGACTTGGCTTAAATATACGGACATAGACCAGTTTCCAAGGACAGCGGCGCTACGGCCTACGCTTTTATCGAATTCCAACTATCAAGTTTTTTTTTACTGCCATGTAAATGTGCGAGAACTCTGTATTTCGTCCCATTCGAACGACTAAACAGCTGTCCATGTCAGACCCTCCGCCCTGCAACACTGCCCTAGGGAAACCACGCCGGAAAATCACGATGAACGTATTCGGTCAACATCCGGAGCGAACCCTCGACCAAAAGACTAGGGAGCCAGCTTCTTACTCACTGAACCATCGTGGCTCCCATTTCATAATTTAAATCATTTCAGCACAGTATTTAACGTCATTGATGAATAACTAATTGATTTTGAACGATTAACGATAATTACTGCCAGAGTTATGATCCATGATATTGATGCATAGTGTTTAAGGTGATAGTTGAAGAAGCCAATTGATTTCGAACGATTTACGATAATTACTGCCAGAGTTATGGCCCATGATATTAAATGTTAGTATAGGGCAGAATTTAGTACCGAAAAAGGAAAAGTATGCAACAACCCTTTTGGACTGCTCGGTAACTGAGCTGCTAAGGGCGTATGTTTCGTTGCCTTACAACCTATCTTTTAGCTGATTATGTTACCGCAGTATTTGTTTCAGTGACGAAGGGCCACACCTATGTAGGTTACAGCCAACTGATTTCTGTTTGTAATATTGATTTTTATTTATTTGCAGAATATTGGCCCGGGCCGTAATCCTCGTCGACTTTGGGTGAAATATCGTCTTCGGAGTTATTGGCACGAAATGTATCGTTGCGAACTTTGGGGAGAAATCGATTGACAAGTGTTACGTTCGAGATAATTTGCAATTTGTTGAGACCGGTCATTGAAAAACAAGATAGTACCATGCCCCGGAAGCCAGTGTCTCACCACGAGCGACTGACTGTAACACTTTGGAAACTGGCAAAAGTTACAAGACTCTTGGACCAAAATTTGGGCTTTGACGGTCAACAGTAGGGTCTGAATCAAGCGTGTCGCAGTCAAGATTTGGGTGTAACACGCTTGATTCAGATCATACTGTTGAACGTCCAAGTCCGATTCGGAATAATTGTTCCGTGATAAATTCGAAAAAAATATACGGATCCGTTAATTCAGATTCAGTTCGGTTTTTATCAAATTGAGTGTGACGCCAACGTTCGGAATAAGACTTTATTCTGAATACAATTCAGATTAAACCCCGTAAGTGTTCACAATATAATATCAAACATTTCCTAGTCCTTTTAATGAAATAGAGTTCACTAGAAGGAAGTGTGTGTGTGGGCGTTGTTATGGTGTTTATTGTGTTTACGTTATAATAAAACTCACACATAGTTCAATTATTTGGCTTTCCCCAAAGGGCGTTTTCCATTTAATTTACAATATCTAAGTTGTTCCATTGTCCTTGAAACTATTAGAGTGTTTTTCAACAACTCGAAATGTTTATTATGAGATTAAACGTTTAATTTACTGAACCAACAAAGTACTATAAATTGTAAAAAAAAAAATTGTTTTGCCTATTTGGTTCACAAATCGTCGATTGGTCGAATATAAAAGGACCCACTCTTATATCGAATTCCAACTTTACTGTCAAGGGTTCTTTTACGACTTTATGTGTACAACAACATGTACACGGGGCCTCAGTTTTCGTCCCACCCGAATAATCAAATGATGTACCTTGCCAGCCCCAACACCACTTGCAAGCGGAAACACGCGAAAATATATTTTTTATATATGAATTCGAAGAAAAGACACAAGAAAAACTGGAAAGGAAGCACGTTAAAATATGGCCTGTATTCCAGCCAGACTGACAAACTGTTGAGTTGTTTACGTTGTCAATGTAATTGAGACGTAAACATTATTAAATATTTAAACTGACAACGCCCATTTTACATACATCGTTTGAACAGTTATTAAATATGAACAAATAAAGGTATGTATGAAACATGTATTATGATCTGACAACGCCCTATATACTATAAAAGACAATGTTGGTACATGACATTTATTATGAATAGGGGGGTGGGGGTGACCGAATGGTTAGCGTGTGTGCCTTGTTTCATAAGGACGGCCATTGAGTCAACTGGCGTGGTTTTCATTCCCCAGTTTTCTCCTACTGCTAAAGACACCCACGCGCAAGTGAATTATTGAAATAAAATTGAACTATATGTTAGTCGCGAAAGATTAGTTTGTATAGAGTATATGTTAAACCCTCTACCCCCCTCTCCCTCCCTCTCTCTCTTTAGCTCTCTCTCTCTCTCTCTCTTTGTCAAATTGTACATACATTCAATGTAGATGTATATGTATTTGAAAAAAAACCAAGTTACTCTACATATTATCAACCCATAGAAAGTTTACCACGCTCTTTGATCAGTGATGAAGCTATCGATGTTATTTCAAATTACTGTTTAGACATGATGAACTGTTGTTATTTTAAAGGGACAGTCCCGTATTATACAGAGGCTCAAAAATAAAAGTCTGAGAATGTATGAAAATAAAACGCCAAAATATAGGGGAATGGTCTATATACCTTGTCTCAAAATTTCAACTCAAAATATTGAGTCATTTGGACGTGAACGCCAAAATTGCTTATCCGGACACGTAACCCTTTTAATATTGATGGTCATTTTTTATCATTTGGTGACCTTATAATCGATTTACGTTTCTAGAGAGGTCTATACAGTGAATTACCCATGTACTGTACTTGATAACAAAAGGTAAATTTTACCTACATATTATTTTTATAGAAAAAAGTCTGGTTTTATCCAGATACTGTATGATACAAAGGTCTCCATTTCCAGATGCAGACTGTCAGGTTTAAGTTATTTACAAGCGTATCACAAAAATCGGGTTAGTTGATCGGCCTTAGATAATGGGTTTTAAATGATTTTAACACAAAATTAAGCAGTTTCATTCCCCAAAAAGGTATCGGGATTGGCCCTTTAAAATCATTTAGTCTATTCACAATACGATATGTTACATAACAAATTACCAATAATTGTTAATGTTGAAGCTACCAATGTCATTTTAAAATATTGTTGTTGTTTTTTTAAAGGAGATAAACGATGTTTAGACATAAATATTAACCTATTCAGAATTCGATATGCTATATAACAACTTAACAAGACTTATGTCGGGCAATATTAAAGGATTAGCGGCTTTATCACCCTAATTTCCACAGCTGAAAATGATCTCATTGATCTCGTGTTTCATCAGATTGTAACAGGACAGTCTAGAAAGGTGTGTACTGAATTGGGTCTTCTTTAATTATCAATTCTATTAAACTCTGCATTAAATACAACATAATAGAACAATCAAATGCTATGCAAAATCAAGTACAATAGTTCTTATATGTGCCAGAAACCGAGCAAGACATCATAATATTTGAATGCGTACGTAACTAACGTGACGAAATTTTTGTTAGCTGGCTTTTTTTCCGCACGTATCCAGTGAATGGCCATTTTGCTCAATAATCCCAGCCAGAATTTGGCAATTATTTTTTAAATTGCGTTAAAGTTTTTTAAATTCTTGTTTAGAACTGAAATAAATTAACTATTAGTCAATCCCCCCGCTAAAAACATTAGCCGAATTCATTGTGTATAGACAAAATAGTGCCGATAGTGTGGCCCCCGCTTGTGTCAAATGTCCGTTTAAACTTGCCAATTCTGCTAAAATCCCATTTTCTTCCGGGGATTATTATTCAATCTCGAAACCCCGATACGACGCAGGTTTTCTGTACGTCGAAGTCATTGTACTTTCGTTTGTTTGTTTACAAACTGACTTCTGTGCGTTGACCTCGCCATAGAAATATATAAATAGACCTGTGACGTTTAGAAATTAGATGACGTCATGTGGATATCATGGCTGTTCATTGTGTCAGAGTCACTTCTCTGCAGGTAGAGTGGGTCTGTCGTTCAGATTGATTTGAATGGTGACGTCGTATCAAAAACGCCGTTAAATTGCTGCACAATAATTTTGTCTAAGAAAACAGTAGGTCAAGTTCCGTGTCGAATATTCTTGAATTAGCGGAGCCTCGACCCTTTTCTGGATAGCGCCTAAAGCCGGTTTTCCACTAGGCGAATTCTTTCGCGCGAAGCGAATTTTTTCGAGTACAAGCAGTAAATATCTCAGATTAAAAGCAGCAGCCATTGTGGAAGTTCATTTTACTGCTACGAGAATGGGGTGGCCATGGCCTCGCGAACTGTATTACCACGGGAGAGTTTACGGAATTCTGATTGGCTTGCTCCTTTTTTCGCGGTTGGAAAGTAGAAGCTGGCCGAACTTACTTTCTCCTAGAGAAAAAAGCCAGCGAAAAATGTGGCGCCGCCTGAAATTATACTGCACATCCCTGTACTCGAGAAAAAAATTCGCCTAGTGGAAAACAGGCTTAACACAAACAAGATAAGTAGCGCTTCCGCCCCAGTCCAAGCTTTAAAAAAATGTTATCACGAAGCGATCTTAAGATTTTAAATTATGAGGCGAAAAAATAAACGTTATTTTTGATTATTATTTCAACATTAATGCCATATCTCCTTCTGTAAACCTATCAATGACTGAGATCATAAGATTTTAAAGTATAAGGCGAAAAAAAACCGTTATCTTTGATTATTATTTCAACATTAATGCCATATTTCCTTCTCTAAGCCTATTAATGATTGAGATTACCATATCATAACATGTTGACATTCAAATAAATGATTTAAAACGCATTTCATATCAACTCTTAATATCTGAATGGAGCTGATGGAGAAAAAAGTGTTTATGCACTATTAATAAAGGTCTCTGTTCGAAGTTTCGAATCTGATTTTTCATTGATAGGATGGAAATTAAATGGGGTTTAATCTTTCTGCGGCTACTTAACTAATGTGGCTTTTTTTAAACCAGGGAACGAAGGAAATGTCGTGTATGCTATGTGAAGAAATTAATTGTGTTGAAAGATACAATCGTAAGCCACGTATATTGGCAACAAAGAAAACCTAGATGCACTTTGCTTTCAGATGCTCTTGATAGCATAAAATACATTTTAATCCAGAATAAAAATAAGACGCTAGGAGTAGGCCTACTGCCGTAATGGCTTTATTTCTTTCTTTCCCTTTCTATCCGAAATAGTTTGTTAAAGAGCTTTCTTGTCGTATGTATATTATTCATACTAATCGAATGTTTAACTGTTGACGTTTTTAGACTTATATCTCTGAATGAATGAATGTTAATTGATGTTAATCATGTCATAATTATGTGAAGTAGTCATGAATATAGTATTACACAATTATATATATATATATATACATGTATATCAATGTAATTTTCAACAGGAAAATAAATATCATTGATTTGGTAAAATGGTAAATTCAAATCATGTAATTATCGAAATGATCACCACTTATATTTCAGCAATGGTCTGACAGATTTGGAATGCACGTTAAATGAATATGTACGGTAAAAATTTATAATCAAATCACGTTAAGTCAAATTTTATGTTGTTGTCCTTCACAGGTTGAACAAGTGAACACTTACTGGGCCTGGGGCATTGGTTATTGTGATGATTGGTATTGATTATTCTTATAATTGGGTATTAATTACTCTTATAATTGGGTATTAATTACTCTTATAATTGGGTATTTTTTTTATAACAATTTTGATTAATTTGATAATTTGTATATTGATTATTGTGATAATTCAGTATTGATTATTGTAATAATTGATTATTGATTATTGTAATAATTGAGTATTGATTATTGTAATAATTATTATTGATTATTTTAATAATTATTATTGATTATTTTAATAATTATTATTGATTATTGTAATAGTTAAGAATTTATTATTATATTAATAATTGAGAATTTATTATTTTAGTAATTGAGAATTTATTATTTTAATAATTGAGAATTTATTATTTTAATAATTGAGAATTTATTATTTTAATAATTGAGAATTTATTATTTTAATAATTGAGAATTTATTATTTTAATAATTGAGAATTTATTATTTTAATAATTGAGAATTTATTATTTTAATAATTGAGAATTTATTATTTTAATAATTGAGAATTTATTATTTTAATAATTGAGAATTTATTATTTTAATAATTGTGTATTTATCATTTTGATAACTGATAACTTTTTCTTCTATTTGGTATTGATTATTTTGATAATTGAATACTGGTTAATTTCTATTTCGGTATTCATTATTCAAATAATTGGGTATTGGTTATTTAAACATGTATTGTGTAAAAGCTAATTCTGTCTATTGCAGGTCTATATTGGCTCAAACTGTTATAAACTATTTTATTCATAGACAACCTACTTTCGAGATATTCATTCACATACCAAGCATATAATCAAATCTCTGGAATACCGTATGGCTGAGATTTAAATGGAATTAAACACGGTCTCATTTAATGATTTAATTTAATGATCGATAAACGAGACTTAAGGTGGCTACGACAATAAACAATCTAAACTACATTTTCGAACACCCATAACCTCGCTCAATATATTAAATATATTAATTTTGCATTATAAGTATCTATTAACTATTAAAGCGAGAACTGTCAACTCTTTAATTAAATCTTACATAATACAGCTTTGAAAATTTGGTATGTATTAGTAGTCAAACTACAATGTCTCAATTTTGTTCGTAGAATTTCGGGGGATATTTTGCGTGCACACAGAATCCGGACGTATTTGCTTTTGGAGCCATTGAAATTTTCACTCCCACTAGCAAAAAAACTGACACCCTTGGTAGAAAAATCTACTAATAGATTATTCCTTTAACGACAATCAATTAATGGTAGTATAGCCTATATATATACATCCTCCTCGCAGTGTTCCGTTTGATTAGAGCTAATCCTACTACTCCCTCCTGGACTGAGTGGGTATTATTGTCACTAATTATGACTGGTCAGTGGTCCTATTACTGACCAATCACTGACTTCGTTACAAAGGTATTACCTTTAAAACAGGACGTTTAATTATGGCAACTGTGTTTACATAACGTTACGTCATGGCTGCGCGTTTTTTTATGCTATATTAACCAGCGCATAGCAGGATATTGCAGCAAAACTAATTGCGTGACAAACGAGGCTATCGGTATTGACGTAAAGTAAACACTACTGTATGGTAACGAACAGACTTTCAACGTTTTTAATACCTTAAATCTTTGTCCAAAATATTAAGGAAGACCCAAGATTAAACGACGGACTGTCATGTTACTGTACGTAAGTGGTAGATTTGATTGAACGAGAAGAATAGACCCACTTACTTAAATCTTCAAGAATCCGAAGCGAATCCAACAATGGCCAGAGAGGGATTTCTCGGGCCGTTGCTTCAGGAATATGACATATATATATCTCTTGGGAGTATATAGTTTCTGGAAAACATTCATGCCAAACTTAATAACCTTTTTACAAGCCATTAAGGTAGTATATTATTTTACATCCCTTGGCAGTCGCTGGTCTTAACCAGTAGCGAAGCCAAAATGTGGTCAGCAAATACGGGGGGGGGGGCGACAAAATGAGATGCGAATGATTGTTTGATATGCTTGTTTTCTGTTGTAAAACGCAATGTAAATCTGGACAGACTGTGTACCAGTCGTGAAATGGTTAGGGCGAGTATTCTGTCTCATAGCATGGTCTCCAGTGCACTAATTGGTTTCGGTTTCTGTTTGAAAGTTTTCATTTTGCACATTTTCGCTGAATTTACGATGTCTGGACGCGCAAAACCTAGTGGATCGCAGACTAGAAAGCGTTAACGTTAGAGGGGGCATTAGAGGCGAAATCACGCCAATTTATGAAACAATGGGGTTCTAAATTATCCAAATTCAAGAAAAAAGCGAGAAAAAGGTTGGGGGCGAATGCGAATTAAAGGGAGGATGACGATGTATCGGATCACGATGATGAGTATGATAATTCTAGTCGTAGTAGTGAAAGTGTTGATAATAGGCATGATACAGAAATAGAAAGTAGTGATGATGGTCAACCCGTACCACCAGTGGGGCGCCAGCGCTCTTCTAGTCCTAGTCCTACTCCTCAGCGCTCCCCAAGTCCTAGAAGTCCTACTCCTCCTGCACATAACGATGATGGAAACGCAAGTTTGCAGTCAGGCAACGAACAAATTATACACCACTCCCCACCGATAGGAAGAGGAAGGACAGGGCTCGCACCCGTGTCGTCGTCAGGGTCAGGAGGAGGATCGTCCTCGCCAAATCACTCCCGCTCGCCAGCAACGGCAACTCCTAGTAGGTCAATTCTGCGTTTGGTCATGACGAAGACGATGGCCGGGGTGAATTACATGAACAAATTATGTTTAATGCCGTTTTTGCTAATGATGACATTGGATACATAGACTTTGATTTATTTGGTCGTCCTAGAATTTCAGAAGCAATGAAAAAAGTTTTACTGGCGTATGATCATAAGAAATTACAGAATAGTGACGGTCCATTTGAAAGAAAAAATCAAAGAGCTATGACGTCAGAATGGTTTACGAAGACTTTACAGAATGGACAGTCTGTGAGGCGGTCATGGCTGATGTATTCGCCCAAGAAGAAGGCGGCATTCTGTTTCTGTTGCCTAATGTTTTCTGACACAAAAATTCATTAGCGTTCCTCTCTGAAAAAAAAATCCGGCTTCCAAAACTGGCGTAAACCCGAGAAGCTACAATATAAAATCGTTTTCTTATATTGATATAGGAGGCCTACATGTATTTGCCAAATGATTACATTAGATTATAGATTTGAGATAGAGATTAGTGAAATCCTCAGGTGATGGGTTCGTAACACTTTGATTTTATACTTAACGGCATAGGGGGGCGCAAATGTAGGTGATGTCCCCCCCTAAAATTTACCCTAGCTTCGCCACTGGTCTTAACCAATATCAAGTTGATATGGATAAAAATAGAATCGTTGTAAGATATCAAGTCATTGTGCCTATAGACCGGTAAAGATGTATTTATTATGTTGTTAAGACACGGTTTTATTTATAACTCAGCTAATCTCAATAGGTTAATAATACCCTTCCTATGGTTGGTACGTCTTATTCACGGATCAACTTAATCCCAAATCAATCAAAGTTTTGGCGAGACGTTCTACTTGTAACTACTCTAGTCAAAATAGATCAAATGGAGAGAGAAAGAGAGAGAGAGAGAGAGAGTAGCTAATATCCAGGTAATATTATGCCTTGCCAATTCTACATAAGAGAGAAATAGACCACGGGGGTCGTGGAGGCTATTATAATCATGAAATATTTCAATAATAACTTCTAGTTTTCCGATCATGTAAAAGTGTATGCAACGATATTAAAAGTTAGGATGTTTTATGTTCATGCAACACAGTTGTTAAATAAATGTTGTTTAATTATTTGTTTTTCGAAAGATTAGGATGAGATTACCTATTCTACTTTATTCATCTAATCTTAATCTTGTGTAAATTTGTTAGACTTCAAAGAATGCGTGTTTATATCATCTACAAACAATACAAGTCAAATTAAGTAACAAGGCTCGCTGACATACCGACATAAAAAAGTATATATCTATTGTTTAAAGATGCATTATATAAGAGCAAAATCTGCCTATTGCGAGTCTACAATTTGGCCTCAAATATTATATAAAATATTAATTAAACATTTATCCACATGACAAGCTCATAATAAACTCTCTATGGCATCGGATGGGCGCGATTTTCCAAATGAATAATCCATAGTTTGTTTATTATCGTAGCAATGATACCTGATAATCGGGACTATATTATTGTGAAAACTTATTTTTCGTAATCTAAATTTGTACTATTATAGAAAAAACGGTCGTTTATCTAAATCTTACATAATGCATCTTTAATTGGTATTTTAGGATTGACACAGTTCTGGTCGGTAGGAAAAACCAGAGCTTAAATAGTTTTATTTCATTCAGACTGACCATAAATACATTAAACCCTTGTAGAAAACAAGTCGCCCAAACGGAATAATCAATTACATAAATAATTATGACCATTGAATAGATACGCTCCCCCACAAAGATCTTTACATTCTCGTAATTCATATAGTAGTGTTGATTCTATTCATTCATTGTACAAACTATACACATTCTTCAATACTATAGATTATATCTAAGGACACTACAAGTTAATTCACTTGATAAATGAATTAAATGGGTTTTAGCTTCATATTACCCTGCACCAACCTGGCTTTCATTATAAAAGGAACGCACATAACGAATAAACTACTTTGGCTGTTCTGGAATTTCCTTTTCCATGGATTCAAATTGTGGGGCTTGTGTGATCGAGTAACTTGGTATTTCACTTTAACTGTGCTGCCCTCTCATCCTAATCGTTCGTAAAAGAAATAATTAAACAACTTTTTTAACAACTGTGTTGCATGGACGTTTTCATACTTTCACTATCGTTGCACACACGTTTGCATGATATTAGCCCAACGGAACAGAACATTTGGACGTTAAACCCCATTTCATTTCATTTCATATCAATAGGATTCGTGCAAGTGGAGCCGAGATAGATGATCTATTTGAAATATCATCATGGCTGAGTTGGCTGTAAAATGAAATAATTTTGAATTAGAGATAACAACGCTGGCAGATAGTTTAACCAATTTCAAGTAATTGAACTTTGCCGTGAACTAAGAATCTTCGGTATTTTAAATTCCGGTACACACACAGTTGTCGGTAAAGCGCCTTAGAACTGACAAAAATCTCACCATAGAAATGAAATTTAGTCTCAATAAATTTTGGATATTCGTCATTGTATCTTCACAATATCATGTCTTAGTAGCTGCTTCCAGGAACTGCAAAAGCGTTATGTTGCTGAAACAAAAGCCAGAGACATCCTTTTGAGGGGATTAAAGGTCATTAAACGAATAGCTGATATGTGTCTTACATATAAGAAAGCAAGAGTACTGTTGATTAAACGATCTTAAGAAACAAATCCAAATACCTTTATTCTTTATCAAATTCATAATTTATAATTTTCATGTCCTTTAGGTAAAATATATTAATTTAATTGCCATAAGAGGATTTAAAGAAGATCTCAAAATGTTCATTTGGTTTACGGGCTTAAGTTCCAACGTGAGCAACATAACTTTCAAGGATCTATTTACGTGCGTGCCAATGTGTATCGCGAGACAGGCAACGTCGGGTACTACATCTATTCGTTCCCTGTGTAATTTCGTTTTACAGACATTTACAAAATAAATGTGGTTAACTATATTCACAAACGATTTTTAGGAAGCCTACCGACCAACAATATAACAGACTGACTCGAGTTAATATCTTCACGGACATTTATCAAGGAATTTGTCGTTTCGGTTTTAATTAACAACAGGTATATTTCCCCATTAATAAGAATGTCTGGTATCACTATAACAATCGTCTTAAGTATATCAGACAATTCTAATATGGCAACTCTCTGTAATCAAATCAAATTACCCCGTACTGAACACTTGATTGTAATAATAAAATAAAACCATGTACGAACAATTAAATTCTTTAGACAAAATTTGAAATCCTAAAAAAAGGTATAGGCAAAATAGTGTAATCAGGCAAAATAGTGTAATCAGCATACTGTCAACGTGATACTGCTCTACTGACGGGACGTTCACGTGGGCCATAAAATTATTGTCGTAAACATCGCAATAAATAAAGTGAAACTGGCATTAAGTTTAAAACGAGAGCGGTGGACTTAAGTTCAACTAACACCAATTAGATCATAAGATCATTTTAAATCTAAAATATCGGGTTTTTTATTTTAGTTGTGAGCACTAGGAGGAATCTACTGATGCCTAAGGCATGCCAGAAAGGTTGAGAGTTGTTTTCCAAAACGACACAGTATGTGGATGAAATACCTGTTTTAACTATAACTCGTTGTCATTTTATCTTCCCAATGTGGTTTTTAAGCGTGCGACAAAAAAATCGTGCGAAGCTTGTGTACCAATTGCTATAGTAAAGTGCATTTAGCTGTATACATAGGAATAACAGTAGACATCCCCCACCTCTCATATTTCACATGTGACCGTTAAATACATAAGTACCATAATTATTATGATAATCAAAAGGACCATTTTAATATATTACTGACGCGCATCTTTTTTTTGCGTCATTGTTCAACATGTAAATTATTTTATGATTTTGTTTCAAACAATGTTTTTATCCACAATGCTTACAAATCTAACTCGTGGTGAGAATTAGCGAGATGGACCTTTAAAATATATTTTAGACACATGAGCGTTAGAAATACAGGAGTCTCGAGACCAACAATGTAATTTGTCTACTTCGTGGTGTATATCCTTTCCTGTCAACTGTATGTGGATATCGGTCTACTGTTACCGATTCTCATACGTCATATAAAGCAAATTAATTAAGTAGAGAGAGAGAGAGAGGGGGAGAGAGCGAGAGACATTCTACACACATAGAACTATCTATTCTGAGAATATATCTCTGTCCTGAATGGCCGCCATATTTTATATTGAAAAATGGGCTAAACCTGTAATTGTTGCAGGTCTGTTTTCTGTCTTCACATGCCCAAATAACAAATCCATAATCAACGAGATATTCAATGGATTAGAACACATGCTCCATCTAATAATATTTTATTGGAGCAACGGTATTTGACAATCGAAGCCATTTATGCTATTTATTTTCAAAACTTCAAACAGTCATTTCGGAAATAATCTAATTTGATTGTGTTAGACCACTCGATCACTAGATGGCTCAACTCCTTCTTGAAAGGAATTTGGTTTAATATCTCGTCTTCACAATACTTCAATCGTATAGAAGGGTAACGTTATGATATCATATATTAATTACTACGTAAATTATAGCCCTGACAGCGGCGATTCCACTTACACGTCTTCGAATTTAAGTATCAACGGTTCATTAAATGAGCCCACCTTTTTAATACGGCAAATACTACAAAAAAAGGAAGATGAATTAATTGTGTTACATCGGAATGGAAGAAAATTATGAATTGATGTTGACGCTAAATTTAATGACAATCAATGGACCTTGTGGAAAATTTAAACTGATTCAGTTTGATAGTCGAGGATGATGAACAGGTTAGCTTGACTTTCTTATATAATATATAGAGAAATGGGGTTTAACCTCCACTCAACACAACTAGGTCATTTCGGGACTAACATATGGTTAATTTGCATTTCAATAATTCGCTTGCTTGTAGGGGTCTTTAACAGTGGGAGGAAACCGGAGTGCCCGGAGGAAACCCACGAGGTTGAGAAGTCGCCCCTATCTCAATGCCGCCTACGCTTACACCAGGGCTCGAAACCACAGCCGCAAGCCAGAGGTGGCCGGCCAGCTAGAGTTCGAAGCGTGGAACTCTAGACAACTTGGCCACCCCCCCCCCTTATATAATATAGAGAACGCTATGATAAATGTATATTTAATGAATTTTCATACGTCAATATGTACAAAGGTCTCGCCGGGAAAACGCGATTCAGGCTAAAAAAAAATCCCGACGGTTTTTTATACAGTCCACATCGGAATTCGAACAAAATGACACCCTATTGGCGATAAACCTGATGTTGTGTTCAATATCCGACTGGAAACGAAACTCATCTTTAATGAATGAAATGAACTGAAGATTAACGTCCAACTGTGCACATCCTGGGCTAATTGAAGGCGGGTATATAGTGTAGGCTCATTTGTCATGAAATAAATATTTGACAATTTTTGGGTAAAAGCAAAAACTCAATTGATTCTAAAAGAAGAAATCATAAATTTTAAGAAAAATTAGGGTGCCATTTTTTTTTCACGTTCTAGAGGTCCGAAATCCAAGATGGCGTCCAAAATGGCCGCCATACAGCAATAATTCAATATCTTCGTGAGTACACATGATATGATGCCAAACAAAGTGTCTAAATATAGGTTTTCCGACACAAGAAATTCAATGGAACCATCAAATTTAGTCTAAAATTGTGATTTTCATGCCTAATTTCAAGATGGCGTCCAAAATGGCCACCGCTTACACTAAATTCCGCTTATTTCGATACAGTAGTCCATACAAGATATCCGATTAAAGTATTGTTTTGGTCACGTGGTAAGAACAAGTCCTAAAAAAATCTATATATCTATAGTGGAACCACGTTAGTTATTGTTCGGTGTCATTGTATGAACTAAAAAAATGCAAAAATCAGATGGCGTATAGGTGTAGTTTTAGCAACGTACATCAATCGTCCTCACACTCCCAAATCTATCCCTGGTTGGCATGTTTTGTGGTGCAAATCCCGAATGCACAGAATTCTGTACATGGGATATTGTTTTTGCAATAACTACACCTTCCTTCAAATCCAGACTTACATCTGCACTTGGTCAGGTACAGTATTGCCTCAGGAGCTGGTGGATTCAAACATCGAACGGGAGAAGTGACTTGAGCCTGCGTCAAATGTCCAACCAAATTCAGCGGGTGCTGGGTGGCATGGGTGATATTCATCAACTTTCTTCCAAATCATGGCTATATAGTTTGCACGCAGAATATGTAAGTCCAGTGAACCAGAAGTTGGTGGAAGGTTTTCTTCTTCGGCTGCACGATTTGAGAAGAGGATCCACCGAAGCTCTTTCACGGCTGTGTGGATTTTTGATCGATACAGCACACAAACAAAACGTTCCAGATGATAGCATACACCAGACCGCAGATTGGTGTAATTTCCAAGCATTGCTAGTGTATCCAGGATCTCATAGTTTGGATTTGCCAGCAAATCTACCAGACACGTCGGAGTCTGTCAGTACAGAAGCGCGCTTCTGTCCTAAGCTGCTGTATATATTATAGACAGATATGTTTCTTATCAGCCTGCCCTCTCCGTCGAGGGAAACTGTAGAAACTAGCAAGTGTGGATACATGTGGACAAATAGCAAGAAGACATCTGCTTCTGACGAGCTGTCAGAACCAAAGACTGGTGCCTTAAGGCATTCATGTCTTGGGACAATAAGATCCTGGATGCACTAGCAATGCTTGAAAATGAAAACAATCTGCTCTCAGCTGGAACGTTTTGTTTGTGCGCTGTATCGATCACACATCCATACAACAGTGCCAGGGCTTTGCTGGTTCCTTTTCTCAAATCGTGCAGCCGAAGGAGAAAACCTTCCACCAACTTCTGGTTCACTGGACTTACATATTCAGTGGCGTGCACACTACATAGCCATCATTTCCAGCACCCACTGAATTTGGTTGGACATTTGACGCAGATTCAAGTCACTTCTCCCCCGTTCAATATTAGAATTGACCAGCTCCCGGGGGATTTGCCCTGGAGTGGATTAAGTCATATCTCACAGGCAGGACCAACGTGTCATCATCGGTGATCATTTCTCTGATTCCCGAGATCTGCTCCATGGAGTGCCCCAGGGCTCAGTGCTTGGGCCAATCCTTTTCATCATTTAGACTTCTCCACTTGGTGATTTTGTTAGATCAAACAACCTGTCCTTTCAACTCTACGCAGATGACACTTAACTTTATCTTGCCTTCAAACCAACTGATCAGCAGTCTGCTCTTGAAAATCTATCCCTAGACTTGAAGCCTGTGTGACTGACATCAAGGACTGGATGTCAACCCACTACCTGAAATTGAACAGTACCAAAACTGGGGTACTCATAATATCCTCTAGACGTGCATCCTCTCGCATGCCTCTCCCTGAATTCTGCTAGTTATTACCAAGTTATTACCCCAACAACAGAAGCTAGAAACATTTAAATCGCATATCATGATTGTTTGTTGGAAATTTTTTTATCATCTGTGGAATATTGGTCACATCAGAAAGTACTTGAACGAAGCCACGGCCCCCCTCCCACGCTAGTCCATGCCTACATCACCCTCTGCCTAGACTACTGTAATACTCTGCTTCACGGACTACCCGACTACATCATCTAACAGTTACATCATGTACAGAATGCAGTCGCCAGACTGGTCACAGACACAAAGCAGTTTGACCACATCACACATGTCCGTGCCAAACTTCACTGGCTCCTTGTGTTATACAGGATACGATACAAGATTATCCTACTTGTCTTCAAGTGTGTCAACAACCAGGCTCCTCAGTATCTCACGACCTCGTCAGCCAGAGTTCTCTGGTCATCTAAGAGCTCTCTCTTGTATGTGCCACTATCCGGATCCCGTACCTTTGGAGATCAGACTTTCAAGGTTGCTGGTTCTAACTTGTGGAACCGGCTCCCTCGGAGCTTAAAGTTTTAGACAAAATTCTTATCTTCAAAACGAGACTGAAGACACAGCCTTTCTGTGAAGCCTACTGTGAAAGACCTCTGTTTTGACTAGTGTTTTCACCTTTGTGTCATTGATGAATTTTCCTGTCCGCTGTTGACCAGTTTTCTAGAAATGGCGCAATATAAGTATTTTCATTCATTGATTCATGCACCTGATCAAGTGCGGATGTAGATCTGGATGTGAAGAAAGTTGAAGTTGTCGCAAAAATGATATCCAATGTACAGAATTCTGTGCATGTTGGGTTTTCACTTACAACAACAAAACATGCCAGCTAGAGACAAATGAGGAGTGTGGGGATGGTTGATGTACGTTGCTAAAACTACACCTATACGCCATGTGACTTTTGCATTTTTTTAGTTCATACAATGACACCGAACAATAACTAACGTGGTTCCATTATGGTTATATAGATTTGTTCAGGACTTGTTCATACCACGTGATCAAAACAATACTTTAATCAGATATCTTGTTTGTACATATATTTTCAATATCGTTGTATGGACTACTGTATCGAAATAAGCTGAATTTAGTGTAAACGGTGGCCATTTTGGACGCCATAATAAAACTAGGCATGCAAATCACAATTTTAGACTAAATTTGATGGTTCCATTGATTTTCTTGTGTCAGAAAACCTATATAATAATAATAATAATAATCACGTCATTTTACAAGGGTAGCAAATTAGGCCTGAGGCCTTTTTCCAATTTGGCCCTTGGCACAGATCGTGCGAATGATTTCGATCATTACTGCAGGAAGAAACCGAAGAACTCGGGGGAAACCTGCCTGATCGGACGGGAGACCGAAAATCCCTCTCACTTACAACGATAAAGTTTATGCCCAGAGCTGGGATTGAACCCTCGTTGCATTGGTGAGAAGCCGCCTCTCTATCGCCACGGCTATCCGACACTTTGTTTGGCATCATATCATATGTACTCACGCAGATATTGAATTATTGCTGAACGGCGGCCATTTTGGACGCCATCTTGAATTTTGGACCCCTAGAATGTGAAAAAAAAATGGCACCCTATTCTTTTTAAAAGCTCATGATAACTTCTTTCAGAATCAACAGAGTATTTGCTTTTACCAAAAAAATGATACGAAATTACAAATAGGCCACGCAGTCTGCCATGGGGGAATTTGCCCGGGCAGCGACAGAACGTCCCACTCTTCTTTCGAATTCCCACAGCACCCGCTAATGTGAACATGCAACCCTTTTCTCATCCCCGAACGACTACACGCTATTAGTTGCCAATTCCACATACTGCACCACTAACAAGGGGAAACCACTCCGGTAAATCCTAATGAAACTTTATTTACCAACAACGGAATCAAAACCGGGATCTCAGTTCTTTCGAATTCCCACAGCACCCGCTAACGTGAACATGCAACCCTTTTCTCATCCCCGAACGACTACACGCTATTAGTTGCCAATTCCACATACTGCACCACTAACAAGGGGAAACCACTCCGGTAAATCCTAATGAAACTTTATTTACCAACAACGGAATCAAAACCGGGATCTCAGTAAGTGAGAGTCTTTTCGCTGAGCCACAGCGGCTCAAAAACTCAACAAATTGACTTCCGTTAAGCCTATACCGGGTTGAAAATTAATCATGTAATGCCTGTCTCACCACAAACAAAAATAACAAATGTCAACACTATTGGAGACCTTGCATTTACCCGAATCAAAGAGGCTTAGCGCGATTGTTTAAAGATAGGTTCTCAGAAAAGTATTTATCGAGTGGTTATAACCAATAAAAGTATGAAAATTTTGGTATATGGAAAGCATAGAAAAATACTGGATCCCCTGAAAAACGCTAATGGGGCGGGGATCGCGGTGGCTAAGTGGATAAGGCGCTGGTTCGCTAGCCTGGAGGTTGAGTGTTCGATCCCTGCATTGGCCGAGAAAGTTCATCTCGATTTTCCGGCGTGATTTCCCCTTGTCAGTGATGCAGAAGGAGGGCCTGACAAGGACAGCTGCCTAGTCGTTCGGATGGGACGAAAAACCGAGGTCCCGTGTACAAATTGGAGTGCACGTAAAAGATCCCTTGGCAGTTGGAATTCGATATAAGAGTAGGCCGTAGCGCCGCTGCCCGGGCAAAATTTCCCTCATTGCACACTGTGGCGTATGCCCGTCTTCAATTAGCCCAGGTACGGTGCTTAAGCGTAGGACGTTAAACCCCATTTCATTCATTGCTAATGGGGCGTATACAGACCAAAAATTGTAAGGGTTACTCTAATCGACAGCCCGATGATTAGATCTGCACGCATGACGTCGAAGGCTACACGCGAACATTGAGCACTTTGTGTATGTTGATAAACTTTATGGATATTTATAGTACAACACACTGAGATAAAAAAAAAATTGCGGAAAATGACGCGGGCAGTGGATAATCTGTGAATTTAATTAAGATTCGATATTTGTAATAAATTGTCAGCGGTTATAGACAACATCGTCTTGTGTATGCAATGAATTTTCCTCTGACTCCGCAGCCGTTGCTATAGGTACGGAGATGAGTAAGTCACGTGGCAAAAACTTGACCTCTTTTTAATTTTATAGCAGGGTATTCCTTGGCGATTATAATGTTTTAATGGAGGAATTGAAGCAAATTATGATAAAAATTAATTAGTTTGAATATGTTTATAGTCCAAATATGTCATCAAATCACCCAGTTTGTACACAGGAATGTATCTTTAAACCTAATTTGTTTCGTACAGGACATAATCCTTAACGTCAACAGGGCGAGATATTTTAAACAAACCTTAACAGCTAATACTTCAATTACTGATTTCGGTTAATTAAAGTTAGAATTATTTGTTTTCCTTGGAAAAGAATTTGAGACATGACATACATTCTGGCGTGAAATAATAGTTCCAAAACGATAGCAGTTGTAACATTATAGAATTAATTCGTGTAGTTAAAATCTATTCCTAGATTAACATCAGGGAGCCACGGTTGCTGAGTGAGTAAGAAGTTGGGGTGGCGTGGAGTGGTTCCACCTTGGCAGGGGCGTGGGTCCTGGCGAGGGACGACGTATAGTACTTGAAATGGCGGAACTTAACGCGTTTTTCGAAAAGAATCGCCCTCATGAAAAGCAACCAGAACATCAAGATGAGCAGCGCTTGGAGACCACAAAACATTGTTAGCTATGGGAACGCCACGACATCGGTGTATATAGGGATAACTGGGATTTCGTTTTGCGACGAATCCTGATCCCACGAATTAAACAAAATTTAGTTTTAATCAAACCGTAGTTCATACGTTGTACTGATAATTTCGTTTAGCGACTGTTCACAGTTCTGTTGCAAGCAAATCGATGAAATGGCCACGGTTGATTTTACGTTCTTACAGTGAGAATCGACCTTATGTCATACCAGTAATTTCTTTTAGGGGGGGGGGGGGGTCCAGCACTGTACTGATATTTCATTTGATAGGTGGGGTGGCAATCGCTTTATTATTGTTGAGTTGATAACCTGGTCCACGTATTTATCCATTGTTACTGATGGATTTACTTTTAATTAAAGTTACATTATTCAAGATGTAGATAAGAACTAGCCATTCTTGCTATAATAGTTCGAAAGTAGGTGATGTAAAATGAACAATTTGAAAATTTCATTCAAATTACTCTATTGTAAGCGAAGATATTGGCATTTAAAGATTTGGCCGACGTGTGCAATAATTTCAACCACGGACCTGGTTGATCAGAGCTAAGACTCGAAGCGTCTTGGACCGCCATATTTGATTTATCACTTAAACGTTTTAATCTGTTTAATATCGGAGCAATGTGATGCCATCCAAAGTTGATTAAGGCCTGGATCAGTTAATTAATGTCTAATTAATACTTTAGAAAACATTTCATGCCAAAATAAAGACCTGCACTAGGCAGATTTAGCTCTTGAATAATGCATGTTTAAGCCATGACATTTAAAATAAAACTTTGGGTGTTTTTCTTCTTTTTTTTTCTGTAGACAGAATGAAAGGGTACTAGTGCCATTAAGATTTTTTTTCAAAATAGGCCATGCCGAGTTATAACGCCGTGTGAGATAGGTTATGGTGCGTTAAACAACCTGTTATAACGTCTTGTGAAATACGTTATGGTGAAAAACGTTATAATGCATTAAACAACCAGTTTTAACGTCTTGTGAAATACGTTATGGTGTATTAAACAACCAGTTATGGTGTTTTGTGAAATATGTTATGGTGCATCAAACAGCCGGTTATAACGTCTTGTGAAATACGTTATGGTGTATCAAACAGTCGGTTATAACGTCTTGTGAAATACGTTATGCTGCATCAAACAACCGGTTATAACGTCTTGTGAAATACGTTATGTTGCATCAAACAACCGGTTATAACGTCTTGTGAAATACAACTGGTCATTCCGTAGGGTTACTACTTTTGTCCAGGTCAACATGAGGAGGTAGAAGTATCATACTGTTTTTAAACACGTAACTATCCACCGCACATATTACCCAAACCAATTTCTTAATAAAATTAGCTATGTTATTTATTTGTATATACATGTATGTGTAGAATATTTACTAAGATCTTGCTAAAACCTCAATTGGAACTACTAATTCAATTCCAGACAAAATCTGTTATCACAAGGTAATTGTATATTTATAAAATATTTCCTTGTGTTAAGATGTTCAATTTCTATATGCCAATCAAGGAAGAAAAATTTGTTGTGTTAATCCTCAGGATAAAATTCATGGAATTTTAACCACGTAATGAAATATATATAAAAAAAATTGCCAAACTTGAGAACGTAGCTTGATACCACATTCAACACACAGGGAACAGTCTATTTTGAGTATAGTTCTCTGCCATAAATGACCGTCATATTAAAAAAAAAAGTTTTATATGCCATGTTATATTATGCGGTTGTAATTTGTTTAGACCCACACGGGGACTAAATTATAAACATTTTTGATTCATTAAATATAAAAATAGAAGCGGAATACATCTCAAAATTCTCGAACTATACTTAATGCTGTATTCTAGAATCGTCGATGCAAGAATTAAAATGTCGATAAGCCACCTTCGTTTCAGTTCTCAAGCGGGGCTAATTCTAGACAGAAAGCATCATTTTCGTATAATATAGATACCAGGGTTTAATTATTACGGTATTGTGGCCAATGTAATCTAACAGTCATGTGTGTATAAAATATCCGGTGATGATTGGAAAGGTTTTAGCATCGTTAATGTTTGATCTATAAATTGATCTTTATCCCGCTTCACTTTACCAGGAGCAATTGTGGGGCTTTTTTTTTTTTTTTTTTAAACATTTTTTTTTATTTCAACCGTTTAATATAATAAAACCCCTGGGATTTTTTTTAGAACCATCGATTTTACTCCATAATATTGGAAAAGTAATTGCCCACTTTAAAGTTATGCATTAAAGTTATGTGCGAGATGGCTATTGTCGGTATTTAAAATAGATTATACGCACAATTTGAGACGAAAGGTCAACCCCGTTGACATAAAGACGTTAAAACATTTAGGCCATAAGCAAAAATACATTATGTTTATGGTTACCCTATCAGAAACGTATTGCCATTTTTCCCAATTCATATAAATCGGTCGTAGCGTTCTTTTCTGCAGACCACTTATAACACTGGAATTTCGGTATTTACAACAGACCGAATAGGCATTTTTTTTCCATAACTTTACTCAGTAATTAAGCAACTACACTTTATTCTCTCTAATATGACTTATCAAGCGCGACAGAACGCAAGAATAATTTAATAAATTGTTCAGTTAAATCTATCGAATCTTACCCCATGGGGTTTAACGACCTACTATTATGCACCTAACCTGGGCTAATGTAAGACGGGCATACGCCACACAATGTGGTATGAGGGAATTTTTTTCCGGGAAGCGAAGCTGCGGCCTACTCTTATATCGAATTCCAACTGCCAAGGGATCATTTAAGTGCACTCCAATGTGTACACGGGACCTCGGTTTTTCGTACCATCCGAACGACTAGGCAGCTGCCCTTGTCAGGCCCTCCTTCTGCATCACTGACAAGGGGAAATCACGCCGGAAAATCTAGATGAACTTTCTCGGCCAATGCAGGGATCGAACACCCGACTTCCAGGCTAGCGAACCAGCGCCTTATCCACTTGGCCACCGTGATGCCAACTTTCCAATAAAAGTATGACAATTTTGATTTTTATATTGAAAATAGAAACACCCAATCTGGGAGAGGCATAGTTAATTATCCACCCTTGATAATTGTGCTATTGTTATTGACCAATCAAAATATAAAGCTGTTTGGCGAAGGGAGGTAACTTTTATTTTGATGAAACTAAGATCGTCGATCCATTGTTGCAAACTTTGTCGAAATACTTTAGAACATCTTTATGTGTGCATATCACCTCTTTGATATTAAATGTCGTGCAAAGTTTATCATAATCGAACGTACAAGTTGTTGTAATGTGGTGAACACAAACAAAAATAGAAACAATCAGTCTGGCCACACTCGGCAAATCTCGACAGATTCCGGTACCCTCCGTAACCCTACATCTGGACTCGACTGCATGACAGTAAGTGATATGTACCTACGACCATACATTTGCGATGCGGCTACCGGTTTACTTCAAACAGGAAAACGTGTCGCTTTTACAAAAAAGTCCCAAATTGGGTCTTTTGTAGAGTGTGTATACAAAAAAAGCAAAGATATTGTCTCAAGGCTGCTGGTTTGATCAAATTCCCTAGTAATTCCACAAATCCAATGCTAAACGTGACGTTTGTTGATATAATACACTCTCCACAAAAATCCTCATGGGGGCAGCCATTTTTTTCATTCGGAACCATTAAAATAGATCAATTATGGCGGAAATGATCATACAGCCGAGATTAAGATGCGTAGAATCTGTCGTGGTTCGCCGAATGAGTCTGGCCAATGACACACCAGGGGAAGATAATTTAAATTCGCGAATATCCCGTGAATGGGCCCAAGGGTTGGTGGATAGAACGGAAACCGAGGATGTATTAAACGCCGCATCAAGCTCAAAGGTCGCTTGCGGTACCCAGAAGTGCCATGCCAACACCTTGCTGCATGTTTGTTGTATCTGGAGAGATACTCTAACTTTGGCGTTAATTGCTTTACTCAATCACTGTTTAATTTGTCGGTTGCGAGTCGTTAAAATAACATAGTTGGTTCTCCGGGGCAATCAGTTGTTTTACCCTTTACACTACTGGGCCGGGACCATTCATAACTATTTGAAAATAATCCGCGTGCTTACTGGCTAGTAGTTTCGATTAACCTGCCAATTAACATCCGTTATGTCGCTAGAGGTTAGAAGGCTAGATTATCGGAAACTGTTCCACTCCAAAATTACCCGAACGAACCACCTGAAACAAATAGGTTCAATTGAATTCACACGAACAGGTTTCGAATTCCATAAGCATTCCTATCAGTAGTACAGGGCGGAGGACCTCGCATTCAAAGACAGTGACTAGTTGTTCGTATTGGACGACAAAACGAAGTTCTGTGTATACGTTGGCAGTAGAAAGATATAAGAATATGCCATAGCATCACTGCCCGGGCAAAAAATCCCAAGTAACACACGGTATTGCGTACCTAAGTCTTCATTAGACAAGTAAGTACAGAAAAAGAGAGGGAGAAATAATGTTTAACGTCCAATCGACTCAAATTAGGCCATTTCGGCACTAACATGTGGTGTAATTTTATTTCAATAATTTGCTTGCGCGTAAGGGTCTTTAGCAGTGGGAGGAAATCGGAGGACCCGGAGAAAACCCACGAGATTGGACAGGCGAGGTACAGAAAAGTAAGACGTTCGACTCCATTTCGTTTCATTTCCCTGTGCCACTTCACTGGTATTAGTATAATGAATCGCTATGCGACAATTGTGTATCACTTTTTAACATTCTGATAAGCTCTTCTATCCAGTTTCCTAAAGTGACATAGTACAGAAATGACTTGGCTTGTGTCGAGTGGACGTTAAACTCAATTTCTCTCTCCCCCCTTAAGTGACATAATATCGTAATAAAGACCATTTGTGAAGTGGGGTTACTTTCCAAGACGTAATCCTACCCATTCCCGTATTAATACATATTCTGTAGGTTTTGAGACATAACAGTATACAAATTAAACCCAGCTGCCAGTTTTGTTATATAGACTTTGCTGTCTAGAATTATTGCCAAATTTAGGTTAAAAAACAGAGTGTAATTCACTTGCATATTAATTGGTATTCGTTTTCTAATCTACATGACAATGTAAGCAGTCAGATTTGACAAAGGGGTTTAAATTTGTATTGTTTGCCCAATTTCAAAATTGTTTGCAGAGGTCATAATAATAATAATAATGTTTATTTATATAGAGCCAATTCCATCTAAAATTACATGCTCAAGGCGCAGTCATGACACTGTACACTTTACCCTAATTACACTAGTAGCTTGATCTAGATTAAATAAATCATTTTTTTATTTATTAAGGTGATCGCATCATAGTACAAATTTAAACTGTTATTAGTATAATCAAAGTGAAAGTAAAAACGTAACCCTGGCGACAATCGCATTCTAAATCTAAATTGCATTAATCAACTATCAAGGAAGAGTTGCGAGTTGGGTACCAGTAAACTAACAGTATAAGTATAAGTACATATAATTCCAGGAACATTAGCCATTCTTTTGATCAGGGGCCGGTTGCTCAAAGCTCCGTTATCTTTTAACGATCCGTTAACTTTAACGGACATAATTTAAAACACTATAGAATACTTTATTCTATATATTAGCATAAATCTGTAGTAAAAATTTGCACCACAGAATGTTCGTGGCCTTTATTTCCAGCAGCATTCTTTCTCTCCGTTAAAGTTAACGGATCATTAAAGATAACGGAGCTTTGAGCAACCGGCCCCTGGGCATTTTATCTGAGTACTGCACATATTGTACTGACATCACAGAACATCAATAATATCCAGGCAATCATAAATTTATTTCCATCTATATAGGTCATCAGCTCATCATCATCATTATCCAAAATTTGTTGCATTTGTTAAAACCAAGATCAACAAGTTATTTAATGACAGGATGAATCATATCAGATAAATTAATCATTTCGTTTTATGTGTGATGATTTACTACAGAGAGTGAGAGAGAAAGAGAGAGAGAGAGAGAGAGAGAGAGAGAGAGGGGGGGGGAGAGGGGGAAGGAGGGGATTATTTCAGGACCACCATGGAACATTTTTTAAATGATTCGCTTGCGTATATTGGTCTTTTCAGCAAATTAAGGTAACCTAATGACCAGGAGAGGGGGGAGGGGGTTAACGTCTACTCGAGTTGGACAGGCGACACTACTCCTTGTCACGTACAACAGGCGAATCAAAACCACGCCAGATGACCCAATGACAGACCTTATGATACAGCACACAAGCACTAACCATTTGGCCATCCAACCCCCATGTTGTACTACAATCTCTTGAACTAAACTTAAAGCGGCATTACGTTAGATTAGATAAAGAGCTGACAGTGCTCTCTACCATACTTAAAAATAGATAATGAAAGTAAAATATGCTGAAAATTTCAGGCAAACTATTTCAATTTGAGCCTAGATATTATCATATAATTTTTAGGCTAGTTTCGATCGTCATTACCCATTGATACAAAAATAAACAAAGTCTCCATTATCCACTTTTACAGTGACCGCATCCACCTGGAAACGTATTTGAATTCACTTAATATTGCAGAATTCTGATGGCATCGAGAGTTGATTATGGTCTTGTTAAGTTAATTAATGTCTAATAATTTAGATGAGATTTCAGGCCTAAAGAAATACCTGCAAAAAGCAGATTTAGCTTTTGCATAATGCATGTTTAAGCGACACCGAAATGAAATAAAACGACTCTGACAAATTATATCTATTTACGGCCATTTACGGCTTCAGGTATGTACCGGCCATTTACATAAATAGGAAATATTTTTTTATCCAGTATGAATGTATGATATGTGTTGTTGACGTTTGGGAAAGTAGACGAGGGGAGATGTGTAGGGAGTGATAGTTAGATGTATTATGAATGGTTAGAGTGGCTGTGGTGTTACGGTGAAATACTATGCCGTCACCGTAACACCACAGCTTTATGATTTGTTAGACAGGAGTGATGTAATAAGTCCGACAATAATAAATAACATATTTCTTATTTATTGTCGTCTTTTCCCACTTGTTGACGAAGACAGCTCGGGCGGCGATTGTTCGACCCCGGGCTGCTCTGTCAGTATCTAACAAACGCATTTAGTTCGCGTACAACTGTTAAAAACCGAATGTCAGTATGGTATTTCTCACATAATTGGTTATCGCAAAAACAGAGTAAACTGAAAGCGAGTAGTCTCGACTTAAAACTATAGTCTATAGCCTACTTACTACACTCGTCACTAGGCTTCCTATACATATTATAATATTCCATTTACACCCCTGTTAATTAACACACCTTATCTAGAGTTATAATCCGAATGTTATTTTTTTTATCGAGATCCGTAGGTATTTATCATTTTGCTAGATTTTTATAAGGCAGGCGTATGTTTTAACCTTGACCTATTACTCAGTGATAAGCCTCCGCCGCAAAAAGAGTTCTTGCCTTTTATTATTAGTTTAATGACTTCCTCGTGTGCGGCAGGTTAGTTTGCTTCTAAAATCACTGTTTTCCGTTCCAAAAAACACAAAAGTAATTTTCTACCAGACAATCACGGTTCTATTCACCGAGACTAGATAATTTATCTTGGTGTAAGGATATTATCGCTATGGATAAGCTCATACACTGTTGAGAAAATAATCCCATTGGTTTGCTTAGCAACAAATCGAGCGTGAATCAACTCTGTACTGAAAATTTTGTGCGTGATATATATAAACTGTCTTCACACATTCGGTTTATAATTAGCGATACACAGGTACAATGGCAAGTGTTCTACTTCACAGAATAATACCTCAAAAGTACCTCCGCGCGAAATCCCAGATTTTGGTACATGTAAAAGAAAAAGAAATAGTGCCCGTGCGCGTGCCAGTAATAGAAAAACTAAGAGTTTGCGCATAAAAATGCACGAACGTACCAGGCGCGAGGTCATCCAGATATTATTACTGTCCTCATAATTAATCAAAGAAACATGTTTAAGAATTGAATATACAGAATTAAAAAATTAATATTAATAAATAATATGTCCATTTATACCGCGCTATATCCACAAAACCTGCTCATGGCGCATTGAGAGCTACTTAACTCGACCCAGTAGTGACACTAGGGGTCAAACAAATATTTACCTCTGATGAGTTTGTAACAGAGATTGCTCTAGTGTAGCTCAGTTGGTTCTAATGTAAGATTTACAACAAGAAAATCGTATTGACTACCTGTGACTAGCAATGTGCGAATACCCCTTTCTTTGAGACTCCACTGTGGGCTGTATATCCTCCAAAGATCGATTTCGATCTTACTAAACATAAAAAGAGAGATACAAGTTCGACGGTTTTCCAATCTCTCTTCAGAGAGCTAAGGTCTAAATATGGTGATTATATTCCCATTTATACAGATGGTTCGAAAGATGGTGATCGGGTAGCTTCGGCTACCGTGACACCACCCGAGACCATTTCTGTCCGCCTCCCACCTGCTGCTTCTATTTTTACAGCTGAGCTCCAGGCTATTCTCCAAGCCTTGGAGTTCATTCAGTCCTCATCAGTTTTAAAACACATTATCTTTTCTGATTCTTTGTTCTCATTACAAGCTATTAATCACAAACAGCTTGATCACCCATTAATAGCAGACATTTATTGTCTGCTATTGTCCAATGAGTTTATCAACAAGGACATTGTCCTTTGTTGGCTCCCCAGTCATATGGATATCAAAGGGAATGATCGAGCAGACTCGGCTGCCAAGTCTGCTTTAGATCTTCCCATAACCGATTTTTTAACATCATATAAGGATTTTAAATCCATTATTAATAATTTCATATATCATCGATGGCAACGGTCTTGGGATCTTGCAGGCACAAACAAACTTCATCACATCAAGCCTCTCTTAGGAGACTGGCAAAGCTCCTATAGAACCAACAGGAGAGATTAGGTTGTCTTGTGTCGCTCTCGCATAGGTCATTCCTTTTTAACGCATATTTTCATCTTAAAGCAAGAGCCTCAACCAGAATGTGAACACTGTCATGTTCCATTGACAGTTAAGCACATTTTAATTGAGTGCAAGCATCTCAAAGATATAAGATTAAATCATTTCCGTTGCCAGTCACTTCAACATTTGTTTGCCCAACCGGGTCTATATTGTAAATAACTAGACTTTTTTTAAAAGAGACAGGATTTTATTATAAATTTTAATTGTATATATTATCATTTAATTTTTGTATTTTAAATATTTATATGCATAAAACGATTTATTTTACTTTTATTTAAGTTACTACTGTGATATTGTTTTTATTTATGCATATTATATTTTCTGTGATATAATTTAACCTGTCTCAAAATAATCATCATATGTTTGGCGCAATATGGCCCGGTTGGTGCTGATGTGCCATAAAATCACATTTCTGTCTTTCTTTCTGTTACTAGCAATGTACTACACTAGATTTGTATTCGGAATGTAACCCAAGGAGGTCCCGGGTTCGATCCTCTCGGTGTTTGTCGGTTCCTCGGTATATATTTGCGGAGGTTTTCCTGTGCCAGGGTGGAGGGCTTGACATGTGGAGTGTCTTGTCCTTCGGGCGGGACAAAAATCCGACCTGGGATCTGTTTCTCGAAATCTTAACTAAAGATAAAAATCCAAATTTTAGTAGATACTTGAGTTTTGATTGGCTAAGCACTAAAATCAATATAATAATATCCAATCAATTTACTAAAATTTGGATTTGATCTTAGTTAAAATTTTGTGAAACAGGCCCCTGTACCTCAATGATATATTTTAAATGGGTATATAGAGTAGATGACCTAATTTATCACGTTGTAATACCTCTTTACGACAAGTCTTTTAGTCACATCAAAGGGGTATTTCCAAGACCATCGTGATCCCCATGGTTAGTCTCAAACTTAGTATCATCGACAGTCTTGGAAATAATTGCAATACACGACTTATTGTTCAATTTAAATCAACATTGGTGGTGTTATCTTATCGTGAACGAAATGGCTATCAAATACTTAAGACAAAATGAACATTTTCAAATTGGCACACAAATCGCCTGCCAGAATGCCTTCGAGTGCTATTTGTAATAAAGTGACTCGGCGAACAAGGCTAAACATATCCCAAGGAGAATAAACTAACGGTGTAGACTGGAATAACTAGGCGCCAAAGAATGTCAGTTTGGACTCGCCGCGTATTTCGCCGAACATAAACTGAACAATCCCACACAAAAACATGTATTTTCTTGGAGCAAATGACATTGTCATATCAATTAAAAGCCACGCGGTGGATCCGCTCAAACTACTTTAGCTATCGTTTTCAGTTCCGTCGGAACCTCTTCAGGCTTTAATATGATAGCGCAACGATAATTATATTAGTAATAAAGCTGTTTTAGGAAAGAAACTAGATTTTTGCGAGTAGTTCCGGCTTTAATAAAGGGACAATACCACTCTTGTTGTAACTGAATAATATGTCCAAATCATTATTCTGGTCAACAAATTGTACTATTTTACAATATTCCAATTAATTGATGATGCAAATTCCATCTTAACACACCGAAAATTCAACTACATGGTTTGAAAGGCTTTACGTAAATACTTTCAAATGTGACTTGGATTTAAACATATTTGCAAACCCTCTGAAGAAGTAAAATAGAATGTAATGGATAATTTACACAACAGGTAGGACACTTAAACATCTAGTACTTAGAATAGGCTAAAAAAAAAATTCTGGACCCGTCAAGCCAGCAAGAGTTGTATTGTCCCTTTAAGCTTCTTCGGGCCAACTTTAACAATCATTTAACGTTCTTCACAAATGAAGCGGCAGACTATGAAAGATTTAATCAATTCATGCGGAATAAATACAGTAGACTCTATTATACAAGGCTCTTGTTGGTTATCAAAAAACTAATTCAAGCAGTGCCTAATTAATAGGATTTATTTATAATGGTATTATTACAAGTGAATTATATATCATTAACTACTCGATTAAATCACGTGAAATGAAAGGGTGATTAACTCCCTACTTTTTTGCGCCGACTGGGATAATAAAGACGGGCATACACCAGTGGCAATGCGAGAAATTATTGCCCGGGTCACTCTTATTTGGAATTCCAACTGTCAAAGGTTCTTTTATATGCACGGTAATGAATCGAAACGTACGTCCATGCTCTAAAAGCACCCGTTGCTAAAAAAGTATTGTTTTCCAATATTTCACTTCGAACAATGCAATAATGATAATTTGGAAATAACGGTAGTAAAATTACATTATTTCTCGAACGGTTTTCACGTGTCTCTGTGTAGCGTATATTTCCTAGTCGTTAAGATGATATGAAAAACCGCGATTCGCCCGGTTATACATTGGTACGCACGAAAAATGACCTGTGTGTATTTTTGCAATTTGATATTGACTGGGGGGGGGGGGTAATTAAGACGTGCATGTTTGATCATTAGTAATCATTCGATATTGATGGTGGGGCAACGGGGGGGGGGGGGTCGAATGGTTGACGCTTGCGCCTTAGATGATAAGGACTGTCATTGAGTCAAATGGTGTGGTTTCGATTCTCCGCATGTACATGGGGGGGGGGGGGCATTCTCGTGGGTTTTCTCCGGGTCCCCCCACACACATTGCTAAAGACCCCTACCTGCTACTAGTGAATTAATGAAATAAATTGAACCATATGTTAGTCCGGAAATAAGCTAGTTTGTGTTGAGTGGATGTTCTCTAGTCTCAATATCACATTGGTATTACCAAGACTATACGTTAAACAACATTTCTTTCATGTGTTGGCTCTTTAAAATATTTACACTAGGAATGAACGACATGTTGATCGTAACACCATGCAATATTTATTGATTATTATATTCAGTAAATCTGTGATAATGGGGTCATAAAATATTAAACACAATAGCCTGCATGGTATAGTATGTATAGAATTTCATTCTCCAATACAAATTCTTTCGATCGGTCACGGGTATATATATTTTATTAACATTCTGATTGAGTATTGATTTAGCTTAAAGTGAAACGACAATCTCGCCGATTTAAAGGTCGAGTCACAACTATACTACAGGTGTGTTAATGTCATGGTTAATTCCATTCTGTGTCTTATTTTACAGGGGGGGGAGGGGCGAATGGTTAACATGTGCGTGCTGTATCATTTAAAGCCTGTCATTAAGTCAACTGGCGTGGTTTCGAATCCCCGGTTGTACGTGACAAGGAGTAGGGTTGCCGGTTCAACCTCGTGGGTTTTCTCTGGGTCCTCCGGTTTCCTCCCACTGCTAAAGACCTATACGCGCAAGCGAATTATTGAAATAAGGCTAAACCCTATGTTAGTCCCGAACTGACCTAGTTAGGTGTCGAGTGGATGTTAAGCCCCATTTCTCTCTCTCTCTCTTTATCTCTTTCTCTCTCTCTCTCTCTATCTCCCTCACTTTCTCTCTCTCTCTGTCTTTTACAGGGAGAGCCAGACGGGAAAAGCAATCAATCGGGCCAAAGGGATCACAATATCTTCTGTCAAATGCTCTTTTATTTATGTTAGTGTGTATACTTGCTTTTTCGTCCCATTCCCTATGAAACACCACAGACATTAATCGCCACTAATCAGTGACAAATTTAGATGTTTATCCTACCGTTATATCATAACACTGTTATCAATTTACTTTATTAAAGGAGCAAGTGTCCTAATGCGTTTACGGTAGATCATACGGTCTATACGGGGGTCGTGTTTCAATCCCAAGCTAGTGTGTCGTCGCGGTTCTAAATGAAATATACCATAGAGTCATGTGGAGGTTAAACTCTCTTTCTCTCTCTGTTACTTGGGTATTAGAGACTGAGAGAGTGGAGGGGGTTACGTCCACTCGGAACAAACTAGATTATTTCGGGGCTAACATATGGTTCAATTTTATTCCATTTATTCGCTTGCAGTGGGCACAAACCGGAGAGCTACAACTTGATAATTACAAATAGCAGGATTACTATAGTAATATCTTTAATAAGTACACAACTTTATTGATTAAAACGTTGCATGTAATAATAAACTAAAGTTGTAAATCATAGAGTTGTATTATAAACGAAAGTATATCAAACAAATTGCATAATATACTGTTTAATATGATGTATGGAGAAACACAACACCCTGCCCCGTGTACAACACTCGTCACAACTTATATCTAAATAGAGCGATAATTGCACTGATAAATCAGCTGCTTCATTGGTTTTTTTATATGACGGCTGTATCTTCTTAGAAAATCTTAATTAAATAAATTATTTAGCAAAGGTCATTTTTATAATTAGATCACAGTAATTATAGCTGTGCTATTTGTATTAATCATTTATTCGTCTTCCAATCAATCATTAATTTTACCAACAATTCATTCATTCGTGCTTTCATTAATTGAAACTTGATGATTTAACTTACATAAAATCAAATGCTTTATGTGGGGTGGGGTGTGTTTGTATGTGGGTCATTAATTCGTACTATATATTATCCCATCTCAAACATAGGCTTGGTTATAAAGACATAATATAATAAGTTAGAGTCATGTTGTGAATTAATTTTCCTAAATAGGAGTGTATGATACTGAAATCTACGAGAGAGAGAGAGGGGGGAGGGGGTCATTTCGGGTCTAAGATTTGTTTTTTGGAGTACATTATTAATTGCACAACTAACGACAGCTTGTAACCAGGACATATTTCTGTTAAACAATATTGTGGCCTTACCCATATAAAAGTTCTAAACCTAAAACTCTACCCCCACCCTCCCATCCACTATCCCTTCCCATGCAGTACTTGACTGATGGTCCATATCAATAATCATAAATTGGTTATATCAATGGTATTTCATACTTGAACTTGAAATACACCATCCACAGTATACAATTTATATGCGGATCATAGACGATTATTGGATTTTAATTATCCACTTTGGTGCCTCTGTCTTCTTTAAGACTTTAATCATCACGATTAAGAGAGATTAATCCAACCAATAATCCAACATATCAGATTAAAACCAAGTTAAAATATCAACATGATAACTTACCATTGCGGTTGTTGAGATAAAATTCAAACCAAACTCTGTTAAAACTTGTCTGGAAAACTTTGTGAGATTTTAAAAAGTTAGTTTGTGATCCCCCAAGAAGTTTTATATCACAATGTCCGACTTAATATCGTATTTGTTAATACACTGATCGTCTGGAAATAATTTTCAAGTTTTAAATCTTGTCTCTAATGGCGATAATATAAATAGATATCACTGCTGTATAAATCCACAGACCTTTTTCTTTTCTTTACATTTGGCTTGCTTAGTTACCGAGTTGTTTATAAATGGCGGAGAGAAGTAGTGTTGTGTAGTAGAAAAGTCTTTAATTGTCGTACGATAAAGTTGTAGGTCTAGTTGAAGAACTATAATAAGAAATTGTGGGTATGCATGAGATTAGGCCAAGCTATTTATTTATTAGGTTTGCTGTTTATTCTGTGTAGGTAAGGGTAGATTGTAAATACCAGTCGTTAATAAACCTAGCACAATGTCTTCATTAAATGAATAATGATAGATCATGTAGGGCGGTAAAGCCATACAATATCAAATCTAGGGCTGCATAAGATTAGACCAAGTTATTTAGTTAATGCGTTTATTTTTTTTTATGAAAGATACTACCATAATTTCTCAGTAAATCGCATTCTATTGGACTACAAGTACGGAAGCGTAATAGGGCCAAACATTTTTTATTATTATTCTTTTATCAATTTTTCAAGTTACTAACTTGAATTTTCAAGATACTAATTTGAATTTTCAAGATACTAACTTAAATTTTCAAGTTAGCTTACTGAAATTTTCAAGTTACTGTTATATTATATAATAAGCGGTTTGATCTGATGATATAGTATGTCATACAATGCTTTAGGCAATGGACGGCACGGTTATAGACCGAGACACAATTAATAAGGCTTACTTCCTTTTAGGATTTAAGAATAAGAAAATTATTCGCATGGAATTGTTGTTGGTTTCCCCCTGCAGCTAAATTACTCCCCACGCATTAGGCAAATCATCTTCAATAGCACATAGATTGTCGAAAATTGACCAGATTATTACAGTGTCGACGTGCCATAAAACACCATTCATTCATTCATTTTAACAGTTTTGAGCCCTATATAAAACCTTTTTGAAGTGCAAAAAATGTGGTGCGTAATAACGAATCAAGCGTCCCAGTTCTATAAATAGTCTTTATTGACGTAATACACGCCCCCCCCCCCCACACTGGATATCTACCCCGCCGGACATCTGCCCCCGGATACCCCCCCCCTTTTTAGGACTTTTACCCCCAAGACATTTCCTCCTACAGACATCTTCCCTCCTAGGACATCTACACCGGACTACTACTCACCGGACATTTGCCCCCCGGACATCTGCCCCCCCCCCCCGGACATCTACCACCACCCCTAGGACATCTACCCCCTAGGACATAATCTGCCATCCCCACCCTTTAGAACCTGGGACGTTAAGAGGTTCTTCAAGAAACAATGTAAAATAAATATATATTTTTTCACAGTGCATTATTTTACATGTCAAAAGTATAGAGTTAGACAATAGAATGTGTCGATCGCCCCATGTCCTAGGGGTAGGAGTAGATGTCCCGAGGATGGGGGGGCAGATGCGTGGGGAGTAATTTAGCTACAAGGGGAACCAACAAGAATTCCTTATTCATAAATCGAAAATCCTAAAAGGAAGGAAGCCTTAATAATTGTGTCTTGTTCTATAACCGTGCCGCCCATTGTCTAAACCATTGCATGACATACTATATCATTAGATCAATACGCTTATTTTATAATATAACAGTAACTTGAAAATTCAAGTAAGTAACGAACGTCAAAATACAGTAATTTACAGTGTATTCTAACTACGGTAACATGTACCTTGGTTGTGGTAAAGATGGGCCATCGCAGAAATATTCTATTCGATACTTGTGTTAATATTTCTCAGCGAACAACTGATTAAGAGTAAATGTTTCAGTTCACAACCAAATAGCAAATGACATTACGTATGGCAACCATCAGTTGTAGCTTTCCTGCTTTTTGATTTTCGTCAAGGGGAGTGACATTGGTAATAAACCAGCTCTACTCAAGAATGTCATGTCTTAAAGGCCATGCTGTTCAGAATTGGTAATTTTTTAGATTTTTGCCCATTCTTATTGGAGAATACATGTACATTGAAAACACCGAGAAAATTGACAGAGCCTATTTGTTCTTACAAAATTACATGTGTGGACCATGGTTTTAAAAGCAAACACATTTATTTTAAACGTTGTTTCAGAAGCTCAAATTTTTTTGTTAATGTCACAAAATCTCTTGCAAATAAACATTAATTATTGCAAGCGTATTATCATGCTGGAAATCTATTTCCAAATAATATAATATATGAAAATGTCATTGAAGTAAATGTTACCATGTTAGATGAAAGAATGGCACAATGTATATCGTTACTATTTCCTACTTACAAAGTATTAATATAACAGACTTTGTTAAAGTTCATGAAGTTTAAATTAAAAAGGGTATGTTTGTGATTATTGATGTCGAATCTTGTTTGGTTGGCATTGGACGTGTAGAATTTTGTGTAATATCGCCAAATGAAAAACCATATTTAGTATGTGAATATTATATTGGGGATCACGGTGGCTAAGTGGATAAGGCACTCGTTCGCTAGCCTGGAGGTCGAGTGTTCGATCCCTGCATTGGCAGAGAAAGTTCATCTCGATTTTCCAACAAGACCTCGTGTATTTTACCTTAAATACACGATGTATACAGTAACATGTTAAATAACCAAGCGTGTAATTTCACATATGATTGAGGGGCAACTTTTGCTACCTGTATTTTTAGGGTAAAATAAACAAAATATTTCTATCAGTGACTGATAAAGATGAACCACACTGGAAAATCCAGATGAAAATACCGGCTAGCGAGCCAACGACCTACTTACTGAGCCACGGTGGTTGCCCTGATGTGTATTTAAGCTCACCTTTTAAAATTGCCCCGTCTTCATTAGCCTAATCTGAGCAGAACAGTATGATGTTAAACCCCATTTCATTATGTATTAACATTAATTTTTTATGTTCTTTATTCGGGCATATTGGGCCTTTAACCAGAAGAATCCAAACGACAATAACCTGATAATAACTATATTATAATGTACTATTCAAAAAAATGTAGGGTATATTTGATTTTGGGGGCATAATACTAAAATATGCAAATGACTACGAAAAAGATCACTATAGAACCTAGTTACATGTGACGCCCAAACGCACCAATAGCTACCGCATGGAATGCAGGTTATGCTTGGGATCATCATGGGGGTCCAACCAAATATTTGCACGACTCTGACTTTGAATGTTACAGTCGTTGTGACATCGAATTCCAGGGTGGAAACATCAGTTTAATTGTTTTAGTGACCAGAGAACAAATTTTGATATGCGTCGGCTTACCCAAAATGGAAGGTTACGTGCCCTTGCCATGCTACAGATCGGCACAACACATGACAGACCACACTGAGGTCGACCAAGGGCGACAACTCAAGCCCAGGATCGATTTATCCGTACCTTGGCATTGAGAAATCGTATCATCACAGCAAATCAGATCAGCGCTCATCTTCAAACAGACACTGGTGTGAGATTGAGTGCCCAGACCATTCGGAATCGACTGCATAGGGGTCACCTTCGCGCCCGACGTCCTCGCGTGATCCCTTGTTTGAGAGATCATCACATTCAGGCAAGACGTCGTTGGTGTGGGGATCGTCAACACTGGGATATTCGACGCTGGAGCAATGTGATGTTTTCAGATGAGTCAAGGTTCACTGTTGATTTTTTGGACAGACGTTGGAGGGTGTGGCGTCGTCGAAACGAGCGCTTCCAAGACGTTAACGTCAGCAGACATGATAGATTATAGGGGTGGTTCTGTTATGGTGTGGGGAGGCATCACTGTTGCTGGAAGAACGGCTTTACATGTTGTTGCAGGGCGTGTTACAGGCCAGTACTACCGGGACAACATCTTGGCAGTCCATGTTGTGCCGTTCGCACGACGTCATGGCCGCCGTTTCATCTTCCATGATGACAATCAAGATGTCACAGGGCCAGGATCGTTACAGGTTACCTCCAACAACAGAACATCACCACATTACCTTGTCCAGCACTGAGTCCCAACCTCTCCCCCATCGAGCATGTGTGGGACATGCTTGGACAGAGGTTACGTCAACGTCAACCACGTCCTGTCAATGTCTAAGAACTTGCTGCTGCGTTGCAACAGGAATGGGACAATCTGGGCCCAAATAACCTTAGACGCCTCATTAGGAGTATGTCACGTCGGATCAATGCTTGTTTGGCAAACAGAGGAGGATTTACCCGTTACTGACTTTGTGGTGATGCTGTGGTAACTCTGCTGTTTGACCCCGGGTATCATTTTACCCTTATATTGGTCAGTCTGTGCCTTACTTAGTCTAACGATCATTTGGAATAAATCGATGAATGTGAACTTCATTTCATTTTGTCATTTGTTTCTTCGTCAGTTTCATTAGGTGGCTTTAATAACACTTAAAAATCAAATATCCCCTACTTTTTTTTAATAGTATATTTTATTTAAATGATGATTGGCAACAGAAGCCTCAATTTCCCTTATTTTCTCGCCAGATGTATATCAGTCTATATAAAGAGTCATTGGGGAAAACAATTAATATTGCCTATTTCTAAGTAACAAATACTGTAATAATATTGTAGAGAAAAAGTCTTTAACACTGTACAAGCATTATAAAACTAATGAAGAGAAAGGGAGAGAGAGAGAGAGAGAGAGAGAGAGAGAGAGAGAGAGAGAGAGAGAGAGAGAGAGAGATGGGGTTTAACGTCCATTCAACACAACTAGGTCATTTTGGTACTAACATATGTTTTTAAATTTATTTCAATAAATCGCTTGCGCGTAGGGGTCTTTAGCAGTGAGAGGAAACCGGGGTGCCCGGAGGAAACCCACGAGGTTGAGAAGGCGCCCCTATCTGCATGCCACATGCGCTCACACCACAGCAGCAAGCCAGAGGTGGCCAGTTAGAGGTCGAAACGCGGCACTCTAGACCACTAGCCCCCCCCCCCCAATGAATAGTATATTGTAATTTTGTTTCGTTTATTTATTCATATTTGTGGAATACATGAATATAAGCAAACTTTCTGTAATCACAAGTATCGTGATTTTATCAAACATTCGTTTCCAAAAAACACAGTATTTCAGCCACTGATCGACGTTGCGTTGAAACATATACCCCAAAAGTTTTTGAGGATCGTAAGAAACACTTCTCAATTGTTCCACGCGTTTATAGGTTAACAGCGGTGTGTTTTTTTAAGAAATTACACGGACTCTACAACAAGTCTATGACTGAATTGGTAAGGACTGGGTGGGAAATAAACACAGAGAACCCCTCCCGTCAATAATAACGGTCACGAAATTCTAACTACGATAAAATCCAAATTTTAGTACTTTGATTTATTTAAGTGCTTAGTTAATCAAAATTGGGGTGTCTACTAACATTTGGATGTTATCTTTAGTTAAGATTGCGAGAAACTGGGTCCTGATGTCTAGTCAACAAACAGTAACAGTTGCAGACGTAACAGTTGAATATATATTATTATAGGGCTGGATAGAAAGAAAGAAAGAAATAGGGTTTAACGCCCTACTATAATGCACCTAACCTGGGCTAATCGAAGACGGGCATACCCCATACAGTGTGCTATGAGGGAAACTGAATTACAACTGCCAAGGGATATTTTATGTGCACGCCAATGTGTACACGGACCTCGGGTTTTCGTCCCATCCGAACGACTAGACAGCTGTCCTTGTCAGGCCCTCTTTCTGCATCACTGACAAGGGGAAATCAAGCCGGAAAATCGAGATGAACTTTCTCGGTCAATGCAGGGATTGAACACCCGACCTACAAGCGCCTTATCCACTTAGCCACCGTGATCCTTGTCTGGATAGAACTGACAGAAATATTGTGTTGATCAGAAGTTAAATCCAGCGCCATTCCGTTTGTAAAATATTATACTGTAGCAAACATAAATTTCATCGTGTATTTTATAACATTAATAATTTTATTATGACAGTGTATTATTTATTTACAAATAGTTTATACATAATATCGACTAGGGGAGACAACTACAACAGAACTGCGACAGAAACGTATAACCCCCGATAATAATAATGCATCTTTAAATCAAATTTAAAAATGTTAACTATCATCATATGACACAATTTTCCTTGTCATAAATATACTTGAACGCTGAATGGTGTGATATAAATATTGCGTGCGTATTTATATTATTATTTTTCAAATTATTAAATTAGAATGATAACATGTCTGATTTGATTACTGCAACATAGAAAAATCGAGATAGTCAGTTAATATTTATACCACGCTTATTTACTTGTTATTGCCACTCTGGTCATTTTGTTCTGGCCGTTTAAAGATATACCATGTGATATGGGTGCTACAAAAGTGAACGAAAAAATTTGAAAGATTGTGAAATACCACCATCCTTTCATTCGACCACCTAAACAGAATGCACTAAATTAATGCGAATACAAGGGTCAAGATTTAAAACCTGTGAGTGACGACGAAATTATTGCGACATATAAATAATGGTCAAATATATTTAAGAAATTATTTGTTCTCTTCATTTTCAAGTGAACTATACTGTGGTAAGAAATTAACGGGTCATGGTGAGGTCGACGTTCAAACTGATGTGAGTTTTTTAAGCTTTCTAAATTAATAAAATCAAGTATTTGATTCTGAAAGCTGGTCTCCGGTTACTAAAAAATACCGAAATAATTAAATACAAAAAATTAACGTCCCAGAGCCGCCATACTTGTTTCCAATTTATGAAATAAAAATGGATGACATGGAGGCTTATGGCCTGGAAAGGTTGGCCGATCTCACTTTCAATTTGTTTCTTGTCAGACAGCCGAACATATCCGCCTTTATTCTGCCCTTAACTGATTGCCCTATTTACCAAAAACCAAATTATTGAAGATTGCAAAATGTCTGATCGGCTAACCTTTCCAGGTCATAAGCCTCCATACCAGCCATATTTATTTCATAAATTGGAAACAAGTATGGTGGCTTGGGGGCGTTAACTTTTTTTTATTTAATTATTTCGGTATTTTTGAAACCGGAGATCAGCTTTAATTACGATAATGTGTTAAATGTGGTGGTGAGCAGAACTACAGAAGTACAGGGATTTATGAAGACTTTCATTTTGAGACATAATAATTCTCATATAAAATAACAACTAAGTATATACTAAAATTAATCTATGAGGTACATGTAATTGCGCAGACGACTTCCACTACAGACATGGCTGTAACAAAAACTTCACAAACTCTGAAAATATAAGTGTCAAAATCTGTTTAAAAATTATTCTATCAAACATTAGGTTATATATATAACAAATTCGTTTTCAGGTAATGCAATGATTAATATGTTTTTAAAAATTGGTAACACTAAATGTGTGCCGTGTAAAAATTACTATTGTTTTTTCGACTTTGCTAAAGTATACCTGGATTGTGGTGCATTAACTAAGACATAGGGCCGTGGTCTCTGGGTTTTTTTCTGCTATTTGTTTGTCCTTAGGCACAAATTACTTCCAATGATACTGGTGCCTATATTGGAAAGATTTGCGCAATGCTTCGACCTTTCTCTGTTATAGTTGGAGATCACAGAGAAATTCTTCGAAATTTTCAAACTGGGTTTCTCCTTGTCAGTGGTGCATAAAACAATGACCCATTCGTGTACTCGTTCGAATGCACGTAAAAGAACCCCGATAGTTGTAAGCCAATGGCGAGTAGACGGAAAAACGTTTTTTTCTAATAGCCCAGTGTCTTCATAAGTCACATTTAAGTTGGTACAAATTCAAACTTTAATCAATGTCTAGAATTAAACCAATCTTACCATTATAATCTATTTTACCATCATTGTTTAAATCTCCAACTTTAATCATTAAATCCACTTGTTCTTCTGTTAAAGCTTCTCCTAGTGTAGTCATCAGTCGTTTTAACTCGTATTTATCAATAAAATTATTACTGTCGCGATCCACTATTCTAAAATATAATTTAAATCATTACAACGGTTATATAGAGAATCTCCTACGAGTGTTTTTTAATATCAAAAAACATGAGTTGGAGATTTTATTTATCACCCAATCATTTCTTACATGCACAAATAAATCAATATAATTCTTTCCTATAGATTTCACTTTTACTGAACCTATTTACATTATAGCGTAGTGAAACATCATTTTTTTGACAGCAGTTTAGCTATTGCAAAGTCCTATTGACGCAGTATTTCCTTTAAGGTCAATTAAATAAAAACACTTTCTTATTTTTATTTTCTTTTAAAGTCACTTTTTACTTAAAATAATTGGTTTCTTTAAAATAAAAGAAAGTAGTTCCTTTTTGATTGACCAATTAAATTCATGTAAAGCGATATCTCCTAGGAGATATCACAGTAGATTATGTAATTTATCACACAAGCATATCTACTGTTAAATATGTTATTGAGTGATAAAATTGAATTATTTTTGTCCCGATCTACGGTCCTAAAACATAAATTGTTCCTGTTCCAATCTACTGGCCTAAAATATGATTAAAATTAGTGCTTCCATAATAATATAATGTGTACAATCCAATAAATCATTAGTCAAGATTTACTATCCTAAAATATAGTACAGTAACTGTATAACTGTATATAACTGTACTGATCTACTACTACCTTAAAATATAATTTAATAAGATTGTCCCTATCTCGATTTATAGTCAACTATATATGTTATTATACCAAAGCTGGATGGGTGTGGTATCCAGTCAATAGTTAAATGATAACCTACTTAAACAATCTAGTGATTCAGTGAATAATTTAATGGATGTCAAACTTGATTACCCTAGGGAATAATTAAAGGATAGTTAGTTATTAAAAGGTAGTTTACTTGATAACTCCTAGTGGATAATTAAAGGGTAGTTAGCTTGATAACTCCAGTGAAGAATTAAAGGTTGGTTTACTTGATAACTCTATAGTAAATTATTAAAGGGCAGTTTACTTGATAACTCTAGTGAATAATCAAAGGTTAGTTTACTTGTAAACTCTAAAGGATAACTTTCTTGAAAACACTAATGATGAAATAAAGGGACAATAACATTCTGACTGGCTTGACAGGTCCAGAAAAAAATAGCCTTATTCTAACTACGAGATGTTTGAGATGTTTAAGTGTCGTACCTAATGTGTAAATTATCCCTTACATCCTATTTTACTTGTTCAGAGGGTTCGAAAATATTTTTAAATCCAAGGTACATTTGAATTTTCCCAATTGTTTTAATTAGGTGTGTTAAGATGAAATTTGTATCATCAAGTAATTGAAATATTGTAAAATAGTACAATTTGTTGATCAGAATAAATTTGCGACATATTATTCAGTTACAACAAGAGTGTAATTGGGGCTTTAAAGGATTTTTTGTTGAAAATACTACTAATGAATAAAGAATGTTACTTGAAAACACTAATGATAAATTAAAGGATAACTTACTTGAAAGCTCGTAACATATCATTCTGTTCATCTTCTCTAGTTCTTTGTTTTTTCTTCATCAATCCAACAAATTCATCAAATTCAATAACTTTATTTTCTGTTCAAATAAATATTCAAAATATATACTTCTTCACAACAATCGATTGTTTTTGTTATAAGTTGACTTATTATGCTGCATCACCCTCGGCACGTTTGGGGCAGATTAGTAGGACGTTAAACCCCATTTCAATTCAGTTCAATCTCGGCACAATCTTGTTGCTTTATGTTTTGATATTTAGCTTGTACATGCAATAGCCTGCCTCGTGCTGTCGTAATCTTTTAAATGGAACAAAGCATTTCAAATTGACAATAAAAGATGGTTTTCAGTTCGTGGATTTTATATATATATATATATATATATATATTTGACAAGTATTATTATCATTGTCTTGTTCTTACTGGTGTACTGTACATAGTAAATACAAACCTAGCTGTTTCAATAACGTCTACTGACTTATTTATAAACTCATTCAAGATTCAAGGCCAATCGTTCTAAGTATGGTATTCGACAGAGCTTAGGCTATGTAGTTAAGAGGAGTCACAGTGGCTCAGTGCGGAAAGCGGTGGCTCGTTAAAGGAACAGTCCCGAATAGAACAGAGCCTCAAAAATAAAAGTCCGAGTACGTATGAAATTTAAACGCCAAAATATAGAACAATGGTGTATATACCCTGACTCAAAATTTCAGCTCAAAATATTGAGTCGTTTAGACGTGAGCGTTAAAACAGCTTATCCGGACACGTAACCCTTTTAAGATTTGGGGTCAATTCTTTTGTTGGGTGACCCGATAATCGATTCCCGTTCCTTTAAAGTTCTACACGGGGAAAGGTCCATGTGCTGTACTTGATAACAAAAGGTAAATTTCACCGACACATTATTTTTTTAAAATAAAAGTCTGGTTTTATCAAATCACAGCATAATACAGTTTGGGACACCGGACTTCATTTCAAGATGAAGACTGGTGGGTTTAAGTTGTTTGAAAAAGTATCACATATATTGAGTTAGTTGCTCGGCCCTAAGGTAGGGGATCTTAATAATTTTAACACAACATTAAGCAGTTTTATTCTCAAAAACATTATCGGGATTGACCCTTTAACCTGGAAGACCCGTGTTGGATCCCAGGGTTTGTCGAGAATGTCCGTTAAGATTTTCCGGCGTGGTTCCTCCTTGTCAAGGGTGCAGGGCCAAGCGTCTGGCTTCGTATAGTCGTTCGGATGGGAGGAAAATCTGAAGCCACGTGTTCACATTTGCAGTTGAAATTCGATATAAAAGTAGGCCGTAGTCCCACTGTCCAGACAAAATTAACACCGTCGCAGAAATACAATAGGACGTCATACGCCATTCCATTTCTCTTGGTGTAGTTAAGAAAATCAAAACAATTATGGCGAAATGAAATAGAGATATAATTTAAATTAGATTGTTACTATTTGTATCCAGTTGATCTCGTATTTCATCTAGTTCTTTCTCTGTTGGATTTAAATTTAATCCTCGTAAGACTTTCCCTAGTTCCGTGGTACAGATATGTTCGTCTTTATTGGTATCAAAAAGGTCGAACACTTCCTTCCATACTGAAAAATATAATAGCTATAGTGTGAAACAGGAGGGTCGGGAGACTAGTATATTATAGTCTATCGGGATGCCGGGGGCATGGGGATTCTTCGACCTTTTGAACTTTTGAAAATGACGGAACACGTGGAAATTACCCATCTGCTAAAGTAAAAGTAAAAAGCTTACCACACCCGTGTTTGAATATTCAAATATTGAATTTAGAAATCGTCAATATTACTTTAAATTCAAAACAAGTAATATGCTTACCTTTTAGTTTTTCCTCTTCTTCTTGTTTTGAAGCCTTAAAACAAAGATAAACACAAAGGTCATTTATAACAGCTTAATATATAATACAAGCCATTTAAAACACTGTATATGGTATACCATTATTTCAGATCTAAAACATAAAGATTTGAACTACCTGAAGCGACATTTGTATAACACCTGGCCCCGGGTTTACAAAGCATTCTCAGACTTAAGATGAGAATTTACTCAAACATGTTTGTCTTATTTTAACTAAAATAAAGCCCTTTATAAAAAAAATTATATCAACTACACAAATAAGAAACTATGTGCAAAGTTTTGTGTTTCTGGATCAAAGATATTTTTTATAAACAGTGATTGGGAGTTGAGTAAATTTTCAACTCTGAGAATCCTTTGTGAACTTGGGGCCAGGGGTGTCAAACTCATTTCAGGGGCCACATTCACTAAAATTGTACATTAAGTGGAACGGGGATATTTCGAATTTTGTTTTTTTATTCCGTCGCATGCTTGTTTTCATACCAGACATCCTTTGGGTTTTGATTTTATAGACGGGATTCATTTCTCCCTCTATCTCTCTCCCTCTCTCATTGACTAACAGAAGGCATACTCTTCTATGTCATTACTTCTTTTGTGTCCAGATGCCGTTAAAACAAAAAGTGTCGTATATGTATGTGTGATGTCTCTTTAATGACAAATACTGAATGAAAACACATGTAGCCGCGTCGTGATTATATATTATACTATTTATTTACACATATACATGTATTCACAAAGTCTAGTATATATGTCACTTAGTGATAAACCTCTGTAAATTGTATTCTATCGTGTATAAAGTTGAAGAGATGTTTGTTTATACGTGTGCCTTCAGTCGCCTAGAAACTAGTCAACATTACCGTTAAATTGTTAGGACTGCTCCGACTGGATAATATTTCTGTAGGTTAGATTACCGTGTATAAATAGTTAATCTAACCATAGAACTAGAATTCTAGTTCTATGATCTAACTGATCTCCTTTATTGATTAAATGCAATGACTGCATATTTGTGAAACTATAGACTTAAGGACATAAGTATATGTATCCCTTTATAGTGAAATTAATAGGGTTTATAATATCCTTCTGAGACGGGTGGATGGATGAAAGAATGAATGAAATGTGGTTCAATGCCATATTGTTCTGCTCCTGTCAGGTTAATGAGGTTTAACGTCCTATTGTTCTGTACCAACCGGGATAATACGCTATACAGTGTGCTATGCAGGGTATTTGGCCCTGGCAGCGGCGTTTTAGCCTAATCTTCATTGACTTCCAATTGTCAAGGGTTATATTACCTACACTCCAAGGTGTACACGGTATGTCGATTTTTCTACCACCCCATGCAACGACTCGGCGCTTTTCCTTGCCAGACCATCAGTCCTGCACTACAGTACTGACAAGGGGAAATAATGAACTTTCTGGGATAAAACACTGGGATCACCGGGATCGATGCCGGAACCTCCCCATTAGTGAGCCATCGCCTTACTGACTCACTGAGCCAGACTCACTTAGCCACAAGATTGGAGCTTGGTGAGGCCCTAACGCTATAAATAGTTTAATTTATAAGCCCATTGTTAAAAAGTTATCCCAGTAGGCAACTACAATGAATGGGTCTTTTGGTCGCCCCACAAGATGATTTAAAACATCTCGGTCTAAAAAAAAAAGAATTTTGTAAGATTTCTGTGGACTGTGCCTTCTGCCTAATCCGGAAAGGATAAAGAATTGGAAAATTTATTTTAAATTTAACTATAAATAAAATTAGCCGAAGCTTCCTTAAAAATTAAAAATTGCTTTAATTTAATCCAACGTATTCTAGAGTACTTATTATGGCGGCAATGTTTTTCAGCGACTCTCTACGATTTTGAAGTTGTCAAATCTAAAAATCGGTAGACTAAACATTCCAGTTGGATTGCAGGACGGATAAGGTAAGCACATGTCGTGTCAAGTCTATCGGAGGAGCATCGGTTTCTACATTGGCGAGCACGCGAAAGAACCCTTGGTAGTAGGAAATCGATAGTCTAAATCCCATAGACTATACGGAGAATAAATAAACTACCAGTACTCTACAATGACAGACTGAGATGGAGGTCTATACCATTGACATAGCCAAACAAAAATAACATGAAATGCAATGGATAACGTTCTACTGTTCTGCATCGACTAGGAGCGTGCTATGAGTGTAATTTTGCCCGGACAGTAGCACTATGGCCTACTCTTATATCGAATTCCAACTGCCAAGGGACCTTTTACATTGCATACGTGTATACAAGGTACCTCGGTTTTTCGTCCCATTCGAGCTGTCCTTGTCTGGTTCTTCACCCTGTCCTTGTGTCACGAACAACAAAAAACAACGTCGGAAAACCCAGATGAACTTTATATGCCAATGTAGGAATTAACACGCGACCTCCAGACTAGTGAGCCCAACAACATATAATACATAATAAATAGGTCAATGAAACAAATAGACTGAATACCGTACCACCGCTATCCACAGTCTAAAAAATAAGAAATCGTCTTACCATGGTTGTTCTCTTTCAAGTCAAATAGTGTTGAAATATTTATATCGACTGCCTGTTGTGTTTACATCGGCAGATAACTCGCAGTGAATAATCTATGTAAACAAATCGAACATAAGCTCGCCATTAATCGATAAGAACTCAACGAACCATATCCAGTCAGCGGTATATATCGTATCCCAGTCAGTTTGCCTTGACAACCTGGATGGCAAGCACTCATATTTTTAGCTGGGTGGACAGAACTATCTGGAAAATGATAAAGATCTGGAAAATATGAAGTGTGCACAAGCACAAAATGGACCACAAATCCCAAGTTCTTTTCTGTCCTGGTTTTAAACTTCAAATCATTCAAACTTTTATCAATAACGGGGCCAGGGTATAGTAGAGGGGGGGGGGGTAGGCCTATAGACCCACTTCTCAAAATTTCCCGTCGCAATATGGGATTGTTCCTAGATAACAGAGATATCTACTAATAAACAGGGTGACTTAGTCGGTTGTCAGCGCAATCTAGCTACTTGATTTTAATCATTTGGAAAATGTTTCATTTTGCAATTTTGAGGGTATATGTGACTCTTATTTGTCAGACAGAGGATTGGTGAAACACATACCCTTTTTGGATTTTTGGTTGCGACCTGCCAGTATTCGGTTAAAATAATGTCCATATTTATAACTAACTCCCAATCAAAATACTAATAAATACATCTACTAGGCCTATCTAGCATTGGATGATCCACAAAAAGTATTTAATAGTAAATTACAAATATAAAACCCATATATCAAAGTTAAAGATGCCTACCCATTAAAAAAACATATTCAACCTGGTTTATTTATCCCAAGTTTACTTCAAATCCATTTCAAAAGTTTTTAATCGCAAGGAACTTTTCCGCAGTATCTCACTAACCAAAGCCGAATGTCATGGATGACTCTACTTTCTTTTTATACCAAATTTTGCAAACCCTTATTAGATATAACTTGGATTGAATCATTGAATAATCTGCCTGCTTCGATGGATCGAATTAAAAGGGGCATATCAAAATATTTCAGCGAAACAGCCTACATGTTTATTTGGGGGCTATTTTTGTTGCTCTATTTGCACTATCCATTGTATATGCGAATAACGAATATAACAATTAAGGGGAAAAGAAATGCGCTAATTAGAGTATATTCTAAATTAAACTGGACGATCTATTCGTTTGAAAGACAGCAGTCACGTGCTTACAGATTACACAAGTTTCACAAGATTACTGTTTCCCGCGATCTTTCATTCAGAATCCGAGTCCCAATACAACCTGGACCTCACAGCAAAAGAACCAGCGGAATCTGGAGAAATAGGCGGGGAAGGGGGGGGGGGGTATACGTCGATGTCTGCGGGTTGGAGACCTTGAATGTGACCCCAACAAATCAAGGACACAGAAAGACATTCCGGACTTCGAGAATTATCTTTCTTGTCCCTGGATTTATTTCGGTAAATTCCATCTGATGGAATGGCACTTTGTATGTTGTCAATGAACTGCATAGGATAGGGGGTAGAAGAACTAGAGAATGTAATGGTACCAGCCATGGGAGCCGATGGGTCTAATTTAATGATGTGTAATGGTCGGGTATACACAGTGCCAAATAATCCTTGGGCCTCATGCTTGGGAATGGTTAAGAAATTGATGCGTGCGTCTAATTCGCTGTGCAACTCCTTAAGTTGACGCTCGGTGTTCTCTGCCGATTCCGAAATCTTATTATGAGTATGCTTGGTAAAATATTTGAACTCCTGCGTCTTTGTTCCAAAATCATTACCTTTATCTCAGACATAAAATTGGTCAAACCTGACTTAGTACAAAAACCACTAGCAGCTCCAGCAATATCCTCTGGCGGTAAGTCTACGAAGTTGGGAACTCAGTTCCGATGAATTGTAGGCGGTAACGCGACTGTCTTGGCAAAACATTAGTCATATCGGAGGTATTACTTGTAAGTTGTAACCCAATTAATATCGCGGTCATAATATATAAATATGTCTGAATAAAAGTTTATATATCATTTGAAGCAATATGGAGATATCTCGTACGTATAAAGCAGCTTTAAAACAAAATTATTGGTCAACACTAACTCCCTATCAGGGATGGGGGGGGGGATTTCCCAAGTGCTCCGATCAACTAGAAGTGTACAGGGGCGGATATCCATGTTTTTTTGCAGGGGGTGGAGGCTTTTCCTGTTAAGGAAATCTGCTATCATCGTCTCTAAATTACATAGACATACGTGTACAAATTGGGCCTTTTAAAGAGAAATCATTTTTGTAATAATATGTAGGATCACATTGTGATTTAAGTTCATTAATGCCAGGCATTCATTTTTTTTATGTAGCTGAGCAGGTTAGGGTTTAAACCCCAGGTTGGGGTTTAAACCCACCCACACTCTCCTATGGATGCGCCCGTGGTATACTCCTCACTTTTGACCATTATAAAAAAACAATTGTTTTGTATTAAATCATTCGAAAAATAGACATGCTTTCGACCTCCCTCAAACTCTTGTTAAAGGATATAAATCGCTAATATTTGGGACCTAGAAATTGACACAAATGGGTAGCCTATCCAATGGTATCAGAAGCCTACCATTTCCCGGTAAGATGACAACATCCGGGCTTAAGAAAGGGGGCGTTGGCCTGCCCCGCTTTGCCATATTGCTAGGATCTTGGGTGTGTGGGTGGGGTTGTATATTATAGTCCTATTTATATTCCTATATTAATAGAAATATAGGCCCTAGAGCCTACATACGTTTTATAAAAAAATAAAAACCAAGTACCGGTACGAACAATTCAAACCATTAGACAAAATTCTAAGTCCTTAAAAAAACGGTAGGCCTATAATAGGCAAAATAGTGTAGGCCTAAATTGGCAAAATAGTGTAGCCCAATCAGCATAATAGTGTAGCCATAGATATCCTATAGGATATCTATGAGTGTAGCCCAATCAGCATAATTATGGACTGTTCACCGTCGACAAAAAAATATATTATTCCACTTTCACTTCACTACGCACGGTTTTGCCATTTCCCGTGGAGAATTTCGATTGATAATTATGATAAGTAGGTGTTTTATTATAAATATTCCCATTTGTTTTTCTTGCACAACAGGTTGTATGCCTACAGTATTTCGTTTCATAATAATTTTATCTGTTGCATTTGAAATTGCAATTTACCGACAAAACTTCCGGTCGGCAAGCATAGTCAAAATTGTCCAGACGTTTTTATTCTTACTGCTTTATTACAACTGGCTGACCGGGAGTTTGAACGTTATCGAAGGTAAACAAATATGGAGGAAGAAGGCGATTACGGATACGATGAAGAAGATGCCGGCGTAATTATTATGCCTGGTGAAGAACCAAAAATACCAGAAATAAAATATGAGTGTGAGTAATAATATGAGAAACGTGATTGAGGTTATACTTTCATTTTAACATGTCTTCATTTATCATTACCGGTATGATGAAATCATGTAAGACTGATTTATTTATGACATGTCGGTGACGGTATTAATCAGCCATCAGGTAATCATGCATAGTTAAAATACTTTTAGCGTTAAACTGAGTCTAAAGTGGGCGGAAGACATCAGTAGTGGAACCATTTCTACTGGTGTCAATGACTGTAAGTTGTAACTATGTGGATATATTACTATTATATTATTTATAGAACTCCTCTTGTAGCCATTTATCCCCATACGGTGTAACGGTTCAACTTCAACCCAGTGTGCGATTCACTCCTTAAAAAATGACCACAATCTCCAAACCATCCAACCATTCAATTCATAATTTTTAACCGGCGTTGGGAGAAGGGGGCTGTGTTTGTGGGGTGGGATGGGGGTGGTTGTATGGTTAGCACTAGCAGGTGCAAGCTGTATCGATATAAGCAAAAAATAAGGTCTGTCATTTAGTCAACTGGCATGGTTTTGATTCCACAGTTGTGGGTGACAAGGAGTAGGGTCACCTGTCCAACATTATAGATTTTATCAGGGTCCTCCAGTTTCCTCCCACTATTAAATTATCGAATACCAGACAACTTATCCCAAAGACAACTCATCTCAAACAATTCATCCCAATAAAAGACAACTCATCCCACTTTTAAAATTAAATAAAGACAATTCATCCTAAGTCTAAAGACAATTCATCCCAAGTCAAAATACAATTCATCCCAACTTTTAAAAAACCCCACTCATTCCAAGTTACAAATAAATACCACAAATTAATCACTAATATGAATTTATTACATCAACAATTTATTCAATTATACATTTATGTATGAATGTATTACATCAACAATTTATTCAATTATACATTTATGTATGAATTTATTACATCAACAATTTATAAAATATTACACTTTATCATATAAACTAATACATTTATCAACTAATACATTTTATTATAAAATCAACTTAGGTAAGTCATTTAATCTGTCAGTTTGCCGTTCAGTCAGTCGGTCCATATAGCCCCCCACGTCTTTTCTATAGCTGGTTGGTGCTGAGTTCCTGGTTGGTATATATAAATTCCAAAGTTGAAATAATTTGCTTTGTGTGGTTCTTGTTGAGTTTTCTGGATACCAAATTATCCTGCACAAGTGAATTATTGAAATAAAATTGAACCATATGTTAGTCCTGAAATAGCCAAGTTTGTGCTGAGTGGGCGTTAAATCACATTTCTTTCTCTCATTTGATCAATGGGTCAAAACTTTGTTGGTTTTTTAAAAACTAGCATATAAGTATAGCAGGTTGAATTTATGTTGGCCTGGATTTTAGAGGAATATATGTAGATATCTTTAATTGTTGCTGGGTGGAAGCCACAGTGGCTCAGTAAAATAGGCTCTGGCTCACTTAAATCAGGAGATACAGGGTCAAATCCCAGTGTTGACTAGGAAAGTTCCCCTGTCATGGCTGCAGGATGGAGGTCCTGACAAGGAAGAGTATCTAGTCCTTCTGATTGAGCAGAAAACCTGTGTCATGGGTACATGTAGTACACATTGTGTATGTAAAAAAAAATGGAATTCAATAGCCATTCGGGCAAAATTTCACCCATACACATTGCACACTGTATGGTGTATGCCCGTCTTCATTAGACTGGTTGGTGCAGAAAAGTAAAACTTTAAACCCCATTTTATTCATCCATTTATTATTGCTACTAGGTGTACAATGTACATGCCCCAGTCAAAATTTATTAATTACATAAAGTTCACAAATCAATTAAGCAGTTTCTTTTGAAGCATTCAAATATGGCAATGTATATAATTTATAACTTGAATGACCTAGCAGCTGAAGAGGGATCAAACTTATTTATTGTTTATTTAATTTTATTTTCAGATTTAGATCACACAGCAGATGTTCAGTAAGTATTGGAACAAACCTGTTTCATTTTACTTCTTCGGAACAACAGTTCTCAAAAAAGTGGAGTGGACTTTTGATGTCTCATCAGCATAATACTTCAATCGAGACTAACATGTTGTTATTTGTGTGCGAAACTAGAGACAAGAATTTTATCTAGACAGCAAGCAGTGTTTACGCATATTCTTCATCATGTGTTCCGATTTGTGCTCGGATAGACCTTGTTTTTTTACCCTTCAGTAGCACTTTTAACGGCTTGATCAATCTTGTCCTAGCTATAAACTATCAGTGTAGGTGGTGTGCTCTAATATGTCAGTTTAGATCACAGGATCTGAGATAAGTGAGCCAGGTCCACTCCCAACCTTGTATGTTACTACCGTTTGATTTATCCTAAGTTTTAAAAAGATTTTGTCGATTATGAAAAAACTACTGAATAATTGTTTTTAGAATCTTACCTGTGTGTTTGTAATGAACTCCCGTTAAATAAAATCCATCGCACGACTAATTATCACAACTATGAACACAAGTTCTCTCGTGAAAAATTGAAATTAAAACTTAGCAAAGACAAACACCAATCCAATATGGAAGCTGGTTAACGCCCATTTGTGGTATATTTCATTTCGTATTTAGGGGTGTCAGCATAGAAAATCGAAACGCCTCTGAGTACTTTTACGACAATAAGTACATTTACGACAATTGGCTTTGAGTTTGAGCGTTCGCAAATAACTCCCTGTATTCCTGTATTTTGTTACCGTCTTTTACTTTTACATCTTCTACTCTAGTAAAATCTCTTCAAATTTTAAAGCTTTACCTTTTGAAATATTTTGTTTTAATTATTTGATTATAGCGGTTCGGATGGGATATGTTTCTTTGAATACGCAGGCGACAAAAACAACTATGGATAGTTTCCCTGATCACACTTCGGTCGAAACGTTCGAATCGGGAATTACATGTAGTATTCCGCTTCTTACGGGGTCTTACGGGCTTAGTGGCATTATATACCCAGCTAATAGGCACTTTGAGTGCAGCGGCAACACGCTTAAAGATATTACGGAAGCGGTTATTATTCGATCGAGAGAATGCGATCAAATTAAAAATACACTCAGAGACGTCGGAGGTTAGCCTTGTGTTCCTTGTTAAATTATTTATAACATAAAGAAAATAGTATATATTTGTAGTTTATATATGACCATATTTTTAAGAATATCCGTCCAATCAATGATCATTGCGAATAAAATTTGATAGACCGACGATCAATGGTTTCCATATAAATCTCCTATGTATTTGCCTTCAATTGATATTTTTCGTCGCTCAAACGCACCTGATCAGAATGATCGCGGTATGTTTTGATTACAGCACGTGGCTGTCAAACTACCTGTCAATGTTAACCAGGTAGTTTGGATTCGTCCAACACGTGACGAGACATTGTTGACATTTCTACTCTGTCGAAATTACAAGTAAATGGTCTACTTTTTCACGAGAGAACTTGTGTTCATTGTTGTGATAATTAGTTGTGCGATGAATTTTATTTAACGGGAGTTCATTACAAACACACAGGTAAGATTTTAATAACAATTATTCAGTAGTATGTTCATAATCGACAAAATCCCTTTCGGAATAGTATAAATAAAATTGCCCAACACGTGAGTCCAACCAGTCTGAAGAGTTCAATACGAACGAAACTAGTCACTGACATTCGAGATAACCAGGTCTCCAAAGCCACTTTATCTCTTATATTATCATACCCTCTGCTTACGATCTCATTATGGCAAATGTTTTTGATCAATTCGATCGGTCATGATTCCTTTTTACCTCGGAATCAACCACCACTTTGACGGAAGATATTCTCTCGGCCAATCAATCATTATTCTCTCAGTTACGAGAAATACGTAGAATCAAACCGGTTCAGAGCCGATTTTGTTGATAAGAAGCCGCTCTTTTCACATTGACACTTGACCGAAGGTGAATAGGCCTACCCGTCCAGTTATTACAACGGACATTTCACACATCGGTCCATAAAGGAAAGACACATACCAGTCGCCTTCTACTTCCGATTTCCAAGGCATTATAGTCAGAAATCTTGACTCTTATACAAATTAACCATTTGGTACTATTTCGTACCTATATATATCATATTAAACCCCACGGGCGCCATGTTGAATTACATAGTATTTAGCGTTCTAAAACCTAGCTACTTCATGGAATCAATGACAAATCTAAACTTGGGCACTCCAACCACTTTTATTTTTGTTTACAATGCTCTCCTCTGAGTGTTCCAACTTTGGATTTATATTTAGCCGTATACCCCTCTCACGGGTGTTAAATCAACACCCTTGTCTATATACTATCTCTTCTTTGTTATGACAAGTAACAATGTTACAAACCAACCCAAGGCATCCCAGTTAGCCAAATTATGGGCACTAGCATTTCAATCTAAACGATTAGTACAACCCCGGTCAGCGAGCTAGCGACCCCGGTAACCAATTTGGAACGCTGCCAATTTGTTAAAACTCTGTACAACCCCGGTAAGCGAGCTACCGACCCCGGTAAAAAATCGCAAACCCCGCCAAGGGGTAAACCCCGGTAAAGCCGACAATAGTAACCATGGAAACCCCACCGGGGTTTCGGAATAGTATAAATAAAATTGCCCAACACGTGAGTCCAACCAGTCTGAAGAGTTCAATACGAACGAAACTAGTCACTGACATTCGGGATAACCAGGTCTCCAAAGCCACTTTATCTCTTATAAAATCCGTTTAAAATTTAGGATGAATCAAACAGTAGGAGTATTTTATCTTGATTTGAGATACATGATGTTAGAGCCACAGATGCCTATTGCAGGTCTTTCATTGGCCTCAAATGTCAGATAAATGATCAGTTAACCATTTATTTACATGTCCAGCTCATAATCATCTCTAGATCATCGGATAGGATTAATTTCACTTGAGTGAAACATGATCATCATTTAATAATTGAATTTAAAAATTGATAATCGAGAATTAGTTTATTATTTATTGTGACAATGGTACATGTATTTGACAATTGACTGAGACTATATTTTGAACACTTAAAAGCCTGATAACTTTTTGCTCTGATATGAGAAATTGACTGAAATTTTCAATGTACTCATTTTTCATTATCAATTTTTGAACTACATGTATAACACCAAGAACAGTCAGCTCTTTATTTAAATATCACATAATGCATTTTAAAATATTTTTTTGGTTTTTTTTACAGATTACATTCATGTATCCTTTACCAGTACGTTTATAATGTAAAGACAGCTGTTAGAAATGAGGTTTAACATCCACTCAATACAAACAAGATCATTCCATTTTATTTCAATAACTTGCTATTTTTAATGATTTAATGACAGACCGTATGATCTAAAACGAAACTGTTGATTTGATAATAAATTTACCATAGGCTTAAAACATACTAAGTACTTAATTTTTAAAAGTTTGCTTCAAATCCCCCTCAGACCATTTTATTTACAATAAAACTACCACATGCTGCTAAAGTCTATATAACTCGAGCAGATCTAGACATACTGCCAATTATTTTTCTAGTATTGATTGTCCGTGTATTCCAACTAGCCTATGCTATATACTTTATTCGAATATACTACCCTACACTGTACATGTATAAGTACTTTTTTGAAGCACATCTGAATATAAAAAAAACATCATGTAATAGAGACGTGGTTGTACAAAAAAGTCAGTACAATTATTTTAAATTAAAATCAATTGATTCAAATCATTTTAAATAAAAGTGCTTTTGACTCTCTTGAAATAGCAGAGCTATTGGATGTGCAAAACCAAATTTGACCCTTTATATTCAGTATTTCTCTGCCAGTTATGGAGAATACAATACATGTGTATGTAACATGACAGAACCCAAGTAAGAACTCTTTCATTATTTATATTTATGTTCATAAAACAAGAATAAACATGTCAGTGAGATATCAATGGCCATATTTCTTGTACCATTTTTATTTTTGTTAAGAGTATTTTTATAAATTCTGCATTTGAGTTATATTAATACGTCATGTTGTCCCTTTAAATTCCTTACCTATAAATCAGGGGGTAAAGATTTAAAAGAATCATTTGAACAGGTAAGTAATATTTTCCTATTGTTGCTTTTTTAAACAGGCACAAGTAGTTTTGTTTTTTATTTACAATTGATAAACAATAGTAATTTGATGTGATTTGTCTCTACAGTTACTGTAGTGTTGTTCTGTTTAGGTTATATGCAATATGTGAGACAATTTGAATTATGAAAGATATGGGACAATTATAAGTCAAAGTAGAGATATCAACATTCTTTTATTGGTTGTATAATTATTGTACTGCTGGAAAGATTTATCCTTCAGGAGAAGAGATTTCACTTAAACTTCCCAGTTAATATCTAGAGAAGGCAAAAGATGAGATGGGATGACAGGGCTAGAAATTCACGCGAATCTCCGAATCTAATTCGCGCAAGGATTTTCGCAAGTCTCGGGTCCGACTATTGAATGTCAGTTAGGGTGTTTTGAATTAAAGTTGTATGACTTACTTTAGAGCATACTACATGTATAATAATAAAATAAAATAATTGTTGTGTTTTTGTTTTACTTTTAACTTATAATTTGGACGAGTTACAGGCTGGCCGTTAATTGTCTTTGTTATGTAATAAATTGTGTGGAAACTTCCACGATCACCACACGGCGACGAACTTTAGAAGTAGAGCATTTATGCATATTTCAGTTACGATACAAAGTTATCGGTTTCCTTATTATTTATTTAAATCCTTCTTAAAAAAATAAAAGAAACTACTTTAGCATGCCAACCTTAAAACGAAATAGTTTTGGGTTCCATGATTTTATCCTTTCGAACGGCGATTTGATTCCGTTAGTTGTTAAATTAGGTCATTCCAATTCTATTTTGTCACTGTCAAGGTCGGCCACGGACTCGATGTAGCATGGAATTCTCCGCCTTCCATATTAGGCATGGCTTACTACGAAATGTGTAAAAAGGTTGCTTTTGGCGCGAAATAGCTGTCAACAGCCACGTACACCAATAACAGACATATCACGGACCTTATATAATACATGGACTAAATGCATGCCACACGAGAGGGGGAAGTTGGCGATGCCTTTTTACGAGGGATATAATTCCTCATGTATAAATTGATTCTAAATCCAGTTGGAATATTGTTATTTAATTTACAATCAGAATGTGACGTTACTGTGTCCGAGATGACAAATAAACCGTTCCCCAATCGGACATTACCAGCTTGGAGGCTCTTCTATTCGTCTCCATAGACATACGTTGCCAATTTTTAAAGACACATGGTTTTTATTTTTATATGTTCTGTCTTGTGCGGGCTCTCTTGTTGTTTTCGTCAATACGAGTATCGCTATATATGTTAAAATATTATGTACGGGAATTGTTGTACTTGTGAATTGTAATCTTTTGCCAGTATTGAAATTTTAATTACCAGTTAAAACGGTAGCCGTCAGCTATTCAGTACTCGCGCATATAAACGCAGTAAAGACAATGACATTATTAGCCATGACATTATAGAATTTATATACGGTATCCGATTTATCGGCACCGATACGATTTTTGGCTGGCCAATTTACCGATTCAAGAATTTATAATAGTGGATATTTTCCCGACGGAATCTCGCAGTGTTCGAATTCAAATAACACGTGACATCTTGGTAGGAATTAGGTCAATTAACCAGTTCTAAATTTGCGTGTACCGTTTTGATTATTTTGTTTTATACACATGCTGACAGATGCTTAATTTTTGTAATGAAGGATATATCCTAGCCGTAGGCCTACTGAATTTTACTTTATAGCAATTGCAGTTATGGTTTTCATGTGATCATTGTACTGTTTGTCTATCAATATTATTATCGACGAATGAATAAAAATTGTGCAAGTTACGTGATAGAAAAAAGACTACCCATTGTGTTATACAGAAATAGCATGGTGCCGTATCAGTTTATTTTGGCTACGACATTATCTGGATATTACTTTTTACACTATTCAAGTGTTTACCGAAAATTCTATCTGATTGTTTTATTTTTATCATTGTTGTTGTATTTTGGTGTTTTAGATTAATACAAAAAACACAATTTTGTTTTTTAGACATTATTATAAATTAAGATTCGAAGGATTCGCGCAGATTGCATATATGAGAATCCTCTTAGATTCTTGCAAAAAATGACGAATTTCTAGCCCTGGATGAAATGGGGTTTAACATATTACTCTTCTGCACCTAGCTTGGGCTAACCGAAGATGGGCATATGCTATACAGTGTGCTATGAGGGATGATCTTTCTCGACCAATGCAGGGATCGAACACCCAACCTCCGCGCTAGCGATCCAATTCCTTACCAACTTAGCCACGTGATTCCCACGAGAAGGCAAAAGTAGAAGCTGGAATAATAATCGAAGTGCACATAACAGATCTTATACACTTCGCTCCTTCATGACTTCAGCTTCCAGCAAGCTAAGAATTGACTTGATAACTTGTTTGTTCTGTTATGTCATAGTTAACATGAGGAGCCAACTGAATGAAAGAATACTAATGAATGAGCTTCCATACAATAGAATTGGAATAAAGACTTTTGAATGTGGTGGCTACTCTATGAAGATCAGTACAGAAAAGTAACCAGATAAAAGTTTTCTTGTGATAAATATAACTCCATTGGTTGACAAAACATAAAACAACTTCCCTTCCATATTAATATTTAGAAAATGTTATTTTGTATGCGAGTATAAACAATGTTAATGTTGCCATTTTATTTGTAGGTAGGGACGGCCATGTTTGGTTATATGACGACAGATTATGATTCGGTTCAGATGAAAACAGTTCATGAAATACAGGCAGATGGTAAGTCATTTCTCTTTTAACATTTAAAACACACCATTTATTTGACTGGAAGTGTTGTTGAATAGACTGCTAATGAATATTATTTTTGGGCATGACTGTTAGCTGGATGTTTCAAAAAACAAGAAAATTAACAACCCAAGAAGGCCATAATAAGTTTAGCATGTCAAAATGTATGCTCAAGCTGACAAGTGGTTAAAAATCCAAAGTCAGTAACATGTGGCTGGGTTCATCTCTAGCAGCCATGCAGTGTCTTCAAATGGAGGAAAAAAGCTGTTGAGTAGCTGCTTGTGGAATCTTTCTCTACTGCTCCTGTTGCAATGTTGTTTCAAATGCTGACCTAGATTTTGCAGTAGTGCGACACTTTGAGTGATAACGTCAAATATTGTCACATTAGTGAGAGATCTGTACAGAGGACTGGATGATCTAGATATTGCTGCAAGTGCTAGGGGTTAGATCCCGAGCCTGTATGTAACAAGCAGTAAGGTTATCAACCTATATCTTGTTGTTTTTGTCCAGGTACATGTAGTCTGTTTTTTCCTACTGGGGGATCACGTGGCTAAGTGGATAAGGTACTGGCTCGCTAGCCTGGAGGTCGGGTGTTCGATCCCTGCATTTGCCGAGAAAGTTCATCTCGATTTTCTGGCATGGTTTCCCTTGTCAGTGATGCAGAACAGAGGGCCTGACAAGGCGGCTGCCTAGTAGTTCGGATGGGATGGAAAACCCAGGTCCTGGTACACATTGGCGTGCACGTAAAATAGCCCTTAGCAGTTTGAATTCGAGAAGGCCGTAGCGCCGCTGCCCGAGCAAAAATTTCCCTCACAGTCTTCAATTAGCCCAGAATAGACGTTAAACCCCATTTCATTTTATTTTTCCAACTGCTAAAAAAAATCTGAATTATTGAAATAAAGATAGTATCTATGCTCTGTATGATTATTTTATATTGATGATTTCAGGTGATGATCTAGAGTCATTATTATTCCATTTTTTAGATGAGTTTTTATTTTTATTTTCTGCTGAACCATGTATAATACCTAGGGTAGGTTACAACTCTTATTTTTATGTATTTGCCATTTGGCAGCAGAGAAGATAAGCATAATATGATTTTAAATGGATTGTCCTTAATACAAGATTTCGAGCAGAAATAAAACCACAGTTTGATGTAATGGAAACAGGTTCTGTCAATAACAGTTAAAGAGATACCGTTAGATACAAAAATGAAAACTCCTGCTCAGTTTGCGGTTTAAGAGTACAAGCAAAATGAAAATTTATAATCCATGTGAAACAGATTTTCATCTGTTTATCTGATTGGTTGCAATTCGGTGAGATTTACGTTGGCAATCATATGTATTCAATCTATTTATTAGTGGAAAACTGTCGACACATATATAAAAAATATTTTTAAATGATACATGTCTGTTTTTAGGTCATAGAAATAACAGAATTTGATTTAGATAACTTTCATATCACAGCAAAAGGGTGAGTTTTATTTTAAATAGAAGAGAGATAACCCTATTTCTGTTAGGTTATTTGGAGACTAACTTACTTCCCTTTGTCCATAAGAGAATAATTTTGCACACATAGCAGTGCATGCTTCTACTTTTCTTTGAATTCCAACTGCCAAGACTACTTTTACATTCAAAAAATGTGTCCATAGAGTAGACCTTGGTTTTTCATTTCATCAAATAGTAAATACTTTGCTTTTCAGCCTGGGGGGTTGAATGGCTGAATGGTTATGATAAAGTCTGTCATTGAGTCAATTGGCATGGTTTCGAATCAACGGTTGTACGTGACAAGGAGTAGGATAGCCTGTGCAACTTCGTAGGTTTTCTCCGGTTTCCTCCCACTGGTAAAGACCCCTACGCGCAAGCAAATTATGGAAATAAACCCAAACCATGTGTTAGTCCCGAAATGACCTAGATTGTGTTGAGTGGACGTAAATCCCCATTTCTCTCTCACTTTTCAGCCTGGAGCCCGGTGGCTAAGTGGGTAAGATGCTAGAGGTCGTGTATTAGATCCCTGCATTGGCCGAGAAAGTTCATCAGGATTTTCCGGCTTGGTTTCCCCTTGTCAGTGTCTAGTCGTTCAGATGGGACAAAAAATGTGTGGCACATGTCATTGGCATGCATGTATAAGATCCCTTGGCAGTAGAAATTTGATATAAGAGTAGGTCATAGTGCTGCTGCCCGGACAAAACTTTCCCCATAGCACACTGTATGTATAGGGTATGCCCATCTGCATTAGCCCAGTCGAATATTATACCCTATTTCATTTCACTTTTCAGCCTTACACAGGCATTTCCCCTTGATAAACAAGACTAGTATTCGCACCCTGGACATGAGTTATATTAGTCTCTCACAGCAGAACGAAGGGTCTGACAAGGACAGCTGTCTCGTCGTTCATATCGGACGAAAAACCTAGGATCCCTGTATACAATAGCGTGCACGTAAAAGATCCCCTGGCAGTTGGAATTTTATATAAGAGTAGGCCATAGTGCTACTGTCTGGCGAAATGTCCCTCATAACACACTGTATGGCGTATGCCCATTCCATTAGCCCAGTATATGAGCAGAAGAGTAGGACATTAAACACATTTCATTTCTCTCACAGCAGACAAATTTTGTTTATGGCAACAGGCAAAGGAAACAGTATTTAGTGAAAGGGTGAAAATATAAGGTTGAGTTTAAATCTAGTTCCCTTGACCCTCAATGTACTCAAAATAAGTACTCAACAGATTAGAATTAGATATTAATGAGATTCCGGAGGCTAATGGTAATATAGACATTTAGACTAGGCACAATCAATTTTAAAATAGTCTTACATGTACTTAACAGAAAGCACTGTAGTCCAAAAATGATTCATTCTTCTAGTCAACTCTCTACTGATTTTACACCATCATCTTTATAATTACTGTATGCCACAAGGATAATTAATTTCTATCCATCAACATGAAGATGAAATGAAAGGGCTTTAACGTCCTACTTTTCTGCTTGAACTGAGCTAATGAAGTCTGGCATCATATAATGTGCTACGAGGAAAATTTTGCCAATACAGTGTCACTAAGGCCTACTGTCACATCAAATTCCAACTGCCAAGGGATCTTTTTCGTGCACGCCAATGTTGCTTCCATCAACATGAAGTGATTGTTTTAAAAATAAGATGTCAAGCATAGCATTTCCCATTGCTGTTTTTGTTTAATCTAATAAGGAAAATGATTATCAGCTTGAAATTAGTTTTGATTTTGCAGAGGATATTCAAGATGATTAATGATATGTAACTCTTGATAAATATGTTATCTAAATGACTCTTTAATAGGTATGGTGAACCGTTTGAAATTGGAAAACATCCACAAGGGACAGAAGTGAAAGCTATAACTTATTCAGCTATGCAAATACTCGATCAGAAGCCAGAACATGATATATTTGTCGTGATAGACATTTAGAAAACTATTTTCACGTGAACAAAGGTTTTTAGAATTCTTTTGGAAGGACTTTTTCAAAGAATATCCTTATCGGGTGGAATTATAAAAATGGACAATTCCCTCATCACATCTTTTGCATGGATGATTTCTTGTTTTACCCACTTCCTCGTATAATTAAACTCAGCCAAATCACCCTACCATGACCAATTTGCAAACAACCTGTTTGTCCGTCTGGTTAGAGACAACGGAATATTTTAGACAAATGACAGCCTAGTTTTTATCACCACCTTAATTTAACTCAGCCATTTTCAATGGAAATTTCTATTTAAATTTGAAAGTGCATAACAAAAGCAACAATCTTCAAAGTGGAGAGTTTATAATACTAGTCATTGACTTCGAAAATAGCACAGTGAGTGATAGTGAATGGTTTCAAATTCTGATGAGATTAGGTGGTTACTTTGAAGTTATTTTGATTGGAGCCAGAGATTATGGAAGTTCAACTATTAGTGGATGGATCGGCCAATAGTTTTAACATATTTGTATACCCAGTTCTTTGATATTCTAAAACTTCAAAGACTATAAAATCACTGGCAACTTTGTGCAGCTGTATGTTGCCTTAAATATTACCCAGTATATAATTCAAATAGGTTTTAATATTTCCCTTTTGAAGGTTTCCCCTTGTCAGTGATGCAGACTGAGGGCCTAACAGGACAGCTGCCTAGTCATTCAGATGGGACGAAAAACTGAAGCCCCCTGTATACATTGGCATGCATGTAAAACATCCCTTGGCAGTTGGAATTCAGTTGCTGCCCGGGCAAAATTTCACTCATAGCACACTGTATGGCGTATGCCCGTCTTTAATTAGCCCAGGTTTTAGGTGCAGAAGTTTAACCATATTTATTTCTTTCTTTCTTTCCTTTTCACATGTGACATTAACACCGATTAAACTATTATGTTAATTAGTTTGTATTTTAGACATAGGATGATGGAGTTATTTTTCCAGCAATACTATATTTAAAAGATATGTATGTGTCATCTTTATGTTATTACCATATTTCGTAGTGTATTAGAAACACTTTTTTTTAGATCTATTTTATTTTCTATAAAATGAAAGAAAAATATTTTCATGTAAATATAAAAATGAATTGTTCTTATTACTTTTTTTTAAGATGTACATTTTCAATGAAATAAACAAAATTTAAGTCATAAACAGTATTTTGAGATTAATAAATAGGAACTACTTATTTAGTTGTCACATGATGTTGAGCTAGGCACCACATTTTGAATCCAATGTCTGCCTTTTATTCAACCACAAATCATTTAGTATTTAAGATGCTATTCGCATTTACGTTCTACAAGTGATATCAAATTTTTCATGACTTTTTCTACTCTAAAATGTACACAATTTAAATTTTTAACATTTAATTTATTAAGAAAACAAAACCAAAATATCAACTGTAGATAATCCAGATTCAATAAGATAGTAGTTAAAACGCATAAGATATTAGTTAAAACGCATACATGTAAGATATTAGTTAAAATGCAAATAGGTGGCAGTTGCTTATGTTGATGGCAGTGAATGCTGTATAATGGAAATATTTCAGTTCATCTTATATAACTGTGTAAGGACTGATCAAAATTTGAGAAATTCAACTTTCACAATATTGCAGATGGCATTTAGTTAATACATTTTTTGTGTGTTTATTTTTTACTCTAAACACTCACCTTAAAGATACATTATATAAGATTTAAGTCATAAACAGTGGTTTGTGGTTAATAAATAGGTGTCGAGCTAAGCACCAGATTTTGAATCCAATATATGGCCTGATAAATAGTTCAAAAGATAAATAATACCAAATGAATATATTAAAAAGTTATCACTGTTTGTAGTTTTGCCAAGATGTGTGCATCTTTTGTTTATTAGCTTCTCCATTTTTAAACGCCCGTGCATTAAAAATTTGGTTGTATATTATTGCAGGCACCCCATCCGTCTGTCGTCCACAATTTCTTGTGAACGCTCTAGAGGCGAAAATCAATATGTTTAAGGTCATGAATCGAAGAAGCGTATTGATTTTCAGTGATATCCTATAAATTACTGCCAGAGTTATGGCCCTTGATCACTTTGAAAAATCTTGTGAATCTAGAGGCTAAAGTTAAAATTCAATTGACTTCAAATTTATAAACAGTGTTTAAGGTCAAGAGACAAAGAAGCCTGTTAATTTTCAGTGACATCCGATAATTAATGCCAGAGTTATGGCCCTTAATCACTTTGAAAAACCATGAGACAAACAATCCGAACAACTCTAATCATTTCTGATTATTACTTAATGGGCTACATACTTGTAATAATAGTTTCATGTATTGTAAACATTCTCATTGGTAACAAAACAAAAAATATGTGACAAATCGTGTTGACAGCCCAGGCTGTCGTGGGCCTATGTTTGGTTGCCTGGCAACCTATCTTTAATTTAAATCAATGGCTTAACCATTCTGATGTAGTTGAAAACTTGATCCATTTCTCAACCGACATTCTTATTTGCAAATATGCGTATACTATTATTAATATAAAAATTATCACAATGATAAGCAGCTATTTTGAATGGCTAGGCTGCTTTGTAAAAAAAAGTAATGAATCATTTAGCAATTCCAACGACATTATCATGTGAAAATCACCCACTTTGGTTACTAATTGATAGAAGGAAAGTATCATATTTAAATAGACATGACAATTGTAAACAATGCGCTGGTTGTTCTCATCCCAAAACAATGAATACAAGTTAGTTTAGACTATGAGCTATCGTGTTGTGTCCTTGAAGTTAAAGAAATTTCTACAGTAAATTATAAGCTATTGGTTTCCTTTACACCCGTTATCTGTCGCATTCATGTTGCGGACAGGAATAACAGTTTACTTTAAATATTAAATAGCAACCCTTAAAATTTCTAAGGGTTTAGTTTTACCCCATAATCACCCTCCACCCCCCAGCACCTATCAGCGCAAATCACATCGTATTGTCCGCTAAAGACTTTGCTTAGAAATTCCAGAAATAATAAATCATGGTGGCGCACCATTAACCCAGAAGCATATTCCCGAAATGAAAGTCTGAAAAGGTTGGCGTAATGTTTGAATTATATTGTCTATCGGCACCTAAATCGACACCAGGGACAAGAAATTCCTTTTGGAATATGGTTCACGTCATCATGTCACAACAGAACGAAGTGAGTTGGGACGGGCCCACAGCTTACTTTCATGTGTGGGGATGCCATAGGGTTCTGTATGGGCCTACTATTGTCTAAATATATCTTAAACCAATTTAAATAGCTTTTGGTTTACGCCATATGTATAGTCTACACTGTAAAAATAGCACGCATTTTGCAAGAATTACAAACCTACGTAATTAACCATTTGAAAGGCGGGCTGGCCGGGACTAAGCGTTTTAATAGAGCAATAAATGATAACATCGAAAAGGATCTAAAAATTTATACACAATTTTATTCTAAGGGAATACTATGAGATTAAACGAAAATAAAAGAAAATACAAAACAAAACTGACTTAAAAGAATATTGCATAACTTGATAAAATGTCGGTTACTTTTTGATGCGATCATTCAGTTCAGTTTTAAATATCTGAATATAAATATATATAATTAAACGTTTTAAAAAAACCAACCCAAAATACTAATATTTGGATCGAATAATCTATATTTTAATAACTTGTACATTAGTGCAAAGATCTTTCGGTGCTATTGTGTAACTAAATGACGCCATTGTCTTTTGTATTGGCCTGAAGACGCCGTAAAGGCCTGAAGACACCGTAAAGGCCGAAAGAACTTGGCACACAATAGATTATTTCATCCAAATATTAGTATTTTTTTGGTAAATATATCAACATTACCAAAAGAGCCTAATAAAAAAAAAGCGAAAATGCTAATAATCGACAAATAATGTAGTTCTTTTTTTTTTTTTTTTAAAACTGTTATTTTTTTGTGTATAAAATACCTAAGAGTAGTAATATAATATATATATTTAATACACAACGTATTTAATATTTCACATTTCTTATAGTCTAATACCCATTCCTTTTTCGTGTTTATGTTATTTACACTTGCACTACGTAGATCAATAATACAAGTCCAAAGAAATAAATATCTATTTTTAATTAGATTGGATGCAACAATAAATAAACATCGTTTATTGTTATGTAATATGATGAAATGTTACAAATTTAAAAAAAAAGCGACAAAAACACAAAATTAAAAAAATGTAAAAGAAAAATCAAAATATTAAAAATAACACTCAAAATAACATAATAATACAAACTGGACTAAATACGGTTGTTAAAAAGCTGTTCTATATGAGAATGTGTTTTAAATTGCATTGAAAATCAAGAGTAAAGAGCAAAGTAGGCTAAGTCATTTCCGAATTCTGTTTTAAACAGTGGTAAAAAAACGAAAGTAGATTAATCAGTGTAATTACATTCTGTCAATCAATTTCTCAATTAATAACATAATGAGAGAGAAATATAAATGACGATGTTTCGTAGATAGGTAATATTTCAATTGATGATATTGCACGTGGCCTAGGCTTTGTCTATATGAAGACATGATATATTACACTTCGATGAATAAACACACTTTTAACGACTGTCCCCGATTTCTATAAAGTGCAGAACAAATCAGTTCTAATAATTGGAACAACTCGGGTATTCCCCTTTACGTTAGGTATTACAATAAAGTGAATAAAGCATTGGCCTACTCCTTCCGTTGATATATTTATAACTATCATTATCAGAAATTTTGTTGGTTTGATTAATTATTTCATTTAGTAAGATACACTGGAACTTGGGTTACTTCCCCTTCCATCACCCGGGAGCCTATTTGGATATTTAAACATTGTAGGCCTATAAGCTGGTTATTTCCTCATTTAGGGAGTTCACATGGCGAAGAATTAATGTCATCAGTACTGTTGAATGTATCGTGTAAGCCTAATCGTAAATTTCTAAGTTGATTTGCAGACTGATCTGGTGGTGGCCTTTAAACCTACGCGGACTGGATAGTCTCCCTTTGATAACGCTACAGGCATGGTTTTGTAATTGCTCTTTTCTAATGTAACATTCCGGTCTCCGTTGTTGCCACTTGTTTCCATTTTCAAGAATGAATCTGCCATATAAGGAAATCCTCTTTATCTTGGGTGCTGTCTTCATTATCTGGAAACTCATCATGGCCCAGGACTCTTCCACTTCTCTGAAATTGATTTTAAAAACTTGATAAACGTAAAGAACAGTATATATCATTTGCCAATAATTAATTGTAGACCATGGAAAACTCACCCACCCCTTCTAATTGACATGTTCAGTAGGCCTACACATTTCGTGATTATTATTTTTCGTTTTGTTTCTTCAGTTTTATTTTTAATACGGGTGGGGTTTGTTTGGTTTCTCTTGTGGTCTTTTAGGTTAAACATTCTTTATTTCGACATGTTAAAACATTCTAACTTTTAACGGTATAAAATGGGCGTAATAGGCAGTTCGGTATGATGCGGGACCGTGACCTACAAAGCACAGTGGCCAAATGGGTGAATTCAAATGTATTACTAAAGCAAAACGAATCGTGTTGTTAATCTAGAGACTAGAGAGTTGGACTGATCAATTATAGATTTTGTATTCAAGAATCTCTTAATTATCGTAATAGGCTATAACTTACTCTCTTTATACCCTTTAGAGGGGTTGATTTCCATGCCTCTAAAAAAGAAACTACCCCAACACCGGAAGCAAGTATTGCCATGGTCGCAAAAATATACTTTTGTAAATTCTGCATTAATTTGAGTTCTAGTTGCTGGATTGATATCCCGACCTGATCTCATAAAATGTTGACTATTAATGCATACGTTCGTTTAATACGTTTTATTTGTTATTGTGACGACATGACATTGTGAATGTGATGTCATAAATCTATGTTTGGCCCAGCTTTTGGATCAGAACTTACGAATCTGTCTTTCACATGTTGGTCGTCGTTTAAGAGTAATATCAATATTTTCCTTTTGGCATACACCGTCAGCACAGTCCAAAAGGTGCTGCCATCTTTTTGGGGTTATTCTTGAGACGGGTCGCATTATTTTTTATTACGTATGTCTAATACTGGGCCGTACAGTACGGTGGGTGCTGACGACTAGCTCCCAGATTTAAATTGATTTGTATTTGTTGTGTATTTCTTATAATGCTTTTGTTGTTTGTCCTGTCCGCAGATTGGTCTTATAGGCTTTGTTCTCGTAACGTGTTCGTGACATTGATTAATACACACCTTTTTTACAAAGGAATTTCCATTTAGATGGAATAGACGAAAATAATCATGTTCTGTTTATTAACTGCATTTCTAATTTAACTTTCGACAGTTTAACGAGCTATGACAGATCTAGGTGTATCGCTTAATTTATAGAATCTCTTTAATTTGGTTGAAATGGGCAAGGTCAACTTTCTGCAGACGATACCTGAGAGTATTTACCGGGGGTTTTTTTTTTTGCTTTATTTCTTAAATTTTAATTAACAAATTATCATACTTTTATCGTGGATTGATATCGAAATTTAAACAGGCATTGTCAAGGGCGAAATCTGTTTATTGCAGGTCATTCTTTAGGCCTAAAATGTTACATAAACTATTAATTAGACAATTAGACATTAAAATTTATTAACATGACAGGACCATAATCAATTCTCGATGCCATCGAATATCTCCGATTATAAGTAGATTAGAACGGTTTGGCCATTTAAGGATTTAATCTAAAATGGGAAAAGCGTTGCTAAGCTTCGAACAACCAGTACGGTGGTAATAATCAATGCACACATCTTTGACAAAAAGTCAAAGGCTAATATCTTCGCTCTGAATAAAGTAATTTGAATGAAAATTAATTTTCAATATATTCAAACTGCATTATCTATTTTCAACAATTTAAGCAATGGCTAGCTCTTTATCTAAATCTTACATAGTGCTTCTTTCATGTAACCCCCCCCCCCCCAGAAAATGGCGGTAAGTAGCCTAAAGAATGGTCCAAATAAAAAAAATGCAGCACATTTTCGGACTGGATTGACGTTGTGTGATGTAGCAGGGCCAAAAGGAAAATGCTACTAACACATATAAATTCTATTCAATGCTTCGTCCCAAAACAAACCATCCTATTATTTCCATTTAATTCAGACCAGGCCAAAAAGTAATATTCTATACTATTTAGTGTTTTTTTTTTGTGTGCATGAGTCGGGGCCTAATAGCATTTTGTTATGAAACCTGAAACCAGGATATTCTTAACAAGAACTTTATAATATGTTATCGATACGGTTTCGTTGGAATGATACAAAAATAGAAACGGTGTCTAACGTCTTGAACTGGGGTTTAACGTCCATTTTTCTGCACCGACTGGACAAATGAAAACGAGCATATACCATACATTGTTGTATGGGATAATCAGTGCTCGTACAGCCGATCTACGACCTACTCTTATTTCGAATACCAACTGTCAAGGTTTCTTTCATGGACACGACAATGCGTACACGTGGCCTCGATTTTTCGACCTGTTCGGACGACTAATCAATATCCTATATTTTTTTCTCTAACTGTGTAATGAAGACGTTAACAACACAAAGAGAAACAGAGGTTTCAATAAAATTCGTCTAAAAGTTTATAAATGAAACTATTCATAATTCCAAACAAATCATCAAAATAGAACTATTCCATTAATGACCTTGCACTGAAAGGGAGATAATCTCCGTGTATGCAGCTAATTTATAGCCCGGGCTTAAATATGTACTTAAGTTTTTAGTATTTAAATCAAGGGAATAAGTAATGATAAATTATATAAATAATTATATCTTACCTTTAGGTATTTAGCATCCATATTGTTGAATTGTTCCGCACTTCAGTGATAGATCTGTAAATATAGGCTAGTTATTTATAGTGAGTATATTTGGCAACAGGTTGCTCTGTAACTATTATCGTAAAGAGGTACTAGAGTCTGTCTGATAATCATTACTACATATAATGTGTATATAAACAATTTCACGGGCACCTGCTATGACGTAATACACAATCTTAAAGGTCAGCTTTCATATCCAATCAAAAGAAAGTGAAAATAAATATTATAAAAAACGAATATGATCCTACATGTAAGTACATGAGCATGAGGAAACTAATAGCCCGTTCAGACGCGCAAGTTAAACTAGTTTAACTCTATCCGGCGATAGTTAATTCAGCAATTTTCGTCGTCTGAACGCATATGTGGAGATTTTTATCTGGTTTAAAATATCCACCTCCGTAGGTGAATTGAATTCACCTTTTTTTTATCTGGTTTAACTTTCGGCGTCTGAACGGGTAGGATTAAAATATCCGGATATTTTCCCTCTGGACATGCGCAGTGCGTAGTAAATAACAATCTTAGACAAATGGCGGCTATCAGTGCTCATGCGCGTTTACCTCTGACCCTTGACCGACGAGGTCAGGAACATGGTCAGGAATGTTAATCCAGTATAGTGATAGTATCTTAAAACACGTATGAACGCAAAAATCGCCGGATAAAAATCGCCGGATAAAAATTGCCGGATAAGTTATAAGCGTCTGAACGGGGTATAAGACTGTAACTTATTTATATATGGCAAAGAATAATTTGTTAATTTTTATAAGCCCACACATTGAAAAACGAGTAGTTTGTGTAATTATTTTAAAAAGCAAGACGACATAGGGCTAATAAAAAATATATATCACTATTAAGCATGTAAAAAAATATACCGACTAAATGTTTATACGAAAAGCGCAGAGGCGGATCCAGAAAATCCAGTTAGGGGGGCCCGTGGGGGTCCCCTGAGAAAATATTTGAAAAAATCGGGATGTCAGTGGTGATTTGTGGCGCATATCTATTTTTTCATACTGTTATCAAGGGATTTAGAGGGGGCGGGCACCTAGCCCCCCCCCCCTGGATCCGCCTCTGGAATAGCGTGAAAGGGTTGCACAACCTCACGATTTCGATGATAGCGGATACAAAGCCATTACACACGCGCAGTCTATGACATCAATTATCTTAACCAACTTACTCCTGTTCTTACTTACAATAGTTTTGATACCGTACTGAACCAAGCCTGGTACGAAGAGTCAAGCCACGGGAGAATCTTGCATGCTTCACCTAAATGTACGTTCTTTATATTAATGACTTCTATTGTTAACTATTTAACGCTAATTAAATTCATCTTTTCTTGTGTGGTGGTTAATTTAAACCAGAGTTGGTTTTAACCAATGCTGATAAAACCAAAACACAGCTTTTCCTAAACCTGATAACGGGTCAGCCAGGTGTTCTTCATGTGTAATACTCTTGTCTAATGTAATTAACACTAATTGACATCTTGTCATAGATGACGATGCTAATTCGTATCAGATCCACAATTGATAGATTACTATAAAACAAAACCTAGATTGCACATGTTCAAGATTTTTATTTTTAGATATGTCATTGTCAGCGAAAATATTAATTAAAGCTGTATTAAATGCAGAGCAGGGGACGTTAAAGGACCTAAGTCCGTAATTCAAGGTTCTCCAAAATTGTCGACATCGAAAACACAAATTATTGGTCAATTGAAATCAACATTGATGATGTAAACACACCGGGAAAAGATGAGCTTCTGATATCCGATATTTAAGTACACAATTCAAATATACTATGAAAGTGGAGTATAGCTATACACGCTTATGTCGCGGAAAAATTGAGAATGTTAAACTCGCGACATTTTCTCCCGAGCTGAATTAGTAGGATATTTTCACAGTACACGCCCTTTTCATTTTTTTCCGCCTTTCTTAGTGGGTTTTGTTGTTGTTGTTAATTTTGTTTACAAATTGAAAAAGAAAAAGTGTTTATAATAATCACAACTGCCCCAGTGTTGTGTGCCAATCCTGCTGTGAAGAATTGTAACGGGTTGTAGGCTACATAAAGCCGTTGCGTTGTTTTCATATACAGTAGTTCTAAAAGTAGATTGTTGTATTTGAAAATAAAAAAATATATATCTCTAAAAGGACACAATTATAATACATGTAAAAGGCTTACAGGGCGGTAACGTATGTAAGGAGGTATTGAAATATTACTACATGTAATTCAGACACTGGCCTTTACCAAATTAAAGCATTTTGACGAGCTTCCGCAGGACTTCTCTTCGAAACCTTTCAAATCGTAAGACATGTTAGAAAATATACATCTCATGATCTCTTCCATGGATTATCTCAAACGATGCATACACTCGAACTCCACGACACATCGACAATCATTTTCTTAGTGACCGGTCAGTATCTCCAAAGTATTATTTATATGCATCTTTGCGTAATTTAAAGCGAGAATTTCAAATTTTCTAAGAAAGTCAAAACATAATTATTTCTATGTCTTTTGCTCAATAGATTATAAACTCACTATATTATACGACCATAGGCATTATTTCCCACCTTTAAATATCATAGACAAAGGCAATATAAACACAATTTTATTACCTCCTTTGTTTCTCTATTGACAACATGGACGGTCATTTTCCAACGTTTAAATTTGAAGTTGAAAATGATATTTTTGCCAATTTCTCAACTGGCAATAGTGAACTATTATAGGATTATTCTTTAACAAGGTAGGAATGTTTATGGATAACATCAATTTTTAATTTTAAGGCTCTATTTTAATAAATGTTTAAAATAAAACTTAAAAATTTAAAACCGCAGCTTTAAAAGATGTGACCTACTAAACATTGGCCAGACACCCTTCGTACGACACACGACTCGTAACCTATATCTTAACCTAAACAAGAAAGGTTGAGCTCCTTTAAGGTAACACAATGTCTATAATTTATACATTTCAAAAATACACCCCACCCTAACTCTAACCTTCCATCCCGACACGCTCCCGATTAAAAACTTTAAATATGAGATTAGATTGACCTCTTTCTTTGTGATGCGATATGGCCAAGTTCTTAACAACCTTGTAACGTGGAGTCCCCACGGAGCAAAACGTGTAGCCTACAATTAGAATTAACCACATCGAGGAAATAATTAAAATATTATTTCTAGGTCACACTTCAGGTTTCAATTGTAGATTACATAATTATAAAAATTGTGGCTTATTTTTTATACCATGATCCCTTTCTTTTAAATAATTCTATAAAAGCCTATATTAGACAATGTTTTTACGATATAGACTTTGCAATTTCAATTTCTTGCGCCCAAATTATTCTTTATTAAATTTATTTTAGAATTTTGTTTTGGTTTTCACTTCCCTTTTGGTATAAACACATTTCTTTAAAGTCATTCATGTATATATAAAAAGGTTACGTTCTTGCGATGTTAATGCCAATTTTACGACGGAGTTGCTTATATTTCCCAGGTGTAATTTTTTTTTTTTTGGGGGGGGGGGGGTATATGTAATAGGCCATCAAATGATCAATGAAAACTAACCACTGATTAATAAAGATAATCTATATTTGCAGTATGAACAATGTTATAAGTAAATTCTGTGAGTGACTATAGGTTATTTAATTTCCGTTGATTACTCCGTATAGTGGACTGGTTAAGCAAAAAATGGGGCACTTTGTGTTAAAAGAATGAAACTTGGCACATAGAGATGGCATGAACCCTACTAATTATTATTTTGTGATGTAGATCCACACCAGCAGCCCCCCCCCCCTGGTCGTTACGGCCATCTTTTCCAAACTGGCCGCCTATAGTGGGTCGGTTAAGCAAAAAATCGTACATTTTTTAATAAAACCATGAAACTTTGCACATAGATAGAATGAACCCCACTGATTATTTTTTTGGATGTTGACTTACCTCAGCAGCTCTCCCTAGTGGACGTTACGGCCATTTTGTTTTCCAAAATGGCCGCCTATAGTGGACCGGTTAAGCAATAAATCGTGCACTTTGTGTTAAATGCATGAAACTTTGCACATAGATGGCATGAACCCTACTAATTATTATTTTGGGATGTGGATCCCCCCCCCCACACACACTGGTGGTCGTTACGGCCATTTTGGAATAAAATATCCATTGAAATACATATAACTATACATTGTAGAATAATAATTTTAGTGTCCATGTGTATAGATCTGAGGTTAACACAGAAGAAACATGACTCCAAATACAATCAAAGAAGTAAAATCATTTAATGATAAGTCACTTTTGATAACAGTTGCCTTCACAAAGGCAAAGAGAAGTGCACTGGAGGCTGGCCTTGTGACATTTGCACAAACCCCTGCATGCATTTCTGCAGTTGCAATGAATTAGTTCATAGCATGCATCTTGAGCTTGACCAATGGTGGTCCACTTTGGTTGCCATGATCCATCACATTTGTGCAAGTGCCACAAGGCCAGACTCCAGTGCACTTCTCTTTGCTTTTGTGAAGGCAACTGTTATCAAAAGTGACTTATCATTAAATAATTTTACTTCTTTGATTGTATTTGGAGTCCTGTTTCCTCTGTGTTAACCTCAGATACACATAGATACTAAAATTACTATTCTACAATGTATAGTTCCAAAGTTATATGTATTTCAATGGATAGGCGGCCATTTTGGAAAAAAATGTCTGTAACGACCACCGGTTGGGGGGGGGGGGGCTGAGGAGGATCAACATCCCAAAATAATAATTAGTAGGGTTCATGTCATCTATGTGCCAAGTTTCATGCATTTAACCCAAAGTGCACGATGTTTTGCTTAATCAGCCCACTATAGGCGGCCATTTTTCTATGCTTAGATGGTGATAAAACTGAATTTATTTTGCTTGGATCTAATCATAACCTCAACACCATAACTTATTACACTTCTATTAATATTGATGGAAATGAAATTACCCCGAGTAACTCTGTTAGCAATATTGGAGCTTATTTTGATAGTAAAATGACCATGTCTAATCACGTGAACAATATTTGTAAATCCTGCTACTTTCATATCCGTAATATTGGCAAAATTCGTAAAATTCTATCCCCTGATTAAACTAAAACGCTTGTTCATGCTTTTATTACTTCAAGACTTGATACTTTTTACTCACTTTTATCCGACTTACCCAATAAATTAATATACAAATTGCAAATAGTTCAAAACACCGCTGCACGACTTATTACCCTCATGAAACGGCATGATCATATTACTCCCATACATAAACAACTTCACTGGCTTCCCATTCCATATCGTATTCAATTTAAGATTCTTTTAACTGCTTATAAATGTTTTCACGGCTTAGCCCCATCTTATTTATGTCATCTAATTGAAAAACAAACAAATGCTCGCAGTCTCCGTAGTTCAAATGACATTTACCGTCTCAAACCAAGATCTGCTAGAATGGTTACATATGGTGAAAGATCGTTTTCATTTCTAGCCTCAAACCTGTGGAATGATTTAGAACCATCTGGTTCCGATACTGATATTCGTTCCAGCCCTTTAGTACAATATTTTAAATGTGCTCTTAAAACTTACTTATTTAAAAAGGTTTTAATTAGATATATATTATTTTATTATATTGCATCTTTTTGTAGTATTTTAGTTGTTTTATATATTTCTGTTTTACTGGTATATGATTGTAAAGCGCTTATGAACACCGATGGTGGAATTAGCGCTATATAAATGTTTTATAATAATAATAATAATAACGGCCACCAGGGGGAGGGGGGTCTGCTGAGGTGGTTCCACATCACAAAATAATAATTAGTAGGGTGCATGTCATCTATGTGCCAAGTTTCATGCTTTTAACACAAAGTGCATGATTTATTGCTTAACCGGTCCACTATAGGCGGCCATTTTGGAAAACAAAATGGCCGTAACGTCCACCAGGGGGAGCTGCTGAAGTAAGTCCACATCCAAAAATAATCAGGAGGGTTCATTCTATCTATGTGCCAAGTTTCATGCTTTTATTAAAAAATGTACGATTTTTTGCTTAACCGACCCACTATAGGCGGCCATTTTGGAAAAGATGACCGTAACGACCAGGGGGGGGGGGGGTGCTGATGTGGATCCACATCCCAAAATAATAATTAGTAGGGTTCATGCCATCTATGTGCCAAGTTTCATTCTTTTAACACAAAGTGCACCATTTTTTGCTGAACCGGTCCACTTTTGGCGGCCATTTTGGAAAAAATGGCCGCAACGTCCACCAGGGAGAGCTGCTGGGGTGGAACCACATCCCAAAATAATCAGTAGAGTTTATTCCATCTCTGTGCCAAGTTTCATGCTTTTACTCAAAAATGCACGATTCTACCAAAAATGCTTCCTTAACCGCCCCACTAGTATTATTGCAGGAACATAATACTTTGACCTTGATTAGACAATCGAATTCCAACTGACATATGGTTCTTTTACGTGATCGTCAATGTGTAGCCAGCACGGGACCTCAGTGTTCATCCCATCAGAACGACTATGCTAATGCACCAGTAACAACAAGGGGAGGAGCATGCTGGAAAATTCACGAGGAAGTCCTTGCCCAAAACACTAATCGAACCCTAGCTAGACCTCAACTATACCTTGAAGCAATGTTCAAACCCCATCAGTAGATTTTTATATTTAGCACGGGTCAATGTTTTAGGGCGTCAGATGAACTGGGCTATTTAATTTCCTAGAATTATTTAATCGATGGGCACTAAGAATAGATCAACGATTATAAAGTAAATCTATAAGATATTCACAATCATCTATTATTCGAAATTGACAACTGTGGTCTGATCCACGTTTCATAAAAAGAGCGAGTTGCTTCCCTTATTACGGGCTCGTGTGAAAGAGATTCGTTTAGAACATTTTTATAAACAAGTATGGATGAAAAATGAGCACGTTTTTTCTGTTTTGACCTTCCTTTGATTTTTAGTTTGATAAGGTTTGTCAAGCTCCAAGAATAATGTAAGAACCATAAAATAATCTGCTTTAATAAGATTATAATGATAATAGTCGCGATCAGTCATTATTATAGGCATATAACATACGGTAACTCTTATTTTGTAATTGTTCTGTTCGATTGTTGATAGGAGAGTTACTCCAGGGTGTCTAGAGGTTTCGTCGATACGTAACCTCTAGGTGCCAACAGTAGTGCCACCATTGAGCACCGTCCGACTGAATTTTTTGCGCATCGAGCTAAAAGGTTTCAGTCGATAAAGCATCGAGCTGAAAGGCGCCAGTCGATAAAATCTGAATGCATGTCCTACCTTATTGTATGATCCTTCTCTGAGCAACAATGACACTTACTGACAAACAAACGTTGTTCAGTGAAACCGGTTTATCCAATATCACACACGCTAACATTTCATAAAGTTGTCAAGTTGGGATAATTTGACCTTTTTTTGACGTCGTATCCTCCCCATTAAAAAATGAGAACACTTGTTTTAGCGAAACGAAATGCATTATTGTAAAATATTTCTATGGATTAGGTATGAATTTTTTTTGTAGATAGGAGTTGCACATAAAGTAAAATAGTGTTTGAAGGGATCGAACTCCCGACCTCCAGGCTAGCGAGCCAGCACCTTACCCACTTAGCCATGTGATCTCCAATCCGTGGAAGAGCCCCCATGAGCCTCAAAATTAGTTTTAAAAAAAAAACATCACTAAATCTTATTAGAATCGAAATAAAAACAATGACATCAACAACATGTCATGATTTTTGTTTATTGATCATATTGAAAGGATTGTCTTCAAATAAACTCTTGATTTCGTTTCGTGTTGAACCCTGTTGCTAATATGCATGTTGCCGGCCTTCACCTCTCGCCAATAAAGGTGATTTCCGGTTTTATCGTTTATTTGGTATCTCGGAGTATTTTTGTGAAATCTCTTAAAATAGACAAGAAAACAGATTTTGTGGAAAGTAGATGGATATGATCTGTAAGTTTAATGTGTTAGTGTTGCAGATAACTGAAAATTGGGTGTTTTGCCGTACGCTGAAAGAAGTAAACTAGTTATCAAATTCTGCGGCGAGCTTTTGACCGTTCGGATGTTAGATGTTACGTTGTCAGCTCAGCATATCAAAAGAGTAACATCTAACTTGTTGGATTAATAGGAGAGTGAGAGAGAAATGGATTTTAACGTCCACTCGACACAAACTAGGTCATTTTGGGTCTAATATATGGTTTTCAATTTTTTTTTCAATAATTCACTTGCGCGTAGGGGTTTTAGCAGTGGGAGGAAACCTGAGTGTCCGGAGGAAACCCATGAGGTTGAGAAGGCACCACTCTATCTCCATCTCAATCTGAAAAGGTTACGTTAAAGCGACCAATTCTGGCTTTCACTTACGCTCACACTGACACTATTAGGGCTCGAAACCACAGCTGCAAGCCAGAGGTGACCGGCCAGCTAGAGGTCGAAGCGCAGCTCTCTAGACCACTAGGCCATCCCAACCCCCTCCCCAATTGTTGAAAATCATTTTCAATCTTATGATGGGGTAGAACGAACCTTATCTCTTCACCCTCCGTGGTTCAAGATAAGCTTTTGTGCCATTACCTCCAACATTGCACTGCCTGTCGTTCATCACTCCCCCATCAATTGCACAAAATTGACAATGTTTTTCATGAAAATAACGATTGATTATTCTTAATTATAATTTTTCTGCCAAACATAACTACAATAAGCCCTTCATCCTGCCTGAAACGGGTACAAATCGTAGTATTTAAAATCGAGGTGTTAAGCCGTTACTAAGACGGACATCTTTTTAAAAGGCAAATTTTGACGGCTGTCATCATGAATGCGGGGCTAAATATAACAGCCATAGAAATCTAGACAAAAAGGCAAATTTGGACTTGATCGCATCCGTCAGGATATGTTTAAGGGGGCGTGTACTAAAGGGATGTGTAGTGTTGGCGCATGCGTTAATGAGTGTAATTATGAAAGAATGTTGATATTGGTCAATGCCGAACAAAAATGCCGCTTCCTTACTCTAAACATGAATATTTAGAGTTAGGCGATAGTTGTGCCACTATATTAGCCTCTGTAAGTTTAATTAGTCATAATAGCACAAACTTATCTTATTTTAAAGATGTTTCATATATTAATAAAAAAATTGATTTTGCAACGCCAAACTGATGGGTGCAAATCGTAGCTAAAAATAAACACCTCATTATATCTCAACGATTTTAGCTACGTTCTCGTAGCTAATGCTGGGGCTATTCATAATACTAATAGACCTAAGCCAATGTTATGGTTATGAGCCAATTTGTCCCATTTAAATAGAAGCGTAGCGGTTGTAGATCTGAATTAGTGGGTGGGGTGGGGGCTAAATATGTTGTTGACAAAGTCACAAATCTTGATAAAAATATACATCATAACATAAATCTGCATTTATTTAATTAGTATTTGAGCAGACCCTCATTGGTCTCAAACTCAAGTCTGTGAGAAACACTGCTTTTATTAAATTGTCTAATAAGGTTTAATTTACAAAAAAGTTGTGTCACTGCAGCACTGCAGAGGTTGTGTAGGACCAATGTTTAATTAGACGCAGTATGAAATTTTTAAGACATTATACATTAAACAGGCAATAATAATATATGATTTCTTGTGAGGCTCTAATAGCTCTCGGTCCTTAGCATGATATTGTGTGACTAAAATTAATATGACTTTCTTTTCAGTTAGTGACCTATATGTTATGGTATCTTCTTCAGTTTTATAAAACTTAGAATGTTGCGCGTAATTTCAGTTGCCAAAAGACTCCAGATTTTTGATACAGACACTGGGAAATTTTTAAAATATTATAATTCATGGTTAAGATGCTCCACGACTTCATTCACAAAAAAAATTAACTCTATAGAAAAAGAGGAATCTGGAATTCCATATGAATCTGATGTTAAAGACAAAAACTCTGAAGAGTCAAGGAAGACAACCCTAATAAATACAGAACTATCTTCTGGTGCAAAAATTGATTACCGGTACTTTAAAAGCATTCATGGTAACAAAGCTAGACTAGATGAAATCACAGAACACAAAAATCAAAGACATTTTATTGAGAACAATTCAAATAATTTTGAGGAACCGGAAACAGGTTTGGAACCTGTGACAGACAAACCAGTTTCTATTAAAGAATTTAAGCCAGTGTTTAACTTAGCTGCTTTAGTGAATGAATCAGACACATTACAAAAACTCTTAAAAATAGGTGTTGATTTAAGTGCAATTGAGAAATACAAGGGTATGGCTGACTTGATTGTAAAATTAGATTTTGACAAAGATGTGATGCCATATTTGTTATTTCTAAAAGACTGTGGCGTACAGAAATACGGATCATATTTAGCAAAGAATCCATTGATTTTTAAACAGAGTTTAGAAGATCTACAAGTGCGGGTCAGTTATCTTGAGTCAAAAAAATTCAGTAAAGAATCCATTGCAAGAATAGTTCTTAAAGCTCCACTGTTTTTGTCTCTTACTGTGAAGACAGTTGATAAAAAACTAGGTTATTTACAGAAACAGTTTAATTTGACAGGTAAAACAATTTTTTTATAGACTAGCCATAGCAGTTAGATTTGACTTGTAGGATTATTGGTACTTAAAAGATTTCCTGACATTTGAAAATCGAAATGAGAGTAGGCCATAGTGCATTCCTTTAAACAGTAATCTAATGTCAAATGTATTTTATTTTGTTTTATATTTTGTACTACATTGACATCAATCAAATTAATTCAAAATTACATATGATGGAATTTTACTTTTTAGCATAATCGGATTGGTGATATCCTAAGATATGGCCTATCCAATTTTGGCCAGAGTGATCATAATAATATTATGTACTGGTATCTAAGTAACTGATTGATCAAAATTGGATGTTGTTGTCTTGAAAGGCAATTCCACAAGAATTTTTGATACATATATATGGGTGTTTTAAAGAATAGCCTAATGCACCTTATGAATATGGCCTTGAAATATGACATTTTATTTGCTAATTAGCACCACATGTTTTCTATGCAATATAATATAGACATGAGAGGTATAATAATATTTTTTTGTATATAAAGTATACATGTTTGTTTTATTAGAGTCAATTAGACTTGTCTAAGTAATGTATTATATTATTTGTTTATATTAAAGGTAATGAGATACGTCAACTAGCTACAATGATACCAAAGATCATAACATGGAGACTTAACAAAATACAGGTTAGTTATTTTTTTTATAAGCCCACATTTTCACGTGGACGTATATTGTTGTTGCCCCTGTCCATCCACAATTGTTTGTGAACACACTACATGTCACAATTTTTATCTGATTTCAATGAAACTTGAAATATAGGTTTATCACCATAAAATATCGGTTCCTGTCGATATTGTCATATATCGGATTGTAACTTCATGTATTATGGCCCCTGATTGTACGAAAAATCACGTTTTAAGCTTGTGCTCCATCTGGAGGTCACAATTATTACCCGATTTAAAAAAACAACATTAGATTAGGTCACAGTTACACTGTAATGAAGGTTTAGTTCGAATTTCAGGATCATCATCAGACCAAAATCACCAAACAAAATGGCCGCTTGTATGTGTATGGTATATCAAGGTTGTGGACCTTTTAGAGGTCACAATTTTTACTCGATTTTGATGAAACTCTAAATGCATGTTCATAACTCAAAGATCTTGGTTCCTCTTGATATTTGGGCATATCAGATCTTAACTTCCTGAATTGTGGCCCCTTTTTATAAGAAAAATACATTCTTTTTAGCTTGTTCTCTATCCAACTCTTGTACATGTATATATGTGGGCGTATCATTCCTACCTGGCAGCCGCTGGTATTACCTTTGTTGGAGTATTATTATTTTTGTGTTTTTATTTTCTCAATGGATCACAACTGGGCTAAATGTCTTCTCATACATCAAATTTCATGGAACTTCATTTATCTCATCATGATGTTTATAGACCATATTAGATTGTCATAACATGGTTTTATATATTTGATAATTGATACTTAGATTCATTTTTGTATAGTTACTTTCTATAACCCTGAATTAATATTTACGTGCAGTACTTAATGAGGCTGTATTTATTTTTTTAAATAAAGACAGGTTGTGTTGCCTGTTCTTAGTGGTGCAGGAGTATCAACTAAATCATACATGTACCTCCCATCTGACTGTTCGTCTATTCTCTGAAGTGTATATTTTATGTGGACATACATGTATATAATTGTCTGTGTCTGTTAACTACATTGGCCAACTCATTAAATGGAAAAATGTCATATGGTGAAAATTCCCCAAAGAAATTTAATGGGGTTTATGGTCTTACATATCTGCACTAGCCAGGTTTATAAAGCTGTGTATATGATGACAAGCAGAGGTATTATTTCTCTTTCCAACTGTATGTGATGCCCAATGATACATGGGACCTTTCCCTGCCATATCCTCCCTCCTTGCACTAATGACAGGGGGAAATCTATGCAGAATTTTTTCTGCCTATTTCAGGATCTCAAGGTTAGTGAGCCAGCGTGGCTTTAAAATTCAAAATCCGCAAATAATTCTGTAAATATATATAGACATAGAATGGTACAGTCCAGGCCCCAAGTTCACAAAGCATTCTCAGACTTAAGTTGATAATTTACTCAACTTTTAAACAGAATTCCCTGTATTATAAGTTTTTAATATAAATTGTATTTTTTTCAGGAGAATACCCTGTATTATAAAGAGTTTTTGGGTTTTACTGATGTAGAATTAAAGAAGATATTGCTGACTTATCCTAAAGTCTTTTTAATGGGTAAGAATTGTCTCCCTTTACTTCATGTGTTCTTGTTAGGCACACAGTTTAATCCCCTCCCCCCCAATTTTGTTTGGTTGTTTCTTCTTTTAATGTTGAAAGAGTACTACAGATTGATGACCTTTAAGGTATTGGTTACTTACATAAAACCAGAACAATTCATTATCTCTCCAATTTCGAGTAATCAGTGTCGATAAATTTGCAGATTAGGTTAATCAGTTGAAATGAGATGGGACTTTAAAGATAAAAATTTGATTGAATGTAAATCTCTGTGGCTAATCAGTGGTCGTTAACCCTTAGAACCCGAAATGCGGAAAAACCGCTTCACGTTGTATCACATGGCATATACCCGAAATGTCAGTTTTACGGCTGGGGCATGTCAAGCTCCAATTACGTTGACGTCATAATTAATATGACGTCCTGTAAATCCAGGGAGAGACGTGCAACACCCCATGTATAGTCAAGGTTCAAAGAGTTTATAGCATAAAATTTGACTACAAACTCAGAACGAGCTCAAGTTGGAGAGGACCACTGCCAATGACTATAAATCGTACAACGATAGTATGTTTATTTGTTTCTTCAAATCTCCAATTAATACTAACATCCAAAGTTATTATAAATATATCTATATTTTTTCAGATCGGCATGGCGTTGGTAAAAAGTTTGATTTTCTTCATAATGTGATGGAACTGGATCATAAGAGACTATTGGAGTGGCCGGCAGTGTTCGGAACACGATTATTTATAATAAACCATAGACATCGTTACTTACTTAATGTCAAGCGTGCTCAGTATGACCCTGAAATAGAAAACTATGTATCACTTCAGGCCTTGTGTAGTTGTAGCGATCGCGAGTTTTGTGAAAATATAGCAAAAACATCAGAGCAGGAATACGATGCATTTTTGAAATGTTTGTGATTTATAAATGAATTCTTAATAGAATGTCGTCTTTTTTTTACCAGCACTGGTGCTGCAGTCAACTGGCATATGGATAATCAGATTAAACACGGATGTAAATTTTGTTTCGGTTTTATACACTTTGAGTTCAGATGTCCTTCACTATATATTAAGATCTAACATAATCTGTTATTGACAATTAGGTAAAATGATGACCTTATGGTGTTGGCCCTTGACAAGGAAACTCTACTTAGTCATTCAAATGTTGCAGAATACCAAAGCAATCAATGGAGAATAGACAGATATACGCTGTTGTCAAAGCATAATTGTTTTACCTGGCATTGCACACCTAACCATGTAGGTCTCAAAATATGGTGTTGTCAGGGTTACATTCCCCACCCTTAACAATGTGTGTGTGTCAAAGAATGAAATTGCAGTATCTAATATTAGATTTCAAAGGGGACAGAATGAATGAAATGAGGGTTTAAAGTATTACTTCTCTGCACCTACATGTATTAAGCTAATGAAGACAGGCATATACCATACAGTGTCCAATGAGGGAAGGTTATTACTGTGGCCAAGTGGGTAAGATGCTAGATCGGCTAGCCTGTAGGTTGTGTGTTTGATCTCTGCATTGGTCGAGAAAGTCCATCCAGCGTGATGCAACCTGACAAGTACAGCTGTCTAGTCATTCTGAAAAAAACAAGAAAAAACCAAGATCCAGTGTACAAATTGGCGTACAGGTAAAAGATACCTGGACAGTTAAAATTAGATAAAAAGTAGACTGTAGCGCTGCTTTGCAGGCAAAAATTCCCTCATAGCACTGTTTTTGGCCTATGTCCATCTTATTAGCCCAGTTTGGAGCAAAACAGTAGGACATTAACCCCATTTGAAGAGAAATTTTGCCTGTACAGCAAATACATTAAACTGTCGAGGGCTCTTTTACTTGCAGGCCCAACTTAATGACTAGCTGCTGTCCTTATAGGCCCTTCTGATGCAGCATCCCGGACACAAGGGTACCAAGCTGGAAAGTCCAGAGGAATTTTTGCAGCCATTACCAGGGTCATCTGGTATCCCACTCAACCTGGTCAAAACCAAGAATAACCTACACCCTGACCCCGCCTTAGCCAAGCAGTCTGTATACTGTACATCAGTAGTGCATTGACAAGATTCTTTGACATAAGGACAATAACTATAATCAGTACGGTAATTAAATGATTTACCATCCCAATTACCAAAAATAAAATACAACTTGAAATACATTAACACTGGCCATAATTGTAAAAGTAACTGAACTTGCAATTGACTGGCATAATTTGCTATACAGTAGGTTGAAAAGGTGATTTTGAGATTATACATTGATTTTATTAGGTTTTCAAGTAGATCTCCTCATTCTTCTCACAAAACTTCAGTAGTAACATCTGTTTGATTTATTTCATTATACACTAGTTAGCATGGGCGTGGATTTAGGGGGGACGGGGGCGGGGGGGGGAGCTGTCCCCCCTTAGAATCGGAAGGAGGGGGGACGGATAATGTCTCTGCCCCCCCCCCATGATTTTGATCGCCAGGACAAATTTTTATTTAATCTCCTTGGCAAAATAAAGTGCCCGAACACCAATTTTACGGCCTGGTATAACAGTAACACACGTTTGTGGCCGTCAAATGTTTCAAAATTTTCTTGCAGGTCCCATACAAGGTCAGCTCCTCTTCTACGCCTCTGAAAGAAAACCGACGCCGCTGTCTGTAAACCTAAATCTTTGGGGGGCATTTCTAGTTTTACTTCCCTAACTAATTTTACTTTTCTTTTAATTGAATACTACGAATTTGTACTGAGTTGACTAAGGATTTAAACATTTTGTATGGAGCCAATCTATTTTAGGGCATCCATCATTATTAATTTTGTGAATGCAGCTGCAACAATCTGATTTGATGGTTGAAATGCATAGTGGGACTTCGGTAGGGTGAGCCCCCCTCCCCCATATTCCGCTACGATGATGTGTGGTTTGGAATTCGGGTCAGCCAGGTGGGCTACATTGGACCAAATTGAAGTTGCTGTATTCACGGGCTGGATAGCAGGAAAACGCGTTTGCAGCAGTTTAATTTTCAAAATTTTCTCCCAACGGTCCTGTCTTCGTGGACTGTAAACGATTAATTGGAATTCGAGCCAGCCACCTTAATTAGAGTATATAACACCACTTTGCAGTTGCTTTGTTCACGTGTTGAAATAGCAGGTAAACACGTTTGCAGCCGTCGAATATTTCAAAATGATCTTGTTGGGAGGGGGGGGGGGGGGTGTCCATACAAGGTAAGCTCTGCTTCTTCGCCTCTCAAAGAAGACCGGCGCCGCTATTTATAAACCAGAAATTTCTTTGGACATTTCGGGTTCTGCCCCTCTGTCATCGATCCCGTACGCCTATGCCCTAACACTGGTAAACTGTTCGTAATTATCATTTTGGTTTGGTAATGAAAGGTTCCAGGGTTCGTCCGTTCCTCCCATAAGTTATGACAAATCCACGCCCTTGCTAGATAGTTAGGGAGCTAGGTTCGGGTTGTTTCGAAAATCGCGTACAAAATTTATACCATGCCAGATCCAAGATGAGTGCACAGCGGTGTCTGATACTTTTGCGTACAACAATCAACTTTCGTGCATAAGTCGACCAACTCCAGATGTCGCCAAAAACACTGCTTAAAGGGACTATCCTGATTTGAGCAGAGCCTCAAAAATAAAAGTCCGAGAACATATGAAATTTCAACGCCAAAATATAGAGGGATGGTGTATTTACCGTGTCTCCAAATTTTAGCTCAAAATATTGAGTCATTTGATCGTGAACGTCGAAACTGTTTATCCGGACACGTAACCCTGTTAAGGTTTCAGGTCAATTTATTTGTTTGTTGACCTGGTAATCGATTCCTGCTTCTTTAGAGGTCTATACAGTGAATGACCCATGTGCTGTACTTGCTAGTGAAAGGTAAATTTCTTCTACATGTTATTTTTATAAAATAAAAGTCTGTCTTTATGCAGACACTGTATAATACAGCGTGGGACATCGGTTTCGATTTCCAGATGAAGACGGGCGGTTGGAAATTGCCGAAAATCAATAGACTTCTTCGTCTCATGACCTTGAACACTGTGTATAAACTTAAAGCCAATTGGTTATTAGCTTTAGCCTCTAGAGCGCCCACAAAGATTTTTTGAAGTGATCAAGGGCCATAACTCAGACAGTAATTATTGAAAATCGCTGAAATAAATAGGATTCTTCGTCTCATGACCTTAAATATTGTGTTTAAATTGCAAGTCAATCGGTTATTAACTTTAGCCCCTAGTTTGTGTCGAGTGGACGTTAAAGCCCATTTCTTTCTCTCTCTCTCCCTATAGCATCCACAAGATATTATCGGAAATCGCTGAAAATCAATAGGTGTCTTCGTCTCGTGACCTTAAACACTGTGTATAAATGACTTTAGCCTCTAGAGCGTCCACAAGATCAGGGGCCAGAACTCTGACAGTAATTATCGGAAATCGCTGAAAAACAAAATCGGATATTAACTTTCACCACTAGAGTGTCCACAAGCAATTGTGGATGACGGACGGACGGACGGACGAACCGACGGACGGACGAGAATATACGACCACATTTCAATGTGGGCGTATAACAATGAGTGAGGGATTGACGCATAAAAAGTTATAAGGAAACCTAAACATAGCATCATTAGCCAAGTTTAGTCCAATCATATCAGTAATTGCACAGATTAAGGGCCTTGAATAGGTTGATCTTAGCGTGATAAGACTTTAAGGTCAATGTCAATATGGATCATATAAAAGAGACTCTGCAAGATCAGATACCACGCGGGTTCTGTAGAGATTTCCATCTGAGTTCCTAGAGACTGTCTCGGTTCAAGAGACAGCAGTAATATGGAGTAAACCCAATTGATTTAAAGGAAAACCATATAATGTTGGCATCCGTCAGTAAACTCGATCTGCAAATTAGGGGGAGGGGAGAAAAAGTGTTGTAATGTTATCTATTTGCATTGTAACCATTATGTATCCAGCTTGACATAAAATTCAAAAACAGTTGCAAACGTCTTAACTACTGATATAATAAGAAGAATATACACAACGTGATTCCTAGCCAAAATAAGAGAATTACAAATATAAGTAATAGAACAAGAGACAAATAATAGATGACTGACTAAAAGGGTATTAAAAAATGTAGCAGAAGAGTGTATGCGTCACATGTTGGATGCGAGGAGTTTTTGGCTTAGTCGCTTTCCACATCTAACCAACGACGCATAGCACTAGACATAGTGTTACATGTTTTCGCTGCACAAGGGAGAAATTTGTCAGGTGCAGATGACGGTGAAGGTTCAGTTTTGGGCTGCTAATGATGCCGATCCGCAGTCTTAAATATGGTTATAAAAATGTGAACGTGTCATAATGGTGCTGGGAGATTTTATTCCACTTCCGGAGAGCGGCTGTTATGACCAATTTCACAGTTAGGTCTAAAGCTAAGCGTATAAACGCACAGAGGCATTTAATAACCAAAAGGCATAACTCTACAAGTCATTTTTTAACAACTGGTTGAAATTAAATGTATAAAATTGAACAAAGACAATTTATTGAAATTTAATGTTAGTTAAAAATGTTTATTCAAAAAGATACGATAATATAACGCTGTATAATTAGTTTTAAAACAGTTGAAAATATCTAGACAGGGAGAATAACTCACGTCACCACACAACATAGACAATAATAATAATAGCACTTTCGTTTTAATATACATGACACAAAATTTATTGAAAACTGTGGAAAATAATGTAGGCCTACCTGCAAAAAGTGGAACAATATTGATCCCCGGACATTAACCGTCTTTTTGACGGAAAGGAAAGATTGTCTCTGGTATGCATAGGCATGCATGCAGCATCGTTATCAATTATTAGGCTTTTCTGATGGTCAATGATTAGGTCAAAACAAGATGCTGGTTGGATAGGCAGTGTGCATTTACCAGTATTTTAGAAGTCAACAATAATATAGTATGGGAGATAACTCTGTCAATACTAAACTCTCTAAGCTTGAAAATTTATTTCCATCTTTGTGTTGGCAAGTATTCAAAAGATTTTTAATACAAATATTCTATTATTATATATATATTGACGCATTTTGATCTGAATCACCGCTTGGTATTGTCAACTACATATTTATTTTGGGCGGGTTTGATGGCCACGAATCCGATCTAGATTTTGTTTATTCTGTTCCCTAACAATTTTCAAATTCCTATCCAGATAGGTGGTTCTGCACGGTAGTATTAATTCTTCCGATTCAAAGTGTCACTTACATGTCAGCTACAGCTGATCAACGTAAAACATTTTTAATTATTTCGGTTTCCTGGGTAATTTATACAATAAATATTGTATTCAGGATGAATTCTTAAACTTATCATTGACTCGATTCTGGAAAGAGAATCTAGATTTAGAATGGTGGCAATCAAACAGGCCCGATATACATGTTAATGTGATCTTGCGATACTATGATGGACGAGTATAGACTCAAACCTAATACAACGTGATCGTGCTTGTGACGACTATACACATAGTAATAGTATAATATATTTTACAATTCAAAACAATACAATATCGATAAAAGATAATTGACTAGAATATATTCAACGAAAAAAATTAAACAATAATAATATATGGTTCTTAAATAAACTCAAATTGCATTATTAATAATGTGGTTTATGACCTCGGGCCATTATCTACCGGACAATGACTAACGGTAACGTAGGCCCTATGCAAACTGCACATTGCTCATTAACACTGATCAAGTAGGCAACTGGTACTTTGGGTTCGTTGCTGGCAAGACTTATCAAGTCTTCCAAAAAGACCTCTGCGCGAAGACAGTAAATAATGACGCCTGTGAGTGTTTTAAGTTCGTATCTAAGCAACGTTGATGAATATACTTCTCATCGAAACAACACAAGAAGCATTTAGTTACACATAATAACCAATTTAAGTCATTGAGGTTGTCCAAGTGGCGGATGATGGTCTTATAAAGAAATAAAATGTAAAAATCTTATAGACATTGAGACAAGGAGCAGTTATATTGACGTCATTAAACATGGCGTCGTAAAGAGCATTATATCATCAAGAATAAAAACAATTCCAGATAATGCTGATATAGGAAGACACAAAAGGCATATTTCATAATACTGGCTTATGATAGGAAAAACGATGGAGAATATCTAAATATGATTGTACAGAAAATACTTAATTTATAAATATGATTGGAGAATATTATATAATAGCAGATAGAAAATACTGATACTTGACTAGGAAAGACAGGTGGCCGTTTTCCATTGATGTGGTAGAGATAGGCCTCTATTAATACTAAGAAAATATGGAAATATAATTTGTCTGTGTGGAAAAGGGTTGGCGTAAACCGCATTAGCTTGAAAAACCAAAGAAAAAAACATATTTAGATCAACAGCTATGAGAGCGCATCGGATTCTTCGTTTTTTTTCGATTTCCCTAATCACTGTACGGTGTTTAACCATCCAACAACCACTTCAAGCAGGGTTTAAAAATACCAAATCTAGTTAAACCACCAGATGACAATTTCGTTTCGTTTAAATTTTGTTATGTAAAATTTAGAAAATAAACTAAATTTATGGACATTATATCCTCGCCGCAATCGCTTTTGTCAACACTGTCTCCGCTTAAAAATACCAATATCTAGTTAAACCAGATGACAATTTCGTTTCGTTTAAATTTTGTTATGTGAAAGTCAGAAAATAAACAAAATTTATGGACAATGATCCTCGCCGCAATCGCTTTAGACCACACTGTCTCCGCTTTACCACAACAGCTATTGGTCAGAACATATATCCGTATGATCTTTGAGAGAATTTAAACCAGGGCGATCAAGACCAGATATATAATAAGCTACGATCAACAGACATAAGGAACAAGCAGTTATTAATACACACATAATATTTGAATATAGAATTGTAAATATATTTGTTAAAAAAAAATGTTATAACTGAGCGATAGATTGTATAATACAAAGTATGACCTATACAGTTACATTAAGAAATAGAATATTAGCCGACATTTGATTGAATCTTATGGTGGACATTTAGCCCCCTCTTCGATTTACCGTAGTACTATGTGTTAGCTTTTCTTGGTAATTTTGTCGCTATAATTAACACGGTCGTGGCCGCATTTTTATTGGCTCTGGACCGGACAAGAAGTTATGGTGCAGATTGTTAACTATTGAAAGATTATCTTAATAATCTTAGTAACACTACAATCGCTCTTCATCCTTACCAAATGAACTCATCTGACCAGATGTCATCTTGCTTTGTCATTTTTTTATCCATGCATATAGCATCAAGAGGTACGGCACTTTTGATTGGCGCTACAAATAAGGGTAAACACGTCCATTTAATAACGTATTGCGACATAAGCCAACGCGATTATCAGGACACCATGTACCTAGTTTATGCCACGATAGTCCGTTGTCGGCTGAAATACCCTTTTCTATAATCCTAAACTATTTACATAAACACACCTGTTAACACGTGTATTTTATATTAGATCTTATTATAAAATGGTGGGCCAGAATGAAAGATGCAATCGGCACTCATCAGCAAATCCTATCGTTAAAATGGTTGTCAAGAATGACAAATATATATCCGGTCTTCTTCGGTAACAATACAAATAGGTTCACATTCCCTTTGATTCTGTGTATCAAATCATCCATGACAAATGTGTCACTTGTCAATTCCTCGTAAAATTCGTTTTAATCTCTCAAGTTTTTTACTGATTAAATCCAACTTAAACTTATGTATTGTAGTTCCCCACATCATGGACGGCAAATCGCAATAAAATATTATATTATTATGTATACGGCAGTATACGCTAAAAGTCTAAATAATAAGTTTTTTATGACTATTGTTATCGCAAATTAATTAAAAGTGTCAGACAATATCATTTAAATTGTTCCTACAATTTATTTTGTTTTTAATAGGGCCGCTAAGAGCCAATCGTAACAGTTGCTACCCAAGAGGCCATTTTGAATTTTAGAATAAGATCTAATACGAAACACAGCTTAATATAATAATATACATATTTATACATTTACGGCAGGCAAAATGTAAGTTACTCAGCACATCCGGATCTTAACCCAGAAACGATGCATATTCTCAGAATATATAAAATATTAACTCAAATATGTTTAATTGGATACTGATACATCGGAACTGCAAGACATTTAGTATTTTATAGGTTGGTGGTAATATTATGTGTATTTTTTCAACAAACAACGTGTTCTTTATAGAGCACCCGATACGACATCAAAATTAAAAAAAAGGTTTCGTATTTATTAAACATATTAACATCATAACATAATATTTTTGTTTATTTTATCTGACTTTTGAACCCGATGTGCGAAAATGAAAGTAGCCCTAATTTTGTAAGTAGGATATATATATATTTAAACAATGAGTAGTTTAATGTCGGTTTCTGCCGTCACATGCATATATTAAACTTGTAAAAAGACTAAGAGCAGAAGCAGATATCCCTAGATAAAACGACCAACTAAAACGACTGCTCGAACGCCTCTCAAGTTCCATCTCCGTTCCTCTGTCAAGGTGAGCCTTTACACCAAAGAGCACCACTGCTATTCCCATGATTAAAACTGAAATGAAAAGTGTACATCAGTTACAGTTATCAAATCACACATACCCAATCATCTATCCCTGAAATTTCATTGATCCAAAGCTTTATTTGGCGGCCACGGGGCATATTGAAACCAGCCATTTAGACTAAGGTTTAGAATTACTTCTCTTATCTGGTTCCCCAATTTTGAATGTCAATGTTTGTTAGCTTTTTGGTCTAGAACCGACGTTGAATATTCATGATGTTGAGGCGGAGGGATAAGGAAGTAAACAAAAATGACGTCACAGCCTATCGATTAATTAATCCAGGCGTAGACAAAAAATTGAAACAGTCAATGCAACCTTCTTCAATATATTTATCAGCTTATTGCGATATTTTGAAATAAAGTTAGAACTGCTATGGACCAGGAGTCGAGTTCAACGTCATCGCCGCCATTTTCGGATTGTCCATCAGAGTTCGCAAATCACTGTCCAAGGAACAAGCAAACCTAGTTTAGTGTGGATGCGTAGGAGGAGCCTCGGGATGGTTTCGAAGAACGTTGTTCTTAAGCCAACAAATGTCCTGGATTTAACGTAGAAGTCAATGCGGAGAGAATAATTCAACTTACATGCAATCATTAGAATACCGGCCACAGCATGACTAGAGTTACACCCCTTACATTCACAGCACAGCGCTAGTGTCGCCACCAATAACGACATCAGGCCTAGGAACAAACCGAACGCCATCAGAGCTTGAACAGCTACCCACCATACTGAAAACATACAATCAAATATTACAAATAATGCCGTAGTGCCGTTTACTGAGGGTTATCTAGCTGCAACAAAGACAACGATAACTCATCTATAATTAAACATAAACTACGGAATGCCAGAACCTTTATACTACGCTAACCAGCAGCAGAGTCGACCGTGTTAGCTTTAAGGGCATGGGTTCTGAACATCGGACTGGAACTGGAGAACCGGAAAAAACGCAACAAGCTACAGACACATAATAATATAGCTTCTAATCCACCAACAACATGGTCTGATTAAGGGAAGGGCTGACTGGACTTTAACCAGTAACCGCTATATTAAAAGGCCCCCCGGTTTAATTCAACAAACAATATTGCACCACAATAAATGACATATGTACGGCAACCAGAGAGCATTTACCGGAGCTTGTCCCATTTTCATTGTAAATTCAAGAGCTCCAGTGGAAATTTCCGACAGGGGCTTCGTACAAGTTTTATTCGTGTCTGATCACAACCAGAGAGGAGAACAACAGGACAAGTCCGACAATGTTTAATTTATCCATTAATATCATGTTCTGAGCAAAAAACAGAACCACCAAAGCAACATATAGGTTAGTCAGAAATATAGGTGGACGACACCGAGCGGACAGAGAACATATTTGCTGATGTCCGAAAGTATGGCGTTCCAAAGACAACAGGTGGACACAGGACCCCCGCCCCCATCCCCGGGGAAAAAAGTCGGTGGCAAAAATCAGTGCAGTCGGTCGCAAAATGAAAGCAAGTCGGTTTCGAAATAAGTGTTCACTATATACGTCACGCTTCCCAGGCAAACTTTAGTATAAAATACCCTTGTCAACTTATCATGTTTGAAAACAAATTTTGTTGCGTTTCACTATTATTCTGTTGTGAGTTTGTTGATCTAATCTCAAAATTAAATTAATGAGGTAAACAAACAAACAATGTCAACTCTTGCAAATGGGCGGAATTGACAGGAGCAGATCTCGAGATTCTGTCCCATTGGCTCACATTTCTGGTCCTCTCGCCCACAAGACGTTCTCTCGGCAATGACCTCAAATGCCAGGATATTGACTTAAATTTTCTCAGGTTGGTCAGTGTTATATAGGCACAATATGACATAAACTTTATGTCAACTGAAATAAAACTTCTTTTCGGCGAACAACTGTCTACTACATAATTATACAATATTTTCGGCTAGACAACGATCGGCGAACAACTGCATAATTATACATTTGCTATCTATGTTCTACCGGGACGCTTAATGTTACAGCCAGCGTTTTTTAGCGTTTTTTGTGGAGTGGGATTTGGAACCGCCACACCCCAATATCCCCACCCCCCATTCCCAGCTTCTAGATCCGCTACTGCACATGACCCCTAGAAAACTCGCACCTGTGGTGTTTGGCTCCTGATTGCATCAGACGTACTGGTTGTGGGTGCATCAGTCGGTCGCATTTTGGCTAACCTCCCCCACCAAACAAAAACGTTATGTACGCCCCTAGGTGGACAATGTTCGCCTGGTTGACTAACAATCAATCTCCGTCTGGTTAACCAGGCTTAAGTAACACTAATAACGAGTATCAGGTTATGGTAGAGAATTATTTATAGTTACTACCAGTTGTTAGCTGTCAGTTTATCAGAGGGCAAACATGGGATATCAGGATTCAGGTTATCAATCAAAAATTGTACACCACGCGCCACGAGCTATACTTCCAATTAACTACATAAACTGACTATCGCAATGTTGTTTTTAATGCTCTAACACCATTTTTAAACATATAATAGTATATGCGCTAATATTAGTTGTATACATATAATACTGCGGCCACCAAAGAAATTGTTTTAACCGACTAACGTTCAGAGTTTAACTACTGTTTTCGTTCTTTTAAATTCCAAACTAAATCTTTTCGGCGGCTCGCGCCCCGCTCCACACTTTGGTCATTCCTTTTGGAAATTCAACACGCTTCAATTGTCGATCGCAGTAGCTTTCAGAAATGGTTTTATCATGGATCTACGGGTTATCCCTCTTCGCAGAAGCGATTTGATTCATTAAATAAACATGCTATATTTTAGTCGAGAATACTTGAGATATGACCTAGTTTATCTTGAGTGGAGGTAAAACGCCTTTCAATAATTTACTATTAGATTGCAAGCAACTACGAATCAGACAAGTCTTTGTTCCGGGGTCCCTTGCGTTTTCCCATTGTAATATTATTATTCATAGTTCAGTTCACAAAATCAATCTATTACTAATTTATGCAATAATAGCTGAATCAAGTATCATCGTTTCAATAAAAAGAACAGCGTCATATCCGGTAGTTATATCCAACCTCGTCTATCATTTATATGCAACCCGGATGCACTGATGTCAATTTTTCTCTCTTTTAACCAGTGACGGATGTAATCGAAAGTTGAAAGAAGCGGTCGTAATTCGTAACACTGTCTCATCTGCCCAGTCAACTATTTATAGAACGTTATTTAAACCCCTACTCAGGCCCGAAGCCAGAAACCTAAATTTAGCCGACATAGGGGGCGAGGAAGATAAATTTCCGACAACAAAAAATCAATGAACGAAGGTCATCGCCGACTGCCGTAAGCAGGAGGAGGGGAGGGCATGAAAATTAGAAGCTGTGAGAGTAAATTTAGGCCTCTATGACATGCAGGTGGCGAATGTGTCGGAAAATTAAGAGTTTCCAGTCGACATTACCTATCTTTCGGCGAAAATGCGAGCATAGCTAACAAGCGGTTTTTTGTCCGACTCAGACAGAAAAATTCCGACAGGAACGGCAATGGGGGCGGCTCGCCCCCGCCACGCCCCCCCCCCACTAGTCTCGGGCCTGCCCCGCCCCTACTTGCACAAATATCACAAACATATGATAATGTGGATGAAATTTACTGGTAGATATTTGCTGTATCCATATCTGCTTCAAACTGATGTAATCATGATATTGACAAACCCGTCCAAGCAAGTAGGACGTTTTGATCACTGAAAGTCATAAATATTCACGCCATATTAAGGGGTGTGCATAATAATACACATGGCTGAATAAGTTTTTAATAATTGTCACTACGACTACACACACAACATTCATGCGAGATGTGCGCTAAAATGTCAAATTCATATCGATGACAATGTCAGAAGTTTTGTATAAAATTATTACGCGGTTGGGTTAGTGCCAACTTGCTTTTCCGTTTACAATTTTTTATATCATATTCGCAATAATTTTTAAAACGATAGGTTGCCAGGTATACAGCAGCTATTTCGTCCGAGCAGTCAACAAGAGTTGTCGCAGATTTTTACTTTTGTCGGTAATGAAACATTTATAATACACTAAAGTCTAAGTAAAAACTGACTTAGTAATAATAGAAAATATTAGAATTTGTTTGGGCAAACATTGTGGTCAAGTTATCAGAAATCATTGAAAATCATTATACTTGTTCTTTTCAAGATAGGGATCAATTGGCTAAGTGGGTAAGGTGCTGGCTCGCTAGGCTGGAGGTCGGATGTTCGATCCCTGCATTGGCCGAGAAAGTTCATCTCGATTTTCCGACGTGGTTTCCTCTTGTCAGTGATGCAGACGGAGGGCCTGACATGGACAACTGCCTAGTCGTTCAGATGGGATGGAAAACCGTGGTCCGGTGTACACATTGGCGTGCACGGAAAAGATCCCTTGGCAGTTGGAATTCAGTTGCTGCCCGGGCAAAAATTTCCCTCATAGCACACTGTATGGCGTATGTCTGTCTTCAATTAGCCCAGGTTAGGTGCAGAAGCATAGGATGTTAAACCCCATTTCATTCATTCATTTATTCACCCCTGACCGTAAAGACGGTCTATAAATACAGTATAAAATCAATCAGATGATAACAATATAGTCCCAAGATTTATAAAGTGGCCACGAAGGGCCATAACTCTGGCAGTCATTATCGGAAATTGTTGAAAATTAGTTTAATTCTTCGTCTCATGACCCTAAATAATGCATATAAATGTAAAACTAATCAGATATAAACTGTAGCCTCTAGAGCGCCCACAAGATATTTCAAAGTAACCAAGGGCCATAGCTCTGGGAGTAATTGTCGGAAATCGTTGAAAATCAATAGGATTCTGATCTTAAACACTGTGTATAAATCTAAAATAAATCAAATATTAACGGACGGACGAGGGCGACCATATACTAAGTAACTAGTACGATCACATTTTAATGTGGGCGCATAAAAACGGTTTAATGTATCGGTTTTGCTATGGTCACTTGTACGATGTTGGGGGTGGGAGGAATTGCCCAGACAGTGATGCTTTCACCTACTCTTCCTTGGGTACTCTAACACATGATCCGCAGATGAAATAAACCCTTGGTTCCAACCATGTCCATAATATCATCGTTCCATTGGCTTTTGAACAATTCATTTACTCTTTATTTTTAAACAAATCAGTTGCCAACGGTGGCATTTCGAACGAATAATATGTACAAGGTGATCAGCATTAGGGAGAATCACGTATTGACTTATACTTGGGGATCGAAAGTTTAATCTAGATATATTCTGAATTTTTATTTGAGGGTAAGAATGAGATATGTCATGTGCATACCCATTAGTATTTGTTATATAAAGAGTCTGAACAAATACCTGTGTCAATAACTATTTAATTTGTGGACCAGGATTTTTTTTTTACATGAACAATACCCAATCATAATTACTAATATTACATAACATAGAAATGCGTCATAGAAATAAATGTTGATGACTCAATTTTGTCTTCATAATAAACAAGAAAGAGTTGTATACGGTCTGCTTTCAGGACGTGGATTAATAACGGATTAATTTGTATTGAATGAAATTACAACACAAGTCATGAAAAAATTCTGTTCCAAAAGTTTTAGAGTGATTTCAGAACCAGTGACTCTTCTGACTTGACATACATGTGAGTTTCTGGTCAAACGTTTACCCGAGAAACTGTAATTGACCTTAATACCCCGTCACACGAGAGGTTGATCACACTAACAGTATCTTGACATTTATTATAGAAATATACATTTTTTCTGCAGTTTTTTCAGGCTATGTAACGTACTTTCATAATTTCGAATTGAGTTTAATGTCTCATCAAAACAATATTTCGGTCATTTTGGGATAGATATAAAAATGGTTTTGTTTAAAATATAAGTAAATGAAAGATGGGCAAATGTTGCTCTGATCACACTCTTTGTCGATTTCCCAGCCAAAAGGTATTTTATTTTACGTGATGTACATGTATTGAACTCGGTTTTTCGCACCATTTTAAAGTTGGGGCAATCTTGGTCAACCACGTAAACGCTGCCACTGGAAACTGAGAATCGGGCTTGAAAAATAAAAAAGGCTATTCTCGTGCTTGGAACCGGCCAGTAGATTCCTGTAGGTCACTCGACCACCACGCAAACCCATCCCCTTGACTGGGATTGTCTGTGATGTTTTAATGTACGATGTAGAATAATTCCTCCCATGTAGATGTTTTGCTGACAAGGCAGGTATCAAATTACTAAACCGCTATAAATAGCTGGAGCGCATAAATATACAGTACTTCAATACACAACAAAATACTATGTGAAATGGTGTTTATAATCCTTAGTTATGCAGGAGCGTAAACCTGAAAGTTACAAAGGGGCGGTGCTTGAGCGCATACTATAGGTTACTTAGATAGGAATCCGGAGACATCCGATGGAGGAAACCATGAGTTTGTACAGAATAAGCCCCGGACCCCGGAAACGCAGCGTTTGCATACAGATTCCCAGTGATTGCCTTAAAGTACAAGTGAAACTAAGGATATGGCAACCAAGCGGATGCACACAAATGATCTTGTAAACCCAGCGTTCCTATGTCCTGCATCACTGACAAGGAGAACCGCGCCGGAAAATCTGGATGAACATTCTCGGCCAATACAGGGATCGAGCACCAGAGTCCCAGGCTACCCACTTAGCTATCGTGACCGCCCTAATGTTTACATAAAGATGGTCGTAGAAATCCGGTGATTTTCCACAGATGACCAGGGGATACTCGGAGGTGACCCATGAGCGTTGAGGTTAGCAAGCGGCTGTCTTATAAAATAACCAAATTGAGGGCCTCACCACGCCCCCATCACCCCTTCTTCATTGCTTTATTGCCTTTGCTACATATTTTACGTCTGTATGATCTGATATATGAGCTTAGAATGAATGAATGAACTGGGGTTTAACGTCCTACTGTTATGCACTTAACCTGAGCTAATTGAAGACGGGCATGCGCCATACAGTGTGCTATGGGGGAAATTTGTCCGGGCAGGGCGCTACGGCCTACTCTTATATCGAATTCCAACTGACAAGGGGTCTTTTACGTGCACTCCAATGTGTACACAGGACCTCGGTTTTTCGTCCCATCCGAACGACTGGGTAGCTGTCCTTGTCAGGCCCTTCTTCTGCATCACTGACAAGCTTAGAAGCTAGCAAGAGTCTACCTAAAAAAATAACCATGGCCAATGTTGTGCCTCGTTTAAATTAGGCCATCCCCTTTCTTCTGGTGACATTTGATCTCACCCAGGCTTTATCATAACGGTTGGAATATTCCGAATGCTATTTAAAATTACAGCTGCACCACCGCCCCCACCCCCAATCTCTGAAGAAATATCAGAACCACGGGAGCACTAGATCATGTATTAGAAAAACGTTTGGGAATTATTATCTACTCCTGACTATCTGTAATTGATAAATTACTAGATACACGTTTAATAAATTTATATTTGTTCCACATACTGTTCACACATTATTCAATAGTCCTGAATATGAATGGTGGTCTCTTTAGGCCATTTGTTGCCATAGACAGCAATACAAACGCCGCGATAATCATCTATTCATAAATATTTAATAACTTTCACTTATATCATATAGCTTAATATCGTAATATTTCACTTCAGCAGACGTGATTTTCTTCCTATGACCTGCACGACCTCTAATTATAGACTCAACCCCATTAGACGTTATCGGTGCCAAACTAAAATGGCGATAGCGGCGAACAGAAATTAGACCTCATGAGTCATAAATGTTGGCACTACTTTCACGTATGAATGGCGAAATCTCGCGCGCTAAATTAAAAATATCCTCCAGAAATCAATATTCGAGTTCCAAATGAACAAGTGTTTTATGAGACATTCCGATTTCAGAACTGACTTGGCTATTTGAAAATTATCCTGAATGATGGATTAGCAAACAGTGGCGACGGCATATTTGAAGGCAGCAGCAACCATTAAAAAACATAGGTTGCCAGGCAACGAAACATACGCCCACAGCAGCTAAATCGTCCGGGCAGTCAACAAGAGTTGTCGCATATTTTACTTTTTTCGGTAATGAAACATTTATAATACACTAAAATCTGATTAAAAGTAACTACTCATTATGTAATTATCAGAAAATCATTGGAATTTGTTTGGCTTTGATAAAGTTCTCCTCCATGCTGTTCAAGTTATCTAAATTCATTGAAACTCAATATACTTGTTCGTCTCATGACCTTCAACAATTTATATAAATTTAAAGTCAATCGGTTATTAACTTTAGCCTCTAGAGCGTCCACAAAATTTTGAAAGTGATCAAGGGCCATAACTCAGTCAGTAATTATCTGAAATTGCTGAAAATCAATAGGCTTCTTCGTCTCATGACCTTAAACACTGTGTATAAATTTAAAGTCAATCGGTTATTAACTTTAGCCTCTAGAGCGTCCACAAGATTTTAATAAGCGATAAAGGGCCATAACTCTGACAGTAATTATCAGAAATTGCAGAAAATCAATAGCCTTCTTCATTTAATGACCTTAAACACTGTGTATAAATTTAAAGTCAATCGAATATTAACTTTAGCCTCTAGAGCGTCCACAAGATTTTTTGAAGTGATCAAGGGCCATAACTCTGACAGTTATTATCGGAAATCGCTGAAAATCAAGAGGCTCCTTCGCCTCATGACCTTAAACACTGTGTATAAATTTAAAGTCAATCGGTTATTAACTTTAGCCTCTAGAGCGTCCACAAGATTTTTTGAAGTGATCAAGGGCCATAACTCTGACAGTTATTATCGGAAATTGCTGAAAATCAATAGGCTTCTTCGTCTCATGACCTTAAACACTATGTATAAATCTAAAGTCAATCGGATATTAACTTTAGCCTCTAGAGCGTCCACAAGATTTTTTGAAGTGTTCAAGGGCCATAACTCTGACAGTTATTATCGGAAATTTCTGAAAATCAATAGGCTTCTTCGTCTCATGACCTTAAACACTATGTATAAATCTAAAGTCAATCGGATATTAACTTTAGCCTCTAGAGCGTCCACAAGATTTTTTGAAGTGTTCAAGGGCCATAACTCTGACAGTTATTATCGGAAATCGCTGAAAATCAATAGGCTTCTTCGTCTCATGGCCTTTAACACTATGTATAAATCTAAAGTCAATCGGATATTAATTTTGGCCTCTAGAGTGTCCACAAGATTTTTTTAAGTGATCAAGGGCCATAACTCTGACAGTTATTATCGGAAATCGCTGAAAATCAATAGGCTTCTTCGTCTCATGACCTTAAACACTGTGTATAAATTTAAAGTCAATCGAATTTTAACTTTGGCCTCTAGAGCGTCCACAAGCAATTGTGGACGCCGGACCGACGGACGGACCGACGGACGGACCGACGGACGGACCGACGGACGGACGGGGGCGACGGCAATATACGACCACATTTCAATGTGGGCGTATAAAAATAAAAGATATGTTGCCAGGCAACGAAACATACGCTCACAGCAGCTAAATCGTCCGGGCAGTCAACAAGAGTTGTCGCATAATTTACATTTTTCGGTAATGAAACATTTATAATACACTAAAATCTGATTAAAAGTAACAACTTATTATGTAATTATTTGTTTGGCATTGATAAAGTTCTCCTTCATGCTATTCAGGTTATCAAAATTCATTGAAACTCAATATACTTGTTCGTCAATCGGATATTAACTTTAGCCTTTAGTGTTCAAGGGCCATAACTCTGACAGTAATTATCGAAAATCGCTGAAAATAGGATTCTTTGTCTCATGACCTTAAACACTGTGTATAAATTTAAAGTCAATCGGATATTCACTTTGGCCTCTAGAGCATGCACAAGAATTTTTGAAGTGATCAGGGGCCTAAACTCTGACAGTAGTTATCGGAAATTGCTGATAATCAATAGGCTTCTTCGTTTCATGACCTCAAACACTGTGTATAAATTTAAAGTCAATCGGTTTTTAACTTTAGCTTCTAGAGCGTCCACAAGATTTTTTTAAGTGATCAAGGGCCATAACTCTGACAGTAATTATCGGAAATCGCTGAAAATCAATAGGCTTCTTCGTCTGTGTATCAATTAAAAGTCAATTGGGTATTAACTTTAGCCTCTAGAGCGTCCACAGGCAATTGTGGACGCCGGACCGACGGACGGACGGACGGGGGCGACGGCAATATACGACCACATTTCAATGTGGGCGTATAAAAAAAATAATGATACCTATACATAAGTTTTACATATCTAATACATCTGATACAAAAATACAAAAGATATTTGCCGACGAATATCTCTATTCGTGTTATAACGAAACCAAACAAATTCAGATTGAACGGACTGTCTCTATAACGAAAGGGAAACCGATTCAGAACGAACAGAATACCTCTATATTCACACGAACAACGAATTCAGTTTAAACATAATTGAGTTGATAAATCAGTTTCTAATGCTTGTTTGTGTCACGACGACCTAGTATTACAACATGTGGAACGAGAATTAATTACATCCGGGTTATTGATATGGTATTATTGATTGCCGCTTTTCGTGACCCGGGTTGACCTACGTAAGTTGTTAATTGACATCTGTTCATTCTACAGGCTTTGTTTACCTAACCCTGTGGACGAGCATTATAATCAATGACATACCTCGTGATTAGAGGGATAGAGAGAGGAATAAATTTGGTTTAACGTCCACACGTCACAAACTAGGTCATTCCGGGACTAAACATGGTTCAATTGTATTTCAATAATTCGCTTACGCGTAGGGGTCTTTAGCAGTGGAAGGAAGCTGGAGAACCTGGAGAAATCCACGAGATTGGACAGGTGACCATACTCCGTGTCACGTACAACAGAGGAATCGAAGCCAATGCAGTTGCCTCAATGACAGACCTTATGATACAGTGCGCACATGCTAACCATTCACGGCCAGCCACCCCGGGCCCCTACCCCCTACCTCGTGATTAGGACCGTAGATTGCGTCCCGTACGACAATATTGTTAATTTTTTTTAATTTTCATTGATCTTAACAGTTTTGAATGACTTTATATACAAACCTATACGGTATCAAAAGTGAAATAATATTGTATGGACCTCAGCACAATATATCCATATATTCTTCGAAGTTTTCATTGCCTTAACTTAAACATGTACTAACATAAAGTAAATGATGTACCGAGTATAGTGGTGCGAATGTTTCAAGAAAAAGACCCTCAAAATCTGAAAATCCAGTTTTAACTCAAAACAATCCTTCGATAGTCAATAAGCCTGACCAAAACGAACAAATAGTGTAGATGAAGAATAATAAGTTGTTGACAATAATTGTTACTGTCGGGCTATTCAGGTATAAAGACTGTAGGAAATGAAATGAAATGGGATTTAATGTCCTACTGTTCTGCTCCTAAACTCGGCTAATGAAGACGGACATACGTCATACAGTGTATGAGGGAAATTTTGTACGGGCAACGGCGCTACGGCCTACTCTTAAAATGTACATGTATATCGAATTTCAACTACCAAGGGATCTTTACGCGCACACCCATGTGTATACGGGACCTCGGTTTACCGTCCCATCCCAACGACTAGACAGCTGTCCTTGTCAGGCTATCCGTCCTGCATCACTGAAAAAGGGAAACCACGCCGGAAAATCAGGATGAACTATACTCTGCCAATGCATGGATCGAACACCCGATCTCCAGGCTAGCGAGCCAGCGTTCTACAAACTTAACCACCGTGATCCCCAACGAATGTAGGCTACTGGAATAACATGTTATCGGAAATGGGATTTAATGATCACTCGACAAAATCTAGGTCATTTCGGGACTAACATATGGTTCAATTCCCTTGCACATAGAGGTCTTTAGTCTTTAGTAACTGGGGGAAGCCTTAGGACACGGAGACCGTTTGCCAAATGTTGACGGTTTAATTCCTGATCTGTTAATCGTATGTTGGTAACTCCTTTTCCCTCTAGTCCACCATGTTAAAAGTTAAAATTTTCTTAACAGCCATGCCAATTATCCGACAAAATTTTTTTTGGAAGGGTTGGGATGGGGGTATAGAGGGTAGATGTTACGCCACCATTTAGTCTAATCATGTCTACTGCTAACGGTCCCGAGATTCGTTCAGATAGACACAAGATACAATAACATTAATAAGAAACTGATGAAATTCAGTAGGAAACTTCCTCTCTCTAATGTTATCAGCCACAACTCAATTGTTTTAAAAAACCCTATAATAACTTTAAGGAACACATAGCTATAAGTTCATCTAATTTTGTTTGGCCATTGTATGTGCTCTTTAAGCTACTGAGCGTTCAAGGGGAATTGTGGACTGACGTACGAATTCGCGGACAGCCAGGGGGTCGACAACCTATTACTGTATTTCTCAATGACTGTTTTTTAAAAATATAATTGCCTCACCTGCATAATTTTTCTGTAAGGCCAAATCATTCTGAAACGCCCACCTGCAATTGCTTTCACTGCAGACAGCCCACAATCCTTGATTAACCCTTCCGGCTATCAAATGCATCTCATCCAACCAATATGGCGTCGCAAACGATATGATAATCGCTAAATTAGTCAAGACCAAAAATACAATCCCTAAAATAGCGCAACAACTGGCCATCATGGCGACTTATAGATGATCAAGCAGAGAGAAATAATAATCCAACAATTCTAAAATCAGCTCCGTATCAAAATATAAATCAACAGCTACAGAAAAATTCCAATTTCCTTGATATTACACGTTCGGTATTTTAATTTCCTGTGTTGTTCGTGAACTGCACACTCGTTATTTTAGCCCACACGTAATAAGTCGCTTCTGAATGCGAATTTTTACTAATGGATGTTCCCAGTTTATTTTCACAATGCTCATTCAAAATATTTCCTTAAAATTGCACAATACTGCACGTAATTACTCCTTTACAGCGATTGGACACTCAACAAGAATAATCCACTGAAACTGTTTGCTGGTGGCAGACTACACCTGAAAAAGAAATGTCGGTAAATTAAAATTCAAAATGCAGTTAAAATTTTACAAAAGAAGTAGGATGGAACTATATATTGAATGAACCATACACCAAGCATGGTGTCATCGTAACCATTTTAGAATATTGTGACTTCATAGAAAATATTGAAGTCTGCCAATCGATGCGCATTTGTCCAAAAGCAAGAAAAAAGCATCGAGTTGATCGTACTTGAATTGGCGGAGCCATAGTTGTTTGGGTTTTTTTATGAACATGTGGTAATTTTATTTCTATGCTAGACGATAACATTTTCGCTTATTCGCCATCGAAATGAAACGGCAAAGGACAATGGATTTTTCCGTATACTAACAATTTGTACAGTTTTTCGTTTCAGAATGTCTAGATACACGTTTGTTGTTATACATCACAAAAAACTTAACGTAGACCGTAGTCCTTAAATTCCACTGATTCACAATAAAATATTTGCCCTCACTTAAAATACAGCCTACAGTAACACAGAATGTTTAAAATAATATAATTACATACAAAAATACTCAACCGCCCCATTCGCAAAATACCAATTATTAGCCGAAGAATATAACACACTTAAATCATTAATACATCAGAAACGTTTCCGAATAGGCTACTTACAAACTTCAACAAAAATTCCTTAATGTATAATACACTTCAGTACACAGCAACCTCTAGTATGTTACTGATAATTAAATGCAGCCAATTTAGCTAATTAATTAATTGGTTAGTGATTAATTACAGCTGTAAACCATTGACAAGTATATGTGTGTAAATATATATATATATATATAGATATATCACGTGATCAACAATTACCCCACATATATGCCCGTGATCATTCATATGATTCAGAAATTGTTATATTATGTAAAATCAATTACACACATAAAATGTTACAGGTGAAAGGAGTTTACAAAATACACCCACTCTTATGATTTTCAGTACATATTTGTAATAGACTCATTCATATCTTTATTTCCTGTTTTTTTTACACTTATCAGATTAAAGGGCGTTAGATAAAGATTAGATAAAATCCCTTTTAATTAGGAAAAACCTACGGTGGGTTGGCCACATCATGCGAATGCCGGCAAACAGATTGCCTAGGCAAATCCTATACTCCCAACTACCTCAAGGCCGGCGAAAAAGAGGGCGCCCAAGACTCCGTTTCAGAGATACGGTTAAAAGAAATCTCAGCCAACGTGGTATCGAGACAAAGGAATGGGTGGAGCTGGCCCATAACAGAGCCAAATGGAGAACAGCAGTCAAGTGACTATGAGAGCAGACATGGTCGCTACGACCGTCAGCTGATGAGATAAAGATTAGATAAAGAGTTGACAGTTATCGCTTAAATTAAATGGAATATCCCGAAAATTTCAGTCGAATTGCTCCACTCTGAACCGAGATATTATGAGCTTTTGAATTTTACGCCAGCCTCGATTATCATTACTAAACACGGATCGTCTCGATTATCTATATTTACGTATTATTATTTTTAAAAAAATGTATTCTATCCCGCTAAATATCACAGACTAGCGATGGTATCGAGATATGATCTTGATAAGTTAATTAATGTATAATTAATAATTCTGGTAACATTTCAGGAATAAAGAAAGACCTGCAATATGAAGGTTTGGCTCTTGCATAATGTATGTTTAACTTAAATAAAATAACGGAAAATGAACAATAATATTTACATAACATAAGTATCGTTTATTGCCCTGCATATATTTTGATTGTATGTCTATTATAATTTGCTGCTGTACATGTTTCTATAGTCCAGTATGTGTTACAGTTTATTACTCTATCCAGTTACTAATGGCTGTATTTGTATATAGGATTATTATGGCGTTTATCCAAATACGCGGTGATATTTTGAACTAGCATGTAGTTTCCCACACAGACTTTGTTAAATTAATATAACCGCCCAAATTTATTATACGTAGGTAACTATATATAGCTTATGTGTCTTAGATAAAAAAAACCCCAAATAATAATGATAGTGCTATCTGTTTGTGCAATACTTAGTGCTATCATTTTTGTCGGTCCATATTCTACATGTAGTAATATTAATATTGCTATCCCTTTTGACAGTCCATATTCTGCATGTTACCATATCGCTATTCCTTTTGTCAGCCAATATTCTACATGTACTAATAGTACAATCCCTTTTGTCGGTCCATGTAATAATAATGCTACCCCTTTTGTCAGTTCATATTCTACAAAGTAATAAAAGTGCTATCCCTTTTGTCATTCAATATTCTTTCTATGTGTGTAACAATAGTGCTACCCTTTTGTCATTCCATATCCATCTATGTAATAATAGTGCTACCCTTTTTTTCGGTTAATATCCTTCTCAGTAATAATAATGCTATCCCTTTTGTCATTCAATATCTTTCTATTTGTGTAAATATAGTGCTACCCTTTTGTCATTCCATATCCATTGCTACCCCTTTTGTCGGTTAATATCCTTCTACATGTGATAATAATGCTATCGCTTTTATCAATCCATATCTTTCTATGTGTGTAATAATAGTGCTACCCTTTTGTCATTCCATATAATAGTGCTACTCCTTTTGTCGGTTAATATCCTTCTCAGTAATAATAATGCTATCCCTTTTGTTGTCATTCCATATCTTTATGTGTGTAATAATAGTGCTACTCCTTTTGTCGGTTAATATCCTTCTCAGTAATAATAATGCTATCCCTTTTGTCATTCCATATCTTTATGTGAGTAATAATAGTGCTACCCTTTTGTCATTCCATATCCGTCTATGTAATAATATAGTGCTACCCCTTTTGTCATTCCATATCCGTCTATGTAATAATATAGTGCTACCCCTTTTGTCGGTTAATATCCTTCTACATGTTATAATAGTGTTATTTTCAGTCCATGTATGCCGATGTATAGTCTTGACATTAAAATTGTGTGACTGAACTTGGAGAGATAATGTGAATGACCTGTTCCTATTGTGCCTTTAATCAATTACATTCCTAAAAGAGATCTCTTATCTTTTAAGAAATCGTCTGGAATCGCTCCATTCTAATCCAGTGTATCAAAAATGCCGTTAACTACCCGTGCTCATCAGTCTACTGTATCACAATGACTGCTCATCTGTTCGTTATACAAACAAGTTATATATATGCAAAAGATGATATTTAACGTGGTATGCTGAATCGCAATTACTCAAAATATTCCATTATAAATCATGCAATAACAATATTCAGTAGAATACTGAATCACAAATTAGTTTTCTCAGCACCTATTCAATATATCACCATACTCATTAAATCAACCAATTGGAAACTGCATAACATCTGAATTCATTACAAAACTAGAATTATCTGGAAATAGAGTTTATTGTTGCAGCCCTCAATGATTTCCGAACAAATTTAACAAATACCACCAGCTATTTTTCGGCGCTGACTAAAATGGGTAATTTCCAGAAAATGCTCATAAAATGTGCACGTTGTTTTCGGTTATGTTTTTTTTAATCTATTGGGTTATGCAGTGACAAGATATCGTCGATGAGTGACATTTTCACTATTTTTCAATTTGACGCCATTTTGATGTCAACAAGTCATTTGAATTCTGCAACAATATGTACTGCATGTAGGTAAAGAAAGAAAGTTTATAGGGGAATTCAGAATATGTATCTTAGACCATAGAATATAAGCTCTTCATTGAACAAAGTCATACGTTATTTACATCTGTGTGACTCAACTTCCATTAAATAAAGAGATAGTAGAAGGGCGGATCTAGACAGTCAAAGTTAGTACCGTTTCATAATAAGTCTTCCGACCAGTTCATATCTTTTTGTTAGACGAATGTCCAGTCACGTGAAAATTTCACCAATAGAGCCCCCCCCCCTCTCCAAGCCTTTTTTTTATCAAGAGCCTTGACCCTGTAAGTAGGTATAACAAAATTTGTTAAATTTTAAAATCAATAGTTCATTTCTCTCATAAATATTAGCCATTGATATACATCAATCTAAAATCAATCGGGGGATAACTCCGTCCACAAGGGCGTAATGGTGAATGAATCGAGACATATACGACCCCCCCCCCAAAAAAAAAAAAAACAACAAACAAATCCAGTTTATTAATGTCTGCGTTTCTTGGAACATCATCAAAACATCACATTTAAATCTTATAATGTTAATTGGGAGCATTAAAACAATGACACGGTTGTCTAAATGAATTTGTTTTATGCGAATTCACAAAGGAAAAAAAAGTTTGGTTTAATTCAAACGCAAGTATTCCGCAGAGAAATGTCTATTCTATTGTTTGATTAAATCAGTTATACTCTGTGTGAATCTATCAGCCATAACCAAATTAACCAAGATTTCATTTCATAATAATATATTGTATAATTTGGCAAGAGAATTGTTTTTGGTGCCCGCTAACGAAAAATTTAGATCTATGGCCCAACCTTTGTTTTTACGGCGAATTTCTCTGAAACCTTTGAGACGACATCATGCGGTAAGTCGGCTAATGTATATTGTTTGGATTGAAATTACCACCAATTTAAGAACACTTAAAGGGGAAAAAACAATTTTGACTTCTTCTTGATTGAACAAAACTAAAATAATACTACTACTTTGAATTTATTTAACTATCAGCTGCCTCGAGCAGGTTCATAATATTAGATTTATATACAAACTTTGAGACAAACCAGCGAAGCCAAACGAGAGATATTACCTCATAAATTCAGAAGTAAAAATTTGTCAGTGATTTAATGACCGTTTGTGAGCAATGTTTTATTCAAAGTAGGTCCAGTGCTTACATTTTTATAATAAAGTGAGTTTAAAGAGTTATTTTGAATATAATGTTCAATACAACAAGTTGTATGCATCATTAAAGACAAATTTGGGATGTCATTGCTGAAATACACACGTTCTAACATTACTATTAATGACTCGTATTCTCTTTAGTGGCGTGGCATCCAAGAACGCCGGCAATAAAAAGAGAGAGAGAAAAATGGGGTTTGACGTCCACTCGACATATACTTTGTCGGGACAAACATATGGTTTAATTTTATTTCAAAAATTCGCTTGCGCGTAGGGGTCTTTAGCAGTGGGAGGAAACCGGATGACCCGGAGAAAATACACGAGGCTGGACAGGCGACCCTACTCCTGGTCACGTACCCCGGGGATTCGAAACGAAACCACGCCAATTGACTCAATGCTAGGCTTTATGATACAGCCGATTAGAAATACCACACGCTGCTTAGATCAGACTAGACCCACATTATGTGTCGAGTCGTACCCAATCATCACTTATATTACACAGATTGGGGCATCTAAGTGTAAATATGTTTAAAGTTTTAACACTCTCAGGCGTGAGATGTTTAACACACTGGCGTAATCAGATCTAAAGATGGCGGTCATGTGGTTTTCACTTTACACTTCTACGCGTGTTGCGTAATACCAAAATCAAATTTAGTCTGCAACCGAATATGTGTCATACTATACATTAAGGGTGGTTCTCTATAATTTGTGTGTGAAATCCAAGACTCTTTTTATATCTCCCCTTAACCGTTTCTACCTGTTGGGTCTGCACTGAATATCGCTGGCTACACAACATTGAATTGTCACCCAGAAAAATCGCTTAATAGAAAATATATATTTTGGCAACATGGGCTGTCATGTAAAGCTCAATGTTTAGTATTTAGAGCTTTCGTACTTAATGCTAATTGGATTGTATTGGAGATCTTGTGAGTGATTTTTTTTTTACATCTGTTAAAGATATGACCTCCTTTAGTGAGATGTCATAATATTACGTGATTTAGTAGTATTCATGGCGTAATGTAATGGATCGACGCATCCATTGAGTTTACCGAGGGAGACAGTATGGATCAGTGGAATCACCGCAATTCTGCAAACCGAACTTGAAAGAGGATACGCGGTTAGCCATCGACGAACCGGGAAATTTAGAATAATAACGGTCAATTTCCCTAATCTATTTTCTAGAGACATTTCTGGCCTCCGTGTAAAATCAATACACTACTTTAAGATTAGCAGACGGCTAGTGAATCGAACCGTTGCACGACATACAGAATGGTCGACCTCGTGCTGATACGAGACCCGTTAATCTCTCAAACAAAACACAGTGCATTTGAACAGTTTAACGATAAATAAGCCCTTAAATAATGAGCGTAACACCATGGCGAATTGGAACTCAAACCAGAAATTCAGAAAGTAAAAATCTAGAAGGTCCAAAGTGAGAAGGCTGCCACGGGCCATCCATCTGATAAAAATACAAAAGATATTAAATCCTATGACATCGACATTTATTTTATTTTAGTCCAAGTCAAAGCGGTTTCGTCATTTCATTGATATGTATAATAAGCTTAAATATTAAATGAAACAAAGTATAGCTAAAGAAGACGAGCACGCGCACTGCAGTGCATGACAATGTATACACGTGACATCGGTTTTCGTCCCACCGGAGCGGCTAGACGCCGTTTCTTACACCCCCCCCCCCCAAATCCTGCGTTTAAGTGTGAAAAGACGAACTAAGGAATTCCGATGATTACTTTAGAATCAGTACCATAACTATAATAACACCTAATTTCTAGCATTGGGTGGAATAAAATGATAGTAATGGCGGCGAATAACATAAATCTAGAATATGACACATTCATACAATACCCAGTAATATGCTAAGCCCATTATTGTTATACCGTTAATTAACTCGACTCTCCAATCGATGTTTTAAAGGCATTCAACTATAATTATGTGATAACAAAGTTATTGTAGGGCATCTCAGTATGGTAGGCAATACAGCTCTTTGTTATTAGTTTTTAGCCCTTGATTTAAGTGCTTAGATGCAGCTTCTTCATTTGAGTCCTTAAATCCAGATTTAAACACCAAAATCGACATCGACATATCGACAACTGACTTGACTGTTATCACAAAGTCGTGTGCGCATAATATTAGTATCACATCTACCGTTAGAACAGGACAATGAAGACATGTTAAACGGCGTTTGTTTGGGAAATATCATTATCAGAATATTAATTATTGTTGGAGAATTGTTTAAGCCTATATATATACAAGAGAATTAATAACATATACTTGGAATATATTGCGCTAATGACAATGACATAAGTCATTTAAACCACTGGGCCCCTGGCCTCGTCAGTTATATCCAGTAGCGCTTGCCTTCAGAAATCTAGCCAAAAACATTTCCCAATTAACCCTCAGTAATGGGGAGTGTCACGCACGAAGCGAGGTATGCTTACTTTTTTTTAAAACACATATATTACCATTTTAATTTGAGAAGGTCCCGCCGCTAACTTTTGCAGTTGACCTGTATTTCAGAAACCTAATGTTACATTAGGGTGGGTAGAAGATAACACCAGGGACGAAGGCCACCATCGAGTAAACAGTCCAGAAGGTGCATATGATAACTGTTGCAATAGATCGCTATCTATTCTATTGTTTGTTTGCCTTTACGATCAATAAGGTAATATTGTAATCAGCTGATTCTAGTATCTTATGTTTACTAGATCTCATTAACCTGTCATTTACACAATAATCAAAGTCCATGGTCCAGACGTCACCAATCGCAGAATCGAGGCACAACACAATCCGACTGACAACTTTTTAAAGATTTTCTCCATTCATCAAGATTTGCTTATACATGTATCTCATTGACGAGTAATTTAAACCAAGAAAATGGAATAGAGTTTAACGTCTCGACAACAGACATTTTCAGAGGTCAAATATTTGATGATCACGAGTGGAATGCTAAGGAGGAGGGTAAATTCGGCGTTTCCGAATACTCTTTACTCTTTATTAAACTTTAATCCTAAATATCAAGGGTTCTTTTACGTGGCTCGATCGGTTGAATAATAAAACGATATTGTACCAAATTGTGATATATTATTATGTAGCAGATACTGTTAGTCATTTTTCGAAAATTTAAAGGAGCTAAATTGTTAATATGGGGGACCTAGAAATTGACCCAAACGGGTCATAACGGAAATAATAGAATATGAATGTATATAGACTGATTTACATTCTATCGTTTCCGGTTTCGTCTGGCTATTCCAGTCTACATCGACAGTATTTATTGCGCATGCTCTCCACATAAGAATATGTCGTTACCGTTTGACTTGACTTGTGGAATATTCCAGCCTCGTTTTTCGAGTCCCTTGTTTCAAATGACAATGAAACGCATTGTGGTACAAGATTCGTGTACCAATGTCTAAAATATTGGATATCAGAAGCCCATCTTTTTCCGATAAGATCACAACATCAATGTTGAATTAAATTTACAAATTATTCGTGTTTTCAATGTCGATCACTTTGGATGATATTGAGTTAGAGACTTAGCTACTTTAACCTAAATTTCGTCATACTAACAAAACAATAATGTTCTGGGAGAGAAAGATGTTAAAATTGAGTAAATATTCGACAAGACTTGATACTCGATCTGTTATTTCCATTAACAACAGACTCGAGACTGTATATTACGTTATTTTAATTCAAAAATAGAATAGCTTCTCTGTTTAATCAACGTAGCCAGCATTTAACATACCGTGAAATGAAATGCAATGGGTATTAACGTCCTAATTTTTTCTGCACTGATTGGGTTTTGAGGGTAATTCCAACTATCTATGGTTCTTTTACGTGCACGTCAGGTATGGTTCTTTTATGTGTACACTGTTAAAAATTTCGTAAAAAAACAGATGCTGTTTTATGAATTAACAGCAGATTCGTTAGTAAAACTACAAAAATTACGATGCATATTGATATACCAACAAATTGTGTGTAAAATAACCGTACGAATTTGTAATTGTACATACCGGTATGTAAATTTACATAGTTTGGGTGTAATATTACAGGAATCGAATCGGTGCGGCCAAATGTCTGAGTCAGGACTGTCGATAGCTTGTGCCAGGGTTCACAACAAGTTTCGGACAGCGGAGAGAGAGAGAGAGAGAGAGAGAGAGAGAGAGAGATGAGGCTTAACGTCCACTCAACACAACGGACAGCGGAGCTTATTAGGGCCTAGTAGATTAATGGATAGATTTGAAATGGCGCATGTGTGCAACTTAAATTTGTGCAAACAATATCATCACATTTAATAAACCTGTTGCGAGCTGTCCCTCAAATCGGCAAATTATCTGAGAATGAGATTTAACAAAAGGGGGTAATGTGTGGCATTTTTAAGTAGGCCTATGCCAACATGATGCAAACAAAAAAGCATAGTCTATATAGTTAAAATTTCGTGGATGTCACCTATTAACTTGCAACACTTCACAATTAACATGTAATCCGATAAAGAAAAGCAAACCAGTTAAATATCCTCTGTCTACGATACAAAACGTTTGATCGAAGTTGTGATGGGGGGGGGGGGTCGCTTCCAAATGTTTTTTTATTATTATTTCCATCGAAATACCACAAAAAGTTAAAATTAATTAAAGAATGGGTCGCACAAGGATTTCATTGGGTGAATAAGCCCATGACCTCATATCGGGGATCCGCTTTACCCACTGGTCCCACTTCACCCTACATAGTTAGGCCTACATGAATCCTAGTACTAAAGACTTTGAGTTCTAGACTACGATAGAATTTATTGTCTATTTATATTAAGAATCCATTTTCCGCTGTAAATGTAGTATGCATTACCATCTGGTCCATGGAAATATAGGCCGAAAATCTAATACTAAGTAATAGGCTACTATAGGCCCTAATAGGCGCCTATTTTGCTTTTAATATTTTTAAGTAACATAATGCAATAGGCCTACATCTCTAGATGGAGGGTTAAATTCCCATCAAAATAAATCAACATCATTATTTTGTGCGCCTTATTTATTACCTTGGGACTTGAGGCGGTATTTGTTCGAAAATGCATTTGCATGTTGCCCTGGTAAAGAAGGATTTATGTGAGACGGCAGCAAAAAATTCGCGCTGTATACGCAACAGGGTCACGACCTTTTTGACCCGCAGCAAACACTTCCGTTAAAGTTCCCGCTCAAACCTAGACAGACGACATTGATGTTCAAGTGTGATGGTGTGGTGGATCGTTGCCCCAGATCATCGTAGCTTATAAACCGTAAATGTAAGTTCAACATACATGTCAACCTTTCTGATTTCTTTTAATCAAACGAAGTGGTTTAATCGAATTTTATAACATGTGAATAGGCCTCAGTTTCCGTAAATATTAAAAATGAAAAAGGGGAACAACTCTTATCTTGACCACAACAGCGTGGCCTTATCTAGATTATAGTTACTTCGGCTTCAAGATTTTATGATGAAAATGTCCCTTTTAAATGATATTCCAGTAGCTTTCATGTTATTTTTTGATGACTTGGACCATTCTCAGATGAGCTCCTTTTGTGCAGACTTTGAGTTAGATGTTTTGGATTATTTTTTGAATGGTTTTAGTTTCCTCGTATTTTTTTCACAGGAGGACTGTATGTTGTCACGTTACTTCTCGTCCCTCAACGGTTTTAATTGTATTGTGTATACTGCAACTGGTAACTGAGGTAGGTCATGCTCATTTTTTGTAACTTGTTTCATTCCTTTCTAATTAAGTCATTACGGTAGGCCTAATTAAATAGGCCTAATGCTAATTGTTTTCGAAATTAGACTTTTTTGAAAATTTAGGCATAGGCCCTATGTCAGTATAGTATGATGTATGTCTGCTATATTTGTCAGAAAGAATTGGCATCTTTACAGCTATATGTGAATCATTTTAGATCACATAAAAATGTTCACAATTGTAAATTCCCATGTGCAATTGCAAGTTGCTGTAGAGAATTTTCGTGTTATTCAAGTCTAAATAGTCATATTACTATCGAGCACTCACAGATACGAAGTAGGATTCGTGAAAAACTGCTTTCAGATAATGATATAGCCCAAGACGTGGACCTACATTGTCATGTGCCTTTTTGTAACTATATTAGTTCGGATTTAAGATCCTTAACCTCTCATCTTAACTCTCATATTCGTTCTGAGGAGCAAATTCATTGCCCATTTAGGGGATGTGGTTCCTCCTATTCTGTAGTGTCTTCATTTAGTTCGCATATGTCACGCTTTCATAATAAGAATGTAACAAATAGTATGAATACAGCATATGCAGGTCATGGCCATTCAGATAATGATATGGAAACTGTTGAAGCAAATGAAGGTATAGATAATATAAATTATGGTGCATTTGACAAGCAGGATCAGTCTAACAGTATTGAAAGAAATAGACACATTGAATCAGAGTACATACATAATATTGCTTTATTTTATCTGAAAATGCAGGTGAAGTATCATTTGACCAATACTGTCATTTCAGTCATCATAGACAATTTAAATTATTTCCAAATGATGCAAAATAGTTATTTCAAAGAGAACTTAAGGTGTCGCTTAGAATTAGAAGGTCTTGACAATGATACAATAAATTCCATTAGTGATGACACATTCATCAAAGATTTGCACGCCTTAGTCCATGACAAACAAGATGGAATTTTACGTTCAACTTACCTGCGAAATAAGTTTTATGAAAATAAGTTTCGATATGTTGAACCACAAACCTTAATATTAGGAAGAGATAAACACAATGTTGAAAAATCTTGCCAATATATTCCAATAAAAGAAACATTAAAGTCTTTATTTTTAGACAAAGATGCAAGGTTTCAGTTTGAAAACCCAGAGTTTTTTAGTGGCCAAGATTGTCCCAATACAGTTTATAACGATATCAGAGATGGATCTGTATTTCAAAGAATATCTCTTTTAAATAATAAAAGAAACCTTGGAATAATCCTTTATCAGGATGCTTTTGAAATTGTGAATCCTTTGGGTTCAGCCAAATCAAAACATAAAATTCTGGCAGTATATATGACCTTAACAAATCTGCATTCTTATAATAGGTCCAAAATTGATACATTACAATTAGTAATGCTGTGTAAAGAAGCTGATGTTAAGTATTTTACACAGGAAAAAGTATTTCAAGTTATAGTTGATGATATAATAGATATAGAAACAAATGGGGTAGATCTTGGTTATGACAATGTCATTAAAGGTACTTTAGTTGCATTATTAGGCGACAATTTGGGTAGCCATTCAATTGGTGGATTTTCAGAAAATTTTAGTACTGTACAGTACTTTTGCAGATTTTGCCATTGTACATTAGATAGTATGAGGGAAGGCAATCATGAGAGTAGACTGAGAGCAGAAAGTGATTATTTAGAGAGTATTAAATTCCTTGAAGAAAATTTAGATCATGGGTTGCATAAAGGAATACGTTTCAATTCCATTTTCAATCAAATAAGCTACTTTCACGTTTGCAATCCCGGTCTACCTCCATGCTTAGGCCATGACCTTTTTGAAGGAATCGTTAGATATGATTTAGGTTTGATGATTAAAGATCTTGTAAAAAAACATTGGTTTAGTTACAAATATTTAAATTGGATAATGGATAAATTTAGATACAAATCATATGATGCACAAGATAAACCATCACATTTAAAAGAAAATTCCAATAAGATCAGTGGACATGCAGCTCAGAATTGGTGCCTATTAAGAACTCTTCCTCTTTTGTTGCTAAACAAAACTTCTGATATCTCAAAAGATCATGACACATGGCATATTCTTCTCCTGTTGCGTGAGATAGTGGAAATAATATGTGCACCATCCATTCAACAGGGACAAATTGGATATTTGTCAGTGTTAATTGAGGAATATTTGTACCTGCGTAAAAAGTGCTTTCAAAATGATCGTATTAAACCAAAACACCACTACTTGACTCACTATCCATATTTGATAACATGCTTTGGACCTCTTATTAAAGTTTGGACAATGAGGTTTGAATCCAAGCATAGTTTTTTTAAAACCTCTATAAGACACACCCAAAATTTTATCAATGTTGTGAAATCTTTTGCAGAAAAGCACCAATTACTACAGGCTTATTGCTCGGAAGGAAGTTTATTTCAATCAGAAATAAGTAATTTTGATCAAGCCATCCCATTTCACATTGATTTATATAATGAGGATATTGCCAGTTCAATATTGACTTGTGCCTCATTGAATCTTGAGACCAAAACCTCTTTTATAAGTGACACAATAACATACAAGGGAAGGGAATATAAGAAAGGGTTATACTTAACTTTGAGGAGAAGTAGTTGCAATACTTTAACATTTGGCAAAATATTATCCGTTTTAGTATCAGAGAGGATACCTTATTTTGTTATGAAAACATTTGAGGGTATTTGGGTAAGTGACTATGGTTTGTATCAACTACAATTAAATCCCACCTCTACTGAGTGTTGTCCATTTAATGATTTGATTGATCAGTATCCCCTTGTTGCTTATGAAATAAACTCATCTACTTATATTGCTCTAAAACATGCAATTCCACCTGGATGTTATTGATATAGATGTTGATTTGATATCGTGTTTCTGGTGGTGTGCAGGCCTGGAAATAAACCTTGTAATAGTACCTGACATTTTCAACTTGTATTAATAACATCAGAAAAAAATGACAGGCACAAGAGTTTTTGTGCCTGACAAAGCCTGAATCTGTGCCTGACATTGACAGGTGCGGGTGCCTTATTTACAGGTGCAACTGTGCATTGTATGTTAGAACAATGTTTGTATAGAGTTTACTTAGATGTCATTCATCATCTAAGATTTTTTTTAAAAAACACTATAAATCTAGTGCTTTGTATTATTCATGAAATTACAAAATCAGTTAATTTTGTCATCTTTTAGTGTGAAAGATAACAAAATAAACCTACAATTGTTTTGTGAAAAATTTTATATTAAGAAATCCCATTTACACTGACCTTGTTTAAGAGGTGCTGTCACAATTTGCCCTGGTATATGAGACCAATAAGTCTGCTGTGTTGTTCAGTGGAATATTTGCATGGACTGATGAAGCATACTGTTCAGTGTTCACACTATATTATGCTCGTCCAGACTGAGAAAGCCACCAGTCATGTCATGGCGTAACTGAAATCATTTACACTATAATTTTTAATTTGGTGTGCCGCCATACCCCAGGTCCACACATGCACCTCTCAAAACAGGGTCAGTGTAAATGGCTTTATCTGCTTCATTTTTAGATGGAGAACTTTGATATACATTTATGGGGTGTTGATGTTGGGCTTAAGCCAGAAACTATAAATATACTGATAAATGAGGATCTAAACAACTGGGCTACACTGAAGTTGTTAACTGGAAGTGATATTGATCAACTAAAATTAACTCTTGGACAAAAGAAACTGTTGACAAATGCCATCAATATTGAGAAGAATGCTCTAGGTAGGTTTAATCAGGAGATAACTACCAAATTATTTAATTATGACTGGAAATGGCTAGGTGTAAAGCAGTGGACGCACTAGCCGAATGATTCACCTAGTGTGTCCGGTTTGGCGAAGCATTCAACCAAATATAGATTTCATTTGCCAATCACCACTCATATAGAGAAGTCACGTGATTGGTCCACCCATTCGAGCGAATAAAGTTTGCCTCCGATTGAATCGGCTAATGTGTCATCCCAATGCTTATTTAATTAAAGTGAACTGTGTATGGTTGCTTTAAGGTTTGGGGTTTTTTTTTGCATAAGAGAGGGCGAAATGACATGGAATCGATTATTACTTTTAGGAAGAAGGGTTGGCTGCAAGAAATATGTTAAGTTCATACCCGGTTTCCTCCCACTGCTAAAGACCCCTACGTGGAAGGGAATTATTGAAACTAAATTAAACCATATGTTAGTCCCGAAATGACCTAGTTTGTGTAGAGTTCAACCCATTTCTGTGTGTGTGTGTCTCTCTCTCACGTAACTACAAGAAGAAAAAAAAAATTTGGCTTTACCTTAATCTTGTCAGTGCAGGGCAGCGAAACAAAATTCCCTTTTAGCTTTGATTCTTACTGTTGCGAATGACTTACCGACTTTGATTAGAGGAGATACGGAAAGTAAAAGTTACAAGTCATTGTGTTAATAAGTTCAATACATTATCCTGGCCAAACATGTATGATCATATTTTAACATTGTCTTTCAGGTGGTTCTCCAAGATCTGATATTACCACTATTCCGGCCAGTGATTCTTCCTCAGGTTGTTCAACTAATAGTGATATAGAGGATGGGAATGATCTTATTCCTTGGAACAAATTACCAAAAAAGCTAGTAAGATCATGCAAAGCTGGTCAGAGACCAGATCCAGCAGATCGCCGGGAAATGGTGAGGATAATATGTGATCAAATTGTAGATAAACTTGGAAAACCGAGACGTTCCGTTCTGAAACAAGTTTCTAAAGCCATTGTGAAGGAGTATCAAGTTTTGAAAGACCCATTTTCAAATGAAATAGGTGGCTTTGAAGGCCTCCTAATCCAGTTAGAAAACCGCATAGCCAATAGTGTATCTAGGAAAAGGAAGAGCTCAGAACCAGAGCCAGAACCAACAAGTATCTCTGAAGACTTATTAAAACAGAAAATGATTCGTGATGGTGCTTTAGTTTTTGACATAGTTGCAGAATATCCTGAACTTAAAACCTTTGATGGCATTTCAAGCCATTTTGATAGAATCTCTAGAGTACCTATAAGTGAAATGACGCAATCATTGATTGCTAGAAATAAAGGTCACAAAATCTTCACATATATGCAGTCTGTGAAAAAAACAGAGAAATTGAAGAACTGGTTAAAAGTCATCAATGATGAAATTGAAAGAACAGGAACGACAACACCAGAGTCTGAGGGAATTATTTTTCTTTTGTTGTCGTATTTTAATGAAGACATAGACCAAGTTGTAAGGTTTTATGAGGTAAGTAAAGTGGAAGGTTACTGTATATATGCCTGTGGTTTTCAAACTTGATCACTTTCAGGGGCAGGGAATTTAGATCGTCTAGGAATTAGAAAAGTTACAGGGCAAAATTGTGGCCAATTGCATTCGGCGGATTTAAAAATAGGCTTTCCGGGAAGTTCGCTACGTTTCTAAGACATGGACACCAAAGGTTGGATTTGTTAGTTGATTGTAGAACAAAGTAACGAGGGGCTGCATGTGGGGGGAATAGTTTGTAAGCAAGATTGACAAGGGGAAACAGTTCAAAAAGGTTGATAACCACGGCTGTATGTCAATCGAGAGAGAGAAATGGGGTTAAATGTCTAATTCTGGTCATTTTGGGCCTAGAATTGTACAATTTTATTTCAATAAATCACTTGCTGTATAGAAGTACAGGGATCTTTAGCAGTGGATGGAAACGAGCAACGATGTTGGGAAGGCAACCTTACACCTTGACAAGTACCAACTTGTGATCGAAACCACACCACTTGACTCAATGACAGACCTTATAATCTAAAGTGCACATTAGACCACTCAACCACCGAATCCTTCACTAAATATTTTAAACTCAGACCTAGAAATGTCTATGCAAATATTCAGTGTTTATACAATACATCAAGTTTATTATCACAAATATATTTCACTTCATTGATATTAAAATTGTTTGTTTGGTAATTGCAGCTAAATGATATAGAAGATGACCGCAATATGCCAATGACACCATTCATCGCTGTTTTAGGTAAGTCTGGACAAATTTAACTCAACTGTAATATAATGGTGAATTTTATGTTAAAATTTAGCTTACATGTTCTAATTAATAGATCATTCAAAATGAATAGAAAGTTAACTTCTCACTTTTATTGGGTAACCAGGATGGAAAATCACAAATAATATCAGTTTGTAGAAAGTATCACTATCACATTTACTTACCTATAAAGAACTTATAATTCAGACTACAATAATTGAAATTGTATTTAAGAAGTCATTTTTTTACGCCAACGCGTAGTTTGGGCGTCTATAGTTTTTGCCCCTGTTTGTCTGTCTTTCGAAATATCTGCTGTCGGGAAAGATGGCTTCTGTTTGAGCGTATTTTCAGGCTTTGCAAGTAAGCATGTATGTGGATAGTAATTTGTTGTTTCACTAGGCATTTTACTATACATTTCTAAGTGAAATGAATGGGGTTTAACCCTTTCGCTGCGGGGCTCAAAATGGGTAAATTAATGAACTGTGCTAAGTTCAAAAAGGCTGTTTTAATTAGAAATGCATCTATATGTTCAGGGCCAAATATTAACAAGAAGAAATGGTTTTAGATCTTTTATGTAACAGAAAAGGTTATTCCATTTGATTAATTCTTTCTGTTCACCAAATTTAGAAGTTCATATCATTATGCTAATTTATGCAAATTAGCTAATTAATATGCAAAAACGACGAAATTTGTCATTTTTCCTGAAATAGAGGTTAAATAATAAAAAATATAAAACTTGGTATAGCATAACAATATTCTACAATGCCCTGTCTACAATTCAATGGGTGTTTTATAGTTTTCAAGTAACTAAATATCAAAATAACCCCTAAGAAGGAAAACAAACAATTCCCAGAAATCCAACGAATTTAGAACAAATGTCTTTAATTGTAACTGGAACTCTAAAATGTAACTATATTATTTTACTGAATAGAACTAACTTATTTACACAACACAGTTATTTCATTTTGTCTTCTTGTTCTATATAATCCATTTTGTACTTGAAGACTGTCTTTGCCTATTTTGAGTAGGGGGCGGGGCATCATTTTCGAAATCAGAAACATTATTTCACTGGATCTATGCTCGACATGATCCTTGTCTAAGTCAATATTAGACTCGGAATGTTTGTCCTGTAAATGAATGTCACACGAATCACCCGAATTATCTTCTGAGTCGATAAACTCCGCTTCAGAATCACTGTTAGCGAATATGTCTTGCAGCACCGACTCCGCTGTTCTATCCACGCGTTTGTACAAAAGTTCAGATCCTCAAAACTCCAAATTTTTTTAAAGGAAACATCATTTGTTTACATTATATAATTGAAGCGGAAGCATCTATCTGACACACAGTGCCGCCTATAAACAGGGGGAGGTAATACACTTCACTCTTTCGGCCAGCTTTCATTGATAGTACAAAGTCGCAAAAATGCGACGTGCCGCATGGAATGGAAAATAACGTCTGTCGCATTTTTGCGACTTGTCGCAGCGAAAGGGTTAATCTCCTACTGTTCTGTTCCGAATGACATTTCTATGACATTTTTTAGATGGCTTTGTACTTGTTTGTAACACAAGTTACTATTAATAGTACTATTTGTTGATTGTAATATTCCAAGTTCTTTTTTCCATGTGCTGAATGTTTTTTTTGTATTTATAGGAGACTCAATTTTTCAAACAGAAGATGACAACTTTAAAATAGTAATTGAAGGCAAGATAATGTACAGTATCAAATCCTTTATAAAAGCTATAGCCATATGGTTTATGACTTTTTATGTATTTGACATCAAATACCCATTAAAAGCAGACTGCTCCTTGGAATTTTTTCAACAGTAAGTTCATTCAAATAATCTATGATTTGTACCTTTCTATGTCTTATATATTTTTATTATGTGCTTTTTTTTCAAATTTTAATATAAAACTTCTTATGAGTATATGAAGGTTGCTATTTTATTTGAGTATAATAGTGACTTTTTTCTTGAGTTTTTGGTTGAAAATCCGAGGTGTCATGTAAAAATTCCTGTGACAACTGGAATTCGATGAAGACTAAAGCAGACTGCATGGCATATCTTCATTGGCCCGGTTGGTACAAAAAAGTAGGACATTAATTAAACACCATGAGTTGCTCAATTGTGAGTCCATAACATCCAAATTGACAGAATGGTCGTCCCCGTTAGAGATGAAGGGACAAAATTTATAGGCGAGGCGGTCCCACGTGACCTCAAGTTCATTTTGATTTTCCGACATGATTTCCCCCTTGTCAGTGATGCAGAAGGAGGGCCTGACAAGGACTGCTGAATAGACGTTTGGATGGGACAAAAAACCGAGGTACCGTGTACACATTGGAGTGCACATAAAAGATCCCTTGGCAGTTGGAATTTGATATAAGAGTAGGCCGTAGCGCCGCCGCCTGGGCAAAAATATCCCTTGAGGCACACTGTATGGCGTAGGCCCGACTTCCATTAGCCCAGGTTAGGTGCATTAGTAGGACGCTAAACCCCATTTCAATCATTCATTCATTGTTTACCCTATAGCACAGTTTTCCTGTACATTAATTACAAACTTCTGTGTTGACAAATGTTAGTTTTTGTCGTTTATGTGGAATTTGAAATTTGATAGTGATACGATTCTATTACCATTGAAAAGGTCAAGTAGAACTGAGTTTTTTACTAGTGACACCTGGCAGGAATTCCTTCAGAGAGGACACCCATTGCAATCAAAGATAAGGAAACAAGTTTTAAGGGGAGAGCACTTATGTTGAAATACATAATTACATTAAATTTCGCATTAAAAATCTTTACATATTTTCTCTATATCTTTCCAGCTATATTATGAATATGAATAAGGAGAAGAAAAGTCAGAAGAAGAAGAGGCTTACTGTTAATGCCAGAGTTTTGACATTAGCATCCAGCATTGAACATTATTAAAACTAAATGATTGTATGATTATGCTTTTAAGTAACTTTTCATATAATATTGGTTTGATTTAGAATTTTATTTGAGGGATTTTGTCTTTTTGTTTTTTTATGTTGAGGTACCGTTTTGTCGTTCCCATCTGTCCGTTATTGTGTCTGTTCACATTTTGTTTGTGAACAGTCTATACATGTCCACAATTTTTATCCAATATTGACGGAACTTCAAAAAAAGGTGCATATTGGACTGTAATCACGGCTCCTAATAGTATGCAAATTAATATTTTTAGCTTGTTAACCACACTAGAGGTCACAACTTTACTTTTGATGAAACTTGAAAAGTATGTTTATAACACAAAGATCTCGGTTCCTGGATTATGTTAGTCCCGAAATGACCCAGTTGTGTTGAGTGGACGTTAAACTCCATTTCTCTCTCCTGGATTATGGTCCAAGTTGTACACATAATTGCATTTCTATTTTGTGGACCGCATTTCTATTTTGTTGACCTTCTGGAAGTCGCAATTTAAAAAAAAAAAATTCAAATATATCACCATTTCACATTAACAATGGTTGAGTTTCATGAAAAATTGGCCGATGCTTGTATGTGTAATACCACGTTGTGGACCCTGTAGTTGTCAAAGTCTTTTCCAATTTTGATAAAACTAAAATTATATGTTTTGTCCCAAAGTTCTCGTTTCCTTTCAATACTTGTGCATATCAGACCATAACTTCTGGATTATGGCCCCTGTATGTACTAAAAATTGCTTCTTATTTAGCTTGTTCTCTGTCCATCTCTCTTGTAAAATGTGGGCGTACCTTGCATGTCGACCACTTGTTTAAAAGATAATTTCTAGGTATTTTCATGTTTACTTCTGAATTTCATTTGGGAAAGAAAATTATTTCCTTTTTAGTTCATCTGTGTTCTGATGTCCATAATAATTATTTTGTAATCAATACAAATATTATATTTCACTTGAATAATAGAAGCTTGGTTAGCTTCCAGAATAGTAGGATTTGTTAAACCCTATATTTCATTTCATTTTGGTTAGCTTTTAATTGTTCTTTTTCAGTATATTTTCATGACATTTTTTATGCTGCAAATTTCATTTTTCAGTATATTTTCATGACATTTTTTAGCTGCAAATTTCATTTGATAGTTGTCTATAATATACATATATGCTTTATCACACTTAAAACTAATTGTAATAATCATGTTTTGTTATTGTAATAAACCATATTTTAGACTGTCATTCCAGAGTTAATTTGACACTGAATTTTAACATCACTAATACATGCAATTGATGTAAAAGTACATTATATTCCTGTTTTTTTTACAGTCACACCCTTTTTTTGGGTTTTACATCAAGTGTTGGCAGTAAAGTTGATTTTCGTGTTGGTAAATTTACAGCAAAATGTTGTAGAAACACAAACCAGCTTTGTTTATTGGGTATACAAATTGGCACAGTTAAAATATAGAACAGCACTGTAAATTTACATACATGAAAATCAACTTTACTGCCAACACTTTTGTTGTTTTTTAACAGAGAATTTTTTAACAGTGTACCTCAGTATGTACGCGGGACCTCGGTTTTCATACAGAATAGCAGAATAAATAAAGACAGACCATGCACAAACAAACAGTCAATATCTGCCATTGAGGCACATGTTCGTGGTTTTGAGACCTGCATAACATCGTGAGTTTTTTCCGGGACCTTCGATTCCTTCAACTGTCAAAGATCATACAAGCGACTTATGGAATTAAAGAACCTAGTATATTTTGAAGTGGACGTTACTAATTGAAATAACACTTTAAATACAAACTTTATATTAACTATCAGAGAGTTCCGTCTCTTTAATGTTGAATTGAATTCAGATAAAAACTTTATACGGGCTAATGGATGATAGTATTCTAAAATGAAGCCTTGTAGGGACTATCAAAACAAATACAACGAAAGGTAAAACTGAGATAAATATAATGAATTGGTATCAGCTCCCTGAGAAATAGTAGGCATATACTGCCTAGCTCGCGGCCACAGCAGCAACAAAAAACTTCTTCAAATGGTCGTCATCAGCACAGTATGTTCAGTAAATAACAACTTGCAGTAGAAGTGTATAATACCAAGTACAACACTATCATCTTTCCTAATCATCATTAAACCCAACTTTTACACAGTCGTAGTTAATTCCTATACTCACACTGTATTTTGGTATTAGATTTTCATATGTATATACATGTATGTACTTATTGCTGTATGTATGATCTATTTATAGTTCATAATATACAATGTATGTATAGCTAGAAAACACTATGTAAAGTGTTTATTATATAGGATTTCTATTCTGAAAGCTCATCAATGGTAAATTTGGCTAAGTTAGCTTCATTATGTTAATGAATTTACTTGAAGTAAGCACGTGTAAAGCGTTTAGTTTAAAGTAGCTAAGTCTCTAACTCAATATAATCCAAAATCATCAACATTGAAAACACGAATTATTTGTCAATTTAAATCAAAATTGATGTTGTGATCTTATCGGAAAAAGATGGGCTTCTGATATCCAATATTTAAGACAAAATAAAATTTTTACCATTGATACCCGAATCGTGTACCAGTTCTAGCAAGAGACTCGAGGAACGGTGCTAGACATATTGCACCAAACCAAACGGCGTAAGTAGACTGGATGACCAGACGCTAGAAATTTGCATTCGGTTGAGACTCATGTCGTATTTCGCAGGACATAACTGATTTGAAATTAGAATAAAAAAGGAAACCATTGAATGTAAATAAGTTTATATAAATTTATATAACAGTATTATATGAGTTCCGACCAACTTGTGTCAATTTCTAGGTCCCAAATATTTGCGATTTAGCTTCTCTAAACATAATAACGGCAAATTCAATACGAAGTTTGAGACACGTAGCTAGTTTGCCGACATTTTAATCCTAAATCGATCATATTATTTGCAAATACTATAATAAAAATTCCTCAAAAATTATGAGAAGTAATTATTCTACTTACAATAAATAAAATCAGAAATGTATCTATTATAGTCTACGAAGCACAAACGGGGTCATCAAAAGTGCGTACAAAATGGAGGATTCGGAGAAAATCTTCGAGGTTTGGCAGTCGACCCTTCAATTGGTTACGTAGAAGCGCGGGGGCAAAACCACAAAACTTGCATCAAGGAAAGAAATTACAATGCATGCTCTAAAAAGTCGTAAAAAACTCGAAGCAAAGCTGTTCGGGTCTAATAACAGTTAAAGGGATTGGCGTTCTATTTTTTTCTGCATGGACTGGGATAATGGAGAGGTTCTAATATTTCTGAATCGACAGAGCTAATTGAGGAGGTTCTTTTGTTTATGAATGGACTGGTCCAGTGAAGAGGTTATAATATATTGTTTATGCATGGACTGGCCCAGTGAAGAGGCTAGTGAAGAGGTTATAATGTTTCTGCATGGACTCGCCTAGTGAAGAGGTTCCAATGTTTCTGCATGGACTGGCCCAGTGCAGAGGTTCTAATGTTTCTGCATGGACTGGCCTAGAGGAGGGGCTAGTGAAGAGGTTCTAAGTTTTCTACATGGATTGACCTAGCGAAGAGGTTCCAATGTTTCTGCATGGACTGGCCTAGTGAAGAGGCTAATGAAGAGGTTATAGTGTTTCTGCATGGACTCGCCTAGTGAAGAGGTTCTAAGTTTTCTACATGGGTTGACCTAGTGAAGAGGTTCCAATGTTTCTGCATGGACTGGCCTAGTGAAGAGGTTATAATGTTTCTGCATGGACTGGCCTAATGAAGAGGTTCTAATGTTCTGCATTGGCTGGCATAGTGAAAAGGTTCTAATGTTAATGAATGGACTGGGCTAATGAAGAGGTTTTAATGTATCTGCATGGTCTGGGCTAATGAAGCGGTTCCAATCTTATAATTATTGTATATACCTATTTGTGTTCTCGTCGATTTGCACTATAATCCAGTAATTGTTCACCAACAAATACCTATCAAAGGAGCTATTATTACAGTAAATTGTCAAAATGATTTAAAACTAGTTTTTGAAACAAGATCATTTAAATGAAATGATAATTGGTTTGACGTCCTACTTATTTGCACCAATTGGTCTAATGAAGCCATACTGACATGCAGTGTGCTTTGGGGGATAATTTTGTTCAGACAATGGCGTCTCCGCCTACTTTCCATCGAATACAAATTGCCCGTGGCTCTTTTGCGTGAACGCCAACAAGTACACTGGCGGACACACAGGCCCCCGTCCTGCACCACTAACAATTAGAACCAGCATGGAAAATCAAGAGGCATTTTCTCGTCCAACAACCGGGTCAATATTTTAGACCTACTAAGTGAGCCAGTACAGCACCCACTGAACAGTATGACGATGTTTACTTATCAAAACATACTCAAGAGACATTTTCTCGTCCAACAACCGGGTCAATATTTTAGACCTACTAAGTGAGCCAGTACAGCACCCACTGAACAGTATGACGATGTTTACTTATCAAAACATACTCTTTATTCTCAGGGGCCGTGGTGTCTCAGTGAGTAAGGTTCTGACTTACTAACCCTAACCAGAAAGCCCAGGGTTCGATCCCGGTGTTGGACATGCGACCCTACTCATAGCCCCACGTACAGATTGAGAATGGAAACTTGATGACTTGACAAGCATTGTGCACGAGAGACAAACTTGACCGTTTTAATTCGATATAAAGAGGATGCCTTAGCGCTGCTTTCCTGGTATAGGACACTGTATGGCGTTTACGCAGCCGAGTCAGTTCATTTCAGTTCTCTTTTATCTCGATCAACCGGAAATATGCCATAATTTCTTTTACATATATATGTGTGTCATATCCGGGTGCACATTTATTCATGCAAGTCGTCATTTATCGGTCTTTACTATAGCAAAAGTTATTTATATTAATTTATTTAGTTTATCTGTTTTAGCTCCGTTAAACTCGACTCTCGTATAATAAATCATTGTTAATGACTCGATGATTTCGCTGACTACACCCGATAACTACATGATATTTCGGTTGCCAACTAGTTTAAGTACTTGGGTAATGCAAATTCTGTACGTAGCTTCAATATTTTATTTTTAGTCACTTCATGTTTTCACTTGCATTAAAGGCTCGATTGTTTCCAGGGTTCCTTTGTACTCTCAGCATATTTCGTTGCTGGGTTCACGCAGGTTCCATATTCAAAGCTAGCAAATTGCTCGATGCTTTTAGGACACTCTTGTAAAACAAATAATTTTTCTGAATTGGTAATTTATTACAAATAATTATCTGGGAACATTGAACACTTGTGACTAATTTCGCGGGTTTTATAGCGTTGCAGACGTATTAAGTCCACGCCGTTAATTATAGCAGACGATAAATGAATATTCTATAGGAATAAAACCGGCGAATAAAGCTACACATGTTATCAGTTTATGTCACAATAATTGTTCCTAAAATAATTTCCAGCAATGGGCTTAATAGCTCTGTATCCATACTCTCTCAGTAAGCACATTATTTTCATTCACCCCTCTCCCATGGAGGTTTTTTATAGACATAATTATAATATGTGAACATCGGGAATTTATCAGAACCAGTTCCACATGAATTAAACGTGTTTCACTAGTGATCTTAAAAAAAATAGTTTTAAAAAGTTCCACGCCAATCAATGAATCAAGTGTGTGTGTGAAGGGTGAGGAGGAGTGTGTGTTTGTGTGTGTGTGTGTGTGTGGGAGGGTACGATTTCAGAAGAGGGGTCCTAATAATAATAATAGATGCCGTGGCGTGTTAATGTTTTAGCATTAAAATGAAATAATTGAAACTTGAACAGTGAACATGATCTATTGTTAAGATAACTTCATGTTCAATACCACCACCCCATCTCCCACCAAACCCTACACGCAGAGAAGATTTAGATACAAACACTACTTATGAAATGAATCTAAAGAGGCCTGTTTTACGAAATCTTAACTAAAATAAAATCCAAATTTTACTAATTTGATTGGATAACATTGGATTGATTTTAGTGGTAAGCCAATCAAAATTGAAATATCTACTAAAATTTAAATTTTATCTTTAGTTAAGATTTCGATAAATAGGACTCAGGACTGATAATTTAGCACGGGGATCATATAATTGGGAGAAAACCCGAATACAATTTAAAAAATTTAAATTTTAAACTTCTAGACCTCCTTGATTAGGGCCTAAAAAGACAAAAGTATCGAATTCATACTGAATTATAGTTGTTGAAGTGTTTATGGGATGCCAAGCTCACTTCATAAACACTGTTAATAAAAGCAATTTTGTGTTCCGCTTTCGAAGCCAAACATAAAATTAAAATAGTAAGTAATTTGGCATCTGCTCTATTTCTCGAACACAAAAGTCTAATAACACATAACCCATAAGCTCGGCATGCCACCCTTATCATGCAATGGGTACAGTCGTTCGAACAGAATAAAAAAAGTAGTCTCCTGACACATTGGCGCACGTAAGAGAGAGAGAGAGGGGGGAGAGGGAATGAATGAATAAAATGGGTTTTAACGTCCTACTGTTATGCACCTAACCTGGGCTAATGGAAGACAGGCATACGCCATACAGTGTGCTATGAGGGAAATTTTGTGCCGGCAGCGGCGCTACGGTCTACTTTTATATCGAATTCCAATCCAACTGCCAAGGGATATTTTACGTGTACTCCAATGTGTACATGGGACCTCGGTTTTTCGTCCCATACGAACGACTAGGGAGAGAGAGAGAGAGAGAGAGAGAGAGAGAGAGAGAGAGAGCTGTGGTTTAACGTCCACTCGACACAAACTATAGATCATTTCGGGACTATTATTATGGTTTCATTTTATTTCAATAATTAGCTTAGGGGAGGAAACCGGAGGACCCGGAGAAAACCCACGAGGCTGGACAGGCGACGCTACAGTGGAGAACAGAAGGACGTTTCACTCAAATTTATTTCGTTATACCCCCATAACCTTGTTATTATACCCTAGCTCAGTTTAATTCAATATTTCATTTTTTCCTAAATCAAAGAGTCGTGGTTCCTTTAAAAAAAACAGAGTATACCGTTATATAAATGAATACTTCAGTATGCAAGTCAAATGTTTCTACCAGTGTGCACTTAATTGAATACCCGTAGACTGTAGCAATACCCGACCATAGATGAATTCAGAACAAGTGGTGGAAACGTACTAACCAGGGTGTTAACAATAAAAGTCTTTAAATGAATATTTTAGTATGAGCTGAAATGAATCGTCAAATTAGTCTGACTGTAAAGTTAGATGACAAAATCGATATTTCATCACAATAGTCTAATTCAATAGAGCTATAAAGTGTGCCATGTGTGACAATGCACGCGCATAACAATACTATAAATGCACGCGGTAATAACAATGGTGTTGAAGCATTGCTAAAGAATAAATTTAGTACCAAATTCCAATACGAACCCTTTCGATATTTTTAGTCTGCTTCCCAAAATCTGCGACCAACGCCTTCACATTTCACAAACAGTTTATAAACCACACGCTTCCACAAATGTGGTATATCACTCAATATTGCCCCGGGAATATCAACTCGATATATCACAGCAAAGGAGCAAAAGCGACCTAAAAGAAATTGGGTCAAAACGGGATGTAATATAACTGTACCCGATATCGTCTACATTCCACCTCTCTCCTTCTGTTAAATCTAAAAACACGAGAACACAGCACTCTTCCAAACCACGCTACTTCTGAGCATCCAGACGCTATAAGCAATGGAAATCAGGAAATTGTAGACTCCATTAACCAGACAAAAGGCGATACCCGCACTAAAATCAGGAATCTTCAGAAGTTAACGTCAGAAACTCGTTTATTCTCGATTGACAAGTACTGATACCAAGGTTATGTGTGCAGAATCCCATATTACATGTACGACTGGTTAGACAAGACAGCTATTTATGTATTAACGACCCGTGGCGCGGGAAAATAATCCTCCGGGCGCGGAGCTGAGAAATTCTTATCACGTGACAGAAGCTGCAGAACGCGCGTCTTGAATTACATTTTTGGCAATGTTGAGTGGTCTTGCCTGACGGCTTCAGATCTTTGAACGGCCTTCAATAATCGTCTATTTATATGCGAGACTTGATAACAACACATTACTTTGAAGGGGGAAGGGACTTGTTGATAGTTCTACGTCGTCTGCTTTTATCGTCTGCTTTAATGAGTTCTACAATCAATGGGAAATGACGGGGAAGCGAAGCCACGTGGAAAAGTGTGGATAATTAAATTAACTGACGGTCTTCAATCGAGACAGTGGATTTATTCAGAAATAGCTGTAAATCTATTTGTGTCACAGTAAAATAATTTAATAGTCTACTAAAAGGATGACAAATCTCAGGTTGTTTTTTCTTCAAATCGAAATCTGCAAAGCATACGATCTTTATTCATCAAAGCAATGATCAGAATGGAATTTCTATTCCCGTCCATGGTCGGATCTATGGAATTTGTGCAAAAGGCGGACTACATAAAAATTAAGGAGAACATTTTCTGTCCGCCGATGCACCGGATAATATAGCCTACGTTCATTTTACCGCTGCAAACTTTGTCCGATATCAAGGACGTTCCATGTTAAGTGGTATTTAAGCGGTCGGGTTTATCCAAGCCCTCCGCGCAAAATTATCCCAATGTATCACACTGTATAGCGCGTGTCCGTCTTCATTAGTCCAGTTGGGGCAGAATAGTTAGATAATTATGATGTTTTAACACACATATTCATTTCATTTCATTCGTATATTGATGGTATACAATGTCATGTAAGTTTGCCACAGTCCTTATATTAAGGTCCACGATTTTATATGATGTTTTTAATACTACACTTTGAAACTGTTTGTAGGATCAGTAAGACTCTGGTATCAGTAGTCCACGGAATTTTAATTTTGAGCTTCATTATTTAACTTATACATAACCGTAGAATAACAATTAGGCCTACCGTAGTTTCTCTCAACATGACACCGTCACAAAAACTCCCTTTGGTATGTGGAGATACGACTTCGACTTTTAAAATTTCCCAAAATACATAAATACATAAATACTCTTACGTTTATTCCCCTGTGGACATTTATGTATTATCTGGGGATTTTAAAAGTTGAAATCGCATCTTTAGATTAAAGGGAGACAAATTCAATTATAATAATCAGGATTCAGACTAGCAATTATTTGCCCATTGACTTCAACGTTTAAATGACCGCAACATCACAGGCAGTTAGCTCAACATTCCGTTTATAGGCACAATGGGGACCACATATTATGGCAATTTCTTGATTTTGCTACGGGGATTTAATGTTGACTGGGGATGAAAATCTCACTCGAGACACAATGATTGCTGTGCAGAAAGACACTCCACACCCCCTACCTACCCCCCCCCCCCCCGCTGTAATATCATCAGTATTACCCCAAACTGCTATGAAATTAAAAATTTGACCCCTTTTCTCCAATTCTAGACCAAAAAGTCAACAAAAATGGCAGGAAGAGGGGAGAAATTATTTCTCCATACTTCCCTTTCTCTCGTTTTGTTGGGTATATGATTAAGGATTGATTAAAAGGCTATGGGATTATATTCTTTACTGTTATGATTTTGATGCTGACAGGTCGTCACACATTTTAGGCCATATAGATAAAACCAAATTATTGCGTTCAACGGTAGACCTAAATAAAAGTGATCATGTATATCCTTACAGTAGACGTAAATCACCTCTATCCAAACTACTCCACTAATTTATAAGTTTACTCAAAATATTGATTTACTTCTTTCTTTACAATTATAGTCACCACAACTAATCCCTTATGCTATCACACGGCTACGTCACTCATAAGTGTAACCCCTCAAACGACAGTTTCTTCAGACGACATAATATAGGCCATAGTTATTGATACAATGGTCTAGTAAATATGGTACCGACACACTAACTAGGAGATCTAGACTTCGATTCCTGTGCCAGTGGGCCAGAACATAGAGTTTGGTGACAAGGAACACTTTCTAGTCGTTCGGATGGGACAAATAAACGTAAAAGAAAAAAATATTACCCATGTCTCCATTAGTCCAATAGGTGTAGAACAGCATTTCATTTGTCCATCGATTTGGAGCGGACCTGTTTCTCTCGATCGATCCACCAGTTGAGATTATATCTTTTTCATGCTCACCCAAACAATTTCTACATTTAGATAATCGAATAATACCCGACTATTACACAAGTGGAGATTATAAGATTATTGGATTATCGCTGTAATAAACTACACTAAAACCTGGCAATGTATATCAGTACATATCTCCACACAATGAATTTATTTTCGGTGACCTGAACACCTACTCAACAGTAATACGTACGACCTTTGTCTTTGTTTGATTCGCACACAACCCATTTAATGAATATCGCAATGAGCTATTGACTTGTGGTCACCAATTAACGAAATCCCATTAACATTTTTATACTTATAAGATGGGGTCTTCTGAAGATTAACATGTATAGGCCCGAGACATTTTTCCCAAGACTTTATTGGTTTGCAAAAAATTTGTCATAAGGTCGGTCATTCAATCTGTTGTTGCGGTTTCGACCTCAATCTTGTACGTGACACATTTTAGAGTCGAATGCCTAACATGTTGTATTTATCCGATTCATCTGTTTTTTCCCCACTGAACCCAGGCGAATTATCGAAATGAAGAACTACCGTATGTCGTGTTCCGAAATAACTTAGTTTGTATACTGAGTGGACATTAAACACCCCTGTCTCTGCATAATGCAGTATGTTAGAATTTGATAAAGAACTGGACGTTCTTGTTATAACAATTCAAAAATAGAATATGCATTTTTTTTTAAAAATTACATGTACTTTATTCTGAGCGAAGTTATGGCAGTTTGAAGGTATAACAACTGTACTTGACAACCGAGAATAAGCTCCAATTGTCATAGTTATAGTTATTTTTTTAAATCTCGCAGAGGTTTAAATCCATCTCGATCTCGGCCATCTGATATTCTAGAAAGTTGATTATACGCTTATCATGTTGATAACCGTCTAAATAGTAACTTATACATTTGAAACTGGGGGTTGGGATGGCCCAGTGGTCTAGATTGCCGCGCTTCGACCTCTAGCTGGCCGGCCAACTCTTGCTGTGGTTTCGAGCCCTGGTGTAAACGTATGTGACCTCTAGCTGGCCGGCCAACTCTGGTTCCTCCAACTGCTAAAGACCCCTACGCACAAGCGAATTATTGAAACAAAATTAAACCATATTATTATGTTAGTCCCGAAATGACCTAGACTTTGTGTTGAGTGGACGTTAAAAATAAAACCCCATTTCTCTCTTTCCCACATTTGAAACCAAAAGAAAGACCTTTAATAAACAGAATTTCCTCTTATATAGGTGCAGACAAGTGCATTTGAAAAAGTGACTTTTTAGATGGAGTACTCGACTCTCTTCACCGAACCCTAACCGAACTCTCTAGATTAACTCGCTTATGGTATTTTAGTTGACATATATAATATGTTGTCCATCTAAATATATCATAACGTCTTTAGGTATAGCATACTACTTTGATTTTAACACCCATTCACGGATTAACCTAAACCGCTTAATATAATCTAACACCGAAACAAATCTGATATGGTTCAAGTCACTCTCCGAATGTATTTTCGACTGTTCGGATCAACATACTATGGACTTACTGCGAAATATATGCCAGCTCTATGAACTTTTCGAGTAAATGATTTGAAAGAGTAAGTATACACTACCGCATGCACGGCAGTCGTTTTGTTTAGAAGTTTGGAAGCAACAAGTTGGAGGAATACCTCGGGAGTAATGGTCAAATTATGAGTAGTGTGTTCTGGAAATTCGCAACAAATTGTGATGAGATATTTCTGATTTAATTGGAACGTTATGCTCAAGTATAAAGAATGTTGTGAGATATGTGAACTTATTTGATAAATTGTGTTAAATGTGCTCTATACTGTCAATAGGAGAGACAAGCGAGTGTAGTATGTAGTGTACGATATTATACTGATATTTTATTCTAAACTTAAAAGTGATTAATGAACAAGCGATAACATATATGGCCCCTCCTCAGTCAGAATATTGTCATATAGGAACAATCAGGAAACTCTAAATAAATAAGCAGCAAAAAGACTCAAATTTAAACTCTTATGGATTATGAATGAAAGCCGGCGATGTGATCGTCTCTATTGAACGGCAAGTAACATCAATATCAGAGACAAAACAAACAACCAAGATCAACATAAATACCGAAAAAATGTACCATAAAAAGAAATTCAAATGAAATTGAAATATATTATTGCAGAAAGTAGGACTACAATACAATAACATCATTTGATATTGTGTGTTCTAACAAGAGTAAGCTTATCCGACACATACCAATCTTTTGTGTTGAATATTCTATTTAAATCGTAGATTATTCAAGGTTAAAATAACGGAGAAAATTAATTCTGCCATGATATTTTTATAAACAATTTCTAATATGGGATGTGGTATCACTTGTTCTAGGATATATAATAACACAGTGTTTATGTAAATAAATCTATCTATAATAGACAGGTTACATTTGTTTTGGATTTGGAACATTTACTTTGTGTGTAATGGAGGAGGAAGAGGCGAGATATAGGAGTTATATACTAGACAGTAAGTTCATTTATATTAAACGTCAGATTTATGAAAACGGATTGGGGACGATGTGCTTCTTAACAAGATTCAAAAGTCCATTTTTTTCATCCAACCCCAGGAAATATCTTACTAAATGTCTGTCAGAGAAAAGGACACAAGGTGTACTTCGTATACGTTTTAAGGGTGCGGGGGGGGGGGGTTATTGTGGGTGTGTGGGGGGGTGTGGGTGTGTGTGTGAGAGAGAGAGAGAGAAGAGAGAGAGAGAGAGGTGGGTAACGTTCACTCGACAAAACTTTCTATAATTCGCCCGCGCGTAGGGTTCTTTAGCAGTGGGAAAACCGACGAGGTTGGAAGGGCGACCCTACTCTGTGTCACGTGCAAGCGGGGAATCGAAACTCAACGCGCACGTCCTAACTATTCGGCCACCCAACCCACGGATTAACGTGAAACTATAAACATGGCTAACAAGGGTGATGTTGTAACGTTGTCTACAAAAATGTAGAAGGATGGCTCACTGATCATTTCTACAGATCAAATCAGGAGGCACAGTGGTTAAGTTAGTAACATGCTAGCTCACTAGCTTGCAGGTCGCGGGTTCGATCCCAGTTTTGGCAGAGAAAGTTCATCGTGGATTCCCCTTGTCAATGTTGCAGGCCGGAGGATGTTAAACCCCATGTTATTCCATTTTACAATTCATATCTGCTCTTAAAGGGCATGTCTTTGGAACATTAAATTAAAGGAAAATGGGTCTAAAGGAGCATATTAATGTATGGCTATAATATCAAGTGATTTATGTTCAATATTTTAAATCTTTTAATGTAATTTCGTATCAGTTCTGTTCAGTTAACTACGTGAACTGTCTAATTGAACGGCAGATGTTGACGCCGACTTTGTTCCTTCTTCAAATATTTCATTATTATTATTTTGTCGTTTATGAATTAGCCATGACTAATTTGTGTTGTGGGATTGTATTGATTTTGATATTGGATATTAAAGGACAATATTGGTGCCAGTCGTCATCACATATTTGATAGAACTGGTTAAACACGTTCCAAATATTATTTATCACAAACATCATTGGTACGATAGATGCGCAAACAATGCTTCAACAATTGGAAGTGACGAACGCCAAAGGAAAACCCTAGTACTCCCTCTGTATAACTGGCTGAAGTGGCGCGTGATAAGAGATATAAGGGCAAATATCTGCTCACTTATAATTCCCCCGAAGACCAAAAGTTGTTATATGAGACTGTAAGAGTATACCTGGCAATTAATAAAAGTAATTGCATAGAAACAGTCTGTACACTTGCGTATACATGTTTATTCATTCTATACTTATAAAAACATGGTAATGCACGGACTTTCTATTTATATTTAATGTTCTGTTATCTAGTGACAGTCAATTTTTTTATGTCAGATATTCTTTCACAGTCTCACATAACAACTTTTGGTCTTCGAAGGAATTAATAGTGACCAAAATTTGCCAATTTATCTGTTATCACGCGTCACAACAGCTAATTATATAGTGGGAAAACTCGCGTTTTCCTTTGGTGAACGTCACTTCCGATTGCTGAAACATTGATCGTAACATTGATGTCTGTGATAAAATAATAATTGGAACGTGTTTAACCAGTTCTATCACATATGTGATAATGATTGGCACCATATTGTCCTTTAATAGCCTATATTTTCACAACAAGATAACATCATCAGTATTGGTTAAAATGGATCAATATTGATTTCTAATTCGTGTTTTTCATTTCGAATATAGAAATTAGAAAATAATGAGAAGGAAGTGTATGTTCGTTTAGAAAATTTATTTTAGGAACCTTGAAAAAAAGACATAATACAAACGCTTAACAGATGAATTTTATATTTCTATACAATATATTTTTTCAGAAGTCAAATATTCCCTTTCATTATGTGAAGATGCGGGCGGAAGTGACGATATCGCACTGAACGTGGAGAACATTGCACCTCTTTTGACGTCTTTGGGGGTTCACCAGGGTGAATCGGATATACTTGATTTAACCAGGAATGCGTTAGTAGAAGGTTTGTATGTTTTTACCATTCCATCACGTAAAACAATCCGAATGGAAAAGACAAAGAACTGAATTATACAATTGACAAAACGTATACACGACAGTAACATAATATTTTACTTGGTTTCCACTCATCTTAACAGTGATAAACGATCATATAATTCATATGAAAATTATATATTACAAAAATATAGTCGACTTGTGCAGCAGCTGCCACATGTGTTCAAACTATACTATATGAGACCACTAAAAGTGAAGTTATGTCACTTGTCACCATATTGGCATATGATCAAAGTCGCATTAACGCTTACTCCCGAAATTTAGCTAGTTGGGACTTTAACTCCAAGCACAAAACAAGCCAGAAACAAAACGAAATGATAAAAGGGAAAATAACAATAAAGCCGATTATGGCTAGTATATATAATATAGTAACACATCAGATCAAAACAAATCAACAGTTACATTTGACCTTACATAAAGTAACACCCCTCGTTAAAGGCTACACCAATTTATTTATTAGTTCATGGGAGTTGAATTATATTTTTGAGCATAAAAGTCCATTTTATTTTGAATGATATTTTAAAACTCTTTTTGAAACCCACTGGTATAATCACATTATTTTGTTGTTTGACAAGTAAAAATATCCGACCTGAAGATTGGAATCGGCTTTAATAATTTTGTCGAAAGCTTTGCCTGCTCCTTTAAATTTTCTCTTTGATATGATGGGGATTTCAGCCCTGCGGATGGTCAAGTGTCCGCTGTGTATCTCTGCTGGTTTTGATATTATTAAAATAAAATACGCAATCCTAAATTAACCATATTACATGTAATTAAACAAAATATAAATTTGTCAGTTTTGTTTTTCAGCTAACGGGGTGATAGATCCAACAGATCTAGATAAGGCCTTAGTGAAAATAGCAGGAGAAAATGGTGACCACGAGGAGCTGTATTTTGACGAAGCTTTTGCCATTTTGGATCAGGATAATGACGGATATATAACATGCGTTGACATCTACCGACTGTTTCAGAAACTGGGAGTATCTATCTCTGATCAGGAGCTAGTTGCTCTGGTGAACAATATAGACTTTGATCAAGACGGCAAAATAGGATTTGAAGGTAATGTATAAAATACGTTAACCATATAATATTATCGCCCACCAAATTGTCAGGTCAAAGATTCATTAGCTCTTTAAGGATCTTCGATGGTTAGGGGTTAACCCAATGTCCATAAGTCTAATTTGATGTTCTGCTGTACCAATCAAATGTGCCGTCATTGATACACGCATCCCGACAATATGTGTCCGCTTTAGACCATCGCTAGGAATGATATTGTGCATGGAACGGAGAAGCGGGCAATGCAAAACAAAACTAATAAACTCCCGAAGAGATCAATTTAACAGAATCTTAATTACGTTCGTTTTTTTCAGATTTCCGTGATTTCATGGTATGCCTAAAACCCCAACTGCCTGTACAAGAAATAAGGCAAGCATCGTCGGATGGCAATGATGATGATGGTGATGATAAATTCGAAGAAAAAATACAAGAAGACAACGAGGATGAAGACAGTAAATTCGGAGCCTACAAACGACTACGGCGCCCGAGTTCGAGAAAGCTCACCCATGAAGACAGCCAGTATCATTTAGTTTCGGAACAAAAGCGAAAACTTTTGTCCTATGCGGATTACGTGAAAGATGCTGTTTCTGTGATAACACATTTGAGGAGGGGTTCTCAAAACGGTAAAGCGGAGGTGGTACGAAATCCCAACTGTGAAGGGGCAGAAGTTGACGTAAACAGCACCAAAGGAATTTCTCAAAAGACTTCTGAAATACACGAAAGGCTTACGAAAATCTTTCAACAAAATTTGGTTAGCAGTGAAAGAACAGAGAAAGTGGTTACTGATAAAAACACGATTGAAGCTCATAAAAACGAACTTTCTCAGAATAATAGCAGATTAGATGCAATAGTGACAACGGAACTACCCGAAGACATGCATTCTGACGACGATGCACATATTGAAGATATCTCAGACATCTCCTTGGATGTTGATAGGAACATCACCGTTGAACAGCTTTTGGGTAATATCGATGTCTTAAGCAATAGTTATCGGAAACAGAAAGCCGATGTCAATACTCAACATGAGCTAGACAATTCGGTATTGGAAACAGAACACCCCCCGTCTGAACGAGAACTAGACACAGCAAGCGAGTCATCAATGAAGTCACTGCTGTCCGAGGTTGACCTCTGTGACTATTTTGATCCAGATAATATGAGCACTTCTTCCAAAAATATATTGTTCAACATACACAAAGAAACGCCTTGTCTGAATACAGATATGAAAGGACGACAATATGAGAAACTGGGCGCGACTGAGACCGGGAAGCTAACTAGCGTGACTATTAGTCCATTTCAGTTAACCCCAAGAACAACGAAAGCTAAAGTTACCGATCTTGTATCCATGTTCCCCACACTCAAAACTGAACATGCAAGTGCTTATAGTAACACTCGTGATAATCTACGCCTAAAAAGTCATATTGAAAATGTACAAAAGCATCTAGAAGATAACGTAGACGTCTCCTCTAATATGAATAATCATGGCATGACTGATTGCTTAGTAGTTCGATCCTGTCAAAAATCAAAAACCATCAAAACACAAAAGAATATCGCTGATTCTATAGTAGATAACAATTTAACAGCATTAGACTTTGATGTTCCACATTCCAGAAATGAAATGTACGACTTCGACGAAAAAGAAGCATCAGAATTCCCGGAACCCGTTGAAGATAATAAGCTGGACAGGATACTCAGAGCAGCTAGACTTGAAAACTTCATAACCGGGGAATTTTCAAACAACAATGATATGTCTGCTGATGGTCTAAATAAAAATTATGGGTTCGTGCAAATTGAGAATTTTGAAATGCCATTTGTGTCAACACCGAGAACTTCTAGAGTTCAAACGGCTAAAACGAAAGACAACAAAAGGATTGTTCCGATAAGACCTAAGGCTGTTACAAGTGCGACTTTCACTCAAGAACCAAGTTTGGAATCCAGAGATTATATAATCGGGGACGCCTTGACCGCTAGGCATCTAACTACTAGCAGATTGCATAAATTAAAGCTGGGACAATCCCTAGAAAGTCACAACACCCAACATAGTGGATACGTAGTAGGAAAAAGATGGTATGAACAGATGCAATTGTCTGGGGATAGACCAGGTGCAAGCTCCAGCACCAGCACCAGCACTCGACGGTTATCAACTTGGCAACATACATTTCAAAAGGCAGCCGAAATGTCCCACCCGCAAACTGCAGAATCACGAATTGTTGAAGTGAAACGCCCGAACACGACAGACTCTGGGATAGCTTCACAAACATCGCGTCCAAAGTCTACAGACACCCAACTGTTACATGTATCTAAGATTTATGCTCCCAGAAAAATAAAAGACTTCGAATCGGAACGAAGGACAGAATCTCGAATAAGCTTCTCTCTTGCTGAAACGAAAAGTTTAGCGTATACCGAAAATGAAGAAGATCAAGGATATTCGACCACAAATGACTACATAGATTCACGACAGAACCATGTACAGCACGATGGGGATACACCCTATGTAGATGATTTATCCCACAAAGAAGAATCCCAAAACAGTTCCAATTATGGTGATACATGTAGTAAAAATGACACTAAAATTTTTCCTAATAATCACAATCAGAAATCCACTGAACATGTGCATAATCCACTTTCCACTTGCTGTGGGTGCAGCCTCGAAAGATTACAAACTCTATATGCAACTTTAAATTGCCCTGCTCCTTTCTACATACAAGAAGGTACTCCTGACCGACCAAAGACAGCACATGCATCTCTAGACGCACCGAGCACCAGATTTGACCATATTAAGTTTCAGGGCGACCATCGACGAAGACCAAAAACAGCGAATTTTATAGCAATGACCAAAATTGAAGAGGGTCCGACGGACTCTACGGAACCCCAAAGAATAAATATAAGATTTAATAACATTGATTTACCAGACACATCCAAGGATATTTATACAAATATTACTGACGCAAAAATAAAAACATCGGTAGATACCAAAGCCCCCGTCTCAAAACATCAAACTAGGAGAACTGCGCCTACAAGGAGAAGATTTTCTGATGCATCTCAAATTACTACCGTTCAGCTTAATATTAAAGTTATGGACAAGGCAAAAAATGACAATTTTATACCCTTTATTAAAAGACCGAAGACGTCACCAGGGCGGGTTTCTTTCATGCAATCGACGACTAACCAAAAAGTCTATTTAAATTCACCACGAATTAAAAGGACTACTCAACGACTTGCGAGAAGTAAGTCGGACGTTTGTAACCGGATGAATGCGGGAGGAACTCATAACATCTACAACGATAATTTTTCCGATAACAAGAGATCCGAAGAATCACAAGAACAATCCAAATGTAATCTTTCCAGGTCCAAATCCGCACGAAGCTCTTCAAGTGCTTCACAAACTGTTCGCGTCGTCGATTTATCAACATCTGTTGAAATCGAACAAGGTTTCCAAGTCTCCGAATCCTACAGTAGCTTCAAGCCTTTGAGTAGACCCTTTTCTTCTATGACAACAAGAAAATCGAAAATAGTTGAAAACTCTTCGCTCTCCCGGAGTCTACAAACACGGGGTATTCTTATTCAGCACGATGATTTAGAAACTTGCAGAAGGAGACCTATCCCGGAAGTGGAGACTTTAAAAGTCATTGAACCTGTCATGAAATTAAAGCATGTTATAACTCTGGAACTTCCGAGGGCATAATCTATAAAATATAACGTAAATAACGTAAAAATGTGAGAGGAAATATTAATATAGATATGTGAAAACAGCGGTGAAATATTTGAAAAGATTATTAATAATAAACTTTCAAAAATATAAAACTTTAATCTGGTGGTATGGGACGATTATTAAACACCATAGAAGTTCAAAAATCTGATTAAAATACATGCCCTGTTTCGTTTCGTTTTTCATAGTTCAAAATTTCGTTTTACTTGTCTATACTACGTTATTATTTAGAATAGTCTCGGTCACCCAGAACCCCCTAGTAGAATATTTGTTTGGATGATAGAGACTATATTTAGAAAGGATTGTTGTATTATAGGCGTTCTTATTGGTGTGAGGCATTAGCCAATGAAACGATCTGTTACGGCGACTTCTTGGCGTTCTGTACGCGGAACTGTTGGTAAACACCTAGAAACGTCAACGCTGATTGATTAATCACTTGTCTGGCGTCCAACAATAACTTGTCAGATGTCCATGTAGTGTAGGCCATCGAAAGTATAAAAAAAAAACGAAACGAAATATAAATCTGTATTTTAATCAGATTAGAACTTCGACGAGGTGAAATATTCGAAACGATACGACAGAGCTTCATTGTGAATAGGTTGATATTAATATTAAAACTGTGGAAACTATATATATAGAGCTGCACTGAGATGGGGGTCGGGGCGGTGTCCGGTCAACGAGGGCTCATCATGTGTTCCGGCTTGATGCAGGTAAACTTGCGGTTGAGGCACGGGGGGAGATTATTATTAAGTTATTCAGTATCTATAATTAAAAGGTTTTACCCATGCCGAATCTAAAGTACTGATCCTTTTGTCTTTAATTAGCAAATAATTATAACGGTGACGTCACCGGGGTTACCTGTCAGTCACTGTTTATAAATAAAATCATGTCATAATAGCTAAATTCTATTGCGATGGAATGGAAATGAGAGGAAGTTTAATATCTCGTCTACAATTCTTGGGTCGTTTTTGACTAATATACGAATAATTCTTATGTGCGTTAGAAATGGGGGTGGGTGGGCGGAAAATTGGACTCCGTAAGGGACGATAAATTCTGATTTTATTAAAACCCCTTTTTCGAAACTTCGAAAAATAAAAAACGGTTCCCAAATGGTTTATTCGATAAATACAAAATGTGTTATAAATCAGAACCTGACTTCTTTTGATAACGACATTTGGCAGTTGTAAGTCTTTTCATGTAACTTTTAAAAAACCCACGACATTTTATTCGAAAGGGATTCAAAATGTTTTTTTGATCAGGTAAAGCAACGTCATTACAGTTTTGGAAAACCATTCTCAATGTGGTGTTTCGAAGGATACCAGTATCATTTTGGTTTATTCAGTGTCGGTATCAAATTTATCTTTACCCTTGGTCATCGAGCAATAATATTGGGATATGATCGCGAGTAAATGGGAGGTAACTCCATTTAAAATTTTCCACAATATGGATGCAGACCACCACCTCTGTCTCTCCTTTCTCCCATTTTGCGTGCCAATTTTTGGTTGATATTTGGTCCAGATTGGACGAAGAGGGTTTGAATTAACATTTTCTGCCAGGTTTTGGTAAACATTCATTATTTAGAGGCGGAAGGATAACAGAGTTAACAGGTTGGTTCCGGTGATATGTCAAGACACAACCATATTTGTAGTGAAAAGCATTCAGCCAAACGTAACTTTGGGGAAAAGTCGGAGCCGGGCAACGAGACCACCATCAATATTGAAGTCAACGGGAAAATTAATTATCCGTACGCTTCAATCCCAGCTCAGGACAATTCGGTCTCCCGTCCGACCAGGAAGGTTTCCCCCGAGTTCTTCGATTTATTCCTGCAGAAATGATCGAAATCATTCGCACGATCTGTGCCAAGGGCCAAATTGAAAATAAGCCTCGGGCTTAATTTGCTACCCTAGTAAAATGACGAGATTATTATTATTAATATTTACCAAAACCTTACAGAAAATGTAGGTTCACACACGCTTCAGCTCTGAACTAAATACTCAACTATAATGGCCATGCAAATGAAGAGAAGGGGAGGGGGATATGGGGCGACTAGTATTGGGGGGTGGGCTACAGTGGTAGTCTGCTCCGATAGTCTACGTATCCTGGCGGTTATTAACTACCACTTAAACGAATCTCAGTGACCCACTGACAGTGCAATATTTTCGACGTTGCAGTTTGGATTTTGATAAATGAATAAACAGGCGAACCCATTATAATTGTAGAGAGAGAGAGAAATGGAGTCAATTTTATTCCAATAATTCACTTGCGCATAGGGGTCTTTAGCAGTGGGAGAATTCGGGGGACCCGCAGAAAACCTAAGACGTTTGACAGGTGACTCTACTCCTAGTCACGTGCTACCGTGGAATCAAAACCACAACAGTTGACAGTCCTTATGATACAGCGCACACGTGCTAACCATTCGGCGACCCAACCATCCAATAATAGTAGAACCTCACAAAACAATTATTTGCAACAGATACATGAATCACCAATAACAAAAAAGGGCGTGTCGCTGTTGTATTGTGGGGAATCCGTGAGCAGAGTTACGAGAAGGACACCATTGCTTTGCATAGGATTTTTCTGACCAAATTTCGAAAAACGATCTGTATATTTGCGATCTGTATACTTCACAATGTTCTTTCTGGGGTATTCTTTACGTGCATCAACAATCTGTGTCTCTGTCACATCATATAAAATATCCCCCCATCACATAAATTAACGTAAATAGGCGTTTTTCGAAATTTGGTCAGAGAAATCACATGCAAAGCAATGGTGGCCTTCTCTTAATTTTGCTCACGGATCTTCCACAATGCAACAGCAACACACTCTTTTTTTGTAATAGGTGATTCATGTATACACACATACCGAAGTATTAGACTAATCTTAAAGCTAAACTCCGGTTACAAAATACGGAAATAATGAAATAAAAAAAAGTTAACGCCCCCAGCCGCCATACTTTTTAGAAGTTGTGAAATAAATATGGCGGACATGGAGGCTTATGACGTGGAAAGGTAAGTCGCTCTAACTTTCTGTGTGATTGCTGTTAGCCAGCTGTAAACATCCGGTGTTATTCTTACACACCTTCGCTGATTGCTCTTTTTTCTGCGGGTTGTTTTCAGCCAGCCAGCTGTAAACATCCGGTGTTATTCTTACACACCTTCACTAAAATATCTAGCACTGTCAAACACTCCACGAATGATAGCCGTTCCATAATGTAGTTATGTCCTTTTCCTTTCGTGCGCCAAATAGAATTGAACATGGTGACATCATGCTGACATGTGAAAATCTAATCAAAACTATCTGTTTATTACATAGTATTAGTTATAATTACACTGGGCTATATTGTATTAGACGTAGTTCATATAATTATTTACAGGCTTACCTGATCATACATTTTGCAATTTTTAATAATTTCGTACAGTATACGGTATACTGTTGGGAAAAAATAGAGCAATCAGTGAAGGTGTGTAAGAATAACACCGGATGATTACAGCTGGCTGTCAACAACCACGCAGAAAGTTTGTTCAACAGGTTGATCATAGTTTGTTCAATGAAAGTTAAATAATAAAACGTCTTTCATCTATCTAATTTTATTCATAAATTGTTAATAGAACCTTTATTCGGATTATCGCCCCTTACATTGTCTGTGATATCACTTGTCTGCGATATCACTTCGGTGGAAGCAGACGTTAAGTAAAGCCCAACTTGAATTTAGAGTTTTCGTATATTTTATAAAGTTTATAATGTATTCAATCCTCCGTTCTACCCACCGAATAGAACTAACCCATTTTCACCCACGCATTAACATTGTCATGCATTGTAACAACAGACGGTCAGGATATACACGAGAATAATAAAATGTCTGGGAAATATTTCCCTGTATGTAGCTTGTCAACCTTGTAGTTTACGTTTTAGTTTTGATTTTGTTTAAGAAAAGACTTTATCACTACAGTAAACCCTTTATGACCCCCCCCCCCGGGATCCATTCAATTTTGTTGTTTATTGCTTGTAATTTCTATGTGTTCTGTGTCTTGGTTTCTGTTTGCATGTGTGTGGTAGGGTTGTCCTGCACTTACCAGGCCCGTAGCCAGGGGGTGGCACGGGGGGGGGGGGGCAACTGCCCTCCCAATACTGAGTCTTGCCCCCCCCCCCCCCAATATCACAAGAAAATTGGCCTTTACCGCAAAATTCATGCATATGCCCATGCTAGTTGGCCCTCCCGAAAACATCTTTGCCCCCCTCCCCCCAACCCCCCCCCCAACTTCCTGGCTACGGGCCTGGCACTTACTAGTTAGTCTCTAGAGCCACACAAAGACCGACATTTTTCAATCATATTACACTTATCTAGAGATTTACATTTATCCCAAAATAAACTCCATTTCTCAGACAAAATGTTTTTCAATTTTGCACATTTATCTGCGAGTCCACATCTATCCAGCTTTTTCAATTTATCCGCGATCTGGCTCCGCAGTTTTGGTTTATCAATGTTCTTCCATTTCTTCCAAAGAAGTTGAAAGAGTTCCTTACACTTTCTCAACGGCCAACAACGGTTGACAATCTTGAACCTCTTATTTAAACGATACAACACTTTAAGTATATCCGGAAGTGACACCGCAATGCATATAAACGTAATAAACAAAATGGCGAAGGTTCCTAAAAACTGTGACGAAGGTCGGTCGTCAGGGATACTAATGGATTTTCTCACATTCGATGACAATGTGTCAGTTTCCACGGTAAGAGCTTCGGTGATGTTTTCCAGTTTTTCTTCAAGTTCATCGGCGGTAAGGTTAGTTGCGGAGTTCGAACTACGGGGACAACAACTGCATTTGCAGCTTATTCTTTTAGCAAAAATTACCTCTCGTCCGCCATTATTGGTTCCACCATCCGCAGTCAATACAGAAACTTGTCCGTTCAAAGTGGACGCGTCGACTTTGTTAGTTGTTGAGATATCGGCATCTCCAGTGTTAGCATTGGCGGTTGTGTCGTGCAAAACTAAAGATATAAAAATTGACACATTTAAATTGAATAGAAATATCTTGTTTTTTATTTAATTTACAGGTTAGCGAGTCAGATATCGGTGATGCATTATGTAAGAGTTAAATTTGCCTATAATTATTGCAGGTCTCTGTTTTGTCTTCAAATGGTATACATGTAAATCATTATTTAGACATTTATTCACCCGGCAAGTCCATAATTACCATCGGATAGTCGTGATGTTTAATAGATTGATACACAATCGCCATTCAATAGTTTCATTTAAAAATGGTTAATCAATACTTGTTGTATTTATCCTATAGCAATGGTACTTAGAATAAGGAACTTTGTCTGAAATTTTCATAATATTCATTTTTTTATTATCTATTTTTGTACTAGTATAGCAAAAATGACCATAATGTATCTTTAATGTAATTACGTACATATCAAAATTAGCAGTTAGTCGTAAAGGAATACTGGTTTTTCTTTGCTTTGAATTTTTATGTATTGGGATGATCTGGTAATGAGAGAGAGAGAGAGAGAGAGAGAGAGTTTAACTTCATTTCGGAACTAACACATGGTTCAATTTTATTTACATAATTGGCATTGCACGCGTAGGGGTCTTTGGCAGTGGGGGGCACCCGGAGAACCCGAGACAACTCACTAGGTTGGACAGACGACCCTATTCCTTGTCACGTACAACTGTGGAATCATCGAAACCACGCCAGTTGACCTAATGACAGACCATATGATACAGCGCGCACGCCAAACCGGAGACTACCTTTTGTGTACTTCGAATGCTATCCAACATGGTAAAATGATACATTTGGCAATTGCTAAACAGATTATTGAAAATGTTTTATTTAATATACTTCAGATTAAAAAAAACCAAATAAGTGTACTTCCGTCTATTTCACACCAATTAATTACCATCTCATTATTTATAGCATGTTTTGTTCTGGCAATAAACCGAGAACTTATCCAGCCCAAAATAGTCGTTACAGATTCATTTAGGCTCAAAAATTGAGTCTGAAATTCGTCTCGATTTGAATACCTATTGCCCTCCTGGTGAAATGGAACGTTATGATCATACCTCGTTTTGTATAATCACGAGTATCATGTCTTTTTCTACCAGGGTCAAGATTAAACAAAATAACTGCAAGTGCCAAGGGTTATTTTACATGAAGGCCAATGTGTACTCTGTACATGCGACATCAGCGTTTCGTCCAAACCGAACGACTATACGTTGTCCCTTGTCAGGCCCTCAATCCGGCACAACTGACAAGGGGGAACCGAACCAGTAAATCTCGATGAACTTTCTCGGTCAACACATTGTCGCACACGGGACCTTGACGATGGCGAGTCAACGTCTTACTCACTGAGCCACCATGACCCCCGGTCAAGATAAACATAGATATAGATACGTAATAATAATAATAATAATAATTATACGAAATGTTATATTAATATAGTTTAATACCTGTTACTACAGAATTATTGAGTAGATCATTAGTTGGCGGAGTTGACTTGGGTCCACCATCGGCAGCCAATGAAGAGGCTCGTCCGTTATCGAGTTTCAATGTCGACGCGTCAACTTTGTTAGTTGTTGGAGTCGGCAAATTTCCAGAAATATCAGCATCTCCGGGTTTATTGTCCAAAGCTAGGATAAAAATTGACACATTTAAATTAAATAGAAACCACGGATATAATATCTTGTTTGGACTTTAATTTACAGGTTAGCGAGTCAGCGCCTTACCAAGCACTGAGCCACCGCGACTCAATGACATTCAAATGGTATATACATTAATAATTAGACATTTATTCACCCGGCAAGTCCGTAATAAACATCGGATAGCCGTGATACAAAATCGCCATTCAATAGTTTCATTTAAAAATGGTTAATCAATATTTTTTTATTTATCCTAGTAATGGTACTTTACAATCGAGAATATGTCGTCAAACCTACAAAGATTCATAACTGCACTCGGAATAAAGTACTTTGTCTGAAATTTTTAATTCATTTTTCACATTCTATTTTCGTACTAGTATAGCAAAAATGACCCGCTTTTTATATAAATCCTACATAGTGCATCTTTAAGGTAATTGTGTACAGGTCAAATTAAGCGGTTAATCGTAAAGAAATACTTTAATGCTAGTGATATCAGGTGTTCTAGAAATAGTAAGTTCTCAAGGAACAGCGTCTAAAGGCGGCTATCGTAGATTGCACTCAGATCGAATTCAGCAATGATCGCCGAACAGTTGCTTTCGGTCGTACGATTGAACGCGAGTGCGCTCACATCGACACCGATACACCGACTTGTGGCGTCCTCACGAATAGATCATGTGACTCGTTCGTCTACGAGGTCGCCATTTTTGTTTTTTTTCATTCGCCGCTCTGATTGGCTAAAATTTATAGCGCAGTCGGCAACCGATCGTAGAAACGCATGCATCGACGATGACGAGTCGGCGACTGGTTCCGTCGCGTCGTAGAAGTAGAACGTGTTCAACTCCTGTGATTTGGTCGCCGACCGTGAAAAACTGTCGTACGAGGGTCGTAGCTAGACTCAGATCGACTAGAATCGGCGACAGAAATCGTGCGACGATCGGCGGCAGTCGCCGGAAAACCAGTCGGCGACCAGTTGAGTCGCGTTGTAAGGTCGATCTGTAGCCGCCTTAATAGTTCAGATATGTACACGCTGACATGCATGTAAAAAAAGTGTTAATTTACATCTTCGTTGGAAGAAACGGTTTTTAAATGTAGCACCTTTCTGAATGACGTGGAGAGCGGGCCGCTAAAACCGGTCGCCACACCCTACTTACGACCCATGCATCTTTTCTTAGCACCATATGAAACTGTTTGAATCCACTAATTAATACATTCCTTGTCTATAAATTTCAAAACAATGTCGCAATGACAATATTGCTACATTGTTGGCGTTAAATCCCATTTGATTTAAAGACGGAAATCACTTACCCACATAGTTGACAAATATTACCACTAATAATGAAACCAAACGCATCGTCCCGCTGTGGAAGTTAAAACACACATTTGAAACATATCCTACTAGAGTGAGGATACCTGTTGCTATAGTGTATACTTAAAAACTTGCAATCCAATAAAGTAAACAAGCTGGCATATCCTTTATAGAATGATCAAAGAGACACGCCGCTGGGTCGATCTTATTGTCTATAACTAGTGTTTATCTATGTTAAATAATTGATTTGTTTATCCCTTTAACAGGGCGGTAGTTTATTAACGATAGATTTGACCAGGGTGCCCATAGTCCCCCGTATTGGACGATATCCGAGGTCCACCCATTTACAAATTGGAGTGATTCGCAAAGCATGCTCTATGCAGAAACGTCGTTGCTCGGGTAAATTGCTCTTTGCTATCTCAATAACAGCAGGAGCAGTCACGAAAAGAAGACAACCAATCTAATCTGATTTTTAAAAAAACTTTCAGACTAGGGGGTTGGTGCTGCGAACCCTCCTCCCCTCCTATTCCTGCCCTAAAAGGAAACGAGTTTTAACCCCCGCTAACAAACGAACGAACACAAGGGTCCTCAAAACTGTGACGATGAACGCTAAGATCTCCATTGGTGTTTTTCTTTAAGTTCCTCTGACGTTCGATTTACGTAGATGATAATAACTACCTTTGCAACTTATTATTTTCAGAGAAAATTAACTTACCTCCTTTAGTTGTGGGAGTTGTAATAGGTACATCATTAGTTGGAGAAGTTTGCTCGTCTCCATCATTTCTTTTGTGAGCATCGACATTGGTTGGACACAAAACTAAAGATATACAGTATTACACTTTTAATTGAAAATGAACGAGTGATAATCTTAAATGGGTCGTTTGGGTAATTTCTAAGAAAGGTACGTTTTTACTTATGTTTCAGCTACCTAAAAATATTTTACGTGTATTTTGAGATCCTAGTCGAACGATAAAACACAATCCTTATCAACCCTTGACAAAAACGTTATGATAGATACGCTTGAAATCAAATTAGAACGTTACTGGTTCAAAGACTAAGTAACCAGAAATTTTAACAAATAAAGATGTTCATTAATTGGGTTACTGAATAGTAGGATGTTAAACACCATTGCAGTTTATTCGATTTAATTAACAAATTCATTAAAATGTGATCAATGATGCCCCCCTCCCCCGCACTTATCTACACACTTACATAGCACAGGACACATCATTGTATCTAACACCAGATGCCAAGTTTGCTAACATTGTCTATTGTTGCTATTATACTATTATAAAAATCGGAGCATTCCTCAAAGGCAAAAGTCACTTACCCAAATGTGTGCAAAATATTATAGCTAAAAATAAAACAGAACAACACATCGTCAATCTGCGTAAATTTAAACTTTAGACATAATAACTGAAATATGGCGATACTAGTTGCTATGACAAATACGTCAGACTTTCAATCCATATAAAATATATTAAATAAGACATCGAATTTAAAGATATAAAAGAGACAAACCGCTGTGATCGTTTAAGGTGGGCATTACTGGTTGGGATTGCCTAGTCTTCTGGGAGTGTCACGCTTCAAACTCTACCTCTGGTTTGAGGTCGTTGTTTTGATCCCATATGTGCATTTTTGCATATTATATGTATTAATTACTCACGTATGCAAAATTATATTTGCTAAGCGTGAACATGTTATATAAGCATTCACAGTAATATCTTGAGTACAGTGTTTAGATGCCAATTCCAGTATATTTGCATATTATGCAGTATTTAGGGTTAGTATTTGTGCAGATTGTGTCATATAAACGCTCAGCAATATTTGCATATGTGTATATATCTGATAATGAGATATAAACACATATGCAAATATTGCTGAACGTTTATATGACACAATCTGCAAATATGCTTACCTTAAATACTTTTGCATACTTTTGCATCTGGTCAAGTTGCACCTGCAGTATTTTTACACATGTATGCAAATGCGTTTACATGACGAAATTTGCATACATGAGTGATTTTTCATAAATGCAAAAGATTTGCATGTGTGCAAATTTCGTCATGTAAACGGGGCTTTAGTTGTTTAATTGCGCGCCTTTGCAACCTGGTAGGTTTACTTCGAGATCTGCGGTTTCCTAACTGGGTTCACACCGGGGTTCGTATCCGGTACAGTCTAGTCGAATATCTAGTGTCCTCATGATGGACTTTGTGTTTTGGATTGCTGCTAACAATTTGCAGGAGTTTATATTTGAATTGTTCTAATGTAGCCATATGGCTCGAAAAAGTCCCATCTTGTCCAACAACAATGTAGATTTTTGACACATTGTTGATTGTGGGTAAGGGTTAGGGTAATGGGTTAGGCTTGTTCCAGGTTTAGATTTAGCGCCAGCCCTGTTTACATCTCGAGACTTTGACGAAATCTGCAGACCCTAAACCTAACCCACAATCTTCATATGACGTCATGTGTGCTAAAATGTGCAGAACAGTCTCCGATCTAGCCTTCAACCGACCTCTGGGAATAATTGAGGACACTGGAACTAGAAACGATGCGACTGACCTGGTGTGGTTTCTTTAATTAGAAAACTTACAGCCTTGAGAAACACAGAAAACAAAGACGAGAGAACACATCACAGAATCAATCACCTACTGAATCGTTCGTTCGTTTCTAGAGTTTAACGTCCACTTCCACCTAGGGTGATATCGTAGACAAGACACCTACTGATCAATTCATTATACTTTTATATGTGCCAGAGACCACGTTAGCAACATGTTGTGTGAAGAAGTGCGTAAAGATCACCGCAAACTAAATATTATTTTTTCCACCATTTTCTCATCGCCAGCGGCATATCCTGTTAAGTTTTAATATGGTGAAACAACGTGTTGTATTTGATTAATAATATTGTCTTTTTAATCAATTATTCATCCGGATATTAGATATAGATATCGATATCATCTTTACTTAATACTTATTACACCCTACCTATATTGACAATACGACAGGAGGTCAATAAACAGTTTCCTTAATTAAATTTAACATAAACATAAATTGTTTAAAGAGGTTATGAAAACAAAGGCGTTTTAAAGATGCGCCATATAGAGACCGGTTTTCAGTTTTGATCGAGGTAATTTAAAGCTGAAATCCGATTATAAAACTACAGAAATAATTAAATAAAAAAAAGGTAACGCCCAAAACAACAGCCATACTTGTTTTCAATTTAAAGAACAAGCATGGCGATCACATTTGGCGGACAATTACACAGGCAGGCCACACTCGCTTTCACTATTTGCCGTGTCAAGTGTCCACACCCGGTTAGATAGTCAACTACCCATTACCTCCTGACTGCTTGAAGCTTATCCATTACCAGCTCACAGAATATTTTGTTTCTTATTTCGTAAAATGTCTTGCACAACAGAGTAGAAGCACCAATTACTTTCCTGCGTCATAAAGTCTAGTACATATACTTTGAATTCACAACTAGATAAAAAAAGTACATGTATTGTTATTGTAATACTACATGAATAAAAAATATATGCAGTCTATATCTTTATTTTTTGTGGTAGGGGTTGGGCCAAGATATGCAGTCTATATCTTTAATTTTTGTGGTAGGGGTTGGGGCAATATTGTACACCTTTATTTAAAGAGCACCTCCATTAAGCAAGCATTTTAAAATTTCCCTTGGGTGCCTGCTTAATACAAGTTCTACTGTATTCTCGTTCCAAAATATATCCAAAGCAGCAATAAAACTATAGGCATCTCCATCAAATATGTATGTTTTCACTTATAAATGGTGGACACTTCGCTTGACACGGCAAATACGGGAAGTGGGCGTGGCCTACCTGTCTATTTGTTCGCCCAAAGCGATCGCCAGGCTTGTTCTATAAATTGAAAACAAGCATGGCGGTTGTTTTGGGCGTTACCTTTTTTTAATTTAATTATTTCTATAGTTTTATAATCTGAGTTCAGCTTTCAGGTATTATGAGAGAGTTCTTGTTCCCTTCTGCAACCCCCCCCCCTTTTATTATCCCCGGCTATTCGGAAAGCGTTGTACCACTTTCCTTTGGATTGACCTTCTGTCTGCCTGTCTCTCTATCTCTTTCTGTCTCCCCTCTCTCCGCCCTCCATTTCTCCTCTCGTACCCCACCTCGACCCACCTTCTCGCTCTCTCTATATATTTAAAAAAAAATATAACCGTGTTAATTTATTAAATTATTACTGTGACGTCAGATTATAACCGCATTAAGATGAGTTCAATATATATAAAGGTAAAAAACATTGCTGATATTTACTTGATCAATATCTTGACTCGCTTAAATATACACTTCCACAAAAGTATCTTATAGGGTAGTCAGTTATTTTCCATTATTAATATAACATAATATGTGGTATATATGGAAAGTATAGATATTGTCTACTACCAGAGTAAAATTATGTTTCCTGAAAAACATCCATGGGGCGTCAACAGTGACGTGAGAAGCTCTTCTTATATGTTGATATAATGACTAACTGTTGTGCGAACATTGAGAAAATTACCTCCCCCCCCCCCCCCCCCAATCAAGTCCCATGACAAACAAGGATTCTTAAAAAAGATTCTTTGGGTAGTTTTTTGTGCAATTAAAATGTTCTGAGGGGGGGGGGGTCAAACAATTGATAGTTAATTCAATTAGTTTGAGTATGGTTTTAGTCCCAAATATAACATCAAATCACAAAGGCTGTGAGCTAGAAGGCACCATTAAAGTAGAAAGATGTCGAGAAGTCAAAGGGCGAGGATATTTAAACGCAAGAAAGCGAGAAGTCGAGGGCCGAGGGAACGAGATTGGAAAAAGAACACACCGGCTTCCATAGTTTACAGTACGTGTCAATGGGTATTCAAGAGGCTCGTAAGAACCAGAGCTTTACTATCGAGACTATCTTGAACACTATTAGGTGACAAAATCAAATTTGGTAACTTAGTAACCATGATCACCATGGAATCGAATGAGGTTTCGCATTGGCAGAGAAAAAAATCAATTACAAAAGCATATAATCATATTTTCTTTATATGAAGATTAACGAGCAAACAATAGCATAGTTCGGTTATCGATTATCGATCAGTTGTTTGGAGGGGATGTTGCTGCCAATGCCCAGGTTTTTTTTAGAAAAAGAATAGAGTTTAATGTCTCTTCAAAATTTGATACTGCATTTCAGAAACAAGACAAATCGTCCAAGTTTAATTTATAAGTAGCATATGTGATTTATTATGCGTTTGTCGTTTTAGGAACCACTGTGGCTATGTGACTAAGACACCGGCTCGCTACCTTGGCGGTCGCTGGTTCCATCTTGGTGTTGGCCGCGAAAGTTTATCTGGATTTACCGGTGTGGTTTCCCCTTGTCAGTGGTGCAGAACGGAAGGTCCTACAAGGACAGTTGTCTAGTCGTTGGGATGATACGAAAAACAGAGGTCCCGTGTACACATTGACGTGTACGTAAAAAAAAATTATTTGGCAGTTAGAATTCCATATGAGAGAAGGCCGTGGCGCCGCTTTCCGGGCAAAATGTCCCTTATAGCACAATGTATTGTGTAACCCCGTCTTCATTAGCCCAGTCGGAGCAAAACAGTAGTACGCTAAACTCTATTCCTTTTCATTTCATTTTGTCGTTTGTAATGTCTGTATATTTTGTGTGTCTTGTCCGTTGTTTGCCTTGAGTAATTGTCTATCTGGCAAAGTCACTGTTGCATACAAACCTCAAAAAAGGCATAATTAATGTTAGTTTATCAATTTGCAATGCACAGTGAAAAGGTACAAAATATACCCACTTTCACCTTCAATTTTGGCAATGTGGGACGAAGGTTAAAATTCTGAAAAAGGTTGATAATGAAACTTCATTTACCCTACTACATACATTAAATCTTTTGTATTTGATGGCTATTATCAAAATTGCTGATGAGGTAAACCTCTTGTTTACCCCCTTTGTTTTTATTCCTGATCTTTGGGATTTATAAATGTGTATTTCCTGTATTTTATTGTATTGAGAACTATTCGTTGTTGAATATAAGAATTATCTCCCTTCGATTAACTTGTTCCTTGGGGTTTAGAAACGACACGCCGAAAATGGACAAAGTTACCAAATGAAACTACATCAATCAGAGTGAACTGGTCAGCTGTAAATACCCTTAATATCAACATCAATCAAAAGAAAACTAGAAAATTAATGGAGGGAGTACAAATAAAGAGACATCAACCAGAACTTAACAGAGACAGTGGTTTATATATCCCCAGAGCCTATGATGAATTAATAAAAACAGACTAAATTAATAATTAACATAGACTTTACTTTTACATATATTCTTAGTATCTTTTACTCAGTTTAGCAGTTTAGTTTAATGTATTGTTACATTATATGCAGCACATAATTATTATAGTACTTATAATTTATAAAAAACAATAAGATATTCATTAGTTTTTCTGTAACCTATAAACACATGGGAACATCTCACTGTGCCCCCTGCTATTGTTCCCATATGGGGATTAATCAAGCAAGGGGATTATCGAATACAATGGTGTTAAAGGTATAGTTTATTTTGAAAAACTACTAGCATTGAACTCATTAACAACTTTATTCACAATAAAAGTAACGACAAATAATGTAACAACAAATACATGTATCAAACATATTTCAGAACCCTACTAAATGTGATATGGCGTCAGTGTATTCCAGAGGCGAGCCCAGGAAATCCTGTTAGGGGGGGGAGTCCCCCGAGAAAATCGGGGTGTCTGTGGTTATTTGTGGCGCATATCTATTTTTAATAATGTTTTTAGGTGGGCCCGGGCACCTAGGTCCTCCCCCCTGGATCCGCATCTGGTGTATTCAATTGCACTTTTTACTCCATTTAATAGTTTGGTTTTTAGATTATTAATAGAGTCTTCTACACTTATATATTTCCGCCTTTTAGGGGCCAATCACAATTTAAGTATTGTATTTTCGACACAATGTTTATAAATTTAAAAATATTTGGGTCGCTTGTTCCGGTCTTTTTCATTTTACTGTGCCATCCCTCAACGTGGTTAGTTGTCTGAATAGGAGGTAGGTGAATAATATTTAAGATACTCGTTAACCGATGACACGTGAACTTAACTTATATATTTTAATCATTAAAATAATTAAATCTTAACTAGATGAACAGCACTAATAAGGATACAGTCTATAATCCTTTGTTTACTTAAGTTTTCACACCACTAGCCTATAACACCAGTTGATTAGGGGGCACAGTGAGATTAAACCAAACACATAAATATTAGCATACAGTTTCACGGTGAAGTATTATAATTACTAGAGTTAATAAAATGGCCTCGCCTTTTATCTATTGTTGTGGTAATTTATATACTTCAAGGCAATAACCTTATATTAATAAGTGGTTTCTATCCGAGTGTACATTACAATTAAATGCTTATGTTAATCTATATGGTTTCATTATTAGAACAAGGGTCACTGTTTTCCCAATTATGTTTTCATTGAATGTTGTGATTGTACATAGTATATATATATCCCATTCCTTCTATCTGTATCATTTTATTTTATTTTATTTTTATTTATTACCTTTAATTAAATTAACTAATAAATTTTAATTAATTCATTTTACTTTATCTTTACTTTACTTTTACTTTAATTTACTTTATTTTATTACCTTTAATTTATTTGACTACAACTGTATTATACTCTCTTTATTTATTTAATTCTATATTAGTTTAATTTACTACTAACATCTACTAAACTGGCGGGATAGTGGAGTAAGAGGGAGTCATGATCAGACGGGCTCGGCATCTAAACACTATTCTGCCAAAACAAATACCAGTGGGATAGTGGAGGAAGGGGAGGCCACGAGAAGACAGGCCTGGTACCTAAACACAAATCCCACAAAGAAGACATCTACCAATCCAGAAGAAGAGATCATCTACCAACGATGTGTTTTTATTAAATAAAGGGAAGAACTTCCCACTAAAACCTAATCCATGGCCTAAGGCCAAAATGGAAAGATTGCAAAATCATATTCTAAAAATTAGGAAGCAGCTTCGGCTCTCCTATGTCTTGTCTGTGATATCACTTAAGTGGAAGCAGACGTTAAACACCAAAAAGAAGAAGAAGATCTGTATCAGTATTGTGCTTGAAAACGACAAGAGAATCATTGTTGAAACGTAGCTTTAATAGAAATATAGTAGTTGTTATCCATATAACTTTGTGTTTATTTTTACATCAATCAGAATGTTAACGTTCTTTCGTTTTACGAAATTAAAAAAGTAGTTTGTAGTTAAAGATGCATTATGTAAGAGCACAGTCTGCCTATTGCAATATTCAATATGTTTTAATTATAGCAATATCTTCAGAATGTTAATCGGGGTGCATTATTGTGCTAGAGTGATTTCACGTCTAGTTCAGCTTCATGGGTAATATTCTCATAGTGCTACATGGGTGGGGGTGTAGTTTGACCAGAAACTCATAAAGTCTTATTTTCATGGTTATTAGCAGAACACGTTTTGAATTTGCTCCGGTTATTCAATTTACGCCCCGGAGAGTGTAGGTTGATATTATCATAAAGTCTTATTTTCGTGGTTATTAGCAGATCAACATTAATTACACCAAATATATTATGTAAAGAAGCGTTAACAATACTAGGCTATTACTAGTATAAATGCTTAAAGATACATTATGTAAGATTAAGATAAAGAGCTGACAGTTCTAGATAATGTTATAGTTTAGAACGTAAAACTGACATTTTATCATTTAGCTAATCTTAAATACTTAAAGTGACACCCTTCTCGAGAAATATGACATTTTAAAATATTATTATATTAGCAGTATTGGGGAGAACACCCTCCCCGTCAATCTATTTTAAATCAGAAGGTCTGTCATTGAGTCAAATGGCGTGGTTTCGATTCGAAGCTTGTACGTGACGAGGAATAGGGTCGCCTGTCCTAGCGAATTAGAAATGACCTCTCTCTCTCTCTCTCCCTCGCTTTATAATGTTCTGTCCGTGTGTTGTTTCGCCAATGTTCCTGTATACCATCGCATTGCATAGGTTATCATAAAAATTAAATGACCGTATATTAGGTTTAAAAAAGACCAAAATACTGTGATCACAAAACGTTAATAGTTTGGAATAACGATTGTGAAATGTTTGGCTCTTCGCTGTTATAAAGAGTAAGGCCATCGGGATATACATAAATGTGTTATAGGCCGAGAAATGTTGTGGATTTACTATAATTATCAATCAGTGCTGGGGGGGGGGGTGTAATTAATAGTTGGAGATCATTATGATTAAAGACTGGGTAAAGGTGCTTGAATACTTGCTTTAAAGACTCGACGAAGCGTGGAGTCGCCCTTTAACTCTAAGACATAAATCATCTTGGCTGAAGTTACATTTTCATGACTGAATGATGGACGAAAGTGACTTGAACAAGAACATGTTAATGGTTGTAAAATCTTTTTTAAGATTTAATGGTAACTAGAGTACTAGACGAATTATTAGCTTGTCATACTACGTCCATCATATTAAATTAATGTGGTTTGTCAGTAACAACAAGTCTATCCACAAACTACACAAGACACAATCATCTCGTCAACGTCGCGTGGTGTGATTGTTGACGAGATTGTGGGTTAGGGTTAGCGCTTGCCATCATTAATATTAAAACTAAAACATACAAGCCACAAGGTGAAGGATACATTATAGGAATGAATGAATAAATGAATGAAATTGGGTTAAACGTCCAATTATTATGCACCTAACCTGGGCTAATGGAAGACGGGCATACGCCATACAGTGTGCTATTAGGAAAATTTTGCCCGGGCAGCGGCGCTACGGCCTACTCTTAAATCGAATTCCAACTGCCAAGGGATCTTTTACGTGCACTCCAATGTGTACACGGAACCTCGGTTTTTCGTCCCATCCGAACGACTAGACAACTGTCCTTTCAGGCCCTCCTTCTGTATCACTGACAAGGGGAAATCACGCCGGGAAATCGAGATGGATTTTCTCGGCCGAAGAAGGATTCGAACACCCGACCTACAGGCTACCGAATTAGCGCCTTATCCACCGTGATTCCCACACATTATAGGAGATTAGATCAAGAGTTGCCCGATTTCACTATAATAATTAAAAACTAGATAATGTAAAGATAATTGTTGAAAATTCCAGTCAAATTGGTCCACTGTGAAAAAAGATTTCCGTGATCGAAATTTCCGCCTAGCCTCGATCATCATTACTAAAGTATGTACGATAAAAAGCGTATTCTTGATTATCCATTTTTTATTTAATTATCAATGAGCGTTAAGCAGAATATATTCTAATCCAGTCAATATCTAAGGCTAGCGTTGACATCGAGGGTTCATTATGGTCTGGATAAGGTAACATTAAAATGTCTTATTATTGATAATTAAGATAAATTTCGGGCCTAAAGAAAGTCTTGTAATAGGCAGATTTATAATGTATCCCATCCGTCGGCTTTTCGGGTAGAAATCATGGAATAAGCTTTATTTTGTAGGTTTTGATGTTTGATTACAAAAAAACAATGTTGACATTTTTTCTGAGTAGGTCTTCATAGTATTGGGAGTGATTATTTGAGGGTGCCATTTTGCGATAATATTCCAATTTATTTTTTTATTTTCACCTTATTTATAATGTTATCGACATATCAACTGTGATTTGACAATGTATTAATATTGACAGGGTTCATGACTATACTTTAGATCAATCATTTCATGGTGATATTTCCAATATCGCGACCATTTTTGTCGGGAAAATCGGTCAATGTGTTGATTTCGATTGAGTAGTACATGTATATGTTTTCGGGGTTTTATGCCCAAATCATTGACACCACCACGTTTATTGTTATGTTCTTCTAACAACGCTAATCATATTCTTTTGTAACAATCATATTGTAACAATCAATTGTATTGTAAATGTCGTACATGCACATGCTTTACCTGTTCGAAACTAGGGTTAGGTCGAAATATCAAGGTCAACGGTTACGGGATGTACACAGGGCTAGCGCTACCCCTACCCCTACCCCTAGACCCAACCAACACTCTCGTCAACAATCAAGTACCTTAACCCTATTTACACCTCGCGACCTTGACGAAATCTGCAGCTGACGTTAAAATTAAGACCTGAACCGAAACTAATTAATGAAGATGACAAAATCGTTTTCGTTTATATTTCATTAAATTCCACTTTTGAAAGTAATTCAAAAATTGTATTGTAATTATTGTCAACACTACATCCATCGAGGGTCCGGGGGCCTCTTAGCATTCAATACAAAACACATATGTTTACGGGGGCGCAGAATCGATTTCTGACATTAACCACCTTGTAAAATGATCACATGTTCACATAATTTTTAGTATACTTCCAATATTGATGCCACTTGTGGCGGGAAAATCGGACGATTATGTAGTTGTCTTTGATGACAATATGTTTTCTGGGAGGCAGATTCGATTTCTGTCATTTACATCTACGTTAAATATTTCCAAGATGGTGGAACGTTTTCTAAACACATTGTTATCATTTATTTATCATCGATTTTCCTTGGAGGGCAAAGCCTATTCCTGGCATAAAGGCAAAAAGAGCATAGCAGCAGCGTGGTGCTTACGCCACGTGCCAATCATGTCACGACCACGCCAAGCACTTACTGCAAGATCTTACGTCGCTCATGGCCAAGCTGTGGCTGCGCGAAAAGTGTTCCCACCATGATCTCGCGGTTACCAGTCAGACCGGGATACTTTCTCACCACACTCTAGTGAAGTGCCTACCAAACGTAAGGTGTTTTCTCGCCACGCCAATAGAGAATGCGCCATGCTCACCCGTCCTCATTCACTTTCAAAGCAGAGAACAAGCAAAAGTCAAGCAATCAAGGACATTTCATAGTTTTCTTGGAGTTTCCTTTTTTGGGTGCTAGACGGGAGCTGATGAACGATGGCTCAGTATTGTCCCTATATATACACAAAGGTCGAAACAGCGTAGCAAGCATGTGGCCAGAAGCTTCGTTCCAGCCTGGCAGCAACGTGGATGATAGTGGTGGGTGTGTGGCTATAAATAAAATACTTGCTAAGAAGCCCTCATAGGATAGATTATGTTATCAACTGACTTCCTAGATGAATGCAGAAAAAAGCATGTGGAATGATAAAATATATCCTGGTACCATAAACGACTATTCAATCAATATCCGCACATCGTTCCATTTTCTTGCCCAAAATGGCCGTCATATTGTAAATTTTCAAAATAGGTGAACTTATAATCATTTTGCACAGTTGTTACTGTCCGAAATGGATTTTGTGCCCTGGAAAACATATATATTAATACCAACGACGACTTCTTAATTAATATTGGCACATCGTCCTATTTTGCCGCCATCTTGGAAATAAGCCAAGTATATGAACATGAGATCATTTTACAAATTTGGAAATGTCAGGAATGGAATCTGTGACACCGAAAACATATGGACACCAAACACTACTACTTAATCGAAATCAGCACATACACCGATTTTCCCTCTAAAAATGGGCGCCATGTTGAAAATGTCATCATCTGATGGAAAACAATATTTGAAATGTAGCCATGAATGTAGCCAGTATCAATACATTGCCTAACCACTGTTGATATGTCGATAACATAATAAATAAGGTTAAAATAAAAAAAATTTTTTTGAATATTATCGCAAAATGGCTACCGTCAAATAATGGCCTCAACAGTGTTTTTTGTCATCAAACATCAAAACCTACAAAATAAAGTTTAAACCACGATTTCTACCCGAAAAGCCAACGGATTTACATTAACCATCCAACTATCAATGCGCCGATATGTACATAGCTGAACCTCTATTTTTTCGCGTAATCCGAAGGTCAATTTCACGTCAGTCAATTGGGAACCTGGTCAGGATTTGACCCCACTCCACCGGTTTCGTGACAATAATATTGGTCCGTGAACATATAACGCAGAAGGACAGCTTAACAACTAAATTGAAAGACACACACATTCATGTCGAACACAAAACAATATTAGATGTAGTTATAATATGGTATACCATGCCTTACAAAATGTCCTACTCTGGTATCACTAAAAAAATCATATTTGACAGTAACCGTTATCCATAAAGAAAATTGATCTTTTACGAACATGCCACACAAGCTCCAAACATGTGTATTTTGATAACGTCAAACAAGTCAATTGTATAAATAGCCAAACAAAATATATATTAAAATAGATATATTTTACTTTTTATATATAGCCTACATATATAAGTGAGCGACCTGGATTGTCCAGATAATCAAAAATAAATTATAATTTTATTAATAATCAAGCGTGTTTCCATTAGACGTGGCATTTTGCACATGTAAACTTAATGTGTGCCTCGAGACTCAATGTGTGATTTTTAAAAGAAATATCAGACCAAAAAATTGTTAATTTTGTTCAGTACAATTAAAAAGATATCACGAATCAAAAATTCCACCAGTCTTTAATTACTACTCCCTGTGTAACAAAACCACGTGATCTTTATTTTTCCTTGAACTTAATTAATGGGTCGCTTTTAAATCCTATTGTATTCAAATCCAAGTCGGGAGGTTGTATATGGTTATTTTGATTTGTACAATCTTAGTATATGAGCGTGGATTTAGCCCTCACGTTTCAAAATAACGGTAAGTAGGATGTCCACATAGGAAATGTATGCAAAACAGTATCAAAACTAGTAAATTGCTTGAGGTCTCTGAAATATCGCTTAAAACGCAGATCTTTGCTCACTATATAACGCCTACATTCTGCTTCACTTTGCCTACGCGGATATCGTTTGGGATGGGTGTTCAGAACTACTAACAAATCAACTTGAGCACTTGCAACTGGACGCACTACGCACAATCTGCGGAGCGGTTAATAGTCCGGTGGCTGAAGGGGGGGCATTGCCACCCGAGCTGTGAATTTATGAGACCAAGTTTTTCTAGACCAGTTTTTTGTGTAGATTCCGAATATAGGTGTTGAACAGGCGTGTGAGGGGGCGTTTTCGAGATATGGGGGGTCTAATGTCTATGTATGGGTGTGTATAGAGGGGTGGGGTGGGGTGGGGATGTCATTATGTTGACATATTAATAAAACAAAAATTTCTAGGATTGCCATATAGTAAATAAGTGTTTATGATTCCCCTGCACAACTGTTTGATGTGTGGCGTGGGGTAGCAGGTGTGCATGTGTGGAGGGGGGGGGGGATGATTTCACGTTGATTTAAATGAATCAAAATTGACCTGAAAAGTGTTTTCTCTAGCTTTTCGTTCAGTACCAACAACGTCGTTCATAATATTAAATTATAATGGTATAATGTATCGCAGCAAAAGACTATTCAGGCAAGATGGTAATAAGGAAAGAAAGTTTTGTTATTTCTCATCACAATTGAAATTCCTCCAGAAGATCTTTTTTTCTAGTGTCTTCTTAACCAGTCATTACGTCATCCCAGCTCTTGTTAGAAAGTTGGGAGTTTCTTGAAAAATATCTTACCTACTCCTCTCCGCATTGCAAATGAATGGAGGTGCTGAAACGGCTCCAGAACAATTCGATCCTAGACAATTCGTACCCGGACAATTCGTCATCAGACAATTCGTATCCAGATTATTTGTCCCCGAGGTCGAATTCCGGGGACGAATAGTCCTAGGGTATAGTCCGGGTGCGAATTTATCCGGGAACAATTCGCCCTAGGGTACGAATTGTCCTTGGGTACGAATTGTCCTAGGGTACGAATTGTCCTTGGGTACAAATTGTCCGGTGAATTGTCCTTGGGGACAAATAGTCCGGTCACGAATTGACATTGGGTACGAATTATCTGGTGACGAATTGTCCGGGTACGAATTGTCTGGGTACGAATTCGTGGGTGACGAATTGTCTGCGTACGAATTCGTTGGTGACGAATTGTCCGGGTACGAATTGTCCGGGTACGAATCCGTGGGTACGAATTATCATTGGGTACGAATTGTCTGGTGAATTGTCCTTGGGGACAAATAGTCAGGGTACGAATTGTCATTAGGTACGAATTGTCTGGTGACGAATTGTCCGGGTACGAATTGTCGGGGATCGAATTGTCCTAGAGCCGTTTCAGCACCTCCATTAATTTGCAATGCGGAGAGGAGTAGGTAAGTTATTTGGGTGTCCTGATGGTTGGCTGTCAGTTCTATGATATTCTTGACACTTTCATTATTGGGTACGAATTGTCTGGTGACGAATTGTCCGGGATCGAATTGTCCTAGAGCCGTTTCAGCACCTCCATTAATTTGCAATGCGGAGAGGAGTAGGTAAGATATTTCGGTTTCCTCATGGTTGGTTGTCAGTTCTATGATATTCTTGACACTTTCAATACGGTACTAATCTTGATATTTTTTTTATCTAATCAAGATTGCGGTAATGCCTATCTGTCTTTCTTTTTCAAGAAAATCCCAACTTTCTAACAAAAATATGGATGGTGTAATTACTGCTTAAGAAGCGCTAGAAAAATATATCTTCTGGAGGAATTTTAATTGTGGTGTGTAGATTCCGAATATGGGTGGTGAACAGGCGTGTTAGGGGGCGTTTTCGAGATATGGGGGGGCCTAATGTCTATTATGTATGGGTGTGTAGGGGGTGGGGTGGGGATGTCATTATGTTGACATATTAATAAAACAAAAATTTCTAGGATTGCCATTCAGTAAATAAGTGTTTATGATGCCCCTGGACAACTGTTTGATGTGTGGGGTGGGGTAGCAGGTGTGCATGTGTGGAGGGGGGGGGGGAATGATTTCACGTTGATTTAAATGAATCAAAATTGACCTGAAAAGTGTTTTCTCTAGCTTTTCGTTCAGTACCAACAACGTCATTCATAATATTAAATTATAATGGTATAATGTATCGCAGCAAAAGACTACTCAGGCAAGATGGTAATAAGGAAAGAAAGTTTTGTTATTTCTCATCACAATTGAAATTCCTCCAGAAGATCTTTTTTTCTAGTGTCTTCTTAACCAGTCATTACGTCATCCCAGCTCTTGTTAGAAAGTTGGGAGTTTCTTGAAAAATATCTTACCTACTCCTCTCCGCATTGCAAATTAATGGAGGTGCTGAAACGGCACCAGAACAATTCGATCCTAGACAATTCGTACCCGGACAATTCGTCATCAGACAATTCGTATCAAGATTATTTGTCCCCGCGGTCGAATTGTCCGGGGACGAATAGTCCTAGGGTATATATAGTCCGGGTGCGAATTTATCCGGGAACAATTCGCCCTAGGGTACGAATTGTCCTTGGGTACGAATTGTCCTAGGGTACGTTTTTTCCTTGGGTACAAATTGTCCGGTGAATTGTCCTTGGGGGCAAATAGTCCGGGAACGAATTGACATTGGGTACGAATTATCTGATGATGAATTGTCTGGGTACGAATTGTCTGGGTACGAATTCGTGGGTGACGAATTGTCTGCGTACGAATTCGTTGGTGACGAATTGTCCGGGTACGAATTGTCCAGTAAATAAGTGTTTATGATTCCCCTGGACAACTGTTTGATGTGTGGCGTGGGGTAGCAGGTGTGCATGTGTGGAGGGGGGGGGGGGATGATTTCACGTTGATTTAAATGAATCAAAATTGACCTGAAAAGTGTTTTCTTTAGCTTTTCGTTCAGTACCAACAACGTCATTCATAATATTAAATTATAATGGTATAATGTATCGCAGCAAAAGACTACTCAGGCAAGATGGTAATAAGGAAAGAAAGTTTTGTTATTTCTCATCACAATTGAAATTCCTCCAGAAGATCTTTTTTTCTAGTGTCTTCTTTACCAGTCATTACGTCATCCCAGCTCTTGTTAGAAAGTTGGGAGTTTCTTGAAAAATATCTTACCTACTCCTCTCCGCATTGCAAATTAATGGAGGTGCTGAAACGGCTCCAGAACAATTCGATCCTAGACAATTCGTACCCGGACAATTCGTCATCAGACAATTCGTATCCAGATTATTTGTCCCCGAGGTCTAATTCAATTGTGATGAGAAATAACAAAACTTTCTTTCCTTATTACCATTAATATGTCAACATAATGACATCCCCACCCCACCCCCTACACACACCCATACATAGACATTACATGTAGACCCCCCATATCTCGAAAACACCCCCTCACACGCGAAAAACTGGTCTAGAAAAACTTAGTCTGATAAATTCACAGCTCGGGTGGCAATGCCCCCCCCCCTTCAGCCACCGGACTATATAGGTACCAGCCACGAATCTCTTTACAAGGAGACCGGTTTCATTCTTCTAAAAGAACGTCGACGAAGACATAAACTTATTCTTGTATATAAGATTTTCAATAAAACTACACTCAATTACCTTTCAAATTATCCATAGCAAACTACGCCTGTCATGTAGTGATTTAAATGGTCACATGGGTTTTAGACACATCTCTGAAAATCGATCTTGCAATTGTGGCCACCCTTTCGAGGATAGCGATCACTATATTTTACACTATCCAAACTTCAATACTTTCCGACAACAAACAATTTCTACATTACCTGATGAGTATAAGAACAGCAAAACTCTACTCCACGGCCTGCAGGACTCCAACAACGAAATTAATAACCATTTTTTTTACAACAATCCAATCATATTTCAATTTAACTAAACGATGTTAACGGAGTTTTGCTGTTGTTATTGTTTTTATTATTATTACTATTATTATTACTATTATTATTACTATTATTATTATTACTATTATTATTATTATTATTAATATTATTATTATTACATAATATACATGTACGTGTACTACTTTAGGTGTATTCAACCAAGAAGGGGTTGTATATATTGTATATACTGCTTTTCATTATTAGTATATAATTTGTATTGTAAATAGGGATAGGGATCTGACATAGGCATTTTGCCTGTTCCCTTATTTTCCCATTCATTTATAGTGAATAAAATATTTCTTATAAAAAAAAAGCGTGGATTAGGCCGTGAGAAATTTGATATTTCCAAAAAAAAAAGAAATTCACGAGTTGCTACTTTAAGGGAACACAAACTGGCTGACGAGATTGTCTTCGATTTCACCCAAGGCGGAAGTGAACGTTTAACTGAAGATACGACGACGACGATGGCTGGCGAGGGAGCTTTTGTGATATTTTAAGTCTATATTTATTTATTAAGAGCTTGTATTAATGTTAACAAATAGAGTCCGACATACATCGACTTTCCTGGAGTGTAATTTTGTTCTTAACTTAAAAGCTTTTCTTATTTATTTATTTAACGCCAAAACACGTGTAACAAGTGTGTTTAAACAGCGGCTCAATCCTTAACTCAATTCAATATTTATGTAGGAATTATATTTTGTAAGGCAAACAAATATATTTACATTCATTTTTTTCTCAGTTCGTTGAATTCAAATTTGCATACCGGTATTCAATAAAGCACTTATAACACTGTCATTCATTAAAGGGGCTAAATCGCTAACATTTGGGATCCAGAAATTGACAACCAGCGGCTGCCAGGCAGGATACGCCCACATTTTCGAGAGATGGATAGAGAACAAGCAAAACCGAAAGTTATTTTTCCTACAATCAAAGGCTATAATTCATTAAATTACAATTTGTTATGCGCAAATATCGAAAAGAATCAAGATCTTTAGGTTATAAACATGCATTTCAAGTTTCATTAAAATCGAATTAAAATTGTGACCTATACTAGGTCCACAACCTTGACATACCATATTTTAACACTATTAGCGTACAAACGGTGGCCATTTTGTCTGGTAATTATGGTCCGATTTCTCTGAAATTCAAACTCAACCTTCCATATGTTGTAACGGTGATAGAGTCAAACGTTTTTTTAAATCAGATAATAATCATGACCTCCAGAGGGACCATAGGCGATTTTTCGGACAATCAGGGGCCATAATTCAGGAAGTTATGATCTTATATGTGCAAATAACGAAAGGAACCAAGATCTTTGGGTTATAACCATGCATTTCAAATTTCATCAAAATTGAATCAAAATTGTGACCTATACTGGGTCCACAACCTTGATATACCATTTTATAACAGTAATCGTGTACACGCGGCGGCCATTTTGTATGGCAATTTCGTAACCTTCCTTAGGGTGTAATGGTGATATAATTAAACGATTTTTTAAATCGGATAATAATTGTGACCTATACTGGGTCCACAACCTTGATATACCATTTTATAACAGTAATCGTGTACACGCGGCGGCCATTTTGTATGGCAATTTTGTAACCTTCCTTAGGGTGTAATGGTGATATAATTAAACGATTTTTTAAATCGGATAATAATTGTGACCTCCAGAGGGACCGCAAGCTAAACAAAGACGATTTTGCGTAAATCAGGTGCCATAATTCAGGAAGTTACAATCCGATATGCCCAAATATCGAAAGGAACTAAGATCTTTGGGTTATAACCATGCATTTCAAGTTTCATCAAAATCGAATTAAAATTGTGACCTCTACAGGGTCCACAACCTTGATATACCATATTTTAACAGTATTCGCGTACGAATGGCGGCCATTTTGTATGGCAATTTTGGTCCTATTTTATCGAAATTCGAACTCAACCTTTCCTAGGGTGTAACGGTGATATAATCAAACGATTTTTTAAATCGGATAATTATTGTAACCTCCAGAGGGACCACAAGCTAAGCAAAGACGATTTTGCGTATAATTAGGGGCCATAATTCAGGAAGTTACGATCTGATATGTGCAAATAACGAAAGGAACCAAGATCTTTGGGTTATAACCATGCATTTCAAGTTTCATCAAAATCAAATTAAAATTGTGATCTCTACAGGGTCCACAACCTGGATATACCTTTTTTTTAACAGTATTCGCGTGCGAACGGCGGCCATTTTGTATGGTAATTTTGGTCCGATTTTTCCGAAATTTGAACTCAACCTTACTTAGGGTGTAACGGTGATATAATCAAACGGTTTTTTAAATCGGATAATAATTGTGACCTCCAGAGGTACCACGAGCTAAAATAGGTGATTTTTCGGACAATCAGGGGCCATAATTCAGGAAATTACGTTCCGATAGGCGCAAATATCGAAAGGAACCAAGATCTTTGGGATATAAACATGCATGTCAAGTTTCATCAAAATCGGTTCAAAATTGTGACCTCTATAGGGTCCACAAGCTAAAAACGTGATTTTTCGTACAATCAGGGGCCATAATCCATGAAGTTTTGATTCGATACGTGCCAATATCGAAAGCAGCCGAGATCTTTTGGAGATAAACCTATATTTCACGTTTCGTCAAAATCGGACAAGAATTGTGACCTGTAGAGAGTCCACAAACAATTGTGGACGGACGGACGGACGGACAGACGGACAGGGGCGACGACATAATACGTCCACATGAAAATGTGGGCGTATAAAAATGGCTCGCATATAATAATGTAATATGAATGTATATAAACTTATTTACATAAAATGGTTTCCGTTTTTACTCCAATTTCAGTTATGTTCGGTGAAATAAGCCATTCAGTCTCAATCCAGTGCACATTTTTAGCGCCTGGTTATTCCAGTCTACATATGCCGTGTGATACAGTGCAATGTGTCTAGCCTCGTCCCTCAAGTCTCTCAATACAACTAGGGCTGAAGCGCATTATGGTATACGACTGGTGTACCAATGTTGGAAAAATTATTTTATCATGAATATTGGATATCAGAAGCTAATATTTTCCCGGTAAGTTTACATCATCAATGTTGATTTAAATTGACCAATAATTCGTGTTTTCGATTTCGAAGATTTTGGAGGATTTTGAGTTACGGACTTAGGTCCTTTAAGCAATAAATTGAAAAATGAAGAGCGCAGCAGGACAATGGAATACAATAGACATTTACAGTATATTACATAGTTGAGAGTCATATTACAAGAACTATATGTACTATTCTAGAATTTTTAAATTGATATAGAACACTCTCCTTATTGGAAAACATATATCCGGTCCATAAAAAGATCAACCATGGAATAGTATACAAGCTCCGGGATTACAGGCTATCAAAAGATAAATGAAACATAAATATCAGTACGTACAAAATATTTTCAGACAAATCAGAAGCAGGGGGCGATGGGGGGGGGGGGGGGCATAATGGCTTAGTGAGTGTAAGATGTTGACTCGCTAATAAATATGTCACTATTGCAGAAGTTGTGAATGGATAAAGAACTAGTTGTTCATTAAAAAACAACATAGAATGAAACTTTTGTAAATAAAAGGAGCATTCATTGAATAATACAACAAGCGCCAGGTTTACAGGCTATTAAAAAAACCCCAGAAAAACGAATATAGTTAAAGCCCTTTTTTAATAATAAAATGTAAAAACATATTTACATACATTCCATGTGGCTAATTGATTATAAAATGTTGGCTCCTTGACCTGGAAGACCTGTGTATGGTACCTGTGTTAGCCAAGAAAGTTCATCTGTCAGTGGTGTGGGACGGAGGGCCCAGCAAAGGACAGTGTATTCATTCAGATCAGAAGAGACCGAAACACGAGGTCCTGTGTACCTACTGTTGATTCTAAATATCATTTGTTTAATAATATATAGGCATAGAACTGCTATGCCCCTTTAATATTTAGTCTAATAGTAATCACCTGGCGGGGTTACGGTGGCTAAGTGGCCTGGAGGTCGGGTGTTCGATCTCTGCATTGGCCGAGAAAGTTCATTCGGATTCTCCGACGTGCTGCTGTCCGAGCATAATTTACCTCATAGCACACTGTATGGCGTATGCCTGTCTTCATTAGCCAAGTCAGAGCACACAAGTAGGACGTTAAACACCATTTCATTTAATTTCAAAAGCAAGGGATTGTGACAAAAATCTCTAACCTCATCTATTTCTATATTATGCAAATTTAAACACAAAATTAGAATTCAATATTGATCAATTTCAATCAATGTTGATGTTATCCTAATATCCAGTATTTAATTGGGGGTACCCGTTATGCCGCCGACCCGTTATGCCGCCGACCCTAGGGTAAGGGTTGGGTTAGGGTTAGGGTACCCTAACCCTATACAATAAGGGGTAAGGGTTGGGTTAGGGTTAGAGTTAGGGTACCCTAACCCTATACAATAAGGGAGCCGCGGGGCGGCGGCATAGCGACACAGTATTGTCAAGGTATTGTCAAGCGGTGGCAATAACATAATAATAAAATCTACTAATGTATGTACTCGAGTTAATTAGAGAACATTTTTTTGCGAGGACATCTGTAATAACTGTATGTTATTGCCACCACTTGACTGTACCATGGGGTGGTAAAGAATAGTCATTTATAGACTTACGTTCACATTATATAACGATACAGTGTTAGCGAGTTTTAACTTAATGATATAATGATTAAATATAACAAATTACTTGGGGTTATTTTTATTTGAACTTCGTCGTCTTTGAAACCAACTGCAACGCCCAGCAAGTTCATTAAACTGAGTAGCAATCTAACATCATTCTATCGGTTGTAAAGGGGGATAAATGCGTAAATATTCTAATTTGCTGCAAATTTATTGCAGTAATTTTATCGATAAGCTGCTATTTGACGATAGTAGATCGTTATTTGATGATATTAGGTAGCAATAGGTAGTAGTTGATAAGTATTTCATAGTGTTGGATTATTATGTGCTTGTTTTATGTGATATAGGGAGATAAATGGAACAGTCAGACATCGGTAATCGCATTTGAAGTACATTTCTCGTAATATATCTCACTATTTTTAAAATAAATCAAGTAATATGCTTATTTTGCATCATTGTGTTTTAGTATTGGGTAGTATGTGGTGATATTGCGCCGGTATTGGGTTGGTATTGAGTAGTATTAGGTAGTATTGGGTAAATCGTCCCGCCAACCAAAAACACTGTAATTACCCCAAACCCCCTGTATTTTGAATAAAAAACATTTTTTTATAGTGTTTTTTTCTATCCTTTTATATCTATAGTAATATTACCTAATCTTTCCAATTTTTATAATAGTTTTGGGCCCTGTTTCTCGAAATTTTAACTAAAGATAAAATCCAAATCTTAGTAGATATTTTAATTTTGATTTGACTAAGCACTAAAATCAATCTTATATTATTTAATAAAAAAACTAAAATTTGAATATTATGGTCTTAGTTAAAATTTTCGAGAAACATGCCCCTGAAGAAAAAGCAAATAAATGAAAGATCAAATTAAGCAAGGAAGACAACTGTTCTTTTAACGTCATATAATTATTTCTATGGTTATCGATCGCTAAGCTCAAGATTTGTTTTTCGATTTTCGACATACGTTTCTTCTGATGAAGTGTAAATGTAAGTTTGTGTTTTCTAAAAGAAATTTTATCGTAATTATGAAACAAGCTCGTATGAAACGGTTTTTGAATGAAACGACCTGAACCACAGGGGCAAGAATCGATACCCTTGCACCCCCACCCCCCTTCTTCCGACGCTCTGATTGGCTGTTCTATGTTTGTCAACAATAGAGCACATGGCATCGAGAATTTTAAATTTCGCGCTGGTGTTGACAAACATAGAACAGCCAATCAGAGCGTCGGAAGGCATTTACCGCGATTGCAGTATGAAGTTTCCGTCGGCCATGAAGACACCCTGCTGGACATTATCGACTTCTCTGACATTTTCGGAAGATTAAATGAGTTCAAATGTGATGAGGGTGAAATAAACACTACAATCGTCGAGATTAATTATCTGGTAAGCGAACCGCATCAATGTTTTATGTACAATTAGACAGTTAATGATTACAAATCTGTCTTGAAAAAGTGTAAACAACGGTTTTTTTCTCTCAGAGACTCACCCCTTGTTTATATATAGAAGAAGGGGGTGGGGGGTGCAATGGTATCGATTCGTGCCCCTGTGACCTGAACCTACTACCATAACAATAAGAGTTATCTTTTTTGCTTTGATCCTCTATTTATTTCAGTTTTTATAAGAACAGTTAAAAATATGTTGCAGGGCAACGAAACATATGTATATTTTTTCTCGTATAAAACGACCCGAACTTACTACCATAAGGCCACAGGTCACTTTTTTTTTCCATTGACTTTAATGTTTATTCTCGTCTCTTAGACCGGCTCTAACTTTTCCCCAAAAGTTCGTTTGGTAAAACGCTTTCTGCCACAGATGGAGCAACATGTGGCAAACTCTTGCCCAAAAGCATGTATAGGTTCGCCATGAAAAACTTGAGATACACACAGTGCTGGATTAACCATAAGGCAAAATAGGCACGTGCCTTAGGGCCAGCCAAAAACCCAGGCCACAAAATAATGAAGTAAAACTTTTTTGATAATTATCAGGTGGTGACAAAAATGCTTGCCTTTATTTTTATGTAAATAAATTGCATCCTTCCTCATCTACGTGTTTGTCCTGATAAAGGGATGACATGATGTTTCATCCCTTTACACACGTGGGGTTTGTTTACATTTCCCAGTAGAATTTCGTCAATTTTTTATGCTGGTATAAATAGCTGAGGCCCAATGAAATAGCACCAACTGGAAGTGCTCAGGTCTTGTTTAAAATGCTGCACACTACTGGAGTTCATCATGCATTTCCGAACACGGAACTATCACTCCGAATTTATTTATCTTTAATGGCTACGAACTGCGCAGGGGAGCGCTCTTTTTCGCAACTAAAAAGAATTCAAGATGTTAAACGATCAACGATGGGTCAAAAACGTCTTGGTATACTGGCACTTCTCTGCATTGAAAGTGATTTATTTAATACAATTGGCTTTTAAAAAAAACTAACTGACGAATTTTCAGTCACAAAAGCACGCAAAGTCGTAATCTAGCTAGGCTTCTCATAGTAAATACAGTACCCATGGCCGGATTTACCATGGGGCACCATGATGCACAGGCCCCAGGGCCCCCACAAAAATCTCAGTTGCATCCAGCCCCCTCCTCTAGAGATGCCATCATTTCATAGCACTCGAATGGATTGGTCCACTGAAATAGCGTCAGAATGTGCTAATTTTGTGGCAGAATTTTATTTTTTGGGGGAGGTACTTCTAACTGGCTTCATACAAATGCCTGAAATTCCAGGAAATCACGTTTCCGGCCTCCAATTTGCGGGGCTACGCGCCTTCGGCTCTCACTGTCCAGGCTCTTGGGCCCCCACCATGGTTAATCCGGTGTTGACAGTACTGTCAATGTTCTGAATTTGTTTGTAATAATTTTCTGTTGCTAAATTTAACTCAATAATTCCTGTTGTCAATGAGCCTAAGATATCTGTATTTTCAGGCCACCTATCAAAATGCGGCTTAGGGCCTTCAGAGCCTTAATCCGGCACTAGATACACAAGGTTGGAGTAGAGACAAGTAAACATGCAATTACCGGCCCTACATTTCAAGGTAACAAACCTGACAACTCGTGTATCCTTCCACCTCAAAATCATGAATATTCAAAATATATTTTTAAACCCTTTGTTTCGATTCTACACCAAAAATTCAACTAAAATCGCCATGCAAAAGGGGGAAAATGTAAAGGGAGAGAGCGACTAAAAATAACTTTCACCCTACATTCGTTGTCTTTGTTGTTTTGATCTTCTAACAAATCAATAAGTAATTATCAGAAATCACTAGAATTTGTTTGGCCTCTAATTCTGACTCGTGCTAACGTTAAGAATACAAAACATCTAACATTGTGGATTTAGCTGTTCAGTTTATCAGAAATCATTAACAATCAATATACTTGTTTGTTTCACGACCTTAACCTCTTTGTATAAATCTAATCGAATATTAACTTTAGTCTCTAGAGCGTCCATCAGATATTCAAAGTGATCAATGACCGTAACTATGACAGTAATTATCGGAAAAAGTTGAAAACGTGACCTTAAACACTGTGTATAAATTTACCTGTAGCCCCCCGAGCGTCTACAAGCAATTGTCGACGCGGGCGACGACAACAGAAATTAATGCGAGTGTTCATAGAATAAATTTACAAGTACGGTGTGCCCCATGTTCCTGAAGCAACGGCCGCGAGTTTTACAACATCTAACCGTTGCTTCAATAATGTGCCATTCCCGACATTATAGCTACATTATCTGCAGACACGACGTCAACAGTGGCATCCAATCAGAGGTTGTGACATTGGACGAAGTTTGAACTTTGGAAGTCGATTATCACATGTAGACATTGTAGCTTAAATGCGCGAGACTTAGTATTCGCGACGACCAAGGAATCCTATTCGTCATAGGCTGGGCCTATACCCAATCAAACTTAGTGCCGAAATATGCAGAGTGTTACATGAAGGACTTGATAAGATGAATGTAGTTGTAGGCGGGATCAAGCATTCTATTGTAGATGGGAGTATCCATAAATATTATTGTTCTTTAGATTTTTGAACTTCATAGTATTATATTCTTCACAAATCAATGAAGATTTTAAACAATCCTTTAGACGCCTGAACATGTATACTATATTTTATGTAAACGCCAGTCACATTCAATCACAGAATAAATATTTAATGGACGTTTTGAGAAAAAATCGACCTGGATTAATTGCAAGGTGACTCATCCAAAACCCCTGTAAAAAAAAAAGCAAAAAGTATTGATCTCCTAATAACATTTTATTTTAATACCAAAAAGAGTTGAATATAACAACAAGTTGTATTATTAGGAAACAAGATAGCCCTTTCTTCATATTTCAATGTGATATGTTCGAATAGATAACAGCCTTTTGTTATAATAACACATATAAATTAAAGGTACTATACGATGTTATGTCATTTATTATTATACTACAATACTGTAAATGTATTCAGTTAAGTTCAGGTTATATAGTGTACTGCTTTCATTATTAGTATATAATCTGTTTTGTAAATAGGTTGCCTGTTCCCCAATTTCCCTTTCATTTATAGTGAATAGAATATGTTATAACAAATTTTAACACCCAGCGTAGTTCTTTTATATGTATTTTGAGAAATAATTGCTTATTTAATGTATTTCTAACACTCGTGATGTTATTTACTTTTTGAATGTATGTTTTTTTTTACAGTGTAAAGTGCCACTGAACACACCTGTGAAAGGGGCGCTATACAAATTTTGTAATAATAATATAAAATAAATAAATAAATTCAAATGAAATGGGGTTTAACGTCCTACGCTTAAGCACCGTACCTGGGCTAATTGAAGACGGGCATACGCCACAGTGTGCAATGAGGGGAATTTTGCCCGGGCAGCGGCGCTACGGCCTACTCTTATATCGAATTCCAACTGCCAAGGGATCTTTTACGTGCACTCCAATTTGTACACGGGACCTCGGTTTTTCGTCCCATCCGAACGACTAGGCAGCTGTCCTTGTCAGGCCCTCCTTCTGCATCAACCTCCAGGCTAGCGAACCAGCGCCTTATCCACTTAGCCACCATGATTCAAGGTGACATTGCTTTACTATTCATGCAGGGGTTGACTGAGAAGAACCATTTAGGATGTTTTCAAGACGGAGAAGACCTATGGCTGAAATAATTTTAACATAGAGACTGATCGGGGTGTTGGGTGGGTGGGGGCTGCTCATATTTTTTTTTTTTTTTTGACAGAATTTAGATTTTATTTCAACCAATCAACTAACACAAAAATGCAAGAAGTTATTATGTGGTTCATGCCTGCGTTAATTTCTATTTTTGCCAGATTGTTTACCTACTGACCCGAGCTGTAGCGTTTCTGGTAATTTTAACAACTAGTGATAATCAAGCACAATGCCAGAGAAAAATTAGATCGATTCATTAGATTGCCGAATTACTGGAAGGCTTTATTACATACCGTATTTCTCCTAGTCCGCCATATTAGAAATATACCCACTTCCGGTAAATACGAATTGTCGTAGTTTGTTTAAACGGAACGAATTATTAATATACATAGAAACAATATCGTTGCTAAATTAAATTTTACAAATACATGGCATGAATTATGTAATCACTTACAAACTGGTATTGTTCTTTCTGTGTCCATTTTGTTTTTCGAAATTATAACTGCTAAAAACAATTTCAAGGCGCTGTTGATGATAATTTAACTCTAAATGTAGACCACTAGCTTCAGGGTATCTGAGTGAACGTCGCTAATATATTAATCCAAGACAGAATTTGCCACACAAAATATAGAGTTGACTTAGACAACAATATAAGTTGCACGAAAAATTAATCGGTTATGAGATACAACTGATTTGTATTCTAATTGTTGTCAGAGCAATTGAATTTGATCCTTTTTTTTCAGCTAACCAATAAAATCCAATTTCGATTTTGAGTCGTGAAATGGGACTAAAGAGATACATGCAATGCAGCAGCGTGTTTGCCGAGCATGCATTTGAACCTGTCTCCTATTTTTTGGCGCAACAATTCGAAGGGGCGATAACTTAGCTGCCTCTATTGTCATAATTATAAAATTTAATCTAAAATTGAAAATGTCAGAAAAGTTGTCAACTAGCTGACGGAAAATGTAACATCTTTAAAATAATGACTGTAATATTTTTCTTTAAGTGGCATTTAGCGATTGGGAAACACATTAACAAAACACAGTTTTTATGGGAATCAATCGTGTGCTTGATAACGATAAGAGGATACTTGTCGAAACGTCGTGCTTTCTGAATAAACCAGTGATTGATTCCCATAAAAACTGTGTTCTGTTAATGTAATATTTTTATTATTTCGCTTTTGGAGAGTTCGAATAGTTCCGGTGGCTCGGAGATTGAAGGCGCCTGTCAAAATTGATCTCAGTACAATGCATTAGACATACTCGTCTTCATTATCCCGATTGATACATAAAAAGTAGTAGGTTAAATACCATTTTATTTCATTTTGATATACGTTGGAAATTGCTTGTGCATTAGCTATCACAAAAATTTTCGCCAGCCCCACAAAATTTGTTTCATTTTGATAACAATTTTTTGGTTCAATTTGTTGTAATATATATGATTAAATAAACAAACAAAGTCGAATTAAATACAAATTTAAAACAATCATTGTATTTGCAAGAAGAAATGTCCCCTTTTAATCTGTTAATTCTGTATAATATTGTATTATTCCCTTTAATGCATAGTTGGTTTATGGCTAATTACAATAAAATTACAGCAGATATACGTGTCTCTTCAAAGAGATTATTAACAGATTTATATACATAATTTAATGTTCATCAAGTAAATCAGCTTTGATGTCTGTTAAAATAAAGAGACGAATTGCATTAATTTAATACTAAATTAACTGAGTGGTTAAGTTTGTATTTCTGTTGTATTTGGCGTATTTACTTATTTCACCCGCGTTTTGATTTGTTTAACAGGACATAATCGATAACCCATTAATCGATATGATCGTCAAGTGAATTATAAAATTCATTTCAGCTAAATCGATTCTATTTTCAGTGATATCACCCAAGGCGGAAGTAGCCGTTATATCCCATGAATGAACGAATCGGTTCAGTTTTACTTATAAAAATGTATTTTTAGAACAGGGATAACCCTTGTCATCTTTTTTGAATGGCCTGAGCACGTTTTGAGCTTGGTGTCAAATATACAATCATACGCGTGGGGTACATGTTTCCACAGGTTTAGAATGTCCCATACTTGACGGCCCGAAATTTACCCTTTATTGATACCAGTATTGATATATCTGTGAAAGGGGCCCGCATACAATAATTTAGTTTATAGCTATGGTTATTTTAACCGCTCATAATTAAAGATATGGGTGATCATGACTCGGCACTAGATCGCAGAATGTAAATTTTAAAATAGAGACATATCAGGTTTCAATTTCTCAAAACAAACTAACACATAGAATTAATTCAAATAGATAGTATCAAGTTTAAACCCAAACACACTTATCCAAAGGTATGGACAACACAGTAGCAACACGGTCACTAAGCACGATCACTTTATTTATAGCTATCTATGTCCGTCTTTACAGGACCAATGGCGAGTAAAAGCGCGGGCGCACTAACCAGTGTGGGACGGGGGTCGGATATTCGATCCCGGTGTTGGTTCAGGTAGTTTCCCGGAAATGTCCATTGTTTTTTCCCGCTTGCCAATGTCTAGTCGTTCGACTGAGATACAAAAAAAAACGGGGTCCCCTGTACACGCTGACGTGCAGGTAAAACAATCCTTGACATTTGGAAATCGATCTAATATGTAGTATCCTCGCGGATCTCACTCGGGTCCGCCAATGGCGTCTTTTCTCGTTATCATTGTTTAAATAGTGGCTCATTTGAGTATGGTAGTTGGGTGTTGTGAAATCTTGTAACTTGATAGATATGACATATACACACCATCAAATATAGTCTCGGTTAAACAGTCTAGGTTCGTGAAAGAAACAAAGGACACGATAGGTAAGTTGTATATTTATAATTATATCATTGAATTATTTTGAGCTTATTATCACACCGAATATTTCGCAAAGTGGACGCTTACACAACCTTTATGATCACGTCACTGGGGTTGAATGAAGCAATTATAGTCCTGGCGCGACCAGGATATTATAGTCAGGTTTCTAATATAAATGAAATAGCCCGACTCAATTTAATGTAGTACAGTCATTTAAAGGACAACACATCTGCGTCTTTGATAATTCTGTAACTATACATGTATGTCGATAAAAGAAATCGAGTTGGTTGCGGGGTTTATTTTTGGTTAAATGCTATTCCCTAGGTAAAATAAAATACCATTTTCAGCTAAAACACATGCTATTCTTCTTCAGCTAAAACATATATTATTTTTTGAGTAAAAAAAAATATCACCTTCAACTAAACGCAGTGCTATACTTCGGGTTAAATAAATGTTATTATCCGGGTAAAATGTGCCTAATAATTATTATTCTTTACTAAAAGGAACATGGAATTTGGATTGTGGGTGGTGGCTGAATGTGTGGGGAGGGGTATTCTTATGAATTTACATCAGGAGAAATCGGCCTACACCTTTTTCTAACACTATTCTATAACTTGGAGTTTGTTTTTAAAAACTTTAAAGGAGCTTAATCGCTAACATTTGGGGGGACCTAGACATTGTCAAAAATGGGTCGCAACGCATATAATACTGTAATATGAATGTATATAAACTGATTTACATTCAATGGTTTCCGTTTTTGCCCCAATTTGAAATCAGTTACGTTCGGCGAAATAAGCCATGCAGTCCCAATCTAGTGCAAATTTCTATAGCGTCTGGTTATTCCAGTCAAAATACGCCGTATGGTATGGTGCAATATGGCTAGCCTCGCTCCTAAAGTCTCTTATTTAAACTGGGGCTGAAGCGCATTATGGTACACGAGTCGTGTACCAATGTTAAAAAAAATTTTTTATCCAAAATATCGGATAGGAGCTCATCTTTTCCCGGTAGGTTTACATCATCAATGTAAAAATTTAAATTGACCAATAATTCGTGTTTACGATGTCGAAGATTTTGGAGGATTTTGAGTTACGGACTTAGGTCCTTTAATTCAAGTATTCTAAGATTGCGGTCCATTTATTCGTTTATAACCATTGTTGCTTACCCGATTCACGACTCGTCAACCTGCGTATTCTATGTGGACTATTCTATTATCTATGGTACTGCGGCAATACTATATACCGGAAAACACAGGAAAACAACCGTAAAACACCTGAACACAACCGGAAAGCAACCGGAAAACACCATTTTATACTGAATACTTGAAAACACCGGAAAACCACTTAATACCGGAAAACACCAAATACCGGAAAACACCCTAAAAATATGTCGTGGTGTCGTGATGTCGTGATGTCGAGTTATCGGCCATATTCCTCCCAATTCTTTGATTATATACCCTGATCCTTGGGTTGGTCAAGAAACTTCCCCTAAATTTTGCAGTGTGGTTTCTCTCTGTCGGTAGTACAGGACAAAGGGTATGTCAAAATACAGTGTCTAGGGTTAGGGTTAGGGTAAGGTTTAGGGTTAGGGTGGTGGGAACGGGTTAGGGTTAGGGTCAGGTTTAGGGTTAGGGTGGTGGGAACGGGTTAGGGTTAGGGTAAGGTTTGGGGTTAGAGTGGTGGAAACGGGTTAGGGTTAGGCTCTGGGTTACATATTTAGGGTGTTTTTCGGTATTTAGTGTTTTTCCGGTGTTTCCGGTATTCAGTATAAAATGGTGTTTTCCGGTTGTTTTCCGGTGTTTTCTGGTATTTTCCGGTGTTTTCTGGTATTTTCCGGTGTTTTCCGGTATAAAGTATGGCCCATGGTACTGTATGATAATTGTCTTGTGTGATCGACGGTACTGTTTCTTGTTTTTATATCGACGATACTGTGATCTAAGTGTAGTTTAAAGATACATTATGGGAAGTTTTTATAAAGAGTCGGCCATTCTTGCTATAAAAGTTCAAAAGTAGATGATGAAAGAAGAATATTGAAAATCACAGTCAAATTACTTTATACTGTACAAAGTTATTAGCGTTGTAATATTTAACTAGAAATAGGAGCAAAAATGTGTCTTCACCTTGGCGTATCGTTTGATTGACAGGCGTTAACTCCACTTACATAATCTCGATTATCAAATAAAGTTTTCAATGTAATGTGGGATATCGGTCAACAGCGGCCACGCTAAGTTCACGCTATCATTTAGCCTCGATCTAACTGATGACGTAAACACAACTATAATCTCATCAAGGTGTGCCATATTTGAATAAATCAATCAGTGAAATCCTATTTAAATCCAACCCGTAGCCGAATCATCCGTGGGTCTACAGAGTTGATTTTGGGCTTGTTGTTTAAATAAAGATCTAATTTGTAATTTCTATAACATCTGAAGCGAATATTAAGACTTGCAATAATCAGATTTAGTTCTTGCATAATGTATCTTTAATGGTCGATTGCGAGATATTAAGTAATATATTTATAGTGTACGAGTTCAATATCCGAGTGCAATATCTGTATATTTATAGTGTACGAGTTCAATATCCGAGTGCAATATCTGTATATTACGCACGAGACCATTAAACAACTTAAAGGGTCAATCCCGATAATATTTTTGGAAAATAAAACTGCTTAATTTTGTGTTAAAACCCCGTACCTAAGGCCAGCAACTAATTCAATATTTGTGATATGTTTTGAAATAAGCTGTGCTATGCGGTGTCTGGATAAAACCAGAGTTTTATTTTATAAAAATAATATGTAGGTGAAGTTTACCTTTTGTTATCCATTACATCACATGGGTCATACACTGTATATACTTCTTAAGGAAAAGAAATAGATAAGTAGGTCACCCAACGAAAAAATTGACCAGAAATCATAAAAGCGTTAAGTGTCCGGATAAGCATTTATGACGTTCACGTCCAAACAACTCAATATTTTGAGTTGCTATTTTGAGACAAGGTAAATACACCATTCCTCTATATCTTGGCGCTTAAATTTCATACGTACTCGTACTTTTATTTTTGAGAATCTGTTCAAATCGGGATAGTCCCTTTAAAATACATACTCTGTCCAGCACGTGCAATAATGGTACGCCAACATCAAAAGATGAAGTCAATTGTATTTTGATTGTCCTGTGTGATGGATGATACTGTGTTTTCATTGTGCTATATGATTGATTACTGCATCAGACATTAGGATCTTTATTCCCTTGTGGTTTATGAAGCTATTTCAAAGTTCAGTACCACTCACCTGAAGGCCTGCAGCTCTGACACTCGCTCGGTAAGTTGACACCCATCGTGTTGAATAGATTCAGGAGTTTTAACTAAATACCATGCACTGCACTTTTGGAAATAGTCAGGATGATTCAATACAATCATTACTGGTACTGAGTGATATTACATGAGTGGGGTATTATTTCAGTAAAGACCCCCCCCCCCCCTCCACCATACTTTGGGTGTTTGTTTATACTTATTTTCATGTGCGGATCCAGAATCCCCCCGCCCACCTTGTTTTTAATGAGAAAAGTGTCACGATCGTGTGCTTTCATCCTTTATTGTTAAATGTTGGGATGGGATGAGCATTCAAAGCACGAGGTAATGATATAGGCATATATATGTCAATCACAATGTCATCGTATTAATTCGTAATAAAAATGTACGGGTCTCTCTTTAACACGATTGAGCCCACGTATTACTAACAAAATATCAAGGCCGGGGAAAGATACATCCCCCCCCCCGTCTCCTTTAAATTTTTTGGTGCCGCCCCTGACTAGAGACTATAATTAGGCGGCCAAATAAACCAACTTAAAGATAGATTATAGGAGATTAAATAACAAGTTGGTAGTTCTCACTATATTAGTTAAAAACTAGATAATGTAAAGGCAATTTGCTGAAAATTTCAGTCAAATTGATCCACTATGATCCGAGAATTAAGCGATCCAAAGTTCCGCATAGCCTCGATCGTCATTACTGAGGTCGGCACAACGAAAATCATAGTCTCGACTCTCGATTATCAATATAATCGTTTAATCGAGAAGGAAAGTCATGCAGCAAATCCCAACAAATATCACAGGCTAACGTTTACATCGAGAGTGGATTATGGTCTGAATACGTTTTTTCAGGCCTAAAGAAAGACCTACAGATTTAGCTCTTGCATAATGTGTTTTTATGGTTTTTAACCCCATGTGACCCGACTCTTTAATAGCAATTTGAGAAAGTTTGTTGTTACTTTCCCGCTTTTTGGCAATTCTGTACACGCCACACAGCAAAACTATATTCATGATGATGACAATCATGTATTCGTACGTAACTAACGTGACGAAATTTATGGTAGCTGGTATTTTTTCGCACGTATCCAGTGAATGGCAATTTTGCTCAGTAATCCCAGCCAGAATTTGGCTATTTTTAAAAATTGCGTTAAAGTTCTAAATTTTAGTTTAGAACTGAAATAAATAAACTATTAGTCAATCCCCACGCTAAAAACATTAACAGAATTTATTGTATGTAAATGACACGACCGAAGCACAAAATAGTGCCAAAAGTGCTGCCCGTTTAAACTTGCTAGTTCTGTTAAAATCCCATTTTTTTCCGGGGATTATTATTCAATCTCGAGTTGTGTCCGTGTTATTGCAGAGACAACCCTGATACGACGCAGGTTTTCTGTTCGTCAAAGTCCTTGTACTTTCGTTTGTTTGTTTACAAACTAACTTCTGTGCGTTGACCTCGCGACCTGTGACGTTGAGATAACGTTAATGTAGATATCATGGCGGTTCACTGTGTCAGAGTCACTTCTCTGCAGGTAGGGCGAGTCTGTCGTTCAGATTGTCATGTATTATGGCCTCGGGGTTATAGCTTTGTCATCTAGTCAAACAATAATAATAATATAACCCTGAAGATATTGTCACAAATCCATCAAAATACCTCAATTTAGTTGACAATTGTGTCTATCCTAATTTTATAAATGTCTATTTTATACTCGTTTATAATTAATATACTACTTGACAAACGATTAAAGACAAATAAAAATGGCGGCCGTAAAATCGGCTGAAACTACATGTAGGTGGAACTTATTTTAGTATTAGACGAATTAATGACACTGCTGGTTATAGTGTTTGGTCTCAAACAACAGTTAATTCGAAACAAATTAGCAAATATAATTGAATCTTAATCAAATTGTATTAAAAAACTTAATCGGAGAAGGATCGCTCTCATGTACAAATGGTCACTGTGATAGATAATTAAAGAAAACCCTAATTATTTATTTTCAAGTGGATATAATCATAGCAATGCCCTCATTAAGGACTATTAAAACGTGGTTGTGGATGGGTGGATTCGAGGAGGGGGTGGGGTATAGAAATTAAATTACAAGTCATGCATTTACATTCAGAAATTGCTAATTATTCCAATGAACCTTGTCTTCAATATGGTATAACCATACTAATGCCCTCATTAAGGACCATTAAAACGCAGGTGTTTTGGGTGAATTAAAAGGTGTGGGGACGGGGGCTTATATATAGAAATTAAATTTATTGCATGAATGTTAACGAAAATCAATGATAAATACCCTTTGTTTGAGAGAATGAAAATACTTTAACATTTTCTTAACAATAAAACTAAATACTTATCATATTTTGAACAGTGGGAATATGATGAACCCGTCTGGCAATCCCCCCTAGGGGTCGGTTGCTCAAAGCTCCGTTAACTTTTAACGATCAGGGGTCAGTTGCTCTAAACTAAGATATTTTAACAATCCGTTAGACTCTAACGGATCGTTATCTTGATAACGTGTCGTTTGTTAACGGTCCGTTAAATTTCTTTTGTTGTAAAGTCAATTTCATTATCTGTTAGCTAACGGACTAATTAAAGGACCTAAGTCCGTAACTCAAAATCCTCCAAAATTTTCGAAAACGAAATCACGTATTATTGATCAATTTAAATAAACATTGATGATGTAAATTTGCCGGGAAAAGATGAGCTTCTGATATCTTATATTTAAGATAAAATATTTGTTTTTAACATTGGTACACGAATCGTGTACCATAATGCGCTTCAGCCCGAGTTGTATTGAGATACTTGAGGAACGAGGCTAGACACATATTGCATCAAAACAAGCGGAGTTTAGTAGACTGGAAAACCTAGACGCTAGAAATATGCACTTGATTGAAATTGCTGGCTTATTTCGCCGAACATAACTGATTTGAAATTGGAGTAAAAACGGAAACCATTGAATGTAAATCAGTTTATATACATTCATATTACAGTATATGCGTTTCAACCTACTTTTGTGAATTTCTAGGTCCCAAATGTTAGCGATTAAGCTCCTTTAAAGTTAATCCAACAAAAGTTTGTTTGTTCATTGGCCGATTTTTTTTTCCAATTCAATGTAGATGTACATGTATAACAACTTCATAAAAGTTAGTATTAACAAGAAATTTAAGAGAGTGCAGTCTGTTCAGAAAACTTGATTAAAGACAAAAAGATAACTGTAGAATTTAAGAAATTCGAACTCAATCTTTGTTGATGTGTAATGATGTTATATTTAAACTGTTTTCAAAATTGGATACAAATCGTGACTTCTAGCGGGTTCACAAGCTAACAATGTGATATTTCCAAAACAATCAGTGGCCATTATCCAGGAAGTTACGTTTGGATGTGCGCGATCAACGACAAGGGTCATGGTCTTTGTGATGTCAACATAAATTAAAAGTTTCATCGAAATCGGATCAAAATTGGGGCCTCTAGAGGGTCCACAACTTTGATATACCATATATTTTTCACTATTTGCGTATGAGGGACGACGATTTTGTCTGGCAGTTTTTAGTCCGATTTTCACGAAATACGGGTTATCGTGAAACAATACATGGCGGAAATGTATTCCGCTTTCAATATATAAATTATTCCCTGGGACATTCATAATAAAATGATTAAGAAGAGATGGAACACTCTTTCGTTTGCACAAAGAAATGTGTCGCTATCTGACAAAACCTAATTTATGAAAAATGGCATATTTTCGATTTATTTTCTTTATCGAATCCCCGGGCCGATTGGCCATACTACGCAAGTGGTTTCACTAGAGTCGTGGTCATCGAGCGATTTTTCTTATTGCATTAATGCTTGCTTCATTCCCCATTATTGTATGGGGACTTATTGTACGCCAGGTTGATGTCGTCATAATGTTTTTGAAGATTTGTATTTTGATATTTGTGTTTGGTAATTTGTTGTTCGAGATTTGGTTTTCGTTGTATTTCTCTGATGAAATGTAAATGTAGGCTAATTTGGAGATTTTCTTTAATAAATCAAACAAAAATACATTTTACAAAATCAAATCAAATCAAATATTGATTTTAAGATACATAATATGTTAATTTTAGTGTACAAATGTCGAAATACGAGAACAGATGAAGAAATACGAATTGAGGACTATGAACTAAGGACTAAGGCCTAAGAACATCGAATAACGAGCTATTTAGACTTCCATTTAATAGTATTTCAATGGAGCGGTTTGAGCATATTCTAGTTAATAGTAATAACTGTGAACTCTTTATATAACCTCCCATAATGTCCCCTTGAATACACCGGTGTTATTATAATATGATTATTATATATTATCAATACGCGTTATGAATATATCTATAATATATAACATGATTGTTCAGATAATATCGATATGATTAATGGTATAGGATTACCGTTCTTTATATCGGAAGGTATAGTCGTCTACCTTATTGAAGTTGTATTTTCCACACTGCACACCACGGTATGTCATCTTAGTTATTAATATGTTTCTCAATTCGTTAATTTTCCAATAATCCAGTAAACCAAACATTTCGGAAACCGTAGTATATTAAAGCCCCAATACCACTCTTGTTGTAACTGAATAATATGTCCCAATCTTTATTCTGGTCAACAAATTGTTCTATTTTACAATATTCCAATTAATAAATGACACCAATTTCATCTTAACACGCCTAATTTTAAAAATTCAAAAAGTTCAACTACCTGACGTAACATGGTTTGAAAAGCTTTACGTAAACACTTTCAAATGCAACTTGAATTTAAACGTATTTTCGAACCCTCTGGACAAGTAAGATAGGTTGTAATGGATAATTTGCACAACAGGTAGGACACTTCTTGTAGTTAGAAAAAGGCTTTTTTTTTGATGGACCTTTCAAGCCAGCAAGAGTGTTATTGTCCCTTTAAATATATTATACAAACGTAGGTTATTTCCTATGACGTCATCAAAGATGGCCGCTAACGTTAATGCATTTTATCCTACCTGATATAGTTTTCTGGGAGAACGCTACATCAGAGACACGGTCCTGCGCATTTTATGACGTCATAATATTTGGATTCTGGCTTAGGATAAGGGCTATGACCTGCAGATTTTGTCAGAGTTTCGAGATGTAGAAAGGGCTAGCCATAACACTAACAGAACTCCTGGGCCAAGCCCGAACCTCACCCTCACCCATAAAGCCATAATCCACATATGGCGTCATAAAATGCACAAGACCGTCTCTGGGCTAGCGTTCTTCAAGAAAACTATGTCTATGAATTAAAGATTAAAATGAAGCTGTCTGTGCGAACTAAAGGTATAAATATATTTATTATTAAACTTTAAATTTTTCACGAAAACTCCTACCGAATTTTTAAGTGACAACACGAAAAAGCTCTAAAATACAATTTAAAAACATAACACTTCAAAATTAATTACAATTGATATAACAGTAAGAAAATCGTTGATAACACTCAAACGGGATTTTTACAAATGCCATCACATTCTTTGACAATCAAACATTTACAAAATGAACAGCAGGATAACTCATTGGCCCTGCAAGCGGACACAGACATAGGCGCCAATAAAGTCATCGGGATACTTTTGTACATTGAAAAAGCTCTAAAATACAATTTAAAAACATAACACTTCAAAATTAATTACAATTGATATAACAGTAAGAAAATCGTTGATAACACTCAAACGGGATTTTTACAAATGCCATCACATTCTTTGACAATCAAACATTTACAAAATGAACAGCAGGATAACTCATTGGCCCTGCAAGCGGACACAGACATAGGCGCCAATAAAGTCATCGGGATACTTTTGTACATTGAATGCCAAACCATTTTTGGATATTTCAAAGCTAAATTGACATAGTTCATCACGGCGGCTAGGTGGATAAGGCGCTGGTTCGCTAGCCTGGAGGTCGGGTGTTCGATCCCTGCATTGGCCGAGAAAGTTCATCTCGATTTTCCGGCGTGATTTCCCCTTGTCAGTGACGCAGAAGGAGGGCCTAACAAGGACAGCTGCCTAGTCGTTCGGATATAACGAACAACCGAAGTCCCGTGTACAAATTGGAGTGCACTTAAAAGATCCCTTGGCATTTGGAATTCGATATAAGAGTAAGCCGTAGCGCCGCTGTCCGGGTAATAAAAACTACCCTCATAGCACACTGTATGGCGCCTGCACGTCTTCCATTAGCCCAGGTTAGGTGCATAATAGTAGGACGTTAAACCCCATTTCATTCATTTCTAAAAGAATGATAATATTATCAAGACAATGATGTACATGTAGGTAGTTAGTATACAAAAAAATAATCTTGATAACCAAGCGGAATCTCTCCCCCATACTCCAGCACCCCGATTCGATATGTCGTTAGCAAACATATTCCTAGCTCCAATAAAAACCTATCTATATGTATATATTTATCACGATAATGTTATACAGCATATTATTTAGATAACATCATTGTATTATAAATAGAGCCAATAATATTAGTGTTATCATATAGCTTATTATTTAGATGACATCAGCGCTCACGCTGTCGATCGCCATTTCCGCCAAATGCGATAAAAATATAATCTTGGCGATAAAATATTCAATCTGGCGGATTTTTTGGCGATTACTTTTTCCTACATGGCGATTCTTTTTTACCTTTGGCAATAATTTTTCTAGTCATAATGACATAGCGTTGATATCCACACCGTATAGACGCGTTACGGTCCATTGCGCTCATCATGACATCATCGCATTACTAATAGATCCAATGTCCCAATATTATTTTAAAGTGACAATATATATAGCTGTTAAGCTCTTGGTGATTACTCAGTTATACACGTGGAAGCGTCGTAAACATTTTAAATGGTATTTTTGCAGTGAATCTGTAGTTATTTTGAATATGATTTGATTTAAAATTATTAACATATATTTTCTTCTGTAGAGTGACATTGTCGATTTAATTATATTTGTGAAGATGTCATAGACGTCTGGTTGTCTATTTAACTTTAGGGTGATCTTTAAAGTTTTCAGTCTCTCCTAAAATAATTCAAACACTTGTAGTCCCACAGTGATATCAGTATAGCATTGTCAAAATGTCAACAAATATTTTATTATGTATTATCTTGCATGTAAATCGTTACTCTATTTGACAGAAACTGTCACACTCTCATTGTAAACGGATGTTGGCACATGATAGATATATGATGTCAGCATAATGCGGGTTAAGTATGCAGTCAAATATTGTCAAACATTAGATAGATTTATTAGGTTTTTAAGAGAGAGAGAGAAATGGTGTTTAACGTTCACTCAACACAACTAGGTCATTTCGGGACTAACATATGGTTTAATTTTATTTCAATAATTCGCTTGCGCGTAGGGGTCTTTAGCAGTGGGAGGAAATCGGAGTGCCGGGAGGAAACCCACGAGGTTGAGAAGGCACCCTATCTCCATGCCACATACGATCACACCAGGGCTCGAAACCACAGCCGCAAGCCAGGGGTAGCCGGTCAGCTAGAGGTCGAAGCGCGGCACTCTAGACCACTAGCCCCCCCCCCACCCCACCCCACCCCGACTTTGCATATATATTAGTCTACACAGACAAAGGCACCTATTAAGTAATCGGGGTACTTTTGTTCATTGAATTGCGGGATAAAAACCATTTTTGGATATTTCAAAGCCAAACTGACATAGTTCTAAAAGAATGATTACATTATCAAGACAATGATGTAGGTAGTAGGTAGTTAGTATAAATATACTATCGTTACAACCGAGCGGAATCTCTCACCCATATTCCAACACCCGGATTTAATTAAGTTAGCAAACATATTCCTAGCGACAATAAAAACCTATTTGCATGTATATATTTAACACGATAACCTTTGCATTAGAAATAGAATAGCATTTAAAGAAGAGGCCCGGCGAGGTGTGTGGCCGCAAGTACTCTGTTCTCCGGATTTTTGAACGCAAGTAATTATGCCGTTAGATACAAGGAGGTCGGATTTTGCCATAGAAGTGATATTCCTGGAACGTACACTATTAATAGAAAACCCTACTATTCTGTTTTCTGATCCCATGGTTGAGAGTCTCTAAGTTGCGAGCTAAGGGTTTGAATGTAAGAGGGGGGGCAGCCTGAAATGGCGCTGGTTGTGCCGTCGTCTGCGAGAGGTGAGAAGGAGCAGAACTTACCGTGTAAGCTCCCCCCCCCCCTGAAAAAAAGATATTTTGGAGAATGTGACGGCTGTAGACATGTTTTCCTATCGTGAGAGAGGGTATACCTAGCATTAAGACAGTTGTATTAGCATCTATTTCTATGTAACACATCACTGGTTTACTCAAATAGTATTAATTTTCAGACCGTTTATGCCCCTTAATGTTTAAAAATAAAATAGATTTTTGAGTAGCGCCCTTGTTGAAATATTATGTAAATTATAATATATAATATAATATGATAAAGAAGACGATGAGTGAATGTGTACGTATCTTAATAACATCAACGATGTAAATAAATTCGTTATTTTTACATTTGAAGCATGACCTGATATTTTGATTTTTGAATACGAAGCCCATTACGAAGGGTGTTTCAGTTTTACCTTTCGACGGCGTCCTTTTATCGATGAAAGTTAATCTTAAAAAAATAATCTAAAAAAGCGACGGCATAAATTGTTTTCAAATTCTTTCAGCCATGTCCCTTTTATATCAAATAATTTATCACTGCTATTAGGAGTCGTTCTCTCATTTAAGATCTTTCCTATATTGTGGGGCAACAATTTTATTTTAGTCCCTCTATGGTCTAGACGGCCTTCACATTCATACATATTTCATACATATTAGTTAATTATGCCTCGTGACGTCTTCAACCACAACTAGCCTTGACACTTCTATTTCCGTTGGATTACGTGCTGATATCTAACTTGTTTCGGAATTTGAAACCAATAATTGGTCAATGACATAATATTGTTGCAGCTTAACAACAATATCCATAATAGCATAAATCAATCAATATTATTACGACATTATCTGTAGTGGTTATGATAATATAACATAAATCACCGTATTTTATTACGACATTAGCTGTGCTATGGTGGTTATATGATAAACCTTAGAAATATGGAAGGGTATCGCTGCCAATATTAAATGCTCTGCGACAATGTCGTTTCCATTGATAATAATATGTAAAAAGTACAATGTACAAAGTCCTAATACTGGTAATGATAAAGTCAAAATACCTCTAAGGCAAAAGTTAAATGTAAAACGTCAAATGTTAAGTGTCAAATAACAAATGCTTTATGGGAAAATACTTATTTGGACCTGCCAACATAATCATTTCTCTCATTACATTTTACATTTGCGCTCTGTCACATCCCATTTGAACATTGTACTTTTTACAAATAATCAATGGAAAAGACATTGTAGCAGATCATTTAATATTGGCAGCGATAACCTCCCATATAGAAATATAGGTAAACTTTAGGAATAATTATTGCACAACATATGATCAACTATACTATTACGAAATGTTGATCTTGGTATATCAAAGAGAAAGAAGTTTGGGAATTTCTTTTGAAAAAACCTAACCGTGAACTGCATGTGAAATTTAGCGATCTTTTTCATGAAGAAAATAGTTCTAGTAGCATACATACAGTTACATGTAGAGTAGAATACATTGTAATTTTTGAGAGTTTTTCCGGCGTGCAGAACAGAGGGCCTAACAAGGACAGCTGTTTAGTCGTTCGGGTGGGACGAAAACCCGAGGTCCTGTGTACACATTGGCGTGCACGTAAAAGATCCCTTGGCAGCTGGAATTCGATATAAGAGTAGGCCGTAGCGCCGCTACCCGGGCAAAATTTCCCTAATAGCACACTGTATGGCGTATGTCCGTCTTGCATTAGCCAAGATTAGATGCATAGCAGTAGGACGTTAAACCCCATTTCATTCTATTTCCGAGTTACATCTGTCACTAGTGAGGCTACTGCGATATTTCGTTGATTATGGTAAGTCTACGGTTATTTTGAATATGCCATTATTAACAAAAAATAGTTTAAAAATTTTTTTTTGTAATAATGATGATGCCTATTTAGAACGCAAACGAGTAGATTGGTTGAACGTTATTCCCCAATATCGAAAAACGAGTTTCTTGTTTTTCTTTAATCACCAATATCGAAAAACGAAACGAAAAACACCACACTGCCTATTCAGAATAAGAATACTCGATAAACAATCCATACAGTTTATCTTGTATATCTTTTTTTATTCATGCTATTGTTTTTATATTAACAGATTGTAAACACGGGTGTCATCAATATGAACTGTCCTATTTAGATTGATATCTACTTAGTGTCATGGCGACTGGAATGTTCATTGTCAGCAATGGACGACTTGTCATTGTCGTCTCTTGTGGTTAAGTGAAGTGAGACGATATATCGTATCGTGTGACGTACTGTGTGTAGAGAGAGTATGAAGATAAAATATAAGTACTTGTACTACAACAATGTGTAAAATCCTCAAACTGGAGGAGGTAAACAGTGAGTGCTAGAAACGGTAAGCATATCGTGTGAGAAATCTACCGTGTGGAACAAATGACATCATGGCGTGTTCTAGGAACAGTAAACATTACGCCTGATTGGGTGAAAAACTCCGCCAAGTTGAAATTATTGCGTCAACTTTGTAAATTCCTGGATTTAGAAGTGGTATCAGGTGTTTTAGAAACTGTATATTATATCCGACGCCATGCGAAAAATCTGTGTAGTGGAATTAATTTGTGAATTCCTGGATTTTGAAAGCCATGGTTCTAGAAACAGTAAGCATACCCAGTCGCGTAACCACACCCATCCTCGGCCTATCGTTATGATACGCATTGAAGGGTAACGTACATAATAATGCAACACAGGATGTGCATCCACCGAAACGACCAGTGTAAAGTCGGTTAAGGCAAGGCATGTTATATCCTGCTTTATTTAGAATAGTTTCATTGGTCACTAATCCTAAACTATTTAATCATTGCTCTACCCACCATTGCCACAGAGTACATTGGATATTTTTTTTTTTTAAAAACGGCGAAGTACATCCACTAGGAATTTATACCGGTGCGTATTGTTTTGTGTTTGTTTTCAATTGAGGGTGGTCAACTGAGAGGATCTACGTGTATTGTGTGACAGCCCTATAATTTACACATCGTACTTTGGTCACTGTAGAGGACGTTATTATAAATTCCTGTTATAAAGATGATGAAATGAAAACATAACATCAACAAGATTAAGATGAAACAGACACGAGTTTAAAGTGATAGCAGATTTTTAATACGTAATGACTTTCCAGAACACTGGCAGATTTCGAGATTGTCGATTATCAAAATATAAAGGTAATTCATTCCTTCATTTGTCCATTCATTTATTCGTTCATCCATTCATTCGTTCATTCGTTCAATCATTTATTCATTCCTTCATTCATCCGTTTATTCATTTATTTATTCGTTCATTCATTTATTCATTCGTTCATTCATTTATTCATTCGTTCATTCATTTATTCATTCGTTCATTCATTTATTCATTCGTTCATTCATTCATTCATTTATTCATTCATTTATTCATTTATTCATTTATTCATTTATTCATTTATTCATTATTTATTTATTTATTATTCATTTATTCATTCATTCATTCATTCATTCATTCATTCATTCATTCACTCATTCATTCATTCATTCATTCATTCATTCATTCATTCATTCATTCATTCATTCATTCATTCATTCATTCATTCATTCATCTTCATTCATTCATTCATTCATTCATTCATTCATTCATTCATTCATTCATTCATTCATTCATTCATTCATTCGTTCATTCGTTCATTATTTGTTTATTTATTTATTCGTTCATTCGTTCATTATTTGTTTATTTATTTATTCGTTCATTCAACCGTTCATTTGTTTATTCATTCGTTCATTTATTTATTCATTCGTTCATTTAATTATTCCTTCGTTCAGTTATTTATTCATTCGTTCGTTTATTTATTCATTCGTTCATTAATTCATTCATCCGTTAATTAATTAGTTCATTCATTCATTCGTTCATTCGTCCATTCATTCATTCATTCATTCATTCGTTCATTCGTTCATTCATTCCTCCACTCACCAAACCTGTACTGACCAGAAAAAGAACATGAAAATATTTATCCAACTTGTTTGGAGAGTTTGACCCATGATTATTACGGGGGGTTGGGATGGCCAAATGGTCTAGAGTGTCGCGCTTCGATCTTTAGCTGGCCGGTCACCTCTGGCTTGCGGCTGTGGTTTCGATCCCTGGTGTGAGCGTATGTGACATGGAGATAGGGGCGCCGTCTCAACCTCGTGGGTTTCCTCCGGGCACTCCGGTTTCCTCCCACGGCTAAAGACCCCTACGCGCAAGCGGATTATTGAAATAAAATTAAACCATGTGTTAGTCCCGAAATGACCTAGTTGTGTTGAGTGGACGTTAAACCCCATTTCTCTCTCTCTCCCCCATGATTATTACAAAATTCCCTTTTTCAAGCGGTGTGCTTAATTTTTTGGATGATGCGACAGTAAAATAAGCGTATGCTAGTCTCCGAGTACAGTGTTGACGAGATGTTAAACCCCATTCTTATCCATTTCAAATGTGTCCAACTATAACTATTTGGCGTCTCTTTGAGGAACGTCTGTTGTTTTGTAATAAGCCAAACGGCGTGGACTTTGTTTCTACGCCAACAATTTGAAATGTGTTTACATAAATCCAAATAAATCAGAATGGTATCCTCCTATTTAGACTACGGACTACATGGTCTAGTGGTTTTAATATCCCTACTTATATACTTTCTCTATAGAAAGAATATATTCTTCCATGCCCCATTCCGAATACAGCGTAAATAACAGAATTTATCACCCAATAATACATTCTACAGTAGATATCGCTGGTGTGAAAAATTTCATAATCTACTGCGATATCTCCTTATTGGTCTTTCTTATTAAAAGAGGAGCTTTTTTATTTAATTGACCTTGATGTGTGTGCGCGTGTGTGTTCGGTGTTTTACGTCTGCTACCACATAAGTAATGATAGAAACACTGGGTTTATATAAAGGACATTGCAATGGTTGAATTGCTGTCAAATTTATTTGTGCATGTTTAAGCAGGGATCGGGTGGTAAATAAAATCTCCTACTCGTGATTTTTTACATTATCAACTTGTGTTGATATTTTTTTATATATCGAAAAAGACTCGTAGGAGATAATCTATATATCAAAACAAAAAGGAAAAAAGAATTAAAAATGTATAGAAAGTGAAACAGAATAATCTTAATACTAAGCGGGTACCCTCCTATTTCGACTATACAGCTTAAAACATAATTAGTTTAAGGTTTTTTTTTGATAATTAATATTGGAGAAGGATGTCCGGGTACAATTATTTTACCTCGTATTACGCATGTAACCATAAAAAGGCCAGGCTATATTATGTATGTCAAAATGATTAAAGTATTCCATTTAATTTGACGGTGTACGTAGAAACATAATCCTTCTACATAACTTCATATTTCATTTATTTCCTACCTATGCCGACCTACAGAAAATGGTTCCGCGTGAGCAACTTTCAATGTCAGTATATCCATTTGTTTCTCTTACTGGTGTTCTCTATTTGTCTTGCACTTATATTTTGCTACAAAAGTTTACATGTACCGTTCATTTTGTTTTCGCCGCTTTGTCACCATTTCAATTATCCCAACAATGATATATAGATATAGGACATGTAAGACAGTCGTGCGGAACAAACTAGATAATATTGGTAACTGCAAACATAGGCCTACCTTTCGCGTTTTTTAAAATAAAGGATTTTAATCTTAATGTCGATTCGACCCAATCCTTCTAACACTATACCTTGTGAATCTGTATACACAAATTGCACATTTATTGAGCAACGATAATACATAAAAGGAAATTTAAAACATTTTCAAAACCGGATACAGCTACCCTTTATGTTTATATGTATAAATGATCAGCCGAGCGAAGTCATGTGTAAATAATTTATGAAAATATTAATTGCATTTTCATTTTTCCAAGCAGTTTCGAATGGACTTTGCAGACTGAACCCTATTTTCTACACTGCTCTTCTCCTTGGCTAAGGTATCACAGTGGCTAAGTGGGTAAGACGCTGGCTCGCTAGCCTGTAGGTCGGGTGTTCGATCCCTGCATTGGACGAGAAGGCTTAACCAGATTTTCCGGCGTGGTTTTCCCATATCAGGGATGCAGGGGGCCTGACAAGGACAGCTGTCTAGTCGCTCGCGTGAGACGAAAAATCGAGGTCCCGTGTTCACATTGGAGTGCACGTAAAAGATCTCTTGGCAGTTGGACTTCGATATAAGAGTATGCCGTAGCGCCGCTGTCTGGGGCAAAACTTCCCTCAAAGCACACTGTATACGCGTCTTTATCAGCCCAGTTGAGACGCAGAACAGCGGGACGTTAAACCCCGTTTCATTTCCTCCTTGGCTTTGCTCAAACACACATTCGTTTTCCACTAGTCATGACGGGGGTGGATTGGAAGAGGTCTCATAAGGGGAATGGCCTAGGGTATCTCTCCGTCGGAATCCGGCACAGCTTCGATGCTTATAAACTGTTAATCCAATAGACGTGCCTTTTGTAGATGACATTCAAAAAAGACATTTCCAAAAGAAATGCAGGGTCACGCCGCTTTGATCTAAATTCAGTCTGTAGCTGTTCCCGTGTGTCTTTTCAATCTCAAGAACAGAACAAATGTGACTGGATATCAACCCACTGAAATTCATTGTCCGAATACCAAACCTTTCTTAAGCGGCCCACACACGCTCAATATAATTGTCAATATTATTGATGTCAATTTAATTGAAACAAATTTCGGTTTCCAACACACGTTCAATTATATTGTCTCAATATTCATTCTGAGCAAAGCTACCATCATGGACGGAACTAGTTGTTTAGCATTATCTATGGCAGTTCCAAGTCCCATAGGCGTACATGCTCGATGATAATTTGTGGGGCGGGCAAAAATTTCGGGTTATAGACGGCGGCGCCGGTCTTCTGCGAATGAGAAGGTACGGAGCGCTTACCGTGTAGGGGACCCATCCCAACCCTTTTACGACAATTTTTGAAAATTTGACGGTTGCAAACGCATTTTCCCGCTATTCTCCCCTGAATACAGCGACTTCAAAGTTGTCTAATATAGCCTGTTTTTAAGATAGTTGATTTGAATTCCATGGAGACGGGACCGTCTAGAGAGAAATTTGAAAATTTAACTGCCACAAACGCGCTTTCCTGCTTTTTCAGCACTTGAATACAGCTAGCAACTTCAATGTGGTCCCAATTAGCCTATACCTTTGGTGACTGAACTGAATCCCAAACATTCAATGGTCTCGGAGAAAAGTTTTGAAAATTCAGCTATCGTAAATGCGTTTTTCTGCTTCTATAGCCCGTGAGTTAAGCAACACCAAAGTCGGACCAAAGTTGTCCAATGGTTTCGTAACCGAATCCCACGCTATGCCGACGTCAACTCCAACCGTTCAAAAAGACTGTTGCACAGAGGCGGATCTAGAATCTGATGGACCCTAGGAAGCCCCAAATCAACTGGGTCCTTTGCGAAACTGGCTTTAGAAATCACTCCCTGCAGGTCGGTAGGCGATTTATTATTCTCGATGATAGGCATACCATTCGTGTTTTCATCGACTGAGCAGTGATCTTGTCCCTGGCCACCGAAAAACATCGCGATTTTGGGCGCAGTTCTACCCGCTTTTTTCAGCACTTCAGTTTCATGTGTTTTCTGTTCTCTCTACTTCCATCCACACATTTGCCTTTGGGTCATATCAACGGCAAGCCGACCTACGTTGAAATGACGCGGCCTTTACGTAATGAAAGAAAGACAAATTTCAAGAGAATATCGCGAAAACTTTTTTTTAAAATGAAAGCGAAAACGGATACCCGACTAATGCAAGGCGAGCGATTGACCAGTCTCCGAGTGGCCGATCACACTAAAGCTCATCTCGAGCGCTATAGTGCCACTGACCACTGACACTGGTCCCAAACAAAATGTTTTAACATTAATATTCGGCAACTTTATTTTGCCAACTATTCAATTAAAAGAAATGTAAAATTAGTGTTTTGTATTAGATTTTGGCCATTTTATCTTGCCAACAAGATCATATAATAGTTTTTTTCACTTTACCCGTCTGTCTGAAAAGTCAGATTGCCCGAAATTTGCCCCCACCCCACACCTACTTCGATAAATGAAATATTGCGTCAATATTATTGATGACGCCCACACACGGTCAATTGTTGCAAAAAAATTGACCGTTCGCCAATAAAATATCTACGGACTTTTGATTTCTTCAATCATATTGACATCAATTATATCGAGCTTCAATATCGCATACACACGCTCAATATAATTGTCAATATCAAATATTGACAATATTATTGACAATTATATTGAGCATGTGTGGGCCGCTTTACTCTAGTTTACTGGGCTATCTTATTTTTCACGAACCCACCCCCACAGTAAAAGTCATATCTTTCGAGATTATCGCTGGTCATGTTGGGGAAAATGCCATTTTAGATTTAACAGTCTTCTCGAAAGACATGTCCGACGACATACATGTGAAAAAACAATTTTTGAATTTTTGTCAAATTCAAATTTCGGCATACTTTGCCTCTATAATCGTTTGTGTTTGGAAAATTAAAAATAAATTATTTATTCCCCCACCACTAAAACACACTGATTACGAGATATTGCTCTCCGAAACTTCCTGGTTTCTTTCGCAATTTGTTTGAAGACGTTATCTATCACCCCCCCCCCCCCCCCGTCGTATAAATACTATCAATCTGTCTAATATATAAACCACACAAATTTAACAGATACAAGAGCATGTTGTTCCACAGGTAGACAGGCAGTGCCCCATTTGAAGGGGCTCAGTGAAGAGGACGCAGTTGGTTTAGAGTTTGTCTGACCCCTTTGAATATTTGCGCCCCATCTCCAATGAAAACAATCATGTTGCTCTGATGCTGTTCTCTCTCAACCAGTATCAAACTATCGTACCTGAGATTTGTTTTTAAAAAAACGCCTCTGACATGTTCCAGACATTTATCTGCGCCGGGATTAGGGGAATATTATCTTGCTCACTAACGCTAATTCGGAATACGTCACGGAAACTACAAAAACATTCCAAAAAGAGTGAAAACGGACATATTTCAAGCTTTACTCTATTTCAAGAAATAATTCAGATCAGCCGGCCGAAGCTTCATCTTCTTCGTTTGTTCATTCCTTCTGTATCCATTCACTTGATTTGATATAATTATTTATTTTGTGCGATGTCTGTTTTCTGTCTTGTCCGCGGGTTTTTGTTTTGCGTGTAGTGCGGTCCCCCTGCACTTACTATATAGTGGCCCTTTCCACTGAAAATGATATCGCACACATGTGTTAAATCTATAAAAGCATACATACAATCCTAAAAGATGTTTCTCTCAACCTCGTGGGTTTCCTCCGGGCACTCCTGTTTCCTCCCACTGCTAAAGACCCCTACGCGCAAGCGAATTATTGAAATAAAAATTAAAACCATATGTTAGTCCCGAAATGACCTAGTTCTCTCTCTCTCTAAAAGATGTTTCGTTAGTCAAGTGAAACAAGAAAATTCATAACTAATCATAACTGAATAGTCTAATGAAAGAATAGAAAAAGTTCACCTTGATTTTGACAAATACGTAAGTCGATATGAACATCAACTAAAAAGATGAATAATGTGATTAAACCAAATGTATTTATATTTAAGTCTCGCGTCGAGTTGAATAAACTTTATGATTTATTGTCATTAAAACATCTATTGGTGGTTAACAGTGTGTAACTAAAAACTAAAATTGGACCTGTTTATTGACAATGATTTAATGTACCCTGTATCTTCTACACGAAGTCTATCGCATCCAAATATTTAAAGCGCTTTTACAGTATAAACTTTGTCAATTCGGGGTTAATATAATCGTAAATCTAATCTTCGATATATTGACGAACTACGTCCGAACAAGCTTTCCGATCCGAATTTGATGAAACTTAAAATGTATGATTATATCCCAAAGACCTCAGTTCCTGTCAATATTCGCGCATATCGGATCTTAACTTTCTAGATTATGGGAATCATGTCCTTGGCTTGTGGACCTTCTAGGTCACAATTTTTATTTGGTTTTTAAAACCGTTCAAATATATTACCATCACCCCATAATGACTGTTTAGTTTGAATTTCGTGAAAATCGGACTGCGACTGATTCTCGATATTCGTATTGGCATGTATCGGATCGTAACTTTATAGATTAAAGCCCTGGATTTTACGACGAGATGTTTAACTCTAGTATCAGATGGCTGGCTATTTATTACTTCCGTGTATGGTTTACAGTATAATGATTAACCGTAAATACAGGTGTTTCTACTTACCGTTGGGATAATAATTATATTTTATAAATAACCAATAACAGTCTATTGTAATGGATGTTGGGATGTGATTTATATATCCGATAGATAGTATATTATCTATATATTATAGCCCTATGAACGATACAATCAAGGTAAATTATCATCCTCTATGAAAACTAATTAGTTTGGCGTAAACCAATATCGTAGTCCTGGATAGATCAGAAAACTATAGGACGTTAAAACCAATTTCACTGTATATACATTTTACTGCGCAATTAAGTATAAACGAATTTAATGAGTGTTATTGGCAAATTGATGATGGATTTTAGACATTCAGAATCAATGCATCTTGCAATAATAGCGCTTGATATATGCTCGGAAAACAATGTAGTTCGGTTCAGTTTCCCTGATGTAATCTGTTACATGAAAAGGGACCATGCCGCTCAAAAAGGGCTAATCCCGATATTTGTTTTGGGAATAAAACTGCTTAATTTTGTTTTAAAATCCCTTAAAATATTCGAGTCAAGGGCCGAGCAACTACTTCAGTATTTATGATACGTTTTCAAACAACTTAAATCCGTCATTCTTCATCGGGAATTTGAGTCCGGTGCCCAAAAGTGTATTTTGTGGCATCTGAATAAAACTAAACATTTTTTTAAATAAGAATAATGTGTATTTGAAATTTTCCTTTCTTTATCAAGTACAGCATATGGGTTATTCACTGCATAACCCTATTAGTAGGGGAGCTAGGTTCAGGTTAATTCGAAAACCGCGTACAAAATTTCTACTATGCCAAATGTGTGGGCAACGGTATCGGATACTTTGAACCTCGACTCTTAAGTTGCGGGTCCCCTTCTTGTGGGGCTGAGGGGCCGTACAAAACGTCGGAATTTTGCGTTTTATTCGACTTTTGCGTACAACGATCAACTTTCGTACATAAGTCGACCAACCCCAGATGTCACCAAAAACATTACTTAAGAAGACCCCTGACCCTTCCTTCGTTCCTTAAGAACGCCCACTTTAACCCCCTCAGGGAAGAGTTAATTCGACTTCCGCGTACAACATTAATTTTTTCGTTAAAAGTTCACTATTGGTCCACTAGAACGTAAAACTAACTTAAGAACGCGAAATCCCCTTCTATCTCGGATAAGAACGACAAAAAGGGGGACCCAGGGGGTGAAATGACGATTTAATTCGACTTTTGCGTACAACGATCAACTTTCGTACATAAGTCGAACAATCCCAGATGTCACCAAAAACATTACTTAAGAAGACCCCCAACCCTTCCTTCGTCCCTTAAGAACGCCCCCTTTGCCCCACTCATGGATGAGTTAATTCGACTTCCGCGTACAACATTACTCTTTTCGTTAAAAGTTTCACTATTGGTCCATTAGAACATAACACTAACTTAAGAACGCGAAATCCCCTTCTATCTCAGATAAGAACGACAAAAAGGGGGACCCAGGGCTGAAATGACGATTTAATTTGACTTTTGCGTACAACGATCAACTTTCGTACGTAAGTCGACCGACCCAAGATGTCACCAAAAACATTACAAAGACCCCCGACCCTTCCTTCGTCCCTTAAGATCGCCCACTTTACCCCCCTCAGGAAGGAGTTAATTCGACTTCCGCGTACAACATTAACTTTTTCGTTAAAGGTTTCACCATTGGTCCACGAAACTTAAGAACGCGAAATTCCCTTCTATCTCGGATATAAGGGGGACAAGGGTGTTATAAAGCTGCTCTCGGATCTTGGAGATGATTTAGCTGATGGCCCTGAAAGCTCCCGATGTCCATTCTTATTCAGACGGATGTTTAGTCTTATTTGTTCCTTTAGTTCCCACAGTTTGTATTTTTCTTTCTATATAATTATATTATATTATTATAAATCACCACATGTCTGTCCGTCCAACTCTTCATACCGCAAAAACGGCTGCTCCGATTTCCACGAAATTCGGTGTGGGTGATTACCCAACATTTCAGGATTCAACATTGTCATGTGTTAAAGAAATATGCGTGTAACGGTCATATTCCATTAACATCTATCGGTGGCCTAAACTCTGCCCCGTGGCACGCCGAAACATTTTTACCTGTATGCATGTTTGAGAGATGGATTATGACAGTTGGAGGACTCGATACTGCCACCGGGTACTTGGGTGAGTACACTTATTATGTTGTGAAATTATTATGTTATTAACTTTGGTGTCTTGAGTTCCTTTGTGCGGGATTCGTTTATTTAACTTATCGTTGTATTAGGTGACTACTAATAGATGATGTGTTGAATCACTGCTGGTATCGTCGATGAATATTTGTCGATAGATGGAATCGTTGATGCATGGTCTTGCCGATGGGTGGACAGTTTTTGTTATGAATGGTATAGTCTAATGATGGTCGCCGATAAATGGTATCGTCGATGAATAGTCTGCGATAAATGGTATCGTCGTTGAATAGTCTCCGATAAATGGTATCGTCGATGTTTGGTCTTGCCGATGGGTGGTCACTCAGTTTATTTTGTCAATGGTATCGTTGTCGATAAATATTCAAAAGAAAAATCGTTTTATGACTAAAAACGCAATATCCAAATATTATTCGAAGGTCTCAAAATTACCATACGTAGGTACTTATCATAAAATTCCATAAGAGATACGTATAATGCATTATCATCTGTATTTTTCAGGTAGATAAAACCCCCGGACTAAACTAAAAATGGCATCATCCTCAGAACAAGCGGCCCCGGAACAAGAACTATCTGTGTCCGATAATGAACTGACATGTATAGTTCATATGGATGATACGGATCAGAATGTAAACGAAGAAAGAGAATCAAAGTCCTGTGCCTTAACTCCGAAAAAGATCCCAACGGTGGGTGTTTTCCGCGCAATGGATACGTCAAAATAGGATTCATCAAAATATGCTGCCGTTGTTAATAATTTGCCCCAGAACTATGAAGCCCATCATGGATATCACGTCAAGAGCTACAAGAACTTCACCGCTATACAGGCCACTGAAAAAACTCTAAATGTTCAAAGCTTAAAATTGAGATCAGATATACAATCTAAGCCTGGTAGTAGCAGAGCACAGTCACACATTGAAGGACCAAACGGCATCATCTATTCATCTGTAATAGGTTTAAATTGTGGGTAAAAGGAACAACTGAGAGACCTCGCACACAACTGATCCTAAAGAAATGAAATTACGAAGTGCGGTAGCGGAGTTGGTGTCGCATGACAATGAAATGGAAAAACACAATCATCAAATATTTAACGAAAAAACGGTGCCCTCCCACCCAAGCGATTTTTCGTCCGCCCTCCCACCCAAGCGATTTGTCATCCTTATCCGAGATAGAGGGGGATTTCGCGTTCTTAAGTTAGTGGTTTGTTTTCGTTGACCAATAGTGAAACCTTTAACGAAAAGAGTGTGGTTGTACGCGGAAGTCGAATTAACTCATCCATGAGTGGGGTAAAGTAGGCGTTCTTAAGGGACGAAGGAAGGGTCGGGGGGGGGGGGTCTTCTTAAGTTATGATTTTGATGACATCTGGGGCTGGTCTACTTGTGCACCTAAGTTGATCGTTGTACGCAAAAGTCGAATTAAATCGTCATTTCACCCCTGGGTCTTCTTTTTGTCGTTGTACGCGGAAGTCGAATTAACTCATCCATGGGTGGGGCAAAGGGGCGGTTCTTAAGGGACGAAGGACGGGTCGGGGGTCTTCTTAAGTAATGTTTTTGGTGACATCTGGGATTGTTTGACTTATGTACGAAAGTTGATCGTTGTACGCAAAAGTCGAATTAAATCGTCATTTCACCCCTGGGTCCCCCTTTTTGTCGTTCTTATCCGAGATAGAAGGGGATTTCGCGTTCTTAAGTTAGTTTTACGTTCTAGTGGACCAATAGTGAAACTTTTAACGAAAAAATTAATGTTGTACGCGGAAGTCGAATTAACTCCTCCCTGAGGGGGTAAAGAGGGCGTTCTTAAGGGACGAAGGAAGGGTCAGGGGTCTTCTTAAGTAATGTGTTTGGTGACTTCTGAGGCTGGTCGACTTATGTACGAAAATTGATCGTTGTACACAAAATTCGAATTAAATCGTCATTTCACCCCTGGGTCCCCCTTTTTGTCGTTCTTATCCGAGATAGAAGGGGATTTCGCGTTCTTAAGTTAGTTTTACGTTCTAGTGGACCAATAGTGAAACTTTTAACGAAAAAATTAATGTTGTAGGCGGAAGTCGAATTAACTCCTCCCTGAGGGGGTAAAGAGGGCGTTCTTAAGGGACAAAGGAAGGGTCAGGGGTCTTCTTAAGTAATGTGTTTGGTGACTTCTGAGGCCGGTCGACTTATGTACGAAAATTGATCGTTGTACACAAAATTCGAATTAAATCGTCATTTCACCCTGGGTCCCCCTTTTTGTCGTTCTTATCTGAGATAGAAGGGGATTTCGCGTTCTTAAGTTACTTTTACGTTCTAGTGGACCAATAGTGAAACTTTTAACGAAAAAATTAATGTTGTACGCGGAAGTCGAATTAACTCCTCCCTGAGAGGGGTAAAGTGGGCGTTCTCAAGGGACGAAGGATGTATTAGGGGTCTTCTTAAGTAATGTTTTTGGTGACATCTGGGGTTGGTCGACTTATACACGAAAGTTGGTCGTTGTACGCAAAAGTCGAATAAAACGCAAAATTTCGACGTTTTGTAGGGCCCCTCACCCCCACGGGAAGGGGACCCGCAACTTAAGAATCGAGGTTCAAAGTATCCGACACATCTGGCATAGTAGAAATTTTGTACGCGATTTTCGAATTAACCTGAACCTAGCTCCCCTACTATATCAAGTAACCGTTATCGGTTATAAGGTCACCCAATGAAACAATTGACCCGAAATCTTAAAAGGGTTACGTGTCATGATAAGCAGTTTTTGCGTTCACGTCCAAACGACTCAATATTTTGAGTTGAAATTTTGAGACAAGGTAAATACACCATTCCCCTATATTTTGGCGTTTTATTTTCATACATTCTCAGACTTTTTTTATGAGCCTCTGTTTAATTCGGGATTGTCCCTTTAAAGATGCATTAGTATGTTAGATTTAGCTGTAAAATGCTAGACTAATTTACCAATATTGTTCTTTACCAATAATCGCACGCGCATGGACTGTCCCCACGATTAATTTTTGGCGATCTGCGTCCCTGTGACATTTAGATGCGGTAAGCATTTGTGTCCATCCACTGGAGTCTGGTGTTATGGCGTCATATGTGGATTGTGGTTTAGGATATGGGCTAGGCTTGGCCCAGGGTTAGGGTTAGGGCTAGCACCGTCTACATCTCGAGACTGACGAAATCTGCAGGCCACCACCCTTACCCAAACCCTTATCCTAACCCACAATCTACATGACGTTATAACGCCAGCTCCGGTGGATGGAAACAAATGCTTACATGTAGATACCGTCTCATTGCGTAATCTTTTAGTGGCAGTTAGCGATTGGAGACATATCAGAACTAACACAATTATATGAGAAAACAAACACTGATTTATTATACACAAGCACAACGTTTCGATAAGTATACTCTTATCGTTATCAAGCACAATGACATTTTGTAAACAAGATGGTATATATAGTTTACTAAATTTCATTGTGCTTGGTAACGATAATAGGACTCTTATCGAAATGTCGTGCTTGTGTACAATAAATCAGTGATAATTTTTCCATATAATTGTGTTAGTTCTGATACGTCTCATTACGTAAAATGAATTGGATGTTGGCTCCTGAAATGAAATTTTAAAACTCTACTTTGTGTTGACTTGGCGTCCCCCCCCCTCTCTCTCTCTCTCTCTCTCTCTCTCTCTCATTTTCTTATCAGTATTACACAGTATTTTAAACTCAGTTTTATTTTGTTAACAAGATGGTATATATAGTTTACTAAATTTCATTGTGCTTGGTAACGATAATAGGACTCTTATCGAAATGTCGTGCTTGTGTACAATAAATCAGTGATAATTTTCCCATATAATTGTGTTAGTTCTGATACGTCTCATTACGTAAAATGAATTGGATGTTGGCTCCTGAAATGAAATTTTAAAACTCTACTTTGTGTTGACTTGGCGTCCCCCCCCTCTCTCTCTCTCTCTCTCTCTCTCTCTCTCTCATTTTCTTATCAGTATTACACAGTATTTTAAACTCAGTTTTATTTTAATGTTATTATCAATTTCATTGTCATGGCAAATTAATTTTTCATCACGTCAAATTAATTTTTTGTATATTGCAACTTTTAATTTTAGTTTAATGTTATCGTATATTTCCACATGAATTGAATATGTGGTTTATCAGTGAGAGAGATAAAAACAACGGGGTTTGGCGTCCACTCGACACAAACTAGGTCATTTCTGGGCTGACACATGGTTCAATTTCATTTTGATAATTCGCTTGCACGTAGGGGTCTTTAACAGTGGAGGAAACCCGAAGGACCCGGATAAACCCAACGAGGTTGTACACGTACAACTGGGGAATAGAAATCACTCCATTTGTCTCAATGACAGACATTACGATATAGCGCGCTTGCGCTAACAATCCGGCCATCAAACCCCCGGGCCAAATCACAAACAGGAAGGGAGGGAAATGGGGTTTAACGTCGACTCGACACAAACTAGATTTTATATTGCGCGTGGGGGCCTTTAGCAGTGGGAGGAAACCTGAGTGCTCGGAGGAAACCCACGAGGTTGAGAAGGTGCCCACATTTCCATGTCACATACGCTCAAACTAGGGCTCGAAACCACAGCAGCAAGCCAGAGGTGACCGGCCAATTAGAGGTCGAAGCGCGGCACTCTAGACTACTAGGCCATCCCAACCCCCCAAATCTCAAACAAGACCAACTTTTTTCACTAAAGGTAAATTGACTGTTACTATCTTTCTCTAACTGGTATAATATTATAAGAATATAGAACCGTCATCACCCTTTCAGTGCTGTTTGTTTCTTCAATTAAATATTTAACCCTTCTGCGTATACAAGGGGTATTTTGGAGCCCCACCACCATCCGGGCATATCCTTAACATTTGTGGGAAACTGGTTCATAATTGTCTAGCGAGAATTTTATACATTGTCAGCTTCAGCTACTTTATGTCATTTGACAAGAAACTACGAGTATTACATTATCTGACAAAATAAACATTTTACCATTGGTACATGAATCGTGTAGCATAATGCGTTTCAGCCCCATTTGTAACAAGGGACTCCAAGAAAGAGGCTAGACCTATTCCACAAATCATGTCAAACGATGATGTCATATTGCTGGGGATGGGTGGACCTTTTACAGTTTTTTGAATGTTTGTTACAAAATGGTGTCTGAATATGCATTTTCGGTGATTTTGGGGAGGTTTTACCAATTACAAAATAGTTCAGAGAGCAATTTTTAAAAGTTAAACACTTTATTGATTGGTTTTTGTCGATTAAAATATCTACAACTAAAGAACAGAACACTCATATCCACTCTGGCCGTTTCCTTTCCCTTTGTCTTCTTTCTGGACGGCCCATGGACTGTCCCCACCACTATATTTTGGCGATCTGCGCCCCTGTAATGTGGTTATTTTTGGTCTAGTACTTGTATATTAAAGGAGCAAAATCGCTAACATTTTGGACCTAGAAATGGACAGAAGTGGGTCGCAACGCATGTTATAAATGTATATAAACTGATCTACATTCAACGGATTCCGTTTTTACTCTAATTTTAAATCAGTTATGTTCCACGAAATAAACCAGCAGTATCAATCGAATTCAAATTTCTAGCATCGGTGTATTCCAGTCTACATACGCCGTTTGATTTGGTGCTGTGACTCGAGCCTCGTACCCCGAGTCTCTTGCTAGAACTGGGGCTGAAACGCATTATGGTACACGATTCGTGTACCCATGGTAAAATGTTTATTTTATCTTAAATATCGGATATCAGAAGCTCATCTTTTCCCGGTAAGTTTATATCATCAATGTTGATTTAAATTGACCAATTTGTGATGTTGAAGATTTTGGCGGATTTTGATTTACGGAAATAGGTCCTTTAATGTAAAGGATTTTGAGTTACGGACTTAGGTCCTTTAATGTGGTTTGTTGGGTTTTTTCCTTGGGGGATTGGGGGGGGCAAAACCTTAAAAGGCTGGACAGACGACCCTACTCCTTGTCACATATAAGCGGGGGATCGAAAATATCCACACACATCACCCACCCACACACAACCATCACCTAAAACAGCTTTTCATACGCCAACATGGCAATGTGGTCGTATATTGCCTCCGACCCCGTCCGTCCACACTTGTTAATGCTTTGGTCACTTGCTAAGAGGAGTTGGATGGCCAAATAGTTAGCATGTGCGTGCTGTATCCTAAAGCCTGCCATTGAGTCATCTGACGTGGTTTCGAATCCCCGGCCGAAGTGACAAGGAGTAGGGTCGACTGTCCAATCTCGTGGGTTTACTCCGGGGCCTCCGGTTTCCTCCCACTGCTAAAGACCCCTGCGCGCAAGCGAATTATTGAAATAAAATTAAACCATTTGTTAGTCCCGAAATGACCTAGTTTGTGTGTCGAGTGGATGTTACACCCCACTCCCCTCTCTCTCTTTCTCTCTCTCTCTCTTTCTCTCTGGTCACTTCTAGACTGGACAATTTTAATTCGTTGTTAGCTGGTCTTCCAGTCAAACTTTTCCGAGTTCTGGGCCTTGTTTCACTTTCTTGAATCTTGTGAACGCCCGCACGACAAACGTTATTATGCAATATGTATGAAATTAATAAGCTTTATCTAAATTAGTAAAATGAAGAAGCCTTTTGAATGTCAGGAATTTCTGTCAATTACTTCTAGAGTTATGGCCTTTGTTTAACTTTGTTGAACCTTGTGAACGTTCGGACGACAAAAGTTATCATCCGATATGTTGAAATTTATATGCATTATTTGAATTAGTAAAATGAAAAAGCCTCTCGAATTTCAACAATTTCTGTAGATTACTTTCAGAATTACGGACCTTGTTTTAGTTTTTAGAACATTGTGATTTTTGTGTGAAGGTGAAAGCCGGGTACATGTATTTTGTAATGTTTGATATCTATTATACAACAATACAAGATGTTTTACATTCTAACTAAAACAAAATTTCTATTAATTTGTTAAAAATTCATATCACCAGTGTTTTAAATGTAATATTCTACGCTTCAATTGGCCTTTACCGCAAATACCAGTAGCTGCAGATGCCCATGCTAGTTTGCTCTCCCGAAAACATATTTGCCCCCCAAAAAACAACTTCCTGGCTACGGCCCTGATACATACAAACATATATATACACACACACACACACCCACACACCCACACTCCTTCTCTTCGTCTTTTTGGTGTTTAACGTCTGCTTCCACTTAAGTGATATCACAGACAAGGCATAGGAGAGCCGAAGCTGCTTCCTGATTTTTAGAATATGATTTTGCAATCTTTCCATTTTGGCCTTAGGCCATGGATTAGGTTTTAGTGGGAAGTTCTTCCCTTTATTTAATAAAAACACATCGTTGGTAGATGATCTCTTCTTCTGGATTGGTAGATGTCTTCTTTGTGGGATTTGTGTTTAGGTACCAGGCCTGTCTTCTCGTGGCCTCCCCTTCCTCCCCTATCCCACTGGTATTTGTTTTGGCAGAATAACTTTAACTTTTTTACTTTAACTTTTTTACTTTAACTTTTTTTTACTTTAACTTTTTTTAAATTTAACTTTACTTTACTTTACTTTTAACTTTTACCTTTACTTTACTTTACTTTACTTTACTTTACTTTACTTTACTTTACTTTACTTTACTTTACTTTACTTTACTTTACTTTACTTTACTTTACTTTACTTTACTTTACTTTACTTTACTTTACTTTACTTTACTTTACTTTACTTTACTTTACTTTACTTTACTTTACTTTACTTTACTTTACTTTACTTTACTTTACTTTACTTTACTTTACTTTACTTTACTTTACTTTACTTTACTTTACTTTACTTTACTTTACTTTACTTTACTTTACTTTACTTTACTTTACTTTACTTTACTTTACTTTACTTTACTTTACTTTACTTTACTTTACTTTACTTTACTTTACTTTACTTTACTTTACTTTACTTTACTTTACTTTACTTTACTTTACTTTACTTTACTTTATTACCTTTAATTTATTTGACTACAACTTTATTATACTCTCTTTATTTATTTAATTCTAGAAGACATCTACCAATCCAGAAGAAGAGATCATCTACCAACGATGTGTTTTTATTAAATAAAGGGAAGAACTTCCCACTAAAACCTAATCCATGGCCTAAGGCCAAAATGGAAAGATTGCAAAATCATATTCTAAAAATCAGGAAGCAGCTTCGGCTCTCCTATGCCTTGTCTATGATATCACTTAAGTGGAAGCAGACGTTAAACACCAAAAAGACGAAGAGAAGAAGTGTGGGTGTGTGTGTGTGTATGTGTGTGTGTATATATATGTTTGTATGTATCAGGCCCGTAGCCAGGAAGTTGTTTTTTGGGGGGCAAATATGTTTTCGGGAGAGCAAACTAGCATGGGCATCTGCAGCTACTGGTATTTGCGGTAAAGGCCAATTGAAGCGTAGAATATTACATTTAAAACACTGGTGATATGAATTTTTAACAAATTAATAGAAATTTTGTTTTAGTTAGAATGTAAAACATCTTGTATTGTTGTATAATAGATATCAAACATTACAAAATACATGTACCCGGCTTTCACCTTCACACAAAAATCACAATGTTCTAAAAACTAAAACAAGGTCCGTAATTCTGAAAGTAATCTACAGAAATTGTTGAAATTCGAGAGGCTTTTTCATTTTACTAATTCAAATAATGCATATAAATTTCAACATATCGGATGATAACTTTTGTCGTCCGAACGTTCACAAGGTTCAACAAAGTTAAACAAAGGCCATAACTCTAGAAGTAATTGACAGAAATTCCTGACATTCAAAAGGCTTCTTCATTTTACTAATTTAGATAAAGCTTATTAATTTCACAGATTGCATAAAAACGTTTGTCGTGTGGGCGTTCACAAGATTCAAGAAAGTGAAACAAGGCCCAGAACTCGAAAAGTTTGACTGGAAGACCAGCTAACAACGAATTAAAATTGTCCATTCTAGAAGTGACCAGAGAGAAAGAGAGAGAGAGAGAAAGAGAGAGAGGGGAGTGGGATGTAACATCCACTCGACACACAAACTAGGTCATTTCGGGACTAACAAATGGTTTAATTTTATTTCAATAATTCGCTTGCGCGCAGGGGTCTTTAGCAGTGGGAGGAAACCGGAGGCCCCGGAGTAAACCCACGAGATTGGACAGTCGACCCTACTCCTTGTCACTTCGGCCGGGGATTCGAAACCACGTCAGATGACTCAATGGCAGGCTTTAGGATACAGCACGCACATGCTAACTATTTGGCCATCCAACTCCTCTTAGCAAGTGACCAAAGCATTAACAAGTGTGGACGGACGGGGTCGGAGGCAATATACGACCACATTGCCATGTTGGCGTATGAAAAGCTGTTTTAGGTGATGGTTGTGTGTGGGTGGGTGATGTGTGTGGATATTTTCGATCCCCCGCTTATATGTGACAAGGAGTAGGGTCGTCTGTCCAGCCTTTTAAGGTTTTGCCCCCCCCCCCCATCCCCCAAGGAAAAAACCCAACAAACCACATTAAAGGACCTAAGTCCGTAACTCAAAATCCTTTACATTAAAGGACCTATTTCCGTAAATCAAAATCCGCCAAAATCTTCAACATCACAAATTGGTCAATTTAAATCAACATTGATGATATAAACTTACCGGGAAAAGATGAGCTTCTGATATCCGATATTTAAGATAAAATAAACATTTTACCATTGGTACACGAATCGTGTACCATAATGCGTTTCAGCCCCAGTTCTAGCAAGAGACTCGGGGTACGAGGCTCGAGTCACAGCACCAAATCAAACGGCGTATGTAGACTGGAATACACCGATGCTAGAAATTTGAATTCGATTGATACTGCTGGTTTATTTCGTGGAACATAACTGATTTAAAATTAGAGTAAAAACGGAATCCGTTGAATGTAGATCAGTTTATATACATTTATAACATGCGTTGCGACCCACTTCTGTCCATTTCTAGGTCCAAAATGTTAGCGATTTTGCTCCTTTAATATACAAGTACTAGACCAAAAATAACCACATTACAGGGGCGCAGATCGCCAAAATATAGTGGTGGGGACAGTCCATGGGCCGTCCAGAAAGAAGACAAAGGGAAAGGAAACGGGCAGAGTGGATATGAGTGTTCTGTTCTTTAGTTTTAGATATTTTAATCGACAAAAACCAATCAATAAAGTGTTTAACTTTTAAAAATTGCTCTCTGAACTATTTTGTAATTGGTAAAACCTCCCCAAAATCACCGAAAATGCATATTCAGACACCATTTTGTAACAAACATTCAAAAAACTGTAAAAGGTCCACCCATCCCCAGCAATATGACATCATCGTTTGACATGATTTGTGGAATAGGTCTAGCCTCTTTCTTGGAGTCCCTTGTTACAAATGGGGCTGAAACGCATTATGCTACACGATTCATGTACCAATGGTAAAATGTTTATTTTGTCAGATAATGTAATACTCGTTGTTTCTTGTCAAATGACATAAAGTAGCTGAAGCCCTAGTTTGAGCGTATGTGACATGGAAATGTGGGCACCTTCTCAACCTCGTGGGTTTCCTCCGGGCACTCAGGTTTCCTCCCACTGCTAAAGGCCCCCACGCGCAATATAAAATCTAGTTTGTGTCGAGTCGACGTTAAACCCCATTTCCCTCCCTTCCTGTTTGTGATTTGGCCCGGGGGTTTGATGGCCGGATTGTTAGCGCAAGCGCGCTATATCGTAATGTCTGTCATTGAGACAAATGGAGTGATTTCTATTCCCCGGTTGTACGTGTACAACCTCGTTAGGTTTATCCGGGTCCTTCGGGTTTCCTCCACTGTTAAAGACCCCTACGTGCAAGCGAATTATCAAAATGAAATTGAACCATGTGTCAGCCCAGAAATGACCTAGTTTGTGTCGAGTGGACGCCAAACCCCGTTGTTTTTATCTCTCTCACTGATAAACCACATATTCAATTCATGTGGAAATATATGATAGATTTAATAAGTTCATTAGTATCAAGATTTGTTAAGGAACGATTCGTGCTACAATCTCAATAGTCAAGTAATGGTGGTGATCCCCACCCCATTTTAAACTTCTGCTTAAGAAAAATCTTTTAAACTAGCTTTTAATTAGCTAATTAGTCTGTGATATATTTACATGCTCATTTTTATTATTGTATTTGTCATTTTATTTGTTTGTAAATTTATAGTTTAATTGGCTGTCACTTTATATTCCATTTTATATGTCATATTATAATTTTATAATTTATTCGACTTGTTGCAGTTATTGTAAAACGCTACAATATGTATGTATCCTCGCCTATCAACATAAATATCAATAAAAAAACTAAATTTAACGTGAAGAGAAAATCAATTAAAATGATAAGAGCCGTTTCAGTATGCATGAATAAATCAATTTATCGTGAAAAGAAAACTGCTTTAACGATAACATTAAACTAAAATTAAAAGTTGCAATATACAAAAAATTAATTTGACGTGATGAAAAATTAATTTGTCATGACAATGAAATTGATAATAACATTAAAATAAAACTGAGTTTAAAATACTGTGTAATACTGATAAGAAAATGAGAGAGAGAGAGAGAGAGAGAGAGAGAGAGAGAGAGAGAGAGAGAGGGGGGACGCCAAGTCAACACAAAGTAGAGTTTTAAAATTTCATTTCAGGAGCCAACATCCAATTCATTTTACGTAATGAGACGTATCAGAACTAACACAATTATATGGGAAAATTATCACTGATTTATTGTACACAAGCACGACATTTCGATAAGAGTCCTATTATCGTTACCAAGCACAATGAAATTTAGTAAACTATATATACCATCTTGTTTACAAAATGTCATTGTGCTTGATAACGATAAGAGTATACTTATCGAAACGTCGTGCTTGTGTATAATAAATCAGTGTTTGTTTTCTCATATAATTGTGTTAGTTCTGATATGTCTCCAATCGCTAACTGCCACTAAAAGATTACGCAATGAGACGGTATCTACATGTAAGCATTTGTTTCCATCCACCGGAGCTGGCGTTATAACGTCATGTAGATTGTGGGTTAGGATAAGGTAAAATATAATGCAACATGCATCTTTCGTACACACAATGTGCCGTCAATCTAAAATGTAGGTAGTTACACAATGTCTCAAATAATAGATTTATATTTAAAAAAAACACTGTATGATTTGTCATGTCTAACTTAGAAGATAAATGTCATTGTGTATGGCTAATATGTTGTTTTCTATTAGTGTGATAAATAATTAAAGTTTATAATATACATCATTATACTACCACTATTTATTCTAATGTATTGAAATGGAATTTTAAAAAAAAAGTCTATGAAAACTGAAATTCCGGCAAAGGATGCACACTATAATAATTTATCCAAAATTATAATTATACTATTTTCATGCGTTACAATATAATATTTCGACAAACATTTTCCTAGTAATGTTAACTAAGAATTTAATCAAATATGCGATGCTCTTAAGGGGGCATAACTTGCTTGCAATGATATAAATTCGTGGTTTTTGGCAGTGGAGGGTATTCCATAAATTGAAAATTCATGCTATTTGGCGAATGTCAGTTTTCCATAATTTAAGTGTGGAGTTAAGTTTTTACACAGCCAAGCATATGTAAAATAGAGCCTTTGAATACCGATTTAAGGTTAGACACTTGGTTAAGTTGAAAAAGTAAGTATTTTTACTTAACTTTTAGAAAACCTTTGAATACGGACCCAGGTAGTTAGAATAAGGCTTTTTTTCCGGACCTGTCAAGTCAGCAAGAGTGATATTGTCCCTTTAAGATTCAGTTAATTTAGCGAAATGATATGAAATGGAAATTAATGTTTTTACTAGTCGGCTCCATTCAGGCCAATGAAGAAGGGCTTCAAAATGTACTAATTGGATTTGCGTATACGGTAGTAGTCTTTTGTAATCCCTAATAAAGCCTTTCGTGTAACGGTCAGGTATTTCGTGTTAATTCACGCATTTATTCGTTAATTGATTAAGGGATATTGACGTATATCGACATTGTCTGTCAGTAATAGGATTTAAATACATTGTCTTGTTATTATTTATCAGCAAACCAAGCGTTTAATTGATATTTCAATTAATGAATGTTTATATAACGATCTTACATGGGCCTCTTCGGACTTTTAAAGAGTGGACAATTTACACTGAAGACAGTTCGACTTAACAAAGGATTGCTCATCATGTACGCTTAATTAATGGAATTGTGTAGAATACCATTCAGGGGTAATTATTTTATTTCGATGTTATTAACGCATATATAGAGAGACATAGAGTCTTCAATAACCATAAATATGGATTTCTTCACTATCACCAGTATACAGTATTAAAAGCGTTAATTTGCGCTTGGTTTCCTAATCGATTTTAAGTGAACTGCAAAACAACAAACTGTGAAAATAGTTTAAATATAGGGGATATTGTAAAATGATGCGGTGTGTGTTAATGTTCTGAAGATTCGATTTATAAAGGTAATTGTTGTTCTTTTTTCTCGTTTTGGATGAATATGGCCTACTCTTCTTCATAATTTAGAAGTCAACTTAATTGTCTACAAATACCTTAACTAAAATTATAATTTTTACTTAAAGGGATTTGTGCAATATGAAGTATAATTTATTTAATGTTATGTCAACTCGTCTACACAATTTTAGTTGTCAACCACTCTACAATTAGCAAGGCATTATGATGTTAAATGGATGACTCGCCCTTTTCAATTTCCCCGTACTAAAATGATTTTGTTTTCATGTATAGCCTTTAAAAAGTACCAACACTATGAAATTTAGTGTACGTAATTATGATAATGTGGGAACAGTTTGGAAGAATTCCCTTGTTATTTATTATTTAAAATGTCTAAGAGTTACATGTACACAAATATTGCGACACCGTTATTCATAAATCGATATACGGAGACTAGATTAGACTTAAAGACATTATCAATATCATGCTCAACAAAAAAACAAAATGTAATTAATTTTGAGTAAGATAGTCAGTAGAATAAAACAAAATAACCTTAAAGGGTAACCACACTCCAAGAACATCCCAACAGAAAAAAATAGTATAATAGTAGGCCTAAGTGGACTATAAAATTTACTTATTATAGAAAATCGAAAGTTCGACCTACTTATAGTAAAGATTTTTTTCACTAACGTTTCATAATTACTTGAAAATCAACATAAAAAGGGAACTATTTGTAAAAAAAAAAAAAAATAGATAGTAAAATAAAATCTATATCTTAGCGTTGGCAAATATTTCTCGCATAATGGTGGTCCTATTATGCCTATCAATCGGGTCAAATTAAAACGTTTGTTTAAAATAAATATGTCTTTTGTTTGTACATTTCTCCTAGCCTTGTTAATTATTGATATGAGGTTAGGCCTAGCCATTAAAATAATAAGATCTAGGAAAACGGTGACAATTTAAATAATGGTATTTACTTGCAAAAAAACACACGAATTCTGCGTAAAGTTTCGAGGTGCATAGATAGAAATAAAAGACCATGACACTTTTTACCACTAATTTGACTAATATTGAAGTGTAGGCCTATTTTGTATAAATTTTATAAATATATTGTGTGTGTGTTTATGGTAGATCGTTCCCTGTCGTCAGTGTTGACCTAAAAAAAAACATACATTATTAGATTGTAAACATTCTTTTTCCTAGGTTCACAGTTACGAAAATCAGCCACCGACAACCGACAAACTGTTGTCAAGACTGCTTGATAAAGAAGCCCAAAGAAGTTAAGCCATCCAGAGTTATCTCTTTTTATTGGAGAAATTTTGTTAGTTATGTCCCTTCGAAAAATGGCCTCAACCAGAACGATTCATCGAATTATTAAGCCATTAATGTCGAAGTTTAGTAAGTATTTGGGTTATGTCAATACGCAAAGGATCACACGATTGACAGTTGTGTTATTGCAACGACTTAAGATTAGGCTTCTTGAAAATACAGTAGAGACTAAAGTAGCCTGCAGGTACACGGCGCAGGCCTGTCCGACGTCGTCCCGTCAGTCGGTGCTTCTACATGTATAATAGTACCGTACTAAACTCTTGCTGTTCTGGTGTCAAAAACTTTTTGTGGGCCTATTGATGAATGCTCAGATGATAATAGCGAACTCAACCACATGTTTAACTTCTAGTTGAAAAACCACCGACAAATTTACTATGTTTATTCCAGTAAGTAAGTAGGGAAAATAGTCTTTTTCCGACATATGATTATGAAGCGACGTAAAAAAGTAATGTCAATGGTCATGATCAAATAATTGCATAACGAATTGCAGTAGATAAATAGTGTATTGGTAATGTACACACAAGGTTTATAGTATTTATAAATACAATAAATAATTGACATTATGATATAAGCACGAATTACAGCAGGTAAATAAATAATGTAGGCCTACGTAATGAATACATCTGTATAATATAATTATTCATAATAAAAATGGACATTAAAGCCCAAGCTGCGTCAACCACAGGTACACCTAAGAAGCAATATTATAAATACTGAAATGCAAGATTCATAATCTTGTTGTTTTTTAATAACATATTGTTGATATATTTATAGGCTACGACACAAACTTTAACTCGAGCCCTGGGCCTATATTTACATTTTCCGTATGAAACTGATTCATCAAAGTATACCTCTCGAAAGCTTTATTCTATTCATATAAAAACACAACACAGGATATGGATACATGTTTATAGAGGACATTTGTCGTTTTAGAGTGAATAACGTATTTTATTTCATCGAGAAGCAAGAAAACTTATATTTTCACTAATGCGTAGCATGAGTGAAAAAATAAACGTTTTCTTGTTGAGAGATGAAATAAAATACGTTATTCACGACAGAACTTCAAAATGTTCTATTTATTTTATGATTTTACAATCATTTTAGGTAAAAACAACATGGAGACGAGTGGACTACTGCTAGCCAGTGGAATAACACTTTTATTCCACTGATAAAATGCGGTATTCCACTATACTGATCATAAAATAAAGCTTTATTCTAGTTAATTTGAAAAGATCTATTTTGATTGATAAAGAATATATTTACCGATTTGAGTTGATTTGACTATCTTCAGTTACTTCGGTCATCTTTAATCCGGGATTTGAGACAAATATATTATTATATTATAGACAGGCCTAACTCTATTCATGGAAGTTATCAGTCGCCTTTGATTAATACCTTAAGTATGTCCGCGTTTAATCACTATATCATTAACAATTTTATTGACAAATTGTATTTTAGTTTAAAATCAAAGGATGTTGTCAATTATTGTGACATGGTACTTCCAATGATAAAATTAAAAGGCAAATGAGTGGATTTTAACGTCTTACTTTTCTGCATCAAATGTAGGGCACGTCATACAGGGTACTTTGGGGAAAAGTTTTCTCGAACAGCGTTTTCACCAACGCTTCAACGAATTCCAGCTGCCTGTGTCAGGCTGTAGCTCTTTTACGTTCACAAAGGTGTACAATAATGGGCTTTGGTGTTTGGTTCCACCCGAACGACTAGCCTAGAGGCTTTCACTGCACCAGTTCCAAGAGGAAACTGCATTTGGAAAATGCCTCGAGGCCAACACCGGGATAGAACCTGGGAACACTGGTCCATCAGCATACTCACTGAGCCACCATTTCTCCCTGAATAGGGGATAAAACGGTAACATAAAAGTGAAAAATAGAGATCTGGACCATTCTCAATCACAAAGTTGCCTATAAACTTGGTAGTTAATTTATTTTGATTGTATTTTACCATATAATGCTGATGATATATTAAATCTTTCACAGCAAGCAAATTCGCATTGCTATAGTAATTTTATGTTTTTTTAAAACTTTATTTTAATCCCTGAACTGAACTTAGACATATCATCATCATCATCATCATCATCTAATTATTATTTCATTTTTAACTTAACCTTCACATCCAATTCCATGATATAGTACTTAGGAAATGATATAGTAATCGACAAGGTTTTACGCCCCCCCCCCCCCCCCCCAATCCCATCATTTGAGCCGGTATAGCGGGTTTAATTGGAATCCCGGTAAATGTACCTATTTGCCTCCATGCACTCGTATGAAAGGTATTTCATCCCAGCTGAGAATCTATTGAACATTTTGTTCCATCCAACCTTGTTTTATACTAAATATTATCCCCTGCCGTTCGTTCGTCGAAAGCAGGGGGATGTTTAACACTTTGCTTCTAATTGAGGTATTCAAATTTAGTGTAGATAGTCATTGGTCGTGATTTAAAAGGCTGCTAGATATGACCAATTTGACTTCTTGATACAGTAAGTTAAATGGAATAAAAACAATGGTGTTTATGTGCCGAGCAGGCTAATTTAGATGGGAATATGCCATACAGTGTGCTGTGAGGGAAATCTTTCAATGACAGCGACACTGGGGCCAACTCTCATTTCGAATTCAAACGTGCCGCCAATGTTTACACGGGACGTCAGGGGTTTTTTTTATGTCCCATCCGAACGATTATACTTTGTTCCCTTCCCAGGACCTCAGCCCTACACTACTAACAAGGGAGAATCACGCCAAAAAATCCCAATGGAATAATTGAGTAAAGTGGCGAAACTTGCTGTAGAGTTTTATTATATCAATACGTTGACTTTTTTTTATAACTGAAACCATCTCTTTTTATATTTAATTATTTTGTCGTTACTGGATCTTTGACATGTATTCTATAATTGTGTAATCAAATTCAATTTTATATTTTCAGCATTTGTGCTGATAGTGATGGCTGTTTTGACCGGGTTGTTCGTATTTCAAAGTCGCATTGACTTAACGCAGATGTACCCATCGCAATTTACTGTCATCATGCAACAACGTTTTAACTATTCCATAAAACTAGATGCCCCAAAGTCAACAACATCGAAGGGAAATAACTCTTATGTAACTGGAAAATCTGCCAAATCTGAAACTACGACCACTCCTCGCCGTGCTAGTACAATTGCTAACGTCAACGGTGGCCTTACAAAAGTAGTGATACCAAACTCTACAATAAAAAAGCTTACATCTAAGAATACAACGACTACAACTACGACTAAAGTAACCCCAATTGATACATCCAACGTTACGCTTATCGTTACTCCAAGCAGCAAATCAATTGTTCCAACTACTATGGCAAAAACAATGACGTCCGGCGTTACAACTAAAGTTACGTCCAACGTTAAACCTACAAACGGGAGGATCGTCACATCTACAGTTTCGTCCAGTGTTAGAACGAGTACACATGCTAACGTTAAAAAGAAAACATATGTTTGTAAGCAAATTGGTGCTGGTCTTGGAAACCAAATGTACATGTTCGCTACTTCTTATGGAACCGCAAGACGGAATAAAATGACGTTAGTGACAAAAAACGACGCAACGTTAAAGGCGACTTTTAATATAGAGGGAGCCTATGATACAAATTGGAACTTGTGCAAGGACGCTACAACCATTAGCGAACCTTCGTGTTGTCGTGCGTGGCCAAATATTTATAATGTTTCAAACGAAAAGACAGTTATATTGAATGGATATCTTCAAAGTTATAAATATTTTGAGGACTACAGGGACGAAGTTCGTAAATACTTGACATTTAGAAGTAACGTCATAAACGAAGCAAATAATAAATTAATCGATCTATTTAAAAAGCAATATCCCTCTCAAAATAAAGAGAATCGGACTTTAATAGGTGTACATATTCGACGCGGGGACTATTTAACATCCAATAGTATAAAGTTTGGTTACGTCACGGCATCTAAGGAATATATTTACCGTGCGCAGAAATACATGGAGACTAAATATTCTAATATTACTTACTTCGTTTGCTCAAATGATCTCGCTTGGACAAATAGTGTGTTCAAAGGTCAAACAAATGCCATCATAGTTCCTATGGGACCAGCTCACGTGGATCTCGCCCTTCTCTCGCTCATGGATCACATGATTATGACTGTTGGAACATATGGATTCTGGGCGTCGTGGTTTGCGAACGGTACGACTATTTACTTAAAAGATTTTACTAAACCTGGTTCGCCTTTTAGTAATCAATTTGATAAAGACCATATCGATACCATCCCTCCATCTTGGATTGGCTTATAAAACTGTTATTTATGGTTGTGACGTCTTGTGATTTATTGTGTGCCTTACGAATATAGATTGTGTGTAGGAGCGTCGTTCCGCCATTCTTCTATTTTACGAAGTATCTCAGGACATATGAATATAAATTATGGATATAGAAGCCATGTCTATGCTGCCTAACAGTGCTTACAGCTGTGTGCAAATACGAAAATAACAAACTGAATAGCGGGGTTTGCCGAAATATCCCGACTGATATCTCAAATTATTCCGTTTCATTAAATTCCATGGACATCCAGGCTATATTAGAAATTTAAAATGAATAAAGCGTAGTTGGTTTTGGGACTAATATATGGTTATATTTTACTTTAGATACGTGTACAATGCATGATAATTACAACTAAGCAGGGTGTTTCGCTTACCCTTTATCAAACTCAAAAATCCCATATATCTGAAGCTAGGATGCTCAAAATTTCAGAAGCACGGCCAATGTCTGCTAGTGTCAAAATAATTTACTGAAAATCTAAATACTTATCTGTCACAAGGTTTCGTAAACTCCTTGAAAACCGCTTATGTCTGAAAAAGTCGTCAAGTGAAAATAAACAAATGTGTAATATCTTAGCCAAGGCGTGACAGATTTACATCAAATTTGGCATATAATCAAATATAGGCGTGTCTGATATAAATGTGTAGTGCAATGACGGATTCGAACAATTCAATGATCTCGTGTTTGGGTTTAAGGGACTGGGTGATAGTATATTTTTAATATTACCCTGTAACATTCCAGCGATATTACAATATTATTTATTAACAATGTAATTGTATTGCAGTGAGTGGCAATTGTATTGTGTATGGGCTTATGAGACTTGGTTATATTCCAGTGCTATTACAATATAATTATTATATTGTAATAGCACTGGAATATAACCAAGTCTCCCAAGCCCATACACAATACAATTGTCACTCACTGCAATACAATTATTGTATTGTAGTGAGTGAAAATTGTATTGTGTATTATATATATATATAGGCTTGAAAGATTTGTGTATATTCCAGTGTTGTTATTACAATATAATTGTATTGTAGTGAGTGAAAATTGTATTGTATATTATATATATATAAAGCTAGGGGCCTTACTACTGAAGCATTAAGAACTCCTAAAGAAAAGAATATTTCTTCTTGTATTACCTTTATTTCGACTTATAATCCTCGACATAATAATTTTTTTCAATATATTTATGATACTAAGAATGTTCTCCTTTCTAATGATAATCTTTATAATCAATTTCATGGTATAGAATTAATTAATAGCAAACGTCAGCCCCCCAGCCTTAAAAAGTTACTCACTAGAGCTAAGTTTCAAACTTCTTTTTATGGAACTTTTACTACTTCGAAGTGCCATAGCCCACTTTGTAAATGTTGCCAACATATGATTATTGATAGTAAATTCAAGTTTTCTAATATTAATTATACATTTAATATTAATCATAATATGAATTGTAATACTAAAAATGTAATTTATGTTCTTATCTGTAATATGTGTTCGAATAAGTATATAGGGGAATGTTCAACTGAATTACGTGCACGCATCCGAGTTCATAGGCAACAGAGTTTACAAACTAATCCTGTCTTGAAAGTCTCTAAACATTTAAATACGTGTGCTAAGAATTTAAATATTAAATTCAGTATTTTTCCTTTTTATAAAGTCAATATTGACAATACTATTAAGAGAAGGAATATGGAATCACACTTTATTGACCGGTTCAAACCGGAGTTAAATGCATAATTTTATTTGTCCCCTTCCTACCGTATTAATATTCTAAATTTTAAATAGAATCTTAAACTATAATTTTACACTGTTTACTTCTAACACCATTTAAGGGTATTTTAAACCCTATATTACTTTATTTCTCTATAATCGGTTTATTAGAGAATGAAGTGGTTATAAACTAATTTACAACCAAATTACATAATTGATCTATTGACATCTAATTCATCTCTTCACTTCTGTATGGTTCTATTGTCTAATTACGCCTGAAAGAATATGTTAATTATTATAGCCAGATTACTTAATTGGTCTATGAACATTGATTGATCTAATTATTCTTATATTGACTATACCAGGAAGACTATGTAGATTAATGTCACGTTATGTACTATATACTTTTAATCCTTTGTTGTATGTTACTTAATATTATTTATAATCCATTGTCATGGAAATCTATTGTTCTAAGAATGTATATATATATGTATCGTATTTGAATATTCTATATGCATTATTAATATCTGAAGACGCCTATAGAGGGCAGATAGCTAGCTTATATGACTTAATGTATGTCGGAATGAAGTAAAGTGGAGAATTTTTTACCTGGACGTATTTTTTTATTTTTATATGTATATATATATATATATAGGCTTGAAAGATTTGTGTATATTCCAGTGTTGTTATTACAATATTGTCAATATAATTGTATTGTAGTGAATGAACATTTTATATGCGTATATGAGCATAATTGATTTAATAATTTTATCTAATTTATCTTGTCTTCAAAAATTCCACCAATATCAATGCAACTTGTGAATAGTGTATGTTGGTTGTATGTGTGTAAGGGACTGGATGATACTATCTAGTTTTTTTTTACTTCCAACGTTCCAGTGATGCTATCATAGATAAGATCTGGGGTCGGTTGCTCAAAACTAATCTATTTTAACGATCCATTAAACTCTAACGGACATATCTTGGTAATGTGTTGTTTGTTAACTTTCCGTTAAATTAACTACAGAAAACACTATAGAATACTTTATTTTTTATATAAGCATAAATCTGCAGGAAAAATTTGCACCACAGAATGTTCAGTGCCTTTATTTCCAGCAACAAACTTTCTCTCCGTTAAAGTTAACGGATCATTAAAAGATAACGGAGCTTTTAGCAACCGGCCCCTGAAGTATAACGTTCACTTGGCAAATCTCGACAGATTCCGGTACCCTACATCAAATCCCGACTGTATGACAGTAAGTGATATGTACCTACGCCCATGCATTTGCGATACGGCTACCGATTTACTTTAAACAGGAAAACCTGTCGCTTTCACAAAAAAGTTCCAAAATTGCGTCTTTTGGAGAGTGTGTATACCTAAATAAGCAGAGATATTGTCCCAAGGCTGCTGGTTTGATAAAATTCCCTGGTAGTTCTACAAACCCAATGCCAAACGTGACGATTGTTGATATAATACACTCTCCACAGAAATATCCATGGGGGCAGCCATTTTTTGCATTCGGAACTTAAAATAGTTCAAATATGGCGGAAATGGTCATACAGTCGAGACGAAGATGCGTAGAATCTGTCGAGGTTTGCCGAATGGTATAACGTTATGATTAAAAATCTTACGAATAGTCTTGAACACGACATTCCAAACTGTGTCCGCATCAACAGTAGCAGATAAATATTATAGAAGTACAGTTTTAACTAGAACCATTAAGATGTATTGCTGACTGGACAATAAGGATACTGTCGCATTTTTGATTGAAAGTTGTTGGTTCAAGTGTTGAATTATAAATTCGCAATTTAAAAATTAAAACAAACCTATGCAAACCTTTCATATGTGTTTACTTTGTGTGTATTATATTGCAAGGCGCTTCTGATCACTGTTGTGGAAGTGGCGCTATAGAAATATATAATAAATACTGTATAAAAATTATAGCATGGCAGTTGGGATTCGATATTAGACTAGAGTATACCATAGCGCCATTGCCCGGGTAAAATTTACTCCTATCACACAAGGCGAGTCCGGGAAAGAGCAGTAGGACGTTAAACCTCATTTTAATTCATCGGATTTTAGTTTTAGTTTACACTAGCCTACATGTTAGAGTCTCGTGTTAACTACCATATTTGTGCGTAGACTAAACTTAAAGTCCTTAGTAATTTCTTTCATTAGGACTGAGAATGAATGAATGAATGAAATGGGGTTAACTTTCAACGATTCTGCACCTAACCTTGGCTATGAGGGAAATTTTTGCCGGGCAGCAACTGAATTCAAAACGCCAAGGGATATTTTACGTGCACGCCAATGTGTAACGGGACCTCGGTTTTTCGTCCCATCCGAACGACTAGGCAGCTGTCCTTGTCAGGCCCTCCGTCTGCATCACTGACAAGGGGAAACCACGCCGGAAAATCGAGATGAACTTTCTCGGCCAATGCAGAGATCGAACACCCGACCTCCAGGCTAGCAAGCCAGCACCTTAACCCCTTAGCTACGTGATCCCCTTTCAGGACTGAGACCTCTACTAGTTAGTATTGTATGTAAAAGTTCCCCGACATGTTTTCCAATCAAAGTCCCTCCACTCTCTGATTTAAAATCAAAGAAAAACACCTGGGCCCTTTAGTGGACACTTTAATATGCACTGAAATGAATCTAATATTGTCCAATCAAACTACTAAAATTTGGATTTTATCTTTGTTAATATTTCGTGAAACAGGTCCTAGGGAAGTAACTCATAGAACTTGTTTATATTGGAAAAGATGGTACGATTTACGTTAGGTTTATTACCAATATGAATTGAAAATGGTTTTAACGTCCTACTTGCCTGCGCCTTGTGGATCTAATGAAGACGGTAAATGGTTCTTTTACGTGCATGTTAATGTGTAGGGCCTACATGGGATATCGACTTTCCATCCCTTCCCAAAGATTATCTGCCCTGCACAACTGGCCAGGGAAACCCACGCCGGAAACCCGGTAACTTTCTCGACCAGCACCGAGATCTCTAACCGGTACCTCCAGGTTACACACTGGGCTAACGCGACTCCCTTAGTCCCTTATTACCAATTTATACATGGGGGTCATATTAGTCTGGCTGTGAAATCTATTCTGGAAATCATCCGTGGATATTAAGTCCCGAATTAGCTTGCACGGGCCCTTGCATCAACAGTGAAATGCAAACAATGTTTGAAGTCATTTTCCGTCACACACACAAATGCAATTTGCATGTCAGTAGGCCTATGCCTTATTTGACACATTCGGACTATAAGTCGGGGACCCTGTAGTAGCTTGGTAATTACCCCGCGTAATCTGGGCCTGGTGGAAATGTAGTCGATATTTGTTCCAGAAATAGAATTTAAAAAACCACTACAAGTACAGTTACTACTCATCTGTCTTCAGGGACGGACTTGGCTTCCACCCGCCAGACTTGGTGCGGGGGTCCCACACGGGCCAGGGGCCCAGTTGTTCCGAAGGCCTTAATGAGTGAGTGGCAGAATTAGTGAATCAAACCACAGTTTCGCTTTCTCATCACGTCATACATTCTTCGCCCCGATGGGGCCCAAACAAAACAAGTTGTTCCGAAAACGCAGGCAACGCAGTCTTCCCCTGAAAATCTTAATCCAAGGCTAAATGCGGAATTGTGATTATATACGTTTTTTTTTTTCTCAATTGAAAAGTTTTAAAAAAATCGAACCCCAAATCAGAGAACATTAATTAGATGCCAGCCTCAATTACTCGATGACAAGCAACTTTAAAGGATACTATTGGTGTCAGTCATTATCACATAATGATATGTGATAGAACTGATTAAACACATTCCAAATATAATTTTAACACAGAGATCATTGCTGCGATAGATGGGTAATACAGGTGTCATGAATCGGAAATGACGAACGCCAAAGGAAAACACGAGTTATCTCTCTATATAATTGACTTAAGCGACGAGTGAAAAGAGATAAACGGTCGTTTTTCTGCTCACGAATAATTCCTTCGAAGACCAACAGTTGTTGTGTGAGACTGTGAGAGGATAGCTGACAATTTATAAAAATAATTGACTGACTCTAGAAAAGAGAACACGAAAGAAAAACGCGCATTACCATGTTTTAAAAGGGTATAGAATGAATAAAAACAAGGGAATGTAGGCCTACGGACTATTTCTACTTTTCTGTGTTCTCTTATCTAATGACATTCAGTTACTTTATCGAATTATCAGATATCTCCTTGTAGTGTATTTTGTACACGATGAACAGTCCATAATGCTGATTACACTATTTTGCCATATTACACTATTTTGCCTATACCGTTTGTTTTAGGACTTCGAATTTTGTTTGATGGTTTGGGTTGTTCGTACTTGGTTTTATTTTATTACCGGTATTATAAACTGTTATAAACAATATTATATTACATTTGAAATTGGACCGAGGAACAGGCGCGGCCTTTGTTCATTCATCGTTAATCGATTGAGTTATGTATATTAGCGTATATCGACATTGCTTGCCATAAAAAGGGTTTAGATTATAATTGTCTTATTGTCAAGTGTAAATAAAAGATCTTTAGGATATCTATTAAAATATTTATATTGAAGACAGCTGGGGGATTGATTATCTATATGAACGGTGAAAAGGTCGAATAGTACGGTACATTCCCGATTAATAGTTTGTTTTTAATTTCGATTTTATTAAAACATATTTATGGACACATATCAGTTTAGTATGCATGAATATCGATTTTTTCACTATCACTAGTATGAAGTAATTAAAAGCGTTAATTTTCAATGGTTTCCTGCAAGATTTGAATTATAAAGGTAAATTTTGTTATTTTTTTTTTTTTCGTCGTTTTTACCAAGTGGATTATATTATAAAGTTCAATACAAAGGAGAGAATTATACTGATCCCGATAGAAATCTTCAGAGATACATTATACTGGAAGTTGCAAAACATGCATCTGTCCGCCCTACATTTCAACATAACCTTCTTCTTAACTCTGTTATCGTTCCATCTCAAAACTTGACAGACAATGCAAGTTAAAACCCTTTAATTCGATTCTAAACCAAAATGTCAACGAGAGAGAAGGGCTATTAATTATAATAACTATTGGAGTACATTTGTGGGAATTAATTGTGTCCTATATCCTGTATACAACAACAGCATAGACACATTAGGTTTTTTTTAGGACAAAGTAAAACAGCACTCTTTTAAAAGAAATCACTTTAGTGACGTTTCAAGGTATACAGATTCGATGCAGGTTATGGTAGGTCCTGGACAGAAAATTAAGAAATAAAGCAAAAACAAAAACAAAAACAAAAACAAACAATTATATTAATTAGTTGTAATCCGTAGCTAGATGCAAACTTTGTATTGTAAGACATTAAAAAAATTATCATTTTAAACCAGCAAGATCTGCCAAACTAAACAAAGAACGTTTTAAAAAGTATGCATGATTCATTTATCAGATAAACTTTAAAGTTAAGCGAGATGGTGTTATCGTTCCATAGAAACAAATTTGATAGTTGTAAAATGACCTTGTTGACAAAGATGATTTTTCGCAACATTAAAACTGCATTGTTTAAGTTCAGTAAATATTTAAGAAAATGATTTATTGCAGCTGTACGGTACCACATATATTTAACTGTGGAAGACTGTTGGAAATCTAAAGCTCTGTGGAACCTTTCGAACCATATCTATATTCAGCAATCGGCCACTTTCCACACCCCTAAGATGTGAAGCTCACCAAATTTTTCACTTCCGGATAGAAATAAGAAAAAAATACTGTTCATTTCAAAACTTCCGGCTATAATAAGGATCCGTTATTTCACTAGGTCTCATTTTACAAAGGGTGTGTAAGTCTTACAGACTCGATCAAACAAAAACAATGGAAGTCAATAACTTCCATTCATAATTTCTTCTTTTCCCCATTCAGAAAGCCAAAGCCGAAATAACACACACCGCGATATTAGATCTCCTTATTTTAAACATTCCGAGTTACATGTTTGCTTGCGTAGTGCGATACCATATTTTTGTATTTTATTCATGTTAGTAAGAATACGCACATCAAGCAAAAATACAGCTCGAACAGTAAAAATTAGGAAAGTAACACACTGCGATATTAGCGATCTCTACTTTTCAACTTTCGCGTTTTGAAGGCCCGAAAAGTAAAAATTACAAATGGCAGCTATATGCTTCCATGCAGAAGTTTTGCCATCTCGCATAAACTGCACTTCAGAGTACATATCTTATGAAAACAGAAGACGAAAATAACAAACTGAATAGCGGGGTTTGCCGAAATATCCCGACTGATATCTCAAATTATTCCGTTTCATTAAATTCCATGGACATCCAGGCTATATTAGAAATTTAAAATGAATAAAGCGTAGTTGGTTTTGGGACTAATATATGGTTATATTTTACTTTAGATACGTGTACAATGCATGATAATTACAACTAAGCAGGGTGTTTCGCTTACCCTTTATCAAACTCAAAAATCCCATATATCTGAAGCTAGGATGCTCAAAATTTCAGAAGCACGGCCAATGTCTGCTAGTGTCAAAATAATTTACTGAAAATCTAAATACTTATCTGTCACAAGGTTTCGTAAACTCCTTGAAAACCGCTTATGTCTGAAAAAGTCGTCAAGTGAAAATAAACAAATGTGTAATATCTTAGCCAAGGCGTGACAGATTTACATCAAATTTGGCATATAATCAAATATAGGCGTGTCTGATATAAATGTGTAGTGCAATGACGGATTCGAACAATTCAATGATCTCGTGTTTGGGTTTAAGGGACTGGGTGATAGTATATTTTTAATATTACCCTGTAACATTCCAGCGATATTACAATATTATTTATTAACAATGTAATTGTATTGCAGTGAGTGGCAATTGTATTGTGTATGGGCTTATGAGACTTGGTTATATTCCAGTGCTATTACAATATAATAATTATATTGTAATAGCACTGGAATATAACCAAGTCTCCCAAGCCCATACACAATACAATTGTCACTCACTGCAATACAATTATTGTATTGTAGTGAGTGAAAATTGTATTGTGTATTATATATATATATAGGCTTGAAAGATTTGTGTATATTCCAGTGTTGTTATTACAATATAATTGTATTGTAGTGAGTGAAAATTGTATTGTATATTATATATATATAAAGCTAGGGGCCTTACTACTGAAGCATTAAGAACTCCTAAAGAAAAGAATATTTCTTCTTGTATTACCTTTATTTCGACTTATAATCCTCGACATAATAATTTTTTTCAATATATTTATGATACTAAGAATGTTCTCCTTTCTAATGATAATCTTTATAATCAATTTCATGGTATAGAATTAATTAATAGCAAACGTCAGCCCCCCAGCCTTAAAAAGTTACTCACTAGAGCTAAGTTTCAAACTTCTTTTTATGGAACTTTTACTACTTCGAAGTGCCATAGCCCACTTTGTAAATGTTGCCAACATATGATTATTGATAGTAAATTCAAGTTTTCTAATATTAATTATACATTTAATATTAATCATAATATGAATTGTAATACTAAAAATGTAATTTATGTTCTTATCTGTAATATGTGTTCGAATAAGTATATAGGGGAATGTTCAACTGAATTACGTGCACGCATCCGAGTTCATAGGCAACAGAGTTTACAAACTAATCCTGTCTTGAAAGTCTCTAAACATTTAAATACGTGTGCTAAGAATTTAAATATTAAATTCAGTATTTTTCCTTTTTATAAAGTCAATATTGACAATACTATTAAGAGAAGGAATATGGAATCACACTTTATTGACCGGTTCAAACCGGAGTTAAATGCATAATTTTATTTGTCCCCTTCCTACCGTATTAATATTCTAAATTTTAAATAGAATCTTAAACTATAATTTTACACTGTTTACTTCTAACACCATTTAAGGGTATTTTAAACCCTATATTACTTTATTTCTCTATAATCGGTTTATTAGAGAATGAAGTGGTTATAAACTAATTTACAACCAAATTACATAATTGATCTATTGACATCTAATTCATCTCTTCACTTCTGTATGGTTCTATTGTCTAATTACGCCTGAAAGAATATGTTAATTATTATAGCCAGATTACTTAATTGGTCTATGAACATTGATTGATCTAATTATTCTTATATTGACTATACCAGGAAGACTATGTAGATTAATGTCACGTTATGTACTATATACTTTTAATCCTTTGTTGTATGTTACTTAATATTATTTATAATCCATTGTCATGGAAATCTATTGTTCTAAGAATGTATATATATATGTATCGTATTTGAATATTCTATATGCATTATTAATATCTGAAGACGCCTATAGAGGGCAGATAGCTAGCTTATATGACTTAATGTATGTCGGAATGAAGTAAAGTGGAGAATTTTTTACCTGGACGTATTTTTTTATTTTTATATGTATATATATATATATATAGGCTTGAAAGATTTGTGTATATTCCAGTGTTGTTATTACAATATTGTCAATATAATTGTATTGTAGTGAATGAACATTTTATATGCGTATATGAGCATAATTGATTTAATAATTTTATCTAATTTATCTTGTCTTCAAAAATTCCACCAATATCAATGCAACTTGTGAATAGTGTATGTTGGTTGTATGTGTGTAAGGGACTGGATGATACTATCTAGTTTTTTTTTACTTCCAACGTTCCAGTGATGCTATCATAGATAAGATCTGGGGTCGGTTGCTCAAAACTAATCTATTTTAACGATCCATTAAACTCTAACGGACATATCTTGGTAATGTGTTGTTTGTTAACTTTCCGTTAAATTAACTACAGAAAACACTATAGAATACTTTATTTTTTATATAAGCATAAATCTGCAGGAAAAATTTGCACCACAGAATGTTCAGTGCCTTTATTTCCAGCAACAAACTTTCTCTCCGTTAAAGTTAACGGATCATTAAAAGATAACGGAGCTTTTAGCAACCGGCCCCTGAAGTATAACGTTCACTTGGCAAATCTCGACAGATTCCGGTACCCTACATCAAATCCCGACTGTATGACAGTAAGTGATATGTACCTACGCCCATGCATTTGCGATACGGCTACCGATTTACTTTAAACAGGAAAACCTGTCGCTTTCACAAAAAAGTTCCAAAATTGCGTCTTTTGGAGAGTGTGTATACCTAAATAAGCAGAGATATTGTCCCAAGGCTGCTGGTTTGATAAAATTCCCTGGTAGTTCTACAAACCCAATGCCAAACGTGACGATTGTTGATATAATACACTCTCCACAGAAATATCCATGGGGGCAGCCATTTTTTGCATTCGGAACTTAAAATAGTTCAAATATGGCGGAAATGGTCATACAGTCGAGACGAAGATGCGTAGAATCTGTCGAGGTTTGCCGAATGGTATAACGTTATGATTAAAAATCTTACGAATAGTCTTGAACACGACATTCCAAACTGTGTCCGCATCAACAGTAGCAGATAAATATTATAGAAGTACAGTTTTAACTAGAACCATTAAGATGTATTGCTGACTGGACAATAAGGATACTGTCGCATTTTTGATTGAAAGTTGTTGGTTCAAGTGTTGAATTATAAATTCGCAATTTAAAAATTAAAACAAACCTATGCAAACCTTTCATATGTGTTTACTTTGTGTGTATTATATTGCAAGGCGCTTCTGATCACTGTTGTGGAAGTGGCGCTATAGAAATATATAATAAATACTGTATAAAAATTATAGCATGGCAGTTGGGATTCGATATTAGACTAGAGTATACCATAGCGCCATTGCCCGGGTAAAATTTACTCCTATCACACAAGGCGAGTCCGGGAAAGAGCAGTAGGACGTTAAACCTCATTTTAATTCATCGGATTTTAGTTTTAGTTTACACTAGCCTACATGTTAGAGTCTCGTGTTAACTACCATATTTGTGCGTAGACTAAACTTAAAGTCCTTAGTAATTTCTTTCATTAGGACTGAGAATGAATGAATGAATGAAATGGGGTTAACTTTCAACGATTCTGCACCTAACCTTGGCTATGAGGGAAATTTTTGCCGGGCAGCAACTGAATTCAAAACGCCAAGGGATATTTTACGTGCACGCCAATGTGTAACGGGACCTCGGTTTTTCGTCCCATCCGAACGACTAGGCAGCTGTCCTTGTCAGGCCCTCCGTCTGCATCACTGACAAGGGGAAACCACGCCGGAAAATCGAGATGAACTTTCTCGGCCAATGCAGAGATCGAACACCCGACCTCCAGGCTAGCAAGCCAGCACCTTAACCCCTTAGCTACGTGATCCCCTTTCAGGACTGAGACCTCTACTAGTTAGTATTGTATGTAAAAGTTCCCCGACATGTTTTCCAATCAAAGTCCCTCCACTCTCTGATTTAAAAGAAGTGTATTAAAACTTAATGTATCTTTATGTTGGTATTTAAGTGTATTACAACGTAAAGTATCTTTATGTTGGTCTTTAAATGTTTTCAACGTAATGTATCTATTTGTTGGTGTTTACATTTGTTCAACGTAATGTATATAATAGGAATATTGTTGTCTAATTGTATTGCAACGTAGTTGGTCTTTAAATGTATAGGAATGTAATGTATCTTTTTGTGGTCTTTAAATATGTTGTAACGTCAATTAAAAAATAACCGTAGTGATGCAAATAGCATTAAGGCTATCACTAATACACATATTATATATATGAAGGTCTATTAGCTTGATTTTGGTCCAACATGTCTATAAACCAATCCACGATTCCGGAAAGGTATCTAAATAACCTTTATCAAAACCTTTACTAAATTCTGATCCCGGTTTAGTGAAGTCTTTATAATAGGTCACAGTCCCGTTTACCATCCACGATGCCCAGAACCCGTATGTTCCAACGGTCATGATCATGTGATCCATGAGCGAGAGTAGCGCGAGATCAACGTGTGCAGGGCCCATGGGAACCGTAATGACATCGTGCTGGTTCTTGAATACTTTTTTTGTCCACGCGAGGTCATTTGAGCAAACGACATAGGTTATATAAGAATATTTTTTCTGCATGTAATCCTGTGCCATGTAAAGATATTCCTTAGGGGCGACTTTGTACCCATATTTTATTTTAGGCGCGTTTAAGTAATCACCGCGGCGAATGTGGACACCTATGAGCGTTCTTTTATCGCCGATATGTCCTTGGTATCGCTGTGATAAGAGTTTTCGAAGTTTATCCTTCGCCTCGTCTAAAACGCTGTCCTTGAATGTTAAATATTTGCGGACTTCTGCTGTGTGTTGATAAAAGTATTTATAACTCTGCATATACCCTTTAACTAAAATAGTCTTATCCGTTGAAACATTGAAAATATTTTTCGACACACGACAACACGCCTCTTCGTGAATGACCGGAACCTTTATACACTTTTCCCAATCGGTTTCATAAGCTCCATCTATATTGAACGCTTTCTTTAAATGAGCGCCATTGTTCATAATTAGTTTTACACCGTGTCGTCTCGCAGTTCCATATGCAGACGCGAAGATATACATTTCGTTTCCAAGGCGACCTTCCGGGCTACCACAAATATATGTTTGCGAAGGGTCTAAATTAAAATTAGACTTTTGTACTTTAGTTTTTGGTTGAACATCATTTACTTGAGTTTGAGCATCATTTGCGTTGGTTTTATCATCATTTACGTTGGGTTTACCATCATTTACGTGAATTTTAACATCATTTACGATGGTTTTAACCTCACCTACGATGGTTTTAACCTCACCTACGATGGTTTTAACTTCATTTACCTTACTTTTAACGTTTATTATATTGCTCGCACTCACTCTTTTCACACCTTTCAAGGAATTTTCTTTCTTTAACACTTGATTCGGTAATACACCTCCATCTTTTCTAATAGCACGACTAAATTCGTGGATATTGTTTTGGTTTATTGGCACCTCGTTCCTGATAATTAGGTTGTACATTAAAACCAGAACTAAGAGTACCAGCATACAAACTGAAAAATATAGATTGATATAAACATGGTAAAAACCTATGGTGAAAACTTATGACAGGTAGTGTAAAATTTGTGGTAAATCCAAGTCGCTGGCACAAGCGGAACTGCAAAAAGAGGAAACAACAGCAGACGTATGCAAAATTACCCACTGAATTGTGTTTTTTTTCTGCCCTCATGCACTGATGTGAAGCGCCCTCTGATAAACAAGTGGTAAATCCATTCTGAGGGAGAGAAATGGTGTTTAACGCCCACTCGACACAAACTAGGTCATTTCGGGACTAACATGTGGTTCAATTTTATTTGAATAATTCGCTTGCACGTAGGGGACTTTACGGTGGGAGGAAACCGGAGAACCCGGAGAAAACTCACGAGGTTGAACAGTAATCGAAACCACGCCAGTTGACTCAATGATACAAAGCGCTCGTGCTAACCATTTGGCCACACCTTCCCCCGCAACCAAATCTGTCATTCACAGTAAAGACTATTTACCCCGTTAGGATCAATATCACTTTTGCTTTATTTTTGTAAAATTTCCTTCCGTGCTGCGGTAACAATGAAGTAAATAATCTATACTTAACATAATTTTGTATTATTGTTGAATACTTACATCTAATTTGATTATACTGTCGTCGTCGAACCATTGTTCTTCTTCAAATATGGTATAGGGGAGTTAACTCTTTAGATAGTAGCCTCTTAAAGAGATGGTAAAAAGAACAGTTTATTTATAATAGCTAGACAACTTTGATTTGCGAGAAGAGAGAGAGAGAGAAAGAGAGGGGGAAGAGAGAGAGAGGGGGGGGGGGCTTTAGCAGTGGAAGGAAACCGGGGGACCCGGAAAAAGCCCACGAGGTTGGACAGGCGACTTTAAAGTCCTTGTCCCGTACAACCGACTCAATGACATACCCTACAGCCCTAACCATTCACCCATCTAACACCCTAATGTAAGATTTAATAAGTTGGAAGAAAGAGAGAGACAGTGAAATGGGGATTAACGTCCAGTCGACACAAACTAGGTCATATCGGGACTAACATGTGGTTTAATTTATATTTCAACAATTCGCTTGGGCGTAGGGGTCTTTAGTAGTGGGAAGAAAGCGGAGGACCCGGAGAAAACCTACCGAGGTTGGACAGGCGACCCTACTCCTCGACACGTACAAACGGGGATTCGAAACGACGCCAGTTGACTCAATGCCAGGCTTTATGATACAGTTCGCATGTGCTAACCACTCCCCCCCTCTCTGGAAGAAATCTATAATAAATTCCATAAATGATTGGACCGGTTGGTTGTTATAAATTAATAACAGTTTTCTTACTTTAATGGTGACCATCGAAAGTGTGTAGAGGAACGAATATGGATTATCAGCGGAAAGGTGTCAAAAATACTTTAAATTTATATACCTGAAAATTCTTCACGTCCACATCTGGAACTTTTTTCTCCATTTAAAACTTTATTCCATACGGAGTCAAAGTACAAACTCTGCCTGGAAAATTAGTGAAACGATCTCACACGGTGTAACTCATCTCATCTGTTATTCAGAAGTATTATAAATTATGGGAGCTTATTTGTAAAAACGTGAACTAACCTAGTTGATGGGTTCCGTCATTTGATTGGTTTACAGTGAAAATCGTAAACTACTTTATAAATATTTTTTTTATTTCAAGTAGTTTTCTTGCTTCATTTACCTGGTGATTATGACGTTATAAAACCGCTGATAAGAAGGTAGCATTGCAATCAAATGTTTAATCTGCCTTAGGGGAAACATAATATTTCAACTAATCGTTACAATTAGCTTAAGGGAAATAACATTCTTTGCTTTAGATTTAGATATAGTTTGATGTGGTGTTTGAAATGAAATAGAGTTTTTAATGCCCTACTTTTCTACACCGACCGGGAAAATGAAGTGGGAGCATATAAGAGAAATTTTGCCCAGACAGCCGAGCTACTGCCTACTCTGATTTTGAATTTCAACAGTCACGGATTGTTTTATTTGCTAGCCAATTTGTAACCGGGTCTTTGGTTTTTGGGCTATCCGAACGATTAGAGACAGTGTACTTACCAGGCCTTCCGTCCACCGCCGTGCACCACTGACAGGTGGGAACCACGTTGGGAATCCCAAGAAATCTTCTCGGCCAAATATAGGAGCGAAATTCCTGATTAGTGAACCAGCTTCTTACTCAATGCACTAAAGCTCAATGTGATTAAAGAAAGAAATGGAGTTAAACGTCCACTTGGCAAAACAAGTTCATTTCGGGACTAACAAGTGGTTCAATTATATTTCAATATTTTCCTAATTGCGCGACCGTCTTCATTAGCCCAGTAAGGATCAGAATAGTAGGACGTTAAACCCCATTTCATTTCCCTTGCGCATAGGGGTAAACCGGAGAACCCGGAAAAAAAACATGAGATTGGACAGGCGACGTCACTCCTTATCACGTACAGTCAGAAGAATCGAAACCGCGCCAGTTGATTCAATGATAGAGCAGACAGACCTTATGATACAGGTCGCACTTGCCTTTTTTCTATTCAAACAAATATCACATGTAAATATAATAATACATTATAATATGTGTAATTTAATCTTAAAAATTTAAAATAAAAGGACGTTAATGTACAGATACAAATTTATGTAAAATCAATTTTTAATTCATTGTCAAATAATTTGTAAGATTGTGTTTTTCATGTAATGGTACATATTCACAGTGATCGGATAAGATCTTCTTAAATAATATACACACATTTATTTTTGCATTGTTACATACTGATAATGAGCCCACACTTCATTTTGCTTATTCAATACAATTACAAAAATAATGTTAAGCAATTCCGAGAATCTTCTCGACCAACTTTGCTTATTATATTGAGTTTTTATTCCTAAGAATATCATAGCAGACTTTTTATAAGAAATTTATAATCTGGAGTTGTCTCCCGTCTTCAACTTCGATATACATATTTAAAGGGGGTTGATCACTGCAGGAATTAGTATTTATTATAAATGTTAAACATTCGCCCCCCCCCCCCCCGTGTCGACAGTGGAACACAAATCGGTTATATTTCGAAATCAACACTCACTGACTTTATACTCAGAGAGAGAGAGAGAGCGAGTGAGATAGAGAGAGGGGGGGGACTAATATATGGTTTGATTTTATTTCAATAAATCGCCTGCGCGTAGGTTTTTTTTAGCAGTGGTTGGACAGGCGAGAAGGCAGTCAGGTAGCTTATATGATTTAATGTATGCTAGAATGAAGTAAGGTGGATAATTTTTTTACCTGGAGGTGTTATTTATTTATAGATATACATTTTTACGTTAACTGGTTGTTTGGCCGTCCTCGTATACAATTTATACAATGTCTATGGGCTATGGGCCTTTAAATATCAAGTTTGTCACACACACACACACACACGGGAAAACATGCTGCGAAAATAGTCGCTCGTTGCTTTAAATATGTTTATTCTAGAGCTATTACAGGTCATTCTTTAGACCTTAAATGATATATATAAATTATTATAAATACATTCATTAATATGTCAAAAATAAACTCTCTAGGTCATCAGATGCTCTTCGTTTTCAACGAATTTATCAGATGATGATAATCGAGACTTTGTTTACTATCGTAACAAGTACGGTAAAGATGACAATCGAGACGCCCCTATTCTCTAAACAATCCTTTCTTTGCCTAGAATGAAGTAACTTGACTGAAATTTTTAACATTATTCCCTGTTTTAACTATATATTATTGAGAGAACTGTCAACTCTTTATCTAAACCTTACATAATATATTATTATCTCTAACTATGATAATCTCTATAGAATAAACTACTTTGGTGATTATAAAATACGGGAATAAAGGTAAACGGTTATCAAAATCCCGCTGCTGGCTAATCATTAAAAATCAACCTCGGTAAATTCCGTAATCTCCATAATTTAGCCAACGAAGGGCTATTTCTATTGTGGGCCTCGGGCCTGTTTCACGAAATTTTACTTAAGATAAAATACAACTTTTAGTAATTATTGATTAGATAATATTAGATTGATTTTAGTGCTTAGCCAATAAAAATTGAAGTGTCTACTAAAATTTGAATTTTATCTTTTTATAAAATTTCGAGAAACAGGGCCCAGAGTATTTATTATGATAATCGTTATCATTACCCTTTGACATGAGCCGCATTAAAACCTAAAGCTGTGAGATAAATATGAATTATCGTGTTTACAATATCACTAGGTGTAAAACCTGGGGCTCCTTTCTCGACATCGTGAAACATGCCCTTGGCAAAAAACATAACCCAAGAAGAAATATTTACAGTAACATCGGTGATCTCTCAACGAAGAAGACGTAATTTCTAGCTCTCTGATAATAACAACAGATAAAAACATTCCAAGCAAAGAAAATAAGCTACAGTTAGTAAGTTAACCATTTTTCTCTATGAGTCTCAGTATATTCTTTAAAGCCCCAATACCACTCATGTTGTATCTGAAAAATATGCCCCAATCATTATTCTGGTCAACAAATTGTACTATTTTACAATTTTCGAATAAATTGATAATACAAATTTCATCTTTAACACACCGAATTGAAAAAAATTGGAAAAATTCAACTACATGGTAATAACATGGTTTGAAAAGCCTTACGTAAGCACTTTCAACTTGGATTTAAACATATTATTATTTTCGAATCCTCTGGACAAGTAAAATAAGATGTAATGGATAATTTACACAACAGGTAGGTTACTTAAACATCTAGTAGTCAGAATAAGGCTAATTTGGTTTTCTGGACCTGTCAAGCCAGCAAGAGAGGTATTGTCCCTTTAAGCGGTATTCTCGATTAACGTAGTCAATGAGGAATTGGGATCATGTGGTACTGTATATACCGTTATTACGATTTACTACTTGAAAATAACACTAGAGTAGCTTATTCTAAAATCATTTTCAAATGTACAAGTAAATAAAATGAAATGGGATTTAACTCTTGGGACACTATGGTGACATTTTCCCTGTTTCATGGCCCCAAAACAAAACACTTTCTCGTGTCACTGAGATCCATTAGACTTTCACGTTGAGTAGCGTTTTACTCAAAACAAAGCAAAGGTAGATGGCGGTCGCTAATTGGTTAATCAAATGGCTGACGTTATCGAGCCAATTGTCGCTTGCGTGGTACATGACGACATGTTAGATCAACATGTAGTGTAGGCCATCGAAAGTATAAAAAAACGAAACGAAATATAGATCAGTATTTTAATTAGATTATCAACACATTGTGGTTGTAACTATTTTTATATACAAATGCAGGGATCTGCACACACATCTATGACATTAAATACTAGTTAAATATAAGTTTCCTATTAATTGACGTGTTTTTTTGTGGCAAGGTATGTCGGAAGCAGTGGGGCATACTACTGAGAATTCCGACTGATGTCTAAAGGGACCCTAAACTCGCTGGTCTATTTATATAAATGCGGGTACCCAGGTACGTCATCTTTATTTTATAAAAAATCGGTTAATCTGTACTGCACCAGATCCGCAGTCGTATTTTGCTTTGGGGTTTAGAGTCATGTTCGGAGAGCTTTTGTTTAAACAGAGACTTGTATTACATGTTTTGTTGGCTGGTCTAACCGGTTCCATTCCTTTATTGCGGATGGTACAAATGAGTTTGAAAATAATGTTGTTCTACATCGAAATTCAGCAAAATCATTTATATTTCTAAAATTGTACGAAGATTTTTCTCGAGGGTGGAAAAGTGTAGAAAGATAATTGGGTGTAGCGTTAAACGTAAGGCCTGGATGTTTGACGAAAGAGACTTCATTTATTTTTACAGAATTGAACATTATTGGTGGCTTAGTAATTTTCGTTTTATTGCTATAGTCAAAGTTTCGGTTTTAAGGGAATTAAAGGTAACCAGCCAGGATTTAGCCCAGTCATTAATAGTTTCGAGATCAGTATTAAGACTATTGGCGCTTGCCAATCGGGTCATTGATTTTGAGGAAGAGTGAGGTATCATTTGATTAAATATTCTCAACAATATCGTTGATGTAAATGAGGAAAGGCAAAGGACCGAGGGCGGGGCCTTGGGGGACAACAGCTTGGATTACTTTGACTTTAGAGGCAACTCCATTTAGTACTACTTGATGTTGTCTATTTGAAAGATAGTCACCAAACCAATCCAGCAAGTCTCCTCGGATTCCAACACCACCATCTTCCAACATAGCCTAGCGTGCCATACACGGCCAAAGGCATTGTTGATGTCACAGAAGACAATTTGATGTGTGAATGGTTATCGAAACATGGGGGTTAATTCTATTGACTTATACTGTCACCTTGAAGAAATCCGCTTTGAAACGCTGTTAGTCTTTGATAATCCCTAAAAAGGTTAAATATATGCTTATAGATTACTTTTTCAAATACTTTAATTATAATGCTTAACAATGAGACAGGTCTGCAGTTTCCACATTCATTAGGAGACCCTTTCTTAAATACGACTGTGATGTTAGCAAATTTCCAGATTTGGGGAAAAAAATTGTTTCTAGAGAGAGTTTGAATAAAATACAAAATGAAGCAGAAATTTCGGTGGAAACGGAGATAAGTAATTTTGCACTGATGGCATCGTGGCCAGATGCTTTTGAAATATTCAATGTGTTAATGACATCTTTAACTTCTTGATGGGTTGGTACGATCTGTGTTAGTGAGTTCGGATTTTGTCCAAAAGAGGGAAATGCGGTGTTAGTGTCGTTTAATTTTGATTGTTCAATGAAGAGGTTATTGGGTGCATTAGCCTTATCTTCTGGTGTAAAAAGAGTGTCTTTGTTCACAACTAAGTGTGGCATTTCTGTCTTGGTTGTCCCTTGGCCTTTCACAAATGAGTTTATTATTTTCCAAAAGGTGCTTTTTCCAAAATTTCTTGAATCATTAAGTTTTTCATAATATTTAATCTTTGCAGTTCGAAAAAGATTAATATATTGGTTGCGTATATATCTGAAATGTCATCCATGGTTTTTCGTTGGGCCGAATATTTACATGTAGATTGTGTATATTGACCTTGGCAATTGATATTAACTCACTTGTGAAGACTATAGAAGCTCGGTCAATGTCTTTCCATCGATCAGATTGTACCCATTGTTTCCTACGGTATCCCGTCATAAATCGTCGATGCCAATGTTATTGTAGTCCCATACCGTTCTTTTAAAACATCGTGTCTTTAAAATTTTGAAAGAGAAGTCGCATGATTCAGGAAAATAATCACTGCACAAATTATCACATGCGTCGCAATGTTTAGTAGTTGCTTTGTGTTACCCCTAGTTGCAGATTTGATCGACATGAGCACACTTGTAACTAGTTGCTCTCATTTGCTCCCAGTTGCAAAGTCGACATAAGCCTCGCTTAAGGGGAATTCTCTTGACCATGCCAAATGTTTTATTCTTGGACAGTATTAAGTCTTACATATACCTTACCATCTCTAGTCCAGCACTGACTAATCGATTTAGATTTGTATGCCTTTCTTGTAAGACTATAGATATATGATCTATATTTTGTCAAATCTTTATGAATGTACACATTTTCTGGTAGTTGCTTGTGTTGCTTCATGTCACTAAATATCTGTCTCTTACTTTTAGAGCTGTTAAATCTGAGAATAATTTGTCTTGGTCCTCTCTCTGATTTACCAACTCTATGACAGTTCTCTATATCACTGGAAACAATATTAGGGCTTACAATCTGCAAAACATCAAATGACTTTTGTTCAATATCTTCTTTATTTTGTTCTTCGACTCCATTTACTCTGACACAATTCTTCCAACTATACTGTTCCAAATTATCTGTACTTTATTGTTCAGGTAGTGTGTAACTCTAGCTAGTTCAATCTTTAAACAGTTCACTTCCTCATTCAGAGGAATCACACATTTTCCAGGCTGTCATTTACTATTTTACTGATCATATTTCTTAACAAACTTTGAACAGAGGCCTGCCTGAAAGAGTCTGGTACCTTCAAAGCAATTGTGCTGATGGTGTCAGCTAACAGAGTTTTGTGTGTGTGTGTGTGTGGGGGGGGGGGTGATCATACTGAAGGTTACTTACTTTTGATAGCATTGACTTTATATCCTGTTGGAGCACTCTCTGTTTTTTTAGTGTCTCATTTTTGTTTGCAGCCATTAGAAAGGTCCTATTGTATCTCTATTGATGATCTGGTAGGGGCTCTTTTTTGGTAGAAACTGGCGATTCCATCATAGTTTAGTTTATACAGATCAGTCGGATGAGAGATGTCGTTGGTGGAATCGGAGTAGACAGTAAAAACAATATGGCGCCCTTAGCGATATGTAAACAAATATTTGTATTCGTCTTAAGCTTGGAAAATAGCTATCTAGATTATAATTACGTGTCAATGGTACATTATCAGTGTTCCAAAGATAATTTACCAACTATCTATACCCCAGTTAGCCTAGAAATAACGATACAAACACTATTTGTTAGCCTATGAGCTCCAAAGTTTGCGACTGCTTACTCGAACACATCAGTCACTCCCTTCAAGCATACTCCTTGTCACGTACAACCGGGGATTCGAAACCACGCCAGTTGATTCAAAGACAGGCTTTACGATACAGCACGCACGTTCTAACCATTCGACCCCCATTTTAACGAACGTTGACAACAAACGCCCACTTACAGAAATAGATGGTGGCGGGAACTGTCTTTGAGTCAGACTAAAAAGGTAGAATCTTGCAAACGAACAAATTAACCCAAACCTACCCGACATCCATGTGTAGGTAACAACTTCAGTACATTATAGACGTATAGTATTACTTTTCTACATCAATTGGTCTGATGTGGTATATCAGGTATGCTATGGCAAGGTTTGAGTGCGTTTGTACCATAAAGGCGCCATAAATGATGCTATAAATAGAGAAATTGTATAAGGACCATGGTGCCAGGGTAAACTCTTCTTCCGATTTTCAAATGTCGTTGAATCATTGATTTGCTGCAAGCATGGCGAATGACATATTGCCGTGACCCGAAAAACAATAACGAAGCTTCACGGAGGAGATATAGTATGTGCTTTTAATGACTTTAACGAGAATAATAGATACATTAGACGATTTTTTCTTTAAAATGAAAGATTTATCCTTCAAAGTTGCTAAATGTTATAAGCGATGATACTCGAGGGAATGAAGAAAACATACTTAGATATTTATCCTATCAATTGATAAACGTATTATTTATAAGAATATGAAAAGCGCAAACAAATACTTTTATTTTACCTCGATGTTTAAGTACCTTATTCACTTTATCACGGAATGATTTGATTAATGTTTGATTATGTGTTTTACTCAGACTGTTTTGTTTATAAAGTGTATGGTCTGAAAATGGTGTGGACTGAATTTGTCCTAAAGAATAGGGTGACTTTAATGGCGAGAAGAAGATTGTGTGATTTTAACTTAGTCCGATATTTATTACAAATCAAAATAATATTCAATTTTCAGCATATCACAAGGCATCATTAAATCAGAAATCTGAAGATACGAACATTGACAGAGAAAGGTAGTCCCAAGGAGTTGTCTTGTAAGAAAATGGGAGTATTAAGGATGATGTGTCGTTGTTTACCATTGTTAAACAACCCGAGAAGTAAGTATTTTATTAACAATAATTAATGATTGAAATCCTGTGCGAGATAGGATATGCTTATACTTTTGGGTATACAGCTCCGGTATTTTGTTTCTGTCAGAACACATTCCATCAATTCGCACGGGTGAGAGACCCCCGGACTGTAGGTGGCAGCAAAATTATATTTGGAATCTATTTAAAGGACTGGTTGATTAATGGGCCCGTTGCTGTTAAACTGGACTAACCATGGAATGTACAAGGGTGGGGTGGTATGGAGTTTTTAAATAACATATGAATTTGTCACTATACTACCTGGAGCAATGGCACCACCAATCACAATACGACCACCTGCCACAATACCACAAACTTTCACTATACCATGCCACTATACCAACACTTGTCATTATGCCCCGTCACTGTATTACCCGTTCCCAATCACTCTTACACTGCTTTCAGGTTGTTGGGGTAGGATGGTCTAACGGTCTAAGGTTTGAGCAATAGATCTGTCATTAAGTGGCGTGGTTTCAATCCAAACTTCGCGAGACAAGGAGTAGTGTAGCATGTCCAACATCGCCGATTTTCAGTTGGTCCTCTGGTTCAACTCACTGCTATAGACCTCTAAGATGTTAGACCCGAAATGACCTTGTCTGTGATCTGAGATAGTTTTGAAAATGTATTTTTTATTAATTCTGTTTTTTTTCAGTTTTCTCGGCATCATTATCACTTCTTTTAATAGTAGTTTACGTTTTAAAGAGCAGCTTCGACACCCAGTCTAATCAACCAACAAACATTTTGTTGTCCAGGCACAAGGATATTCAAATACGCCAAGTCATAAACAATACGACAACGGATGCAAAACAAGTCTTAGTCCCGAAAACCCAGAAAGTAATTTGTTTTGAATTGATCTCCGGATTTGGTAACCAAATGTTAATGTTTGCTTCCCTGTACGCTACAGCTAAACGTAAGGGAATGAAGCTAGTACTGAATCATCACCAACAATTGCAGGCCGCTTTCAAAATCGACGAAGCCATCGAAACAAATTGGGATGTTTGTAAAAACGCAACCGTAATACAAGAGCATCCGCCATGTTGTGGCCTGGCGAATAATATCTATAATATTTCAAATAAAAAAACAGTTTTAGTGAAGGGTTATCTACAAAGTTATAAATACTTTGACAATTATAAAGATGATATACGAAAATATCTTACTTTCAGAAGCAGTGTTCTAAAAAAGGCAGAAACGAAATTGCAAGATTACTTATCGAAACGTTACGCTGGAAAGGACGTCTCGAAGCGTACACTAATTGGCGTGCACATTCGTCGTGGAAACTTTCTGCTAAAAAGCTTCATAAATAAAGGCTATTTAATTGCTACGAGAGAATATTTATACAAAGCTCAAGCAAAAATGCAAAGTAAATATAGCGACATTACATACATAGTCTGTTCCAATGACGTCGAATGGGCTGAAGACGTATTCAAACATCAGCCTGACGCCATTGTTGTTTCTATGGGACCAAAAGAAGTAGATCTCGCTCTACTCTCGCTCATGGATCACATGATTATGACTGTTGGAACATATGGATTCTGGGCGTCGTGGTTCGTGAATGGAACGACTATCTACTGTAAAGATTTTGCGAAACCGGGTTCAGTTTTCGCTAGTTATTACGATAACGAAACGTTCCCGGCGTCGTGGATTGGTTTAAATTAAATGCCACGTTAGATGGTTGTACTTTAGAACCAATTAATAAAGTAACGCATATGAGATGTTAAAATACATTTAAATAACATAGAAAGTCACCTAATCATTGTAACTATATTAACGGGGTAATGTGGGCCGGAATTTGGAATCCTGTAATGGGGATTAGGGGTTTCATGCGAACATACACCAAGGACTGTCGCTTCAAATTTACTAATTATTAAGTCACCTGAACCCTGTTAGAAGTGATACGTCAGAAACGTCTGCCGATGGTTCGTAACTTAAAAAAAATCAATTTTAAGGCCTCAGCAAAATTTGATGATAGTTGGTCTGCTGGGTGAATAAGAGTGCCAGACGATTTTTATGAAATTACAGAATTGGGATGTCGAATATTCATTATCTAAACTAATGCTGTGTTTATTATTTAATATGTATTGTGTCAAAAGTTCGGAGTCGAGGTACCGGAACAACAAATCCAATATTTAAAACGTAGCTTTCATGAATTTCACTTTCGTCACTCTGTACCAATGTGTCTCATGGTCTTCCATCACAGGAGGAATCAACTATCGCTCCCGACAACAAAAAAGGGAAACTTTTCAATGAAAATATTCCTAACTGGTGAATCAAATGGTCAAAATTTTCTAAACTAGTCCCATTTTTTAACCAGTTAAATTCTCTTGACTCTTGACGATACAATGATAATACGTTAATTAATAATATTAAGATATGATCATTTCACGGGTTGGTGGTTGTAAATTACTTGCAGGTCGGTGTTTTGGCCTAAATTAATCGATTTATGAGATATATTATTTGACAGAGATTATAATAAGATATACCACCAAATCGCAAATTTGGGGTGCATTTTTAAAAAATGTCCCTGAGGGAGCCGCCGGACTCCTCGAATTGTGTTGTTGGCAATCTCGTGTTTTATAAAAAAAAAAGTGTGATAAATTCACGTGTTCCTATTCATTTTATTTCGTATAATATGCCGGATTTTAATATTTATACAAGTTTATTTCACATCTGATTAATTTATACCGGAGAAAGAGTGAAATGAAATGAAATGGGGTTTAACGTCCTACTGTTCTGCTCCGACTGGGCTAATGAAGACGGGCATACGTGATACAGTGTGCTAGGCACTATATGACCTACTCTTATAGGGGATTTCAACTGCCAATGGATATTTTACATGCACGCAAATGTATACAATAAATGAATGAAATGGAGTTTGACGTCCTATTATTATGCACCTATCCTGGGCTAATGGAAGACAGGCATACGCCATACAGTGTGCTATGAGGGAAATTTTGCCCGAGCAGCAGCGCTACGGCCTACTCTTATATCGAATTCCAACTGCCAAGGGGTCTTTTACATGCACTACTATGTGTAAACGGGACCTCGGGTTTTCGTCCCATCCAAACGACTGGGCAGCTGTCCTTGTCAGGCTCTCCTTCTGCATCACTGACAAGGGGAAATCACGCCAGAAAATCGAGATGAACTTTCTCGGCCAATGCAGGAATCGACTATCCAACCTCCAGGCTCACGAACCAGCGCCTTATCCACTTAGCCACCGTGACCCCCCCCCCCCAATGTATACAAGGGACCTCGGTTATTTCGTCCCATTCACTAGGGGAAAGTACACCGGAAAAATTTCGCTTTTGTTTTTATAAATGTAGATAACCATATTTATGTCAATTTATTGAATGATTTGTGTAAATGATGTATACATTTCTAATCTGTTGTATGTGTCGCTTATTTCAAATATGTGTAACATCTATATTATGTTTGAATTGTGTTATTATTATTACTGAAATATTATGTCATTGACGTAAAACTTTGAGAACGGGAAGGAACTATTCTCAATAAAACTCTTGAACCTACATATGGAACCAAATATCTGTAGACGTCCGGTTTTCATTAATATTAGTTGGGTGGGTCACAGCCCCTAGATCCGTGACCATTACTCGGGTAACAAGATTTGGCGATGGTTTCTGATAGAAGGGATCCCAGTGGAGATATTTGCAGTCTGCTACCTCCCCAGGAGAGCCGAAAATCCAAGATGGCGGCCAAAAATGGTCTACAATAATTTACCTTGCCAAACAGTGTTGCCGAAATGACCTGTGTAATATATAATTTTATGGGTTTTGTTGATCACCCGACTGATTTTGGGTAGTTTCCAATTCATTTGATAAAGGTTGCTCCAATAAGGCTACCACAATCTAAAATGGCGACAGAAATTGACTCGAAGTGAATATGTCATTTCCAAGCTGATATAACTGATTTGAAAGGTTATAGCGTTTTCGTGACCACCGATCAACATGTCTAATATAAAAACCACCATATAAAATGTCCTCGGCATCATTGTATCTTATTCTGCATATATTTGAGCTATAATATTCATTATGATGCAGTATAGCCTACATGTATAATATTGTATTCCGCAGATTGACTCACAAATCTCAGAAAACATGTGCAGTGAGTCTCGGTAATTTGAGTCATCTATCGGACCTGCACACTCAGGTTGGGAAGTGTTGTTATTTTGTAAGAAATTGACTGAAAAGATAGGGCATCGGGTGTGTATGTATAGGATATTAACCTAACCGAGGGTGCTATATTATATAACCCGCGGGCGCAGCCCAAGGGTGATATAAATATAGCAACTGAGGTATGATTGGTTAATATCTGACATATACAACGCCCACTCTTAAATTAAATGGACTCTTCCATTACAGGCCAACGACGATCGGGCTACCTACTCGGTACTTTCCGTCAAATAACGAATATTACCGAGTTAATCACGTGGTTGTTTTTGTTTACAATTCGCCATCTTGAAGAATTGAATAGCAAAAGAACAAAAACAAAAATGGATAGGAATACGAAGTCAGACGAATAATCAACCCCTTTAGCAAACAAATTGACGATGGAATTGATGTGGATGCAACTATCGATGAGGATCAAAAGGCGTGTGAGGACGGAAAGATGATTCTGAAAGATATCTTAGACATGCCACAATGGTCGAGTATGGATAACCGATCTAAATATGCCGATAAGTACGCCGTTTATTTCTGTCTTGAATGTTACAAACTGTACCATAATACTTTTTAATTGTTACAAGAATAAAAATTTATTTCTGTGTGTTTTGTATTATTTCGATCATCAGCGGTTGATAGGAGTCGAATACATCGACCGGAGATGACGTCATTAGCGGTTGATATTTCATATCAACCTGTAACGACGTCATCAGCGGTTGATATGAACAGAATATCAACCTATGATGACGTCATGACAGGTTGTTATGAGATATAACTGCTATGCACATCAAAGAGAAAACTACCGCCAGTTGTATATCATATAGACAAACACTTCATATTCACTACTTTCAAGCCATTCCAGAGGCGATGGTGGATCCTGGGGTCTATTTCCAAGCGTGGTATGTCGTTTCAAGGGTTGTGGGGGTGAGAAACAAGAATATGCCATTTCAAAGCTGCCAGAACTAATTACAAAAATTAAGAACGCGTCCGCGAGAGGACCATGCAAAAATTGAAAAAAATGATAATCCGGGGGGTCAGCGATTTTCAATCATACTTGGTCTATGGGGACCCCTAGGCGACAGAAGTCACGCGATGCAGTGAAAAAAAAATTAAATGACAACTTCCGGTATAGCTGGAAATTGTTGTTTTGGGTCAAAATTTGCCATATTTCGACCATTTTTTTGCCCAAATTTCAAAACGCTCCTTCTCAAAATGTTGTGATTGTAAAATTTTGATATTGGTCAGGTATGATAGGCCAAGTGGTCGACTTAAAATCCTGCAGTCGTTTGGGAATAAATTGATCGTGTGGAATTTTCTGTGAGTTATCTTAAAGTGGTCATTTTACGTATGTTGAAAACTGTGTCATCCTAAAACGCATGTAGCGGCTTCTTGGCGGGTCTGACCTAGAACTGCTGGGTGTGGTTATAAAGGGCATTCGTTTAAGTATATGTCAGAAGAAAAAAATTGACCGGAACTAAACCCACTAGTGTGCTACAATATTTTGAAAATATGTAAAAAGCAGTATTTTCCATGTGATTTTTCTTTTACTGATGATCGACGACTATCTTAAAGAGTAACAATGGCCATCGATTATCAACATTAGTACTATATTTATTGTTATTTGAGCGTTCCTCATACCAAATATGTCATTTTGGTAAAAATCATAAAGTTTTTGTAACAAAATCGGACGTTCACGATCATCGTAGTGAAGGGGCGTAAAATTACTGTTGTACAATTCTGCAGAATCAGAAAACTATTATTCTCATTTGTATTCTGAAGTTACTAGCAGGTTAAAAATGTATGGGCTGCCATGGCAAGCTTTTATATCAGCACAATCTAACCAAAGCAGCGCCTTTTCACCAATGATCACAAGGGTACTTTGGTCAAAAATCATAACGTTTTCGTTCGCTGGATAGCTGTAGGGAAGGTCATAAGTCATGCATAATTTTGCTGTGATCAGACCACGGTTAGTAAGATCATTAACCGTATAAAGATGGACAGGCAACGGTAAACCAAGCGAAGTGGTTCTGGACATTGCAGGATTTCATACAGAGTAATTTCTCGAACTCCTCATTAGATTTTACTGTATTCTTATAGTTACACAGTAATTTTTCAAATAATAAGTATTTCTATCCGGTAGTGACAAATTTCTCCAGTTCAGAACTTTGAAATTTCCAAATGCAGCAGTTGAAAATTTTAAAATGATCGATTTCAATATTTTCGTAGTTTTGCAAGCCTTTGTGTTCTGCTTAATAATCCAAATTCCCGCAAGTATGAAGGATTTTAAAATTATGAAAATAGAGTTCAGGTATAATAATGTCCGTAATGATGAACAATTGTACACAAGTAAAAATTAAAAGGGTGTTTTAGTAGGTTTGCTTTTAACGAAAACTTGACAGGTTGTTTTTTTTCGGATTCACATGGGCGTGTTCGCAGTCCGAAGTACACAAGACGATGTTTTGGTATATTTACACCCCAATCACCAGTAGTATATTTATGTATAGTTTGAAAAAAAAGATTAGCAAGATTAATAGAAATATTATGAATTGATATCGAGGTTTTTTTTATTTTAAACTTAATACTGGTAATTGAGTTAGGGGAGGTGGGGGGTAATTTTATTTTAGTCACGATTGTCAGGTCTGCTTTTTACAGCGGCACAGAATTCTAAAGGTTTTGTGAACATTGCCTGTCCATCTATACAGAGTCCATGGTAAGATCTGTACTTAGGGGCAGATCATCGTAAAGATTTATGGGCAGTCATGACTATCATAAACTTGATATATCTATTATCCACATTCTCAGGTAAGAAGAACCTCATGGAGAAGCATTTAATATCTGGTGGTGTCCTTGTTTAGGAGAACGTAATGCTTTCCATATTGAAATCCCCGAGGGGGAAGGTGACATAGATCACAACAGGACTGGTTTCATAGCACTCCAGACAATCAAGGATAATTCTGACTACACATGCCAAACTCCGGCATAATACCTATATTTGACCAGAAGTGTTCACTTACTTATATTATATCATATTCATATAAGACTTATTCTGTGTAAATATCCAATCTCACGGATTCTCTCTTTTCGCGTACGCGAATTATTGAAATAAAACTTATCATATGTTAGTCCCAAAATTGCCTAGCTTGTGTCGAGTGAACCATAAACCTCGTTTCTCTCTCAAGTCAAAATCATTCTAATCCTAGATGACGACTGAATGGATAATATAAACTTTGTAACGATGACAAAACATGTGCATCACCATATGTTCGTCCCCAAATGACCTAGTTTGTGTCCAGTTGACGTTAAACCCATTTTTTTTCTCCCCCTCAATTCTCAATCATCCTTGCTAATGATTCAATGGAATATATTATGTTTGTAAAGATGTTCATACATTTTCTTCATCTGGGATATTGACAATTGGGACATTTTATCCCAATTTTGGGTGTTTTTAATTTTTTTCTGCTTTTTTTATTATGCCTGTTCCGGTCATTTTTATTTTTTATATTGTTAGTAGAAAGGTTGCTGGTTGTGGGTAACACTCAACTTTGGTCCTAGTCCCCGCCAAGAATGAACTACAGCCTCTCAAACTTTGGTTTTCATTAAATTAAATTTTAAGAGCGAGTTGCGTATCTGGCCAGTACCAAGATATCATTGGCAGTAGAAAATTAAAACTCGGTGTGTAGGAGAAGCCTGGGTAGTCCTACTAATGCCCAAAATTTCGTCTGTCCAAATCAATTATTTTACGAATAACAGATCATACAAATTTAGTTCCAAATTAGCCCATTTTTGAGTATTTTTCTATTAAAAACATATTTTTCCAATTTGCCAGGCTGGTATCAACTGAATCAACTTAATATTTTGTGCGGATGTATCTGGGTACTAACCCATCTCACAGAAAAAATTTGGTCCAAATCCCCGACCCAAGGGTTATCACCCTCTGCATGGTGCTCTCGCGGACACGCTCTTAAGCATTGTCACGACTACAGACCTACATGTATCCATCATCTATTCCAGATTCCAAAATCTTATTCGCCATATATTACAGCTATCATAATACATTATAATGCACTATATGATAATACTGTATTCCGCAGTATGATAGTCTTGAGTATTTTGAGTCATCTATCGATCTTGCTAACTCAGTTTGGGGAGAACTGTTACTTTGGGAGTTATCGACTCAGAAGTACTTTTAATTTAAACCCTTAGACATATGGAATCTGGTGGGTATCATATACTATCCCGTCATGCCCAAGAGGCAAATGTGGTTACGAATTCTCCGTTGTACATTCGATCATCTAAGATTTGATGGCCTGAACTATCGCTTGGGAGTCACCGTGTCCAGTCAGAGTGGGGCGTCTGCCAAGTTAGACTTGCGATCGTTTGTCGTATGACTGGATATTTAACGATAAAATACTTCACTGTTAAGACCATTTTTAGCTTGTTCTCTGTCCATCTCTTGCAAAACCTGGCCGTATCTTGCATGACAACCGCTTACTTTAAAGTTTAAAGATTGTTAGTGGTAATTATTTTAATTTTAAAAGATAATTCTTAATTAGTCATTGTGATTCTTAAATAGCCATTTTCTATTACAGCCGACGTTAGCCATCATAAAACTAACCTTCGACATTATTAAGCTGTCAATACCATCTAGAGCCAGTATACCTGGAACTGTGTCCCTTTCATACGACCACTTTGACTGTTGACGAAACATTGACCGAGACGCCTATTATCCAATTTTCCGGAATGATCCAGCCAGAGGCTGGTCAGTGGTCATGTGTACTGATTCACACTGTAAACAAGTCTGTGGTTCCCATTTAGACAAACACACCCCCAACTTCGAACTCTTAACGATTTACTGGCAAACATCCACAGTGCCAAAAAGTCTGAGTTATCCAATCGAACATCTAAGATTTGATGGTCTAAATTATCATGTGGGAGTCCAGTCAGCATGGGAAGTCTTGCGATTTTCAAAAATAGAACGTGTTTGGTGAGTTTGTTAGAATCTGACATGCGATCGTTTGTCCTATGCCAGGATATTGTAAAATGAACTAACTTCCTTGTTTAAACCGATCATTGATGGTCGATTGGACAACTTCAAAATCGTGACTGATTACTGAAGAAACACGAACAGTGTAAACCCAGCTTTAATCGATAGGCTAAACGTTGAAATCTAAGTCAATGATAATTATTGTTTTAAATTTAAACACATAATATACATCATGAACTTAGATTTGAAGGTTCTAATAACCAAACAAAACTGACATTGTCTAATAGATCGCCAACTGTCTAAATTTCGTTCGCCATATTGATTAGTGTGTTTCGAAGAAAATAAGAGAAAAGACACCTTTTTTTAACATTAGCATCACGTCAATTCTTTCTGAAGTTCATTCGGCAGTTTGTTAACGCCTTGAAAGAAGGCGGAGATAATTTCTTGAATATTAATCTCTAGAAGAATAAGTTTGAATAGGAATTTTCTTTTTTTTAGATATCCTAGTATTGTTTACTATTCAAGTTTAAATATAGCATTTGTGGGTTTATCTTCCTTATTCCGATCGAAGTTCATTCTAGTGTCCAGTTAATCGAGGAAACCGGATGTTGCAAATCATTAAAACACGCTTCCCCTTGTATTATTCTTACAAGAATGAATATACATATCTCCCAATGTCTTGATAATCGTGGTAACTTCACTAAGCTTTGGACGTTTTTAGAAAATCTTTACTTTATGGAACAAGTATACTTTAATTATTTATATCAGCTATTTCAAATGTTGTACGTGGGACAGGGCAGCAAATATCGGTGTGTTGTACGTAGAGCACGACAGGGAAGCAAATGTCGGTGTGTTGTAAGCAGAGCAGGACAGTGCAGGTCAGACGAACTCTTTGTGAAGCACCATATAATCTGTAACTTCTTTTTTGATGTGTTCAGATATACCAATCATGTTTGTGTTGCATTACAGAACTATTTGGAAATAGAGTAAACAACAGACAAATGAACGGAATAAAATGTTGGTATAGTTTTAATTACACTCAACCGGTTGTATTAGAGACTCCAAAAAGGCGGTGAATAAACTTTTTACTAAAGGGGGGGGGGCTTGTGATCTAGAGTACCGCGCTTCGACCTCTAGCTGGCCGGCCACCTTTTGCTTGCGGCTGTGGTTTCGAGCCCTGGTGTGAGCGTATGTTGCATAGAGATAGGGGCGCCTTCTCAACCTCGTGGGTTTCCTCCGGGCACTCCGGTTTCCTCCCACTGCTAAAGACCCCTACGCGAAAGCGAATCATTGAAATGAAATTAAACCATAATATGGTGGGAGCGTATGTTGCATAGAGATAGGGGCGCCTTCTCAACCTCGTGGGTTTCCTCCGGGCACTCCGGTATCCTCCCACTTCTAAAGACCCCTACGCGCAAGCGAATCATTGAAATAAAATTAAACCATAATATGTTAGTCCCGAAATGACCTAGTTGTGTTGAGTGGACGTTAAACCCCATTTTGCAGGTCAGCGTTGATCCGAGTGATTCTGTAGGACCGAAAAGGAAACAATTCTTTGAAAATACCCCCCCCCCCCCCAATACACACACCTAAACACGGACAAGACTGTTGTAGAATATTAAAAGTTTTTTTTATTCTAGGGAGCGTTTCATGGTAGCCTTTTTATCCAGTTGAAAAAGGGTTGCCACTCGAAACACATCTCTTGGAATAAAACTTTTAGTAAGAGATTTCCGTTGTGTAGGTTTAGTTCATAATGACCCCATAATCAAAGGTGTTAGGCTTTAATTGCATTTGATTATCATTTTTGTTGCATATTTTATATATATTCTCCCACGAATCATATATTTGTATCATGTGCTTGATAAAGACGAGAGTACCCTCGTCGAAACTTCGCTTAGTATCAAACACAGTAATTGTGTGTCCATAAAATTGTACAGAGGATCACCGGCTAACAAGATTTGTGGCAGAGACTATGACCGACATCCGGTGTGGTAAACGATCGATATAGCACCATACCTGAAGGACGGTGTGTATTGCTGTAAGTTTGGTTTCATGAAATAAACGTCCTGTTTCAATTTTAATATCAAATCACCCGGTAACATTTGGAACAGAAAAGAATTGCAATATATACCAGAGACAAGTCTCGATGATCACCGGCCAACAAAATCTGTGGCAGAGACCATATCCGACGTTAACGATCGATGGCACCGCTCTGTCAGGACGGTTGGTATCGCTGTAAGTTTGGTGTGAGGTAATAAACGCCCCCAACCGCCGATAACGAGTTAGTGGGTCATATTGTTTGGCATTTTGGATTTTATTATCATCCCACAACATTTTGAACGACGTGGGATGTCTTAAAACACCCTTGATGTTTTGTCCAAAATGGGCTAAAAAGACGGGTATATTATGCAATGTTTCTGCTTATTCTTGGACTGTCATCTGCCGTCCGAATTAGGCCTTTCTGCAACTAATATTTTTTGGGGTTCAATATTCCCAATAAACAGACACTGAAAAATGTTGTTGATTCCTAGTCTTCCCCACCCATTACAACGACCCTTTAAAACAATATTATTCGGGCTTGAAATTTTATTTTCAGTTTAATAAATTAACAATAATTTCAGTTAAAAATAAATTTGCGGGATTAAAAATGGTAGATTTATAAGAAATAACAGTTCTGGTTGCATCGATTTTCCGTAATGGTATTTTTTTATCGCTGGGGTATTACATCTGTCACTTTTAAGGTGTTTAACCATGGGTCGTGAATATTGCCTTGCAGTAAGTTAATTAGTGCATAACTGGCCAGTCTTTTTCACTCTCAATAGTATAGGTGTGCTTGACAACGTGAGAAATTGGTAAGATTTTAAATTAAATTCGCTTACGGGACACGGCCTTTGCTCTGGCCAAGTATTTCGTGAGTATAACCAATGCAATGCGATGCGCCATAAAAAAAATAGTTCACTTCCCATGATTAAGAAAATATAGAATATCAGATTTAATAATTAACTTAAATTGTACGCATGATCGCTTTAACATTTTTCATATCATAAAGACTCGTGTAACATGGGCAAGGTGATGGGGGGGGGGGTATTATTTTCCATGTTGTCAGTTGGCACTGGAATAACTTTATATTTGGACCGAATTGTCTGTCTGGAAAACTCGATAGCACCTTCGATAATATAATACCTTCTAATCTCAGTGTTTTCTTTTATTGAGCTTTTATTTGACCTTTTGCCTGTCCATGTAATCCAGTAGGTCAAATTTTAATCCTTTGTTCACTTTATTTCTGGCAAAATTTTAGTCAGTGTTTATTCCTTAAGGAACCTGATATTTCGAAAATGGTGGTGCCATTCTTACTCTTCCTAGAATACCATAAACCACTTCCCATACTTACGTATTGCAAAATAATTTGTTTTATGTGGATCCTGATACAAATAGACGAAGTGTGGTACTTTTGCGATGTGTGGTACTCTTTCTAGAACCTGAACGTTATAACACCCCCGACCCCCCCCCCCCCCCGCCGACCCCTCGTTATTTTGATTATTTAAAAAGCGTTCCAGACCTAATTTATGTTGATGGTGATATAGGTGGCTATTGTTTAAGAGCTTGTTGGATACTATTGTATTTCTGCAACTTCCCGATTGGATTGTTCACAAGATAAATTAAACTCTTTATGAAAATAGGATTTAAATTAACTGAAATAAGGCTTGGTCATGTTCTTGAAGAGTTGATATCGTCCATGTGAATCCATGGTTGCTTCAGCCGAGAAACTGTAGACGTTGTCGTAATTCCATGGTTTCCATACGATCACGGCGTTGATTCTCTGACAACAACAGATCTGCCAATGAAGTCAGGGCACCATTTATGGATAGCCGACCTGCACGCTTCGTGGTATCTACTTCATTTTTAGAACCGGATATGACGTTGTTGTTATCGCCCGTCTGATCGTTTTTGGACCAAGTTTTCACCACTGTAGATATTCGGGCATCGTCGTCGTCTTTTATCTTGGAATTCATTTCCGAGGCCAAATCTGGTTGATCTCTTAGCGTATATTTGATATGTTTGAGCAATTCTGCTAAAAATTCGGGGTCAAGACCCCTTTTTATACTTTTTTCTACGATGACTGCTGCTCTACCCTTTGGGACACCTCTTTCGGGGAACAACTTCTCCACCATATTTAAAATATTTTCCTGGTATTCATCATCATCTGCAAGCTTAGATTCCTTCGAATTTTCTTCACTCGACAAATCGAGTATAGATCGAGAATGTCTATTGAGAGTGTTGCTGTCCGAATGTTTTAATTGTATTGGGTGACTTATAACACTGGTCAATGTAAATAAAGCTGTGATCAAGAAGACCGTGCTTTTCTTCGTGCAGCAATCTTCCATGTTTTAATCTGAAAATGTATAGAGAAAACAGATAAATTATTAATTTAATTTGGGCAAGTACTCCAGATTTATTCATGATCATCCTCATACACGCTTCAAACCAAGACATTACCCCGTGTTAGTCCGCCTCGCAAAGACACTTTGTGCAGAATGCAAGAATCAGACGAAGAGATGAGAATTAAATCTAATCAATGGGGAAAATCTTTGGTGGTCTATTACATTTATAATAATTAGAGTTGTCTCCCTCACTGCAATTTTTGTCCATGATGTGAGAGTGAAATCATCAAGTTTAAGTATGGTTGTCTAAAACAGAAAACGGAACGAGAGAGAGAAATGGAGTTTAACGTCCACTCGACACAAACTAGATCATTTCAGGACTAACACTTGGTTGAATTTTATTTCAATAAATCGCTTAGCAGTGGGAGGAAACCGGAGAACCCAGAGAAACCCCACGAGGCTGGACAAGCGACCCTACTCCTTGTCACGTACAATATAATGAAATGGGATTTAACGTCCTACTCCACACAATCTAGGTCATTTCAGGACTTACATATGGTTGAATTTTATTTCAATAAATCGCTTAGCAGTGGGAGGAAACCGGAGAACCCAGAGAAAACCCACGAGGCTGGACAAGCGACCCTACTCCTTGTTACGTACAATATAATGAAATGGGATTTAACGTCCTACTCCACACAAACTAGGTCATTTCAGGACTAACATATGGTTTTCATTTTATTTCAATAATTCGCTTGCGCGTAGGGGTCTTTAGAAGTGGAAAAAACCAGGAGAAAACCCGCGAGGCTGGACAGGCGACCCTACTCCTTGTCACGTACAATCGAGAATCGAAACCCCGCCAGTTGACCCAATGACAGACCGTATGATACAGCGCAGCGCGCTTGTGCTAACCATTCGGCCATTCATCCCATGAAAACCGAACGAAACATAGCTATTATATTAATCAAACTGAGAGGAACTGAAATTAAATGGGACTAAACGTCCTCCTGTTTTGCTCCACCATGCACTGTACGATGACGGAGGGATGTTGCCCAGGCAGCGGCGCTACAGTCTAGTCTTATATCGAATTCCTGTCAAGGACTGTTTAGGTACAAGCGGATGTGAACAAAATACCACGATATTTTGTCCCACCCGAACGACTATATTATGTTGTCCCTTAAACTGAGATGTGTCAACGGAACTATGTTCTATAAAATAACACGTGCATCCTCTATCAATATTTAGTACCTAAATGACCTAGTTTGTGTCGAGTGGGCGTTAAACCCAATTCTCTCTCTCTCTCTCTCTCTCTCTCTCTCTCTCTCTCTCTACATATATATTAACTGTAAAGTTTATTTACCATATTGATAATTTGAATACCTGTACTAATTATGTTTACTTTTACCCTTGATAAATAAATATGAATACATTGATTACAGATTGCACTAATGTTATTCTTACACGTCATCATTTGATTTTGTATAATTTTAGTGCCAATATTGGAAATATTATCGACTCTCGTGTCACATTTAACAGATATATATATTTTTTTTTTCTACGGAATGGAAGATATTTGGAAGACACGATTGGCACGACTCGAGCCTCGGGGTTCAGAAGTTTTGTCTATTTTAATGGATTAATATTTTTCTTCAATATGTTCCCCAATATTGATCCATTCTTTAAGTATGTTAAAGGGAATCATGTACTGTACGGTCAAAGGCTAACTATAGGGTTTAAGAGCAAACAAAATCAAAATTATTATTATAAAAGCATTTCCATCACAACTTTTTCAGATATATGATTCATAACCATTTCAAAATTACGTTATTTTTATTGATTTTGGTGTGCACGTAAAAGAACACTTGAAAGTTGGAATTTGATATAAGAGTGTGTCGCAGTGCACCTGTCTCAGCAAAATTTCCTTCATAGCATAGTTTGGACAGAACAGAAGAGTGTTAAACCCTATTTTATTTCATGGGTATTGATTTACCACTACCATCTTTATGTAAATTCAAATAAACTAAAACGAATTCGGTTACAGTTTTCATACAACCCACCTTATTCTTAATAAATTTTTATGATACTCTGATGTATAGCAGACCTAATATAAAATTGTGTTTGTTTGAAATCTTTACGGGGGGTGGGATGGCCGAATGGTTAGCACGTACGTGCTGTATCATTAACCTGTTATTGAGTCAACTGGCGTGGTTTCGAATCCCTGGTTGTACGTGACAAGGAACATTATCGCCTGTTTAACCTCGTGGGTTTTTCCGGGTCCGCGGTTTCCTCCCACTGCTAAATACCCCTTACGCGCAAGCGAATTATTGCAATAAAATTAAACCCATATGTTAGTCCCCGATTCACCTAGTTTGTGTCCAGTAGGACGTTAAATCCCATTTCATTTCTCTCTCTTTGAATTCTATCCAAATCTAGCTGTCATCATCGGGGATTGAGCTTAGGCTCAGCGTTAGGAAAAATACTGGCCAATTCTGATAACTAGCTCCTAGGTTTAAGCATAACGTGCTTTAAGTTCAAGTACGATACCCTGGAGTTGGCGGAAATAGTGGAAAATTGATAATGCACAAGAACACTGTTAAGAGAGCAATTAATTGTTATTTTTTATTATTTTAAACAGTAGAGTTATCGACCGTGTTGCTATGTTAACACGTCATGCTCTAGGGGTTATATAAGCAGGAGGTGTATATTGAAGATCTATATCTTTGATGTCAAGTGTAAAAACAATTAATTCTTGTAATCTACCGAGTTTCTACTTGTCGGTATTGACATTTTACAAATGGCACTACTCGTCAAACAAACAGAAATATATATAGATTAAAAGAATCTAGACTAGATCACACGAACCAGAGTGGACACCACTTTGGACGCAAACATCACTAAAGTGTTAACAATCTGAATCGTGCTTCTCGGCGAAAGCATCCCAGTACCAGTTTAGTAATAGTATGTAGTAATGGCCCAATACAATGAAACGAACACGCATACAAAATGTGATTTTGACCAATCAAATCTCATCGACTGGAAAATCTGTCATCATTTGTACACAAATGAACGAGTTTAGAAACAAAGAATAGAATAACCACTGTCTATAATGACTGGATACAGCCATATGCAACCCTCCGCTATGAAAACAGGAAATACAAGGATGCGAAAGAACGATAAAGGTAGTACGAAAAAACCGAAAGTCGGAAGTTCGAAACTGTTTCATCGCTCTTGGATATTATTTCAGCAGTTAAACTTCTAACTTCATATTTTAAACTCCTAGCTTTTAATTCAAATTTCTAATTCCTTATCTTTAACTAAATATATATTTCTAATTCAAACTTTTTTTTAAACTTCTAATTGCTTAAAGCGAAAATTTCAATTTTTTCCATGGAAATCAAAACACAATTATTTGAATGTCTTTTACTAAATAGGTTCTCAACTCACTATTATATGATCATAGGCATCATTCTAACATATATAAATCATTCACATGAAAATTTGGAATATTTTCTACTTGCCCTGAGCTGCTTTGAAATAATATCATTTCATTTCACTGGAAACAACGTCTACATAAGGAAAGCGCTCATGGCCAGTTGATGATAATGATGCCTAGTTGACCGTGACATTAATAACACAATTACCTCCCTTGAGTTTCTCCTCGCTGTGAAACCAAAGAAAGTCCATAGTTCTATGTGTGAAACAACTCGATCTTCTCAACGTTAAGATTAGAAATTGAAAATGATATTTTTGCCAATTTCTCAACTGGCAATAGTAAATAATAGGATTAATAGGATTATTCTTTAACAAGGTAGGACTTTCTATAGATACCGTTTATTTTGGGGCTTTAATTTAATACATTTTAAAATAAAACTTGAATATTTGAAATTCCCGCTTTAATTCATACCGTTGATACGATAACAAACGGTGTACGCTACATCTTCGCTCAGAATAAAGTTATGTGCATGAAATGCTCAATATCTATTTTTTCAATATCTATTTTGAAAGGGGGCGTGAAATCACAAAGTCTGTCATTGTTTCGATTCCCAGCTTGAACGAAGTTGGAGTAGGGTCGCCTGTCCAACCCCCTTGGGTTTCTCTGGCTGTTTTCCCACTGCTGAAGACCCATACGCGCAAGTGAATTATGGAAATGAAATTGAACCATGTGCTAGCCCTGAAATGACCTTATTTATTTCGACTGGACCTTAAACGGTCCCAAACGGATCTTATTTGTACTAGTGAACGTTACACCCACCCCCACCCCCGTCTCTCTCTCTCTCTCTCTCTCTCTCTCTCTGTTATAGCAAGAACAATCAGCTCTTTATGTAAATCTTACATAACCAATGGCAAAGTCTTGTAAAAGTTTGGAGGATGGGAAAAGACAAACGAAGTGTGGCTTGGATTTCAAAGCATTTACCTCTAGCCGATTATATTTTTGTGAGATAATACTGCGACCTACCTTTGTTTGTTTTAAATTAGATATTAGACTTGTTGGTGTTACCTGCTAGCATTAAAACCCGTGATGCTACATCAGCTCTATTCACTTAACATTTAATTCTTCATTACACTTTGTGCTCTGTTTTGTCATTTTAATTCGATTTGATGTATATTTGGTTAAAATGTAAACAATTACTATTGTAATTTTTTTGTTTTTTAGCTTTTTTGTCATGGCCTTATATTTATAGATTATAAATGTTTTTGCTATGGCCTTATATTTATAGATTATATAATTAAATCCTATATATTTCTAGTCTTGGCATTGCCCACCGAAGCCCCTTTAAACATGTGGGTAACAAAATAATATGAACTATTCTCAGCTGGTAATTAATTAATGTTAAAAATATTGATGACAATTTAAAAAAGTAGACCGAATCGATTTTTAGTTGCAAAACATATATATTATGTGCACTGAAAGATTTACCATTGACAACCAACCGTTCAGTTTAAAATTGTTTTAGAGCAATTGTTTCTTTCTGAAGTTGTTTTGTGGATGAGCGAGAGAGAGGGAGAGAGAGAGAGAGAGAGATGAGATGAGATTTAACGTCCACTCAACACAAACTAGGTCATTTCGGGACTAACATAATATGGTTCAATTTATTTCATAAATTCGCTTGTGCGTAGGGGTCTTTAGCAGTGGTATGACCCGGGGAAAACACACGAGGATGGACAGGCGACCCTACTCCTTGCCACGTACAACAGGGGATTCGAAACCATGCTAGCTGACCCAATGACAGGCTTCATGATACAGCGCGCGCACTCTAACCATTCGCTCACCCAGTCCCCGTTATTTGGATGAAGATATAGACGGGTTTTTTATTAGTGGTTCTGATGGACAAGTGTCAGAAAGGTGCCGGGTTGAACCTCGGTGAAACTTCTGGAAATACCCAAACCTTTTAAAATTTGGGACTGAAAGTAGGCGATAAAAAAGGTGCTACCATTATCATTCTCCCCAGATTGTTATAGAAAAACTCAAGACAGTTTCAGACACCGTAAAGATGTGTTCAACTAACAATGTGGGGATACTTTGATTTTGTGCCCCAGATTTCAGAGAGAACAAAACATTCAAACCTCTAAAAGAAATCGTCTGAATACTACACAGAGTTACCAACCCTTTCAAATAATAACAGCTGTGTCATTCTGGAGAATACTTTCATTCATTTTTATCTTTTAAAAATATTTGAAAATTCTACATGTAAGATTTCCACTTTAAATAACACCTTCATCTGTCATCAGAAGGTATTTTTCTGAGGGCTCTGTCCCTTGTTAATAATAACTTACACTAAATATACGCCGATGAATAATTGATACGACCATTATACAATATCTAAAATCAACATTTAAAAAAATTCCTTTGGAATGACATTCAAACCCATGCATCCCACTGCATTATATTAATTACGATATGACTGGGTAAGGTTACATAAGTTCGAGTGGTGATGTTGATAATATGTAGTAAAAATTTTACCTATGGTAGATTTGATATGCAATTCGAGTCTATAATTTCCCTGATAATTAGAAATATCATACTGTTAGACAAAAAAAATTTTTCTGGCATCGACTTTTTATGTTCGAATATAGCAGGATCAAAGTTAAATAATATCTAGTTCAAATATAATTCAGATCGACCCAATCTAACTTAAATTATGGCCATTTACAATTTATTTCACCTCTTCAGTTTAATCGGTTTTGTTACCTACAAACCATGCCATTCTTCTTGTTGTTATTCTCCATAGTGTGACACCACAGGTATGTATTTGAACTATCCGAGAATGTGTATCCTTGGGTAAACATCCATTAAGTTGGAGGTGTTTAATTGCGTGTTGTTTATTAGAAAAATAGACAGAAATATAATAGAGAAAAAACAAATACGTTTTAATTGATTTTGTTTAATCATGCTATTCAACCGTATAGTCATTTACGTAGCATCGTTGTTTTGATTGATTAATTCACACCCATGTTTGCACTTATAATGCGGATGACCTAATGATCTACAGCGCTGCAAAAATGATCCTGATTCCTAGTCATGCATAAATACAAAACCCAGGTTTGACCCCACGATTGTTGCGCCTGACAAGACATAGGGCCGCTTGCCTAACACCGTTTTTATTTCAAATTTTCCCCGATTGCCAAAGAGGTCTGTACAGCCAATCATTAAAGTCAGGGATGATTCATAACCAGTAAAACTTATTAGTTCAATGTGTGTTTATAAATCCCCTGGCTACACAACAAAACCATTGGGAATATGAAGCTTGACATAGTAATTATTCTACGTAATTAACATGATGCTATGGTGCTCTGAATTCCTGCAAATCAATATCTTTATATACCATATACAAAACCCGAACTTTGAACTGGAAATATTAATACTAATTCCGTAATCTGCTTCTTCACGCGATAAGAGTGAAAACTGCCATTATAACCCTTGATAATACTTTCATTTTATGTTTAACCCAGTTAATGTGGCTTAACTTGAACCCTCGTGTCCAACAGTTAAATTTGATTAGGTCTGATTTAATACATTTAATGAAACTATTTTATTAGGGTATTTACTGCAGTTATTTGCTTTTTGGTCTTTCATTGACAAGAACGGTGCGTTTAATTGTCATCCTTACAACATTTATATTATTGGCTCACGAATTGAAAGGTTTAATTCAGATATTGCTTCGAATCCTGACATGTGCAAAAAAATAGAGATTATTTAAATTCGACCTTCCGATTGTCAGTGTCAGGGGTGTGCCTAGCTAGACAAATGCAAGAGGTGTGGCGAATATCAGAGGTCCAGTCGGCGGTTGCAAATTGGAAGAGGAATAAGCGGAAACTCGAAACCAAGATTGCACAAGTTACCCTAGAAATAATTATTACGGGGAAATTAAACCCCAATTCCACTGTTGAGGGGGGGGGGGTAATTTATTCATTTACTGAAAAATGTTCCAATGTAATAAGTGCATGATTGGCAAAGGAACATTTGGAGCGGAATGAAAAACGACCTACTGTTCTTCGTGTAACAGTCCCCTGGGACGCTAATCTATTTAGTTTGATTGTCTGAAGATAGGTATATTTGTAATAAATATTTCTATAATTACGGAAGCTCAAATACGAACTAATATTGGGGTTTTTTTTCGATTTCCTATTACTATTTTTAATTTTTAATTTTGTAACTTATTTTTTAATTTTGTAAATTAATTTTTAATTTTAAACTTACAGTTTTTAATTTCAAACTTATAATTTTTAATTTTAAACTTATAATTTTTAATTTTAAACTTATAAATTTTAATTTTAAACTTATAATTTTTAATTTTAAACTTATAATTTTTAATTTTAAACTTATAATTTTTAATTTTAAACTTATAATTTTTAATTTTAAACTTATAATTTTTAATTTTGTATATTAATTTTTAATTTTGTAAATTAGTTTTTAATTTTAAACTTATAATTTTTAATTTTAAACTTATATTTTTTAATTTTAAACTTATATTTTTTAATTTTAAACTTATAATTTTTAATTTTTAAACTTATAATTTTTAATTTCAAACTTATAATTTTATATTTTGTATTTTAATTTCTATTTTGTAAAATAATTTATAATTTTGTTTTTCTCGAGCACCATTCGGCTCATGTTACCACGTAGCTTTATAAGTGTCTCCACTCTCCGTCTGACATTATGACACGGTCGTAGTTTACTGATTAGGAAGACTGAGAAAACAGTGTTGTGAAGTTGAAAATTTTTAGACATAGGTAATCAAGACTATTTCTTGATACATAATGTTCTACGAGAGAGAGAGAGAGAGAGAGAGAGAGGGGGAGGGGAGGGGGTTGACGTCCACTCGACACACACATAGGTCATTTTGTGTCTAACATATGGTTTAATTTTAATTCAATAATTCACTTGCGCGCAGGGGTATTTAGCAGTTGGAGGAAACCGGAGGACCCGGAGAAAACTCTACTCCTTGTTACATACAACAGGGGATTCGAAACCACGCCAGTCGACAGAATGGCAGGCTTTTATGATACAGCACACACGTGCTAACCGTGCTTACCATGTACGAGTGATTATTGTCTTGTACACGGTGCCGTTATGTCTTTAGTGCACTGATTGGGATCTTTGTATTAATTATTTCTTGCATATTTTGTATGAAAGGTTTTTGCTACTATTAGGTGATAATTTAAGAATGATGTAATGTGTTGTCTTTTGTTTCTTCAAATTTTGATTATTTAGTGCATATTTTAATATAAAAACTAGGTACAATCCATTTACATTGTGTCTGCAAGCTGGTTGGAAGAGCCCATTTTAATACATACATGTACTATATAGACTACCCTATACATAATCGTGCTGTCAACGTACGTCAAAGGGGATGAAAATTAATGTAGCGTTACCGGAACTGATAAGGATGTACAGAAAACATAAATGTAAGATAGGGTGTGTGTATAAGATTATTTTACAAAATGAAATATTAATCTACAAAATTAAAAATTATTTTTCAAAATAGAAAATAAAAAAACAAAATTAAAAATTATTTTACAAAATTAAAATTATTTTACAAAATTAAAATTATTTTTACAAAAATTAAAATTATTTTTACAAAAATTAAAATTATTTTTACAAAAATTAAAATTATATTTACAAAATTAAAATTATTTTTACAAAATTAAAATTATTTTTACAAAAATTAAAATTATTTTTACAAAAATTAAAATTATTTTTACAAAAATTAAAATTATTTTTACAAAAATTAAAATTATTTTTACAAAAATTAAAATTATTTTTACAAAAATTAAAATTATTTTTACAAAAATTAAAATTATTTTTACAAAAATTAAAATTATTTTTACAAAATATCTATTATAGCCATATGGGCTATTTATCCGTCCAAGATCCAACTGTATGCGCACAATTGTCACGTGGCGTATTTACAAAAGCATCGGTCACAGGACGGAAGTGGGGCAATAACTCGTTCGAACAAATGAGGGGTAATTTTTTATCATTTCACGGTTAACAGGCCAAAGATCTGGACATCAATAGGAAATTGGCAGTTAGTAGAAGTTCAACTCTTTACAGACCTTTAATATTCATATTCAATCTAAATCAACCCAGGCGTTAATTTTAAATACTTTTCATGTGCAACATAATGTGGCTTTACTACATCTATAAACAAAAATTGTACCATTCTGAGTAGAAGACGTGATCTCGTTGTAACAGAGTACATCTTATGTAGTAAAACTAGCAGTGTTGTTTCATGAATGGGTGTTTTTGCTTTCCCTTAATATAAATACTAATGGGCCTGTCACACTATAACGTTTCAGACAACTTATTCCGACGTACGAAAAAATAGTTCCAACACGCTGGCATACGCTAAAGTTGACTTTAAAAATCAAGAGGGCGCTCTTTGAAGACGGCCAATAATTTTGTGCATGCATAAAATTTTCGGCGTATGCGGGCGTATTGCTAACACAAGTTAGAAGTACGCGACAGGTAAGTTATTCACGCGTTATGCACGCGTTATGCACGTTACATGTAAGTTACTCATAAGTTGACATACACGTCGGCTACCAGTTGGGTAATTGAGCAGCGTACGCGTAACCTATTTCTAACCTATAGACAACGTACTTCTGACGTCCTTAAAACTTACTGGACGTGTTTGAAGCGTGTGTAGAGATGAGCATGTGCAGAAGTCTACAATCCTTGAGGATCCTGAGAGGTTGCGACGACACGTGGTCGTCGAAGTACGCCCATACACGTTCTGCTTCAGCGTATGCCAGCGTGTTGGATAATTATTTCATACATCGGAATAAGTTATAGTGTGTCCTGCTTGTATAGCTGACGTGTATGTCAACGTATGAGTAACTTACACGTAACGTGCGTTAACGCATGCATAACTTACCTGTCGCGTTCTTCTAACTTACGCCTAACGTGTAAGCAATACATCGGCATACGCCGAAAATTTTATGCATTAACAAATTTTTTGTGCCGCGTTCGGCGTTATAACAACGTATACCATCGTATTTCAGCGTTCTCGTAACTTGTTAAAAGCGTACACATAGCGTAGTCAACGTTCATCAGCGTGTTTCCTAAATTTATCATACGTCGGCATACGCTGATGCTATACGTCAATGTGTGACAGCCCCACAACCTTTATATATTGAAACGCACTGAAAAAGCACCATCGAGACAAGAAATAAGGAAGCGGACCAAAATATCAATGGCGTTTTGTTTATAGATCACAAGGAATTAATAGTCAAAACTAAAAACTAAATTATCAAATAAAAGTCAGATTGGAAAATCAAGATGTGAAGTTAAAATGATTTATTGTACAATTTTACGGATATATTCAAACCAGACTGTCTATAAATCTCAGGACAATTCTGTCAAGCCATTGTTAAGATATAGGAATTTTTACTTTCAATTTGTTTTTAATATGAAGCCGCGAGTGTTAAAGGGCAATATTGGTGTCAGTCATTATCGCATAGGTGATAGAACTGGTTAAATACGTTCCAAATATAATGACTGACACCAATATTGTCCTTTAATATCTATCAAATGTTTAATTTAAATGGCCATGATAAAAGTAATTAGCGATGTCATGATCTCTTAAAATGGAAAGTGGTATATGGTTTTCTTGGAAGAGGGCAGTTGAAATGTCAAAAGGGTGTGTTTCTTTAGATAGCCGATTTTAAAGGTTAATGAAAAACTTGGTCAATTGTTGTTTTTTCTGTTTGTCGTATTATCAATCTAGTTGATCTGTCTAATTGGTTATCTATTAGCTGGGGTTACCCAGTTGAATCAGCTACTAAAAAAGCGAATGACAGGAAAAGAAAATAATTTTATTGTCTATTATTGTCGCCGGTGTATTAGGCTAGTGCCTTGATGGTGTGTCTAATCTAAACGCATCCGCAGTAAATATCCCTGAAGTGAAAAAGAAAATAAATGGAAACGACATGGAATTAGGATTTGTATTTTTCATATACTGACATACAACGAAAACGCGCCACAAATGAGTGTAAATCTAGTCTGAGAGATGCTCTTTAATGTAAGAGTTATGAATGTGACAACATCAGATAAACGTCAACAACGGGGTTTTTCTCTCAAATTCAAACTTAATTTAATGGGAATGTTGAAATACACGATTTTATCCTTCAGAAAGTAATCTTTTAAATAAATTGAAAAATGATAATACAACACACTTACACTACTTATGGTTTATTAACATGCAACGTTTTGACGATGATACTCTCGTCTTTATCAAGCGAATACAGTTGGATAGGTTATTGAATATTGATTTTCACCGCTTGTGCCAATATTCACCTAATTGCAATTTGCTTCGGTAAATGTTCAACCCCTAATCATGGTAAAAACACATTTCACCTGCATTATGTATCACAAGAACTTCAATCAAATCAGGGGTGTAGATGCAGCAGTGGCATCGAAGGGGATGAACCCTTTTGGTTTTCAGCATGTTAGTAGGATTATCTGTTTGAAAGATTTATCGCGGAAAGGCCCATAAAAACGATGGAGATCAAATGTCTTAAAGACATAAATTGTTTTTTATAAATTTGGTCAACATCCATGTTTTCTTTTCAGATGCTATCCGTGGCTTTTCTATAGCAGCCGATTGGATGTAATTAGAACTATGCTTAACTATCTTTTGTTGTCTCATTATAACCCGGTCAGACCGAGGTGTCGCCCTTACTGTGTTGTTACGGCGATGGGGAATGGCCTCAGAGCACATAAAGATCGTCATAAGCGTGTAAAAAGCGTAACAGTAAATGTCAGATATCGTGCTGTAGTCTCCATGGTCAGACAATATCGCAGAGTCACGACGTCTATGTTGAGCATGTTCAAAACAAACCCAAGGTTATGCGATCGGATCTGGAAAGCTGCGAGAACGCGGCTTTTTTTCATGTTTGTAACTTTTTGGACATTTTGCGGCGATCGTGTGCATTTTCTTGTCGTCGCACGGTTGCAGCGGCGCAGTAAGGACACCACCCCGTTGTGAAGGGGTTATAAGGAAGTTTGTTTGTCAGTGGTTCACTGGCAGTTGAAAAATAAAAGAAAATGTTAGTGTCAGCAATTATTACACATCTGATAGAACTGGTTAAACACATTCCAAATATAATAATATAATATTAACACATGCATCCTTGCGTAACTAGGATTTGATCAAACCGGAAGTGGCGTAAACAAAGGGAAAGCATGAGTAATCCTTATTTATAACTGATCAAAGTTGAGAGCGATAATAGTTCTGATACATGGTTGATTTTCAGCTCACTAAGACAAAAGGTTGTAATATTAGACTGCGAGCGGATATCCGTTCGAAACTAACAATTCAAAAAAAGAATTGACTGTCACTACACCCGATTAGATTTTATTATATACTTCGAGAAGGTATTTGTTGAGTAATAAAACGTAGTAGTTTATCGAGGGCTGGCCGTCCTTACCGCACGGTACAGATAAAACCTTCTAGTAGTAGTTTAGTATTCCCCTAAATCATCATTTGTATAAAGCGGCCATTTTGGTATGAGTGCTGGCTTGTTCAGGAATTTGTTGCTTCTAGTGGTGATAATATTTGTACCGTGCAAGCTCTCGATTAATACTAAAAGGTTTTATTACTCAACAAATGCCTTCTCGAAGTATGTAATAAAATCTAATCGGGTGGTCACGAGCATATAGAAAGCGAGAATGAAGTCCGTGCATTAGCTTGTATTTGTTTTTTGTATTAATTCCCCACTTCCAAATTTTAAAGGAGCCAAATCGCTAACATTTAGGACCTAGAAATTGACAAAAGTGGGTCGCAACGCAAAGGATACTGTAATATGAATGTATATAAACTGATTTACATTCAATGGTTTACTTTTTTACTCCAATTTCAAATCAGTTATGTTCGACGAAAAAAGCCATGCAGTCTCAATCTAGTGCACTTTTTTAGCGCCTGGTTATTCCAGTCTACATGTGCCGCCTAGTTTGGTGTAATGTGTCTAGCCTCGTCCTTCGAGTCTCTTATTACAACTGGGGCCGTAGCGCAACATGGTAAACGATTCGTGTACCAATGTTAAAAAAAATATTTTATCTTAAATATCGGGTATCAGAAGCTCATCTTTTCCCTTTAAGTTTGCATCATCAATGTTGATTTAAATTGACCAATAAATCATGATTTCGATGTCGACGATTTTGGGGGATTTTGAGTTACGGACTTAGGTCCTTTAAACGATAATTATAGTTTATTCCGTTTGTCTTATAAATAAACTGAGGTCCTATTATTTTTTTTACAGTTAGATCTGTCTCCGCCACGTGGATCAAATATCGCGAAGTAGCTTGAAAAAATCCATGTATTTCCTTGTTTTCTTCCATTATCTATTAACACATTTTAAGCGATAATTACAGTCTATTTCGTTTGGCCTATACATGTAAACATACTATTATTATTCTTAATATATGCCGGGTAATGGTTTTTTTTTTAAATCATGTCCTGGTATAAATTAGTCAAATTACACTGTTACTCGATCCTAAAGTAGAAGAAAATCGGTGACTATTCTGAATGCGATAATTACAGTTTATTTCGATAGGCCGATAAATATAAACATACTGTTATTATGTTTTCTTAAAATATGGCGATTAATGTTTTTTGGTTTTTAAAAAAAAACAAAAAAAAACATGTGCTGCTATAAATTAATAAAACAAAGACACTGTTACTTGATCGAAAACGGGTGACTATTCTGAATGTGGGTACCTAGTAGCGTAAGTATTATTAGAGTCGGATTCCGTCCTTCCATACTTCGCGCTGTTGGGTCCCAGTCCGTCCTGTCCTGTTTCAGGCGCTCGTCACCATTGGGTTATCAGAGCCCTGGCAGGTCATCGGGGCCTACCTCGGGCTTGTAGAACGAATGTGAGCGGGCCAGTGTCGATTGCTCAAGGTAAGCTGCGTAGTTTATGTGATGATAAAACCATTCTGTTCGATCTTTTGGCGTCTGATGTTCAAGGTTTAATGCTTTTCCATTTGGTTGCTTGCCTAATTGTTTTTGGTCAAATTCGTGTATATTTGATTATTATAACATCAGTAAACTAAAAAGTAGGACAAGTATTTGGTATGGCATTAAATTAGGTTGTGGTCCCATGTACACATTGGCGTACACGTAAAAGATCCCTTGGCAGTTGAAGTTCAGTTGCTGACCGGGCAAAATTTCCCTCATAGCACAGGTTAAGTGCAGAAGCGTAGGACGTTAAACCCCACTTCATTCATTCATTCTGTGTTTTAGCACAGTGACACCCAGTTGCCCAAGATATACGCCAAAATAAGGCTAGAGGCGTTATCTTAAAAAAATTAGAGCCAAGTTGCTTGTCCCAGGGTCCGGTCGCGGGCCCTGTTTGGTCAATTTACTAATGAATATTGTGCTTTTTTAGAAACATTTCAATATGTCCATTACAGTTGTTATTACAATGGTATGTAAATTCTACGGGCTACCCGACGTGATAATAAGTAATAATAATAATGTGTATTTATAATGCGCACATTCCTATCGTGCTCATGGCACTGTTCGTTGTAAGATCTAGACATATACGTTTGAAGTAAAAAGTAAATAGGTATGTTTTAAGGGATAGGGTTACATAGGGTTGATAATGTGATAGTGGAAAGCTTTGCGTCAAAATGATTTAAGTTTATAAGTAAGTACAGATAAAAAATATGCATTCTGCGATCTGAGAGTTCGTTGTGTTTTTTGTCTGCTAGCAGGCTAAGTGCCGTTCCATTAAGGCACTTATAAGCTATAAAAAGAAGTGTAAAATTAATCCTACATGTAAGATTTTCACTTCAAATAATAACTTCCACTAAATAAACGCCGATGAATAAATGATAGGATCTTGTAATTTATACAATATCTAAAATCAACATTTAAAAAAATTCCTTTTGAATGACAGTCAAACCCATGCAATCGACTACATTATATTAATTAGTATATGACTGTGTAAGGTGACATACGTACGAGTCATGATGTTGATATTATATAATAAAACTTTTACCTATGGTAGATTCGAGTCTATAATTTCCCTGATAATTAGAAATATCATACTGGTAAATAAAAAAAACGTTTTCTGGCATCGACTATTTTTGTTTGAATATAGCAGGATCAAGGTTAAATACTATCTAGTTCAAAATTAATTCAGATCGACCCAATCTAACTTAAAGGACCGTAACTCATAATCCTTTAAAATCCCCGTGGGCGTGCGCAGTAGACTGGGATAACCCGACACTATAGAAATCTTTATTCGGTTAAAACTCATGCCGTATTTCGCTGGACATAACTGGTTTGAAATTAGATTCAAAACGGAAACAATTTAATGTAAATCAGTTTAAATACAATAAAATTATGTTATTATATATCAATTTCTAGTTCCCAAATATAAGCGATTTAGCTCCTTTAAATTATGGCCATTTACAATTTATTTCACCCCTTTAGTTTAATCGGTTTTGTTTCCTACAAATCATGCCATTCTTCTTCTTGTTATTTTCCATACTCAGACACCACAGGTATATATTTGAACTATCCGAGAATGTGTGTCCTCAGGTAAACTAGTTATGGATAAACATCCATTAAGTTGGAGGTGTTTAATTGCGTTTTGTTTATTAGAAAAATAGACAGAAATATAATAGAGAAAAAACAAATACGTTTTAATTGATTTCGTTTAATCATTCTATTCAACCGTATTGTCATTTACGTAATATCAGTGTTTCAATAGATTAATTCACACCCATGTTTGCACTTATAATGCGGATGACCTAATGATCTACAGCGCTGCAAAAAATGATCCTAGTCATGCATAAACAAACCCAGCTTTGATCCAACGATTGTTGCGCGTGACAAGACATAGGGCCTAATACCGTTTTTATTTCAAATTTCCCCCATTGCCAAAGAGGCCTGTACAGCCAATCATTAAAGTCAGGGATGATTCATAACCAGTAAAACGTATTAGTTTAATGTGTATTTATAAATCCCCTGGCTACACAACAAAACCATGGGGAATATGAAGCTTGACATAGTAATTATTCTACATAATTAACATGATGTTATGGTGCTCTGAATTCCTGCAAATCAATATCTTTATATACCATATACGAAACCAGAACTTTGAACTGGAAATATTAATACTAATTCCGTATCATAATCTGCTTCTTCACGCGATAAGAGTGAAAACTGCCATAATAACCCTTGATAATACTTTCATTTTATGTTTAACCCAGTTAATGTGGCTTAACTTGAACCCTCGTGTCCAACAGTTACATTTGATTAGGTCTGCTTTAATACATTTAATGAAAATATTTTATTAGGGTATTTACTGCAGTTATTTGCTTTTTGGTCTTTCATTGACAAGAACGATGCGTTTAATTGTCACCCTAACAACATATATATTATTGGATCACGAATTGAAAGGTTTAATTCAGATATTGCTTTGAATCCTTGCATGTGCAAACAACCCATTAAAGATTATTTAAATTCGACCTTCCAATTGTCACTGTCAGGGGTGTGCCTAGCTAGACAAATGCAAGAGGTGTGGCGAATGCAAGAGGTCCAGTCGGCGAATGCATATTTGAAGCGGATTAAGTGTAAACTCAAAACACGGATTGAACAAGTAACCCTTGAAATAATTAATTCGGGGGAATTAAGCCTCATTCCGCTGTGGGGGGGGGGGGGGGTAATTTATTCATTTAATGAAGATTTAAATGGAACAATGTTCCAATGTCATAAGTGCATGCTTGGCAACGGAACATTTGGAGCGGAATAAAAAAAACGACCTACTGTTCTGCACATGGTGGACTAAAGAACATGGGTATAAGTCATACAGTGTGCTATGGTGGAAAGTTTGACCAATGCTATAGTGGAAAGTTTGGCCAATGTTATAAGTGCATGATTGGCAACGGAACATTTGGAGCAGAATAAAAAACGACCTATAGTTCGGCCCAGAGTGAACTAAAGAACACGGGTATAAGTCATACAGTGTGCTATGGTGGAGAGTTTGCCTAGAGAGCGTCGCTATGACCTACATGGTGTCATGTACCACCGACGAAGGGAATGTAGATGACTATCTTGGCTAAAACGACATACAGGACCTCCTGATTATCGAGCGAACATTTGAAACACGACACCTAGCACTCGTAAATGCACTACTCACTAGTTGCGCAGTAATTGTTCTCCTCCATGCTTAGGGCTTCATGCTAGTTCTGAATTGGCATTATTTGTTCTCTCAATACACGACCAATGTGGGTTGTGAACAGATTCTATAGTCTATTTTAAATGATAAATTGTCATACTCTCTTTAATTATGAACTTTATTATTGCCATAATAGTGTTTGTGTAAAGTCGAGATAATTGGCGTAATAGTAAAATATGTATATATATATCTGTCAAATGGCTATAAATAGCCCATATGGCTATATATAATAGATAATAATGATATAACAATTATAGAAATATTTATTACAAATAAACATGTACCTATCTTCAGACAATCAACCTAAATAGATTAGCGTTCCAGGTGACTGTTAAATGAATAACAGTATAAAAGTTCAGCGTAAAAGGCATTGCAAACCCAACTGAAGGCTGAACACATTACGTTGAAATGCGAGCACAACATGCAGTTCAAGAATGTGCAGGATTTCTAAAAATCGATGTGTATTGACTTTCGGCAATCTTATCAACACAACACTGGACGCTAAATTCAAGATGTGTTCCTACCAGAACACCCGTCCAAGATCAATTAATCGTATGCGCGCAATTGCCACGTGATGTATTTTCAAAATCATCGGTTACAAGACGGAAGTGGGGCAAAAACTCATTCGAATAAATGAGCGGGTAATTTTTTTTATCATTTCACGGTTAAAAGGTCAAAGATCTCAACACCGATGGGAAATAGGCAGTTAATAGAAGTTCAACTCTTTACAGGCTATTAATATTCCTATTCAATCTAAATCTACCGAGGTGTTAAATTTAAATACTTTTTATGTGCAACATAATATGGCTTTACTACAAACAATAATTTTCCCATCTTCAGTAGAAGACTTTATCTCATTGTAACCAAGTACATCTTATGTAGTAAAACTAGCAGTGTTGTTTCATGAATGGGTTTTTTTTACTTTCCCTTGATATAATAATCTTTATACATGTACATTGACACGAACTGAAAACGCATCATCGAAACAAGTAATTATAAGGAAGCGAACCAAAATATCAATGGCGTTTTGTTTATAGAACAAAAGGAATTAATAGTCAAAACTAAAAACTAAATTATCAAATAAAAGCCAGATTTGAAAAACAAGATATGAAGTTAAAACGATTTATTGTACAATTACACGGACGTGTTCAAATCAGACTGTATATAAACCTCAGAACAAATCTTTCAAGCCATTGTTAAGATATAGGAATTTTTACTTTCAATTTGTTTTTTAATATGAAGCCGAGAGTGTTGAAGGGTAATATTGGTATCAGTCATTATCACATAGGTGATATAACTGGTTAAACACGTTCCAAATATAATGACTGACACCAATATTGTCCTTTAATATCTATCAAATGTTTAATTTAAATGGCCGTGATAAACGTTATTAGCGATGTCATGATCTCTTAAAATGGAAAGTAGTATAGGGTTGTCTTGGAAGATGGCGGTATCCAGCCTTGTGCACCTCAGAAGTAACGGCTTCACGTAGATAATAACATTAACCATGCACCGAAAAACATGTTGAAATGTTAAAGGGGTGTGTTCCTTTAGATAGCCGATTTCAAAGGTTAATGAAAAACTTGGTCAATTGTTGTTTTTCTGTTTGTCGTATTATCAATCTAGTTGATCTGTCTAATTGGTTATCTATTAGCTGGGGGTTACCAAGTTCAATCAGCTACTAAAAATAAAACAGCGAATGACAGGAAAAGAAAATAATTTTATTGTCTATTATTGTCGCCGGTGTATTAGACTAGCAACATAAAACAGACATAGAAGAACTGCCTTGATGGTGTGTCTAATCTAAACCCATCCGCAGTAAATATCCCTTAAGTGAAAAAGAAAATAAATGGAAACGACATGGAATTAGGATTTGTATTTTTTATATACTGACACACAACGAAAATCCGCCATACTTTAATAAATGAGTGTAAATCTTGTCTGAGAGATGCTCTTTAATTTGAGAGTTATGAATGTGACAACACCAGATAAACGTCAACAACTGGATACTTCAGAATTCAAACTTAATTTCACAAATGGGAATGTTGAAATACACGATTTTATCCTTCAGATCATGAAAGTAATCTTTTAAAGAGAATGAAAAATGATAATACAACACACTTACACTACTTATGGTTTATTGACCCTTGTGCGAACACGTTGCACGAAAAACGTTGTCGGTCACAAGGGGTATTCTAAGACCCACACAAAAATAGGTTTTTAAATGCACAATTTTATTCAAATACGATCAATTACAGATTCATATAAAGACTGAAAAAAAATTAACCAGAGTGAAAAACACATTTGAGGTATTAACAGTGACGATATGAATTAAAAGCCACACAAATCTACCCATAACGTAATTGTTATGTTCCATGTAGAATCCGTCTTTTGATGGGGTTGATAGAGTACCCAAATTTGCTCTCAAATCTAGATTACTAGAATGACCAAAACAATATCATCAGTAAGACAGATTCCAAATAAAAAACTAGCACCGAGCGCAACATAGATTAGACACCTTTAACTTGAAAATAATTGAAAGGAAAGGGAAGGGGCTCCAAAAGACCCCTTGTGTACGGCAACGTAATATTTGAGTTTCTTGTCAAAGGATGAAAGTTTCCACTGCCTCACGTCCATTCTATTTACAACATAATACTCGACATTAAATGGCTGACTATGTATAGAATTCTCGCCAGACAATTACGAACCAGCAGTTCCGGACAAACGTTAATGATAAGGTCGTGGGGTCCCGAAATACCCCTTGTATACGCACAAGGGTTAACATGCAACGTTTTGACGATGATACTCTCGTCTTTATCAAACGAATACGGTTGGGTAGGTTAATGAATATTTGTGTTCACCGCTTGTGCCAATATTCACCTAAATGCTATTTGCTTCGGTGAATGTTCAACCCCTAATCATGGTAAAAACACAGTGGTATCGAAGGGGTTGAACCCTTTTGGTTTTCAGCATGTTAGTAGGATTATCTGTTTGAGAAATTTATCGTGGAAAGGTCCATAAACACGATGGAGACCAGATGTCTTTAAGACATAAATTGTTTTTTATAAATTTGGTTAACATCCATGTTTTCTTTTCAGATAAGCTGCTAGTGCTATCCGTGGCGTTCCTATAGCAGCCGAGCGAATGTATTTCGCACCATGCTTAACTATCTTTCATTGTGTCTCGTTATACCCCTGTCAGACCGAGGTGTCGCCCTTATTGCATTGTTACGGCGATGGAAAATGGTCTCAGAGCACGGAAACGCCAGATATCGCGCTGTAGTCTCCATGGTCACAAATGATCATGACGTCTATTTTGAGCAGGTTCAAAATAAACGCTAAGGTTCTGCGATCGGATCTGGAAAGCTGCGAGAACGCGGCTTTTTTCCATGTTTGTTATTTTTTGGACATTTTCTCGCGTTGTTTTCAATTTTTACGGCGATCATGTGCATTTTCTTGGCGCCGTACTGTCGCAGCAGCGCATTAAGGAAACCACCCCGGTTCGTTGGCAGTTGAAAAAAAGAACAATGTTAGTGTCAGAAATTATTACACATCTGATAGAACTGGTTAAACACATTCCAAAAATAATATTAACACATGGATCCTTGCTACGGTAGATGCGTAACTAGGATTTGACCAAACCGGAAGTGGCGTAAACAAAGCGAAAACATGAGTAATCCTTATTTATAACTGATCAAAGTTGAGAGCAATAATAGATACATGGTTGATTTTCAGCTCACTAAGACGAAAAGTTGTAATATTAGACTGCGAGTGGACATCCTTTCGAAACTAACAATTCATAAAAAGAATTGACTGTCACTACATCCGATTAGAATTTATTACATACTTCTAGAAGGTATTTGTTGTGTAATAAAACCTTCTAGTAGTTTATCGTGGGCTGGTCACCCTTACCGCACGCTACAAATAAAACCATCTAGTAGTTTATCGAGGTTCGGGTGCTTCCGGAGTCCAAAATGGCCGCTGAAGGGATAACTTACCCGAACCCTAATCCTTTTTCAAAGACTGAACTTGGATCTAATTTAGTTTTTTCTTGTCTTAAAGGGTTAGGGTTAAGGTTTGGGTAAGTATTCCCCTAAATACTTTGGCCATTTTGGTATGAGTTCTGGCTTGTTCAGGAATTTATTGCTTCTAGTGGCGATAATATTTGTACCGTGCAAGATCTCGATAAATACTAGAAGGTTTTATTACTCAACAAATGCCTTCTCGAAGTATGTAATAAAATCTAATCGGGTGGTCACGAGCATAGAGAAAGCGAGAAACGAAGTCCGTGCATTAGCTAGTTTTTTGTATTAATTCCCCACTTCAAAATTTTAAAGCGGGAATTTCAAATATTCAAATTTTATTTTTAAAATGTATTAAATTAAAGCCCCAAAATAGATGGTATCTATAAACGGTCCTACCCTGTTAAAGAATAGTCCTATTAATCCTATAATTTACTGTTGCCAATTAGAAATTGGCAAAAATATCATTTTCATCTTCTTTTTTAAACGTTGAGATTCCTTGAAAAAATTGAGTTGTTTCGCGCATGGAAATATGGGCTTTCTTTGGTTTCAAAAAATAGGAGAAACACAAGGGAGGTAATTGTGTTATTTTAAATCGAGGACACCCAGACATTATAATCATTAACTGGCTAACCACAGACCTTGACGATCGAGACATCACCCGACGTTGTTTTCCAGTGAAATGAAATGATTTTATTTCCAAGCAGCTCAGGGCGAGTAGAAAATATTCCAAATTTTTATGTGAATGATTTGTATGTGTTAAAATGATGCCTATGATCTTATCATAGTCAGTTGAGAACCTATTTAGTAAAAGACATTCAAATAATTATGTTTTGATTTCCTTGGAATAAATGAAATTTTCGCTTTGAACGATAATTATAGTTTATATCGCTTGCCTTATAAAAAAACTGACGTCCTATTATTTTTTTACAGTTAGATCAAATATCGCGAAGAAGCCTGAAAAATCCATGCATTACCTTGTTTTCTTCAATTATCTATTTACACATTTTAAGCGACAATTACAGTTTATTTCGATCGGCCTATAAATATAAACAAATTCCTATTAATTTTTCTTAAAATATGCCGAGTAATGTTTTTGAAAGCATGTGTTGGTATAAATTAATAAATACATTGTTGTTACTTGATCCTAAAGTAGAAGAAAATCCGTGACTATTCTGAATGCGATAATTACAGTTTATTTTGATAGGCATATTAATATAAACATACTATTATTATGTTTTCTTAAAATATGCCGAGTAATGCTTTTTTTTTTTAAAAATAAAAAACAACAACATGTGCTGCTATAAATTAATAAAAAAAATACACACGTTACTTGTTTGAAAACGGGTGACTATTCTGAATGTGGCGTGAGTATGATAAGGATCGGATTCCGTCCGTCCATACTTCGCGCTGTTGGGTCCGAGCCCGTCCTGTCCTCCTTCCGTTTCAGGCGCTCGTCACCATTGGCTTATCAGAGCCCTGGCAGGTCACCGGGGCCTACCTCGGGCTTGTAGAACGATGGCGAAGGCGCCATTGTCGATCGCTCGAGGTAAGCTGAGTAGTTTATGTGATGATAAAACATTTCCGTTCGATCTTTTGGCGTCTGATGTTCAAGGTTTAATGTTTTTCTTGCCTAACATTTTCTGTCAAAATCGTGTATATTTGATTATTATACATCAGTAAAACTAATATGTAGTACATGTTTTTGTTATGCCATTACATTATGTTGATGTCCCAATGTACAAGTACACATTGGCGTGCACGTAAAAGATCGCTTGGCAGTTGGAATTCAGTTGCTGCCCGGGAAAAATTTCCCTCATAGTACACTGTATGGCGTATGTCCGTCTTCAATTAGCCCAGGCTAGGTGAAGAAGCGAAGGACGTTAAACCCCATTTCATTCATTCATTCTGTGTTTTAGCACAGTGACACCCAGTTACCCAAGCTATACGCAAAAATGAAGCCATAGACGTGTATCTTTTAAAAAAATCGAGCCTAGTTGCTTGTCCCAGGTCCGGTAGCGGGCCATGTTTGGTCTATTTACTGATGAATATTGTGCTTCTTTAGAAACATTTCAATATGTCCATAACAGTTGTTATTACAATGGCATTTGAATTCTACAGGCTACCCGACGTGATAATAATTAATAATAATAATGTGTATTTATAATGTGTACACTCCGTTCGTGCTCATAGATATGTCTTTAAGGAATAGATTTACATAGGGTTGATAATGTGATTGGGGAAAGATTTGTGTCAAAAATGATTTAAGTTTATAAGTAGGTACAGATAAAAAAAATATGCATTCTGCGATCTGAGAGTTCGTTATGTTTTTAGCTTGTTAGCAGGCTTCTTAGATAAATGGGTGCCGTTCCATTAAGGCACTTTATAAGCTATACATAGAAATGTAAAATTAATCCTACTTTTGACTGGAAGCCAATTTGATGTTAGCGAGTTTATCACCTGCACATTCACTAACCATATGTGTTTTTCATTTCCATGACTTATGACTCACACAAAATTGTTCTATGATCCAATTTTTTCAATTAGAGTAATCAGCAAAGTCCTTAGGGTTGTTAAATGATGGAAGTTTTGTCTCGGATTTCATACCCAACACGGAGTTCGTAAACGTAGGCTAGAAAAAGCAATTTTGCGTTTGACTACGAAAGCGATATTTATTCCTTTGCCACCAACTTTAAGTACAACCGTGTAGTCTATCCAGTTTGAATTTCAGGCCCTATGTAAATTTTCATTTTCGTGGGTGTGGTATTTCAGATAATTTTTTGTATGCTGGCTTCTGAAATTAACGTCTAATTATAAGTAATGGTCGGCACTGTGTGTGTCTGATTTGCAGTTACCGAATAAAACCAAATTTCACATCTTGTTCAAATCTGATTAGAAGTACACATAATTCCACAGAGATAATTTTTCAATGAACTTTTATTGCAAGAACTTTTAATAGGTCAGGTGAGAATAAATACAAAATGAAATAGGGTTTAACGTCCTACTGATATGCACCTAATCTGGGCTAATGGAAGACGGGCATACGCGATACAGTGTGCTATGAGGGAGGAAACTCTTATATAGAAATTAAACTGCCAAGGGATCTTTCACGTGAACGCCAATGTGTAGACGGAACCTCAGTTTTTCGTCCCATCCGAACGACTAGACAGATGTCCTTGTCAGGCCCTCTGCTCTGCATCACTGACAGGGGAAAAGCGCCATAAAATCGAGAGAAACCTTCTCGGTCAATGCAGGGATTGAACACTCGACCTCCAGGCTGAATTAATACGAATTAAGCACGCCCAATTGCCGTTTTAGAGCGCGTACCAAATCGCGATTTCTGATCAACGTGGAGGAGACAGAAGTAGTTGTTAAAGAATGTAATATTGGGCGACACCAAAATTGTCCTTTAACATTGTGATGTTTATTTGATAACCTATATTTTACTAGTCAGGTCGCTATTTCAATGGGTACTTATCTTGGCAAATCTGCATTAACTCTGAAAATTGTCCTGTGCGAATAAAACTAGCTGCCAGACTGCTAAGCCGAAATCTTTTGAATTTATAAAAGAAGGCAAAAATCAATTAAAGGACATCACAAAACCATTGCCTGAGTCCGTTTGATTTAAACAAAGTAATGGCAAAGTTACATTTTCACACAAAAAAAAGTATCTTAAACATGCATTATGCAAGAGCTAAATCTGCCTATTTTAGGTCTTTCTTTAGCCTGAAATGTTATAATATAAACTATTAATAAAATATTAATTAACTTATCCAGACCATAATCAACTCCCCATGTCAACGATAGCCTGCAATATTTGTTAGATTATGATACAATTTGCTGCAAAAGCTTCCTTCTCGATGTAACGATTAATTTGGTAGTCGAGACTATGATTTTTTTGTCCCGCCGACTTTGGAAATGATGACCGAGGCTATGTGGAACTTTTGATCGCTTCTTTCTCGGTTCACAGTGGATCAATTTAACTGAAATTTTCAGCAAATTGTTTACATTAATCTATTTTTCAAGTATTATATTGGGAACTGCCCACTCGTTACCTAATCTCCAATAATCGTAGGAGTAAAGCATGGTCGGTGAACGTGGCATGTTGGCAAACCTATCTTTGACAATCTTATATTCTATGTGAACACTATCTATGCGGCGTGCTTTTGTGTAATACCATCATAATCTATGTCATGGACATTTAATTTTTTTACATTTAGCTGAACACAATCTGCTCTCAGTCCTTTTTAGCTGAATAGGAAATTGCAATGACCTTCTGTCATGTTGCCTCTAACAGTTATTCTGAGCGCTGAATGTTTATTTTAAGTTTATTGTTGCATATTTATATATTCAGTCAATGAAGTACCCCCCCCCCCCCCACACACACACACACACACTTTCATCATCATCAAAATCGCCGTCTTTCATTTCACTAAAATATAAAGTTTATTAAATTATGCTAAAAGAAAAAGAATGTTTGAAACTTCATAATACGTTTGCAAAGATATGCCAACGTCCGATGGGCCTGGCAAAGACGTTGTCTAGTTGTTCCATTTTTTAATTTCGTAGTTTAACATTTTTTGTCTGTTAATCGATAGGGTTTTTTTTAGAAATTATGTTAAAAGTGTGAATTATTTCTTCAAATTACGTGCTTTGTGTATTTCTACGGACTAAACAGTAATAAACAGGGAATTTCCGTGAAATTTAGGGATTAAATGTTTTATTCCCTTCTATAACGGACTTAATACTGTTTTATTACGTAATAAACGGTGGAATGACCAGGAAGTTCAGTGAAATTTAGGGATACAATGTTTTATTTCATTCTATGATGAACTTTATTCTGTTATATTACGGGATAAACGGTGGAATGATCAGGAATTTGCGGATTCTTTCTGTTTGCAAATGCAACGATAAGTAATCGTATACATTATAATCATTCCTAATAATTATCATGCTATAGTATTCATTTCAATTTATAATCCTAATATCATTTATAAAGAATCATATTTTGTAATGTTTTGTATATTACACGTGATGTATATCTAATTTCCATTATTTATAAGATCTATAATGTGTATTGTTATTCATCATACATTATTGTTATTCATCAGATTGTATTTATTTTCAGAATTGTGAAAAAATATGTTTCAACGTTACGTGTGTATAGATTATCTGGTAATTAAGCATGCTTAAATCCGGATAGTGTAACCGATTGGCCAGTGTAAGTCGCTTTGTCCCCTTGGCAGAGTTTACATACCTGCAATTTGGTAATACCGCAACCTTACACATGAAAGCCTCAAACCAGTCAAATCACTGACGAATAGCGGTTTGTGATCCCTTGCTCCCGATTAGGATATTCTGTATTCTTATATTAGCAGAAAAAGGTTACGTATATAAAGATTGTCTGCGATATCTTTTTGGTGGTAGCGGACGTTAAATAAAGCTAATCCTTTGATTAATTCAATGAAATTTTTATCATTTTCGTGCCCAGGAAACAAAAATTACCAGGATTTTATTTCTGTAATTGAAATTTGTTATTATTGAAGGAATTTATATAAATTACAGGAACCACAAATACAGATAAAATTGTCCTGGTAGTTTTTGTTTCTGGTGTTTTTCACGTATTTTCACGGTGGAATTCAAATGCTATCTTGGTAAAATTTTCTTCCATGACGTAATGAATGACGTATGTTGAACCCTATGTCATCAATTCATTTTAAACCCCGATTGACGGGTAGGTTATGGAGATGATAGTGCGTCCTATCACATATCGAATCGTGGGAGGGGGCTGGGCTAAGGTATGCCTCTGCTTTTAGTACCAGCATGGAGCCACGGTGGCTAACAGAGTAAAATGCAGGCTCGACCCCGGTGTTGATCGGGAATTTCATCGGGTTTTTCCTGCATGATTTCCCCTGCTCAGCAGTACAGAATGGAGAGCCTAACAAGGACGGCCGATAAACCAAGGTCCCGCGTACACATTAACGGGCACGTAATAGATCCCTTGACTGTTGGAATTATATATGAGAGCAGGCCGTAGCGCCGCTGTCCAGGCAATATTTCCCTCACAGTACACCGTATTGCGGGTGCCCGTCTTCATTATCCCAGTCAGAGCAGAACAGTAGGACGTTGAACCATATTTCATTTCCAGTACCATCATTAATCAGCGGTTACTCATTGGAGAAGCGATTAATTTTGCTAAAAGTAGAGCTTGTCTTTAAGACATAAATTGTTTTTTTAAAAATTTGGTTAACATCCATGTTTTCTTTTCAGATAAGCTGCTAGTGCTATCCGTGGCGTTCCTATAGCAGCCGAGCGAATGTATTTCGCACCATGCTTAACTATCTTTCATTGTGTCTCGTTATACCCCTGTCAGACCGAGGTGTCGCCCTTATTGCATTGTTACGGCGATGGAAAATGGTCTCAGAGCACGGAAACGCCAGATATCGCGCTGTAGTCTCCATGGTCACAAATGATCATGACGTCTATTTTGAGCAGGTTCAAAATAAACGCTAAGGTTCTGCGATCGGATCTGGAAAGCTGCGAGAACGCGGCTTTTTTCCATGTTTGTTATTTTTTGGACATTTTCTCGCGTTGTTTTCAATTTTTACGGCGATCATGTGCATTTTCTTGGCGCCGTACTGTCGCAGCAGCGCATTAAGGAAACCACCCCGGTTCGTTGGCAGTTGAAAAAAAGAACAATGTTAGTGTCAGAAATTATTACACATCTGATAGAACTGGTTAAACACATTCCAAAAATAATATTAACACATGGATCCTTGCTACGGTAGATGCGTAACTAGGATTTGACCAAACCGGAAGTGGCGTAAACAAAGCGAAAACATGAGTAATCCTTATTTATAACTGATCAAAGTTGAGAGCAATAATAGATACATGGTTGATTTTCAGCTCACTAAGACGAAAAGTTGTAATATTAGACTGCGAGTGGACATCCTTTCGAAACTAACAATTCATAAAAAGAATTGACTGTCACTACATCCGATTAGAATTTATTACATACTTCTAGAAGGTATTTGTTGTGTAATAAAACCTTCTAGTAGTTTATCGTGGGCTGGTCACCCTTACCGCACGCTACAAATAAAACCATCTAGTAGTTTATCGAGGTTCGGGTGCTTCCGGAGTCCAAAATGGCCGCTGAAGGGATAACTTACCCGAACCCTAATCCTTTTTCAAAGACTGAACTTGGATCTAATTTAGTTTTTTCTTGTCTTAAAGGGTTAGGGTTAAGGTTTGGGTAAGTATTCCCCTAAATACTTTGGCCATTTTGGTATGAGTTCTGGCTTGTTCAGGAATTTATTGCTTCTAGTGGCGATAATATTTGTACCGTGCAAGATCTCGATTAATACTAGAAGGTTTTATTACTCAACAAATGCCTTCTCGAAGTATGTAATAAAATCTAATCGGGTGGTCACGAGCATAGAGAAAGCGAGAAACGAAGTCCGTGCATTAGCTAGTTTTTTGTATTAATTCCCCACTTCAAAATTTTAAAGCGGGAATTTCAAATATTCAAATTTTATTTTTAAAATGTATTAAATTAAAGCCCCAAAATAGATGGTATCTATAAACGGTCCTACCCTGTTAAAGAATAGTCCTATTAATCCTATAATTTACTGTTGCCAATTAGAAATTGGCAAAAATATCATTTTCATCTTCTTTTTTAAACGTTGAGATTCCTTGAAAAAATTGAGTTGTTTCGCGCATGGAAATATGGGCTTTCTTTGGTTTCAAAAAAATAGGAGAAACACAAGGGAGGTAATTGTGTTATTTTAAATCGAGGACACCCAGACATTATAATCATTAACTGGCTAACCACAGACCTTGACGATCGAGACATCACCCGACGTTGTTTTCCAGTGAAATGAAATGATTTTATTTCCAAGCAGCTCAGGGCGAGTAGAAAATATTCCAAATTTTTATGTGAATGATTTGTATGTGTTAAAATGATGCCTATGATCTTATCATAGTCAGTTGAGAACCTATTTAGTAAAAGACATTCAAATAATTATGTTTTGATTTCCTTGGAATAAATGAAATTTTCGCTTTGAACGATAATTATAGTTTATATCGCTTGCCTTATAAAAAAACTGACGTCCTATTATTTTTTTACAGTTAGATCAAATATCGCGAAGAAGCCTGAAAAATCCATGCATTACCTTGTTTTCTTCAATTATCTATTTACACATTTTAAGCGACAATTACAGTTTATTTCGATCGGCCTATAAATATAAACAAATTCCTATTAATTTTTCTTAAAATATGCCGAGTAATGTTTTTGAAAGCATGTGTTGGTATAAATTAATAAATACATTGTTGTTACTTGATCCTAAAGTAGAAGAAAATCCGTGACTATTCTGAATGCGATAATTACAGTTTATTTTGATAGGCATATTAATATAAACATACTATTATTATGTTTTCTTAAAATATGCCGAGTAATGCTTTTTTTTTTTAAAAATAAAAAACAACAACATGTGCTGCTATAAATTAATAAAAAAAATACACACGTTACTTGTTTGAAAACGGGTGACTATTCTGAATGTGGCGTGAGTATGATAAGGATCGGATTCCGTCCGTCCATACTTCGCGCTGTTGGGTCCGAGCCCGTCCTGTCCTCCTTCCGTTTCAGGCGCTCGTCACCATTGGCTTATCAGAGCCCTGGCAGGTCACCGGGGCCTACCTCGGGCTTGTAGAACGATGGCGAAGGCGCCATTGTCGATCGCTCGAGGTAAGCTGAGTAGTTTATGTGATGATAAAACATTTCCGTTCGATCTTTTGGCGTCTGATGTTCAAGGTTTAATGTTTTTCTTGCCTAACATTTTCTGTCAAAATCGTGTATATTTGATTATTATACATCAGTAAAACTAATATGTAGTACATGTTTTTGTTATGCCATTACATTATGTTGATGTCCCAATGTACAAGTACACATTGGCGTGCACGTAAAAGATCGCTTGGCAGTTGGAATTCAGTTGCTGCCCGGGAAAAATTTCCCTCATAGTACACTGTATGGCGTATGTCCGTCTTCAATTAGCCCAGGCTAGGTGAAGAAGCGAAGGACGTTAAACCCCATTTCATTCATTCATTCTGTGTTTTAGCACAGTGACACCCAGTTACCCAAGCTATACGCAAAAATGAAGCCATAGACGTGTATCTTTTAAAAAAATCGAGCCTAGTTGCTTGTCCCAGGTCCGGTAGCGGGCCATGTTTGGTCTATTTACTGATGAATATTGTGCTTCTTTAGAAACATTTCAATATGTCCATAACAGTTGTTATTACAATGGCATTTGAATTCTACAGGCTACCCGACGTGATAATAATTAATAATAATAATGTGTATTTATAATGTGTACACTCCGTTCGTGCTCATAGATATGTCTTTAAGGAATAGATTTACATAGGGTTGATAATGTGATTGGGGAAAGATTTGTGTCAAAAATGATTTAAGTTTATAAGTAGGTACAGATAAAAAAAATATGCATTCTGCGATCTGAGAGTTCGTTATGTTTTTAGCTTGTTAGCAGGCTTCTTAGATAAATGGGTGCCGTTCCATTAAGGCACTTTATAAGCTATACATAGAAATGTAAAATTAATCCTACTTTTGACTGGAAGCCAATTTGATGTTAGCGAGTTTATCACCTGCACATTCACTAACCATATGTGTTTTTCATTTCCATGACTTATGACTCACACAAAATTGTTCTATGATCCAATTTTTTCAATTAGAGTAATCAGCAAAGTCCTTAGGGTTGTTAAATGATGGAAGTTTTGTCTCGGATTTCATACCCAACACGGAGTTCGTAAACGTAGGCTAGAAAAAGCAATTTTGCGTTTGACTACGAAAGCGATATTTATTCCTTTGCCACCAACTTTAAGTACAACCGTGTAGTCTATCCAGTTTGAATTTCAGGCCCTATGTAAATTTTCATTTTCGTGGGTGTGGTATTTCAGATAATTTTTTGTATGCTGGCTTCTGAAATTAACGTCTAATTATAAGTAATGGTCGGCACTGTGTGTGTCTGATTTGCAGTTACCGAATAAAACCAAATTTCACATCTTGTTCAAATCTGATTAGAAGTACACATAATTCCACAGAGATAATTTTTCAATGAACTTTTATTGCAAGAACTTTTAATAGGTCAGGTGAGAATAAATACAAAATGAAATAGGGTTTAACGTCCTACTGATATGCACCTAATCTGGGCTAATGGAAGACGGGCATACGCGATACAGTGTGCTATGAGGGAGGAAACTCTTATATAGAAATTAAACTGCCAAGGGATCTTTCACGTGAACGCCAATGTGTAGACGGAACCTCAGTTTTTCGTCCCATCCGAACGACTAGACAGATGTCCTTGTCAGGCCCTCTGCTCTGCATCACTGACAGGGGAAAAGCGCCATAAAATCGAGAGAAACCTTCTCGGTCAATGCAGGGATTGAACACTCGACCTCCAGGCTGAATTAATACGAATTAAGCACGCCCAATTGCCGTTTTAGAGCGCGTACCAAATCGCGATTTCTGATCAACGTGGAGGAGACAGAAGTAGTTGTTAAAGAATGTAATATTGGGCGACACCAAAATTGTCCTTTAACATTGTGATGTTTATTTGATAACCTATATTTTACTAGTCAGGTCGCTATTTCAATGGGTACTTATCTTGGCAAATCTGCATTAACTCTGAAAATTGTCCTGTGCGAATAAAACTAGCTGCCAGACTGCTAAGCCGAAATCTTTTGAATTTATAAAAGAAGGCAAAAATCAATTAAAGGACATCACAAAACCATTGCCTGAGTCCGTTTGATTTAAACAAAGTAATGGCAAAGTTACATTTTCACACAAAAAAAAGTATCTTAAACATGCATTATGCAAGAGCTAAATCTGCCTATTTTAGGTCTTTCTTTAGCCTGAAATGTTATAATATAAACTATTAATAAAATATTAATTAACTTATCCAGACCATAATCAACTCCCCATGTCAACGATAGCCTGCAATATTTGTTAGATTATGATACAATTTGCTGCAAAAGCTTCCTTCTCGATGTAACGATTAATTTGGTAGTCGAGACTATGATTTTTTTGTCCCGCCGACTTTGGAAATGATGACCGAGGCTATGTGGAACTTTTGATCGCTTCTTTCTCGGTTCACAGTGGATCAATTTAACTGAAATTTTCAGCAAATTGTTTACATTAATCTATTTTTCAAGTATTATATTGGGAACTGCCCACTCGTTACCTAATCTCCAATAATCGTAGGAGTAAAGCATGGTCGGTGAACGTGGCATGTTGGCAAACCTATCTTTGACAATCTTATATTCTATGTGAACACTATCTATGCGGCGTGCTTTTGTGTAATACCATCATAATCTATGTCATGGACATTTAATTTTTTTACATTTAGCTGAACACAATCTGCTCTCAGTCCTTTTTAGCTGAATAGGAAATTGCAATGACCTTCTGTCATGTTGCCTCTAACAGTTATTCTGAGCGCTGAATGTTTATTTTAAGTTTATTGTTGCATATTTATATATTCAGTCAATGAAGTACCCCCCCCCCACACACACACACACACACTTTCATCATCATCAAAATCGCCGTCTTTCATTTCACTAAAATATAAAGTTTATTAAATTATGCTAAAAGAAAAAGAATGTTTGAAACTTCATAATACGTTTGCAAAGATATGCCAACGTCCGATGGGCCTGGCAAAGACGTTGTCTAGTTGTTCCATTTTTTAATTTCGTAGTTTAACATTTTTTGTCTGTTAATCGATAGGGTTTTTTTTAGAAATTATGTTAAAAGTGTGAATTATTTCTTCAAATTACGTGCTTTGTGTATTTCTACGGACTAAACAGTAATAAACAGGGAATTTCCGTGAAATTTAGGGATTAAATGTTTTATTCCCTTCTATAACGGACTTAATACTGTTTTATTACGTAATAAACGGTGGAATGACCAGGAAGTTCAGTGAAATTTAGGGATACAATGTTTTATTTCATTCTATGATGAACTTTATTCTGTTATATTACGGGATAAACGGTGGAATGATCAGGAATTTGCGGATTCTTTCTGTTTGCAAATGCAACGATAAGTAATCGTATACATTATAATCATTCCTAATAATTATCATGCTATAGTATTCATTTCAATTTATAATCCTAATATCATTTATAAAGAATCATATTTTGTAATGTTTTGTATATTACACGTGATGTATATCTAATTTCCATTATTTATAAGATCTATAATGTGTATTGTTATTCATCATACATTATTGTTATTCATCAGATTGTATTTATTTTCAGAATTGTGAAAAAATATGTTTCAACGTTACGTGTGTATAGATTATCTGGTAATTAAGCATGCTTAAATCCGGATAGTGTAACCGATTGGCCAGTGTAAGTCGCTTTGTCCCCTTGGCAGAGTTTACATACCTGCAATTTGGTAATACCGCAACCTTACACATGAAAGCCTCAAACCAGTCAAATCACTGACGAATAGCGGTTTGTGATCCCTTGCTCCCGATTAGGATATTCTGTATTCTTATATTAGCAGAAAAAGGTTACGTATATAAAGATTGTCTGCGATATCTTTTTGGTGGTAGCGGACGTTAAATAAAGCTAATCCTTTGATTAATTCAATGAAATTTTTATCATTTTCGTGCCCAGGAAACAAAAATTACCAGGATTTTATTTCTGTAATTGAAATTTGTTATTATTGAAGGAATTTATATAAATTACAGGAACCACAAATACAGATAAAATTGTCCTGGTAGTTTTTGTTTCTGGTGTTTTTCACGTATTTTCACGGTGGAATTCAAATGCTATCTTGGTAAAATTTTCTTCCATGACGTAATGAATGACGTATGTTGAACCCTATGTCATCAATTCATTTTAAACCCCGATTGACGGGTAGGTTATGGAGATGATAGTGCGTCCTATCACATATCGAATCGTGGGAGGGGGCTGGGCTAAGGTATGCCTCTGCTTTTAGTACCAGCATGGAGCCACGGTGGCTAACAGAGTAAAATGCAGGCTCGACCCCGGTGTTGATCGGGAATTTCATCGGGTTTTTCCTGCATGATTTCCCCTGCTCAGCAGTACAGAATGGAGAGCCTAACAAGGACGGCCGATAAACCAAGGTCCCGCGTACACATTAACGGGCACGTAATAGATCCCTTGACTGTTGGAATTATATATGAGAGCAGGCCGTAGCGCCGCTGTCCAGGCAATATTTCCCTCACAGTACACCGTATTGCGGGTGCCCGTCTTCATTATCCCAGTCAGAGCAGAACAGTAGGACGTTGAACCATATTTAATTTCCAGTACCATCATTAATCAGCGGTTACTCATTGGAGAAGCGATTAATTTTGCTAAAAGTAGAGCTTGTAATTCAAAGATCCTCTTGAAAATGTAACTTCTACTTTACGATATGGTGTAATTGGCGCTAATGATATAAACTATATAAATTAAATGCTTTTTTCATTATATAATTACGTGTTAATTATTATGTATAATGTAGTGGCTAAGTCGGTAGGGTGCCGGCTCGCTAGCCTGAAGGTCGGTGTTCGATCTCTGCATTGGCCGAGAAAGTTCATCAGTGATGCAGAATGGAGGGCCTGACAAGGACAGCTGTCTCGCCGTTCGGATGGGACGAAAAACCGAGGTCCCGTGTACTCATTGGCGTCATAACACCTGGCTCCAGTGGATGGAAACACATGCTCAGATGTAGCTTAAATTTATTTATTTTTTCGGACTTTAAAAAAACTACTTATTTTCATCCTATTTAGAAAAAATGCTATTCAGACTGTGGGCCACAATAGACCAACGTGTTGACAGGATCTCGGTTTTCGTCCGGGCCGAACTGCTAGATACGGTTTCTTATCGGGAACTCGGGTCTGAACCGTTCGAATAATATGACCGCCTAATGGGATACTAATAACGAAATAAATCGGCCCATAGAACCGGGTTGCCGTTTACTTCCTAAAAGGCCGATTTATTTCGTTATCATTATTCCTTTCTAGGTGTTAATAATAATATAGATCGAGTGCAATCTCGAATTTCCTGGTTACTGATTCCGCTCTTTATCCACTGTACTACTTAGGCTCCCCATACCAAACATAGGCTGTCTGTCTTCAGTTAGTTCCGGTTGAGAACAGACACTGCTAGTTGACCGACACTTTAAGTCCTAAAAATTTAATGTTTAGTTTGCTCTTACTTTTTTCTCATTTTGTCTAAGGCTTTTAAACTATGCCATTAGTGATTTTGCTTATAATTACGCTTTATATATTATCGTCATCAATTATTTAGAAATAAAAGATTAGCACAGATTACATTCAAAATTACACCATAAATAATTAAATAGGATTAACTATACAACTCTGTGTCAAATACCTTACGACATCAATGGTATGTTATGTTATCGAACCGTATTTAAACTAGCTCTGTGATGCATATAGTTTCCGACATATTATTTTAATATTCATTTAACAGAAAAATGCTTAAATATTTTGTAAATATATCTATATACATCGATGATAGAAAAAGGTGGCCTGTAGTAGAGAGAGAGAGAGAGAGAGAGGGGGGAGAGAGAGAAAGAGAGAGAAAGAGAGAGAGAAATGGGGTTTAACGTCCACTCGACACATACTAGGTCATTTTGGGAGTAACGTATGGTTTTCAATTTTTATTTCAATAATTCGCTTGCGCGTAGGGGTCTTTAGCAGTGGGAGGAAATCGGAGTGTCCGGAGGAATCCCAGGAGGTTGAGAAGGCGCCCCTATCTCCATGTCACATACGCTCACAGGGCTCGAAACCAGAGCCGCAAGCCAGAGGTGATCGGCTTGTAGTACTGTCTGTTCCAGATACATTTGTTTAGTAAGTTTTAATGATTTATACTACTGCTGAAAGAAAACAAGCTTCTTTTATGTTTCGCGTCCCATATAGTTACAATGGTGAATTGTTCAAGTCCGCTTCCCTTTTCATCCCTGCATGATTGATGTTACAAGGATGGAATGAAAAACGAGGATAATGTTCATCTGGCATAATATGTCGTATTTAGTATTTGATTGACTACTGTTGCGATTTAGTGGCTTCGTGGTAAATTTTACAATATGTATTTATTAATCGTGTTAATCAGACAATCCCGAATTAAACAGGGCCTCAAAAATAAAAGGCTGAGAATGTATGAAAATAAAACGCCAAAATATAGGGGAATGGTGTATTTACATTGTCTCAAACTTTCAACTCAAAATATTGAGTCGTTTGGACGTGACCGTCAAAATTGCTTATCCGGTCACGTAAGATTTCGGGTCAATTGTTTCGTTGGGTGACCTTATAACCGATTACGGTTACTTGAGAGGGTTATGCAGTGAATAATCCATGTGCCGTACTTGATAGAGAAAGGCAAATTTCAACTACACATTATTTTTATAAAAAAAAATGTTTGGTTTAATCCAGAGACCACAAAATACACCTTGGGGCACCGGTCTCAAATTTCAGATGAAGACTGACGGATTTAAGTCGTTTGAAAATGTATCATAAATACTGAAGTAGTTGCTAGGCCCTTGACTCGAATATTTTAAGGGATTTTAACACAAAATCAAGCAGTTTTATTCCCAAAACAAATATCGGGATTAGCCCTTTAATAATAATAAACCCAGCAAGCGCTGTATACGAACTACAGTAACGCCCATAAATGGTTATATGGTGAATGGGGGGGGGGTAGCCTAATGGTTAGCACGTGCGGGCTGTATCAGGTCCCCGGTTTTCGCCCACTGCTAAAGACCCCTACGCGCAAGTGAATGATTAAAATAAGATTAAAAACCATATGTTAGTCCCGAAATGACGTCGAGAGGACGTTAAATCACATTTCCACACGGCTGGATATTTTCAGGCGTCTGATTTGCACAATTTTATTAAGCAATTTACTGGAATGCTTCCAAAAAGTCAAATTTTAATTTTAATTCCAGTCAAATCGTTTCTTATCACGATTTATTTTTCTTTTCTGTGGCATGGTTATAGCAGGAGAGAGAGAGAGAAAGATAGGGGAGAGGGAGAGAGAGAGGGGGGGCGAGCTGGAGTTTAACGTTCATTAAAACAAGTAAGATCCCTTTGGGACTAGTATAATTATGGTATATCTTTTTTTATAATGATTCGCCTGTGTGCACAAGAAAAGACAATTGTGTACGTCTGTGTGTTGAAGATCATGTTGGATGACTCTATGGAAAATTTAAGAGCTTTTAGCAAATTGGTATCTGTATCGTAATATCGATATGAACGCATTGGTAATTTCAGTTATTGTAAAATACCGGAAGAATATTGAATTTAAAGGGAACCTGCACTTGAACGACAATATGGCGCAATGACATAGCAGATATTTATTTTTCCAAGGTTAGTAGAGATTCGAAAAAAGAAGGGATTTCATCATTATCGTGTTTAAATTAATATGTAAGTCATATTTGTGACAAACCTGACACGACACCTCCAAACATGTTTTGTTTTTTTGAAGAACGCCCTTGCAAAACATCTTACTCATTTTCGATTAGTCTAAAATTATCTTAAATATTTTTTTCTGTGGAGCAATGATGATGCTACTTTATATCCAAACCGTTTCCTATAAATATCAAGAACACGCGATTCTTCCCAGTTATCAAAGTGAAAGTGAAATATTTCTGCAAAATTCCATAAGCAAATGTGGTATACAAATTGTGTAAGAATGGTAAAGTCGACCTACCTCTTGCTAGACACCCAAAACAGTTGGCGTTTTTTTTTTTAAAGAAAGATCGAGTATGATTATAGTGAAGCATTAGTTCTAGCCAAACATATCTTTTCGCGGTGTTTGTTTTGTGCCAAGGATATTGCGGACTATTATTTGGATTGTGTCCATACAAAGGCATCCCGTCCCCCTATACCTTTTTTTCGAATTTCAACTGTCAAACGATCTATTACTTCCACAACCACCTATTTCGCATAACAAAGAACGTACCTTCCTTGTCTACCCCATTGGCGTCATCCATGACCAGCAAAGATTCAAAAATTTTCTTCAAACCCAGTCGCAATAACAGTTATACGGGGAAAAAAGAATCCTATACATGCACCATATTGACAAGTATGACAGTTATTTTTTTTATTTAATTATTTCTTTAGTTTTTTAAACGGAGTTCAGCTTTAAAATGTAGTTATTCGGTCTTCGATTTATAAAAACTATAGCTCACCGATAATGAAAGAATTTCACAAAGAAACAAAGGCAAAACAAATCGAACAAGAACAATTACACACGTATTCTCATTAAAAAGCAAGTTGTTGATCCGGATGTAGATTTTTATTTTTAAGGTTACTGGCAAGGGACAACGGAACGAAAAACGGGGGTCCGGTGATTATACTGGCGTGTATGTAAAATAACCCTTGGCAGTTGAAATTCGATATAATTAAAAGTAAACCGTAGATATTGGCGTGCATGTAAAAGGTCCCTTAGTTTAAACAACATTTTTTTCTCAATAAACTGAAGATGCCTTGGCAGTTGGAATTCGATGTAAGTGTAGTCCGTAGCGTGTATGTACGGGCAAAATGTTCCACATAGCACAATGTATATACAGCGTATGTTTCTCTTCATTGGCCCAGCAGGACGCTAAACCCCGTGTATATGGGATCTCGGTTTTTCGTAGCACCCGAACAACTATACATCGTTTTTTGGCTATTGCCAGACCACACGCCCTGGTCTAATTTCTGTGACAATCACATAAGGTCCGTAATGTTATCAAATTCTTGTGACTTAACAATATTATATCTATTAAGAACTTTGCGTTCAGAGCTTAATCCATTAAAATTAAACCAAACTTTATAATTAGTTGAAGTAGTAGCAGATTTTACAAAAATAGTAAGCACGAGTTGGATTTCAAAACACGAATCTAAATTTCTCATAAACACATGATAAATTTATCAAAAGTCTACTTACTTTTAAGATCTTTATAGAAATTTTAAGTGTTGCTTATCCTGTAACTTGGAATTTCAATCTTCCTTGTCAATCCTATCAAAACTTCACAAATGAAAACAATTCTACCTAGTTCCTAATACTAACACCCAATTCACTTAGCCTGGTTATTCAACGCATTTCATTCTGTATTTATCCTCCCGCGCTATGGATTTGAGAAGCTAGTGACGTAACAATGATAAATGGCGGCAATTTGTTACGTGATAATACTTAACGCCAGGCAGTTATGAACGAAAGAGCGCGAAAGTTGAAACGACTCTTAATGACGGTTGGCCCGAGTCCTTCGGCCTCATGACAACAGCAGACGACACATTCTTATATCTCACTTTAAGATGTCTAACGAATCCAATCAGCGCGCTTCTTACAGGCAGATCAATATTATTATCGACCATTTTCATTGGTAGATAAATTGTGATATAATCGGCCTACCTTACATGCATTATGGTGCTGTTCTGAAGTCATGCTAGTTTGACGGTGACAAGGGACGACTAGAATTTCCCCGGTTCAAATATCAGCGTATTTGGAAACAAACTATTGGAATACAATGGAATAGGGCTACCCATGGTATTTTTTTAGACTAAGATATACATGTAGTTGTATTGCCTTGCTAAGATTACGTGTGCTAAGAGGAAGGTAGATTTTCCTTCCTAGGATTCCGACAAATTTTCTCGGCCAATACCAGGCACGATCCCGGAAACTCCTCCCCTGGCTAGTTAGGCAGAGTCATGCACGCAAACCCATCGTGGCCCCACAAAAAATACATTAGTTGAATATTAAAACAAATGTAAAGTTAAATAAAATGCCCAAGTGTTACCGATGCTTTGTTGTGCCGAAAACTGGCCAGGTTGTATGGTAGAATAACCTCAAGTTATCACCAACTAGGTCATTAGTGAAATGCAATTTGTTGGTAGAAGTTTGTATTGCACTAAATGAACCAATAGTGACGCAGTAATTTACATGTGTGTACAGTATGGAATGGATTTTAGTATAAGCATATGTCTAACACCAGGGGGATTTTTTTCCCCCGACAGTGGTGTTCCTGTCTTTTGTTTTTCAACCTGATTAACACACATATCCACACCCCCTCTCATATAACAGATAGACTAACGAAATGAGATGTTTAAATCATGCCCGCTGAACAACCCCCCCCCCCCACCGAGTTTCTTTTTAATGGTGGACTTAAACCTGCCATGTACAATTACGTGGCCTAACACGCAATCCCACCAGATCTTTTTAAAAGGCGGGGGTCCGTCGAAAGTAAAAAAAAACAACAGAATAAATAACCGAAACGACATTTGGGTCATTAAATTTGAAAAAATTCTGAACTTTGGTATCTTTTTAAAAGAAATGAAGAAGAAACATAATTAACGTCCGAGGTGCAAGAACCATTGTAAATTATTTGAGAATGATTTGTATTATTGCGATCCGTCTAAGATACTTTTAGCATTGTAATATCTAATAATGATACTTAAAAGGACTATCCCGATTTGAACAGGGTCTAAAAAATAAAAGTCTGAGTACGTATGAAATTTAAACGCCAAACTATAGAGGAGCGGTGTATTTACCGTGTCTAAAAAATTCAGCTCGGAATATTGAGTCGTTTGGACGGAAACGTCAAAACAGCTTATCCGGACACGTAACCCTTTTAAGATTTAGGTTCAATTTTGGGGGTTGGTGACCTGATAATCGACTCACAATCCTTTAGAAGTCTATACAGTGAATGAGCCATGTGCTGTACTTGATAACAAAGGGTAAATTTCACCTACACATTATTTTTATAAAATCAACTCTGGTTTTATCCAAGCACCGCATTATACAGCTTGGGACACCCGTCACCATTTCCAGATGAAGACTGACGGGTTTAAGGCGTTTGAAAACGAATCACAAATATTAAGTTAGTTGCTCGACCCTGGGGAAAAGGGTTTTAAGGGATTTTAACACAAAATTAAGCAGTTTTATTCCCCAAAATAGTATCAGGATTGGCCCTTTAAAATATGCTCTGAATGAACTCTCCTGTTGTTAAAAAAAAATCTAACCAGGACTGCTTTAGCAGATTTTAATTGCGACACAAGTATTATGCTTGGAGCAACCAAGATAAAACAGACAACATAAAATGTTCACTGAAAAGATTTGTAAATTGAATTTGAGTTTAACGTTTTCTGCAGACGTAAGGAAATATACACAAAAAAGGCAAATTGGCCCTTGGCTTGAAATTATCTGCAAAATGATCTAGAAATCTTTAAATTTAAAAGTAACTTTGGTATAATTATATCCGTAATACAGATATGTTTCATTTTGTGTCTAGTCGCCGTAAAATTTACAGTAATGCCGCATAACGCGACACTCATGCAGCTACTGAATCCAGTCTCTATATCCGCTATAAGCCGCCACGGCTCGAAACACTTTGGAGTATAAATTTTAGAATTCGGTATACTCGATAATTAAAAGACATATTGGAACATATATCTGGCCCATTCAAGGACAAAACTCTCGAAAAAGACATTTTTGGTCGCCATGTTGGTCACCATTTTGAAAAATGCCAATTACCCGACCGGAAAAATATCGAGACAGAACAAATATATTGCCAAAATCGTTTTTTTCAATTGATTTCTCAAATGAAACACCCCTGCATTATTTTCAGACGGTAGAAAAGTACACTTAGCCCCATACCTATTTATAGATTTAACAAAACTAAGACCTAAAAAGTCTTCAGTTGGTGCTAGTGAACGTAATATAGACGACAAAACAAAACAAAAAATTGATACCGTCATATCTCCATGTAAGGGATAACTGTCGATTTCAATAAGCCGACGTGAAATCATTAGAAATTAATATGACCTTAACCTACATTAGGATTGGTTAATTTTAAACATTTTTGGGTCATTATGACCTTTAGAGGGCTTGTTCTTCTTTGTATATTTTATCCCGGAAGTGTGTTGCTTTAATTTGTCGTTTATCACATTCTACTGTATAAAAATCAATAAAACGAAATTTTAATTATAAAAGAAGAAACGAAATTTGATCCCTGTTTTAATTAACGCTTTTAAAGGAGCTAAATCGCTAATATTCGGGACCTATAAATTGACAGAAATGGGTCACAACGCATAAAATAATGTAATATGAATGTATATAAACTGATTTACATTCAATTATTTCCGTCTTTAATCTAATTTCACACCAGTTATGTTTAGCGAAATACGCCTGATGTCTCAATCGAAAGTAAATCTCAAGCGTCTGGTTAATCTAGTCTACATGTTCTATGTCTGCATGTAAGAATATGCGTCACCGTCTAGCCTCGTTCTTTAAGTCCCTCGTTAAAAATGGGCCTGGAACGCATTATTGTACACGTTTCGTGTGACAATGGTATTTTTTTTGTATTTTGTCTTAAATATCGGATACCAGAAGCCCATCTGTTATTTTGAATTGACAAATTATTCGTGTGTTCAGATTCGAAGATTTTAAATGATATTGAGTTACGGACTTGGCTTCTTTTAAATCAATATTTGACGTTGGTCAATAGTTGTATTGTATTTATTTTTAATGCTTCTAATATTGATATTTACATCTGACTTGCAACATTTATATAACATGATGTGCTGTTCAGTGAAATCAATAAGGGTAAATTATTCATAATTTAACATAAACTAGCATTTTTGCCATAAAGGATTACAGAGGTGTATGAATAGACTTCAGACACGCGGGTTGTTTTTTGGACGTAGACATGTCAAAGGTACTTTTATGCATGACAATTAAAGGCCATAGTAGACCGTTGATTTCCCAATTGACTCTAATTTTATTTCTCATCTCTTGATCTACTCTCTCTCTTTTACCAAATATTATTGTGTTCTACTACAGATGGGTTACAATTTGTGCAACTTCTTGCTTTAAAGCATGTATGATGAGGTTCACGCATAGAACCCCCTTAAAGGGCTAATCCCGATATTTGTTTTGGGAATAAAACTGCTTAATTTTGTGTTAAAATCCCTTAATCCGAGTCAAAGGCCGAACAACTACTTCAGTATAAATGATACGTTTTCAAACGACTCCGTCAGTCTTCATCTGGAATTTGAGACCGGTGCCCCAAGGTATATTTTGTGGTATCTGGATTAAACCAAACATTTTTTTATAAAAATACATGTAATGTGTAGTTGAAATTTGCCTTTCTCTATCAAGTACGGCACATGGGTTTTTCACTGCATAACCCTCTCAAGTAAACCGTTTTCGTTTATTAGGCCACCCAACGAATCTATTGACCCGAAATCATAAAAGGGTTACGTGTCCGTAAAAGCAGTTTTGGCGTTCACGTCCAAACGACTCAATATTTTGAGTTGAAATTTTGAGCCAAGGTAAATACACCATTGCCCTATATTTTGGCGTTTTATTTTCATACTTATCCCAAACTTTTATTTTTGAGCCCCTGTTTAATTCGGGATTGTCCCTTTACTACAGTTACCATTTTGGCAGTTTATCCAAACCTGACAGATAATGTAAATTTAAACACTTTTCTTCGATTCCACTACACCAATAGTAAGGTAAGGAAAGACAATTAATAGATGGCATTACATGCATCAACCAAATGTATGGTATCTAGGATGTCCTGAGACGAAATGGCATCGTAAATTGGACTTTGTATGATGGTGACCACCTTTGTTCATCTGTCACAGTAGTTGTGGTACTTTGACCGCTTAACGTCTGCTACCACAACAGTGACATCGCAGACGATCTACACTTTCAGAGAGAGAGATAGTGAGAAATGGGGTTTAACGTCCACTCGACACAAACTAGGTCATTTTGGGACTAACGTATGGTTTTCAATTTTTATTTCAATAATTCGTTTGCGCGTATGGGTCTTTAGCAGTGGGGGGAAACGGGAGTGCCCGGAGGAAACCCACGAGGTTGAGAAGGCGCCCCTATCTTCATGTCACATACGCTCACACTAGGGCTCGAAACCACAGCCGAAAGCCAGAGTTGACCGGCCAGCTGGAGGTCGAAGCGCGGCACTCTTGACCACTAGGCCATCCCAACTCCTCACTTTCAGTCTATGTCACTTTATCCCAACACTGTGTAATTATCATTACACTTCTAGTACATATATAACCTATCAGCCAAGGAAATCATCCGAAATATTTCTATTAACCTTTTCTTCAAATGTCCACATGAAAGATAATTGTTTTGTTCTTTGAGATATCTGCCATTAAAGAGGCACTATCATTCTCAGAAAAAAAAACTTATTTATATAATTTTATTTTGCTTTTATTTGCTTTCTTTTCTATTAGGTTAGTCTGTGTTTGTATATACACACTGTATATACATATAAAAATATTTTTGCCGTTAATCCTGAATGGCGTTTTAATGTTGTAATCCCCAAATATAAAGTGGCAAATAAGTTCACGGGCTTTGTTATTGGATTATATTAAGAAAAACAAAACTAGCTGGGCGATTTAGCAAATATCATACCCAATACCATCCAATGCATGACTACTTGAATAAACACATATAACACATATATAACTACCAAGTACTAATCAGTGATAGTGAATAATCGAAGTTCCTTGCCAGTCTGTCATAACAATAAGCTACTTTTGTGTGGGACCATTGTGCGATATTAGTGTAGTATCGGGCACAGTTTTGTGCAGTGTAGTATTGGGTAGTATTAAGATTACTACATGTATGTTGGTATTGTCGGGTGGTATTGGGAAATAATATGTTTACATTTTGGTAGTGTTTGTGTAGTATTGGTTGGTATTGGACACTACTAAGTATACTATTTGATAATAATTGGTTGTATTGGGTAGTATTAAATGTATTATTTAGTAGTATTGGTGTAGTATTGTTGGGTGGTATTTGATAGTACTAAGTTTACTATTTGGTCAAATATAGTATAGAGTGGTATTGGGTAATACTAAGTTTATTATTTAATAGTATTTGATTGTATCGGGTAATATTAAGTTTACTATTTGGTAATGTTAGGTGGTATTGGCTATTACTAAGTTTACTATTTGGTAATGCTGGATGGTATTGGGTATTACTAAGTTTACTATTTGGTAGTATTTAAGTTATCCTATTTAGTAGTATTTAAGTTATCATATTTAGTAGACGTGGGTTTTTGGGGGGTATTGCTGTAGTGGAACTACTGCGTAATATTGGGTAAATCGTTTTGGCCGTTAAAACATTTTTTTCTGAGCGATAACTTGGCTTTGTATACAGTATACTTTTAATATGTACATAAAACAGGGTCCAATCAAACAAAATAAGTTTTAAACAAGACCTTCAAACTATGTAAATGGCAGGTTGAAGTGTTTTGTATTTATTTCTATGGTTTTTTTAATTGAGTACAACGTATATAAGAATGTCAACATGAACATGTATATAGATTGCAATTTATTTGCATTTAAGAATAATAACTTCTAATAAAATAGATATAAACGCCTTTCGTGTAAACCTTCTTGTTAGCTAGCATCTGTCGTGTAAATGGTTTACGCTTATCCTCCAGATAGAAGCTCGAAAAGTGTGCATTTTCAGCAGTTAACGCCTGATAGTGCTAGTGACATCACATATCACCCTCGGCAACCAACTCATATGGTCGTGGTGTCGTGTATTGGAAGATTAACTGCCTCTGGGGCGTATTTGACTTCTGATATCATATTCATTAGGCATATATTGGACTGTTTCGGAGTACCAAATTCCACAACTGCTTTGACTTTAGTAACCTCAAATGTTAGTGGACCATAAGTGTGTGTTTATTACTCCATAACGATTTGGATTACTTTTGAATGACCTTTATGCAAGGTACCCGATTTCTTTCAAGTGTGTTCCTTGGCTGCCAATTTCAGACTATGTCTGCGGTTCAAATCTCAATTGCAGTTTGTTATTGTTGATTTTGACCAAAAAGTGTATTCTATAAATTCATACACAATCCTCGCAAAGTGCCCTTATTGCGAACACAATACTTACCGAAAAGCCTATGGGGCTTAAAGGGACAATCCCGAATTAAACAGAGGCTCAAAAAAAAGTCTGAGAATGTATGGAAATAAATCGCCAAAATATAGGGGAATGGTGTATTTACCTTGTCTCAAAATTTCAACTCAAAATATTGAGTCGTGTGGACGTGAACGCCAAAACTGCCTATCCTGACACGTAACCCTTTTAAGATTTCGGGTCAATTGATTCGTCGGATGACCTTATAACCGATTACGGTTACTTGAGAGGGTTATGCAGTGAATAACTCATGTGCCGTACTTGCTAGAGAAAGGCAAATTTCAACTACACATTATTTTTATTTTAAAAATGTTTGGTTTAATCCAGATACCACAGAATACACCTTGGGGCACCGGTCTCAAATTCCAGACTGACGGATTTAAGTCGTTTGAAAACGTATCATAAATACTGAAGTAGCTGCTCGGCCCTTGACTCGAATATTTTAAGGGATTTTAACACAAAATTAAGCAGTTTTATTCCCAAAACAAATATCGGGATTAGCCCTTTAAAAAAAGACAGTCGTATACTACAGATGACGCTGTCTCCATATGAATTAAATTACACGTACAAGAAAATACAGACGTACCCTCTGGAGATTTTCGAAGTTAACACCGGGATCGGTCCCAGTATCTGTCCCAGTATCACCTAGATAGTAATCCTCATCTTACACGCCCAGATGACTTTCTACCACAGAACAGAGGCTTTGGAGAATCGAGTGCAATGATGCACTTTTCGTCATGGGTTTAGAGTTATTGCACCGCCTATCAAATGGGAAATGTACGTGGTTTCTGATCTTTATCACTTTATAATTGTATTGTTAGACATACCGAGGCTCGGACCATAGCCTCTAACTTGTTCCACACAACCCAACATTTATCGGAGATAAATGAATCATGCATACTGAATGCAAAGGTTGTCCCGTCCACGATAGCATCTTCTCCATTTTATATTATAATTAACTCATCTGAGATGAGCTCTTCTCGCGGTATTAAATTGATTAGTGGATTAAGCTTATAGGTTGTTGTTCTTTACGCCAAAATAAGTCTATTTTCTAGAACACCTGTTACCACTTTTTATTTGAGGTGTTTACATAATTTTGTTAACAAGGTTATTGGTAAAGTATACAGCACCCTGCACCCATCCATCTGAGTTGATAAACCAATTTACAATTGCATGCATTTATTATTGTTAAAGTTTTATGGCGGCTGTAATTCAACTTACATGAGGTAATCCTTATATTGTTAGTGGTTTACAGATTCGAAAGCGGGCGGTAAGGTCTAAAAGGTCAACCAACAATCTCGTCAACAATCGCGTGTCCTATTCCTATGTATATCTCGCGACCTTTGGCGAATTCTGCGGTAGGCCTTAACTTTGTAGACTTTACCACTCGAAAGCCTGTTGGTATAAGCCGATAACGTTGACTATTGAAGCTAGGCCTTTAATTAATGACAATTTTTGTCATTAAAAAGAATAAGTGTTTAGTATTCTAAATTAATGTTTAGTGTGTATAGAAAGTGGTTAGAGATAATACAGTTGTCATTAATTAGGTGTGTAACAAGCTGTAAAAGATTTCAGTACTGGTGTAAAAGCGTGATTACCATCACATCGAATACACAAAACTATATTATAGTCACAATTTTGACTAATGCCTGATTACTAACAATTTTAACTAACTAATGCACATTATGTATATAAACTGACGACTGTGATCTATTAGTGTCGTATATTTTCATTTCTAACAGTGGGCTATCTTACAACTGTATACTAAAATACTACTATTTAGCACTTAATATCATTAGTAACACCTGATTAAATACATGACAAATTTCAAACTTTGTCATAACTAAATTCCGGAACAATAAACATTATGGATAAACATAAATTCAAAGTTTTGACTTTCTAAACCTTTCTTATAGTTCTTAAATTTTGTAAACTTACAAGAATGCACAAACAAAATTAAAACGAATTTTGCGTAAATGATTCTGTAATGGAATAAGGTTGAAGGTCCTATTTTCTGAACCAGCCGGTTAAACGCTTAGGCCATAAAGTGTGCTATGATGGAAATTATGCTCGAACAGCACCGTTTTCACCCACTTTTCATCTAATTCCAACTGCCAATGGTTCTTTTATATGCACACCATTTCGTATACGACCGGGCTTTTTCACTGACAAGTCGTATACCAGTCTAGACAATCAGGAGAATTTTGACCGAATCTCGGATCTTCTAGTAAGCATTGAGCAATAGCTTAATTTGATTTGGGTATTGGGGTATTTTTTTTTTGGGGGGGGGGGCTGTTGTTTACGTGCATAGAAGATAAACAAAACACAGAATTAAAATTTCACTAATTTTTCTGGACTCATTTGGGGGGGGGGGGTAGTTTTAAGGTATGTATCATTGGTCTTACAATATCTCTTCTGCGACTTTCAAAAGACCAAATACATGTAATATAATACATCGGAAATTAATACATTATCAGTCTATTGTCGAAATTGCGCACTATTAACATAAGTATTTTTATGTAGAAAGATTAGGCGTGGTTAATTACTTAGTTCCGGTGGGATGTTATCTTCGTGGGTGGTTTAGAACATTATAAATGCGTTATCTGAGCTTAGGCGCCAGTTCTCAGTTCCGGCGTATAAATTTCCGGACGTTCGGTGCTTTTCATCACCAAGGTAATTTATCCACCTTCATTTCTGGATGGTGAACAAATTCCGACTCGTTGATTCCTGATTAATACCACTAAAGAATGGCTCAAACCAGAGTGTCAATATTCTTCTTTAACTATTACGCCACCCATTGTAGGTGTTTCCGTAAACTAAAACGGGCTGTGTGAGACCAAGATAGAACAAGTCGTGTCGTCGTTACCGCATAGGTGATGCAAAAATTGACACATTCCTTGTGATAGCAATAAATTGTCTCCTTTCTTCAGCCTGTCTCATACGGCCTGTCGTTACCCCTGGCGTAGTTAATGAAGTTATTTTGGCAAGCTGGTATTAAAAGAGATAGTTTAGTATATTGTCATTACTAGAATATAGAATACATGTAACTCTTGATACTTTTGATTGGAGTCCGGGAGAAAATAAAACGAGATTCAACACATTACGTCAGGTCTTCTAAAAAATTGTGATTGTCTTAAAAAGATCCACACACGATTCGGAGGCTTACATGCTAATAGCTGTTTACAATTAATATCTCAATTTGTTAGTTGGGCACACAAAACTAGTGTCCGTATATTATTAAATTTGCCCGCCCCCTACCATTTTCAAAAAGTTTCGTCAAAAGTTGTGGCCTTCAGACGATTCCAATAAATTTGGGGAGCTGCGCTCAGTTCAAAAAGATCGGTCACAAAATGTGGCCTATGGGTGATTCACAAGATTTCTAATCAGAGGGCATATTCCTGAAATAATTGCCCGAGAAATTTCTCGTAACACTGTAAGGGGTATGATCAGAGAGTAAAACTCCGTAACCCATGTCATTCCTACTTTCTAGACCGTCAGTTGCTACGCAAACGTGACGCAAATAATGCGGAAGGCCATACATTACCTCCCACAGCGTTATAGAAACAATAAACGTGAATATTATTAATTAATTAGTTCAGTTGAGATGTTGATCACCTTGAAATATACCAGGTTTGTGTTTCAAGATATTCATCATAATATTGTGTGCCTATTTGTTGTTTTGTACTTTGGCAGGTGGCGTAGACGTATGTCCGTCATCCCATCGCCACAAACAAAAGAAGATACCGTATAATAAAACTTACATATTATTGGGGGGTTTTAATATTTACAATCGCTTTTTGAAACCAATAATTATTATAAGTAAACGAAGACACCGCCAAACGGTGACGACGTCATATTCTTATCTGGAGAGCAAGTGCAATAAATACTATCAGTGTAGACTGGAATAACCACGCGCTAGAGATTGTCACTCGATTTAGACTTGAAATCAGAATAAAACGGAAAACGATTGAATATGTAAATCTGTTTATATACATTCACATTATATTATTATATGCATGCGTTGTGACCTATTTACGTCAAATTCTATGTCCCAACTATTAGGATTTAGCTCAGTAAATATACGTCTATAATCTATTTATGGGTCCGGAATTCAATACAGACTTGGCAAGAGGAATTTTTCACATCCGTATCACTTATCCATATCGTCACGTGATGCGCTGCGTCAATGTAGTTTCAGAGTTTTGGCAGATTTCCGCGCTGCGTACGTATGTGTAGCTGAGCTGAGCTTAGTTCTATTACAGCACGATGGCAGTTATCTACCAAGATCAACATCAATACTAATAATAATAATAATAATCACGTCATTTTACAAGGGTAGCAAATTAGGCCTGAGGCCTTTTTCAAATTTGGCCCTTGGCACAGATCGTGCGAATGATTTCGATCATTACTGCAGGAAGAAACCGAAGAACTCGGGGGAAACCTGCCTGATCGGACGGGAGACCGAATATCCCTCTCACTTACAACAATAAAGTTCATGCCCTGAGCTGGGATTGAACCCTAGTTGCATTGGTGAGAAGCCGCCTCTCTATCGCCACGGCTATCCGACCAACTAGACCATAGCATTTTCCACAAACTCGGACCTAAACTCGACAGCAACTTTTGGTTTCACTAATGTATCATTTCAGAAAGTATATACCCCTTTTACAGATTTGCAAGGTTCTATTTTCCTAAATTTAGCACGTAGATCAACAAGCATGCAGACAGGCAGACAGGAAAAATACGAAAATTTCGCGAAAAGCTCAGCTTAAATTCCAGCCTTTATCCATCTTCAATAGAAGGCTTGATCTGGCCTTAACTACGTACAACTTATCAAGCCCTTCACGTAATACCCTGGATATTTCGTCAAGTTTGATTGGGTACAAGCCCAGCTTATGAGCCAACCAGATTACTTGGTCGTCACGAAAACCATGTCTCGCCTAAAATTACCACAATCAAAAGTAATTTTTTAGAAATGTTTAAAATCGAAAGATTGAAATTGACATGGGTTTTAGGTATAGTACATCACCTTTAATATTTACCAGAGACTACACCTTTCATTCCAAATTGTTGGAATACATTTTCAAAAACTTTGTATTGTTTACCCGAATATCATTAACCTTTGTGAATTGTCGGTTCATTAGAGTCAGAAGTATAGCATTCTGTAGCTGACAATTAATTATTTTTCAGATTGACTTCTTACTCCCACGAGGGTTCAACAGACAAAGAAAGGTGATAAAGCTAATAGTCAACTTGATATTTTAAGCCACCGATGAAAACGATATAGTTATAATACTTCATATTTGACGCGGCGATAGCCCTGACGGATATCAGTGCTAAAACTAACAAGCCCGGAATCAAAAATAAAGACCCCCCCCCCTCTCTCTCTCTCACATACACACACATACCACGTATTTTTTATCAAGATTTGCATCTCCGTTTTTAATTTATTATAAGACTTCTAGGGGAATTGTGTTATCAGACAGGTGATTTCAATTTATCTCTTATCTTTAAAAATAACGTTACGTCGATAATAGTATAATAGACTACCACGCTTCAATTTTCACTTAGCTATATATTGTTCTTAGAAATTTACAACGGAACGAACAAAGCTATGTTATTTATTTTTCCGACACGAAAATTGCTTTCGGAGACAAGAAGCGAAACGAACAATAAAATTAAGTGATCTTTGCATTAGCAGCTTTTTAAAATTGAACTCTTCGTTCCGTTTATTTATCATGTTATCAAAGAAACAAGCGGAACTCCAATATGGCTGACATTGTGGGATTAATTAGCTTGAACATACTATGATGTTGTTGTCTCGTCACCAATGAGCGACCCTTTTACATAAATATACGAAATCAAAAACAAGTGAATACGTCGTTGACTATAGCTATTGATACCGCATATTGACAAACAAGCTAACTATTAAATGAATACATGAATAGATATAGAAATGTAGCTTGTCTGAGGAGTTACCGAATATCTTGCTTTGGCAAATGATATCTTGAGGAATGGGTAAACGAATGCATGGATAAATGCAACAGCGCAACATGATGACAGACAAACATACTATTAATTAGGCAACATTAAATCAAATCAAAGAAAACAAAAAAAACTAATTTGATTCTGGTTTCTCTGATTTTCCTTGATGTATAAAATGAGACATGGTATCCGTTACAATTAATCACGACAGAAAAATTCTAATACGAAAGCACGACTCGATCAAAGAATAATATTGAAAAATGGTTGACAATGAAAAATTTTAGGTCCAGTTTTAGATTATTTTAACGCAAAAAATACCATTAAATATTCTGTACTTTCTAGCTTCTGTGAGAGTAAAATAGAACAGAAAAACACGCGCTGTACTATATGGACCAGTACCCATGCATGACGTAATCTCAAAACCTCTATATTTATTATATATCGGGCCAATTTACGAAGCGAAATACTCAATATTAATGTATGACAAGGCCTATCCGGACGAGGAAGCCTCTTTCCATAGATTTGGCAGAAGTGACAGGGAGACTTGTGTGTGTCACATGGCTAGGTTCGTTCGGCTGTCTAAATCGGTTTAGTCTTGGTAATGATCCGGGCTGCTTTATTTTGAAGTTTTAGAAGTCGTTTAATTTTAATTCCAGGTAGATTGTACAAAAGTGAACTACAGTTGTAGTCGAATCTTGTTGTAACCATAGTGTTTACCAGAATTAAAGACGTGTCACTATAAATGAAAGATCTAATTTCTCCAATATCATAAATCTTAAAATAAATACTTTTACACATGGTCGAAATTTGTCTATTCATGTCCAGATTAAAGTTTATAATGCTTGCACGTAAGAGAAGGCCGTAACACCGCTGTGCGGGCAAATTGTTTCTCGTAGCACACACTGTATTAGACCAGAGGGAAAAGGGGGGTATTGTCCGAAAGTGGGGCAAAACGCGTGAGTTGACTTTTCTAGAAGCATTTTTCCTCGGGAATCCGAAAATGTTGGGTGATCAGTTGTCGATGTCAAAAGGTCACAAGATGTTAAAGGGTAAGGAGGGTATTATCCGAAAGGGGGCAAAAGATTCCTGAGGAAAAATGCTTCTAGAAATGTCAACTCCCGCTTTTTGCCCACCAGTGCATCCTTATTTCTTGCTTTTTTGATAACGGCGACCTTTTGACCCTTTATAATTACGTCATAATTTGATTAAGTGATTTCACAAATTATCCTTCGTCACTAATTCAATGATTCAGCTGCGTTCCAACAAGAAATCTGTGACAGACAGCATCAGAAGTTGCTAAATTAATAAACCAGCCTCCTTTTACGTGTGGTGATCTTTGGACCTCGATTCCCTCCCAAAAGCTACCCCACCTGACTGATCACCCACAATTTTTGGATTCCTGAGGAAAAATGCTTCTGCCAACTCCCGCTTTTTGCCCCCTTTGAGATAATACCCGCCAGCTCATTTAACTTCTGGTGACCTTTTAACCTCGTTATCTCCTGAACGCTCCTTCACCTGACTGATCTTCCTCCATTTTCGGATTCCTGATGAAAAATGCTTCTAGAAAAGGCAACTCCCGCTTTTTGCCCACTTTTCGGATAATACCTCCCTTCTCCCTCCGGTCTATATGGCATATGTCCGTCTTCTTTAGTCCAGCCGGTACAGAAAAGTAGTTCGTTAAACCCCATTTCATTTTATTTCTAATGGTTCATCAGTCTGACTAACTAGGGAGTCACGGTGGCCAAGTGGGTAGGGCGCTGGCTTGCTAGCCTGAAGTTCGGTTGTTGGCCGAAAAAATTCATCCAGATATTCCGGCGAGGACCTAACAAGGACAGTTGTCTAGTCGTTCGTATGGTCCGAAAAACGGAGGACCCCTGTACGCATTGGCATTCCCTCATAGCACATCGCGGATCGTATAGAGTATGCCGTCTTCATTAGCCCAGTTTGGAGCAGAGTAGTAGGATGTAAACCCCATTTCATTTCATTTCAATCTGATTAAAATACCGATCCATATTTCGTTTCATTTCATTTCAATCTGATTAAAATATGTATTTCGTTTCAGTTTTTATGCATTCAATGACTTACATTGCATGAAGATCTGACAAGTTATAGAAGGACTTTATGTCATACATTGATCAATGAACCAGTGTTGACGTTTCTAGTGGTTTACCCACAGTTCCGTGCATCAAATCCCAAGAACTCACTGTAACAGGCAGTTTCATTAGCTAATCCCTTGGACTATAAAAACGAAAGGACATAGGCTCTGTGTTTAATCAGATTGAATAGTTTATCAAATCGGAGTGTGGTCAACTCCGATTTCATACATTTTACCTAAATCTAGAGAGTGAACCTGAGAACATCTGTTATGTAACAAGCAAACAGTGGGGCTGATGTCCCCCCGCCGAAATCCCAAAATAAATAGATGACACATTAAATAATTGCACATTTATGTTTTTTCAAAAGTATTGAGCAATCATATAATTTCCTTTATGAAGGCGACGAATCAAGTCCCCACAGTTTGATCAAACAGATAATAAATGTAATACAATATAGGTTACAAAACACAGGGGACTGCGTAAATGTCATAAACAGTGATTTGAATACAACTTGAAATAATGTGTCCCAACAGCCTAGGCTGCAAATGGAATAGAATGGACTTCAAAGACTCGTCAACACGATTAAGAAGATCATTTTTTGACTACCATTTTACGTACTTTGGTAAAACGTAATATTTTAAATATACCTTTGCGTACGTAGTTGTAAGGGGTATCTGAAGAAACCCAATTATACTGTGAAAGGGGCCCTTGTAGTGTACAGCCTCGGGATAAACCCCATGATTTGCATGGACAACAGCCAGAGTGAGGAGGGGTGGGTCTTAATTCGGATTTCCCCAGGGGAACCACGTGTGTTACTCTGATTTCGGCATGTTTGTGTTACGTGTATGTACAGTATGTACATGTATAGTTGTGTTTAATAATACGAGGAAGAAGAATTATCTGCCCAATTAATTCCCAAGTAAAAAGTTTAATATATTTCTATAAGTTGGATGATTACACCCGTATTTACAATACTAAGGGACAGTGGTTGCTACTCGAATCTAAGTTCCTGGTGCCCCTGTTTTCTAGAGGGTGCTTTACTGGTACCATTCGCGCCATCGGAACTATACTGATACCATTCGCGCCATCAGAACTAACAGCTGTCTAATAGAAAGGGGTGAAATATGACCAATATTTAATTTTGGTCGGAAAATTAAATTAATTAATTTACTAAAAGCATTGTAATTTTTTTAAAAGTTGACCAGCACCTTCTTCCAATAAGTATACGCAAAGATTCTCTTCGGTCGGGGATTTCTTTACTTGTATGGCTGTGTGTTTACAAGTTGGCCTGGCTATTTCATTTCTATCCGAACGACTACGCACATTGTGTCGTCTCAACTCTGCAAACACCGCACATGGCAAGTGAAGAAGGGGCTTTAAAAAAGCTTAAAAACGATTCCCACCCAAGATTGCAAGCCGACAATACATTTCTGGTAAAATGAAATATCCGTCACCTTATTTAAAATTAATCAGTCTTATAAAATTAATATCTCTACTAAGGTTACTAAAGAAACTTGAAAAGGAGATTTATCCCACGTTTGCTTCAAAAGATTAAAATAATTAGTAGGTAGGGTTCACTCACTGGAATAATTAATGGTAGGTATTGCTATTAAGATCAAAGACAATATATATATCGAATAGAGTCTCTACCTTGCTAATTATTTGTTCACTTTATCTTTAATCCAACTTCATTCCATACAAAGTAAAGTCGTGTACAATATTTCAATAATTTGATATTTTAAAACAGACAAAATCAAAAATCTTTCGAGAAAAAACCCAAGATTGTTCACCTTTCTTTCAAAAGTCGAAAATTGAATTATATTATAAGCCTGTTTAATTATAAGCACGCTCGCGTATAAAAAATCAAGACTTTATATAATACAGGCAACAGATTAATTCCCAAGGACCAAAAATATTCTATTGGTCTCCCCTGAAGTTACATTAAAGAGGTTTTGGACAGGCGCCCAATAAATTGTAAAAAAACCCGAAATGATACAACGAAAAACATCATTCACTGTCAATTGGGAATCTGTATGGCATATTCTAATGAGGAAAATGAACTATTCTAAAACACGAAGAGACACCTAGCGCGAGCACTCCATTTCAAGTTAGCGGAAAAAATATATCACAAAATAAATGGATTATTAGGGACCGCAGGGGAATAGTTGTGTTGTTTATCGTAAAAAGGAACAAAAATAATTGGAACGTTGGGATCGGTGCTTACAGACGGCTCCAATGTGCTCATCAATTTTGTGAGAGGTCCAAAGTGATCTTGCATTTTTGCGAGAAATGTGTATGCCTCAAATCTTTATTCAGTTTTATAAAAAAAAAGAGTCGTTCTTCTTCTTCCGTTGACATTCTTTCCAATGATCTATAAATAACCTAGTGCTTCTACAGTAGATTTTAGAGTAAACCAGTTCAAATATAAGGGAAATATTTGCAGATAATGATATAGGGGACTCCGATCTCGAGTCAAATGACGACTATTCTGACTATGAACCAATTTTAGACAGACGAAATGAGGGCGACAATACAAAAACTGGAGACAATGACAATGTAGATGATGATGTGTTAAGCCTCAATGCAGATGTCGCAACAGGCCCATATGAAACTAACAGTGGCAGTGGAGATGATTTTGTTGGTCCTGTGCAGGATTCTAACCCACTTCTGACCTTGCGATAACTAGAGGAAGGCCTACAATTAGAGTACGAGGAGGGGGTGCAAGAGTCAGATGACGAGCTCAAGAAAGTGGTTGTACTGAAGGTAGAATAGCTAGAAGGGCGAATGACGCAGCCAAGGTCGATGATGGTGGTGACGATTCTTGGAGTACTGTTAGCCAACATGGCCTGGACTCAGGACTGGCTTACGCTCTATCAGTGCTGTTTTCCTGACAAGCCTAAAGTTAACACACAGGAGTATAAACCTGTGGACGTCTTTCTTGAGACTTTTCCTGGTCGAGTTATTGAAACTTTAGTGGCTGAAACAAATGGGTATAACAGACAGTTCGCAGCAAAATATTTGTTCACCGGTGCTAAATGACTGCTATGATGTCACTACAGGAGAATTGGATGCATTCTTATCGATTCTTATTATAATTAGCCTGGCAGATACATGTTTTTACCGGGTGAACTGGGGCAGCGATCCACTACTTCATAAGCCGGGTTTCAGAGACATCATGAAAAGGAACCGATTCGAAAGGATTATGAGGTTTTGTCATTGTATGAGTAATGATGACCAAATTCCTAGGGGGCAACCTGGGTATGACCGTGGTTTTAAAGTCCGATCACTGATCAACAGTCTTGTGGAAGCTTGGAATGCTGCCTTTCATATGGAGAAGAAGATAAGCGTTGATGGATGTACGGTGAAGTTCAAGGGACGGTGTACTATGCTACAGTATATGAAATAAAAACCGATCAAATTAATGTGGACTGAAAGGCTGGGTTTTTGGCAGCAGGCGCAAACACAAATTATGTTTATCAATGGCGTCTATATGTTGAGAAAGAGGACAATGGTATTAAGTTGTGAACGATCTTAGCTCAGATATGGTACCATACGGTCTAACAGGAAAGGTATTCCAAAGGATTGACGTGCTTTCAATAAAACGATCCCCAAGAGAAGACTAGAGGGACTGTCACCACTCTTTTACCATAATGGCAGTATGGTGGTTTGAGAAGCGACCAGTATGTCTCCTGTCCACCATAGACAATGACAACATAATGACAAAGCGGATATGTGCTAGGGGTCAAGGTCCATATGGCCATAGGGAAATTCAAAAGCGGGTTGCCGTGGACCTTACATGAAGGTGTGGGTGGCTCGGATCAGCAAAACTCTTATTTTATTATTAGGCATAGATCCGTCAAGTAGTGGAAAAGGGGTATTATTCCACCTACTGGTTACAGCAGTCAGCAATGCTTATGTGATTTATAAAACTTCTGTAGCTGCTGCGGACAGATTAGATAACCTTAGTTTCGGCTGAAATTTGACCATGGTTTACTAGTTTGATATCAGCGTCGGCATGTCAAACCTCGTCGTAGGCCAGTTGCAGTAAATGCCATGCGTAGGATAAACAAAGGCCCGACTGTGCAGTTTATGCCATCCGAGTCAATAACAAGTTCCTGCAAAGAAAGCAGACCCAGAGACGCACACTGATCCGCAGTGAATATTCGCTTGGCCGCTAGTATCCCTGATAAGGATGACATCGACGAGACTTAATGACTCAGAAATATTAACTTTTTTCCTCCGACAAATTAAATTCTAAAACATTTTTTTGAAGTATAACAAAAAAAAGTGTGTTTGAAATTATCTGGACAAAAAATATTCTATATTAAGCGTAAATAGGTACAGAAAATAGTACGTAAAATGGGTAGAAAGATATAATTCTGTCCGTACCAGTTCATATTACTACGTTCGATGTAAACAGAGAACGTGTGGCCATCAGTTGAGTTTTTTTTCTGTCTTTTTGCTTTTGAAACATTTTGATTATTTTCCTGTTGTACTGAACACCGTTTATTATTGAATGAGGATTCTTCATCATAATATTGTGTTTTAAAATTTAATCGACCGGTTTTTCATCCCTCTTGATTCGTGGTAAACCTTATGAAGTGACGTCACCCGTAGTAATAAAGCTAACTGACCGTTTAAAGGTCAGTCATCTTGGACAGAGATAAAAGACGGGTGTCGCATTCATTCTGTATAACAGATTGCCAGAGACGTTGCAAAACTTATGAACCAAACATCCCGCTCTGCGACATTCCATGTTTTGAAATCTATCATTCCAAAGTAGACGGCCTACTCTTAATCGAATTCCAACTGCCAAGGGATATTTTACGTGCACTCCAATGTATACACGGGACCTCGGTTTTTCGTCCCATCCGAACGACTAGGCTGCTGTCCTTGTCAGGCTCTCCTGTATCACTGACATGGGGAAATCACGTCAGAAAATCTAGATGAACTTTCTCGGCCAATGCAGGGATCGAACACCCGACCTCCAGGCTAGCGAACCAGCGCCTTATTCACTTAGCCACCGTGATCCCCTATATGCTGTATAAAGAGCCACAGACCTTCAAAAATGTTATACCTCATTATCATGTTTTTTAAAAGAAATAGCGGGCCGACTCGTGACCATCTTAAACAAAATGGCGGACATCCTCAAATTTGTTGCTACAAAATGGTGGACTGTCTCAGGTGTATTTAGAAAATTTGGAGGATACGTAAGGGTTAACGCCACAAAGTTACGACATATTGCGGGATTTCCCTGACGTGTTTTGGGTACTCTCACCATCCTACAGAGCAGCGAATATAAGACAGATGTGTGCCTGGTGGGTAGGCAACCACCCACTGCCCCAATGACAACATTGTGGCCCCCTTTTCCTGCTGCACTTTCACTGTTGCAGATCCAGCGATACTAAAATGTCATCGCGCTCAATGTACGTGCATGCATCATCGATAAATTCGCCTTGATTGTTGGTTTTCAGCCTCGGACAGGACCCGGTTTAGGCTTCTGTTGATCGACTGATTGTGGCTGTTATCCAATTTACTCTGAGTTTGGTTTCGTAGTTTGCAACCAATAATAATCACAGTTCCTCTGTTTTGCCCCCCCCCCCCTCCCATCGCGGTAAAGAATGCGTGACATAATGAGTCAGAAAAACGAATCAAGTTTGATTCACTATTCCTGCACCTCACTCACAGATCGTTTTTTTCCTGGAATTGAGGCTGTTTAATTTTATTTCGGGAACCAACATCCAAACCATCTCTACCCGCCCCGATATTAAAGGACCTAAGTTCGTAACTCAATATCCTCCAAAATCTTCGACATCGATAACACGAATTATTGGTCAATTTAAATCAACATTGATGATGTAAACTTACCGGGAAAAGATAAGCTTCTGATATCCGATATTTAAGATAAAATAATTTTTCTAACATTGGTACACGAGTCGTGTACCATAATGCGCTTCAGCCCTAGTTGTATTGAGGGACGAGGCTAGACACATTGCATTGTATCACACGGCATATGTAGACTGGAATAACCAGGAGCTAAAAATGTGCACTGGATTGACACTGAATGGCTTATTTCACCGAACATAACTGATTTGAAATTGGTGTAAAAACGGAAACCATTTAATGTAAATCAGTTTATATACAGTCACATTACAGTATTATATGCGTTGCGACCCATTTTTGTCAATTTCTGGATCCCAAATGTTAGCAATTTAGCCCCTTTAAGCAGCTTGCTGACCCGGCTACATATCATGCACCTAATATAATTTAATGAAGTTGTTTTATTCATTTCGCTAAAAGAATTTAAGAAGTTGAAAACAAATTCGAAAATTGCAACACGGGCAACGGGGGTCATTTTTAGCTTCAACATACTCAAGGCCAATACATGAATCGCTAATTTGGAAAACAAATTTTACGTTAATTTTAGTGCATCAACTATCTGTGTCTCTATCACGTCATATGAAATATAACCCATCACTAAAATTAACGTAAAATCGGCGTTTTTCAAAATTTGGTCAGAGAAATCCCATGCAAAGCAATGGTCGCTCCTCGTAAGTTTTCCTACCTCTCTCCCACAATGCACACTGTTTTCCAATTTGGCGATTCACGTAAACGCTTACTGTAACCATAAACCCTACTGCCATCAGTAACTTCCTTGGCCATACTTAAAGTAAACTTTTTACACCTGTACCACGGTCGGTGTCAAAATCTTAACCATCTTCTCGTTTTGGGGGTTGTTTAATTTAACTCTTAAAAAAGAATCGAATGAACTGTATTCGTAGGTCGTTTAGTTCATGTCCAAATTTTCAGGACTCATAATCTCTCAACCAAATGTCAATTTATGGTTTGTTATAGCTTAGATACATCAAATCGATGTTCTGGCATGGCTTGAATTGTTCGTACTTGGTTTTATTTTATCCCCTATGGACACTGATCCTATCATTTATATTAACTGCAAAGAAATCCTATATAAAGTCGCTAAAAACCTAAATTATACTTGTCATCTATCTAACTCATATTAACAATTTAAAAAAATCGGAATGTAAGATTAAAGGGCCAAGTTGTCTTTTGTAACTGCAAAACGTAATACACCAATTGTTAAGGGATAATTTAAAATCTACCAATATGAAACGCGTTTAAAAATAATGCCCTTTCATAAGCACGCATTCCTTTGTTGCTAGTTATGCATTAAGGCGTCGATTCGGCATTTAGCGCTATGATGATATTGTGAAAATTGAATCATTGATAGAAATACTACTCTAATACTGATTCAATTCCGTTAAGTATTTACAAAATTATAACAAATTGAAATTTTTCATCGATCTATGTCTGTACTGCTTGAGCGTAACATGACGCCGCTACCTTTTACTTGTAGCGAGACATCTGGTAGGCCTAGTTTAAAACCGACAGAATCCAAGTAGGGACATTATCTAGCTTTGGTATTATAACTTAAATATTCAATCGGATAACATACTTAACATTTTCACCAAATCGGTGTATCTATTTTAGCGACATTTAGGAAAGAGAACTGATGTTAAAGGTGTAACAAATTTCCGCATTATTTGATAGATTTTAAATTACCAGGTCAACTTTTAAAAAAGGATGTGTCAATTAAGTTAATGATTGGCATAATTATTACGTTTTATAGGGAAATGTTTTTCGGTTCCATAAGATAGTTTATCGAATATTCATGTTGGTTCGCGAAGAAAGCCACGATGCTTTAAGGTATAACAAAGTTCTGCATTACTCATGGTTTTTTTCTCAGCGGTTAGATTAAGCGTATGTATAGCTGGGCTTGTCGTCGAATTCAAAACAGTCAGATTGGTATCTATACCAAGTGTGAACATTCTACCATAGCTAGAATCAAATTTAGCATGTCGAAAAATCTTGTATAGATGGACAGGCAACGTTCACGAAGTCATTATAATTCTGTGCTGAGCCAAAAATAGACCGGGCAATCGTGACTAAAACAAATCCCCCCCCCCCCCGCCCGCGCAATACATATTATTAAGTTTAACAGCAAAGATTTGGGTGTAAATGTATCAACACATCACCGTCGATGAATTCGAAAAAAACATGTCGAGTTTTCGTTAAAACCAAACTTCCTAAAACACTCTTTTAATTTTTACTTCTTCACAATTAATCATCATTCCGGACAGTAATATACCTGAACTTTATTTTCATACTTTTAAAATCCTGCATGCACGCGGGAATTTGGAGTTTTAAGCAAAACCAAATCTCTTACATAAACTACGAAAATATGGAAATCGATCATTTACGATTGCTGCATTTGGAAGGTTCCAAATTTCTAGACTAGAGAAATTCGTCACTACCGGATAAGAAGACTTATCGGGTAGAAAAATTACCATGTAACTACATTTATAAGAATACATCTGTATGAAATCCCGAAATGTCGAAAATGACATGGCTTTATTTGGCGTTGACATTGAGATCTCGCCCTGTCTCGCGCGAGCGGCAGAGAATCGAGCCATACGGTCAATGGGGGTACAGAAAATACACATAAATACATAGATTTCTTTTCGTTTAACTTATTTCAAGCAAACCATAAAGAAAAAAGCTGACACCTTATTGAATTATTTCATCCTTCTTTATTAATTTACTCTAAGGTGGCCTCAATGCGCAACGATTATCAATCACTATATCTTATCAAGAAATGGCCTATTCACCATATTTTAAGATTTATTAAATTTAAAATTTATTGGGAAATTACAGAAATGCAGGGGTAATTATCTGCCGCTGCAGCTTACTGCAGGATACAACATGGCTATATCTTTTTGTTAAGGCCGACTCAATTTTTTTCAAGGTCGCTGAGATGTAAATAAGGTTAGAGCACGTGATTGTTAGCGAGATTGTGGTTTAGGGTTCAGGGGCCTGTTTCACGAAAATCCGATTTAAGTACTTCGATTGGATTGTATTAGATTGATTTTAGCGCTTAGCCAATCAGATTTGAGTATGTACTAAAATTTGGATTTTATCTTAAGTTAAAATTTCGTGAAACAGGCCCCAGGCTAGGTACAGAGTTGAGATTAGCGCTAGCACTGTTTCTGTCTCGTGACCTTTGACCAAACTGCAAGTTGGCCTTATCAAATAGATCTAACCGATAAAGCATGAAACAAAAAATAATACCAACGGACATCGACCAAGGTCAAAGAGGTCTAGTCAATTTAAATTAATGGATATTTAACAATTAGTAATGCCTGAAGGCTGATTAATGGCGGCATTACATTGTGGCTGCCATAGAGATAATGTGTATTTAACATTCAATATTCTATGTTTATTCGGAATGAAATATGTAGAGGTGGGTGGTTTTAAAATTAGTTCCACGGGATGTCGTGTCATTTCATTTCACGTTAGAATTAGAAAATGTCAAGTTCAGAAAGGTCATTAAATTCTCTGACTATCATGACAGTCAGTTTGATCACTAAAACAGTTGGCTCTACAGAAATGCCATGGATCCGTGTCATGTTTTCTTTGATATTTGACCTTAAAAGTAATTAAACATTAGAATAGCTCGGCAGTGTATAAAAAAACAAAAAGAGGATAGAGTTTATTAATGAAAACATGAAAGTTGGTGTCTTGAATGTGAAGCCAAGCTTTTAACTAAAACCGAAACTAAATAAAAATGCAATATCATTATTACACAGAATAGAACATTCATAAAAATACGAAAACAAAACAATATACCTGAAAAAAAATTACAAATAAAGGATGGCGATGGTTTGTAATACGAGTTATCGATAAGCTTGTAAGCATTATGATATATGGATACCAGTATTTTCATTAATTTCACTAAATAAACGAGTATTTAATAAGTTTTAAGTTGACTTCAAATAATACCTCCCTAAATGACCATTTATCAGTACAAAATCGGTTCAACGTCCTTTATTAAGATGCATTATCAATCTGATCGAAATACATATCTATATTTCGTTTCGGTTTTTTTTTCTTGTTGATATTTCGATTGCCTACACTACGGGAAGATCTGGCAAGTCATAGTAGGAGTTCACCCTATAACGTCAGACAATGATTAATCATTCAGCGTTGACCCACAGTTATGTGCATTAAAAGGCCAAGAAGACGCCGTGACAGGCCCTTTTATTGGCTAATCACCTATAGTGTAGTGAAGACAAGTAAAACGAAATTTTGAACTATAAATACGAAACGAAATAGGATCTGTGTTGGGGGGTTGGGATGGCCTAGTGGTCTAGAGTGCCGCGCTTCGACCTCTAGCTGGCCGGACACCTCTGGCTTACGGCTGTGGTTTCGATAGCTGGTGTGAGCGTATGTGGCATTGAGATAGCGGCGCCTTTTCAACCTCGTGGGTTCCCCCCGGGTACTCCGGTTTTTCCCCACAGCAAAGACACCTGCGCGTGCTCTAAGATCATTAAATTGAAAATAAGACAACCTGTCTGCGATATCACCTTCGGTGGAAGCGGACGTTAAACTCTAAGAACAACACGGATCTGTGTTTTGATCAATTTGGGGGCATTATTTAAAATCCATATAAAGAGTTCGCACTTACCGCTATATTAGTTTAAAAATAGATAATGAGAAAATAATATTTTCAAAGTTCAGCCTTATTACTTTATTCTAAGAGGAGTTGTGAATGTTTGGAGAATAGCTTAGTCTCGATTTTCTTGATTTAAATCTTTAAATCGTAGGTGGTTTTCAAAATCACACCTTATAATGGTCTAGAGAGTTCATTATGGGCGTGAAATGTAAATAAATGTCTAAAATAGGTAATTTATATAGCATTTTAGTCCAAAAGAAAAACCTGCAATCCGCAGCAACACACAGATTTAGCTCTTACATAATTCATATTTAATAATAACAGGACATTAGCCGGCTCATTGGCGGATCTGATTATGGCATGTAGGGGGTTAAAATTCGGTATTTGGCCTTACAGTTATAGAAATTAGATCTTTTTATAAACAACAAGCCCAAAATCAACTCTGTAGATCCAGGGTGGCTAGGCTACAGCTTGGATTTAAATAGGATTTCACTCATGAATTAAATCAATATGGCGCACAGTAGTGAGATTATTAACTGTTATGTTCACGTCATCAGTTTGGTCGAGGCTAAATGAAAGAGTGTGCTTAGCTAGGCCGCTATTAGGCGGTATTTTGATTGCATTGAAAACTTTACTTGATAATCGAGATTATGGCCTCATTTCTAGTGAAATATTATAATGCTAATAACTTTGAACAGAATATAGTAATTTGACTTGACATTTTCAATATATTCTTCTTTGGTCATCTAAATTTGAACTGTTATAGCAAAAATGGCCAACTCTCTATAAATTTCTCCCATAATGTATCTTTTAATTGTGGCGCTGTATCAGCATCAAGAAAAATTGTTTTGTTCATATTCCAACAGCCGATTATATATTTAGCGATAAACATTAAGTTTACTTGTAAATACCCATATATAGCTATAAATGTTAATAGTTTAAAAAATGAAACCAAGTTATTATAAATAGTACACTACTTAGAAATTAATAAACAGCACTTCTTAATTGTAATTAATACGGCAGCAAAAACTATATGGGTGTTAATAATAGTTTAAGATTAGCAAAACAAAGGTCTGTTAAATATTATACTTGGGAGAATAGATAAAGAGCTGGCAGTTCTCACTATAATAGTTAAAAACTAGATAATGAAAAGGTAATTTGCTGAAAATGTCAGTCAAATTGATCCACTCTGAACCAAGAATTTAGCGATTGAATTTTCGGCCTGACCTCGATCATCATTACTAAAGTCGGTACGATAAAAAAAACAAAGTCTCGGTTATCCATTTCATGATTAAATCCTGAATGAAAGTTGAACAGAAAATCAGGCTAGCGATGACATTGAGAGTTTATAATGGTCTGGATATAAGTTAATAATGTCTAATTAATAATTTAGATAACATTTCAGGCCTAAAGACAGACAAACGATGCACAGATTTGGCTCTTGCATAATGTATGTTTATTGACGGCAGCAATAATTTTATATTGGCGTTAATAATAGTTTAAGTAGGTAAATAAATTATGCTTTTGAATATTACACGACCACAGTTTCAAGATACTGTTATTCGATTTAAAGGGTAAATGCAGAAATATAACGTTCCACAGTTCTGCAGCAACTGGTCTGATGAAACGGGTATACGTCATACTAGGTTCCCACTGTCGTGCGATGCGTTACAATAGGATTTCACGATCTGGTACGCGCAGATACCTTCGTTTCGATACGATCAACACGATTGCTACGATTGATCTCAATATATAAGACCTGATGAAATCGCCGCGATTTCAATCGTAGCGCGAATCGTGAAAGTGAAAACCCAGCATAAAGGGACATGTTGCCTGTTATTTCGACTGACAATGGTTCTTTTACGTGCGTGTTATTCCTTGTCAGGCCCTCTATTGTGTACAACTTTGGAGCCATGCAGGGACATACTGACAAGTTTTCTCAACCAACACCAGAAGCGCACCTGTAATTTCAAGGTTAGTGACCAAGTGTCTTACCCGCTGAATCGCCGTAACTCCCTTGGTGGCATTTTGTAATTGAATCGGAAATAAACTAGGAAAATCCTATGTAATATAATTATTGTGTATCACTGAGTCACGCTTCTGTTAAGATTCTTTAGTCTTTATTAAACAGTGATCATTGCACTGGTTAACATTAACCAGGTATTGTTTGGGGTTTTTTTTACATTTTATATTGTCTCGTTACATTTTATATTCTATTGTGGTATGATAAAAGTCTAGTCGAAACGTCGCTCAGTCATTACAGTTATAACATAGAAAGTGAACTGTGCATTGTAAAAAGGTGTTTTGTTCGTCCAATTTGATTAAAATTAAATGTTATTGTTAATTACGTTTCGTGTTACTTCTGTAGCTGTACTAAACTGACATCCATGATTTTCATAGATAACATACCTTATAATCTATCCCTCGACCATTCAACAAACTCTACTACGCCAAGGGCGGTGAGACTTTTTAAAGGGCTAATCCCGATAATTTGTTTTTGGAATAAAACTGCTTAATTTTGTGTTAAAATCCCTTAAAATATTCGAGTCAAACGCCAAGCAACTACTTTAGTATTTATGATACGTTTTCAAACGACTTAAATCCGTCAGTCTTCATCTTAGTCCTGGGGCTGAGGAGGGTCCTGTGTGCAATCATATGTCCCCTAATTTTGACTCTGTATCCATTTAGGGTATCCATACTTAGGTAGACATTCCAGATATGGGGCAGAAAGGTGTAATTCAAGATGGCGTCCAAGATGGCCACTGTACCCTTATACCCGATATAACCCCATCTAGATATGTCATAAAGTCATGAATTTGGTGTCTTTACCTGGGTTATTGGGGTCAAGGAATCCATTGAAATCATTTTCATGGTGTAAAAAAGAAGCGGGTAATGATGAATTCCAATATGGGCGCCAAAATGACCGCCACACCCTTTCGGCTAGTCTGTCAAGGTGTATAATTGAGCGAGGAGTATAAACTTGGTGTCTTTTCTGGGGTTTTAGAGGTCAGCGATTTCACACAGACCATTCACTTTGCCGATAGAACTATCTAGCATTGTTAATTCAGAATAGGGCAGCCATTTGATCAGGATACTGGTTTTACTCAACCAAATGGACAGAAGGATTTGACTGACTATGTGACATAGATTGGATACTTTATTAACATCTGGAGATATAAACTATCGTATTTTGACAAGTGTTTTTATCTCGAACAATACTTTACACAATATTCACAAATCTACAAATGTTCACCGTAAATAAGTTGTACAGTTAGGATCACTTTTCTGACTATCATTTTGTTTCTCTCAAAATACCACCATTATGGTTTTTGCATCAGTTGCACTGACTGATTGCCTGGTATTTACAGAATATGCAGCAGCGGACATTACTTTCTCTACAAAAAACAGGAGCGGGTGTCGCATTTGACACAGTTACTTTTCAAAGACACTTTATCTGGCAAATTACATGGTATTTTTTTGGGTCGAGACATTTGTTTTCCACGGTAAACCCATAGTCTTCTGGGTTCAGTCTCCCAGGCAATTGACTTGGATGTAGGTTGCATAGAATGCCCTCTGAATATGACCTTCTGTAGCATAACTGGTTGGGTGGGGGGTCAATAATTGTCATTGACTTTCTGTGATGGTACCAGTTGAAACCTAAATTATCCATTGTTTCAATGACATGGTTCCCTCTGTTTATCACTTGTACCAGGACCTTCTCAAGAGTTAAGCACACAATCCTGTACATCCGTATGTGCCCTCACAAAGTCCTTCAAGTGCAGGACAGGATCGGCCTTTGTGCTAACAGCTTTCGTGACAAATTTGCTGGTAATTTCACATCCGGTCAATGCATGTGTCGCAAGGAGGACTTCACGCATAGGTTTTCCAACCTTCACAGCTATTACATGAACAGGGATGAATCTTGCATTGTCGCAAACTCCAGATCTGAACCAAAGTTCAGCGAGTTCATTCGCTGCCACCAGATGGTAAAAATACATGGTTACAAGAACACATCAGTGTTACTGGAGAGGCCGATGAGGAGATCATGAGGATGTATGAATCAAAGATGAAGTAAATCCGAAAAGCATTTTACAGCAGATGACTACATAACTCCTACGCAGTGGAAGGATATGCCAACCGGATACATTGTGGATGTAATGGCTAACGTTCGAAAGCTGAAAACGTCCCCAATGAGCATCTTCGGTGAATTGTGCAAACAGTTCCTGAGGATAATCGTCGCAGTATCGGAGGATCGATGAAAGACAGCGAACGACTGAGGCGAACCCAGAAAACCCCAGTCTTGTACAGTAACATTGCAGTAGAAAGGAAGTTGTCAAGAGATATGGACAGTTTCTGGCCATCTGTAGCAAATAAAAGTCTAACTGGAACAGCACATAAAGGGACATACTATGGTAGCCATGTATTTCTACCATCTATTGGCAGCGAATGGATTTGCTAAACTTTGGCTCAGAGGGGGGATTGGCGACAAAACAAGATTGATCCCTGTTCATTTAATACCTGTGAAAGTTGGAAAACCAATGTGTGAAGTCCGCGCTGCGACACATGCAGTAAATTTGGCATGAAAGCTGCTGGCACCAAGGCCAATCCTGTTCTGCACTTGAAGGACTTTGGGAGGGCACACGGATGTACATGATTGTGTGCAAAATGCTAAGAAGTTCCTGGTACAAGTGATGGACAGAGGGAACCATGGCATTGAAACGGTGGATAGTTTACGTTTCAACTGGTACAATTGCAGAAAATCAATGACACTTATTGGTCCCCCCCCCAACCAGTTATACTACATAAAGTCATATTCAGAGGGCATTCTATGGAACCCACATCCAAATAAATTGCCTGGGAGACTTTTCACTGAACCCACAAGACTATGGTTTTACCATGGAAAGCAAATATCTCGCCCCAAAGAAATACCATCGTAATTTGCCAGATGAAGTGTCTTTGAAAAGTAATTGTGTCAAATGCGACACTTGCTCCTGTCCTTGTAGATAAAGTAACGTCCGCTGCTGCATATTATGTAAATGCCAGGCAAACAGTCAGTGCAACCAATGCAAAAAACCCTAATGGTGGTATTTTGAGAAATGGTGGATGGTGTGGTTCATAAAGAAATGATAGTCAGAAAAGTGACCCTAACTGTACAACTTTTTTACGGTGAACATTTGTAGATTTATGAATATTGTGTACAGCATTGTTCAAGATAAAAATGCTTGTCAAAATATGATAGTTTATATCTCTAACTATAAATAAAATATCCTTCTGATAATTTGGTTGAATGATAAATTGTTCTTCCGGCAGAGTGAATGGTCTGTGTGAAATCCCTGACCCCTAAAACCCTAGAAAAGACAGCAAGTTTATTCTCCTCGCTCAATTATGCTCCTTGACAGGCTAGCCGAAAGGGCGTGGCGGCCATTTTGGTGGCCATCTTGGAATTCACCATTACCCGCTACTTTTTTCACCCTGAAAATGATTTCAATGGATTCCTCGACCCCAATAACCTAGGTAAGGACACCAAATTCATCATTTTATGACATATCTAGATGGAGTTGTATCGGGTATAAAGGTACGGTGGCCATCTTTGACGCCATCTTGAATTACACCTTTCTGCCCCATATCTGGAATGTCTACCCAAGTTTTTTTATACGCCCACATTTTCATGTGGACGTATTATGTCGTCGCCCCTGTCCGTCCGGACAATTGTTAGTGGACTCTCTACAGGTCACAATTCTTGTCCGATTTTGACGAAACTTGAAATATAGGTTTATCCCCAAACGATCTCGGCTGCTTTCGATATTGGCATATATCGGATCAAAACTTCATGGATTATGGCCTCTGATTGTACGAAAAATCACGTTTTTAGCTTGTGGACCCTATGGAGGTCACAATTTTTAACCGATTTTGATGAAACTTGACATGCATGTTTACAACCCAAAGATCTTGGTTCCTTTGGATATTTGCTCCTATTCGAACGTAATTTCCTGAATCATGGCCCCTGATTGTCTGAAAAATCACCTATTTTAGCTCGTGGTACCTCTGGAGGTCACAATTATTATCCGATTTGGAAAAAACGTTACACCCTAAGGAAGGTTGAGTTTGAATTTCGGAAAAATTGGACCAAAATTGCCATACAAAATGGCCGCCATTCGTACGCGAATACTGTTAAAAAATGGTATTTAGAGGTTGTGGACCCTGTAGAGGTCACAATTTTAATTCGATTTTGATGAAACTTGAAATGCATGGTTATAACCCAAAGATCTTGGTACCTTTCGATATTTGCGCATATCGGATTGTAACTTTCTGAATTATGGCCCCTGATTATACGCAAAATCGCCTTCGTTTAGCTTGTGGTCCCTCTGGAGGTCACAATTATTATCTGAATTAAAATTTGTTTGATTATATCACCGTTACATCCTAAGGAAGGTTGAGTTCGAATTTTGGAAAAATTGGACCAAAATTGCCATACAAAATGGCCGCCATTAGTACACGAATACTGTTAAAAAATGGTATATCAAGGTTGTGGACCCTGTAGAGGTCACAATTTTAATTCGATTTTGATGAAACTTGAAATGCATGGTTATAACCCAAAGATCTTGGTACCTTTTGATATTTGCGCATATCGGATTGTAACTTTCTGAATTATGGCCCCTGATTATACGCAAAATCGCCTTCGTTTAGCTTGTGGTCCCTCTGGAGGTCACAATTATTATCTGGTTTAAAATTTGTTTTATTATATCACCGTTACATCCTAAGGGAGGTTGAGTTCGAATTTTGGAAAAATTAGACCGAAATTGCGATACAAAATGGCCGCCATTCGTAAGCGAATACTGTTAAAAAATGGTATATCAAGGTTGTGGACCCTGTAGAGGTCACAATTTTTATTCGATTTTTGATGAAACTTGAAATGCATGGTTATAACCCAAAGATCTTGGTTCCTTTTGATATTTGCGCATATCGGATCGTAACTTCCTGAATTATGGCCCCTGATTATACGCAAAATCTTCTTTGTTTAGCTTGTGGTCCCTCTGGAGGTCACAAAAACTCACAATTATTATCCGATTTAAAAAATCGTTTGATTATATCACTGTTACACCCTAAGGAAGGTTGAATATTTTAGGAAAATTTGGACCAAAATTGCCATACAAAAAGGCCGCCGCACGTACACAAATACTGTTATAAAATGGTATATCAAGGTTGCGGACCCAGTATAGGTCACAATTTTGATTCAATTTTGATGAAACTTGAAATGCATGGTTATAACCCCAAGATCTTGGTTTCTTTCGTTACTTGCACATATCTGGGGCCTGTTTCACGAAATTTTAACTAAGATAAAATCCGATTTTAGTTATTCGATTGGATAGTATTAGATTAATTTTAGCGCTTAGCCAAAATCAGATTTAAGTATTTACTAAAATTTGGATTTTATCTTAAGTTAAAATTTCGTGAAACAGGCCCCAGATCATAACTTCCTGAATTATGATCCCTGATTGTCCGAAAAATCGCCTATGGTCCCTCTGGAGGTCCCGATTATTATCTGATTTAAAAAAACGCTTGACTCTATCACCGTTACACCATACGGAAGGTTGAGTTTGAATTTCAGGAAAATCGAACCATAATTGCCAGACAAAATGGCCGCCGTTTGCACACTAATAGTGTTAAAATATGGTATATCAAGGTTGTGGACCCAGTATAGGTCACAATTTTAATTCGATTTTGATGAAACTTGAAATGCATGTTTATAACCTAAAGATCTTGATTCTTGTCGATATTTGCACATATCAAATTGTCATTTAATGAATTATAGCCTTTGATTGAAGGAAAAATCACTTTCGGTTTTGCTTGTTCTCTTTTCATCTCTCGAAAATGTGGGCGTATCCTGCCTGGCAGTGCCAGCTTACTATCTTTTCAATCTCCTATGGGTATCCTACATGGATCAAGAGTCAAAATTAGGGGACATATGATTGCACACAGGACCCCCCTCAGCCCCCGGACTATCTGGAATTTGAGACCGGTGCCCCAAGGTGTTTTTGTGGTATCTGGATTAAACCAAACATTTTTTTTTTTTTAAATAATGTGTAGTTGAAATTTGCCTTTCTCTATCAAGTACGGCACATGGGTTATTCATTGCATAACCCTCTCAAGTAACCGGAATCGGTTATAAGATCACCCAACGAAACAATTGGGCCGAAATCTTTTTACGTGTCCGGATAAGCAGTTTTGGCGTTCACGTCCAAACGACTCAATATTTTGAGTTGAAATTTTGAGACAAGGTAAATACACCATTGCCCTATATTTTGGCGTTTTATTTTCATACATTCTCAGACCTTTATTTTTGAGCCTCTGTTTAATTAGGGATTGTCCCTTTAAATACACTCTTGTCCGGGTTGCTTCAGTAAATATTGTCACATCGGCGGGAAAACAATAGTTTAATTAACTTACAGTAGACATTTTGCCTGCCGGCACTCGGCAAGTTTCTTCATTTTCTAAGTTTTAAGTATTTATGTTACTCACGTCGATTTTGAGCCTGACGAATGTCAACACGCGAGACTAATTATTGACAAACCAATGACTTGCTTCTAAATTTGTTAGTATCCGTCTAGATCAATCCAGTAAACAATTTGTTAAATTCAATTGATTTAACTGCAACGTGTAGGGTGTTGGTGGGAGAGAATAGCGACTGACTAAACAAACAAATTTGTTATGTTGCTATCTGTGGTGGCTGCTTATTGTCGAATTATGACACGGATTGCTTTATGATCAATTGAAATGTGTCTGCCTTTCATTCACTCGATGGGTTGCATACTATGGTGGCTGATTGGTATCATGTCGTGGTGTCGCCCTTCATACGGTGACAACACGATAACTCGACATTTTAAACCAACACCCCGACCTAACATTTGAACCCGACAATACGACATTTTCACTGACATTTTTAATGTGGTGTCGGATGAAAATTTATTGTCTGTTTAAATGTAGTGCTGTCGGTGGGTTGTCGGCTTATGATGTGCGACACCACGATACGATACCAATTAGCCACCATGGCATACAGTATCAAAGTTATAGATTCGAAATAAATGAAAGCAAATTTAATTTAATAAACATTTCAGTAATAATGTATAAATATAATCAAAACGAAATGAAACACTTTGACGAAATGAAACACTTTGACGAAATAATATACTTTGAAGTGTAATACTTATAAAATAAATAAAACGACAGTGTAGTGTAATGGTTATAAAAAACGATATCTATTGGTACGCACCACATTTTAATAAAACAAGTCAACAGTGAGGCTGATGTCCGCCACCGCAATCCCAAATAAATAGATGACACAAACTATATAATTGCAAATTAATCGTATTGAAAAGTATCGAAAATTCAAACTGGTTATATATATTTAGTCTAAGCAGAAAATGTTGGAACTCCGTCAAGTACCTGATAGTGACACACTCTATCAGTAAGAATAAAAGTTAACTTGTCCCAAAGCATCGATCAAAGAAATTGCTTAGCTTTAGCTCGATATGTTATCCAAATAATGAACATCTACATCAAGTTTAAACATTTTAAGTATTGACCAATCATATGGTTTTTGCTACTTAGCCTTAGCAGACAATTCTCATAACCGAACTTAGTCAAGGTATTGATATAATGAATCTGCACTCTCAGTTTTATAACGCTTGACCAACCAAAAACAACGCTACAGTGTTCCAAAGTCTCAACCAATCAAATTGCTTAGCCAAGGCATTCACATTAGACCATGTTTAAAAATTCTACTCAATACCAAAGTCTCGGTCAATCAGATTGAAGTCTCTACTTACCTTAAGCTGGAACTGATCATCATCGAGCTTCGTCATGTTATTGGTGCAAAGAAACCAAACACGAAGTTTCACTAATCCAATCCAATTAGAATCAAAGTTATCGAGACCCAAAGTCTCTACAAATCAAATCGTTAATCGCTCAGATAAAACACCTACTCTGAGTTTGAAGTTTGAACACTTTGGCGCAATCAGGAGGAGAGGAGTTATTGTGTCTCAAAAGATGTGACATACAAACAAGACAGACAGACATATTTTAATAGTGGGTGTGAAATAGCTTTATTTAACGTCCGTTTCCACCTAAGTGATATCGCAGACAATATTTTAATAGTACCCTGCTTTTCTTTAAATACCGGGGACGATCAGGGATTTTGTTTATAATAGACGTCATTATGTCCCTGACAAATTGTGTCGATTTGACAAAGGTAAAATTGACACGCTTACTCTGCCGTGATCAAAGTATCCATGCCATAACAGCATTGTTCATTTAACCTATTTAAATTCAACAAGAATCTGTGAGAAAGAGAGAGAGGGGGGTAGAAAGGGGTACATGGGGTTTAACCTTCAATCGATACAAACTAGGACATTTCGGAAATAACATGGTTTATAATTTTATTTCAATAATTTCAATAGGGGATTTTAGCTGTGGGGGGAAACCGGAGAACCCGGAGAAAACCCACAAGGTTGGACAAGCGACTATACTCATTGTCACATACAACCGGGGATTCGAAACCACGCAAGTTGACTCAATGCCTGACTTTATGATACAGCACGCGCATGCTAACCATTCCGCCATCCAGCCCACCCCACACAAGACTGTAATTTGAATTTGAGTTTGGTTTGTTTGGTTTTCTAGCTTAAATGCCATTAGCGACATTAAATTAATAGAAATGAATGTGAATGAAATTGAGTTTTATGACATATGATTCTCTACAGACTGTTATAATGAAGCCGGGCGTATTCCATACAGTGTGGTATGAGGTAAATTCCAAAATGTAATAGAACCTTGGTTTTTATTCTTATTTGAAAGACTAGACACCACTGACAAGGGGAAACAGCATCGGGGAATCTCAATGAACTTTCTCGTCCAACACAGGTAGTGAACCCAAGATCCCCTGAGCCAGGGTCTAAATGAATGTCAACATCAAAAGGTGCAGAAGAGTAGGGCGTTAAACCTCATTTCATTTCAAACGGATTTGAAGAATTGTTGGACCAATAAGCTTTTTAATCAAACTAATTGTATTTATTGTATGTGGTCAGGAAGTCTATATTTGATTTTTCATCTGGAATATTGTGTTTTTATGGATTAATTTGGTTCTAGATTACACACGTTATGGTAGGTTAACATTTTATGAGGAATATTGTATTGAATCATAATTATTGGGGATTTCAATACGCATGACAAACAATCTGCGCAAAGTACTGGTAATTGTATATGAGTTCAATAACGACCGTGTCGATGGTAATCAGTCAGTACAAATACGCAGGGTAATAAATCTAAAGGGTAACATAATAAAACGAAAGTAAAACTCTAGATAATCTTTAGTGAACTTCCGGAATCGGAAACCTGTAACAGTACATATTAGCGCTTTAGATAATAATATAAGTTTTGTAAAAACAGCTTACTAATTTTCTGGATGTTGTATGCCTTCTAGTGGTTAGGACTTTCCCTTTTATGCGAGATAATATGGGGTTTGACGTCCACATCCCCGCATACTATTATTTCGGACTAACATATGATACGGTACAATTTCATTTCAATAATTAGGGATATTTAGCAGTCATGTACAAGCCTGTGATTAAAACGCCAGTTGACTGAATGCCAGGCCTGATGGTCTAAAGTACACTCCTTATACCACTGAGCCACCATGCAAAATATAATATATCATTTGTTAGCCCAACAGTAAAAGATGTCTCCCAATGTCTACATAGCTTAATATCCTTGTGCTCGTATAGTATTTTCAATTGTCTTCTTTGCTCCCTTTTCACGTTGTGTAGTTTCTTCTTATCTAGGTAGTTTTAAAAGATAAGTCAAGACGTATGTCTTATCACGAATAACAATGCAACGGTTAAGTTCTACATTTTATATATCAAGCTGGATACAATAAAGTCATTCTCTCAATATTGCTAGATCTGCTCCCTCTGGAAATCAGCGGCTGTCTGACGAATGCTCGTTCGTTTGTTCCCGGAGTTAACGTCCACTTCCACCGAGGCGATATCGTAGACATGCTCAGAGATATGATAGTCTTGTATCACTCGGCAAACCTGCATCTAGACAGTAAGTGATATGTACCTACGCCTATACAATTGCGATGCGGCACCAGATTACTTATAAGGGAAACTCGCCGCTTTTAGAAAGAAGTTTTCAAAATTGCGTAGTTCGAAGAGTGTGTAGAATTTTCAGTGCTAAATTGTCCTTGTCTAAAGAAAACCGGATAAACTTGAAAGAAAAACATTTTCAAACTTTAAAAAATTTGTATTATAAACATTCTTCAAATGCGTCGTCATGGACAATGCCGTTGGTAATCCGGGAACTTGAAAGTAGTTCTAATGGCGGACTTTGTCATACAACCGAGGCTAGATGTAGGGTACTGGAAGCTGCTTAGGTTTGCTAGGTAAGTCTCGTGGATTTGTGTTTAATTATAATGATTGGTTAATTAGCCTCATGACGTAGAGCACCACTGTTATATGGACAGTGGTACTTACCACCAGAAGTATCAGGGGTGTTATTTTGTTGTTAACCTAGAATGAAATAATTTTCTAAATTATAATTATTTTTATGTTAGACAATATGACTTCTACAGAATGTGTTAAATATTTTTTTTTATTAAAGATAAAATATAATTCTATTATTAATTGTAGGACCAAAAAATTCTACAATAAATAGTCTTACATTATACTGCTATAAACCTGACATAGTTCGAGGATCAACCCAGGTACAGTGTATCTTATATTATAAAATTTTTTTGATGAATTATTAAGCCAATAAACCTATATTTGTCCACTGCATGCCCCATGGGTGTTTTTCAGGACACCCAGCGTTGTTTTTTTTATTTAGCAAGATTGGGCTGCTCTACTTTTTATTTTCCGTGATTTTCCCATGGCAGGTTGGTGATCTCTATTAGGCATAATTGTTATCCATGAAATTTCTTACCAGTCCATTTATTATATTAAACGGATCTGTCTACTAATTTGTAAGAACGTGAAGGTAAAATAAATTGGTGCCATTTGTATACCGATATAAGACCGAATGAAGTAAATATCTTATACTTACCTGTCTTTGTAATACATTCCTTGCGTATTTTATCAGATAACCAGCTTTCAATCCGTATACGGATATATCAATAAATCGCTAGTTAATCCCTTCATATTAACAATACTAGAAACTAATTATGTGTTGACGAAAGGAAATACTTGCAGGTATCATGGGCCAAAATAGGATGCCAGTGAGACACCTGTCCATCTACACTTTTCTTAATAATCACCTGCTAATCTAGGACACGTGTTTGGTTACGAATACACCTGGACTGGAAGGCGGATCTAGACATGTAGACCACACATATACACTATATTGATCACAAAATAATTCAAATGGGTCAATGCCAACATAAGTTCCGGTTACATTCTGTTAACATCTATTTAAGTCCTCTGTGGAAGAAAAACTCTTTACTATCCACGGAAGAAAAACTCTTTACTATCCACGGAAGAAAAACTCTTTACTATCGACGAACATCGAGATCAAGACGTCATCTAACTAACACATCTAAGGAACACATTTTTATTTTATTCATTTGTTTTTTGAATAAATATAACACTATTTAACCAATGGAGAATTTTAAAAATATAACAATCCGTAATGTTACTGTGGTTAAATTCCCGAATGTATAGTCGTTCAGTACTTACGAAGATATGTGGAATTGAAATTTTATCAATATATGCTGAGCAATAAGCCGTCGCTATTTTGTTGTCCGAGAACACGTAACGAGAATCCTGTTACTATTCCGATTGAATCCGAGCCAGCACATTATCAAACATGGTGTTTTAATTTGTTTTTACTTACTTACTATTAAATATTCGATACATATTATTGTGGGACATCGGGTAAAAACTATTACACTTAAACGACAAATGCCAATGGCACACCATTACTTTAAATTTACCTTGTAGTATTAAGGATAGCAAGATTGATTACGATGAAATATTTGGTGACAATATGTTTTGCCCTCAAAATCCGAATTCTAATCTAAGCATAAATTAACAAATCCGCTAGTACTTTATCTGTTCGACCCACTGAACGTACTTTACCTGAATGTATGATTCAAATCAGATTAACGATGCTAAGATATAAGAGTAAGAGCTAAAACTGCCCATTGAAGGTCTTTTTCTGGCTTCAAATATTATGTAAATTATTATTTAAACATTGTATAAACATTCATTGGCTCCGATTTTAGATAAGAATAACGCGGCACCTTTTATTTTATATTTATCTTTCATTATCTATGTATCTAAATTTTACATAATGCATCTTTAAATCCCAATCACAGCAAACTAAACAGAGAGGTAAAGGGCGAGAAGGTGACGTCCCCTCGAAACAGACATGGTTATTCCTAGACTAACATTTGGTTCAAACCCGGCGAGATATCGTTCGGTAAGCAACTATAGGCAATACGATCTATGTTAAACCGGGTCGTTCACTGTTATTTTATGCATTTTATTACGTATTTTCCGACATTCATTGTGGACGAGATTGTGAATATCGCTCTATATTTGGACGCCCCCTCCCTTATTTACAGGCATCACAGTCATTTCAGTCTTGCTATCTAATTTGAAGATTCAATTTTATGCGCCAATGTGTTGAAGTTCATAGTTGGATAACTCTATCAAATATTTAAGAGCTTTTAGTAGATTGCTATAAATGTTATCGATGAAACGTATTGTTTGGATTTCAGATTTTGTAATATACAATAAATAATTTAATGTTAAATAAAATGGGGTTTATCGTCCTTTTCATCTGCACCAGAAGTGCTAATGGAGAAGGGGGTGCGCCATAAAGGGGAAGCTATAAGGGAAATTTTGCCTGGATCGAGTAAGACGCCTAGCTCATATCGAATTCCAACTGTTGATGGGGTTTTTTCGCCCACACCAACGTTAACATGAATCTTTCATTTAAACATAATGTATTGATTATATTTAGGTATGGTATCTCATGTATGCAACAGAGTCTGCTACTTTAATACTGTATATTTCTTTATACATGTATTTTATTACTATATATTTTTTGTCAAAATAGCAATTGACCAATGTCCGAATTGATATCTCACCAATCTTTTAAAGTCTTTAAGAGTTTATACTTAATGTAACGATATATATTACGTAATTATAGTTAAAGATGCCTTCCCGGGTGAATTGACGATATATGTGGACTAAAAACATATTCAAAGTAACCAATCTATCAAAAATCTGCTTCAATTTCCTTTCAAAACTTTGCTTTCGTCGTGGATACCCATAGCTATAAGTAAGCTGTTGTTAGACGCAATGTCTGCCAACTTAACTTCATTGTGGGAGGGTCCATTTTTCAGAATGTATCCTTTATACTTACTGTACATTTACCATACTTACTGATGCCTAAGTAAATCCTTAGTTACTTCTGTCTACTCCTTTTTAGACCTTTTAATCGCAGAGTCTTTTGTACGTTGACAACACTCAATGTCCCCCAAAACCGCCTAACCATTTGAGCAAGAAATAACAACTGCTCCCTGACCTTAGCTAGCAGACAATAAGCCAGCAGAACCTGTTGGGTTGCTAGTTAGTGATTCCCTGACAATATTGACCAGTGCTTGCCATATGAGCGTTTTTCGCGTAATCCAGTATTTTTCTAGTAAGATTGGGTGTGTATACTTTCCATATATACCCAATTTGACATACTTTTATTGGAAATAACCACCCGATAAATACTTTGCTGGGAACCCAACTTCAACATGAGTTATTGCTATATCCATATCTTCTTCTGTATTTAAACATAATGTTTCCTATGTACAATTTAACATTTCTGATCAAATATTATTATATAATTATCTTAATCCTCAGCTTGTATATATATTCCACTATAACTTTAGTCTGGTGACCGGCTCGCCCTAGCGATACCTATATTGTTATTGTGACCGTTAACCAGTTTTGGACACTCGTTATTATAAGTACAACTCCCAGAAAGTAGCACTTCGGCAATTGGTGGAGAAAGCGGGTATGGAGAATTTAGTTACTCATATTTTCTGGGAACCCTCTCAGTGAGTTGCGTCACAGCGACATGGATATGGATATGGAACGGTATTTTCCAGTAGCAGCTTTGGCCGTCATCAGGTATATGGACACGTTACCAGTCTGAGACAGGATTACAGTACCACAGAAATATGTGGAGCAATTCTACACATCGTAATCCGGAGAAGAGGCATCGTTCTTCGGCAAAGAATTTCTATCTAGGAAAAGTGACCTTCAGAAGGTAATGTTAATTGCTTCTAAACGAAGTGATACTAAAGGGCCCAGAATGCCTAAAAGAGGCCGTTGAAACCGACTCATTGCCTTTGGTTTTGGTTATAACAATGTGTTCTGTGGAAAGTGTAAATCAGAGTTGGCAAACGGACATTGGAAGACCAGCGAATACAGACAGTATATGTATCATCATGTAAATCGATGGACTAATAGCATAAATGTGGATACAGACAGAGCATATAACTTTATTATAATTCTAAGGAAGAAAATATTGACGAAATCCAGCATAAAAATTTCGACAATAATTACAAACCAAATGGCTTAAGACGATATAAAAAGAAGAACTATTTCACTAAAAGTTAACTTCCATCAATCAGGGAAATACATGAATGCAATAGTTAATGGGATATGATTGGTGTCTCCTCTACGCAGCAAAGTGTATAAGTCCTAGAAAGTTCCAGTGATAGCTACGCTTGTTCTTCCACCCAGACTTATCACATCGATCACATTATTTTTTTTTCATCCACAGGAAGGCATTAGGTTTAACTTTTATCTTCTTCAAATGGATCATTCTGTAAAGTTTATTCAACATGATTTATTCCCCGCATTATTATTTCATATAAAATATACCAAAAGAAAACTCCTCAAACGGTATTGATGTTAGAATACAACGGGTTCATTATGTGAATTTATCCCTATTATGTCCTTGTCATTATGACCTTCCTATTGGGATAATATGAAGTGTTGCATTAATATGTCATTATATGTACCTATTAAGTTCAACATTTTATATATAAAATAGAATGGATAATTCGTTTAAAATTTAAATTGTTCATTCCTCAGTGTTATGTTTAGTCTAACATATTTTGAAGGTTTTATCTTATTAATTGAATTAGTCTCTTAATCAATTGAAACATCTACGGTGCGTGATTTATTGTTTGCTTTTACGGAGAAAGGCGTTTTTCGGGGCGACGGGGTGTTGTTATAGTGTATCTTTCTATATATTTTATTACTATTTAATTTTAGTCAGAATAGCAATTGACCAATGTCCGAATTGATATCTCACTAATCTTTCAAGTCTCTAACTGTTTGTGTTTATACTTAAAGGACCGAAGTCCGTAACTTAAAATCCTCCAAAATCTTCGACATCAAAAACACGAATTATTGGTCAACTTAAATCAACATTGATGATGTTAGCTTACTGGGAATAGATGAGTTTCTGATATCCGATATTTAAGATAAAATAGTTTTTTTTAGCATTGGTACACGAATCGTGTACCATAATGCGCTTCAGCCCCAGTTGTATTGAGGGGCGAGGCTAGACTCATTGCATTAAATCAAATGGAGTTATGAGACTGGAATAACTAGACTCGAGGGACGAGGCTAAACACATTGCATTAAATCAAATGGAGTTATTAGACTGGAATAACTAGACGCTATCAAAATCGGCCATCGATTGGGAAACCTCGAGTAGTTCGCCGAACATAACTTTTTTGAAATTAGAATAAAAACGGAAACCTTTGAAGGTAAATCAGGTATACACATTCATATTACATCATTATAATTATGCGTTGCTACCCATTTGTGTCCATTTCTAGGTCCAAAATTCCGTAATGATATTTACCACGCGTTCCTGCTATATCCATATCTTCTTCTGTATTTAAACATAATGTTTACTATGTACAATTTAACATTTCTGATAAAATATTATTATATAATTATTTTAATCCTCAGCTTGTATATATATATGTTATATATTCTACTATAACTTTAGTCTGGTGACCGGCTCGCCCTATCTATACCTATGTTGTTATTGTGACGATTAACCAGTTTTGGACACTCGTTATTAAAAGTACTATTTATTTATTCTGAGTTTTCGTCGTTGGTGTTTCAATAAGCTACAACCCCCAGAAAGTAGCATTTCGGCATTACTAATAAACATTCTACTGTAACTTCCCGCCTTGATAATTGCAATTCCTTAATTACTGCAGATATATAAAAAACTACAGAAAATATTTAATTCAGACTCGGGACTTATTACGAGGGGAAAAGATTCTAAGACTGAAAACATTTGCCGCCAATAAGAACAATCATTGAATGAATTATAGACATAAGAACTTCAACTGTATTATTATTATTGTCTTCGTTCGAGACCATTTTGTGAACCTAACAATTGAAATCAGCAGGACTAACCCCAACCAGGCGCGGATCCGGGGGGGGGCAAGGGGGGCGTGTATCTGCTTTTTAATTGATGATATAAACTGAATTTCGCATTGTCTCTGACCAGGCAATGCGACGAAGGGTCTGGGGAATACACTAAACCACTAATACATGCGGCACTCTAATGATTACCATTTGTTACAATGTATCCCCCCCCCTCCCTCGAAAAAAATCCTGGATCCGTGCCTGCCGACATGGTCCAGTTTTATACTTTAGGGGATGATACCCTCTTCCTTTTTCACAGTAAAGAAGTGGGCTGTGGAATTTAAACGTGGCAGAGAGAGCCTTAGCGATTGACCACTCAGTGGCGTGGGCATCTCTGATCATGAGATGGTTGAACACATTATCGCCAACGAGTTAGGAATGACAAAAGTTTCTGCAACATGTTTGCCACAGCGTACGACTGTGGATCTGAAACGTGTCAGATTCCTAATGTCCCGTGAAAATCTTCAGTGTTTTGAAGAAGATGATGATATTATGTTGGTCAGATTTGTAAACATTGATTAGAACTGTTTCCAAAATTAAACAAAGGAACGAGCAGATCTACAATTTCCTAGTAATGATGACGTCATGGCTATGAACGACGAAAATTCGTCCCTGATCAGCATCCAGACCTTGCAACATCGTTTGCAAAAGAGTGTACACCTTGAACGGGACGATGTAGAAAATAATTGGATACTATTGTATCGACTTTGTACAGGTTTTTCACAGATAGGCTTAGAACTTTTCAGCCAGCCCTCATGCATATTATGCATTTGTTACTACGTTTTCCTATTTGATTTAAGATACTGCGTTTAATCCGTAACGGTGCACTATATAAAATTTAGATGGCAAACGGATAGTTCTCGCTATAATACTTTTAATATTTTTAAAATAGAAAATGAAACGAGATCATATATTGAAAAAAATTCAGTCAAAGTACTTTATTCTGAGCGGAGTTATAATCATTGCAAGTTTTGTAACGATAAAAAAAATAAAGTCTCGATTATCCATTTCCAAATAAAATTACTAAATGGCGATCGTGTTGCAAACAGTCACGACCATTCGGTGGTTTAGGGGTTTGATTGTTGGCTTGTCATGTCAATAAATATCTGTAATGAAGAAAGGCCTACAATGGGCAGATTTACCTCTTACATAATACATCTTGAAGTATAAAAATGGTATGGCACCGCGTTAATTAGCCGATCAATTAAATTTATATTCCCCTAATACAAGTCTCAGATCATCTCCTGATTGCCTTTTATTAAAACCGTGATATTTGAGACACATAATGTGAAAGTAGTACCTTTGCGGTTTAAAGTCTGCTTTTACAGTATTGGATAAATCGAACGGTAAGGGATCCACGCCTACCGAATAACATTACCTTTAATTTTCGCAAAATCCATTTCCTAGCTTCTCTTTATTTTTATTGAATTGAAACCATTTTAATCATTTACTTCTTACTATATTGTATTTTATGTGTTCTGTGTCTAGCATTCATGCATACTAAACTTAGCTGTATCCCTACAATTTATTCCATTTCGAAATTCAAAATGTTTATTTAGTCTCTGTGTGTAATACAGACAGGGTAGAAACGCATTACAAAATGGTAAACTAATTGTCGAAGTGGATAGTTATCTATAGCACAACAACACAGTAATATTATGAATAACCATCACTATAATTTTATAAACACGACGTTTCGACAACATTTTACTGGTCGTTATCAAGCATACAAATTTACAATTGTCAAGGCAGAAACATAAATTAAAGATACATTATGGGAGATTAGATAAAAAGCTGGCAGTTCTCACTATAATAGACCCTGAACCAAGATTTTAGCGATTGAAATTTCGACCTAGCCTCGATCATCATACTAAAGTCGGTATGATAAAATAACATATTCTCGATTATCCATTTATGATTAAATCATGAAAGGAAATTGAGCAGCAAATAGAATCATAATCCAATAAATATCGCAGACTAGCGGTGACATCGGCGCTTGATTATGGACTGGATAAGTTAATGAATGTCTAATTAATAATTTAGATAACATATCAGGCCTAAAGAAAGCCCTACAATAGTCAAATTTAGCTCTTGTATCATGTATGCTTAACACTCATGAAACACTAGCTATGCAGAACGTCGTTCAAATTTTAAATAATTTTCTTTCAGATAGTTTGTCGACATTAAGAATCGAAGTACTTAAGTGACCACGGGGCCTTATATAATGTTTTGAATAATGATGATGTTATCTAAGCAAGGTTTTTAGTTTACTGGTGTAAACTACTTTAGTAACAATACTTTTATCAGTCGTATGGTGTTTATCCCTTTTTGGTTTTTGATTGTACACGGGCTCTATGAAAGACCCACTGCACTGACTGTTCGCTTGACATTTGAGCGCGATTGAATGATATAATTATTAGTCAATTGTTTCCGCGTTTTGTTGTATAAACTATATATTTTGTTGAATAGCCGAACTTATGACATTCTTTCATATTATATGTTATTTTTCTTTGATGTTTCACGTCTACATACATTTAGACTTGTATGGTTTATTTTAATAATTTTATCGATTTCTACATGTTTTATAAATTCTGGATCGTAATTTGAATAGATATGTCCATTTAAATAGGCTTCAAAATTTCTAAAAAAACAACAGTTGTACGGGCCACCATAACTAGATGGTTAAAACGTTTATAAGGGTTGAATCGAGAACTATATATTATATAATACCCCGAGTTCACAAAGCTTTCTCAGACTTAATTTCCTCAAAATTGTTGGTGTTCGACTCGATCTTTACTCACATTTCAATTAATGGTTGCTCGCTCTCTAGGTGAATTATGTAATTGGACGTAATATTAATATCTTCTCATTGTCATACTCCGTTACCCCAGTAAGCTGCCAAAAAAGGTGTCATGAATTCTATTGAAATTAGGAGGCGGGGGATTACAGTTAAGCGGGTAGGAACTTGCAGCTCGACTAGAATGCATCAGGTCGAATGACGGAATTATTCAAGCCCAACCCCCACTTTGTCAGGGAGGCTGGAGGGTAAACCTTTGATGTACATGCACAAAAATCCCTTGACTGACAAAAATAAGATGAAAGGTTGGTGCCTGTGAATATTCTGCTATATCTATTGCAGAAATAATAAAAACTACCACATTTGTTTTTTAAATAAAAATAATGTGAACATTTGTATAGCGCTATTCCATGCAAAGAGTTGATTTTTCTACAATTCTAGCAACATTTAAAACACAATTTTAAACATAGTGTCGGAACAGATAAGTCTTCGGTGATGATTTGAAAGTTGATAGGGTTGGACACTGTTTCAAATGAGTAGGCAGATAATTCCAATGGGAAGATACCAAAAAAAACAAAGTGCTGTTGTTGACTCCAAAAATCCCAGTCCATTTTATTGGTGCATTAGAGATTAGAGGTCCCTTTATGTGACCCTCACACTCTGCCGTGTGGGCCTACCATACGCCACCGTGCGCGAAAATGTCCGCGGCCGGTGGGGAATGGCGAGGGCACATGATGGTTCGTTATCAAAGCGGTAAACACGTTAATAGGGCGTTTGCGCCTATTTACACCCGGTGGGACCCGGCGAAAGTTTTGTGCATGTTCAAAACTTTGGCCGGCTGACACCGGCCACAAGTAAGTGGCAAGAGGACGGTGTTGAACGGTATGAGGACGACATGAATACGTTAAGGAAACGGTCACACTATATGAACTCGTTCACAATACGCTAATAAACCGTTACAGAACAGTGATGAACGGGCAAAAAAAATTCACTATCTGCAACGGGTTGTAAGTGAGTTGTGGACGTGTCATGAACGGGGACTCGCTCACAGGACGCTCCGAGCGGTGGGGGGACGCTACGTGACTGGTAGGTGGCTGCTACAAACCCGGCTCACACGTTCGAGACCCGATATGGAAACGGCCAAAATGTTCAACAAAAGTCAATCTGGGCGGTGAAGCACGTTCAACACCTGGTATGCGCCCGATGAGAACAGTCAGAAAATGGCAACAAAACGGTGAAAAGATTTTTTTTTTTTTTTTTGTTTTGCGGTCGAGACAAGTTCGCTCAACACCCAACGTTCTGTGTTTTTTTAATAGCCCGGCAGGTGGACGGTAGGCCTACAAGGCAGAGTGTGAGAGCTCTATTAGGTTTGTTCTGATTAATATTCACAGTAACATCGGGAATATTCAAATTACATTGCATGCAAAATTTGAGACAATTCTGTTATTTATGAAATATAAACATTTTAACTTTCGGTTTACTAAACGTTTTAGTGGTTTTTCAGGAGCTCAGCATTAATAAAAACGTACTTATTACATATCATCGCGCAAAAACAAAACAAAATCGTGCACGACTGGTGGCCAACGAAGGAACCAGAAATACTACTTGACTTACACCAATTAATTAGTTTTAAAGATTTACCTTCAATATTCCTTTAGTTAATTTCTAGTTTATGCTGGAGTTAATTGGTTGCAGGTTTATGTGGATCAGCATCAACCGAAACGGAGACGGAATTTAATTAAATATTTATCTGATTTTATCACTAAACCACACAGATATCGAATCCACCAATAACCTTATTCACCCTTCGTTCCGTTTCTTATTGAGAATGAATTTAACGTTAACTTCTAGAACGAAACGAAACTACCACATCATTTCCTACACCACAGTTTTAAGTGTGTTGGCTGTATGGATATCTTTACCTCGTCTCAGCTTGTTACTAATGGAAGTGGGACTTCTGATAATTAGAGACTTGGCGCTAATGGGCATACTGCTAGGCCACTCGTATGTCCAGGATTGTCTTAACAAACGTCAATAAAGTAATTAATACTACGTCAACTCAACCATGGTTATATCGTTGCTGATAAACAAAAAGTCATCTACTGACATCAAAAAATACATAAATGTGGAAATATGGTAGGCCTAATAACAGTGTGAAAAGTCGTTAAGAGTCTTTTGTACTCGGTAAGGTATGCTTACCATTTATCGAATACCTGATACTTGGTTAAGTTCCTAAAACTAACAAATATCTGATTTCTTTTTTTTTATATTTAAACCATTGGCCGTTGTAGTATATTTTAAGCCTAGCTTATGTCCGCCTAAGACACGACTTGATATCGGCGACTCGTTTACGATAAAGTGGAACTGGTGACTCGTGACTACCTGGGCAACTTGAGCGCTCTTACGACTGTTGTCGGACGGCAACCAGTCGCATATGTTCTACTCCTTCGACAGGGGACAACTAGTTGTCCCTAGTCGCAAGCGACATGGGGGACACTCGCCTACCTTGTGCCGGCGCCTCGCTCAGGTAGCCAATAAGATTCGGTTGATTAGAAACCTGGCATCCAAGGGGCTGTAAAAAAAAAACATTGCGGACATGTGAGTTGGGGCGCTTACGACTATGCTTAACTAATTACGTCTAGTCGTACGTGAATTCAGTCGTTGTTATATAAGCTCTCCGTTGTCGTTAGTTGCCGTCAATTTTACCACGCTTTAGGGCGATATAAAATAGGCTTAACATCTAACTCCAACCCTAGTAGTCCGTGGAATGGGCACTATTATATGGCATAGATCTTTACTCTTGCTAAAAGGGCCGGAGGCCGCCTTTTCAATTTTTTTAAATTGATAGATACAGCAAAAAGTGTGTTAACCAGCAGTCTCCACATGTGGCAGTCAGTATGTATACTATTTATAAAATTATCTTAAAAAGAATTATATTTTTTCTCGTCAGAACGCGATTCTGCTACGCGGTCAAGTAATTGACCAATGAAAACCGTTGGATCATGGCACGTGATTAGTCACGTGATGATTGTTTATAAACAATACCAACTGAACTAATATTGTTAACTGTGTTTACTGATAGTTTGGGCTTCGTGGAAACGCTTTTTCATCAAGGATAGGCACGAAATTGGTGCAGAGTTATCGGACACACTTATGATCTTTAGAAATGTAGAATTTGAGCTTCAAACTCAGTGCATCATGTTAGTCATCATGTAGAAATGGTTCTATTAACATTTACTGATGTATTTACACTCATGCTGTTTTCAGTAATTATGGGGAAGGTCTGGTGACGAATGGCCCAGAGCTACATATTATTTTTGTTTACTCGTATTTTTCTAGCTTGAATCTGAATATAGGGGGAAATATCTGATGGATATATTCTTGACCGTCTTTCTATGAGATCTAATGAATGATGGTTTTAGTTCTGCTCAGGTACAAAAAATCTGACTAAATTCTTAACTGAGTTCCACAGTTTTTAGTGGCCCCAACCTGTGAGTCCCCAAACTATCATTTCCATCAGGCCATAATTGTATGTACATTAGACCTCTATGCTAAAATTTTGCAAAAAAAGTGCAGGCAAAATTGATTAAAATAAAGCTTTAAAATAGATGGAATACATAAACAGTCCTACCTTGTTCAAGAATAATCCTATTAATCCTAAAATTCACTATTGCCAATTGAGAAATAGGCAAAAATATCTTTTTCAACTTTAAATTCCAACTTTTGAAGTAAGCTAGTGCATGGAGGCAATAGGGAAACAAGGGAGGTAATTGTGTTATTATTTCCTGTGTCAATGATTTTGGAGGGTGGGAAATAATGCACATGGTCGTATCATAATGAGTTGATAACCTATTGAGCAAAAGACACAGTAATAATTATGTTTTAACTTCTTAGAAAATTTGAAATTCTTGCTTTAAGGCAATGCACAATAATAAGTCAAAAAAATTGTTTTTATTAGTAAGCCCAAATGAATTTAGAAAAAAAACAGTTATAACAATAACGATGAATAATAGTATGTTTGATCTCAAATTATTTGCGACAGCAAAATACAATTAAGAACTAATTTGTTCAAAACATTTTTAGTAAAATGAAATTGAATAGACATATCGTCGGTGTCATTCTAAAACCTCGTAAGTCCGATCAACAAAATTTTACAGGAGGAACAAATAACTTCATAACTTATCAGATACTTGACAGATTTGCTTAAAATTTTCTTTTTGTACATTTGAAGATAACCCCTATTAGATGGTCTGTCAAATATAAGCTGACGTTTGTTCATTTTTAAGATTTCAGACTTACGAGGTTTTGACCCCCAGATCTGTTTTTTTCTTACGACATACGAGGTTTCTGTACGTTTTTGTATAAGAACTGCATGAGTTACGATCTTTTGTATTCACGTTACCAGAGATAAATTGGGCATAAAAAATGAAGGGAAATCATAAGTAGTGTATTATGCCATTCCCTTTTCGAATATCGCCGGTGGGTAGGTAGGGACGGCAATGTAGGTGTAGATGTAACGTAGACCCAGAAGCTCAATACCTTGAAGGATATTGAAGGTATGTCTGGGTGTGCAGGGTAGTAAGATAATTAAGGGATATTGCATACAGCTAGTTACATACATTGTATGTTCAGTAGGGCAAGTAAGACGAGGGGTATGGCCTACAGGTAGGTCTAGATGCGCCGGTGGGTAAGCTGCCGGGAGCGTTTTGCCCACAGGTAGGTCTAGATGCTCAGTAGGGTAATTACTTTGGGAGTATTGACCTCAGGTAGGTCTAGATACTCAGGGGAGTAAGTTACTTAAAGGGTATTGGCCACAGGTAGGTCTAGATACTCCCTAGGGTACGCTATTGATGGCTATTGTCCACAGGTAGGTCTAGATTCTCAGTAGGGTAGGTTACTTGATGGGCATTTCCCAGACGTAAGCCTAGATGCTCAGTGGGAGTAATTTACCAGAAGAGTATTGCCTACCGGTAGGTGGAAATGTTCAGACGGGTAAGTTTACCTGAGCGATATTAACTGCAGGTATGTCTATATGCCCACTGGGGTAAGTTACTTGATGGATATTGCCTACAAGTAAGTCTAGACGCTCAGTCGGGTAAGTTACTTTTGGAGGGGGGCGGGGTATTGCCCACAGGTAGGTCTAGATGCCTAGTGGGGTACGCTATTGACGGGTATTGCCCACAGGCAGGCCTAGGACCTCAGAAGGGCAAATTACTTGTGGTGGGGGGGGGTATTGTCCACGGGTAGGTCTAAAAGCCTAGTGGGGTAAGTCACTTGAGAGATATTGCCCACAGGTAGCCTACCTAAGTTATCCTGCCCACTGTGGAGTAAGTTACTTGAGGGTTATTATCCACAGGTAGGTCAAAATAATCAGGTATAGGTATTCAGTAGGGCAACTTACTTGAGGTATACTGTCGACAGATAGGTCAACGTACGTGAGGGTTATTAACAACGATATGAGAATTTTAGACTGATTCCGCGAGACTTTTTTTGCTTGAAAACTGCAAAAAAGATTCATGTCAGAGTGTGTAAAATTTGACCAAGAGATTATTGTGGGCTGTTATTATTGCAGTGACTTTTGTATTTTCTATGTAGAAGCGTAAAACTGACAAACATGGACACTAAATAAGATTTATTTGACGGAGCCCGGCAGTAATGACTTGGTATCGCCTATACCATTTTTTTGTTTCTAAAATTCGATAATCTACACCTTAAAAATAATACAAGCAATTATTATAACAATTATCCTTCGAAATTTGTCATATATTATACGCTTTGAGGCCTTTGACATCGTCATCGGTAACACGTTGCCGAGATACGAGCATTTAGAAAAGCACAAAATCTGGCCAATCGTGATACGAGGTTTGGTCATACGCTAATAAAATGAAAACTTTTTATCGCAGAAATCTGATTTTTTGATATATCATGTATTTTATGTTAATTTATTATTTTCTGCAAAAAAGTGATTTTCGAAAAAAATGCCGACTTACGAAGTTTCGGAATGACACCGACGATATGTATAGTTTCTTGCTCTTAAAGGCACTTTGAGCATGGTCATGGATGATTTGGCGCCTAAGAACTAAACAGTTAATTGTTAGTATGACCACTGCCAGACAGTTTGTGTAGTGGGTTACCCCTAACAGATCCGCCCAAAATGCGCCGGAACTGTTCCCGTGTTCAAAACAATTAACAATTGTGTCAGGATGCGTAGAATACTAATACCTAGCATGTATGGACGAGGCGATAAAGTGCGATTGCAAAAATCAACTTCTTGTAACCGCAGTTTACCGCCTCATACATACGTGATAGGTTTAAGTAGTCTTCGCATCCTGGCTAAAAATTTCATTTTTTAATAGTGCCTTCTTATTTAGCCAAGTTGGAGGGGGGGATTTTGACGTGTCGTTTAGGGTTAACCCATCACACAACTGTCTGTCAGTGGTCATGCATGATTCTGGTGGTGGTACTGAACAACTCAAAAGCTGTTTTAGGTGGTACAGATTTCTGCTAATATAGCCTAGCTGTTGACTGAAAATCCGGTAACTCTTGTCAAGGATACTCCACCACTACAAAAGTAATTGCATAGCTCTGTCAGGGTACCCCACCGCTAGAAATGTCTGTCAGAATTTTATTTTTTGTGATACCTGAAAATGCATTTTGAGTGTGGAATACCACACCCACCACCATAAATCCGACAGACTTACGTTTTGATGATACCAAATATACATGCATTGACACCATATAGGAGGAAAATGGTACACTTAAGAGCTCGGTTTACCCCCTGGGCTCCCGGTCTAATATTCCACCCATGCTCGGATGGGAGTGGAGGGGAAAAACATTTTTCATAGAATGCGTATGGATTGACGCCTGATAGTTATATCTTTTATTATATGACACCAATGCATTTTAAGGAGGGGTGGAGGAGACTGTCCAGAAGAAGTTTTTAAGCATAAGCAGACTAATTTATATCTGGCACTGTCCACCCTATTACCATTCTCAACTGTCTATACATTTAAAAAGTTGTTTGCACGGAGAAGGCTAGAATATATATCAGAGCTTTCGATAACTATATCTGTAAACATCGGAGTCGAAGTCTGAACATTCTCTATATTTAGGACATCTTTATCACTATTATCAGCAATGAATATAGTGCATAAATTTCAATGGGTAACATTCAGATTAATTATACCTGGTGCAGAAGGCTCTATAGTTTGCCATGAGCCTTATTGTTTGCTCCATTATTACTAAGAAACCTTTACCACTGTTGTGGAATGTTTTGATCCTTACTGTAAATTTTGATACCTTTATTATATCCCCATTTCACTAGACCGCGGAAGACTTGCGGAAGCAAATCCGCAATTATACCGCAAAGTACCGTATGTCTTTCCTGTTGTATCGTATTGTTCCGCTAGGAAGCGCAGTGGATCCGTATTCATTCCACATTATCCGCAGCCTTCCGCGCGCCCAATATTTTCCGCAAACGTTCTTTTGAAAATGTTCAAAAGAACGTTTGAGGAAAAATTTGTTCATGCTATTCGCAGTTAAACCGAGAGCGAACCGTAACATTCGCAAGTTTTCCGCTGTTATTCCGTATACAAACGCAGTTACCGCAACTTGTCCGCATGTATACCGCAGACATTCCGTCACTTTCCGCGGGTGTCAAATAGTCACGGTTTACATGCGTTCGTGCAAGGAAAAATACGGAAGACTTTCGCCTGCGAAATAAAAGCTCGATATTAGACGCGGATGAGAAACTGAAGTGGCTTAAATTATGGAAGACCAGATGGGTCAACTTTTGTTTAAAATGTTGACTTTGTGCATGAAATGTTGACATAAGAATGTAGAAACAAGAATCATTAGTTGCGTTCGTGTCTAAAATGTTCAAACTGGAATGTAGAAACAAGAATCGTGAATATTGTCCCATTTGGTCTTCATCAACATTATTACACCAGTTTGGGCGTTAGACCTAACACAATTTGGCGCCCTATTCGGCTTGCGACCTATTCGACCGATCCAGCTGGAAACCTATACGGAATAAATTCAACAGTCGCCCAAACTCATCTATTTTTATCAGCCAATCTAATCAAACGTTACGTCTATCAAATGAAAGTAGAATATATTATTATTTATCCATTCTTTTAGTTGGATCATCAGCATTTTGTACGATGATCCGAATTTTGACACGCGATATTGACATCAACAGTCTTTCCCTTTCAATCTTTTTTTTCAAAATTGGCCATGTTTAGGATGAGAGTGCACCCCTTTAATATGACTGTGCCAACTCTTACTAATAATATTTGGGAAAGCTTATTTAATTACCTTTCGGGATATATTTTGTTGGATATCCACAATTTTGTAAGATAATGCGAAATTACATCTCTATTCTGAGCTAAAGGAATGGATAAATAATAATATATTCTTTTTTCGTAACGTAACGTTGGATTTGGTTGGATGATAAAAATATGTGAGTTTGAGCGACTGTTGAATAGGTCGTTAGCCGAATAGGTCGTTAGCCGAATAGGACGCCAAATTGTGTTAGTGTCTAAAATGTTCAAACTAGAATGTACAAACAAGCACCAAGGAATATTGTCCCATTTGGTCTTCCATAGTAAATAATAACCCGACATCATGAATATTGATGTGATGACAGGTAAGTCACGGATTCGGCGCGGTTAATATACGATTCGTTTGCGGACTACTTGCGGAAGCCGCGAATCAATTGCAGACTGTTTGCGGATTTCCCGCGGAAGAATTTTCAGGGTATAAAATCCGTGCAAAGTCATCCTTCATTCATAGATATTTCTACCTCGTCATTGACAACAGGTATTGCAAACAATTGTTTTACGATGCCAAAGGGAAGGCCTAGTAGTAAGAAGAAGGGTCCAGGAAAGAGAGTAAGGGCTCCCACACCGCCTCCTACTGAGCCACTAGACCAGGAAGAAGAGTATGACAGTGCTGTTGTTTCTGACACTGGTCTCATAAAGAAGAAGGTACGGACATTCATAAAGCTCACCGACGAGCAAGAAGAGCTGATGGTTGAGTTTATACGGACAAATGCTTGTTTGTATAATAAGAAACTGAGGGCCTGGTTAGACAAGCAGGGCAAGGCAAAGCTTTGGGCAGTTCAGGCTGAGTTGATGGGTTATAGTGAAGAGGAACTAAAAAAGTGGTTCCACTGGGTAAATTGCGACGATTGAAGTCTGGACAAGCGGACATCACCATGTCTGAGAGGGATTGCTGGATTTATCAGAGCTTTGCCTTCCTCTGCCCCCATACATGTATAATAGGGGTCCAGAGGCGGAACTTTGTCTCCCTGCAGGCGAAGATTTCTACTGCTAGTTCCGAGCCACTCCAACAAGCCTTGCACCTAGACTCGGAAGATGTACAGAACGGTACAGAGCTGTCAGAACTACTTGATGTACCCCTGCAAGTCATCACAGGCGCTACCACGCCATCAACTACCACACCTGTCTCCTCATCAAGCATCACTAGTCGTGGAAATCATCAATTTGGCTGCTCTGAATCAACTAGCGACTGTCGGGCTGATAGACTACTGATGGTGGCTGAGCAACTCATTGAAAAGAAAAAAGAAGTCGTGTCCGTCCATGATGCCGAAAGGTCCTCCTTTGCCAACTGTGTGGCAACTGCCCTCAATACCCTACCTAAGCCTGTGTACCGGTATGCCAAATCGAAGATCATGGCCCTCATGGACGAATGTTCTGACCGAGCAGAAGCCCTGGAAATCCAACAGTCTCAAACTTCAGCCCCACTTGAACAGCAGCATCAACCCCCGCGGCAACCTGATTTGCATCTTCCGGTCATTAATGCACCACCACCTCGACGCCGTCCTCATCAGCAGCCCCAACAGCAACCCTTTTTGCAGCACCCACAACAGTTCTGGCAGCCTCCACCTTCCCAGTGGCCCCAGTCGTTTTCCGGTCCTCAAGTTTCCGTGTGGGGGTCATAAGACGCCCAATGGTTGGCCCAGCAGTGCCCACAGCCTTCGACATCAGGAGCATTATCTCAGCCTCAAAAGGAACAACAGTCAGCCAGACCAGCCAGTTGGCCTTCAGTGGTGTGCGCTTTGACCCCTACATCGACACCAGTACACACAGACACTGCAAGCATAAGCAGGACGGCTAACATTTCCGGCATTTCGTGTGGGCTTCGAAGGTACGAAGAGCTTTTATTGGAGGACGACGACGATAACTACGAAGTGGGAGTCGCTGATACCCTGACAGAACAATAAAGTGTGTCCTAGTATGCAGTAGTACTGGATGAGTTAACATTATGTCCAGGATGTGATAGTGATGTAAATAATTTTGTTTGTCTTCAAATAAATTTCTTAATTACTTCAGTATTTTATTGTTTATTATGTTAAAACATAAAACAGCAAATATTTCAGATAATTTGATAAAAACAATTTGGAGGCACAGAAAATGCAGGTTTGTCCAAAAGTTACTTGCACTTCACTCAGTGTTAATCTGTGTGTTCTTGGCGTAGGGTTGCCAAGAGACCTGTCCGACCCGCTGTTGAAATAAAGCTTGAGGTACTCCCGCTGTTTCTTGGCCTCTACAGAGTCTCTGTTGGGACCAACCACTCCTGCAATAATAATATAGTACATGTTGGCTGTCTGACGTCACTGCCCCTGGATAATATTGTGGTCTTCGGAATCGTTAAGTCTAGTGTATCTTTTCCTCATTATGTTGTGAAGACAGATAGAAGCTTCAACCATAGTTCTGGCGACATCAGGGCCCTGCTGCAATGTTGTGAGAAGGAACTGCCAGCGATTTGCTAAGATGCCTAAGGCGTTCTCGACGACTCGTCGTGCTCTAGATATCCTGTAGTTATAAGCCAATTCTTCTTCTGTGAGTCGCCGTCTGGAGTATGGCTTCATGAGGTACTTTCTCATGGCAAAAGCATCGTCCCCCAGAAGGAAGTATGGAGTGTTAACATCGTCGTGTGGGAGGGCGTCTGGTGTCGGAAAGTTGATGCTACCATCTTCGATGCATTCTTTCAGTTCTGAGGCGTTAAATATTTGAGCGTCGGACATGTGTCCCATACCATCAACGTCTACCGACAGGAATCTGTAATTGGCGTCTACCAATGCAAACAAGATAATAGAGAAAAATCACTTATAGTTGTGGTAGAGGCTTCCAGAAGATGGTGGTTTTCTAATAGCAACGTGCTTCCCATCTAGAGCCCCCACCGCATGAGGGAGGTTCCATCTGTCTTGGAAGTCCCAACTGAGGGATCTCCATTCCTGCTCAGTATGTGGACACTGTATCACTTAGTCTTTGTAATGGTCGATTATAGCTTGACAAACCTCGGGTAGGAAGCTCGTGATAGTGTGGCGAGATACCCTGAAGTTGTATGAGACCTGGCGTGAGGGCGGCTCTAAAGTTGGTGTCCTTCTTGGTAAGTCTAGGAGATAAGGCGATCAGCAACTCGTCGAAAAGGTTGGGTGGCACCCTGAGATAGTTGAAGAACGACTGCGTGTCTTCAAAACGAAGCTCTTCTATCAGATTGTCAAAGTTATCGAGACCTATTCTTCGCTCCACTCTCAGCCAAGAACGCACCCAAAAGCGTTTAAGTGTGTATGCTCTTCTTCTTGGTTGCTTGTTTCTCGGAGTTCAACTTCTCGTTTCAACCTGCTGTATTCATGAAGCAGCAGCAAGCCCTTGGGCAGTTCTATGTCGGCGTTAGGGTCCTCCATGGTATAATGTGCTTTCCTCTTCAAAACAGCAATTTTATAGGCAAAATCACGTGCTCTTACCAATTTTTCCGCAGGTACGCCGTAATTGATCCGAGACCAAACGCTGTTGCCGAAGATCATCCGCACTTGCTGCGCGTATATTCCGCGTAGAACGCAAGTACTCAGCCATTATTCCGCAGTTCTACCGTGACAAACGGATTAGTATCGCCAGATAACGCAGTTATTCCGCTACTGCCGAGATTGAGCCGCAAATTATCCTTATGTCTTCTGTGCTCATTCCCATGTGTTCCGCAATTTTTTTCCCGCAGCTCTGCCGTCGAGGTAGAAATATCTATAAATGGAGGTCGACTTTCCACGGATTCTATACCCTGTAATTGTTTCCGCAAACAAACCGCGATTGATTCGCCGCTTCCGCAACTAGTCCTCGTGTACCGCATTTAGTACGCAAATGACCCGTATATTAACCGCGCCCAATCCGTAACTAGTTTGTCGTCAGGCCGGCTATCCCGCGGTCTTGTGCGTCTCATCCGCATCATTTTCGTAAACATTCCGTGATATACCGCGCTTTCCTTTTGCAGGCGAAGGTCTTCCGTATTCTTCCTTACATGAACGAAGGTCATCCGTAACCATTTAAAACCCGCGAAAAGAGATGGAATGCCTGCGGTATACACGCGGACAACTTGCGGCAACTACGCTTGTATACGGAAAAACAGCGGAAGACTCTCGGATTAACCCCGGTTTAATTGCGGAAGAGCAAGGACAAGTTTTCCGCAAACGATATTTAAAGGAACGTTCGCGAAACAATTTGGGCTCGTCAAAGTCTGTGGACGACGAGGAATGACTACGGATTCCCTGCATTTCCTGGCGGAGCCATACGGAGTGAGAGGAAAGACTTGCGGATTTCCTTCCGCAAGTCTTCCGTGGCCCAGTGAAATGGGGGTATGAGCTTGTCTACTGCGCTTGACATTCTTGATGCTTATAGCTGGGTACTGATCCGCAACGACATCAACTCGAGTTACATTGTGGTGGAGGATGTGACGAGTTGAGGGAGTATTTTTGGTGTTGCTGGTGCGGCCACTTTCAAGACTGTCTTTAAAAACATTTGACCCAGTGCTAATCTCAGGAGCCAGAATAGCAATTGGAGTGGAAAACTATGTGTGGAGAAATGCCATTATTCAGTTTATGTATTTTTAGATTAGTCTGTGTTGAAAAATTACCGGCCCTAAGCCTTTCACCGAACGTAAACAGTTAACTCGCACCAGTCCACGGCCTATAGCCGGAACTGGTGTTACATGTATACAGGTCAGCAGTGGTCGAGATCTAGAGAGGGAGAAATTTGGGGTATAACTTCCACTCAACACAAAGTAGGAGTCTTTAGCAGCGTGGGGGGGGGGGGGCACAACGAGGTTGGACAGACCCTTCTCCTTGTCACGTACAACCGGTGATTCGGAACCACGCAAGTTGTTTCAATAATAATAATATAATAATAATTTATTTTTATATAGCGTTCTACACAATTCGTTTCAGAAACGCTTTACAAGAGCTAAAAGTAAATAATAGACATAATCACAAAATGAAATAAAATATAATGTAAATCTCAGTAATGATAGGATCATTTTTACCAGTTAAGCAGGTTTCCGTTAGAAATATAATGTCCAGTTGGTCTTCTAGAATTACGGATGACAGCCCACTTATTTTTCCATTCAGGGACCTACAATTCCATAGGGCACACCGTAGTTTAAGTTCGTTTGCATTATGACTTGTCCTTGATACAGCGCGCACTGGCCAACCATTAGGCCATCCAACCCCCAGGTTTTAAAAGGAGATAATCCTCTTTGCTTTAGATCAAAAGGGTGTTGAATTAGCTTCATCTAATTTGATATTATATTTTTGGGCAGGGATTACAAGAGAAATGTTGTTCTTGGGGGTTTCTTTGCCTATTTTGACCACAATGGACTACTTTGGTTAGACATTTGACAAGGAATATCCGAGGACATTAAACAGACATGTTATATAACAGAGGACATATTGACACTGGGAAGACAGGCCTACGTCATTTGACTCGAGAGATTACCCTCAGCTTAAGAAGAACAATACATTAGAAAACAATTGTTTGAAAAGGATTACATACAATAATAATAATGACGTGAAGTTTTAGCCTTGATAGATAAAACAAAGTGTTGAACACCATGTTTAGTCATAATACCAGTCATTTTATTCACGGTAAAACTAACTAATGGATGTTTTATTGTTGGAATAAGGGGGTTTATAGCAACTTACACCCTAGAGTTATTGTCATAAAGCAGATTATATACACTCCCAGTCTTAAATACAAATAATAATTAGCTACATAATCCTCGGACGCTTGATACACGCCTTTACCTGCGAGTATTGGTTCCATTCAGCACAGATTATAGAGAATCGAGTCGCAATGGTAAATATTTCGTATAATGTGAAACTGGCGGCCTTCGTATTCAATTCTGTAGGCGGTGGAACCTGGGTAGGGCCACAACACAAAATTACTAGGATATGTTTTGACGAACAATAAATGGTGTATTTTTTTTTTCAATGATTCGCTTGTGAACACGAGTCTTTAAAGTGGGGGGGGGGCAGAATTTGGAGGAAAAACCCACTAGGTTATGAAGGTGACCCTACACTGATTGTCACATAGAGGTTGGTAATCCAAACCACGCCACATGATTCGATAACACGCGTTATTGAAATTCGACCACCCAAATCATTGGGAGGAATTAGCATTCGCGGGTTTTATTCTAAAGTTTATAATTTGTTTTAGTGTTTAATTCTAAAGTTTATAATTAATTTTAGTGTTCTTTTCTAAAACTATAAATTACTTTAGTGTTTTATTCTAAAACCATAATATATTTATGTGTTTTGTTCTAAAACTCTAATTTACTTTAGTGTTTTGTTCTTAAACTATAATTTATTTTAGTGTTTTATTCTAAAACTATAATTTATTTTAGTGTTTTATTCTAAAACTATAATTTATTTTAGTGTTTTATTTTAAAACTATAATGATAATTCAGTATTGGACTTGTCTACGATATCACCCTAGATGGGAGTGGACGTATAACGCCATAGAAGAAGAAAAGAACATTATTGGATATTCTTAAGACCTGTTACTAATTCACTTTTGAGTGATCTGGACATCGACATCAGAGGAAATATGTATCATTTAGTTCGATTGTTACATGTATATACCCGATACCACATATCATTTACTCGTCGTTTCCCTCTGTAAAGCCTACTCAATGTAGGCCTTATAGGCTATTTTCTCAAATTACAAACCAAATTACTAATTATTAAATTACATACTTAGATATTAACTGTCGGTACACGTGGGCCACTACAACGTAGCGAAAATTGTTAACGAGTTGTTACGCACAAACCTGATAACAAAAACAGGAGATTCGGTTGTCGTTTCTAATTAAATTAAAATGATCTATTCGATTACCCGATGACAGTTATCTCACCGTGATCAATAGGTGTCGCTTCCTACACAGGATGTCATAGAGAGTAACGTTTCCTGTGTGGTTGCTAGGCGTGAAATCAAAATGGCGGATGTGTAGGTAAGCCTGCAATCATGTGTTAAATTAGAAAAGACATCCCCTCAAAAGTTTTATGTTGAACACTTAAAGGTGCGTTATTCCAGAATACATGCGGTGTTTCTATTCATCGTCTAGATTACTACCCATTTGAAACAAACCATGACATTTCTTGACTAACATTTACATGCCATGGTTCGATTTTTTTCAATAATTCGCGTATACTAATTACTATGTGTAGGCCTAGTACCAGTACTAGTTGCCTTTGGCATTTGGGGACAAACGAAGAAAACACACAAGGTTGGATACTCCATATAACGTTTAAGTGTGGGGTCGAAACCACACCACCGAACTCAATGCAATGTTACACCATACGATATAAAACGCACGGGTTAGATCATTCAGCCACCAACCATCAGTAGGCTACTATAACTTATAAGATAGATAACAGATTTGTTTTTGCACCTCAGCCCCTAACCAGGTCAAATAGAGAGATACAGACATATCAACAGAAACCAATATAAATTTAAACCCCACGAGCTTGGAAGTTGGACGATCGAATCCCCGCCACATTACTCAATGACCCCTATGATCTAAAACCCACGTGTCGAATCATCCACACTCACACACCGTGTTACTTGTATTATAATTGGTCGATTTGGATGATTTCTAACCGGAAAGATAAATAAATATTACTTTGATCGTGTATTGCTTTAGTCCTAATCTGGCCTTCTGGAGCATCGATGGTTCAAAGGGCAAAAGCCAATAATATTTTGAAGAATAAAACAGTTTAACTTTGTGTTTAAATCCCTTAAGTCCCCTACGTTAGGGCGGAGCAACTAACTCAACATGTATACGCTTTCAAACAACTTAAACCCGCCAGTCTTCATCTGGAAATGGAGACCAGTGTCCCAAGTCGAATTATGTGATGTATGGTTAAAACCAGCCTTTTTTATAAAAAATAATGTGTAGGTGAAAAGCATCTTTGTTATCAAGTACAACACATGGGCCATTCATTATATGGACCCCTAAAGGAACGGGAATCGATTATCAGGTCACACAACGCAAAAATTGACCCGAAATCTTTAAAAGATTACGTGTCCGGATAAACACTTTTCGTCTTCACGTCCAAACAACTCAATATTTTGAGCTGGAATTTTGAGACAAAGTAAATACACCATCCCTCTTTATTTTGGCGCTTAAATTTCTTACGCACTAAGACTTTTATTTTTGAGACTCAGTTCAAATCGGGATAGTCCCTTTAACGCCCGGAATATTTTGAGCTGGAATTTTGAGACAAAGTAAATACACCATCCCTTTTTATTTAGGCGCTTAAATTTCTTACGCACTAAGACTTTTATTTTTGAGACTCAGTTCAAATCGGGATAGTCCCTTTAACGCCCGGAATATAAGGCCAAGCCAAAATTGTCTAAATTGTTTAAAATAGTAAAGATCAATTTGCAATAAATGATTTAGTGTTATTGGACACAAACAATTTTCCTCCAGAACTTCTCTCGCCTTAGTCTCTATCATCCAAACACATAATCTACGAATAATAGTCTGGATGGTTCCTCAAAATTTGACGGAAAGTCGGTCATTGTCTGGATTATCCAGTCTTTTAAGTTACCACGTACTAAATCTATCAAAACATCTCGCTTGTCAACAATGACACTCTCTAAAATTTTGATTGTAAAGGTTTTAATTGAAATGGTAATTTTCTCTCGTCATGAATCAGACGTACGGCTTCTCACAATCTTCTTAATTCTTCATCGCGATTCATGCTATTTTCTCGTCTTATTTCTTTCTAATAATATATGTGCCAAGTGAATTGTGGAATATATTTCTGTCTCGCTCTGTAGAATCTAGCAAAATCGGCCCGGTTTCGTAATATCTATCACTTACCGAGACTTTAGCCAATAGGTTCCATTGCCCATGCGTAACCGGGAGTTTTTTTTTATGGGTAGATTATCAAGTAAATTTTCGTCAAATATTGAGAACCGACCCAGACCCTCCGTACGTTGAAGACTAGGGGTTTCTGGGTGACCGAGACTACTCTCACCTGTGTCAATATTATTCCTGTTGGTGCAGCAAATTAGGTATTAACACACATTTCATTTCCAATAATTCAAGCCTCGGGCGATGTGATCTGTATATCATTCTGATCTTTATTTCGTTCATCCACTCTACACACGACCTGATCACTTCTTTTTATATTAACTACCCTCAGTCAATAAAGTGTTGTTTGACATTACTGTAAAAACGATGTACATATGTTGTTATATATATATATCCGCTACCACATACCATTTACTCGTCGTTTCCCTCTGTAAGCCTACTCAATGTAGGCCTTATAGGCCTATGTTTCTCAATTCACAAACCACTAGGACTTGCCTTGGATATTAAGTTCCAGTACGCGTACGACAACACAACGTAGTGTAAATTGTTAACGAGTTCTTGCCCACAAACCTGATAACAAAAACAGGAGATTCGGTTGCCGTTTCTAATTAAATTATAATGATATATCCGATTACCCGATGACAGGTAGACATTACAATAGTGTAAATATAAACGACGTTAGGATACCTTGACCTCCAAAAAACATAGGTATATACATCAAGATCAGTGAAATCGGGCAACTTACACACATTTTATGGACGATACCGTGTTTTATCGTGGCTATTTTGGGTGGGAACGGCTGAACTGACGTCGTCCCAATTTTTGAAATAACCATACCCCCCCCCCCCCCCCGGCTAAATTGTCATGCTTCTTTCTGGAAGTGCACGCCCATTTCACATATCCGCCACACTATTAGGCCTTACTATAGTGTAAATATAAACGACGTACAGATGTTGTTACACACGATAGTGTAAAAATAAACGATGTAAAAGACGTTGTTAGGCCTTACTATAGTGTAAAAATAAACGATGTTAAGATGCTGTTTGGACTTACTGTAGTGAAAATATAAACAACGTCAAAATGCTGTTTGGAGTTACTGTAGTGTAAATATAAACAATGTAAAATTGTAGTGTAAATATAAACGATGTAAAGAAAATTATGTGCCTAATATACAGTAAAATTGACCCCACAGAAATGTCACCTCTTTACGGAAGCCCATTAGGGTCGATCAAATGAAAAAGAAATTCCGACTATCTTGTATTTACAAGATACGGAGAAGCCCATGGTATAACTTATTTTAAGGTCGCCATACACCGATTCATCGAATAGCTAGGTGAACGCGGTACTTTATTTTAAATCACAGAATCGGCACATTCATGTTATGCTTTCATAGATATCATTCGTTATTTTTATGCCTCCATTAATTTCGTGAAGTTCATACTCTCATTAACTTCATACTCCCACCAACTTCATAAATGATATCATGATTCCTAAATTTTAATGCTCCCCTTAAAGCCACAGAACTCTATTCATGTTTTCGGAAAACTTCTCTAAATTTTGATTTTCGGCTGTTTTTGTTCTCCTTTCTTTGACTTTACACAGTTTAAATTGTCTACAGAAGTTACCAAGTTTAGCGATTTTTTCCCATTTCAACAGGAAATTAAAAACTGTGCGAAGTTAAAACGAACGGAAACAAAAAACATTTTAACGGTTATCACCAAGGTCGTTGAACAGTAGATATGATTTAAATCTGTTGAAAATCTGAGTTGAATATGTTCTTGTCATGTTAATAAAAATGTCTAATTAATAATTTATAATATAAGCTGTATCTAGCGGGGGTGCAGGTAGTACATTGCGCCCTCACAAAAAATGGCGCCTCAGGAAATGCCCCCCCCCCACACACACACGCACACACACAAAAAAAGCAACCAATCTGAACGACAGACTCACCCTACCTGACATTCGGCAAACCTCGACAGATTCCGGTACTCTCCGTAACCTTCATCTAGACTCGGATGTATGATAGTCATTGATATGTACCTAAGACCGTACATTTGCGATGCGGCTTATCGACTACCGATTTACTCTAACAGGAAAACGTTCCGCTTTTACAAAAAAGTCCCAAAATCTGGTTAAGCTGCCCACACCCGTTGGTGGAGTCGTCCACACGACTTAGTATAATTTCTGGACACATAATGTATTTGTAAATAGTATAGTTTTTCTGCGTGGTCACCCTTTCTCTCGGTAAATAAACAACAAAGTAATAAATTTCTGGATATTGTAATACGTTTTTTGGAGTCGTCCACACGATGTATTTTTAATTAGTATAGTTTTTTTCTGCGTGGTCACCCTTTCTCCCGGCAAATAAACAACAAAGTAAATCGTTTTATTCCATAAATAACAAATTCATTAACAAATTCATAAACAAATTTAGTTGTGGACGACATCACTAATAGTTGTTGACGACATCACCAATGCCTTGTGGACGACTCCACCAACGGTTGTGGACGACTTCGCTTGTGGACGACTTGACTGGCACCCATCTCCTGGGGGCAACCATGTTTATCCGGGTCCTTTAAAATAGTTCCAAAATGGCGGACTACATCATACAGCCGAGTCAAGATATAGGGCACCGGAATCTGTCGAGGTTTGCCGAATGCCTACCTGACACAGTGAACAGCCATGATGTCCACATGACGTTATCTAAGCGTCAACGCACAGAAGTCAGTTTGTTAACAAACAAACGAAAGTACAGTGACTTCGACTAACAGAAAACCTGCGTCGTATCAGGGTTGTCTGTGCAATAACACGGACACAATTCGAGATTGAATAATAATCCCCGGAAGAAAATGGGATTTTAACAGATTTAGCAAGTTTAAACGGTCATTTTGACACACGCGAGGACCGCACTATTGGCACTATTTTGTCCTCCGGTCGGGTCTATTTTACATATACACTATCAATTCTGCTAATGTTTTTAGCGTGGGGATTGACTAATAGTTAATTTATTTCACTTCTAAACAAAAATTGAAAACTTTAACGCAATTTTAAAAGCCAAATTCTGGCTGGGATTACTGAGCAAAATGGCCATTCACTGGATACGTGCGAAAAATAAAGCCAGCTACCATAAATTTCGTCACGTTAGTTACGTACGAAAGCAACCTTACAATTATAAAATAATACATTTGATTATGATCACACAGTAATGCTGTTAAGGCACTGACCAGTCGGTCTTTTTAAATAGCGCCCACACGCCAATGGGTGACTTGGACATTATTTTGGCGCCCAACCACTCTGCTGCACTCCCACTTTTAAAATCCTACATACGGCCCTGATTTAAGGAAGGCATAAGGAAACACCAACAATAGGCAGATTTAGCTCTTGCATAGTGTATGTTTAAATGAGCTAAGTTTCCATAATATTTGAATCTTTATTTAAACATCTAGCCCAAAATCAACTCTGTAGACCCACGGATGGCTCTGTTAAAGCTTGGATTTAAACAGGATTTCACTGATTGATTAAATCAAATATGGCGCACCGTGTTGAAATTATTAACTGTTATGTTTGCGTCATCAGTTAGATCGGGACTAAATGATAGAGTGTACTTAATGAGACCGCTGACGAGCGATCCCGCATGCCTTTGAAAACATTACTTGGTAATCGAGATTATGTAGGTGAAGTTAACGCCTGTCAATCAAACGATCGGCCAAGGTGAAGCCAGATTTGACTACCATTTCTTGTTAAATATTACAACGATGACAACTATGTTTCAATGTAAATCTTCTTTGATCGTCTACTTTTGAACTGTAATAGCAAGAATGGCCAACTCTCTATAAAAAAAATCGCCCATAATGTATCTTTAATGTGTGCTTTTATAACCATTTTTGTATATTTGAAGGTTTCAAAAAACAGAGCCACGCACCCTTTAATAAGAACCCACTGACGTATGTTTGGTTAATTTTGATCACAGTTTTGGCAGTTTCGTATTCGTTCGTTTTAACTTTACACGGTCATATAAGTTTCGGTCGTTTTGGATTAACGCCTTTTCGTCTATATCCCTATTAAACAAGCCGTTGTCTTCTGTACGTTTCGTCGAACCTCTTTCATGCGCCTCTATTTAATTCGACTGAATCCAAGCCTTCAAATTATCTATCGTTGCGATCCTGATTTTATTTCTTTAATAGTTAATTGGTATACATTCATGCTTGGATTTTTATAATATTCTAAAAACAAAATGTAAATGGCATTCCGTGCCGAAAGTATTTATCGGGTGTTTATTTTGAATAAAAGTATACCAAATTTGGTATATATGGAGAGTATAGACACCCAATCGCACTGGAAAAATACTTGATTACCCGAAAGGCACCAATTGGGCAAGCAATGGGCAAACATGTCAGGGTGTCACTAACTTGCAACCCGACAGTAAGTAACGAAAATACATTCAGAAAAATGGACCCTCCCTCAATGAAATGACCTGAAAGATATGGCGTCTAACGACAGTTGATTTATAGCTTGCGGTATCTCCCGAAGAATGCAAAGTTTTGAGACGGATTTGAAGCAATTTTTTGATAATTTAATTAGTTTTGATATGTTTTTATATGCCCTAATTTTTATGTGGACGTATTATGCCGTCGCCCATATCCGTTTGTCTGTCCGTCCACAATTGTTTGCGGACTCTCTACAGGTCTTATCCGATTTTGACGAAACTTGAAATATAGGTTTATCACCAAAAGATCTCGACTGTTTTCAATATTGGCATGTATCGGATCGAAACTTTATGGATTATATCCCCTGATTGTACAAAAAGTCACGTTTGTTAGCTTGTGGACCCTATAGAGGCCACAATTTCGAACCGATTTTGATGAAACTTGACCTACATGTTTATAAACCAAAGATCTTTGTTTCATTCGATGTTTGCGCCTATCGGAAAATAACTTCCTGAATTATGGACCCTGATTGTCCGAAAAGATAACCTTTTTTAGCGTGTGGTCCTTCTGGAGGTCACAATTATTGTCCGATTTTTAAAAAAGAAAACGTTTGATTATATCACCGTTACAATTTAAGGAAGGTTTGGTTCGAAATTCGTGAAAATCGGACAAAAATTGCCGGACAAAATGGTCGCACGTTTGTGCGCGAATAGTGTAGATCTTAGTTCCATTCGATGTTTGCGCCTATCGGAAAATGACTTCCTGAATTACGGACCCTGATTGTCCGAAAGGTAACCTTTATTAGCGTGTGGTCCTTCTGGAGGTCACAATTATTGTCCGATTTTTTAAAAAAAAAAAGAAAACGTTTGATTATATCACCGTTACATTGTAAGGAAGGTTGGGTTCGAATTTCGTGAAAATCGGACAAAAATTGCCGGACAAAATGGCCGCCGTTTGTGCGCGAATAGCGTAAAAAAAATATGGTTTATCAAGGTTGTGGACCCTGTAGAGGTGGCAATTTTTATTCGATTTTGATGTGACTCGACATGCATGTTTATAACCCAAAGATCTTGGTTCCTTCGATATTTGCGCATCGGCTCCTAACATCTTTCATTATGGCCCCTGATTGTCCGAAAAATCGCCTTTTTTAGCTTGTGGTCCCTCTGGAGGTCACAATTATTATCCGATTTAAAAAACAAAACGTTTAATTATATCAAAATTACACCGTATTGAAGGTTGAGTTCGAATTTCGTGAAAATCGGACGAAAATTGCCGGACAAAATGGCCGCCGCTTGTACGCGAATAGTGTAAATAATATGGTATATCAAGGTCGTGGACCCTGTAGAGGTCAGAATTTTAATCCAATTTTAATGAAACTTGAAATGTATGTTTATAACCAAAAGAACTTGGTCCCTTTCGATATTTTTGCATATCGTATCGTAACTTCTTTAATTATGGCCCCTGGCTGTACGAGAATTGTGTTTATTAGCGTGTGCTCCCTCTGGAGGTCACAATTATAACCCGATTTTTAAAAAAAAAACACATTTGATTATATCACCGTTCCTCTGTATTGAAGGTTTAGTTCGATTTGCCCGTACATCGGATCAAAATTGCCAGACAAAATGGCCGCCGTTTGTACGCAAATAATGTAAAAGTATGGTATATCAAGGTTGTGGACCCTTTATATGTCAAAATTTTAATCCGATTTTGATAAAACTTGAAATGCATGTTTATAACCCAAAGATCTCGATTCCTTTCGATATTTGCGCAAATCAAATTGTAACTTAATGAAATGTGGCCTTTGGTTGTAGGGAAAATCACTTTCTGTTTTGCATGTTTTCTATCCATCTCTCGAAAATGTGGGCGTTTCCGCCCGGCAGCAGCCTGCCTATATTTAGTCTAAATATATCATCATATCATATAGTTTGTACGCGGGAAAGTATCTTTAAGGAGAGCATGAAATCGGTGAATCATTTACACATGATATCAATGAGGGTATGAAGTTGGTGAGACTATGAAGTTAATGAGAGTATGAACTTAATTAATGGTTTGTTATGAGGGCACTAAATAACTAATGATATTAAAGGGAGCATGACCTACATGTGCCGATCCCGTAACAATGAATGAATGAAATGGGTTTGAACGTCCTACTGTTATGCACTTAACCTGAGCTAATTGAAGACGGGATCCCGTAACATAAAAATGTACTTCGTTTGCCTAGCTATCCGATAAATGAGTGTAGTCCGGGTTAAAATTGAGGGAGGTGCCACCTGGAGAGGTAGAAATTCTTATGTGGTTTTTCTAGACCAGTTTTTTCTTCTGAACAAGAATATAGGAGGTAAACAGGCCAAATCCTGAGCCATTACCCGCTAGGGCGCTTTTTCAAAATGGCCGCCGAAATCTCATATACATAGTGACTGCATGGGTTAAGTAAGTAACAATGATGCATACTTAACCACTTTTTGCATTGGTTAGTATTCAACTTATTCCCAAAGAAGCTGCAATTGTATTTCAGACTCTCGAAAGTGATGAAAAATGAGGGCGCTCTTTACGTGGCCGCCGAAAACGTAGATAAACTGTCTATATCTTTTAATAAGCATTTATTGGGCAACGCAATGATCACATTTTGCATTAATTCAAATTGTGATTCGAGTTATTTACAAAGCATCTTCATGACAATGCATCACACATTTTAGAGATATAACACAATGGGGCGCTCTTTGCAATATACGCTAACATCTCACGAGAAAAGGATATGGGCCAGTGTAGGTTCAAAAAAAAGATAACTGTGGCCTAATTGACCTCTTTTTGCATTAGTTTTACATAAAGTTATTTGAAAGGAATCTACATGTGTGACAAATAATCAATATGGAGGTGAAAATTGCGGGTGCTCATCAGATTTACCGCTAAACGCCAAGTCGGTAAGTCGTTTCTATATGGTCACTAAAAAGATGTCTGGATTCTTGTTCTTGAGGGAGCTTTAGGGTAAGATTTATACTGAATTGTCCTTACAATGTATCCTGGTATGACAAATCACTCACAATGTTATAGCATTAATTTTCAAAGTCGCTCAGATCACTGCATTCTGAATTTTCCTCGCACTCATTGTCAATAAACAGTTCTTGACATCTTCAGGCGTCATAGTCGCCATCCACTTCGGCTCAATTCCTTCATTCCAACCATTGCCACAGGCATCGGGGCCTTCATAATCGTTGATGCCTGCTGAACACCATTCTCGAGCTATGAAATGCGCTCAGGGTTTATGAAGTTGCAGTGTTTGACAACAGGGTGGTAGCAATACTATATCCTTGATATTTGCTCCCTTGTTAACTATCGGTCAAAGATGACATACCTTGCTTCATTGACGTTCTTGGTCTTTACCCGGTATATCAGTGATACGTATTCTTCAAGGGCCTCACACACCTGTGATGGTTAGAGTGTCTGAAGCTGCGGGTATGTTGGAAGCTGTTGGGGACCAAGCCCAGGTTTGCTAAGGCATTCTTTCTTCTAGGAGTCTATTGACAATGCCCGCGGGGACTATTCAGAATGTAGTGATTTGAACGACTTTGAAAATTATTGCTATAACATTGTGAGTGATTTGTCATACCAGGATACATTGTAAGGACAATTCAGTATAAGCCCTTACCCTTTAACCTCCCTCAAGAATGAGATGTCAAAACATTTTTTCGGTGATCATATAGAAACAACTAACCAAATTTTAACTTTATCTCGACATATAAACATACATGTACATGTATTACGCTTTGTAATGCTTTTTAAAGCTTAATGACCTTTGCGTGGCCTAATACATGCTTATTAAAAGATATAGACAGTTTATCTATGTTTTTGGCGGCCACGTAAAGAGCGTCCTCATTTTTCATCACTTTCAAGAGTCTGGAGTACAATAACAGCTTTTTTTTTAAATAACTTTAATACTAACTAATGCAAAAAGTGGTTAAACATGCATCATTGTTACTTACTAAACCCATATAGTCACTATGTATATGGGATTTTGGCGCCCATTTTGAAAAAGTCACCTAACGTAAAATGGCTCAGGATTTGGCCTGTTTACCTCATATATTCTTGTTCAGAATAACAAAAAACTGGTCTAGAAAAACCACATGAGAATTTCTACCTCTACAGGTGGCACCTCCCTCAATTTTAACCCGGACTATGTAGGGCGACCTTGAAATAAACTGGTTAGAACACTTTATATACGCCCACATTTTCATGAGGACGTATATTGTCGTCGCCCCTGACCGTCCGTTCGTCCACAATTGTTTGTGAACACTACAGTTCACAATAGTTTCGATTTCAATGAAACGTGAAATATAGGTTTATCACCATAAATTCTCGGTTCCTTTCGATATTGGCATGTATCGGACTTTAACTTCATGGATTATGGCCCCTGGTTGCACGAAAACATTTTAGCTTGTGAACACTGTAGAGGTCACAATTTTGGACCGATATTGATGATCTTGAAATGCATCTTGGTTCCTATATTTGCGCATATCGGATCGTAGCTTCCTGAATTATAACCCCTGATTATACGAAAAATCACCATTTTTAGCTTGTGGTCCCTGTGGAGCTCACAATTATTACCCGATTTAACAAAAACGTTAGAATATATGTCCGTTAAAGCGTGATGAAGGTTAAGTTCGAATTTGGTGATAATCGGATCAAAACTGTCGGACAAAGTGGCACCCACTTGTGCGCGAATAGAGTAAAATTATGGTATATCAATTGTAGATGTCACAATTTTAATTTGATTTTGATGTTACTTGAAATGCATGTTTATAACCCATACATCTTGGTTCCTTTTAATATTTGTGCATATCGAATTGTAACTTCATGAATTATGAACCTTGATTGTAAGAAAAATCTCTTTCTTTTTAGCTTATTCTCTATCCATTTCTCGTATATGGGCGTATCTGCCTGACAGACGCTGGTTTTCATGTGATTGTCCCTAATGGGTTACTCTTTATCTTGTAATATCGTTATTACGACGTGGACTACAGTGATGCCTAAATATATTTACAGTTAGAATGGTGAGGTGGTACGGCAAGGTTGCTCTTAAAACAAGGCATTAGATAGAATGACCGAGTAATTAATCCAAGGAAGATAATTCCGTCTGAACAATGGCATTTCTACCAACTTTTCTTCGAATTCTAACTGCGAAGGGGATCTATTACCCGATGTTTCGACAGCTTGATGCCAACATATACATGATTTTCCAAAACGTATATTTTACAAGGGGTGATTGCATTACAGACAATGTGAGAAGAAAGAGTCACTGAGTAACAAATTTGATCTATCCCGTCATATTCCTCCGTTCAGACTTCCTGATATTTTAAATTCAAACACCGTAGGAATGTGATGTCTACGATCTATACATGGGAAACAGACGTCCCGAATAACTGTATGCCATACTACATGTTCTTCTAATAAGAGTATTCTCGGTGCAGAACGGAGTGCCTGACGTTGTCTTGTCGTTTGCGTGGGGAAAAAAACCTAGACCTGTGTTCACGTTAGCATACACATAAAAGATACCTTGAGACATAGAATCCGAATTGTAAGTAGATCGTACCAGTGTCTGGACAAACATTTGCTCAATGCACATTTTCATTAAAGCTCGTTGAATGTCATAAGGTGGTGGATTAAAGTCAATTGCATTTTATTTATAAGAGTACTCTCTCTCTCTCCCTCTCTCTCTATCTCTATCTCCCCCTCTCTTTGGATTGTGTCGGACACGATTTTCCCTGGTGAGGGCCGGATTTGACACAAAACCGAGGTCCCGTGTACGGGTAAGAGAACTCGTATGAATTGAAATTCGTCTGGACTAGGGTTCCCTCTATCAGATGGGACACAAAACCGGGGTCCCGTGTACAGATAAAAGAGCTCATATGAATTGGAATTCCCCTTGACAAAATTACGTTCATAGCGCACTGCATGGTATGGTTGTCTTCATCAGCCCGGGAGGTACAGAACAGTAGCTCGTTAAACCCAAATTCATTTCATTTATGTACTCCCCAAGGAATGGGAATTCGGGGATTTTTTTAACAACCCTTTTTACAGATAAAATATAGTTTGGGATTGTCATGAAATACCCAATTATCCATAACAGAATATGTTAAGATAAAATAGAAACAAAATGATATTTTTACTTTTATTTTTACTATAATTAAAATTCAACATTTTAACAGACCAATGAATATCGTGGAATGAAGGGGTATAGCGCAAATTACACGTGATATTTAGAATTTCCGGTATGCATGTATCAGTTCCTCCATTATTTAAAAACGAAAACGAAATCTGCTTCCAGCTTCTGGGGTCACATAATAACTACTCCACTGTATATAGCTTGGTCAGTCGGCCGATAGAATGACTCCAATCTGAAATGGTAACGAGAATAAGCTATAAATACTTTTTTTTAAAAAATAATTAAATATTAAATGGCAGTTAAAGTGAAAGTACATCTTGGATAATATTGTTTTGTAAATACGTTCTAGTCTGTTGGTCGTAGTAGTAAGTATTATTGTATGTGCGCTAGATCCACCAAGGATTCGAAGGGCTCGGGTTGGTCGAGAAGAACCTTTAGTATTTAACAGTCCTGTTATCACTTGTATGGAGTGGCGCTGACAAGCAAACCGAGTCTAGCCGTTGGGGTGGGACGCACAACTGATGCCGCGTAGACAAATTGGTAGTGCACTTAAACCACCCCCTGGCAACTAAAACAATCTGGTGGCTCGGTGATGATCGTGTTAGATCAGTGAGTAAAGGCATGTGTACACTACCAACATTCCTTGTTGCAACGCCGTGCTGGAAAAATGTTGCCAAGTGTATACAGAGAAAATAATGTTGTAAAAATGTTGGAGAATTGTTTGAAATTTGTTGCAAAAAGAATTGTCTGGTCAATTTTTTGTTGCAAAAAGAATTGTTTGGTCAATTTTTTGTTGCAAGTTTTTGGTCGTGTTGTAAAAATGTTGCTAAGTGTGCACAGAGCAAAACCAGTTTTCCAACATTCTTACAACATCTAATTGATCATGTCATTGTGATCTACCTGAAGTCATGTGACGAGCCCTAGATGGACAAAATGGCAGCCTCCTTTGAGATGGAACAGGAAGAACAAAAAGGGTTTTGGACCCAAGAAAGAACAGATTTTCCCACCAAAAAATACTTTCCCGCTCTGGTTTTACAACAAACTTCCAACATATTTGCAACAAATTTCCAACACTCTTATAATAGTGTACACAGGGCATGTTGTAAAAATGTTGTAAAAAATGTTGTAAAAATGTTGTAGAATGTACACACTGCTTAAGACGCTGGCTTATTCACCAGAAGGTTTTAATCCCGGTGTTGGCCGAGAAAGATCAGGTTCTGCATATGCCATTGGCATAACGATTTACTTAAGAGAAAGCGGTAGCGCCCGTGCCCCGCAACCTTTCGCTCCTAAAACATTCGGTGGTGTATGCTCATCTTTAATATTCTGTTTAGTGCAGAAAATTAAGACATACTACTTACCTCTATGGATGTGACGTCATAAATTCCCGAGCTTCGTTATCTCGGACACTGCGTTTTCCTAAAGATCGGAGTCGGGATCGTACTTCAAACATTCTATCTCTACGGCGTCTGTTGTTCCTGGAAACGAGCATGCGTGCTAGTGTTTTTAATTCCTGGTTAATTGATAGATTGGATCTTTTTCCAATCGACACAATTTGAGATTTTTCGTTTTGCTCACTCGGAACTTCTATGGGTGGACTTGTTTCTAGATTCTCGAAAGGGAGCTCTTTTGAAAGTTTCGTGAGAAGCAATGCTTTGTATAAATTCAAATTCACTTTTAGTTCGAGGTCGAGGTCACTGTTTTGATTGGGTAAACGGTTGAGTCCAATGTAGTCCTCGGGTAAAAGGGGCGTTGGGACATAAAAAGATGGCATTGCATGTGACGTCACCAGAAAGTGCGCAGTAAGAGTTGCTAAAAACAGCCGGATCATTGTTCTTGTTTGTCTGAAAATACAATAAGAGTAATAATTAATTACTTCCGGGGTCATATTTTTAACACAGATGTATGTCAGATCTGTAGAGCGATTTACTTTTAATTAAAGGTAACACTGTTGTCTAACAGGATGTCAAACTGAACAATTTTAAAAAGCATCTTTACCATAATATAAAATCAAATGGAAAAGCAAAACATAGCAGAATTAACTTCTTATGGCTGCAAAATGCTTCGGAATAATGCGATTTATATTTATGAAAAGTCAATGTAGTAGGTCAAAAGGTGAATTATAATATTAAGATATTATCTTAAAGGTACCGGGTGTTGAAATATCTAGCATTATTAAGTTTATAGTGTTTAGTTTATATCTACAGAATTTCCTTTGACGTCAGACACTGAACACAAGGCTAAGCATGAAAACAGTTAATTATTATATTAAGATGCTATCTCAAAAACAAATCCGGATGTAGGAATGAAAAAAATGATAGAATCGTGGCCAGCTTATTGTGACTGTATCATACACAATGGATCGCGTGTTGCATTAACAAAGAGGTTTTATTACCGCCAGAGGGCACATGTGTGCAAATGGGTCTATAATTGTGGACATTTGGACATGCAAAAGGAACATATAATAATGATTAATAATAATAATAATAATAATAATCGCGTCATTTTACAAGGGTAGCAAATTAGGCCTTGGGCCTTTTTCCAATTTGGCCCTTGGCACAGATCGTGCGAATGATTTCGATCATTACTGCAGGAAGAAACCGAAGAATTCGGGGGAAACCTGTCTGATCGGACGGGAGACCGAATATCCCTCTCACTTACAACGACAAAGTTCTTGCCCTGAGCTGGGATTGAACCCTCGGTGCATTGTTGAGAAGCCGCCTCTCATTTTTTCGTTTTTTTTTTAAATAATTTATTCACAGAACAATAAATATATACATTACATATCAAGAGTGTTACAATTTTCCCACACATTATATATTAGTGCAGTATTATAGATCTGGCCACGGCTATCCGACCAGCTTACAACCGATAGCTCTAATATATGGAGCCACATAACCGTCAGTCATCAAAACCATATTCAACTGGTTTTATGGTAACCCATACAAATTGTAAATGTTCACGTTGGACATTTTCGTCAGTCAAATTCAAAAGTGAATTAAAGTATCTCCGTTAAACCCTTGCATTCATTGGCTTAATATTTTTGCATTAACTGTTGATTGGCATAATTCTAACTGTATTTCTTTGTTTCTATCGAGTTAGTTTCTGAACGTGTTGCGAATATAAATTACTTTTTAAAAATATTGCTATGTAAAATTTCATATCCTAGGCTACCTTTTGGGGGAAAAAGGTTTGACATAAAAAATAAACTCGTTGCTATCGGCGCGACAAGATGGCTTTAAATAGAACGAGAGGTCAATTATTCATCAATTTGGCCTAACACATGACGTAACATCCAATGGTGACAGTTATCACATTGTTAAATACAATCTGTAAATCTGTATATTATTAGCGACTATTGTGCAAGACCGGTTAATGCTTGCTGCGCTTACAACATGACGTCATATTATATTAGATTGGACATACACTGCTGATTGGAGTTTGATTTCCAACTCAGCATGCATCAGTAGCGCTTTATCATTGAGGCGCTGGAGGCGCCAGCCTCCTCGTGAAAAAAATCAAAGAAGTTAAAAAAATAAAACGGGAGAAAAATGCTAAAACCGATGAGAAAAATGAAATGTACCCTAGTTAGGGAGGGCCCTAAAGGCAGACAAAAGGGCCCCATGTTTGAAAAAAGGGCCCCACGTCTGACAAAAGGGGCCCCAATGACCATGGGAAATGGCCCTGAATCCGAGTCAATCGTTTTTTACACTGTTACTGTTGAATCCACTACTGAATGAGAATGCAGTCATTGCATTGGCATGCAAGTCATCAATCAAGAAATCACCTTTTCTGAAAACCTACTAATAAGCTATTCAGGAAAGAGATGGCTAGGTCGCCCAGTGTGGCCTGGCTTTTTAACTAAAACATATTTTAATTCAAAATAGTCTTTACAAAGGGATACGGGTCCGTATCTACAGGGGGGCGCCGGGGGGGGGGGGGGGGGGCATGCCCCCCCCCCCCCGCTCAGAAATTTCTAACAATCATTAAAGTATACACAGTTCCTTAATTTAGCGATATCTATTTAAAACGCTATGCTATATATGCGCATATTAATCCCACGGTGTCTTATTACTTTATAAACCATTTTTTATACGCCCACATTAAGGTCATGAGACGAAGAACCCTATTGATTTTCAGAGATTTCCGGTAATTACTGTCAGAGTTATAGCCCTTGATCACTTCGAAAAGTCTTGTGGACGCTCTAGAGGCTAAAGTTATTATCCGATTGGCATTAAATTAGTACACAGTGTTGTAGGTCATAAGACGAACGAGTATATCGATTTTCGGAGATTTCTGATAATTGCTGTCAGAATTATGGCCCTTGATCACTTCAAAAAATCTTGTGGACGCTCTAAATTCGTACACAGTGTCGTAGGTCATGAGACGAGTATATTGAGTTTCAATGAAATTTGATAACTTGAAATGCTTAATCCAGAATATTAAATGTTTCGTATACTAAACGTTAACACGGAGGAGAACTTTATCAAGGCCAAACAAATTCAATTTTTTTTCTGATAATTACATAATGAGTTGTTACTTTTAATCAGATTTTAGTGTATTATAAATGTTTTATTACCGAAAAGAGTAAAATATGCGACAACTCTTGTTGACTGCACGGACGATTTAGATGCCGTGGGCGTGTACTAATCTAAAATAGTTTTAAATAAATTTTAAGAATCACGATTTTTTTTTTGTTTGAATACTTATTTTAGAATGCTTATTAGACACATAAGTAGCTAAATAGCATGATGATTACAACAGTCTGTCTGGATGACAAAATGTTCGCCCGCCTACCGAAAGGTAATGCCCCCCCCCCCCCCGCTTAATGGTATGGCGAACTTATTTTTGATTCAACAAACAAAAACATACGTACATCTATTTACAAAACTTCCTTGTAAAGTATATTACCTAATGAATACTAATACGTTTACTTATTGTTACATTATTATAGTATTTGTTTATAATTATAAATAAAAAGGTTTCGAGTCTTTGACATACCTTTGAATAAGTAAAACTAACATTGTATTTAATGTTTTTGGTAGTGGCGACGAACCATGTAGAAATATTTCGTGTAATTCAGTGAAAGGAATATTTCCCAGCCATATTAATTTACTTAAAAGGGCATTCAAAAAAATAGTGATACGAATTTTCGACAGATATAGCATTACAACTACAGTATCGATTTTCAATTATATTTGAACGAAATAGATCAAAATGTAAACTACTACATCCACGTCGAATACGATTGTGGTATATAGAGAATGGCCTAGAACCATTACTTCTGAATTTTGGTGGCTTTATTTTAGGTTTTAGAGATTATTTAAATTCTTTAACGTTTGCATTGCCTTTCAAATCGTTTGATAAAATATTATATTTACGAATAGTTTTCGGAAAGAAGTATTTTGCCTGATACTAACACGACAACGGGATTCCCGAATATTGGAGTTTAGTAAATTGTAAGGTGCTTGGGATTCGTTTATAAAATGTATAGTAAAATTCCATGGATTATTTAATGTAACTGATTCAAACGTCTTATCTTTCTTCTTTCACGTAATTTTGACCATGCAGTTTCAAAATATAAAAATTGTCTGGAGGTGTAAATTGTATTTCCTGTAACAACGTGAGCTGCTTTCATCTGAAAAAGTTATAATTTATCTGAATTATAACTACTACAGTTATCCCAAACTCCACAACAGTATTCAATTATTGGCAAAATAAAACATTTATAGAGTTTATTAAGTGAATCCTGAGAAATTAAAAAAGTCTGAAGAAACCCCCCTAGGTGTTTATGTACCGACGTATCTAATATATACGTGTTATTATATTCAATATTAAACGGATAACTAATTTTTTGATAACTGAAGATCATTAGTTTTGTCTTTTCTGGATTCAAAGTCAGTAACCATTTTTAAGACCATTGTAATAATTTGGATAAATTAAAGTTTAATTCAGATTCAATCTTTTCGAAACATTTTGAAGAAGAAGACAAAGACGTATCGTCGGCGAATAAACGCGTGATTCCAAATAAACCATCAGAAATATCGTTAATGTAAACAAGAAATAATAAAGGTCCGAGGATTGAACCTTGTGGAACCCCAGAATTTGTATACCTAAAAGCTGATGACGATTTGAGAGATAAGAAGAAATGAGATCATGTAATTTACCAGTGATACTGTAATTAGATAATTTATGTAACAGGCCCTATGAGACACTTTGACAAAACCTTTCGATATATAACAAAATATGAAAGCTATAGATTTTTATTATCAAGTGAATTGCATATGAGATTGTACATTTCAAGCAGTTGGTGGGCGGTTGGTACTCCTGGAAGGAATCAAGGCTAGAAAGGAGGCAATCTGAACGACAGACTCACCCTACCTGCAGAGAAGTGAATCTGACACAGTGAACCGCCATGATATTCACATGCCGTTATCTAAACGTCACAGGTCGCGAGGTCAACGCACAGAAGTCAGTTTGTAAACAAACAAACGAAAGTACACTGACTTCGACGAGCAAAAAACCTGCGTCGTATCAGGGTTGTCTGTGCAAAAACACGGGCACGGCTCGAGATTGAATAATAATCCCCGGAAGTAAATGGGATTTTAATAGAATTAGCAAGTATAAACGGACATTTGACACACGCGGGGCCGCACTATTTGCCCTATTTTGTGCTTCGGTCGGGTCTATTTCACATGGATACACAATTAATTCTGCTAATGTTTTTAGCGTGGGGATTTACTAATAGTTAATTTATTTCAGTTCTAAACAAAAATTTAAAACTTTAACGCAATTTTAAAAAATAGCCAAATTCCGGCTGGGATTACTGAGCAAAATGGCCATTCACTTGAAACGTGCGGGAAAAAAAAGCCAGCTACCATAAATTTCGTCACGTGAGTTACGTACGGAAAGGAGGATGACGTGTAACTGGAAGATGTAACGTCCTTGAACTTTGGTCAAATATTATTTGAAATCCACCATATTCCATTAATTATTATTTGATTGAGCTCCCGGTACGGTACGACCAAGAGATTTGTTTCGCATCCAGGCTTCGGACAAGTATCGGATTACGCACCGGACCTCAGAATAAACAGGCCTCGAGGATATGATGTAAGAATGCACCAAAATGTTCCTCGACCTCCGGTGGCCGGGGGCAGACACCCCCCCCCCCCCTGCGAACGAGGGCCCTCAAAATAGTATAGCCTCCGCCATGATAAACCTTAAAACGCCCCTGGCATGCATGATGTGTTGATGTCCGTCATCAATTTCCCCGCCATTTTATTTTTTTGGTCGTTAAGAAGCAGTGTCAATTTCCAATGAATATCGTGTCGTGATAACAGGGCGTATAAATACACACTAGACTTCCTTATAGATTAATTGAAATAATGGCAAACTAAAGGAAATTATCACGCGTTGTAATCTCTGGTGTTTTAAGATGTTGCCCTAAGAGAGATAGAGAGAGAGAGTGAGAGAGAGAGCGCGCGAGCGTACCTTGTCCCGCGCATGATACACCAGCTATTGTTAAGTCAAATAAGAATGCATATCTTCACTATGAGGTTGGACGCAAATACCATCATATATCATCAAAATGGTTGGGGTTCAAATATGGAGTAAAACCTATTTCACCAAGGTCATTGGTAAATGAGACTGTACAGGTTTTATATAGCAAGATTAATTAGTAATGGGACAAACTGTGCGTTCAGATGCAGTTGTTTGATTTGAGGTGTTATTTTAATTAGCGGGAAAAGTGGAAATTCGATTTTAGATTTTTGTTTTGTAGACCGATACCCATCAAATTTATAAAGATATTTGCGTTGGGGCATTGGGTATTATAAGCTCTGGCTTTGACTCAACTGGCGTGGTTTCGATTCCCCGGTTTTACGTGAAAAGGAGTAGGGTCACCTGTCCAACCTCGCTGGTTTCCCACGGTTTCTTTCCACTGCTTAAGACCCTATGCGTATTGAAAAAAAAATGGAAACTTGTGTTAGTCCCGAAATGACCTAATTCGTGTCGAGTGGGCGTTAGACTCTCTCTATTTCTATCTATCTATCTCTACCTATACGTCAACGGTATACAACAAAACATAACATATTATTTAAAAGACCTAAGTCCGTAACTCAAAATCCTCCAAAATCTTCGACGTCGAAAACACGAACTGTTGGTCAATTTAAATCAACATTGATGATGTAAACATATGAGCTTCTGATATCCGATATTTAAGATAAAATATTTTTTAACATTGGTACACGAATCGTATACCATAGTGCGTCTTAGCATCAATTGTAATAAGGCACCGAGAGAACGAGGGTAAAATATCACACAAATCAATTCGGTTGTTCATATCTTGGGCGCGGATTCTACAAAGTGTTGTAGTAAACCGGCTGACAAACACACGAAGAAAAGACAAAGAAGATCAATGAGCACCCGGGCGACAAAGAATAAAATAGGAATAGGACACATGCGGGTAAAATAATAGTGCGGGACTGCTAGTATTACGATTATTGCCAAACCATGGTCCATGGCCGAACATGACACCATTATCTTAACTGAGGAGCATGCTCAAAAATACTCCTTCAGTAGACTGGAATAACCAGATACTATAATCGCCCATTGATTGCAATACCTCGCGAATTTCTCCGAACATAACATTTTTCAAAATTAGAGTAAAAACGGAAACATTTGAATGCAAATCAGGTATACACATTCATATTACATTATTATATGGGTTGCTACCCATTTGTGTCCATTTCTAGGTCCTTAACCCCTTTAAGAAAGATATTACTGGAATATGACCTATTGGCACAATTTACATTTAGGTAAACTGGCGAAACAGGGCAATTATAAAAACACAGTTTGGTTCCGTAGAATATAAAGCAAAATACAACAAAATGATGTGCTGCAGTAAATATTTATGAAGAGGAAAGTTCGGGTTTGCAAATAATACAGTATTCTCCTATATTCAGAAGTTGCATCTATTTTGGGAGGGGCTGTACGGTTTGAAATTCTGTAAAATTTTCCATGTAATGCTGTAATTTATATTATCGTCTTTAAGTTTCCATATGAATTTCCTCAATTATGTGCTGATTTTGATCTAAGTGTTTCTAAAAGAATGAGTGTGGTTATTATATCTTGTTTTAAAAGGACCCTCAGTAAGGTCTACATAGGTTACTTCTAGTGACTGTTGCTTGGTATACTACTGACTGTCAAAACGCCGATTTCTACAATTGCATTTTAAGTTATTTGAGTTTGCATTACTTTTAGCAAGGATTGATTTATTGTGATTGTTAATGCTCTGTTGGATATTATTCATTGTACGTTAGCGAATTTTGACGGTATTTCGGTTGAATAGTTTGTGAAGTTAGCTTGATAACGTTGAGAGAATACTCCTTAATATACTAGTAGCTGTTTTCCATAAGTATGTGTTTATGTTATTAATATCCATATACACATTTAGGTCTTATTTTACTAAGCACAGGCTTGGGATTCATTCAGATTAGTTCGTATCTACCTTGGAGCCCACAATAAAAGTATATCTCGTGGTACTAAAAACCGAAGTCTATTCGTGTATACCTTGCAGTACGTCAAAGAACACTTTGCCGTTGAAATTCTTTAAAGAGCGGGTGAGAACACTTGCTACTGCCTCACCAGATACATGTTAATAACACAACCTAAGTAAAGTACTTACAGTTTTTTTTCTAATTGACGCTTCAGTTAAATTCTTTTCAGAGATATAAACGTTTAACCCGAATCACTGTTCACGTATCATTTACAATATTTTGATGATACTGGCTTTTATACCTATAGCACAGACAATTAATGTGACCTATATTAGCACCTCCGCGCACTATTTAGTTATTATGACGTTTGTTTTTACCACACATTTATTGAGGAGCTGTTACGATTGCTTGGTGATAACTTAATGTTTTTCACACTTTTAGTTTCATGTATTATAATAAGAATAAAAATCGACTTTTAATTCCGAAATGAAACAATTTTAAAATACATATTTGTTTACTAACATAATTTAACGTAGAACAAATTGCAACACATGCTGTTTTGATTTCTAGTGACTTCTTATATCTTATAATGTCGTAAGTAAGGAAAAGACAGGGTAGTGGCCAAATCCTAGATGGCGGTTGTCGATCAAAAATCGCAAATATCTCTAAAACTATTGGATTTAGACACCAGGGTCTCTGCTTTATTTCAATCGCAAGACTTAACCTGTGGTTTGATACCAGTCTAGTACATACATGTACCATTACACAGATTTTCAGTTGGAGCCAGTGACAAAAAACCTAAAAATCGGGTAGACCAATTTTCATCTTTTTGAACTTTGTGGAATTGACTTGCTGTCTGTCCACATGAACGGGGTCCCTAAAACGAAACTTTTAAGTAATGCTTTCAGGAACACTACTAGGGAGCGTTGTTCGTATTGCAGCCATAATTGTTTTTTGTAACACATCTCGGCTACACTTGTGTCAAAATATAAATCCTTATGATGATTTTGGGGATTAACCTACTTCTGAGTGAGCCAAATATCAAAATTGGTCAGCCTCACCCATTCAACCTTTAATGCACTTCTCCAGTAAAACATTGGTTGTCAGACAACAAAACATATGCCCAAAACAGCTAAGTTGTATCGTGACCCTAAACACTGTGTATAAATTAAAAGTCAATCGGATATTGACTTTAGCCTCTAGGGTATCCACAAGATATTTAAAAGTGGTCAAGGGCCAAACTCTGGCGGTAATTATCGGAAATCGTTGAAAACAAATAGGCGTCTTCACCCAATGGCCTTAAACACTGTGAATATTTACTTTAGTATTTAGAGTGTCCACAAGATTCTTCAAAGTGATCAAGGAACATAACTCTGGCAGTTATTATCGGATATCGCTGAAAATCAATAGGATTCTTTGTCTCCTGACCCTAAACACTGTGCATAGATCGCAAGTCAATCGGATATTAACTTTAGTCTGTAGAGTGTTCACAAGAAATTGTGCAAGCACGGACGGACGGGTTGGCGTACGGACGGGGCGACGGCAATATACGACCGCATTCCGATGTGGGCGTATGAAAGACCCTTGACAGTTGAAAATCGATATAGGAGTGCCGTTGCAACACTGCAGGGCAAAATTCTCCTCATAGCATACTGATGTAGCCCAGTCGGAGCATAACAGTAGGGCGTACATGTATAGCCCCATTTCATTTCGTTTTGTTGCATAACGTTGTCATTTTTGGACTCGCTGGCACCGACTTCCTACCTGTCTGCAATACATTTATGGTGTCTAAATCCAAAAGTTTTAGAAATATTTGTGATTTTTGATCGACAGCCGCCATCTTGGATTTGGCCACACATCCTTCCCTTATTATTTTGGTCTCCGATTTTGGTAAACCTTCTTATTTACTTACTTAGAAAATCAAAGCGAGTCAATATTAGATAACAAAAAAAACTGTTATTGCCATTTGTTCTACGTACGACATCATTTAGCTGATATAAAAAGGCTAACTGAAATTATAGTGTTATTATTGTCTTCGTTCGCGACCATCTTGTGAGCCTACGAATTGAAATCACCAGAAATGGACAAAACTGGCTATAAGGCAGTCATCAAGTACCTGCATTTGGAAGGACTAAACCCTACACAAATACATGCCGACGTGGTCTCCACTTCAGGAGCTCGTGTCCCTTCCTTTTTCACAGAGAATAATTGGGCTGTGGAATTTAAGCGTGGCAGAGAGAGACTTGACGATGACGCGCGTCGGCTCCTGAAATGATGATGGCTACAGTCTTTTGAGATTCCAAATGTATTCTGCTGATTGAGTGAAAAGGAACTATCAGGTAAATAAATGGAGACAATCGGCTTTGTACAGGACTTTCAAAAATAGGCTTATAACTTTTCAATCAGTCCTTGTATGCCAGTGACAGTACAGGCCTGGCAAAGAAAACCGTTTAGTCGTTATAATGATGGGCGAAAAAAAGTCTATATTATCATGTACTGTATAGACGAAAACGCCGCTGTCCGGGCAAAATTCCTCTAGATATTAGAACCTATTTCAATTATTTTCATTTTATTTCCTAAACACAAAAGAATCACTTGGATAGTTTTCGATATTGAAGTTGCCACATTTCACCACAAAGTTGTGTGGGATGAAAATCTAGGTGAACATTTAGTTTATTACAAGTAGCGGTTTTACTTATAATAATAATAATAATCGCGTCATTTTACAAGGGTAGCAAATTAGGCCTAATATCCTTATAGTTTATAATCTTTCAATATATATTAGTTTATTGTTTGTTACAGTCTTTTTGTAAGTGGTTAGTGGTCATTAGTAGCTTTATTGGACTGGTTTTAATTAGTAAGTACTACTAGATTAATTAATTGTTTATTTAAAAAGCCATTACCTATCAAATTGATGTCACATTTCGACCCACATTTCAGATGCGATCATTTTGAAGGTTAAAATGAGTTATTTATTGCGATGTCAAATTTTACAAAAATATTCGTTTTACTTTTAGTTCTTTTCAGTTTGAATCCAAATGAGTTATAATTCATTGATAATCCAATTACGGTTGACAAGGATTGTGCTTATTATGTGCGTTTCAGTATAAACATGAGATTTAGGTTGCGTTTTTTAGTCAGTCACAAAAATCTGATGCGATTCAGATAAACCGTCATATCTTCAGTCAGTAAATTTTAAAAGAGGCATTTGCATTTTGCGGGTTGCCAATTTGAGTGGATAATCGATGCAGCCACATTGTACATAGGTCATGCTCAAATAAAACCATGCACTTAGAGATTAAGATATATAAATCTTAACTAAATCTTCAGTTTATCAATTTAATATAAATGATTTTAATGATTTCCATGCTGTTTAATTTTTAGAATGACAATGTAACTTTAAATAAAAGAAATCGCTTAAAAGAAATTAAGCTTCAACTCTCTGAATGGTTGGAATCGACTGCTTTGAAATAATGATGTATAAGTGAGTTCTAGTAAATGAGTAATTTGCGTCGGTTGGGCCCAAATAAATGTCACACAAAAACAGTTAACCGATTTCTCGGAGACAAGGTAATCTAAATAATTATATATAAAAAAAAAGATTTTATTCAACTGCATGGCGTGTGGTAAAATTATTTGTGGGTTTCCATTATCTTTAAGGCTCAGGTTCCATTACCACGATGTTGGATGGGGTTGCTGGGGACTGGGTGGGGGGGGGGACAATATGGTCGGTCATTGACTCTATTGCTGTCGTAAATATCCTCGTTTTTTACATGGCAAGGAGTAGGTTTGGCTATGTCATTGTGTCTAACATAGTGGAGGATCACGTGGAAAGACGATGGCTCGCTAGCCTGGAGGTCGGGTGTTCGATCCCTGCATTCGCCGAGAAAGTTCGTTCAGATCTTCCGGCGTGGTTTCCCCTTGTCAGGGATGCAGGACGGAGGGTCTGACAAGGACATCTGTCTAGTTGTTCGGATGGGACGAAAAAACCGAGATCCCTTGTACACATTGGCGTGCACGTTAAAAATCCCATGGCAGTTGGAATTCGATATAAGAGTAGGCCGTAGCGCCGCTGCCCGGTCAAAATTTACCTCATAGCACACTGTATGACGTATGCCCGTCTTCATTACCCCAGTTTAGGAGCAAAACAGTAGGTCGTCAAACCCCATTTCATTTCATTTCTAAAATAGTGAATTTCCCAAAACGCACGTACTCGCCAACAAACAGCACATTTCTCTTCAAGGGCGTCCGTTAAACCCCATAAAAATCATTAAAATTTCGCTTTTGATCTAATTTGACTAAGTCCGATATGACTGTATAGTCCCGTCACGTCAACCGGCGATCCAACATAAATGGGCGTGCAGGTAAAAGCACACTTGGAAATAAAAGAAGAGTAGTTTGAAATACCAGTGTCCCGGACCAATTATCGAACCTACCAAAGAATTATTGTACATATTTTCCTGTAATAAGCATCCACCCGAGAGAAAAATATTATATTAATAGTTTCCAATGATAAGCCTATATCCGAAAAAAAATCATCTATGTTTATCATAATATTCATTATTCTATGATAAGCAGGTATAATAAAACTATATTTATTTAAATATCGATTGATTACTCCCACTCTGATCAATCATTTAGTTTATTGATAAATTGGGAAACCTGTTTCCGAAATACATTGTATTATGCCCCTGGCAATATCAAAGACTATTGTTTAATGTTTAGCGCCATTTATTTAGATCAATTCATTTAACATCGCCAATTAATGTTTGGACGCTACAGACAATTGATTTGTCGACTTCGTGTATTATTGTATCATCACCATAAATAATATCGTATGTACATAAATTATGAGTTTTCGATTAAACCAAGAAACGATATTAACCCATTGTCTTTTAAAATTTGATCAAAATACATATGTATATTTCGTTTCGTTTTTTTTTTTAAATACGTTCAAAGGCTCCACTGCAATCTGATTAAAATACAGATCTATATTTCGTTTCTTTTTTTATACTTTCGATGGCCAACATTACATGAAGATATTACCAGATTGGCTCAACAAGTCAAGACAAGGAAAACGAAATTTTGAACTATAAAAATACGAAACAAAATAAGATTTGTTTTAATCAGATTCGTGATTTTAGTGTGTACGACTCAAACCATGAAATTCTTTTGTTTTCGGTCGCATAATACACACAGGAACACCGCTTCATCGATTAATCTGAATTATGAATATTCATTATTGATAGGTTGCTGCTATGACCCCCCCCCCCCATTTCCCGATACCCCACAACATGCCCATCCCCTACTGAAATATTTAGTAAGTGGTAGCAGTGTAAGATTCCATGCAAATTTAAATTAAATGATATGGGCTCTAACTTTCTGCTTTGCTGCACCAATATGACTAATGCTATGTGCTATAAGGATGAATTTGCCCGGGCAGCGATTACAAATTACTTTAATTTCGAATTTCACTTGTCAAGGACCTCGGATTGTCGTCCCATCCAAACGACTAGCCATTAAACATTGTCAGCTGCCCAGTCTAGAAATCCCGTCTAACTTTCTCTTCTAACATCAGGATCAAACCCAAATCGTCTGGTTAGTGCGCCAGCCCCTTACTAACTGAGCCACCGTGGCAGATCAATAAATATTGTTATTTAAACCAAAACAAAACAATTCATAATACAGCTGCGTTTGAATTTTTTTTTAGTACAATTACTAATGGTCCAATAGTTAAGGATCAATAGTTCCAATATTCCAGACTAATAGACAAATATAGACTTATCATCCACACACAGTAACATCAGTGTTACAAAAAAAGCAAATTGGTCCAAAATGATTAAAATCCATCAATCCTAAAGTAATTTATAGATATGGTCATCTAAAGATGCTAAAATATGTCGGTCCTAAAAAAAACAGATTCATTTTTTGCTGTTCCAGAACATCTGATATCACTTATCACTTGTTGGGCAAGTTTAGATAGCTATCACATGTGAACTGTTTGTTATGCTATAGACCAATCTAAACCAGATAATTCTATTGTCATCAATCTCACACTTAAATAAACTGACAACCAATACGACCAACTGACTTACAAAGGTTATAAGAAACATCGATCTCATAAACGTTGCAAGGAGTAGAATCGCCAGACCAGCCTCGTGTTTTCCCCCACTGCTAAAGACCCCTCCCTACGCGCAAGCGATACGCGCAAGTGAATTATTGAAATAAAATCCAACCATATGTTAGTTCCGAAATGACCTAGTGTGTGTCGAGTGAACGTAAGATCCCATCTCTCTCTCTTTCTCTCTCTCTACCCCTCCCTCTCTCTCTATCTCTCATCCTCGTCGCATTTGCGTAATTCCCACAACAAAAATCTTCATATTAAAAGTATAAAACTGACTTACCTATGTGTTGTTTTATCGGGTGTGCTTTGGGGTTCCGAGTTGCTCCTGTGGCTTCTGATATTTTTACTAGAGACCTAAGCTGAATCCAAGATGCTAAGATGTCTATTGATACCAAAATCATACGAATTAAAAATTAATTGTATTAAATTTCCGCCAGTATTCCGCTTCTCGATGTCTGACCGGTTGTCTCTGTGAAATTGAATCCTCTAATGATTTCAAAGATGTCCTTGTTGATTTTTAATCTAAAAACAATCAGTCGCTTTAAGTTATGGATCCCAGATGACAGTTAAGTTCTAATGTCCACTAGGTAAATTATAAATGTAGCTTTTATACACAAACACACATACCTATATTCTCCGCCCGCCAGATTATCCCTCCCTCGCGCGCTTTTATTCCGTTAATACGCAACAGAGTTCTTCCTCTTTGAGTCATTCGGTTAACGTTCCAATTCTTGTCACGCGAGACACGTGCTATGTTTTATTATAGTTTTTATGCCATATAGATTAAAATCTGCGATCAAATACAAATAAGTCGGAGAACATGAATCTAATAAGGATTTGCCTATTTTATCATTAAAAGATCAAAAATAAAAACAATTTTGTTTTGTTTATAACTCCATATAGAGGAATATTAAAATGACAGAAAATGAACGATTTTGACCTTCTAGGTGTTTGCCGTTCACTGTCCTTCATTGTAAAAGATAGCAGGTTATTGTGTTGAATTCTATAGAATGGAATTTTAAGTTCTGTCGACAACAGTGATAGGAGATAAATAGAATAATAATAGAATGGGGATTAACGTTTCGGCAACACAATATTTTTGAGACTAACACAGTATGTTTATTTTGATGGTTAATACATGTGCCATGCGATGAGGTCCGCGGCTGCACTGGTGGACCTCGGTTTTCGTACCATCTGGAAATCAAAGTACACCTTCTATGCTAGCCCCGCAGTCGCCACCATAGACAAGTTCTAGCCAGACTTGAGAAATACAGATAATTTTTCTCAGCCCATGCATGAATTGAAGTAGTTATGCCAAACTGCCAAAAAGTCATTTTGATCTACAGAAATCATTTTGTCAGGTATTCGACATTATCCTGAACTTGTTATATGTAAGGGAGCACTATAAATATTCTGTAATAATAATTTGTTTATTAAGCCCTGCTAAAGAACGAACTGTTCGTTAAATTAATATCATATAATAATTGTATATACTATTATTATGTTACACATGCATTAATTAATTTATTTAGAGAGATATTTTTTATTTAATTTTATTTTTATTTATCTCTTCATATTATTAAATGCTATTATAAAGTTTTGTTGCAACAAAGAGACATTTTCATCTCCAAAAACAAATCAATTCTTAATCAATCTTAAACTTAAATTAAGACATTGGATTTTTTTCTTGTTAAAGAAAAGGTATTGTTATGTATCCAAGACCAATATCTAATCAAATTTCATTTCAAACACAATAAATATTCAAAATCAACTACCCGAATCTCAACAAACCATAGTGCCTTTTTCGGTAAATTGTATTATAGACTTTTATGAATTGATGTAATTTGGAGGCACTGGACATGAAACTAATATATGGAATCAATTCACCAATAAATAATAACAGCTCAATTATTGTTAAAGCGAAAATTTCATTTTTTTCTAAGACAATCTCAACATGATTATTTGAATGTCTTTTACTAAATAGGTTGTCAACTCACTATTATACGATCATAGACATCATTCTAACATTCAAAAATCATTCACATACAAATTTGAATTATTTTTCTACTCGAGACCTGACACGGAAAATAATAAGTTAATTACCTCCCTTTGTAGAGATAAGTAGTTTGAACACCGATTTTCTCAACGTTTTAAAAAAGAAGTTGAAAAGGATATTTTTGCCAATTTCTCAACTGGCAATATTGAATTATAGGCTTAATAGGATTATTCTTTAACAAGGTAAGACTCTTTATAGATACCATCTTTTTTAGGGCTTTATTTTAATACATTTTAAGAAATATAACTTGAAAATTGCTATTGGAACTTTAAGCTAATATTATTAGGTTTTAAAACAACCAGACCTCTTACGTTCCAGCATGTGACATGTGATGATTTGTTTTGCTCAGTGTCTATCGGCCTAAATTTTTTAGCTCACAGATAGAGCCGATGTTTATGGAAGATGTAATTAAAGAGCTGTCCGTTATTCCTATGTTTTAGTAATATAAAATGAAAAATGACTACTTTGATTTTGAGTCCATCAATCGACAGTTCCGGACAATAACTTAATCCATCCTATATTTAAGTCACTCGATGTTCTTCGGAGTTCAGCAGGGCCGGATCCAGGATTTTGTCGATGAGGGGGGGGGGGCATACATTGGAGTAAAGAGTAATCATCAGAGTGTCGCATGCATTAGTGGTTTAGATGACCAGTCTCACTGGGGACGAGGTGCCCCCTGGATCCGCACCTGTTCAGTGGCATGCATTGTTTACGTTAGACGAAGATATGACCAAGATTGTCTATGATTTATTTTGTGTTAACGAAACTGAAAATTTCGAAATAATCGAATAGAGCTTTTCTCTTCTTTAAAAGAAATTATACGCCAGCACTTGACCTAAATAAAAGGAATACAGTGAGGCTTAACGTCCTAATTTTTTGCAAGATAAAAAATAGCTCCTTAATATTACTAAGCTGGTTGTGCAGCGGGACGTGTTCGTTTTGTAAATTCAAAAACATTTGTGCCATGGATGTATCAGGAATTATTTTGTTATGAAAAGGGATTACAGAAAAGTAGAACATACGTCATAATCTGTAGGCTACCACCTAAATACTAGTTATAAATAGTTAATGGGTTGTTATTAATGTTATGGAAAAAAGCGAAGGTTTTTCTTTATCTTTAATAAGACAACGCAACACAAATGTTAAATTTTAATTTTTTTAAAAATACTGTTAAAATAAATAGAAAATGGCTATACAAGAATGATAACTGAAAATATCGGGCCTTAATAATATTGATTTGTATATGCTTCCTTCATTTAACAATCCACTAATTTAGTAGGAGTCATATTGAAAATTATTCGGAAGAAATCAGGTTATGGATGACATCACACTTTCTGAAATTAACCTCCGAACAAACTGGGTATCTGATAATTGGGACAAAACAATAACTTAGTAAATTATCAATACTATCTCTTAAATTTCCACACAAAAACCTTGCTCCATCTCCAGAAGGCCAAACATTGGCGCAGTTTTAGATACCCCTGTGGGTATCGAACTGCCAATTATAGGCTATAGAGCTCCACGAATTAATAAATTAGACAATCATAATACCTTTTTTCCGGCCTTCCAAATTATCACATTCAACAATTTCAACGAATCCCAAATGCCCCTGTAAAGTTTTAACAAGCGTAATGAAGTCAGAACACACCACCCCTGGAAAGTCTTCACTGGCTTCCAAGTTCAAAATATTAATTTTAGCCTTCGGTGCGTTACCTGATCCACATATTATACACAATTTGTGAATCTTGGCTGGTATCCTTGACCTTACTGACTTAATAGAGAATAAATAAAAAAGACAGTGGTTTTCAAGGAAAATAGAATACAATTATCTGGTAACCTGGCCTTAAGTCGACAGCCATTCTCCTTATAACCAAATAAAGATGGTGGCTTTGATTTAATATCTATATAATTCGTGTTGAAATAAAAACTTATGACATCTGCTTCTGGAGCAAGGATTAAAAAAATATAAACACGAAAATTTAAAAACTGTATTATCCCACGAATTACGGTTTTTCACAATGAAATTCATTTTAACTGTATTAAATTTTATATACTTTTGCAACAATTCATATCTTTGGTTATTATTTTCTTTTATTCTCTAATAAAATGAATTTAAAAGTAAAGTGTGTCAAAATAAAAGACATATATTGAGTTTATGGTCATAATACAATTTACTTCTCTGCCTTTATAGCCCCCTTTACACTTGGCAGCGATAAGCGTGCCGTTCTAGGCACGGTACCAGGCCGCTATAAGTTTCAAGAAATGTATACGTTTACTCTAAAAAATAACCGTTCTCGGAACTCTTCAAAGAAAAGTTAATTGCAGTCGCTATGCAAATTACCCGGATGGAAACGATTATGAAGGTTGGTTTAGTTTGAGCAGTCATTTTGACAGATCTGATGACACTTTGCGGGGGGGGGGGTCGTTTCGCACACGTGCACTGATCCTTACTGAAACCTTGCTCAGCCCGCATAACGTTTCAGTGGGGCAGATTGGCACCGTACCTGATACGGCACGCTTACGTTTGACCCGTTCACCCTGGTACCGTGCCTTTTATTTTTACTTCTGAGGTCGTTTTTATTTCTGAAGTCGTATTTAAATCGAAGAAATTAAAGGCGGCTTTAGGGAACATCAGAAAATTATCCAACAAAGATGTTAATGACCCGAATTTTAAAGGTCACGTCAATCATCTTGCTTACGTATCGATACTTTAATTTTAATATTATAATATTAGATTGTGTAAATTGTTTTGTTCCAAACTTACATTAAGTGTATTTCATAAAAATCAAAGAGCGTGTCAACACTAGACGCCAAAATGTCCTAAAGTTGTATCAAAATGTCGGTTTGCAAAAAAAAAACTGTCAGTTGTGAGTATTTTGAATCAAATTACAAACGATTGATCGGATTAATTTGACTGGCGACCGCTGCGATTGGCCGGATATTCAATCCCGTAGGGCGCCAAAAGTAATTACCACGTGGTGTTACACCAAACAAATTAGGATACTAGTGTACACACTATTGGTAGATATTGCAATCCATAATATAACAAAAGCCAAAAGGACGTTTCCTGCTCGCTAACTTGGAGGTCCCTAGTTAAAATACTGTTAACGTTAAAGTTCCCCTAGAGTTATATTTTTAAAATCTATTAAAATAAAGCCTTAAAATATATGGTATCTATAAACAGTCCTACCGTGTTAAAGAATAATCCTTTTAATCCTATAATTCACTATTGCCAGTTGAGAAATTGGCAAAAATATCATTTTCAATTTCGAATCTCAACGTTGAGAAGAACTCGGTTTTAAAAACCACCACTGGTCTCTCTATAAGGCAAGGGTGACACAAGGGAGGTAATTGTGTTATTATTTCCAATGTTAAATAAGCTATTATTAGCACCTGATTAGTGGGTTGGTGCTATATTGCATCCATTTAAAACACAAAAAGGCTGTCAATCATTCTAGGCTAATGGCTAGTATGACGCCTGCCACTTTGCTTTGGCTACAAAATAGTGTTAACCTACTTCCTTATGTAGACGTTGTTTTCCAGTGAAATGAAATGATATTATTACCAAACAGGTCAGGCCGTGTAGAAAATATTTCATTTTTTTTTTTTATATATGAATGGTTTTTAAGTGTTAGAATGATGCCTATGATCGTATTATAGTGAGTTGACAACCTGTAATGTAATTTTCGCTTTAAACTAACGTTAAAATTGGTAGAGTCTAAGACCCTTTACGCAAGTTCAAATAGGCTCAAACGCAATTGTCAACACATACCATTATAATTTGGTAATACTATGACAAATAGTGAAGACTGGACCACTAAAATGGTTACCGAACAGTTTGTCTTTGTGGTAAAGCGTTCTACATATGCATCGATGTATTTTGTATGACGTAATTACAAAAGCAGCCATGAGTCTCCATGACACTTCGCGAGATAAATTTCCTCGTAGCACTTGGATTTCATCAAATCATATAATTATGCGGTAAGGATTCACCTTTATTTCAATTGGAATTGATTTATTTATTATATGTTAAGCTATGTGCAGTAATGTTTTGGGTCAGTTAATGTGTAAATTAAAGGAGCTATAGGCCAGAAACTTTCTGTAGTCATTTGACTAAAAAAATTTGCGCCAAGCAACTCTGTACGACAAACCACTACTGAGTCTAAAGTGGGCGGAAGACATCAGTAGTGGAACCATTTCTAGGTGGTCCCGTGTTTAATCACGTCGTTGACCGAGAAAGTTCATTGGTGTTAAGGTAAAATAGTAGGCCATAGCACCACTCTCCGGGCAAAATTCCATTTGTAGCACACTGTATGGTGTATGCCCATCTTCATTAACACTGTCGAGCACAACAGTAGAACGTTAAACCCCAGTTCATTTCATGTGTGTATATCATTTCGAGAGCTATTAGAGTTGGTATAGCCTGTTACTAGCACTGTGTACCCCTAGAGGGTACCAGATTTCCGTAAAATGTAATATAAATTATTGTTTAGAAATTTATTAACAAGTCTATTATCCAATTCTCTAGAGCACCGAATGGCTTAGATATTGATTGAGTGGATTAGGCAATGAACGCCATATCTGCAGCAAAAGTGAATATAGTCGACTTTTAAGGAGATCGAGACCTCGTTTATTATTGTTGCAATGGTACTTGGCAACCGGGATAGAAATTAGATAAAAATAACATTTTCAATATGTAAGAGCTAAATCATTCTATTGCATGTCTTTATATTGGCTTCAAATGTTATATAAACTATTATTTAGGCATTTATTAACATAACACGTTTATAATCGACGCTTTAGGCCATCGTATGGCAGAGATTTAAACGGATTAGAATACGATATTTAATGATGGAGAAGCAAGTCTGCACCTCGAATGTCCACTGCCGTTGTAGCAGTCTACAAGTCTTTTAACTCTATTTTTACTGGATGAGCTTGGGATGATAGAACACTAGACAATCGAGATTCCTGTATAATATATACCTACCAAAAAAGCAGATAATAGAGGCGGTGGTATTTTTATATATTCAGTTGATCGTTGGTTCATAAATTTAAACCGATACATAGCAAATTTATTTTAATTACAGGATTAGGAGCTATTAGCCGGTAATTTCATCGAAAACATAGAAATTATTCTATTGTTGGAATTCACCTTTCATTGTGATTATGATGTAGTTAAAATGCTCTCAATCATGTTTACAAATCGATAGGGGAATCGTGATTCGGAAATCGAAATGTGATAAGCCTTATAAACAGACATAATTAGAATCTCTGTGATAACTTCCAACGCTTACTTTCAAAGATAAGATTTATATTTTCCAAATGTCAGTCACGAGACAAAATGACGACATAAACACGACCGAGTTGGTCTAAACACACTTTTCTGTAAAGTTACGATTTTTTTTACACATTATTGAACGATTCGGCATTCTTGTCATTCTCGGTATCTCCAGTGGTATCGTTCCGTTCTATTCCACTAACCACTATCAACGGGGCAGTCGCTAAGTCAAAATATCCGCCTTTGATACTATTGCTATTATTATCCAAGACGTGATTGTTTGTGAAAACACCTTGGATGGGCCCAGGGGTTTGTGTGGAAGAATGGAACGATTTCCACGTCCTTGCAACCACGGGGTCGGGGTCCGCCGGGTCGGGGTCCGCCATTTTCTTTTTCAATCTTGAAAATGATCCTTCATATCTTTAGACGAATGATGTCAATAATCGTTAAACTGACAATGCTTAGCAGAGCATTGTATTGATATTGTTACAGTATTGAGCCTTTATATCAGGTTCAGATGACAAGACAAGTTTAACATATTACAATACGTTTATTTTTCTTCTAAGTACAGAACTTAAGACTCCTTAATTAATTTGTATTGAGGGAGCCATGTCCAAGTTTGGCACAAATGTACTAACCCCCAGACGCTCTCCCTCGTTCCGTCTCAGCTCGTGCCAAGGCGCCCATGTACTCCGCTCTCGGACCTGACTAACTATACCGTTTCCATTCTTGGTTTATAAACTTTTTCAGACAAGGGATCTTATTAAACATTCAATACATGCGTATCAGACAAATAAAGTTTAAATAAAACATGCCAACAACAAGTTAAGGTTACATAATGACATAAGGATTGTTACCAAGACCTCCAGGGGTGTCATTTTTGGAGAATAAATCTGCTTAATTGTGTGATAAAATCCCTTAAAATCATCTCCCTAGGGGCCAAGCATCTAGCTTTATATTTCCGATACCTTTTTAAACAAATTAAACCCGTTAGTCTTCATCTGGAAATGGAAGCCGGTGTCCTAAGCTGTATTACGTGGTGTCTGGATAAAACCAGACCTTATTTTATAACACAAAATGTGTAGTTGACATTTACCCTTCGTTATCAAGTACAGAACATGGGTCATTCACTGTATATACCTTTAAAGAATCGATTATCAGGTCATCCAACGAACAAATTGACCCGAATTCTTAAAAGGATTATGTGTCAGGGTATGAAGTTTTCACGTTCCTGTCCCAACGACTCAATATTTTTGGCTGATATATTGAGACAAGTTAAATACACCCTTCCTCTACATTTTGGTGCTTAAATTGCATACGTACTCGGACTTTTATTTTTGAGACTCTGTCTCTTGAAATCGGGTTATCCCCTTGAAATAAGAAAATTTACCAACAAGCAATGCCCTCCATTTCGAAATATATATATATTAAATTGGCTTAGTGTTAAATATCAATACTCACATAATTGTATAATATGGGCATTAGATCCAATCATTTTTGTTTTAAATGTAGACTTGTGTTCAGTTGTAAGTGGATTAAAACGACTTTATGAATAGCATTTGCCCCGGGCTCTTGGGTGATACTTTTGTAAGTTGGGGATTAAATATCACGTTATCGATCGAATTCCGTTGGTCCTTAATCTTATTAGTTGTTTTGTGCATTCTATCATCAAAATTATAACAGTCAGGTGATGGAAGCTTTAGTACTAATGCAACAAAACTGTTGAACAATTTACTTCAAAATATTCGCGACCGCTTAAAAATCGTTATGTATACCAAATTGATTAGATACACATGCTTTAGTTTATTGCCCTCAAAAGCGCTCTGAGCATGCTTTTGGATTAATTTGAAGCTCGAGGATGGACATTAATTTATTATTATTTGGGTTGTTTTCTAAAGGAGCAGTAGCTGATACCAAAGTGTATCCTTTAATACATCGGGAATTATGTATGAATTAAAAAAAACAATCCTAGTGATATACCATCCTAGTAGTTTGATCTGCTTTCTTACACCCACTCAACTGATTAATTAAAATCATGACATTTTTAGTTTAAATTCACTCACATCTCGTGATCTAAATCCTGGTAATCGTAGAGTTTCCAACGTGCAATTTGGTGCAAAACACTTCGAAATTACACTGGTATTAATAGGTTTTTTTTATTATTGATAAAAACAAACCTATAGTAGAGACTATAGATAAAATCAATAATAAAGATAATGCAAAAACAATAGAAACGTTCGATTTTTCTACTTTGTATACTATGCTCCAGCATGCAGATCTTAAAAATAATTTGGATTGGTTTGTAGATAAAGCATTTAATCTTTTAGTGGCATTTAGCGATTGGAGACATATCAGAACTAACACAATTATATGGGAAAACAATCACTGGTTTATTATACACAAACACGACGTTTCGATAACGATAAGAGGATACTTATCGAAACGTCGTGTTTGTGTATAATAAACCAGTGATTGTTTTCCCATATAATTGTGTTAGTTCTGATAAAGCATTTAATGGAGCTTTCGGAAAAGGCAGAAACTTGATGGCCATTTACTCTCAAGATGATAGATGGATCATAAAACGTCACAATGCCGACACTGTAATTTTTGAAAATTTTCAAAATATAATACATTTTCTCATTGACAATGCCATATTTGAGGTTGGTGATCAGATAATACAGCAAACTATTGGTTTACCCATTGGAACTGACCCCGCCCCATTTATGGCAAATGCTCATTTGCATAAATATGAATTTTACTTTCAGGACCATAAAAGAAAAACAGATTACAAAGTAGCTAAAAGTCTCCATTGATGACATAACACCCATCAATGATAATGGAAATTTCAATAAATATAAAAGTGAAATATATCCCCCTGAACTAATATTAAATAAAGAAAATTCCGGCACCCAAAATGCATCTGTTCTTGACCTTGACATCAATATCATTAACAATAAATTTAATGTTGGTATTTTCGACAAAACGGACAAAGTCGGTTGTGAAGTAGTAAAATATCCGTCACTTTATAGTAACATACCAGATACCACGCTGTATAATGTTTTCTATTCACAAGCATTACGATTTTTTACCATAATGTAACAATAAAGAACTATTTCTTTTCCCGAACACAATCTCTGTTTTTTAGATGCACTGCCAAAGGCGGTACACAATTACGCATATTTTAAGAAATTCCGAAACTTCCGTTTCTTCAATATACTAAGTTTAACATTTCTTATAAGTATATAACAGAGTACATATTGGATAATAATCCAATTTAATTTAATTTAAAATTTGTATATCTACGTAATCCTGTCGGGATTATCGCCCTTGTTGTTATTATTTTATGAATTTATAAATACACTTACTTTTTACGAATTCTTCTGCATTCCTGTTTTGCATTGCTTGTATGGGGTATTTAGTATTATGTTTTGTGCAATTATACAACTTAAAAAATCTGATTGGCTGTTTAAACTTATAGTTTTTAGCATTAATTCGCCTTGATTATCGCCCTTTTTCTTACAATGTTTTTGACGTCATTGATACAGAACGACGTATTTACTTCACACCATTCAGTTAGCAGACGAATACCGTCTGGGGCAGTCTACATTTTCTTTGCTTCTTTGTATTCGGTTTTGTTTGTGCGTTTTCGTTTATGCGTTTTTCTTGTGACCGGTGGAATATGTTCCCTCAACACATTTACTATACATCTATTTATTCGAATATTTAATGTTTTTATACTACCTTTTTTATACATTTCACCGATGTGGTTACTTGTATAGTTGGAATTTTTACTACAGTGTGATTGCATTCGTATTTCTTGTAGCATACGGCAGACCATGACTCATGCTGACATCACATCATAATGTTTTTATTTTCAATTTTTAGTGAAGTCTGTGTTGCTTCAGACCTGGGACTGTACAGCGCAGTGGACGCTTACGGCTAGCCCCCGGATCCATTCACTCTTTTTTTAATTGTTTATTTGTTTGTTTGTTGTTTCGGAGTATGTCTTGTCGTTATATTTGTCTTTTATGTAAATCATATGTGGCGCAGTCCCCCTGCACTTACTACTATTTCAATCAAGAAACAATATATAAACTACATGTATTAGAAGGCGATAACCTAGCAGGATAGAATAAAGTTTATCAATGACAAGACTTACTACAACAAACTAAAACTGAACTATGACAAAATGTAAGCGGTATTAGTTGGAACCTCAACCAAATATAACAGAGCAAAATGCAACACTCGACTGTGAAGATTCGCTGATTTGACTCTATATCGTTAACGTGATCTTTTATATTGGCGACGAAGAATAAAGAGCCAAGTGCTGATCCCCACGGTACTCCTGCTTAACGAAGATACTCCGTCGATCATTTAACATCGCCGTCTATTTAATCAATAACTTTCTAGAACCCTGTATGTATATTCCAACGTATACCCACACCGTGAAGATAGAAGGGAACCTTGATGTCAAACCTTGTCAAACGGCTTTATCGCTATATACTATAGGACTTCTTTTCCTTCACCAGGAGCATTACAGATTTGATGATTTAGATCTAGACGTTGATAAACTGTGGACTCGTTATTCATAAATCCAGATTGGAGTGGTATTACAGTTATAATCAAGAATAAGTTGTAGGTGTAGTTTTAAAGACCAATGGTGATATTTGCCGATAATTATTAAATGACGATGATGAACCCTGTTGTTCTGGTTAGAATTTAGAATACATTCATGCATTTAAGAGCTATTCCGGGGATGTATAGAGCTTGGCTTGTGTGGTTTATACAAATTAATATATTTTGAATGATAGGAGAAATATTGATTATTAAACATGAAGAATTATGTATAATTGATTCCGGGTAATTGTGTATAGACATATTAATATTTTTAATGTCCATAGATTAATAATTCAAAATCGCAATAAACAATCGCCTGGGGGCATACGCTACATGGTTTTTTTTCTATTAGGAAGGGGTTACTGAAAACCGGCGTCAAAGACATTTGGGAAACGATATGACCCCTACAAGAAACGAGACAGATCAAAGAATACTTAATGGAAGGGTATTATTAATGTTATGATTGTGATGAGTTGTGGGTTTTATCTATTGACAAATTCAAATATATATTATAAACAGCATGATACCTTAGAGGACCTAAGTCCGTAACTCACAATCTTCCAAAATTTTCGACATCGAAAACACGATTTATTCGTCATTTTAAATCAACATTGATGACGTAAACTTACCTTCTAATATCCTATATTTAAGATAAAATAAATTTTTTAACATAGGTACACGAAACGTGTACAAAGGTGCGTCTCGGTATCAATTGTAATAAGGCAGTGGGAGAACGAGGCTAAAATATCCCACAAGTCAATACGGTTGTTCATATTCTGGATGCGGGTAAAGTGAGAAAAAAAATCATTTCATCTACTTAGCAAAATAAAGTGCCCGAACTTTAATAAAACACTAATTATACGAACTGGAATAGCAGTAAAACGCGTTGGCAGTCGTCAAATAATCAAAAATTTCTTCGGGGGGGGGGGGGGGGGTACGGTTTGTTGGATACTGAGCTCATTTCCGACAGCTAAAACTAACGTGGAATAGACCAGGTGGTATAACTTTAAAACGGCAATCAAAATAGAATCCATAATGGCGATTTTTATATGTCGATATTACCTTTAAAATAAATTTTTCGTCCTAATATTACTTCAGAACTGGTTATGCGATCCGTATTTACAAAACCTTGTTGTATCAATTACAGGGATGGACTGAAAAGGAGTATGTTTCATAAACTGGTTAATGTTCTTGTGTGGTTTGGGTCCTCTGTTATTCTCGTGTGTCGAATGGACGTTAAACCCTATCTCCCTGTTAAAGGCGAGACAAGCACGTTTTAAAGATGAAATCAAATAATGACATTTTCAACAATAAAAACAAATAATGACCTTATTTAGCGAAATATTTTCAGTACACAAACAATTAAGAGTTTCTAGTTACAATTTAATTTAATCAATAAAAATACCACCACCAATGAAATGGAATTTTGAAATAGTTCGAAAATGCCACTTGCGTGGTCTCAACATGTGAAAAGAATTTCGGGAAATCAGCTTTAGGGGCTGTCTATCCCCAGTTCCCTCACCCCTCATACCCTTTTAGATTACATTATCATTGACCAACGAATCTTAATAATTTACTAAGTCTACCCTTTACATAAATGATACTCTGTATTATGACTGAACGCAATAACTTCCAACATACCTCGAAACATGTTAGAACTAATTAAACACGACTCCCTTGTCTATGTAGGTACACGGTACTAATTAAACGCGGCCCTATTCATCAACGTTTCTAATTAATCGTTTATTTGTTTACATAAACTTGAAATTGTCGCAACATACAATACAGCATTTTCCCTTTCTAGAAAATGTCAAGAATTAATTGGTACTTTTAAGTTCACTATTATTATATGTTTAATTAATTAAAAGGAATTATTAAACAGTTGCCACGGTTATGTAGGAAACAATTAATTACGACGCGACTCGCCAGGTTTTTTTTTATAATTATTGAAATTTTACTGAAATTAAAATCTCAATAAGAGATACATTATAAGTTGCATGGTGGATTAAAATTAATAGAGTCTGAAAAGTATAAGAAATGTGGCTTAACGTTTCTTCGACATGTGCTTAGGTTATTTGAGACTAACATACGGTGATGTTTAATGTGATATGCAATGCGAGGTAGAATGATTTTACCCAGAAATGGCCTACTCCATGGTTTTCGTCTTATCCGAAAGACATGCCACACTAGTCGAACTTCGAAAATCCTGACGGTTATTATTGGCCCACGACGGGATTTGAACTCCGGATATTCTAGTCTATACCCCGGACCGCCATGCTACTTTATGGATACATATTAACGGCATTGATTAATAGCATTTTGTTTATTCTAGTTAATTAATTATGTGTAAAAGATTGAATGTAAATTGTTTTTGTCTAGACAACAAACCGAATGTTTTTTGTTTTTAGAAGAAAATGAAAGAAATGGTTCAATTCGGTAAGAACAACAAATTGAACAAGTTCAATGAGAAAACATCAGTAAAGAAGAAGCAGCCCTTCAGCAGCGACACAAATTAATCTTTCGTATCATTGATCGATTTATAAGATATCGGATTAACGGTGCGGGACTGGGATATCGACCAAAATATCTTAGATTCGAATCCCTGTAGCAATTCACTCAATGGATTTAACACGACCATCTCAGATTATGGCCGGGCTTTTACTTTGTGAAATATAACGTCGCAATATTTGAATTGAAATGGGGTTTAATGTTTTACTATAGGGCCTACTGTTCTGCTCCGAACTGGGCTAATGAAGACGGACATACGCCCTACAGTGTGCTATGAGAAAAATGTTTGTCCGGACAGCGGAACTACGGCCTACTCTTATATCGAAATTCTAACTTCCAAGGGATCTTCGTGCACGCCAATGTGTACACGGGATCCCTGTTTTTCGTCCAACCAGAACGACTAGACAGCTGTCCTTGTCAGACAAGGGGGAACCACGCCGGAAAATCTGGATGAACTTTCTCAGCCAGTGTAGGGATCGAATACACGACCCCCGGGCTAGTGAGGGTGGCCTAGTGGTCTAGAGTGCCGCGCTTCGACCTCTAGCTGGCCGGTCACCTCTGGCTTGCGGCTGTGGTTTCGAGCCCTGAGCGTGAGCGTATGTAGCATGGAGATTGGGCGCCTTCTCATCCTCATGGGTTTCCTCCGAGCACTCCGGTTTCCTCCCACTCCTAAAGACCGTTACTCACAAGCGAATTATTGAAATAAAATTAAACCATATGTTAGTCCCGAAATGACCTAGTTGTGTTGATTGGACGTTAAACCCCCATCTCTCTCTCTCCCTCCCTCTCTCTCTCTTTCTCTCTCTCTCTCGCTAGTGAGCCAGCGTCTTACTTAGCAACCGCCATAACCCCGCAAAATTTGATTGGCAAAAATAGTGATACCATAATAGTGTTCTGAAGGTTGGCGACTGATGTCGTTTTTGACCAATATAAAGTCCAACTTTGAGAGTACGAATCCAGTGTAGCTGATATGAGAGTGTACTATAATATGGACCAGGAAACCGAGTGTGACGTCATCGAAACATCTTGAAATTATGACATAACCTCAAACATCGAAATCCGTAAATCAATGCACAATCGATCCAACTTGATTTGGCGGAGCAGTAGGCTTATCGATTTCAGTGGATATATAGGATGACAATCAGTATATTCTCGATAACGTCTATGTTGAGAAATGAAATAAAATGGGGTTTAACTTCCTATGCACTTAACCAGAGCTAATTGAAGACGGGCATACGCCATACAGTGTGCTATGGGGGGAATTTCGCCAGGGCAGCGGCGCTACGCCCTACTCTTATATCGAATTCTAACTGCCAAGGGATCTTTTACGTGCACTCCAATGAGTACACGGGACCGTCAATGTTGAGATAGCCGACACTATTTTACACTGTATAGTCTGTCAAAATTAGTAAACCGACCGACTTCATCTTCCCTCGACACAAAAAAATCTTCCCTTGACACAAGGGGTCACGGTGGCTAAGTGGATAAGGCGCTGGTTCGCTAGCCTGGAGATCGGGTGTTCGATCCCTGCATTGGCCGAGAAAGATCATCTCGATTTTCCGACGTGATTTCCTCTTGTCAGTGATGCAGAAGGAGGGCCTGACAAGGACAGCTGCTAGTCGTTCGGATGGGACGAAAAACCGAGGTCCCGTGTACACATTGGAGTGCACGTAGAAGATCCCTTGGCAGTTGGAATTCGATATAAGAGTAGGCCGTAGAGCCGCTGCCCAGGCAAAATTTCCCTCATAGCACACTGTATGGCGTATGCCCGTCTTCAATTAGCTCAGGTTAAGTGCATAACAGTAGGACGTTAAACCCCATTTTATTCATTCATTCATTCCCTCGACACAAAATATAATTGTACACAAAGATTACCCCATCACTGATAGAAAAACATATATCACCCCAATCATATACATAATGTGGCGTATTTTGATATATATTAAAGAATTTGAGCTTCTTTAATTAAATCGATATTTCTAATTATTTTTTTACTCAAAGAGGAAAAGAATCTAATTTTTTAATTATATATTTTATGATACGACATGTAATGTATCTGAAATTATTTTATAAATAATCCCACTCGCTGACGTTGTTATTCTCGTAATGAATTGATAATTGGTAATCTGAAACATTTCATCTTACGCACATATTCGTTATTTCAATAAACCGGTAATTAATGTTTCGTCATTCATTTAATATAACCAAGAGTTTGGCTTACTAGTTAATGGGGCTGTCACACATTGACGTATAGCATCGGCGTAATTTAGCAAATTTAGCAAACACGCTGGTGTACATTGAATACGTTATGTGTACGTTTTTAACAAGCTACGAGCATGTTGAAATACGATGGTATAAGTTTTTAACGCCGAACGCGGCCCAAAATTATGTTCATGCTATAAGTCAATGTGTGACAGTTCGATAATTACTGGTGGTTTTAGCGAGCCTCAGTTTTTACAACTGACCTCACGTGGTCGTCGAGGTACGCTCAAACACGTTGCATAAGTTTGACTAACGTTGTGCATAAGTTCTATATGTCGAGAATTCCTTGGGCACACGCTGTCATATACTTGAATAAGTTATGTTTGTGGTGAGGATAAGTTATGAATAAGTTACTCATACGTTAAACATACATGTAGGTTATATAGCGCGTTAGAAGTACGTTATATATGCGTCCAAAAAAGGGTCCTCTTGATTTTTTAAAATCAGCTGTAGTGTAATAGTATGCCATACGTCGGAATAAGTTGTCTTAAACGTTATAGTGTGACAGGACCATTACAATGGTCGCCTACGGTCCAAGGCTGGTGGGGTGGGGTCGAATTGGTCATAAGGTCTGTAAATGAGTCAAATGGCTTGGTTTCTATTTATGGCAATGGGTGGCTTTACTACGAGGGGCTGCCTTTCCAACATCGGGTTTTGTCGATGACTCCAGTTACCGCCTACTGCTAAAGAGCCCGACCACTGTATATTAAGTATTTTGTACATTTCCATCATCAAGTGAGAATAAATGTGTTTTGATTTGTTATTTATAAATGTGTGTAATTCGTGTTATGCACAATGTATTGTTTGTAAATAATTTATTACCGGAAATAAATTTATATAAGCTCCGGCTTCCTTTTTAGATCCCGTAATTGAATAATGTGTGTTTATAATATGTAAATATTTAATAAATATTGTTAGAAAAAAAATAAAGAGCCCGACGCACGAGGGCATTATTGAATTTGAATGGAACCAGTTAGACTGAACTTCTCGTTTTGAGAAGTGGTACTACACGTAGGTCGTCCAGAGATAGTACACAATGTGACGCCCATCAGTAACTATAACTTACATCTGTCTGGATCGACTACCAGTCAATGCGTTCACAATAATTCACACATTGTGTTTTATGTCATCATATTTTATTTGAATTGTAGCATAGATTATTCGTGTAACATAAAGGTGTATTCGATTACCATTGTTTGTTACTGGAAGACAATAGAAATTTAATATGTTGGTAGATTAAGTAAATGAACATTTTATGTTTTGAGTGACAAGTAATGTGAAATGTAATAGTTCCATTAATTTCGTCTCTGCCAATCCTTTGTTTGGTTTTATCCCTGACAGTACGTTGAACTTCCGCATCATCCACCAATTTAATTCATATTTTATTTTCGGAAATCATGGGTTTCCATCTGAACATTACTGTCGAGTTTTGTAATTTTTCCAAACAAAAATTTTCATATCCATTTGAAGTTTACATTAGTTTTTTTATTATATTCAAGTCATTCTTTTTTCAATTAATTGAATGTATATATTTGTGTCGTACAAGCCAATTCATTCTTCCCTTAGAATAGAGGGCCTGACAAGGACATTATTCCAGTTGTTTAGATGGGACGAAAACCCGAGATCCCGTGTACAGATTGACGTGCATGTAAAAGATCCCTTGACAGTTGGAATTCGATAAAAGAATAGGCCGTAGTGCCGCTCTCCGGGCATAAATTCCCCACATAGCACACTGTACAGCGTATGTCCGTCTTCATCACCCCAGTTTGGAGCTGGGCAGTAGGATGTTAAACCTCATTTCATTTCATTTCCCTTAGACTTGTTGTATTAGATTATACGCTCATTTCATTCCATTCCAGTATTGTAATAGATATACGTATTTTTTATTTATATTTTGTTTAATTATGGTTAGTGTCCACAGTGCCAGATTTACCTGCTTGTGTTCTTAGAACTAATCAGTAGGTCCACAAATATATTGAAACGAGAATAAAGGGATTACAAAAGCCTTAATATCAAAAACGTTGGGAATAAAGTCATCGTATCCATCCATTAATATAGGTTCAGTGATAACTTAAATTGTTTCTTGCTATAAATTTGATCGTGGCGTTTTGTTAAACATCATGAGTTAAATAAGTGAATCCCCCCCCCCCCCCAAGCTAATTCCTAGAAAATTGGATCGACAGTTTACTTCTTAGTCCAATGTAAAGGTTAAAACATGCAGACCGATCACATAAACAGACCCTGGAATTAATTGTTCTGAATAAGTTTCATTTAACTAAACTATCGAAATGTGGGGTTGGGTTGCCGAATAAAATTAACGCGTGCGCGCGTATGGTTATCAGATATTATGTTACTGAGTCAAGCGGTGTGATTTCGGTTCCCCACTTCTATGTCAACAATATTTTAGTCGCGAATGATCTAGTTTGTGCCGAGTGCCCGTAACCCCCCCCCCTCTCTCTCTCTCTCTCTCACACACTCTCTCACTCTTTCTCTTCCTCTCCCTCTCTCTCTCTCCCTCTCTCTCTCTCTCAGAGAAAACAATCCAAGTTACCGGAATTTATCGAGATGATGCCGATTCCTAACATTTTGTTAGAGTGAAATGTATAGAAATGAATGTAGACAGCGTTTAGAGATTAGGGATTAGAGATTAGAGATTAGAATTAATAACATCAGACGATATATCCGGATAACATGTAACACGTGTAGCGTGATATTGTTTGTCGTTTTAATTAAAAATATTTCTGAACTTCATGATTTGCACAATATACTGCTTTAATTACGGCAAAATGTTTCAGAAATGGTGAGAATCATGATTGGCAAATTCATGAACATACATCTAAGAAAGGTATCAACTATTAACTAATTTCGTGACAAATATTAATTACATTTGCGTGAAGAAACATCTATTAATTACATGTGCAAAACAATTGAACATACGTTATACAAGAGCTAAATCTTCCTATTCCAAGTCTTTATTAATTAGACCTTAATTACACGAGAAGCTCAAACTCAAAATCAACTCTGTAGACCTATGGGTGGTTTGGATTTAAACAGTGGTCCATAATAAATGGCGGACCAAGCTATCGTTTATCGTTGGGTCACTGATGTCACTACCGGAAACTAGTGATGAATGGCCGTCCAAGCGAGACTACCATAGCCATTGACCATGTTCCTTGATAACCGATAATGTGGGTGGAGTTGTCGTTTGTCAATCAATGATCGCAATTCTTGTAGACGATGCGGACATAGTTGGTGTATATTCCTCGTCAAAACTTCTACCAGTAAGACAATTCCGTTCCGAACAAAGTAGTTTGACAGAAATTTTCAATATTTTCTCTTTTTCTATCGTCTTATTAAAGTTACATTATGGGATATTTTTCTAAAGAGTTGGCCATTCTTGCTATGGCAGTTCAAAAATAGATGATGGAAGACGAATATATTAAAAATTTCAGTCAAATTACTTTATTCTGACCCGAGTTATCAGCGTTATAATATTTGACTACAAATGGTTGTCAAATACATCTTCACCCTCTCCGACAATGTCCGATCGTTTGAGTGACAGGCGTTAACTCCACCTACATTATTTCGATTATCAAGCGCTGTCTGCCATGATAAGGCGGTATCTAATGACGCGGAAATAGCCTCGACCAGCACTGTCTTTTATGGACAGTTTCCGGATAATGACGTCAAGATAACGGTGAACTTACGGAGCCGTGGGTGCCATATTTGATTAGATTAGTCAGTGAATTCCTTTTAAAATCCAAGCTGTGGCCTAGCCATCCTTGGGTATACAGAGTTGATTTGGGGCTTGTTGCCTAAATGAAGATCTAATTTATAATTTCTATAACATCTGAAGCCTAAACTAAGACCTGCTATAGGCAGATTTAGCTCTTGAATAATGTAACTTTAATTGTGAATTATTATAGTTACCAAACTGTTTTTCTATGGTGAACGGCAATTCCAAATTATACATTGTAAACTGCGTAATAATAAAAGTGATTTAAGATACCATAAGTTCCTTATGCATATATATGACACTCCTCGATGTGACTGTGATCTCGACCTTGAAACCACTGAACACTGTTTACTCAACTGTCCATACTACACACTTCAGCTTAATAATACCATTGACTTATTACCAATGTATTTAGAAATATCACTTGTCTGCTCTATGGTAATGCCGATTTATCTCCAGACGTCAACAGCCAGATATTTATAAGTGTTTACAAATGTATTAAAGATACGAAACGTTTAACTCCGTAAAATAGAACCTTGGGGTCAGGATTTATTTGTTTTAATTTGTTTTATTATTATTTTATATATATATATATATATATATATATACATTTTTTTTAAATATTTATTTTTTTTATTTTACATAATTTTTTTTTAAAATTCAAAACTAGTTATAATTCGACATTGTACATTTATACACCCAAACCAGAAGGAAGCAAATTAATATAAGCCTACTTGGCTTGTTTTTATATCCTATTATTTATGCTTTTTATGTTGTATAATATTCTCGAAATAAATACTGTTTGAACAAAATATTATTATAGCAAGAATAACCAACTCTTTATTAAACTAATGTATCTTTGACCGGTAATAACTGCATGAATGCGAAACAAATTCACGACAATGTCCATGATAAATTCGTAATAGCTATGAATTGGACGTGTATGAAAAAATTCCTATTTTTAATTGATCGTGGGATCTGGAGTCAGATTGTGTTGTAAAATAAAGGGATATGAAACTATCCACGGGGTATAACGTCCGCAATGTTCTTTTTACGTCTTCTTGTAAGGTTTCTGTGCTCTGGGCAACGGTGATGTAGTATTATGCACAACACCTCTGACACCATTTCAACACCGCTCGGTTATTCTAATTAGCTCCATGAACCTCGTAGCTGTCTGCAGAGAAGCCATATAACTTAATGAAACCATAGAAAGATTGGTTTTAGGGCGTTGGAATTTGGTTTGTTTTTTTAATAATTATGTAGGATTTATATTGTAATTATTATACAAAGAAGTCATTTCTTATATGAGATGTATCAACACAAGTCGTTAAATAAGCTAAGGATGTTTACTTTATTGAATAATATTGATGTATTTAGTATAAACAAGATAAGTGTTATTAAACGCCCCAATATTATTCTTGGTGAAGAGACAGCACGCTTTAGGGTTAGTTCTTCATCGATTGGTAAATAACTAAACTTAGATTTGAGGTGTGCTGGCTGTTACATAGGACAGATTCAAAATAGATTATACTGGAGGAGTGGGGGGGTAATGTCTGGCTACATAGGACAGATTCAAAATAGATTATACTGGAGGAGTGGGGGGGGGGGGGGGGGTAATGTCTGGCTACAACTTGTATTGGCCCATTTTGAGACTAACTTGTGGTAATTTTTATTTTGTACTATATTTTGTTTAATATCGGCGTTCGACTATAGCATAGACTTCTTTGTGACAGAGAGTTTGTTAGATTATATATTATACAATGTTGAATTTATATTATACAATGTAGTATTTATATTATACAATGTAGTATTTGTATAGTATATAATGTAATATTTATATAGTATGCAATATTGTATTTATGTTATACAGTGTGGTATACATATTATACAATGTAGTATTTATATTATACAATGTAGTATTTGTATAGTATATAATGTAATATTTATATAGTATGCAATGTAGTATTTACGTTATACAGTGTGGTATACATATTATACAATGTAGGATTTATAGTATACAATGGGTTGCCGAAAGATTCAAGGCGTGCGTTTATGATGACAAGGTCCGACATTGGTTTAAGCGACACGCAGTTTCCACCTGAAATTACCTAGTTTGTGCCGCTGGCATATAATGCAGTATTTATATTATACAATGTGGTATTTATAGTATACATCAGTATAGTATTTATAGTATACATCAGTATAGTATTTATAGTATACAATATAGTATTTATAGTATACAGTATAGTATTTTTAGTATACAATATAGTATTTATAGTATACAATATAATATTTATAGTATACATCAGTATAGTCTTTATAGTATACAATATGGTATTTATAGTATACAGTATAGTATTCATAGTATACAGTACATTTATAGTACCTGTATTTATAGTATACAATATAGAATTATTATATTACACAATGTAGTATAAAAATCAGAAAACGTATTGTATTTTATCTTAGTAAACTGAAAATGAAATAGTAAACCACGATTTGTGATTTCATCAGAAGCTTATCCTCGATTTCTGAGAACCCGGTGAAAACCCGTGATGTTAGGCAGCGGACCATTTCCCTTGTCACACGCAGGTGTGGGTCCGAAATGAAAGGAATTAAAATGGGGTTTAGCGTCCTACTGTTCTGCTCAGAGCTGGGCTAAAGAAGACGAGCATACGCAATAAGTGTTCTATGGGGAAAAGTTAGCCCGGACAGCGACACTACGGCCTACTCTAATATCGAATTCAAACATTTAAGGAATATTTTACCTGTACACCAATGTGTACAAGGGACCTCGGTTTTTCGTCCTTGTTAGGCCCTCCGTCCTGCGTCACTGATAAGGGGGAACCACGCCGGAAAATCAAACACCCGATCTCCAGGCTTGCGAGCCCATATGGGGTCTAAACCACTACACTTGATTTAATGGTAGACCTAATGATCCATAAAGCGCACACGTTAAACCACTCATCAATCTATAACCCACCACCCCATCAATAGTTATATATCATTATCACCAAGGATATATTTTCATTAAATAATATACGTTTCCATCATATTAAAGGGACAAACCACAAAAGATAATTTTAAATTGTACTACAGTAGTTCCTTAACTTCTTTTGGGCGATATAGGAATCTCTTACCATCTTCAATATTGTAAATGTTGTAACTCTAATAGGAATATATAAGTCTAATGTTCAGTTTTTACGAAGTAATGACGAAGATTAATCCAATCGATCTCCTGCTGCCCGTTTTGTAAATGGTACTTTATATACTTTTTCTATTTTTTTCTCCCCCCCCCCTCTCCTTTTCTTGTCAGAAACTATCCACAAAACATGTCTATATTTCTTTCCTAGGTGAACTTTCGGTCATTTTACGATTGCTTTTTAATCCGATTCAATCCAAGTCGGGAATTAAACCTCTTCCATATTAGATAGGTTATAAACCATGGAGTACAATCTAATTAAAATACAGATTTATATTTGCCGGGAGATTATCTAGCGTTAGTATTTTGATTTGGTTTCTTAATTAGATGTTAAATAATCAATCTGGGAACATATTAGCCTGGATTATGTCATGAGAAAGTTGATATTTACCGAAAAATGCGAACAACGCACTGATACTTTAAGGAATTAAAACTCTTCCATATTAGATAGGTTATAAACCATGAAGTGCAATCTAATTAAAATACAGATTTATATTTCGTTTCGTTTTTTATACTTTCGATGGCCTACACTGTATTAAAGGCAAGAAAAACGAAATTTTTAACTATAAAAACGAAACGAAATATGATCTGTGTTTAATCAGATTGCATGAAGTGTTGAATTGAGTTTATCTTATGGTGATGGGACAAAATCTACATTTTTGAATTTCATTTCGAAATACTAAGCAGAAGTCAGTGTATTTTGTTTTCAACTGAAAAAGTGGAGCAAGAATTAGCAGTACCAACAGGGGGGTAATTCTATGAAATTGAATGAAATGGAGTATAATGTCCTACTGTTCTACTCTAAACTGAGCTAATGAAGACGGACATACACACCATACAGCGGTACGGCCTACTCTTATATCGAATTCCAACTGTCAAGGAATCTTTTACGTGCACGTCCATGTGTACACGGGACCTCAATTATTCGTCCCATCTGAACGTCTATACAACTGCCTTCTCAGGCCCTCCGTCCTGAATCACGTCGGAAAATCTGGATAAACTTTATCGGCCAATGATTTACTTGATGGCCTCGTCACTGGGGTGACAGTTATAGAATGGACCCCGCTGTTGGTATATTGGTTCGCGGTTTAATGGAGGTGACGGGTGGACATTGGGTTCTGTTGATTGCTTGAATGGGATCATTGACTGACTTTCTGTGCCAATTTGTATTTTAGTAAGTCCAAAAAAAGTTCGTCTGTTTGTCCCTTTAAAGCTTAAATGGAATTCTTGTTCTACTAGTCATTTCATTGATCAAGATTAATCACTCGGGTCTAATTTACACATATTTTACGACAACCGGAAACAGGAGAACTGATAATCTCCATGCTGCCGTAAATTGGTCTGACGTTCACTATAAGTGATGACGTTTTACGTGATAATTCCATTATCGACATCTTTTGTGGTGTGTTTTACTGTTGTATTTGATCTGTTTTCATTAATTAATTTAATTAAAGGGAATATACACACAAAATGTATTTCAGGACAAATTTAATCTTTTGTGATTATTTTAGTCATGAGAATTCTATTTTGATTGCCGCCATTTTAGTTTATTGTCTATTAGTATTTTGAAGTGTAATCGTTGGTAATTCGTGACCAGGGGGTTTAGTTCTTCTTTTTTAGATTTATTATATTAAATAATGTGTTTGCCGTGTGTGGTGGGTGGGGTCGTTAATTAATTAAAAATTAATAAATTTGCTTAGCTTCAAACTGGGCGAGTTAAAAATATTTCGCCAAATATTTTCAGAAATAAGAGAAGGAAATTCTGCCCGTCCGCGGCTCTTTTGCTGACCCTTCGTCCAACTGTTGGGGTACCTTTAATAGAATACTAGAGACGCCATTTTAGAACACTTTTTGTTGACGTCATACGGACGCGTCTCCCATCATTCAGAATAATGTGTGCTTATTTTCAGAACAGTATGTGTTCCGTTTTACACATTTTCATCTCTGGGACGCGTAAAATGTGTTGAATTCTAAGAACACTATCCGTTCAAAAGTCCCCATACATCTTTAATCACTTTCAACACATAGGACTGTAAACGTGTTCTTTTTACAATAATTCGCTTGCGTGTAGGGGTCTTTGGCAGTGGGGGGGGGGGAACCGGAGTGCCCGGAAGAAACCCACGAGGTTGAGAATGAGCCCCTATCTCCACACGCTCACACTAGGGCTCGAAACCACAGCTGCAAGCCAGAGGTGGCCGGCCAGCTAGAGGTGGAGCGCGGCATTATAGACCACTAGGCCATATCACCCACCACCCCCTATTTTTTTAATACAACATGGACATATTTATTTTATTGCTTTGAAGTAGAGATTGGGTTTGGCGTCGACTTGACACAAAGCATATCATAACTTGTAGGCCATACTGATTAAAAAAAGATTCATCAGGAAAATAAACAAAATAACTTGGTTGCGTTGTCAAAAGCTTTTCGTTAAAAGTTTTCAAGTTCTAAAATTTGTAACTATTTCCGTGCGATTCAAACAGCTTTTTATTTATCAATACCCGGGGGTAGGATTAATGAATGGTTAGCGTGCGCGCGCTGTATCATAAAGCCTGTCATTGAGTCAACTGGGCGTGGTTTCGGATCCCCGGTTGTATGTGGCAAGGAGTGGGGTCGCCTGTCCAACCTCGTGGGTTTTCTCCGGGTCCTCCCACCGCTAAAGACACCTACGCACAAGCGAATAATTGAAATAAAATTAAAACCATATGTAAGTCCCGAAATGACCTAGTCGGGTGGACGTTAAACCCCATTTCTCTCTCTCTTTATTAATACCCAGACGAGCTAAAGGTTCAATAATTTGGTTTAAGCTGTTTGAACCACGCAAATTTTAAATGGCACCCGGTGATATTACAAGACGTGTATCATTTAACAATAAATTTAATACAACATAATAATAGTATACAAAAACACAATCAGATAAAACTCTGGTGTTAATTTCGTTTAGTTTTAGTTCTGAAAATGTCAAAAAATCAGAAAAATAAACGAAACGAAATTGCAATTCAAATTTAACATAACAATATCAAAATATAGGAGATATAACATCCCATACAAAATTTACAAAATGTTAGAGTAGAGTAAATTAGAATTTACATTGCCAATTTTTCATAAATAAAAAAATACCCCAAATTTATGAAGCAGCACAGATGTAAATAAATAATCGAACTTGAAAAATCCAGTTTGTTGTCCTTTCAAAACCATGTAACCCCCCACCAGAAAAATCGTATCCATTTAAATCAGTACCAAAATCGTGAACCTAAAAATCATTCATTTGGTTGTATCCGCTATTGAACTAAGAGACAAGAATGTAGCCACTGTTTCGGATAATAGATAAATGGTTGCCAATTGGAGTTCATCATACGAATTCCAATCAATGGCTGTTGGTAGAACAAAATAATTTGGATGAGCTTTCTCTCAACTCCTTGAATACCACTCTAGCCTATAACGTATACCCGCGTGTTAAAATCTCCAAAGACCTAGTACCTCTTTGAATTTTCGAGAATAAATTAAAACTAGTGCTAGGTCAAAACTGTTGAAATTAAGTGTTATTTCCCGTTGGCGTGCTTTGTTAAAGCCCCAAAAAAAGAAAATATGGCGGTAGGTATATCATACTGAGACAATCCTTTCATTTAGATAATTTTTAAAAAAAATTAATTATAAGTGTTAAGGGTAAAATTTACAAATTTTTATACCTAATCATCCTCGGTTACCCAGTGTACACATTCCGTTCTACTCCACTATACCCTGGGTTAATCCATAGGGATTCCACGATATTTTTATCGTCCAATCCCAGAAAGCGTTACTTGGAAGGGAAATAATCGAAGGGAAGTAACTCTCATCTTTTTTCAACAAAGAATACCCCAACATGGCTGCCGAAGTTCGTTCTTGCACACTTTGCAAATATGTAAACAAGTTGTATGACGTAAAAAACGTCACTAAGGGGTCTTCGGAAGACTTATTTGTAAACTGTTCTTTGATTGGCTCGTACAGTTTAACTACATTCTGATATTTTGAAATCGTGGAATCCCTATGGATTAACCCAGGGTATAGTGGAGTAGAACGGAATGTGTACACTGGGTAACCGAGGATGATACCTAATATGCCTAATATAGCAATTATATTGGACAATTTTCGTTGGTATATCAGACTTGCTTGCCGATAAATCAAAGCCATAAGAAATGACAGAATATTGTCGACCCCAACCAAAGGTTCTGGAATATATTGATATGAAGATTTTCTTTCAAATAATTTAAATTTACCAAACAATATTAACATAAGTCCACCATAATATTGCACGTGACATATTGATACATTTAATAATAACATACATAAAATAATAAAAAATACAATTCTTGTTTTCATTCCGTCTCGCGCTTTAAAATTCGAGTTTTTCATATAACTAAAGAGGCAACAACCCAGTTTAACGTAACGAAATAACAGGTTCCTCTGTTCGCATGACATATTGAAACATTTAGTAATAACATACATGAAATAATAAAAAAGATATAATTCTTATTTTTATTCCGTCTCGAGCTTCGAAATTCTAATTTTTCATATACATGTAACTAAAAGAGGCCACAAAACATTTTTACATAACTAGATGACAGGTTCTTCTGTTCGCATAGCTTTAGTTAGTGCATTTTAATAACACGTCATTTTTGGATTTCATAGCCTAGAGTAAAATTGATTTCGTTTAGAAGATTGTGATTTTCGACGCTAAGTAATATCTAAGTCAAATTAAAATTAAAACGTTAGTTAGTTTTGTTTGTATCGTTTTGGTTGTCTACAGTAAGTAAGGTTTAACATATATTTACAATGGCTGACGTTCAAAATTTTGTGTTAGACATGAACCTCGTAGCTGTCTGCAGAGAAGCCATATAACTTAATGAAACCATAGAAAGATTGGTTTTAGGGCGTTGGAATTTGGTTTGTTTTTTTAATAATTATGTAGGATTTATATTGTAATTATTATACAAAGAAGTCATTTCTTATATGAGATGTATCAACACAAGTCGTTAAATAAGCTAAGGATGTTTACTTTATTGAATAATATTGATGTATTTAGTATAAACAAGATAAGTGTTATTAAACGCCCCAATATTATTCTTGGTGAAGAGACAGCACGCTTTAGGGTTAGTTCTTCATCGATTGGTAAATAACTAAACTTAGATTTGAGGTGTGCTGGCTGTTACATAGGACAGATTCAAAATAGATTATACTGGAGGAGTGGGGGGGGGGGGGTAATGTCTGGCTACATAGGACAGATTCAAAATAGATTATACTGGAGGAGTGGGGGGGGGGGTAATGTCTGGCTACAACTTGTATTGGCCCATTTTGAGACTAACTTGTGGTAATTTTTATTTTGTACTATATTTTGTTTAATATCGGCGTTCGACTATAGCATAGACTTCTTTGTGACAGAGAGTTTGTTAGATTATATATTATACAATGTTGAATTTATATTATACAATGTAGTATTTATATTATACAATGTAGTATTTGTATAGTATATAATGTAATATTTATATAGTATGCAATATTGTATTTATGTTATACAGTGTGGTATACATATTATACAATGTAGTATTTATATTATACAATGTAGTATTTGTATAGTATATAATGTAATATTTATATAGTATGCAATGTAGTATTTACGTTATACAGTGTGGTATACATATTATACAATGTAGGATTTATAGTATACAATGGGTTGCCGAAAGATTCAAGGCGTGCGTTTATGATGACAAGGTCTGACATTGGTTTAAGCGACACGCAGTTTCCACCTGAAATTACCTAGTTTGTGCCGCTGGCATATAATGCAGTATTTATATTATACAATGTGGTATTTATAGTATACATCAGTATAGTATTTATAGTATACATCAGTATAGTATTTATAGTATACAATATAGTATTTATAGTATACAGTATAGTATTTTTAGTATACAATATAGTATTTATAGTATACAATATAATATTTATAGTATACATCAGTATAGTCTTTATAGTATACAATATGGTATTTATAGTATACAGTATAGTATTCATAGTATACAGTACATTTATAGTACATGTATTTATAGTATACAATATAGAATTATTATATTACACAATGTAGTATAAAAATCAGAAAACGTATTGTATTTTATCTTAGTAAACTGAAAATGAAATAGTAAACCACGATTTGTGATTTCATCAGAAGCTTATCCTCGATTTCTGAGAACCCGGTGAAAACCCGTGATGTTAGGCAGCGGACCATTTCCCTTGTCACACGCAGGTGTGGGTCCGAAATGAAAGGAATTAAAATGGGGTTTAGCGTCCTACTGTTCTGCTCAGAGCTGGGCTAAAGAAGACGAGCATACGCAATAAGTGTTCTATGGGGAAAAGTTAGCCCGGACAGCGACACTACGGCCTACTCTAATATCGAATTCAAACATTTAAGGAATATTTTACCTGTACACCAATGTGTACAAGGGACCTCGGTTTTTCGTCCTTGTTAGGCCCTCCGTCCTGCGTCACTGATAAGGGGGAACCACGCCGGAAAATCAAACACCCGATCTCCAGGCTTGCGAGCCCATATGGGGTCTAAACCACTACACTTGATTTAATGGTAGACCTAATGATCCATAAAGCGCACACGTTAAACCACTCATCAATCTATAACCCACCACCCCATCAATAGTTATATATCATTATCACCAAGGATATATTTTCATTAAATAATATACGTTTCCATCATATTAAAGGGACAAACCACAAAAGATAATTTTAAATTGTACTACAGTAGTTCCTTAACTTCTTTTGGGCGATATAGGAATCTCTTAACATCTTCAATATTGTAAATGTTGTAACTCTAATAGGAATATATAAGTCTAATGTTCAGTTTTTACGAAGTAATGACGAAGATTAATCCAATCGATCTCCTGCTGCCCGTTTTGTAAATGGTACTTTATATACTTTTTCTATTTTTTTCTCCCCCCCCCTCTCCTTTTCTTGTCAGAAACTATCCACAAAACATGTCTATATTTCTTTCCTAGGTGAACTTTCGGTCATTTTACGATTGCTTTTTAATCCGATTCAATCCAAGTCGGGAATTAAACCTCTTCCATATTAGATAGGTTATAAACCATGGAGTACAATCTAATTAAAATACAGATTTATATTTGCCGGGAGATTATCTAGCGTTAGTATTTTGATTTGGTTTCTTAATTAGATGTTAAATAATCAATCTGGGAACATATTAGCCTGGATTATGTCATGAGAAAGTTGATATTTACCGAAAAATGCGAACAACGCACTGATACTTTAAGGAATTAAAACTCTTCCATATTAGATAGGTTATAAACCATGAAGTGCAATCTAATTAAAATACAGATTTATATTTCGTTTCGTTTTTTATACTTTCGATGGCCTACACTGTATTAAAGGCAAGAAAAACGAAATTTTTAACTATAAAAACGAAACGAAATATGATCTGTGTTTAATCAGATTGCATGAAGTGTTGAATTGAGTTTATCTTATGGTGATGGGACAAAATCTACATTTTTGAATTTCATTTCGAAATACTAAGCAGAAGTCAGTGTATTTTGTTTTCAACTGAAAAAGTGGAGCAAGAATTAGCAGTACCAACAGGGGGGTAATTCTATGAAATTGAATGAAATGGAGTATAATGTCCTACTGTTCTACTCTAAACTGAGCTAATGAAGACGGACATACACACCATACAGCGGTACGGCCTACTCTTATATCGAATTCCAACTGTCAAGGAATCTTTTACGTGCACGTCCATGTGTACACGGGACCTCAATTATTCGTCCCATCTGAACGTCTATACAACTGCCTTCTCAGGCCCTCCGTCCTGAATCACGTCGGAAAATCTGGATAAACTTTATCGGCCAATGATTTACTTGATGGCCTCGTCACTGGGGTGACAGTTATAGAATGGACCCCGCTGTTGGTATATTGGTTCGCGGTTTAATGGAGGTGACGGGTGGACATTGGGTTCTGTTGATTGCTTGAATGGGATCATTGACTGACTTTCTGTGCCAATTTGTATTTTAGTAAGTCCAAAAAAAGTTCGTCTGTTTGTCCCTTTAAAGCTTAAATGGAATTCTTGTTCTACTAGTCATTTCATTGATCAAGATTAATCACTCGGGTCTAATTTACACATATTTTACGACAACCGGAAACAGGAGAACTGATAATCTCCATGCTGCCGTAAATTGGTCTGACGTTCACTATAAGTGATGACGTTTTACGTGATAATTCCATTATCGACATCTTTTGTGGTGTGTTTTACTGTTGTATTTGATCTGTTTTCATTAATTAATTTAATTAAAGGGAATATACACACAAAATGTATTTCAGGACAAATTTAATCTTTTGTGATTATTTTAGTCATGAGAATTCTATTTTGATTGCCGCCATTTTAGTTTATTGTCTATTAGTATTTTGAAGTGTAATCGTTGGTAATTCGTGACCAGGGGGTTTAGTTCTTCTTTTTTAGATTTATTATATTAAATAATGTGTTTGCCGTGTGTGGTGGGTGGGGTCGTTAATTAATTAAAAATTAATAAATTTGCTTAGCTTCAAACTGGGCGAGTTAAAAATATTTCGCCAAATATTTTCAGAAATAAGAGAAGGAAATTCTGCCCGTCCGCGGCTCTTTTGCTGACCCTTCGTCCAACTGTTGGGGTACCTTTAATAGAATACTAGAGACGCCATTTTAGAACACCATCATTCAGAATAATGTGTGCTTATTTTCAGAACAGTATGTGTTCCGTTTTACACATTTTCATCTCTGGGACGCGTAAAATGTGTTGAATTCTAAGAACACTATCCGTTCAAAAGTCCCCATACATCTTTAATCACTTTCAACACATAGGACTGTAAACGTGTTCTTTTTACAATAATTCGCTTGCGTGTAGGGGTCTTTGGCAGTGGGGGGGGGGAACCGGAGTGCCCGGAAGAAACCCACGAGGTTGAGAATGAGCCCCTATCTCCACACGCTCACACTAGGGCTCGAAACCACAGCTGCAAGCCAGAGGTGGCCGGCCAGCTAGAGGTGGAGCGCGGCATTATAGACCACTAGGCCATATCACCCACCACCCCCTATTTTTTTAATACAACATGGACATATTTATTTTATTGCTTTGAAGTAGAGATTGGGTTTGGCGTCGACTTGACACAAAGCATATCATAACTTGTAGGCCATACTGATTAAAAAAAGATTCATCAGGAAAATAAACAAAATAACTTGGTTGCGTTGTCAAAAGCTTTTCGTTAAAAGTTTTCAAGTTCTAAAATTTGTAACTATTTCCGTGCGATTCAAACAGCTTTTTATTTATCAATACCCGGGGGTAGGATTAATGAATGGTTAGCGTGCGCGCGCTGTATCATAAAGCCTGTCATTGAGTCAACTGGGCGTGGTTTCGGATCCCCGGTTGTATGTGGCAAGGAGTGGGGTCGCCTGTCCAACCTCGTGGGTTTTCTCCGGGTCCTCCCACCGCTAAAGACACCTACGCACAAGCGAATAATTGAAATAAAATTAAAACCATATGTAAGTCCCGAAATGACCTAGTCGGGTGGACGTTAAACCCCATTTCTCTCTCTCTTTATTAATACCCAGACGAGCTAAAGGTTCAATAATTTGGTTTAAGCTGTTTGAACCACGCAAATTTTAAATGGCACCCGGTGATATTACAAGACGTGTATCATTTAACAATAAATTTAATACAACATAATAATAGTATACAAAAACACAATCAGATAAAACTCTGGTGTTAATTTCGTTTAGTTTTAGTTCTGAAAATGTCAAAAAATCAGAAAAATAAACGAAACGAAATTGCAATTCAAATTTAACATAACAATATCAAAATATAGGAGATATAACATCCCATACAAAATTTACAAAATGTTAGAGTAGAGTAAATTAGAATTTACATTGCCAATTTTTCATAAATAAAAAAATACCCCAAATTTATGAAGCAGCACAGATGTAAATAAATAATCGAACTTGAAAAATCCAGTTTGTTGTCCTTTCAAAACCATGTAACCCCCCACCAGAAAAATCGTATCCATTTAAATCAGTACCAAAATCGTGAACCTAAAAATCATTCATTTGGTTGTATCCGCTATTGAACTAAGAGACAAGAATGTAGCCACTGTTTCGGATAATAGATAAATGGTTGCCAATTGGAGTTCATCATACGAATTCCAATCAATGGCTGTTGGTAGAACAAAATAATTTGGATGAGCTTTCTCTCAACTCCTTGAATACCACTCTAGCCTATAACGTATACCCGCGTGTTAAAATCTCCAAAGACCTAGTACCTCTTTGAATTTTCGAGAATAAATTAAAACTAGTGCTAGGTCAAAACTGTTGAAATTAAGTGTTATTTCCCGTTGACGTGCTTTGTTAAAGCCCCAAAAAAAGAAAATATTATGGCGGTAGGTATATCATACTGAGACAATCCTTTCATTTAGATAATTTTAAAAAAAAATTAATTATAAGTGTTAAGGGTAAAATTTACAAATTTTTATACCTAATATGCCTAATATAGCAATTATATTGGACAATTTTCGTTGGTATATCAGACTTGCTTGCCGATAAATCAAAGCCATAAGAAATGACAGAATATTGTCGACCCCAACCAAAGGTTCTGGAATATATTGATATGAAGATTTTCTTTCAAATAATTTAAATTCACCAAACAATATTAACATAAGTCCACCATAATATTGCACGTGACATATTGATACATTTAATAATAACATACATAAAATAATAAAAAATACAATTCTTGTTTTCATTCCGTCTCGCGCTTTAAAATTCGAGTTTTTCATATAACTAAAGAGGCAACAACCCAGTTTAACGTAACGAAATAACAGGTTCCTCTGTTCGCATGACATATTGAAACATTTAGTAATAACATACATGAAATAATAAAAAAGATATAATTCTTATTTTTATTCCGTCTCGAGCTTCGAAATTCTAATTTTTCATATAACTAAAAGAGGCCACAAAACATTTTTACATAACTAGATGACAGGTTCTTCTGTTCGCATAGCTTTAGTTAGTGCATTTTAATAACACGTCATTTTTGGATTTCATAGCCTAGAGTAAAATTGATTTCGTTTAGAAGATTGTGATTTTCGACGCTAAGTAATATCTAAGTCAAATTAAAATTAAAACGTTAGTTAGTTTTGTTTGTATCGTTTTGGTTGTCTACAGTAAGTAAGGTTTAACATATATTTACAATGGCTGACGTTCAAAATTTTGTGTTAGACATGGATACTATAATTAATGGATGTTAAAGTCCGCTATCACCCTGGGCTCGTTTCTCGAAATCTTAACTAAAGATAAAAATCCAAATCTTAGTAGATACTTCAACTTTGATTGGCTTAGCACCAAAATTACTAATATAGATATTTTTTTTAATTAAAATTTTGTGAATCGGGTCCTGGGGTGATGCTATGCTATGACGGTCAGTCAGTTAGTGGGGCTTAACGTCGGCTTCCAACTAGGGTATATCACAGATAATTTGTTATGAACGGGACTACAGTGGACAAAGTTTTGATTGGCTCTTTACATTTTTGTGTCTAGTTGAGCAGTATAAAAAAACAGACGTCAAATAAATCTGGACTCGGTAAAATATGAAATACGGAACATAATAAGAAAGAAAAAAAAAGTAAAACTGGTTGAAAAACATCCGATGATAATCAGAAGGACACAGTGCATCTGCCATGTTGCCTCTTTAGATTTCTTTATAATTAAAGATAGCTGATCAAAAGTCGTCAAATTTAACACTTCAAATCCATTTTTCTTTCGAAGTTTAAACTTTCTGTTCTTTCAAGGCCCCCTTGGTAATGGTGTTTTCGATTTGATGTCTGGAAAGAGAAGAATATATTTTATGTCTACGAGTAAGCAATAACTGCACTATCTACAGACACGTGACAGTAGCCTCCAATCAGAGGATGTCACATCGCGACTTCCACGGAAATCGTGACATTGAACGAACCTTGAACTTTGCATCTCGATTATCACAGGTAGACATTTTAGCTTGAATGCGCGAGACCGAGTAATCTGATTGGATCACAAGGTGGGCTTGTACCCAATCTATATCAGTGCCGAAATATGAAGGGTTTTACGTGAAGGCCTTGATAAGGTGTACGCAGTTAAAGCGAGGCCAAGCCTTCTATTGAAGATGGGATTGGCTCACAAGGTGGGCTTGTACCCAATCTAAATCAGTGCCGAAATATGAAGGGTTTTACGTGAAGGCCTTGATAAGGTGTACGCAGTTAACGCGAGATCAAGCCTTCTATTGAAGATGGCCTTTAACATAGTAGTATATAAAACTTGCCTATTCCAGTATTTATAATCGGTTTCCTGGCAGCATCCATCCAACCTAATGTAACATATTTAAAATATATCTTAATTTAACACATCATTATTAAGTGGCTAAAACTATATTAAGGAGATATATACATTTTAACAAAAAATTTGAAGTACTAAAATCAAAAGTTTGGAATACCAAAATCGAAAAAACTAAAATCCAACGTTTTAAAATTCTGAAATTCAACGTTTTGAAATTCTGAAATTCAACGTTTTGAAATTCTGAAATTCAACGTTTTGAAATTCTGTAATTCAACGGTTTGAAATTCTGAAAATCAACGTTTTGAAATACTTAAATCAAACGTTTTGAAATACTTAAATCAAACGTTTTGAAATACTGAACAATACTGATGTCAAACGTTTTCAAATAAATAAATCAAATGTTTTCAAATAAATAAATCAAATGTTTTCAAATAAATAAATCAAATGTTTTCAAATACTTAAATGACATTTTGGGGAATACAAGGTAAATCAAATGTTTTGAAATAGTAAATAATAGAGTAGCTTTCTGTAGACATAATTAAACTACAGTAGCGACGTGACGTTAGCTAGTTGTTCGTTGTTCGTTATTCACCAGATATGAAATTAGTAAAAGGCCTATAATAAAGCACTTTATTGGCAATGCGCCGGGTGTGGGTTTTTGTGAGCCTAATTGGTTTATAACACTTAAAAGTCCTGGGAAAAGGATTTCTAACAAGCTGTCCTTCTATCCTACCCGAATAACCAGCTATTTCATATTGGCGAATAACGAGCCAATATGAAACAGCTCGTTATTCAGATAGAAAGACAGCTTGTTCGAATCCACTTCGCGAATGACGAGCAACGAACCACAAGCTAACTTCACGTACCTAACTGTACATAGCCTGTTAGATGTGGGGTCTCGATTAGATAAATTTCAAAACTTTCAGTTTCTCGCTTTACATTGCCTGTAAGAATGGAAAGATATCAATTTTGTGATGAAAATTTTGTTTTTGGTGTCAATTAAGGGTCATATCCTTATCTTAAACTTAATTATACCTCCGTCAATGGCATCACCATTCTCGTCCGTAAGGAAACCATCCTCTTTCAGTTGACCATCAGAATTACTGCCCCCGAAATCTATAGGTTGACCGTCCTCCCCAAGAAATGGGTTCTCTCCCTCAAAATCTACCAGTTCACCTTCGTCGGGTAAAACGTTACCGGGGAAACGAGTATTTTTGGCGTTAAATATTGGGTTCTCTCCCTCAATAAAATCTACCAGTTTACCTCCGTCTGGTAAAACGTTACCAGGGAAACGAGTATTTTGGGTATTAATGTTTGGGTTCTCTCCCTCAAAATCCACCGGTTGACCTTTATCTTTTCTTTTAGGAAGACCTATCAGTATCCCTTGGGTGACTCCTTTCCCTAATGGTAACCCTTGGTCATCTGAATGAGCTACTTCTCCTTTAATAAGAAAACTTGTGACAGTTACAGACCCTGCTGAATCACCTAATAAATAAACAAATAAAAAGGTTAAAACATCAAACAAACATGCATGGCAGGCACCAGTACAACAAAAACATTTAAGGGATGCTGGGTTATGAATCCGGAACGTTCGGTTAGGTCACAGTTCCGTCTGTCCACACAACAGGGGTGGTGAGGGTAGGATCGTGATGTAATAAACACAACGAACATGTTTCAGCTCTCGCGGTTGCTTTAAATACGTTCTTATGCAGTCGGAGCATGTCCTTATCTTAAACTTAAAGGAGCTAATCGCTAACATTTGGGATCTAGAAATTGACAAAAGTGGGTCGCAATAATACGTTGAATGTATATAAACTGATTTACATTCAATGGTTTCTGTTTTTACTCCAATTTCTTAATCGAGTGCAAATTTCTAGCGTCTGGTTATTCCAGTCTACATTACGCCGTTTGATACAGTGCAATGTGTCTAGCCTCGTCCTTATAGTCTCTTATTACAACTAAGGCTGAAGCGCATTGTGGTACACGATCCGTGTACCAATGTTAGAAAAATTATTCTATCTTTAATATCGGATATCAGAAGCTCATCTTTTCCCGGTAAGTTTACATCGTTAATGTTCATTTCAATTGACCAATAATTCGTGTTTTCGATGTCTAATATTTTGGAGGATTTTGAGCAGCCTCGAAACCGGTCATGTTTGCCAAACCTAAGCCCCGCCAGTCTTGACCTCTGATCGATTTTCGAAAACTAGAGGTCGGATCGTCGTTTCGTTTGTTGTAAAATGATCCTTGAGTCAAAGTCAACTCGATGACATAAACGTACAAATTTCATGTTTTTGTAAAGATCTATTTTTCCTACGCGTGTGTATGTTTTTAAGTGATTTGGAAAATGGCTACCCCGAGTCACCAGAGAATTTTCTTCAAAAATGTTTCTGGTTTCGAGATTGGATTTTGAGTTACGGACTTAGGTCCTTTAATTATACCCCGTCGTTGGCATCACCATTAGTGTCCGTAAGGAAACCATCTTCTTGCAGTTGACCATCTGAATAAATTCCCCAACCTACCCCGAAATCTAAAGGTTTGCCGTCCTTTTAATAAATGGATTCTCTGCCTCAAAATCTACCAGTTAACCGTTGTCAGGGAAAGGTTACCAAGGAAACGAGTAATTTTGAAGTTAAATATAGGGTTCTCTGCCTCAAAATCTACCAGTTCACTAGCATTAATCGCTTATTTACTATTGCTGCATCAGATAAAAAAAAAGCTATTTTATTTCATAATTTGAAGGTGAAAAGAAACTTATATTTTGGACAGTGTTTATGGGCATGGCTCACCAATTATTCCTTATTTTTAGTCCTTCTCATCTTTTCCCCCTTTTGTTTAGCGATCTAGTTGTGTTGAATTGTTGGTGAAAAACATAATTTGAATATATACATTTTCTGCCAGATTTTGGTGAATATTCATGATTTTGAGACGGAACTATACGAGAGTTAGGGGGTTGGTTAGAAAGAAACGTGGGGCGAACAGTTGCAATTTTACTCGAATGGCCATCCATAAAGTACGTACGCTCAAAATGGGTAAAATTCAGACCCCCTCCCCACCCCTGTACGCTCCTGTACGCTCCTGTACGTACGTTTTGCCATTGAATTTAAGCACTTTACGTTTTTGGCGTGACCCCCCCCCCCCCCTTCAAGCGTACGTACTTTATGGATGGCCCCTTCGAGTTTGTGTATCTCATGTTTTCCATGAAGAAACTCAAACTCGCTTTTCAGCAAGAGGTTGCCACATGTTGCTCCAATAGTGGTAAAAAGCGTTCGACGCCATGAACATTTGGGAAATTCTCCTTTGAGAGAATTTAACCCCGGAACGTTCAAACGAGTATATTATTAGCAATTAAGGGGAGGCAATTCTTTTTTTTAGCCACAATCCACTCTTATTTCGTCCCTGTTGCGTAACAAATAATGTTTGAGGTATGGTGCAGTCAATTTTTTGTCATTTTGTCAATATTCATGATGCAGAGCTTCAATGTTGGACCATATTGCCGTTTTTGAACATAACCGTCCTCGTTTAATTAACGACATTTAATGAAGACATAACCATGGGTAGGTAAATACTTAACTGATGATGTCGTAGGTGTTATTAAACACGGGGGTATAAAGCACATAACACAGAGGTGTGTACGATTTGTGGGAACGCATAGATGAAATGGGTAGGCTCCATTCACTAAACATTGGGGTGTGATACACAGAATGGAAAACATAAAATATATACATTTTTTTATGTTTCTATTAGAAAAACCATTTATTCCGATCCATAAATTTGGGAATGGTTATAATAAATCGAAGTTAGGAATGGTAATACATAGAATATGGGAATGGTAATACATATAATAAGGGAATGGTAATACATACAATTTGGGAATGGCAATACTAACAAGTTAGGAATGGCAATACAAACAAGTTGGGAATGGCAAAACATAGATTTTAGGAATGGTAATACATATAATTAAGGAATGGTAATTCATGAAATTAGGGAATGGTAATACGTATAATTGGCAATGGTAATGGTAATGGTAATACGTATACAATTGTGGAATGGTAATACGGATACAATTTGGGAATGACAATACGTATACAATTTGGGAATGGCAATACACAGCTTTTAGGAACGGGGATACATACAAATTGGTAATATAGAGATTGGTATACAAGTTGGGAATCGTAATACCTATACAATATAGGAATGGTAATACACATAATTTATAACGGATACACAAAACAATTTGTAATGTTTTTATTACAACATATTTTGCAAGAGATTTGGGATTGGTAAAACACAAAATTTTGGAATGGAAAGTAATATAATTTGTGCAAGTTACTACATACAATTTGGGTAAGTTACTACGTATATAATATAAATAATTTGGAAATGGTGTTATACAGAAGATGGGAATGGTATACATGGAATTTAAGAATATTTGAATAGTAAAAATTTGTACATAAAGATTGTGTATGTTATATAATTTGGACTTGGTAATATAGATAAGTTGGGATTGGTAAGAATTAGTACATATAATTTGGGATTAATGAGAATTAATATATATATAATTTGGATTTGGTAATATAGAGAATCTGGTATTGGTAAGAGTTAATATATATGACAAAGGGTAATAACTGATAGGGAATGGACACAGGGAAAATGGCACGACATAAAAAGATAATCGTACAGGGAAGACAACCAAATGACTAATGTCTCGTGCGCCTCACATACCTTATAGCTCGTTACTTTATTTTTCCGTAATCTTCGGGTCATCTGCGACCACACCTGTAAAATTTGGATTCAATTGTTATATCTATTGAGATATTTAACATGAATCAATAATATTGATTATTATTGCCTTAAAACCCAATTCAAAGCAACACAAACGGACTGGAATATGACTGGATAGCGAGCGAGAGAATGAGCGAGAGCACAGCGTATATAATTGCAGTGGGATGACACACGAAAGACATCTACTTCTACGATGCACCGAGACAATGAAATAACACACACGTTATGGTTAAAGATGCATTAGTTATAAGTTTAATAAAGAGTTGGTTATTTTACTATAATAATTCCAGAATAGACGATAAAAAAATATTGAAAATTTCAGCCAAATTTTTTCACGCTAAGCCAATTGTCACTGTTTATTGTTTTGACAAGATGTGTGCATAGTGGTAACTAGTGCACTGATTTTTAAATGTCGGACCGTTCTAATCTAGTTAGTATCGCGAGTATCCGATGCCATCGAGAGTTGATTATGGTTTGGTTTCGTTAATAAATGTGTAATTAATAGTTTAATGTATATCACATTTTAGGCAGATTTACCTCATGCTGCATAATGTATGTTTAAGTGCACTATACAAATAGGAATTAAATTTAGATTTGCATGGGATATAGTGTTCTCTTCCCACCCCACTCAGTTTTAAAACATTAATTTGAGACCCGCCATAAAAATACGTATTGTGGCGTCTTTAAATCTCACCTTTGTCTTCGTCCAGAGAATCATCTGCTGCTGGTGTATCAAGTGGCAATGTTACACCTGCAATTGAGGAATCTTCTTCCCTAGTGGCCTCGTCAGTACCAGGTCGTCTTGCTGTAGTTCCTGTCCTGGATGACTCACAGTCACAGGTTACAGACTGTTTTTGTGGAGTTGTTGGTATAACCGTTGTTCCTGTCGACTGCAGTCCACTTATAATTATGGATTTGGGTTCCGGATTTGTAGGTTGTTCTGTTTGTCGTGGGGTCCTTGTTGAAGATAGCAGCCCATCAAGTTTTGAGGTTGTCACTGTCGTAGTCATTTCTGCAGCGGGAGAAACTAGACGTAAAGGTTCAGATTCAGTGGTGTTTGGCATCGTTTCTTGAGGCTTGTTGGTGGGCCTTCTTAATAACCTTAGTTCACCAATGACCATTTGTTTTTGTTCTGGGCTAGTGGGGTTTGGTGTCGTTACTGAAGACGAAAGTTTGGAAATTCCCGAAGACATCAGCTCACCAATGCTAACCGTATTTGATTTCTGAGTTGTTTGATTCGTCGTCGATTCTGTCGACAGGCGAGTAAGCCTTCTTAAAGACCGCAGCTGACTAATGACTATAGGTTGTGGTTTCGGGGTTGTCGGTTCAGGTGTCGTTTCTTGAGGTGGACAAACTGACATTCCTAAAGTCCGAAGCTTACTAATGTCTATAGATTTTTCTTTCGGGGTTGTGGGCTCATGCGTCGTTTCTGGAGATGGAAGAGCAGGCATTCTTGCCTGCTTTCGACCCCTAGGAGTTTTTTGTAATGCCGGGCGGCTGGTCATTTCCGGAATCTTGTCTACAGGTGTCGTTTCTTGAGATGGACAAACTGACATTCCTAAAGTCCGAAGCTTACTAATGTCTATAGATTTTTCTTTCGGGGTTGTGGGCTCATGCGTCGTTTCTGGAGATGGAAGAGCAGGCATTCTTGGCTGCTTTCGACCCCTAGGAGTTTTTTGTAAAGCCGGGTGGCTGGTCATTTCCGGAAACTTGTCTACAGAAGAAATCGTGTTGGTATTAAGGCCTGTATCAGATGATTTGTCTGTCACAAAATATGAATAGAATACTTTTAGATTTTGTCACACTCGTGTAGCGTCTTCAAATTTTAAAAAAATTCTTAGACGTGGTATCTATCCAGTGTGAACTAGTGGTGCTAATCGACCCCCCAAGAACAAATAGCCTGAGCACAATGTTCTTGGAAATCAATGGAAAAGCTTGTGGAATGTGGTACCACACAGGCATATAGGGGGTCTGAGAAGAAATTTTTGAAAACATCTAATATCTTGTGGAACTCTTGTGGTAAAAATACACCACAGACCAAAAACACTCGATGGAAATTATTCGAAAGGTCATAATTTTGTGGAATGTATTTATTTTCAGAAACGTAATATCTTGTGGAACTGTTGAGGTGAAAATTTCCACACAAATGCCCCCAAACCTTGCCATAGATTGGCTTCTGTGGCTTCGGTGTCTTCGTTTTCGGAAAATGCAATATAATCGCTGCCATCGAAAATTTTGTAGAATGTATTTATTTCAGAAACCCAATATCTTGTTGAACCGTTGTGGTGAAAGGTTCCACACAAATGCCCCCAAACCTTTTCATAGATGGGCTTCTGTGGCTTCAGTGTCTTAGGAAAATGTAATATATTCGCTGTCATCAAAAAAATGTTTATATGGATAACCCAATGAACACATCTCGTCAAGACAGTACTTTGGTTATTTCCCCACGTCTGACGGTGGTGGCGTCCTTACTGTGCTTTGGCTACCGTAAGGGGCGAAACAATACACAATCTCGCCGGCAAAAGTGAACACAACAATATAAAATGTGCCGAAAAATTGCAAACTTGAAAAAAGTCGCGTTCTCACAGCTTTCCAGACCAGACCACAGGACCTTGGCGTATGCTTTAAACATGCCCAAAACAAACGCCGTGACTCGGAGATCATTTGCGACCATGGAGAACACAGCACGATATCTGGCTTTTCCTCATGTTCCTGAGACAACGACCGTGAGTTTTACAGCATCTGGCCGTTGCTGGTTTACTTTACATTTACCGAACTTATAGCTACGTAATCTAAAGACACGTCAACAGTAGCATCCAATCAGAGATTGTGACATAGCGAACCCCGCGGAAACCCAATCTGAACGACAGACACACCCTACCTGCAGAGAAGTGACTCTGGCACAGGGAATAGCGACGATATCCACATGAAGTTATCTAAACGTCACAAATGACGTTATCTAACACACAGAACTCAGCTTGTAAACAAACAAACGAAAGTAAAATGACTTCGACGAACAGAAAACCTGCGTCGTATCAGGGTTGTCTGTGCAATAACACAGACACAGCTCGAGCTTGAATAATAAATCCCCGGATGAAAATGGGATTTTAACAGAATTGGCCAGTTTTAACGGACATTTGACACACGCGGGGGCCGCACTATTGCCACTATTTTGTGCTTCGGTTGGGTCTATTACACATTGAATTCTGCTAATGTTTTTAGCGTGGGGATTGATTAATAGTTAATTTATTTCAGTTCTAAACAACAATTTTAAAACTTTAACGCAATTTTAAAAGAATAGCCAAATTATGGCTGGGATCACTTAGCAAAATGGCCATTCACTGTATACGTGCGAAAGAAAAAGCCAGCTACCATTTCATTTTCGTCACGTTAGTTACGTACGGCGGAAACCTTGACATTTGACGACATTTGAAATTTGGAACTCGATTATCACAGGTAAACATTTTAGCTTGATAGCGCGCGACCAAGGAATAAACTTAGTGCCGAAATATGCAGAGTGTTACATGAAGTGCTTGATAAGATGTACGTAGTTAAAGCGAGACCAAGCCTTCTATTGAAGATGGCTTTTTCCCGGTCTGATGGGATATTACCTATTTTCAACGCAAGGGGAGTAAATTTATTTGGGACAGCGCGGTTTTACGCCTACTCTGCTTCTTATTCTAACTATACACGATATTCATATTAAAGGTGTCGACAATTATCAGTATCATACATGTGAAAAAGCTAGTTAAACATGTTCCAGGTATAATTTTTACATGGAGGTGATTGCTACGATAGATGCGTAACGAAGATTAAGTGCTCTAAGTTACCCAATCTTATTAAAATTAATTCTTTTATTCATTTGACCACATCTTTGAAAGAGCTAAGTCTCTAACTTAATCGTTTCCATAATATTGGAAATATAAAACAAGAATTATAATTCAATATTGATCAATTTCAATCAATATTGATATTTTATCTTGCCCTGAAACTATATTGGATATTAGTGAAACTATTGGATCCTAATATCCAATATTCAAGACACAATTAACATTTTATAATCAGTACACGAATCATGTACCAAGGGGCGAAACAATACACAATCTCGCCGGCAAAAGTGGACACAACAATATAAAATGTGCCGAAAAATTGCAAACTTGAAAAAAGTCGCGTTCTCACAGCTTTCCGGACCAGACCACAGGACCTTGGTGTATGCTTTAAACATGCCCAAAACAAACGCCATGACTCGGAGATCATTTGCGACCATGGAGAACACAGCACGATATCTGGCTTTTCCTCATGTTCCTGAGACAACGACCGTGAGTTTTACAGCATCTGGCCGTTGCTGGTTTACTTTACATTTACCGAACTTATAGCTACGTAATCTAAAGACACGTCAACAGTAGCATCCAATCAGAGATTGTGACATAGCGAACCCCGCGGAAACCCAATCTGAACGACAGACACGCCCTACCTGCAGAGAAGTGACTCTGGCACATGGAATAGCCACAATATCCACTTGAAGTTATCTAAACGTCACAAATGACGTTATCTAATACACAGAACTCAGCTTGTAAACAAACAAACGAAAGTAAAAGGACTTCGACAAACAGAAAACCTGCGTCGTATCAGGGTTGTCTGTGCAATAATAAATCCCCGGATGAAAATGGGATTTTAACATTTGAAAAACGCGGGGGCCGCACTATTGCCACTATTTTGTGCTTCGGTTGGGTCTATTACACAATGAATTCTGCTAATGTTTTTAGCGTGGGGATTGATTAATAGTTAATTTATTTCAGTTCTAAACAACAATTTAAAACTTTAACGCAATTTTAAAAGAATAGACAAATTATGGCTGGGATCACTTAGCAAAAGGGTCATTCACTGTATACGTGCGAAAGAAAAAGCCAGCTACCATTTCATTTTCGTCACGTTAGTTACGTACGGCGGAAACCTTGACATTTGACGACATTTGAACTTTGGAACTTAATTATCACAGGTAAACATTTTAGCTTGATAGCGCGCGACCAAGGAATAAACTTAGTGCCGAAATATGCAGAGTGTTACATGAAGTGCTTGATAAGATGTACGTAGTTAAAGCGAGACCAAGCCTTCTATTGAAGATGGCTTTTTCCCGGTCTGATGGGATATTACCTATTTTCAACGCCAGGGGAGTAAATTTATTTGGGACAGCGCGGTTTTACGCCTACTCTGCTTCTTATTCTAACTATACACGATATTCATATTAAAGGTGTCGACAATTATCAGTATCATACATGTGAAAAAGCTAGTTAAACATGTTCCAGGTATAATTTTTACATGGAGGTGATAGCTACGATAGATGCGTAACGAAAATTAAGTGCTCTTAGTTACCCAATCTTATTAAAATTAATTCTTTATTTATTTGACCACATCTTTGAAAGAGCTTAGTCTCTAACTTAATCGTTTGCATAATATTGGAAATATAAAACAAGAATTATAATTCAATATTGATCAATTTCAATCAATATTGATATTTTTATCTTGCCGTGAAACTATATTGGATATTAGTGAAACTATTGGATCCTAATATCCAATATTCAAGACACAATTAACATTTTATAATCAGTACACGAATCGTGTACCAAATGGTTTCGGGTGCCATTTCGTAATGAACAAATAATTGATAAAGTCTGATTCACAAACAACAAAATAATAATGTTAAAAACGTGTAGAATGCACTAAGCAAGCGTAAACGACTGCTGTTCAATTTGAACTGTTCGCGTATTTCACCGAACATAACAGATTAGAAATTACAAAAAACAAATTTCAAATATTCAATATAGATAACTTTACATACATTCATATTACATTAATATGTGCTTTTAGAACCATTTTTGTCTATTCAAGGTTAAAAAAAATAAGAGCCATACGCCCTTTAATATCTAAAGCCATGTTTAAGGCAAGCGGGATAGAATGGATTAGAATGATATCTGCGAAGCAAAGTATACAACATTCTAGATTGATTGGGGGAGGGGTATTAAGGCTGTGCGTTAAAAAGTATGCTTAATTTTGAAGTCCGGGTGATTCTCATATCAAAGTAATAAATATTCAGAATCTTGATTTTGGAGATTTTGTTATTGTGCCGATTAAAATGGGGTTGGACACAGCCATCGTTTATAAATGCAGTTAATATTTATAAATTTTAATATAAGTACAATTGTCTTACCATCAGGACTAGTTACAACATCTGAAAATCCATCAAAATAAAATAAATTACATAGTCTTGTAGCCCATTCGAGAGCCTATAATTATGTGTATAAACATTCACTGGAAAAAGTATTCACAGTCGCGGATTTAGAGGGCCGGGGGAGGGGTCTATGGGTTTGATTCCGGTGTTGGCATAGAGAGTTCCATGGGATTTTCAGGGTGGTTTTACCTTATTACTGTTGCAGGACGGAGAACCTCTCAACTATTGGCAATACGTTAACTAATTTTAGCAATCCCACGAAGGGTGTAGGACGAAAATATATGCACCAAATGATATTATCGCCATATATAATACATTTGATTGGGTCGCGATTCTACTTTGGTCACAGTTAAGCCCTGTTTATACAGTGCGAGTGTGGAAGCGTCCATCGCGAACCTAAACGCGAACGCGACTTTTGAGCAGTTTCACCGTTCAAATAGGGCGCGAACACGAGCGCGGAAAACCGTCGACGGCTTTCGTCATGGCTTGTCTTTTTCTAGCTGAGAGTTATAAATTGTGTCATTTGCTGTCATGGCTCAGGTGGAATCAGACAAAGGCCAGATCTTGGCACTGTATTTGTACATAAGGAAGAGAAAGAGGCTTTAATAGTAAAAACAGAGAGACAAACATACATACAGAGATACAGATTGTCAAAAAAATGCGGTGTTATTATACTTCTTTATCTTATTTATTTCAATGATCATTTCTTCGGTCTTGTCCATTCTGCTTTTACAAGTAGACTGTGAATATTGCACTCAAGTGGGAACGATCAGGCCTGTAATACTTTTAGTAGACTTTGTGCTTCTAAGATTAACGTTTAAGATGAAATTCAATTATATTATATTAACTATGGGTTTGACAATTTCGTACGTTCACACACACTTAATTCAACTTAGAGTTTGAGTGATGTGTTGTGGTATGAAAAATCACTAATACTACTAATAGCTCATAATAATACATGGTCCTACTTTCAACAATTTACACGTGATAGGAATCAGGCCAGTTGTTAATCTAACCAATCGTTTTGTTAGTTATGTCAGTCAAGGCTAATGAACCTGCACTGTTATGCGTGTATAACAGTTTCTTTATAAAATAGCCTTTGTAAAGTTTTAGTTCAGACTCCGATTAGTTGTCAGAAGGGTACGATCTAAGATATCCTAGCTAGCCTAGCTAGCTAGGTTTGAGAAGAGTTTAGCTAATAGTAACTGTAATTGTAATCTGTACTTTGCTTGTATGTATACCTATATATGCTACATAAAAGGTAAAAACGAACTTTCGTATTGTTTTAACTGAGAAGACGAACGTCTTAAGTAATAAGGAACCAGTAAAAGTACACAACGTGAAAGGAGAAGAAAAGACGATCACAAGGCTAACAGAATTATGTAACAAGATGCACGAGTCTAACTTAGGATCTGGGGATCTCTAGCCCTGCTCTCCGGGTCCGAAGAAGACGTCGTATTGTTACAGGCCTAGTGGTTTCTATTCGAGGAAATGATGTTATGGAAAGTGTCCGCTGATTGGTTCATTCAATAAATACGTCGATCACTTAATTGCCTAATCAATCCAGCCTATTATTATAATTTTGGAATTTTAATATTATTCCCCATTGGGCATATTCCCGGTCGGACAATTTTAGGCGTTTCGGAAAAAGTTTCGGACAAGTATGGAATATACGGAAAGAATCCCATCACTGGTTCATTTGAAAAATTCGCTCGGGAGACAATCAAGGCGGTCGTTCGCGCGAACCAATATTTGTTCTGGTCCGGGTTCGTGCTCTGTATAAACGGGGCCTCTAAAATGACTAAAGCATTCCAGGACGAAAAGCCGCGTTCGCGTTCGCGCTCTGTATAAACAGGGCTTTATAGGGACTGGGAGGACAACGATACGTGTAACTCGATTGTCAGTTCGGAACGTTTAAGACTTAATTAAGTTCACATAGTCATTTGAAGTGTCCATATTTAAATAAATATTAAATTTTAATACAAAAGCAAGTTTATTTTATACGAATAAACAAAACAAAAACACACAAGTTACCTTCATCGCCATTAATTTGTTCTGAAATGATAAAATAATATTCCAGCGGTCAGAATTGGCATAATACAAAAGGGATGCGCGGAATCTATACTCGAGTTTGCCAGGATTGCGGCCATTCAATATCTAGAGTAATTTTTATAGTGACTTGCCGAGTGACTTACCGGGATATAGCCCATCACAGATGACGGCATCGTGCCCCATTAATCAAATTGTGGGGTTAATCGTGTGATTCATTGTGTAGCACCTCGCCATTTGGGTGGGCGAGGGGTAACCAAGAGACACTGGTTGGGCGCCCCGCCCATCTCGTCATGGGCACCAAACCAATGTCACTCGGCTTTAAGGGGCGCCCATACTGGTACGGACACGTTGATTGTTGGCTTTGTATTGCATTTAATATGGCAAGGGTGTCTTTCACAAACTTGGTCATTTCGGATCTAGAGAGAACCCATTATTTTGGACAAGCGACCCTACTCGTTGTCACATACAACTTTTTTCACTTATTGACAGACTTTAATGTCTAAAGCATTGAACCATTCGGCAAACATGCGGTCTGGTTTGTTCATCTGATTCATTGTTTCCTCCAGGTAGTTCAAGGAGATTGAATACCTAACAGAACGTAAACTAGCTAATACTAGCACTACATTAAAATAGGGTGCCATACGTTTTTTCTGTATGTCAATAAAAAAAAGATGGACAATTCGGATGTAAAAGTAAGTAATTATTTCAGTGCACTAGTCTGCCGATCGCAAATTCATTTTATACATTTCAAAATTATCTTCGACCATCATAAAATGAAATTACTTAGCCATGTTCCAGTAGCGATAGATGGTAAACCAGGATAATCACGTCAATAATCCAGTTGAAACTGCTGCTGGAGACAGCCATGATTGTTTATTTACGACGTCATAATTTATTCAAGAACTGATCTAGGCCGGGGTAACCTTTTCTTTTCACTTGTATCTGCATTATTACACAACAAATGGTCGGACTGTTGCATGTTCTCTGGTTTATTATAGACATGGAACAAGGGTACAAAGTCCTAATAAGACTGCTGTTGAAAAGTTAGTGCCCTTAATTTAAAGTTTAACGTATACTTACTTGCATTTATTTTACCCTTCTCGTTATTAATTTCAGTTTTACCAATCTGAACTCCAGGCACTGTAATAATAATAATAATACTAATGCTTATAACAAGAACCCCGAAAGAGAAAGGCCGTGTTTCGGCTAAATGCGTCACGTGATGTCATCATTTCACTTTTATTTTCAAGACTTTAATAGCCTTTATCAAACATGGCGTAGAGAGATTCTCAGATTCATTCCGTACACTGTGGACATTGCTCACCAAATTTTCCTACGAAACAAGGGCCAAAGTTATTTTTAGTCTCTCTCTCCCTTTTCCTTTTACCCCCTTTTGCATGACGAATTTTGTTGACTTTTCGGTGTAGAATCGAAATAAAGGGTTTCAAATATATTGTATGCCAGGTTTTGGTGAATATTCATGATTTTGAGGCGGAATGATACAAGAGTTGTTGGGTTGGTTACGTTGAATTGTAGGGTCGGAAATTATATGTTTATTTGTCTCAACTTCCTGCTTGTATCTCAAGTTTCTCATAATGGCGAAACTCGTACATTCTTTTGGGCAAGGGTTTGCTACATGTTGCTCCATCTGTGGCAGAAAGCGTTCTACCCAAAGAAAATTTAGGGAAAAGTTCAAGTCGACACAAAGAGACGAGAATTAATATTAAAGTCAATGTGGAATAATTAGTGATTTATAGCCATATACCTAATACATGGGAAACAACTCCGCTCATAACTCTGGGTCGGTGGAAGCATTTCTTGATTGGGGGAGGGGGGGGCTTCCATTATAGGTTGTTATAGGCGAGGGTCCAGGGGCCGCAATAACCTGGAGAAAAGACTACTGGCGGCCAAATAATTGGGGGGGGGGGCTTCATGGTGTACTTTTTATTGTGCGAGTTACAGGCCTGACGGAGTATGGGGCCCTGTAACTCGCACAATAAAAAGTACTTGGCTACCCTGTGTTAAAAATTCCTGCATTGGTTTGAAAAAAAAAATTATATTGTGTGCTATCGACAACGTCAAAGCTGGCCACGCCATTCAACGCCGGATTGACCATGGTGGGGGCCCGCGGGCCTGGAACATGTGAGGAGCCCGTGGTCACCGAATGCGAGCGCCGAAGGCACGAAGCCCCGCAAGGGGGGTCTGGGGCAGGGCCGTATGTAGGATTGTAAAAGTGGGGGTGTAGCAGAGTGTTGGAAGCCCCGCCCTCCCCCGAAAATTTTAAAAATTAGACTGTCACAAACGCGTTTCTACCCACTTGGAGCTGCAATTTACGTCGCTCCTGTGTGTCAATTTCGGAAGCGCTATTTCTCATTTTGATGTTAAGCACACCAAAATGAGAAACTCCTTATCCTCTAAACTAGAACTAGTCCTAAACACCATAAGGCGACGTGGGTAGGGCGACCAGAACGAAACTCTCTAATCATGTCATTTGGTGGCGGCGCCCCCAAAGACCAACAAGGTCCTGTTAAATGTGAATAAGGGCGATCAAAACGAATTCTTTAATGTCATGTGGTGGGTCAGGCGCCGACCCAGAAAGAGGTGATAGGAGAGGCCCTTCGCCTATGGGGGCGGCACCCTAGTCTGGGGTCCTCCCTCAGAAAATTTTGAAATATAACGATACAGGAAACACGTTTTTCTGCCATTGGGGTGATATCTGAGTGGCAATTTTGTATTTTGTATGGCTGGAGATTTTTTGGGAGAGGCATTTGCTCCTGGTGTCCGCATCTTTACTGTCATGTGGTGGGTCAGGCGCCGACCCAGAAAGAGGGGATAGGAGAGGCCCTTCGCCTATGGGGGCGGCTCTCTTGTCTGGGGTCCTCCCTCAGAAAATTTTGAAAATAACGATGTTGGAAACCCGTTTTTCTGCCATTGGGGTGATATCTGAGTGGCAATTTCCCATGTGTTCCCCATGTAGCCCCATGGTTAATCCGGCCCTGACGCCATTGATACGTCAGGTTACGTCAACTATCTAGATACACCATGAACTATTGGGTAGACTTTCATCTAATACCTTTTAACGCGGACTAATCTACCTGTTTGAACTCTTAATAAAACCATGAGTTATACTTCAAGATCGCACTTTGACATTAATTGTTAGCATAGGTCAATTTAAGCTAATATGTATAGGTCAAAGGTCATTGAAGTACAAAGACACGTTATAATAGGTCGTACTCGATTGAATGTTCTGGAATTGAATTCTCTCCATTCCGAAATTAGTGTCAATCCAGTAAGTACAACGCATGTGCCGACTGCATAAAAAATTTCTCGACCAATCATGACAGCTGAAAAATATTTGTTACTTAAACTACGTCACAATTCTACTCACACCACCTCAGCTGTCGGGACTGACAGAACTATGACAGGACTAAATTCCGCGTCACTCGATTGCAACTCTGTCAATTCGGGACGTGCTGGACTTTAATTATCGAAACGTTTCAAAGTAAACCGGAAGTAAACAAAATTAAAATTGAAATTTAATAATCAGCTCCCTACAAATTGTTGCTATCTTTGTTGGCTTCAAAGCAATACAAAAAATTAAAATGGTGGCTGAATATCCATTTAATTTTTTTTTGTAACATCCAATATGACGGCCTAACGGTTGAAAGTATTAAACTTTCAAATCACCACTGAAGACTTATCTGTTCCGACGCTATGTTTAGAACTGTGTTTTTAATGTTGCTAGAATTGTAGACAACTCAACTTAGCAACGGTAGCAAGTTTCATCTTCCATGTCCTGAAAAATGACGATGAAAACTTTCGCGAATCTTTGATTCTAAAACTAATAGAGAAAATGTCATAATTTCGACAAACCGTTAATGCGAGCCCATAAAGATCCGTTGAGAAATAACCGAGATATGGCCAGTTTTAGGTATTATCCTTCAAACTTTTCCAGCTTGTCAAAATTGACACAATTTATATTTAACGACGGAGGCCAACAATATCTACGTTGGTAGAATGTTTGCACCATGCACAGTTTTGGTTACAAACCCTAACTCCAATAACAATCTCTCTCTCTCTCTCTCTCTCTCTCTCTCTCTCTCTCTTTCTCTCATAATCTTACCTGTATAGTATACTATAACACCCATTAATGCTACGCCGATTACAATCGCTATAGAGATGAAAATTTTGGCCGATCTGCTGCAGGGGCCTCCAGTTTCCTTCTTATTCTCAGTGTCAAACATACGAACTTCCGTTGACGAACAACCAGCGCCATTTTTCAGTGCGGTTTCAGCAACTGTTATAAAAGAAAACAATTGAGTACTTTCTACTCGGCCATTTTTTTAAAAAATATTTGGTTCATTCCCAGACAAAAATACTTTTTTATTGTCGTTTCAATAAACAGGGTCGGTTTGATTAGGTCATACAACAGGGGCGGTTTGATTAAGTCGTACATCGAATTTTGTTGTTTGGGAAAAGCAGGAGATCGAAACCACGCCAATTGACTCAATGGTAGGGGCCTGTTTTCACGAAATTTTAAGTAAGATAAAATCAAGATTTTAGTAATTTGATTGGATAATATTAGATAGATTTCAGTGCTTAGCCAATCAAAATTCGGATTTTATCTTTGGTTAAGGTTTCGAGAAACAGGGCACATATCTCGTGGTTTAAAGCACACGTCTTGACCGTTCAGCTACCTACCCCTCCACCGCCCACCCCCCCCCCCACCCCGATAGCAGGAGATTATTAGACATCCGACATAACTAAGAATTGGCGGGAAGCAAAACTTTGTCAAGATATTAATTATTTAATGCAATACAATGAAATGAAATGGGCTTTAACGTCCTACCGTTCAGCTCTGACTAGACGGGCAGCAGTGCTATGGCCTACTCTTATATCGAATTCCAACTGCCAAGGGATCTTTTACGTGCACGCCGAACGACTAGGTTTGCGACCTAGTGTCTTACTCACTTAGACTGATTATTCACTTCATTACCAGTTGAAATTGCATTAACCCCCTCCCGTCCACGTCGAATAAAAGTTACCTTCTGCTTATGTTATAACTAAACAATAGGCTAACAAACAAATAGCCACAAGAAAAGGTGCTAACAATTCTTGTTTAAAGTAATGATGCGTTATTTTTTATCCACGACAATATTCACTTTCTCACGGCTTTATCTAGGCTTATAGTGCCCAAATTGCTTATTTAACAAAAGGCAAAATCATAATAGCAATGCTAGATAATATCTCGGCTTGGAATTTCGGATTTTAAACAAGTCAACTTATTTATTTCACAGTAAATTAAAATGGCTGTCATCTTGATACATAGGAGGCAGCATAGTTCGATGGAATTTTCAATTCGTCATATCTTTGTAAATACTAAGAAAATCTGGGCAATGTTTAAATTGATAATTCCTTTTAAAGATTCAACTTTCATTCAGCTGAAACACTCATTGAGTCTTGAAAGGGCTAATCCCGATATTTGTTTTGGGAATAAAACTGCTTAATTTTGTGCTAAAATCCCTTAAAATATTCGAGTCAAAGGCCGAGCAACTACTTCAGTATTTATGATACGTTTTCAACGACTTAAATCCGTCAGTTTTCATCTGGAATTTGAGACTGGTGTCCAAGGATGTATTTTGTGGTATCTGGATTAAACCAAACATTTTTTTATAAAAATAATGTGTAGTTGAAATTTGCCTTTCTCAATCAAGTACGGCACATGGGTAATTCACTGCATAACCCTCTCAAGTAACCGTAATCGGTTATAAGGTCACCCAACGAAACAATTGACCCGAAATCTTAAAAGGGTTACGTGTCCGGATAAACAGTTTTGGCGTTCACGTCCAAACGACTCAATATTTTGAGTTGAAATTTTGAGACAAGGTAAAAATACACCATTCCCCTATATTTTGGCGTTTTATTTTCATACATTCTCAGACTATTTTTTTTTTTTTTTTGAGCCCCTGTTTAATTCGGGATTGTCCCTTTAAGTTGTCTTTTAAACTGTATCTTTTTACATACTAGATACGAGCCACGGGACTTGAAGGCCTCTGATAAGATCGTACAATAGTTGGTTGCTCTCTGACATGTACACATTTTGTGTTTTAAATCCTTTGTAAGATCAGCTTAATTATTGGCATATATAATTCCAAGAAAAAATTCATGAGCGTTTAGTATGATATATATAATGATGCTAGATTTTAAAGACAAGCTGGAACATATTTTTTTAATAGATCGATAAGTTTACGATTGTAAAGTTCAACATACTATATTATTATTTCGTTTGATAAAGGATTGTATTTTTTTTTCTCCTCGGGATCTAAGTTCCTTTTGCTGTACTGATACTATATGATTCGAATGAAGAATTGGGTTGGATGACTGAATGGTTAGTACGTGCGTGCTGTATCATTAAGTCGGTCCTTGAGTCAACTGGTGTGGTTTCGATTCTCCGGTTGTACGTGACAAGGAGTATTTATTTATCTGTAAGTTCCTTTTACATTTTCAGCCTCGTAGGTTTTCTCCGGTTCCTCCGGTTTCCTCCCACTGCTAAAGACGCATACGCGCAAGCGAATTATTGAAATAAAATTTAACCGTATTTTAGTCCCGAAATGACCTAGTTTGTGTTGAGTGAACGTTAAACCCCATTTCTATATATCTAACTGTTGAGTTTAGCGATATTTACTCAATGCAGTGATATTTCAGTCCATTCCTACTGTTTAGAATCGGGAGTTAAAGGACCGCAACTCAAAATCCTCCAAAATCTTCGAAATCGAAAACACGATTTATTGGTCAATTTAAAATATTGATGATGTAAACTTCCCGGGAAAAGATGTACTTCTAATATCCGATATTTAAGATAAAATAATATTTTTTACATTGGCACACCAATTGTATACCATAATGCGCTTCAGCCCCAGTTGTATTGAGAGACTCGAGGGACGAGGCCAGACACATTGCACTAATTCAAACGGAGTTATGTAGACTGGAATAACTAGACGCTAGAAATCTGCACTTGATTGAAATTGCTGGCATATTTCGCCGAACATAACTGATTTTTAATTTGAGTAAAAACGAAAAACCATTGAATTTTAATCAGTTTATATACATTCATATTACAGTATCATATGCGTTGCGGCCCACTTTTAGGAATTTATAGGTCCCAAATGTTAGTGATTTAGCTCCTTTAAGGCTTGAAAATACGTGTATATTTCACAATCATTTGAATAAAATTATTGAAAGTGATTGACAGTTTTACGATTTTTGAACAATAAGGAACTATTTCTTTTCCGAACAAAATCTCTGTTTTTTAAATGCACTGCCAAAGGCGGTACAGTACACAATTACGCATATTTAAACATACCAAGTTTCACATAGCCGAGTTCATATTGGATAATGATCCAATTTAGTTTAAGTTTAAAATTTCTATAGTTACGTAATCCTGTCTGAATTATCGCCCTTATTGTTATTATTTTATGCCACCTTTATTATAAATACACTTACATAGTACGATTTCTTCTGTATTCCTGTTTTTCATTGCTTGTATGGGGTATTAAGTATTATATTTTGTACAATTATGTAACTTAAAAATTCCGATTGGTTGATTTAACTTAGAGTTTTTAGCATTATTTCATCTTGATTATCGCCCTTTTTGTTACGATATTCTAGAAGCCTCTAGCTTTGACGTTATTGATAACAGAACGACGTATTTACGTAACACCTTTCAGTCAGCGACGGCTGCCTTCCGAGGCAGTCTACATTTTCTTTGCTTCTTTGTATTCGGTTTTGTTGGTGCGTTTTTTGTGTCGGGTGGAATTATATGTTCCCTCAATGCATTCACTATACATCTATTTAATTGAATTTTTAAACACTCTTTTTGAAATGTTTGTTTGTTTGTTGTTTCTGAGTATGATGTCTAGTTGATATAATTTATTTGTCTTTTGTGTAAATCATGTGTGGAGCAGTCCCCCTGCACTTACTATTTAAAGAGTCAGTTCGTTCTTTTGACGTTTAAAATATGTCTGAGAAACGAACACCGTTAGATATGAAATAGGCTAGTTATAATATGGTATTTTATTTATAATAAAGTCTGACTTTCTCTGAGCACTCTGGATTATCTTTAAGGGTATCTGTATCATATTGACATAATAGACAGCAGTTGATAGCTTAATGAAATTTGACGATAGAAAAACAAACTAGTTATAAAAAGACATTTCGTGATTAGTTTCTCGTTCGCTAAACCATTTGAAACCAATACTGCAATATTGAAAATGGATATGTATGTATATGTTTTATATTAAATATCTTAATGCCAAGGTTTTATAACCATAGTATCTAACTGAAAGCATATAACACTTTCTTGTTGACAACCTCATATTTTGATTAGGGATTATAAAACACTGTCCAAGAAACCGGAACTGATCATGCCCCAATTATGGCCCAGGCCCGTAGCCAGGGGGTGGCACGGGGGGGGGGCAACTGCCCTCCCAATACTGAGTCTTGCCCCCCCCCCCCCAATATCACAAGAAAATTGGCCTTTACCGCAAAATTCATGCAAATGCCCATGCTAGTTGGCCCTCCCGAAAACATCTTTGCCCCCCCCCCCCCAAAAAAAAACAACTTCCTGGCTACGGGCCTCTTATGGCCATGGATCAATATCCATTTTCATGAATATGAATTGTGTTTTCAGGGTTGTAAAAGTAGGTAAAGCTCAAATTATACCTGTTTTTGAAAAATGACATATACAACATCTATCATATTTTACGAACCTGTCAACAAACGTAGACATGGAATCTATACGCGTAAACTTATAATAAAATAAATAGGAACAAACTGCAAATAATAATATTGTGACCGTATAATCTCTAATAGGAATAAATGTCTATATATTGTGCAATTCCAGTTATGATAAACTAGTATTGCATGAATCTTTGCTGTTCGCTATGTAACAATACGCCGCTACTAATTTATTGGTGAAAATCCCGGTGGTCTCAGTTTAAATCCGATTGAATCCAAGCATTGGTATTTTCAATTGATTTCTTAATTAAATTTTACATAATCAGTCTAACTAAATAATTAGCGTTTATTATGTCTTAAGAGATTTTAAATAATGGACACTGTCGGGTCAAAATGCTGTATTGTCGGCTTAAAGATAAATTCCCGTGTACGAACCAGAGGTCCGTTGCTCAAAACTAAATTATTTTAACGATCTGTTAAACTCTAACGGACCTATATCTTGGCAACATGTTGTCTGTTAAATTTACTACAGAAAACACCATAGAATATTTTATTTTTCCCTTTAGAAATATTAGCATAAATCTGTAGAAAAAAATTGCACCACCGAATGTTTGTGGCCCTTATTTCCAGCAACAATCTTTCTCTCCATTAAAGTTAACAGATCGTTAAAAGATAATGGAGCTTTGAGCGGTTCATTCTCATCCAGCTCAAATCTTAAATAATCATGTTAGCATGATCGGCCCCAGGTGATTTGGTGATATAATTACATGTAGACTAAAAACATACTCAAACTAATTAACCAATCCCAATTTTACTCTAATTGGCACTCTATTTTAAGAGTCCATGTTTGTGACGTAATATAAGGTAAGCAAGCCGGGGGAGAATTCGTTGAATATATAAAAGACTATGTATCGCTGCATACATACCTGGGCGTTACATTGAGCGCTCCCTCTTACAATAACCTCATACAATCTGCGAGCGCATACCTTGACGTCACGCATGGGTGTTTCACTAATCGTCGGGTTGTAAATTTGGGATACCCTGACATTTTTGCCAAGTGCGTGCCCCATGGGTGTTTTTCAGAGAATCCAGTATTTTTCTCGTAAGATTGGATGTTTCTTCTTTCCATATATACCAAATTGAAAATAAACACCCGATAAATATTTATTTGGGAAGCCATCTTTAAAATGTTTGGTTGTCGGGTTGTCGCCTTATGAAGGACATCATCATGACATCACGATATTATTCCAATCAGCCACCATATTGTTTATTTTAAATGTATTTTTAGAATAAGTTCCTTATATCATCTTTCAAAGAATGACCTTACTTGCATTTATATGTCTGGGGGCAGTTCATGAAAGCCAAAGCGGTATATCTACACTTTCAGCTGTGCCATAAAAATGGCGCCATGGCATTACTTAAACATTACACCATTTAATTAGACAGCATTGGGAAAGCATACAAAGGAGATCATTATGTACTATAAATATTGTTGATGCAGACTTACCTTTCATTTCATTAGTAGTAGCCACAGTAGTATACGTTTCATTAGGGGTTGGCGTAGTAGTATGTGCTTCCGCTGTCGCGTTCCCGCTCTCAAAACGTCCGTTTTGTTCACCTGGGGGCATGTTCTGTAAAGTTAAAGGAATACAGTGTTTATGTTAATACAATTTTATCACCTTATGATTTGTAAAATGTAAATGCAATATATGGCTCAGGTCAGTTTCAAATGCATGTCCCATCTTATCATAATGTTCGATTACTTGACGAATTTTGTGTCTTAACCTTTAAAATTACTAGATTGTCGGGTACAGAAAGCAATGGCCCATGTGTCCCTCTATTCCATAAATGGCACATCCTCTCCATGCTTCAAATAAATCAAACTAGGAAAACTGAGCCTTTTTCCTCTAATCGTCCCATAACTGTGCAATACGAGTTGGCATCTCTGAATTAGTGTGTGAATAAATTGGCGAATGGTATGTGGAAATGTGGCCACCCCTGGTCTATACCAACAGCGCGTCCATACAAAGGCGCGTCCATATAGGTGTCACCATTCCAGCTATAATCTTAATTAAAGAGTAATATCAATAGCTGTCACCGTATTCTGCTTTAATTTCTGTCATGGAAACAGACCAAAATCAGATATGGCAGGTGATGTCATAATAAAGCAAATAACTGATGGTAAAGTAATGAAATCTGTCAGAATAATTATATTACAATTTGAAGGAATATAGATATTATATAATGAGAACGATCAATGATATCAGAAATCAACTATAAATCGGTCACTAATATTAGATATATATATATAATATAAATTGAAAATGAGACTGTGTGCAACAGTGAGATTATGAAATGAAATGAAATTGAGTTTAACATCCTACCGTTGTGTTCCGAACAGGTCTAATGAAGACGTACATACGCCATACTACAGTGTGCTACAGAGAAATTTTGCCTGTACAGAGGTTTTATCTAATACAACAAGTCTAAGGGAAATGAAATGAAATGAGGTTTAACATCCTACTGCCCAGCTCCTAACTGGGGTGATGAAGACGGGCATACTCTATACAGTGTGCTATGGGGGGAATTTTGCCCGGAGAGCGGCACTGCGGCCTACTCTTATATTGAATTCCAACTGTCAAAAGATCTTTTACGTGCACGTCAATATTTAAACCAGGGATTATTCGTCCCCTCTGAACGACTAGACAGCTGACCTTGTCAGCCCCCTCCCCGTCCTGCATCACCGACAAAGGGGGAATCACGCCGAAAAATCTGAGTGAACTTTCTACGCCAATGCAGGGATTGAACACCCGACCTCAAGGTTAGCGAACCAGCGTCTTACACACTTAGTCACCATGATCCCCATATTATAAATGTGATACAGTTATAAAATGACATAGTTTTGGGGTTTACAGTCTCAAACGCTCTTTCACCACAAGGCAGAAGGTTGACATTTTTCACCTCGACAAGATGCAATTAACTTGCGATGAGTTTGATAGAGATTTGAAAATGCACTATATAGAGCTTTAGCTTCGTGTCGAGCGGATGTTAAACTTAATTTCACGTCCACTCGACACAAACTAGGTCATTCGAGACTAACACATGGTTCAATTTTATTTCAATAATTAGCTTGTGCGTATGGGTCTTTAGCAGTGGGGAAAAACCGTAGGACTGGACAGGCGACCCTACTTCTTGTCATGTACATCCTTTGAATCAAAACCACGTCAGTTTTAACTCAATGACAGGCTTTATGATACAGAACGCACGTGTTAACAATTCGGCAATAAAAAAAACAATAATAAAAAGATCTTATATTTAATCCTAAAAAAATATTAGTAGCCATATATACAATTACATGGAAATAAAACAAAATAAAATAAAGTATTACCCAAATAAAAATCGAAATTCAATCTTCGATGTAACAGAACAATTTTTTAATTATTTTTACCTACAGGCACTAATATTTCTTTGGGGTTAGTGGACTAGCAAAAACCTTAGAATTGGTACGAAAATGAACAGAGATTTAAAATTAAACACGCAGGGAAGGTACATGTAGTAATTGACATTTATAAAACCATGCGATGTAGTTAATAGGTGGTGTATACATATCAACCTGATAGTAAGTCTAGTCGTTTGGATTGGACAAAAATAACAAAGGCAAAAAATGGAATTTGAGGAAAACCTGACGAAAAGACTACTGTCTGACAAAAATCCCCAAAACATAATCATGTGTCAGTGTCTAAATATAGGGTGGGCGTTAAACATCCAGTTATGTTCATTTTAAGTCCACATTACCTTTCATTGATTGTGCATTCAAAGCGAATTATAGAAATAAAAAAATTGAACCATATGTTAGTCCTAAAATGACCTGGTTTGTGTTTCTCACTCTCTTAGAAAAAAATCCATATTACCGAAATTTATCGATGTGATGCCGATTTCTTAGATTCTAAACAGAAATGAAATGAATGCTATGAATTAAAGGATAAGTGGAATTGCAAAAAGAAACAAACTGTTTTTAGGATGAAATTTATACAAATGGAAATAACCAACGTTTATTAATATAGACAGATTAGGATTAATCACATCAGACGATATATCCGGATAACACACTGGTGTATGACCGTCTCCATTAGACCGATTGATTGATGCATAAATTAGGACGTTAAACCTCATTTCATTCCACAATGTTAAATTAGATCACGGGCTTCAAGAGTTTCAAGATAATGGCCATTTGAAGTTTATAGCAGATTTGATTCCTTACACAACTATACGTTTTAATGTTTTGAATTATATATTTTTTTCATTTGACAAATTCACTTCACAACAACTATAGGCCTACATTTAACAAAATGTACTGAAACCCCGTATAAGGTCTTACCGTATTCGTCTTAATTTCGCCCATTTCCAGTACAGTCTGTAATTAAGAAAAAATCAAACAAGCTAATATGCGTCTTTTATGTTTTGAATTATATTTTGTTTTATTTGTATCCACTAACATCGATGCCAAGAGATTATCTTATCTAATATTTTTTCAGCACATATTGTTCTATTATTAGTAGTGATGGTCCGATATTCGGTTTACACAATGGTATCAGTATTTTGCCGATACTGGAGTTGCCGATAGATGTTCAAAACGACTCGGTAAATACCTTCAAAATATTACCCGAGTTGTGATCGGAGGGGCCTCCGCGGCTGTGTTCTCAAATTCTATGACTTTGATCATAATGTAATAATTGGCTTATTCCTTATTCCAGTTAATGCGCAAAAATGGTATTCTCAAAAATCGCATTCGGAGACCAAGACCCGAACTCTCGAACAATGTGCGAAAAGGGATTAAAATGAAACTTTTATTTCGGTTGCAGTACGCGTGGCTATTTAGACAAGGGAGATCGGTTAAGACTTTCGACTGTTTATTCTTTCCTTTTTATGGACCATATGGGAGTCTAATTGTTTTTCCGGTACGTCTAAATAGCAACGCGCACGGCAACCGAAATGGAATTATTGTATTACTGGTAATTTTAAATAGCAAAACAACAGCAACCACCCCGCAGCACTTGCATTGGTTTGGCCAACACGTCATGGCGAAAGCCGTATTGTCTTGAACTCAGTCAAAATAACAAGTAATTACATCAAATTTTTAAGTGAGAAAACTTTTTATTCGTTTTTGTATTTAGTTGTGCAATTATTAGTGAGAAGAAATTCGGCCGTGTGTCTGTTATCACTTGTCAATTCAGTCAGTTATATAGAAGGGTGACTCTTGTTTTACTTTGGAGTTCGTCACTTCCGATTCATGACACGTCATGTATTACTCATCTATCGTAGTAATGATCTCTGTGTTAAAATTATATTTGGAACGTATTTAACCAGTTCTATTACGTATGCGATAATGACTGACACAAATATTGTCCTTTAATTATTATAGTGAGAACTGCCAGTTCTTTATATTATATTTATATCGATTTAAAATCTCACAAAGACGCAAGGATATGTTTACGTAAAATTTAACAAAATGAGTTCAAGAAACGAAGAAGGAAAACAAAGTATAGTCTTTTTACCTCGTCGTTCTTGGTTTTGTCCATTTCTGTAAGAGTCTGTAAAATATCAATTTTATGGTTGGAAATATTTATATCAATTTAAAATCTAACAGAGGACGCCAGGGAAATGTTTAGTAATATTTAACTAAATGAGTTCAAGAATTGAAGAAGGAATAAAAGTATGGTCTTCTTACCTCGTCGTGCTTGGTTTCGTCCATTTCTGGAACAGTCTGTAAATATTTGAATATATTTATATATTTTGAAAATGGGACAATAAGTCCAATGTCCACAACAAGTTAATTACTCCTCTGGAAACGATGACTCGGGCGTGATGGTAGATACAGTATTATATATACACGCTCGCGAGAATACGTTCCAATTAGGTAGCAACGCTCGTGCCGACCTAGCAACGACGTCCTCTTCACATGGGCCATTATCGATAATAGGAAGAATAAACTGAAAAAATAATAAGTAAAATGATATTTTAATTGAATTTTAAAAAGGACAAAAATATTTAAAATGGCTTTTGTAATTAAACCTGTAGAATATAATCTGTTGTTCAAAGTTAAGAAAATATGTCGAAGAGAGGGATAGGAGTTGGCTTTAAAATTCACTCGACACAAGCTAGGTCCTTTCGGGACTAACATAAAGTTCAATTTAATTTCAATATTTCTCTTGCGCTTTAGGGTCTTTAGCAGTTGGAGGGATCAGATGACTCGAAGAAATCTGCGAGATTTGACAGACGGTGAATCAAAACCATGTCGCTTGATTTAATGATTTGACCTTGTCATCCTACGCACACGCGTTAACTGCTCAGCTACATTAAAAAATATTGTAAAACAAAACTCCGTTTATAATTTCCGTGGATAGTTCATGGATGATTAACTAAAAGATGATTATTGCGTGTTGTTGTAAACCCGCTGCGCCGTTTGCAATTCCCGTAAAATAAATTATTTCCCATGGCTTAATAATAATACAATCATGTTATTAATGATTAGGCATCTAATTAAGAAACCAAAATCCAAATACCAACTCTAGATAATATTCGGATTCAGTCGGATAGGCCCATCCAGGTTTCCCCGTTACATTTTTAAAAAAAAGATGGCGGCGTCGTGTTACGTTAGAGCAGCATTGATCGATAAAAATGCAATTTATCATAAAATACTAAACGAGATTGAACCATTTTGGACTTATATTCCTATTAGAAATTAACCGTTTACAATTTTTTTTAAAAACATGTAGTTTGCTTGGGATTGATAAAGTGTTAAATGACGCACATAAAAGTCTTTAAAATTTTAATATTCTTGATTAAAAACAGAGAACGCAAATTACTTCCTAATATAAATGTAACGAAATTGATATTAAAGACGGTTTTTAGAAAGATTATTTTTTAACTGACTCATTTAAGTCTATATATAAAGACTTTGCTTCAATTTTATTTCAATAGTACACGTAAGATCTTTAGACGTTGGAAAACCCAGAGGACCCGGTGAAAACCTATACGAGGCTAGACAGGCGACCCTATCCCTTGTCATGTAGAAGCCGGGAATCGAAACCCCGTCGCTTGACGCGTGACAGACGTTATGTTCCAACGTGTACGCGTTAATCATTGGGTCACGCCACCCCCGTTTTCGAAATAAGCGGGTATTAAAGTAACTAAGTCTCGAAAGTCTTCGACATTGAAAACACGAATTATTTGTCAATTTATCAACATTAATGTTGTGATTTTACCGGGAGAAGATGGGCTTCTGGGGCGGTATTTATAAACATTCTAAGAGGTGAAATCAACTCTCAAAAATTAAATCAACTGTCAAAAATTAATTCTAACTTTGTAGATTTCCCTTAGACCTATTTATAAAACATTTTACTTTAAGAATTACTCATAACTATGACACATATTTAGGAGTCCTCCTGTAGCACTAACTTGTTAAAAGTACTCTTATCTTGGTTAACATGGCCGTTCGTGTACGCCGCTTAAAAGAGTTTAAAACTCTAAGAATTTTTATAAATACGGCCCCATATATCCAACATTTAAACTTAAAGATCGAGACTAGACATATTACACAAGTCATATCAAACGGTAGCTTCATATTCTTATCTGGAAAGCATGCGCAACGCCGTATGAACCATGGGGCAGGGCCCGCACATTAGCCCCCCCCCCCCCACACACACACACACACAAACAAAAAAATCTCAGTTGCGCGCCTCGAGCATGGTCGGACCGAGGACTCAAAACGGACCCTGCCCCGTGACGGGGCCCGCAAATGCTCCGAGGAACCTCCATAAAAGCTGTAGTTGTTGTTGTTGTTGATATTGTGGATATGAGTTGAATTTGATGTAATACACATCATGATCACACGAAATATTCGGATTTCTTCATTAAATCCCGTATTACCTATTTGGTACTTACAGTGTTAGACGTTAGTCAAATATCGAGTCCGGTTTGGTCGTAACGTTACGGCCCCCATTCATCAAATAATCGTGGGGGATATAATACGATTCCGAATCAAGTGACCCCGTTATTTATCACTGATCAACTTCAAAATTAGGTTTTATGTAGCTCTGCTCACTTACAGTGGTGGATATAACGGGCTCAATGGGCTCCAGCAACCTCCTCTAGAAAAGCCATCATTTCATAGCACTCGCATGGATTTGTCCACTGAAATAACGCCAGAATGCACTAATTTTGTGGCAGAATTTAATTTTTTTCGGGATGAGGTACTTCTAAATTGGGCCGACACAAGGGCCAGAAATGCTAGGAAATCACGTTTCCGGCCTCCAATTTCTGGAAATTTCCAGCTTCGCGCCGTCGCTGAAATTTGAGTAAAAATGGAAACCATTGAATGTAAATCAGTTTATATAGCCTACATCCATAATACATTATTACATGCTTTGAGACCCTTGTGTCATTTTCTAGAGACCAAATATTAGCGTTTTAGCTCCTTTAAACCTTAGAGTGACTGAATTTATTAGTTGTGAGAATATTAATTATTTTGAATTAAATGGAGCTCGTCCAACACAATATCAATTATAACTACATACAATTAAACGCTTGAAATTTTATACGCTAGAAAAGTTATACGCCAAAAAGTCCAGTGCAGCCGTGTCATTAGGGCCTACTTATTAATGTTATGTTCTAGACTGGGTTATATTCCTGATTGTTTTCAAATCTTACTGTACAGCGTAGTGGAGACACTTACGGCTAGCCCCCGGATCTATTCACTTAAGCCCAAATTTATGTTCATATGATAAACACTTATTAAAGATCCCTTGTGTAACACTTGAAATTGAAAAACGTTCATTTTCATACTCAGCGCCCTTTCTATGGCATCAGTTCCCTTTACATTAAAGATGGGTTCCCAGCAAAGTATTTATCGGGTGGTCATTTCCAATAAAAGTATGGCAAATGTGGTATATATGGAAAGTATAAACACCCAATCGTACTAGAAAAATGTTGGATTACTCGAAAAACGCCCATGGGGCAAGCACTGGGCAATATTGTCAGGGAATCCCTAACTGTCAACCGGACAGGTTTTGCTAGCTTATTGTCTGCTGGCTTGGGTCAGGGAACAGTTGTTATTTCTTGCTCAAATGGTTAGGCGCTTTTGGGAACATTGAGGGTTTTAACGTACAGACGACTCTGCAATTTACTTAGGCGTCAATAAGTATGGTAAATGTACAATAAGTAATGATAGATACATTCTGAAAAATGGACCCTCCCACAATGAAGCTAAGTTGGCAAACATTGCGTCTTACAACAGCTTACTTATAGGTATCCAAGGTGAAAACAAAGTTTTGAAAGGGAATTGAAGCAAATTTTTGATAAATTGGTTACTTTGAATATGGTTTTAGTACAAATATATCATCAAATCTCAAAGTTTGTACCCGGGAATGCAACTATATTTTTTTTTTTAAGATCAAACTCAAAACTTTCCTTTTCAAAAGTCCTTTGTGATATTGACAACGAGAACAAATCTAGTAAACCCGAAGCGCATTAGGAACTGTGGAAGCAGTGTTTATGCGCTCTATAAATACTGGTATTATTATTATTATATTAATTTAATATGTTCGTTTGTTTGTGATTTCGGCGTGTTGTCTATTGACATTGTTCGTAGATTTGTTTTTGTGTAAATTATGTGTGGTAGCCTACAGTCCCCCCCCCCCCCCCAGGTTTGTCACTACGTCATGGCGTTGTTCTAATCATAGATAAAGGACCCCATTTTGATTAGAACAACGCCATGGCGTAGGGACAAGCCTATAAAATATACGGCTTTGATTCAGGACCGGTCGAAACAAAATGTGTTTGTCCAATTCGTCTAAAAATTTATTCTGGACATAATAGGGGGGGGGGGCTCATTTTGTTAATGTTGCAAAGTCCATCATACCTAGTCCATGAGATCATTTAGATCGCTCTACATCTAATGTGATATCTACATTTGTATCTAATCATCTTGAAAACAATACCTTGTGTCATCTTCCCTACATATCAAAATTTGATGTATTCCAATATCTTCATTCTCTTGATACTTCCAAATCAATAGGATTAGATCAAGTTGGTCCTCATTTTCTTAAACTTGGTGCTTCAATTCTTTGTGATTCATTGACATTTATTTATAATCTTTGTATAGATAAGAATATTTTCCCGTCCATCCTCAAACAGGCTAAAGTTCTTCCATTATATAAATCAGGTCCAAAATCCCAGCCCAATAATTATCGCCCCATATCTATACTTCAAACTATTTCTAAACCCTTGGAAAAGCATATTTGTAAACACATTAATAACTTCCTCCTGAATCATGATTTACTTTATTCTCATCAGTCTGGTTTTAGGTCCAAATTGTCTTGTCATACTGCCCTTACAAATATTGCAGAAAATGTTTATTCTGCCATTAATAAAGGTCAATACACTGGTTTAGTTTTCTTTGATTTCCGTAAAGCCTTTGATACGGTCAATCACTCCCTGTTACTTGAAAAACTAAAATTATACCAAATTTCTACCAAATTATGCACATTATTAGAATCGTACTTATCTGAGCGTTATCAATGCACTCAAATTGGTGAAACCAAGTCCTCTCTGGATCTCATAACGCATGGTGTTCCTCAGGGCTCCATTCGTGGACCACTACTATTTAACCTGTTTATTAATGACCTTCCTCTAAATTTGACAGCTCAATGTGATCTTTTTGCTGATGATACCACATTATATTCTTCTTCTACCAATTTTGACTCTCTTAACTCTACACTTCAGTCAGAAACTGATAAAATTATACAATGGTGCAACTCCAATGGCATGATAATCAATGAATCTAAAACTAAATGTATGATTATTGCTTCAAAACCTAAAATAAATTCCTTATCTACACATCTGTCCATTTCTATTAATTCTACCTTAATTGAACATGTTTCTGACTTTAAACTCTTAGGAGTATATTTTGACTCTAACCTTTCTTGGGACACTCATGTAAACCATTTATGTACTATTTTAAAACAGAAAAACTTTCAACTCCGGAAAATCAAATCAAACTGATGTATTGAAATTATTTTATAACGCTCATTTTCAATCACATCTTGACTACTGCTCTACCATTTGGAACTCCTGTCAAATTTCTTCTCTTCATAAACTTAAAACTATCCAAAAATTATCATTTAAAATTATATTCAACAAACCCATTATTAAACATAATTCTTCTGATTCTTCATATTCCATCCTTTCAAAATCATTAAAACTACCTACCATTCAACAGCGTCATTTGATTAATAAATATATATTTCTGTTCAAAATATTAAACTATAAAAGTCCAAATTACTTGTATTCATTATTTCGATTTAAAAATACTCCTTACAACTCTATAAATCTTAAATTACAAATTCCTCATCCAAATTGTACTAAATTTAAACATAGTCTTCGTTATAATGGACCAATTTTATGGAATTCACTTCCAAATGATTTAAAAACATTACATGTTCTCTCAACTTTTAAAAAATTACTGCATAATTATATCAAAAATGTTACATAACTATTCTGTATAAGCTTATTTAAATTATTTAAATTTAAACCATCATCGTTTTCTGCATAATGTGTTTTGTCTATTTTTTCATTAAGGGCAAAATTGTAAATTTTGAAAATAAATAATTTATTTTTTATTTTTATTATTATTGATTAAGCATGTACATATTGTAGATTTGTTGATGCATGATATTACTATTTATGAACTCGCGTATTTACTTAAATTGATCTTTTAAGTGATTTGTATATATTTTCATTGTAAATTATTGTGGTGTGTTATTTAATGCATCAGTCTATATCTTTTGTAATATATTTTCTATGAAGGGCAGGATGTTAGAAAGGCTATTATAGCCTAATCTTCAACCCTTCTCAAATAAAGTCATTATTATTATTATTATTATTATTATGTTGTATGTGGCCGGTGGCTTTAACGGGCCGCCAAGTTATCGCTGGAGTCTGGAATGGGCTGGTATAATAGACTTTCTGGGCCGGGTGTGCTGGGTGTGGGCCGGAATTCGGAATCCTGAAATGGGGATTCCGAATTCCATTCGAAAATTTCATCTGATTAACCCGACACTGTCGCCCCCAAAATTTACTAATATTAAGTCACCCGCACCCTGTTTGTGGGGATACGCCAGCAACATCTGCCGATGTTCGTAACTCCCAAAATGTTAAGGTCTCCGCAAAATTTGATCATAGCTGTCCGATGGCTGAATATGAGTGCGAGACTCTTTCCTGAGTTTTCGAAGGCTGGTGTTAAAGAGTTGAGATGTCGGGAATTGTCTCAAAAATGAACTGTCCCGTACGCCTATGCATGCCAACTTCCACTCCGTCTACGTAGGCGTGCGAACCAAGGTGATTGGGGGAGGGACGCTGACTTTTCTGGCGGTTGATTAAAGTGAGTTTAACGTGGATAACGTCATGGCCACTTTTGTACATAAGAAGTGTCACTTTGAAAATAGAAACTTGGCAAAATAAAGTGCCCGAAATCTAATAAAACACCGATTTTACGGGCATGAATAGCAGTAAAGCGCGTTTGCGGTCGTCAAATATGCTTCTTCACCTCTCGAAGAAAATCGGTGCCGCTGTCTGTAAACCTGAAATTTTTTCGGGCATTTCTAGTTTTGCTTCCCTAACTGTCACCGAGCGCTAAGAAAACAATAATTAATTTCCTTTTTCTTTTAATTTAATACCACAAATTTAAACTGAGCATCGATTATTATTTGTGAACCCCGCTGATCGAATGGTTGGAATTCAGAGAGGTGAATAGTCCACTTGCTGATTACACTATTTTGCCTGATTACACTATTTTGCCTTTACAGTCTGTCATCGAGCCCGTACGCCTATGTCCGTCAAGGCCACCTGTTATACGGCGAAAGCACGTTATCTCAATCCCCGTCCCCATAAATCAGATACATGTATGCCACCAAATCGCATATGGGGTTCATTTTTCAAAATTTTCCCGGAGAATTAGAGACCCCCCCCCCCCGGTCGGTAAAAGGGGCCGCTCCGACACTGTAGGCTGGGCCGGTTGCCAACCCCAATCCGCCCCTGCTTTGATTCTAACCAAAGTCGTATAATTCTATACTGGCAGTCTGTAACGGAAATCTTGTAAAGAATCACAGGTTTGTATGGAAGTCATCGCTAATTCCAACTCCACGTCAATTATAGGCCTAATTGTGAAGGCGAAGCCAAGAAGCCACGGAACATGGTCCTAATCTCACACCGTCGCTATTTCTCTTCGCAAGGTGCCAACAGCAAAAAATCAGTGCCAAAAAAAAGGCAAGTCACTTCTTAGATTCGTCTTGTTCATTTCTTAATGTGCCTCCGTGCTCCTGTTACGTCATTGAAGGAGTTGGCATAATTTTTAGCTTTGGTTTTGGTCCCGTTGTTCTCCGGGAAAGTACCTCTGGGGTTTCTCGTTCCGATTTGGTTTTCATTTGTCAGTAATGCAAAACGAACATATGCGTATTATGGACGTTATCTACTAGTGCTTGGTTCGTGCTAATGAGGTACCTTATCGGCTTTTAAGAGTCGCTAAACTATGTTTGCCCTACCACCAAACACTTACCAGAATTGTCAATAGATTGTATGCCGTCATAATCTGGAAAACTGCCTTTAAAAATGCTATGGATGGGCGTTATGATGTTCTTATAACGGGGACTTGTTGGCCAATTGAAATGTCTGTATTGGTATGTACATTTTCATTTTAAAGTGAATTTGAAACACAGGTGTATCCTCAAAACCGGGTGAGCTTTTTGGTGGGTTATATTATGGTATAATTTGACTGCCTCATGCCCCCATTCGACCCAGATGGCGTCCTCACTGTGATGCTGCGAACGTACAAACGTGAACACGCCATGAGAAATGTCCCAAAAAATTACAAACTTGAAAAAGGTCGGGTTATCACAGCTATCCAGGTTAGATCGCAGAACCTTGGAATAATTATGTAAAGATTTAAAAAAGTATTAACGAATTCGATTGTGAGCTAATATGAATCGGTTATACAAATGAAATGGGGTTTAACGTCTAAGTGAATCGTTTATTCAGTTATAGGCTTATCTCAAATGTATTACAATGTGACAAGACAGGTATGCGCATGTTTTCTATCATTGTTCAGATGTCATGCGCACTGTAATTAATTAGTTTATTTAATCTCGTCATGTAATTTAATTTGGCGTTATATGACGCCTTGTATTAATAACGGGTAATAATGTCATATTATTTATTATACATGTACTTTATAATCTTTTGTTTGTTGTAGTAATGATTTTTTAATTCATAATATTGTGGGTTACAAAATGATCATTATCGTGAGGTGAAATATAAGATAAAATAAAAAGAAAGGCCAGGAAATCGATGTTAATATAGACGTAGCGTAAGGGCGGAAAGCGTAAGGGGCGGAAACCATTAAGAAGACCCCTGTAACTCATCCTGATGGCCACGTAATACAATTAATTGTGTATACACAGGTTAATTAAAGATAATAAAGGTAATAGAAAAGAAAACAAGTATGTTATAATTTGCACAAATCCTATATTTCATTTAAAATATGAGATAAAAATGGCTGATATAAAAATGATGTAAAATCCATTACGAATCGCACATTTTACAGTCTTTTACAGTTTGACGAGTTCGTTGGAACGCTCATGCTTAATATCATACACTATCGAGTTCTTTGATTTTTGATAATTAGCCGATTTAAATTACTTTAGTTACTTGTTCGAAGTGATAATGCTCATTAAATATGCCAACATATAGAATCAATGTTGATATAAAGTTGTGTGTGTTCAACGGTCAACAATGAATGCGCTATCACTAATGTGTGTGTGGGGGGGGGGGGGGGTAAGACCAGATCAACTCAATGGACGGTTCACTTTTATTGCCTGGGGAAAACAGCATGGAGGTGGTCGTAATACACAGCAAATAACACAGTTTGTTGAAATTTCAATTCCACATTTTTTTGTAAATACTGAACAGAATTGAGCCAGTTGAGTCTATCTATATTTGGACTGATGTTCTCATTAGAGATCCATCTTTCATAATATTGTAATTTGCAAGCGATTCTATAGCGCTGAAGTAGAATCGTATATTTTACGATAGTTGGCTGCTGACTGATGTGGCTTTCTCAATGGCTAAGATTAATATCTCGAGATAATGTCTAAAACGATATTCTTACTTTTAACAGCGCAGGGTAGAATTTCATAATGACCGTAAAATACGTTACTATGACAACCATATCATACTCTATAACTTTATTAAAATAGATTTACACCGATTTTAAACTTTGTTTTAAATATTAGCCTGTATCTAGTAACAAGCATTACATGGCGTCTAATAGCTACCAATTACAGTATCTTATAACCCGTATGTACCATCTATTAACCACCATTACATTGTATCTAATAGCCAATATCACCCAATCTAGTAACCAGTATCCCCATGGATACCACCATAACCAGTATCCCCGTTTGTCTTATAACCAGTATCACCCATACTCTCGTCCAAAGGCAAAACCTAGTAACTCACTTTTTTCTTATTTTGAGAAACCAAAGGAAAACGTAATGAATGAATATTAAAAACCAGCTCATCCATTGATTTGACTATTGAGTTACTAGGTTTTGCTGTGGTATAATAGGCAAATGGAGGAAGTTGTTAGGTTGTGTCATGTGTGTAACTGCTTACAAAATCCAAAGATTGGAATATCTATTACCACAGCAGAAAGCACATACCCTGGTAACTACAAATTTGGCCCTAAGTCTGCCGACTATAGAGGTTGGCAGCCATTTTACAGCCGGGAAGATTTAGCCTACGTTGGCATATACCAACATGCCGGAGAGTTGTTGTTGTTTTGGTTAATTCAATGTCAGGCAAAAAAGGAAGGGGAATATTATTTCATAAGTAGGTAGGATAAGTTAAAAGTGAAATAGTGATTTGATAGATATATTATAATCATGGTACTTGTGTAAAATAATTTAATAAACACGGCGAGAAGACGTCGAACACTCGAAGTAGTCGAAGCTTGAGGCCGGTAACTGGGCGCGTCCATTCACTTAATTTATTAGTACTGATACTTTTATGTGTGGTTTAATGGTCGAGGGCGAGACATTAAGTAATATATTGTAACAACAAGAGGACCGTAGGTCCGAGTGTTTTTACAATATATTACGCAATGTCTAAGTCAGAGACGATTAAACTACTTAAAATTCAGACACTCGGTCACACTCCGCACGTGCGTTTGCAGTGAAAAACGGCATGCCAGTCTAATATTGAAATAATGTACTATTGGCAAGTTGCCCGTACATTATTTGAGATAATGGTACGCCAACATCAAAGGATGACGTCACATCTGTATTTTAAAATGGAATAATTACAAGGACCGTCTGTTTAGCGAACTTCCAAATTAATGTATATTTAATTAGTATGGAAATTGTGCATATTATATATATACACGCATCTGTCATTGTCCGCAAAAAATCGCAGGCACTTAGTCAGCTTATTGGGGTGGGTGGGGTGTTAAGTCACAGACATGCACTCACTGGCCAGTAGTTGCTTTGTTATCGGTTAGTTGTACTCCCTCGGACTTAATTAATTAGGTCGACATTGTGTACAGAGATGTACGAATTAAAGTGAACGTTTCTTCAATTTCTTGCAATATATTATGTTTGTTTCTTTTTTCTTTCTTCACAAACCCCACTTAAAACCCCCGAACCGTGTCATCAACGACTTGCGAGTTGGGGTAGATAATGGAAACATTTCGTTATTAGTTCTCCTTGACTTATCAGCTGCATTTGACACCATTGACCACGCACGGTCGATAGACTCATTCAGATTTTGGCTTTGATTGTTCATTTCTCCAGTGGTTCAGATCCCATCCAAAAGTTTGTCAATATTGGTAACTCTAACTCTGTGCACGAGCCATTAAATTACGACGGAGTTCCCCAAGGATCGGTGCTTGGGCCGATTTTGTTCCCCCTCTACACTAAGCCACAAGGGAGTAGTATCAGTAAATCAGGTATTCTATATCATGTATATGTTAGTGACACCCAGTTGTCTGATTTATTCACTCTCCAGAATCAGCATAAAGCAGAGTGATGTCTTGTTTCTGTGATAACATGGATGAGCAGCATGTTAAAACTGGATGACAACAAAACAGAATTGATGACCAATGGTCCTATAAGACGTCGAGAGAAAGTAGAGCGTGATGGTCTTAACTTTGATCAGATTAATATATCATTTGCACCAGGTGTTAAGAATCTTGAAGACTTTTTGGATGCCTCTCTAAACATGGACATACAGGCCTCAGATATAGTGAGAAAGTGCTATTTCCACTTGCGAAATATTGGTAATATCCGTCACCTGTTGACACAGTCCGCTGCCGCAACCATAACCAGATCATACACAGCCTCTTGGCTGGTATCTCTGCTAAAAACATTCATCGCCTCCAAAAGCTTCAGAACACAGCTGCATAAATCGTCACAATCTCCAAAAATTATTGTCATATTTCTTAAATTTTAAAATCTCTTCACTGGCTCTCTGTTCGACAAAGAAAATACTTTAAAGTTCTAACACTAACTTATCAGTGTATACATAAACGGCACTGCACCAGGCTATCTATGTAATATTATTCATTAAATATTATCCATCTAGATCACCCCGTTCTAGTTCACAGTGTTTATAAACTGTTCCAAAGTATAACCTGAAAATCGTTGGCTGCAGATCATTTGCCTGTAACGCAGCACATACATGGAACTCTCTGCCACTACATTTACGGACTGCTCCATCTCTAAGCATCTTCAAACAAAAACTCAAAACTTACTTGTATTGTTTCAGTGTTTATATTTATAACTGTTTCATGTTAGCGCTTTTAGCAAACAATACTGTTTGGAGTCTAGGGGCAATACATGTCAAGTGTACACACCTCATTAACACCATGGTAACAGATTCTCTCCAAAAGTTAGCCCCAACGAGAGAATAATTCATGTGAAGTTTCAGGTTTGAAAACATAATGGGTCAGTTCTTTGGGCCGACCAAATTTTGGGCCAATAACCTTGCAACAACTAGAACTTTCCTCCTAATCGTCCGATTTTCATAAAGATGGTACCAAATTGATCAGGTGACCAATACCTTCCATTTGACGTATTATTAAAATCAACCATGTCTAACAGTTCTAATGACGTTCTGTAAGCAGAATCTTTTCAGCTTGCATTCAGTTTCAACATAAATAATGTTGAAATAAACACGCATGAGTAGAATTCTCAACCATCTTAAAATTTATCGCTTAATATTTTATTTACCTGTCGTTTTTTATGCGTCAGATAAACCACTGTTTCCAAACCATAAGTATATTTGACCTTTGTAACGGTACATAAGATAGAAGGGGGGGGGGGGTAACGTCCACCCTGTATATTTGCAGGCTGTCTGAGATCTTTAAGCTGACAGTGGTTAACTTGGTTCGGCTCTGCGGTTAACCGTGGGGATCCCATCACATACTAAAATTAACATTTGTATCTTATCAAAGTAAATATTTGTTTTACAAATCAGACATTAGTCATTGTATACTTTATTTATTTAATTGTATTTTTATTATATAATGATAAAATTTCTTTTCGAAAATCAAATAAATTTTATTCATATTTATTCAGATACATAACATAAATAAAATAGTATATACCTGACCGGGATTTATGTGCGGTTTATTCATGAATATAATTATCACAAGTTGGCCACACAATAATTATGATCATACGGATATACAAAGGGCCGCCGACAGAATTTGGAAACGTAATTAATATTGTTAATTATACACGTTGGATTGACGGAATGTCGATGTCTCTGTCAACACAATGGCTGTCTCGCTTGCTCCTCATTGAATTCCAATTGTTGGGTCAAAGACCATTAAAATGATAGACTTAGAAGTGATTTTAGTCTCTCAATTTGATAATCTCACCTTTATGATTATGAACATATTCAAATTTAGGCCTAATAATTAGCCTTAACTCGGTGTTTTGTTTTTTAAAAAAGCCATCTTAGATTTGACAAGCGCATGCATAGTTCACTCTGGGTTCTCTTTTCCCCACCAACTTTCATTTTAATTCATTTATAAATTTTCCCCTCAAATCATATATATTCCATTTTTCCCGGAATTATTATTATCTTATTACTTCGTAGAAGCCATACTTTTTTTTAAAAAAATCTAAATTTGTCTCAGTCGCGGACATTTGTGGTCGGCTTACTGTGGAAGTGAAAATCGTAACTAATGTTATAGTTTTTCAGAGATGGAGATGATTAATTAAATTACACCGAGTGTCAGTTGTCAGCTCCACAAGGCGTTATAATTAATAATATCAAATGACACTAGATCTAATATATCACACTTATACAAGGGCAATATCAGCTGACCAAATCATATCAAGTGCTTAAACTATGGACAGGCAAGTTAATGAGCAATAAACCCAATGCCAATACTGTGACGGTTTGCCGCCTATCTTTATAAGTTAGGGAGGGAGAGAGGGAAAGAGAGAGAGAGCGAGAGAGGGGGAGGGTTAACGTCCACTCAACACAATCTAGGTCATTTCGGGACTAAATGGTTTAATTTTATTTCAGTAATTCTCTTGCGCATAAGGGTCTTCAGCAGTCGGAGGAAACCCGGAGTAAACCTACGAGGTTGGACAGGCGATCCTACTCATTATCACGTAGAACCGGGGATTCGAAACCACGCCAGTTGACTCAAGCTGCAAGGACAGACTTTATTACAAGCGCGCACGTGCTAACCATGCAGCCATTCAACCCAATTCTCCATTCGAATCATATAGTATCGGTACAACAAAAGGCCCTTAGAACCCGAAGAGGGAGAAAATACAATCCTTTATCAAACGAAATAATAATATAGTATGTTGAACTTTACAATCGTAAACTTGTAGATCTATTAACAAATATGTTCCAGCTTGTATCGAAAATCTAGCATCATTATATATCATACTAAACGCTCATTACTATCAAAATGCAAATTAGGATATATAACTGGAGACCATTTGAAGACCATTTGGATGACAGGCTTTATGATACAGCGCGCACGTGCTAACCATCCGGCACCCCCCACCCCCCATAGAAGTTAGGAAAAAAAATAAGTGTCATTGCCACAATTTGTTGGTAGTGGGGGTTTGCGAATAGTCTAACGCATGCACTTTGTAATTTAGATCTTAAGAACTGTCTTGGAGCCAATTGACATGGTTTCGATTCCCAGCTTGTGGGTTTGCTCCAGGCACTCCAGTTTATTCCCCAATGTCAAAGACCACCCAAGCGCCAGGGTCAATCTGTGGGTTTAGATTATGTTACAACCTATTATAACACAATCTTGCGTTTTGATTGGTGAATTAGAGACTGTCTATTGGACAATAACACCCCTCTGTTTTTGTGATTTCTTGTAAATCATAAAGTAAAATAAAACCAAGTACGAACAATCCAAACCATTTCACAAAATTCGAAGTCCTAAAAAACCGGTATAGGCAAAATAGTGTACACAGGCAAAATAGTGTAATCAGCATATTATTGACTCTGCATCGTGTACAGAATACAAACCCTGCCTGGTGCGCCATAAGCTGCGTCCAAACAATTAGGCGGAATCTCGGTAAAATAGCGTGATTGGCCATGGGACCATCGGTATGCAAAATGCACGTGATGAAAAATGTTAACGATGTAGTAGACAGACATTATCAGGGAGATAGTATACGCGTCAATTAATGTAAATATGTCTAGAATAATAGTCGAAAGAGACATGTTATATTTACCAAAAGCAAGTCAATATGACGGCCATAAAACTCTTTAAAGGTTTTAATAAGTTTAATTCACAAGACGTATCCCTGTAGTAGAAGCTTAGATGACAAATACCTCGATCTACTTAACAAATCAGAATAAACTGAACAAGCTCTCGCGTAACAAATTAGCTGAGACACAAACACTCCATAAGCTGCTGATATTGGAATTTTACTACTAATAAATGGAAAGTTAACAATCGGAAAGTCAAAGACACCACGTTTATTGTAGCATGTTACAATGTCGATAAACACTTCCTGTTTGGCATTTAGAGAGTTGTTATTGTCCAATAGACATGTCCTGAGATCATTAGAACCCACAACGCTAATCCGTCTTGGATCTAATGATCCCAGGGCATGTCTATTGGACAATAGCACCTCTCTAAATGCGAGACAGGAAGTGTTATCTCCTAAATATAGGTTGAGTTCGAAAATCGCCCCAAAAATGCTAGATAAAATGGCCACACCTTGTACGCAAATAGTGTAAATAGGCTAAAGTATGTCAAGGTTGTGGCTCCTCTAGAAGTCACAATTTTATCCAATGTTGATCAAACTTAACATGTATCTTTATATCTCAAATATCTCAGTCTATGTCGATATTCGCGCATTTCAGATTATTACTTCCGGATTGTACGAAAATCGCCCTTTTAAGCTTGTTCTCTATCCATCTCTTGCAAAATGTTGGTGTATCTTGCTTGACAACCGCTGGTATGTTGTGCTTTTACTTTAACTTTCAATAACCTTCAAATTAATCATTATTTTACATCTGAGATGATCGTGGCGGATTTCAATAACAATTTGTGAATGTAAAACTGTAACATTATTTTACTGGATACAATTATGTTAATCTCATAAACTACATATTGATAAATCTGATATGAACATTTCAAATTTCAGTAAGTAATTTTGAATTCAAACAATGCAATTTTATTCATATCATATTATGGTAGTAGACTATCTATTTCCAATAACAGTTTATCGTTATACACCCACACAGTCTTGCCCTAGAAATGGTTCCACTACTGATGTCTTCCGTCTTGTCCCAAGCCACGGTAGAAGAGTGGATCCAGAGCGGGATTAACCATGGGGCACAGGCCCCAGGGCCCCCCACATTAGGGGGGCCCCACAAAAAATCTCAGTTGCGTCTAGCCCCCTCCTCTAGAAATGCCATCATTTCATAGCACTCGCATGGATTGGTCCACTGAAATAACGCCAGAATGCGCTAATTTTGTGGCAGATTTTTTTTTCTAAATGGCTCCATACAAGTGCCTGAAATCCCAGGGAAACATTTTTCCGGCCACCAATTTCTGAAAATTTCTAAAAAAAATAAGGCCCCACAAAGCAAACTGACAAAAATATCAGTTGCGTCCAGCCCCCTCCTCTAGAAATGCCATCATTTCATAGCACTCGCATGGATTGACCCACTGAAATAACGCCAGAATGCGCTAATTTTCTAAAGGGCCTCTCCTATCACCTCTTTCTGGGTCGGCGCCTGACCCACCACATGACATTAAAGGGTTGGTTTTGATCGCCCTTATTCACATTTGACAGGACCTTGTTGGTTTTTGGGGGCGCCGCCACCAAATGACATGATTAAAGACTCTCGTTCTGGTCGCCCTATGCACGTGGCCTTATGGTGTTTCGGACTAATTCTAGTTTAGAGGATAAGAAGTTTCTCATTTTGGTGTGCTTAAAGGACCTAAGTCCGTAACTCAAAATCCTCCAAAATCTTTAACATCAAAAACACGAATTATTAGCCAATTTAAATCAACATTGATGATGTAAACTTACCGGGAAAAGATGAGCTTTCCTATTATCCGATATTTTAGATAAAGTATTTTTTTAACATTGTACCATAATGCGCTTCAGTCCCAATTTTAATAAGAGACTTGAGGAGCGAGGCTATACATATTGCACAATACCATACGGCGTATGTTGACTGGAATAAACAGACGCTATAGAAAATTTCACTAGATTAAGTCGACAGCATGGCTTATTTCGCCGAACATAACGATTTGAAATTGAGGAAAAAACGGAAACCATTGAATGTAAATCAGTTTAAATACATTCATATTACAGTATTATATGCGTTGCGACCAACTTTTGACAATTTCTAGGTACTAAATGTTACCGATTTAGCTCCTTTAACATCAAAATTAAAAATAGCGCTGCCAAAATTGACACACGGGAGCGACGTTGTTTTCAGCTCCAAGTGGGTGGAAAACGCGTTTGTGACAGTCTAATTTTAAAAAATTTCGGGGGAGGGGTTTCCAAATCCCATCCCACCCCCACGTACACACACGCACCGCTCCGCACCGCTCCGCACTTAGTAAATCGGGCATGATATTGGCGTCCCCTATACTCTGCTGCACCCCCACTTTTACAATCCTAAATACGGCCCTGCCCCAGACGCTCCTTGTGGGGCATCGCGCCTTAGGCGCTCGCGGTCGGTGATCAGGGCCCCCACCATGGTTAATCCGGCGTTGAGTGGATCGTTTTAATTTCTAATTAATAAACCAAACCCAAAATGTATTGTATATAGCTTAACATATAAAAAACTAATTCGGCACATTTTAAAATGTGGTTTGCGGATTCACACCTTGCCATATTAATCAACATAGGCATATAGTTCCCATCCAAAAAAAATAATAATTAATATTGACCAGCAGAGGAAGCGTGAGGCGGCAAAGAATCGACCTTTCACTGCAGAGGTTGCAGTCAGTTGCCCTCTTTGTGGTCGTTTGTGTTAAGATCTAATACGGTCCCACTAATTTGGTGCTAGATTGGACATTATCGTATTCGATTGTCGACCATATTTATATATAATAAAATCTATATTTTTTTTAACCAAATTTATTTATTTGTCACTAATAATTTAATTAATTTTATATAGTCGGTGGTAACAAGGAATTGGTCGGCGGTAATTACATTACGGTCGAAAGTCATTACAATGCGATCGGCGATAAAACGTATTTGGTCGGCGGTAATTACAAGACGGTCGTCGGTAAAATTCATTTGTTGGCGGTAGTCGGCGGTAAAAAATACCACCGCCTTACCTTCAGTCTTAGTAGCAAGTCCCAGAGAGATGCTTGCGTGGCTCTTTCTGTTCTACCATTGGTAGTCATACCGAAGTACCGCTTCACAAATCAAGTAAATTCCTGTTTTTATATTAAGGTTAATACGGGCGGGTAAAGTTAATACTAACAACTAACAAACAAATTTCATCTAGTCAAAATAAAGTGCCCGAAATCTAATAAACACTAATTTTACTTTTCTTTTAATTGAATTTGAGCTGAATTGACTATGGATCTTTTTTTTTTGTCTGGAGCCACTCTTCTTTGTGTGACATTTTTCTGGCATCGATTATTATTTGTGAATGCAGGCAACATGGGATATCTGATGCAAACGATTGGAAACTTTGAAGTTGCGTTAGTCACCAGGGGCCTGTTTCACGAAATTTTAACTAAGATAAAATCCGATTTTAGTAATTCAATTGGATAGTATTAGATTGATTTTAGCGCTTAGCCAATCAGATTTAAGTATGTACTAAAATTTGGATTTTATCTTAAGTTAAAATATCGTGAAACCGGCCCCTGGTCCGTAGCTTACAATAACGAAGCAAGAAAACAATGTTCATATATCAGTAGGGTGACATTGAGGTGGTATTGGGTAAATCGTCCCGACCGTAAAGAATGAATATAAACCAGGAAAATGTACTATTTCTATTTTTCTCTTATCTAATGACATTCAATTACTTTATTGAATCATCAGATATCATCCTACAGTCCCATGCAACAACTTTTTGTCTTTAAAGTAATTTTTAGTGAGCAGAAATTCGGCCGTGTATCTGTTATCACTCGTCGCTTCAGTCAGTTATACAGAGCGATCGCTCGTGTTTTCCTTTGGAGCTCGTCACTGTCGAGTAGGGAAACGTGTATTACTATTACTCAGCTACGGTAGCAATCCTCTCTGTTAAAAGTATTATTTGGAATGTGTTTAACCAGCTCTATCACATATGTGATAATGACTGGCACCAATATTGTCCTTTATAGGACTGTAAAAAATTAATATAATATTGAATAATGCCCCTTTCAGTGAATTTTTATATATCCATTTGCAGTTGACCCTGGAACATTTAACCACCTGGATACGTCACTGACCCTTTCCCCACCCTCGATCATTACTATCAATAAGTAAAATATAAATTATGGTACAGTTTATTGATTATTTACATATGAATATATATCTAGATTCAGATTATTTAACTGGTACATGTATATTGCAACATGCATTAAGGTAACATAATCTACAATGTTCTATTATTGTTCTGATATTAACATTACTTTTATGAAACATAATTTATGATAAAACTAAGAGTTTCATTCCATTTATGTCTGTACACAAAGTGTGGATATGCCCTAACATAGCAACAAACAAACAGGACATTTATGGTACTGATACAACACCATTTTATCTTTTATTCTTATTTACAATTCAGACTGATTATAATGCGGATCTGTATTTTGTTTCACTTTTTATACTTTCAATAGCCTCCACTACATAAAGATCCGGTCGGTTGTAGAGGGAGGCTGCTGCGTGAGGGGTCAAAAACAATACAAGTCATTTGATTAACATTTGCCAGTGTGTGAACATATTTCCATGCTATTTGTATATAGAGCCCTCATCTAATTTTTCAAAATTCAAATAAGCCTCTTTTCGAGACATAGCCGCTGTGGGCATAATTCCATGCTTTGCATAGCTATTTTTATAAATGTATTGTTTTTAGAAATTTCCTGACCCAGTTAAATTCTCCATTAATGCACAACAAGTCCTGTTGTTTAACTCAAGATAGATTGCAACAACTGTTCCGCGTGGCGGACACACACATTAACAATATACTCATACTTCGTTAAACATAAGTTTAGCACTTTGAAATTACTATTTTGAGAAAGAAGACATTTTGTAATATAAAAAAATCTCCATTTCCTTATGTACGAACATAAATCAATTTCTCCTTGTAATAAAGGGGAACACTTCGTTGTACAGTGTTCTTGTACATATTAGTTCTGTCTTTGTTTTATTGAGCAGTTCACAACTAGGTAAATACGGCCTTAAGAAAATCCACATTTTTTTTGTCTTCTTTTTTAATGTTCAGGAATATTGAAAATTATATTTCGCAATTGGATGCTGTCTATTCTAGATCAAAAATAATACGTTATCAGACAACATAATCTGATTGGCATCCATCATAGTATCCACAGCAGCTTTTATCTCTTCATCCTTGAACTCATCTCCCAGACGATCTTTGTTGACCTCTACTCGTACTTTATCTAATTCTAATGACTGGGCATGTGCGGCTTTAAATACATTAAATAACGACGAACGGAAAGCCTTCAACCTGAAATATTTAATTTTTAAAAATAAATTACATTCCATTGACCTCCAAAACATTCATTCATTTAGCAATCTTTTTATGTAAACCCATTCAAAAGCTCAATTAGTGTCTGCGTGTATGAATGAAATGAAATGGGGTTTAACGTCCTACTGTTATGCACCTAACCTGGGCTAATGTAAGACGGCCATACGCAATACAGTGTGCTATGACCGGGCAGCGGCGCTACAGCCTACTCTTATATCGAATTTCAACTGCCAATGTGTACACAGGACCTCGTTTTTTGGCCCCATCAAATTTCTGTACAAAGGAACTCAAGTTCAATCCAAGAAATTACAAAGAATGAAAACACAACCTGTTCACACCAATTAAGGTTACATTGATTAAAAGGCTAAAATATGTTCATTCAAAGATCAATCACTCTCCTCAAAAATCAAAACACTCAATGAAGTGGCCAGCATGGTTGAAACCTTGACCATACCACTTATAATGAAAATATATTTTTTTCATGATCTAAGCCCTTATTTACCTATCAGCGGATATTTTTGGTTTATCACCCTTAGAGGTAGCGGTCTCATCTGTTTCCATGGCAGTATCATCATCACCCTTGGACTTTCGTCGTTTCTTACGAGATTCTTCTAAAGATTCTGGTGTCTCTGAAAATAAATTTCATACAATTCATTGGAATGTGCATTGTTCTGTTTTCTATCCCCAACTGAACAAATGGAACATTAGGTCTGTCATTGACATAGGGTCGCCTGTCAAGACTGGTTGGGTTTTCTCCGGGTCCGCCAACTGCTCAACACCCCTAGGTGCAACTAAATTATTCAAATCAAATTTAACAAAATATTTGTCCCAAAATGACCTAGTTTGTGTCGAGTTGACATTAAACCTTATTTCTCTATCTCCAACTGTACAAGGTTCTTTAATGTGCACTCCCCACTCTTATTTTTTCCAGCCATCCAAACAAGCAACTCTTACCTCTACAGCTGGGAACTTCCCCCAAACTTACAAGGCCGGTCTTAAGGACCATATATCTACAGTAACAAGCATCCATCATTAAATCCTATTCCTGGATATAAATTAATCTTACCATCTTCGCTAGCAGTACTTTCTGCCGATTCAAAGTCGTATGGATCATAGCCTTCTTCTCCTTCTTTTAAAGGTGGACGTTGCTTACTTGCTCGACTTTTCCTATAACAGAAAGAAATGGGGTTTAACATCCATTCAATATAAATTTATTTTAAGAACTAAAATGGTATATTTTCAAAAATTCATTATATACATGTTAATGAATGTCTAGTTAATCAATTATATAACATTTAAGGCCTGAAGAAAGTCAGGCAATGGGTAAATCTAGCTCTTGAAAAACCATTCTTTAATGACACTATGATAGAAATAAAGATGAAATTCAAACTAACTTTTTACGTTTCGGTTTTGGTGTCTGTTCGACTTCATCTTGACTTTCTTCTTCTTCACTATCGTCTGGCTGTTTACGTCTACGTGATTTTTCTAATACCTGGATAATCAAGATATGTTAAGTTACAAAAATTTTAGCTATGTTTTCCAAACAAGGCCAAGGGAGGGGGGGGGGGGGAGAGTGGGAGAGAGACACTGGGGACAATGAATAACTCCTGGATTCTTGTACTGTTAAAAAAGCCTATTTACGGTAGGGTGCCTCACACAGTCAAAATTTGCTCTATTAAAAGTTTAATTCGTCACACGGTCAATGACAGGTTGCTAAGACAAGTGATTACACAAAATTACTTTGTGTATGTTGAACATATAGGCTGAAAAGAGCCATCCCACATGAAATTTTCTTCACATCTATTGACATTGAAAAATCTATTGTTAACGATTCTGAATAAAAGTAATATTTAGCTTTTAGACTATTGAAGAAGCTTTAGAAAATTACATTCGTTTTGTTTTTAAATTTGCTTTATTACTAACTATACTTTTCAAAGCTGCATATTTTTTGATTTAGTAAAATTAATATCTCAAAAGCTCCATCGTCAGGCAAGAATAGAATACTAGTAGTTTTTTTTCCCTCTTGCTTTTACAAGTTTCTCAATATAATTGTTAAGTAGCCTAACTTTGGAGTTACTGAATTAGATTTATTAATCTAGCTTTATTTAATGTTTCGTAGAAAATACATGTAGTCTTGATTATTGAGGCCTGTCAATACGCAAGAGAATGATCAGTAGCAGGCTGCCCGAGACTAATTTCAAACCCAGGGCATGCTGCCTATTTTGCACTAACAAATGCCTGTATCTAATGGGTGTTTGTCGATTTTTCAGTCTATTGTTTTATTATCTTGTTTAAATAATTTAGCATATTAAATACAACACGGTCATTTATTTAGTGACTCTAAATGTGAGATGGTAAGTTAAGGCTTATTACAGCATAGGAACACATTAAAATGGCCTGACGATTCGTTTGATATCGATGAAAGTACTAGCCAAAAATTTAACTTTTAGTGTTTCTTCTGTAATATTTGAATTTTAAATTGTGGTATAATTGTGGAAATATTTATTTATGGTGGGATACCCTATTACAACCATCTTGTGAATTCCATTAATTTTAAACTCTATGATATTTTACTAACAAAATACAATAAAATTCCTCTCACCTTTTTAAAGTAAGCAAACTGAATGAGTTCTACAGCTGCTTGGGCATCTTGTAAATCAGCTGTTTTTGATAATCTGGCTTTAGCGTGGGCAGTGGATAGACGGATCATTGTTTCCAAACAACGAGCTGTAACTGGCTGGGTCTAAAATAAACACCAGTATATAAATAAATATCTCATTAATTAAAGGAGCTAAATCGCTAATATTTGGGACCTAACAATTGACCAAAATGGGTCGCAATGCATATAATAACAATGTAATCTGAACTGATCTGCATTCAATTGTTTCTGTTTCGACTCTAATTTCAAATCAGTTATGTCCAGCGAAATTTGGCAGAAGCCTCGAACGAATAGAAATTTCTAGCGTCATGCTATTCCAGTCTATAAGAGCGGAGGGTAGATTAGTCAGGGAACAGCATGGTAGTTAATTAGCCATCTAAATAATGTGTATCTTGATGAGAACAAATAGTTGGGACTACTTACCCTAGCAATGTGATCTTGTGCTAGATTATCCTGGTTACGTAGCTTGGCGTATTCATCCGCTATTAACTCTGCTGCTTCTCTTGTTAAACTAGGCTTCAAGGCCTTGGCTACATGAATGTATTTACGCATAAATTCCATACTTAATATTCTGTCCCTAAAAAAACCCCAAAAATATATTTGTCAATAAATTAATACAAAATAAAGTTTAGACAGACGATTTTCTAACTATTAATAGAATAATGATACATTGTTTGGTTGTGCTTCATAATATATCAATGATTTGGTTCAAAATTTCAATGTTTTAGAGGTTACATTATACTTGAATGTTTCCCTTGCTTTAAGTGCTTTTTTCAAATATTGGGAAAATAATTGAACATTTGGTAATTTTACAACCAGTTAACAATAATTCTTATTTTCTTACTTTTTAGATCTGGTAGCACCATGTAATAAGGCATCATATTTTTCATACATGGGCGTCTCCTGTTCTTCATTTCTTTCTTTATCTGGATCTTGTGTGGCTAATAAACTGACAGAATTTCCCATCTGTAGAGCTGTAATAAATATAACGTACATGTTTCATAAACCTACGAAATTTCTAATCTTTTAAGCCCAAGCTAATATAAAAGGGTACAGATGTAAATATTGAGTTTAAAGCCCAAGAATGCCACAAAAAAAGAAAGATTAAATACAAGAGAGAGAGAAATGGGGTTTGATGTCCACTCAACACAAACTAGGTCATTTCAGGACTAACACATGGTTTAATTTTATTTCAATAATTCGCTTGCGCGTAGGGGTCTTTAGCAGTGGGAGGAAACTGGAGGACCCGGAGAAAACTGACAATTGGACAGGCAACCCTACTCCTTGCCACGTACAACAGGGGATTCAAAACCACGCCAGTTGACTAAATGACAGGCTTCATGATACAGCGCGTGTACACAAACCATTCATTCATCCATCCCCCGGATTAAATACAAGACCCAACACTAAGGGTAAACATATAGTGCTTAAGACCATACACAACCAAAAATTAATTTTATTAAAAAAATTAGTTTCGGTCAAACATTTAAATCTATTAATTTTAACAAAGTTATGGCACAACATCTTTTTGCCGCAAGCATCAAATGTCAAATTCAATATGTATGTTTGCCCAAAAACACCTATCTTTTTTGCAGCAAACATGAAATGTCAAATTCAATATGTATGTTTGAACAAATAAAAGTATTAGTGATTTGTTTATATGACTGGGGGCAATATGGTCACTCATGATATCGACAAATAATATGTCAAATACTAACAGCAGTAGATAAGATTAAAACCTTACCATCTCCATCTTGTTCCTGTGCCGATCTGTATCTATGCATTCGAAGAACGTGATCTGAGATACGTCTGTCAAATTCTGGATCCATTTTATCAAGTACAATAAACAATAGATCAAAACGAGAAAGTAGTGAATCCTGTAGTCCGATATTCTCCATTGGTGTTTTATACTGATCATACTGAAATGACAATAATCACTAGAGGTCAAACCGAATGTTGATATTATCATTTGAACATTTAAAGCCCCTATTCATTCAAACATTTAATTTAATTGAAATCCGCAAATTTTGTATTGTTTTGGTGCATTTTCAGATTATTTTTTAATACAGAAGAATTAAAAAAAAAAAGTCACTTTAATTATCGCTTTCCATATTATGTTTTTGTGTTTATTATGTGTCAATTGCTTAATACACTTGAAGAAGATAGAAGAATCCATTGAAATTAATTGAATTAATATAAAATACTTCCTAAAGGAGACATACAAATCAATATATTTTCCATATTCTTATTAGTCTATTTTAACTGAATATTAATTATTTACTAAAGGATAAATACAAATTAATTTAATCCTAAATCCTTTTTTTTTAATATTTGATGATTTCACTAAATGAAAAGTGAATATTTACAATGTGGGCATATAAAAAGTAGATTAAAATTCCAATAGTTTTACTTTTAGTTGACACAGAATGACCACATGAAATGAACTGTCAACTGTTTTACCCTGATTTTGCGAAGACAATACTTACTCTGCCATATACAGGATTAGCTGCAGCCAATACACTACACCTGGCATTTAATTTAGCGTGGATACCAGCCTTAGCGATAGTTACCCGCCCTTGTTCCATCACCTCATGTATAGCTGTACGATCCATGTCAGACATTTTATCAAACTCATCAATACAGACAATCCCACGATCAGCTAACACCATAGCACCTGCTTCTAATCTACGATCCCCTGCAAATAGAAAATATTTCAAATTCATACTAAATGAGTACTATAATTTTAGTTCTTTATGAGGACTTCAAGCAAGATAGTTGCAAGGTGTTTTTGAAACAACTAAAACAATTAAAGATACATTATGGGAGATATTTTTAGAGAATTGGCCATTCTTGCTATAACAGTTCAAAAGTAGATGATGAAAGAAGAATATATTGAAAATTTCAGTCAAATTACTTCATTCTGTACAAACTATTAGCATTATAATATTTCACTAGAAATGGGGGCCAAATGTATCTTCCCCTTGGTCTTTCATTTGATTAACAGGTGTTAATTTCACCTACATAATCTCGATTATCAATTAAAGTTTTCAATGCCATCGGAATATCGCCCAACAGCCGCCTCGCTCAGCACACTCTATCATTTAGGCTTGATCTAACTGATGACGTAAACATAACAGTTAATAATCTCATCACCGTTCGCCATATTTGATTTAATGAATCAGTGAAATCCTATTTAAATCCAAGCTGTAGCCTAGCCGTCTGTGGGTCAACAGAGTTGATTTTGGGCTTGTTTAAATAAAGATCTAGTTTATAATTTCTATAACATATGAAGCCTGAAATAAGACTTGCAGTAATCAGATTTAACTCTTGCACAATGTATCTTTAAGGTCTACCTTTTTTTTTTTAAAATGTGTCAAATGGGAATTTGTTACCTCTACAATTTATTAGGTTTTACCACAAGAAAAGACTAAAGTTTCAATAATCCAATAATATATTTTTTTTTCTCAATTATTAATATGTAAATTTTTATTATAGTTATTATATCAAACCTACCTGTTTCACCGTCTGTTGTAACAGCTGCTGTTAAACCAACACCTGATGACCCTCGACCTGTAGTCGGTATAGCCCTTGGTGCACAATTCAACACATACCTGATAATATACAGTACAAATACATATATGATATTTTTCTATCTCAATGAGCAGTAAATGAATTGTGTTCTAAAAAATGAGAGAGACAGGCCGACAAATGAGCAGTAAAAACTATTGTGTTCTAAAATGAGAGCAACAGACTGGCAGATCTATATTACTGGCCCCCGCTTTCTCCAAAAGGCAAGAATAAGGGAAAAGACTTTGTATTTTATTTACAATCTTACCGTAACATCTGTGATTTTGCAACTGACGGATCACCAATAAGCAGAACATTAATATCACTGAAAAATAAACAATAATACATTTATTTTGGGAGTACTGATGCAGGATTGAGTCACATATACCAGTGTGGGTTGAGAATAATCTGGGGATTCCTCAAACCTGGTTCTCATTTACCAAGGGTGCTGTTTGTTGGCAGACCTCTGGAGCCATAAATTTTCTCTAGACCTAAGCCCTGCCCATTCTGACCTCTGATTGGTCAATCTTTTTTGGGTCGATTTCTCGAAAACTAGAGGTCGGCAAGTAAAATAACTATGCGCAGGTATTTTTTTAAAGTGATTCGGTCATCCAGGCACGTAAAATAAAAACATGTCATGTGATTCGTCACTTTCGGGAAATTTCTCCAATAATTTTTCTGGTTTGTTGGACTGACAAGTAAGATGTTGCCTAGTGTTTAAAATGTGACACAACCCCAGTTTATAAATGTACACATTTGGTGCATATAAAAGAACATTTTTACAGAAATCAAAGATTAGGGTAAAACACTGTTGTTGGGGCAAAATTCTCATTCACATTCTACACAAGACAGTAGCCATAAAATAAGCATGTAAGTCTCAAAAATTACCAAATTATTATGCTAACAGGACTTGAAACCCCTTTTCATTCCCATCATATTGTAAAGTGTAACTAAGGCAGTGTTTGAATTTCTGCTTTTAGTACACACTATATAATGAAGAAGCTGAGCTTGAATTTATAACAACCTTAGGTTAAGGAGGAATTCAACTCAAAAACAATGCATTATTTACAAAAACTATTTAGCTTTTGGATTGGCAAAAAGGTAAAAAGAATTTAAAATTTTCACTTGGTTAAATACAAAATTGAATAAAGCTCTTGGTCTGTCAAAGAAGTACACATACCCTCTTAATCTGGTACCATTTTCCAGTATTTTCTCTGTACCACCAAGTAACATACATAACACAGCTTTTTTAATATATTCATGTCCATGTATAGATGGTGCTAGAGATTTAGCCAAAGCTTCAAATACATCCTATTAAACAAAATAAATAATAATTTAGTTGTGGAAACTTGCTGAATCCAAGAACACAAACTTTGAAAATTATACAAGGTTTGCCTTCTATTATGGGATCAATTGTGAAATAATAACAGAAACATAATTCATCTTATTCCACTGAAATTATATTGGCTTCATTTAATTGGCATTTATTTTTGGACCATCAGGGATATTTCGGTTGTTATTATTATCATTATTATAATACATCACTTATATAGCGCTACCTTCCACATCTGTGCTCAGGTGTGCTTTACAATAAATACATGTAAATAAAGTATAAAATCAGCAGAAAATAATAATTATAGAAACATTAAGAAACTAAATATCTAAAAAATCAGTATAAAAAAAATTAAATAAATATCTATAAAATACATATGGTGAACTTTGAATGGCCTTTGAAAGGGACAGGCAATACGTACCACATTTTTCTGTCTACCAAATTTTTTAATCTTTGCCACATCATCGGCAGAAAATAGTGGAGCGACTTCTTTACTCAGTAACTGGATATTATTGGCTATTAAAATAGTTCTGTAAAAAAAATATATTTTCATATCAACCATATTAAATAGACATTAGTGTTTTGTTGGTCATAAAAAAACATTTGTCAATAGCTGGATATTCTTGGCTATAAAATACAAAACAACAAATATAAATTGTCAACTAACACTGAAACTTTCAGTTTAATTATGGATCTAAAATAAAAACCTACCTAAATGTACCAGAGGTGTAGCCATTTTTTTTTCCTGGTAAACATCGGAAAGTTCCTATAACTTGAACACGATCTCCGGGCTGGAAGAACAAAAACATTAAGTTTTATAACTATAACTGCTTCATAATTTGGTGATGGGAGATGGGAGCAAAAGCATTCACATTAGACTTATAAATCTGTGTTTACATCTGTGATGTCAATTAATGCTACATGTAGTAAATAAACTTGTATTTAATTTTGTGTATAGTCAAGTTTCAATATGTAACACAAATATTTTTAATTATGTGTGAATTCTGATGAACAGAGTTAATGACATAAATTAAGAACATTAAAATGTGATGTTTGAGATAAATCATCCAGTCACATATCCCTCTTGGATCAGATTTTGTTTTTTGAAGGATAACCTGACCAGAATATATTTTGGGGAATAAGAAGAAATATAAAAGAATGTACATACCTTACAGTTATCCACTAGATCATTATCAGCTATTATATCTATAGATCTAGGTAACTGACCCGGTGGCGCCTTTTCTGGCATTTCCTATTTAAAAAAAATAAAACAGTTGCATTTAGGGCCAAAACGATACACTGTGCCATGATATGATACAGCATGATGTCGTAGCCCAACGATACTGGTGCATCACGATACACACGCCATTAATGTGAAATTGACTAAAGTTTTCTTGAAATAAAGAAAAGATAGTAAGCTGGCACTGCCAGGCAGGATACGCCCACATTTTCGAGAGATGGTTAGAGAACAAGCAAAACCGAAAGTGATTTTTCCTACAATCAAAGGCTATAATTCATTAAATTACAATTTGATATGCGCAAATATCGAAAAGAATCAAGATCTTTAGGTTATAAACATGCATTTCAAGTTTCATCAAAATCGAATCAAAATTGTGACCTATACTGGGTCCACAACCTTGATATACCATATTTTAACACTATTAGAGTACAAACGGCAGCCATTTTGTCTGGCAATTATGGTCCGATTTCCCTGAAATTCAAACTCAACCTTCGGTATGGTGTAACGGTGATAGAGTCAAGCTTTTTTTCAATCGGATAATAATCATAACCTCCAGAGGGACCATAGGCGATTTTTCGGGCAATCAGGGGCCATAATTCAGAAAGCTACGATATGATATGCACAAACAACGAAAGGGACCAAGATCTTTGGGTTATAACCATGCATTTTAAGTTTTATCAAAATTGAATCAAAATTGTGACCTATACTGAGTCCACAACCTTGATATACCTTTTTATAACAGTATTCGCGTACATGCGGCGGCCATTTTGTATGGCAATTTTGTTCCGAATTTTTCCGAAATTCAAACTCAACCATCCTTAGGGAGTAACGGTGATATAATCAAACGATTTTTTAAATCGGATAATAATTGTGACCTCCAGAGGGACCACAAGCTAAACAAAGACGATTATGCGTATAATCAGGGGCCATAATTTAGGAAGTTACAAATATCGAAAGGAACCAAGATCTTTGGGTTATAACCATGCATTTCAAGTTTCATCAAAATTGAATTAAAATTGTGACCTCTACAGGGTCCACAACCTTGATATACCATATTTTAACAGTATTCGCGTACGAATGACGGCCATTTTGTATGGCAATTTTGGTCCAATTTTACCGAAATTCGAACTCAACCTTTCTTAGGGTGTAACGGTGATATAATCAAACGATTTTTTAAATCTGATAATTATTGTAACCTCCAGAAGGACCACAAGCTAATCAAAGACGATTTTGCGTATAATTAGGGGCCATAATTCAGGAAGTTACGATCTGATATGCGCAAATATTGAAAGGAGCCAAGATTTTTGGGTTATAACCATGCATTTCTAGTTTCATCAAAATCAAATTAAAATTGTGATCCCTACAGGGTCCACAACCTGGATATACCATTTTTTAACAGTATTCGCGTACGAACGGCGGCCATTTTGTATGGTAATTTTGGTCCGATTTTTCCGAAATTTGAACTCAACTATCCTTAGGGTGTAACGGTGATATAATCAAACGGTTTTTCAAATCGGATAATAATTGTGACCTCCAGAGGTACCACGAGCTAAAATAGGTGATTTTTCGGACAATCAGGGGCCATAATTCAGGAAATTACGTTCCGATAGGCGCAAATATCGAAAGGAACCAAGATCTTTGGGATATAAACATGCATGTCAAGTTTCATCAAAATCGGTTCAAAATTGTGACCTCTATAGGGTCCACAAGCTAAAAACGTGATTTTTCGTACAATCAGGGGCCATAATCCATGAAGTTTTGATCCGATACGTGCCAATATCGAAAGCAGCCGAGATCTTTGGGGGATAAACCTATATTTCAAGTTTCGTCGAAATCGGGTAAGAATTGTGACCTGTAGAGAGTCCACAAACAATTGTGGACGGACGGACGGACGGACGTCCGGACGGACGGACAGGGGCGACGACATAATACGTCCACATGAAAATGTGAAATATCCGAATATAAAAAGTTGTACACAAAAACCAATCATGAAGATGTCGATGGTGATCTCAGTTCTGGAACTAGATACATATGGCAGGAACAATAGTGTTTAAAAAATTTTATAAAACAGCTGCCACTAAAACCATCATTATTTTAATCCAACGTTTCGTAGGTAAATATAACACTACATCATCAGGGTAATTCAAATACCCTGATGATGTAGTGTTATATTTACCTACGAAACGTTGGATTAAAATAATGATGGTTTTAGTGGCAGCTGTTTTATAAATTTTTTTAAACACATGAAAATGTGGGCGTATAAAAATACACAATGCACAATGTTTTAAATTTATATTGTTTATTATTAGATAAATTAAAATTTATATTTAATTTTTAACCAATATATTTGTCACATTTTAACTACAAATACTTCAAACGTCTTTATTTTTCTTTTACCTCAAAAAAATGTTTGAGAATTTAATTTGTCGCAGTAAGAAAGTTTATATGCCGAACTCATATTAGGCCTCGTCGATGTCATTCTTATCAGTGATTGTAGCGGTCAAGCGAATATTCACTGCAGGATCAGTTTGCTTCGATCGAACAGGCGGATGGCTTTTCTATTTCAACTTCACCAAGTGTAACACTGCTACCACCACTACTGGGCGGACATAATAGTCGAAAGACTAAGAGAGACTGTTAACCAAAATTTTAACACGCTTTTCATTCATTTGAATAAGAGCCACCGGCATCGCGAGGAAGAAATGACTTAAATGAAATGCGATTTTATTGATGTAAAATGCATGGCTTCCGGTATTTTGTCCAATGGAAAAAATTGTTTTATCCATTTTCCGAGTCTTATTTTGCACGCGATTAGTAGGTCAGTTTTGCAATGATTGTGAAGTCTGGATGCCCGGGCCTATAGAAGAGGCGTGCTGTTCCTAGTCTATTTATAGCTATTAGCTACCGAGGGTTTCTTTACATTTAGGCCTTGTTTACGTACGTACTGAACTGATAGGTAATTTCTAAGGGTCCTACATGTCTCATTTATTGAACAAATATCGCAATATAGTATGAAATTAATCGTGAACCTTAAATTGAAAAAAAAATCTCGATTATCGATATTCTTAAAAAAAATATCGTTCATCGTTTTGTTTTTATGGAAAAAATCGCTGTACACCGGTTCACCGGTGAATCCTTTCGGCCCTAGTTGCATTAATATGATGATGTGACCTTTGTTGATTGTTTTCCTGCCCCTATTTATTTTTAATTTCCCTCACTTCTTTTTTATCTTCAAATGTTGTTCAAGATCTGACCATCCATATTGGCTACATGTAAATCAAGTAAATTCTGACAAATGTCCCTTGAGAAGCTACCCCAGAGGCCAGCCCATTGCACATCTTATTCAAAATGGTGGTCAAATGCTGCTCAATTTTCTATTGGATATTTTTTTGTCAGCATTAAACAACAAATTGTTTATCTTTCCCATTGACATATTTTAACATTAATTGATGGCACTTTAATTTTTACGCTTGCAAAGATCTATAAGGAATGTAAGTACCCATTACAAAATGATCAGGGAAATGTTAATAGACTGAGAATAAGGAAACCTAGTAGTACTAGGTTTGTAGATTAGAAATAAACAAGCTAACAGTGAGATTGATGGCACCCGTCAAAATCCCAAAATAAATAGACGACACATTAATTTTTTTCAAAAACATCGAGCAATCAAACTATACACCAAGTTTCATCCCTCTCTTTCAGATAGAATCAAGATATTATCTTGTCCTAAAGCATTGACAAATGAAATTGATTAGCTTTGTTTAGCTTTAGCTTAAAATGTCAAACATTGAAATCAGTCAAGACATACACCTAATGAACATCAATTTTAATTATTCTACCCCAATCAAAAGCTGAGTTGTTATGTTCCAAAGTATTGACCAATCAAATTGCTTAACATCCTTAACCAAAGCAGAAAATTTGCACCATCGAACTTAGTCAAGGTAATGAATGATGTTATAAAACTATATTCAGAGTTTCATCACTCTCACTTCATTATAACCAAAGTTATCGTTCCCCCATCAAATTGCTTATCTCTGCTTACCCTCAGCAGAAAAAGTTCATCTACAAACTTAAATTTGAACATTCTAGCTTAATTAAAAAAAGTTATTGTGTCCCAAAAAGTGTGACAGACAGACAGACAGAAGTGGTCTCTAGAAGTTAAAGGCAAATGGCACCAAGGTGTGTACACATCAGGGCTTCCACTTCAAAATTTTCACAACCGGTCATTTTTCCCGTGGAGAAAGTGATGGTATTTTTAGCACAAAATAAGAAGCCATAAAACAACATGATATTGAAATGCCGTTCGGGTTTAATTGGGTCAAGGACAGTCACAAAGAAATTTAATCTCACGTCGGCATTTATACCCACCCACCCCCTCAATAAAGGAACACATGTAACCAATTATCATTTATAGATTTATATAATATAAAAATATAACAACAAGAAACATTCGCAAGTACACTGTTTTCTTACTTTTTTTACAACATCACCCGTATATACTCGTCGTATCTCAAATGGAACTGTTGTGGTATAACATCTTTAAATAGTCGATATTCGTGTTCATGTGACGTTTTATGGTCACTGGAGAGTGTGCTTTACAAGAGCCGACTTTCGAAAATTTTGGGTAAAATCACAAAACTATTCTTGGCGTTGTATTTCTAACAACGATCTTTTAATTAACCTGTTCGTTTACGGGACAACTTAGACTGTTGACTATTTCTCCATACACGGCGAAAAGTAGTTCCGAGTGATTAATGCATTTAAATTATTAAAAGTCATTCAATGTACAATAATTAACATACTTTTTAAACTAATTAACATATTATTAACTCGTATTAATATTTGGGGAGCTCAAAGAAGATCGTTCTTGTATTTGCACTCGATAACATGTAAAGATTGATTCACATTGTATCAAAATGGCGGCCAGCGTAAATAGTTCATTGTGTCAAGTAAAGTAACGGCAATCCGTTTTAATATAAAAGAAAACAAAAGGATTAAAAAAAAAAACAACCGACAATACATCTTTGTGTAGGAATATTAAATCTTAACCACGGGAATGTTTGTGACAAGATTTTAAGACGGAATTTGTCTTCCACGTGGGCCGATGTTGAAAAAAGGTGTTTGGATTCATTTGACGACAATTGTTATTCTGAGAGGTTTGGAATTTCAACATTTTGAAATGATATAAAGCATGCAAACATTTCTGCTTTATATATCATTCGCATGCTTAACTCTAGTTATCAAGTGATGACATCAAAGTGAAGTTTTTAATCTGTTTGATGTTGACATAGTTAATATGGCTGCACGAGCGATGAAAGTCGGCAAATATGCTGTAACAACATCTCGGTTTTAAGAATGGTCACACAGTACTGATTAAAAAATAAAACTTGGTTAATTGTGATTAAATGTCAAGCTTTTAATCTGTTTGATATCGATCCTCCGTTGATTGTGAGTACAGCAATACACACAAGGATAATTGATTGGCAGTGGTGTCAATTCGCAGACTACTGAACACTGTTAATTTGATTATACCTGACAGTTCACATCACGACACGCACGGAGATTCTTCGTATCCCGTGATTTTATGATTTAGCACAAAATATGCTATTTTTCCGGCATGCAAAATGACCTACGGGTCTGCTCGGGTGTAGGTCATTTTCCAGAGCCGTAGGTCCCGACCGGCATATACGGCCGAAATGGAAGCCTTGGTACACATGGTAGAAATGATTTTATTGCATTTTTGTTTACCTAACTAATACTAAACAGTCTAAATAGACCAGAAAAAATCTTCCATAGTTTCAATTGTCCAGTCTTACCTGTATACTAAATGTTTGATGATCTTTGTAAACTGATAATCCAAATTCGGTTTCTAATAAATTACCATCTTCATCTTTAGTTGGGTAGATAGCACTGGATGGATGGGCTTCTAGTGATGTCATATCAGTGTACTTTCTTTCTATTGTCTTTTTTGTAGCTGGACAATAATGCACACTCCTCACTATTTTAGGTCGGATCAATGAGCCTTAAAAACAGATACAGTACAATTCACAATAAAATATTCAGTAAAGGAAAAAAAACTTTGTGCAGTCAACACAGTATTTTCTGTGTGTAACATGAACGAAATGGGGTTTAACCTCCTACTGTTCTGCTCTGACTGAGCTAATGAAGATGGGTTATGAGAGAAATTTTGACCTGACGCCAGTACTACTGCCTACTCTTACATCAAATTGCAACTGCCAAGGGTGCAAGGGTGTACTTGGGAACATGTGTTTTTGTCCTCTACATTATTCCTTGCCATGCCCTCCATCCTGCAACAATGACAAGGTGGAACCACATCGGGAAAACCAGATAAACATTCTTGGCCACTACCAGAATCAAAGACAAAACCTCAAACTTAGCTTAGCAAGCCAAAGTCTTACTAACTGATCCACCACGGCTCCCATATAACGTTAAGGGGTGGGTTTACTATGATTAATCATGTTACAAAACATTAACAGCTGCATTTAGCAGTTGCAAATCCTGATGAAAAGTACCATAGATTCGTTTTTTCACCAATGCTCGGATCTTCAATTTGGGTTTTATATTGGATGAGATAGACATATACATTTTTTTGAAGATACCGGTACATAAAATATGGCCACTTACATTTTGTTACTATTCCTTCAAGACAAACCATGTTACCAAGGAAACGGGATGTTAATGTTCTAGGATTGACATGTTTAGCACCAAAACTGAAATATATATATAAAAACATTAAATGCTGCCCCATAAATTTTTGAGGTTATTTGTTACAAAGTTTGTTTAAAAGATGTATTGCTTTCTTTGCAGTAGCGGATTATCATTGAGGCTAATGAGGCTGCAGCCTCAGGCCCAAAGATTTTGTAATTAAAAAAATTGTTTAAATTTGTCTGATACGATTAAAAACGCATAGACAACGAATGTTAGGGGGTGTGGTTTAGGCCCAACGGGAGCCAGCATAGGCCCTAACCCGAAATTAATTAGGCCCACGCAATTTTAAACAGGCCCTTTTAGGCCCTCCAGCAACTGCCGCCTCAGGCCTTGGCAGAGCTAAATCCGCCACTGTTTCTTTGGGCTAAACAAGACATACTCCACTTTAAAGTCATGTTCCGAAATTTCAGTTAACCTATCTTCAAATATTTGAGTAGAGAAATATTCTGAAAACATGAAAAGGGTAATATGTGATCCTCCACTATAAATGAGAAAGAGGATGACACTATGACAATGACCACCTTTTAACATGAGTTTGTGATTACATCTGTGCTCACCAACTAGCCTGGCAGTTTTGAGGTTATTTGTTACAAAGTTTGTTTAAAAGATGTATTGCTTTCTTTGGGCTAAACAAGACATACTCCACTTTAAAGTCATGTTAACCTATCTTCAAATATTTGAATAGAGAAATATTCTGAAAACATGAAAAGGGTAATATGTGATCCTCCACTATAAATGAGAAAGAGGATGACACTATGACAATGACCACCTTTTAACATGAGTTTGTGATTACATCTGTGCTCACCAACTAGCCTGGCAATGTTACAATTGTTACCCCCCCTTATGAAATGATTTTCATAAATTTGCTTTACCTTCCTTCAAATCCCACAAAGAATTCTTCATGTTGTTTAGCATGTAGAGGGTCGGCAGACGCCACAAGTTCCTTAAGAGCTCGATTGAACGCGATCAACTCTTCAAAACATTCATTTAATAAACTGAAAAACATAAGTATAATGGTTAGTATATAGGCCTAGTATATTTCATTAAAAAGAGGCAGGACACTTAAATCAAAGGCAGGCCTTATGATAAGAAGTCATCCTCTTCCCAAGCTCCATCAAAACGCCAAAAAGTAATAGAGAGGCGAGTCCACTCGACACAAACTAGGTCATTTTGGAACTAACATGGTATGATTTTATTTCAATAATTCGCTTTATGGTACAGCGTTCGCACGTTTACCATTCAGCCATCCAACCCCCCAAAATGTGATAGAATCTTCAATTACTACATGTACGTTAACAATACTATCTAGATAACACTCTAAATAATCATAATCTATTGGAGTTGTTGGCATATTATGGAAGTTTCATTGACGATATTAACTCTAAGATATAATTTTTACCTGGCGGCTCGTTTAGGATTTTTCTTTCTAAGATCGTTGATATTAACTGTTAGACGAATCTGATTCTCTGAGATCATATCTCTAACTTTCTGTTGATATACACCCTGATCCTCCTGAAGAGAAATAAAGACAGATTTGTCATTACTATATAATTATATGTACACTTTATAGTATAAAGTATATCAAACAATATGTATGGTATGTGGTCATTGACTCAAAAATGACACAGGCTTTCAGATTAAAAAAATGAAGAAATGTACTACTATGACTACTTATTGTAACAGTTATAAGAGAACAGTTATTTAATTTACTTGTAGCCTAATAGTAAAATAGTATACATGCTATAATGCCTTATGAATAACTGACGCAATCACAGTGACTTACTAACTGAATTTGTGACATAAAAAATAAATGCATTAGACAGTGATAGTCATAGATCTACCTACTAAACTAAGAAGACTTTTAAAATATAATTATAATAAAAACATACATCATCGTCAAGAAAGTCGAGATATTCTCTCTGGATTTCCTTTAAACGTTGATCAACGTCGTTGTTCATCATGTTGCCAAGTTTTTTTTCTTAGATCTATTTGATTATAAAGATGTTGCTCTTCTTCATCAAAACAATGCTTTTTCCCGCAATATTTAACCCACGTGATAAATACCGCGGGAAATATCACGTGGTCAGAAAGGTCGGGTCAAACCTGAAGTCCTGCGTTATCAGTGTATTTCATTTACAAACTTACACATAGGTTTTGATTAGAAATTTAATTAATGATAAATTTTTGTGGGTCATGTTTGTTCAAGAATATCATGAAAGTTAAAAAAATATTTTTTCATAGGTTTTAGAAAATCAAATTGAAAACTTACAAATTACGGTGCATCAATTTAAAATGGCAGCTTCCATGTCCTCGAAAAAAATCAAAACAAACCATTTTAGAAACAGAAATTTCCGATTCTTTGGTGTCACCACTTAGAGAAAACCGCACATTGTATGATCAACAAGGACTGCTAGAGTAGAATATACTTTCTTAGTATAATATTTGGGGGCAATCATTAAAAATTGACGAAATATGGCAAAAAATATGGAAGAAGTTAAGCCTATTATTGACATTGAAAGAGAAGAAATGCCAATGGCGTCCCCCAATTCAAGAAAAATGTCTTTATTTGTGACACACGGAAAGGTTTTTGTTTGGGATACTGATGGTAAGGCTGTGAAGTGTATAAAGTAATTACTTATTGCTTTATAAATTAATTACTTATGAGGTTTTATTTTCGTAAATTCACCTCAAAACATTAATTTAATTTGATTTTCTCGATAAAAGTACCGGGCGCGCCAAAGTACCGTAACAAACATTTCTCTTCGCCTAATCCCGGAATTACATTTTTTAAAATTAACCTGTGACCTGATCTTGTTACTGAGCTATTTATGGATCGGTAGATAGAGTATATTATATAGAAGCATGTATGTTGTCTGCTACAAAACTTGATTTGAACTGAATAAACACACCCAATAAAATGAAAAGTTTGATCTCATAAAATGGAGAAATAAACCTCAGAATTCACAATATTTAAAAAGGAATTTCTCATTTTGAGTAACAGAAAAACATATCCCCTAAGCAAGATATAAATGAATAAGGATTCTTTCATTATTTTGTAGATGTAATGAAATTACGAGAAGATTATAGAATAGTGGGTAATCTAGTCGGATGTTTACCTCGAGCACCTAGACAAAATATACAGCTAGGTCTACCTCTTCAGTTAGCACCTTATGAAGTAACATTACTACTTGAAAAAGGTTGGTGAGAATAATAATAAAGTGGCTTTCTACACAGTTTGTAAATTTCTTAGGCCCGTATTAGAAACTTACAGAAACCTTACAAAGCATTCATATATGGAATGAAAGCCATTGAAAGTTAAAAAAAAAAGACAACATAACAAACTAAAGATTAGTACTTTAATCAAATTATCTTTTGTTTTCTTCATTTTGTGGTGGTACATGTAGGTTTCTGTGAATTATTAGAATCTGTGAAATTGTCTTCACAAGTTAATGAAAATAGATTGAAACAATTTACAGAAATGCGACAGACATCACACCAACAACAGGTTAGTCAACTTACGATGTATCCTAATTAAAATGATATGAACTTTTTATAGTTAAGACACATTGCTGCCATGTTAACTGAAGGAAGGTCACTTAAATACTAAAATTAGCTTTTGCCAATGGGAAGCATCACTTCTGGGTAATGTCTCTTTAAATTTTGATTTATTCATGAAAAAATATTGATATGTTAGTTACTCTCAAAGTGAAATAAATAATGTCACTTTCTATTTCAGATTCCACTTTTTATTGGTGAAAGAAGAAAAGAAATAAATCAGCATAAGCATACAATAGTTGAAGGTAAAAAAGCTAAGAGACGTAAATTAAAACAACAAGATGGAGTTAATGATGAGCATGATAGCATGGAGGAGAGGGAAGATGATTTTAACGTAGATAATATGGAGATTCCGTCCATTAAACCAGAGCAAGCCATTGTACAATTATTTACAGGTACAGCCAATCCTTTATTAAGAAAACCCTCCATTGTCCAAACTTACCCCATCTTCAATAGAAGGCTTGATCTCACTTTAACTCAATAATATTTAATTAACAAGGCCTTCGCATGATGCTGTATATTTTTCATCACTAATATTTTTCATCTAGACCTCTCAGATTCCTCCATAGAAAATATTATTGTTGATACCATGTCTCACACTTTCCAGCTAAAATGTCTACCTGTGATAATTGAATTGAAAAATTCAGTGTCATTGTGGCTGGAACTTTAACACGTCAGCCTCAGCTTTTCAGCTATGCTCATGCTATGAACCACTTCACATCTTAGTCTATCTGTTAGTAAATCTGCTTAACTCAAGTTTTCATGAAGTGTTACAGCTTAAAAAAAGCATCCAACGGCTGTAAACATATCTACTCCTTTATGTGTCTGTATCGCAACCTCTGGTTGGACAATGTTATTGTTCACGTTTCTGGGATAAAGGGAGATAGCATACCTTAAAGTTCAAGAATCTCAGACCAAACTAACAACAGTAAGTGGTCATTGCTCGAGAATATACCCCAGCCCATAGTACAGTCAATAACATTCACAGCTTTTTATTGTTGATCTATTTGATCAGAGATGATGGAATGATGATTGCACAATAAGTTAAGTAATGGTTAATAGGCCCATAACTATTGCTTCAGGAATATGAGGATACAATAATAAGGTCTGTTTTTCTGATAAATTGTCCGTTGCACAAAATCAATCACTTTAATAAGAATAAGGTGTATTTATTTCAGAAAGTCCATGGAAATCTAGAATGGCATCCATACATAAAGAATGGTCGTATCCTGAATCAGATTCTGATAAATTAAGATATGCTGTATTCAAAGATTTGTGGGAGAAAAAATACTTCTTGACATCAGGGACTAAATTTGGTGGCGATTTTCTTGTTTATCCAGGTATGTTTTCTTGTTAGCACAATAACTACAATACTTATTATCTGGGTTATTATATCAGTTATGCCTTTTGCTAATTCGAAATTTCTTGGGTTTGAAATAGTTTTGGTTGCTTAGACATGCTATTTATGTATACAATTGCTTGGAAGTTAAATCCCATAACTTACAACATCACATTTTTAATTTCAGGTGATCCAGCTCTCTTCCATTCCTTCTACATAGCTGTTTGTATTCCTCATAATGATAAGTTAACTGCTCTGGAAATTGTGACATTAGGTAGACTTGGTGCAACAGTCCGTAAAACAGTAATATTGTGTTCTATATGTGATAATGAAGTCTACTATACTTCTCTACAATGGACTGGCATAACGTAGTTAAACCTAGCTAGCTGGTTAAGCTGATCGGTATGAACATAGTGCATCTCGTGGATACATCATTAAATAAGTGTATCAATTAACTTCATTATACTACTGTTTACTGTAAGGAGTCTCCATGATAAATTTGGGTGACTAAAACTGGGAAATACCCCTGTCAACCTTTATTTTAGTAATGTCATGACATTTTCAACAAATTCAAACTCAGTTTCCGTATGGGGTTGGCCATATTCCTGAAGCAACGGCCCGAGAAATCCCTCTCTGGCCATTGCTGGATTCGCTTCGGATTCTTGACATTTAAGTAAATGTGTCTATTCTTCTCGTTCAATCAAATCTACTACTTACGTACAGTAACATGACATTCCGTCGTTTAATCTTGGGTCTTCCTTAATATTTTGGACAAAGATTTAAGTTATTAAAAACGTTGAAAGTCTGTTCGTTACCATACCGTAGTGTTTACCTTACGTCAATACCGATAGCCTCGTTTGTCACGCAATTAGTTTTGCTGCAATATCCTGCTATGCGCTGGTTAATATAGCATAAAAAAAACGTGCAGCCATGACGTAACGTTACGTAAACACAGTTGTCCTAATTAAACGTCTTGTTTTAAAGGTAATACCTTTGTAACGAATTCAGTGATTGGTCAGTAATAGGACCACTGGCCAGTCATTCCACACTCTTTTCTTGCCTGGATAACCTTGCCTTTATACATGTCATAGACTCATAGTAGTGAGTGATTGTCGTGATTATCAAGCCACTCAGCGTGACACTCCTTACACAAATTCTATATTAATTTTTGAATAGGTAGGACAATAATGTTAGTGTTGAAACTTATATTTGGACATTAGTAAGCTGATATAAAATAACAGTTATCTAAATTATTTTACTCCATTCCAATGTTCTAAAATTCTGTTGTGTTCAATATATTATTATAGTGATTTGATGATATAATTGTACTAAAAACATATTCAAACTGATAAATCTGTCAAAAATTTGCCTCAAAACAGCGTATTCACGACTGTCTATTTGCCATACATATTGAAGCCTAAGTAAATTCTTGGATTATCTTCTGCTAACTATTTTTCAGTGGTTTAAATGTTTCCAAACCCACCTAACCATTCAATTAAGAAAAAACAAGCGCTCTTAACTCATTTGGCTGACAATAACCCTTGTTGCCAGTTAGTGATAGCCTGAAAATTTTGCCCAGTGCTAGCCTTATGGGTGTTTTTTAGGGAACCTGGTATATTTCTAGTAAGATTGGGTATCTCTACTTTCCATTTATACCAAATTTGTTATTCTAATATACTTTTAATTGGAAATAACTACCCTATAAAAACTTTCATGAGAATGTATCTTTTAATTATTTATACACAGAAAACGTAAATAACAAATTATTCATTCATCTTCTGTGTTGCTTTAAGGGATACAGTTATGAGTACATGGAGGACTATGAGTCATTTTGTTTACAACTTTTTAAATTCCATATAATCTGAATATTAGGATAGTCAGTAGAGGTATTCAGATCCAAAATCTCAATTCAATTTTCAACACTAAATAATGTACTATTGGTAAACTAGGTATATGGCCAAAACATATAGCAAGTGATACCAGGTATTCTTACAGATCAACATTCTAAAAAGTAATTTCCTTTTTAAAAAAAGACAGAGATATTATAAACATCGTAATTTTATTATTTTGTGATTATTTACATAATGATAATGAGGTCATTGAATGCATCTATACAATAGTTATAAAATCTTTCCCTTGTCTCTCTGTAATCTTCGGTAGAACAATACAATCTTCATCTAGCATCAAAAACAATCACTTATATCAAGTTAAAGAAAATACCAGCAGGAGAACAAGCTAAAATGAAATTCATGAAGTTTATGCACAAATATAGAAAGAAACATCAAATTCGGATTTAAAACTGTGACCACTACAGGTCCACAACCTTGGTATACCATATTTTTACACTATTCGCATACAAGCAGCGGCCACATTGTCCCACAGTTTTGGTTTGATTTTTCACATCCTATTAAACAACCCTTCGATCAGATATTTGTCCAAAAAACAATGCGTGAACACAATACAGCAGTAAACTTGTGCCAAATCTGTATGCTTACTCCAGGGCCCAGTGAGCGTGTTGAACAAACTATGTCACTTCCGGTTTAATAAAAATCAATTTCTTGCTAATAAAAATTTTTTGCTTGTGTTACAGAGGGGATTATTTATCAATATATATTTAAGATTTATGGAAACCTTGTTTGAAATTGTTGGTCTTCCCTATAAATAAAGATAGTAAGCTGGCACTGCCAGGCAGGATACGCCCACATTTTTGAGAGATGGATAGAGAACAAGCAAAACCGAAAGTAATTTTTCCTACAATCAAAGGCTATAAATTCATTAAATTGGACATACGCAAATATCGAAAAGAATCAAAATCTTTAGGTTATAAACATGCATTTCAAGTTCCAGCAAAATCAAATTAAAATTGTGACCTATACTGGGTCCACAACCTTGATATACCATATTTTAACACTATTAGCGTACAAACGGCGGCCATTTTGTCTGGCAAGTATGGTCCAATTTCCCCGAAATTAAAATTCAGAAAGTTTCGATCTGATATGCGCAAATATCGAAAGGAACCAAGATCTTTGGGTTATAATCCTGCATTTTAGGTTTCATCGAAATCGAATAAAAATTGCGACCTCTATAAAACCACAAGCTAAAAACTTGATTTTTCGTACAATCAGGGGCCATAATCCATGAAGTTTTGATCCGATACATGCCAATATCGAAAGCAGCCGAGATCATTTGGGGATAAACGTATATTTCAAGATTCGTCAAAATCCGACAAGAATTGTGACCTGTAGAGAGTCCACAAACAATTGTGGACGGACGGACAGGGGCGACGACATAATACGTCCACATGAGAATGTGGGCGTATAAAAACTCTTGTCTCAACAGCAGCATCTTCCCCTATCATCATCAAATTCCAACTACCCTTTTATGTGCATGCCAAACAGGTTTTGTTTTTTTTTTCGTCATCTCATCAAGTAGATATTGTTTCTCGCCAGGCCATCTGTTCTGCACCACTGACAATGGGAAACCTAATGAAATGACCATACTGAAGGACCTCAGCTCAGGCTCACTAAAATAAACCACTTTCACTGGGTTTTCATGGATTATTCTTAAAGTCTCTAACTCAATATCATCCAAACTCTTCGACAATGAAAAGACAAATTATTTGTCAATTTAAATCAACATTGATGTTGTGATCTTACTGGGAAAAGATTGGCTTCTGATATCCAATATTTACGACAAAATAAACGGTGTTGCATATTCTTATCTGGAGACATAGAACATGTAGATTGGAATAATCAAATGCTTGAGATTTACTTTCGAATGAGACATTAGGCGTATTTCGCCGAACAATACTGGTTTAATAATAATAATAATAATCGCGTCATTTTACAAGGGTAGCAAATGAGGCCTGAGGCCTTTTTTCAAATTTGGCCCTTGGCACAGATCGTGCGAATGATTTCGATCATTACTGCAGGAAGAAACCGAAGAACTCGGGGGGGGGGGGGGGGGGAACCTGCCTGATCGGACCGGAGACCAAATATCCCTCTCACTTACAACGATAAAGTTCTTGCCCTGAGCTGGAATTGTTTGAAATTAGAGTAAAGACGAAAATGATTGAATGTAAATCAGTTCACATACATTCATTGAATTCATATTACATTATTATTTGCGTTGTGACCCATTTGTGTCAATTTCTAGGTCCAAAATATTAGCAATTTAGCTCCAATATGTAGCAGTCTACTCATTGTTTTACAAGTACTTTTATCATTATTATTTCTGATTTTGACATGAATAAATAAAGTTTTTCTGTTGTTTCTTGTTAAAGTTTCGATCTAGAATGATAAGAATTGGATTGATTTTTTTATGAAGGATACATCTTTTTGTCCTCTTTTTATACATGATTCTGTATCCGCATTCTCTACATCGGATGGGATCCCGGGCCTTTACTTCATTCTCTTGATGGCATTCTGTAATACAAATACATTCATTAACATTTACTCCAATGTCATTGTCGACAGAGAAACTAGAGTTTATTAACCAATAACTCAAGTTGTCCATGATTAGCATGAAGCCAATTTCTGACACATTTCACACCTAATGAAGACCACATGTACATGTATAGATTAATTCGTATAAATAAATTTTCATGTACTCAAATTTCCTCAGTGGTATACAGACAACTCATTTCAATATAAGAATACTCATCCCAAGATAAAAGACAACTCATCCCAACTTAAAAGCATGGGTCGAGATATAAGACAACTCATCCCAACAAATATATGTGCCAGTTATATTTGTTTTAATACGACCATTCTGAATTTGTTATAAAAATGTGTTATCTTAATAAAATTGATATTGTTGTTTTAATAAAATTGATATTGTTGTTTTAATAAAATTGATATTGTTGTTTTAATAAAATTAATATTGTTTTAAATTTAAATTTTTTTAAAGTTTGGGGGCTCCGGCTCCCTATACTTATCATAGCGTACACGTTTAAAATCCATCTTTGAACCATACATGCGACTGAAAATGTGGGCCCCAGTTGTGCTGATTATTTCCATATCATTTTCTGATAGACGTTCGTCAGACTATAACATTATGATTATATCCTTATCTTATGTATGAGTTTCAGTATAGCTAATATCTTGGGATGAGTTGGTCTTCTAACTTGGGATAAGTTGTCTTCTATTGGGATGAGTTGTCAGGGATTCTCCTTGGTACATTGAAAAATATATTTTAACTTAAGCACCACACAGGTAGCAAAATTAAAGCTTAAAATTCTCAAAAACTAAAAGCATTTTAAGATTCCGAAAATGGATAGATAATACTAATAGGCCTTAAAATAGCTATAATATGGGTAATAGGGAAAGTATTAACAACATACATGTATGGTAATATTTTTACCTCCACAAATATAAATCATTGTCTGTGATTTAGCTGGACCACCAGCATCTTTACCTTGCTCCATCGTCTTCTGATTCGTGTTTCACCACAATCTGAAATGTCAAAGTTATGATTGTGATAGAAGTGATAATTTAACTTAATCTGGTAGTTTTATTTAGTGGTAAGTTTATCCCTATAAAATACTTATTAAATACAGTGAAATCCGACTTTACGACCATCTCACTCCTCGGTATCATAGATTTTTCTGTATTTCAATAGACTATCAGATTTATTTTCTGAGATTCCAACTCAGTCAGTATAAAGAATAAAGAACTCTCTAATATTAAGACCAATTTATGTCTGTCAACCTTTTTCTGCTGAAAATTATATGGGGGGTATTGGACCGACCATTGAGCAATGATGATTATGTTATATGTGGCTTTAACGAGCCGCCACACCATCACTGGGGTCTGGAATGGGCTGGTACTGGTAGTGGTATTAGTTATTACTATTATTAGGGGTTCATTCATTTTCTAAAATTTTCACAGGGGAAAAGCCCCACCCCCATCCCCCCTCAAACCCTGCTATCAATAAATTATAATTCCATTGAATATTATATTATTTTATATAGGCCTACATAAGATTTTAAGCCACAATTTTGAATTATAGGAATGAGATTAAAAACAAAACCAGACAAACTGAGAGTGAGACTCCGACTGTGGTGATTGTGATTGTGAACAAACGGCAGTTTTCACATATTTATGAACTCAGTTTTGGCTTTAATTATTTGCTGAAAAGATTCTTGTAAAGGAAGCTTACATGTTATGAAATTTATGTAGCAATTTGAATTATTTAACTTAGAGATATTTCACAAAATTGTCGATAGCGTGCAATATTATTGTCAAGTGTTTATCCAGCACATGTACCGGAAGTTTACCTCCAGATCACAGCGGTAAAATCTCGCGAGAGAAATAAAATTCATAACAAGTGCGCTGATTGGTCAATTTAACATTGGCGAACGATTTGAAAGGTGCTTTTTTGAATCTAGAAGACGACAACAAAATTTTATCAAACCCTATGTTTTTACCTTTTTAGTGACAAATTTTCAACTCTTATTGGTAGGTATAGCCCAGGTCTATATCTGGATCGAATTTGGAAGGAATCGGGAACGGATTTGTCGATTTATTAAATTAAGAAAATTTGAGCGGCCATTCCCGCTTGGGTCAATTTTCAAAGAAACGCGACAAGCCCAAACCGCTATTATTCATCATGATTGCAAGCAAATGGGGAAGCCATCCCAGCACATCCGAGTTGTTGTGAAGCGGTTGGATCAGAAGCATTAAAAGGGGTGTTCTTTTTTTTTTCATAGTCTTTATTAGGCTAGTTCAGACCTTTTTAAAATTTCTGAGTTTTGACTTGAGTCTAAGACTCAAGACTAAAGTCAAAGAAGAGAAGCCAGATCTGAGATATAGACTAAGTCAGTCACTGAATGTGTGACATCACATAACCGGTAGTTTTTGACACCAATTTTTTTTTTATCTAAAATATAGAGTACCTGGTAGGATAAATATTATTATAAAGGCTTTAAAGCTCTCTAATATAGTGCCTAGATATTATAAATAAGATATCTATTATTAATCTAACTCTAGTTGAAGTCAACGCAACTACTACTAGGCTATTGAACTAGGCTACAACAAACACGCACTGCCAATGATAAGTCTCTAATGATTCTAATAATAATAATAAATAATCGCGTCATTTTACAAGGGTAGAAAATTTGGCCCTTGGCACAGATCGTGCGAATGATTTCAATCATTACTGCAGGAAGAAACCAAAGAACTCGGGGAAACCTGTCTGATCGGACGGGAGACCGAATATCCCTCTCACTTACAACGATAAAGTTCTTGCCCTGAGCTGGGATTGAACCCTCGTTGCATTGGTGAGAAGCCGCCTCTCTATCGCCACGGCTATCAGACCATCCACAATATCATCATCCAAAATCTTCAACCTTGAAAACACAAATTATTTGTCAATTTATCAACATTGATCTTACTGGGAAAAAATGGGCTTCTAATATCCAATTTTAATCAACATTTTACCATAATGGATTGGTACGGTACCAATTCACGGCAATTGATGCATTTCAGCCCCAGTTCTTCTAGCAAGAGACTCAAATTGAGTCAAATGAAGCCTTGTTCATCAAGACTTGATGCATTACCTTGATTCAAGAGTGTGTAATGTTATGAATACAGATTTAGCTTCTTTAAAAACCACTTCCCTCTCCAACCAGACAATAGAAGAATTAAGATCGTAGAACCGTTCAAACCTAAAAGTCTGAGACTGGAAAATCATAGAGAAATGGGCATTATTTATAAATATTTTTTTTCAGTGTAACTCAACTGTACATCATGCTGACTGTTCAGACAACTAACATCATTTAATTTGTTAAAATGTAATGTGGCTGATATTGGGTAGCGTAGCACCACATAGGCTTTCGTGTTGTGTTAGATTTCAATCTCTATTTTCTTTTTTCAGGTTTGAAGTTGAACCCATGAAATAAACAACAATATGGCCGACCACACAGAATATGTGGATCCTGAAACTGCTCAAGCCTTTGCAGCAGGTGTGGAAAAACAAAGAACAGTTAGCACGAGTACCCCCTCTGTTGTAAAAACTTTATGTTGCAGTGTTCTCTCTGAACATGATAGTGGTTTTGAAGATACAACAGCTGATTCTTGCTTCCTGACGAAGACTACCTCTAGTAGTAGTTACAGCTACACACCAGACTCAAGTTTCCAATCAGACATTTCTACGGGTAGACTTTTCTACAGCCCAATACTAAAAGAACGACAACAGACTAAAGTTGACAATTTTTGCGACTGGGAAATTGCAGAGGAAGAAGATGTGTATCAAAAGATAAATAATCGCAACTTTAACAATCTGCCATGTCGCAATTTGACCTTTGACACTGATTGTGAGAGTGACCCTAGTTCTAGTCCAGTGAATTCCGAACTTGCTGAGAAATTCAAAAAAGTTCTCAAAGCATTCTCTCCCCCTGTGCTTGACAGATTAATTGGACGTAAAATGGGACTAGAAAAAGTAGACATAACTTTCGAACTCCATCGAAGAAATGTTTCATGTTTATCTACCATTTTAAATTATTTAAAACCCAAAGACTTGTGCAGGTGTGTACAAATTGTTTTTTATCGATATTTAGCTTTTTTGAAGATATAGAGCTTTTACTTTTAGAGTTAGGTCAAGCTTATTGTTTTTTGGCCACCCCTGGCTTGGGGCTGTGGTTTTTAGTCCTGGTGTGAGTTTATGTGGCATTGAGATACATGTAGGGTTGCCATCTCAGTCTTGTGGGTTTCCTCCGGGCACTCCCGTTTCCTCCCACTGATAAAAAGACACCTATGCGCAAGCTATTTATTGAAATAAAATTAAAACCATATGTTAGTCCTGAAATGACCTAGTTGTGTTAAGTGGACATAAAACCCTATTTCTCTCTCTCTCTCTCTTTATTGTTTTTTTTAGCAGGATTTAGGTGTAATGATTTGGTGGTCTGACATGTGAGCTGTAGATCGTATAATCTGATATCGAGTCAACTGTCATGGTTTTATTCCCAGGCTTGTAATAACAAGCATTACATGTTGTGTATTACTATTATTAGTGCAGTGCTTTGAATACTTTCAATTTCACCCCGCCATCTGTGTATCGGTATACAATTATTATCTTTCCGTACAAATACTTAGTAAAAGATCTGAATAACAACATGTAATTTGTTTATTTTTTCAGTATGTGTGAAGTAAGTCGAAAATGGAAGAATGTGGTAGAATCTGATCCAAGATCCATATCACGACGTAAAACTTACCTGAAAAAAACCCGGCTAAGAAATGATGCAATATTCAAAGATAAGGTACGTATAAATTCTTTGATTTGTTTAAAGGGTTGGAAATAAATAAATGTGTGATTAATGACAAAACACGGTCATAGACATATTTTATTCACAGCAGCAATATCATTTTGATTTTTAAGAGTTAATTTGCAGAGTATACATTCAGTTCAGTCTCTGAATCAAAAATTTCCCCCTAAAATGTCAAATATAAAAGCTTAGTCCATTTTTCCGTATCCCCATAGCCAAGCCTGGATATAAGGCCTCTGTCACTCAACAATGTCCGGCACAAAACCTCTGGTGTCTCTCATTTTGTCAGGCACTCATTTGTCTTTTTTAATGATATTAATACATGTCCGGCACTAAGTAGGTGGAAAAGGTGATTTTGAGATTATGATTATACATATGATTTTATTAGTTTTTCGAGTAGATCTCGGCATTCTCCTCACAAAACTTTTTACAGATTGAAAATCGGATGAAAATTTATTTTTTTATTGAGGCTCAAAGTTGCGATTTTTGACTTTTCGCGGAAGAAAGGTTTTTCAACACATTGAATAGGTCATTTTTGGTGTTTTTTGCAATACCATACTTAATTTCATATCAAAACTATCAAAAATGTAGATGTAAATTCATAAAATACAACTTTAAGGCTAACTATGTATAAATTTTCGAATTCGTGTAACAATTTTTCTCGTTTCCTTAGCAACTCCAAAATACCTAGGTTTTCTCAAAAATTCCATTTTGCCAACGTGATTTTGGTCAATTTTTTCATCAAAAATGGTCTTGTCCATGTTATATCTGAAATAATTAACCTGGTTGTTATGCATTTTAAAATCAGTAGCTATCAAGTAAGATAAACAGAAAAAAAATTAGCAAAAATATCCATATGCCTTATCTCAAGAGCTAGATATGTGTTCATTTTTGAACAATTGTCCGCGGCACACATTTGCCTATTTTTGGGGCGTTTTGGGGCGATTAATAAAATAAGAAGGAATGGGGATACACAAGTGAAATTATGGGAATATGTCAAAAAGTTTGTGAATTTTTAAAATTACATATTTCCAATCTGCCATGTATTATCAATTTTGGTTGCCATAGCAACCAAAACGGAAAAAATGCCATTTTTGACCATTTTCAACGGTCTTTACCGTAACCCCAAAAATGATCACTAGATTTAAAAATAAGCATTTTAAAATATTTGAAACCTGTGTAATGTCAAATGATACAGATTTTATAAGTTCAAGCAAAATATTAAGGAAATTGGGTGGTTACCATAGCAACCACTTTATATTTTTAAAAAATGCATCATTTTCCGATAATTTTCTCATTAATATTAATTTTTATATTATTTTAAGTCAGTAGCTACTGGGGAAGATTGAACAAATAAATAATAACATATTTATATGCCATCTCTTTATATACTGGAAAGGGGTTCACTTTGAAAAAAAACATTCCGCAATAGGAAATTGCCTAATTTTAGGCCTAAAAAAATATATGAAGGAATTGAGATTTTCAAGTGAAATTTTGTGTACAGCTCCAACAGTTTTAGATATTTTAAAATTAACATATCTTTACCCTTGTATATAATTTCATATAATGTTGTTATTATGTTATAGTAACCAAACTGAAAAAAAAAACCCTCCAAAAATACAATATTTATATCATTTTCAACGAATTTGGCCATAAAGATAGGTATTAAATATTTCCCCAAAATCACAATGAATTAAACATAATAAATAATAAGTTTAAGAACCGATATATAATGATAAAATATTGAATAAACTGTGAGTGGAACTTTCTTCTTTGTGACACTGACAATCAGTTATCTGACTGACGGACGGCTATTTTTATTGACTAAAAACGGCACTAATCTCAAAAGGAAATGTTGTAAATCGTCAACGGAAATCCAGAATTTGAGCGATTATTTAAATTATTTTTTGTTAGCGTTAATTTTTTTGAAATTCCAATATTATTTGGGTATTACAATGGTCAGAAATCATATTATTATAATATTATTATCCCTACCTACGCTAAGTAAAAGTGTGTTCAATTCAACCGTACGGGAAATGGTTCTCATCGTATCGTGGCGTACCGTGTTGATAATATTTTCCGATTTCATTTTCATTCGTGTGCACATTAAATACTTTAAATTAGGCATCATAACAAAGAATTTAGTAATTTAGAACATTGAAGTACGTGTCCATGTTACGCAATTTATTAATTTTCGAAAAATATTTGGTTTTAAACCTCCAGACGAGACGTGCGATCTACTCTAGCTGAACATAACATGTGAGTTCCGACTAGAGCTATTTTTAACGTTGAACTTCGACCCAATGTTTTCGGTACGGGTCCTCTTATTGGACAATCCTTGTAAACATAATTATCATTGGTTAAGGTTTTTTTTTTCGCGGGAATTTAGATAGAAATACCATATATGGGAGCAGTCACGTGGCACAACAGTGGCTCTGATAGTAGTAGCTACTCGAGGCGAGAATGAATTCTTACTTTGATTGCTCTAATTTATATAATAATAGTCATGATAAACCCTGAATTTTTTTGCAGGCAAGTCCTTTATTTATATAAAACACACCACGTCCCCTTGTTCACAACGTAACAACTCGGTCTAGACTTAAGAGATTTTTCTCAACGTAACCATGCTTTTCTTTGACATTGCAGACGACGTCATGGCTTCCGATTGCGTTATTTTTCTATTCTGAAAAAATCACGTTGTATACCATTTTCAAGTGCAAAGTTTTTGAGCTTACTATGCTCCGATTTTGTTGATTTTAATAGCATTGAAACGACAATAAAACGAAGTTTCGATCGTACCTGGATGCGATATTGACAAATCGCCTCAAAAAAAGATTTTGTGAATTGAATTTTCAACTTTAACAAAAATGCCTGATATTTCGAAATGCTAACATCGCATCCAAGACCGATCGAAATGTCGTTCATTTGTCTTTCTAATGATATTAGAATGAAATAATAATATTAATTATAAGCTCTGCATAAAAGCACTTGAAGTGGGGTACCCCCATTTAAAAACGTGACAAAAAATTTCAGCGTAACGTCAAAACACGGGAAATTGACGTTTTTAAACTTACGTTTATGAAATTGATAAAATGAACACATACATAAAAATTATATCAAACAAAAGCACAGAATATCTGCTTCCAAAATATTTTAAAATTATTACAAAAGATTAAATAGCCAGTGTATGACGTTAAGTTTAAAAGGGGTTACAAATCGGGAAAAAACGACTTTCTTCCAACGTGAGCAATGGAGCTGTGACACCTACACTAAGTTGAAAATGCCAGATACTATTTCATTAGTGCCTGACATTTTCTCAGGTACATGTACATCTAAAACAGTTATTTCCAGACCTGCCCATAGCCATACGTACTAATTAATTATTTTTTTTGCTTTTCAAATCATTTGACGTCCGAGATGAACGTAGTAGTATAAATAATCACATGTATCTATTTCTTTTCAGGAAAATTCTTTTCATTTTTCAAAGTCCCTTTTATCAGTTGATGCATCGAGAACTCCAAGTAATTTTAGTAATGAAAGAAGTCTTCCACGAAACTCTACACCCTATTCTAATTTGTCATCCACAGAAGTATTCGCATTGGTAAGGTCAAAGTTTAAATTGAATTCAGTTGAGATCAGAGAACAAATTAATGTATTGCCTACAAGAGTTAAGAGTATCATTAAATATGGGATCATTATAAACATGTAGCATCAGATGGTGGCCGTGTCTTTCGTGTACCGGGTAATTGTTTTTCTTTGCAAGATAATAAACGACTTGTCAAAATAGCTTCTGTGTGTTGATTTAAGGACTGGGTATTGCAGCTGAAAACTGTATTCCAATAATATTTTACTTGCGCAATGTTTTTCAGCATCTAAATATATAAGCATAGCAATAAATGGTAATGACATTTTTTTAATGCACTTAACAGTGTAAAATATTGCTATAAATGGTTTGTAACGTATTGCAATATATATTTGGTATATATGCTTTCTGTACAGAGAGTAACATTAACATATAAGCTTATAAAGTTATTGTCACAGTGTAACATACTGCAATGTATTGTAACAGTACCGTATATTGTGACAGTCCTACTAGGACTGTCACAATATACAGTACTGTTACAATACATTGTAGGACCTAGCCTAGAATCAACTTTATGCAATGTACAATCAAATTTATATCTTACTTGGGCTTCAAAGTTCAGTTATCAAAATTTTGAATTTATCTTTACAGGCTGCCGATTCCCTGCGTGAAGGAGAAATATTAAAACACTGTCCAAAATGTTTTGGTGCTTCCAGAGTATTACCCGGTTATGAGCGTGGAACTTGTTTTCGTAGCGGATGTGATTTTGACTATTGTGCTAAGTGCTTTAATGAATATCACGGAGCTCGACCTTGCATTCCTGTTGCAGCCAAAAAACCAAAGACAGAAATCGTTGGATCCAAAAAATGCAAAAAAAGTCTCAAAAGATTATGTGCGTTATAGCGACAAAAAGAGATAACCCTGTCAACAGTATGATAGACTGAATCTCAGTAACGATCGAAGGAGGTGGGCGTGTGCTGCCCAAGAAAAGAAGTTCCAGTCAATTATCTCCTTACACAATACACAACTAGTCAGAAATGTGTTCCTGGTTGTTAACTTAGTGCTTGTGTGAAAAATACCATGATTGAAGCGTCAAGTTAGCCAGTCTTTTAATGCAAAGAAAACAGATTGTCAAAAACAATATTCATAGATTTAATATATTTTTCTGTAGTTTTAGTTTTTATAAGTCAGTTTTCAAATAATAATTCAAAATAGTATTTTCAATCTCTTTGGCTAAACAAGTTTATTTGTTTAATATGATAGGCAGTATTATGTCAGATCAGGACTATTAGCACCATTCCAAGATCCAACAGTTCTATACATGTAGCATCAGATTTGGGTCCAAGACAAATCAAATTTTGGCTATGATTGTGATATAGTGATGATAGCTAAAATATTACGGGGGGTAACTAATGAAAATGGGGAGATGACCAAGATGGTCTACATGTATTTTGTGAACTTGTCAATAATAGCAGTTACAATTTAAAAGTATCCTTATTCTTTCCTCCCTTTTTTATTCTTTCTTTCTCATTCTTTCATTTCCTCTTTCTTTCCAACTCAATTTCTGAGTTATACTGTTTGTATATTTTGAATTAATGTTCTATGTTCAAATAACTTATTCTTATGTCAAGAAGATTGAATCCTTTTTCTTCTTTCTATTTCCTATCCCCATATTTAATGTGGGGGTATATTTTATGTCATCATCAGCCTCTTTGGTCTGTTGTACGATCACTATTCTTTTTGACCATTCTGGTCATTTTTGTTTTTTTCCAAATTTCAGGGATTATTCGTTGATAAGTTATTGACTTTGATAATGGTGGGCATATATGGGAGTTTGACATGCTCTTGTTCATTGTTTTCTTTACTGATTTATTTTAATCCATATAAGAATTCCCTTTAAAATGGCAAAAGGTAAATAATTATTTTATTATAAATTGTATGTATTACTTAAAGTTATGGCTCTGCATGCAGCACCAACAAAAGAAAATTTTGAATTTATGGCTTAATTTAAATTTATGCCCATGCTCAATTCATTATATTACTTTAGTAAGTTAGAATGTTTGAGGATGTGAATGGTTTTCATTAGAAATAATATTTTTACTTTGAATGATTGTTTAAATTCGTTTCATGTTCTTGTCTTTTTATATACATGTTTGATCTTCAATTTTTAATCTGCAATTATTCATATGTTGTATGCAAGCATCCGTCCTTGGTGAAAAGTACATGTAGTGACAGAAATATCATTCAAGACATCTTGACTATTTGAATACTCATAATTATATTTTTTAGTTTGATTTTCTTCTCAGGGACTGAATTTGTACCCAGAAAGGCTTTACATTAAGGCTTTCTATTTTCCTGTGCAATGGTGAAAACATAATATGGCAAGAATGTTTAGTTCAGTTTTGACCAGTTACACGAATTGCTGTAAATACTCTCCAGATTAATGTGTTCAATTACCATAACCTAGTCTTCCTGAACTTGCCAATAGAGTGGGTTTGATCATGTACAAAAAACATAATCGTTGCCAGGTTTTAACTGCTTTTCAAAATAATAGAGCAACAATTACTAGGCAGCGGTATTGTGGACTATGATAAACATGTATAGCCACTGTAGGCTCGCTACCATTAGTTGTACTACTGTAATAAAGACACTGCTGGAATTTTTTATAAATTACCTATGCAATTATATTTAATGCTCAATATTTTGTATTTAAATTTTGAAACTTTTCTGACTTCCATAATATAAATTTGGTTATATATAGTATGATTAAGATATGAATCAAATAAAAGTTATTTTTTAGATGAGAATCAAATTATTATAACTAAAAACAATTATTTTTATGAAGATAAGATTATTATAACAAAAAAACATTTATTATTTTTAAAATAAGAATACATGTATTATAATTAAATAGAAAAATAAAATTATTTTTAAGATAAGAATATTATAATTATTACAAATTATTTTTTTAAAAAAATATAACCAAAAAATAGTATTATTTTTAAGGTTGCATGTGATGTGATTAAACATGAAGATTAAGAAAAAAATGTTCATGTACAGAAATTCATCAAAATATATTTGATATGAAACTCCCATATTGTGTACCATATTATGCAATTTTCAATAACTTACAAGGACATTACTTGCAATACATCAAAATTTGATTAAGAAAATCAAATTGGAGGAGTATCAAATATTTTTAAATAGTTGTAAATAATGGATCATTTTTTATGGTGACAAAGTTGTGTTATGACAGTTTATTAAAATCATGTGGTTCGTTTAATTGCATTTATTAATTTAATCAAAGACTTCCATATCATTATGTTTTTATTTTATTTACTTTTATTATATTTTAATAAAGTTATCATTCACAAAGTGGAACAAGTTCTTATTGTTTTTATACACCCATTTTGGTTTTCTTTGAATATAGAGATATATGGTTATACAACCACAGGCACTTGAAGGGATTAAAATGAAACTTCTTACTACTTTTGACCACATATTACAGTATAGTCAAAGAGTAGCAAGAAGTTTCATTTCAGTCCTTTCGAGTGCCCGTGTATACAACATAGAACGCTATTTTATTCAATTAGAACATGTTTACATTTTTACATCATGGTACAAACCGTAATGTTACAGCCATTTAACATTGAAGTCAATGGGCAATTAATTACTAGTCTGAGTCCATATTCAAAGCTGTAGATTTATTCCCCTTTGCAATCTCTCTCGAAACAGAAGTACATTTGGTCTTTTATTTACAAAATGGACGCCCAAAATGAAAAAATATTTTCTGAAGCTGAATATTTAGAATCACAAGGCCAAGAAAAGGAAGCCCTTGCTAAATATTCAGATTTTATTGATCAGACATTATCAGTGGTCAAACAAGAGGATGTAAATCTGAAAATAAGGTCTGCTTTTAGCACATAATGATTAATATGTAACCGGCACTGCCAGAGTAGACAAATATAAAATGACAAATATAAAACCTTTATAATTTTGTTTTAAAAAAAGCGTGAGAATTAATTTCATTGATGTCAAAAATATGTGACGTCATTTATTAAAAGCATTATAGAAATAGTTGGTATGCACATTGCCAGTTTTGCCCAGTGTATCCGGCTCCGGTCTGAATTTTTTTTTAATCAACATTCAACAGTCTGTGGCTTACAGTTTTAATTACGCCCCTGTGTTACCGGAAAAGAGCTTTGCTCAAGCACCACGCTTCGCGCGATACTTTAGAGCTTTGCTTTATATAAGTTAACTAAAGTAAGACATTAGCCTTGGCTTGTGCTTGTCATGATAACCGAAACGCCTACTCTGTAGTACTCGCAAGTCGCATTCACTTCAAACTATATTTTAGACTTTCCCCCTTAAAAACAAGTAGTAAAAATATTGAGACCTTATCAACGGTCATATAATAATAGCTACAATAAAAGTGTTTGACAGCACTATATGATGTGAACTTGTCTTGGACTTGATTGTCCTTTTGCCGCAGAAACAAGTACAGGATTTAGACGAAGGGTAGGCGTACACGCCACCCAAAATTTCAGACATAAATATGTTAGAAAGAAAGACCGCTGAATGCAGTGTTCAAAATAAATTTGTTTATAAATACATGGAGGTTTTATGTAATAATAACTAGTGTTACAATTTGCATACAATCATAAGTTAAAACACTCGGACAGAGGGCAATTAAATATTCAAGTTAGTGGGACAAACAACCATGGTCTGGGATCCAGTAAATAACTCTTTCAAACGAGTTATATTCTACTTGACCGAAACAAACACCTACATATCCGAGTAGGGCGAAACGACTTCAAGTCAACTCAGCACCCGGTGTTGACTTAGGTTCTTCCAGATAACAAGACCAAACATGGCTGTTTTTTGGTAGCAAGATGTAAACAGACCAATATATTTCAACTGAGAAAAGCTATTTAGCTTGGTCTGAACTTAGTTCTCTCAAGACAGAAGGCAATGCCAATGGGGTGACTATTTCAGGTATTTTAGCCATTTTAATTAAAAATTGAAGAAATGGCAAGCAATTTTCGAGTCGTAGTATCACCTGGAACAGACAGTAGTACCAAAATTGAATATGGTACAGTCAATTTCATGGTCTATGGTTATGTGTAGGCCTACAATTTAAGGAGAATTTTGCCAAGACAGCTGCATTTCTTTGAATTCAAATGGCAAAGGATTCCTTTACAGGCTCGCCAATTTGTACATGGATGGATCTCGGTTTTACATTCCATCCGAATATCTAACCACATTTTCCATGTCAACAGACCAGACACCACCCCAAAAATGAGTTCAAATTGTAACATTCATTTCTAGATCCAAACTGGGCCTAGCGTATAATAATCGTGGATATTTACGATATTTAAAAGTGGATTTTGACGAAGCCATAGTTGATTATACGGCAGGACTGAACTTTGATCCAAAGATGCATTTCAGTTATTACAATAGAGGATTAATACATTATAGATTAGGTAGGTTCAAATTGAGTATATTCTGTATCCCATTTTTGTCATGCATCCTCTACATCACCATCCTCAGTGGTCTTATTCTGTTCTACTGCACTATACCCTGGGTTCATCCATGGGTTATTCGCATATTCAAATTATCTGCCCTTGATCATAGTTTGAGTTCTGCCAAGCAATCAAAAAACTGTTTACAAACCGGTCTTAGCCTCATTGTTTATGTTCACAACACTATGCCGAGATCAACCTGCCAAGAGCCTCCAGTACACTACAAGGATTTAACACATGTTAAGCATTAATTACGTTGGCACGCTAAAAGAAATTCGCTGAACGACTGTGACTGCAGTGAAATTAAGTGATATACAGAATTTTGGATTGAGCCCCGATTCAAGACTAAGGGGAAAGGATGGTCTCTCATTTGAAAGTTTAGCCACATATATCTTCAATCCTTTCTGAGTTACACTGGCTACCTTTTAAAGGACCTAAGTCCGTAACTCAAAATCCGCCAAAATCTTTAACATCGAAAACACGAATTATTGGCCAATTTAAATCAACATTGATGATGTAAACTTACCTGGAAATGATGAGCTTCTGATATCCGATATTTTAGATGAAATAAATTTTTTAACATTGGTACACGAATCGTGTACCAAAATGCACTTCAATCCGAGTTTTAACAAGAGACTTGAGGAGCAAGGCTAGACATATTGCACAATACCATACGGCGTATGTTGACTTGAATAACCAGACGCTATAGAAATTTGCACCAGATTGAGGCTGTATGGCTTTTTTCGCCGAACATAACTTATTTGAAATTGGGGAAAAAACGGAAACCTTTGAATGTAAATCAGTTTATACACATTCATATTACAGTATTATATGCGTTGCGACCCACTTTTGTCAATTTCTAGGTCCCAAATGTTAGCGATTTAGCTCCTTTAAATATCATATAGCCTTCAAAATAAACTGTTTGGCAATCCCAATTCACCACCCCATCTTGCAGAACTTTACATCTATACAAACTTGCCCGAAAGCTCAGATCATCAGCTCAAAATGAATTAATCTGCCCCAGGACCAAAACTCGTTTTTATGAACGAGTGTGTAAGTACAGTACACATCTCCTTGTGATTGAACAAACTGCCTCATGATGTAAAAGATAGCCCTTATCTCAGTTTTTAAATCAAGATTAAAAACACATTTCTTTAAACTTGCATATTGTTTGTAACTTATAATTAGTTTATACTTTTATATGGATTCTGTGATATTTTATCTCTATAATATTAAACTTTTAAACAATTATGTGCATACTGGAGGTCACAGCGCTATATATAAATATGAGAAGATTATTTTATAATTATTATTGAGTCTAGTGGCAAGGAGTGGCATTTCCTGCCTCTCAATTATTTGAGTTGCAATGGGCATGTTAACCAGGGGGAATGCACATATTACTTAATCTATGTGTTACGGGTACCTTTTTTTCTTCGAATAGCGGCTGTGAATATTTTTGTCAAATTCCTTTTCAAAATGGATTAAGAGGCCTGGAATATCCTATAATATAATTGGTAACATGAAGCTGGTGACCACAGTGACCATTTATATTTAAATATAAATTAAACAATATCATACTTAAAACTCTCCTTAATAAGTGTATTTTGGTGTTGTGTTTCATCCTTGGACTGCTTAAATAATTAATTGAGAACAACAGCAACTTAAAACTCTCCTTAATAGTGTATATTTGCTGTGTTTCATCTTTAGACTATTTTTCATATTTAACTACTCTGCTAAATTCATGGTTATAAGCTTTTTTATTTTTGTTTCTTTGTTGTTATTTATTAAATCTATACTCTCTATTGCATACCCAATTATCCTTCTATCATAAATTAGTGTTAGTGTGATCATGTTAGTTATCTGTTGTGTATACACTATTGCCTTTTGTTATTGTCTTTAAACTATTTTAATCACCTTTGATCTAATTGGTGTTAGGTATGGTTTCTACTCTAATTGTTAAGACATCCCCACTAGCTATGGACTAAGTTAATTAACTCTCTATCTGCTCATTGTATATTCTTAATATGTGTTGGTGTAGGCCATTGATCATGTGTTGTTAAGTATGGCTTCGGTTTTGTTGTTGTATTTTGTCTATATATATTTGCCTCATACCTGTTTTACTGTATTAGCTTGATAACGCAGAGAGAATACTCTACGAAACGTCGCCTTAAAATACACTAGTAGCTGTTTTCCATAAGTATGTGTTTTGTTGTTATTTATGAAGATGTTCAATAATTTGTAACTGACATGTAAATTTTTTTTGTCTGTTTTTCAGGAAGATTTGAAGAAGCTATTCAAGATATGAAGAAATGTGTTAAACTAAAGCCAGACTTTGAACCAGCACAACAATGTTTAAAACAATCTATTATAGATAATCATAATAAACAACACAAAGAATCCTGATAAACATCAACGCAAGTTCTTGTGATAAATATCACCGCAAGTTCTTGTGATAAATATCAACGCAAGTTCTTGTGATAAATATCAACGCAAGTTCTTGTGATAAATAATTAACTAAATACTATCGGACATAAAAGCGTTATAAACATCACAATAAAAAGGATTCCGAAATATGGTAATTAGTCATATTGTGATAAGACTTAATAACTTCAACATAAGAATTGTGATAAATAATAGACTGAAACTGCTTGCCATCATATAGAGTCCATCACATAGAATCCATGTCAAGTTTTCTCCACGGATTCAGTGTTTTCTTTCAGTTTTATTTTTGGAGATTTTCAAAAAAAAATTGGTTTGAATACTGGTGCCTTTGCTATAATTTACTACTGACACACCGGGTACGACCTGATTTAATTTAAACCTTTACATTTTTATAAAAGAATAAATCTCTGTCGTCTTTTGATAAATCCTTGACCAGCACTATACCATACTTACTCTTATTTTAAAAAAATACAATTTATTTACAAAGTTTGTTTATTTCATGAAATATTACCGCTAAGTAATGTTAAATGACTTGTGAAAATGAAGAATGAAATATGTACAAATAACGACTGATAATGAATAAAGTCAATCTAATTAAAACTAGATGTAAATTTTATTCTCTTGGTCACAAACTGAAGTGGCTTATTTGAATTCAGCTGTTTACGGTTCCTGGTGTTTCTGTGAAATGATGTAAAATTATTCATCAAAATCTTGTAAATTTATGCACAAGTCTGTAGTCGCATGACAAGCATGATAGTTGCCCCTACTATGTTAGAAAACTTTCAAATATAAATGGATAAAAAAAATTTAGTTGCAAATTTTCTGGCATAGACTGTCAAATTCAACATAAACAGAAAATGATGCCATGAACACAGCTAGTCATGTTGATGTAATTACATAAAAATTTAAAACACTTTGTCTTTGATGCAGTAGTTGTTACAAAATAATTGATCTTTCCATTTTTAACAAAATACTGGAGAACACCTTTAAATAAAGACATATCCATATCAACAGGTGCTCATATTTATTAGGTTAGTCTTGAGTGGTGAGTGGTACCATAACTATTTCATACATAACTTGACATCCCCGTTTAGATTATCCAGTGTCATATCCTAGTTTAGTCCATATTATTATAAAATAAATATTTTATTTCCTTTCTATCACTCGATTTCACCAAGATATATTTTCTTATCACTAGAACAAGATGCAACTGAAAATAAATAAAAACAAAACTTCAATCAATGAGAAAATGAAAGCAGTTGTCTCTCCCTCAATGTGATCAACAGTCAAAACAATAAAATTTAAATGACCCCACAGGTCCCTTTGACGAAAATCCTGTTTTATTTATAGTGCTTGAGGAAAAGTATGGTTACTTTTACTACTTCTCCACCTTTTGGAACCTTATATATTTATCATAAGTTAACACTGAGGATGAAAGCTAGGATAGGACCCAAGTGTTTTCAACGGTGCAGGGAAGTCTTATATACCTAATGGAATGGTTCATAATTTCTGGGGGAAACAGTCACAACAGGTCGAAGCTAAACTTTAATCTTGTTCAGTCTTGATAACCCAAACCATTTATTTATTAGATTCATGCTTAGACTACATTTGGTTTGAGAACAAGGTATTTAAATGGAAACACAAGTTGTTAAAGGTAATGTCATGAATGTCTGCTATACTTTGTATACTTACTGATTGGTTCAAACGGATGGAAATCAACTTCGTTCACAGACCCAGCATGACCTGGTAATTTATATAAAACCCTACGAGTCGTTGTATCCCAGACGTACACATATCTATCTCCAGATCCGGCTGCTATCTTACCACCATCTGGTGACCACGCACAGTGAAGTAAATTCTGAAATAAGAGAGAAATTGATTTTTTGGGGATCTACTCACTGTATTGTCAATAATATTTCAGGATGCAAGAGTCAACATTATGAAGCTCAGTTTCTAAATATTATCAGATTTTCAAGCAAAAACAAAGAAATTAAACAATCAAAATGTGAGGATACTGCGTATTGCTGTTTAATTCACTTAAAAGCCATATACAAACCTTTTCAAATGTATGTTGATGACCTTGTAATATTTTAACACATCTTTCTTGTGGAGCAAATGGTCTCACATCCCATACTCGCACTGTAATTAAAAAAAATACCAGTACATACAATACAACGGTGGCAGATCTGATGAGCTAAAGTACATACATTAAACCACTCCACCATCCGACCCCGTGTTGGAACACAAAGGAAAACTAACCAATGAAATAGGAAGCATACTTACAAGTATTATCCATTGAATTAGATAGTAAATATGACCCATCTGGACTGAGTTCGAGTCCTGTAGGTGTATCTAGATGTCCACGCATTCTGTGCAATATATTATTCTTGCGTAGATCCCAGACCTGAATCGATAAAAACAAGTTTATAATCAATAAATCAAATCATATCCTTGTAGGATATTTTAGCTATTATTATTCTGCTCACACACAAATCCCTTGTATTGTGGTAGGTACATGTAGATAGAGATGGGGTTAGAAATTTTTATCCTTTCTTGATATAAATTCAAATTAAAACTCAATTACTATTAAAACTCAATCTGAATCAATACTTTTAAGATTTAGCTAACGAATTTATGACAGTAAAATTAATTTCTTAACATATAGTAGTGTAATTAGTCTAGATTCTCAATGGTTGAAATTATTTTTAAATTTTAATGATATTGCATGAATTTTACCTTTATATCGTTATCAATACCAGCTGTAAATATCTGTTCTGCTGTATCATTAAAACATGTGGCTGTAACCTGATATGTATTCTGGAACGTCTGAATAACACCTTTCTTCCTCGCATCCCATAACTGTAATTATATCAAAACATGTTATATAACAATAAAATTATATTACAATAACATTATATCAGAACTGTAATACAATACAATTATATAATAACAACAGTAATATATGGTAATACTATTATTACTATTACATCATAACTGAAATATATAACAATATAATATTATGTGTTGTTTCCAGGTGGGGGGGGGGCTAGGGGAACGGGTTCGTCCTAAATGACAATACAGTTAACTTCACATAACTTGGATCTAAGAGGACTGACCAATTTTATCTGATTTATGTGAAGATCTGGGTTAGTCGAAAGCCTTAATTCAATCTTTGCATGATTAAAAATATTCTGCAAGAGCCAGATAATAATTGACTGAAAGGCGCATTTCAAACTTTTGTTCGTATAGTTTGAGTAGATTACTTATGTTTTGTGGAGTAGATAACTTATGTTTTGTGGAGTAGATAACTTCCATTTTGTCGCCATCTTGTCTTTTTTTCCGAAAAGTGTCTCGTACAGCAGACAGCGAATTTCAAATTTTCCAGGAAAATTCTATTATTGCGTCCCGTCAAATAGACTGATTTGAGTCAAAATGATAGGGGAAAGTATTTTGGGGCTCCGTGCGTTTTAGACCATCGAAACGAAACTTTTGCTTTTGTTGTTTTAAAAGTTAATTTAGCTGTTAAAATTGAATGTCATATTCAGTCGAAATACGCACCAAAAATTGCCATTGGCATCCCAATTTTTCAAAATGTTTTATTGTTATGGGTTTTTCGATTGTACCCAACTCAGTACAGAAATTATATATTGATCATTTTGTTTTACCTTAATTGTACCATCATCACTTCCGCTACATAATAATTGTGGACCTCGTCTTGCTGGGCTCACTGTATTAACAAATGTCTGATGACCTTTTAACTTTCGTATTCTTACACCGGCATCCACATCCCATACAGCAACTATTTTATCTGTGGATGCTGTGAATATGTAACTGCAAAAACAAATTACTTATAAAAGATTTTCTTAATAAAATTATTTTGGATTTTGTATAGTCTTAAATTCTATAATCAACTTTTATTCTGGAATGTTGGTGATTTAACTTAAAGAGAAAATGATCATAAATCACTGCCCATGGTTTATATTAACATGTATGTGTATTTCCTTGACCAGTTACTACTTATCTTAAACAGTGAAATAAAACCTCTGGGTTTAAAGGTTGTAATGGACTGCAAGAAAAAAACGAGATTCACCTGTGCACAAATGGGAACTGGGAAGGCACATAAAGAGCCCTTGTTGACAATTAGCATTTGGACTATTTGGTGAACAACTGCTATCTGAACAAAATTCTTTGCATTATTATTATTATTATTATAATTTCATTTTTAAAGGGTTACATTATAAAAAGTTATTTCTAAGCACTATAGAGTAATGTTTATACAATGGTACATGCATGATTCTATGCTTTTGCATGTCTTAGTTTTTGTTTTTTGATGTTCATATTATGGGTTGTTATTTGACAGTGGATGTTGTAAAAAATGTAATAGGGTAGCACATTATGTTAGTTCTAAGGAGCTCTATAAATGGGCAGGGCATTCTTCTTCTCCCCCATACAAAACATACAGAAAACTGAGAGACCAGCTACAGGATTTATCAGGTGAACCTGCTCTTAATCAGTGTTATTTAGTCACATGTAATTATTACCTGCTATCAGTAGAGAACTGTAATTCCATAATGGCACCAGCATGTCCTTTCATAACATGATAATTTTCACATTCTCCATATACATTCCAAAAATCTACAAAAATCAAATTTAAAGAGATATATCCACATTTGATGTTATTTGACTATTGGTTTGTATTCAAATTTTAGGACAAATTTGCCAAGTGACAGTAAAGAGATAGAGATGTTTCAACATTCAATTTACACGTTTTACTGGTTTTCTAAGAGGTTGTTTTTGTTTTTAAATGGCCTTTCAACTTCTAGTTACAGCCCTGTATGATATTTATAGATTTTTAAATTTTCATCCCATGATTCTATATGGATTATCTCCCTTATTAATGTTATTTTCTGATGTTCTTCTACAATACGTCAACTGGTAGACTGTCACCATCTAAAAAATACCATTCAGGAGACAAACACTGTCACCGGAGTTATGAAATTCTTAGCGAGTAAAGGTACTTTGCAGTTAGTGAAAGTGAAACTAGAAATCCATAAGTAGCGGGAAAAGGTTTCAAACTTCTTTCAAGAAGCTTTTAGGGTTCATGACAGAAATCTCGGAACAGCTACCCACCATTTATATATTTCTAGTAAAAATATATCCTAAACAATAAAGTAATTTTAGAAAACCCTAGTAAACTTACAAATGAGTCGGTCAAACCCAGCAGAAGCTAGCATCTGTCCACTTGGTGCGAATTTAGCAGTGAAGATATCCCCCTCATGGCCTGTTAACAACATTATTGGTGCGTCCAGGCTAGATGTTCTTGGGGGACCCTGAAATTATACAACAAAAAAATATTAAGTATATGTATCTTCCTTAACATAGGGGGAGGAGCTCTTTCTAAGATTTAAATAGCCATCTACAGTGTAGGCATATTAATTTATGTGTTGACACTTTGAGTAAATCCCTTTAGTAGTGTAGAAAAAAGATCATAATGATTAATAGCACAATTAAAACCACCTCTTCTTCTTAACATATGTGTTTAATTTCTGTGTCCTTCATCCACTATTTAAGGAGATCAGGTGGCTAAGTGGGTAAGGTGCTGGTGTTCGATCCCTGCATTGGCCGAGAAAGTTCATCTAGATTTTCCGGCGTGATTTCCCCTTGTCAGTGATGCAGATGGAGGGCCTGACAAGGACAGCTGCCTAGTCATTCGGATGGTACAAAAAATGAAGGTCCTGGATACACATTTGTGTGCATGTAAAGATCCTCTGGCAATTGGAATTCAGTTTCTGCCCGGTTAAACATTTCCCTCATAGCACACTGTATGGCGTATGCCCGTCTTCAATAAGCCCAGGTTAGGTGCAGAAGCGTAGGAGGTTAAACCCCATTTCATTCATTCATTCATCAACTATTGACAATTTTACAAAATAGTAATAATTATAATAGTAATAGTAGTAGGCCAGCAAGTAAGTGGTAGTGCTGCTACGGCTAGTCGGATAGCTGTAACCTGTTAGAATCGGACAGTTAAACGGTTCAAATTTAATGGTACGGTTATTGAGGGATGTCCACCATCAGTTGTGTCTGATTATATTCCTCTTTATAACAAAACTTGCCCATTGTCATTTTGAAGTTGATGTTTTAAATCTTAGAATGTAACAGTCGTCCTCAATGTTGACTGCTGAAAAATAATACTATTAATAGCAATTGTCGGAGCTGGTTCTGACTTTACCTATTGTTAATCCAAACTAAATACTTCTCAGCATTTCTAAATATATTCTACCTTGTTTAAAATTTATTTAAATATGTAACCACCATTTAAAATATAATCGTAAACGCTAGAAAATGACATTATATTAGTAGATTTGTTCCGACAATCAACACTTTTTATATCTCGTAATTTCCTGCGAGAATTTTACTTTATTCTATTTCATTTCCGAAGGGAAACAAGAGTATTATTTTGTATATTTTTGTAGATTATATATTGAATTAAAAATGTTTCAAATGAACCAAGTTAACCAGGTAAACAAATAACTATGGCCTTTATAGATAGTTTAAATTTTCATTAAAGGATTGTACATTTCTTTGAAAAGAATTTCTGAAAGTTTTGCGCATGTAGTGCCTTTTAGTTTTAGTCTAGTATAGCGTGCGCAAGAGTAATGACTCGCACCTCCTGACAAGCTCTGTTTTATGTCTACAGGGGGGGTGGGATGGCCTAGGTGTCTAGAGTGCCGCCTTCTCAACCTCAAGGGTTTCCTCTGGACACTCCGGTTTACTCCCACTGCTAAAGACCCCTACGCGCAAGCGAATTATTGAAATACAAATTGAAAACCATACGCAAGTCCTAAAATAACCTAGTTTGTATCGAGTGGACTTTTAACCCCATTTCTCTCTCTTTTATGTTTACAATTAAAACCTATTAACCTCAAGGGTTTCCTTCGAGCACTCCGGTTTACTCCCACTGCTAAAGACCCCTACGCGCAAGCGAATTATTAAAATAAAAATTGAAAACCATACGTTAGTCCCAAAATGACCTAGTTTGTGTCGAGTGGATGGATGTTAAACCCCATTTCTCTCTCTTTTATGTTTACAGTTGATACCATATATTACTATCCGGTTAATAGCTACGGTTATTCAAAAAAAACAAAAAGTCCTAAAAAAAGTGCTTGTGCAATTTCGACACCTAGTACTTCCCATGGTCATAGAGACTTGAAACTTTCAGGGAATAGTTAGGATGACTAGTAATAACTGCACACAAATGCCAAAGCCAAAAGCAATGAAGTATGCCTACTGACTGTCAGCGCATAAATAATAAATATTTGTCAAAATTTAATTCCTGTTTTGTTTGCTTTGAGCCTGCCCTTTTTCTTTTACATTTTGAAAACGTTATCCATAAAGCTGTCTGTTACTGTTATTATATTCGCTTTCACAAAATGCCTTATAAAGATGTGGATTTTGTTATTTTAAAGGAGCTAAATCGCTAATATTATGGACCTAGAATATGAATGTATATAAACTGATTTACATTCAGTTATTTGCCTTTTTACTCCAATTTTAAATCAGTTATGTACGACGAAATAAGCCAGCAATGTCAATTGAAATTGAGTAATGAGTGTACATTTCTAGCATCTAGTTATTCCATTCTACATAACTCAGTTTGATTTGGTGTAATGTGTCTAGCCTCGTCCCTCGAGTCTCTAAATACAACTGGGGCTGAATCGCATTGTGTACGGTACACGATTCGTGTACCAATCAATGCCAATCATCAATGTAATGTTAAAAAAAATATTTGATATCGGATATATTATATAACTTATAGTGTAAGAAGCTCATCTTTTCCTAGTAACTATACTTGTTACCTTAAACTGTGTTTAAGGTAACAATTGGTACAGTCTAAGACCCCTTACGCAAGTTGAAATAGGTTCAAACGCACAATTGTCAACACATATCATTACAGTTTATATTAAAATAAGTAATTCCATCACAAATAGTGAAGACTGCACCATTAAAAGAGTTACCGAACAGTTTTTCTCTGCATAGCGCTGTTTATGTTGTAGGCCTAATGACGTATTACGCAACTTTCGGCCATGACGGTCGGCCAGTTGAAATTTCGCGTAGGAGATGGGTTTCATCAAATCATATAATTATGCGGTAAGGCCTCACCTTTATTTCAAGAAGAATTGATTTATTATATGTTAAGCTGCGTGCAGTAGTGCTTTGGGTCAGTTTATTTGTAAATTAAGCGAGCTATAGGCTAGTAAACTTTTTGTAGTCATTTGACTAAGAAACTTGCGCAAAGGAACTCTGTAGGAAAAACCACTACTGGAGTACTGCCACTGGAGTAAGACAGCAGTAGTGGAACCATTTCTAATCTTTTCCCGGTAAGTTTACATCATCAATGTTGATTTAAATTGACCAATAAATTGTGTTTTCGATGTCCAAGATTTTGGAGGATTTTGAGTTACGGACTTAGCTCCCTTAAAATGACAAATAATTCGTGTTTTTAATGTCGAAGACTTTGGAGTTTTAGAAAGTTATACCATTTGCATTTGAACGAGTTGATTATTTCCATTTGAGCTGGAAATCAAATCAGTTTTTGCCCTCTTTGCTGGCACAATGGCCCCTTCCATAGCTCTTCTCTTCAATTCCATGGTTTTTGTATTCAAATAGTATAATTAATTATTTAAATAAATTTAATAGGTTGTAATTTGTAAACAACACACGCGTTAGAATCGTAACCGGAAGTAGCCGGCTTGACCGAGTTATCTCCCCAAGTAGACCTCGCTTTCGTTTTCATGGCTGCCGCCATTTCCTGAAATTTGCAGCAAGTTATCACTAAAAAAAAGAGAAAATACTTCTGTTAGTCATTCATTACAGTTAACTGATCGTAAATATTTTATAAATGTAATCGAAGCACTATAAATCGCAGGATAAATTAACGCCTGATGTGCCATAACTGCACTGCCAATTATCTCCCGATTCTTTTTTGCAGCTCTCAGCTCTGCTGAGTGAGTGCGACTCCGACTCTGCCTTTGCTCTTTATTTATACTTGTTCTAGTTGTTATAACTTATACTACAGCTATAGTATTTATTATATTATACTCTATATAATAATATGTAATAAGCAAAAGTAGGAAAATGCATTATGCAAGTTGCTGAAATTTGACAATAAATTCCGATATTATTATCAATGTATGAATACGGGTATGCAATTACAACAACGGTTTTGTTTATTCGAAGTTTAAGCTATTATTATTCGAAATACGTTATGCAATTATTATTGACGTGAATAAAGTATGCATAAACCAACGTACATGTTGAACATGTGTGTTGTTGAAAATACGACTATCCGTTAGGCTTACCCGTGGCCGGTTCATGAACCCTGCGCGGCTTAAACTGTGTTTAAGGTAACAATTGGTACAGTCCAAGACCCCTTACGCAAGTTCAAATAGGTTCAAACGCACAACTGTCAACACACATCATTACAGTTTGTATTAAAATAAGTAATTCTATCACAAATAGTGACGACTGGACCATTAAAATAGTTACCGAACAGTTTTTCTCTGCATAGCGCTGTTTAGGTTGTAGGACTAATGACGTATTACGCAACTTGCGGCCATGACGGTCGGCAAGTTGAAATTGCGCGTAGGAGACGGGTTTCATCAAATCATATAATTGTGCGGTAAGGCCTCACCTATATTTAAATAAGAATTGATTTATTATATGTTAAGCTACATGCAGTACTGTTTTGGGCCAGTTTAGTTGTAAATTAAGCGAGCTATAGGCCAGTAAACTTTTTGCAGTCATTTGACTAAAAAACTTGCGCAAAGGAACTCTGTAGGAAAAACCACTACTGCGACTGGAGTAAGACGGAAGACAGCAGTAGTGGAACCATTTCTAGCATTGCCTGAGACCTGAGTAAAGCGAAGTTGATGTAAAAAAAAAAGCCTTTATATTTAATTAAGTTTCTCAACTGATGACATAAAATAATGTTAATAAAAAAATTCTTTAGGCCTAGATCTAAATAAAATATTAAATATTAAATTGTATGATTAATTTTGTTTAAAAAAATATTATTGTGAAAATTATTTTCTTTGAAGATTGAAGTCAAAAATGTGAATTAAAAAAAATCATTTGTTAAAAATACAAATTAAAATTATTTGTCTCAATATCAGTTTAATTAATCAGCACAGTGAATTAATTAAAAGTCTATTTGCATTGCCAACTTGAAAATTTGCATGCTATACTTCAAAGGAAAGAACGATTAGTTAATCAGCTGATTAGTTTTAATAATTCACCCTGTTCTAAGCTAAGGTACTAAAAGTACTAATTATGTAACATGTACAATCCTGGATGTTAAGGCACCTGTACCTGTGTGATATGTTTTGTCTGACAATATCTTTGACAGGTGCCTGATTTGCACACAAGTATATGTAATGTGTATATATTATGTTGTGCAATAATTTGTTCTTAATATCATCTGCGACGGGTAATTTATGTCCAGACTTGAACATGAGCTGAATATACACCAGTTATAATGACACCACACTTACGATGCACTGTAAAGAACACGGTATTGAATCAGAATTCATGTCAAAGTCTCACTGCACAAATATATAGTCGGCTGTAAGTCGGGTAACTTTCAATGAAAGGAGTGTATTACAATGTATGTATTATGAATGATCATAATGTAATGTTTTCTAATCTGTACTTTTTCAGTAATTCAAGACATTTAGTAGTGTAACTGTGCAAGTAAAAATATCAAAGTATGGGGGACAGTGAAGATGAATACGATAGAAGAAAAAATCCACGAGATAAATTTCGTCGAGAGAGAAATGATTACGACAGCAGACGTGAAGAAAGAAGAAGAGATTCATGGGATCATGATAGGTTGATATTAGTTTCATAAAATGGTTGTTTTGATTTTAAGTTTGAAGAAATGTATTATTTTATTGTGATTGGATATGGTTGACTATACCGAGAAAGTCAAATCTCATGGCTTTGAAGTTTTAGTATGTGTTCCAATGCAATTTTTATGCAACCACATAACCTTAAGAGTCACCATGCAGACTAAGAGGATATTTGAATGAATTTTAATCCCAGTATACACTAGAATTTGGTGGAAATAGGATGTTATCTCAACCAGTCACCATAGCCAAAATTTGATTGATTAAGTCATAATTTTTAAAAAAATTGTTTTTGGGACTGGCATGGGACAGGATTCAATTGAATGCCACTTGATTGCTATTGTGTTAATTCAGTATGTTTTAGACTTACAATAATCAAGCATCTCCTGGGAGTTTAAAGAAGTGGGAATCATTACAAATTCTATCTTATGTTAACTTAACTTAATTTTGCATTTGTTTTGTTTTTTCTACTGATTATTAAGGTGTTAAGTTAAAAAAAAAATATATGCCACAATGTCATATTTGGCCAAATCATAAATATTACACCTCAATATTATTATTTTTTTTAGTCGTAGACCAACAAGATCTCGAGACTGGAGTAGTAGAAGTCGTGAGAGGCATGAAGGATCATACAGAGATTATGATTCTAGAAGACATGATAGATTCAGTCCACAGAGAAACGACATGAGTCCACCACAAGCTAAAAGAATGAGAAGAGATGGGTATTCTTTCTATCTTTGTTTGCAAAAGTGGAGAGGGTTGAGGTAGTCTAGTTGATAGAGCACTGACACTCGACTGGATTTTTTGCAGCCCAGTTCCAAAATGTCAAGGGTAGTGCCTGCAGGGCTAACAAAGACATCAATGCCTAGTCTGTATGACACGCAATATTGAGCATATCATAATGGTTCTACCATAGTTGTAATTTGAAGAAGAGTAGTCAGAGACATCACTGCCCATGCAAAATTATCAACCCTTGTAGAACACAAGCTTACATGCAGCTAAATAAGCAAAAACACAATGAGCTGCAATTCAGCTTTTTTGAGTGATCAAACACATACAATTTGGTTAATAATATATTAATATCCATATAACAATCGTAACCAAGGTTTTTGTTTTATTTTCTCACGATTCAACAGGGACGATAGTTACCCGCCCTACGATATGCCATATAATGGTCCAGCACCACCACCTAATCATTGGGGCGGTGGTGGTCCAAGTCCTGGTGAAATGGGTGGAGGGGGTATGGGTCATGGCCACGGCCAGTATGGTGGACACCAATCTAGGTAAGATAATATAAACACTTTATTAAGATAATGATATGAATAAAACAGTCCTGGCTTGACTTTTTTTGTCCTTGACATTATCATCATGTGGTGTTAGTCCCAAAATGATCTAGTTTGTGCGGAGTGAGCGTTAAACCCCATTTCTCTCTCTCTGTTATAGTTTTCATAAGAACCAAACTAGTATTCTTATGGTTGTATGGTTTAAAGAGTAATTACCTTGTACGCTTATGAAATTAATGTTTTGATAACCTTGTCTTTGTAGAGATGTAGACTACCCTACCCAGCCAGCTATGATGACATTCAAGCAGTTTTTATCCCAGCAGGATGATAATATTGACGACCAGTTGGCCATTAAGAAATATAATGAGTATAAGATAGAGTATAAACGTCAACAGATCAGTGAATTCTTCTTGCAGCACAAGGAAGAGGAATGGTACGCAAACTTAAAACTTTCACTTTTTACAATACATGTTATGTAGTAAAACATACAAAAATTTAATTTATCAATTCACAAAATGTTCAATTCTTTTAAGAATAGTCTAAAGCAACATTATAGTTGCTGACATAAAACTTGCAATTAAGGGTTTGGTGGGTTGGGTCGTGATTAATGGGTTTAACACATGCGCTGTAGATCCTGAGGCCGTGTCTGTCACCTATGCAAAGTAATGGATTCAATCCCAGACTTTCATCTGTTCAATCTGCCTAGCCTTTTGGGAATTTTTTAGACACTGCAGTTTTTTCTCCCCACTTCTAAAGACCCCTGCATTCAAGCAATATACTGTTAATTAGTGTAAAGATGGCCTTTGATCTCTAAAATGGTTTTTAGTGGTCAATTTTACTTATAGATACTTGTATCAGTAAATTTCTCATGATAGTAGCAATAGTGATTGTTTTGCTTAGGAATGGGGACTTAGTTTTGCTCAAATGTGGAAGCAATTTAATTTGAACTTAACAGATACTATGAATTGAAATTTCTTTTTCTAAAAGATAATATTAAATGTTGTTTAAAATGTAACCTCATTTTTGTCCATATTGGATAACTTTTCAGCATTTACAGCCAATCACCAGCTTGGATTTATTTACTGCGCTTCTTTTAGTTAGGCCACTGCGCACAATGCAGTGTTGTGTTATTATAAAGTGTTAGGTCAATTTCTGTTAGGGTTTTCGATCGATAAAACAAAATGGAAATGGTTGGCCTGCATCATAAAGCAGGCTGAGGAAAACAGGTAACAATAAAGTGATCTGCGGATTTTGGTAGTTTTTTTTTTGAAAACAAACTCCTCTATTTCAATGATATTAGAAATAACTTTAACTGCTCAGATTTGATTGATGACTTTGAGTCCTTATGGAGTCCTGGGCATGCATGGACTGGACTGATTTTACAAGAGAAAAAAATATGTGATTCATGTCTAGATGAAGTGACTGCATTAAATTATTGAAATTTGTGATTCCAATGGGAGTCCAAAATGCCACAAAATGTTTATGTATTCAAGACAAATATATGTTTATCTCTTTGTAAATCACCCTGATAAGAAAGTGTTGTAAGAATGTCATTAATGCTGTAAATAAAGCCTTTAATCAATTGCTTTAAATGGACAACAAGCCAGAAGGAAGTCAATGTAGATTTTATGTCAAATGTAAACTTTGTCTAATGTAGAGTTTAATTAAGTCTAAAGTAGCAGTTAAAGTAGAAATAGATAATGAAAGAGGAATATATTGAAAATTTCAGTCAAAATAATTCATTCTGAACTGAGTTATCACTGTTAGTAGACGGTTGATGTCGATTGTCATTGCTACTGTTAAGACAATAAAAAATGTTTCGATTATCCATTTTAAATTAAATTATTAACTGTCAATTGTATTTAAATCTGTTGAAAATCTTGGAACATCCGATGGCATCAAGAGTTGATTATGGTCTTGGAAAGTTAATAAATGTCCAATTAATAATTTATATAACATATAACTCTTTAAATATCTCTTTAATCAATAGATGTTTTGAGGTAACACTTACGAAGGTCGACCAACTTTAAAATGAATAAAAAAAGGACAATTATTGTGTTTTTATATCATTAAAATTATAAAAGTGAAGAAGAATATTGTTGGAATTTTATGTTGTCGTGAAACCAATAGAATTACTAATCAGTAAATTTAGATCTTAGTAGAAGCACTGCATTTTAAACTCTACATCTACATGTAACTTTCATTCTGGCATGTTGAAGCTTTAATTTTTGGTTTTGTGGTAAAAGGAACCTGACTAATTTTAAATGTCTATATTAATCATATCAATTTCCTTAATTTTACATTTTTATCTCAAACTTTAAAAAAAAACAACCATCCTTAATGATAATTTGTAATTTTAATCCCTTTTTTTTATATTTTTTCTATCCTGTAAATTACAATAGGTTCAAACTAAAATATCAGCCAGAAGAAAGTGGAAAAAGAAAGGCAGAGTTAAAGTCTGCGTTAGAGAAAAGATTGCAGGTGTTTAACGAATTATTAGAGTCTGGAAGAGTTGGACCCATTGTCCTTGAGATCGATCGTGCGGATGAAATCATTAAACTTTTAGATGCAGGTAACTTTACTTGATTTAGTTCAAAATATAATGTTGAATTGAATTGATCTAATGTGTCATTTCTTTTATTGCTAGGACAAGCTCTATGATTACATTTATGAAATATTAATGGGTAGTTGGTTTATTTACAGATATTGATAGTTTCAAATTTGGCCTAAAAACTTGACTGATTAACACGCAATTGACTTTATCTACACATTTAAAATTTTGAAGGAATTTAGAAATGAAATGGATTTTAATGTACTACTGTTCTGCTCCGAATAGGCTAATGAAGACAGGCATTTTCCATACAATGTGCTATGGCCTACTCCTATATCAGATTCCAACTGTTGAGGGATGTTTTACATGCATGCCAAAGTGTTTACGGACCTCATATTTTCGCACCATCAGAACGACTGTATGTTGTCTCTTGCCATCCTGCAGCACTGTAAGAGAGACCACACTGGATCTGTCACAGTCAACACAAGGATCGAACACGGGTCATCTTGATTAGTGAGCCAACGTCTTATTCACTGAGCCACTGAGGCTGCAAAGGAACACAAATAAAATCCACTTAAATCAACAATTTCTATTTTCGACCAAATATGACAACATCTCTGTCAGTTCCAGACTGAGAACAAAGTTATATAATTAAGTAAAATTTTCTGTTTGTTTTAGCTGTTATAAAGATGGAAGGAGGAAACGATTTTGATCTTACAGTACTAGATATTGTGGAGGAAAAAGAAAGTTCTAGAAGTAGAAATAATTCAGAGACTGTCGCAGATAAAACAAGGTATAACATATCTCCATATTCGACGTTAGTGAGAGAAATAAAGCAGTGATTAGCAAGCTAGATCTATTATATATGTTGAATACTTGTCACTGTATTCCAGTCTGTCCAGCTCTGAACGTTCGGTGGTGCAAATTTTTAGTACAGATTTATGCTAATATTTCTAAATTAAAAAATAAAGTATTCTATAGTGTTTTCTGTAGCAAATTTAAGACAAACAACACGTTACCAAGATATGCCCGTTATTGTTTAACACATCGTTAAAATGACTAAGTTTTGAGCAACCGACCCCAGGTCATGATTACTGTAGTGTATAAAAGAGCAATGACAATTTACTTGATTTCAAGTTCTTCGCTCTAGCACGGTGTCATGCAACCTTCATAAAGACCCTTTATCCATGTATTCCAGTTTATGCATACCAGGCCCATTTATTGGATAATTTTTTTTTATTTTTTCAGTCCATCAAAGAAAGAAACCGATGAAGACAAAGATAAAGAGGTGAGTTTATTATATTTGGGAGTATATCTTCTTCAGCCCTGTCTGTCCACAGTTTACAGCATATTTATCATTAAAAAGTAAAAGTATTTTTATGTTCCCAATGCTTAGTGCCAAAAGCCTTATTAAAAATCCAGGAAATTTGCTGTTTTTGGAAGTGTAAGATCAATAAAAAAATTTCCAAAACTGTCTTCAAAATTGGCTGTAAAATCTGTGCTCTTTAAAAAAAAAAAAAGAAGAAGAATTTTGGTCATAGTTCTTCTCCCACATATTGCACTGTAGAAATAAAAACTGTACTTGCTATTCTCAAACTTCAAGGGAACACTAAATGGAACGCAGGAACTGACAGAACTGTGACAGGACTGATATCCACATTACTCTATTGCAATTCGGTCAATTCGGAATGTTATGGACTGGCAATCGAGCACTCTCCAAGTGTTGAGAAGATTTTAAACCCTGTTCCTTTCCATTGCAGAAACCCATGAAGATGGCAATTACACCAGAACAAGAGGAATTACAGAAAAAAGCTCAAGAATTCTCAAAACAACAGGAAGAAATAGCCAAAAAACAAAAGGTACTATAATTAGAGATCACCACTTGAAATATGATCCATTTCCATAATCTATTCTTGTACAATAGAATTGATTTGTCCGAGTAAAAGCCAACAAAGAAGATGTAGGAGAAAAAAAAATATTGACAAGATTGATTGATTCTATAAATAATAATTGATTAGAAATTTGAGTGTCACACAAATATTTTAATTTTGTTTCAGAAGTCGATTTTGCCAATGACAGTTTAAACTATTTGGGTTTTTTATCACCAACATAAAATTTTTAATAATATTAATTCAATGATATCATCTGACGATCAAAAATAAAGAAAATAGTGATTCTAAAATTTCACAATTCAAAACATTCAAAAATAAAAGAAAAATATATTTATTTTAAGATTTCACAATCGCTAAAAATAAGAATACAGAATTACAGATGTGTACTATTGTTAATTGAATATGTTTAGGAAGAGGAGAAGACGAAGAAAAGATCAAAGAGACATCGTGATAAACCAGACTATAGTTTTGACAGTGCTACAGAATCAGAATCCGCTTCTGGATCGGACTCAGAACCTGAACCAGCTCCACCTGGTGAGTAAAAATATTAACATTAGTCATTATTGACCTAGTTATTGAATGTGTGAGCTAGCAATGACTTGCAATAGAAATTGACACTTAGTGTCAATGACAACAATCAAGATCAACCATCGGTTTTTCTAACAATCTGAATTATCACTCATGCAGACACCCATACCGGTTGGAAAACCCTACAGATTCTTTCAGATCAGTCAACATTGGGGTTTAATTATTATTATTATTATACGTAACTTCTGTATGCCTATCCCTGTATGTTTTTTTAACTTTTTTAATTTGTAGGTGTGGATGAAAATGAAGAAAAGACGACACCAACAGTTACTTCTCCTGATGCAGACAATAAAACCGAGAAGGAAGAAAAGCCTGAAGGTAAATGGAATAACCATTATTCTGGCATAAAGAATAAATGTACAAATCAAGTGTCCTTGACTTAATCGTGACAATTTTGATTGAGAGATGGATGCCTACTCTTCATCATGTACACGGTGAACCTCGGGGGGAGGGGATAGCACTGTCCAGATGACCAGACATAGGCTAGACACATGAGAATCAAGCTTCAAAATCCTGAGTGTTCTTCGTTATCCAAACCCAGATCACTCTTAAAAAGGTGTTAAAAGTTATATTTAAATTATTTCAGCTGAGGAAAAAGAAGTAGATACAAAAGAGGAACCTGAAGAAGAGAAAGATCCAAAACCAAGAGCTCTACATAAAACACAGTCTATATTTTTACGTAATCTTGCCCCTACTATAACTAAACAGGAAATAGAAGCTGTAAGTATTTGGCTGGTCGTTTGAACTCATGCTACTTTCGGCTGTCCATAATTTTGTTCAGTGTTATTGCCCTTATTAACTTTTAGAATTAGAAAGCAGGTCAAATTTTCAACTGATTGACATTACTGCCAGGAAGAATGCTTTCTGATAATTTCATCATATGGGTTGTTGCATGTGATCACTTTTTAGTATCTTATAAATGTTCTTTTCATGGAGACAGCAGCCATCATAGGCTGCTCTAACGACATACATGAAGCTGTCTTGGGCATATTTTCTGTGGGATCATGTGGCGAAGTGGGTAAAGCGAGTGTTCAATCCCTGCATTGCCCGAGAAAGTTTATCTCAATTTTCCAGCATGGTTTCTCCTTGTCAGTGATGCACAACAGAGGGCCTGACAAGGACAGCTGTCTAGTCGTTCAGATGACACAAAAAACAGAGGTCCTGTGTACACATTTGCGTGCACGTAAAAGATCCCTTGGCAGTTGGAATTCGATATACAAGTAGGCCGTAGCACCGCTGCCTGTGCAAAATTTCCCTCATAGCGCACTGTATGGTGTTGCCCGTCTTCAATTAGCCCAGGTTAGGTGCACCTAATTTATTTCATTCCATATGTCCTGATTCCTGCATCTTACATTTATGTTTATTATAGATGTGTAAGCGTTTTCCTGGTTTTACCCGTGTTGCATTACAAGATCCACAACCAGAGCGGAGATTCTTCAGACGAGGGTGGGTGACCTTTGAATCAGGGGTCAACATTAAAGAGATCTGTTACAGTCTCAACAATATACGAGTAAGTAAAACTTGTAATTAAACTTCTATCTGTTTACTAATATAAACAACCAAGAAAATTATTTACGCTTGAATATAACTGATTTAGTTAGGCCGGAAAAAAATGTTGTATTAGATTGATTTGTTGTTTTGATCTGTGAATGGTCAAACTATGTACATTTGATTACATTATAATTGAAGCAAAAGTCAAATATTTCTATTTCTCTGATATGTCAGAACAAGCCTTACTGGATGTTACAACAAATTCTGTCAAATTACAATTAGTTTTAACAAACTTTCTAACAACACACCAATTACCATGCAACAAGTGGAATTAACTAGAGCTACTATTTTGAGGGCTCTTTCAAAGAAAATTCAGTATGTTTTGATAAAAAAGACCTGTGATAACTTACTCCCCTCATCGTATGTCATAGACATATCTTCATCAAATTGAATGCTAATTTTACTCTCCAATTTTAAAAAATTATTTTATAGTTACGAGATTGTGAACTTGGAGCCACTTTAAATCGAGATTTGAAGCAAAGAGTTCGACCTGTCACTGTTTTAACCAATCATAAAGCAGTGGTAAGAAAGGACATTCAGACAGCTGCTAAAATTATCCAGAACTTGGATCATAAATGGAGTTTATGGCCGGATCCAAATGCTGAAAAGAAAGATGATGAGAAAGAGGTTAGGTCTATTCCTTTTAGAATTACCTAGGTGGAAAGGAACACTACTTTTTATAGTTTATAATCCATTTTATGTGATTTAGACATATAAACTATTGAAGGCACAATATTGTAGACTAAAAGACAAACACACTTTCAGAAAACAACCAGGCTTAAAGTTCACTAATGTTGAGATTAAGATGAATTTAATCCTTTATGTTCAGGTTGAGATAAATTTAATCCTTTATGTTCAGATTGAGATGAATTTAATCCTTTGTTTATATTCGGGGATCATGTGGGTAAGGCGCTGGCTCACTAGCCTGGCGTTCGAGTTTTCGATCCCTGCATTGGCCATGAAAGTTCATCTCGATTTTTCGGCGTGGTTTCCTCTTGTCAGTGATGCAGAACGAGGGACCTAACAAGGACAGCTGTCTAGTCGTTCGGATGGCACGATAAAACGAGGTCCCATGTACACATTGGCGTGCACGTAAAAGCTCCTTTGGCAGTTAAAATTCTATAAAAGAGTAGGCCGTAGCGCCGCTGCCTGGGAAAAATTTCCCTCAATGCACACTGTATGGTGTATGCCCGTCTTCAATTAGCCCTGGTTAGGTGCATAACAGTAGGACGTTAAACCCCATTTCAATTTGTTTATGTTCAGGTTGAGATGAATTTAATGTTATCACGGAATCCTGTATTAAAAAATATAACTGATTATTTAGTTGAAGAAGGATCATATGAAGAAGAAGAATTATTAGGTTGGTTTATTTCTTTCTTTTTTTCATCTTTAACTTTTAAAGTGAGGTTCTGTCTTGTGGAGGATAGAACTATCAGGACTGACTAGGAGGTGGAGAGGGGTAATGGTGGCCTAGTGGCCTAGAATAAACCTGGCTCGAATCCAAGTGTGGGTCGAAAAGAACCTTCAGAATTTTTCAAGCACAGTTTCCCCTTGTCATGGGTGGTGCCTGCGGGGCTGACATGAAAATGTCTCTAGTAGATCAGATAAGACAAAAAACAAAGTATTGGTTGCAGGGTTTGGCTTTAAGATTTATAAACAAAACATCCACATTTGTCAAATTATCTCATAATTTGCATACAATCTATGTTGAACACGCCCAAAATGAGTAAACACAGGAAATCAAAAAAAAAATTGTACACTGGTAAAATTCTTCTAAAGTGCTGATGTGTCTTTAAAATTTTGAAAGATTTTGATTTTTTATTTGTTCAGGTCAAAATACAGAAGAAGGACCTAAAGAAGCCAATCCTGAGATTCAGATTGATAAAGATGAAAATCTCATAAAGGTATTGAAAGTCCAAGTCATACAGTAACAATTTAATATAATTATTTTTATATATTTTAAAAAATTAAATATATAATAATTACTTTAGGCTAAGATATTAATGTATTGTGTATTAATGTGTTTGGGAAAACATGCTACCTCTTCTAGAACATTTAATCAAGGGACCAGTTATTGGGAAATAATGATATCATAATGAAGGGAGCTGCAGTGGCTCAGTGAGTAAGACATGGGCTCGCTAACCTGGAGATCTAGCGTTCAGTCTAAGAAAATTCATGCTTGTCATAATTTCAATTTTCTTCCATTTGTTAGTCCCAGAAGTACTTACACAGAAATTGATAGATATTCCATGTTTTTTTTTCAGGCGTTGGATAAAATGATTTTATATCTGCGTATTGTACATTCAATAGATTTTTATAGTGCTAATGAGTATCCTAACGAGGATGAGATGCCACACAGATGTGGTATAATGCATGGACGACTGTCTATACCAGTTGGTAAATGTACTGAGCAAGATGGTAAGTTTCAAATACCGGCAAGTTATTGTAAAAAAAAAAAAATTTTATCATTTTGTTGGATATTGAATTCTATTTGACCTCTAGTTTTTTAGCAACCATCATGTTTACTAGTCTAGGGGTTCGATATAGTTTAAAAATTATTGTGACGATTTATAACATATGGCCATGATGTTGATGTGTTTGTTCTTCAAGTTTACGGGGGGGGGGGGGGGTCTGTGGCTGATGGTTAGCCTGCACGCTGTATCATAAGGCATAGCTGAATGGTTAGCGTGCGCGCGCTGTATCATTGAGTCAACTGGCCTGGTTTGGAATCCCCGTTTGTACATGGCAAGGAGTAAGGTCATCTGTCCAACCTCGCCGGTTTTCTCCGGGCCCTCCGGTTTTCTCTCTTTCTCTGTTAACAACTCTGTGCTAGACTTCTTAAATTCTAAAAATTACTATGTTGTCATTGATGAAGTTTGAAAGATGACATTAATGAATTTATTGGTTTATTTTTTCAGTAACTGATTGGATCAGTCATTTTGAATCTAAAACAGAATATTTGGTTAAAGTAAATACCAAGGTGAATGATGAAGAGGCTCAGAAATTAGGAAAGAAAGATCCTAATGCATATCCTTTATACACATAGATTTTCCAAACTGCTTTAATTTACTTGATAATCAGGCATACTTTTTACTTAAAGGTTATGAGGGGGTGAGTCATTCAGATGGAACAAAAAATCCTACACATACACAGTGGTTTGTACCTTATATGTAAATATAATAACTATAAAAGTTGGAAAAAGAAGAATCCAAACAAAACTATTCCACTTCACATTGTAGGTTACACACGTAGTCAAGGAAAATATAAAGTTACCATACGTTTATCTCTTACCAGGTTGTTGACAAAAGATCAAATTGTATTCCTTTCATTAAGTCTGTTTTAGATGCATATTTACTAATTGGGACAACCGAAATGCACCTTTTATTTGCAATTCTCGCCGTTCAGAACAATCCAGAATCACAAAACTGTTAAGATAAATGAGTATTTAGCCTTAACATGTGTACAGAAGTAGAGAAGTTTATCCAGTCCAACTGTCAAGAGTTGAGTAAAGATAAATGGCTGTGTCCACTGAGTGGGAAGAAGTTTAAAGGGCCTGAATTTATACGTAAACATATCCTGACCAAACATAATGAAAAGGTTGAAGAGGTTAAACAAGAGGTGAGATGAATATATTGCTACAAGGTTAAGATGAAACTCATCTGGTATTGTTTGGGATGTTAGGTAAAGCCTATACGGCTGAAAGAAAAGTCTTGATGTGTGCTTCAAAGATAAACATGGTGTTGCAAAAGAACCCCAGACAGTCATCTTAATTGTACTGACTACCTTGCTTTCCAGTATCGCTTGTCCTATCTGGGTTCAGTTGTACAGTTCTTATGTATTGTTTATTAAAGCAAAGAACTTCCATCCCCCTTCCTACAATGTACCATGTATATATACTGACTTAAAATAGAGCTTTGACCCAATTTTAACAAAACTTCCCCCATTTTTTTCAAAATCAAATCATGTACTTTAAAGGCTTATTTTATTTTTTTTATTTCTATTTAATTTCCCCATAGGTTTCTTTCTTCAATAATTATCTAATGGACCCTAAACGTCCCCAGTTACCAGAACATCCAGGTAGCAAGTCGTCTAGTGGTAACCGTGGTGATAATCAATCAGTATATCAACATCACCAACCAGGCATGATGGGAGGTTATAATCAACCTCGACATAATATGATGTATGGGGGTAAGTAAATGTTACAATAATGCTGATTGGCTTGAAGAACCACCTATACTTTATTTTATTCTATAACTACATGCAAATACAACACAAGCAAATATCATTGAATACAGCCATTGAAAAACCTATAGCTGTATTCGATGGCTTTGAAAGAAACTACTTTTTCCAGAATGACGTCGCAACTAGGCAACCACAATTTCTCTTGCTCGTGGAAAACTTGAGCATGGATGCACTCTCTTGAACCATTGAATAACCCGAGCGGTATTCAATGGTCATTGAGTTCTATTGTGCAGAATAGAAATTCTCACTGAAATTAATGAGACTTGTTTAATGGATTAATTTCTTGGGTTTATTCGTCAACATTTCATAAGGTGTCAATACATATGCAATTACTGATATGAATACAGATATATAGAGAGAGAAATGGGGTTTAACATCTGCTTGACACAAACTAGGTTATTTCAGGACTAACACATGGTTCAATTTTATTTCAATAATTTTCTTGCACGTACGGGTCTTTAGCAGTGGGAGGAAATCGGAGTACCTGGAGAAAACCCACCCGGTTGGACAGGTGGCCCTACTCCTTGTCACGTGAATATAGATATAATGACTAATATATTGCCAATACAGATCTTATTATCAATGTACAGTCAAATTGTAAATGTACCAATGTCTGGAAAGAATTTAAATCATTCAAAGCTGTCCAATTATTACAAATAATATGGCTCATTTCTGTTGAATGAATGCAAATTAACCAGATTAACTCTCTGGTTTCAGGTGGTGGCCCGCCAAGTCATTATGGATCACAACAATTTGGTGGTGGGGGTAGAGATGGTCGTCATGACAACTATAATAATAGGAGGAGTGGTGGATACAGTAGCAATAACAGACCATACAGGTAATGCAATGGGGTTTACTGTCTTGTCAACACATTACTTCAGTCATTTTGAGATTAGCACATTTTCATTTCTGTAGTTCGGTGTGCAATGCAATTTACAAATTGTCATTGTTTTTTTTTCGTATGTGTACCTGAAATAAGTGTGAATGTATACTCAACCCATACAACTTGAATACTGCAACCCCCCTCCCCAGACATAAGAAAACATAAAATTACCAACTTTTTAACTTGGACAAACCAAAAAATGTCACTTGAGTTAAATATAGTAAGTTGATTTGGTTTAGGCTTTGGTTATTTAATTAAAGGTAAATTTTCATGTTGAAATATATTTGATTTCTTTGATCAATGTTTTATTCTACTTTGTTTATTGATGATTTTGTTTGTTTCTTTCAGTCGACGATCTGATCCGCGATCCATCATTGAATATCGTGATCTAGATGCTCCAGATGATGGGGATATTTTTTAACCAGTGAGAACAAGTGTAACATTTTACAAATAACCTATTGTATATAATCATGTATCATTTTATATACTCACACATTGAAATATGGTAGGACATAGTCGTCAACCTCATCTGTCTGTCCATCATTCATAGGGTCATGAAATGTGTAGACATTGTCAGAGTTCTTTAGGTAAAGAATAATATTGATCTGGGGCCGGTTGCTCAAAGCTCCATTATCTTTTAACGATCCGTTAACTTTTAACTGAGAGAAAGATTGTCGTTAGAAATACAGAAATAGGGCCCAGAACATTCTGCTGTACAATTTTTTCCTACAGATTTATGCTAATATTTCTTAAAGAATAAAATAAAGTATTCTATAGTGTTTTCTGTAGTAAATTAACCGAGATATGTCTGTTACCAAGATATGTCCGTTAGAGTTTAACAGATCATTAAAATAACTTAGTTTTGAGCAACCGACCCCTGATCACCAGTACAAGTTTTTTTAAATAAATGTTAATGCAAAAAATCAAATTTTAATTATTTGTGATAGTTTCTTGATGGGTTGTGACAACCTGTATAGACTGGTTGGTTCAGACAACTTAGCTGCTGTGAGTGTTTGTTCCATTGTCTGGCAACCTATTTTATTGTCTGTTTTGTCTGTGTATTAATTTTATCTAATAATAAAGATAGAAATGTGTGGGTTTTTTTGTATTTCTTTGTTTATATTTGCTGGTCCCCAGTCTCATGACAATATTCTACATATTATTAAACACCACTTTTTTTGCACATACTGGTCTCTCAGTAATATACCCTATAGCATCCGATACCACTTTGTTTAAACATGATGGCCCCCAGTCTCTCAGTAATATACCCTATAGCATCTGATACCACTTTGTCTAAACATGATGGCTCTCAGTAATATACCCTATAGCATCTGATACCACTTTGTTTAAACATGATGGCCCCCAGTCTCTCAGTAATATACCCTATAGCATCTGATACCACTTTGTTTAAACATGATGGCCCCCAGTCTCTCAGTAATATACCCCATACAATCTGATACCACTTTGTTTAAACATGATGGCCCCCAGTCTCTCAGTAATATACCCTATAGCATCTGATACCACTTTGTCTAAACATGATGGCTCTCAGTAATATACCCTATAGCATCTGATACCACTTTGTTTAAACATGATGGCCCCCAGTCTCTCAGTAATATACCCCATACAATCTGATACCACTTTGTCTAAACATGATGGCTCTCAGTAATATACCCCATACAATCTGATACCACTTTGTTTAAACATGATGGCTCTCAGTAATATACCCTATAGCATCTGATACCACTTTGTCTAAACATGATGGCTCTCAGTAATATACCCTATAGCATCTGATACCACTTTGTTTAACATGATGGCCCCCAGTCTCTCAGTAATATACCCTATAGCATCTGATACCACTTTGTTTAAACATGATGGCTCTCAGTAATATACCCCATACAATCTGCTACCACTTTGTTTGAACATGATGGCCCCCAGTCTCTCAGTAATATACCCCATACAATCTGATACCACTTTGTTTAAACATGATGGCCCCCAGTCTCTCAGTAATATACCCCATACAATCTGATACCACTTTGTTTAAACATGATGGCCCCCAGTCTCTCAGTAATATACCCCATACAATCTGCTACCACTTTGTTTAAACATGATGGCTCTCAGTAATATACCCCATACAATCTGCTACCACTTTGTTTGAACATGATGGCCCCCAGTCTCTCAGTAATATACCCCATACAATCTGATACCACTTTGTTTAAACATGATGGCCCCCAGTCTCTCAGTAATATACCCCATACAATCTGATACCACTTTGTTTAAACATGATGGCCCCCAGTCTCTCAGTAATATACCCTATAGCATCTGATACCACTTTGTCTAAACATGATGGCCCCCAGTCTCTCAGTAATATACCCCATACAATCTGCTACCACTTTGTTTAAACATGATGGCTCTCAGTAATATACCCCATACAATCTGATACCACTTTGTTTAAACATGATGGCCCCCAGTCTCTCAGTAATATACCCCATACAATCTGATACCACTTTATTTAAACATGTTGACCCACTGGCACTGTCTCACAATAATATACCATCTTGTACCTCTTTTGCTTTGTGGCGTTCACATAGCTAACAAAGTTAATGATAGTGATAGTCAGGATAAAAGGACATCAGATGGTTGTACAGTCCAGTCTATCTTTAATTTTGACAAACAGTTAATTTGTTGAAACTGATCAGATATAGATATGTTTATACTACTCTAATGGATCATACCAGCCTAATAAAGTGGCATTTACACAGAGGAAATAATATTCGTGAAAGTGAAGATTATTGTTAAAACATTATGACACAGAAACCTTCACAAAAATATATATTAGGGTACCCTGAATAAAGGCCAGTCATTCTTAAGTGCCAAATCCTGCAACAAGATCATTTAAAGATACATTATAGAAGATTAGTTATAGAGCCGACAGTTCTGACTATAATATTTAAAAACTAGATAATGTAAATATTATTTGCTGAAATTTCAGTCAAATTGATCCTCTCTGAACTGAGAATTTAACGATTGAATTTTCGAACTAGCCTTGGTCATCATTACTAAAAGTCGGTATGATAAAACATAGTCTCGATTATCCATTTCATGATTAAATAATGAATAGAGTTAAGCAGCAAATCGGATTATGTGTGGTTTAATGGTCGAGCGCGAGACATTAAGTAATATATTGATACTGCACGAGGCGATAGCCGAGTGTTGTTTCAATATATTACGCAATGTCTTAAGCGCGAGAGCATTAAACTACTTAAATTTCAGACGCTATCTCGCACGTGCATTTCAATGAAATACCTCACAACAGTTCACTATTTCAGATAATGTACTATTGGCTAGGTGCCCGTACATTATTGGAAATAATGGTACGCCAACATCAAAGGATGACGTCACATCTGTATTTTAAAATCCAATAATTGTCAGAGGCTAGCTATGACATCAAGAGTTGATTATGGTCTGGATAAATATAGGGAAAATCCAGGGCCGGCGGAAGCAATTCTTGACTGGGGGGGGGGGGGGCTCCCATCCTAGGTCCAGATTTGCTGAGTAGTTGTAAAAAACCTTTAACAAGCCCAAAACAATTTTGGGAGGGAGCGTAGTCTTTTATGAAAATTAACCCTTATTCAATTATTGGTGTATTTCCAGAGCATTTGCTGTCTTTTATTTTCTTCAGTGCAAATCAATTTCCATTTATATTATATTCAAATTTATATAAGCCTATTCTTAAAATGTTTTTTGTAGTATTTTATATTATTATTACGGTGGAATGAGAATCAGGTCAGACAGAAGTTGAGAAAGAATAAGAAACATTGACAATGTGGATAGGCTAGGTTTTAATATAGATTCGGTAGAATTAACCGTAGAATGTGAACATTAAAAATTGATCGAACAACCGAACGTTCGACACCATTTACGACATCCAAACCTTTAACATTGAAGTGCCGTAAATTGGTCTGGGTGACCGTGAAATGAATAGACCTGCACAACTTCTAAATTTAAATAAACATAATACTAATACTTCTTTCTTTAAACTAAATTGGGATGATAGGGGAAACTACGGCACATAAAAATAAATAATGCCGTGTCAGACATGGTTTGAGTGGGCTTATAGTTACCATGGCTTTGCCGTTTGCCGGGGGTGGTAAATTTCGAGTGCGGAGTCTGAGTAGGCTACAGAGTGGGAGAAGGACGAAGTCGAGGGGGTTTAAATACGACTGGGCGGCTTTCTTCAATTTTGTCTTTGTGCTGGGCGGCAAAAAACAGTGCCGCCTGAAGAAAAGAGTACTTGCGGCCAAATTATTTGGGGGCTAAAGCCCCCCCCCCCCCTAGCCCCCCTACTCCGCCGGCCCTGAAATCAGCTTAGAAATCGATTTTTGTTGCACCCCCCCCCCCCCCCGGGTCAAAAAAAATGTTGCCATTTTTCCATTTTCTTATAATACATGTACAAGGTTTCTACTGGTGGAAAATCCATATTGCACCTTCAGATATTGCCAGTTTTAAAATATTACCCATTTACTCAGGGTCTCGGTCAATTTATCATGCTTGTCTAACACGACTTTGACGTTGTGATTTTAGATGATAAAATTACTGCAGGTGAATGATTTTTTTTTTTTCGTGTGTACTGCCAAAATGCAAAGCAACATTTGAAAAAATAAATCATGGAAATATCTCAATTTGTATTTATACAGGACCAAAGCAGTAATGTTGCACATCGTAGCATGATTTTGTCTATTTATGAAAATACAGCGTCATTGTATTTATATTTAATTTAATTTATTATCAGAAATCATACATTATATTGATAATTGGGGTCCCAGGTAAAAATAAATAATTTCGCCGCCCCCATTCCAGGTCCCAAATTATTCTTGGCAATCGTACAATTTATAAAATAATGTGACTTTCCACAAGCAATCGTATCAGAATCCATCACTTTCTGGTCAATAGATATATTGATATTTTGTTTTTTGTTGTTAATCCCACGTATAACAGAGCACGTTGGGTCAATTCCTACATGGGCAATGTTACGGGTGTTTTTGTGCTTTGAATTTGTAGTGAAGTTCTCCATTCTTGATTCTATTACTATACAAAATCCTGTACCTTTTACCATTCCTGATTCTATTATGAAATCCCGTCTCATCCGAACGACTGGACGTCGCGCTTGCTGTGTCCTATACCATGCTGGGGAATATAATAGACGTAGACTGTTGATGACAGATGGTCAGCTCATAACGTGGCAATGCCTGCCGTTTCAATTAAATGGAAATGATATCTCTGTTCATTGGCATGAATTAGCAAATCTCGCTCGCTAAGCTACTTGTTTGAGATGTCAATTTCTGCTCACTCGGCCTGGGGCTGGTTGCTCAAAGCTCCGTTAACTTTTAACGATCCGTTAAGTGAGAGGGATTTTCGGTCTCCCGTCCGATCAGGCAGGTTTCCCCCGAGTTCTTCGGTTTCTTCCTGCAGTAATGATCGAAATCATTCGCACGATCTGTGCCAAGGGCCAAATTGGAAAAAGGCCTCAGGCCTAATTTGCTACCCTTGTAAAATGACGTGATTATTATTATTATTATTATTAACTTTAACGGAGAGCAGGCCCGTAGCCAGGAAGTTGTTTTGTTGTTTGTTTTTTTTGGGGGGGGGGGGGCGAAGATGTTTTCGGGAGGGCCAACAAGCATGGGCATCTGTATAAATTTTGAGGTAAAGGCCAATTTTCTTGTGATATTGGCAGGCCCGTAGCCAGGAAGTTGTTTTTTTTTTGGGGGGGGGGGGGCAAAGATGTTTTCGTGAGGGCCAACTAGCATGGGCATCTGCATGAATTTTGCGGTAAAGGCCAATGTTCTTGTGATATTGGGGGGGGGGGGGGGGAAGACTCAGTATTGGGAGGGCAGTTGCCCCCCCCCCGTGCCACCCCCTGGCTACGGGCCTGGATATTGCCCCCCCCCGTGCCCCCCCCCCCCCCCTGGCTACGGGCCTGACCGAGAGAAAGATTGTTGCTGGAAATAAAGTGCCATAAACCGTCCAGCGATCTAAACGGACATAATTTTGTACGTCACATTTCTGACAATCCATCCTGTAAATGTGCATACCAATTATTTCTCTGTATATCAGGCCCAAGGCTAGTGGGGGGGGGGGCCCATGGCCGTTCCTGTCGGAACTTTTCTGTCTGCGTCGGAAAAAAATCGCTGGTTAGCTATGCTCGCATTTTCGCCGGGAGAGAGTTTTATACGACATATCCTCTCAAATTCGGCCGAGAGATAGTTAATGTCGGCTGGAAACTCTTAATTTTCCGACACATTCGACACCTGCATGTCATATAGGCCTAAATTCACTCTCACAGCTTCTAATTTTCCAGTCCAGAAAATCGTTCTCTAGCGAACTCTGAACAAGGAGACGAATTAATATAAGCCTTTGGCTTGTTTTCGAATCCTTAACGTTTGTCAGTGTATTTTTAATATATATCTTATTTGAATAAAATATTGTTTAAATCAACCCTGAACAATGAACATAGTGGTAAGACAGGAATCCGCACAACAATGGGCCATTGGGCAAGAACAAAATATGGCGGATATATTAGATATTAGCACGTGCGCGCTGCATCATAAAGCCAGTCATTGGGTCAACAGGCGTGGTGTAGATTCCCTGTTGTATGTGACAAGGGGTAGGGTCGCCTGTCCAACCTCGTGGGTTTTTTCCGGGGCCTCCAGTTTCCTCCCACTGCTAAAGACCCAACGCACAAGCAAATTATTAAAAAAATGATAATGATGATTCCTGAATCAGTAGGTATTTTATTTTTAGAACCTCTGTTTGTAATATTCTACAACATACTTTAGCTGGAGGGGGCGGGGGGCTAAATGGTTAGCACATGCGCGCTGTGTCATAAACCTATCATTGAGTCAACTGGCGTGGTTTCGAATTCCCGGTTGGGTTTTCTCCGGGACCTCCGGTATCCTCACACTGCTCAAGACCCCTATCGGCCTAGCTACGCGCAATTTTATAAGCGAATTATTGAAATAAAATTAAAACCATATGTTAGTCACGAAATGACCTAGTTTGTGTCGAGTTGGTGTTAAACCCCATTTCTCTCTCTCTTTTCGCGGGGGTGGGGGCAAATCATTTTTTCGGTGGGGTGGTAGCCTACATTAATAAATAACAACCCTTTTATAAAAAAATTTTTTTAAATGTGTCAATGGCTTTATTTAAATCTCGCTTCCATCGAAGTGATATAGCAGACAATTTAATTACATGTTATATATACAAATAAAATACTTACAAATTAAACTGTTTCTATAATAATACAAAGAAGACAATAATAATATTAAAATTCACCGAGGGTGTGGTCTAATCTTATTTGATTGACAGATCAACTGTAGTTCAAAGGTTACAAACCATGCGTAGACAGCAATTTGGCGCGAAGCGAGTGGTTTTCTACATTGATTACTTGACAACAAACGTGTAAATAATGGCCGAAAGTATTATTGCTGCTGTTTGAAACGCTAAAGCATGGTTTGTTTAGAAATTACGCATTATATTTCATAGCTAAAGGAGTGTCATCAGTCAGTGAATGACGTCTAATTTCGTCAACATAACTATACAAGACAAGCTCTGTGTACATTTCTTGTCAAGGGCAGATAACTCATCTTGACGAGGTCCAAGATGTTCTTACTTTATTTGTATTAAATATGGATATAATTTCGAAATGATAGAAAAACATTTGAAATCGAATTTTGAAGATTCTTGCAATGTCATTTAAAACTCTTTATCACTGAACTTCAAAACGACATGATCTTGTATTAACTCAAGAACACTGGCTACTAAATAACATACCACACCTGATTAATTTTATTAAGACTACAAAAACTTGAAAAACTAACACTAGTAACAGATTAAAAAAGACCAGACTTTACACAAACCTCACTCAATTATTATTTGCAAGAAATTGTAAAAAATGTAAAGAGGCAATACAATTTTAGAGGTCAAAACATGATTACTTTAAAGGGACAATACCACTCTGGCTGGCTTGATAGGTCCCAAAAAAAATTAGCCTTATTCTAACTAAGAGATGTTTACGTGTCCTACCTGTTGTATAAATTATCCATTACATCCTATTTTAATTGTCCAGAGGGTTCGAAAATATGTTTAAATCCTAGTTACATTTGAAAGTGTTTACGTAAAGGCCTTTCATTATCATACAGTTGAATTTTTCCAATTTTTTCAATTAGGTGTGTTAAGATGAAATTTGTACCACCAATTAATTGAAATATTGTAAAATAGTACAATTTGTTGATCAGAATAAATTTTAGGACATATTCAGTTACAACAAGAGTTTAACCATGGTTTAATATTATATAGAGTATACAAAAGGGAGAATTGGGAGACCTTAGCCATTCCATTTACAGTTTCTTTCAATTAACTTATTGTTAGGTTGACTTTGCATGGTTGTACTAGGCCCCTTGACCTCTTAACTTTACAATGAACATAGCCTTTCAATCTATACTCACCTTTTCCTCGTAGTGTAAGTTTGAGAATTCACCCTGGATGGAAGCGAACGTAAACCCATCAACATTATAAGGCATATTGTTTGTTACAGGACATAAGAAGTTTTTTCGCTCCTAAAGGTGGGGTCAAACCCAAACCCAAATCAGAATTGTCTCAAGAAACAAACAACAACAAAGCAAAAGATGTGAAGAAAACAACACCGCCAAAACCTGAAAAAAAGCAATCAAACCGCAGTAAGAGTAGTGAAAGGAAGCAAGAAAAAAGTGCGAAAGGAAGAAATAAATCGGGTGATAGTAAGACAAATAAAGAGACTAAAAAACAAGTTTTGTCAAATATATCAGATGATGAAGTTGTTTTAATTGAGAATGTCGAAGAAAAAGATAACATTAAACAAAAAAAGAAAAATGAAGAAAAGATTGAAAAAGAGAAGAATAAAAGTACAGAGAGTATGAAAGAAAAAAAGAAAAATGAAGAAAAGATTGAAAAAGAGAAGAATAAAAGTACAGAGAGTAAGAAGGAAAAAAAGAAAAATGGGTCTGTAAATCATGATTCGGAAGAAGAAGAATCACCAATTGGTCGAAAGAAGAAAAAACAGGTAAATTCTGTCTTTTTAACAATGTTGAACTCAATAAATATTACTGTTCAACACTTCAAAGTATTAATTAGTATTTGAAACCCAAGATGTTAGAGCAGGATTTTCCTAAAAATTCAATGGGTTGGTCATTCATCCGTAAGTAAAGTAGGCGGGAAGATATTATTTCAAATCAACAGATTTATTAAAAGGACTTTAATGAATAATTGATAAATAGAAAGTCCTCCATCTTTTACCTACACTTATTTCACACAGGTCGAGATGTCACCAAAACATTGCATTGCAAATATTTTAGGTCTGGGTTGTTTTTTTTGGCAGATTGTTCGGCTAGTCATTAGGAGGAACCCTATCAAAACAGTATAGAGTTATTGTCGCTGGTTCCCACCCATCAAAATACTGTTTGTGATCCTGTATTTGATGTTCAAATATTTCTTTGATAATTTCTGATGTTTTCTTTGATAATTTCTGATGTTTTCTTTGATAATTTCTGATGTTTTCTTTAATATTTGAGTGCAAATACTATAGCATTTTGAGCCAGGTAGGCTATATTGAACGAAACATATCCATGAATATTCCTTCTCTTCTACCTCTCAAAAACTGTCTTCCAAATTCTAAGCTACATAAAGCATGAACCAGCAGCTGGGCTGTTTTCCAAGCAAAAATACAAATTCTACAACTATATAATATTTCATATTATAATTAATTTCTCCTAATATTAATCAATATGGCAAGATTTCTGTATGACTGGGAACACACTATATTATATAGGCCAATAGCCATTATTCACTAGCATCAATTTATTCTTTCTTGTAGTTGGTCAGTGATGATGAATCTGATGAGATTAAAAAGGTAAATAAAAAAGGAAAAGGCAAGAAAAAACACAGATTATTTGAGTCAGGTAATTCAAAGAAATTTACAGCTTTCAGCATCAAGGTACGAAAAGAAAGTCTGTTTGAAAAGCAGGAATAGTCTTGTAGGTAACTTGTGTTCTGCATTACATTTAGGCTATGCACTGTAGTTCACAATATAAAAGAACATTGGCATAACCAAGAGATTGTATGTTGATCCATTACATCCATTAGTCTACACATATACGACAGACTCAGAAATAGACAAATTTAAATTGTATTAAATTAATTTTAAAAATACACACAAAAAGTTTGGAAATGTTTTGATCGCTCAGATTAATAGCTGAATGGTAGAATTATCCCCAAATCTCATTTGATCCATACTATTGCAACAAAATACCCAGACACCGGTAGACAGTGATCAACTAGAAGATCAAGTGTAAACAACCCTTTAAAGGGAGTCACTTGCATAATTTAGTCCGCTTTCTTTTTGAAGAGCAATTTTTATACGCCCACATTTTCATGTGGACGTATTATGTCGTCGCCCCTGTCCGTCTGTCCGTCCGGACGTCCGTCCACAATTGTTTGTGGACTCTCTACAGGTCACAATTCTTGTCGGATTTTAACGAAACTTGAAATATAGGTTTATCCCCAAAAGATCTCGGCTGCTTTCAATATTGGCATGTATCGGATCAAAACCTCATGGATTATGGCCCCTGATTGTACGAAAAATCACGAGGTCACAATTGTACGAGGTCACAATTTTGAACCGATTTTGATGAAACTTGACATGCATGTTTATAACCCAAAGATCTTGGTTCCTTTCGATATTTGCGCCTATCGGAACGTAATTTCCTGAATTATGGCCCCTGATTGTCCGAAAAATCACCTATTTTAGCTCGTGGTACCTCTGGAGGTGACAATTATTATCCGATTTGAAAAACCGTTCGATTATATCACCGTTACACCCTAAGGAGGGTTGAGGTCAAATCTCGGAACAATTGGACCAAAATTACCATACAAAATGGCCGCCGTTCGTACGCGAATACTGTTAAAAAATGGTATATCAAGGTTGTGGACCCTGTAGAGATCACAATTTTAATTCGATTTTGATGAAACTTGAAATGCATGGTTATAACCCAAAGATCTTGGTTCCTTTTGATATTTGCGCATATCGGATCGTAACTTCCTGAATTATGGCCCCTGATTATACGCAAAATCACATTGGTTTAGCTTGTGGTTCCTCTGGAGGTTACAATAATTATCCAATTTAAAAAATCGTTTGTTTATATCACCGTTACACCCTAAGGGAGGTTGAGTTCGAATTTCGGAAAAATTGGACCAAAATTGCCATACAAAATGGCCGACATTCGTACGCGAATATGGTTAAAAAATGGTTTATCAAGGTTGTGGACCCTGTAGAGGTCACAATTTTAATTTCGATTTTGATGAAACTTGAAATGCATGGTTATAACCCAAAGATCTTTGTTCCTTTCGATATTTGCGCATATTGGATCGTAACTTTCTGAATTATGGCCCCTGATTATACGCTAAATCGCCTTTGTTTAGCTTGTGGTCCCTCTGGAGGTCACAATTATTATCTGATTAAAAAAATCATTTGATTATATCACTGTTACGCCCTAAGGAAGGTTGAGTTCCAATTTCGGAAAAATTGGACCAAAATTGCCATACAAAATGGCCGCCATTCGTACGCGAATACTGTTAAAAAATGGTACATCAAGGTTGTGGACCCTGTAGAGGTCACAATTTTGATGAAACTTGAAATGCATGGTTATAACCCAAAGATCTCGGTTCCTTTCGATATTTGCGCATATCGGATAGTAACTTCCTGAATTATGGCCCCTGATTATACGCAAAATCGTCTTTGTTTGTCTTGTGGTCCCTCTGGAGGTCACAATTATTATCCGATTTAAAAAATCCTTTGATTATATCACCGTTACACCCTAAGGAAGGTTGAGTTCGAAATTCGGAACAAAATTGCCATACAAAATGGCCGCCGTGTGTACGCGAATACTGTTATAAAATGGTATATCAAGGTTGTGGACCCAGTATAGGTCACAATTTTAATTCAATTTTGTTGAAACTTGAAATGCATGTTTATAACCTAAAGATCTTGATTCTTTTCGATATTTGCGCATATCAAATTGTAATTTAATGAGTTATAGCCTTTGATTGTAGGAAAAATCACTTTCGGTTTTCCTTGTTCTCTATCCATCTCTGAAAATGTGGGCGTATCCTGCCTGGCAGTGCCAGCTTACTATCTTTTTTTGAGCATAAGTTTGGTTGAGGTTTTCTTAACTCTTGGAATAAATATTTCAGATTCGGAGGAGGAAGATCCATTGCCTAAAAAAAGTAAGAAGAAGAAGAAAGAAGCTGTGATATACTTAGATGATTCAGGTAATATAGAATTAGTGATAGTCCAATATGATACCTGTCGATATCAGATATTGACACAGCAACATATATAGACCGATACAGATATAATTACCGATAGTGGTGGATATTAAACTATTACACATTAAAATAACACGAATGGCATGATGATCTACGTAGATATTTGTCTTATTAGTCGGGGAAACACTGTGTGCTATAAGGGAAATTTTGCCTGGACAGCAGCACTACGTCCTAATCTTGTATTAAATTCCAACTGTCAAGGGATCTTTTATGTTCACACCAGTGTATACACGTAACCTTTTTTTCCTCCCATCCAAACGACTAGATAGCTGTCTATAAGGGAAATTTTGCCTGGACAGCAGCACTACGTCCTAATCTTGTATCGAATTCCAACTGTCAAGGGATCTTTTATGTTCACACCAGTGTTGGGATTTCGGCCATATAATCCGGACGTGTCCAATTTTTTTTTCCAAACGCACTCTATTGTCCGACCGTAAATATGCCCATTCAGACATCAAGACATGGTGAATAATATTCAAAATTCCAAAATTAATATATATTGTACTGACTAGAACTAAGAGTATAACTACCACTCAACCCGATTATCGTTGACAATAGGCTGGATTGATTAGGTGATTAAGTGATCAACGTATTTATCGTGTTATACCGACTATAAACATACCTTGATTGATTACTTAATCTGCCTTGATTGACTGACTTAATCCTTAGTCTGACTATTTATCAAGTGTTTATAATTTTAATCTTCGTCTAAACCACATGGTTTCTGCATTGTCGGACATTTTAATCGCATTGATGTGAGCCGACAATATGTATAAACTAGCCATAGATGTCACATATTGTAAGAGTATACAAAGCCCAGATCAATAGACAGTCATCATAATTCGTCTACGATATCACTTCGATGGAAGCGAGAGTTAAATAAAGCTATCTCACACACACATATATCCGAAAAATACTAGAAATTGCTAACTTCGTTCTTAGCGCACGTGGTTACAGCAATCGGCAAACCTCGGCAGATACCGTCACTCTACATCTAGCTTCAGCTGTATGACGGTAAGTCATATCTCTAGGAACTTGACGATTTTTGAAAGAAATTGCGTCGTTCGAAGCGTGTTTAGATTTTTCAGAGCAAAGTTTACTTGTTTGAGCTAATTCTGATTAAACTTGACAGAAAAAAGCTTGATACAGGTAAAGCCACTTGGCAGATCCCGGTACCCTACATTAGATGCGTAGAATGTGTCGAGGTGTGCCGAATGGGTTACAGCAAGAGAACTTAACCGGTATTAGAAATCTCGCGAGACGCGTGGCACGCTAAAATAAACACCCTAAGAAATGTTGAATATTTTGACTGGAATAACGTTATGTAGTTAATTGTTTTAGATGATAGCGCATGCTGCTACATGTAGAGTGGAATTGGATTATTTAGCAGTTGTATTACCGTGAATTTTACGGCCAAATGAATTTAGGGAAGTCATTTTTTTACCTTACGTATTTAAAATCGAAACGAATTAGACGACAAATGCCGGACTTTGCTGATAAATGTTTCAACTTATGACAAGAAAAATACGGTAATATGGGGGGGATATGAAAACGTTACGGATTGACAGTAGTCTGCATGCTTTCATCCTCTATGGTATTACAATGTCATGTGATTTTTTAGGAATAATATTGACATAAATTTGATTGCTGTGCGGGAATTAAACATAGAAAATATCGAGGTGCACCTATTTTTTTTTATTACGTATGAATTTGAATATTTTGTTGACACGTGATTCTTAATTGTGGTTTGATTCTTAATTATGAATTTGAATATTTTGTTGACACGTGATTCTTAATTGTGGTTTGAAAACGTCTGCTTAAATAATGATAAGAGTTGTGTCCCTTTTTTTCGGGAAAAAATGTCCGACAGCTAAAATTTTGAAATCCCAACACTGGTTCACACCAATGTATACACGCAACCTTTTTTTCCTCCCATCCAAACGACTACATATCTGTATATAAGGGAAATTTTGCCAGGACAGCAGCACTACGTCTTAATCTTGTATTGAATTCCAACTGTCAAGGGATCTTTTATGTTAACACCAAAGTATACACGCAACCTTTTTTTCCTCCCATCCAAATGACTAGATAGCTGTCCGTCAGCGCCTCTGGGAGATCACGCAGAAAAAACTTGATGAATTTTCTCGGCCAATGCAGGGATCGAGCTTAGCCACCGTGACCACTGCTTGAGATTGACCTAGTAGCGAAAATGCAATTGGCACATCAGGCCTTTAAGTATGTCTTGGAGACCTCAACTATTAAAGACATCTTGTTACATGCTGGAAAGACTAGGTCATGCTTTATGCAACCTATAAATTTTACTGTATTTTTGAGGTTTTATTTTAGATGAAGAAGTAAAGAAACCTAAACCTACAATGTTAGACACGTTCGTCATGAACACTCCGACACCCAAGAAAAAAGAAGAAAAGAAAAAAACAGAGGAGAAACCTTCTGTCAGTGCTGCCGATTTTTTTGGCAGTGGCTTGGTCACAAGGGTTGAAAGATCAACCACTGGCACTAAACGGAAATCTGTAAGTATATTTGCTGTTTTTGTATGGTTTTGCCAACTAATGGCATCTCCTTTCTGTGCAAGATACGTAAATCAGAGCCAAAGTTAAATTGGGCACAACTGTGACTTCAATCAGATTCTTGGTTAAACTTAAGCAAATATGACTTCAAACAGACTAATATGACTTCAAACAGACTTTACTAGGTTAAACCCAGGGAAATAATAAAATCAGTCAGATTCTATGTTAAACCTAGGTCAAAGATGATCTAAATCAGACTATGTCCTAATTAGAGGTAGGCTAAACCATGGATAAATATGACTTAGTTACAGCATAGGTACAGTTTAACCCAGAGCAAATATGGGATAAATCACAGCCTAGGTAAAGCCTAGGTTAAACTGAGGGCTATTGTTTTGGTCAAATATGGCAGTTAAAACACAATAAATAAGTCAAATTTATAGTTTGTTTTTGTATTGTAGTATATTGCTACTAATTGTCCCCGCCTTTCAATGTCTGCCCGTCCGTCTGTCTGTCTGTCTGTCACACTTTTTGGGACACTATAACTCGTTCTAATTGAGCTAGAATGTTCAAACTTGGTGTAGGTGTTTATTATGTCAATACCTTGATGGAGTTCGAAGATGAGCATTTTCTGCTTAGGGTAAGCAGAGATAAGCAATTTTTTACTCCAGTCTGGGGATCACATGTGTAAGATGCTGGCTCACTAGCCTGGAGGTCGGGTGTTCGATCCCTGCATTTGCCGAGAAAGTCTATACAGATTTTAGGTGTGGTTTTCCCTTGTCAGTGATGCAGGATGGAGGGCCTAACAAGGACAGCTGTCTAGTCATTTGGATGGGACAAAAAAAAGCCAAGGTCCTGTGTACACATTGGCATGCGCGTCAAAGATCCCTTTGCTGTTGGAATTCGATATAAGAGTAAGCCATAGCGCTGCTGCCCAGGCAAAAATATTTTTAGAGTACACTTCATTAGCCCAGTTTAGGAGCAGAACAGTAGGACATTAAACCCCATTTCATTTCTATTTCCAGTCTTAGTATAGGCCCCAAGTTCACAAAGCATTCTCAGACTAGTTGAGAATTCACTCAACTTTCAATCACTCTTTATGAGAAATATCTTTAATCCAGAAACACAAAACTTTGCGTATAGCATCTAATTGTGTATTTAATAGATTAAAACAACAAACAAAGGGCTATAGAATGCTTTGTGAACTTGGGGCCAGAAATAAGTTTGCAAGCAAAAAACGTTTGTTTACAGATGAACAATGGGCTTTATTCGAGAATGTTGCAACTACTGGAACATATATTTTTAGAATATCAAATCCATATTCATGTTCAAAATAGCACTGATTTAAGTTGCCAAATAATTCCAGTTTGAAATTGATTCATAAATTGAGATAATGCTCCAAATGGTCATACGCTAATTTCTAGTTCATCACAGAAAAAATACCCCCTCAAATTCAACCAACTTAAACTGACTATCATATTTTAAACCCATACCTTTATATTTATTTTTAGAGTCAAGTGGATGAAAGTATAGATGAAGATATTGAGATGCATGATGATGATGATTTTATTAAAACATTAGAACAACTAGACAAGCAACAGACTAAACGTGTAAGTTAACATCCTTTTACTTTAATAATAATAATAATAATTGCGTCATTTTACAAGGGTAGCAAATTAGGCCTGAGGCCTTTTTCCAAGTTGGCCCTTGGCACAGATCGTGCGAATGATTTCGATCATTACCGCAGGAAGAAACCGAAGAACTCAGGGGAAACCTGCCTGATCAGACGGGAGATCGAATATCCCTCTCACTTACAACGATAAAGTTCTTGCCCTGAGCTGGGATTGAACCCTCGTTGCATTGGTGAGAAGCCGCCTCTCTATCGCCACGGCTATCCGAATCTTTTTTTAATTCAATGTGCAAAATCTCTTCCGAACCTTAATACCATACTGCCTCTTGAATATTATCAATTTGATGACACTCTTGATTGGTTGATTCTACCTTTTCGACCAATCACATCCTTGTTTTCACAAGTAGTTTCTATCGTTGCTGTTAGATTAATCCAAACGGATTTTTCAAATTTCAAACATAGATTCGTAAACAGGCAAATTAAAAAAATTAAGGATTTGTAACAATGTATCTTTCAAAAATGTATTAACTGCAGTGATTTGAGAAACCCAACAATGCGAATTAGTGTTCAGTTGTAATGATAATTCAACAATCTGATTAAAACACGGATCCAATTTCATTTTGTTTTGTATATTTCAAAAGTTTGTTGTTACTTGTCTTTACTACTCTTGGATCTGGAAGACTTCTTATTTAACTCATGTTCTGGGCGAAATAAGGGGTCAGCCAATCAAATGGTCTGTCGAATCGAGTATTTAACCTTTTTGGCGCAGAACTGTGAGTAGACATTACCAGCGAAACAAAACAAAAGTAGATTTTAAAAGCATGGCGGTCACTTATTGGTAAATTGAATGACTGACGTTATCAGGTCAAATGTGGCTTGCTTGGTCATAGAACGTGAACTCCCATTATAACTTGTTAGATCTACATGTATCATATTTTAATTAGATTGGATAATTCAACAAATGATGCATGGCTGTGTGTCTGAAATGTTTTAATCCAACAACAGTTATTTGGTCATGGTAATGCACATCACAGAATGAAATGTAGAACTGTTGTAATTGGTGTTGGATTTTGATCTACACTATAAATACATGGTTTAAATATTTTTTTTAATTTAAACTTTCAGCCAAAGCTAGAAGATACTTGTAGTGAAATTAAGAAATCCCCTGAAAAAACAAGTTTAGCGAAGAAATTAGCAAACAAAGTTAAAACTAGTTCAGTAACAGTTAGTGAAACTCCTGAAAAAGAAATGAAATCAGGAGATAATAATAACAATAATTCTAAACATAGTAAAAAGGTGAGTTGGTGTTGGGGCATGTGAGAGAGTTAAATCTTCAACATATAGAGGTATTATAAAGAGACAGTTATCGTCAAGAAGCATTCATAAATTGTTAGAGAATGTCTCTACTATCAATACTGATTGATCAGCGCCGATACTCAGGTGATAACTGGAATTGAATGTCCTGTATTTGAATCCCAGCGTGGACCAAGAATAAACTTAACATTATATTTCTAGCCTGCCTTTCTGTGGCTGAAGAAAAACATAAGATTTTTTGAGTTGGCCAACAGACAAACTTCAAATTTTTTAAGCCCACCCCTCACTTTCGAGAGATTGACAAAGAAGGATTGCTTAATTGTTCGGATAGGACCAAATATCTTGGGAGGTTGTCATTCTTATTCAGTTCTTGATTCTTTTGATGGGAGTATGAAATTCTCCCATTGTTACTCTGCCAATTGGTTACTCACATTGGTTTGGAGCAGAACAGTAGGACTTAAAACTCATATTGTCCAGCAGTTAACTGTAGCATGCTCTTCCATGTCGATTTTACTGCTTGAGGATTTATTACATCATTTCGTTTTCAGAGTAATGCAGCCCAACATGTACAGTATTTCAGCTTGTCAATCTCAGCTACTTATGTATTTTACATATATTTTTCAGCCTTCACCTAGTAAATTGAAGAATCCGTCACCCAAAAAATCTCCTGTAAAATTAGAAAAAATAGAAACACCAGTTAAAACTAAAGCAACGCCTAAAAAAATATCACCAAATACTGACAGTAAAAAAACGGTATGTTATCTGGATTTTATATTGGTATTTATAGAAATAACACAGTAATATCATGTAGTGAATCATAGAAGGTAATAGCTTCTCTTGTGGCAACTATGGAAGGTCATCACTGACAAAAATACAAAGTTGTTAAAATTTAACAACTTTGTATAATGAACTAGACTTTAAATGACAGCCAAATGAGTCATGATAAAGATTAACTACCAATTGATTCACCCATATGTTAATTGCAATTGACTGAAATGCTTGATGCATTTCAACTGCATTTGGTAGCTATGATTTCTTGGTAGTTCTTTTTGTATTAAAATAATGCCTAGGGCAGTACACCTTAAAGTTAAAAGCCAGATCATCGATGGCCAATTAAGCCCATATGGGTTCTTGTTTGCCTACACATAAATGTCCTTGCTTGGGTATCTTGAAGTTTTGTCCTCTGTAATCATTTTTATATGCCCACAATAGTCAGAAGTTTTCTTTTTATTTTAATAAAACTCCATTAAATCTGGAGCCAAACTAAAACAACAATAATAGGGACCTTTCGCATCGGTACGAAAACGAAAATGTAAACGTCATTGATTCGTGTGTACTTGTGACGTCAATCCGTATTGAGTGTTTGGCCAGTGAAAAATAGTACGCGTATGGAGCTGGATTTACGTAGGATGCAAATGAATATGTTTCTCGTCTCGTATATTGAATTTTCCACCATTTGTCGAGACCTTGTGTATTTTGTTGATTGTGTAGAGCTTGTAGAATGTGCGCAAAAGCAATATTCTGCTTGATTTGTTGTACATCTGCCAAAAAGTTGATTGAAAACTTTGCTTTGATTGAGAAGTTCATGGATTGGAAATAAACGCCATCTAGCTATTATAGTACGTCGGATTGCGAAACCGTGTGCTAGAGGATAAGAAAACAAAAACTTCAAAGATTTTGGTGTTCGTTTTCGTACCGACGTGAAAGGTCCTTTATAGCCTGTGTACATGTTAGTCATCATTTCTCATTGTAATGACAATAATGTCTATTTGTATTTAGTCACCGGATGCTGATACACCTTTGATGCAGCGTAAAGCCAGTTACCGTAGTTACCTACATAGAGATGGACCCCAAGCTTTAGGTTCTAAAGAAATACCTGAGGTAAGTCATTGATAAAAAGTCATTGAATATATCATTTTGGTAAATATGTGTTTTTCATACGAATTAGGAGCTCTCCCAGACTGACTTTAAGGTCATGAGACGAATAAGCCTATCAAATTTCAGCACAACTGATAATTACTGTCAGAGTTATGACCCTTGATCACTTCAAAAAATCTTGTGGATGCTCTAGAGACTAAAGTTATCATCCAATAGACTTTAGAATGATACACAGAGTTTAAGGTATTGAGACGAACAAGTATATGTAGTTTCAATAATTTTGATAACTTGAACAGCTAAATCCATGATAGCATGGAGGAGAACTTTATAAAAGCCAAACAAATTCTAAAATTTTTCTGATAATTACTTAATGAGATATTAAGGTATTATAAATGTTTCATTAATGAAAAAAGTAAAATATGCGACAACTCTTAGAGGCCCTATGAAATCTCTGACTGCTACTTAAAAATTCATTTCTAATGCATTTATTTCCTACAAATCCTCAGAGATTATCCTAAATATGTAATGTAACAAAACAAGCCAAAAACGGGGGATCACGGTGGCTAAGTGGATAAGGCGCTGGTTCGCTAGCCTGGAGGTTGAGTGTTCGATCCCTGCATTGGCCGAGAAAGTTCATCTCGATTTTCCGGCGTGATTTCCCCTTGTCAGTGATGCAGAAGGAGGGCCTGACAAGGACAGCTGCCTAGTCGTTCGGATGGGACGAAAAACCGAGGTCCCGTGTACACATTGGAGTGCACGTAAAAGATCCCTTGGCAGTTGGAATGCGAAATAAGAGTAGGCCGTAGTGCCGCTGCCCGGGCAAAATTCCCCTCATAGCACACTGTATGGCATATGGCCGTCTTCAGTTAGCCCAGGTACGGTGCTTAAACGTAGGACGTTAAACCCCATTTCATTCATTCATTCAAGCCAAAAACATCTTTAAAACATTATATAACAAATATGTGATCTATTTTAGGGAGCTGAGAACTGTTTGGAGGGATTAACTTTTGTATTAACTGGAGTGTATGAATCAATAGAAAGAGACGAAGCTAAAAGTCTTATTGAAAAATATGGTGGAAAAGCGACGACATCTTTAAGTAAAAAAACAAATTATATCGTGGTGGGACGAGATGCTGGTGAAAGTAAACTCAGTAAGGTAAGGCAGAACTAGAATAGAATTACAGATGATACTGTGAAATATTTTTTTTGTGAGTGGGGGGTATATGCAGGACTCGCTCTGAAAGTCGCTATTCGCGATAAAAATATGAAAGTGGCGATTTAAATTTGCTTTTACTGATGACGTTTTGCAGTACACACGATTCATTTTGAGAATTTGATGAAAAAAACTTAAAATTCTAATCGTATTTATCCTGAATTTACCATTACAATTACATTGAGTGTCAATCACATAGAGCTGGGCGATATCCCTGGAAACGAATATCGCGATATATTTTTTAAATATCTAGATATTTGATAAAATATATGCACATCAGTGTTGAATGTAGATTTATCAAATGAAACATTACAAGGATTATTATATACATACCAAGCCTAAAAAAAAATTCTTGCTTATATTTAACCAAAAAAAAATTTAACAGTTATCTGGGCGATAAAAATATAATATTTTCCCATTTTTTAAATTGGTTTCTGTATAACTTGTCCTAATTTCAGGCAACACAGTTTGGTACGAAGCAGCTAGATGAGGATGGTTTGTTTGAGTTAATCAAATCCCGACCTGGTAAAAAATCAAAATATGAAATCCAAGCTGAAGAAACAGTTAAAAAGGTTTGTATTAAATACTCAGGGTTCAAATTTTTATCCTTAAAGATGGAACAGACAACATATAGTTACTGCCAGGGGTACAAGTCAACCCAGATCTTTTTAAACTTAGATGGGTCGAATTATATAATAAGAACCGCCTTCACATGAAAACTTTGCGTACTTTAGGCTTTTGAGATCTTGAGCACTCTTGTTTCTCTTTAACTTAACAAGCGGTGGTTAAACGTGCGCTTTATTAGATCATATGGTATGCTTTCGATCCCACAGATATACATGGCAAAGAGCAGAGTCGTCTGTCAATGACATGGGTTTTCTGGTTTCCTCCCACTGCTAAAAACTCCTATGGGCAAGCAGAGTATTGAAATAAAATTTAACCATATTTTAGTCAGAAAATGACCAAGTTAAGCCTCAATGTTGCTTTTACTCTCTCTCTTTTTAACTTACTATTGTGGTTTATTGTAGGAAAAATGGTTAGAAAAGAAATTATCATTGCAAAAAGAAGAGAAACCTGTAGCGGGAAGTTCTAAAACACCTGATACCATTCCAAAGTCTAGTCACTCTAGTGTTAGTGAATCAAAGAAACCTATTGGACAATCTAAAGCTAATGACCAATCAGAACCTGTTTTACTGTGGGTAGACAAACATAAACCGGTTAATATGAAAACAATCATTGGTCAGCAAGGCGATAAAAGTAATGCTAAGAAGCTTTTTAATTGGTTGAATAGTTGGCATAAGAACCGTGCTGCAGGAACGAAACCAGCAGGTATGTCGTTAAAAAAAACTGATCTGTGATTTTGTATACAATTCATTCTTTTATGAATGAGATTTTTGATTGCAGAGACCAACACAATTGAACCTTCAGCCACTTACTACATATTTTGTGCCAAAGTACAACAGACATTTGAGGCTTGAGTGATTTAACGAAATGAAATGAAATGAAATGAAATGAAATGGGGGTTAAACATCCTACTGTCTGCTCTGGTTAGACAAATGACGACAGGCAAATGCGAGGCAGTGACATCAAATTCCAACTTTAAGGGAAATTTACGTGCATGCCAATGTGTACACAGGACTTTGGTTTTCTGTCCCATCCGAACAACTATACATCTTCCCTAGCAAGTGGTCTAACACATGCGCCTCAGATCTTAAGGTCTATTTCCCCACTCTGCTAAAGACCAATACTGGCTGGACAATTATTGAATCAAAATTGTACAATATGTTAGTCCCCCCAAAAAACAGTTTGCGACAGAGGTTAAGTACCATCGTCTGCTTACCTTTGTTTTATGATGTAATAGATATCTATGTAATTTAAGGTAAATTTTTCAACAATAAAAGTGATGATGGATCAGGATTAAAAGCAGCTCTACTGTCTGGACCTCCTGGTGTGGGTAAAACTACGACTGCTACACTGGTCTGTAAGGTAAGATAACTCCGAATTCAAACTTTTCTTAAAATGCAATAATTTCAGGCCACAGAACTTGAAACAAAGGTTCATCAATCACGACAGCTAAAGCATGTTATTCAACTAACACCATGTCTGTTATCGGGACTGGCAAGACTGTGAAGGAAAGCAATTTCATTTCTCTTAAAGCTATAATTCTTTGATACACAACATTAAGATCCATAACCAAGAGTGGAAATAGGCCTAATGCTACCAAAGCTAACTTTATTTCTTTTCATTTGTATATACATTCAAGCTATGACTTGAATTAGCTGTAGGCCAGTATATAAAATGGAATAAAAAGGGGTTAACGTCCTACTGTTCTGCTACGACTAGGCTAATGAAAACGTGTGATATGAGGGAAATATTGCCCAGACAGCGGAATTTTTAACTATAAATTTTTGTCTAGGCAGTGGCAGTATGACCTGCTCTTATATTGAATTCCATCTACCAAGGGAGCTGTTACTGTAAAGCCAATGTATAGACTGAACCTCAGTTTGTCGTCCCAACAGAACAACTAGACAGCTGTCTTTGCCAGGCCCTTCTTCCTGCACCACTGACACCACATTGACCAATGCAGGGATCGAACACACAACCTCCAGGCTAGCGAGCAAGCACCTTAGCCCCTGTGGCTCCAGACCAGTATAAAATAACGTGCTCACTTTCACATTTATGTTTTTCAGGAAGCTGGGTTTTCTTATGTAGAATTAAATGCATCTGATACAAGATCAAAGAAAAGTTTACAGACTGAAGTAGCTGAATCTCTGGATAACCAAACACTTGTTGATTTTATGGGTAAACATTTCATTTATATTTTGTTTTGTTTTACAAAAGTTGATCTTCCTGCATAAACACCGACATTCAAGTAAAAAAAGCCAACAATTTACATTTACAAATTATGTCTGCCCAAAATTCTCCTTCATCCTCGCGCAGTCTACATTTTACTATAGAATTGAAAAGTAAACCATGTTGATGAAATAATTGTGTTGAACCTCATTTCATTGTATTTATTTATTTATAGGTACTAATCCCAGTCATAAAGATGGGCAGAAACATTGTTTAATAATGGATGAAGTTGATGGTATGGCAGGGAATGCTGATCGAGGTGGATTACAGGTTTGTTTTATTATTCTTACATGATTAACTCAGTAACTTGATACATAATAAAACAGATGTTGTAAGACTCAAATCATTTGTAAAATTCTATTGGGTAATGATGAACTGGCGTGGTTTCGAATCCCCAGTTGTACGTGGCAAGGAGTAGAGTCGCCTGTCCAACCTCGTGGGGTTTTTACGGGTCCTCCAGTTTTCCCCCACTGTTAAAGACCCCTACGTGCAAGCGAATTATTGAAATAAAATTAAACCATATGTTAGTCCCGAAATGATCTAGTTTGTGTCAAGTGGACATTAAACCCCATTTCTCTCTTTCTCTCTATTGGGTAATGATTTTGACACTGGTCTTGAATATATCACAATTTTGAAAACCAGACTCTCTGCATTACATATATGAACAAAGAAAGGAGGGTTTAAAAGGTAGTAATTTGTATGTAAAAGAAACTGTGACAAATGAATATTAAAGATGAGAATGGCAAACCTCACCCCACTGACAATGCCAACATGACCATAGAAAATTATGATATTAAACTCAAAAAATGATTATGGGGGTCGTCTGTCCAACCATGTGAGTTTTCTACAGTTTCTCTGGTTTCCTCCCACTGCTAAAAACTCTGCACTCAGACAAATCATTGAAGTAAAATTGAACCATATGTTAGTCACAAACCCCATTTTTCTCTCTCTAATAATGACTTTAGTATTGTGTTGAAAAGACATTAAATTCCATTTTTGTGTATATTTCAGGAATTAGTACAGTTAATTAAAGGTAGTAAAATACCTGTACTTTGTATCTGTAATGACAGAAATAGTACCAAGATGAGAACCCTGTCTAATTATTGTTTTGATTTACGATTTTATAAACCACGACTAGAACAAATCAAGGTATGGTATTCTTGCTGCTTTCTCAGCTATGTAAATGTCTTTTATGAGAAATGGTGGTTTTGCCTTGTCAGTGGTGCAAGACAGAGGGCCTCACAAATGGGATGACAAACTGAGGTCCTGTGTTCACATTGGGGTGCACGTAAAAGGTGCGTTGGCAGTTGGTTGTGAGGATGGCCGAATGGTTAGTGTGTGTGCGCTGTATCGTAAGGTCTGTTGTTAAGCCAATTGGCATGGTTTCGAATAACCAGTTGTACGTGACATTGAGTAGGGTCGTCTGTCCAACCTTGTGAGTTTTCTCCAGATCTTCTTGTTTCTTCCCACTGCTGAATAAAGACCCCTATGCACAAGCGAATTATTGAAATAAAATTAAAACCTTATGTTAGTCCCGAAATGCCCTAGTTTGTTTTGAGTGAACGTTAAACCCCATTTTACTTGCTCTTAAATCATTTTGCAACCCAGATATCATCTGTTTATATTTTACGAGGTTATTGAGAGATAAATAAGGCATTCAGACTTTTGGAGATATAACTTGCAAAAGTTGTATGTGAACTGAAAAAACAAGATGCTTCTGTGTACACATTGGATCGCATGTTAAAGAACCTTTGCATGTTGGAATAGACAAAAACGTTTACTCTCCTGGCAAAGTTGTCCCGCCCACATTGCAGTTCTAACCATAGAAATAATAATGACCTGGTTTGAAATTGAAACTAACATTAAAATACAGAATTCAGAAACTCTTACTAAATCTGCAAACCTTAACGATACACTAGTTGTAGTGTACAATCTGATCACTATAAATATGTATTCCCTGAAATGGAGAAAAACTCAATTTAATAAAATTTCTCATAAATATTTATATTTACAGGGGGCAATGATGTCGCTAGCATATAAAGAAGGTATTAAAATTACTCCACCTGCAATGAATGAGATTATCCTTGCAGCCAATCAGGACATACGACAAGTCATTCACAATCTATCCATGTGGAGCGCCACAGATAAAGGTTTAACATACGAACAGGCAAAACAAGATTCTAAAAGTGCTAAAAAAGACATGAAAATAGTAAGTTTTTAACTGTGTTCTTCGTAATGAAATAAATTTCTTTGATTCAAGTATATGGTAGATTTGGCGTGTTGATTTGTATTCAACAAACTTTGGAACAATAAAAATATTCCTGAAAAATTAAGTAGTGGATTTTGCTTATGATAAAAGTTTTAAATTTTGGCAGTGGGTGAACACAAAAATCGTTATATACAGTGGACTCTGTCATATTCGACATCGTACGGGATCGTTACAATATGTCGGATAGCACAGAGTGTCGGAATACCGTGTTTTCTCTTAAACGGGAAATACTGTAACTTCGAAAACCGGAAGTATTTTTTATATTGTAGCTTCGAATCACCGGAATGCTATTCCCTTTAAAAATTATAAACCTTAATTTCTATTGCATTTAACATAACAGGCATTTTGAATAGGTCAAGCCCTACGTTAATTTATCTTCTTCACCGTCTTCAGTTGAACGCACATTGTCTTTGCTATCACATGCGTATTGATAATGGGCGAACTCGATTCAACGTTCTCAATCCCAAAAATAGTGACAATCAGGCTATAACGCGTTATCGACTAGATATATAAATATCTCATCCAACCCTGCATCCGAAACATGTACGTTGTGTTTAATTACGTCAAAATTCTATTCACACCATCGATTCGTCGTCGAACTGACAGAACTGAATTCCGCGTCACTCGGTCCGTAGGGTGACAAAACGTCTAGATCTTTAACGTTCAATTTCAATCGGCATGCGCAACAAATGTTTCTAACATGTGTTAAGTAGAAATATTTTACGAGTGTGAATTCGGGAGAAAAATCGTGGATATTCTTGAGGTTTTGTCACAACTGTCGCACAAGAGATTAAAATTATCAAATTAATCAACACAAGCCGGTGCTACTGTGTTTTAATCTTATAGATAATTGATTGGGGATCGTCGAACTGACAGAACTGAATTCGAAGTCACTCGGGTCTATGACCAAATTTCTAGGTCATTCAGGTTTAATCGGCATGCGCAACGAATGTTTCTAACATGTGCTGGGTTGGAAAATTTTTACGAGTGTTAATTCGGGAGAAAATTCGTGGATATTCTTGAGTGTTTGTCATAACTGTCGTACAAAAAATTATAAATTATCAAAGTAATCATCACAGGCCGGCGCCGTATATTATATAGTGAGTTTTATTCTCATGGATAATTGATTGGTGATTGCTTGTTTACGTGTTAATCTTTTGTGGCTTCACACCCATTGAATTTTAATCTCACCGATAATTGGGTGCTTCGCACCCACCGTTTGAAGGACGGATTATACGGTGTCGATTCAATGGAAATTATAATGACGGGACGGCTAATTGTTGTCGAAATCCGGAAGTGAGTCCGGACTTATCAGATTTTTTTTGGCTGAAGTAATAAGGAAATAAATCGGCACATGAAAATCATGTCGGATTTCACAGAAATCCGGAGTGATCAGACATCGGATGTGACAGAGTCCACTGTATTTCCACATTGGCGTGGACCTAGATTTTAAATGGAGACAGATGTTCATTTAGCAAAACAATTTAACACATTCAGTTACTTAAATTAACTATTTTATATTCAAATCAAGGTCTGGTCATTTTTATACTCCCACATTTAATGTTGACTTATCAATTTGTCAGTTGACTATAGGTCGATTATTCAATGCTTTAGAGTCTTTATGGACTTGTTTCAAATTATTAGAGATTGTTCATATAAAAAATTAAAATTATTAAAATGATAGTCCTCATAACTGGTTTAACATATCCTGCCACACACATAAAACATCATGTTTGATAGAAATGTTGGGTGGAATGATCGTCTAATTTGTTCACTGCAGTGTAGTACATAACCTGTGTCTTATATGTAAGTTGAGGTGTATTGTTGTCAGCCAATCCTCATGGGCTTTGTCTCGGTTCTTACCATGTATAAAACAATTAGGTGTTTGTTAATGCCAAAAGGGGGGATTGGATGGCCGAATGTTAGCACATGAGTGATGTATCATAAAGCCTGTCATTGAGTCAACTGGTGTGGTTTCGAATCCCCAGTTGTACGTGACATGGAGTAGGGTCACCTGTCCAACCTCGTGGGTTTTCTCCAGGTCCTCCATTTCCTCCTACTTCTAAAGACCCCTTTGCGCAAGCGAATTATTGAAATAAAATTGAACCATATGTTAGTCCCAAAATGACGTAGTTTGTGTTGAGTGGACGTTAAACCCAATTTCTCTCGATCTCTCTCTTAATGACAAAAGACTGACACAAATATGTGTTAGTTATTGTTACTCCTTGAATGAGAAGTGCTATCATTTACTAACCATGCCTATGCCTATTGTCTTTCAGGGTCCATTTGATGTCTGCCGTAAAGTATTTATTGGTGGTGAAGAAACGGCGGGAATGACAATTCATGATAAATCTAATTTATTTTTTAACGATTATAGCATAGCTCCACTATTCGTCCAGGAGAACTATGCATCTGTTATACCTTTCTCAGCACGAGGGAATACGAAGAAACACCTGCGTTTATTGGCTAAAACCGCAGACAGTATAGCCGATGGTGATTTATGTGATAGATTAATACGAAGGGAAGGTAATTGGAGTATGTTACCCATGCAGGTAATTATATTTTCAATGAATTTTGATAACCTGAACACCTGCTTGATATTAAATCTTTTTTATATTAAACATTAGCATGAGGCAGAACTAAAGCCGAACAAATTCTAATGATTTTCTGATAATGACATATCATTGTGGCTTTAACTCGATAGTTTTATACCTTAACCCTTTCGCTGCGGGGCTCAAAATGGGTAAATTAATGAATGGTGCTAAGTTCAAAATGGCTGTTTTAATTGGAAATGCATCAATATGTTCAGGGCCAAATAATAACAAGAAGAAATGGTTTTTGATCTTTTATGTAACAGAAAAGGTTATTCCATTTGATTAATACTTTCTGTTCACCAAATTTAGAAGTTCATATCATTATGCTAATTTATGCAAATTAGCTAATTAATATGCAAAAACGACGAAAATTGTCATTTTTCCTGAAATAGAGGATAAATAATAAAAAATATAAAACTTGGTATAGAATAACAATATTCTACAATGTCCTGTGTACAATTCAATGTTTTTTTTTATGTTTTTCAAGTAACTAAACATCAAAATTACCCCTTAGAAGGTAAACAAACAATTCCCAGAAATCCAACGAATTTAGAACAAATGTCTGTAATTGTAACTGGAACTCTAAAATGTAACTATATTATTTTACTGAATAGAACTAACTTATTACACAACACAGTTATTTCATTTAGTCTTCTAGTTCTATATAATCCATTTGTACTTGAAGACGGTCTAGGCCTATTTTGAGGAGGGGGCGGGGCATCATTTTCGGAATCAGAAACATTATTTTCACTGGATCTATGCTCGACATCTATGTCTAAGTGAATATTAGAATCCGAATTCTCGTCGTGTAAATAAATGTCACATGAATCACTGTTAGCGAATATGTCTTGCATCACCGACTCTGCTGTTCTATCCACGCGTTTGTACATGAGTTCAGGTCCTCAAAACTCCAATTTTTTTAAAGGAAACATCATTTGTTTACATTATATAATTGAAGCGGAAGCATTTATCTGACACACAGTGCCGCCTATGAACAGGGGGAGGTAATACACTTCACTCTGTCGGTCAGCTTTCATTGATAGTACAAAGTCGCAAAAATGCGACGTGCCGCATGGAAAGGAAAATCACTTCTGTCGCATTTTTGCGACTTGTCGCAGCGAAAGGGTTAAGGGGGTGGACAGTAGAAAATTTCATTTTTTTTAATAATTGAGGTAAAGTTATCAATTTTACACATCTAAGAACACATCCATTGAGTAATACAAAAACGGCCGAAAAATTTTCCTGGGGGTACCTGTTGCTATGGAAACGGCGGCCATCTTGGATTTCTGTATATAACTTTAGTCATCCAGTTTCTCAGAAACTATTCAACAGAATATTTTCAAATTAAGCACAGATGTTACTGACATGTTCATCTGTGCAATAGGCAAGTTTCATTACAAAATATTAATTAGAAAGCAAGTTATACACATTTTAATATTAACTTCGAAATTATTTCCCGTGTCACTGTTGCTATGGCAACAATATATCAGGAACTATTGTGAAGATTTACAAAAAAATCTCCTATTGCATAAAGTTATTATATAGGGAGTTACATTCCAAATTTCAAGAAAATCTGACCATAACTTTCAGAGATATAGCGTGACTAAAATTGGTAACTCTAGAAAAAACTGTTTTGAGAAATCAACCACTGAAGTTCAAGTATAAACAGTGACAGTACAGTAGGCCTACCTGGTAATGGTATTGCTATCAGTACCACTACTAGGTCTAGCAGACGAATATTCATCTCCATTTTGTTTATTATGAGTGTCTGTCATACTTATTTAGTCATCTAAACAATTTCAAAGGCATCATTTTATTTGAAAATCTTCAAAAATATTGATAAACAATGCCGTATGGATCAGTCTTACAGCAACCATGATTGATATAGGTCACTAGCTTAGTGCGCATGCCCATTGAACTGACCTAGAGTAATACCCGCTTCTGATTGGACACTTCGCCATTGACCTATGTGACCGACCAATCAAATAACGTATTCTCGAGGGAAGCTCATTACTTATGCAAAACTTGTTCATGCTTGCTATTTTTATCTACCTACAGAGGAAAGGTTTCAAGACACCCCACAAAAACGTCATTTCCTTTCAATAGGGGAAATCCCAAGCTTTCTAACCATATCCAACATGGCGGCAGTTTACCGATCGGAAACCCGGTATTTCGCGTATGAAATGTCTATTGTTTTTAGATTTTTCTCAATAGTTTTAGCAGAAATAGGGGCAAATAAAAAAGGGTGGGTTCATACAGAACCAAATTGTGTAGAAATAAAGAAGAATTTAGTGAAAAAAATGACTAGTATGTGTTCCTAGATAGTATTACTCACACATAGGCGTACGGGACCGAACTTGTTTGGGGGGGCCAGCATATTTTCCCGACAAATATATTTCTTTAGAATCCGCGAAGCCGTTCGCCCGCGAGCGCCGCAGCCGCAAAGCATTTCGAAAACCAGACGGCCGTAGACGCGTATCCAGGCTTTCTAATACTTTCTAGTACTTTGGAGTGGGTAGTAAATTATGTCAGTTGCGGCATAAAAACTGGTGAAAAATCATCTTTAAAGTACAAACTTTATTACAACGAAAACATGAACAAGTCGAGTGCAAGCACTCGACGGGGGTTTTGAGGGGCCTCCCCCAGAAAATTTTGAAAACCAGACGGCCGTACACGCGTTTTCCAGGCATTTCGAATACTTTCTAGTACTTTGGAGTGGGTAGTAAATTATGTCTGTTGCGGCCTAAAAACTAGTGAAAAATCATCTTTGAAATACAAACTTTATTACTACGAAACGGGGGGGGTTTGGGGGGCCTCCCCCAGAAAATTTTGAAAACCAGACAGCCGTACACGCGTTTTCCAGGCATTTCGAATACTTTCTAGTAATTTGGAGTGGGTAGTTAATTTTGTCAGTTGCGGCATAAAAACTGGTGAAAAATCATCTTTAGAATACAAACTCTATTACTACGAAAACATGAATAAGTCGAACGATTTACTTTTGCCACATTTTTCATTTTATGAGACTCAGATGTATAGAAGACTTGTATATACTTTATGTACTTTTAATATATGAATGACCATTTTAAAAGAGTTCAAATTTACAATCTATATATATTTCGTATTATATGACAGTTCACATTTTTTATCCATATCTAAGATAGATAGATCTAGAATAATGATAGAAGACTTTTTGAACTTGTAAAATTTATATACTTTTAATATGTAAATGACCAATTTAGTTCAAGTTTATTTACATCTAGTAATATTATACCAAAAGAAGAACAAGTCAAACGATTATCAGTAGATGCGCTATCAGTAGAATCGTTATCCGGATTTTGCTGTTTCATAGCAGAAAAGAATGACGATAACGTTTTCTGATTACTCTCTGATATCCTAGTGAATTTAATGTCAGATGTGTTGTGACCATGCTTTCTCTTGCAATGCAATTTAAAGTGTCCTTTGTCCATTATCTGTTGGCAGGACGTACATTGTATTTTGCCGCCATGATCTTTCTTTCGGTTATTTGACTGTGACTCCATAGTAGATACCTTTCCTTCAATTTTCACGGCAGTACTGCAGAAAATTTTCAAATCTTCAATACTGATTTTAGTACTGCTAAAGCATTAGTAATCTTCTATATGCTAGCAGTATTTAAATCAGTACTGAAAATAGTTTTGATTTTTTTTTATCGAATTGATATTAAATATCAGCAATATAAAGTGTACACTCATATCATTGGAGTTATATAAGCGGTGCGTCCGCCCTGACAACAAATTAAATATGGACTTTACTTCGATTCAATCCCAACAGTTTTGACAACAAACAGTTTTTTACAAATTCAGACAGTTTTCTCACCAAGTGTCCCTTGATTGTATAAACACGGTACCGCACACAACTAACTTGACAAAAAACGTGCGAGGACTTAATTAATAGAAATTGGTTAGTTTAACAAAGTCATAGAAAATTGAAAATGAGATTAATGAGTTACTATAAGACGATGGGCAAAATTTACAATTATCTTGTACTGTAACCGAATCCATTAATCAATCGACGACTCTTTTTTAAGTTTGTCATCCAATATACTGGAACACAGTACTCGAGAACTGAGAAAGGTCATGTGTACGTGCTAGTTTTATTCTTCAGATGGCGTACGTGTTCTTCATTGACTAGCCTGCTTTCTTTACGCTTCCATATTATTAAAAATATTCAAAACCAGACAGACGGCTCGACGCTTCCCGACAAACTCCTCGAATAATGACCGATCTCACAATTCTGAGCTCTTTTTAGATTTCAAATTTTTTTTCATGAAAATATTTGGGGGGGGGCCAGGGCCCCCCCGGCCCCCCCGCCTCGTACGCCTATGTACTCACAGATAATCATAAAACCTCAAAAATGATTTTATTGTTAAAATTCATCAAATGAAGTGCGAACGACGGCCTTAAAGGGACAATACCACTCTTGCTGGCTTGACAGGTCCAGAAAAAAAAAAATAGCCTTATTCTAACTACTAGATGTTTAAATGTCCTACCTGTTGTGTAAATTATCCATTACATCATATTTTACTTGTCCAAGGGGTTCGAAAATATATTTAAATCTAAGTTGCATTTGAAACTATTTGAAAGTGTTTATGTAAAGCTTTTCAAACCATGTTGTTACCATGTAGTTGAATTTTTCCAATTTTTGAAATTCGGTGTGTTAAGATAAAATTTGTATCATCAATTAGTTCGAATATTGTAAAATAGTACAATTTGTTGACCAGAATAATGATTGGGGCATATTATTCAGTTACAACAAGAGTGGTATTGGGGCTTTAATGAAAGTGACTAATATATTGGTTTAACTACTGTTTCTAGGCGATGTATGCTAGTGTTATACCTGGTGAATTTATGCGTGGAAGTTTACCACAGATGGTTGCTTTTCCCAGCTGGTTAGGTAAAAACTCATCAACTAATAAAACAGACAGATTGTTAGCAGAACTCAGTATGCATATGAGATTAAAGTAAGTTAACGTCACTATATCTCTTCAACTTTACAACAAGGCATAGCCTTTAGAAATCTTTGTAGGTTGCTGAAAAATATAAGTTTGGCAATTTCAATTCAACATGGCGAATTAGTGTGTATGAAAACATTTAAGATAGATCTGTTAATCCAAATCGGAGATGGATTTCTAGCTTGAGTTTCCATTCATTAATATTTATATCTTCATTGTAGTTTTGTTTTCTTTTATTAATATTTACATCTTCTATGTACATGTAGTTCAGAAAAACATAAAAATAAAACCGAAAATAAGAAAGCCACATAGCGCTACAGAATATCAGTGAACTATGATTTTGTCCTATATAGATCATTAGTTCTGTTATTTATGCAAAGTTTGTACGTGACAAGGAGTAGGGTAGCCTCTCTAACAATCTGGGTTTTCTCTGATTTATTCCCACCGTGTGATCGAATGATTGAAAGTAGTATATACTTTGTATAAGTGGACATCAAACCCAATCTCTTTCTTCTAGTCGCTCTCGCTAAATTAAATAATCTAACATTGTAATGCATTTTATTTTTAGTATCTCTGGTGATAAAAGATCTGTGTCTATGGATTATCTTCCGGTCTTACGGAAATGTTTAACAGAGCCATTAGTACGTGAAGCAGGAGAAGGCGTACCGAAAGTAATAAAACTAATGGATGACTATGACATCACTAAAGATGATTTTGATAATGTTATGGAAGTTTCAAAATGGCCGAACAGCACTGATCCTCTAAGTTCTCTTGATTCCAAGGTGGGTTTCCTTGGCAACCCAAAAAATAAACATTTGTTTACATTAAGAGATAAATAGTGGGAATTGTTTTGAGACATTACAAGTACCAGAGTTTAAACTGTTAAAATTTCGAAAATAATAATTATGAATATTCAATAATTATTGATTTAATGGCTGACATTAAAATTATGAATTTTTTTGTGATGACCATTGATGTCTTATTCAATATATAGATAGTTCTTGCTATAATCCTTATTTACATTTATTTCTTTTTATCTAGACGAAGGCAGCATTTACACGAACCTACAACAAGGAGTGCCATCTAACCCCATATGCCACTGGTGCCGCACCTAAGAAGAAGCGTGGACGAGGTGCTGGAGATGAGGATGGAGAGGAACTGTTAAAGATGGAAGGAGAAGATGATGGTGGAACGGTTGTCAGTGATGAGGAGGAAGATAATGGACTAGAAACCGATACAATGATCAAGGTCAGTAAATTTTATGTCAGTTTAAGTTTAACAGCTTACAAATAATGTGATTTATGTTTGTACCCTGGGGGGTTGGGATAGCCATGGAGATAGTGGCGCCTTCTCAACCTCTTGGGTTTCCTCCGGGCACTCCGGTTCCTCCACTACTAAAGACCCCTAGGCGCAAGCGAATTATTGAAATAAAAATTTAAAACAGTCCCAAAATGAATAAGTTTGTGTCAAGTGGACGTTAAACCCCATTTCTCTCTCTCTCTCTCTCTGTTTGTACCCTACATGTCTTGATTGGTTAATAGAGAAGATTTGATAAGGGTCACAGGGTAATTGAGACATTTTCCCCTGTTAACGGGAGAGGCACAATGGCTCAGTAAGACGATGGCTCACCAACCTGGAGGTCCCATGTTGATCCCTGCGTAGACCTCAGAGCCCATCTTTATTAGCCAGTCGGAGCAGAACAGTAGGATGTTAAATTTTATTTCATCTTGTTATATAAATTCCTAAGGTATGTTGATTGGTCCATATTTCTGATTATTTTAAAATCATTCATTGCCCAAGTGCTATAGGATCTTGGAGAGTGGATTTTCCAACCTTGTGGGTTTTCACCAGGTCCCTAGGTTTCCTCCCACTGCTAAAGACCCCTACGCGCAAGTGAATTATTGAAATAAAATTAAACCATATGTTAGTCCAGAAATGACCTAGTTTGTGTTAAGGGGACTTTAAACCCCATTTCTCTTGCTCTCTCTCTCTCTATAGGATCTTGGAGAGTTGATTTTCCAAATATCGTCTGACTAGAGTTTTCTCCAGAAAGCACCAAATACTTCATGCCCCATACCCGCTAGTCAGAGGTAGTTCCTGCAGGGTTCATAAGTTAAGTGTTGCCTCATCATAAAAACATGTTTAAAACTCTGTTCAATTGTTTCAGTCAGATTCTTTCTGATTATGTTAATTTTTTATCTTCGTTGTTTTAGGCTAAAAAGCCAGCAGCTAAGGGTCGTGGTAAAAAGGAACCAGCAGAAAAAGCCACAACAAAAGGTGGGAAAGGAAAAGGCAGAGGAAAAGGAAAAAGCTGAAATTTGATTACAACATTTGAACAACAACTCAGGGCAGCATTGTTACTTAAGGAATTTGCACCTCAACAAAGAAACGATTTGCGAAAACCTTATAACCAAATTATTGAAAGAATTTAACCTTTACATTGGTTGAAAGTTAAATTTTGATATAAATTTTAGCTATTAAACAATGAATATATTGTAATCTGAATATTTTGTGAATAAGGCCCCTGGTGACACGATGTGAAGAACAGAATGTATAGTGTAGTGGTGCAGTTTACTACAAAATAAATTAAAAAAAGATTGAAATATTATTTTATTACCTCATGATTCTACGTGCACCACCTCCAAGCCTGGAAATAAGGCACCTGTCACTGACAATGTCAGGCACAGATTCAGGATTTGTCAGGCACTGATTTGTCTTTTTTATTGATATTATTAATACATGTCCGGCACTTAGTTGAAAATGTCAGGTACTATTTCATTAGGTACATCTAAAACCCTTATTTCCAGGCCTGACCACCTCAGTTGTCGGTACTGACAGAACTTGGACTGAACATACAGTCACTTCACTCGACTACAATTCAGGACGTTCTGGACTAACAATCTAGCAACCCCATTGTAAAATAAATGTTGATGAGACAATCATATTGTATATGATAAATGTTTTTTGAAAACTGTTTTGTCTTATTATAATCAATCTTATTGAAAATCAGTTCTTCTCTGCTATTTTATACAAAGTTACTGCCCATGCCTTAAGAATCATAAACATCGATTGGAAAATGGATCCAACTAACGAGAAAAATACTTGACGCCAAGCATATTTTTAAATCCCTGTTATAGACAAAGAGAAGATATAAGACGATATTACTGTTAGCATACACCAATATTCAAATGGCCATTTATATAAGTTTTGTGGGTTGATCAAATAACCTCAGTGTACTTGAAGGAAGATTTTTTATGAATACAATAGAGTGAGAAATAGGGTTTCAATGTCTACCCAACACAAACTAGGTCATTTCAGAACTGACATGGTTAAATTTGCTTACACAGAGGGGTCTTTGACAGTGGGAAGATCCTGGAGGACCCAGAACAAAACCTATGAGATTGGACAGGCAACCCCACTCCATGTCATGTAAACAGGGAATCGAAACATTATGCTAGTTGAGTGAAGGACAGACCTTATGATGCAAGTATACGCCCTAACCATTCCAACCCCTTAAAGATGGGTTCCCAGCAAAGTATTTATCAGGTAGTTATTTCCATCAAAAGTATGTCCAATTTGTTATATATGGAAAGTTTCGACACCCAATCTTACTAGAAAAATACTGGATTTCGCGAAAACGCCCATGGAGCAAGCACTGAACATTATTTCAGGGATCACTAACTGTCGACTGGACAGGTTTTGCTGCCTTATTGTCTGCTAGATTAGGTCAGGGAGCAGTTGTTATTTCTTGTTCAAATGGCTAGGCAGTTTGGGGAACATTGAGGGTTGTCAACGTACAAATGACTCTGCAATTGAACGTTAGAAAAAGAAGTTGACATAAATAACTAAGAATTTACCCAGGCCTCAATGAGTATGGAAATGTACAGTAAGTAAAGATAGATACATTCTTAAAAAATGGACCCTCCCACAATGAAGCCAAGTTGGCAGATATTGCGCCTAATAACAGCTTACTTGTAGCTATAGGTATTTACAGCGAAAACAATGTTTTGAAAGGGAATTGAAGCAAAGTTTTGATTTAAACTATATTTTATTCAAAATAAGATACATGTTATACATTATAAATTGTCAAAAGTTAAGGATTCAAAAACAAGCCAAAGGCTTATATTAATTCGTCTCCTTATTTAATAAATATACTAAAATAGACGTATGATATATACACTTCACATACAAAATACATTTAACAGTGCAGTATTTTGTATTCACTATTAGTCGTGCATGCAAGAAATGTAATAGTTTGTGTCACTTACAGTGCCTTACCATTTTATAATACGTTTAGAGGACGTTAGATGTATATTAACCGAGAATTCAATTAATATCTTACGATGGTTATTCTAGTCTTTTGGATAAATGTATAAATTTGTGGACTATATTAAAAATGTGCATATTCATTTGCAAGGTAGTATTACTATCACCGTTTGTTAAAGTTTGTAAATTAATAAAACTATTTGGTAATGTATTTATAGTTTGAATTCTAACATTGGTAAACTTTGGACAATGTAACAAATAATGTTCCGTATCCTCTATATAGTGGCCACATGAACAAGCTGGGTTGTCCGTTAAATGCATGGCGAATTTATGGTAGTTTAAATTGCTCTTATTGTGGCGCAGTTTTGTATGGATTATTTGAGAACAACGCTTTCCAGTATAAAGATATTTAGGTGGTGATTTATCATCATTGGTTAGCTGTGCTTTAAAGAGTTTTATGCTAGGACACGCTTTCGTATGCTCGGGTAAATTATTCCAGTCGTTTGTTACGGACGGTAAAAAGGAGTTTTTATAAAATGTAGTATGGGCAGGAATATTCCTATATAGTGGCGAATTCCGCGTTTCGTAAGGGTTTACGTCTGAGGATTTGGGAGGAACTAGAATAGACCAGTAACCTGGGGTTAATTTATTCACCATTTTGTAAAATAAAATTAGTTTATGGCGATATCGTCTAATTTCAAGCGAAGTGAACCCGGATTCTTTATACAATACATTGTGAGATGTGCCTCTCACTAATCCAGTGATTGTTCTAAGGGCATCAAGATTTAAGTTTTCAAGTACAGTACTTTCGTGTTTAGTACAGTTATTCCAGATTACGTCACCGTAGTCGAATAAAGGTAGTATAAATGCTTTGTATATTGTTTCAAGGGACCTTCTGCTTAAACGATATTTTAAACTTCTGAAACAATCTATAAATTTACTAACTTTGATTACAGTATAATTAATATGAGCAGTCCAATTACATTTACTACTTAAATAAACTCCTAGATGCTTGTGGTCTTTGATATCAGTTAGTGCTGTTCCATCAAAATAAAGATTAATAACAGTAGGGTTTTGTTTTCTCGAGAATGTAATAGTCCTTGTTTTGTGTGGATTAAAGTTAATTTTCCAACTTTTCGACAAGTTACTAAGTTTTTTTAAGTCTTCATTTAGAAGGGATTGGCATCCTGTTTGATCATCAATTACCATATATAGTGACGTATCGTCTGCAAAAAGACGGATATTTGCAGTTATTCCACGCGTAATATCGTTTACATAAATCAGAAATAAAAGAGGCCCAAGGACTGAGCCTTGTGGTACTCCGGAATTTATCTTTAGGACATCAGAGCTCTGACTACGGATTATTACGGACTGTTGGCGGTTTTGTAAGTAATTTTCAATTAATCTAAGCAATTTTCCCCGGATTCCAATAGAGTTTAATTTGTAGATAAGACCCTTATGCCAAACACGATCGAATGCCTTACTAACATCACAGAATATGGACTTTACTTCATTACCGTGATCAAGTGAACGGCAAATTTGGTCATACAAGTCAACCAATTGGTATATTGTAGAGTCATTACTTCTGAAGCCAGATTGAAGCGGAGTCAAGATATTATGACTAATAAGAAAATTGTTAATATATTTAAAAATACATTTCTCAAAGATTTTACCTAGGGTTGATAACAGAGATATTGGTCTATAATTTTGAGGGTCATGTCTGTCCCCTTGCTTATGGATCGGTACTACGTTGGCTTCTTTCCAACAGTTGGGAAAAGTGACGTTTTCGATTAGAAAATTGAAAAGTTTTGTTAACGGCCTACATAGGCTTTTTGCACACGATTTTAATAATAAATTATTGATGTTGTCGGGCCCAGGGGCTTTCTTAATGCTGACGGTGGTTAAGATATCATGTACTTCGGAAGAACTAATTAATATGTGTTCGATTGAGAAATCAATAAATGGCAATATCGGCGGCTCATCGTCTATGTCGTTTAATTGATTGTTACTAACAAAGACATTATTTAAAATATTTGCCTTTTCGGTGGTATCATAAAATATCGTGTTATTGAAATTGAGAGGCGGTATTTCTTTAATTGAGTTACCTTGTTTAGTAGAAATTGATTTCACAAGTCGCCACCAATTATTTTCATTGAAATTGTTTTCTGAAATTTTTTGGTCAAGTTTATCATAGTATAATTGTTTCGAATTGCGAATTTTAGAAATAACAAAGTTGCGATACGATCTGAATTTTTCCCAGGATTCATAAGTGTTATGACGTTTCGAGTGGCGGTGTATACGGTTTCTTTTGCGTATGATTTTCCTCAAGTGACCGTTCATCCACGGCGCGTCTCGGGGGCGTATAATCACATTTTTGTGTGGGGTGTAATCCCCAATAGCTTTAATTAACACATCGGAAAAGGCGTTGGCCAAATTATTAGAGGATTCGTCTATCTCAAAAATGCTTTGCCAATTTAATGCTTCAAAGTGCCTATTTAATTCTTCAAAATCGATTTTAGAATATGACCATATAGTTCTAGCGTAGCTTTTCGGTTTGGGGTTATTAAATGAAAAAAGCACTCTAATCGGACAGTGGTCGCTCAGACTTGCTTCAAGAACATTCGTTGAGTGAACGAAGTCGGGACAGCTAACCAGAACGAGATCCAGTAAAGTGGAAGAGTGGGGTGTAATTCGTGTTGGGTCTCTAACCAGTTGGGTTAAGTTAAAGCGTTTTATAATATCAAACAATCTAGATGATGGATTTAACCTAAGGTCAACATTAAAATCTCCTACAATAAGACAAGGCTTGTTTTCAGCTTTAACGAGTGAGATACTATTTGCTATTCGGTCCCAGTAATCAATGGTTGAGTTAGGTTTCCTGTACAAACAGCCAACGAGAACTGTTTTACTTTTAGTTATGATCTCAACCCATACCGCTTCAAGATTTGGTATATGAAGATCAGGTCTAGGTTTATAAAATAGAGAGCTTTTAACATAAATCCCCACCCCACCAAATCCATCATCACGGTTACATAGTACAGGTAAATGAAAACCATCTATGTTTAAGTTTTCTACTATTGAGTCTTTACCTAACCAAGTTTCGGAAAATGCTAGGATATCATTGTCGGAGAATTCAGCTTGTATAAGATCAAGTTTTTGTGAGATACTACGTACATTTGAGTATAAGAGACTCAGTTGTTTATCTGGTCCCGGATTTGGCTGTATGTTACCACTAATTAATAGTAAGATGTAAATTATTAGTGACAAAATAATTGTATTTTTAATACTGATGGAAGTAAATGAAACACATCTGACATTTTGATGAGCAAATATAGATTTAAAATGAAAGGCATGTAATACTTCTTCTTCTGCCCATTTCTTCAATGAGACTATTTCGTTAGAGATTGGTTTGGAATGATACTGTATTTCAAGCAAGTGGGCGAGGAAGAAGAAGCAGGGTTATAAGTGACAACAGGTATTGAGTAGCACGAGATTTTAGATGGGAAAATGCATAATAGTTTGTAAATTTTAAAACGTGGCGTTAATGTATGTTGTGAAGTGTACATAATAAGGTATATTACATATATTTTAAAAGTAATTAACAAAATAACGGGATGGAATTGCAGAATATTTTGAATAAAACAATAGACACTAAATATAAGAAGATAATTAATAGGGTAACATATGTACATATTTCCAAGTTTTATTTTGGATTGCTTATCAAACCTTCAATAGGGTAACATGTGAAGTAAGGCTCAGAACGATTTTAGTGTATCCTACCATCAAGCAGGGACTCATTTCTGAAAACCACAGAATGCCGTTTCGGTATACCTATATATATATATAGTCGCTGCTAAAATTGTGTTTTAATACTATATTTCATATAGACGCTCTTGCCAATAGGTTCAAATCATCAACAAATTTGGCGATTAGCATGGACATAGGAAATCACAATGTAAAATTAGCACTTTAAATAATTTTTATATATAGTCGCTGCTAAAATTGTGTTTTGATAGTATATTTCATATAGACGCTCTTGCCAATAGGTTCAATTCATCAACAAATTAAGCGATTAACAGGGGCATAGAAAATCACAATGTAAATTTAGCATTTTAAATAATTTTAGACAATCTTTGTTCTAAAAGATTTAGAAGAGTGGCTCTTTAATTCGGTCCTAGTTAACTGTAACAAACATGAGATTAGATAGCTTCCGGTGACTGGACTAACTAACTAGACTAACCCAAAGTTTAAGCTGACAATACTTCACCGACAAAACTACCGAAGAGTAAGAATATAACATTACATTTATTTTATACATGTATATACTATATGTTTATAGACAAGAGTATTTGGGGTTTTTGATGCTGGCCTAGTTAACTATAACAACAACATGTGTTAAGATAACATTTGCTGACTAATGATTGTCTGTGTATAACTAATCTAACAGTTTAAGTGACAATAATACACAAAAAATAACGGCGAGTGAAAGTATAAAATGACATAAAACCATCAATATTTATATGTGATATTCAGGTAATAGGCCCACACAAAATAAAGGGACAAATTACCATTAAGATATAGTTGCCAGTAGAAATATACCAGGAAAAGGGGCGTTGGATTTAAAGGGACTGCATTCGTCGAAATTAATTTGTGTTTGTTTTGATAAATTAATTCATATTTCATATTTTCAATGCGACAAATTATTAACCATTTGAAGAGTGTAATTCATTAATCGTCACTAGCATTGTCGACATCGGAGTTCATTGCTGTATCACGTTCACAAGTTTGAGCTTGAGGTCGTATTACCACTTTAAGTCGTGTTGTTTCAGTGACATTATCCAGTTCTGTTTGAGATTTGATGAATTTTATTGAGTCGTCCCTTAATTTCAGGAATATGTTGCCATCGCGGGTCCACGAAGAATTAATTTTCTTTTCTTTAGCCATTTGTCTTGCATCGTATGCGAGTTTTGCTCTTACGCGGGTGAGATCTTCGTTTACTGATATTTTGTGTTTGTTGAGGTGTTCAGGTAATTCTCTGTAATTAATGTTTTTGAGTTTTTTAGCATTTCTAACGAATGCACGTTTAGTTGCATAACCTTTAAAGCGGACTATTATCGGACGTGGTTTATCGGTTTTATGGTACCGAGCTGGTGCGCCCACTCTGTGGCTCCTGTTAATATCGGAACGATCAATGTCGACCCCAAGTATCTTGCCAACATCTATGACAATATCATCAGTTGTTTCTTCATCAAGTTCATTGACTCCCGAGATCCGTATCCCCTCCCGTCTCCCATACTGCTCGAGGTCGTCTAATTTATCATTTAGTTTTGTTATTTCAGCATCTTTGGCCATGACAATTGATTCTAGCTGTTTTGTTCTATTTTCGAGCTCGGCGACCCTCTCACACAATTTGTTAGCAACTAGTGAAGCAACGGCGTTTGCTATTTTCGATATGATGGCGTCATTATTGAGGACATTCATTATGACATGTTCATTTATTGATACCGAATCCATCAAGACTTCGTCGTCTGTATTGGATTCACTCCGGCTTTTCAAACGCTTAGCTTCAGATTCAGGTGGGCTTGAGGACGAGGAGCTGGTGAATAAACCTCGTTTAAACAACTTCTCCATTTAAAGTGCAGGACCACAACAACAAAGATAAAGATTGTTTGTACTCACAGTTGTCATAACTTTACATAAAACTGTTGTTAACTTTGTTTTTTCCATGTAACAATAAAGCAGTCAAATCCACACAGAAACACACTGTAATAAGCACGCTGTAATAAACACACTGTAGTAATATGTAGACTTTAACAGTTTCATTCCATAATATTATGTATTTTTAATGGCGACGCAGATCTATGTGTTGAGGAGTTGAGTTGAGAAGCAAAGTTTTGATAGATTGGTTACTTTAAATATGTTTATAGTCCAATTATATTTTTAAATCACAAAGTTTGTACCCGAAAATGCATCTTTAAATACAACAGAAAATCACCTTTACATTACTTTAATTGATCCTACTAATATTAAATTATGCCTGTTCCATTTAAAGTTACCTTGATCTGCAAGAAGTCATTAAATAAACCATGTTCAAATATTTAAGAAATGGGGTTAAAGACAAACTGTTTTGCTCCTACAAGGCTACTGAAGATGGGCATGGTTCCCCAAGCGGTGTGCATGAGGCACTACAGCCTACTCTCATTTCGAATTCTGTCAAGGGTTGTCAAGGTGTACACAGGACCTTGGTTTTCTGTCCCGTTCAAGCGACTCCCTGTGACGAAGCCCCCCATCCTACACCCCTGACAAGGGCTATTTCTCTCTTCTTTTTAAAAGAAAAAAAGCGGCTGCCGGGTAGGATACACCCAGATTTTGCAAGAGATTGATAGTGAACAAACTAAAAACAAAAACGATTTTTTGTACAACCAGGGGCCATAATCCAGAAAGTATGGTCTGAAATGCACAAATATCAAGAGACTGAGATTTTCGGAAAATAAAGATATGTTATAAACATGCATTATTCAAGAGCTAAATCTGCCTAGTGCAGGTCTTTATTTGGGCATGAATTGTTTTCTAAAGTATTAATTAACTGATCCAGGCCTTAATCAACTTTGGATGGCATCAGATTGCTCCGATATTAAACAGATTAAAATGTTTCAGTGATAAATCAAATATGGCGCACCCAGACGCTTCGAGTCTTAGCTTTGATCAACCAGGACCTTGGTTGAAATTATTGCACAGGTCGGCCAAATCTTCAAATGCCAATATCTTGCAATAGAGTAATTTGAATGAAATTTTCAAATTATTCATTTTACATCATCTACTTTCGAACTAGTATAGCAAGAATGGCTAGTTCTTATCTATATCTTGAATAATGTAACTTTAAGTTTCATCAAAATTGGATATTGCGGTCCTCCTGCACAGGCAGTTTCATTTCGATTATCCCGAAATTCAATTCAACCTTCATTATGTTGGAATGGTGATATATCTAAATGTTATTTTAAATTGGAAAAAGAATTGTGACCTCTGGACTTTCCACAAGCTAAAAATGTGATTTTTCGTACAATCCGGGGCCATAAATAATTCATGAAGTTTTGATCCAATATGCGCGAATATCCAAGGAATCAAGATCTTTGGGTTATTAACATGCATTTCAAGCTTCATCAAAATTGTGACCTCTGGAGGAACCACAAGCCAAAATCGTGATTTTTCGGACACATAATTCAGGAAGATCAGATCGAATATCAAAGGAACAAAGATCTTTGGGTAATTAACATGCATTTCAAGTTTCATCAAGCTAAAAATGTGATTTTTCGTACCATCAGGGTCCAAAATCCAGGAAGTTATGGTCCGATACATGCCAATTTCGAAAGGAATCGAGATCCTAGGGAGATAAACCTATATTTCAAGTTTCATTGAAATCGGATAAAAATATTAACCTGTTGAGTGTCCACAAACAAATTGTGAATGGACAGGCGTCGATATGAAGATATGAAAATGTGGGTGTATAAAAACAGACAAATCTGCATGGAATAAAACATAACATTTATTTACAGTTATATGTAAACATGGCAATATAAAAAGGTCAGGTAACTCTCAAAACAATCTAACCTTAAAAATAGTCCTTTCTATTTCTGCATGTTTTAAGTTAATATTTACAGTATGAACAGCTATATATTTTTGTTAGTTTGGTACCAGTGTATATTATAATAGTAAATTCTAGTTTTAGTCGGCTATAACTGTTAATTTAATATCAACTAGAATAAGATATGCATGATTACAATAGTTTCGAACTATGGTGATCTCTTAAATTTAAAAATAACTTCTATAAGAAAGCTAATTCAGCCTTTATTACATACTATATAAATCAGGTGCAGTACATGAATTAAGTAGATTTATATCAGTATTTCAGTTAGTAAATAATATATGGCATTACAACAAGTTAAAAAAAATCAACAATGAAACTTTGATGCATCAAATAACTTTTCCTACACCAGATATGTTTAACTGGTACAAAAATAACAAAATCTATACATCACAATGCTGAGAAAAGCAAATAAAATCTTTGGCACAATATAATAAAGTAACCTGATTGTATGGAATGAATGAAGAGAATGATAAACAAAGTCAAACTGAATTCCACACATTACTTGCAATATCCAAATATCAATTTCGTAAGTCAATGACACAATAATAATCAATTTTAAGATTTCTTGAAATTATAAATTTTTCATATCAATATGTATTTCTTTATATATCTGATTCCCCAAATTTAAAGTAATATATATTTCATAGAACATAAAACAATCCACATTAAATTTCAGGAATAATTTTTAAAATCGGTTTTGATAGCCTTGTAAAGATATTCAACCTCAAAGATTTGTGTGAACACTAGAGGAAAATCAATTAAAAATGTTCTTCCTGTTACTTGGAAAATTGAAAAAAAAAATCTTGCATGGTTGCTCTTGGCTGAATTTTTTTGTTTTGAAATCTTAAAAATAAACTCTGTGTAAGGCTAATTAAAAGATTCAGAAGAATCAAAAATTAAATTGTTATTGCCTTAATGAACTGGTTGATAAGCAAACGTTTACACTACCAACAATTTATATAGTACATAAACATAACATATATCAAGATACTAGATAGATGTACATTATTATGTCATGTGGTTCGTTATATACACTGCATAATATCATGAAAGTGGTTTGTTAGCCTTGAACTGGTGATGAGAACCCACAATTTATAATACTGATATATTTAAAACATAACAAATATCTATTTACATATTTACATCATTAAGTACATTGAACAACATAATTTTCAACTTTGATTTTCATATATTTTTAGGTTTTTGGTCAATACCTCTAAAAAAAAGTCTAAACGTAACTTATTCCCCATTACCATTTTCTTCAAACTGTCGCATAGCAGTGTTATTCAAAAAGTTGAGCTCAAAACTGTAAGAATTACTTAAAGGCACAACAATCCAAACTGTTCACATGTATTATGAGAACGTCAAAATTATATACCATTTTAATGAAATTAAGCACTTCAGAGTATAGCAAATATGAAATAAGAAATAGCACCTTTATTATGACTTTATTTATCTAAAAAATTAAAGATTGCGGTAGGAAATTATAAGAAACCAATGTTAACTTTGCTAAGATTTATGTTAAAATTGATGTTTAAATAATTATTGGACCAACATTCATAGTACATCTCTAGAACATAGAATAGAATACAAAAGATAGTCCTAGCCACAGTTTGTGTTATATTTGGGAGAGGAGATCGATGGATATCACAGGATTAATATTATGCATTTATTCGGTTTGCCAAACAAAAGAAACTGTGCAAAAATATACAGTGTTAACATTGTTTAAACACAAGACGGATTTATCATCATAGCAGGGACGTATTGTAGTTTAAATTGATCCTAACAGTTTGGGCATCTGAAATCATTGAGTGTATTTAACAATTTTAAGTTTTGACAAGCCGCACTGACAATGATTACATATTCAGAATGACAATATACCTACAAGGATTACATATGTATTTTTATCAATTGTAGTGGAATCACAATGCATAGTCAAACAAATTTTGTTGCAAGCAGAAGTTTCTTTAAAATCACTGACGTCGAGCGAGACTCATAGAGACCAAGACATCATCAATACAAACATCTTCATTTTCGTCGGATGTATCAACAAGTCTTAATGAGACAACCCCATCTTCCTCCTTGCCACAAATAAATGCAAATAAACTCCTTCCCTGGGCCATTTGCATGAAAGTATATTTTGCCGACTCGGTCCATTTTTCTCCTTGAAATGTCAAACCTAAAATAAAATTATAAAAATGTACTTGATGAAACAAATCAGATACATATAGTTATCATTGGTCACATTAAATGCGGATTTACTATTCCAATAACATAGCCATTATTCAAATGCTATTCAAACTTTTGCTTCAACTGAAATGATCAATATTTGGATTGTTTTTTATTCAGTATCCGATTTCTATAAATTAAGTTCGAACTTTTCAATACACTGTAGCCCAGGTATCATTTAATCTTGTGTATCTAGCACTAATTTCTTTCACATTTGTTTAATATCAAATTTTTGTTTTAAAATTTGTTAAAACTGTTTAAAATCACCATAAATCATTTAAATTTGTCCAGTTTAAAGCTGACCATTCAATTTTGGTAATGAGTATTTAATTTCACTGTTAAAAAATAAACAACCCAATTGATTAATGCTGTATAATGAATAATTTTTGAACAGTGTTCAGGAAATTAAATACTTGTTAATCGGACACCCATTATCATAATTAATTAGTCAGCTTTAAACTGGACACAAGTACAAATTAGATGATTTTTGGTGATTTTAAACGTTTTGAACACAGATTGGATATTAAACAATTGTGAAAGGAATTAGGAATAGATACACAAGATTAAATGATACCTGGGTTACAGTGATATGTTCACCCTTTTTTTTGGCAGCTGTACTGTTAAGAATGTAGAAAATCAGACGCATAAAAACCAAACAAACAAAAAATATAACTTTACTTGATTGGGAAAGATAACAATTTTAACATGTTAAAGAATATCATATTAAATCAATGTAAATAACAAATGAAAGTTAACATTTCCTTTAAGAAAACCTAAAAACATGCACATGCAAAAACAAAATCTAAAACTTTGCATTTACTCAACTTCATAACAAAAATATTGTGAAACAACATAAAATGAACTAAATTGGCAACTTTAAAAACAACTTTTGACATAATAAATATTTAAACCTTTTTCACTACACCAAGACACATCTAGAAAAATGCATAAAATATTTCATTATTTGTTCAAATGTAAGGCACTTGGAAGAGATGATATAATATTCTTTCTGAGTGGGACATAGGGGGTTGATATAGTATTTTGATCTGAGTGAGACTTGGAAGTGGTGGTATAATATTTTCAGCTGAATGGGATATGGGAAGGGGTGATATAGATTCGAGGTAAGTGAGACATAGGAAGCGGTGATATATATCTAAATGAGTGAGACATAAGAAGAGATAATATAATATTTCCAGATGAGGGAGACATAGGAAGAGGTGATATATTTCTAGATGAGTGAGACATAAGAAGAGGTTATATAATATATCTAGATAAGGGAGACATAGGAAGAGGTGATATATTTCTAGATGAGTGAGACATAAAAAGAGGTTATATAATATATCTAGATAAGGGAGACATAGGAAGAGGTGATATAATTCTAGATGAGTGAGACATAAGAAGAGGTTATATAATATATCTAGATGAGGGAGACATAGGAAGAGGTGATATATTTCTAGATGAGTGAGACATTAAAAGAGGTAATATAATATTTCTAAATGAGGGAGACATAGGAAGAGGTAATATATTTCTAGATAAGTGAGCAAAAGTAGAGGTTATATAATATTTCTAGATGAGGGAGACATAGGAAGATGTTATATATTTCTATATGAGTGAGACATAAGAAGAGGTAATATAATATTTCTAGATGAGCGAGACATAGGAAGAGATGATATAAATCTAGATGAGCACATATTCCTCGCAGTGTTCCGTTTGATTAGGGCTAAGTCACTACTCACTGCTGGATCAAGGGAACATTCTTGTCCTAAATTATGATTGATCAGTAGCCCCATTAACAACCAATCACTGACTGCGTTACAAAGGCATTATCTTTAAAACAGGGCGTCAAATTGGGCCAACTGTGTTTACATAACGTTACATCATGGCTGCACGTTTTTTTTATGCTCAATTAACCAGCGCATAACAGGACATTGAAGTTAAACTAATTGCGTGACAAACGAGGCTATAGGCATTGACATAAAGTAAACACTACTGTATGGAAACGAACAGACTTTCGCCTTTTTTAATAACTTAAATCTTTGTCCAAAGTTTTAGGGAAGACCAAAGATTAAACGAAGGAATGTCGTGCTACTGTACGTAAGTGATAGGTTTGATTGAACGAGAAGAATAGACACACTTCCTCAAAAGTTCAAGTATCAGAAGCCAATCTAGCAATGGCCAGAGAGGTATTTCTCAGGCCATTGCTTCAGGAATATGTGATGAGTGTGACATAGGAAGAGATGATATAATATTTCTAGATGAGTGAGACATCAGAAGAAGTGATATATTTCTAGATGAGTGAGACAAAAGAAGAGGTTATATTGCTTGGAACCTCTCAGATTCCTTGATAGAAAATACCATCGCAAATATCAAGTCTCCCTCTTTCCAGCTAAAATGTATACCTGTGATAATTAAGTTGCAGTGTTTAAGGTAAGTTCAATGTCAAGGTTTTTGTGGAAGTTGACGTGCTTGTTTTGAGTGTGTTTATGTCACAGTCCCTGATTGGTCACCACTATTGTTCATGTGTCCGCAGTAAAGGGAGATTGCATCCCTGCAAGTTCGGGAATGTCAGGAACATGACCACAGCCTGGTATCAATATCAACTTACCAAATAATTTAGCTTTGAAAGCAACAAAAGGCAGCGTATAATATTTTTTAGGTAGGGGTTCGAGGTCATCGGCTGTTAATATAGCATATTCCCCATAGTCAGCCATATACACACTTAACTGTAATAAAAATATTAAATAACAATAGGACGATATTTGAAAGACAGTATTGTATTAAATATATAATTTTTACTATTTCATAGGTTAGTAACCCATTCGTTTGTCATCACTCTCAAGCTGAATAATAAAATGGTAGGGTGCTAACCTATTGACTACAAATGGAATTCTTATAGAATTACCTTTCCAGCAATAATATCTGTTTCATCAATTTTGACCAACTGGTAACTTGGCTATGGTCATGCCCTTTTGACCAAAATAGACTAAATTAAATGGGGCACATTTCAGGATCGTTAAACTTATTAAAATTTCAACTAAAATAAGCATATAAACCAAATTTGGAAGTTTTGGGGTGATTTAAAACGAAATGACCCAACTGCTTTTTCTGTTCCCTGTTGTCAAAACCCAACAAAATAATAGCATGAAGTATAAGAATATACCTCTGAACCAATAATATCTTTTACTATCATACGATACCAGTTACCATTATAACATCCAGCATACACTTCACCAACTACTGGTTCAACTTCTTCTAACTACAAATAAATTAGAAACATAACTCAACAACAGGCTAAAACACTAATTCTACATCTAACCATTCTTGTTTGTGTAAATAACTTTCAATTTAATTTCTAACTACAAACAAATTACATGTTATCTTTAACATTTTCAAACAACAAACAAATTACATTTCTAAATATAATAATACTTACAACAGCTTTAGAGAAATAATCGTTAAATTCCATCATAAATTTTTCTAAATCTTCTAATTTATCATGTGGTATGCACTGGAAAAAACCACCAATAACCAGATTGTGAACAACTCATGAAATGCTGGCAAAATTTTGAAGTGAAACCCCTGCTTTATGATATATATACTGCAATCTATTCCACAGTGGTAATGTGTAAGCTTTCTTTTAACTCTGTGCAAGATGACCAAGATTTTAGTTCATATGTGGTATAGGTATATGGCGTCTAAAATATGTGCATTGTTTACATCGAAAGTAGTAAACCAGACAGATTTTGAGCAGAATTGATGCCTTTTACTTATTTTACACCACAAACTACTTTTTTATGTACCCATTTACACTAAAACAGGAAATATGTTTTATCAAGATATACTATAAACATCTTTAATTTTTTCATTAATAATTTTAAAAATTGTTTTAAAATTTTCAGAAGAAAAAAAGGTAATTTTCAGAGCTAATTAACTTGCCTAGATGTCCTTACTTTCAGTGATTATAGCGACCAAGCGAATATTTACTGCTGATCAGTTTGGGTGTTTGGGTATACTGGTCTAATAATGGACAACTTATATAATATTATGAGGATCAGCCCAATAAAGTTATGGAAACAAACAACCTGAAATGTCATTATTGCAGAGGAATGTGCACCAACCCCAACCAAAAATTAAAAACCTACCACAAAATTGGAAGGGTCTACTATCCATAAGATATAAATGGCAAACATTTCACCAATAGCTGGAATTGTTACATTTTCAGGCATCTTTAAGTCAGCTTGTTGTTCATTGGACAAGGACAATCCTGGTGGTGGAGCTACAATATCATTGGTTGATGTGGAAGTGGCTGGTTTCTCCCATGTGTAAAGACTAGAGGATGATGATTTGGCATTGGCTGTCATCAGAGACGATTGGCTAATATCTGCGGCATTTTGTGATAACGAAAGACAATTCAGATTCGCTATTAACGATTCATCTGGGACGGTTTTATTTACAAACGGAGCAACAACATTTTGTGGAATTTCAGTGTTGGTTATGGAACTTGTTGGTGACTCTGTACCCTCATTACTGGCAATGCTTAAAGAGTCACTAGGAGTATTGGGGCCGATATTAGCGGTAAATAAATTTAAGTCTATTGCATGGCCCTCAGAGATTAAAACCTTGGCGATATATTCATTGATATTTATATCATCTTGTTCTTGTGTATCGTAGAGAACCACGGATATCTTCTCATCCCTGAAAGTACAAATTAAATATAACACTGTAAAACCATTTATATGTAGAAACAACTACTATAAATAATGCATATAAATTTCAGACTCAATTATAACTATCAAAAATGCTTGTTGTAGCGTGGAAAATCACTTTCAAAAATAAGCTTCAAGTATAATGTCTTTTAAGTTTTTTTTACATTCATGTACTCAAGAGGGATTAGCAAATTCAAGGGCAAATAAATTGTCTGAAACTAATTCTCTATCAGCTGACATTATACAGTCAACTAATTAACAGAAATTCACTAGGCTTCTAAAAACAATATGTTAGTTATCCAAATAAAATAGGTTCAGACACATCAGAGGTTAATTAGTCTTCGTACTGACAACACCTAAAGCATCAGAGCTCCATAGCTATCGACTAAATTTATCCTAGATAAAGTAGCCTAGCTAAGACTCCAAAAGACTTCTCAAATCCAGACAGACTACTAGATACTACAAAGATCATCTAGTCCAAAAGTAGATTTAAGGTTGTCTTTATCTTTTTCTTCACACCTTTACAGGGTATAAGGTTTACTTTCTTTATATTTTGCATTCTTCATCAGTCTTTCATTTTCTTTAATTTACTATTTTATTCTACTTTATTTTCTTTGTTTATTTTCTTTGTTTATCTTCTTTGTTTATTTTCTTTGTTTATTTTCTTTGCTTATTTTTACTTTTTTCTATTTTTATTTTTTTTACTTTATTTCCTTTTTTTACTTTATTTACTTTTTTTTTACTTTATTTACATTTTTTTTACCTTTTTTACTTTATTTACTTCCTTTGTTTATTTTACTTTATTTACTTTAATTTACTATCTTATTTTATTTTCTTCAATTTAATAATTTACTTTAATTAAAGCTTATTTTCACCCCTAATATAATCTTTTTTTTTATTATTATACTTTTTACCCCCTTTTCAGCTATATATTATATAGGATATACCACATTCCTATCTTTATTTATTTTTATATTTCTATTTTTTTATTTTTTGGTCATTTTACTTTTCTTTCTATCATCAACTAACAAAGAAGCTCAGTGTACAAGCCAACTGATTGAGCTCACCACAAGCTTCTTAAAACAATAACAAGCTAATTTATTTATATAACTAATAAGTCTGATAACTGTTAAGTACACTCATACAAGCAATAGGAACCCATAGTTAATTAGTATTAATCACACTGATTGACTAGCGGTTCTTTGTGGAAAGGGGTAACAACAGGTATATCAACTTACGTCATTAATTAATATAACCTTAATCAACACTGTTCATTCCCTCCTTTAGTTTTCGATTATATATTTCGGCAGCATAAGAACGATGGCGACAGAGGCTAGCTCACCAATGTCCATGGCTGACGCGTTTAACAGCAGCCCTGCACCAAAGTTCTTTCCTGCAGCAAAAAGGAGAGAGGAACAGACTCACGTCGTACTGGTGAGGCCACTGGAAGGCAAGTCCTTTCAAGGAGCCAAACTTACGGCAGTGGGGAAGGAACTTAAGAGTAAGTGGGGTATTACTAGCATACCCGACTTAAAGATAACTGTTTCAGGACAACTTAGACTTGCCTTAAAAAGTAGGTCTGAGATGGATCTGGCGCTAGCTCAGAACGCACTTCTCGGTATGACCGTGACGGTGTCCGAACCGATCACCTTGTCTATTGATAAGGTGGTTGTTCATGGGATACCGGCCGAATATACCGGGGAGGAAATTCTGGAAGATTTGACAGAGAGGGGGTACCAAGCTACCGAGGTATACCGGTTTAATGTGGCCCAGGGGAAGGATCAGGGAAGCGTCGCCCTGTCCTTCAAGAAAGGTTCCGCACCTGAGGCCCTTAAAATCGTGTACCTCAACCGCCGTACCCACCCCTATGTTCAGAGAGTGAGACAGTGTACCAAATGCCAGAAACTGGGACATACGGTTAAGTACTGTAAAGGAAAAGCCATATGCGCCCAATGCGGAGGAGAACACGCGGTGGCTGAGTGTAGGGTGGGTAGTAAAATTAACTGCTCAAACTGCAAGGGCAGCCACGCAGCCAACTCCCCGCAATGCCCAAGAATTCTAGCGACCAAAGCAGCTCTACGCCTGCAAAGCAAAGACAAACTTACCTTTAGGGAGGCAACCCAACAAGTAAAAAACAAGGAGAGGGAAGCAAAAGTAGTCAGAGAACCGGTGGTGGAACCAAAGCAAGCTCCAGCACCGACTCTCTTGACATCCGATGTAACCCCCACCCCTAAAGGTAAAGACAAGAAGAAGAAAGAGAATAACATATCAACCAAACCTGCAGAGGTCAAACAGAAGACACCCAAGAAAAAAAAAGAGGAACCGAAAACGAAGAGTCATGAAGAACACTTCATTCCTAAATTTAAAACGGAAAGTGGCTTCATGAACTTCATGATCGAGTTCCTCAGGGTGGCCGTATCCAATGAGGACCAAACTACCAAGATGGAAAGCTTACTCGGCAAAGTAAGGACACACATGGTCAACGCCGATGTCCTGTGTGTCATGATTAACTCAATCAACATAGTAAAAAAAAGATCAAGAGAAGAAGATGACGACGAAGAAACCACAAAAAGTGATCAAACGGCAAACCTCGCACTCCGTAGAAGGATATCTCATGTTCGTCACTACAGCACTGGCGATATGCCCAGTTGCTTGCCGGTTTTAACACCAAAGACGAACACTAATGAGGTACCTCCTATGGAATGTGAAACGCCAATTGAACAATAAAAAGACAATACATAGAGGCATCCATCCGGACAGTCATCATGGCGGGCCAGGTTAAAGTTCTACAACTTAATGTTAATGGACTGGCCCCCAGATGTGCTGAGCTGAGAAAATACATCACACGCAACCCCAGGGATGTAATTTGCCTCCAAGAAACCAAGTTACTACCAACCTCGAAAGACATCTACATACCCGGATACACTTGTGAGAGAAGGGACAGACCAGGAAGTACGACACGTGGCGGCGGCATTGTCATCTATATCCGTGATAACCTAAATTATATTTCTGTTTCACTGGACGTAGAAGGACCTCTAGAAGCAATCGGCATAGCCATCACATTGAGCAATAATACGAATTTGACAATAGTGAATGTCTATGTACCCCCAGATGTCACGAAAAAACCAGTTGACTTCCAGTCACTTCTCGATCAACTTCCACAGGGCGAATCATTGTTTTGCGGGGATTTCAACGCAAAACACGTCCTGTGGGGGTCGCCGAGGAATGACTGCCGGGGGACTAGCCTATGCTCAATAATAGAAGCAAACGACTTATGCATGCTGAGCGATGAGAGCCCTACTTTTGTTGGAGGAAATGCCCCACCTTCGCACCTAGATCTCACGTTCTGTACGCTTGGTCTGGCAAACCGCTGCGACTGGCAAGTACACGAAGACGAAACACTTGGCAGTGACCATCTCCTGATAGAATTCTGCATTCAGGCCGAAGCAACCAGGGAAGTCTATAACGGGAGACCCAATTGGATTATGAAACAAGCTGATTGGGTTAAATTCCGTGTAGGCTGCCTTGAGTGGAAGGAAGAAGATATCATCGATACCAACATCGACGTGTACGCTACCAACATTCCGAGCTCTATTATAGGTGCTGCTAACGACTCCATTCCAAAGACTTCTGGCGGAAAACCAAGGACTAGAAAACCATGGTGGTCACCGGAATGTCAGAAGGCGGTCAACGACAGAAGGAAGGCCCTCCGCCTACGAAAACGCCACTACAATGAAGCCAACCACCAAAATTACCTTAAGTTGAAATACGCTGCAAGAGACACCATAAAAAAGGCACAAAGTGGGCACTGGATGACATTCTGTAATGCGTTGAATAAAAACACGCAAACGGGTGCCGTCTGGAAGAAGCTGAAGCCATGAACGGGAAACGCAGATCATTCAACATACCAAACCTTGAAGATGGAGATAAGTATGTTACGAACGGCAAGGAAAAGGTAGATCTACTAGCAAAAACTTTTGCTGATGCAAGCAGAGACGAAAACCAATCACCAGAGTTTCTGAAGAGGAAGGAAATCTTTTACTCGCAGCACCCTTCATTAGTAATTGAATCTAATGAAGTGGCTGAACCAATCAACCTACCCTTCTCTGAGGGAGAGTTAAATAAGGCTCTTTCCCTCAAGAAAGTGCGGCTGGTGAGGACAAAGTAAAGTACTCCATGCTCAAACATCTACCAAGAAACGCCAAGACGATACTACTAAACTTCTTCAACACATCCTGGCTGTCAGGAGAGGTACCTAAAGAATGGCGAAAAGCAAACGTCATACCTCTACTGAAAGCTGGGAAAGAGAAGAACAAGGTAGAGTCATATCGACCAGTAAGTTTGACATCCACACTATGCAAAACATTGGAAACAATGGTTAATATCCGATTACAGTTCTATCTGGAGAGCAACCGATTGATCGACGAAAATCAAAGTGGGTTCAGGAAAGGACGATCAACAATGGACCACTTGGTTAGACTACAGCAAGTCATGTCGCAGGCCCTTCTCTCGGGAAACCTGTTATGTGCCGTGTTCGTAGATCTGACCAAGGCTTTCGATTTAGTTTGGTTGGACGGGCTGCTCTTCAAGTTGGGACGTATCGGTATAACGGGCATAATGTTTCGGTGGATTAAAAGCTTTCTGAGCGATAGAAGGATACAGGTGAATGTTGGCAGATTCCTGAGTGCCGAGCAAACATTAGAAAATGGCACGCCTCAGGGGTCTGTTATCAGTCCCACTCTCTTCAACATCATGATCAATGACATTCACAAATCGTCCTACCTCGATTCTAAAACTAACTTGGCTAAATTTGCCGATGACAGTACCATATGGAGAAATGGGACGAGCTTCTGTGACCTACAAAAGAATATGCAAAGAGCCTTAGACAAATTCATGACATGGGCAAACGACTGGGGATTTAAAGTCTCGGAGAAGAAAACAGTCGGCATGCTTGTGAGCAGGGATAGAGGGATAAATCTTTGTAATCTTTGACCGACGGTTAACCTGGAAACCGCACATCGACTGGACTGTAGATAGATGCTCCAAAATCCTAAACTTAATGAGAAAATTAACGGGCAGTACGTGGGGCGCCAATAGAGTTACACTAATGATGGTATATCGTGCTCTAATACGTTCTGTATTAGACTACGGCTCTTTGGCCTTTATGAACTGCGCGCCAACACTCTTAAGCAAGCTTGACACCACCCAATACAAAGCTCTGTGCATTGCGACTGGCGTAGGGCTCGGGACTAGGCGAGAGGCACTACTACAAGAAGTCGGGGAGTTGCCCCTATCCCTAAGAAGAAAAGAACTGGCGACAAGGTATTGGGTCAAGATATCACAACTAGGTGAAAGATCCCCAACATTTCTCAGTCTACAAAAGACAAAATATGTAAGAGATCCCAAAAAGAAAACCTTCAGCCAGGGTATCAGAGAAACGATCAAGGAACTACGATTGGGGGAGCTTGTGATAAATAAACACGACCCCCCAGTTGTCGCCCCCTGGACGCTCCCTATACCACTGGTCAATCTAGATCTACTACAGAAAACCGACAAGAAAAATAACCCCAGTGCTGCACGTGCTTACTCTCTAGAACATTTGGAAGACAACTGGCCGTCTGATGACTGGGACCATGTGTACACGGATGGCTCACGCAATCCTGAAAGGGGCACCAGCTCGTTTGGAATATACCTGCCAAACGGGGAACAGGGAATAAGCAGGAAACTGCCCAATAACTGTTCGGTGTACACTGCAGAGCTTGTTGCCATTCGTGACGCTATTTCATGGATCTCCCATCAAAAGACCGGCAAGTTCGTCATTCCAAGCGATTCTCTGAGCAGTCTGATTTCAATCCAAAATGACAACTCGGAATCAAGACCAGAAGTCATTTTGGAAATCAGGCAGCTATATCAGAGGGTCCTAGAGAAGGGAAGCAAATTAGAGCTCGTGTGGATTCCATCACATGTCAACATTAAAGGAAACGAGGAGGCAGATCGACTCGCCTCATAGACTACAGCACCACGGAAATCTACAGTATGGTCAAAAGACAGGTCAATTCAATCTGGGAATTAAATCTCGTTGAACTTGACACATACAGATTCCGACTGGATGACGAGATCTACACCAAGACAGCAACCAATCACCCTAGACGAGATATATGCAGACTCATATCGAAACTAAGGGTGAAAGAGAGGCTGCGAGACTACAAACACCAAGTCATCGTCTGTGAGTGCGGAGAAGAGTGTACCACCAACCATGTCCTGATAGACTGCGAGGTTTACAAGGAAGAGAGACGGGACTTAGTGAGAATGATGGAGACCAATAACATACCATTCAACACTAAGAACCTACTCTTCCCTAGACCAGATCTGAAGCTACAAATCTTCGAAGAAGTCCACACCCTAATGGACACAGTTGGACTAAGTAAATTAGTGAAATAAGAAAGGGTCACGGCTAGATAAATTCTCCATACAACGTAGGATGGTTGAGTAAAAACGTCCTCACGAAGGAAGCCCAACCATCCTATACATTTATTTTAATTTATTCATTTTACTTTATCTTTATACTTTACTTTTACTTAAATTTATTTTATATTTATTTATTACCTTCAATTTATTTTTTATTTTTTCTACTTATTTTTTATCTCAACTTATTTTTGTTTATACGACGTAGGGTGGGGAAGTAAAAACGTCCTCTCGAAGGAAGCCCAACCACTCTACAACTTTATTTTAATTAATTCATTTTACTTTATCTTTACTTTACTTTAATTTATTTTATTTTATTTTATTTTATTTTATTTAATTTTATTACCTTTAAATCAATTAACTAATAAATTTTAATTAATTCATTTTACTTTATCTTTACTTTATCTTTACTTTATCTTTACTTTACTTTTACTTTAATTTACTTTATTTTATAACCTTTAATTCATTTTGACTACAACTTTATTATACTCTCTTTATTTATTTAATTTTATATTAGTTTAATTTACTACTAACATCTACTAAACTGGCGGGATAGTGGAGTAAGAGGGAGTCATGATCAGATGGGCTCTGCATCTAAACACTATTCTGCCAAAACAAATACCAGTGGGATAGTGGAGTAAGGGGAGACCACGAGAAGACAGGTCTGGCACCTAAAAACACAAATCCCACAAAGAAGACATCTACCAATCCAGAAACAAAAGAGATCATCTACCAACGATGTGTTTTTATTAAATAAAGGGAAGAACTTCCCACTAAAACCTAATCCATGGCCTAAGGCCAAAATGGAAAGATTGCAAAATCATATTCTAAAAATCAGGAAGCAGCTTCGGCTCTCCTATGTCTTGTCTGTGATATCACTTAAGTGGAAGCAGACGTTAAACACCAAAAGACGAAGAAGAAGGTTCAGACAACTGGATCCTCAATACAGTGACATGTATCTCGTTTCTGAATCTGACCCACTTGTTTTCCACAAGAGGATTCTACAGTTATCATTGTGTGGTGTTGGGATCTGTTAACGGTCATCATTCCGATGTTAACGGATTAAGCTAAGGTTGTTAACGACTCCATTCTTAGTTCCCTCTCCCAAAAAGGTTAAGATTGGAAAGAACTACGGTACATGTAACAATAATTATATGACAATTGAAATTCAATAGGATTTTTCATCTCAATGATATACACTGTTCATGTTTATATAAATTTTAAAAGGATCATGACAATTTTCGATCCGACCCCTGTTTCAGCCATTTCAGTACAGTCTCAGATATCCAACTGTTACCGTGACATCAAAAACTGGATGACATCAAATAAACTTAAGCTCAATGATGACAAAACTGAAATACTTCTCTTGGGTCCGAAGACAAGAAGAGACAGTTGTGGCATTCAAGCCATAACTGTTGGTGCAACTTCCATTCCAATTTCTGAAAGTGCTAAAAACCTGGGAGTAATGTTTGACTCTGAACTATCAATGGAGACTCACATAAAACATATATCCAAAGTGTGTTATTTATTAATACGAAATATTGGATTTATAAGAAAATTCTTAACTACAGAATCTGCCAAAATTTTGGTATCATCTTTAATACTGTCCAGATTAGATTATTGTAACAGCCTACTAGCTGGTGCACCATCTACTCTCCTGAATCGTCTTCAGTGTATCCAAAACACTGCAGCAAGGGTAGTGTCACTCACTTCTCGCTTTAGCCACATAACTAGCACCCTTAAAGACCTACATTTTCTACCAGTACACTTCAGGATAAAATATAAAATTTTGTGCTTTACTTTTCGCTGCATGAACGACAGTGCTCCAAAGTATCTCTTGGACCTACTGGAACCGTACACTCCACCAAGAACACTCAGATCCCAAGATAAAAATCTTCTTGTTGTGCCAAAAACCAAAACGGTTCGTTTCGGTCAGAAGTGTTTCTCACATGTTGCTCCAAAAGAATGGAATGAATTACCAATGGATGTTAAGAACTCACCTTCTCTAAAAGTATTTAGATCTAGACTCAAAACATACTTTTTCACAAAAGCATTCACCATGTGACAGAGTGTTTCACTTTTTGGACTGCGCTTTGAGCATGCTTAGTCATGGAAACAGCGCATTATAAATAGACTATTATTATTATTATTATTATTATATAGTAATATGTATAGTATTCACAAAAAAATATATGACCCCATTTAATGGTTTTATGATATTGTATTCTATCTAGTATTATATATAAACATAATTTAATATCAAATGCATCATTTTGACTTAGTCAAAATTGATCCCATCAAACCGTGTGTAATTGGTTTGTTACCTTTTTAATATTAATTGGAGGTTTCTAACATTTTAATGTGAGCGTTTAAAAATTAATTGTATAACAGTCTGAAAGTATTGTATATATTTTTTTACCTTGATATAATCTCAGCTACCAGTATTTTAGCAAGCGCCAGTTCATATAACTTTTCTAATAATGTAGCATCATTCATAACATCCTCTAAACCATACAATTCAAAACTAAATGCCTGAAACATATTAATAAAGTAGGCCATATCATGGTTCTCAGATACCACTATCTGTTTTTATTTTAAAAAAAAGGTTGCCTGGCAACAACACATTACATTAAACATTGAGGCCAAAATTGTATCTATCCAAGGCTTCTTGTTTGTGTATCTAAAACACTTTGCAGCCTTGTTTTATTCAATTTCAGATATTTGAAAGACCATACACTATAAACCCACCAGCAGGTTGCAAACGGAGGACAGCTGCTATCTGATTTAAGAAGGTCCTTTAGGTCAATAAATAATTTGACTGATTTGTAACATTGATATATCATGGAGCACCAAAACAGAATTTGAGGATCAGACCTCTGCTCTTGAATCACGAGTTTAAAAACAGGTGCTGAACCAGGGCTTCCACTTCAAAATTTTCCCAAACGGTCATTTTTCTCACGTAGAAAGTGGTGCTTTTTTTAGCACATAATAAGAAGCCAAAAACTTCATGCTATCGGAATGTCGATCAGCTTTAATTGGGTCAAGGACAGTCACACAAAAATTCAATCTCACATCAACATTTATAACCACCCACCCATCTCCATAATAAATAAAAGAGCATAATATTATGTAATCAATTATTATCATTTATTTATTTATACATTTATAAAATATAACAATGTACATTTATACATCGATAGGACACTATTTTCGTAATTTATTTACAACACCACTCGTATGTAATGGGCGTTTTTTTTTACCCGATTTCCATTTCTGTAATGCACGTGCTGGTTGAAATTCAGCACGTTTGAGTCCCTCCGTAGATATCCTCACTAGTTAGTCAAAGGTTTCCATGCTCAAAGAACATCGCAACTTGGGTTTTATCATATTTTAGCGTACGTGACAAATTCGACTGTTGACTATTTCTCCATACACGGGGAAAAAGTAGTTCCGATTGATTAGCTCATGTAAATAATTTAAAGTCATAAAAATGTACAATAATTAACATAATTCTTAAACTTATCAATATGTTAACTCGTATTGGTATTTTGTGAGCTCAAATAATATCGAGCTAGTATTTTAACTCTATAACATGTAAAAACATTAGCACGTATTTCAATATGGCCGACACCGTGAGAGCGCATTGTTTCAAGCAAATTGACGTCTATCAATTGTGATGTAAAAGAAAAATATGGATTAAAAATACACCCGACAATACATCTTTTATGCGGGATTATCATTTCTTAACCACGGGAAATATTTGTGAGTGACCATTTAGCAGAGAATTTACGACTAACTTTGTTTTTAGAAGCGGAACTGTGGGATTCATTGACGGAAATATCATCATCCCGCTTTCGTTTGTTATTTTGGGAGGTGAGAAATTTCAACATTTTGAAATGATATAGTGAATGCTAACATTTCTGATATTCGCGACGTTGACATGATTAACTCTTGTAGGCCTAATCAAGAGAAGACATCAAAAGAAAAAGTTTTTAATTTGTTTGATGTTGATACAGTAAATATGGTCGCACGGCTGATGAAAGTCGGCAAATATATGCTGTAACAACTCAATTTAAAGAATGATCACAGTATTACTAATTATAAAACAAAACACACCTAAGTACATGTAAATTGATTAAATGTTGAGCGTTAATTTGTTTGATGTTGATCCCCCGCTGCGTTGATTGTGAGTACAGCAATATACACAAGGATAATTGATTGGCAGTGGTTTCAATTCGTGGACTACTGAACACTGTTAATTTTATTACACCCTACCCCTTGACAGTTGGAAATCGAGTAGGCTGTAGCGCCGCTGTCAGTGCAAAATTTCTCTCATAGCACACTGTATGGTGTATGCCCATCTTCATTAGCCCAGTTCAGAGCAGAACAGTAGGACGTTAAACCCCTATTTCATTTCATTAACATTTATTTTCGGACTATTGCAACCTCTTTAACTGCTATGAAATGGGTCAGTAGAAAGATATACAAATATAATCAATAATTAGATTACCTGATATGGAAGTGATTTATTGATTTCTGCATCTATAGGTTTTAAACCTTCTGTTAATATCTTTTCTGTATCACCATGATCTAAGAAATAACACTCGGCCTACAAAATACATCAAACAGGCATTCTTAAATATTTAATCAAACACTTCAAGATTTTACACTGAACTAATTCACACAGTTATAAAACAGTTTGCTAGCTATATGAACTCATTAAATCCAAAGTGATATGAGATGTTCAAGAAAGAGTAAGCATACCCCAACTCACCTTATCACCATCTATAGATATAACTTTAATTCTATGATATAGAGTATCTAGACTAATGACACACACCATACCAACTTCTATCGTTTGATCATATGGTGCTAGCTTATAAAAAGCTTCCAGCTGAGCTTCTAATTCTTCTAACTTATCCTGAAAAATAAGGCTATAGTCTAGTTCACATATTCCAGAAAATAAGGCATAAATTCCCCCACATAGCTTTTCCTATCATTTTAAACCCTTTCAAAGTGTTAGATTGAAGGCCATTATCTAGTTTACAGTGTTTAGTTTTGTTATTACTAAGGTCTAGATTAAATACAATCATATACTTTTGAGGTATACCAGATTTGTGTTCAATCGCCATGCCGCCTCAAGGATTAGATTTGGTCTTGTTACAACTGTTTAGTGTAAATACAAATATTTTAGTTTGAAGATCGTCATCTAGTTTAGGATTATTAAGTTGTGTTATTAGCACTATGTAGTTTTTGAAGTATCATTTTCAAACTAATAGTGTGTAGTAATTAGATATAAATGGCTGTTGGTTTCTAGTTCAGAAACCAAAAGCTTTTTTATTCCAAACAACATAGGATTTGACCCCAAGTGAGAATCAATACCAATACTTACTGAGAATTGTTCACCAACTACGCGTACCATGATACCAGTAGCAGGGTTTAAAAATGATACGTAAACATCCATAAACTTATCATCAGGTATCTCTAATAATTCTATCAAATATATACAAATATAATACGATTATCAACAGAGAAAAGAGTAAGGGGGGGGGGAAGAATAGTTTGTTTTAACATATCTGAATGACAGTGCAGCAAATCCCTGGACTCTTGAATATTAGAAAGCAATGTTCGTTGTAGTGCTCACAATGTTTTTTTTTTAGCAGTGACCATCACTTAATCAATTCCAGACCACAGACATCTTAATCGCAGGAACCAAGTCCAGACCCATTCGCAGACTCTGCAGTCAAACAGTGAAACTAACATGCAGGGGTCTTTCAAAAGTGGTTGTCAACTTAAAGAAAACCCACAAGATTAAATAAGTGAGCCTGTGCATGGGTAATAGACATTATGATGTACAGCACACATTATATAAATACCGTCACAGACCCTCTATCACCAACAATTAAATTTCAATCTGAGCACTTACCTGGTTCATCAGGTCGTCGTTCAAAGCCTGGCTGTGTCACCTGGGGAGACAAAATGCAAACAGCTTCGTTTTTCTCTACTAAAATTTGATTTAATGATTTCTCCCTGTTATTTGTCTGATATAGCTCTATCTCTTGATAACCATCTAAAAAATATGAATGTCAAGTATGAAATATTGTAATATAGCCAAGACTGCAAGCAATTAACCCCTAAATATAAGTAGGCCTTCAATAATGTGTGGAAGGATTTAGGATACAGTGCTGGCAAGGTTGATGGCAGTGATACAGTTGTAGGAAAAGGGAACATTGGCTAACTATTGTAACATCCACTCAACAACACATTTTTATACAAACATGAGGAATCCTTTAGAGAAAAAGCTGAGATAAAGCGTGACATAATGAGTCAATTGTCTGGCTATTCGTTTAAACAGCTCACCCAATGACTTCTGCAAAAAGTAGTCTCAATCCACCAGTTAACACATTCCACACATTCACAAACAATTGTAATTATACTGAATGGATCTAATATGTCCAGTTATACAGAATATTTCTACATGAACCAAATATGATAAACATTTCTAAGAACCAAAAAATAAAAATTATTCACAGAAGAAATTTCAGGGCTTACAACTATTTCCAAAGCTGTAATGTAAATCCTATAATAATATTTCTTTCAACTCCAAGCAAACTTGCAAAACAGTTATAGCTGTTACCTGCTGTATGTGTAAAAGGCACAGATTTTAATTCTTGGTCTCTCACAAATTCTGCCAAAATACCCAACGATTCTTTACTCCATTCTTCCCCGACCTAGAATAAAGATCATATCAAAATATATATAATAAAAGCTAATTAAAGTCTATTGATTGTCTCTAAATCTCATTTTGAAGAAGAATGGCCGAGAGGGATCAAATCGATACAATGAAATTCACTAAAAGAAATAAACTTATACAGACAAGACCTGACAATAAGAAACCTACTTTTGTCATTTTATACTTGTTTATTTATATTGTATGATGAACATTAAATGAAAAACGATTTTTATTTCTAAACATTAGAAGTGTTAAACATCTAATAGTTATGGTGTAGAATTCATTATTACTAAAATAAAACTTACATACAGAAACACATTATGGTATAAAACAAAGACATAAATGTAATGTAAAGAAAATATAACACATTGGTCATTTTGACATTAAAATGGTATAAAACAAGACATAAATGTAATGTAAAGAAAATTGGTCATTTTGAAGTTAAATTGGGATTAGTTAAAAAAGAGCCGTCTCCATAGAGTCCTTATTACTTACAATTGGTTGTATGCCATATAAGGAACAGTATATAGCTTGTTGTGGTGTGTTGATAACTTTTGGTGGCAGTTGTCGAATACAGTCTATAGGTACACACTCTATATTACCATAATCGACAAACCTTACATGAAACTCCTACAATAAAGATAGGTTGCCAGATAACAAAACATACAATAAATGTGATTATATTACATATCAGTCAGTAAGGTAAGTACACAAATGCAATACTGAATTTTTCTACATAGTGAAACAAGAGCCATACAACTAAGTGTAAATAAATTCAATAGTCTTCTTTAATTCACTAATCTGAATAACGATTCATGAATATTAATTTCATGGTTAAGACAGGTTTTTTAAACGTAAAGTGGTTATTGATGACAGTATTTGACCTACCTGATTATTAAGATCTGAAATTACTTGAGCTCGGTACCACTGCTTATCTGAACTATATAAAGCTGAACAATATACCCCTTTCTTTATACTACTGGCATTCGGCTTCGCTAAACTCTAAAATAAACAAACAATATTAGTAATGATGCTGCCTTTGTTTAAGAATGGAATAGGGTTTAATGTCTCATCAACACTATTTTGACCATCTTTAGAAGAGCATATTGTAATTTTATTTCTAGGTAGGAGAATTTGCCTTATTGCTATGTGCATACCAATATTTCCAAGAATAAACCTCTGTTTTTGGTACCTTTCATATGACTAGACATGCTTTACTTGTCAGCTTTGCAGGTGCCATTGGTATCGCGATTGGTCAATAAGTTGTTACTACCATGTGTGGTAATGTTTAGAAATATTTGTCATGAATATGAACAATTGTGCAAAATTAGACGATGCTTGAAACTTATTCATTAAAAACCTTTCAGCTTAGGGAACCATAGGTGTTGACTGAGAAAGTTACTTTTGATTTTTTAACGCTGTTTCCCCTTGTCTGTAGCATGATGGAGGCCCAGAAGGACAGTGCCTATTAGATGCTTTTACTTTGCAAGGTCATGTCCTGCACCAGACAAGGGAAACCATGACGGACAAAATTGTCCATAAAACTTACCTTGCATTCTGTTTGCAAGACTTCATTAATATCATCACAACAGCTTGATTCTAACTGTACGTAAAACTCATAACATGATGTAGCATATGTTACAAATACTGTTTCTTCACACCTGTAATATAGAACGATCAATCTGATTAAAATACAGATACTTTCCATGGCCTCTACTCCATTAAGATCTGACCAGTTGTAGTGGGAGGTCGTGTCGGGGTTCATACAAGACATTTGATTAACCAATCAATGTTGATGACAATAACTAGCTGCAACTGACCGTGGCATTGGATGATCAACCACAATGCCGGTAATATAACAACTCTTCCAGATCCTAGTGTAGTAAAGACAAGTAAAACGAAATTTTGAACAATAAAAACAAAACGAAATAAAATCTGTGTTTCAATCAGATGATACATTGATTGCATTATCTATTTCATCAATACTGGAACATTTGAACACTGATATTTTGTCCAAACAGCAGTATTTGCGCCTACTCTCTGTTGAATTCTTATTGCCAAGTGCTCTTTTAAGTACATGCACGACACCTTAGTGTTTTGTACCATCCGAAAGTTTAGATGCTTGTTCTTGTAAGGTCCTGTACCAGCAACAAGGGAAAATCGGACTCTGAAATTTGGAGGATCTTTGTCTGCCAACACCAGGATTGATCCCAGGACCTCCTGGTTAGTAATCCAGCTCCATACTCCCTGAGAAGTATAACCTTATGTTCTAGAAATATTAATAACAGCTTTAACTTACCCTATATTTATTGATTCAGATGGAGGAATCACAACATCCTGTAAAATTTAAAAAACATCAAAATAACACTAGTTTGTGTTGAGTCAATGTTCATCTATGTTTCTCTCTTCAATATGATTAGCGAAGAAGGCTAAGGATAACATGAAATTAGAATTGTGTTTCCCTGGTCCATCTTTCTTACCTTACATATATCTACAGCTGGAGTTGATGGAACCCGTTGTATTAGGGTTGGTGAGATGACTGGTGATGGTTTGGGGACTGGTGATAGTTTGGGGACTGGTGAAGGATCTGGTGGAGTGTCTATTGTTTTTCTAACAGGATATATCATCTCTCTATCGTTGTTTGGTACTCTACAATAATAATAACATCAACATTGGAAGAATGAATAATCTATGTATAATTTCAACAAATCTGTTACAGTAGGTAAACTCATTTCTAAATTTACACACTAGGTAGTACAATCACTATGGTAGATTCCAATCTGATCAAATTCCATACTATTAAACACCTTTATAAATAAATCTTATCTATGGATTCCATCTGATCAGAACTATAACTTTTTGTTTTTTATGATGGTTAGACATAATAGTTTTTGGAGTTATGGACTTTGAATTTGATTGTCTATAGGGATCAATAATAATATTATGTCAATATTATACTTACTTTTCAAATCGTGCTATATCAGGACACGAACGTACTATTTCTATAATATTATTAGGAGCTTCACCAAACTTTTCAGCATATACAACAGGAAACCTTGTACACCACATACTTACTGATACATTCTTTAATAACTACAATAAAATAATACTTCTTTAGTGTAAGAATATGGGTAGCAGAGCCTTGAATTGTTAACATGTCGTTCAATTAATTATAGGATTGACATCTTCATAAATTTTATTTCAATAATTCCTTTGCGCATACAGGTCTTTAGCTCTTATCACATACAAGCCTGGACTCGATTCCTTACCATTTGACTAAATGATCAGACCTTTTGATTTAAAGCGCATACATTAGACCGCACCCTTCCAATTGACGACAGACCAAACGACCACACACTATACAACCATATTTCAATTTTAGGATAGTTTCAGCTAAATGGACTAGGCTCCTAGATTACCTCTTTAATATTATCTTTAATATTACCAGGTACTGTGATGCCGGTTTCTGTCGAAGGTAATGACAAACCTGGTTTCTTTTGATATAAATTACCTGAGAAGGAATAATAATAAAAAATACAATATCTGTATTAAATATAACAAATAAATTAATCATTACATTGTTAAAAGTAGTTCAAATTACTCAATTCTATGAAATTTTATAGCAAATAAGAAACACTTACGCTTTAGATAGACTTTGCTATTAAAAATATTTGTTATGGATCTTTCCTGTGCCAAGTTCCAGAATCTCTTCATAATATGCATTTGAAACTTGTGAATTTCAAGAGTAATTCCCAAATTAACAACAATTTATTAAGATTAAAGATAGTAAGCTGGCACTGCCAGGCAGGATACGCCCACATTTTCGGGAGATGGTTAGAGAACAAGCAAAATCGAAAGTGATTTTTCCTACAATCAAAGGCTATAATTCATTAAATTACAATTTGATATGCGCAAATATCGAAAAGAATCAAGATCTTTAGGTTATAAACATGCATTTCAAGTTTCATCTAAATCGAATTAAAATTGTGATCTCTACAGGGTCCACAACCTTGATATACCATTTTTTAACAGTATTTGCGTACAAACGGCGGCCATTTTGTATGGTAATTTTGGTCCGATTTTTCCGAAATTTGAACTCAACCTTCCTTAGGGTGTAACGGTGATATAATCGAACGTTTTTTTAAATCGAATAATAATTGTAACCTCCAGAGGTACCACGAGCTAAAATAGGTGAATTTTCGGACAATCAGGGGCCATTATTCAGGAATTTACGTTCCGATAGGTGCAAATATCGAAAGGAACCAAGATCTTTGGGTTATAAACATGCATGTAAAGTTTCATCAAAATAGGTTCAAAATTGTGACCTCTATAGGGTCCACAAGCTAAAAACGTGATTATTCGTACAATCAGGGGCCATAATCCATGAAGTTTTGATCCGATACATGCCAATATCGAAAGCAGCCGAGATCTTTTGGGGATAAACCTATATTTTAAGTTTCGTCAAAATCGGACAAGAATTGTGACCTGTAGAGAGTCCACAAACAATTGTGGACGGACGGACGTCCGGACGGACGGACAGGGGCGACGACATAATAGGTCCACATGAAAATGTGGGCGTATAAAAACACTCAACAAGAACCCATCCCTCTTGTATGATCTTCTCAAATGTTAATGGGCGAGATAATTGAGACTCCCGACTAAAATATTTTCAATTTTAATATCGACATTCCTTTATAATTTATGCCATGGTCTCAACCTTGTCAGGCAGTATTCCCGAATTTAAGGGATTTAACTAACAGCCTATAATGACCGATTACCCAAAAACCGAAAATCGGCCTAGGTAGTTAGAGAATAACGTATCGTGCTAAAAATAGTTGGCCAATGTGCTAAAAATAGTTAGCCAATCATCGACGTAGGTTTTTTACAAATGGCAGCCCACATGAAGGGAGCGTGAAGCTGTTGTTTATGGTAAAATATCAATCGTTTTCGCCATGAAGCAAGCGCTCAACGGACCTAACACTTCCAAAGATAAGAGAAATAGACGTCAAATGTTTACCGCATGTGTTGTAATAGAAACTTTGGCATTATGGGCTGATGAGGAGGTCGACTTTGATTAGAACATTTTAAGTATTGTGACAAATTTTCATGAGTGTATGTCCATTACTTTACATGTAGTCACAAATTAAAAACCTATATACGCATTTTTAGCACTTTTTACTCAGGACGTCAGGTTATGACGTCATTTTTGGGCAGGGGAATAGGTCTGACAGGGATAAAGGTATGTGAATAGATAATTCTGCAATACAAGATTGAAAAACTCTTAATTTTGATCTGTCTTTAAACAGGCATTATGCAAGAGCTCAATCTGCCTATTGCAGGTCTTTTTTGGGGTCTGAATTAAATGTTATCTAATTAATTAATTAGACATTAATTAACTTATCCAGGCCACAATCAACTCTCCATGCCATCGAAAAATAATTAAACGAAACAATGGATAATCGAGACTTTGTTTTTTATCATACTAACTTCAGTAATGATGATCAAGGCTAGGCCTTACTTCAATTGCTAATATCTCGGTTCAGAGAGAAGCGATTTGACGGACATTTTCAGCATATTCTATTTACTTTATCTATTTTTTTTACTATTATAGCGAGAACTGTCAACTCTTTATCTAATCTCATTTTAATTACACCAAAATAAACAAAAGTTCACAACCAAAATTTTATTGAGATTTTATGCATATAAAAGTAAAACGAATGACACTAATATATCATCAATATTAACTAGTTTTAGCTTATGGTCAAACGAACTTGTGTAGTGTTTGCAGGAAATGATGACCGATTACAAATAATTGAATCCTAAACGTATATATAGCTTACTTACTTTCTGTTATGTCAAACTGTTTGCAAACATTTTTAGCAGCTTCTTCTTTAGCTAATAACTCTGTTTCAAACACTTCTATAAAATATTCACATGAAAAACAGACAAAATTAGAATAGAATTTTATGAAACCTTCAGGGTTATTCGAAATTTTAGTCGTGGCCCAAGTTCACAAAGCATTCTCAGACTTAAGTTGAGAATTTGCTCAACTTTCAATCACTATTTATGAGAAATATCTTTGATGCAGACACACAAAACTTTGAACATAGTTTCTTATTGATGTATATATTTTATACATTAAAACCACAAAAGTTTTATAAAGGTATGTATTTTAATTAGAATAAGGCGAATAAATTTGAGTTAATTCTCAACTTAAGCTTGAGAATGATTTGTAAACTCAGGGCCAGGTATTATTCATCCAATTGCTGATAGTATGATTGGTATGTTACAAGTGAATTGAGGTTTCTTTAATCTCTTGTTAATCTCATTTAACACACTAACCACTATACTTGGGGGTTTTTTTTATAAATGACAAGAGGGACACCCGCCATCTCATGATAACATAAACTACAAAATTGCTTACCTCAATTCATTAAATGTAGATATAAATATATATTTTATGGCACTAACTTTGAAATGCACAATGTTCAAAGGTTAGTCTCAGGTAAAATAAAGAAGCTTCAAATGCTTCACATTTTCGAGTTTTGTACCATTAAACACAGGGAGATGGGGTTAAAGTTCATTTAACACAAACTAGGTCATTTTGGAACTAACTGTACATGTTTATTTCAAAAATGTACATATGCGTAGGGGGTCTATAGCAGTAAGAGAGGAAACTGGAAGACCTGCAAAAAAACATGTACAAGCTTGCTATCGAAACCAAGACAACACAAGCAACCAACCCTGCCACCATCAAACATATCTTATTCAATTTCAAACTACAAAATTTGTAACTCTTTCTTTTCTAGTATACAATTCAGTAAGTTTTTGCTATACAGATGTATACTTTACCTATACTGCCAACAGCTTTATCGTGAATATGAATCAATCCCAGAAACCCTTGTACTCCACCAATATTTGCCATCTTTGTGGTAAATTTGACCTCAACATCATGAGTATGACAATATTCTTCTAATAACTCTAAATACTCGAAGACATGTTCATCTGACCCTTTAATAGTATGTAATGTAATACATCGTAATAATAAAATTTAATAACACAATGTGATGTAATAAATTTAAGTAATTAATCAAATGTGATGCCTAGATAATTAATAGAATTTAATGTAATAAAAATGATATTAGTTAATAAAATGTAATGTAATAAATATGAACTAATACAATGTAATGAAAATAATTGATAAAATGAAATTAATTTAATACAATAAAAAAATGTAATTGATATAAAAAAAATATAATTGAACAGTAATTTAATATGTAATATATAAGCTCATTCTGATGTGAGATATATTGTTGGTCTGTTGTAGCAGTTATTAAAATCATATAAAATTAAGAGCACAAAAACGCAACAGTATGCTTTAATTTTATTCCGGTAAAATCATTATTTTCAGACCTGATCTAGAAAGACAGAGAAAACTTATTTGAGGTTGGACAGGCGACCGTACTCCTTGTCAGGTACAAGTTTGAGATTGAAACTATCAAACAAACTAAATATCAACATTTTCTTGTTTTTAAGATGGAACTGATAATGACATTGAAAACTTCAAAGCATTAAAAATAGAAATAAACATTTAAAGGGCTAATCCTGATATTTTTGGGGGGAATAAAACTGCTTAATTTTGTGTTAAAAATCCCTTAAAATATTTGAGTCAAGGACCGAGAAACTACTTCTGTATTTATGATACGTTTTCAAACGACTTAAATCCGTCAGTCTTCATCTTAAATTTGAGACCGGTGCCCCAAGGTGTACTTTGTGGAATCTAGATAAAACCAAACATTTTTTTTAATAAAAATAATGTGTAGTTGAAATTTTCCTTTCTTTATCAAGTACGGCACATGGGTTATTCACTGCATAACCCTCTCAAGTAACCATAATCCGTTATAAGGTCACAAAACGAAACAATTGATCGAAATCTTAAAAGGGTTATGTGTCCGGATAAGCAGTTTTGGCGTTCACCTCCAAACGACTCAATATTTTGAGTTGAAATTTTGAGACAAGGTAAATACACCATTCCCCTATATTTTGGTGTTTATTATCATACATTCTCAGACCTTTTTTTTAGCCTCTGTTTAATTCGGGATTGTCCCTTTAACACTCAAGCAAATGGAAGCTGTGACAACCTATGTCCACTGAGAGCAGAATTAAAAATACAGAAATTTAATGGATTCCATTTTCTAGGATTTCTGTAGTTGTGCTGATGCCCCACACCGAGTCTACTTCCCTGTATTATACTAAAAAGAAGGGATTTGTTTCTTACATTTGATCACCTTATGATGCGTTGCATCTTGTGCCGTACTCTCGGGGGAATCCCATAATTCAACTGTACTAGGGGACACTACTGAATAAAATACAATTTATTTTAAATAAAAACTAAAAAAAAAAACTTCAAAGAGATTGTATGAGTAGGAAATTATGCTTTAGGGAATAAAATTGAATATTTCTGTTTTGTGAATGGTAATTGTTATTAGAATATATTTTCCACACGTAAAATGATGTTCTACTCATACTAACTCTTTAACAAAAATATCACCATGATCTCTTCTCCTATATAAAGTCTGGGAGAAAGTGGGTATCTCCAGGAAACATCAAACAAAGGTCTTTTTTAGAGGGTATTTACTGATTACCCCAATCTCTAAAATAATATTTCATTTTGTTTTAATCATGGAAAGTCTATTACTGACTTATTCATGAAAAGCACTTAACAATTTGTACAGCAGAAATAGCTCATTTTACAATGGAAGCAGGAGAGAGAGAGACAGAGAGAGAGAGAGAGGTTTAACTCCACTTGACACAAACTAGGTCATTTTGGGACTAACATATTGTTTAATTTTATTTCAATAATTCGCTTGCACGTAGGGGTCTAACTCTTTAGCAGTGGGAGGAAACTGTAGGACCCCGAGAAAAACTCATGAGCTTGGACAAGCGACCCTACTCCTTGTCACGAACAACCGAGAATCTGAAACCACGCAAGTTGACTCAATGACAGGCTGCTTTATGATACAACACACACGTGCTAACCATTCGGTCATCTACCCCCCCTCCCCCAGAAGCAGGAGAAAAAAAGGACCCAATCCATGACATATAGACAACAGAACTGATCTACAGAAAACAACCACTCTGTCCCCACCACAGTAAAGATAGAAGAAATAAAACTTAAAGTAGCTATAAGAGATAATTAAGAGAGAAGCAGAAATAGGGTTAAACGTAACAAACTAGGTCAATTTGGGACTAACGCTTGGTTCAATTCCATTTCAATAATTTGCTTACACGTAGCACTCTTTTACTTCAGCAGTGGGAAGAAACCAGAGAAGCCAGAGAAAACGCACAAAGTTGGACAGGCAGCTCTACTTCACATCACATACAACCAGGGAATCGAAACCATGCCAGTTGACTCAATGACAGACCTTTTGATAACAGTGCACACATGCTAACCATTCGGGCATCCCCCCCCCCCCCCAATTAAAGAAACAAATGAGTGACATCTTATGGATTAAGAACAATAGTAAAATATGATATAAATATATTTTATTAATTTGCTAGCTCGTAGGCAGTTAAAAGCATTCAAATGAAGCAGTGCTGTTAACTTTAATTTGAGTTGAAGAGATCATGTTAATAAAAAAAATTAAATAAAGAATACCCAATCAACATTTCCTTGTATTGATGAGTTTAGAAATATATGAATTGTCTTGTATGTCTTTGTTATACTTTGAAATATTGGTCAATTCTTAAAGCATCACATGTCCTGGATTGTGGTGACTACAACAGGCGTTAATCTAGTTTTTCCAGTCACAAATAGTTGTATTTCTATGGCTGAATTTTCATATATTTAGATGTTGCATCTTATCGAAATGGTCTAGTTGACTATCAATAAAATTTTTTTAGTATCAATACTCTGTCGTGCAAATTAACATCAAATTTAGATATATTTGACCAATATTTCTAGGGTACAAAGACAAATAAATAAGTAATTAAATTGTTAATATTAAAGCAATCATCATATATAATTCAAGGCTGTTAAACAAATCATATGATAAGCTGAGACCTATCTTGGTCATATCACAATCAGTAGTAAACTCAATCTGACTTAAATACAGATCTTTATTTCATTTCGATTTTGTATACATTCAATGGCCTTGACTACATGAAAATCTGGCCGGTTGTGGTGGGAGGTCGCCTAAGGGGTAATATCATTAATGTTTCTAGTAGAATACCCACAGTTTCGTGCACCACACCCCAAGAACTCCCATCAAATGACTGTTGTATTCCTCATACATGTATCAACCAGATCATAATTAAATGGCTTCCCAATTTTATGATCAATTGTCTGTTAGTTGTTTTGTATATAAACCTTCTGTACATTAATTTTATCATCATTAGCTTGAAAACGTTGAGAGAATTCTCAACGAAACGTCGCTTTATTTAAAATAGTAATTGTGTTCCATATTATGTGTTTGTGTTTAATCCTGGTGTAGTGAAGAAAAATAAAACAAAATTTTGAACTATAAAAACCAAAACGAAATAGGATCTATATTCTAATCAGATTGTAATAAACCAATCATTAAGTTGTGACTTATTTAGTCATGTCATTCATAATAGTACTCACACAAATATTTGATTTCAAATAATATTTCAATGTTATCAAACCATTTATTTGTTTTTTGTTATGTGATGTCAATTAATCCTTTCCCATGGGAAATATTTAACATTTAATTCAATGAAATCATTTATAATATTAAAAAAAAAACAGTTATGAAAATCATACTGATTTGAAAGTTACAAAAATTCTTGATAATACTAATAAAAACATCTAAAAAGGATTTTTCGAACTGTTTGTACAATGACTTTGACTAGTTCTATTTAAATAGTATAATCAGTATTTGTTGTGAGCACTAATAATTCATAATAAACAATAGCCCTTCATAAAAGTTGTGACTTATCCTTAGTCACCTGCAAAGCATTTTAACCAGTGAAATAGATGTACTTTACCTGCAACTGGTTTTGACCTGGATTCTTTTTTCTGAAATCGTGGAGGAACTTCATAATTATGTCCAAATTTAACATCAGTATGTCCCTGAATCAGAACATGCACATTATTTCCTTTCAATTTTCCCACCATTTACATGAGGGGAGACTGGAGAGACTACTCGAAGTCTGAAAAGTTTACTTGGAATTCACATCAAGCACGAGTACTAACATAAAATAGTGATAACTTGAAATGATTAGACCTTTTTGATTTGGGACAAAAATAATGTTGATGGTGGTTGTTGATTAGAAAAATCCATTGCATATAGGTTTTCTCATTGATTATTTAATACATTAATTATTTTGATCTAAATCAAAGTGATAGAAGTTAGAATTGATCAATTTGAATAACTTTTTAATACTAGAAAAATGTTTTAGATACAAGTAATTTTAATTGTTAATAGTCTTAAGTATTAACCTTTATTCAGGCATGTCGGAATTTTCTTTGAAACGGTTCAATTCATCTCAACTGTTGTTTCTTGATAAATTCTGGCGTTTTTGAATTTATACTCAAGACATCATACAGGTGACAGGACTAACGCAAGTGTAGGAGATGCTAGTTTCCCATTTATGATTTAGGCATGGGGAAAAACACAAAACACACAAGTAGAGATATAACTATTAATACTATTATCAAAATATGATATTGATATTGTTATCAGGTTCATGTTTTATCTACAGGGACTGTTTACTTGTCAAAGATAAGGTCTAAAAAAGTAATTATTGTTTAAATATCGAACTGAGGTGACTAAATACTCAAACTATTCGCTCACTAAAAAAAGGTTTGTCTACCTGCCATGAATTTAGCAAAGAGCCCTTGCTTGAGAAACATACACTTTTATTGATAGCAAAAAGGCTGAGAAAAACATGTTATTTTATTATAGTTACCACATTTAAATCTTTTCTTCTGTCGTCGGAAGCATCCCCCACAGCTTGATAGAACATTTTCTGTGAAGAATTCACTGCCCTATCTCCACCACGACTTCCTACAGTTATTTTATAATTCTTAAATGCATCATCATTGGATTTGCTGCTGAATCCTGACTTAAAGTTCGAGTAGGATGGGTTATTTATGTTCACAGGAGCAGAATCTCTAAATCTGTTAGGAGGTGTCTGTAACAGAGGGGGTCTATATGCTGGTCTTCCGTAACCTGCACCAGGATATCTTGGTTGCCTAGATAGCCGGGAAGGACCTGTTGGTCTTCCAGGTCCTACCGGATGAACTGGTCTTCTGTGTGGTGGACCCTAAAATAGCAAGTAAGTAATGGCTGCATAGTCCGGTGGCTGAAGGGGGGGGGGGAATCGCAACCCCAGCTGTGAATTTATGTGACCAAGTTTTTCTAGACCAGTTTTTTGTGTAAGTTCCGTATATAGGTGGTGATCAGACGTTTGAGGGGGCATTTTCGAGATATAGGGGGGTCAAATGTCTATGTATGGGTGTGTGTAGGGGGTTGGGGTGGGGATGTCATTATGTTGACATAATATATTAATAAAACAAAATTTTCTAGGATTGCCCATCTATAAATAAGCATTTATGATGCCCCTGGACAACTGTTTGATGTGTGGGGTGGGGTAGCAGGTGTGTATGTGTGGAGGGTAAATTGGGGGGAAATGATTTCACGTTGACAATAGAAAGACAGATAGGCATTACCGCAATCTTGATTGGATAAAAAAATAAGTGACAAGAATTCAGCACCTCCAGTAATTTGCAATGAGGAGTGGAGTAGGTAATTTGACCTCCATATATCTCGAAAACGCCCCCTCAAACGCCTGATCACTACCCATATTCGGAATCTACACAAAAAACTGGTCTAGAAAAACTTGGTCACTTAAATTCACAGCTGGGGTTGCGATTCCCCCCTTCAGGCACCGGACTAAAAAAAAAAAATAATAAGCATGATCTTTTTATATATTCCAGGGGGGGTAATGAACTGGAACAAGGGATTAGTGTCCACATTTTCAGCATCAAGCAGAGTGTTCTGAGGGAAATTGTGTTTCCACTATCTCTTCATTAAATTCCTCCTGCCAATGAGTATATGGGGCGAAAAAATCAGTTTTTTTGCTTTATCAAAACAACTCAATACTTTAATTACCATGCTGGAATATGCTGAGAGAGTTTTTGGATTAATTTGGGGTTGCTTCAATAAATTCTCAAAAATTTAAGGATGTCCAATGATTTGTGAATTCGCCAGTAGAATGATTGATAGTATGGAAATATACTGCGCCATTTCACGTTGGCATATATCTCTATTCTTCCCAGTAATAAAACATGTGATTTAACAAACTTACTCTTGGTAATTTCCTTCTCTTTTTTGATGCCGTTTTCTGTTTTGACACCATTTTTTGGATATGTTCAGTGGATTCATCAGCCACAGCGTAAAATCTCTGTTCTCCTGTCATATCTGTACGAACTCTAGCTACATCGGGGATACTCTCTATAAATTTTGTGACATTTGGAAAACCCATTTCTTTGAAGGGTAAATATTCCCCTGCAAATTCACTGTAGTCACCTAGATATATAGTGAACATGGAAAAAAAACGTCAATTTGATAGGTTTCCGCCTAGTGCTAACATGAACAAGACAAAGTTTTCAAATCAATTAGATACCAGAAGCTAATAGTAATAGAGCAACGAGAAGACTTTAAATTATTAATACATGTATAAAATTCCAATATAGGATCTTGTCTAGAAATATATCTTTGAGTCTTACCAAGTAATCTGGCAGCAGCCACACCCTCTTTACTGCTCATAAGCACTGCCCTGATCAGGGATTTCATCATCTTTAATTTTTCTTCTGACATTTTGATTTAGCACTATATTCAAATTTTCAATAATATACAATACAGGGTGTTTTGTTTCTTTTTCTGAAAGGAAAAATAGGTTATTAGTTAATCAAAGATAGTCCACAGGAGCAAAAAACTCTCTGAGCAGTCAAATAACTTGTACACATCACATAACTAATTTAATACAATCTTCTTCATTTTCTGGCTATTACTATCACCTTTGGAATATCAATACATTGTTTGATTATCAGACATGAACAGGACCATTTAAAGGAGTAAATCCCCATTTTTTGTTACCTAGAAATGGATGAAAATAGATCACAATGCATATAATAACGTAACATGAAGGTACATCAACTGATCTACATTCAATTGCTTTGGTTTTTACTGTAATTTTTGATCAGTTCGGCTGGCTATTCCAGTCTACACCGGTCTGGTAGAATTCTCCGCTGAGGTTATGCTAAGACTTGTTCATATAGTCATTACATTACACATGGCACTCAATTCGTATGTCAATTTTAAAATTTTCATTCTGTCTTAAATATTGGGTTTAAGAAGTCCATCTCTTCATGGTAAGATAACAACATCAATGTTGATTTAGACTGACCAATAAATCTTATTTGCAATGTCAAAGAATGTGGATGACATTGAGTTAAAGACCTCCCTGATTGGCTCCACTCAAACTATAACGTATCAACAAAGGCCATTTCAGGAGTAATTTATGTTACATTTCATTTCAGTAAATTGTTTGTACTAGCATAGGTTTCTTGAGATGTGGTAGGAAATGTCAGGTGACGTCAAATTGAGTCTCCCATAATCAAACTACACAGATCAATCCAATTTATTACTATATTTTGACAGAGAAAGCACTGTTCTTCCTTGACATATCTTCAGTTTTTAATTTTAGTCCTTAATGCTCAGGAGTTTTATAGAACCCACTATTCTCTTGTAAATTTTACATATTTCGACAGTTTTATTCTCAGAACATAAACATTACGAGTGCGTCTGTGTAAAATATGTTTTATTCTCAGAACATAAACATTACGAGTGCGTCTGTGTAAAATAGTTTTATTCTCAGAACATAAACATTACGAGTGCGTCTGTGTAAAATAGTTTTATTCTCAGAACATAAACATTATGAGTGCGTCTGTGTAAAATGGGAGACTTGCATTTCACGTAAAGAGTAGACAGCAACCTCCTATTCGGGTACATTTGGTTAGAAATATTTAGTGAAGGAATATTAGCCTGTTTTTTTGCGGCAGTAATACTTATTAGGGTTTCACACTGTGCAGCTTGTGTTTAACACAACTGCTTTATGGACGGATTAATATTTCTACTTTCTTATTTCTCCAATTAAATATTCAACTCAGTTGGACAAACTGCTGTTGTCTTGGATTCTGTAAAAATATTCAACTGGACCGAAACAACTTCCTTAAAGGGACAATCCCGAATTAAACAGAGGCTCAAAAAAAAGAAGTCTGAGATAGATGAAAATAAAACGCCGAAATAAAGGGGAATAGTGTATTTACCTTGTCTCAAAATTTCAACTCAAAATATTGAGTCGTTTGGACGTGAACGCCAAAACTGCTTATCCGGACACGTAACCCTTTTTAGCTTTCGCGTCAATTGTTTCGTTGGGTGACCTTGTTTACGATTACCTGACAGGGTTATGCAGTGAATAACCCATGTGCCGTACTTGATAAATAAAGAAAGGCAAATTTCAACTACACATTATTTTTATAAAAAAAATGTTTGGTTTTATCCAGATACCACAAAATACACCTTGGGGCACCAGTCTCAAATTCCAGATGAAGACTGACGGATTTAAGTATTTTGAAAACGTATCATAAATACTGAAGTAGTTGCTTGGTCCTTTACTCAAATATTTTTAAGGGATTTTAATACAAAATTAAGCAGTTTTATTCCCCCAAAAAATATCGGGATTAGCCCTTTAACAAGTAGACCGGATCGACTCGAGCCAGCCAAGGCCTCTTCCCTCTTTGACTCAAGTTCCGGAAAACGAGGTCAAACGTGGCTGATGTTCAACAGCGCTATGTGAACAAACTATGATTTTTCATGAACAGTCCAACGGTATCCATGAACAGTCTAACCTTGTTAAAGAATAATCCTATAATTTACTATTTGCAGCTGAGTTATTGGCAAAAATATCATTTTCAAATTCAAATTTCACTTGATTATATTATGCATGGAGTGAATGGGAAAACAAGGGTAGACAGATTATATAAAAATTTTAACTTGCTTCTTTGTAGCTGGGAATGGGCTCATTTGATAGATCTCATTGAGACAAATCCAGTGCTTTTTGAATTATTGCAATAGCAAGAGTACTTTTTGAGATATTACATTTTTTTCAGTCGTTAAATATCGCGTTTTTTGTCTTTTCATTGTAATTAAGAAAACTGTGTCAATTAAGGCTAACAATGAAAACTAAACTCGCCCCGGGAAAATGTCAATATCTTGAGAACTATATCTATGTTTTATCACTATGTCATTAAATAAAGTGGAAATGGTGCAATATTGCCAATGATTAACGATTTTTAAACACAACCGATGCTTCGTCTGCTTGTCAAGATGGCGGCCATCCGCTTCGTCATACACATTACGACACCATGTCATGTTTCAGGGCGATATTTTCTTTGTTCAGGGGAATGGATTACAATGATATATACATCAAAATGTTCGTTAGAAGTTACTTTTTAGGTTACAAATAATAATAATTTATTTATCTCACTTGGAAGGGGTGTATTTTATCCTTGAAATCGAAGAAATTTTTGACGACCTTCATAATTCACGAGTAATATATCAATGACAGAAAGAATGCACAGTCTATGAAAGACGGCCTCTGATTGGCTCAATTTCAACTCCGCGGGGATTCTGGCGTACCTAACATGAAGGGAAGTACTTGTGTTATTATTTCCTGTGTCAATGAGTTTTAAGGGTGGGGAATAATGCCCATGGTCGTATAATAGAGAGTTGATGACCTATTGAGCAAAAGACATAGAAATAATTATTATGTTTTGACTTTCTTAGAAAATATGAAATTCTCGCTTTAAAGCCCCAATAACACTCTCGTTGTAACTGAATAATTTGTCCCAATCTTTATTCTGGTCAACAAATTGTACTATTTTACAATATTCCAATTAATAAATGGTACAAATTTCATCCTAACCAACCTAATTTTAAAAATTGGAAAAATTCAACTACATGCCGTAACATGGTTTGGAAACCCTTATGTAAGCACTTCCAGATGCAACTTGGATTTAAACATATTTTCGAACCCTCTGGACAAGTAAGATAGGTTGTAATGGATAATTTACACAACAGGTAGGACACTTAAACATCTAGTAATTAGAATAAGGCTGATTTTTTTTTCTGGACCTGTCAAGCCAGCAAGAGTGTTATTGTCCCTTTAAATTTACATAGTGGATATATAACCGTACCGTATTTACTTCCGCTATTGTACCGTAAATCGCAATGACGTATTGTATATATACATCGTGTGTGATTGGTTAAATATCAACTTCCGTTCGACATGCACAGTTGTGCGACACTACCGTTCGACATGCGCAGTTGTGCGATTCTTGATATATTCCACAAGAACGGTAACTTCGTCTTTCAAGTTTGGCGCAGAAGCACGGTTTTACTGAAAAAAACACTGACAGTCTTAGTACTTATATTAAAAACTAAAATCCACACAAATGAGCCCTTGACAGAAATAGAATAATATTCTAAATGCTTTTCTACAATTTACATTTATTATTTTATTTTAAAACTAATTCTCTGGGTTCTACCGTAGAAATCCAAGTATGGCTATTTCGTTCCTTTATAAGAAACGGAGAAAATAGTAATGTTAGACAAAGAACGAATGGTTGTTACCATTGTTAGTTAGTGTTAGGGTTTGGGCTTGGGTTAGGTTTTTGGGTAGGGTTAGGCATCATTGCCAAAGCGAAAACTGCTAAGTCCACGGATCAGAGAACTGCGCATGTCAAACGGAAGTGAAGGCGAAATAGTAAATAGAGTAAAGTCAAAGTGCCGTATACCGTGGAATATCCATATGATATATTATTATTATATATCGGATATCCACTGCCTTAAATTTAATTAAAAATTGAAGAAATGACAAGCAATTTTCGTGTCACAGAGTCACCTGGAACAGACAGTAATTCTACTTCATGACCTACCATAAAATTCAATACCGGACTTAAATATTCTATGTGGTTACAATTTAAAAAGATTATTTTTTTCACTTTTGCCGCCATGTTGTAATAATTATTTTCTCGCTGTTGCAACAACACGCTAAGAAAATCAAAATTTTGTATTTCCCTGAAAATTGATATGCAGTAAACTTTGCGAGAAAACTTTCCTCTGATCTTCTACTTACGGGTTGTTCAATTCTGTCTCTGTTTACCCTTTTTTTCTTTCAAATATTTTGAAATGTTAGATCTTCTTTTAACATTTCAAGACAGACGAGAAAAAGTTTACAGTAAATTTCGTGTTTTAAACTCTGAAGAGCTAATTATAGGGAGGTAACTCTTTGAATATTCCTGGAGTAAGCCCACTTTTCAGTTAATGCCCTCCCGACATCTTCTAACAACGAGTACCTAACAGCTCATCCCAAGAGAACTCATTCCAAAATAAGACAACCCATCCCAAGATATTAGCTATACTGAAACTCATACATAAAGATCAGACAATGGTATGGAAACAATCAGCACGGCTGAGGCCAACATTTCTAGACGCATGTATGGCTCAAAGATGGAATTGAAACGTGTGCGCTTTGATAAGTATACGAAGCACTCAAAACATAAAACAACTTAAAATTTAAAACTACATTATTGATTTTATTAAAACAACAAAATCAATTTTAGTAAGATAAAACATTTTTATAACAAGATCAGAATGGCCTGAGTGGTCTTCAAAGAAGGTAATTGTAAAACAAATATAACTGACACGTGTATATTTGTTGGGATGAGTTGTCTTATATCTCGACCCTTGTCTTAAAGTTGGGATGAGTTGTCTTTTATCTTCTTCTTCTTTTTGGTGTTTAACGTCTGCTTCCACTTAAGTGATATCGCAGACTTTTATCTTGGGATGAGTTGTCTTATATAGGGATTTCGAAAGCATTCTCATATCCCTGTCTAAGACGACTGACCTCTCACACGTCGTCGTTCGTTGGCCCCATAGCACAAGCAGTGTTTTAAAGTAAAGTAGTAAGATTGATGCCTTTTACTCATATTATACACTAAATAGGAAATATTCCTTATCCATACGATTGCATTCTCCATAGAGGTCTCGCAATCCTGCATTCGTGTGAACTACAGTAAGGGGAAGACAGCGCTGCTTGGGAGAATGAATATCTGTGTCAAATACCCTTTTTAATACACGGGTCACTATGGAATATAATATGTTGCGGTTTATTTTAACGCGCCTCGACACAAACTATGTTTTTTGGGACTCACAAATCGTTAAATTTTATTTCAATAATTCGTTTGCGCGTATAGGGGTCTTAAGCTGCGACACTGGAGAAAATCTCAAAACCATGACACAAAGTTCGTCATTGATTGCGCCCCTCCCATTTACCTGGCACAATCTTTGGCATGCAAAAATTTTCCTAAAGAATCCGCGAAGGGTCATTGTTGTGTTGAACGTCTATTTGGCCCTTCATAAGACCATCGTATCTTGTCAAATCGTGTCATCTTCGTCTTTATAAAATTTCCCTAAAATATCGCCGAGAACGGATAAGGACTCACTGGGTTCTAGTCTAAAATAAGTCTACTAACAGGGGCGGATTGGCCCATCGGGCCGGTCGAACAAAGAATGAAAAGGGCCGGTCGGAAAAAAAATGTTTTTTAGTTATTGTCCAATTCGTCTAAATAAAACCTTTTTCAGCTGAACATAACATCGTGTTGTATTTGGCCCGTGTCTTTAATGGCCGCCATGTCATCACTGAAGTCTGGACTTTCTGGGCCGGGTGTGCTGGGTGTGGGTCGGAATTCGGATTTCATCCGAAAATGTCATCCGATTCACCCGTCACTGTCGCTTGCAAATTTACTAATTATTAAGTCACCTGCACCCTGTTTGTGGAGATACGCCAGACACGTCGGCCGGTGGTTCGTAACTCCCAAAAAATATTCAACTTCAGCAAAATTTGATCATAGCTCGTCTGCTGGCTGAATATGAGTGCAAGACGCTTTCCTGGAGTTTCCTGAGGCTGGTGTTAAACATTCAATGACATTTTTTTTAACTCGTTACTTTCAGAGATGAAATCACAGAATTTGGATGTCGGATATGGTCTCAAAAATGAATTATGTCCCGTACGCCTATATACTGCATGTCCGCAACCAACCCTTCAACATAGGCGTACGAGCAAAGGGGGGGGGGACAGGCCGCTGAATTTTCGGGCAGACGGGCAAAGCTAAAAGAACAAAATATTTCATTTACTTGGCAAAATGGAGTGCCCTAAATCTAATAAAACATGAATTTTTCGGTCTTGAATAGCAGTAAAGGGCTTTTGGGACCGTCAAATATGCCAAAATTTTCTTGGGGGGTCCATAGAAGGTCAGCTCCGCTTCTTCGCCTCAAGAAGAAAACCGGTTTTGCCTCCCTAACTTTCATCGAGCGCTAATAAAACACTAATTTCCCTTTTTTAATTGGGGGGGGGGGGTCGCTGAATGGTTATCGTGCGCGTGCTGTATCATGAAGTCTCCGGGTCCTTTCGATTTCCTCCCACTGCTATAGACCCCTAACAAGCGAATTATTGAAATAAAATTAAACCATATGTTAGTCCCGAAATGACCTAGTTTGTGTTGAGTGGACGTTAAACCCCATTCCCTCTCTCCCCTTTTTTAATTGAAGACCGCGAATTTATACTGAGCACCGATAATTATTTTTGAATGCAGCTGATTGCATGGTTGGAATTTAGAGTGGTGAGCAGTCCATTTATTTGCTGATTACACTATTTTGCCTTTACAGTTTTTTTTAAGAATTTTGTCTAATGGTTTTGATTGTTCTTACTTGGATTTATTTATTTTCGGTTAAAAAACCATTGGATACCTTTGGAGTTGCTTACACGGGTGTTTGCGGTAGTTAAATTTTCAAAATTTTCGGGCATTTCGGGTTCTGCCACCCAGCGAAAGGACGTTATCACACCCCCGTCCCCATCAATCATATATGCCACCAAATCGCATGTTTGGGATTTATTTTTCAAAATGTTCCCGGGGAAGAGCTACCGGCCCCCGTCAGTACGAGCTCCGCGGTCAGAAAAGGGGCCGCTCCGACACGGGAGCCCGGGCCGGTTCCCGGCCGCAATCCGCCCCTGTCTACTAAGTTTTATAATAACTGAAATACTAATACAAAAGCGATTCTTTAAATCTGGCGCTGAATCATACTTGAAACAAGGCGCCCGGGTTTGCGGCAGTATCTGACATCTTTGAAAAAGATGGAGGGCAACGCTGCCAGGTCTATTTTCTTAAGCCCAGTTCATACTGCATCCGTATCCGTATCTGTAAATACGTGCGTGATTTTTTTTAGAGAAAGGGTTGAAATAGAATCTGGCACATATTGCGCACAAAAAAACTGTGTCCGTTAAGCCGGATTGATTGCTTAATCGGGGTTTTTTGCATTTTTTTAAATGGAAAACGGCACAAGGTTTAGTCTGAATAAGCTCAACGGGAATTATCAGACTATGACGTCATTAAACTAGATAATTTCTAGAGCACAAAATCAACTCTAAATCGTTTCCCCAATAACAATATTTGGTGGATGCAAGGCTATAATGTTCGATCCCTGCATTGGTCGAGAAAGTTCATCCAGATTTTCCGGCGTGATGCAGGACGGGGGACGGAGGGCCTGAAAAGGACAGATGGTTAGTTGTTCGGATGGGACGAAAAACCGAGGTTCCGTGTACACATTGGCGTGTACGTAAAATATCCCTTGTCAGTTGGAATTCGATATAAGAGTAGGCCGTATCGCCGCTGCCCGCCCCCCCCCCCCATAGCACACTGTATGGCGTATGCCCGTCTTCATTACCCCGGTTTAACAGCAGAACAGTAGTACGTTAAACCCTATTTCATTTCATTTATATAATCTGTAAAACTAAAACCACCTGTTTGATCTATTCTAAGGTACCGACTAATGATGTACATAGTTCTAAAGAAGATATCATAAATATACGAGAGGTAACAGAAGCTAGAGATGGGTTGCACAACGTTACCATATCTGACATATCATGTAATGGTGTTGATGTAAACTATACGTGTATGTTGACAGCCGTCATAATAATCTGCTACACATATTCCCTGTTCCACTATACAGGTAGACATGATTTGTTACTACAGTGTGTCGTTAAATTAGTTGATGCTGGTGTAAATGTTGGATCAATAGGATTTCGACAAAGGGGGTAACAGAATGCCGAATATTGATAGCGTCCGTCGTATCATGAACCCAATGCTTCGCAGCAAATTTGTAAATAATTTGACTTCTATCGCATTCCCAAAGTTGTCTGCTATAGGGGGTCTAACTCTGGAACAATAGGTTGCGGAACGTTGATTATCGATAGGGATCGTTCTTTTAGGATTTCAATGCTTCACACCGAATTTATAAAATAAAACCTGTTAAAAATTATAGCCTTTTCGCGTTCGCAAGGATTTCGGAAAAGTGTGTATTACTCAGGAACGGAAGATCCGATGCACATCAATCCACCTGAGATCTAGTGAGTCAACAGTTGTTCCCAACCTTGACAAAGAGGATTGGCAGGGCTATATTATTCTTACGTTTAACGCCAAGTTACTGTCCGGTTGTGATACGCAATCTTCTAAGAAATTAATGTCCAACCCCTAGCTAGAGGCACCACAAGCTATTTAGTCGATTTGTTTACACTCAGGAAACAAATTCCAGGAAGTTACGGTTCAAAAAGTGCGAAAATCGAACCCATCCGAGATATTTAGAATACCAACATAGCTTTGAAATTCAATAAAATCGGATCAAAATTGCGACTTTCGAACGACCAGGGGCGAAAAAAAGAACGCCAGGAAGTTACGGTCCGATATCTTTGGGATAAAAATATGTAGTCTAAGTAAGTTATCTGCCCAACTATTCTCTAATATATTGAAGGATAATACAAGACTACATTCACTTCGAATTTTGGGCGCACCACGAGAAGGTCTTCTTCTGATATACATTGTAATATAGGGGGTTAGGACTATGAAATATGACCGCCCATCCACGTGCTGATATATACTGATGGCGCATATCAAGGTAGTGATCCCAGCGCAACATTAGTAAAAAACGGATAACAATGGAACACACGGATGAGTAGGGGCGACGACATGTTGAGGTATAAAAGTGGTTTTAATAAGCCTATCGATACCCAAAGACATAATAAAGAGGTGATATACTTATCGACCAGGAGCCCAGGGGGTTAACCAGTAACGTAGCTGAAAAGTGTACTAATTTTCTCGTATATGGTATCAATATTATGTATATCTGGTATCAAAGGAATCTAAGTCTGTCGGGTTTCTGGTGGTGGGTGTGGTATTCCCCGCCACAAATGCCATGCCCCCCAACTAGGCTAGATTAGCTCAAAAGTGTACCAAATGAAAATCGTACAGCAGAGTACCGTACATCTACGGGTATTACTAAATCACTCTTGACAGACATGTATAGGGGTGGGGTACCCCTGACCGAGCTATGTAATTGTCAGACGTTTGTAGTGATGGAGTACTTGGTCAAGAGTTATCTAATTTTTAGACAAAAGCTAGGCTAGATTACCACCTAAAACAGCTTTTGATTTGTTCAGTACCACCGTAGGAGGCATGGATGGCCACTGTCATTGGTAGAATTGTTTCATGATGTACATGTAGTTGATCATTTTACTAATGTGTCCCGTTTAGAAGCCATTGAAGCCCTACGCTTCCGTATAAACGAACTTGAGGTATATGTACCCCTGGACACTAAATTATCTACAAACAACATCCTAGCATGAGCCACTATGGACCTCGATTCAACATACTTTACCTGGGAAGATTACCTATACAAGCAAGTCAGTGGCTTACCTATGTGCAGTCCCGTTTCACCATTTATTTCCGAAATATTCGAAGAATGTTCCCTCAGTACCTCACCTGTTACTCCCATTACTTGGCTTCACAAGGTCGATGAACCAATGTCTCGATTAGATCACTTTTAAAAAAAACAGCATCACAGAATAAAATTCACCATTGAGACCGAGAAGATGTTCAAATGGTTTAAGTAAACAACCGAATGAAAACCAAAATATATCGAAAACCAACCAATACAGATCAATATATTAATTACAACTCTAGCCATCCCCATTACATCAAAAAAGCACTTATAACCACCCTAGTATGCAACGCCATGTATTTTGCAACTTAAATAATTATCCGCATGCCATAGTCAATAAGCAAATTAAAGAAACAACCAACAACACCAATAGAGGTCAACAAAAAACACCAAAAGAGATGATCAGAATAACTTTGCCATTTTATGAAACAGATACTCAAAGCTAATGGCAAACAAAAACCAACCCTTCCCACCCAGCCTAAGGGGTTTGTCTACCAAGTGAACTGTTCCTGTGATCTGTCCTACATCGGGGACACTAAGCGCCCAGTCGATTAATCGAATATCAGAGCACCGGTTCAAAGCTGTTACTAACAACTCAGCCATAGCGGAGCATCTACCGAACCACCCACAACATAGAGTCGATTGGAACGAGGTGCAGATACTAACAACCAACCAACTGAATAGGGAAACAAGGAAAATACTAGAAGCCATTAACATTAGATGATATTCACCTGAACTCAATAGGGACACAGGGCTTCACATTTCAAGAATATACGACAAAGTCATCAGAATAAACAACACAACCTAAAAGTTACTATCACTTACTACCTTACATACAAACTGTCTTTATAACTATCCCTATAGGCCTACATATCGACCTTGTTGTTATGTTGTTTATTACTTTATTTATTTGTTTATGTTTCCGATAATATCGGCTTATTTTTAAAGTTATAGTAGATATGTTTGTAAACGCATCGCGGAACCAGGGGGGGGGGGGGCTTGGGGGTTTAAACCCCACCTTGTCAAGCTTCTTAAAATAATGTTTAAAACAACACTTTATGAGAAAAGGGTAACATATGGTGGGATGGGACTGGAATTTAAAGCGCGAAATAATGAAATATGTGATATCACAGCTAATGCCCTGCATCAATGGATTGCGTAAATTCATTATAAAAGTGGACGTCAAAACGGGGTGTTGGATTTCTCTCTTGCAAAATTTTAATGTGTATGTAGGCTACGCCTACGTAATTTATAGACGATGGTGGCGTTGTCAATGGTAAAATTTCCTGAACAGGGGCCTGGCAAACCCCCTCCTGCAAAAATATCTGGATCCGCCCATGGAACGGTCTGGTGTTTATTACCACATCAACTACAACCAATTGTTAACGTTATTATTTTTTTATTATTATGAACATTTTTATAGCGCACAATTCAATAGGTGCTCAAATGCGCTTTACAAAACATTATAAATTATCACATATTATTAATTATCACAAAACAGTATCACAGATAAACAATATAATCATAAATTATTTAGTAAACAACACATTATAATGCAGATATTATGAAAAGGGTAGAAATAAGATAACAGAAGTCAGTAAAATAAAAGATTACTAAGAGATTAACAAAGAATTGAAATCGTTGCAAGCTAAAATAAAAAAAAAGTGTTGACAGATTTCTTAAAACAGAAAGAGACACCGCGTTTCGTTTAGAAAATGGAAGCTTATTCCAAGCAATTGGCGCCCATACACTAAAAGCTCTGTCACCAACTGTTTTGAGTCTTGATCGTTTGGAACATAAAATAAATGTATCTGAGGAGACACGAAGAGTTTGGGGAGGTGTAGGCCTATATAATTCAAGTAAATCGCGCAAGTAAACAGGTGCAAGACCATTAAGAAATCTCAAACACTTGATCATTGATTACCACCTAGAGTCGAAATCTACAAAAAAAATACCGGTAGCACGATTTACCCAAACAATAATCACCCACATCTACCCAAATCCACCATTATTTCAACTCGTATAATAATAATTTATGTCTATATTTGATAATATACTGTTATTTATGCCAAATTTCCATTTTTAATTTAAAATCGTAATTTGAAACAAAAACCTATTTTAAATATCCCTCGAAATGCAATTTCCTTAGTGATTTCGTGCAATACATGAGTAAATTATGTCCCTTGGTTAAGTACTACTTCCAAACTTGCTTGGAAATCGCATTTTGAGAAGTATTTTTGACACCAAAATGTTACGACTGTAAATTAAAAATATGTAAAATTTGCCAAATATCGATATAAATTAGTGTCTTAATAAGTTATAAGTTGAAATAATGGGGGATTTGGGTAGATTTGGATGGATTTGGGTGGATTTGGGTAAAAAAAACTACTTAACTTGGTCTCACAAATCGTCATTTCGTTTGGCGACCCCTCACCCCCAATCCCTTCAGCCACCTTCGTTTTAGAGGGTGTACGACTGTACTGCCATTTCAAAGGACATTTTCAAATCAGTCGCATGTAAATTTGCACCACCGGTCTACCATCCCCTAACATCCGGGTACTTCCTGAACTTTGACTTTACACAAGATGGCGACTTCAAAATTGGAGTCTCACAGCTCTGCAGTTGAAGAAGACGATGCATTTGTTTATGTGTTTGATAGAAGGTCTACCGATAAACCTGAAGTCAAGATACAAACTGGGGGACTTTTTAGTTTTACAGAATTCAAACTCCGAGTTGCAAAAGTGAGATATTATTTCTGCAGCGCTCATTTTGTCGGACAAGCGTGTCGTTTGTTGTTGTTCTCCGACAGGCGATTGATTTAGGAAGTGTGTTGAAGCGCGTCAGTTATATTAGGTCAACTCATGTCTGTATTCATAACAAAATTTAAATGCTACAGTATATACGCTTAAACGTACAGATACTTTTTTTTTGCTGAAAGTAGCATTAATAAATTGGTTTCATTTCAAAATACATAAATGATAAATAAAGGGGAAATACCTGGCCTAAAAAAATAGTAAAAATCGTCTATTATTATTAAGGGAGACAACTGTCTGTATTAAATGGGTTCAGACCATCATCATTAATTTCCTCATTGACTTTAATGCTAATTCTTGACTGGCTCTAATGTTTTGCCAACTTTTGTTTGTCACCAAAGCTTGTAAGTTGCATAAGGTTGACTTTGAAATTTTGAAGTACCGTACCGTTACCGTATCATCAAAAGATTGTCCAACAGGTTATCTAGATGTTACTCTTTCATATTCTGATGTATGTAACATCTAACATTGGAACAGTTAAAATCCCACACAAAACGTTGCTAATTATTTGACTTCCAGTGGATGACAACATTCAAAAATTTCACTTACCTAAACCATAAGACTTGTCATTATTTATTCTTAAATAATATTAATCCAGTCCATTTATTTTACATAGTATCTCTGTTTCTACTTTCCATTTTAAAAGATTTCACTATGGATACTCTTTGGCCGTAAGCAACCGCAAACTATGATATTGATAGATAAGATCACATTGGAGAATACACAAGGGGTTTATTTATGTAGCAACTGAATCCAAGATACAATTGTATAGCTTTTCATTAGGAATTGAAACAAACAAATGTGGATATAATCTTTTATGCCTTGTAATGTACCGGTAAGCAAAAATATAAAAAAACCTGAAAATGTCTGAATTATTAGTCTTATTTCATGTCACTGTCAGTCCATTGGAGGAAATGCATATTTACATCATGTATGTGTGTTTTTTTTTATCTAGGTTTTTGATATTGATGAGAAAACTGAATTTGTCATCACCACAACAAACAGAGAAGAAATAAAAAATGACGACACATGGGGTAAGGTTGTACATGTATAAAATGTACTTTTATTATGTAGGCCTATTTAAAAGCAGACCTTCATTATTATACCTTACTAATTTTTAGATGGTCCTTCTTACTGTCTGGCATGCACTTAGACTATAATATGATGTATTTCAATTAGCATAAATTTACATCAAATACAAGTTTTCAGAAAAAAATTTAATAGACAAATTGCGTTTTTCTACTTATCAGACCTCTCCCTTGGGTATGTAAGCTTAAGTTAGGTTGACTGTGACATTCACCTGTATATATTTTGGGAGGTACATGCACATGATCCTTTGCTTTTCTTAATTTGTCTAATAATTCCTTTTTAAAATTTAAAGTTTAATTCTGTTAAATGTTTATTGACATTCTGCCACAGGGCCCATGACAGATTTATTGGTTTCCTTGTATTTAATGGCTGTAAACTGCTGCTTAATTTTTTGCTAAAATGTTTGGGGTTTTTTATTTTGAAATTTCAGATCTGATTGATAAAGGAGATACATTGTATATTTTAACATCTGTACATCAAGAGTTATGTGCCCCAGCCCAGGAACGTGTGAACTATTTGCCTCATTATGACACAATTGTTAAAGGAGGAATGTACGAGTATTATGCCTCGGAAGGACAAAATCCCTTACGTAAGTTTTATCAAAAAAAGAAATTTCCACCCGCAAGTTAGATTGGACTGTCAAAAAAGCACATTATTGCAATTATTTTGTATTTTTATTTCAGCGTATGCATTTGCTGAGTTGATAGACAATGCACTTGCAGCTACAGCAAATAATGTTGGCTCCAGGAAAATTGAAATCAGACTGGTAAGCACTTAGACTGGCACAGTCTCTTATATTTATTTTACATTTTGATTTATATAAAAGTATTTATTTTTAGTAAACCAACACTTTTGTTCCATTTGTATAAAAAAAACTTTGAGTAAACCTGTAACCAGCACCAGAGACTGGACGATTTGCAAACTTCACAATAAAATGGGCGTTCTTGCCATGTTTTTCGTCCTACCTTATATTTGTAATGATTGACAGTTATCAAGCACACCCCGAGTCACGTGACATGAATCATGCGGAGACCGTCTGAGGGTTGATGTCACGTTGTTGTTAGATATGTCATGATCACGTAAACAACGTCACACGACCTACATAATGCAGATTGACCTACTGGATGAGATTGAAGCTCTATTTGCCCAGTCTCTAGAGATTACATTGTTTTTTTTTTATTGGAGAGGACTGGCCAATTTTTGGTGTGTGGAGAAGACTGGCCACCAGTCTAGTAAGCACTGTGTCAAGTATTTTATTCAGAACACCACCCAAGAGGTTAATCTTATCACTATATTGATATGAAATTTAATACATTATTTGAGACACAAAAGTCTATTTTTTTCCCATGTTTTTTGATAATTGATAATTTCAAAAAATTTCTAGAAACTCTCAAGTTATCAATTATCCTATTTATCAGGTAAATTTTTAGCTTATTGGAACAGTGTCATATGGTCTATTATATAAATAGCCTTTGAAAATACAATTTGCAATAGAGGTTCTGTGTTAAATTTTCACTAAGCATTAAAATATTTTATAGCGTTTCCCATGTCTTTGTAATTTCAGCATTTAGATGAAGTAGGTAATAACAACTGTGTAATATTTATTGACAATGGCAAGGGTATGACCCCAAGACAACTCAACAATTGGGCTATTTATAGATTATCAAAATTTATTCGCCGAGATAAACATGGTAGAGGGTAAGTTTTAAAGTCTAGTCTGTTTCTTCTGTATAATATAGTTGTTTCTCCTGATGCTCATCTTTTGACAGTTGGATGATTGAGTGGTCTAATTCAGGGTTTGACATATTCATCTCTACCGTGTACTTATTTTTATTGACTTAACAGTAACACTAAACATAATTCTTGGGATCTTTACTGTTGTAAATATATGAGACATTGTCCATTATCAATTTCATTACAATGCCTCAGAAGACATTTTGTAATTATCGTACTTTCAATCAAGTTGTAAGGTCAACTGTATTCATTGTTAATATTGTAAAAACATTTCTGGCAATTTTTTAGACGAGAGAACAGATTGAAGGCGTAAGATTTTAATATTTATATCTTTGATTAACTTCACCACATGTTTGAATTGTTGTTTTCTTTGCACTTGAAGATCCGTACCTATTGCCAAAATAAAAAATGCTTTTATATTTATGTTTTGTTATTATGTTGTTTTATGAACTGGTTTGCACTCATTAATTGTCAATTACTCAAACAAACATGTTGTAACAAGAAGCTGGGAACCACAGTGGCTAAGTTAGTAATACACTGGAGGTTATGGGTTCGTACATAAAAGATCCCTTGCCGGTTTTTTTATGTAATATAATAGCAGACTGTAGAGCCACCTCCGAGCAAAATTACCCTCATAGCACACTAAGTGACACTGTATGGTGTATACTCGTCTTCAATTTACCAGTCAGAACAGAACAGTAGGACGTTCAACCCCATTTCATTTTGTTAAAGAAGCACTCTTATTGTAGAAAGGCATACCCCCCCCCCCCCCCCCCCGATATTATAGAAAGCCATAAAAAACAAAAACTCTCACTTATTCACTGGTTGGTTTCTACATTTATATAATACATACCTTATAGCATATGATACATGTAAAGTGTAACTGGTATAAGATAATAGGATGTGACTTTCATGATATTTGTTATGCTTTGTTGTAGGCGTGGAGGTGGAGATGCTGTAGAGGGTGTTTTAGATGAATCAGTAGATTTAGCTTTAGATCATGCACCAAGATATATGAACAGTGATATATCATATTTTGGTGTAGGTGGTAAACAGGCCATATTCTTTATAGGAAACACAACAAGGGTAAGTTTGTACAGCAGGAAACAAAATAACCCTACCAGTAGTATTTATCATCATACACGGTGTGGCATACTGTCGATCAGAGTCTGGCAATATTCCTTACAAATATGAATCCATGTCAATTTTAAAGCATTTATAAGTTCAATAATGTTCGACAGCTGTCTTTCTGTGACCTCGAATTCACTCAAATTGGCCAAGTTATGCAGGTTGATCGATGACGTCATGATCATGCTGTGCTGTGCCTCGTTGTATGAAACGTCAATGTCAGTTGAATGCTAAAATATTATAGATCGCACATTCCAAGATTCATTCCACTAGGAAAAACAAGCTCTTAGAATTCTTCGATCTAATCGAAATTCTCAAAATTTATGCAATTTCACAAGGTTTTCCATTTCAGACAATGTGATGTTTATTGATTACTTTTTCTATTTATCAGATGATAACAAAACCACCAGAATCTAAAGATGTCCATGAATTAATGATCTCAAAGGATGAATTTGAACAGAGAGAGAAAAACAATGAATCTATTTACAGCGGCTTTATATTTAATAGAAAGGTGAGTAAAGTAATGTAATAAAATTTTGTCTGGCTCCAGGTTTTCAATTAATATCATTGACTGGGTTTCTAGTGAAAAAATGCTGTGTTGGTGCCCTTCACGAGTCATTTATCGGCAACCTACAGTACATCTCAGTCATCTGTGCTACGTTGAATTTACTTGCACTATTTTACCAGTACTTTAACTACTTAATTATGGTTAGATTGAATGTGCTATTTCCTTCTCCGTGGTAACAGATTAACTGTGCTTGTTAAGTAGGGGTTGGATGGCTGAATGGTAAAGCACCTGCACTAGGGACCGGGAATCTACAAGTTTTTACGAAAAAAGGTAATAAACTACCATTATCATCTAGAATCTAATACACGTCAAGAATGTGTTAAATACCGTCAAGATTCTTCAAAAACCGTCTAGTTTGTGCTACTGTGTAGATTTAGAAAAACGTTCTAGTTTTGACATCGATCGTCTACTTTTGGAAGGTGTTTAGTTTTTATACAAGACCTAATTTCTCGTACGTTGTCGAGAAATGAACAGTGTTTAATAACACAAGACATTTAGGTTTTACTCCAAATTACTACTTTACAGAGAGCCGTATATGTGGTTACAATATATAGAAAAAAAGATTTTAAAAATATTCACTGATACAACTTCGTTATCGTTTTATTCTTTCTGTCATTCATATAATATCCATGATGGCTGTACGCGCATCAAACAACGATAAATGTTCATTGGTAAAAGACGGTCTACACGCGGGAAATTTTACAGCAGCTATTGGCTAACGGCACACATTATAAATAACCGTATTTGCATATTCACTGATACAACTTCTTCATCGTTTATTCTTTCTGTCATTCATATAATATCCATGATGGCTGAAGTACATTACTACGCGCATAAAACAACGATAAATGTTCATTGGGTAAAGACGGTCTACACGCGGGAAAATTTACAACAGCTATTGGCTAATGACACACATTATAAATAACCGTATTTGCATATTGCATAAGAATACTATTTTTAGTATTGTTACCTTGAATTATTTTTAAGTGGACAGTCCCAAGGACCGAAATAATACCGTGTTTTGCGTAGTGCAGCATAAAATTGAAATAGTATGCAAGTCTGAAATAATTATATTTGTGAAGTTGTAGTTCCAGTATTACGCCAAGGTTAATCCATGTTAAGTGCACAATGATAAAAATTAAAACTATATAATTATAAACCTCAGAATGCCTCGTTCGGCATTTTTGCTGAAATGAGTTAAAAAAAAAATGCCTCGTTGTCTGCAGTTCGAAAACGAGGTATTTATGTTATTTAATACTAAAATAAAACCAGTTCAAACTATGATATTATAGGGATAGTGTACGTATTCATATTAACGTGGAAGGTGTTGTTTCGGATGAAACCTGGCCATGTGTCTGGATTAGGGGATTAATTAAACAATAGGTTGCGGCTATTCAAAGAATCTTACGACCGACATTTGTGACTGCTGACGAACTGTATCCATGCGACGGTGGTGTAATTACACGTACACGTCTGTGAGCAATATGGTTTCAGACAGAACCGAGTCATGTGACATGTGGAATTTGTGATCGATATAGGTACAATAGCAGGCAGTCATTCAAATAATATAACCTAAATTATAACGACAGTCCCAAGCGACGGTGGCATTATTCGTAGACTGAAACCCATAGCCCATTGTGTGTGGTTTTTTTTTTGTGAATACTTCGTTCTCGTACAGTAAGCTTCTTTTACAACTTGGTTATCGTTTTATTCTTTCTGTCATTCATATAATATCCAAAATACGGCACTACGGCGATCGAATTAAAAATAATTCCAGCTTATTTAATAATACTATAAATAGTATATTTATGCAATATGCAAATACGGTTGCTTATACGTGCTGTTATCCAATAGCTACTGTAATTTTTCCCGCGTTGAGACCGTCTTTAACCAATGAACAATTATCGTTGTTTGATGCGCGTACAGCCATCATGGATATTATATGAATGACAGAAAGAATAAAACGATGACGAACTTGTACCAGTGAATATTTTTTAAATCTTTTTTTCTATAAATTGTAACCACATAAATCATAACCACATATACGGCTCTCGGTAAAGTAGTAATTTGGAGTAAAATCTAAATGTCTTGTGATATTAAACACTGTTCATTTCTCGACAACGTACGAGAAATTAGGTCTTGTATAAAAACTAAACACCTTCCAAAAGTAGACGATCGATGTCAAAACTAGAACGTTTTTCTAAATCTAAACGGTAGCACAAACTAGACGGTTTTTGAAGAATCTTGACGGTATTTAACACATTCTTGACGTGTATTAGATTCTATATGATAATGGTAGTTTATTACCTTTTTTCGTAAAGACTTGTAGATTCCCGGTCCCTAGTGCTCCGCGCTGTATCATAAAGCCTGTCATTTGGTCAACTGACGTGGTTTCGAATCCCCAGTTGTACATGACAAGGAGTAGGGTCCTCCAGTTTTCTCCCACTGCTAAAGACCCCTACGCACAAGCGAATTATTGAAATAAAATTAAAACCATATGTTAGTCCCAAAATGAACTGGTTTGTGTCGAGTATAGTTAAACCCAATTTCCCTCTCCCTCTCTCCATGTTAAGTTGTCCTTTACATGAACACTTCAAAAATGCTTCATGTAGTTGTCTTTTTCAAATTTCTGGTAAAGGGAGTCTGTTTTCTTTGAAAATAAAAAAGGCAAAGTATGCTACATAATTATAGAAATATTTGTAGTTGAAGTCTTTTAAAGCGAATGTAAGCTTAGTGTCAAAATTTCCTGTAGCTTACAAACAACTTCTGGTCACCTAATTCTACTAATAGCATCCCTGCTGTATATATAAAAACTATTTGAGAGTGTTTCCTTGGTGACTTTATGCTGAACTAATGGAAAAATCTCGATAATTATTGAAAAGCAATGTTTTTTGTATTGTATTAAATTGGTTTTAGCCAGGTGATTCAACACATACAACTGGTAATGATGATGATATCATTAAGAATTTAATAGCAGAAGAAACCAAGAGAGATAATTTTACTGCTGTAGTAATACAGGGCATTAACTCTACTCATATACCATATTTACGTCACAACATGAAGGACTGGTGTCGACAATTAGCGTAAGTATTTAAAACAGTAGAAATTTACATCTAGCTAAAGTGTTACAATAACGACTTTAGCACTCTTTCACCTCTCTCGTTCTAAGCCTAGAATAATGTTTCATATTAATAACCCAGACCAGGAAGATACTTACCCCACCTGATGTATTTTATTCAGTCATTTCTGTTCATTTTGAGGAAACAGTTTACTGGTATTTGCTACAATATTTCATGAATCATTTCTCTGTGTCAAATCCCTTTAATCAGGAGCTTTTCCTGTTACCAATACATAGATATATTTCAATGAAAGCTTCAAGGACAGATCAGAGCCTTTTTATAAGTTTGCCTAGTTGGCAAATTCTTATATGAAAACTAATGATATATTTGATATTTATATTATTTCTCAATCATAAATAAAGATTAGACTTTATCAATGTAAACATATTGTTTTATGGACATACCTATTACAATTTGGCTTCTTATTTGTTGGTGAAAAAAATTATTTAAAATTAAAGTATTTTGTTGCTCTTCTTACAAGCTTTTAGTTTCAAATATTTCATTTTTGAAATTTTAAACAAAAATATATTTTACAAGTAGCCATTTATTTGCCAAGACTGAAGAACTAAAGACAAGTTCATTACATTTTGTCTAAATATTGCCATTTTCTAGTTAGTGTTGATTGGGGCCCTATTTTCCTCTCTAATTTTAACAATATTTTAATTCTTGTAGTCATATATATCATTTTTATCTACACGGACCTAACGGTAATATACCACATGATGAAAAAAAGACAACCAATGGTGATTTTAATATATTTAACAATATACAGATAGAGGTAAGTCAAACATTTTTAAATCTCCATCAGGATGGCTTAAAAAACATGCATAATCAAAGATACTTTTATTTAAAACATTGTGGTCCAAAAATAATTCAATCTGGGCTAATTAAGACTAGCATACGCCATACAGTTATAAGGGAAATTTTGTCCTGACAGCAGCGCTTATAATATCGAATTCAAACTGTCAAGGGATCTTTGACGTCAATGCCAACGGGTACACAGGACTTTTGTTTTTCAGACCCCCCGTCCTGCATCAATGACAAGGGAAAACAATGCCTAAAAATGTGGATGAACTTTCTCCGCCAAGGCAGGGACCGAACACCCGACTTCTAAGCTAGCAAGCTAGCGTCTTACTCACTTAGCTACCGTGATCAATGAGACAAACATGGATTTCTAAGATTGTGCATTAATGGATAATTTCCTAATGTCAACTGTTCTTTTTTATACGCCCACATTTTCATGTGGACGTATTATGTCGTCGCCCCTGTCCGTCCGGACATCCGTCCGTCCACAATTGTATGTGGACTCTCTACAGGTCACAATTCTTACCCGATTTCGACGAAACTTGAAATATAGGTTTATCCCCCAAAGATCTCGGCTGCTTTTGATATTGGCACGTATCGGATCAAAACTTCATGGATTATGGCCCCTGATTGTACGAAAAATCACGTTTTTAGCTTGTGGACCCTACAGAGGTCACAATTTTGAACCGATTTGGATGAAACTTGACACGCATGTTTATATCCCAAAGATCTTGGTTCCTTTCGATATTTGCGCCTATCTGAACGTAATTTCCTGAATTATGGCCCCTGATTGTCCGAAAAATCACCTATTTTAGCTCGTGGTACCTCTGGAGGTCACAATTATTATCCGATTTGAAAAACCGTTCGATTATATCACCGTTACACCCTAAGGACGGTTGAGTTCAAATTTCGGAAAAATCGGACCAAAATTACCATACAAAATGGCCGCCGTTCGTACGCGAATACTGTTAAAAAATGGTATATCCAGGTTGTGGACCCTGTAGGGATCACAATTTTAATTTGATTTTGATGAAACTTGAAATGCATGGTTATAACCCAAAGATCTTGGTTCCTTTCAATATTTGCGCATATCAGATCGTAACTTCCTGAATTATGGCCCCTAATTATACGCAAAATCGTCTTTAATTAGCTTGTGGTCCCTCTGGAGGTTACAATAATTATCCGATTTAAAAAATCGTTTGATTATATCACCGTTACACCCTAAGAAAGGTTGAGTTTGAATTTCGGTAAAATTGGACCAAAATTGCCATACAAAATGGCCGCCATTCGTACGCGAATACTGTTAAAATATGGTATATCAAGGTTGTGGACCCTGTAGAGGTCACAATTTTAATTCGATTTTGATGAAACTTAAAATGCAGGTTATAACCCAAAGATCTTGGTCCCTTTCGTTATTTGCGCATATCATATCGTAGCTTTCTGAATTATGGCCCCTTATTGCCCGAAAATTCGTCTATGGTCCCTCTGGAGGTTATGATTATTATCCGATTGAAAAAAAGCTTGACTCTATCACCGTTACACCATACCGAAGGTTGAGTTTGAATTTCAGGGAAATCGGACCATAATTGCCAGACAAAATGGCCGCCGTTTGTACTCTAATAGTGTTAAAATATGGTATATCAAGGTTGTGGACCCAGTATAGGTCACAATTTTGATTTGATTTTGATGAAACTTGAAATGCATGTTTATAACCTAAAGATCTTGATTCTTTTCGATATTTGCGCATATCAAATTGTAATTTAATGAATTATAGCCTTTGATTGTAGGAAAAATCACTTTCGGTTTTGCTTGTTCTCTAACCATCTCTCGAAAATGTGGGCGTATCCTGCCTGGCAGTGCCAGCTTACTATCTTTGTTCAACCCATTACGTTTTGATCAAACTCATTATGGGCTATGAACTGTACATTTATACTTAATGGAAGATTTATTGAACATGTGTCAAACAGAGTTCTACATAGAAAGGGAAATATAGATAGAGAATATTTTTACATTTTTAATGTTCTATTTTATTTAAGGTCAATTTATATACAAGAGGTCAATCTTTACCTAAAACAATAAATTTAAGAGATGTTGTCGATGATATGCAGACGTTATATATTCGAACAGCATCTAGCACCTTTAATTTTAAAGCTATCGTAGATGGGAGTGTTGTGGAAGGAGAAATACGATATCATCCATTTATGTTTGATCGTGAGACTTACCCATCAGATGTATATGATGCACGAAGTAAGTGATAATGCTTGGAGTAATCATTTCTTACAGCTCTCTGTATTTGTGCCTTGGCTTCAACATCTAATTAAGAAGCTAGCCACAGTAAATGCTAGCCTCTAATAGTAAGGGCAGGATGACTGAACTGCACACTAAACAAAACCGGCAAGACAAAATTTGACATTGCAAATAAAAAAGGACAACTTTCAAATCAAAAGGACCGGCTGTAGTAAGCATATTGTACTATACAGTGCCTGGCCTGGAATGATACGTGCCGCACTCAAAATGAAAAAATGGTGATTTATATTATTATAAGAAAGATGTTTAGAAATAATGCGACCGATTCTTAACAGTGGTCAACTCTTGAATGGCTATAGTCTGCCAGATAACATCATGAGTTGCAATGTCAAACCATTTTAACAATAAATGTGATCGTCTGTATAGAATCGCAGAAAATGTTAAAAAAAAAAATTGTAGTGAGCAATATGGGACAAAGCCCAACAACTAGATCATTCTACAGTACTAAAGGCTATTTTTTTTTACTGTAATAGTATACTCCACTACACAACAAAGAAAACCAACAAGACAAGATAAACTAAATAGATATTACAACAAATAAACAACAAATATTAAATCAAGTGAATGGATCTGTATTGTAAGTGTCCACTGAGTAGTACAACCCTGGGCCTGAAGTGACACAGAGTTCACTAGGTAGTTAACAAACCAACAACCGCATAGACACCCCCTTAAATGCAAGGCACAAAAAAGACCATCTGTAAAACAATGCAATATTCTATTCCATGTTGTGACTGGCTGTTTGACATTACATTGAAGAAAATTGATTTAATCTTTTTTCAGAAATGAGACAATCATCACAATTTGGATTTTGTGTATGCCAGCTCCATTTTCACTTTTTAAGCCACTGATTCTAGAATTGTCAGTAAAATTATGAGGTAGTGTGATGTTGAAGTCATCCTGATTTTGATGTAATATTTGGTCGAGTGACTTGTCGAAAACACCACCCGGGAGTAACAATGATCATATTTCTAGTGTAGGATGTTATGTCTCTATAGCTTAGTTGAGATATTCACAATGATAGCACCAAACATGCCAGATAAAAAGTGACACTGATCAAATTGTATATATAATTTCAGTGGAACAGGAACCTGAAGATGATCATGGTTACGCTATAAATGATCGACCGGCTCGAGGTAGACGACCGATGTTTGAATGTTATTGGAACGGAAGATTAATACCTTATACATTAATACAAGAGTAAGTTGTCTACCTATCAAATATTATGGTAGAATAGAGTAGTATGGGGTTTAAAGTCTCATGAACACAATTTTGTGATAATTTTGGGACTTAAGTCTAGCCCGCACCGCCACGACTTGCCCCGACTCTACCCATGCAATGTCTTGGCTCAGATAATCTTGTCTCGATTTCCGTCGTGTCGTGGCCCGTCGGCTCGACTGAGCATGTTCAATAGTAGTTGGATGCAATCTTAACCCATTGTTGTTTAGCTAATCAGAGAGTACCAATTAGTCATGTGACTGTGCAGGTCATGTGCATCATCTGTGAGAGTCAGGTCTGTGTGGACTGGTACTGTCGTAGGCAAGTGAAGTAAAGACACGACCCAATTTATTTTACAACTACTCAAGATGTTGAGTCCTGTTAGAATTATTGAAATAAGATTCAACCATATGTTAGTCCTGAAATGACTTAGTTTGTGTCGAGTGGGCATTAAACCCCATTTTCTCTCTCACTAATAAAGATATGAACCAAATAATTTCTACACAATTCAATGTGACTGCTTGCAAGGAGATGTCCTTGAATAGGAGTGGGTGCTTGAACAGATTCTACTGTACCAAGAGATGTTTCACATGTACTGCAATGTTGTATACAGGATCTCAGTTTTTCATACCATGCATTCAATTGAAGTAATTGAAAGTGTATCTGTTTACAATTATCAACCAATAATATCTAAATGCTGAGTTTAAATTACAGCCCTGACCGGTTGTGATTTAATGTTTGTTATTTTCTAGTTTTGAATGGTGTACTGAGCCGAAAAAGATAAAGAATATACCTGTAGAATGTTATAATCGTGTGTCTGGTGTTTTGTGGACTAGTGATAAATTTCAAGTCAGTACCAATAAATTAACATTTCTCGACCTTGAGATGAAGTTACGAGATAAATCAACAGCTTTCTTTAGAATTGTTGATGGACATGTGAGTATATTTTTTTTTGTTGTATAACAAAACATTGGTAGTTATGGAAAGTCTATCATATGTTTATGAAGAGTAAAGCATAATTTTGTCAAATTACTTATTGATACAGTTTGTTACTGATCTGTTAAGTTTCAAAATTTGTGTCAGTCTTACCCGTCCCAAACTTAGGCTGCCTATCTACAGCTAGCTCCGACTGAGAATAGGTCCTAACCTAATTAGCCGACATTTTTATTCCTACATCAACAATTTTAGTTGATAACACTGAGTATGCTTTAAGAAATTTTTAGAAGTATTTATTTCTCTTCTATTGTCATTGAATGAAATTAAATATATTTATTTAGCTGTTGTGTGTATGAAAGATGTAAAACTTATCAGCGGCGAATCACAAAAAAGTTCCCTTACAAGAATTTTCCCTCTTTCCAGCAGTGAGTAGTGGGATTAGCTCTAATCAAACGGAACACTGCTAGGAGTATGCAAGACTACAAGCAAAAATGAGTTGGGACATGGGTAAATACACAAGTTACCAATAAAAGGTCCACAAGACAACTGTGTTTATGATGTTTATTCTACTTTTAGGAAAGACGAACAATGATACAGAAAGAATTCTCTATGTGGTTAAAAGAATGTCATGAACAATATGATAAACAAATTTTATTTAGTGCATTTAAAGGTCATGTGACACGTGCAGACATGCCAAAACAAAAACAGTATCCATGGTCAATGTACGAGCAAGTAGAGTGGGATGGAAGAACTTATAAAAAAGGACAACTGGTGAGTTAAAAATCTAAATCTAATTTATTGAATTTGGTCGGTCTTGTAATCTTGTATTAGGAAAACAATGAACCCTATGTTATTAAACAGAAGTTGATTTTTTTTATAAATTATATTTTCATTTTTTGCTTACATCTTAACAAAAAAGACAGATTGTCAGTCACACCAAAAATCATGTCTCAAATATGAGGCTCAAAATAGGCCTCAAGTAACACTACTAATCATTTTAGAATTTTAATTAAGTGATAATCCAAACAATTTGATTTGTAAAACCCATAGCATAGATAATTATGAATTATATTATGTTATTTATACTTCCACATTTTCATGCGGACATATATTGTCTTTGCCCCTGTCTTTCCGTCCACAATTTGGTTGTGGACACTCTACAGGTTACAATTCTTATCGAAGTTTGACGAAACTTGAAATACAGGTTTATCTCCAAAAGATCTCGGTTCCTTTCTTTTGGCTTGTATCAGATAAAAACTTCATGGATTATGGCCCTTGATTGTACAAAAATACACTCTTTTAGCGTGTTGAGACTTTGGAGGTTACTATTCATCTGATTTTGATGAAACTTGAAATGCATGTTTGTAACTCAAGATCTTTGTTTCTTTCTATATTTGCGCATATCGGATTGTAACTTCCTGAATTATGGCCCCTGATTGTACAAAAAATCATGTTATTAACTTGTGGTCCCTCTAGAGGTCATAATTATTATCTGATTTAAAAAACGGTTTGAATATATTACCATCTCACCCTAATGATGGTTGAGTTCGAATATCTTGAAAATCGAACCAAAACTGCTTGACAAAATGTACATTAATTTTTTAGCTCGTTCTCTTTCCATCCCTTGTAAAATGTGTGCGTATCTTGCATGGCAACCGCTTGATTTTTTTTTTTTTGTTCTAAACAATGTTTTTTTAACGAATAGATATCCTACTTAGAATTGTGAAATATACTATGTCCATGGTTTTTATTTCTATTTTAGGTTAGAATATTACGGACTCTACCCACGTTAATGGGAACTATTAAATGTTTTTTATTGTATGGTGATTATGAAGGAGATGTATATTCTACAGGTGGGGATATAGAACTTTATCAGGTAATGTATTTCTCATTCTTGAGTCAAGTTTATCACTTAGTAAAAAGACCGAATTGTAACTGTCAGTCGGCAAATAAAGAGACAACAAATTAACAGACACTAAACTATAATTCGGCAAATGAATTATTATTCAGCAAATGATCGAACAGACAATGAATTATCTGTCAGCAAATAAATAGACAATAAAGAGATAGAGAGAGAAATGGGGTTTAATGTTTACTCAACACAACTAGGTCATTTCGGGACTAACATATGGTTTAATTTAATTTCAATAATTCGCTTGCGCGTAGGGGTCTTTAGCAGTGGAAGGAAACCGGGGTGCCCGGAGGAAACCCACGAGGTTGAGAAGGCGCCCTAGCTTATCTCCATGCCACATATGCTCAAACCAGACACTAAACTATAATTCGGCAAATGAATTATTATTCAGCAAATGATCGAACAGACAATGAATTATCTGTCAGCAAATGAATAGACAATAAAGAGAGAGAGAGAAATGGGGTTTAATGTCCACTCAACACAACTAGGTCATTTTGGGACTAACATATGGTCGAATTTTATTTCAATAATTCGCTTGCGCGTAGAGGGGTCTTTAGCAGTGGGAGGAAACTGGAGTGCCTGGAGGAATCCAAAGAGGTTGAGAAGGCGCCCCTATCTCCATGCCACATATGCTCACACCAGGGCTTGAAACCACGGCCGCAAGCTAGAGGTGGCCGGCCAGCTAGAGGTCGAAGCGCGGCACTCTAGACAATAAACTATCAGTTGACAATTGAGCAGACAATAAATTATCAGTCTGTAAATGAACAGACAATAAACTATCTGTGGGCAAATGAAATGAAATGGGGATTAACCTCCAATGTTTCTGCACCAACCGGGCTAAGGAAGACAGATGTACACAATTCAGTGTGTTATGAGGGAAATTTTGACCTGACAGCTTTAATTGCTATGGTCTTACTCTCTTTTCACATTCCCATTTTCAAGAGCTCTTTAACATGCACAAAAACATGTACTACAACCATCGGTCAACAAATTTACAGAATTTATCATTCATAAAATTGAAAACTAATGACCTTTCAGGAGCCAAGATCTTTGTATGATGAAGTTAAAATTGTACCATTATCCAAACTAGATAGAATGGCATCACAAACATTAATAAGAAAATATACAGATGAAGAAGAAGCCAAGTGAGTTATTTATTGAACACAATAGGGATAAAAGGAATATTTATATAATACCATAAGGATAAACAGGGTTATTTATTGGAAGGGTGAATGGTCTAAGATGTGTCTACTAGTTGTAACAGGTGGATCATATATAAGGCCTGTCAATCATTGAGTCCAGACCTGGTTTTCCCCTGAGCCCATTGGTTTCCTCCAACTGCTTTAAGATGCATGCATGCCAGCAAATTATTGGAATAAAATTACCATATGTAAGTCCTGAAATGGCCTAGTTTGTGTTATGCTGGTCAGTGACACCAAAGACTACTTTGTGTTCATCTCAAAATAATGTATTTAAATTGTTGAATAATTTGCTTTGTGTTTTCAGATTACCAGATCATCTGGTAATAAGTTGGCCTGAAGGTCAAGAGGTCACACAGAATGAAAAAAGATTTGCTGGCAGAACAATAGGTAAGATATATAAAAGTGTTCATGGGTTGACCTCAGTCTCTTGTATAAAGTCACATTGATTAATTGGAATAGTTGTTTGGCCAAAGTGTGGAGATGTAAGATAAAAAGTACCCTTGATTGTGTGTGGTCTTAAACTCTATATTTGACTTCTATTCTGTGATGCTGGGTCTGTAAACATATTGATTTTCATCATGTATTTCAGGAGCAATTAAAGCAGAAATAGCCAATAAAAAGGGAGAATACATCAGTAAATTACCAGGAACATCTCTTGGTGCCAAAAAACTTCTTGTAGAACTTAAAGTTATATGGCATTGTAAGTCTTTATTATTATAATGGTTCTTTATGTATTAAATACATACTGTATAGTACAAGCATGTTTAGTTGTTGGTTTGATGGTACTGAAAGAATGGTAAATAGTTTTTGGTACATCAATGTAGACTCATCAAAATGGATTTGTAACCAATGGGGTTAGATGTCAATATTTCGGTGAAGAATATTGCTCGATTAGCAGCATTTCTGCCTACTCTTTTTGAATTCCAATTGTTAATGATTCTGTTGTTAAGGTTGATAACATTCTGTTTGTGAGAACCCAGTGTACTAATTTTTACACAACCACTACAACCCAATCTGATCAAAGAAACTAATGGAAGGAGTATTCCCCAACTCTCTTTCAATCTTGTGAATTCCTTTCCCCTAACATGTATGATGGTCTTTTTTTTATCAATAAAACAATATTTTATTTCATTTAAAATTAAATTAAGGAACATGCCAGACCCATGTTGACCCCTCTTCGTGTCTGCTTACTTGTTTATCAGTTTACCTATCAGGTGTTTTGATTGACTACATGTTTTATGTCTATTATTTAACAGCATCAAATGGAGATGAAGTTATTGTTTCTCACATCAGTCAACATGGTAAAAACTGGCCATATTGGTTCCGTAAAATGGGTGAGTTCTACCAATTGATATTTTATGTTTGATAAAATATCTGATAACTTATTTAACAGATCAAAGTTCCGTGTGAGAATGATAATATAGCTTGTGATGTAAATAGCTGTAATACACATGACTTTTCATATGACTGGATCGAGGTGACCAGTCTCAATACACAGTACAATCTTAACACTTAACTTTTTTTTTTTTTTTTTTTTTTTTTTCACAAGTTTATTTCAGCAACATTGTACATTATATACTACGAATTATACTACATTATAAGATCCCCTCCCCCCCCCCCCAAAAAAAAACAACCAAAAAAACAATAAGACAAACTACATGGATACCAGTTTCACAAACCTTGCTTAATGAGGACAGTTAACAGGGAAAACAGGGAATAGCTCAGGTGAAAAGACCTTCAAAATGTTTCCATCTATCTTGTACTTTGTAACCGAATATAATTTGTTCTTTTTCAAAATAGTATAATATCTCTTTTTTAAATACATTCAAAATTGGTTTATTTTCTCTAAGCCTTTGTTTATATATGTGTATCTTAACACTTAACTTATAGCCTACATGTAACATACCAAAGATGATGCTGTGTTAAGTATAGCAGATCATAAGAATTTGATACAGAAACTCCTGGCAAAGACTCAATGGCATAAAAAAAAACATTACAAAACAGTGTTTGTATATAATTACAGTAAATTTAGACAGTTTATTGTTTCTGCACGCATTTTCTTCCATAAAATCAAGTTTATAGGTTTAGTTATTTTGAAATAATTTAAATTTTCTTTTTCTTTTTTTTTCTCAGAAAATATAAAGAATCTTGGAGCCCATACATTACAGGTTCAAACAGTATTAAATGAGAGTGGTGCCACAACATACGCTGGTCGAGAGTTACCTTCTCATAAAATACGATTTAATGTAGTTGGTAGGTAAACATTGATGATAGGGATTAAGAGAAATGGGAGGCACTAACTTCCAAGGGTATCATTGCGGATGGAAATAAAAGACTACTTACACTGTAAGATTGATATCATATAAATACAGGTTTTTACTGCCAGAAAGTAAACACATAGTTTACTTTCAAAAGATTGTTTGATAATTGGCTTAGTTATTACTATGGTTTACTTAAATTGTGATGGTTTAGTTATGGTTTTATTATCTATGGCATTTATTTATTAGACGAGCAGTTTAATTTCCTGAGATGTGTGTATAAATCAACATCTGGTTAATTTATCTACCGTGTATGAGTATTAGATGAACTGTTAAATTTCCCACCAGACGTTTTATCAGATCTGTCTAATTTTAGGTTCATTTTGGATAAAATTATTTCCATTTGGAACAGGCATAAAATATTTTAATTTGAAAAAAAAAATGTGCACCCATATAAATGCTCTTATTATCAATTAAAAATAGTAATTCCAACATAAGTAGTGTAATATATAATTTTGATATATGTTTGTTTTATTGAACAGAGGCTGAACCAGAGAAGTTTAGTGTTGGAGTTTTAGATGGTCCATTCCGTGTTGGTACTCCATTTCAAATACCTCTAGAAATGCTGGATAAATTTAATCATGTGACCAAACCCAACAACAAATTAAAACCAGTTTTAGAAGCCAAGTAAGCCAAACTGTACATTTTTGTTTAAAAATATATTCCCTGGAGCCCTCTAGGCTAACATACAGATTTTTTTGTAACTGAAAGTTTTATTTTTTGGCATACAATTGCTTATGCTGATCAAAGGTATGTGCATGCTGGTATATGTCCGTAACATGGAGCCACGGTGGCTAAATGGGTAAGGCGCGTGTTCGATCCCTGCATTGGCCAAGACAGTTCATGGGGATTTTCCGACATGGTTTAACCTTGTCAGTGGTGCAGGACGGAGGGTCTGACAAGTACAGCTGCCAAGTCATTCGATCAGACAAAAATCTGTCATTGCAATAAGTGAGTTACGGAACTCATTGAAGGAATTACATTCCTATATTGCAGAAGCAAATTGATTATTGTGACGATTACTTACTTGTGTATATTAATATTTCAGTGGTTTAGAATTAAATTATGAAGGAACACAAGTAAAGGGTAACTGTCTTATATTAAAAGATGTCATCGCCATTGGTCCAGTGTCTAGTAATACAGGAAAGGTTAGTTATTAATATACTACTTAAAGATACATTATGGGAGATTAGATAAAAAGTTGACAGTTCTCAATATAATATTTAAAAACTAAATAATGTAATGCTAATTTGTTGAAAATTTCAGTCAAATTGATCCCCTATGAACCGAGATATCAGCTTTGGATATTTCTATCTAGCCTCGTTCATCACTACTAAAGTTAGTACGTTAAATAGCTTAGTCTCAATTTTCCATTGTTTTGATTTAATTATCAATAAGCACTAAGCAGCATATATGATTCTAATCCAGTCAATATCGAAGGCTAGCCTTGACATCAAGGGTTGATTATGGTCTGGATAGGTAAATAATGTCTAAATAATAATTTAGATAACATTTCTGGCCTCAAGAAAGACCTGCAATAGGCAGATTCAACTCTTGCATAATGTATGTTTAAAATAGAGATGAGTGATTTGAAAGTTTTGTAACAATATGCTTTTTTGTGTGCCTCGGTTTTATTTTGTTAGATCTGAAAGTATGTATATGGTATTGTTTACACTGCTGTATTTATGATATGTTTTACAGAACTACATGTATAATTGTAAATCACTGGTGTATTTATGATACATTTTACACAATTATAATTGTGAATCACTAGTGTATGTATCATGATACTGGTGTATTTATGATATATTTTACACAATTATAATAATGATCGAATCACTAGTGTATGTATGATGATACTGTTTACAGTATTATAATTGTGAATTACTAATGTATGTATGATGATACTGTTTACAGTATTATAATTGTGAATTACTAGTGTAATTATGATATGTTGTATAGAGTAATGATTGTGATTTACAAGTGTATTTATGATGATATTGTGTACAGAATTATAATTATGATTCACTAGTGTATTTATGATGATATTATTTACAGAATTATAATTTAACAGTAAAGATACCTGGTTTAGAAGAAGAGAGTCAGACGATGAAAATACGACTCTTACCGGGTAAGATGAACAATTTCAAAATTCTTGAAACCTAATTTTATTTGTTGAATACATAAAAAAAAGTATTTTTATAACATTTCACATTTGGGTTATTAATGTTAGCTGGCTTTTGGCTTCAAAGAACTTTTTAAACCTATTCAAGGTTAAGTGCCTCATTATCCATACCATCAGATCTAAAAGAAGCTTTTTAATGAAAATCAAAGAATAGCTAGATCTAGATCTGAGACCTTTTCAAAATTTTAAATATTGGAAACATTAGGCTATGGCCCCTATTTCTGATGGCTCATGTAAGACTATATAAATATTATTATACATGTATTATTCTATTCAGGTCAGCCTCATTCATTGAATGTGAAACCAGTTGATGATATAGAAATAGAAAATGGACAACCTGTCACATTTTATGTAGAAGTTCACGATATAGCGGGTAATATTACAACAGAAGGAAAGCAGATTCTATTGGCTAGAGTAAGATACTTTATATTCTTTTTGTTTTTCATCAAAAAGTTGAATCTAAATGGTAGTGGTAGATATGATGCACAGACCATAGTATGCTTACCATTTCAACACAGCAGCCCAGTATTTAGTGGAAGCACTACATTACAAATATGTATTAGAAAAGTACATGGAGATAGATTAAGTTAGAGAAAAAAAAATCAATTTAACAAAATCATCTACAGTCTTGAGGGAATTATGTAAGCACTACCTTCGCAACGCTGTACAATTTTCAGAAACAAAATGAAATTGTTACAAGATACAAAATAGGATTGATTTCTATACTTTCAGTGTAATGTAATTGAATATTGCTATCCAGGCATTTAAACACTTAGATATTTTAGCCAAAGATAAAAACATATTTCATTTGTTTGATGTTACATTGGTAGTTTACAGGATCATCAGGGATGCCTTCATATAGTGTTGATGTCAGTAAAAGTGGGTGTGGCAATCTAACTGGTGATGTTATTAACGTAAAGAAGATTAAAGATGAACATATTCTAACAGCTAAAATTGACATCCAGGTTAGTTTATCCATTCTTACAGTAATTGTTAGTAACTTATCTTGGCATATGTAAATCAGCATCTCCTTTAAGTTGAATAATTTAGTTGTCATTAATCAGACTTTTATCATACTAATTTTGACAATCCATATTAGCAATTCTAATAATTCCCATTGTTTATTCTGTGGAATTTGCTCTGCTAATGCTTGGACCTCATGTTTCCTGGTCATATGCCATACTCCCCAGGTAATATATGCTACCTCCATAATGACCTGTCAATTGGATGTATATATATCTATATTTAACAATCGGAATGTATATTACTAGGGTCATAAAGATGTTAAAACAGTTGACAGAAAGATAAAAGTGACACCGAGTTCTAGAGTAGCTGAAATTCATGTCTTCCATGAAGAAAAGGGAAAATTAAAACCTATCAAAGATGATAAAGAATTAGTTGGAACAGTTGGAAAAACAATAGACAAATTAAGTAAGTAATTTGAACTAATGTTTTTGTTTATATATAAAATTTGGTAAATATAGATTCTTTATATTTTATTTGTTAGCGGGTATTAAAGGCACAAGCCAGCAGTCATTACTATTTCTTTCAAGAATGAAAAGTATGTACAGAAACTTGGATTTTTAAAATTTGTTTTCTCGATTCAGTAATTAACACATCTTGATCATACAGTCAGTCTTTTTTTTCTTATCGTTAGTTAGAAATCTTATGATTAATGAATATATTACTTGAATTGTTACAGCTTTCTGTCTGATTGATGAAGCCGGGAGGGAGATAACTCTTACAGATAAACTAGCTGCTAAAGTTAAAGTGAGTTCACATTTTCCCAGTACAGTATCTACTCTGTGCTAGACATTCAACATAATTATTAATATTTTTGTATTTTGATTCAATTCGATAATTATCTGAAATTTTAGTCAACCTTACTTTTTGAAAAGTCAGGCTATCAATGTCCCACAAGTAGATGTAAAAAGAGATGTCTCCTTTTATAAATTAATGCTAAATACACAAGATCAATTGATAGCCAGGTTACAGTGCATGGTGTTTACTGTGGGAATTTGACTGATCAGCATGACTGACTGACAAATTTAATTAGCTTACCTAATATATTTTGTTTGATGTTTTAGTTAAACTGGGTGTCGAAGACTAGTAAAGATGCCATTATCCAGGGTATTTTACCAGATATTAAGATACCATCACATATCAACGAACCTAAATACTGTCAAATGCACGTCACAGATGGACCAGGAATAGAATTTGAATTCTCAGTGAGGTATGGAAGTCATATTTTACAGTTTAATAATGTATGTGTTGAATGGTAGCTGAGTGATCTAATGAATACTTAAAGTATGTTATCTATACAAGTTACGGCTACAATCCAACGCTCATACTTGACAAGGAGTAGGGTTACCTGTCTCATTTTGTGGGTGGGGATGGCCGAATGGTTAGCATGTGTGCGCTGTATCATGAAGTCTGTCATTGAGTCAACTGGCGTGGTTAAAATCCCCGATTGTACGTTATAAGGAGTAGGATTGACTGTCCAGCCTCGTGGGTTTTCTTCGGGTCATCTGGCTTTCTCCCACTGCTAAAGACCCCTACGCACAAGCGAATTATTGAAATAAAATTAAACCATATGTTAGTCCCGAAATGATCTAGTTTGTGTCGAGTGGATGTTAAACCCCATTTCTCTCTCTCTCTCATCTTGTGGATTTTCTATAGTTTCTCTGGTTTTCTCCAACTTCTAAAGAAAATCTGCTCAGAAGGAAATTATTGTTATAGAAATATACTCAATGTTAGTTTCAAAATCATCTACACAGTGTCAAATGGGGTTAAACCCAATATTTTTCTCTTGAAAGATAAACCCTGGTTTGCAATGACAGTGTTGCAAATGAAATAATTTGTTGTACATATGGCTGATATGTGTGTTAGTAAATTTATTATTTGTGTTGTTAGGGGTCAGCCTGATGAAGCTTCTCAGTTAAAGATAAGTACAAATGGTAAAGCTGGATGTCAACTTGGTGAAATATTAACACAAGATATTACCGTATCTATTAAAGATAAACATAATAACGATATTACACAGGTACTGTATTTAACATTACCTTATGTTTGCAATCTGATTAAAATCACACGTTTTTCAATTCATTTAACATTTTATTTTATACATCTTAATATGTACTGGAAGAGAGTTTAATTATTGAATTTGAACTTGTAATAATCTTGATCATACCAACCTGTATTTTCTGTGTTTCTACTTGTTCAGTATTAGTTTGGACAAACAGCAGGTTCCTGGTAGTTCACCACCAGCAGCAATTGTCAACAAGCATTCGTGTTTTCTAATTGACATTTTGATCATATGTCCAGCACTAAAATCAAATCAAAGGCAGGATATTTGAAAATTAAATAGGAGCTCCCAGGCTTTTCAAAAAATCTCTCTTCTAAGAGAAAGCTTTACATGCCTTGTCTATTATTACTATATTTAAATGAAGCTGCTTCTACAAATTAGATTCCATAATTTTATTATATGACAAAGTTGAATAATTGTAAAAGTGTTTGTTGATTAAATCCAAACTATTCAAACTGATGAGATGAGAAGAGCCATTTGGTAAGGTTAGATGCTTAATCAAAGGCACTGTGAAATTTAATTTAATTTCAAGAATTTGTTGACATAGCGAGGTTGTGCTATGTGCAGTTATTTTCCTGTCCAATCATTATTGACCTCCTCCTTTCAACTAAGCTTAATGATTAACATTTCCCACTAAGCTGAGCAGAGTTAAGCAATTTCAATGGCCGATGCTTTGGGACAAGATAACTTTGATTCTTACCAGGTACTTCAAAATCTGACGGAGTTTGATTGTGAACATTTCATGCTTAGAATAAGTATCAATAATCAGATTGATTGCTCAATACTGTTAAAAAAGATAAATGTGTAATTAACCCATTAACTGCGTATGACGTTATGTTACGTCCTGGACAACTGCCACTCATCGTGTGTAGGATGTAATAATAATATAATGTCTTGGAGGTATTTTCCCCAACCATAGGATCGTAGCATGTGAAGGACATAAAATTACGCCTGGAAGAGCAAATCCTTTTACCGTTCGTTTTAATAAGGATTAAGACTACTGTCATTTGTTTTCAGGAATAAAATGATCCAACAATGATGTTTTTCGTCAAATAAATTACACATTAAGGGGTAATAGTTAACGTTTTAAAAACTACACAGTTAACGGGTTAACTAATATGTTTATTTTGGGGTTTCGACGAGGGACATCACCCTCACTGTTGGCTTATTTGTGTTATATATTTGTATTACAGTTTATAACATCAGCATGTGCTAAAGAAGTCAGTGTCTACAGTAAAAATCTTTCCAAAGATAAAATAAAAGTAACATGTAATGAAAAACATTTTGTGGTTAATGGACTGCGCTTTGAGGAGACAATCGGACCACAAGAAGTAGAGGTGACATGGAGGACTCTGTCTGGTTTTGTGCGTATTGATGTGACTGCAGGTCCACCAGCTAAATTAAATGTTTTAAATTGGGACTTAACTCAGGTAAAAAAAAGAAAGAAATAAATCAAAATTATTATGCATACCTTTGCATTTGACTTAATATATTAACCTGTATATTTCGAAACCACTCCAACAGTCTAAGGAAAATATCGACATGATTGTACTGGTACCCGTTTACAGTTGGGTAGAATAGAATATTGAGGTAAAAGTTAGTAGAATGGAATATAGAGGTAGATAATCTTATATAGCGATACCCATTGTCATTCAAACAATAACCCAGCTCCTCAATACTTATCTGAACTCTTATATGACTACAACCCTGTTACATCACTTGCTCTCAAAAAAAACAGTCACTAGTTGTTCCAAGATATAACCTTAATTCATATAGAAATAGATTCTTTTGTTCAGCTGGTGTCAGATTATGGGATGAACTTCCACAGCAGATCAGGAATCAACAAAAACTCTTAACCAATTTAAATCCACACTAAAGACTTCCCTGTTTCGAACAGGTTTTACCAAGAGTCAGTAGACACTATATAAAACATTATTATTATTATTAAAGATCTCCTAAGCACTTTATAATTCTCTTCCTACAAGGTGTATTAAATATACTAGTAGTATATGAAGATGTAGATGATTGTTACAAATAATTTTCTTTATTATTTCAGCCACTAATTGTATATACAGATAATAAATTACCTTGTTTAAAGGTACAGCTAGAAGATACTGCTGGTAATAGTTGTAAATTATCTGATATCAGAATACAACTTGCTAAAGATACAAAAATAAAGGTATGTATATTACTTTACATTGCTCATATACAATTGTTAGTCCGCAATGTTCCACATTGACAATTGTCATTGAGTGACGCTTAATTCAGTCTTGTAGCAGGTGTGTCAGTGTGAGTAAGGTAATTAAACACATCAACTATATTTCAGCTGTCGTGGTTGGTTAAGATATTTTCTTATTCATTCTGTGCATGCGTGGTATGTACAAATTAGTGGAATACATAAAAATATTTCTGGCCAGTTAGAATTTGATTGAAAAATTCTCTCCGCACATACAAACACTTTATACTTATACTGTGGCCTCATTTCCTGACTGGAATAAGGCAATATATGTGATTATATCCTAAAGGAATATATCTGTAAAAAATACAATATATATAGTTCCATTTTGTGCTGTAAAATTAAGTTTATTTAATGAAATATTTGTAGTTAAATCCAGTACCACAGCCAGTGAAAACCAATTCTCAAGGTATATCTGATTTTGGTACTATGGTAGTTACAGCCTCTCCGTAAGTATTTATACATACAAGACTACTATCACTTTTTTGTTTTCAAGAAATACCATATAGACTTGATACTGGCTTGATAAACAGGAGGTACTCAGTTCGATCTTGGTTGGGGATCACTTGGCTAATTGGAAAGGTGCTGGCTCGCTAGCCTGGAGGTTCGATTTTCCTGTAAGGTTTCCCTTGTCAGTGATGCAGAATGGAGGGCCTGACAAGGATAGCTGTCTAGTTGTTCGGTTGGGACAAGATACCAAGGTCCCGTGTACCCATCAAGCACGTAAAAGATCCCTTGGCAGTTAGAATTTGATATAAGAGTTGGTGTTAGTCGAAAAACTTCTCTTTTTTTCAGCCTTATTCCCTGATGGCAGTGTTAAAAGTCAGACAAGGAAAAGCATTAATCATTTTGATAGGACAAAAAAAACCCCAGGTTCCTTGTATACCATTGGCAGTACATTAAAGATATCTAGACAGTTTGATATCATGGCAAAAATCCCTTCATACACACTTTAGGTAAAGCGCATTTTATTTCATTTCAAAAGTACTGGTTCCTTTTAGTCTAAATATAAAAAATGTTCTTGTTTTCTAGCGGTGTTTATGATCTCCAGCCGAAAGCTTTCCTAACTAAAGGTATTTTATCGGGACCTAAGTTAAAGATCAGTGTTCAATCAGATCCGACCCGTCCATCAGCATTATCTGTAGATTACAAGGAAGAAATGGAAGTTGTTGTTGGGCAGAATTTCCCAGGTAGGTAAACAAATTATACTAATTTTAGTTCAACAAATAGTGCTACCTGATTCAATATGGATATGAAAAAGAAAGTAAGAAAATTAATGGACATGAAAATTACATTTACATTTGTTGTTTTTTTGTGTGCAGAATTTAAAGTAAAAGTTTTAGATGAAGATGAAAAAGCCTTAACAACCGCCCTAGCAACACATCTTTCTATGAAATTATGGAAGTATGAAGAAGGGGCAAACACAATGCCAGCTAAAGTAAGCAAGTTATTTTACACATAGAAAGGGTGATGGCGTAGGTCTCATGCATGTGGCATAGATCATATTTGACTCTCCCAAAATACCTGTGACCTATTTACCAGTTGGTTCACATCAATAGAAGTATCTGAAAGTTTCCACCAAATATATCAAGTGATCACTGTATCCTATTTAGAATATTTCTGTGAACTATTCGGTTGGGTTAGGCGAAACAGAGATATAGTTAAGGTCAGAGATAAGAATAAAACAAGAAGGGAACCTTATAGCCGTATTACACCAGATGGTTAATAATTATTATATATCTGTAAATATTACAAAAATAAGGACTTAAAACTGTTCTATATCTATTTTCCTATTTTTTTTCATTTTTGCAGCCAACATCTGTACCTCCAGATCCTCCGAGTAAAAGTGAAAAAGCTGTTTTTCATTTTAAGTAAGGTTTATTGTTACTTTCTCAAATTGATAAACCTCACCATGTTTTTTTTAGAAATTGTAATTAGTCACACTCAATTAAACTAAATATGACTTGCCTTTCTTTTGAAAATACGTCTCAAGATGATGCCAACAATAAAAGTTAAAGTTTTTTTCTTATTCGATTGCTGTATTGCAGTTTTTAGAGTATCGTATAATATTTTTTTCTAGAACATCTCATTGTCAGATAATATATCTAACAAACATTTGTATTTGTATTATAGAAAACAGAAAGCACCAGAAAAATGTGGAAAATACAATATAATGTTTGTGTATTTTGATTCAAGATATGAAGTATTTAGTACTGTGGTAAGTTAAAAGGGGATAGCTTTTCTATATCTGTTGGGGGTTAGGTGTCCGTGTGGTGCACTGTTATCTATGCAAGTCATGGGATAGAAACTTGGTTTGTAATGACATGAAGTTGGAAGGCTTGCTTAACCATGTGGTTTTTGCACACAGAGGATTATTAATATAGAAAAAGAGATGTCTAATGAGTGAATCTAAAAACCCATTTCGCTTAATCTCCGAAATTTTGACATTGAGCCCACATTGCACTTTGCAATTCCATTATCACAGGTAGAAATTTTAGCTTGAAAGTGCAAGACTTGGTATTTGCAACAACCGAGGAATCTGCCGAAATATGCAAGGTATTACATAAAGGCCTTGATAAGATGTACGTAGTTAAAGCGAGATCAAGCCTTCTATTGAAGATGGGATGTTATAGACTATACTGTTCACATAGCTTTATGTGTTTTCAAGATACAACGGTTTTTCAGATTATATAACATAAATGTGATGAGTATTTGTTTATGTATTATAGATAACGTTTGAGGTATTAGCTGGTCCACCTGCAGTATTCTCTCCTATAGATGTACCAGGTACACCAACAGTATCCAATACATCCAGTTCCAATAGCAGGCAGCTCATTAGAAACTTAAAACTTATTCTAAGGGTATGTATCTCAGTATGAATGTTACTTGGAAGCAATACACTGTCACTGTTTTAACTTAAAAAAACCCCCCAGACATTTAGATGCCTATAAGACCAATGCAAATTATTGAAATATGGATCGAAATTGAATGGACGTCTTATATATTTATTTATCGACAATTGTTTTGAAATTTAGGACTACTTATTTTTTTTAGGTACCGTATTTCCTCGAATACAACCCCGGGGTTCTATTTCGTTCAGCACCCACCGACCTCGGGTTCTATTCGAGGCCTGGGTTATAATCGAGGCCGGGTTGTATTTTTTTCAGACCCGAATTAATGCTTCAAAATCTTCTATAGGAGTAACATTTTGGACAAGTAAAACAAGCAGACAGGGTCGGTCTTGCAATTACGAAGGCTAAACTCTCTGTGCGTGACATGTGACAATTCTACTTCCTGTGCAGGGATCATCAATTTATATTTTGACAGGAAGTATTCAATTTTTACGTTAGAACCGGGTTATATTAGAGACCCGGGTTATATTCGAGACCCGGGTTGTATTTATCTCAACACCCCCTTACCCCCGGGTTCTTTTCGAGGCCCGGGTTGTAATCGAGGCCGGGGTTGTATTCGAGGAAATACGGTATTGCCCTTGTCATCAAAAACCTATTACTTGATTCTGGAGATACTATTTCAGACATTGTATTAGCACCAACCTTAATGAATTGCTTGGTTAAATAAGCTTTTTTTGGGTTTATATTATGTCGCCTGGCAAACTATGTTTTCATAAGTGTTTACTGTTTGTATAGGATGAACATGGTAATAAATTAACAGATGGATTTAATGGTGCTGTAACATTTGAAATCAATGCTCCAGAAGGTGTAACAGAGATACCATCTTTTGTTAGTGGGAATGGTACAATACAGTCACGTCTTACATCCGGAGTCTGCAATGTACAGGTTGGTATTTTATTTTTATGCTTACTACTACTCAGAACAGTTGATACCATATGAAGGGTTCATATATATACCTAATGCAATCAACTTGCACAATTTGTTCTAATGAATTTGCATGGCCCCATAGACGGTGCTTGTTTGGGGGCATCTTGAAGGGTCAAATTTATATATTTTAACACCTGTTGCTTGAGTGGTGGTTATTCAAATGAATTTAATCAGCCTCAGAAGAGCAGTACAGGTTACTGGAGAGGCTTTTTTTTCTTTCACAAAGTTTTCTCTTAATCTACCCCATATTTTTTAACTAAATTTGGTAGTAATTAACTTCTTGTTATCTCCTAAATACTTAAAATCATTATGTCGTTACTTTATGTAGATAAAGCTGTTAGCTATTGGTTATCTTTATGAAATAGTTTAAATACTGTTTTGAACTAAACCTGTGCATTTTTAAGGTCGAACGTATTTGAGTAAAATTATTTGATATTACTATCCATATTGTGTTGATTTTTGTTTTTATAGAATATGTTATTACAAGAGAACTGTCAGGGGAAAGATGGTTTAGAATATATTTTAGCTTGTCGATTACGTCTAGATGGAAGTAAAACAAAGTCATCTTTACCACCCTATAACATTCCTTTCTTATTTTATAACGGTAAGTACAAATATCTTTAATAACATTTATTTTTTAACCTTAATTACACTAAGGGTTATTTGATTTAAAGTTACATTGTGTGTAGAATGGGGGTGGGGTGGTAGCCACTTTTTATGTACATTTGACAAACCCCATATATTGGTTGTGAAACATACAGAGAACTTTCAGAACCCCTTTACTTGCATCAGAATCAATTTTCCTAAACCCACTTCACTGATCTGTATTTTGGTGTTTATGATTGACCATGGACTCAGAAATTAAAGGACACTAAAAGCACTTTCAAGAATTCTTCTATCTAACTAAAAGCTATCTGATAAAAAGTCTGGTATAAAAGTGGTTCAAACCTTCTAAAATAAAGTTTTTAAATAATTTTTAGAGTATTACTTTAGTTTATTATTTTGATAATGCATGATCAAATAAAAAGGGATTTTTAACAACCACAATCACAGAAAATTGACAGATAATCCAATCTTCAGACACAATACTATAAATAATAAGCCATCCTACAGACACTATCAACTAGTCCAATATTATCTATAGGATTTAATGTAAATGTTAATCTTGTCCAAGACATAGATAATAATCCATCTTTAAACACCATCAACCAGTCCAAGACATTGTAGAATCTGCTCCATTGATTTACAGGCCTTGTATTTACATTTAGCCTTGGTTACTATAGCAACTCGTCTGCAAATAGATAATATACTTAAATATATATATGATATGTCAGATTATGTCAATTATAAAATTGTTATTGCCTCCTTCAAAAAAAAAAAAAAATTTTTTTTTGGGAGGGGGGCGCATGATCGAATGGTTAGCACATGTGCTCTGTATCATGTCTATCATTGTACGTGACAAGGAGTAGGGTTGTCTGTCTAACCTCATGGGTTTTCACCGGGTGCTCCGGTTTCCTTCCACTGCTAAAGACCCCTACGTGCAAGGAATTATTGATATAAAATTGAATCATGTATTAGTCCCGAAATGACCTAGTTTGTGGATGTTAAACCCCATTTCTCTCTCTCTTTTAAACTTCGATTTTGAATTATTTTAAATTTTATGCATAGTAAACTAAAAAGACTGCTCTACTGGAACTCTGATTTCAGTCAAGATAAAGTGTTGAATTGGGTAAATCTGTCAACATTTGAACACAAGACCAGCTATATCTCAACATTGTTTTTTACCAGACAAATCAAAGAACAACTTCAACTTGTCTGTGTGTAATGCAGCCTCCTCCACTTACTAAGCTCTACTTCAAATTAAAATTAAATCTCACCTTGTAAAATGCCACGTGTTAAATGTGACCAACCCGCGGTTATACTGATACCCACTAGAACTAGGTATACAAGAATTATCTCCCTGTATGGTTAACAATATCAGATGACCTTTCACCGATCTAGGAGCAGGTATAGTCACCTTCACCTGACTGTCGAAGTTAACCTCTTCAAGTAATTGTAACATTACAATTGGACCAATATGTAAGACATTATTGGCAAATCTGTTTAATTGTTGAACTTGTGTCAATACTTTTACGTTGATTTTGAGAACCTGAAGAATTGTAAAAGATATAATTTGGAATATTGTTGTAATCAAAGTATTGTTGGCAAGCATTGTGGGCAAGCATTGTAATGCCGGAACCCAAATCCCCCCTGCATTAGGTCTTAATTAGACTGGCCCAGTCTCTTCTATTTATTTTACATTTCGATTTATATAAAAGTATTAATTTTTAGTAAACCAACACTTTCGTTTCCATTTGTATAAAAAATTTTTTTGAGTAAACCTGTAACCCAGCACCAGAGACTGGAAAATTTGCGAGCTTCACAATAAAATGGGCGTTCCTGTCATGTTTTACGTTGTTCCTTATTTGGAATGATTGACAGTTATCAAGCAAGCCCCAAGTCACGTGACATGAATCACGCGTCTCGACTGGAGTGCAAAGCAGTCATGCTTAGACCGTCTGAGGGTTGACGTCACATTGTTGTTAGATATGTCGTGATCACGTGCACGACGTCACACGACCTACATAATGCAGGTTGATCTACTAGATGAGAATGAAGCTCTATTTGCCCAGTCTCTAGAGATTACGTTTTTTTTTCGGGGTCTTTTTTGGAGAGGACTGGCCAATTTTTGGTGTGTGGAGGGGACTGGCCACCAGTCTAGGTCTTAATCAGTACCAAATATTATTTGAATGAATGCGATATGGTAACAAATAATGTTTTAAAAAATAAAAGGTTGTGCTAATTCTTAATTAAAGTTAAAGTACTGTGTAATGGTAATAAATTACTTTTAGTCAAATGAGTAATGGTAATTAATTATGTTGCCAAAAATATGGAAGTACTTATAATGATTGCCTTTAAAGTAATAGTATTATAATTAATTACAATTAAAACAAACAGTACTGCCAACTGCCTCAGATCTAATTCAGTTGAAGACAACTTGAGTAAACCAAGGAGGTTGTGCTGACAGCCCTATCATGCTATGTACAAAAGAGTGACAGACTTTATTATCTACATATCATCCAAACTAGCTGAAGGTCTTTTTGATTAATAAGGGCCAGATCATGTTTTTCAATGTTAATGTAGTGATCATCCAAATAAACAGAATAAAAAAAAATATCTGATGGACAACCGGACTACCAAAGCCACCATATAATTTGTAGTTACCTGTATTGTAGAATGAACTGTTGTGTTTACAGCTCGTGTCGGCACTACAACCTGGATATTACCATCATAGTTAGATACATAATGGCCACCATTCTCTGTTATTGTAAATGTTTCAACTGGACTGTATTCTATACCATAAACCCCATCATCTGCCTTGACATTGTCATCTTCTTCATCCATACTCATGCGCCATAATCCATCATCAGTCTTCTTTAAAACTTTCTCATTAAATCTAGAATACAACACAATTTGACACTATATACTAGTAACACACTGATATTTGTAAACGCAGGCAATCACTCTCCAACAAAATCTCTCTTTAACTTGCCAAGTACAATTTTTACTCGACCTAAAGTTACATTATTCAAGAGCTAAATCTGCCTATCGCAGGTCTTAGTTTAGGCTCCAGATGTTATAGAAATTATAAATTAGATCTTCATTTAGACAACAAGCCTAAAATCAACTCTGTAGACCCACGGATGGCTAGGCTATGGCTTGGATTTTAATAGGAATTCACTGACTAATTTAATCAAATATGGCGCCCCAAGCTCCATAAGTTCAAGGTTATGTTGACGTCATTATCCGGAAACTGTCCATAAAAGGCAGTGCTGATCAAGGTTATTTCCTTGTCATTAGATACCGATTTAACATGGCAGACAGCGCTTGATAATAGAGACTATGTAGGTGGGGTTAATGCCTGTCACTCAAGCTATCGAGAATCGTCGGAGAGGGTGAAGATGCATTTTGCCCCCATTTCTAGTCAAATATTATAATGCTGATAACTAGGTTCAGAGTAAAGCAATTTGACTGAAATTTTTAATATATTCGTCTTTCATCACCTTTTTTTGAACTGTCATAGCAAGAATGGCCAACTCTTTAGAAAAATATCCCATAATGTAACTTTAATAATAATGGCTAAACAAGCCAGATTGTTAACATATATTTCAAAAGCATAAAATATACACTGTTGTATTGTACATGTAGAGCCTGTTGTTATTATAATATTAAATTTATGTAGTTAAGAACATCGGAGTATGAAATACCTTCATGTAGAAAAGATTGGCTCGTACAAAAAAGGTAGCACAGTTATTACGGTTTTACTATATTTGCCAGAAAAAAATCAATGTAGACAATTTATGGAATAAAACAAATAAACTTTTGGTCGTGTTTTATCTTAGCTCTGCAGCACTTGCTACAGGACAACTTAGCACATGGTGTAATTTGTTGGTGTTCGTTATAATTTGTATTGCCATTATACTACAGTCTGAACTTGATAGCAAAATTTAACAATGATCTGTAAATGTCCATGTATATAAATCTGAAGATAATTTGGACAGGTTTCATTATGATTATACTTACATACCTTTTAGATAATCCTGTGTTTAAAATAAGGGCTGGATGAAGCAGCTTTTTACTCATCATCGTCTCTAACTCGGTACAAACACCCAATAGATTATAATCTGTTACATGTTGACCTTCAACCTTGTTAGGGCCATCACCTTTACCTAAATACCATTGACCTGTGTTGTCGTGGTGACTTTCCTGGATATTATCATTGGATTTGTAGGCAGGAATGTCTGCTGTAACCAGTCGTCTTGTAATTGCCTGTAGTGAAGGTTTACTCACAAAAGAATTATTCGAATGGTTGTCGATGAAATCTTCATCCTCAGAGGAAAAATCTGCATGGATCTCATCAATCTGAAACTCTGCAGTGGATAAAATATTCATTGACTCATGCGTTGCCATATTTAGATTACTTTCTGAATGATTTCTAGTCATAGCTGAACTAGCGTAGGATTTCATTTCTTCTAATCCTGGTAGCGTCTCCAGAGAAGCATGAGATGTCAGAGTCTTATTCAAATCCCATGATGCCTTATTTTGTCTTCTAGATTTTGACTTTGTTGTAGAATAACCAAGGGTGTGATGGGACCTTGAATCTGTTGTCAAATGACTTTTACTCTTCGATTTTCCAGCTTTTCTTTTGAAGAAACTGAAGCTCTTGTGGTCTGGCGCGATTGAAGGTCTAGAGTTAACTTCCTGCGTTTCATTGGGTTTCATTATAAAATTCTCAGAATACGTTTTGGTTGATTTCCTGGATTTTTCTTGAAGAATCATTGCAGGTTCTTCTGGATCAGGAATCCTGACTCGATCTGAAGTCCTTGTAGAATCTTCTGTTGAACCTCTATGTATGGGTTCTAGTGTTCCTGGCGCAAGAGGTGCTATATTATTGCCATGGATATTAAATGATTTAAGTGTCTGCATTTTATACACAACCATCGGTAACATTGTCAGTTTATTATCTGAGAGGTCGAGTGTTTCTAGTTTTCTAAGATGCACAATATCTGGAGTTACCTCTCGGAGGAGATTTTTGTTGAGATGTAAAAATTTCAAATTTCTGAGTAGCGATAATCCTTGTGGAAGAACTTCCAGTTGGTTGTGGCTAATACTCAAATTCACCATTTTCAACATTTTTGACACAGACATGATTGTCAAGTCATTATGTGCTAAATTTAGAAATTGGACATTTGGGAAAACATCTGCAATTGATTGGATTTGATTGTTTTGGACGTGAAGGACTTTTAGATGTCTTAGATGCTGCATTTCCACGGGTAAAGCTTGCAAACGATTATGAGACATGTTTAGATACTTAAGCTGCTCCAAACGAATTATCATTGTCCCAACAGATGTGAATCTGTTGTGAGATAAGTTAAGTTCACGTAAGTTCCGCAAACAGTCAAAATCTGGAGGAACATCCATCAGACGATTCCGTGCAAAGTTTAATGTGTGTAGTGAAGTCAGCTGACAAACTGGCATGGGTATATGATCAAATAGATTCCCTGCCAGTTGTAGGCTCCATAATTTATGAAAATTGGTGATAGAGAATGGAAGAAACCATAATTTATTGTCATGTAAAACAAGATGACGGAGATATTGAAGCTTTCCAATATCATGTGGGAGATGTTCTAGTTGATTATTCGCTACTTCAAGGATACGTAACTTGGTCAGTGAACAAAGAGAGGAAGGAAGGACTTGGAGACAGTTTACTGATATATTTAACTCTGCAAGCTGTTTACAGTTTACAAGAGTTTCTGTTGTTTCTGATAATCGATTTTTATCAAGGTGAAGAACTTTGAGACTTCGTAGATGAGAAATAGATGATGATAAATGATTTATTTCATTGTTGGACAGTTTTAATACCTGAAACAAAGTTAATTTTAAAATTTCTAAAGAAAACAAATTCTGTTAAATGATGTATAATATAACAATTATCAGGGTTGTTGTATAACTTTATCATCGTATAATGTCAGTTTTATTTCAGTACATAGTAAACCCTATTTAAACACACCTAGCTACTTCAAAAGTGAGAGAGATAGAGAGAGATAGAGAGAGAAATGGGGTTTAACGTCCACTCAACACAAACTAGGTCATTTTGGGACTAACGTATGGTTTTCAATTTTTACTTCAATAATTTGCTTGCACGTAGGGGTCTTTAGCAGTGAGAGGAAACCGGAGTGCCTGCAGGAAACCCACGAGGTTGAGAAGGTGCCCCTATCTCCATGTCACATACGCTCACATTAGGCTCACAGCCGCAAGCCAGGGGTAACCAGCCAGCTAGAGGTCGAAGCACAGCACTCTAGACCACTAGGCCATCCGAAACTCCTACTTCAATTGCAAAGTCAGTGCTTCAATTTTTGTTAATTACATACTCATAGTAAGTTAGTCATGTTTGAATTTAATTACATTTGTTTTCTTCATGAAAATGGTATATCCTCTTTTTATTTTTGTTAGAATGTAATGATTTCTAAATATAATCTGTGATATTTTTTAGTTAGTAATAATCCAGTTGGTTGTAGCTAATGTTCAGATTTCGTCATTTCCTACACCTGTGGAATATAAATGATTAGGAAAATGTCTGAAATTGTTTTGATTTGATTTGATTGTTTTGGATTGTCAAACTTATGAGGAACATCCATTTTCGTGTGCAGTAAGGTCAACTGACACATTGGCATTGGAATATGATCGGAAAGCTTCCCAGCTTAGTTGCAGGCCCAGTTTTTTAATTTCGTTTTCAAAGCAATTCAGAAAACATTTAGTGGTTTGAAAAGATAAAACCTACTTTACCTGTATGTGTGTAAAAGTAAAAACATCTGTAGGAATGATGCCAAGTTTTCTGTCACTAAGGTCAATCTGTCTCTGACCTTTAGAATTTGTTGTAACCTGGAGACGTAAGTGTGGTATTTCCGATATGGACGAGAGTGGGAATCCTGACATGATGATCTGTAAATATTTTACAAAACAGTAGTGAACATTTTTCCTTCTGTTTTTTTGAAAATTCAGGAAGAAATTATTGTGGTGATTAAATTCAGATAGAATTGAGGTGATTAAATTCAGATAGAATTGAGGTGATTAAATTCAGATAGAATTGAGGTGATTAAATTCAGATAGAATTGAGGTGATTAAATTCAGATAAAATATTGTGAATAAATTCAGCTAGTAATTATTGTGGTAACCACCCACATCTCTTCAATACAGACTTTGATATCGGTGTTCTTTAAAAATCATTTGGTAACCAAAATAGTGTTTCTATAAGATAACAGTTACCAATATTATTAATTAAGCGATAAACAAGGAATATAATTTCAGAAAGTTGCCGTTAACATACCTTTTAAATAGTATGATGATGATGCAGTAATATAGAATACATGTATTATATACTCCTTAAACTCTTAAAGATTTCTAGTCATTCTGCTTTGAATCCTAGAATAAAACAGTAATATTTTGTATGTATACTCCTTAAACTTAATGATTCATTTCCTCGTTGAATCCTAGAATGGACAGTTGAAGATTTCTTTTAGTTCTTCTTTGAACCCTGAAATGAAACAGTAAATATATCCTTCAAGAATCCTCCCAATTCCTCTGTGAATGCAATAATGACTTAGTTGTATGTGGTAAATATAAAGTTAGACATAGGTATACTGTATATAGATGTTCCTATTGACTATTGATTATATTAACACACCTGTGATTTTACCTAGAACTCTCATTAATTATACAATACCTTTATCTTGCTACGTTCATTAATAAAACATTTAATTAACATTGCCACATATTTCCTCTAATTACAATTCTCTTCAGTAATGTTTGTAAAACCAACCAATATGGCTAATTATATATGATTAGTCTTTTTAATTATTATATAGACAATTATATCTTTATTTCGACTGTATTATATATGTGAGTTTGTACAAAGATCAGTGGATGATGTCTTGACATGATTGGAACAGTTACATTTTTATTGGCTATTTACAGTACACATTTCAGAACACAGTACATATTTATAATATTGCAAGATCTACATAAAATTAACCCGTCTTCAATTAGCCCAGGTTAGGTGCAGAAGCGTAGGACGTTAAACCCCATTTCATTCATTCATTCACATAAAATTAAGCCTGTTGTAATAAAAATTTGGAATATAAAACGTGATAAAATACTTAATCAGTCTAAATGGTTTGTTGTAGAATGAATTGAAAATATAGTTCATTTAAATTTTTTTTAATTAATTGAAAAATCTCTCTATTTATATTGTATAGCCAGGAAATAACTACCCATATATATTAAATTATACTTTAAAGTAACCATTATAAGAATGGATTGTTTTATTTGAGTACACTTGTCATATTGGGGTTAACTTGAACATTAATGCATTAAAATATGTTCGGATATGTTTTGATACAAAAAATACGATTGCTACAACTGACCTAAATGCATGAGGGAGCCAAGCCGAGAAAGTTCATCAGGATTTCCCCTTGTCAGTGGTGCATGACGGAGGGCCTGACAAGGACAGCTCTCCTAGTCATTTAGATGGTATGGAAAACCGAGGCACTGTGTATACATTGGTGTGCACTTAAAATATCCCTTGGCAGTTGGAATTTGTTATAAGAGTAGGCCATAGGGCCGGTACCATGGCAAAATTTCCTTTATCATAGCACACTGTATGGCGTGTGCCAGTCATCATTTGCCAAGTCGGAGCAGAACAGGAGGATGTCAAACCCCATTTCATTTATCTCATAGATGAATTGATTGAATAAAAATTAGTAATAATCTTTAATAAGATTCCAGTCCACATTTGTTCAGAAAAAGGGTCCTAAATAAAAATTAAAAAATTTGTTAAAAGTTATTTTTTGTTAATTGTTGTGATCTACTTCTTTGATGTTAAACTTTAAGGCTTTGTAATTCATGTAGTTTGAAATTTGACTACATATCTTTAAATTAGTTAAAATGTAATGATTTCATTCCATTTTCCAAGGGTGGCATTGATGATTCTCGTTCATTGGAGCATGAGATCAGACTGCTAATCTCAGAAGTTTTTGTCCATCATTCCATTGTGGTTTTAAATGTTTCAGGCGCATACCACATATCAACTGTTCAAGAAATCTTAATGAAATTTTTTGTACATGTACATTGTGTCAGTCTGTTAAATGAGTTGTAAATATGTGTATTTTGCCAATTTGAAATTTCTTGGAAATTTAATAATTTTGGTGTTTTTGGTGTTTCATGGACTTTGACTTTGGTATCCAGAATGTTGATGACTGAGTCTTCTTATTTGGTTTGTTTCAGATGCTAAGAAACAATCTCAGATGGCAACATTATCAAAACAGAGAGATGGGTTACAGAATGAGATTCGACTTTATAAATCTACATTTGAGATGCAACAACAGCTAGTCAATGAAATACGATGTAAGTAAACTTTGCTGTACCTTTAGGGAGCTGTAGTGCTTCATTAAGGTGCTGACTTACTAAGCTTGCTCAGGTTATCAAGATTTTCTGGTGTTGTCCCCCTTTGTCAGTGATGCAAAGACAGTGCCTGGCCAGGTCCGTGCCTAGCAACAGAGGTATAGTGGCACTTCAAATACTGTCTCGGGTCAAATTATCCACCCAGCATACTGTATAGCGGGTGCTTGCCTCATTTACACGATGGCTGGAGAAATACCATTTCATTCATACATTTATAGCTGAACAGTCTTATTTAAACTTCTAGGCTTACCTATTTTACTCAGTAGGGAAGATGGGGGAAATATTACCATATATATATATATAAATACCATTTCATTCATACATTTATAGCTGTACAGTCTTATTTAAACTTCTAGGCTTACCTTTTTTACTCAGTAGGGAAGATGGGGGAAATATTACCATATATATATATATAAATACCATTTCATTCATACATTTATAGCTGTACAGTCTTATTTAAACTTCTAGGCTTACCTATTTTACTCAGTAGGGAAGATGGGGGAAATATTACCATATATATATATATTAGTTTGACCAAACTAGGGTATTGACAATGAGTTAAACAACATTTAATTTTTTTTTGGTAATGCCTTTATTGGTTGGTGATTTCCATAAGTAAGCTTACCATTTTGTGTTCTTTCAGTAACTCTTCAAGAAGCTTCTAAAAAAGAACAACAAGCAAGAGCCGAATTACGGAAACAAAATATTGCAGATAGACAGCTTACAGTATGTAATGTAATACTTATTTGATAAATGGAGGGCTTTAGATCATAAAGTATGTCATTGTGTGACATAGTATATCTGCACTAAATGATAACTCCAGATCCTCAAATTTCCTCCAACTTGACTCAAATCCATTATCAATTATTATATTGTATTGTATAGCCTGTCAAAAAAGAGAGGGATTGGTTATTGGATTAAATTATATTTTAGGGTCCATCGATACAGAAGTTAATTGACGGTCGAATAAGAGAAAGGGATCAGTTATTACAGGTCCCTCGAAGAAGATGTGGTCTTGCTCCTGGTTTTACTGGTCCAGAAGTCTTAGGAAAGGTAACTATCATAAACACATATTAGTTTTAAATGAATTGATATTTAATTAATAATTGTACGACCATGTAACTTTAACAGATTGAATTAGGAAAAATGTTAAGAAGAGATTGCATTATTTTTATTAGAAACATTATAGATCATTAAACTTTCGCCACACTGTTCATATTTGTGACATCACTCTGTTCAGTAATAAACAGGGAAAAACTATGGGCAATTAAAGAAAATCACATACATGTCATGTAGCTCTATTTTTACATCAGATCATAATCATGGAGGTGCAATATGTGCCACTTAAATTGTCCAACCTACGCTCAGGGCCTCACCAAGTTCAGGTCACATTTATATTAGCATTAAAACCCCCTTCACATTACATTTATGTTAGTCCCTTCAGGTCCCATCTCCTCCACCCCACCCCTCTTACATCACATTTATGTTATCTCCCTTACAAGTCACATTTATAATATATGTCAACTAGTACATTTAGGTCACATTTATTTCTAGCTTCACAGTATTACTTTTATTTTATAAAGAAAAATGATTTGAAATGGAAATATTTTTAATGTACTTTTAGATTGGTCATTTAGCAATGGTAGAAGATGATGATATAGCCCGAGTTTTATCATGGCACATGTCTGCTGATATGGATTGTATAGTTACCCACACGTCGAAGAAAGCTAAAGAAATATATCGTGATACGGGAGGACGACAGCAAGTCTTACCATTAGATTCCATATATAGAAGAAGTTTACCTGATTGGTCGAAGTAAGTAGAGTCGTTTAAAGTAAAGTTGATCTCTTTCATTTTCAATTCCAGATCTCCCATTGAAGGATGTCTTATCTTTAATGAGAGACAAAGTGGCTCAGTGACTAATGTACTGGCTCACTAATGAGGTGGTCTTGGGTTTGCTCCTGGTGTTGAGCAGGAGAAGTTTTCAGATTTTCTGGTGCGATTCATTGTCAGTGTTGTAGGATGGAGGGCTTTGCAAAGAACAGTGCCTAGTCATTCGAATGGAAAAACAAAATAAAAAATGTCTTGTACATGTAAAAGAACACTTTGCAGATGAAATTCGAAATAAGAGTAGGCTGTAATGCAAATTCCCCTTCATAGCACACTGCATGGTGCATGTCTGTCTTCCTTAGCCCATTCATTGCAGAAAAGTAGGACGTTAAACCCCATTTCATTTCTATCTTTTATGTTCAGAAAATAAAATTCTATGTTCCTTCTTTAGACCTTGACACTTAATTAAAGACATAAATAAAACAGTTGTAGTGAAATGACCTATTGTTAGCTCCTCATGTCCGTTAATTAAAAGTGAATGTTGTTGTTTTTTTTCAGGCCTCTACCTCATACTCGCCATAGACCATCATGGAAACCCCAGGGTAATCCACGGTATGCTAGAGATATGCTAATATTCCCTAATGATGAAGATAGCTGCAGAATTGGTAAACATCATTTCAAATTAATGCATGAATTATTATAATTTGGCTGTTTCAATGCCATTTAGTAATTTAGAAATACACAGTTTTATAAAATGCAGTTACTATTTATTATTACTGACAGTAATAAACATTATAAGTATTTGTATTCGGTAGATTATATAATAAGGAGAACAATTTCTGTATGTCCACATTTCATGGGTATCAATCACAAAACCATCTTTTAGAGCATCTAACATTTTTGTGTAGTTTAACTTTTTACACTGACAAAATATTAGATGCTCTAAAAGATGGTTTTGTGATATCCATGACTTTGTTTTAAATCACAGTGAAATGTGGACCTATGTTATTGTCATCCTTATCAATGTCTGTCCATCATTATGTCCTCCTATGGATATAAAATTTATACACTGTGTTTATTAAGTTTAGGAGAGGGGAAGAATTCTATTGATCTTCAATGAATTAAGATTTTATGGCCCTTGATCAATTTGAAAATCTTATGGATGGTAGGGGCTAATTGTTATCATCTGGTTGAATTGAAATTGATGCACAATTAATTTTCAACTCAAACATCTGAAGTTGTCATCAGATTACTGATACATGTTTTGTATAATAATGAGAATCCAATCCATTTTAATAAATGTCTCATAATTACTACATGGATTAATCAGATTTTGGTATCTTTAGTTAACAGTAGAACATGTGGAATGCATTGAGGCAACTTTGATTCAGTGTGTGTGTGTGTGGGGGGGGGGGGATGCCTGGCAACCTATCCTTGATATATAGTTAAAATAAAGGATATTGCACGTCATTACTTAGATTGTTGCTCTGTAATTTATGTATATCTTTTTTTAAGTGTTTGGTATGTTATTGGGTGATACATTAATATTAGATTCATTAGACCATGCTAATACCTACAGACAAGAGGTACGTATTATAACAGGTTGCCATCAAGATACCACATTTCAGAGATCAGAGTCATGTGATAATTGTCCCCCGCCTTTCGAAGAAAGCAGGGGACTATTAAAATGGGTTCGTCCGTCCGTCCGTCTGTCTGTCCGTCCGTCTGTCTGTCTGTCTGTCTGTCACACTTTTTGGGACACAATAACTCTCGTTCTAATTGAGCTAGAATGTTCAAACTTAGTGTGGGTGTTTATTATGGCAATACCTTGATGGAGTTCGAAGGTGAGCATTTTCCGCTTAGGGTAAGCAGAGATAAGCAATTTGATTGGTTGATGCTTTGGGACACGATAACTTTAGTTCTAATTAAGTGAGAGTGATGAAACTTGGTGTATAGTTTCATTACATCAATACCTTGACTAAGTTCGATAATGGGCATTTTCTGCTCAGGGTAAGCAGAGCGATAAGCAATTTGATTGGTCGAGACTTTGGAACTGAATAACTCTCATTCTAATTGAGTTAGAATGTTCAAACTTAGTGTGAGTGTTTATTGGGTCAATGTCTTGATGGAATTTGAAGATTAGCATTTTTTGCTTAGTTTAAGCAGAGGCAAGCAATTTGATTGGTTGATGCTTTGGGGCACGATAACTTTAATTCTAATTAGGTGAAATAAAGAAACTTAGTGTGTAGTTCATTACATCATTACCTTGACTGAGTTTGATAATGTGCATGTTCTGCTCTTGGTAGGATGGCTGATAAGCAATTTGATTGGTCTAGATTTTGGAACACAATAACTCTCGTTCTAATTGAGTTAGAATGTTCACACTTGGCATAGGTGTCTATTAGGTGAATACCTTGATGGGGTTCGAAGGTGAGCATTTGCTGCTTAGGGTAAGCAGAGATAAGCAATTTGATTGGTTGATGCTTATTAAGTTCTGATTAAGTGAGGTTAAGTGAGCGTGAGGACACTTGGTGTATCGCTTTAGCTTTATAACACCGATATATTGACCAAGTTCGTTAATCAAATTTTTCTGCTGAGGGTAAGCAGGACGATAAGAAATCTGATTGGTTGATGCTTTAGTTGTAATGAAGTGATAGCAATGTAACTCAGAATTCAGAGTATAGATTCATTTTATCATTACCTTGACTAAATTCAATGTTGCAAATTTTTTGCTTTGGCAAAGGAGCGATAAGCACTTTAATTGGTCAAGACTTTGGAACATAACTCATTAGACGAATGTCTTAACTAAGTCAATAATTAATATTTTGAGCTAAAGCTAATATTTTGAAAAAAATAAATGTTCGATTAATAAATATGTGTCATCTTATTATTTTGGGATTTCGGCGGGGGACATCAGCCTCACTGTTGGCTTGTTTAACTTTTTAAGGTGTTTTCCCTTTCTAGTGGTAGAGATATGTCACCTCTTTCAAATGGCTATTGTGCCTATATTTAATACATGAAGAGTTTTAGTTTTATTTCTATAATAAGTAAAAGCACCAAGTTTAAACAATAAAGGTATGAGTCAATGAGCACCCTAAACTTTAGGGCATAAAACATACTATAATCAAGTAATGAAGCATTCTGAAGACTTGAGCTGTAAAATATTTACATGTTAATTTGTATTCATAACTTTTAGCATGTGCACACAGTGTGGCACACACATGTACCCATGTAGACTGGTGGTCAGTCTCCTCCACACACCAAAAATTGGCCAGTCCTCTCCAAAAAAAACTCCGAAAAAAAACGTAATCTTTAGAGACTGGGCAAATAGAGCTTCATTCTCATCTAGTAGGTCAATCTGCCTTATGTAGGTCGTGTGACGTCGTGCACGTGATCACGACATATCTAACAACAACGTGACGTCAACCCTGTAAAGCAGAAAAGGATATTGTAATTTGTTATAGACTATGTACAGTATAAATGTAAATAAAAATGTTATAAAAATTGCTGAAAATTTTCACTTTTTTTGGCGAAAGAAATATATGGCTAAAAAAATAAAAATAAAAATTGGCGGGAAAAAAATGGAACCCAGAGTGAGCACTGTACCCATGTCACCCAGAAAGTCTTCAATTTTGTAGCCTGTTTTCAAAATGGCTTCCAATGATCAGTTTTTCATTAGATTTTATGTGTTGATTTATTTACTTTTATTTTGTAGATTGTACGTAACTCACATTGTCCAACTATATTAACAGTAGAAGGTGATAGAATCAGGAGTAATGGAAAATTTGGTGGAACTATGAATAAAGCACTACCAATAGAGAAGTTACGTGGAGCAGTGTTTAGTCAGGCTTTACCAATGGCCTATCATGCTTTATGTACACAAATAGGTAAAATATTTATCATCATATATTAGTAAAACATTTCAAAAAGTTAAAATATGTATCATCAATTCATAGTTAAAACATTCCAAATAGTTAAAATATTTATCATCAATTCATAGTTAAAACATTCCAAATAGTTAAAATATTTATCATCAATTCATAGTAAAAACATTCAAAGTAGTTAAAATATTTATCATCAATTCATAGTTAAAACATCCAAAGTAGTTAAAATATTTATCATCAATTCATAGTAAAAACACTCAAATAGTTAAAATATTTATCATCAATTCATAGTAAAAACATTCAAATAGTTAAAATCTTTATCAACAATTCATAGTAAAAACATTCAAAGTAGTTAAAATATTTATCATCAATTCATAAAAAAAACCATTCAAAGTAGTTAAAATATTTATCATCAATTCATAGTAAAAACATCCAAAGTAGGAAAGAAAATATAATCAAATAATAGTAAAAACGTAGGTAAAATATTTATTATCAAATTCTGTGATTTAACATCTACACAAGACAAACCAACATGGTACATCTCTATCGCAAAAGTTTGAAGGTGCATAGGCGTGACGCCCCTCGGCAGTGGGAGGAAATTAGATAACCGAAAGGAAAGATGGGTTTGGCTACTGAACATTGTATCCTTTTTTACGTTGACTACAGATTTAATTCTTGTTATTTCAGATGCCTTAAATAATTATCGAGATTGTTCAGATGAATATCAGAAATGTAAACAAGATTTACAGGAACAACTAGATCTACAGAAATTACCCGAGATGACTGCCAAATATAAAGAATGTGAACAAGCTGAAAATAGACTCAAATCTATAGAACAGAAATTAGGTAGGATTTGATTTAGGCTTCCAACTACCTCAGTAGATTCAGGCAGTGTGTGATATGACACATCCAGAATTGTCAAAATAAACAAATTGTGCTAATCTCGTGTTTCTAATGAGGTCTTACTTTTTTATATAGGGCTGATGGAAAAAGCATGGTCAAAACAGGGGAAAATGACCAAATGAGGAAATTTTCGTGGATGACTTCTGACACAACCCATGGATTGTGCTCAAAAACATACAATATTTCAATATTAATTTTGCTACTTTTACTTTCAGGTGTTGGTTTACAGCAGACTAGAGGAGCACCCAACATAAAACAACAGTTCACATCACCTCCCGCTAAACGCCCACGTCTCTCAGATACATCATCAGCTTCCCTTAATGTGAGCAATGATTCCAACTCGGCTGATGATACGCCAACACGGACAAGTAAACGCATCGCTTCCATGACCACCGTGGTCACAGATGATGGCAGAAAGCGACTACGAAAAACGTGAGGAACAGTGATTATTTAATTGTCTCGCAGGCATATATTTTAGAGTTAACTGCTGGAAATTTGTGTTTTAAACTTAACGTAATATAGCTGTACAAAGGAACAATCACTGTTTTTTTTTTTTTAAAGATGGTTGAGACTAATGGACACAGAAATTTGTTTGAATCAGGGCTGAAATTGAATTCCAAATAACAGAAAATGACATTTTTTTTTCATTATAAGCTTATATTATTTCTTTTTTTATGTAAAGAAGCTTTATCCCAAACATTCATTGCCAGATGTGCCCTGGTTAATTAGCTTCAAACTGGTTCTCAAATTAAGACCCAAGTAAGTGTGTAGTGGCTCGGAACCAAAACAATGGCAAAATATATCAAAAGTCTGTCAACGCGAGGAGGAAAAATGGGCATTATAGCCCCAACGACAGGTCACAAACATCTTGGATCTGAATTATTTACCTCTGGAAGTTGGCTTAAATTGATAATAACATATCATAGTAGTAGTTCATTACATGAATTTACTGAAATGCAGCCTCGCCACCCCCACCCCACCTCTCGATCTGTATTCTGTTATTTCTTTAAACAATTTAAACACACTGGATAATCTACTCTAAATGACAACCATAACAACATTGACTCATGGTCAGTTGACATAAGTAATCTGAAAAATATAGACATGATTGTTCCAGTGTGTTAAAGCTGCCGCCTGCGGAAACCACAATTAAAGTATGTCTAGTCATCTGTATGGGATGAAAAGCAATATCCGGTCGTGTATGTGGAAGATCAGTAGGATTTGAAGATTAGGTGGAAACTGTATGAGCAAATGTACCCTTCTCATATTGAATTTGTCGGTCTCAAAATGCCAAAAGTATTTTTTTTATATAAACTATATTTTATTCAGGATGTCTGAATAGGATTGGAGAATATGCTTAGCCTATGTAATACCCCTCTCCCTAGATAATATACATACACAATATTAAAACAATGAGTGTGTATATACCCAGTTAAATATATGTAATACAAGAGTATTGTGTCCGTGAGATGTTCAACTCGTTTCTGTGCAACTCTAGTATGTTAACTTATTTTAAAGTGTTTAAAGATACATTATGGGGGATTAGAAAAAGGCCTGGCAGTTCTCGCTATAATATAGTTTTAAACTAGATAATGTAAAGGAATTTGCTGAATATTTCAGTCAAATTGATCCATTCTGAACCAAGAATTTAGTGATTGAAATTTCGGCCTATCCTGGATCATCATTACTAAAGTCTGTACAATAAAAAAAAAGATGTCTCCATTAAATCATGAATGAAAGTTGACCAGCATTTGGATCCTAATCCCATAAATATCGCACGCTAGCGATGACAGCGAGAGTTGATAATGGTCTAGATAAGTTAATTAATATCTATTTAATAATTAGATAACATTTCAGGCCTAAATAAAAACCTGTAATATACGCAGATTTAACTCTTGCATAATGTTTGTTTAAAGTAGAGGATGTTATGTAAATAATAACTAGAAGAATAAAGTCACATCTTATCTAAATTATATTCTCTACATACAGGAGCCATATTCCTTTCTTTTCATAATACTGTACTGTAAGTATATATTCAATCATCTACAGGTCGCAGTATAATTTATTGTGGGATACAAGGGTTTTGACCTTTTTCTTCAATATAAAAACGTATCAAAGATAACATGTTGTGGGTTGCCTTATCACAGCTCGTATTATCTCAGTACCTGATGTGGCAGGATACGATTGTCCCTGGGATCACATCATGTAAATATAATGTTGTTGTGATTAACTTAGATATCTGGCTACAGTTGGATGCCGATGTTATTGTAAAGTTATAGTAAATAATTGGGTGCTCGAGATAGGTCCAATCATGTACTTGGTGGTATGTACGTAAAAGACCCCTTGAAGATGGAATTCAATGTAAAGTAGGCAGAGACCTGCGATTTGGGCAACATTTTCCTCATAGCACTCTGTATATGGTATGGCATATGCCCGTCTTCATTGGCACGGATGATGCAGACAAGTAGGATGTTAAACCCCGTTACATTTCACTTCACTCCATTATTCCATATTGGTTAATATTAATGAAATATGATCCTTTTGTTCCTATCAAATATTTACTACAATATATTACTAATTAAATTCAATCAACCACTATTCAAATAAAAACAAGCAAATAAAAGGAAATATTATGTGACCTGTAGTAGTTAAAACTCTCAAGTGAGGTTATATTATATACACCTTCTCATAAATTGTGGTGTACAAATATTTCTTCAATAACCTTTTCAGTTGATGATTTTGAGCATTAACCCTTTTGTTCCTATCAAATATTTACTACAATATATTACTAATTAAATTCAATCAACCACTATTCAAATAAAAACAAGCAAATAAAAGGAAATATTATGTGACATGTAGTAGTTAAAACTCTCAAGTGAGGTTATATTATATACACCTTCTCATAAATTGTGGTGTACAAATATTTCTTCGATAACCTTTTCAGTTGATGATTGTGAGCATTAACCCTTTTAATGCCCACACGTAGCATTAACACTTTTTCATGCCAGGGCTTGTATATTAATTACTCGTGTTTGCGAATAACAGGAATTATAGTGTATAGGGTTCCTGGGAGAATGAGGAAAGTGGCTAGAAACTTTTATTTTGGACTGACTCAGAAATATTAATTTTAAGAATTTTGATAGATATTGGTTGAATTAAAACTTCAAGTTATCTGTAGCCCAAATAGAATATATTGTAGAAAATTAATATAAAAAGAGATCCCATAGTTCTGAGACATCCAAGAGATTGTAAGTAGTTTCTCTTCTCTCTGTTTGTTTTATATATTTTGTTTATTTTTTCATCATTTTTAACATAATTCCAATCATTTGTACATAAGTTTTTGTTAAAAAAATCTTTATAATTACTCACTGTAATGTATTCAATTTTCCATTATTTGTTTATAAAAGAAATAAAAATCATAATTGAAAGAATTTTTATGAGTTGTATTTTGCCTTGGGAAAAACGGGTGTCTGTTGTGCTGTATACCCTATGACAAACTGTTACATCACTGTATAAGGTGACATGCCCTTTAAGGGCACGGCTAGTGTCCAGTCGTACGGGTTTCATCGACAAATTTGTAGTGTATATAGAAGATCTCAAGTCAATTAGCATTAGAAGAAGAATCGACGAAGTATCACTGGGTTTGGGGGGGGGAGATAACGGGGTACAATGTACAAATTTGTAGTGCACTAAAAATCCTTTCGTCCATGTAGATACGGTCCGGGGATTGTGTGTATTCGTAGGGATCTCTAATTTTAAGCCGGAGAATTGTAAGATATCCTATATCAGAGTTGGAATTGGAGTCGACTAAGTATCTCTATTTGTTGACAATGGAGGAGATACCAGAAATTGATAGTGAATGTGAAGATTTGAACCACCCATTAATATAAGCGAATTGGTATGAGTATCAATACCACGTCAGATTCGTGCCGTGTTAGATCTTAAATCACGATATTATCTATTTTCGGAGCCGGGGATTAACTTTACGATGTAACTTTAACACTTGCAGTATTGTATAGCTTTAGAAAAAGTAGGGTGTATTTTAAAGCTCTGCTTCCGACACACCCAATGGCCATATTTTGTTAGGTTGTATTTAAAATCAGTCACCTGGAAAATAAACTAATCAAACAGAACCACATCATTATAGGGGATCTGTCTTTACAATATCAAGTCGGCGAGGGATAACCCATAGCCTACTTATATTATCACACCCAACAATCTAGCTTACAGGGGTACGAGAACACATCAGGGAAACAACTCTAGTTACAATGTTTATTCAAATATCAGTTTCTATTCGTCTGGATGGTGTAAAACCTAGGTCCCAAATACATATTGGTGCAGGGGCCGCAGAGGGGGCCCGATTTGGGGGGGGGGGGGGCTACTGACCATACCCCCCCCCCCCCCCCCTTAACCTTTTTTCGCTTTTTTGAGCTTTTGACGACATTTTATTTTCACTATTAAAAATTATTGCCGGGGCTAAAGCCCCCCTAGCCCCCCCCCCCTCGGCTCAGCGCCCCCTGCATTGGTGTGCACATTAATGAACCCTTGACAGTCTGATTTCAAAGTAATAGTCATATTTCTGAAGCAATGGTCCGAGAAATCCCTCTTGGATTGGCTTTTGAGGGAGTGTGTCGATTCTTCCCGTTCAATCAAATATATCCCTAATACAGCAACATGCCAGCTCTTCGCTTAATCTGGGGTATTCCCTAAAACTTTGGACGGTTATTTTAGAGATAAAAACGGTGAAAGTCCTGTTCGTCTCCATACAGTATTGTTTACATTGTATTCGAGTTGATAGACTCGTCTGTCGCGCAATTGGATTTTCTGCAATATCCTGCTATGCACTGGTTAATTGGGCATAATAAAATCATGAGACATAACGTAACGTTTGGTCTAATTTGGGGCTTTGTTTAAAGCGTAATCATAATATTGTAACGCAGTTAGCTAATGGTTGTTAATCGGACTATTGACCAGTCATAATTTGCAACAGGAGATTTGCTTACGTTATACTTATAGCAGTGATTGAGGGGAGTTAGCTGTAATCAAATCGAAACACTGCGATGGGCAGTAAAGTTGGATTCTAAACCCCAGTTCATTTCACGTCACCGCCTTTCAAATTATAAATCTGTTTACATTTGTGCTCCTGTCAATGTTGTCAGGATATCACCACAAGAAAATGTTTTCGGAAATAAATCGACTCACTTCACTTGATCGAAATACTGCCCCCACAAGCAGCCGCGAATAACCAAAGAAATTTCTAAAACCACCTGATTAACGGAAGAAATAAAATTCTGAAGAGGTTCAAGGTGAACTAAGGTATATATTTTATTTTCATTATAATTTTAAGTGCCTTTATTTTCGCGGTTAATATGATATTACTTATTAAAGACATTTTATAATAACCGTAAAATGTTTAGAATCAATTTTGTAGTGTGGTGCAACCGAAAACGGGATAGTTTCATGAATAGACATCACGATTCTATTGAAACATAATTATGTAGGCCTATTTTTATTATTATACAATGAAAGGTTTATTTATAGTACAATATTAATACGCCGTGGTGTCAGGTAAACGTTATTTTACATGATTATCGTTCTACTGAAGACAGGTAAGAATTTATGAAATTCTTTAAAGAAATATATAATTTATTTATGATTCTGTTTTCTATTTTGGGATAAATTGTAATTTTATAACTTTTGGAAGATATTTTAATTTTAATTTTTGAAATATAATTTGTATTTTAGGGAAAATATTAATTTGGTATTTCATTTACATATTAAATGCGGCTTGGACACAATAAAATTACATTTCTATGCTATGCTATTCATGACCATGTCGTCTATTTTACTTCTGTATATTGGGAATAGGATGATCACTCCATTTATTAACACCAACAGAAGTGTTTTAAAGACAGGCTGGCACTGCCAGGCAGGATACGCCCACATTTTCGAGAGCTAGATAGAGAACAAGCAATACCGAAAGTGATTTTTTCTACAATCAAAGGCCATAATTCATTAGGTTACAATTTGATATCCGCAAATATCGACATGAATCAAGATTATTGGGTTATAAACATGCATTTCAAGTTTCACCAAAATCGAATTAAAATTGTGACCTCTACAATAGTCCACAACTTTGATATACCACATTTTTACACTATTCGCGTACAAACGGCGACCACTTTGTCTGTCAATTATGGTGCGATTTTCTCGAACTCAATCTTCCGTATGGTGTTAAAATTGTTGTGACCTCCAGATGGACAATCAGGGACCATAATTCAGGAAGTTACGATCCGATATGAGCAAATATCGAAAGGAACCAAAATCTTTAGGTTATAAACATGCACTTCAAGTTGCATTAAAATCGGATTAAGTTGTGATCTCTACAGGGTCCACAACTTTGATATACCATATTTTTACACTATTCACGCACAACCGGCGGCCATTTTGTCTGGCAATTATGGTCTGATTTTCACGATATTTAAACTTTTCTTAGGGTGTAACGGTGATACAATCAAACGGGTTTTTTTTTTAAATTGGATAATAATTGTGACTTTCAGAGGGACCATAGGCGATTTTTCGGGCAATCAGGGGCCATAATTCAGGAAGATACGTTACGTGGGCGCAAATATCAAAGGAACCAAGATCTTTGGGTTATAAACATGCATGTCAAATTTTATCAAAATCGGTTAAAAAATGTGACCTCTATACGGTTCACAAGCCTAAAAACATGACTTTCGTACAATCAGGGGCCATAATCCATGAAGCTTCGATCCGATACATACCAATATCGATAAGAATTGTGACCTGTAGAGAGTCCATAACCGTGATAAATCATATTTTTACACTATTCACGTACAAACGGCGTCCATTTTCGTCCGGCATCTGTTGTCCGATTTTCACGAAATTCACAGTGTAACGGTGATATAATCAGACGGCTTTTCAAATCGGATAATATTTGTGACCTCCAGGGGGGACCACAAGCTAAAAATAAAAATGCGATATTCTGACAATCAGGGGCCATAATTCAGGAAGTTACGTTTAGATGGAAAGGAACCAAGGTCTTTGGATTATAAACATGCATGTTAAGTTTCATCCAAATTGTTTCAAAATTGTGACCTCTATAGGGTCCACAAGCTAAAAACGTGTTTTTTCGTACAATCAGGGTCCATAATCCATGAAGTTTCGATCCGATACATGCCTTTATCGAAAGCAGTCGAAATCTTTTGGGAATCAACCTATATTTCAAGTTTCGTCAAAATCGGATAAGGATTGTGACCTCTAAAGAGCCCACAAACAATTGTTGACGTCCGGGCGGACAGGGGCGACGGCATAAAACGTCCACGTGAAAATGTTGGCGTATAAAAAAGCGCTTGACGACAGCATATGCATGTAGACCCAAATAATACGTTTGATCCTGGTTAGACAGTCAATCAAATATCTGAACAATCAAAGCCTATATCAAAATTTGGTGGTACTTTCTATATCAGGGGTTTCGATTCGTGGTTGTATTTCTTGTGTTTGTTGCAGATCATGTCGGTTATTTCGAACTGTATGAAAAGTGTCATAGTTTTTGTTGTATTGTTCGAACCAGGTATTTAAAGATAGACAAGTGTCATATGCACTTGTTTTAACTATAATAGATATAGATATATTACTATTTTTAAAAAAAGAAATAATAAGATAATAGAGAAATACTAATACTTATTATACCTGTAGCTATATATAGAAGAATACTAATACTTAGGCATACAGATATAACATGGAATGTCAGGGCCTGCGGAAGCAATTCTGTTTTAAATCCCTTACCATGAAAGTACGTTAGTCGATGGCGCTTCCCTACGAATAGAGAAATACTAATACGTCTCCCTCCATAGAGATGCATGCAATAAAATAAAACTTACAAATAGAGACATACTGATACTTATACAAATAGAGATATAATAGATACTAGTAATACTAATACTTACAAATATAGATATACCAATACTTACAAATAAAGATATATATATAATAGTACAAATACAGAATTGCTGATACTTCTCCATAGAGAAAAAACAATATAATACTTCTCCATAGAGATAGAATAGAGAATTACTAATACTTACAAATAGGAGATTACTAATATTTACAAATAGAAGATTACTAATATTTACAAATAGAAGATTACTAATATTTACAAATAGACAATTCCTAATTACTTGTAACTCTAAAAAAAAAAGAAGATTTATTTATAGTAAGTACAAAACAATAAAATATAATTCTTTTTAAACGCAAACTAATCATATTTGTTTTTTAAGCATCCAACCCAATCGTTTCCCAGAAGTAATGGAAGGCTCTGTTTTAGTTTCCATCAAACTATTTTAAGAAATGTGAATTCTGAATAGATTTAGCTTTATTACTCCGCATCTCCAATTATCATTTTGTATTTTCTAGTAATTGGTCCTTGGACAGAATATGGATGTTATGATCCGACTGGTTTCGTGTGTTCTAAACATTCTTTTGGCCTAAAAACCCTCTGTAGAGGGGGATATCCTATTACAGTGACCAATGTATATTATGGTAAACAATCAACAAATGTCACGTGTCCAGTATTAGAAGCAGCTACCTGTGATAGTAATCCATGTTGTAAAAAGGGTAGTGATGATACACGTGTTCCAGTCAGTAAAGAAGACAGTTTATCAATTTATACCAATTGTACCTATGAGAAATCATGTAGCGTCATCGCACCTCACACCCCAAATGTTGATTACCATTACGTAGAGTATGAATATGAATGTAGTGTGCGTGAGTATAATTTATATTAAACTTTGCATAAAATAAAAAAGATAGTAAGCTGGCACTGCCAGGCAGTATACGCCCACCTTTTTGAGAGATGGATAGAGAACAAGCAATACCGAAAGTAATTTTTCCTACAATCAAAGGCTATAATTTATTAAGTTACAATTTGATATGCACATATCAAAAAGAATCAAGATATTTAGGTTATAAACATGCGTTTCAAGTTTCATCAAAATCGAAATTAAAATTGTGACCTCTATAGGGTCCAAAACTTTGATATACCATATTTTTACATTATTCGCGTACAAACGGCGGTCATTTTGTCTGACAATTATGGTCCGATTTTCTAGAAATTCGAATCCAACCTTCCGTAGGGTGTAACGGTGATAGAATCAAAGGTTGTTTTTTTTTTAAATCGGATAACAATCGTGACCTCAAGAGAGACCATAGGGGATTTTTCGGACAATCAGGGGTCATAATTTAGGAAGTTATTATACGATATAATATGAAAATAACAAGAAGAACCAAGATCTTTGGGTTATAACTATGCATTTCAAGTTTCATCAAAATCGAATTAAAATTGTGACCTCTACAGGGTCCACAACCTTGATATACCACTTTTTAATAGTATTTGCGTACAAACGGCGGCCATTTTGTATGGCAATTTTAGTCCGATTTTCCCGAAATTTGAACTCAACCTTCCTTAGGGTGTAACGGTAATATAATCAAACGATTTTTTTTTTAAATCGGATAATAATTGTGACCTCCAGAGGGATCACAAGCTAAACAAAGGCGATTTTGCGTATAATCAGGGGCCATAATTCAGGAAGTTACGATCCTGTATGCGCAAATATCGAAAGGACCAAGATCTTTGGGTTATAAACACAATCAGGGGCCATAATTCAGGAAATTACGTTCTGATAGGCGCAACTATCGAAAGGAACCAAGATCTTTGGGTTATAAACATGCATGTCAAGTTTAATCATAATCGGTTCAAAATTGTGACCTCTATAGGTGATTTTTCGTACAATCAGGGGCCATAATCCATGAAGTTTCGAAAGTCCGAGATAAACCTATATTTCAAGTTTCGTCAAAATCGGGTAAGAATTGTTGCCTGTAGAGAGTCCACAAACGATTGTGGACGGACGGACAAACAAACAGGGGCGACGACATAATACGTCCACATGTAAACGTGGGCGTATATAAACACATAATAAAAAAAATAGAAAAAGCCAAATTTTAGGAAGAAGACATCGTAGAATATATACTGAGCGCCATGGGAAACGCATCACTTAGATTTTCCTAAAACAAAATGATCCTGTAAACATATCTTATTTATTTTGTTTCTTATTGTGAACAGCATTCAAATGAGAACACTTATGGATGTTTAATCTGTAATCAACGGTACAAAGTCAGAGGGGTCAAAATCCAAATACGACATAAATTTTAATCTCAGCCGTGTGTCCTCCAAGGGGTCTTCAAAGGCTACAGCATGAACGCGACCCCTGCAAATGTGAAGGGCGGTCCCGTGATTAAATGTGAAGCCCCCCCATTACACTTCCCCCAGCTTCCCCCACCCCATCGATTCGTTGCGAAGACGCAGCAGTCTGCAAGACATTCCACAAGACGTCTCCACGCACGTTGACGGCCATCAGCGTGATAAAGATGAAAGCGACTCTCATCACTGAAGAGCACACTTTGCCAGTCTACTCTTCTCAATGTCTGGTGTCCTTGGGCCCATATCAAACACCGCTGACGGTGATGATCCCTGAGGATAGGTCCAACATAAGGTCGTCGTGCACATTACTGGTCCTTGTTTTCCGACGACTGCTGCACCTGTTCAAGTCGCTGGGCGGAATTTGTCACGCAGATGAGTAACTCGAACACGTTCCACCCCGCCAATTATATTATGGGCGCCCGTGATCTCGCCGTTTCCCACCAATATCGGCACAATTAGAAGTAATGGGTGCAATTTTTGACATCTAAGCGCAAGCATACATAACCAAATATAGTTGGATGGTGTTCCAGCTTTAAATCCATCCCACAAATCCCCCCCCCCTTTCACGCGAGCCCGCGGGCTGCATATAAAGTTGGGTGGGGGGGGGGCTTCGGAATTTTTATGACGGGCTGAGGGTGGCCAGCTAAGAAACTCCTGAGAAATCATTATTGTTGGCGAAATTTTTGGGGTGGGCTAATTCGATTTTTTTTAGGGGGTGGGCTTAGCCCCCCTCCCCGTGGTTACGGACCCGCCTTCACGCCCTAGCCCCTTTCTACATTTGATTTAAAAAAAACGAAACTCGTCTTTAATATTTTACAGCTTACCACAATGAGGAACTGTTGGAGATTACAAATACCACAACAGGACTGGAGAATAGTTCCAGGGGAAAATTTCTTTCTCTATACTGGGCCGGTAAAAAATCACCAACAAATGGTTTAACTTGTGCATGTAACGCAAATGGTGAAAACATGAGATTTATAGCCCACTACATTAACTTGGGCGCCGAATCTTGCCCTCACGTTACCATAGTGAATGGAGATGGTGTGCCGTTTTTCAACTGCACGGAGGAAGGTGTTCATCTGAGATATCATGATCTGTCCATGGGCATTACACGTAGTTTTAGGTTTAGCGACAAAGTGAGAATAGAATTTTCTGATTTTACTTCTAAACATGATGACGTTATTTATGTGGAATTTTATAGAGGTAAGTAGGCTACACATTGGTTAACAACCTGGCATCTTGGAATCAAACAGACCAAACTTTCTGGTTTCGTAAACTGGCTCCCACAAACTAATTAGCAGTGAAAATTTTCATTGCCGCTACAATCGCTAAGAGGGATGACATCGGCGCGAGTTAATTAGCTTACAATATTAACTTTTTTCCTCCTGTATTGGAAAATGAATAAAGATGTTCGAGGTATATCTTGATGAAAAATATGTCTTATTTAGTGTTATTGAGTACAGTACGAGTTTACGTTACTACGTCTTATGCAATCTGTTTCAAAGAGGATTACTAAAGTCTTAATGTAACGGCCTAACGAATAGTCATTATCAATCAGTGTGTGATCGACCGTGTGCTGTGACGCCACATTCAGAATGCATGTGAACTTTATATAGATCTATAGATTATCTTACACAGAGTTAGAAGAAAGTTTCACATTAACTACATGTATGTGAAACAGAAATGGAATGGGGTTTAACGTCCTACTGTTCTGCTCCTAAACTGGGATAATGAAGACGGGCATACGCCATACAGTGTGCTATGAGGGAATTTTGCCCGGACAGCGGCACTACGGCCTACTCTTATACACGGGACCACGGTTTTTCGTATCATCCGAACAATCAGACAGGTGTCCTTGTCAGGCCATCCGTCCACTTGCATCACTGACAAGTTAAAACCACGCCGGAAAATATGGATCGACTTTCTCGGCCAATGCAGGGATCGAACACCCGACCTCCAGTCGGGCGAGCCAGCGTCCTACCCACTTAGCCACCGTGATCCCCATGTGTAACAGATTGTGGCTTATTTACGTTGGCTTTACATGTATCTATAGACGTAAAATGTTTGAACAAAGACGGATAGTCATGCCATAAAACAAGATATTAAATCTAGTGAAATTAACAATTTTGTTCTTGAGTCAATTAGATGAGACTTAGACAAACAGGGCGTTACATGGAAGCTTACTTAGTGGTGCAGTAGACGAATGAAAAAAAATGAGGGTTTAAATGTCCTCCTTTGAGAACCCTACATAAGTGTTTTTAGGTGTTATATTAAGAAATTAGAAATTACGGATTAAAGAAAATGTAATCATTGTTTCAGGTAACAGTAACATTTCAATAGACATCGAGTGTGATTGCAATAAACCAGGTGAGTTTGTTTATTTCGTGGAGAAAGAGAAGGGGGGATTTTTATTTCCGTATTCTCCAGGGGTCTTTAGCAGCGGCAAGAAACCAGAAAACCCTCGCAAAAACAACGAGGTTAGACATTCAACTCTCACATGGATTGTCTACATATACAGTAGCCTAATTGTTAGATTTTTTTCTATAGAGAAAGGGAAATGGGATTTAATGTCCACTCGGCACAAACTAGATCATTTCGAAACTAACATTGGTTCAACTTTATTAATTTTATTTCGCGTAGGGGTCTTTAGCAGTGGGATAAAACCTGTAAACCCAGGCGGTGAATACATACAATATCTTATTCTTACAGAGCGAGTTAATGGTGGTTGGAGCGAATGGTCTAACTATAGTGTTTGTTACGTCACATGTGGAACTGGATATACAACAATAACTAGAGAATGCAACAACCCCACACCAACTAATGGTGGCGCTCCCTGTGTTGGTCCCTCCTCTCAAAATATCCCGTGCCAATTCCAAAGTAAGTTTTTATTAATTGTGTATACACCTTCATTTTCTTTTACATATTTAATTGAATGAGCCATTCTCATATACCGATTTCGTGAAAATAACGGGATTGAGAGTGAGATATATTTTACGGTATTTTACTTTCAATCTTTTTACTTTTGTAGTGGGCTCTGTAGTATAAGTGAACTCTCTGTTAGTTGGGATTTCAAATTATGGCTGATTTTAAAGGGCACTTTCACCAAAAAAGTATTTATGTTGTATAATTAATTAGAAGGCTATTGTAAATAAAACCCATTGTTTTGCTGTCATACCCTAGAATCTGTTCACCACAAATATTAACCGTAATGTAAGAGTGTATGTAACTTTAATAAAAGGACAGGTTCTGAAACGATCTAAAAAAAAGCGGCCTACACACGGTCAAAATTTTTGACAAAAAAGTTGACGTCAAAATTTTTGACACTTCTCTGTCGCCACAGACTTATTGATGCAATATTCATGGATGGACCTACAACCTTCACCCTTACACTTGCTTTGCAGCCGGAAAAAGCAAAATCGCACCGGACAAAATGGTCTAAAAAATGCGGATCTTGATCCAAAATTCTGTATACGTCTTACTGAAAAGTAAAGTTAATCCTCTCTTAAAATGTATTTATTATATTTTAGGCGGAATACATATATATATATACTTTTTAAAATTGAAATTGATACACGTTTGGTAGCCTTCACTGACTGAATTAAAGAGAATGGTGGGGTGGGGCCAGTGTTTAATGTCAAAAAGTTGCGCAATATTTTGACGTGTTGCCACACACGACTCAAAACAAGTTGTGCAACCCTCAGTTTGCGCAAAAAAAAATCTACTGAATTTGATTTCATCAAAATTTGACGTCAATCTTTTTTTGCCGTCAATATCACCCACAGACGATCTAATAACCTGTCAAAAAAATTGACGTCAACTTTTTTGTCAAAAATTTTGATCGTGTGTAGGCCACTTAAGACTTATATCGAAATTGCACACTGCTCTTCACATTGCCTGACATATTACGGTATATTTCGATCACGTGAAATTCAAAATAATTAGTTTATTACCCACGAAGGTGTCCGTTTTGCATTTATACCGTTTCTGTTATTTGTTTTAACAGTAAATGCGGGAAATACGAATCTGGTTGGTTTACCATGGATTTTACTGATGGTTTGTTTACTGGGGTCAACTTATAAACATCTATAAAAGTAAGTGGTCAAGTTTAAAACAGCAAAACCTCTTTGATTTAGATTTAAAATTTGGTATAGGTTGATCTCAATGTTACTATAAGAGAGCAAACTCTGCGTGGTTTTTGTTTTTGAAAGTCGGTTTAGGGTTCCTATCTTGTTAGGAATGAATGAATGAAATGGGGGTTAACGTCCTACGCTTCTGCACCTAGCCTGGGCTAATTGAAGACGGACATACGCCATACAGTGTGCTATGAGGGAAATTTTTGCCCGGTTAGCAACTGAATTCCAACTGCCAAGGGATATTTTACGTGTACGCAAATGTGTACACGGGACCTCGGGTTTTCGTCCCATCCGAACGACTAGGCAGCTGTCAATGTCAGGCCTGCCGTAGGAACCAATATACCAGGCAAAATAATCTTCCAATAGAAGTTAATAAATGGTAGTACGTTTGTCGCTTAATAACTGTAAAGATTGGCAACAGTGAAATTACTTTACCACTGTTTGCCGTATATTTTATACACGGTGAACAGTCCATTTGCGTATTACACTAATTTGCCTATATCGTTTTTTAGGACTTAGAATTTTGTCTAATGGTTTGGATTGTTCGTTTTATTTTTATTTTTGTATTAGAACGACTTCCCCTTTAGAACGTTGTTTAAATGAATTCTGTTTTATCTTGTAGATACAGATGTATATTTAAATATTTGTGTAAAGACGTATACTAACTGACGACATACTACGAGAAAACATCGTCACACACTGTTAATGGACCTGGGACAAATTTATATACGGACAATGTATTTATTTAAATTAATCCAATATGGTACAACATTATATTTTTTTTGTATTTCTTCGCATTGCATAGGCTATCATTATCAACTATATAGAATAAAGCGTAAATACATCTATTCAATTTAATCATTATTTGTTATAATATAGAGTAAATGTACTTAATTTATTTTAATCATTATAAATGTCCATCTACTTAATTTACTTTAATCATTATCTACTAGAATGTAACGTAAATCTCCATCTATTTAATTTACTTTAATCATTATCTACTAGGATATAACGTAAACCTCCATCTATTTAATTTAACTTAATCATTATCTACTAGAATGTAGCGTAAATCTCCATCTATTTAATTTAACTTAATCATTTTCTACCTAGCATGTAGCGTAAATCCCCATCTATTTAATCTACTTGTCCATCTATTCAATTTTCTTTAATAATTATCTATTATAATAAAAGGTAAATGTCCAACTATTTAATTTACCTTAATCATTATCTATCATACTAGATCTGGTTTATTTTCCTACCACCCGATTAACGAACATTTATCCGGTTACTTGCACTGTAGCATCAGATCACCATGACGAACACAAACCTCGTTATTCTATCTACTACATGAAAATAAATTATAGTTGAAATCGTAGCGCTTATAAAAACGACAGCTGATACATAAACAATAAAATACGTTTACATAAAAAATTTTGACAGGAGACCGAGCCCCCAAAGATTCTGCCCCCCCTCCCCCACATCCCATTACTGCACCGGGCAACATAACTTAGTTTTTCCAAGGCAGCGAAACCTCGTAAGTAGAATGTATCTAAGTCAATGACACAATAGCCCTACCTCCAACGGTCAGACTCTTTTGGTCACAGGGAAAATAAGTTTACGTAATATCGATGCATGACGCTTTAGCTGCATTTCCTTTAGTACGGATCCGGTCCGGTTGCGGATACGGAAAAAAAACACTTTTATAGAATTTTAGTAAGAGAGTTTCCTTTTGTCCGGGTGCGGATACGGTTTTCTATGCGGCATCCGGTACGGTTTTTTGAAACGGACCATGTAGCGTTCGGTACGGAAACGCATGCGGAACCGTGTCCGTAACGCACATAAAGAAACACAGTTTGGGTATTCCGTACGGCAAAAAGCTAAAAATAGGTAGGGAAATTCAAATTTTCGCCCTTTCTCGGACACGTGCTCATGGAACCAGAAAAAGTAAAGATCGAAATCTGCTTGAAAAACCGCATATTATAAGGATACACAACCTGCCGTGTGTCATGTCTGCTCCCGGAGCTTAAAGCTGCATTTCCTTTAGTACGGTTCAGGTCCGGCTCCGGATACGAAAAAACCCCACTTTCATAGAATTACAGAAAGAGTGTTTCCTTATGTCCGGGTGTGGATACGGTTTTCTATGCGGCGTCCGGTACGGTTTTTCGAAACGGACCATGCAGCGTTCGGTACGGAAACGAATGCGGAACCGTGTCCGTAACGCACATAAGGAAACACAGTTTGGGTAGCCCGTATATACGGCAAAAAGCTAAAAATAGGTAGGGAAATTCAAATTTTCGCCCTTTCTTAGACACGTGTTCATGGAATCAGAAAAAGAAAAGATCGAAATTCGCTTGAAAAACCGCATATGAGGATACACAACCTGCCGTTTGCCATGTCTGCTCCCGGACCAGTGCCGGACCGGATCCGTATAACTAAAGGAAATGCAGAAAGAATTACAGAAAGAGTGTTTCCTTATGTCCGGGTGCGGATACGGTTTTCTATGCGGCGTCCGGTACGGTTTTTCGAAACGGACCATGTAGCGTTCGGTACGGAAACGAATGCGGAACCGTGTCCGTAACGCACATAAGGAAACACAGTTTGGGTAGCCCGTATATACGGCAAAAAGCTAAAAATAGGTAGGGAAATTCAAATTTTCGCCCTTTGTTAGACACGTGTTCATGGAATCAGAAAAAGAAAAGATCGAAATTCGCTTGAAAAACCGCATATGAGGATACACAACCTGCCGTTTGCCATGTCTGCTCCAGGACCAGTGCCGGACCGGATCCGTATAACTAAAGGAAATGCAGCTTAATTCGGGTAGTTTTTCCCCGGAAAGTACCAAAAAATCGGTTCAGCGCCATGGTCCACCATTCTTGAAGTTACTGAATTGTGTCTGCGTGTGTAGTATGCACCGTTAGTTGGGTTAAAACCCTTGTGCGGACACGTCGCACGGAAAACGTTGTCGACAACATGGGGTAATCTAAGACCCCAGAAGGCCCAGATATAAATTGGTTTTTGAATGTATAATTTTATTCAAATACGATCAAACTACAGCTCCATATACAGACTGAATAATAATCAATCAGAATAAAACCAAATATTTGAGGTATGAACGGTAACGATATGAATTTGAAGGTATTTTTTAAACCATACAAATCTACCAATATCTTTAATTGTAATTTCCATGTAGAATCGTCTTTATATGAGTATCTAGATTTGCTTTTCAGATCTAGATTACTAGAATGACAAAATGACAAACACAATATCATCAGTAAGAATGATTCCAAATACAAAGCTAGCACCCGGTGCAGAATAGATTAGGTGGAGGCTAGTGGTGTTTCGGTGGGGGTAAGCGGGACCGATGATCGGGAGACTAGTGAGGGGATTACTTTCCTGTACACACCTCAACCGATGAGCAGCGGTTAAACAAAAGACAGTTTTCAAAGTCCAGCAAGACCTTGTCCACAAACTTGTTAAAAATATATAGATCCGGAATGGCATTTAATGACTGAACAAGCACAAATGAAAACGTCACGAATCTTAGTATAATATTATTTATTTCCCTTTCCTTGGATTTCTTTACAAATAAACGGACTAAATACAATAAGATATAATTATATAATTAATCATAGATATAATCCTTTTATCTATTTCTCGACTAGCTTCATCATGATAAACATTTGTCTTTATATACTATATCATATACTCTAAAACAAACTTCCGAAAAAATTGAACAGTAGGAAATTAAAAGACATATTAAATTATTAATTGATTTTTACTTCCTAGATATATCAATAAGGAATTGTTGTATCGAACGTTACTAGCGTATTACTACATAATGGGGACTGTATTAATTTAGTCTAAAGCCAATCCAATGCGGAGTGTGGCCATGACTCCGACAATACGATAACTACATGTATATCATGTTAAGTATAATGGGTAAGTAAGTGATATATAGCCCTCACACGAAATGAGCCTCATGCATGCGACTGGGTTCTATCGCAAATTTCCTTGTCTGTGATATCATTCTAGTCTACCGAAGGCCATGCATGGTTTCATTCTAATGGGGTATACCCCAAAGATATAATTATTTTAATTTGATACCCTTTTCCTCTTAATAGATTTATTTTGAAGGAATGTTTAGCTTGATACATCATTCAACAATAAAGTTGTATTTAGCAATTTTAATTAACACAAAAACATAACAAGAACGGGAATGATTTCTTTTGAGTTTCGAATTTCCATGTCGCTTGTGTTGTAAGGGGAGATAATATGATAAAAAGGACATTTTGACAGAGTTGTCCCCATTTTATATATATTTTTTAATATTTTTTTTTACCTGAAAAAACAATAACGGTGGAGAATAAAATATGTATTTTTTGATTTTCAATTTTTTAACCGAGTAAAACAATTTTTTTTGAAAGACAGATGATTCTTAAATTTACAGAAATTAATTCATCAAGAAAATACTGCCTTAAATAATATGACCTATACCTTGTAGCATTTATATCAATACATTTTTTGTTCTACCGTTTTTGAGAAACAGAAAGATGGCATGTCAAATTTATTTCAATATTATGTCACTAACGTCTGGTTTTACAGTACCGTTTTCCGGCGTGATTTCCCCTTGTCAGTGATGCAGAAGGAGGGCCTGACAAGGACAGCTGCCTAGTCGTTCGGATGGGACGAAAAACCGAGGTCCCGTGTACAAATTGGAGTGCACGTAAAAGATCCCTTGGCAGTTGGAATTCGATATAAGAGTAGGCCGTGGCGCCGCTGCCCGGGCAAAATTTCCCTCATAGCACACTGTTGGCGTATGCCCGTCTTCAATTGGCCCAGGTTAGGTGCTTAAGCGTAGGACGTTAAACCCCATTTCATTCATTTACAGTACCGCTATAATATATGAGGCCATGTTCCTAGGAATTTGTTCTTGAATAAATGCGCTGAAAAAATGTACAAATATGATTACTTATAATAACTTTTCATTCTTCATTCAACTTCACATCTACAAAATATTACATTATATAAATGTTGAATAATAATAATATTAATAATGTTCACAGCCAGGTTTAGTTGATGGTAGTAGAGTTATCTATCCTTTAACAGAAGCCATACCAGGTGTATCTTTACGTACAGGTTCTACATCTGTTAATTGTTTACCTAAATATTCCCTGTAAATATCAAACAAATTCATAATGGTTTAAACAATATCACCAATGTTTACAATTATTTATAGTATGTAGCACTCAGCGATGGAGTTTCAAAATTTTTCTTGTCTGACCTTGAAAATATTTAAGCAAATAAAAAATTATGTACACCTTTTTATTTTTATATTTAATTCCTGTACGATATTCAAATATATGTCCGTAATATTCCTACAAAATTATGTCAGTAACAGTAATATTCCTACAAAATTACGTGTTGTCGTCATACTCATACGATAGAATGAAATGTGCCGACTGCCGACCCATACATGTTTCTAATTCCTCCAAAATTACTGTATTTTTTGGGGTATAGGTCGATACATTTTTCAGCGGAAGTCTGACATATGGAGGATACGAAAACAAGCTTAAAAGTAATAAAACTGCTTATAAATATCATATACTGACTTATTTTAAAACAATGCTACCATGATCTGGACACATGCGTATTTCACTGAAGAGGGATCGATCACTCAATTACCTAAACAATCCCACCTATAATCAACGACAGTCGAGATTAGTAATAGTTCCACATTGAATGCGGAACTATTACTAACCACAACTTACGCAAATATTTTTTTAAAAATTTTGGATATGATTCACCATAATATTGATGTCCAATTGGTGGGAGTATTCCTGGTCCAATAGTGGCCAAATCGCGTAGGATATGTCCATAATATACAGGCGAATCAGTATTCATGATCTATACACATTCCTAGAAGATAGCATAATAATATATGCTATAAATCAATTACGTAAATTTGGTCATTCCAATTTTACATTGGTTTCTATTGATTTCATGCTTTGATTTCTATGGGTCTATAATCTATAATAAATTGAAATATATTTGATTTTATCAACTAACATTGACGTTATCTACCCTAGATTTTATGTTTTAATCTTCTGAATTTGATTCTCTCAATAACGCTTTGTGATAAAACTCTAGATAACAAATAAAAAAAGAGAAGAGGCAATGGCTGGACTTCTCCTTTAACCAACAAACAAGGAATCTTTTTCCGGGATGACCAATTAAAACAGAGGATCCTGATGTTTTATTCCACTATGTCCAGCTGATGTTAATAAATACAAATGTAACTTACTTCTTTCCTCGTGGATAATATCTGACATATTCTCCTATATCATGGGCTGCTACGGACAGAATTAAAGGATCTTTACTTGTATCTAACAAACGAACCAGAATTCTGAAATACAAGTCCAGATAGTAAATCATCTAAAACCAGTTTGATTGTGTTTAATACAGACCTCAACAGAAATATTGTATACAATGTATAATAGATATATAATAGTTAGTTCATCCATTGTGTAATAGATGTAGGCACAGAACACATACAATCTAAATTGTTCAAATTCATAGCAATAAACTATAACACATACTTATGGAAGAACAATTATTAATTTATTTGGGCACCATTTTTAAAGCGCGAATTTCAAATTTTCTAAGATTATGGGCATTATTTCCCACCCTTAAAAATCACTGACACAAGAAATAACAACACAATAACCCCCCTTGTTTTCCCATTGACTAAAATGGAACAGCTATATCACAAAGTTGGAATTTGAAGTTGAAAATAATATACTTGATAAAGAAAGGCAAATTTCAACTACACATTATTTTTTATAAAAAAATGTTTGGTTTAATCCAGATACCATAAAATACACCTTGGGGCACCGGTCTAAAATTCCAGATGAAGACTGACGGATTTAAGTCGTTTGAAAAGGTATCATAAATACTGAAGTAGTTGCTCGGCCCTGGACTCGAATATTTTAAGGGATTTTATCACAAAATTAAGCAGTTTTATTCCCAAAACAAATATCGGGATTAGCCCTTTCAGAGTATTTATTCTCTCATCATTTAAAATAAAGGTAATAGCAATGTTCCAGTATTTTTTCTTCCTTGATGTGTTCAACAATGTATGGACGTTGTTTTTTCTGTCCACTATCTTTATCATTCAACATGTACGGTATAAATGGATGAAAAAGGTAAATCTTCAAATATACTCTAAAGGAATTAATGTTGTTTGGTTTTCATTGTAATGTATTCAATTTTCCATTATTTGTTTATAAAAAAAATAAAAATCATAATTGAAAGAATTTTTATGAGTTGTATTTTGCCTTGGGGGAAAACGGGTGTCTGTTGTACTGTATACCCTATGACAAACTGTTACATCACTGTATAAGGTGACATGCCCTTAACGGTGACGGCTAGTTTCCAGCCGTTCGAGGTTCATCTACCAATTTGGCCACCCATTAATATAAATATTATTTCCCTCGTTTGACGTTGAAATTAGAGGAAAATTATTTTCATATTGTTGCGAGAGTGTTTCCATACATGTAGTTGTGTATGGGCTTCCGTAGATTACGTGTAATGCATGAGCATTGAGCTGTGTAAGTCATTTTATGCGACACCATTTGACATGTCAACACTGATTTTTTAGGGAAATTAACGGAAATTGTTCAAAATAATATATTTTAAATTTGTATGTTGTGTATTATCTTTTTGATATACATGTGTATATTGTAGCTTGCATATGATTATTGTAAATACAGCTGGTTGCTAGTGTCGTCACAATGCCATTATTGTGTTATGTTATTTGTTGGTCGTACGAGGAAGTACGGGTTTATAATCATAAGCGAATTGGGGTGATCTTAACACTTACAGTATTGTATAGCTGTAGAGAAAAGGTAGGGTAGTAGTATTTTAAAGATCCACTTCCGACACATCCAATGGTCTAGCTTACTGCTTACGAGAACACATTGGGGAAACAATCTTTTATTCAAATATATCCTGACAGTGTCTAGTCTATTGGTGGCCTAAAACCTAGTTCCCAAAATACACATTGGCGTACAGCCGTTCACATTAATGAAACCTTGACAGTCAGAATTCGAAATAAGAGCACGGACTTCTGCTCGTCTTCATTATCCCGGTTGGAACAGGAGAATAGGACGTTAAACCCCATTCCATTTCATAACGCCGCCTTTCAAATTAAAATCTGTTAAAATAAGTGCTGTTGTTAGTTGTCAGGATATCACCACCGGAAAAGGTTTTTGCAAATTAATCGGCCCACTTGATCGAAATACTGCCCCCACAAGCAGCCACGAATAACCAAAGAAATATCTTAAACTACCAGATTAACGGAAGAAATAAAATTCCGAAATGAGGTTCAAGGTAAACTAAGGTATATTTGTTTATTTTCATTATAATATTAATGGAGCTAAATCGGTAACATTTTGCCCCTAGAGAGACAAAAGTGGGTCGCAACGCATATAATAATGTAATATGAGTAACTGATTTACACTCAATGGTTTCCGTTTTTTACTCTAATTTCAAATCAGTTATGTTCGGTGAAATACGCAAGCAGTCTCAATCGAATGTACATTCCTAGCGCCTGGGTATTCTAGTTAAATACGCTGTTTGATTTGGTGCAATGTGTCTAGCCTCGTCCCTTGAGTCTCTTGTTACAACTGGGACTGAAGCGCATTATTGTACCAATGGTAAAATGTTTATTTTGTCTTAAATATTGGATATCAGAAGCCCATCTTTTCCCGGTAAGATCACAACATCAATGTTGATTTAATTTGACAAATAATTCGTGTTTTCAATGTTGAAGATTTTTGATGATATTGAGTTATAGACTTAGCTACTTTAAGTGCCTTTATTTTCGCGATTTCTATGATAATATATATAATAACCGTTAAATGTTTTGAATCGATTTTGTAGTCTAGACGTCACGATTCTATTGAAACATATGTATTATTATTATAATTATTATACAATGAAAGGTTTATTTATAGTACAATATTAATACGCCGTGGTGTCAGGTAAACTTTATTTTACACGATTATCGTTCTACTGAAGACAGGTAAGAATTTGTGACATTCTTTAAAGAAAAATGTATTTTATGATTCTATTTCCAATTTATTGAGGTAAATTGTAATTTTATAACTTTTGAAAGATATTTTAGTTTTAATTTTTGAAATATAATTTGTATTTTAGCTTTTTTTTGGAATATATTAAATAAAGTCTTTACTTTCCTCTTGATTTATTGATCATCTTAAAGGATGGAATACTTTTCCATAATGCCAACATTACAAAATAAGTTCAATTACATAAATCACACAAATTTTAAAGTTATTCACATATCAGTCAGTGTACAAAATTACAAGAATTATCTCCTCCCCTAAGCTTTAAGGTTTGTGATTCCTGTTGTAAAAATGTTTTTTAACTAAATTTAAATGTGGAAAATGGAAAAGGATGTCCACAAAGATCTGAAAGTAGACATGACATACATGTATATATTAGTACTTAGTTATCTCCCTTCCTAAGGGCTAGTTTTTGAGCTTACGTGAAAAACTGATTACTAAAAATGATTTCCAAATACAAGAAATAACACAATGTCACTAATGTCACTTCCAAATAGTTCTGATTAGAACATGTAATGTCTCTACTAAATGTTTCTTTGACATAAGCTTGAAATATCAGTATATGTAATAATCAACACAGCGCGATTAACCATCGGTAAAATTAGCCTTGCGACCAGCACGCCTAGGTGGTAATAGTTCTTTTTCTCCTGCGGTGTTGTGTGGTTGCAACCTAGCTAATGCTCGTGAGATCTTTGGCCCTCTAGTGTCCTGGTTCAGGGAAGTAGACAGTCGGGGTTGTACCGCCTGGACTGGTGGGGTTGTATCTGTCTCGACGGCTGGATCCAGGGTTTGTTGTGGTGGAGGAAAATCAGGTTCCAATGTAGCATCAGGGATGGTAAACTCCATAGAAATAGGTTCTGGACCTGGTAACAACTGTGGATGCTGTATATGTTCATGAGTTAGAGATGTTGATTTGGGACACTTTAACTCAACCGCTTTCACTGGAAGATGAGCTGGCTTACTGATAAATGGAGTGAACTTTCTCAAGTATTGTCTGTTACGTAGAGTAACCCTACCCGTTCCATCAACTCTAACCACATATTGGTGAAATTGCCGCACCTCAATCACGACACCTGTGCGCTCCCATCGCCTTGGCTGGTTTCCAACAAGATTTTGAATAAATACGTGGTCTCCAATCTGCAGTGGGGGTAATTTACGAGTATGTTCTGTCCACTTTTCATGTTCTCTAGAGTGGCGCTTTGCCAATGCCCTCTCAGGATGAGACAGTAACTCCTTCCAAGTCTCATGTGGTTGATAACGACCCATCAATATCGGAATTGGATCACGAATTGGTCGGACAAAGAGGATCAACGCTGGTGAAGCCTTTGTTTCTGGATCAATGGAGTTTCTGTAGACAAGTAACGCTCGCTGAAATTTGTCATTGTCTAAAGAGCCTGTCACCAAAGTGTTATCCACGAGCATACGTTTAACAGTTTTCACAGCAAGTTCAGCCCTAGAGTTGGCATGTGGGTTTGCGACTGAGCAAAGCCTGTGTCTGACGCCCCAGTTCTGGAGAAACTCTTGTGTCTTACCATCCGTGAACTGTGGACCACCATCTGTTGTCAACTCCTCAGGAATGCCAAATGTAACGAATGTCTCTCGAAGACGTTTAACTAGTCCCTCTGCACCAGATTCAGATTTGTAAACCATCGGCCAGTTAGAGTATCTGTCCACGATCACAACATAGTCTGTGTTGTTGTAAGTGAAATAGTCAGCACAGATTTGTTGAAACGGGAACTCAGGTGGCTCAATGTCCGATGGGGGCTGCATGGGGTTTGATTTGGCTATTTTGTGGCAGTGTAAACATTGGTCTCTAACTCTTGCAATGTCGACAGTGATATCTGGCCAATATACTGAGTCCACAGCCCTTGCCTGCATTGCACTGACACCTTGGTGTGCAGCATGAAGTGCGTTAAGTACAGATTCCCGAAGTACAGCTGGAATTACGACACGATGACCCACAAGTACCACATCATCCACCACACACATACTAGGCGATAAGCGATGGTAAACTCTTAAATTCAGGCCGCAAATCTCTGATATCCTCTGAAAACCCGTGTTCTATAAAATGAACAAGGTTACGAAGAGTCAGGTCAGACACTGTAGCTTCACGGAGCATGTCCCATGTAACCACTGCACATACAGACTGTAGACTACTAGATGCTACCGCCAATATGGATCCATCACCAGCCTCATCATTGTCATCCATTTGCTGATACAGACTAGTGAGCACATCATGGAGAGAAATGGGCTCGTCAGCAAGGGAGTGGAGTTCTGCTGGGTCTCCTGGGAGTTCAAGACGTTCTGGGTTACCTGCTGGATAGCGCGATGCAGCATCGGGACCAAGGTTTTTCTTGCCTGGCACATGGACAATAGTGAATCGATATCCAAGCGTCTTCTCCTTGAGGTTAAGTAAGCGTCTATTAGCAATCTCAGTGAGTGAGCTATCATTTAGAATCTGCAGGAGTGGCTTATGATCTGTGGCAATGATGAGGTCTTTGCATCCCAGTACATAGTAACGTGTTTGATGTAGAGCATACACCACAGCCAAAGCCTCGCCTTCAATGGCAGCGTACCTACTCTCTGCAGGATGAGTAAATCTGCTCCCAACAAGACAAAGTTTCCAACCATCAGGACAACATGTAGGGGTTCTAGAAGCACATGTACAGTATTTCTGCATCATGAAGAATCCAATTCCATCAACTGACCAATCCGTGGAGAGGCATGTCAATCGGGCAGGATCAAACAAGCGGACACCATCCCTCATTTCTTGTATAATAGCCCCCTTAGACTGACGGAATGCACTGGTGAGATCGTCTGTCCACTCAAATTTCATAGAAGGTTTTAGCAAAGTACGGAATGGTTTCATTTGTTTTGTTCTGGCGAAAGCATAGGCACCCTGGTTGATGAGTCCAAACCATGCCCTTGCCCCGGTGATATCCGTAGGGGTCGGGAAATTACGAACAGCATCAATAAACTTGGCACTGGGTCGGATATTGGTGGGTGTAATGGTCAAGCCTGCAAAATCCACGTTGTCTTGTGCAAATTGAAACTTGCCAGGGTTAAGTGTGATTCCATTTCTGGCACAAATGTCAAGCCACTCACATGTCTGGAAAAAAGCAGCCTGAACAGAGTCTGCCCACATACAGGTATCATCAACACATTTAACCTTGTTTTCAAAATTGGAGATGATAGCATCGAATCGTTAGCTTTACTCGTGACCACCATCCTGGAACACCAAGTTGTAGGTGTGTTAGGACTCACTCGCTCGAGCACACCAGTGCGGACATCTCCCTCAAGGTCAGCGTGCACCTTATCTTGCCAGTGGATCGGTACTAATGCTGGTTTGTGAACTGCAACCGGTTTAGAATCAGGGTTAATGTGAAGTTGAAGTGGGTCACAAGACATAAGCGGTAATGGTTGTTGCTCACAAACATTGAATACAGTTGGTCCATAGTACTCAAGCAACCACTTCTTCAGGTTGTCAACATTCTCGTCTGTAGCCTCTAGCCCGGGTGGAAGCTCTGTTGGCAGCAGTGGGGGCTCACTTTGCCGTCTTGGACAGGAGCATGGTTCATCAACAGGGACATGGCTGGAGGTAGCAATCTCAGAAGAATTTATGTTGCAAATAGGAAATTCTGGATGGATCATTCCCAGTGAGGCAAGAGCTTCTCTGCAGAGAAAAACCTTATTCATTGTTTCTGAGACATAGCATAGGAGCCGAGTGGATTTGGGAGATAACGCATTAGTGGTGTTAACATCAATAGCGATAGCTCCAATCACACCTAGATCTTCTCTGATGGCTCCGCGCATGGTAAGTTGTACTGGAAGAAGGTCTCGCTTTGTTATTCCAAGGTTATTCACATACTGTAAAGGCATTATCGAACTTTGACACCCTGTATCAGCTACCATAGCTATGTTCACAGATTTCAGATTTGAGGTGTCATTCATAGGGTACCCGAACGATGTGTGGTCCTGAGGAACTGGTGTGACTGTCACTGTAATCATTGGATGTGGCTGTGAAGAGCGTGCAATCAATTGGCCTTCAAACACATGGTGTTGGAGACGATGTAATGTTTGTATATTATCTGATTGGCTATCTTCAGACACAGTACATAACTGATCATACACATAACCGACGTCATTGACAGTCTTGTCTTTGTGAGAACCTGAATTGTCACGCGGCCGGTTGTTTTGATGCTTATTGTTCCTATTTTTGGGAAAGTTCCTGGATGATGAATCACGGTGACCCCATGCACTACAATTGCCACATTTGCTGCAACATGACGTGAAGTGGCCTCTACCAGCACATTTTACACATGTGAATGTCCACGCCTCACAATGTTCAGCTCTTGTTTTACGGTCATTTCTCAAACCGTGTGGTGGGCCACCACATGCCCAACATTTCTTAGCAGGTTGTTCATTTGACTGGAACGGTTGTGATACACCTACTGCACCTAGCGAGTCCCCGGCTGCACTTTTTGTTGCTTTGCCTTGCTCCTTCTGTGCAATGAGTGAGACTGTCTCGTCCAAGGTCCTATCAGTTTTCGAGTCTCCGAGAAGATCAGACAGAATTTCTGGGTCAGCGATGCCCCTTATCAAATTGTCTTTTATGATCTCTTCACTGTAGTCGAAAATATGCGCACACCCTGGCTCTCTGCACGTTGCTTTGTATTGGCATAAGGCTGCCTGACCCCGTAATGAAGCGAGATATGTTCGTATTCCGGTTGCAGGGGACTGTACCATACGATTCATCTTTAGTCTATGTACAAGCGTGCTCTCTTCTTTAACAGCTAGTCTCTTTAGAGAAATTGAGAAGTTCATTCTCTGGCATTTGTGAAACATCACCCTGAATATCCCTCATTATATCTGTTCTGAGGTCACTATCACAACAATAGAACAAGGCGGTTGGTATCATTGCAAGTGTGATCGCCATTCCCACTTTGTACATTCGCCATTGTCGTTGAAAAGCAGACCACTGATCCGGTTCGCATCCTGTGCCAATTTGCGGAGACTCTAGCTTGAGCTTCGTTGGTTGTACTGTAGTTGGTGTTGGGTGGGCATTCTTCTCATGGATCTGAAGGGCGGCAGTTAAAGCGCTGGCAAATGCTGCCCCCAGGTCCTGGGATACCCAATCACAACCGTCAACTGGACAGTTCAGTATTGTCATATTAAGAGATGCAGATTGCAGGATGATAGTTGTGCTAAAAATGGTTCTCTTTTGTGGACATAAATAAAGTCTTTACTTTCCTCTTGATTTATTGATCATCTTAAAGGATGTCCACAAAGATCTGAAAGTAGACATGACATACATGTATATATTATGATTTGGATTTTCTTTTAATTTAGGGAATATATTAATTTGATAATTTATTTTCAATTTTTGGAATATACTTTAGATTTTATTTAATTTTTCGAATATAATTTGGGATTTTATTTTCAACTTTCGAAATATAATTACTAGTAGTGATTTTATTTTTAAATAAAAGGAAGTCCGTGGCTTTATCGTAAAATAAAAAAATAAAATAAACTATTGTCAGGACTATTTATCCGGTTGGTTTCCTATCGGTACATTCTAGCTTCAACGAAGATCTTCAATAACATAAAGTTTTGAAATCGCAGAAACAGGCCAGAATAAGGTAAAGTGTTGTTTTTCATCTTTTAATTTCGTAACCTTTAAATGCCTTGAGCGGAATGATGTACCGAAGTCCCTTTTTATTATAACTCATTATCCCAAAAGTATGAAGATAAGCGATAACAATCTTTTATCCAACCTAAACAATACTGCATATAACTTATTATTTTTATACTCTGTTCAATTCCCCAAGCAACGCCGATTGTTACAAAATTTTATTGTATTTATATTATGCGCGCTTATGATTTGACAGTTTGTTTATTTACTCTTTCATAATATTACTGTGTATCTTGTTTGTATGTTTTGTATTGTCTGTGAATTTGTGCCTGTGTATAATTTTAAGTACTTTTTCATTATTCGCATGATACAATAAAATTATATTTCTATTCTATGCTATTCATGACCATGCAGTATATTTTACTTTTGTATTAGGCAAAGGATAGTCACACCATTTAACACCAACAGAAATGTTTAAAGAAGTGCTTGACGACAGCATAGACCCAAATAATACGTTTGGTCCTGGTTAGACAGTTAATCAAATATCTGAACTATCAAAGCCTTTTCAAAATTTGGTGGTACTTTTTATATCAGGGGTTTCGATTTGTGGTTGTATTTCTTGTGTTTGTTGCAGATCATGTCGGTTATTTCGAACTGTATGAAAAGTGTCATAGTTTTTGTTGTATTGTTCGAACCAGGTATTTAAAGATAGACAAGTGTCATGTGCACTTGTTTTAACTATAATAGATATAGATATATTACTATTTTTAAAAAAAGAAATAATAAGATAATAGAGAAATACATACTAATACTTTTTTATAGAGTTATATATTATACCTGTAGCTATATATAGAAGAATACTAATACTTAGTCATACAGATATAACATGGAATGTCAGGGCCTGCGGAAGCAATTCTTTTTTAAATCCCTTACCATGAAAGTACGTTAGTCGATGGTGCTTCCCTACGAATAAAGAAATACTAATACGTCTCCCTCCATAGAAATGCAATAAAATAAAACTTACAAATAGAGAAATACTGATACTTATACAAATAGAGATATAATAGATACTAGTAATACTAATACTTACAAATATAGATATACCAATACTTACAAATAAAGATATATATATAATAGTACAAATACAGAATTGCTGATACTTCTCCATAGAGATAAAATAATATCATACTTCTCCATAGAGATAGAATAGAGAATTACTAATACTTACAAATAGGAGATTACTAATATTTACAAATAGAAGATTACTAATATTTACAAATAGAAGATTACTAATATTTACAAATAGACAATTCCTATTTACTTGTAACTCTAGAAAAAAAAGAAGATTTATTTATAGTACAGTACAAAACAATAAAATATAATTCTTTTTAAACGCAAACCAATCGTTTCACAGAAGTAATGGAAGGCTCTGTTTTAGTTTCCATCAAACTATTTTAAGAAATGTGAATTCTGAATAGATTTAGCTTTATTACTCCGAATCTCCAATTATCATTTTGTATTTTCTAGTAATTGGTCAGTGGAGAGAATATGGATGTTTTGATCCGACTGGTTTAGTATGTTCTAAACATTCTTTTGGTCTAAAAACCCTCTGTAGAGGGGGATATCCTATTACAGTGACCAATGTATATTATGGTAAACAATCAACAAATGTCACGTGTCCAGCATTAGAAGCAGCTACCTGTGATAGTAATCCATGTTGTAAAAAGGGTAGTGATGATACACGTGTTCCAGTCAGTAAAGAAGACAGTTTATCAATTTATACCAATTGTACCTATGAGAAATCATGTAGCGTCATCGCACCTCACACCCCAAATGTTGATTACCATTACGTAGAGTATGAATATGAATGTAACGTACGTGAGTATAATTTATATAAAGCTAAAAAAAACACATAATAGAAACGAAAAAAAAAAATTAGTCATAAAGAGTGAGAGAGAAGTGGGGTTTAACGTCCACTTGACACAATCTAGGTCATGTCGGGATTAACATAAGGTTTAATTTTATTTCAATAATTCGCTTGCGCGTATGTGTCTTTAGCACTGGGAGGAAACCGGAGACAGGCGACCCTACTCCTTGCCACGTACAACCGAGGATTCGAAACCACGCCAGTTGACTCAATGACAAGCTTTATGATACAGCGCGCGCACGCTAACCATTAAGCCATCCCACCCCCTCTTAGTCATAAGATGAAGACATATATAGCCTGGAGGCTCAGTACGGGGGTGGGGGACCAAATGGGCACACAACCAGACCCAACTTTTCTAGAGTAAAATTTTGCGTAGAATACGATGCCGAGTGGTAATCAGTCCGCCGTTCGGGCGTTTTCGAGATATTCGGGGTCGAAGGTCAAATGAGGTCATTTGCACTGAAAGTGAAAGCGCAACCATTCTTGTATCATGAAAATATGCTGAAAATGATCGAAAGTTATCACTCTTTTAATAAAAATGTAAACTTGCTAAATTCGCCTTTAGTTTTTGTGACGACGGGGGTCAAAGGTGAAATTTTCTAATTAATCACTAGGATGTTTTAAAGCAAAAAAAAGGTCAGCGTGAAATATAAAAACTAAAGCGAAACCTGTTCTAATTAATAGTAGGAATATTTAAAAGTTATCTTTATGTGGTCTTAGCACCGTACATTTACTTTGGAACGTCGAAAAGGATCTTACATAACAGAACCAACAGATTTCGAAACCTGTTTCAAAAATACTCAAAAACTGCCAAAACAAAATCTCCCCGATTTAGTTTAACATTGATCGTTATATATAATGAAACTAGTTGTCCGAAAAACAATTGAATAGTTTCATGGTTAGTCAATCTGAGAAAACCGACGTTAATTTGTGACTGGAAAACACGTACCTGACCACGAGATTAAATGTTTGCAAATTTTTTTGGAGTTTTCATGAATTTCGCCGGAATAAAGACACAGATAAAACCAACGGATACATTGTACATAATAGCTCACGGTATATAAACGTCGTATTGGTAAATGTTACTGGTGAAATGTTTGACTGCCTTTGTGACGCGGCCTGCAGCCTGGAATCAACTATGAAACTATTCCATGTTTTTTTCCGACAACTGGTATCATGATGTGAAACTAATTCGGAGATATTTTTATTTGGCAGTTTTTACGTATTTTTTAAACAGGTTTTGAGGTTTTTTGGTTTTGTTATGCAAGATCTCTTTCGACGTTCCAAAGTAAAAGTTATGAGCTAAGACCACCTAAAGATACATTTTAATTGTCCCTATTATTAATAAGATCAGGTTTCGCTTTAGTTTTTATATTTTATGCCGACATAGTTGGGTCGGGTTTTGTTCCCATTTGGTGGACCCCCCCCCCCGCACTGAGCCTCGAGTCTAATAGTTAAACTCACAGAGCTGCATATCGTAGAATATAAATCTATTATTGACGGGTAACATCAACTTGATCGATTATTAAGAATGGTGAGGCTTCTGTGGGCGCCGATAGAGCTACACTTGACAGTCGAAGGCGAACGGTACCATGGACGCGCCTTCCTTCGGAGAAGGGTCTAGGGAGCCCCCCCCCCGACAAGTTTGGAAAATAGGGGTTGCACCCGAGGAGAGGAAATGACGGAACATTTCAATTTTGAGACTGAATTTGCGATATTGGCGTATTATGATATTTTGATATGAAACATTATAAAAAATTATGATATTTTGAAACATTATAAAAATTATGATATTTTGAAACATTATAAAAAATTATGATATTTTGAAACATTATAAAAAATTATGATATTTTGAAACATTATGAAAAATTATGATATTTTGAAACATTATAAAAAATTATGATATTTTGAAACATTATAAAAAATTATGATATTTTGAAACATTATACAAAATTATGATATTTTGAAACATTATACAAAATTATGATATTTTGAAACATTATACAAAATTATGATATTTTGAAACATTATAAAAAATTATGATATTTTGATATGAAACATTATAAAAAATTGAAGGGAGGGGTACAACTTTAGCGTACCTAAAATAATTTATGAGAAAATTGAAAAGTTCGGAATCGGGGTAGAGTGCAAATTGTTTGAATTTTGAAGATTATCACGGCAAACCAATCACACCTGACATTATGGGCACCCCGCCAATTATATTATGGGCGCCCGTGATCTCGTCGTGGCCCACCAATCTCGGAACTACGGACGCCGCTCCGGGATGAGGCACCCCTCCAATCATGCCGTTTTGAGCGCCCCGTTGATCAAGCTTTGGGCGCCCAATCAATCTCACTCGGCATTATGTGCGGACCCGACAATTATGGGCGTCGATCCGGAATAAGGCACCCCACAGATCAATCCGTTCTGGGTGCTCCATCAATCAAGTTGTGGTGATACTCCAGTGAGTCTTTATGAGGTGCCTCATCATTTGGGGAGGGGGGGGGGGTGCTCATATATAACGACATGATTTACGAGGCGCCCGTTTGTCTGCGATATCACTTATGTGGAATCAGACGTTAAACACCAAGAAGAAGAAGAAGAGGCGCCCATAAAACCAAGTGACTCGGCTTTATGTGGTGCCCATACTGATATGGAAAAGGAACGTTGAATGTTTCCCGGACAGGCAGTTGCCCCTCTTGCGCACCCCCCCCCCCTCGACCCCTTGATAGCTACGGGCCTGGAATGCGGTTATTCAAAATGATGAAAACATTTCATAGTGAGATTATAACTACACATATAGACCATACTATAAAAAAATCCCATCTGAGGGGAAGTCAACAAGCTGATCTGTAAATCCACAAGTGACACAAGACAAGGGAAACCCTTGTGTGATTAGAAGTAATGGGTGCTCTTTTTTACATCTAAGCGCAAGCATACATAACCAAATATAGTTGTATGGTGTTCCAGCCTTAAACTTATCCCGCGAAGTGACCCCTCCCCCTCCCTTCACTCTCCCCACCCCTATCTACATTTGATTAAAAAGACGAAACTCGTCATTAATATGTTACAGCTGTTCACGATGAGGAACTGTTGGAGATTACGAATACCACAACAGGACTGGAGAATAGTTCCAGGGGAAAATTTCTTACTCTACACTGGGCCGGTAAAACATCCCCAACAAATGGTTTAACTTGTGCATGTAACGCAAATGGAGAAAATATGAGACTTAGAGCCCACTACATTAACTTGGGTATTGAATCTTGCCCTCACGTTACCATAGTAAATGGAGATGGTGTACCGTATTTCAACTGTACTGAGGAAGGGGCTCACATGAGATTTCATGATCGTGTAGTGGCACGTGGTTTTGGGTTTAGCGACAAAGTGAGAATAGAATTTACAGATTTTACTTCTAAACATGATGACGTTATTTATGTGGAATTTTATAGAGGTAAGTACACGTTCGTTAACAACGTCAAGCTTGGCGTAATATTTTATTTCATTTGAAAATGGATTGAAGAACAAGCTAGGCCATGTTAATTCCTCTCCAGAATTTTACAAAAATCTTGGGGATTACCCAACAATTTGATAAAATTGATGCCACCACGGCGGTAATACTTCGCACGTTTGAATGTTGGAGAGAAAAATATGCTCTGCGGGAAAAAGGGGGGGGGGGGGGGGTCGCGATTGTAAGAAGTGATAGATTACGAATTAAAGTCAATGTAATGATTGTTTCAGGTACCAGTAATATTTCTATAGACATCGAGTGTGATTGCAGCAAACCAGGTTAGTTTGTTTATTTCGTAGAGAAAGAAGGAGGGGGGGGGGGGTATTTCAATAATCTCCAGGTTAGGAATTTAACTCTCACATGGTTTGTCTACATTATCGCAGTAGCCTAATTGTTATGTTTTTATCTAGAGAGAAAGAGAAATGGAATTTCATGTCCACTCGGCACAAACTAGATCATTTCGGAACTAACATATGGTTCAACTTTATTTATTTTATTTCGCGTGCAGGTCTTTAACAGTGGGAGAAAGCCGGAGAACCCAGGCGAGGAATATGCATACAGTAATTATTATATTTTATTCTAACAGAGCGAGTTAATGGTGGTTGGAGTGAATGGTCTAACCATAGTGTTTGTTACGTGACATGTGGAACTGGATATACAACAATAACTAGAGAATGCAACAACCCTATACCAACTAACGGTGGCGCTCCCTGTGTTGGTCCCTCTTCTGAAAATATAGCTTGCCAATTCCGAAGTTAGTTTTTATTAATTGTCTATACATGTACCTTAATTCTATTTTATATATTTAATTGAAAGAGCCATTCTCATTTACCGAATTCGTCCATCCAATTATCTGTGAACATAGAGGGATTGAGAGTAAGCAGTAATACCGTGGTTTGTTTGCCGAATGGTGCTCGAGAAAAACAAAATTATAAATTATTTGACAAAATATAAATTATTTTTGTCTAAAAATATAAATTATTTTTGTCAAAATATAAATTATTTTTGTCAAAATATAAATTATTTTTGTCAAAATATAAATTATTTTTGACAAAATATAAATTATTTTTGACAAATTATAAATTATTTTTGACAAAATATAAATTATTTTTGACAAAGCGTAGGCCGGTGATTTGTTATCTCAGCCTCCAAGGTGAGCACTTAGATAAATTGCCCCTCCCCCCACGAAGAGTCGCCCCCGGGCGTATGCCCCACCCAGTACCGCCCCCTCCATTGCTAATATATTCGTCTTCGGATATTCTCGTACAAATTCTGTCTGTAAAAATGTAAAGGAATGTTCATACTATAAGTAATACAACACTCGAGAACCTATAAAACACCATACCCACAACGTTATCAGTACCCTGTCATCGTGTGTTTAACTATAATAGCGTATGACTGTATCTGCAGACAGCACAAGGTCATTCATTCACACAAGACTTTACGATTTTAAGTTTGGATAGAGAATTAAAATATAACACATAATGTGGCTATTAGAGAAATGTATTGCTATAAGGATATTAATGGCAGTTCCTTGTGTCCAAAATAAATTACTGTATTGAAGATAAAATACCAAACGTCAAATAAACTGCAAATGAATTCTCCTGGTACATGCGCATTTCATCACCTTAGAAAAGGCGACGCGCGACGCGTCGCCTTTGTGAGAGCGACGTCGTGTTAAAAAGCCGACGTCGCTTTTCCCCTATAGCTTAACATTGAAAAAGGCGACGCGCGACGCGCATTTGGCGTCGCGCGTCGCTTTTCTTCAAGGGCGACGCGCGACGTGGCCGAAATGGAACACCATAGTTTACCACAAACATAACTGTAATGTAAGAGTTTGTGTAACTTTGATACGAGGACAGCTTCTTTAACGCTCCAAGACTTATCTCAAAATGTGTACACACTCCTCTTCACATTGTCAGATATATTACGGTACATTTCAATCACGTCAAATTCAAAATAATTAGTTTATTACCAACGAAGGTGTCCGTTTTGCATTCATACCGTTTCTGTTATTTTTTTTTTACAGTAAATGCGGGAAATACGAATCTGGTTGGTTTACCATGGATTTTACTGATTGTTTGTTTACTGGGGTCATATTATAAACATCTATAAAAGTAAGTTGTCAAGTTTAAAGCATCTATAACAGTAATAGTAAGTGTAGGGGGACTGCGCCACATACGATTTACATAAAAGACAAATATAACGACAAGACATCATACACAGAAACAACAAACACACAAATAAAACAATTAAAAAAATAGTGAATGGATCCGGGGGCTAGCCGTAAGCGTCCACTGCGCTGTACAGTCCCGGTGTGAAGTAACACAGACTTCAATCAAAATTGAAAATGACCAGGAAAATATTATGTGATGTCAGCATGAGTCTTGGTCTGTCATATGCTACAAGAAATACGAATGCAAGCATACTGTAGTAAAAATTCCAACTATACAAGTAACCACATCGTTGAAATGTATAAAAAAAGGTAGTCTAAAAACATTAACGAAGTGTTAAAATATTCAATTTAATAGATGTATAGTGAATGTATTGTGAATAGAAAACATTATATAGCGTGGTATCTGGTATGTTACTACAAATTGACGGATATTTTACTACTTCAAAACCGAATTTGTTCGTTTTGTCGAGAATACCAACATTAAATTTATTGTTAATGATATTGATGTCCAGGTCAAGAACAGATGCATTTTGGGTGCCGGAATTTTCTTTATTTAATATTAGTTCAGGGGGATATATTTTACTTTTATATTTATTGAAATTTCCATTATCATTGATGGGTGGTATGTGTAGTTCAGACTTTTAGCTACTTTGTAATCTGTTTTCTTTTATGGTCCTGAAAGTAGAATTCATATTTACGTAAATGTGCATTTGCCATAAATGGGACGGGGTCCGTTCCCATTGGTAAACCAATAGTTTGCTGTATTATCAGATCCCCAACCTCAAATATGGCATTGTCAATGATCAAGTTTAAAACAGCCAAACCTCTTTAATTTAGGTTTAAAATTTGGTTTGGGACAATAACACTCTTATTGTAACTGAATAATATGTCCCAATCTTCATTCTTGTCAATAAATTGTACTATCTTACAATATTCCAATTAATTGGCGATACAAATTTCATCTTAACACACCTAATTTAAAAAAAAAAATGGGAAAACCAACTGTATGGTTTGAAAAGCCTCACTTAAACACTTTCAAATGTGACTTGGATTTAAACATATTTTCAAACCCTCTGAACAAGTAAAATAAGATGTAATGGATAATTTACACAACAGGTAGGACACTTAAACATACTTAGAATAGGTCTATTATTTATTTTGTGGGGCTGTCAAGTCAGCGATAGTGTTATTGTCCCTTAAAGAGAGCAAACTCTGTATGGTTTTTGTTTTGAAAGTCGGTTTAGAGTTCCTATCTTGTTAGGAACCAATATACCAGGCAAAATAATCTTCCAATAACTGTAAAGATTGTCAACAGGGAAATTACTCTACCACTGTTTGTCGTGTATTTTGTACACGTTGAACGGCCCATTTGCTGATTTTACTATTTTGCCTATACAATTTTTTAGGACTTCGAATTTTGTCTAATGGTTTGGATTGTTCGTACTTGGTTTTATTTTTTTAATTATTATTTTAACGACCTGCCCCTTTAGTACGTTGTCTAAATGGATTCTGTTTCTTTTGTAGATACAGATGTATATTTAAACGTTTGTGTGAAGACGTATACTAATACTGACATCCTACTAGAAGACATCGTCGCACACTGGTAATGAACCTGGAACAAAGTTGTACGGACTCCGTTCATAGATCTTTTTCAATGTATTTATTTCAATTAATCCAATTTGGTAGTGATACAACATTATATTTTCTATTGTATTTCTTCGCATTGCATAGGTTATCATTATCAACTATATAGAATAAAGCGTAAATATATCTATTTAATTTAATCATTATTTATTATAATATAGAGTAAATGTACTTAATTTATTTTAATCATTATAGAATAATGCGTAAATCTTCATCTATTTAATCTACTTTAATCATTATTTAATAGAATGTAGGGTAAATCTCCATCTATTTAATTTAGCTTTTAGAATAAAGCATTATTTCAATCTGTTTAATTTACGTTAATTATTAACTATTATAAAAAAAAATTATTTTCATCTGTTTAATTTACTTTTGAAATTATCTATTAGAATAAAGCATAATGTCCATCTATTTAATTTACGTTAATAATTTATCTATTAATATAAAGCGTATTTAATTTACACTAATCATGTTCATCTATTAGAATATAACGCAAATGAGCGTACTTTGAATTTACTTTGATTATTAACTATTAGAATAAAGCATTATTTCAATCTATTTACTTTACTTTAATTATTATCTATTAGAAAAAAAACCCAACATTATTTCCATCTATTCAATTTACCGTAAGCAATATCTATTAGAATAATGCGAAAATGCTCATCTATTTAATTTATTTTGACGATTATCTGTTATAATAAAAGGTAAATGTCCAACTATTTAATTTACCTTAATCATTATCTATCATACTAGGATCTGTTTTTTTTCCTACCACCCGATTGACGAACGTTTATCCGGTTACATGCACTGTAGCATCAGATCACCATGACGAACACAAACCTCGTTCTTCTATCTACTACATGAAAATAAATTATACTGTAGTTGAAATCGTAGCGCTTATAAAAACGATAGCTGATAAATAAACAATAAAATACGTTTACAGGATTTTTTTTGACAGGAGACCGAGTCCCCAAAGATTCTGAGCCCCCCCTCCCATCTGTAAATCCTACACTAGGCAATATAACTTAGTTTTTCCAAGGCAGCGAATGTATCTAAGCCAATGACACAACAGCCCTTTCTCAAACGGTCAGACTCTTTTGGTCACGGGGAAAATAAGTTTACGTAATATCGATGCATGACGCTTAATTCGGGTAGTTTTTCAACGGCAGAATACCAACAAATCGGTTCAGCGCCATTGTCCACCATTCTTGAAGTTATAATTGATTTTGCGTGTGTAGTATGCACCGTTAGTTGGGTTAAAACCCTTGTGCGGACACGTCGCACGGAAAACGTTGTCGACAACAAGGGGTAATCTAAGACCCCAGAAGGCCCAGATATAAATTGGTTTTTGGATGTATAATTTTATTCAAATACGATCAAACTACAGCTCCATATACAGACTGAATAATAATCAATCAGAAAAAAAACAAATATTTGATGTATGAACGGTGATGATATGAATTTGAAGGTATTTTTGAAACCATACAAATCGACCAATATCTTTAATTGTAATTTCCATGTAGAATCGTCTTTATGTGAGTACCTAGATTTGCTTTTCAGATCTAGATTACTAGAATGACAAATGACAAACACAATATCATCAGTAAGAATGATTCCAAATACAAAGCTAGCACCCAGTGCAGAATAGATTAGGTGGAGATTAGTGGTCTTGCGGTGGGGGTAAGGGGGACCGATGATCGGGAGACTAGTGAGGGGATTACTTTCCTGTACACACCTCAACCGATGAGCAGCGGTTAAACAAAAGATAGTTTTCAAAGTCTAGCAAGACCTTGTCCACAAACTTGTTAAAAATATATAGATCCGGAATGGCATTTAATGACTGAACAATCACAAATGAAACTTCACGAATCTTAGTATAATATTATTTATTTCCCTTTCCTTGGATTTCTTTACAAATAAACAGACTAAATACAATAAGATATAATTATATAATTAATCATAGATATAATCATTTAATTTATAACTCGACTAGCTTCATCATGATAAACATTTGTCTTTATATACTCTAAAACAAACTTCCGAAAAAAATTAACATAAGTGCAGTAGGAAATTAAAAGGACCGTAAAGACATATTAAATTATTAATTGGTTTCTACTTCCTAGATATATCAATATAATGTAACTATCGTATTACTACATAATGGAGAGTAAATATCTCCTGTATTAATTTAGTCTAAAGACAAACAAATATGGAGTGTGGCCATGACTCCGACAATACGATAACTACATGTATATCATGTTAAGTATAATGGGTAACTAATTAATGAATAGCCGACACACAAAATGTGCCTCATGCATGCGACTGGGTCTATCGCAAGTTTCCTAGAAAGCACTTGTCTGTGATTTCATTCAAGTCGACCATAGGGGTAGGCCATGCATGGTTTCATTCTATGCGTGTATAAGATATACATGTAATACCTTTTGATACCTTTTTCCTCTGTGAACAGTGGAACACTGTCATGTTCCTTTGACAGTGAAGCACATTTTGATTGAGTGCAAACATCTCAAAGATACAAGATTACGGCATTACCGTTGCCAGTCACTTCATCAGTTGTTTGCCCAACCGGGTCTATTTAGTAAAGCTCTAGACTTTTTAAAAGAGACAAATTTTTATCGAAAATTTTAATTGTATATATCTGATTTTCACCTTCATATTTTAAATATATATACATAAAGTTTATATTTAGTTTTATTTGATTTTTCTGTGATATTTGTTTTTATTTATGTATATATAGATAATGTGATTATTTGTTTGTAGTTTGTCTCGTATCATCACCATATGTTTGGCGCAATATGGCCCGGTTGGAGCTCACGTGCCAATAAACAACATTTCATTCATTCATTTCATTCTTTTTCCTCTTAATAGATTTATTTTGAAGGAATGTTTAGCTTGGTACATCATACAACAAAAAAGTTGTATTTAGCAATTTTAATTAACACAAAAACATAACAAGAACGGGAATGATTTCTTTTGAGTTTAGAATTTCCATGTCGCTTGTGGTGTAAGGGGAAATAGTATGATAAAAAGGACACATTGGCAGAGTTGTTCCCCTTTTCTATATCTATTTTAATAAAAAAAAATTCCGACAAAACAATAAAGATGGAGAATAAAATACATATTTTTGGATCTTCAATTTTTCAACCGAGTAAAACCATTTTTTTCTAAAGACCGAATATTTTTGATTCACAGAAATTAATTCATCAAGAAAATACTGCCTTAAATAATATGACCTATACCTTGTAGCATTTATATCAATACATTTTTTTGTTCTTCTGTTTGAGCAGTACCAAACATCTTATTTTGGAAAACAGAAAGATGGCATGTCACATTTATTTCAATATTATGTCACTAATATCTGGTTTAACAGTACCACTATAATATATGAGGCCATATTCATAGGGATTTGTTCTTGAATAAATGCACTGAAAAAATGTACAAATATATGAATTCTTATAATAACTTTTCATTCTTCATTCAACTTCACGTCTACCAAATATTACATAATATAAATGTTGAATAATAATAATATTAATAATGTTCACAGCCATGTTTAGTTGATGGTAGTAGAGTTATCTATCCTTTAACAGAAGCCATACCAGGGGTATCTTTACGTACAGGTTCTACATCTGTTAATTGTTTACCTAAATATTCCCTGTAAATATCAAACAAATTCATAATGGTTTAAACAGTATCACCAATATTTACAATTATTTATAGTATGTAGCTGTGATGGGATTTCAATATTTTTCTTGTTTGACATTTTTACCTGAAAATATTTAAGCAGGCGTCTTCAGACCACAATAAAAAATAATGTGTCGACAAATTATTCAAATTCATACGTAATAAAAATAGGTACACCTCGTTATTTATCATATTTAATTCCTTTACGGTATTCAAATTTATGTCAGTAATATTTCTACAAAATTATGTCAGTAATAGTAATATTCCTACAATATTATGTCAGTAACAGTAATATTCCTACAATATTGTCGTCATACGATAGAGTGAAACGTACCAACTGCCGACCCATACCGGTTTCTAATTCCTCCAAAATTACTGTATTTTTTAGGGTATAGGTCGATACATTTTTCAGCGAAGGCTGGCATATATAGGATACGAAAACAAGCATAAAACTGCTTATAAATATCATGTACTGATTTATATTAAAACAATGCTACTATGATCTGGACACATGTGTGGATAAGTCTATATAAGCTCTGATGCGAACTGACCCAATGATACTTTTGTTGATTTTAACTTCCATTGTGAATATGAGAATGATAGAATTGCATATTTATATTTTTCCATTATAATGTCAGTACATACCAGTTATGAACCATGAGTTTTTGTACTGCTATCAAAGCTTCATATCTAACATTAGGATCTTCATGTCCTAAATACCACATTACTTTTTGTTTAGCTCCCAGCTGTTCAACAACACTGTAAATCACAAACAATAAATAAACTTATGTTTTAACCTCTCGTCAAATTACAAATTGTTTTTCTAGATTAAGATATAAAGGAAATCATATTGATTAAGATAGGTATATTACACAGTAGAGGGGTCCATCACTCAATTACTTAAACAATCCCGCCTATTATCAACAACAGTTGGAATTAGTAATTGTTCCACATTCAATACAGTCAATATCAGCAAAATTCGAAATTAGTAATCAGTCAATATCAGCAACATTTGAGATTAGTAATAGTTATTTATAATTTCGAATTTTGCTGATATTGACTGTACTGAATGTGGAACTATTACTTATCACAACTTACGCGAATATTTAAAAAAATTTGATTCAATCGATCACTCAATTACTTAAACAATCCTGCCTATTATCAACGACAGTCAAGATTAGTAATAGTTCCACATTCAATACAGTCAATATCAGCAACATTCGAAATTAGTAATATAGTTATGGTAACTATTACTAATCTCGAATATTGCTGATAGTGACTGAATTTAAGCAGGATTACTAATCACAACTTGCACGAATATTTTTTAAAATTTTGACTATTATTCACCATATCTTGATGTCCAATTGGGCATATTTTGGGCGTATTCCTGGTCGAATAGTGGGCAAATCGTGTAGGACATGTCCAGAATATACAGGCGAATTATATCAGTATCCATGATGTATACACATTTCTAGAAGATAGCATATATGCTACAAACCAATCACGTAAATTTAGTCATTCCAATTTAACATTGGTGTCTAAATTCTATTGATGTCACATTTTGATTTCTATGAGTGTAATATTGTGAAATATATTTTTGATTTGTATCTTCTAACAATGATGTTATCTAACCTAGATTTGATGTTTTAATCTTCTGAATTTAATTCTCTCAATAACGCTTTCTGATAAAACTCAGTTAATTTTTTCTTTTTCTGAATAATGGAAACCAAATTTATACTAGATAACAAAAAAGATAGTAAGCTGGCACTGCCAGGCAGGATACGCCCACATTTTCGAGAGATGGATAGAGAACAAGCAAAACCGAAAGTGATTTTTCCTACAATCAAAGGCTACAATCAAAGTTACAATTTGATATGCGCAAATATCGAAAAGTATCAAGATATTTAGGTTATAAACACGTAATTTAAGTTTCATCAAAATCGAAATTAAAATTCTGACCTCTACAGGGTCCACAACCTTGAAATACCATTTTTTAACAGTATTCACGTACAAACAGCAGCCATTTTTGTATTGTAATTTTGGTCCTATTTTCCCGAAATTTGAACTCAACCTTCCTTAGCTTGTAACGGTGATATAATCAAACGATTTTTTAAATCGGATAATAATTGTGACCTCCAGAGTGACCACAAGCTAAACAAAGGCGATTTTGCGTATAATCAGGGGCATTAATTCAGGAAGTTACGATCTGATATGTGCAAATATCAAAAGGACCCAAGATCTTTGGGTAAAATCCATGCATTTCAAGTTTCGTCAAAATAAAATTAAAATTGGGACCTCTACAGGGTCGACGAGCTTGATATACCATTTTTCAACAGTATTCGCATACGAACGGCGGCCATTTTGTATGGTAATTTTGGTCTAATTTTTCCGAAATTCGAACTCACCCTTCCTTAGGGTGTAATGGTGATATAATCAATCGATTTTTTAAATCGGATAATAATTGTGACCTCTAGAGGAACCACAAGCTAAACAAAGGCGATTTTGCGTATAATCAGGGGCCATAATTCAGGACGTTACGATCTGATATGCGCAAATATCGAAAGGAACCAAGATCTTTAGGTTATATCCATGCATTTCAAGTTTCATCAAAATCAAATTAAAATTGTGACCTCTACAGGGTCCACAACATTGATATACCATTTTAAACAGTATTCGCGTACGGTCGGCGGCCATTTTGTATGGCAATTTTGGTCCGATTTTTCGAAATTCAAACTCAACCTTCTTTAGGGTGTAACAGTGATATAAACAAACGATTTTTGAAATCAGATAATAATTGTAACCTCCAGAGGGACCACAGGCTAAACAAAGGCGATTTTGCGTATAATCAGGGGCCATAATTCAGGAAGTTACGATCCGATATGCGCAAATATCGAAAGGAACCAAGATCTATGGGTTATAACCATGCATTTCAAGTTTCATCAAAATTGAATTCAAATTGTGACCTCTACAGGGTCCACAACCTTGATATACCATTTTTTAACAGTATTCGCGTACGAACGGCGGCCATTTTGTATGGTAATTTTGGCCCGATTTTTCCGAAATTTGAACTCGGCCTTCCTCAGGGTGTAACAGTGATATATTTGAACGTTTTTTTAAATCGGATTATAATTGTGACCTCTAGAGGTACCACAAGCTAAAATAGGTGATTTTTCGGACAATCAGGGGCAATAATTCAGGAAATTACGTTTCGATAGGCGCAAATATCGAAAGGAACCAAGATCTTAGGGTTATAAACATGAATGTAAAGTTTCATCAATATCGGTTCAAAATTGTGACCTCTATAGGGTCCACAAGCTAAAAACATGATTTTTCGTACAATCAGGGGACATAATCCATGAAGTTTTGATCCGATACATGCCAATATCGAAAGCAGCCGAGATCTTTGGGGGATAAACCTATATTTCAAGTTTCGTCAAAATCGGACAAGAATTGTGACCTGTAGAGAGTCCACAATCAATTGTGGACGTCCGGACGTCCGGACGGACAGGGGCGACGACATAATACATCCACATGAAAATGTGGGCCTATAAAAAAGAGAGGACGCAATGGCCGGACTTCTCCTTTAATCAACAAACAAGGGATCTTTTACCGGGACGAACAATTAAAACAGAGGATCCTGATGTTTTATTCCACTGTGTCCAGCTGATGTTAATAAATACAAATGTTACTTACTTCTTTCCTCGTGGATAATATCTGACATATTCTCCTATATCATGGGCTGCTACGGACAGAATTAAAGGATCTTTACTTGTATCTAACAAACGAACCAGAATTCTGAAATACAAGTCCAGATAGTAAATCATCTAAAACCAGTTTGATTGTGTTTAATACAGACCTCAACAGAAATATTGTATACAATGTATAAAAGATATATAATAGATATCTGCTGAAGCAATGACTGAAGTGATTTCATCCATTAGTGGAGAGGGGATCGGTAAGTTTTCGTAACTTTCGTCTCAATCCGTTTGTACTTTAATAATGTTCTAGTACAATAAACTATGTTTAAAACAAATCCATTGTATAATAGATGTAGGCACAGAACACATACAATCCAAATTGCCCACAGTAATAGCAATAAACTATAACACATACTTATGGAAGAACAATTATTAATTTTATTTGGGCACGATTTTGAAGAGTATTCTCTCACCATTTTAAAGAAAGGTAATAGCAATGTTCCAGTATTTTTTTTTTCTATGGTAGAGTGCGAAAGTAGAATTTTGTCAGAACTGCAGGATTTCCACCTACTCTTCTTTGACATGTTAAATAATGTGTACATGGATGGACATTGTGTTTTCTGTCAACTATCTTTATCAATCCATATAAACAGTATAAATGGATGAAAAAGTAAAACTTCAAATATACTCTAAAGGGATTATTATTTTTATTTTTTTTTTGAAATGGACCATTAATAATATGATCTATCTTAAACATCGGTTTTTACTCACTTCAAAAGTTCATAATTTTTCTCGTTGAGTCTAATTGCATTTTCTCTCCAGAAACGATCTGATTTGTGAACGGGACTCCACTCCAATCGACCAGACTTAATTTCAGTTGTATATTCATCAAACGAACTGAAATATAACATTTATTTGGTTTAAATATTAATTAACTGTATAGCCTAAAAGTTATGTTAATCTTTCCTCAATAAATCATCCAGAATCTCACTGCGATGTTAATTATGATATTTTTCGGCGGATTAGGCACACGTTTTTTGCCAAATATCTTGATTTTAAAAGACATGTGGCTATTTTTTATGTTGACATTGAAATCTGAAGATAAAGAAATAACTTCCAGGTAATCAACACATGTCGACCATGTAGCATTTTGTTTCAAATTAAAACCCCCAAACACATGGGCATGCTCACCAGCAGTAAACATACATGTATCTAAACTAAATCTAAAATCTATTATGAACTCTACATATATATTCTAAGCTTTAAAAGTAAAAATGGGAACGAAAAATGAATGTACGAAAACTACTGTCCTAATATTTTGAGATTCAACAGAGACCCCAAATGACAATTTCACCATGTTTTAAAGAATTGCATTGAAGACTTTGTTTTGTGGAATTATTCTGAATTTCAATAGGCTCCCTCATTATGAATAAACCCACTGTGTATTGTGTTCAACTCACCTAAGATCTTGTACTGAAGCCTGTAATTTCTCATTTAAGAATTCGAGATCATCTATTATATCGGGATCATCAAATTTTCTCCCTTCCAATAATTCTAGTTGTTTTAATACTTTACATTGTACCATAGATAGAGCATGGACATGTTGAATTTCTTTCTCTTCTGGTTTCTCTATCAAATTCTACAAAATATAACACACACTTAGATGAGGTGGTATACAAATATATTCTTAGAATATATATTTTTGTTTTGTACCATAGTGACCATGTCTAAATATTCTGGACAAATGTGTTCTCGCACGCATTTGATTTTATATTTGCATACCCACGATCTGAGCAATGGATCATGTAAAATTTGACGGCCTTGTGTGACAGCTTTATGAGAATAACAAAACTGTGAAATCTGTGCTTTGAATTTGTTGTTTGCATAGTGTTTTGTATAACTATTGAGACTTTTGAAAGAAAATTTGTGGCCTTTTTTTTTCTACTTACCCTCAATGTAGCTAGAATTATCCTGGTTACTTTTTCCTTTACAGATTCACTCAAAATATCAGCTAGGATTGGTATTATATTATACCTAGAAAATATTTATATTTAATGTAGGTTTTTTTTTGAAGCATGGCCTTTATGTATTCCAGTCATGTGTAATATTGTTATAAATTTGTGAGATATCGCTGATAGAAACCATGACACTAGACTCAATGAAAGATCCTATGATCTAAAATGCGTGCATTGAGACAACCCGAGGCAAATATGTGTTGGATAAAATGATGCACACCTGAGAATTGTGCCGGACATAATCCAGAATTTATGTCCGTGACAAGACTATTAATGACAGGATTATTGCAATGTCCTGTATAAGAGAGAGAGAGAGAGAGAGAGAGAGAGAAATGAGGTTTAACGACCAATCGACACAAACTATGTCATTTCGGGACTAACAAACGGTTTAATTTTATTTCAATAACTTGCTTGCTCGTAGGGGTCTTTAGCAGTGGGAGGAAATCGTAGGGCCCGGAGTAAACCCATGAGGCTTGACAGACGAACCTACTTCTTGCTAGTACAACCGGGGATTCGAAATCACGCCAGTTGACTCAATGACATGCTAACCATTCAGCCATCCACCCCCCCCCCCCTTGTCGTGTAAAAAGAATTAACAAATATTTCACCTGTTCATTCTTTCAGCTAGGTCAGGGTTAAAGGTCAAACACCAAAGACAAAAGGTCAACTGATACTGAATCTGGAACCCTACTTTACTACCAGCTAATACTGATACAATACTGAAATACACAAACAGATGTTAAAGTGGTATCATATGTTCTAAAAACAGAAACATACCCCTTATGCCCCAATTTTTGTCAATAAATCAAATTTTCATATTTTATTTTTCTCCAAATAAGCAAGATATTCTTTTCAAAGAATATGACAATGTCAATTTATTATCTTAAAAATTAACTGACAGATATACATATATTATTCTTTTGCCAGACAATAACACTGCCAGTCAGTCAAACCTGGCAAATATGTCCAAAATAAGTGCCATAGATTGAACCACAATAACAGAAACAGAAATATTTGATTGATACTTGTCCACAACATACACACTGTTTACCAAATATCATTCATCAGAAGCAATTTTAATATGAAAGAATAGCTTACGCTGATATTCCTTCAACTTCTACAAACATATTACGATATTGATCTACACGTAACACCATCTGTAGACATCTAGCTGCTGTCTGTAGATATTCATTACCCTGTAATATATATCATAAAATATACAAATCAACACCTACATCACTGTATATAAGCGTAAACAATTGCTTTCTGTGTGTAGTTTGGGGGTTGGGATGGCCTAGTGGTCTAGAGTGCCGGGCTTCGACCTCTAGCTGGCCGGCCACCTCTGGCTTGCGGCTGTGCCTGTGGTTTCAAGCCCTAGTGTGAGCGTATGTGACATGGAGATAGGGATGCCTTCTCAAACCAATCACAATTTGACATAGTCTACATTGTTGTGTAAATATACTTACCGGTTTACTGAGTTGTTCCTTCAACCAGTTTAAATAAAACTGTAAATTCTTTTTATCCATAGCTTCTTTACTCCAACAAGCTATTTTAGATATAATTCTACTAGACTGAAAAAAAATCGTACAAATTTCAACATAAACCTTTTATTTAGGAGTATATATCAGGTCCGTCGGAACGATATTGATATTGGGAGGGCGGGATATATACAAGTAGATTATTGGGGGGGGGGGGGGGGAGGGCCACTATCACAATTAGTGCTACGATTTAAATTGTGGTGGTCGTATCAGGTCTAATCATATATTGAGGTCAATCGTAGCGAAACTTATCCGGACTCATTAGGAACAATCCCATCATAATGCATCGCACGACTGTGGGAACCAGGCATTAGATGATTTATTATCTTCAGAATACTGGTTCAATTATAAGATTGAGGTCAGTCATAGTAATTGTAATTATCATATACATGTAGAAAGGTATCAGAAGTCAACAGGGACAATCTTATTATAACACATCGCACGACAGTGGGAACCTAGTATGACTAAGAAAGATAGAAAAGTAACTCAATTTGAGAGAACTTGAAATGAACCAATTAATAATAACATATTCTTACCTGATAAACTATGAATTTATCTTCTCTTTCTAACAGATGAAAAAATGGTGACCACACTGATTCCTTCCTTTTCTTGGCAAATTCTTTAAATATTTCCACTCTTGCTTTATCTTCCTGCAGACATAAAACAAAATCACCCAATGATATCAATCTTTATCCTCTTACAGATAAAAACAAAAACAAATATTACTTCCATGCCAATGGAACTCAGTTTTTGGTCCCATCCAAACAACTAGACACAATTTCCCTGCAATGTGTAAACCTTTCTGCAACGGATCAAAAAATGTGCTGGGTCTAATTTTGGCTACAAAATAAAAGAAAAAAACAATACTGTACCTGTAGGCCATCATCCAACATAGTTAATATATACTGTAAAGTTTGATCTTTAGCTATCTGACCAATCAAATTATAGAATGTAGAGGCAAACTGAAAAATAACAAAAAACATCATTGAATTGTACTATTTATCCCTAAAATCAAACCAAAGTCCAGATTAAAAGTAACCATTATTTTGATAATTCATATACTTAATGTTTCATGTATTATATTGCAAAAAAACAACCCATAACAAACTTACACAAAATACACAATTAGCTTAGATTATGGCCTCATTATTAGTCTTTCCCATTAATAGATAACAGTAATACATAAATGTGCATTTAAATTCTGAGTTTACAAAGTTCAAGGGAGTACCAAAATTACCTGTAATGGATTTTCTTGTAACATGGCTGATCTACTTTCTGCATTACCACTATCAAACTTAGATATAAAACTATAGATATCTGATGATATCATCTGGCCTCTGGAAACATAATAAACAAATTTATCAACCCCTTTCACATTGGAATATTTTGTAAACAAACAAAATTTAATACAAATAAATATTGTTGGATTAGTGTAAAAGTGAAACTGCAATTTGTAATTGATGCCTACATGTACATGTATGTAACATGTACTTACTGTAGATAGGACTGCCAGTTAACTCTGTTAGCTCGTACATCATTGGCTCTTTCCTGTAGAAGACTTGTTGCCACTTGAGCTCCTGCAAAACACAAAAAAATATTATACAGTAGAATCTGTGTTCAGCAATCATATGAATGGAATTTTCACCACTGACCACTTAACGGGAGTGACCTCTTAATAAAATTTCTATGTTTGTAAGTGCTGATATCAAGTAAAATTTAAAGCTTGAAAGAAATAAAATGAAATGGGGTTTAACATCAAACTGTACTGGTCTGACTGGGCTAATGAAGACAGTCATACACCATACAGTGTGGTATGAGGGACATTTTGCCAGGACTGCGGCGCTATTGCTATATCATATATGGCCTACTCTTATATCTTGTTTTTATCCCATCCAAATGACTATTAGTCTTGTCAGGGCCTCCGTTCTTCACCACTGACAAGGGGAAACCATACAAGAAAATCCTTATGAAACATGATTTATTAATCCAATGCTTTATTGAGAATCAACACCGCTATACTATTGATCATGATTTTCCGCTGTGGTGTCCCTGTGACCATGGTGAAAGACAGAGGCATAGAACAGCTTCTAGTTACTCATATGGGACAAAAACAGAGGTCCTGATGTCCTATGTACATGTGCACATTCGTTTGCACATCATAAAAGAACCCTGGATTGTTGGAATTCAAAATAAGTGTTGGCCATTTTGCCACTGTCTGAGCAAAATGTCCATCATGGCACACTGCATGACAGTTGCCCTTCTTCATTATGCCTTATTGGTATAGATAACTAGGACACTGAACCCTATTTCGATTCATTTACTTGCAGAATTTGTTCTAATTGAGTGTGAAAAAGTAAGTTCTTAAATGCTTTTTTTTAAATGCAACTGAATTATTCAAATAATACATGTATAATAATATGTACGTAAGTCATAAGTCAATAAATAACCTGGTTTATGTTGAGTGGATTATAAACACTGTATCCTTTCTCTTTTATTATTTAAGGTCATATGGTAAAGGGTATTATTAAATCGACCTTTGATACAGGAATATATATTTTGTTTAATAGCAAATAAATAAGTGAAAAAAAGATAATTAAAAAAATATTACTTAAATATGTTGATCTTGATAAGTATTCTATAAGTAGCCAAACCCTCATTAATTTTCTAGTATTTAAGACTGTGATTGTGTGAAATATAAAACTTATCATTTAATCTAGGTAGATAAAACAGGATATAAACTAATCACATGTGTGTTGATTTAAAAACAAACAAAACAACATATCCTCTTCATAATTCAACTACATTCATTAAAGACACAAAACAATCCAGATTATGCAAATGAAAAAATTGTACTCTTTAATGTTTAGATTAGGCAGTTGTTAGTATATAATTAAGTAAACCTGAGCATTAAAAAGGTCATAAATTATGGATTTAATTATTGTTATTATACTATATTTTGTCTAAGTTTATCCAATAGTGTTTAAATACATACGGTACATGTATAAACGATTGTGGTATTTCAATGGCAAAACAATGATAAATAAATTTAACCAAAAATCGTGAAAAAGAAAACATTTTCAATTATTTAAAGATATAAACATTTTCTTAAAGTGCTCATAAGACGACAAACTGAAACTCGGCGTAGTGATGGACAGTGGTTATTATATGCACTTTACGGAAAGTTAACATCAATCTGATTAAAAATAAATCAGCTATCTTCACTCAAAGTCGCAAATATAGACCTCCCGTAAAAACGACTTGGCCAATTATCGAAAACACTCTTAATCCCCTCGGTCCCTAGTGACGTCACAGTGTACAAATGCATATTCGGAATGTTTATTCCTTAATTACCTATATACAGCCGGCGTGTGTATTCATTAACACCTGACTGGTTCCTTAATCCCCTAATTAAATAAAACAACTGACTACGGAATAATCTGTTTTTTTTAATTTAGAATTTGTTTTATAAAGCCGATTGCAGTAGCATTGTCTTTTTAATCAGAATAAGCCGACCGTAAACTAACAATTGGCTTCTGATTGAAACACGATTGGTGTAGAATTGGTGTAGCCGGCGCTACGGACATCTATGAAGCCAATTGGAATAATTAATTGTCGGCATTTAAGAAACGAAATGGTTTGAAGTAGTAATCATATAAATAAATCATTAACACGTGTTATTGGTCATTCTATCATACACCGAGAGAATGGAAGCAGAATATTTAGAGTTATCCTGTAGCAGTAGTTCTTTTAGCTCTGGCAATGTATAATGATAACTATAGCGCCATATATTATGTTTGAGCCGTATCTATCTGACTGTGGCTCCATAGAGGATGGCGATGTAGATGATACCGGATCTAATAATGAAAACCATCCGATTGTTGCGAGACTAGATTCATAGATTTCATTAAATTATCTATTTACAGCTTTTATAAATAAATTGATTTCATTAAATTATCTTTTTAGTTGTAAATAAATTGATTTCATTAAATTATCTATTTACAGCTTTTATATATTAAAGAATTGATATTACATGTACACAGCCTGCCCTATAGTAGTAATTCGCACACAAAGGATATTTAAACTAAAATTGCTTCAGCATTCCACAAAATTTACATCAGTTATAATCGAGAGACGTTTTCGTTCAGTTTGGGTTTCAATAACAGAATTACCTCGTGATATAATCGTATATGTCCATGATACAACACCTCAAAGGAGACTTGCTGTGTTCTATATTTAGGTTCAAATAATCCGACCATATCAGAAAGCATGCATTTGCACCTTTCACGGTGAAATAATCGTATATACGACCCATGAGATGCCATGATATAACTGTCATCAAAGGGAAGCGTGCATGCCCCAATTGGAGACTTGATGTGTTCTATTTTTAGGCTCAAATAACCAGACCATATCAGAAAATGTGCACGAATAATAATAAATGACTAACGATTTTTTTATATGTAACGAATAATAAATTACGTTTTGCATTTTGCAATTCTAAATTAATTCAATGTTTTTAAGCGCTTTAACAATCAGATTCACCAATCAATTGTCGTCAATAATCTTAACTCGCTGAGCAGAATGGGTTCGATAATCAACACCAGATTTAAAAAAAGGCAGGTTATTGTTTATTATTTCAATTGAGAATTTAATTGGCATTTATTTAATTAGGTGATTGGCGGTTGTTGAGACCGCGATTAACACTGCTAGTTCTCCTTTGTTTTGTTTTATCTGCAAGTATAAAACTTGCCAAAATGTATTGTTGAAAATTTGTGCATATTTAGTAATACTTTGTTTTTTTTCTTTTATCAAATAGTTAACGAACTTGATTGACCTACCACTTACCAGTGGCTTGTTCGCACCAATTTATCGATTGGTATTGACATCTACGACAAGCATGTCGTCAAGGTGCAGCTCACTGATTATTAACAATTTGTAGGGGCTTGTAAAAAAAAAGATTGCATGTCGTGTAAATATTTATTTTGTTTTTGTGTAGGTCATCAGCATATTATTCGTTTTAAATAAATATTATATAATTTCATGAGAAACGATGATTATCAAAGAACCGTAAGTGCAACTAATGTTTTATCGTTTGGTTGAGCCTTTTACTAACCACGTGGTTCTTGATTTTTTCTTTCGTGTTTTGAATATATATATATTTCCTAAACGTCGTATACCAGAGTCCTAAACTTCGTATATCCGAGACCCAAACGACAGATATCAACTCTCGCGTCATGTTTTTTTTTACTACTCCATAACAATTAATGTTGTGTTTATTTAATAATAAACAATGAAGTTTATTCGACAATAAGTACAACTCGGTTAATTAACTGCTTCTATAATAACAAGTGGGATGAAACAGCCCGATAGAAAATCAGGTGTGGGATGAAACGACCCGCATCCGCCAATCCGTAATTAAATTGTTGACAAACGCAATCCACTCTTTCCGTAATATTTCGTCTTTGGGAAATTTATGAAACGTCTGTATATTATTCCCCTTTTCTCTGCTGGAATTTCCACAGCCTTCAATAATACAATGATAATTCGGCATCTTGAAATACACTCGGAAATATTATAGTAACAAATAAAATCTATTACAATTCAAGATGAGAAAGGTCTGCGTTTGAAAATGCTTTGAATTATATAGTGATGTGTAGCTTACATAATTACGAGCTAATGATTACCGACAATACACACTTGTTAACTGTTGGTATGTTGATACAGTGATATATTATACAGGCAGTGATATATTGGATAGATAATGTGTATAGTATGTGTAGTGCCTGTGACGTCATCAGCCAATCAACCGGATTAAGGTCGTTCATGAAAATTTGAAAACCATTTTTGGCTGTCCCATACTAAAACGTAAATAGCTCAGTTAATTTTAATCAGATTGATTTGAACTTTCCGTATTATGGATTTAGTAATCATTGTTTATTATAATATGTAATAGAAAATTATGATCTTATGTGCTCTTTAAGATGTAACAAAGTACATATTAATGTGAACTGCCCATAAGAGTACTTGTAGTAATGATAATACCAGGTACTATAGAAAGTAAGCATACTCTGCCATACGTAAACCAGGTAGCAGTTCTTTTAACTAATTCATCCGACCTCACAGCTTTTCTTCGGGTCCTCCTGTATATCTAAAGACCGCTACATAGGATACGTGTACATGTACATGCGTTAGCATGATTCACCAAGACAACCAAAATCTACCCAAATCCACCCAAATCCACAATTATTTCAACCCGTATAATAATAAATTTATATCTATATTTGATAATATATACTGTTCTTTATGTCAAATTTGCATTTTTAACTATCCCTCAAAATAGTCAAAATGCAATTTCCAAACTAGCGATTTCATGCAATAAACGAATTATGTCTGTTGGTTACTACATGTACCGGTACTTCCAAACTTGCTTGGAAATCGCATTTTGAGGTGCATTTTGACACCAAAACAGTACGACTGTATATTAAATATATGACAATTTGGCAAATATCGATATAAATTATTGTTTTAGAAGTTGAAATAATGGTGGATTTAGGTAGATTTTGGTAAATCGTGCTACATCATGCAGGCTACATGCAAGTGAATAATTGGAAAAAAATTGAATCATTAGTCCCGAAATGACCTGGTTTGTGTTGGACATTCAACCCCATAATAATACTTTCACTTTCTCTCTCTTTTATCTAATTGGAGCAATAGGGTTTAGTAATCTTGGGACATCACAGCATATCTTAATCTATTTTCATCTTTAAATAATTGGGTTGTCAAGAAAGATCAAGTCAACAATCTCATATCTGTGTTGTTAGCTAACCTTAGAGTTACGGTTTCGACTAAGTCATTAGTGTTAAAATCAATGGAGTAGTGAACACGGGTAAATTTTGAATAAAACCTTATTTTCAAGTAAACAAGTTAAACAAACGAAATAATAAAACATATTCGAAGATCTATCATTTTGGTATAGTTTTTTGTGGATAATGTTGGCTACCACATAGGTTACATTTCTTTGATGACAGAAAATATTGAAATATATTAGATAATTAGGCCTATAAAGCAGTTCTAATTTAAAAGAAGAAGAAATTTTGATTAAATTCACTTTATTTTCATGATAAATAAGTTAAATAAAAAAAATACTGTAACTTATATAAACACCTCATAAAAAAACACATCAAAAACAAACATGCAATGTCATTCAATGGGTATCAGGCGTATTCAACACCAGGCTAATTCAACACCAGTAAAATTGGCGTATTCAAGACCAGTATATTATAGGACAAAAGCTGGATAAACAAGATATTTATTATATATCTTAAATTAAATAGTCATAATACAAACAACAGTTGAAATATTTCATATTCGAAGACAATATTTACATAATATAAAACAATAAATAAAATGGAACCGGTCCCTGAGTCTTCAGTCCAGAGTTGATTCAGTTATGCCAACCCTTGGCGAACGAGGCGCATAAACACGGACCAACTCTTTGCACTAAACACTCGGTTTGATATCCATTGGTTCTTGACGTACTCAAGGACATCGGAATTGATTTGAAGTTTAAAATACAAAATAACTATAGGCCTATATACATAATACATGTACTGGTCTTGAATACGCCGATTTTTCTGGTGTTGAATTAGCCTGGTGTTGAATACGCCAGGATTCATTCAATGTGCCATTTAGAGTATGTCAATACTAGCCTAAAAATCAAAGACTGGCAACAATCAGAAAAAGACAGGATTCAGTGTCAATTAATCTATTATTTGAAATAAAAGCAGACATTTCAATACTTGATTTTGATGGTTTTCTAAAATTAGCAGAGGCAGAATGAATTGTTTGTCGAAAAAAATATAAATTTTATGGTATTTTTGAGACTAACCTTTCTCTAAGTCCTCGATATTTGAAATATCCATCATGATGAATTATAAAAGGTACTGTAAGTCTTTGGAATATCCACTAATGTTCGCGTATTCCAGATTTATTCTTGATAATTTATTTTTCAATCAAGGTTATCAAGCCACCATTTTGATTATACACGATCATGTGACAGATGATTTATTCATTTTCCGTAAAAGAGCTGCTGTTGAAGGGAGAAAACTCCAAAATAAAAAATGATGGATAAAGACCACTATCACATTAACAAAAAGTCTTCCATACACACCACCATTTTATCCTACGACGCAGCAAGCGCATCCATAATATAATACGAGTACTGCGACGTAAAACTAAATAATGCGACAAAGTATTATCATTAGTTCCATTTTGTTTAATGTGCCTATTACCATTTATAAAGACATGTAGATACCAAGCTCTGGTGTGTGCGCGTGTTTTTGTTTTGAGATTTGTATAATAAAAGAACCCCGATAGTCTTAAGAAAAAATTTAAAGTTTGACAGGCAGAATAATGATACTATATAGGCGTATTCTTTATATTATTCGAGACTGTAAATTTTAGGGACGGTCGACAAACCAGAAACCGATTAAAATATTTGGGTTCAATTTCATTAGAGCAGGAATATAATTAAATAAGAACCGAAATATATTAAGAATAAAGACGACTTTAATGAATCTAACCGACACGAGGTAATTTGTACAGTCGATGTGACCACAGATTATTAACCCTTTCTAGTAACAACCAAGGGTCAGCCATTATATCACCACTACACGTAATCTGTAAAGCACAACTACACCTTCTTTAAAATTACCATCTGAAGCATAGCGGTCAGCGAACTTGTTCACGGTTGGGGTCACATCACTGTGGGTTCGCGTGATAACTAATTCTATATAATAAATGTACAATTTAATATTACACACAATTACAAAGCTTTAGATTACATATATATACGCGATCAGTAGATAAAAGAATACAATAATTTGGAAGGATTTAAATTGGGCTTAAATGGTACCCATGACATAAAAATTTAGGATTCAGATTCTTGAAAACTAGATACCACTATCACCCTCCACCACCGACATTATAGAAAGAACAACAGAGAAACGACACAAAACACAATCATCATCATATAAACATTAGCAATAAACAAAACTATTTTGCTAATGTCTCTGAGATGCTACACAGTTTTACATAATATATTGTTGATATGATTCTTCATGGGAAAGTTAGAATGAAATTAAATTGGTCACACGACGGATCCTTAGGGGGTCCCTGGAGCTAACAGAGATAGAGTAGATAGAAGATTATTGATAATAATACTTTATGAGCGAGCGATAATGTTTCTCAAGAGTATGACCCAGGTTTGCTATTTTAATCAATGAAAATACAAGTGCTATTTGAATGCATTCAAAGGGACAATCCCGATAAGAACAGTCTGAAAAATTAAAGTCTGAGTATCTGTGAAATTTATCGACCAAAATATAAAAGCATGGTGTATTTACATTGTCTGAAAATTTCAGCTGAAAATATTGAGTCGTTTGGACGTGAACGTCAACACTGCTTATCCGGACACGTAACCCTTTTAAGATTTTGGGTCATTTTTTTCATTTGGTGATCTGATAATCGATTTACGTTTCTTGAGAGGTCTATACAGTGAATAACCCATGTACTGTACTTGATAACAAAAGGTACATTTCACCTACATATCATTTTTATAGAAAAAAGTCTGGTTTTATCCAGATACTGTATGATACAAAGGTCTCCATTTCCAGATGCAGACTGTCAGGTTTAAGTTATTTACAAGCGTATCACAAACATCGGGTTAGTTGATCGGCCTTAGACAATGGGTTTTAAATGATTTTAACACAAAATTAAGCAGTTTTATTCCCCAAAACGTTATCGGGACTGGCCCTTTAATTTCATAAAGACATTGATGATGCCAGTCATAAAAGGTGCAATAGTTGTCAAGCATTCCTTTGATAGTGGTATGTGTGTATGACATGTACCCTTTTGAGGCAGATTATGGAACTTGCATCTGAGAAATTTGGCAGAGCAGGGATAGGCTTAGTTGTCGACATGAAAGTTTAACATGGCCTAAAATGAGTATTACATGTTTTCAATGGTTAGCACGTGTGCGCTATATCATAAGGTCTGTCAGTAAGTCAACTGCCGCGGTTTCGATTCCCCGTTTGCACGTGACAAGGAGTAGTGTGGCATGTCCAGTATCGTGGATTTCCTCCGGGACTTCCTGCCCCCCCTCCTCCTGGTAAAGACCCCTACGCACAAGCGAATTATTAAAACAAATTAAACCATATATATGTTAGTCCCGAAATGACCTAGTCCCAAAATGCCCTAGTTTGTGTCGAATGGACTTTAAACCCGATTTCTCTCTAGTCCCGAATATTAAGCACGTGGTGTCGAATCCGTGGTTGTACGTGACAAGGAGTAGGGTCGCCTGTCCAATCTCGTGGGTTTTTGCGGGTCCTCCGGTCCCCCAGAACCAGTGCCAAAGCCCCCTATGCGCAAGCGAATTTTTGAAATAAATTTTAGAAATGACCCCACCCCTCTCTCTCTCTCTTTCTCTCTCTCTCTCTCTCTCTCTCTCTCTCATTTAGATGAAAAGCCTGTGAACTCATAGATGGAGAGTTAAAGTGTCTAGTGACTTGCCCTTAGGCTTTCACGCAATCTAATTTGAACATCGCCCGTTGATAACATTTAGTTAAATCAATTTAAATCGAAAATTATTTGTTCACCATGTATTACTCACAATGTCCGAGTGTTGCATAATTGATGTGTCTTGTCCGCGGGTTTGTCTCCTGGGTTTCTGTTTGAATATTATGTATTGCGGACTTTACATTAACAAGAACACATTGACATAGAAGATCTTATTAAATTGATACAAAACGTAGCGATGCGCGACGTATTTTTGAAAAATGAAGTTTTCACGAACATCAGATTTTCAGAAATATTCACAGTAAACTGTTTTAAATATTCTCCTTAACGTAAATCGGTAATTGTTAGTTTTTGAACATAATCCGCGGTAATTGCATTCTTCCGTATAGTCCACGACCAGACGTCTAGCGGATGATGACGCAAAGGTACTTGTGTCGGTCACGTTCTCGATCGAGTGCTTGACCTGTATCATTGTTGTTGGGTCTCATGGCGTGTATTATTATTGTTTGCACTGACAGGGAATTACCGTTAAACATTTCAATCTGAATGTCGTTATGGTCTATGAAGCCGTTAATTGGTATCCCCCTTTCTATCTGTGAAAGTGATCTTAATTTCATAACTCGCACATTTCTTTGATGACAAATTATAGTTTACTGTGAGTAGGTGCTTAACTAGGTTGGACAAAAGTAACAAATGAAAAATGTGTTTGCGGTATACAAAAAAAAGGACAGAGCTTTAAACGTTATAATGTATTTCGTAGATTATCGCGGAGCTAAAATTAAAGGGGAATTATCATTATCATTCCAAGTAACAAAAGTGCTATCTAATTTAGGGGATAGATAAATAAGTCAGGCCACTGATCTGCCTTTCTCTATTTATTTTAAACCATCAAATGTTCGGACAAAATCATTTGATCTTCAGGGTAGGACCAATAACCAATAATTGTCCAACAACTTATCCCCTCATGGATGTTTAAGTGATTAAGATGCATTTTATACAGTATCACTCCAATTATCAAAAAGCAAAGAACCGCGGTAGTGACATAGTTTCTGTTCAGTGGACGTTAAACCCAATTTAACTCGCTCCATGTCTCTAATTTGACAGTGCACCCAACGAGTTAGACCATCGTCCTATAGGCGCAACGGCATACTCTAATAACGCATTCCAACGGCCAAGTTGTCTTTTATAGTAATGTGTATCTCCATGTGTACACTGGACCTCAGTCCCACCCGAACGACTAGACAACTGTCCTTGTCAGCCCCCCCTCCCTCCATCCCCTCGTCCTACAACACTTACAAGGAGAAATAGTGCTGGAAAATTTGCCAAAACCAGAAGCAAACCCAAGGCCGCCTGGTTAGTAAGCAAGCGTCTTACTTACCGAGCAACCACAGCTCCCAGTAGTAAGCAAGCCGAAAGAAGGCCTAAAAGTCGGCTGAAATAAAAAAAAACAATCGATAAGATCGTTTATCAAAAATACATGTACTCTTTTATTATACGACCTTTTATCATAAATAGAAACTTAGGTTGCTTTTTGGGTGCTTAGTCTATTTTTTATTTAAACGTCAAAACTGAAATGACTACATTTCTGTACTTTTTAACCCCGAAAAGGGTCCCGTCTTTTGTTTTCGTACAAAAGGGTTATGACTTAACTTCGTACACACCTAAACTCATATTGATAATATCCTGCATATTATGTTACCAAAATAAAGAATGGTGTTAACTTGTCGACGAGAAATAAATTATCACCAGACAAGATCTCCGCCGTTTTGATAAAACGTCTTTCAAATACAAAGTCAATCTTTAAAGGCACATTATCATTCATTCACACCAAGCAGCCGCAGTGACTCGATGAGTAAAACGTTGGTTCGCTAACCTTGGGGTCCTGTGTTCGATCCCGGTATTGTGATTGAGAAAAAGCTTATCCGGATTTTCCTGCACGCCCCCTGGTCAGCGAAACATGACAGAGGGCCTGTCAAGGAACAAAGTATAATCGTTTGGGTGGTAGAATTCGATATAAGAAAGAGTAAGCATAATGGCTGTTGCCAGGCCAAAATTCTCTAATGGCACACTGCATGAAGTACATGTATATTAGCCTTGGTGGAGCAAAAGAGTAAGACGTTCAACACCATTTCATTTCACTCTGACAAAGAAATTGTTTTAATAGCAGAGTATATAATTATTACCTAACAGAATGTCAGAACCCAGAGGAAATATGCTCCCCAACACACCGACGGCCTTACCCTGCCACACCACTGAAAAGAATCTTCAACAACAAGACTTCTACTTTAATATGAATGTTTATTGCTTTCCTGCCATCTAGTCGTTATATCAGTTACATCTATTACTCCTTTGTCTGTTCGTCCTTTAATTTATTTTCTCTCGGTGCGAAGGGGTTATACGACACATATTCAACATATAATCGTAAACAATATTTTTATTCATTAAATCTGAATTTGGGTTTAACATGTATGTACACATTATAAAATACATATTTACATACATAATTACAGAAATATAGAATAGGATACATAATGGATAACATAGAGACTCTTTACTGTTATTTTGTTTTATAATAAATACTTTAGTGGAAATATTGGTGAAAATCTATTTTAAAGCATTGCTTAGTAATGTTTGGTATGGTAAGGCCTGTGCAACGTACAATCGTCCAATATCTCCAAATCTCACAAACCAGTTGAGATATGCGAGAATATTGGACGAGTGTACGATATGGAGGGCTGGAAATAACTGAGGCGTTGTTTATGGAGATTTAAATAGTTTTGAGAAAATAATAAATTGTTGGACCTCTTTGAAAATAAGTGTGTTTATCTCAGGACTAAGTTTTGTTGGCCCATACAGCAGACAACTGATTGTTTTATGGTTGTGTTGGAGGTTGTCGATTATCTGTTTTCTTGCATCTGAATGTAAGAGGCATACGAGTAAATAATGTTCGGTATCTTCGAAATTGTGACCACAGAGGCAAATAGGGCTATCATCGACATGTCTGAGAAATTTACGGCCTTGCAGATCTGAGCAACATAATCTAAGTTTACAGTTGATTATGTTCTTTTCCCTAGACAGTAATAATACGGTGGCACGGTGGTATCAAATTTGTTTAGTGAATTTTCAAAGATAGCAAGAGATCGGGAGTTTCTAATTTCAAGGTTGAGTTTGTTCGATTCTCGTATACTTGACGGGGTGAAGGACCCGGAGAAAATTTCGGTTCTACATCTGATTTCCTTTAATTTATCTTTGTTCCTAAGAGAATAATTATCAGGACTAGAAGAAAGTTCCAATAAGTCAGAGAGATATAATGGCTCGAGGTTGTTAATAATTTTATACACAAATTTTAATTTATGACGACGGCGTCTTTCCGACAGTGGAACAAACTCAGTATCTTTGAAGAGTAAGGCATGTACCTCTAACTGCCCCACAGATAATGCGTAGTGTATCTAACTGAAGGGATTCTAGTTTGCTAGCTTAGTAATCGCCGCACCCATCCCAGATAATATCGGCATAATCAAAATATTAATTGTGGAAGGATAAAAGAAGAGTATCTTATGTTTAAAGATTTTCTATTTAATCGATATTTTAGAGAACGGAGGCAAATTACTAGTTTTGATACTTAGCTTACAATGTTATATCTATATCGTTATTCCATTTACAGTTTGATTGGAAGATTAGACCTAGATGTTTATGTTCGTTTACTTCTTTAATTTGAACTTGGTCCGAAAATATAGTGGTTTAGCTATGTGGGGTTTAGTACTAATAGTCAGTGTCTCTGTTTTTAGGGGGTTAAAAGTAACTAGCCATGTCTCAGCCCAATTTTTGAATCGATTTAAGTCATCGTTGATGGTAGCGGCGCTTGCCCCTGGGTCCTCAATTTTTAAGTACAAAGGGGTATCGTCAACAAATAATCTGATGTTTCAATTTATATTGTTTACAATGTCATTAATATATATATTGAAAATAAAAGAGGCCCTAGTATAGATTCCTGGGTTACACCAGCGGGAATGCTTCTTGGGTCCGAGGAGGTTCGATTTATTGTTACACATTGTATATTTGTTTAATAATCTAAAAACCAGAGTCACAGAGTCCGGCGTGCCAAGCCCCGTCAAAAGTTTTGCTGATATCACAGAAGACTACTTTAGTGTATTGATGTTGGTCAATGGCTCGACATTAATCGTATTAGCTATGTGGAGTACCCAAAAGGTTAACATTTCAGTAAATGTTGTTGTTTAATAATGTCAATCACACGTACACAGACATACGTTTCTAAAGAAGCTGTTTGTTTCGATTTGGAATTAACAAATTAGTTTGGTGCTAAAACTGGTGGATGTATACCGCGTCCCAACTGACTTTCCTGGGACAAACATGGTGGATCAGGAGGTCTAGGGTTCGATTCCTGGTTTAGCCGAGAACGCACCTTGTGATATTCCGACGTGGCTTACACTTGTCAGTGATCCAAGAAAGGGGTACTGACAAGGTAAGAAAAACATAAAAGAACCCCAACAGTTTAAATTCAATAAGAATAGACATAAACGTCGCTGCCCGGACAACGTGTGCCAAACCCGATATCATTCTTAACTATATCACGCCTTGTACTATAGGGTAAAACATTTATTTTTACGTTCTGAAAGGATAAGCACTATAATTATATATGATTCTTTTCCAAAAACCCGACGACTGGAAACCAGTTTTATAATCACCCATTTATGTATTTAAAAAATGCAAATTAAAGTGCATTTCGTTTGAAGTTCCATGTATCTATTTATCTGCAGATCTTCAGCCCAAGCTTTGTAGGTACACAACCGCATCTTGTGTTCACCGAGGCGAAGCGATTCAGAGCATGGATTGTTGTTACAGTTGGATGGATTATAAAAGAATGCATTATTAAAGACGAGATTAGATGATCAGGGCTGATCAAGAGAAATATTACGGCATCTTTTCAATCGTTAATCACCCACTAATAAACTGTTTCAATTCAACATTGAAGGTCGTAAAAGGACGTCTTTTATTAAGTTGAAATAAAACGGCTTTCAATTCTGGACGGCAGGCATTAAATCAGGATTTCATCTGTGGTGCGGTGAGTAAACACCAACTCTTATTAGTTTTAACAATTTTATTTTATTATCGTTATTGGGTCTTTTTTTTCTAAGATAAATTTTTACATACTGGTCCGCTTCGGAATTGCACTGAGCTGTTACGACCACTCACACTTGTACACGTGTCCAAATAGTTGTAACTCGCGGTATTAAATTGTTTAGCAAGTCAGAACATCTACATATTGTTTACATAGTCAAAAATGGAACTATTTTAAAGCTAAGATTGGTGTTAGTTACGTTCACCTAAGTATCACAAAATCCTCACCGAAGAAAATGCTGACTTTTATGAAAATGATAGGAGAATTATTATTACTCTATCTATGAAATACAGGTAATGATGGCGGATGGAATCAATAGAAACCAATGTAATCTGTATGTCGACTTAAAATGAATAATCTTTTGACTAAAATGAATTTGTTAAAGGCCCAATAACACTCTTGTTGTAACTGAATAATATGTCCCAATTATTATTCTGGTAAACAAATTTTACTATTTTACAATATTCCAATTAATTGATGATACAAATTTCATCTTAACACACCGAATTTGAAAAAAATAGAAAAATTCAACTGCATGGTTTGAAAAGCTTTACGTAAACCTTTTCAAAATATAACTTAGATTTAAAAATATTTTCGAACCCCATGGACAAGTAAAATAGGATGTAATGGTAGGACACTTAAACATCTAGTAGTTAGAATAAAGCTATTTTTTCTGGGCCTGTCAAGTCATCAAGGGTGTTATTGCCCCTTTAATGAAAGTAGTTTACATCGATCAATGTCATTACTTGAAGCCAAAATCTAATAAGCATAATACAACCTGAAATTAAGCGCCATATTTATGTACGAATATCTCCAATTGCCTATCCCCATGTATAAAGGAGGGACTGGGAGTATTGACCGAGTGAAAACTTAATTGTGAGATTGTATTCAGTTTCAATTGCTACTATTATTTTTTGAGACCAGCAAATATTTAATCGTAAGACAGGCGCTAAATATTGATGACATTGTATTCAGTTTCCTCTAGCATCTTACAGTGCTAATGTTTCATATAATATTGATAATATTGCGTATTTCGTTTCTCCAACATCCTGTAGTATTTATATTTTATATAATAAGAATGAAATAGATTCCACAAATATTTAATTTTGAGACGGACGCTAAATATTGCTGACATTGTATTTAGTTTCCTGTAGTCTTATAATGCTAATATTTCTTCAAATACGCATGTAATAGATACCACTACCAGCAAATACTGAATATTTAATTGTAGGTTCGAATAAAATAATTGATGAGATTGTATTCAGTTTCTCCTGGCATCTTATAGTACTGATATTTCATATAAGAATCAAGTAATATAGCTACTCGCAAATACTGAATATTTAATTGTGAGACGGGTGTTAGCTATTGATGATAGTGTATTCAGTCCCCCCCCCCAGCATCTTATTGTGCTTATATCAGAAAATACTGAATATTAAATTAATATTTATATTAGGGGATCACGGTGGCTAAGTGGATAAGGCGCTGGTTCGCTAGCCTGGAGGTCGGGTGTTCGATCCCTGCATTGGCTGAGAAAGTTCATCTCGATTTTCCGACGTGATTTCTCCTTGTCAGTGATGCATTAGGAGGGCCTGACAAGGACAGCTGCCTAGTCGTTCGGATGGGATAAAAAACCGAGGTCCCGTGTACACATTGGAGTGCACGTAAAAGATCCCTTGGCAGTTGGAATTCGATATAAGAGTAGGCCGTAGCGCCGCTGCTCGGGCAAAATTCCCCTCATAGCACACTGTATGGCGTATGCCCGTCTTCAATTAGCTCTGGTTAAGTGCATAACAGTAGGACGTTAAACCCCATTTCATTCATCCATTCATTATATTTATATTAACAGTTATAAGAATAGTAAAAATACAGTGTCGGATTTTTCAAGTCACATGGTTTGTTAACTTACATTTAAAACGATGTAGATGTAGAGATGTAGGGGCTTGTGAATAAAATACAAGGCTTATGTAACTTAATGTAAAGTAACATTACATTTAGCGTAGTAATACAACCATATTATGTCAATTTACATTATGGAAGCTGTATATTAACAAAAATACCGGTTGAAATATTTGTTTTACAGAAATTTTTAAAATTTACTGTCAATTATTAGTGGTCACATTTGTTATTCCCCCTTTGACAACATATCGAATTTTGGGCAAAATATTTACTGTTTTGTCGGTCAGTTTAGTCAATTTTTAGAGAAATAGGTTATTTAAAACATGAATCCCCTTAGCTGTCTAATAAAGACAGGCATAATATGCTGCACTGGGTTGTAAGGAGCAGAACACTTTGTCTGCGATATCACTTCGGTGGAAGTGGACGTTAAACAAAGCTATTTCACACACACACACACACACACACACACACACAATTTCTTTACATTATCGAATGTTGCGTTACACGCTCGGCCATATTTTCTGTCTACGCCAGGATCGAGCCTATAGGACTAATTATCCAAGCGGGGACAAACACATCCTATTTAATAATGTTACATCGGCAAATTACATAATATGTAGTTCTACAATATTATGCGGTATATTAATACATAAACGCTGTCAAAATACACAATGTGTTTTTGTTTTAAATGTTATTGTACAATAAATGTAAATTAACATCATGGTTAGTTTACATGTACCCTAATTACAGATATGTAATTTTACCTTAGGTGTATAATAGATAGATGCAAAGTTACATTACAGACTGTGAAATGAAATGCAATGTTAAAATACAATTATAACGATGGCAAGATTTCTGCCAGTTAAAACTAGGTAAAAATACAAAATAATTTGAACAGTGTAAATTCGAATCTAAATAGTGATGAGATTGTACTTAGTTTAGCCTAACATCAAATAGTGCTAATATTTCATATACTAAGCACATAATAAATACCGGCAACATTGCATATTTAATTGTAAGCTCGAATCTAAATATTGATGATACTGTACTCAGTTTCCCCTAGCAACTTATAGTGCTAATATTCTATATAATAAGCACGTAATAGATACCAGCAAATACTGAATATTTAATTGTAAGGTCTAATAGTAAATGCAGGAGGACTGCACTACACGCAAAATAAACAAAAAAAAAATCTACAAGATAAACCTGCGGACAAGACAGAAAATAGACATTGCAAACCCTAAAAACAATTATCAAATCAAGTGAATGGATCCGGGGGCCAGCCGTAAGCGTCCACTGCGCTGTACAGTCTAAGTATTGGTGATATTGTATTCAGTTTCTCCTGGCATCTTATAGTGCTAATATTCTATATAATAAACACGTAATAGATACCAGCAAATACTGAATATTTGATTGTAAGGTCGAATCTAAATATTGATGAGATAATATTCAGTTTCCCCTAGTATCTTATAGTGCTAATATTCCATATAATAAGCACGTAATAGATACCAGCAAATACTAGATATTGATGATATTGTATTCAGTTTCCCCTAGCATCAAATAGTGCTAATATTTCAAATAATAAGCAAGTAATAGATACCAGCAAATACTGAATATTTAATTGTAAGATCGAATCTAAGTGTTGATGATATTGTATTCAGTTTCCGCTAGCATCTTATAGTGCTACTATATCATCAAATAAGCACGTAATAGATACCAGCAAATATTAAATATTTAATTGTTTTGTGGAATCTAAATATCGATGATACGGTACCAAGTTTCCCCTAGTATCTTATAGTGCTAATATATCATCTAATAAGCAGGTAATAGCAAATAATGAATATCTTATTGTCAGGTTGAATCTTATAGTGCTAATTTATTTTATAATAAGCACGTAATAATATTAATGAGATTGTATTCAGTTTTGCCTAGCATCAAACAGTGCTAATATTTCAAGTAATAAGCACGTAATAGATACCAGCAAATACTGAATATTTAATTTTATGATCGAATCCAAATAATGATGATATTGTGTTCAGTTTCCCCTAGCATCAAATAGTGCTAATATTTCATACAATAAGCACGTAATAGATACCAGCAAATACTAAATATTTAATTGTAGGGCCTAATCTAAGTATTGATGATATTGTATTCAGTTTACCCTAGCATCTTATAGTGCTAATATTATATATAATAAGCACGTAATAGATACCAGCAAATACTAAATATTTAATTGTAGGGTCGAATCTAAGTATTGATGATATTGTATTCAGTTTACCCTAGCATCTTATAGTGCTAATATATCATCAAATAAGCACGTAATAGATATCATCAACCCCTAGCATCTTATAATGCTAATACATCATCAAATAAGCAAATAATGAATATCTAATTGTAAGGTCGAATCTTATCATGCTAATATATTTTATAATAAGCAAGTAAAAGATACCAGCAGATACTGAATATTTAATTGTAAGATCGAATCTAAATATTGATGATACTGACTCTTATAGTGCGAATATTCTATATAATGAGCACGTAATGGATACCAGCAAATACTGAATATTTAATCATAGTGCTAATGTTTCATATAATAAGCACGTATATATATAATAGAAACCAGCAAATATTGAATTTTTGATTGTAAGGTCGAATCTAACTATTGATGATACGGTACTCAATTTCCCCTAACATCCTATAGTGCTAATATTCTATATAATAAGCACTAATAGATACAAGTAAATACTGAATATTTAATTGTAGTGCTAATATTTCATATAATAAGCACTTATATATATAATAGATACCAGCAAATACTGAATATTTAATTGTAAGGTCAAATCTAAATATTGATGATATGATATTCAGTTTCCCCTAGCATCTTATAGTGCTAATATTCTATATAATAAGCACTAATAGATACCAGTAAATACTGAATATTTAATTGTAGTGCTAATATTTCATATAATAAGCACTTATATATATAATAGATACCAGCAAATACTGAATATTTAATTGTAAGGTCAAATCTAAATATTGATGATATGATATTCAGTTTCCCCTAGCATCTTATAGTGCTAATATTTCATATACTAGATACCAGCAAATACTGAATATTTAATTGTAGGTTCAACTCAAAATATTGATAAGATTGTATTCAGTTTCCCCTAGTATCTTTTAGTGCTAATATATCATCAAATAAGTACGTAATAGATACCAGCAAATACTGAATATTTAGGGATCACGTGGCGAATCTAGGAAAAAAAGTCACAGGAAAAAAAGTCACAGTAAAAAGGTCACAGAAAAAAAGTCACAGGAAAAAAAGTCACAGGTAAAAAAGTCACAGGTAAAAAAGTCAAAATTTATATTGTTGATAAGTGTGAAGAACTTGGCCATGAGATGTTTGTAGAAACGATCGTGACTGATTTCAAAGACAGTATTTTGCGCTCTTTGCTTGTTGTGTTTGGTAGAGACGTGGCAGCCAAAGGATGCTTCTACCACCTGACACAGTCAACCTGGCGACATGTCCAGACACTAGGACTAGTACCCCACTACAAGGCATAACCCTCTCCATGAGAAGACCCCCCCCCAATGTTCCCTCCTGAAGTTTAGAACGTACATGACGCAACCATGAACAGTGCCCCCTGTACCAACAGCATCTGCGGGGGATGGAACAACAAGTTCTACAATCTTGTCGGCCAACACCATCCATCCATCTGGAGAGTGGTGAAGTGGTTCCAGAAGGAATCAGCCACGGTCCAGACTGTCGTCGCCCAGGATGCCATCGGCAATCGACCCGTCAGAAAGGTCAAAACGAAACTTGTAAAGATGCAGACACAGCTACGGAATCTGTGCAGGGATCGTGTCAGCGGTGCCAAATCCATCCCATTTTTCCTGTGTTTTTTTTTACCTAAGCAAATTTGTGACTTTTTTACTGTGACTTTTTTTCCTGTGCCTTTTTTTCCTATGACTTTTTTACCTAGGCAAATTTGTGACTTTTTTACTGTGACTTTTTTTCCTGTGACTTTTTTTCCGCGCACCCACGTGGCTTAGTGGGTAAGATGCTGACTCGCTAGCATGGAGGTCGGGTGTTCGATCCCTGCATTTGCCGAGAAAGTTCACCTCGATTTTCCGGCGTGGTTTCTCGTGGTCGGTGATGCAGACGGAGGGCCTGAAAAAGACAGTAAGGTTGCTTAGTCGTTAGGGTGGTACGAAAAACCGAGGTCCCGTGTACACATTGGCGTGTGCGTAAAAGATCCCCTGGCAGTTAGAATTCAGTTGCTGCCCGGTCAAAATTTCCCTCATAGCACACTGTAAGGCGTATGCCCGTCTTCAATTAGCCCAGGTTAAGTTCAGAAGCTTAGGACGTTAAACCCCATTTTATCATACTGAATATTTAATTATTAAGTGGAATCATAATATTGACGAGAATGTATTCAATTTTCACTAGCATCTTATAGTGCTAATATTCCTTATAAAAAGCACGTAATAGATACCAGCAAATACTGAATCTTTAATTGTAGGCTTACGGTCGAATCTAATTATTGTATTCAGTTTTGCATAGCATCGAAAAGTGCTAATATTTCATATAATTAGCACGTAATAGATACCAGCAAATACTGAATATTTAATTGTAAGGTCGAATCTAAATACTGATGATACTGTATTCAGTTTCCCCTAGCATCTTATAGTGCTAATATTTCAAATAATAAGCACGTAATAGATACCAGCAAATACTGAATATTTAATTTTAATATCGAATCTAAATGTTGATTATATTGTATTCGATTTTCCCTAGCATCTTATAGTGCTAATATTCTATATAATAGGCACGTAATAGATACCAGCAAATACTGAATATTCAATTGTATGTCTACGGTCGAATCTAAATATTGACGAGATTGTATTCAGTTTCGCCTAGCATCAAATAGTGCTAATATTTCATATAATAAGCACGTAAAAGATACCAGCAAATACTGAATATTTAATTTTAAGATCGAATCTAAATATTGATTATATTGTAATCAGTTTCTCCTAGCATCTTATAGTGCTAATATTTAATATAATAAGCACGTAAAAGATACTAGCAAATACTGAATATTTAAATGTTAGATCATATCTGAATATTGATGTGATTGTACTCAGCTTCTCCTGACGTCTTATAGTGCTAATATTTTTATAATAAGCACGTAATATATACCAGCAAATACCGAATATCTACGTGTAAGGTCGAATCTAAAAAATGATAATACTGTACTCAGTTTCCCCTAGCATCTTATAGTGCTAATATTATATATAAAAAGCACATACTAGATACCAGCAAATACTGAATATTTAATTGTTAGGTCGAATCTTAATATTGATGAGATTGTATTCAGTTTCACCTAGCATCAAATAGTGCTAATATTTCAAATAATAAGCACGTAATAGATACCAGCAAATACTGAATATTTAATTGTAAGGTCGAATCTAAATACTGATGATACTGTATTCAGTTTCCCCTAGCATCTTATAGTGCTAATATTTCAAATAATAAGCACGTAATAGATACCAGCAAATACTGAATATTTAATTGTAGGCCTACGGTCGAATCTAAGTATTGACGAGATTGTATTCAGTTTTTCCTAGCATCAAAAAGTGCTAACATTTCATATAATTAGCACGTAATAGATACCAGCAAATACTGAATATTTAATTTTAATATCGAATCTAAATGTTGATTATATTGTATTCGATTTCCCTGAGCATCTTATAGTGCTAATATTCCATAAAATAAGCACGTTCTAGATACCAGCAAATACTGAATATTTAATTGTATGTCTACGGTCGAATCTAAATATTGACGAGTTTGTATTCAGTTTCGCCTAGCATCAAATAGTGCTAATATTTCATATAATAAGCACGTAAAAGATACCAGCAAATACTGAATATTTAATTTTAAGAACGAATCTTAATATTGATTACTTTGTAATCAGTTTCCCCTGGCATCTTATAGTGCTAATATTTAATATAATAAGCACATAATAGATACTAGCAAATACTGAATATTTAAATGTTAGATCATATCTGAATATTGATGTGATTGTACTCAGCTTCTCCTGACGTCTTATAGTGCTAATATTTTTATAATAAGCACGTAATATATGCCAGCAAATACCGAATATCTAAGTGTAAGGTCGAATCTAAATATCTATAATACTGTACTCAGTTTCCCCTAGCATCTTATAGTGCTAATATTATATATAATAAGCACGTAATAGATACCAGCAAATATTAAATATTTAATTGTAGGGCTAATATTTTATATTACAAGCACGTTCAATATAATCGATACCAGCAATACTGAATATTTGATTGTAAGGTCGAATCTAACTATTGATGATATTACATTCAGTTTCCCCTAGCATCTTATAGTGCTAATATTATATATAAAAAGCACATACTAGATACCAGCAAATACTGAATATTTGATTGTAATAAGCACGTAATATATGCCAGCAAATACTGAATATTTAATTGTTAGGTCGAATCTTAATATTGATGAGATTGTATTCAGTTTCACCTAGCATCAAATAGTGCTAATATTTCAAATAATAAGCACGTAATAGATACCAGCAAATACTGAATATTTTAATTATTAAATGGAATCTTAATATTCATGAGAATGTATTCAATTTCCCCTAGCATCTTATAGGTCGAATCTAAATATCCATAATACTGTACTCAGTTTCCCCTAGCATCTTATAGTGCTAATATTATATATAATAAGCACGTAATAGATACCAGATAATACTGAATATTTAATTTTAAGAACGAATCTTAATATTGATTACTTTGTAATCAGTTTCCCCTGGCATCTTATAGTGCTAATATTTAATATAATAAGCACATAATAGATAATAGCAAATACTGAATATTTAAATGTTAGATCATATCTGAATATTGATGTGATTGTACTCAGCTTCTCCTGACGTCTTATAGTGCTAATATTTTTATAATAAGCACGTAATATATGCCAGCAAATACCGAATATCTAAGTGTAAGGTCGAATCTAAATATCTATAATACTGTACTCAGTTTCCCCTAGCATCTTATAGTGCTAATATTATATATAATAAGCACGTAATAGATACCAGCAAATATTAAATATTTAATTGTAGGGCTAATATTTTATATTACAAGCACGTTCAATATAATCGATACCAGCAATACTGAATATTTGATTGTAAGGTCGAATCTAACTATTGATGATATTACATTCAGTTTCCCCTAGCATCTTATAGTGCTAATATTATATATAAAAAGCACATACTAGATACCAGCAAATACTGAATATTTGATTGTAATAAGCACGTAATATATGCCAGCAAATACTGAATATTTAATTGTTAGGTCGAATCTTAATATTGATGAGATTGTATTCAGTTTCACCTAGCATCAAATAGTGCTAATATTTCAAATAATAAGCACGTAATAGATACCAGCAAATACTGAATATTTTAATTATTAAATGGAATCTTAATATTCATGAGAATGTATTCAATTTCCCCTAGCATCTTATAGGTCGAATCTAAATATCTATAATACTGTCCTCAGTTTCCCCTAGCATCTTATAGTGCTAATATTATATATAATAAGCACGTAATAGATACCAGATAATACTGAATATTTAATTTTAAGAACGAATCTTAATATTGATTACTTTGTAATCAGTTTCCCCTGGCATCTTATAGTGCTAATATTTAATATAATAAGCACATAATATATACTAGCAAATACTGAATATTTAAATGTTAGATCATATCTGAATATTGATGTGATTGTACTCAGCTTCTCCTGACGTCTTATAGTGCTAATATTTTTATAATAAGCACGTAATATATGCCAGCAAATACCGAATATCTAAGTGTAAGGTCGAATCTAAATATCTATAATACTGTACTCAGTTTCCCCTAGCATCTTATAGTGCTAATATTATATATAATAAGCACGTAATAGATACCAGCAAATATTAAATATTTAATTGTAGGGGTAATATTTTATATTACAAGCACGTTCAATATAATCGATACCAGCAATACTGAATATTTGATTTTAAGGTCGAATCTAACTATTGATGATATTACATTCAGTTTCCCCTAGCATCTTATAGTGCTAATATTATATATAAAAAGCACATACTAGATACCAGCAAATACTGAATATTTGATTGTAATAAGCACGTAATATATGCCAGCAAATACTGAATATTTAATTGTTAGGTCGAATCTTAATATTGATGAGATTGTATTCAGTTCCACCTAGCATCAAATAGTGCTAATATTTCAAATAATAAGCACGTAATAGATACCAGCAAATACTGAATATTTAATTATTAAGTGGAATCTTAATATTCATGAGAATGTATTCAATTTCCCCTAGCATCTTATAGGTCGAATCTAAATATCTATAATACTGTACTCAGTTTCCCCTAGCATCTTATAGTGCTAATATTATATATAATTAGCACGTAATAGATACCAGCAAATACTGAATATTTAATTGTAGTGCTAATATTTCATATTATAAGCACGCTTTTATATAATAGATACCAGCAAATACTGAATATTTGATTGTAAGGTCGAATCTAACTATTGATAATGTTGTATTCAGTTTCCCCTGGCATCTTATAGTGCTAATATTCTATATAATAAGCACTTAAAGATACAAGCAAATACTGAATATTTTTATTGGTAGGTCGAATCTAAATTTTGATGATACCGTATTCAGTTTCCCCTGGTATCTTATAGTGCTAATATTCTATATAATAAGCACTTAAAGATACAAGCAAATACTGAATATTTAATTGTTAGGTCGAATCTTAATATTAGTGAGGTTGTATTCAGTTTCACCTAACATCAAATAGTGCTAATATTTTAAATAATAAGCACGTAATAGATACCAGCAAATACTGAATATTTAATTATTCAGTGGAATCTTAATATGCATGAGAATGTATTCAATTTCCCCTTTAATCTTTAATACTGTACTCAGTTTCCCCTAGCATCTTATAGTGCTAATATTATATATAATAAGCACGTAATAGATACCAGCAAATACTGAATATTTAATTGTAGTGCTAATATTTCATATTATAAGCACGCTTTTATATAATAGATACCAGCAAATACTGAATATTTGATTGTAAGGTCGAATCTAACTATTGATAATGTTGTATTCAGTTTCCCCTGGCATCTTATAGTGCTAATATTCTATATAATAAGCACTTAAAGATACAAGCAAATACTGAATATTTTAATTGGTAGGTCGAATCTAAATTTTGATGATACCGTATTCAGTTTCCCCTGGCATCTTATAGTGCTAATATTCTATATAATAAGCACGTATTAGATACCAGAAAATACTGAATATTTGATTGTAAGGTCTAATCTAACTATTGATAATATTGTATTCAGTTTCCCCTGGCATCTTATAGTGCTAATATTCTATATAATAAGCACGTAATAGATACCAGCAAATATTGAATATTTAATTGTAGTGCCAATCTGTCATATAAGTAGCACGTGTGTATAAAATATATACCAGTGTGCTGATTTTTCGAATTGTATGGTCGAATAAAAATATTGATGAGGTTGTATTCAGTTTCCCCTAGCATCTTATAGTGCTAATATATCATCAAATAAGCACGTAATAGATACCAGCAAATACTGAACATTTAATTGTTAAGTGGAATTTAATTCTTGATGCGATTGTATTCGCCTTGCATCAAATAGTGCTAATATTTCATATAAAAAGCACATACTAGATACCAGCAAATACTGAATATTTAATATTAAGATCAAATCTAAATGTTGATGATTTTATATTCAGTTTCCCCTAGCATCTTATAGTGCTAATATTTCATATAATAAGCACGTAATAGATACTAGCAAATACTGAATATTCAAATGTTAGATCATAATAATATCTGAATACTAATGTGATTGTACTCAGCTTCTCCTGACATCTGAAAGTGCTAATATATTTTATTATAAGCACGTGATATATACCAGTAAATACTAGATATCTAATTGTAAGGTCGAATCTAAATATTGATGACACTGGCTCAGTTTTCCCCCAGCATCTTATAGTGCTAATATTCTATATAATAAGCACGTAATAGATACCAGCAAATATTAAATATTTAATTGTAGGGCTAATATTTTATATAACAAGCACGTTCAATATAATCAATACCAGCAATACTGAATATTTGATTGTAAGGGTGAATCTAACTATTGATGATATTACATTCAGTTTCCCCTAGCATCTTATAGTGCTAATATTCTATATAATAAGCACATATTAGATACCAGCAAATACTGAATATTTGATTGTAAGGTCGAATCTAACTATTAATATTGTATTCAGTTTCCCCTAGCATCTTACAGTGTTAATATTTAATATAATAAGCACGTAATAGATACTAGCAAATACTGAATATTTAAATGTTAGATCATATTTGAATATTGATGTGATCGTATTAGGCTTCTCCTAACATCTTATAGTGCTAATATATTTTATAATAAGAACATAATATATATTACAGCAAATACTGAATATCTAAGTGTAAGGTCGAATCTAAATAATGATAATACTGCACTCAGTTTCCCCTAGCATCTTATAGTGCTAATATTATATATAATAAACACGTAATAAATACAAGCAAATACTGAATATTTAATTGTAGTGCTAATATTTCATATAATAAGCACGTATATATATATATATATATAGTAAACGGTTATAGTTAAAGCTATTCTTAGGCTGTAGATATTCGAAATAAAGATGTTTTAGGAAAGAAAACTAGTCTTTTTTGCGAGTACTTTCTGCTTTATTAAGCTTCATCAGACAAATTTTACCAGCAATTGATGTGACGTAGTAACGTCATGGTTACAACAAAGAACTATAACGGCTATAATGTACACGATAAGATAATGCATATAATATATATGTATCATTAATAAAATTATTAAATAAACATTTATAATTTACAATGTTAATATAACAAAAATCAACACCTTGAATTAAGCAATGGTTTGGATTTGTCAATAAAATATGATTCCTTTGCTTCTAATAGATCGTTGTTTTTGCTGTTTAATTGATATAATGGAAATACATTAAAATTGCATTTGCCACATCTTAATATTCATGAGAATGTATTCAATTTCCCCTAGCATCTTATAGGTCGAATCTAAATATCTATAATACTGTACTCAGTTTCCCCTAGCATCTTATAGTGCTAATATTATATATAATAAGCACGTAGTAGATACCAGCAAATACTGAATATTTGATTGTAAGGTCGAATCTAAATACTGATGATACTGTATTCAGTTTCCCCTAGCATCTTATAGTGCTAATATTTCAAATAATAAGCACGTAATATATACCAGCAAATACTAGATATCTAATTGTATGGACGAATATACATATTGATGAAACTGACTCAGTTTCTCCCAGCATCTTATAGTGCTAATATTGTATATAATAAGCACGTAATAGATACCAACAAATATTAAATATTTTATTGTAGTCTAATATTTCATATAACAAGCACGTTAAATATAATAGATACCAGCAAATACTGAATATTTGATTGTAAGGTCGAATCTAACTATTGATGATATTGTATTCAGTTTCCCCTAGCATCTTATAGTGCTAATATTCTATATAATAAGCACTTAATAGATACCAGCAAATACTGAATAATTAAGGTCGAATATAACTATTGATGTTATTGTAGTCAGTTGCTCCTGGTATAGTGCTAATATTCCATACAATATGCACGTAATAGATACCAAGATATACTGAATATTTAATTGTTAGATCATATCTAAATATTAATGACATTGTATTCAGTTACAGAATGACTTTTTAAAATCACGAATCATGATAAAAAATACCGATGATTTGAAGGTAAATATATTAATAACTTAGACATAACAGTATTTGATCTACAATATCTTACCCCCAATATTTCGTCAACTCTTTGTAGATATTTCCTTTAAGATGTGGTGGGTGGTTCTTACCAGTAACTCACCGTGGAATGATAATGTTCAATATCCACCATCCCTATATATGGTCAGTTGACTGTTTCAACTTTAAATTTCGTGTCACCTGAAGAGTTATTGTTAATTGATTTGTTTTTACAATGCTTAAAGTGAAGTATGCCATTAATGAGTTTATTGTAAGTTAATCACGTCTGGCAATTAGCGTTTTAATCAATCATTATCCACACCGTCCTGTATAACCATCCAAATCTTTATAGTTAACTTGATGTGATTTACAACAAGCTTGTTATTTATAATTTCAACTATCATTTTATCAATAACCACAATGTTTTTAATAATCTGGAACTATGTGTGAGAACTTTATTTTATAATGAAATCCTTGTATCATATCATTCCTTTATACATACTTTATGCGGAATTTTTGCATTTGGATAATCTAACAATTTAATGCTTTCTTAATTCGTTTGGCTTAGGGGTTGATTAAGAACTAGATTTAACATTGCGATTGTCACCAATCAGCTGACCAGCTAATTGAACCTATAATCATCTGCAGGCGTATTGTTTGTAAACATGACGAATTTTACAGTTAAAAACAATTCTTTAGTGAAAGCGAAACATGACGTATCATTCTTTAAAATAATATATCGATATTTCAGAATAAATTGTTAATGCGAAGCAAAATATCGCAATATATCATAGACATGTAAAAGTATATTGTTAAAGATACGATGTCATTTGATCCGAGTCATTCTGAGAAGTGAAATCATAATTAACGCGCCTTGATCTTGTATTTCTTCTCCAGGAATGTGCATTTGGTTTTGCTTGAAAGATATAAATTGCATCCCATTTTATTTTTGTTATTGCAATACATTAGTAATTGGTAAGAGGGAGAGAGAGAAATTGGGTTTAACGTCCACTCGACACAAACTAGGTCATTTCGGGACTAACATATGGTTTAATTTTATTTCAATAATTCACTTGCGCGTAGGGGTCATTAGCAGTGGGAGGAAACCGGAGAAAACCCACGAGGTTGGACAGGCGACCCTATCTCCTTGCAACGTACAGCCGGGGATTCGAAACCACAATCCCATTCAGCCATCAATAAGTGTTTTGGGATCCATGAATTCATTTATCCAAAGAAATTGTTTGTGTTGGTATAAGGGACTTCGAATGTGTTGAATTCTGGGAATTTTGAAACCATGCGCATGAGAGTGGATCTAATGGGTTTTCACTTTCGACTAGTTGATATAAATAATATCACTTGTAGAATTCGATTGAGAAAGAAAGAAATTTTGATGACAACAGAATGCAGAAATGGAATAAATGTAAAAATGAAATGGGATTTAACGTTCTGATTCGACTGGGCTAAAGGGACGGACATACAACATAAAGTGTGTTATGGGGGGGGGGGGGGAATTTGCCCGAACAGCGGCCCACTTTTATATGTAATTTCGACTACCTGCGGTTCTTTCACGTGCACGTCCCACCGAACGACTATACGTTGCACTTTGCCAGGCTTTCCGTCCCACAATACTCGGAGAATTTTAGATCGGAGGTGGTCCTGCACAGTGCACAATTAGCACATGCGTCGTTATATGTGGATTGTGGGCTAAGGTTAGGGTTAGGACCTGCAAATTTCGCCGAAGTCTCGGGATCGCTAGCCCTAACCCTGGACCAAGCCTAACCCTAACACAGAATCCACTTATGACATCACATGTGCAGGGCGTTCAAGGAGTGAAGTCGCCTGTCAAACCATGTATCATTTCTCCGGGTTCTTTGACTTGTGTTGGACACTAAACCTCATCTCACTACCCTTTGTAACATATTCTGATTTAACAATACATTTATCAGAGATTTAAAAAAATAACAACTTCTTATGTATGTATGTATGTATGTATGTATGTATGTGTAATGAGCATCATGGCGCAGAAAAAAGGAAAAATAATCTTCTTGTTGTCACTGTTACGGTAGGGTGGGCGCGACCTCAATCGTGTAAGGTCGATGCTCGATGTCTGCTCGACTTAAATGACGTATTGACGTCATCGAACATTTGTAGCTTGGTGTCGAATGATCAGATAAGATCTCAAAGTTACGATTTAAACATTATCTCTTAACATGGCGATGTAGTGTAGAAAATGTCTCTATTATTTTGTAAAGACAGACACACGTACCCCGTGTCATATTTTGTGTGACTGAAAGTCGCTAAGTTAAAGCAGCTAAATCGGTGAAATAAGCCAGCAGTCTCTACTGAATACAAATTTCTAGCGTCTGGTTATTCCAGTCTACATAATATTTATTGTGCATGGTCCCAGATAAGAATGTGGCGACGTCGTTTGATTTGGTGGAATGTGTCTAAATGTTTATTTTGTCTTAAATATTAGATATCAGAAGCCCATCTGTTCCCAATAACATCATAGTTTCAATGTTGATTTAAATTGACGAATAATTCGTGTTTTCAATGTTGGAGATTTTGGATGATATTGAGTTAGAGAAATAGCTACTTTAAATACTGGTTTTCTTGAAATATGATTATAATATGTAATATGACTGGGTATTGTAAGTGTGGGTAACATTTATGTAATACTTATATTATGTATAATGTTTATACAAAAGTAGAACAAGGTTGTTGTAATAAAGCACATCATTCTAAAGCATTTTTTAAAAAAAAAGAAGAATGAAAAAAATAGGATAATTATTATTTTATTTGAATCAGACATACAACAATGTCGATGTTAAATACACAGAAATCAGTGCACACTATAAATGACCATAACTTGGAATCGGTCAATTTAAAGTATAGTATTCAAAAATAAATGAGATGTGAGCCAATCAGTTATGATGATAAAATATAATCATTATATCAAGGAAATGTTTAAGCCTCGCTACGCTCGATTCTTCATTTATCCATATAACTGTAAACGCATCTATGTATGAAGTGGACAAACATTATCAATATATCATCTTTATACCTTCATATTACAAATATACCATTAATTTAACATCAATATATTAAAAATAAACACACTTTATGGATATACTACTTCTGAATTTTATTAACATGCTACGTTTCAATACACATACAGGTATCGTTATCAAGCAAATAATTATTTGCTTGATAACGATACCTGTATGTGTATTGAAACGTAGCATGTTAATAAAATTCAGAAGTAGTATATCCATAAAGTGTGTTTATTTTTAGTGCTTTCTATTTCTATATGTCTTATAAGGTTCATCAATATATTATTCGTAAAACACCCATATAAATCCATAGCATCAATATATAATTTGAATACTACCAATGTATTAATTATAAAAATAATTTATTCATATATTATCAATATATCTAATCATTATCAAAAAATATGCCGTCAATATATTATTATCAATTATATTAATTGTATGTCTGTTATTTTTTAGGAAATCGAAGAGGCCGGACCACCATGTTTCCGACAGACGGCGAGAACTTGACTTCAAAGGGTAATAATTTATTTTATCATATAACGAGTCTTAACATTGGTCTATTTTATTGGTATACATTATCTACTACAGTAAATACAAATTTGAAATAGTTGAATCACCGAAGAAAACGTAAAGTGGTATCAGGTGTTTTAAACATATTTTGACCTTAGTACATGTATTCGCCACAGCGCAATACCCTTCAAATAATCGTAAACATGCAACATTTTCTAACCGCACCCTCCTTTCAGAAAATGCTGGGTCACACCCAGCGACACCAAGTATATTTATCAATCGATGAAAGAAAGAAAGGATCCTTTAAATAACATTTCGCGAAGATATTTATATTCTCAATCTTATAGACTTTTCATTTTTATCTTTAGAACCAACTGCAGGAACATTTTTCATTGAGAATAGTGACGACAGTGTTCATTCCACAGTAACAGTCACCAGTAAGTACCTATTTAATCCCCTCCCCGCAATACTTTGTGTTTACGGTTATTTGGCCAAAACAGAAGGGCTTATAGGTCGGATGCTATATTAATCCACACGGATATCGTAAATATAAACCATTTAGTCCTTCCACATCGACGGAACTAAATATTCTCGGAAATTTAATTCGGGCCAGAACACGGGATTTTTCTCCATTTTGTAGTCCAAACCGACATGGATTCCGCGTAAAACCCAAAATTTATTCAGGCTGCGTCGCTGAAAATATTATATTTTAATGAGAGCGATTTTGGCCCCATAACAAAAGGTCCACCGGGTAACCGTAAACACGGGTATTTATTAGTTCAGGTATCTATTAAAATAGCAAATTTGATGAATACGACATCATAATTATTTCGGAGATAAAGGTGGCTCAACCACTACAAATTTACTTGTTGTCTGAAAGCTAAAAATTGTTTGGGTTAGCTGTGCAAGAGTTACTGTTTGTAGAGCGATGTCTGAGTTGAGTTGAAAGGGAGTGACTGTGTCAATTAAATGTGAGTTGTAAAGGGATAGCTGAGTCAAGTATGAGTTGTTGCATGTTTCTGTAGAAACGACTGCGTGTTTCACAACATCTGATCGTTGCTGATTTACTTTATAATTCCCAAACTTATAGCTACGTTATCTGCAGACACGTCAACAGTAGCAACCAACCAGAGATTGTGACATAGTGAATCTAGCGGAAACCTTGACATTGAATGAACCTTGAACTTTGGAACTCGATTATCACAGGTAGACATTTTAGCTTGAAAGCGCGAAACTTGGCATTCGCGACGACCAATGAATCTGATTAAATCACAAGCTGGGCTTATTCCCAATCAAACTTAGTGCCGAAATATACAGAGGGTTAAGTGAAGGGATTGATAAGATGTATGTAGTTAAAGCGAGATCAAGCCTTCTATTGAAGAAGGAGTTGTGGGGAATGACGGATCGAATTGTGGATTTTTACCAGGAAGTTGTTTGTGTTACAGTGCCTACAGAATTGTGAGTTGTTCAAGTGACATGCGAGTTGCTGTAGAACGCATCAGAGACTATAGAAAGCCATAATACCATATTTAATTCGTCGCCACAATGTATAGGCTCCATTCAAGGTCCAGTCTAACTTAACGTAAATTTCCAAATACAGTGTAATTTCAACAATTAATTATTGAAAACATTGAATCCCCCAGAAACACACACGAGTTGTTACTAAGATTTTGCATTCCTTCTTCACAATTTTTTTAATACATACGTGCTAAGTGATTATCTTCCCGTTTTAGTTTTGTTCTGTATATCTATCATACTAAATACAATTCTTATACAACTGTATGATAAATTTCCCGGATGTAATATGCCGTTAAGGCTTAATCAGACCTATTCTATTCTATTGGACTGTCACGCGCACAACATACGGTTATTGGCATTTGTTACATGCTGCAGTTATGGAAATCAGAAAATTATGAGATCAATGTTATGTTTATTTAAAAATATACCCCATGTACCCCCCCCCCCCCAAATATCATTTGACACCAAGTTTTCTCTTGGACGTTGCCGCCGTCGACAAAGTTCATTGGTGTCTTTGAACCGGGCTTACATGTATGTTAATTTGGCATGTTCGACACTTTCATCCCGAAACAAATAGCTTTTTTTTTTAATACTGAAGTGTGTGTACTAGCTTATAGATCGGCAACCCGAGAATTTCTTGATATCCGGACTGGAGACATGACTGAAGTTAACCGGATGCTTTTGTCTCCCTAAAGAGAATAATGACCATTGAGCAGACTAGTGTATAGAATCAGAAAACGCAGTAATAACAGAATACAGATTTAGGACTGGTATGGGACTGAACGTCATCGGGATTATTCTGAGAAAATAAACCCCTTCAACGTCATATCAAAAATCGAAGCCACATAATCGATGCGCATTTGTCAAAGGAACATGTTTTTTTTTCAAGAACGTAAGCCCCAAGAACAACAGCAAGGACAAAAGGACGGATAGCGCGGTTGGGGCTCAGTTCCAAGTCCAAAAATAACCATGTTACAGGAGGAGTCAATTTGACAAGCTATATTTAGTTCACAGATTAAAGGACCTAAGTCCGTAACTCGAAATCTTCTTAAATCTTCGACATCGAAAACACGAATTATTGGTCAATTTAAATCAACATTGATGATGTAAACTTACTGGGAAAAGAAGAGTTTCTGATATCCAATATTTAAGATAAAATAATTTGTATTGAGAGACTGGAGGGTGAGGCTAGACACATTGCACCAAACCAAACGGAGTTATGTAGACTGGAATAACTAGACGCTAGAAATTTTCACTCGATTGAATGTAAATCAGTTTATAATTATTCATTTTACAGTGTTATATGCGTTGCTATCGACTTTTGTGAATTTCTAGGTCCCAAATGTTAGCGATTTAGCTCCTTTAAACATGATTTTTTAACCTATTAGTTGAAGATAAATGGCTACAATAACCATTTGATGAAATAAATGAGAAATATAACAAATTTATCCATGTATGATAATATAAGCCATTAGCCATCAATCTATAGTGTTAAGCTTCATTCTCTCGCCATTTGTCTTGTCCACGTGCAACAAGGTCATCACCCATTGTTTAAAGGTACATTATGCATGTATATTGAGCTATTTACGCTATATTGGCAATATTTGGTCGCGAGATATGGTTGCACATCCTACAGTGATATTATTTCTACCTGTTTTTTTTCTTCTTCGAAAGTGGTTGCCGTTTTCTCAATACAAACTAGTTCTTTTCGGGACTGTCATATAGTATATTTAGAATTCAATAATTAGTTTGCATTACATGACAACAAAGTGGGATCCGAGCTTGAAAACCCCCGTCTTAAAATTTTGCCGAAACATCCTAGTTGCTGAGATTATATCTCTTTAACAAAAATGACCAGTTTCCATGACCTCCGTATCACGTGATTTATTACTGAAATATCTCACTTTCGTCCTGTGTAATAACAATATCTATTGAGGCGGTAGCATTTCTTTATTCAAGATGGCCGACTTATTCTTTTATACAGACTACAAGATTATCTGTGTAAACTTTCAACTTTAAAATGTTCTTATTATGCGTACGCCAACGCGCATGTTACGCGCAGGTCGATCATTATGCAGAGATGGTATCGTAATATAAAAGGAAAATATTGCGAATTAATTTGTGTTCGTTTTGTTACAATGTAATTGCGATTGAATACTTTTGCGTTGTATTCGGGGTTTTCTAAAATCCCCCAAGCTGGGCATTTCTGAGAGTTATGTTCGGATTTCTTTAATTCAGTGTTCTTCATCGTCTGATTCAGGTATGACTAAATCTAATATCTAATTTAAATTGTGCGTCAAATAATGTTGACGTAATTATGTAGGCGCCATCTATATCACATGGTTAGCCTAAATTAATTAAGAGCGACCCATAACATATTTTAGTTTTTGGACCGATATGATTTTAGGGTTGGTAGGGACATTTTGATTGTATATATATAACTTTTGGGGAACTAATCTTTATATATAGTGTTTGGGGAGCTTATTTTGATAATATCTTTTTTGAATGTCATTTTGATTATAATACTTTTGGGGAGCGCATTTTGATTATATACATGTAGTTTTTTGGGACACCCATTTGGATGTATAGTTGGGGGGGGGGGGGTAATTTTGATATGCAGTTTTTGGGGATCTCATTTTGATTTCTTTTTTTTTCGAAACGCATCTGGGTTGTATATACATGTACATGTATATAACTTTCGGGGAGCTCATTTTGATTGTATTTTTGGGGAGCTTGTAGATGCTCATGATGCTAAAGTTTTTTTTAAAGATTGTTCTCAAGGGCGTTGGGCAGTCTAAAATAAACATTTTAAAGCCAGCACTGAAATTTTTGTTGATAAAATATGACATTTTTTGTTACTTGGGGTAATAAACTACATAATTAATCACCAAATAAATACCAATTTTAATTACCAACTATGTTCCAAACTTGGCCCAAAAGCATGATAAAAAGGGGTATTGATGACAACAGAAGTATACTTTTCTCAGTTATGCCTGCATATATTTTCATCAAATTTGGCATGAACAATGCTTATGGCAAGTCCCAAAAAACACTGATCAATTTTTTGCTATAGGTTGTGGTTTGTCTGGTATCCATGGAAACGCAAAAAAAACCGACGGGTTTTCTTGGAAATTCTATAAGTAAAAACTTAATAGATTTATCGATAATCCCATCAGTAGATCAAAAGTAGAGGTTATAAGCTGCATTTCGACACCAAAAACGTTAACGAATACCAACTCAAAGTATTTTAAAAGTGTTGTTCATTATTTAACTGCAAACGAGAATTTGTGATTTTGGGTTAATTCTTTGAGTTTTAAAATGCATCGATTCGGACGTATAAAGTAAATACCTACTTGTAGGCACTATTCGGCCAATCTAAAAAATCATTTTATACATTAAAAAATGACAGTCTTTGACCATCAAAAAATTAAATTCAGCCACGTTCCAATCTCGATAGATGGTAGAATGAATTCCTTCTGACGTTATACCTAGATAGGCGTGAATGATCCAGTGTCAAACTGCTACTGGACACGGCCATGATTGTTTACAGCGATTGGCGTGAACGGTGTATACGACGTCATAATTTTTTCAAGAACTGATCTAGGTCGGGGAAACCTTCTCGTTTGCTATAAATAGTTTTTCTCTCTCCGCTTGTACTTCGGTTATTACACATCAAGCGGTTGGACTGTTACGTGTCCTCTGGGTTATTTTACATATGGAACACGTGTGCAAAGTCTTAATAAGTTTGGTGTTGAAAAGTTAGTGCGTATCTTAGACTACTCAACGCCCTTAAATTTATACGCATTGTTTATGTCCATGAGATAAGATGTTGGTTATTACTTTCGGAGTTAATGATAGTTGTTATCTGAATGATTTGCCGGACTGACCGAGGATCCCGCGAACATGGTAGGCTAGCAGCCCTTAAAGAAGTTAACGTTCTCACGTAGTTTAAGGGGACTTTATTTGTCTTTGATTGTTTTAATGGGGTGGTTAGATTGCAAAACGCCAAATATGTGTATAATCAAGAAACACCAGGTAACACTAGAAAGTACCATTTACGATTAAATTTTCAAACCTTTCTCGCGTCATAATGATGTCATTAAGATATCGTGTTCAGTTTTGTCAACCACATGACAGCCCTAAAAGTCATGATAATTTTTAGTTCTATACACTATATGATAACGTGCGCACTGTGGTGGGATGGGTGAATTATGCCCGGTCAGTGGTGCTTGAGGCTACTGTGGTTCGATTTCAAAGGTTATTTAGCGTGTAAACCGTCTAACCTCCGTGTTTCGATCTATCTGGTAAAGTGTGCATTATCGCGGAGAGGGCGAATTTCGTCCGGCCAGTGTCGTTTGTGCTACACTGTTCTTATATTTCAATCGTTTGTTTACGTGTTAGGCCGGGTTTCCATGTGTACGCAATGCGTGCGAAATACGTGTTACGTGAAGCGTGTTGCGTAACGCGTATTGTCAGTTTCCATGTGTGCGTGAGAACCGAATATTTCTATACCAAAACTACATCGGATATGCCTATTGCAGTGGCAGTGCTCATGTCCATGTCCATTCCGGTCTCCGTATACACGCGTATTGCGTACTCGGACACTCTTGTGAGCGTCCCGAGAAACACGTACTAGGCGCTGCGCATCACGCTTTACGCATTACGTGTACATGGAATAAACTCCTACCATTTTAGTGCAAAGTGTTAAAAAACGCATTACGTACTACGCATTTCTCATTACGCAGTACCTACACATGGAAACCCGGCCTAAATCGCTAAACCGCCGCCTTTCGTCCTATCCGAACAACTAAAAACACTTTCGTTGTCTATTAAAACATCTAATATACTTCCATTGGGATAAATATTTAGAATACTTCAGCCGTCTGTATTTGTGACTGACGTCTGTACGTTGGCTATATTGCCATGGTTATTCCATACTATCATAAACAAAACCAAATACAAGATGTCGGATGGTTGGATCGGAAGTAGTCCATGTCGTTCAACTCATAATTCACGTTAACGTCTAAAGCTTGTCCATGTCTGCGTGTTAAATGTATTATCTTGGAGAGAGTTGGCTTTCAGTTTCTTCAATAGGCTTTGGCATAAGTGGGCGCCCCTGATATTCTGTAACAAACATTAGAGAGGGGAAGCCGGAGGGAAATGCGGATATTATTAATTATTTCATCATTGTGGTGAATCAGAGGATATCTGATCAGCATCGGGTCCAGCTTTTTCCGATTTGAAATCGAAGCAGCTCCCACTTGATTTAAAGATCCGTGTACACATGTTGGATGGAACAAACATCAAGACTATATAGCTCCAATTACTCAGCCCCCAACCCATTACATCACAGGTCAGGTTGACCATTTTGAAGCGTCGCTTGGTTCTTCTACTTGGAATTTGGGTGTCCGATTGCTTGACAAGCTCGTGCGTTTTCTCTGCCCCCACCCCCACCCAGCTAAAGACTCCGAATTCTTGATAGAAAATTGACCTATTTTTTCGGATAGGACGTTAAACCCCATTTCTACCCCTTTCTCGCTGGTTCTTCACCTTCTGTGTCAGTCGACTAGAGTGCCTTTCAGCATTTGCGTTTGTTAAATTGTAATCGACCTTCTAGCAATGGCTTTGTACATGTAGCTTTAAAGTCGGTTGTGGAAAGCTAAGTTGGGTTCGATCCAAGGCTCGTACGTGGCAATGGATAGGGTCGCCTCCGGTCTTCACCTTCCTCTGAAAGACATCTCTTTATTCACGACATTTTATGATTGTGGCGTACATATTATTATTAAATGCACTCACATCATCATTGGTGTTCGGGTGCGATGTACAATAACATTGGGCCAAATGACGATCTGATAATTTCAATAAAAACGAAGTTACAAACCAAACTATGAAAAACAATGACCGGATCAATAACACAAGGGTGAGAATTCTTTTTGTTCCTGTTCGAAAACGGACAAAAGACGAATTTGACATAGACCCAGTCGGGCAATTTAGGGAATGCACTGTAGACCAATTCAGTGTCTTGTAGAACGAGAGAAGCATTATATAAGGTAAATGTTTTAAACGTTACATGTAACGTTAAAATAATTTCTGTTCTAGATTAAATACTTTATGTAATGTATGTGATATACAGTGATGTACAACGGAATTATCAGGGAATTGAATTTCGCCTGTGTGGTTGTTATCGCTCGTTACTTCAATTAGTTACATGTATAAAGAAGGATAACTCGCGTTTGTCACGTTTGTCGTCACTTCCCGTTTATTCAAGTGTTTGTTACACATCCCCCGTAGCAATGGTCTCTGTATTATCAAAAAAATGTAATAATGATTGACACCAATATTGTCCTTTAAGAGCCTCCTTAACCAGCCCTTATACCACTCTCATTCATCATAAATAGAGATAGGCTTAACGACGTCTGACGCTGTTTCGTACCTCCCACGCCAATCCCCAAACAAACCATAACTATACCCCCACCCCCTAAAAAAGATAAACAAATAACATGCCTTCATCCTTTCTAATCAAGACCCCCCCCCCCCAGTTTGACCGATTTGTTGAATGGAATTTCGAATACCGCCCCTCGACCCCCAGATGAATTAGAAATTGATAAAACATAAACAGGATGTTTCCAGAATTTACATACTGGACAGTTCTAATTTTACTTAAGAGTAGGTTGTAGCACCGCTCTCCGGGCAAAATTTCCCTCATAGCGTACTTTGATGGCGTATGCCCGTCTTCATTACTTAGTCCAGTCAGAGCGAATTTAAACCTGAGTGTATTTCATTGGTTTATATTGCAAACAAATATAATTTTTTTTACAGTCACACGTCAAACTCCTTTGTCATTTTTACGACACAACTGACATTAATGTTAAAGAGAATAAAAATTCAATTTTTAACACCCTGGAGTCATTTGAATTTGAATTCGATATGAATTATGAAATACGCGTCACCAAGGTGTTTTTTTTTAGATTGCTTAAAATACAACTTTAAACAGTACAAGTTGTTATTCTGAAATGTGCCTTTACCTTTCAGCGGAACGTGGCAAGGAGAAGGGTTGCATGTGACCTGTCCAACCTCTTGGGTTTCTCCGGGTCCTCCGATATGCCCCCACTGCTAAATACCCCTACGCACAAGCAAATTATTGAAATAAAATTGAAATATATGACCTAGTTGTTGTCGAGTGGACGTTAAACCCTACTTCTCCCTCTCTCAACTTTCAGCGGCGGAAGTAGTCACTATGATACATAGTCTCTATGCACGAACACCGTTCCGCTTTGGAAGTTTACATAAATCAAAGACAGGGTGAAGGTCAAGCATGAAAACACCACATGTCAGAACGAAAAACCCAAATAATTAAGTTGACCGCATATCGTACAAAGTGTATGTCTGCACCAAGTCATAGTAGGGACGTTTTCACTCAGAAAACCAGGAAAGGAGACTGTAGGCTAATTTAATATATTATACTCTGTGCATATCACGTATGTCTATGCAATGTTAATGAGTGTAGACAGTAAAAGTGTGTCTTTGCCATTATAAAATAATGATAACGGAAAAAGATGGCTTGTATCGGGATAGGCAAACAAAAGCTATTTTGTTATTATTACATTGCGTAATCGCTTTTTGTGATTTCTAATGACATTCATGCATTTATTTAGAGAACTGGAGTCAAATTAATGACTTTGAACTTTTGACATGATCTTTCATATGATAACTGAAAAGACATTTAGACACATTTTGTTTTTGGTACATTTTTATTAGTTTTTAGAGTCCAGTTTGGCTATATAGCTCTGGGTCTAATCTGTATAGGCGGTAAAGTTCATGGGAATTTTCCGACGTGGTTTCCACTTGTCAGTGGTGCAGAACGGAGAGCCTGACAAGGACAGCTGTCTAGTCGTTCGGATGGGACGAAAAACCGAGACCCCATGTTACATTGTCATGCATGTAAAGAATCCCTTAGCAGTTGGAATTCGATATAAGAGTAGACCACATTGCAGCTGCCCTCAGTCGGAGCAGAACAGTAGGACGTTAAACCCTAGTTTCATTTCATTTCATTTCTGTATAGGAGATAAAAAGGTCGGACTAGGTAACCAAGACTAATTTCAACAGATTTATAAGTGACAAGTGTATTTTTTAACAGGCCGCGCTGTGCCACCTTTAACAATATTTAAACTCCCGTGTTTATAATGTGATCAATGATACTGTCACATATATCTAGATTTAATTATATTGAACAATATACTTAACGAAATAAAATGCCGGTATACATCAAATGTTTGTCTATTTGTCATAATGATCCATGCAATGAAATACCGGTAATGAAAAAGAGCAAAAAAAAAAAACCAAACCACAAAAACCACATCAACCAACCCCATATCTTGATACCTTGCAGATGTACATGGAAACCGGGCCTAAGGCACTGGATCACTAAACTGAACATCGGGGGTTCTATCCCGGTGTTGGCCGAGGTAGTTCGCCGGGATTCTCCAGCGCGTTTTCCCCCTTGTCAGTGGTGCGGAACAGATGGTCTGGCAAGGACAGTATCTAGTCGTGCAGAAAATTAGGACGTTAAGCCCCATCTCATTTCACTTTCTTGTCGCAATAATTCAGCGGACAGTGTCAGTTGATTAGTCATTTCAAGGAATAGACAATCTTGTTTTCTCCGGGTCGACCAACTAGTGTGAACCGGGCTTGAACATACTGCCATGTGTGTTTAATTTGTTGGTAGTGATGGTTTCTCTCGCAATCCCTGCACGTGTGTAAAAATCAGTGTTTGAAATATATCTAGTCTTAAAACATAACGGATATTAGATTTTACTGGTGACACTTCAATAAACATTCTTTATTTAATTACCTGGCCAGTTCTTTTACACTGTTAAACTATAGGGGTTAATTTACGACTAAAATTCAAGTCAAAATATCACGCTGGTGTGCAAATGATTAACTATTGACGGTTGGAATCGGAAGAAACGTGGGACGATACGCTTCTGTCTGGAGAAGATTCTCATCTTCAACAGAGTACACTTGACCATCAAAATTAAAACATAACTATATATTTATTATTAGCCATACAGTGTGCTATGGGGAATATTTTGACCGGGTAGCGGCGCTAGCCTACGGCCTAATCTTATATCGAATTCCAACTGCCAAGGGATATTTTACGTGCACGCCAATGTGTACACAGAACCTCGGTTTTTCGTCCAATCCGAACGACTAGACAGCTGTCCTTGTCAGGGCCTCCGGCATAACTATAGAAATAAAAATTTCACTCTGATTCATCATTAATACTGTTGTGGCGAAGCTATGGCCAGAGGTTTGAAAAGAAGACATATTTTGATATCATTAAATTTATTTTGCACAAACATTTACACTATATTATGGAATTTTTAATTATTAGAGTACAATATTGTAATGACGTCATGTAATTCCGATGCTGAGTAATTCTGACACACCTGCGATCAATCCGAGTTCAGATGTCCTGAGGGTAATTTTGCACCAATAAAACTACGTCATAATGAGGGAACCCCAATACCTATTCAGCTATCTAGCTATATTGTTTTTCAAAACATTAAAGAATGCAAATATTCAAGTACACTTTACGTGACGTCATATTTGACAAGAGAGTCGATAAATAATAACTCCCATAAATCAGGCAAAGGAGGTGTGACTAGCAATTTAGTTACATTAAAGGACCTAAGTCACAATCCTCCAAAATCACGAATTATTGATCAATTTAAATCAACATTGATGATGTAAACTTACCGGGAAAAGATGAGCTTCTGATATCCTATTTCTAAGATAAAATACTTTTTTAAACATTGGTACACGAATCGTGTACCAATGTTTAAAAAAATATTGCGCTTCAGCCCCAGTTGTATTGAGATACTCGAGGGACGAGGCTAGACACATTGCATCAAACCAAACGGAGTTATGTAGACTGGAATAACTAGACGCTAGAAATATGCACTTGGTTGAAATTGCTGGCTTATTTCGCCGAACATAACTGATTTGAAATTGGAGTAAAAACGGAAACCATTGAATGTAAATCAGTTTATTTTCATTCATATTGCAGTATTATATGCGTTAATACCCAGTTTTGTTGTTTTCTAGGTCCCAAATGTTAGCGATTTAGCTCCTTTAATATATAAAAAGTTATTTTGTTTCCAATATCCACGCCCTTAATATGCATTTTCTGTTTTGTTCTGATGTAATCGATAAAAAAAACTTTTTAAAAAATGGTATTAAAAAACCTCGCCAAAAACTGATATAAATCTAAGAGTTTATATCTTTTGAATTAGAAATGTTTTTTTCTCGGTTGATATCTCGCAGGGGTATCATATATCTGCCAAATACTTTATAGGAGTTGTTTTTTTTCTCTGTGTTTAAATGTAATGCGACCTAATACGAGATCTCTATCTACTTTACATACATAATAACAATGACGTATTTTTATTAACAGTTTACCATGTGGACGTCTCAAAGTCACTTTCAATGAGCCTCTCTTTATTAAACGCATGTCTGATCCAGTTTTGTTGAATTGAAGCATAAAAGAGGTCTTTTGGCAGAGGAGACAATAATTTTTAATGTGTCCTTCTTATTTTTATCAGTTGGCGGGTTACAGGTGTGTGCATCGGAACGCTACCAGTACTTAAAACGCCGTGTGTTAATTTCGACTCTATTTAATAATTAGATACTGTAACGGGCGCGTGATTCATACGGTCACCACTACTTTCGCTTTGATTTTATACACTTTCGATAAAGTTCGTGATCGGTCCCCTCCGACACATTGAGAGTATCTTGAAAATGTGGATGTATCATTACTTTAGACGAGACTATCGTTCAAGTGAATTTTAAAAGGGATATTAAGGACTATATTTATATCCTCTACTCCGTATTATATCTTACGGAGAAGTCTATTTCTTAGTCCAAGGATTGTTAAAAATATAACTCTAAACGGTACAAAACTGGTGTTGCTAATTCATATCTTGGAAATACAAATTTAACTAAGACTGTTTTTGTGAGAACTGAGTTACCAGGAAACAACCGTATTAGTGACTGGACCTTATTAAAAAAAAAAAAAAAAAAAAAGAAGTAAAGAAACAGCTCTGTATTATTTATATCAACGTGAACAAAAAAACAACAACAAACGCTTGTAAAAGAAACTATGGAAACACCAGCACCTTCCGATCCTGATCTGGTGGAATCTCACCAGAAAGATAAATCGTCCGGAAGAAGGAAACATAGCATCTTTGGAAATGTTTTGCGTAGAGTTAGTATTCATCGTCGCGACTCAGCACCATCATCGAGGATAGGCATGTTCATCTTTGGAAGGAATTCGGACAGCGAAGATGATAGTGATAGCGATAATTCTGGTAACCGTTTACTATATTTAAATAAATTGTTATCAAATGAATGGATTAGCGAATGAATGAAGTAGAGAATGAATTAATGAATTAGATAAAGGATGAATGAACTAATGGATTAGAGAAAGAATGAATTAATGAATTAGATAAAGAATAAATGAATGATGCATGGATTAAACGAATGAATGAAAGGAGTTTCAAATGAGAGTGTGGTTTGACTATTCCTTTATTTTATTGTTTGCATACGAGATTTGTACATTTCCCAATAAATGAAAAGGTTCCTGGCTACCAGAATTAAATATTCGGTTAAAATTTCTTTTAAATGTAAAATATTAAAAATCACTGACCTACATAGAGCGAAGTATACTATATTAGTGATGACTTGACAGATTTGTCTTGTATTTTTCACACAATCTAATTGGCTAACTGGAACACTGTATAGCCAAATCGAAAAATACCCTAATCCCGTTAAAATGAAACAATTTACAGTAAATGATAGAACCCGAACACCTAGCAGATAGATTTTGTGCATAGTCAATCCAGCAGTCAAAGACATAGCATTAAAAGCCACATAATTATTCTGATTTATTTCCATCCAAAGCTCCCATTAATGATTTATAAACGTTGAAATGTTGTTGGTTTTAATGCGACATATTATTTGATTGTTTAAGATGGTAACGGTACGGCCAATGGTAACGGAACGAAGGTAGAAAATGGTCTGGTTGTTGGTAAAAATGGAACAAAACATCACAGTAACAAGAAGGCAGCGCGTCTCGAAGCACGTAAAGTATTATTGTAAGTACTACTTATATTATATATACTAGCGCTATATAAACGTACTTATAATTAATATTATTATATTGTATATTAATTGTAAGGTATTTGTTATAATAAATCCAAAATCGTGTGGGTTTTCTCCGAGTCCCCCGGTTTTCCCCCACTGCTAAAGACCCCTACGCGCAAGCAAATTATTGAAATAAAATTAAACCATATGTTTGTCCCGAAGTGACCTAGTTTGTGTCGAGTGGACGTTTAACCCCATTTCTCTCTCTCTTTTGTTATAATAAGTGTTGTATATATCAATATTGTAAAGTATTGTTGTAAATATTGTTAAGTGCTGTTGTAAATATTAATAAATTGTAATACGCGTATATCAATGTAAGTGCTAATATATTGTATATTTTTTTTATTAATATCGTAGTTAATATATAACTTTTAATGATAAGATACATAATATAGCGATGGGGACACCGTCTATACAATCTAAGATTTATTCCTTTTGTTTATATTTTATTAGGGGGTAAGGCAGCTCAATAGTTTAACGCGTGTGCGTTAGGTCATAAGGTATGTCATCGAGTCAAGAGGTATTGTTTCAATTATCCGCTTGAACGTGAGAAGGAGAAAGTTTACTTGGTAAATTTAGTGGTACCTCCTGTTTCCTCACATGGCACAAGCGAATTATTGAAATAAGATTGAACCATATGCTAGTCCCGAAATGACCTAGTTTGTGTTGAGTGGACATTAAACACAATTTTTCTCTCTCTATATATATATGTTATGAGTTGCTATGTTTTTATTATATAGAATAATTTATATATGTATTTTAGGGATGGGTTGTTTGTTATATTAAGTGGTTTGTATGGTATATTGATAGTAGTGTTAGGGGCTGTTATACCCCTTACAGAAATATTCGTTCAACCAGACAGTGGATATGTTTTTGAGGTAAGTTTAAAATATCAGAAGAGAGAAAGCGAGCGAGTGTCTAACATATGGTGAGGTAAACTCAGGTATGCGACAACCCCCTCCCCCCCCCCCCGAACCCATAAGTGTAGGCATGCGAGTTTGGAATTGAAATCACAATCTGCACATAATATATTATATGAAGTCTTATGACCTGCAGCGCACGCACTAGGCCCCCCAACCGACTTTAGTTTAAATAACCTAAACCCTTTTCATTCAAGTCCAAAAAACTATTGTTTGGACCTGACCGAAGTGTTAGTCATACTGCACAGGCACTTGAGCGGATTAAACTAAAACTTCTTACTACTCTATATATTATAAGTAGAGACAAGGTATTTCAGTCGCAATCTTTGTTTTCACGTCTTCAAGGCATTTCGTCTGCTAACTTCTCACAATAATCACTAGTTCTAACACTACCCGTCGTTTTTATTACCAAGGAGACCTTTTTGATCATTACATGTATTAAGTTTCCGATGTAATTAAATTGGCGATTTAATAGCGTTATTAATAACAAATCAAACTTGAAGCGCTGTCACTTGCCGAAATTCATCTTCATGGGACCGGAAAAACTTATTTCCTACGACCTACTCTTATATCGAATTCCAACAGCCAGGGGATATTTTACCTGCACGCCAATGTGTACACGGGACTTCGTTTTTTTGTCCCAACCGAACGACTAGACAGCTGTCCCTTGTCAGGCTATCCGTCCTGCATCACTGACAAGAGGAAGCCACGCTGGAAAATCTTGATTAACTTTCTCGTCCAATGCAGGGATCGAACTCCCGACCACCAAGCTAACGAGCCAGCGTCTTATCCACTTAGCCACCGTGATCCCCTACTTGACACACAGTTTATTGTATCTGATTTATAATGGACATAAATCTGGAACAAATGCACGGTGGCATCCCACAAAACAATCAAGGCATGTTTTTGTCTTCTGAAATCGAAAATCTTTTGTTTAGTTAATATTACAAATAGTATTATGCCATATACAATGTACAACATGATTTAAGATGCGGGGTGAGGTGATCTAGAAAGAGTGACCATACCATGTCGCCCATCACTTAATAGTTTCAAAATAGTTATAGTGATCACTCTCACTACAATAAATAGAATTATTTTGAACGTCCTCGATGTAACATAATAAACACAACACGGCAAGTTGAAACTTATGTTTGCTCATGCTTCTCAAAATAAAGAGATAGTTTAGATTTGGATGTTTTTTTTCTAATTTTAGGCCTTTTATCTCTACCTGTATTTGGTCAGTATTATCTTTCTCGTCTACGTCTATCTGTATCTGTTACGACGTAACCGGCTCAAGACGGCGTTTCTCACACGCACTCTTTCCCGTTCCATGTCCTGGACTAAAGCATGGGCTAAATCCTGGGCCAAGGGAGACAACGAGTCTACTAAAAGTAATCGACGTAAACGTCATATCTCCATGGATACCAGCCACCACACCGGAAGTTTCTATTTAAGACTGGGGACAGTCGGTAAGTTCGGTTTTATAACACTGGGTCTTCTTCAATTAGGGCATTATATCCGCTTCCATCGAGGGTAATATCGCAGACAAGTTGCCTTTCCTTACTATGCCCGGCGCACGCGCCTTTCCTGTGGGATTAAACGGGAGCAAACTCACGAGATTAAGAAGGAGTGCCTACTCCCAAGCCACATACTCTCACGCCAGGGATCGAAGCCAGGATCGCAAGCCAGGGGTGAACGGTTAGCTAGAGCTCGAAGGGTGACACTAGACCATCCCACTGTACAGATTCATAGAAGAGAATTGAGATATCTACGGTAACCAATGGTTACATTAGTATGGTAACCAATGGTAACATTAGTATGGTAACCAACGGTTACATTACTACGGTAATAAATTGTTATATTACTACGGTAATAAATTGTTATATTACTATGGTAACCAAGGGATAACTGAGCCCGTAATATTATTACAGTCGATATCAATAGTTCGTCTATAACTGTATGCGAAGTTTTGACATTTTGTTTATTATTATTATTATTATTTTGCTAGGTTTTGGTATTGGTAGTATGATACATTCAGGTCTCCAGTTTGGTCAATATTTCCAGTTATATGATGGACCTGAATATTGTACAAACGTTATGCAGGCCTTTAAACCCTTTCTACATCTACTCTTTACATTTATACAATTGTATCTTATATTCATGAACTCAAAGGTAAGTACATGAACTTGGTCGTTAATCTCTAACCTTCAATGGTCCCAGGCAATCTGTAATGTGCATATTTTCATCAAAATATTAATAAAACATGGATTAATTAAACATTTTACACATTTTCAAATACTTATCTATTGTGTTTAGCAGATTAGATTTCAGCTCAATTTAGGGTATAATATTTAAGTTAAAACAGCATCGTGGAAGATTGATGTAGAGAGTGACAGTTCTCGCTATTTTCAAAAAAAAATAATGTAATGGGAGTATGCTGAAAATTTCAAATTACTTCACTCCGAGCCGAGAAATTCTCATTGATATAAGACTGTATAGCCTCGATGGTCATTGTTACTGTTGTTACGATAATAAACAAAGTCTCGGTTGTCCACTTGTACGGTTAATCATCATCTGTCGTTGAACCACAGGTCTGATTAAAATCTGTTGAAAATTGGATGGCATCGAGAGTTGATTATGGTCTTATCAAGTTATTTCTAATTAATAGTAAATATATCATATTTACGGCCTAAACAAACATATGCAATAGACAGATATAACTCTTGCATAATGCCCGGTTAACTAAACGATGTATACTTTCAATCAAGTCGAGTTTCAGGATATAATTTTCATATTTTCCAAATATGCAGATTGTGCTTATCAGAAAGTGTAGAGCAAATCAGGTCGTCTTGGTCCCCCACCAAGCTAGATATTTGATTAGCTTCAGAGATGATTGTTATGAACCTGTTAACGTTTGGTGTATAGTACTCATACAACAATGAACTAGTTGTAGCATGCCAATCAAAAACGGAAGGTAACTCATGGGACGATCGAGACGGTCTAGGTCGATAATGATCATATAGTTACGGGGGATTACATAACGGAATTGGACTAATGCACGAAATGAAAGAGATTACTCGCCCACAGTATTGGGGTAGGCCTACTATTTTCACGTTTAATTATAAAAGTAAGTTTTCATTTTTTTATTTCAGATGTGTATTCACAGATACAGAATATTGGCACGATTTGGTTTAATGCACATGTGTGCGACAAATATCTGTGTTTGGTTCAGAAGTATAGTGGTCGAAACATTACACGTCATTCACCAACATCACAATTCACATGACGAACATCATACAGAACACTCAGCCGAGATCGTCACAAATGGTCATGTGATGAACTATACTATTGGTAACGATTCTCACACGGGCAGACAACTCCATGCATGTAAGTAATTTTAAAAAAACTTATGAAATGAAATAGGATTAAACGTCCTACTGGGCTAATTGAAGACGGGCATACGCCATACAGTGTGCTATGAGGGAAACTTTTGCCCGGGCGCGAATTTTTTATTCCCAACCAACATAGCAATGGCACTTGCTATTCGGCCTCTGATTGGCTGCAGTTTGACGTCATATTCATATTGACGTCATATTCATATTGACGTCATATTCATATTGACGTCATAAGCTGAATGATTGACATCCCAGTCAGAAGCTGCATCGCTTTATACTGTCCCTTAAATTTTAATTTCTGAAATTATAAAAACAAACACGTAATGACTAATTTTGTACTAGTATTAGTTGATAATTAAAATTTCTTACTGAAAGTCCATCTTAATATAAAGGCCTGATTTGATTTGGGCTTCAGTTCAAAATTAGCTTACTGAGTACGCCGTTTAATGCGTTTTTATATCGGTTTTTTATTCGGAAGTCTTTCTTCCCCAGCATATAATATTATATAACCAAAGTCGAGGACTTTATCTTGCTTATAAACAGCCTATGTTTAAATTTACGCAAAATGAGAAGATCCCTTAAGAAAGACATTATATCATGTGTTCTTCTTATGAAACAATCCTACAGGTGTTGAAGAAAAACTTTCAGAAGAATAATTCCGAATTCCATTGTATATATTCAACCGTCCCTGACTTTCAGACCGCAGGTTATTCGGAGCACAGACTATACACCTAAAGATCAAAAAGATTTACCATTATTATGTTCCTTGTGTCATATATAGGACACCCCCCTTAGAAAGTTAATGACATGTGGCACTGTTGTTTTTTTTTGGTTTTTCTTTACGGTCAACACTTGGTAATATCTTTTGGTGGTTGAAATGTCTTATTCTATCAGCCTTTTTTTTTTACTTTCATAGGGGACGTATACAATGAAACGAATATGCCATACAGGTTACAATGGGGGGATTTGTGCCCAGACAGCGGTGCTAATGCCTATGGCCTACAAATACATCAAATCCCAAATGCCAAGGGATCTTTTACATGCACGTCAATGTGAACACGGGATCTTGGCTTTTCGTCCCACCCACACGACTATACATTGACCCCCTGTCCTTCAACACTAACAGGGGGGGGGGGGCGGCAAAGGACACAAATATCTGTTCATTATGATGGCGTATATATAATGTGGAAACAAAACACAACAACTTTATGTATAAGAATTATTTTTGTGTGAAAGGAAACCACAGAATGTAGGTAATAAAGGCACTGGAAAAAAAGGCACTAACCCTTACCCTAACCCAACCCTAACCATTTTTGTCTCTTTTTTTTGTTCCAGTGCCTTTATTACCGTCTACCGAAACGACTGTACTGGTTATTTGAGCCTTAGACTCGTTTCTCTATTTTAAAATTAAAACATTAAATGACAGAACCATTCTAATCTAATTAAAATCTCAAGTATCCGATGACATTGGGAGTTGATTATGGTCTTGGCATTTGGCAAGTAAATAACCCCTAAAGACATATCTTAATGACGTCAAAATGAATATGACGTCAAACTTTCAGCCAATCAGAGGCCGAATAGCAGGTGCCATTGCTATGTTGGTTGGGAATAAAAAATTCGCTGCCCGGGCAGCGGCGGTACGGCCTTCTCTTATATCGAATTCCAACTGCCAAGGGATCTTTTACGTGCACGCCAATGTGTACACGGGACCTCGGTTTTTCGTCCTATCAGGGCAAAATTTCCCTCATAGCACACTGTATGGCGTATGCTCGTCTTCAATTAGCCCAGGTTAGGTGCAGAGGCGAAGGACATTAAACCCCATTGCATTCGTTCATTCATTAATTAATTCCAATTGAAATGCACTTTAACCATATGTTAGTCCAAAAATGATATAGCTTATGTGGAGTAGACGGTAAACACGACTCTCTCTCTCAAAAATCAGAGAGGCATTTTAATCAAACCATTCTAGAAAACGACTTACTAAATGTATCAAAGCATTTTATTTTTTGAAAAAGTATGTTGACACATTAGTATTTACTCCATTACGAGAATGTTTAGAGTCTGTACACAGTCTTTACATCAGTATCTGGTATGTCTACCGCGAGTGTCAATAACAACATCGCAGTGTCTGTATATAAATGGAGAGGACCAAACGATTGATGAACGTCATTGGCACCTGGAACCACACTCTTAGAAAAGCCTGGCGCAAACCATCGGCTTTGTTTGGTCTCGATACGACTTTATTAAGTCTCTTCTGAATTTCATCCCAAATTTTGTTCAATCGGGTTTAAGTCCGGATATAAGGCTGGCCAGTGCATAACGTTGAGACCGTTCTGCGGTACAAAGTTCCGAGTAAATCTGGCGGTGTGGGCACGGGCGTTGTCATGCTGGAAAACGTTGTTTCGATGACGTCCGAAATGTGGTATGACGTGGGGTCGGAGAGCTTGATCGATGTAGCCACTGCTGTGATGCCGCCCACTCTCTCTGGACCAAGATTTTGGAACACCACATGAGCCACTCTTTTGTTCAGGCCGATTCCACTCCAAACCATTATGCTTGAACCTCCCCACGAGACTCGTTATTCCATGACACTTAGGTCAGAATAACGCCGCCCACGTCGATGTCGAGGGGTGAGGATCGTTCCACGTTAAGGTCTGGGCAATGGATGTTCTCTCTAGTGAGACGTTGGCGCACTGTATCGGTGCTGATGGGTCTTCCGTGTGTTCCCACTGTCTGACGTGTTGTCGCACAACATGCCGCTCTTGTCATCTTGTAGTAACCCTTGGTCTACCAGATTGGGGGCGCGATCATCCGTAGTGTTCTTGGCCCGAAAGCGTTGCTGACACCTGTAGATGGTCCGAACATTGACCTGGAAGTGATTGACAACAGCTTGGGCACAAATATGCAATAAAACATTTGGCAAGTTTTATGTAATGCGTCTATTCAGAGTAACATACCAGCTTTTGCTGCCTAGTATAATATAGTCTACGCTGTGGACACACCTACACCTTGTTATTGCCAATACCCATTACGCCATGCCCCTGTGTAATTTTCTGTTATTGTTTTGATGTATATTTCAGTGGCAACTAATGGTGGCATAGCCGATAATAAATCCTGTCATTGGTCAGATATGATGGGACAAGCCGTAGAATCAGCCGGACCATACCTATACCCATGCACTATAGAATACAGTTTGATGTGTGCTGGTAGGTTATAGTTACTTCCCTTGAATTGAATTACTTATTAATTTGTCTGGCGTATTTTAATTGTAGCTCTACACCATACAGGTGGAATAGAGCGAAGATTTAGAACAGGTTAAATTTGCAGTGGGCCAGATAACCTAACACACTACGAGGGTAAAAAAGCTCAATGAAATGTCGTTTATTATCTTTACTACTTTAGGGTTTCTTTGAAAACAAGTTATATTTTAACAGGGAACGTTTTTGATGGTTATTCAAACACTGCACAGAGTGTCCCCTTGTGTAGCCCGTTTTTCTTTATCAAAAGTTCTAACTTAGCAGTTTACAATCCTAAATGTCAAAGTCAAATTTCTGGATGGGGAAACGGAAGATATACCAGGGGTCGCTTTGAATTTTCGATCCTATGGAGAGTTCAGTAAATAAGCAGCCTCATGAACCTTAAATCTGGTACCTCTGCAGAAGTGACAAAATAACTAATGTAATTTGACTCTAATTTTCATATAATTTTTTTATATTTCAGGTATTCTCTATATCATGTGGAAGAACGTTGGTGAAAAACCATCAAAATTCAGAAGCGATTCCGAGGATGATGATGATGAGGAAGATATGCGATCACAGAGAATGAGTGTTGATTGCGCAGGCTCAAGTCGTGGTCTGTTTCTTGGAATTCTGCTGATCGTCAGCGCCATTATTTCGATCATTGCCTTTTATGTACTGATAAATCAAAAAACGAAGACCGTTGACCTGTCAGCCATTTTTCTTACACATTTGTCTGAGACCGTTATATATTCATTGACGACACTGGCGCTTGTATTAGCTGTCATGCGCATGAAGGATTTGCATTTCCATGCTGAGCGAAAGTCTGACCTGGAAGACACTCTTATACTGATCTCATACACAGGATTACTAGGATTCGCTACTTTCAGTTTAACAGCTGCCATTATGAGAATAGAGGACATGCGCAGTTGGTTGACCATGCTGTCGAACACATTCATGGTGATTCAAGCTACAATGCAGACGATATTCATTTTGGCGGGAGACCGACTATCGGCTGCTTCATCCGCACAAGAACGGAAGAAACCAGGACGAGAATTTGTAACATTTTTGTTGCTAAGCAATTTTGCAATGTGGGCACTGAACACGTTTGAAACGCAGACACCGCAACATAACCCAATACAAGTTGAAGTTTACGGCCCGGACGCATGGGCAATATTCACGCACGTGTCTGTACCACTGGGTATATATTTCCGTTTTCATTCCACCGTATGTCTTTCAAATATATGGAAAAATGCTTGGAAAGTTAGAAAACACATGTAAATCACGTGGACAGTACATGGTGATTATGAAAAGAATATGGCGTCGAATGGATGGACTTTTATGTTTTTATTCGAAAATAATTTGGAATAGAGTGAATAACAAGAATTTCGTCATATCCTGAGAACTAAAACGTCTTTTAAGATGTTTTCCATTCCCGTTTGTGGTTCAGGAGTACGAAACTTAAGCCTGGAATACCAGGCACACATGAAATCCCAATATGAAGTATTTGAACTGATTTATAATATTGAAAGACTTGATATGCTGAGATTAGGATAATTTGAATGGTTCTTGTTGAATGACATAACAAAACGTCAATTATCATTTGATTGGTTAATACAAATGATAGTATGGTTGACTGGTCTAATGAATATGGCTTTGTGAACGCTGGAACTGTTTAAAAAAAGGTGTTGATTGGACAAAAATTATGTAAATGTATGCGTGTTGGACTAACTGTACCATTGTAAAAATTTTAAATTAAAATTACTTCGTTTAAAGGTTAACTTACTTTGTTAAACGAATAGGCTAACCTATATTGCCCCTGTCAAAATTGTCCCTCAAATATTGCTTTGAACAAAATATCGTTGTAAAAATTGATGTGCTGTTCCGTTTGGTTGATGATAAAGGTGACATTCACCTTGGGTTTGAAGGCCAACATCAAACTGATCAGCAGTAAATATACGATTGACGCCCAATATCATTGATAGGGATGACGTCATCGGGGCAAGTCATTTATCTCGCAATATTAATTATTTTCTTCTGCAAATCAATTCTAATGAATCTTGTTAATTATTTTAAAAAAAAGAAAGTAAACGTGTTTGAGAATATATGGATAACATATTTCCTATTTAGTATGAATGTATGCGTGGGCGCAAAATAAGTAAAAGTCGCTAATGTAAACAACGCACGTGTTATTGACGCCATATTAGGTGACGTCAGACATAGAACTTTATTAGGCGTGACCTTAAAGGCCGGCCATCTTGTACAGTATTTAAAGAAGACCCCTTTTCGCATTACGGCTGTGAAACAGTTTTGACCAATATTCGTTGCAGTTGCAGCGTAGAAAAACTTCTTTTGAGGCGATCGCGACTATCCAAATTAGCATAATATTGAGCACGGTATTTATATTGTATAATGTGCTGGTTGTTTTTGTCTATAAATAAGTAGGCCCTACTAATGCCCCTCCGGGAAAACTTTACGTCACATCATAAATCCAAGATGGCTGCAACGACCCTAAACTCAGCTGCAGGACATAGTACAGTGGTACCTGGCATAATGTGATTGTTAGTCAAAAAAGCTCACCCCAAAGTTCACCAGTCATCAATCATGACGTTGACAATCATTGTTTGACAACTTTTTACAGAGTTTCAGTTATATTCCAGTGAATACAACTGGTTTATTTGTGTGAAAGAGCAGTCCATGTTAATCTCAAGTTATCTGAATCTCTGTAAAAAGTTATCAAACAATTGTCAACGTCATGGTGACATTATACCTATAAAGATACAGATAAATCGTGATCTCCATAATCGTTGTAGTCAGCAATAATGTATTTTCTTTTTAATGCTATCAAACATAACAAAACTATTTTTTGTTTAAATTATCTAATATCTGTAAATAAAATAAATGTTGCTTTAAAATTGATTTGTCCAAGTATTTCCAAAGAAAACGACAAGAAAACAATAAAAAAAAGAAGAAAAAAGATATTGCATATGGAGTATTTTTAGCATTTATTAGAAAGGCGTAAAGCCAATTTATTTGTCAAAATTTATTAATATTTTTGTTTTCTATTTTTAATTATAAAACTATTTATAGGCTTAATGGTTATATTAATAGTATTGTATATTATACATATTTTTCTTTCTTTCGTTTATTGTATATTGAATTGTGAAAATGTCAAATTCTAAACGTTGTTTAAAACTTAATGTATAATGATGAATAAACTTGCATAAAGTTGTTAAAATTAACCATAAATGTTTTGTTTTGGTATACCAAATATACATGATTTGATACTATAACGGAAACAAATGGTACGCTTTTCAGCTAGATTAACCCCCTGGGCTCCAATACAGTCGAGACGAAATTCTGGACAAAAATAGTATTGTGCAAGCCATAGGTTATTCAATGGATGCATTCAATGGGTGTATTCGATGGCTGTATTCAATGATATTTGCTTGTATTTGCATGTACACGTAGTTATAGAATAAATAAGGTTATTCTGTATTGTTAGTATCACAGAAGTACTATAAACATCTTTTAGGTCATCGGCGAGGATATCAACTTCATAAAAATACTAGGCTAATCATTAAGAATGCAAATACATATTTATAATGATTTACAATATCCTTGGGGGGTCGGGATGGCCTAGTGGTCTAGAGTGCCGCGCTTTGACCTCTAGCTGGCCGGTCACCTCTGGCTTGCGGCTGTGGTTTCGAGCCCTAGTGTGAGCGTATGTGACATGGAGACAGGGGCGCCTTCACAACCTCGTGGGTTTCCTCCGGGCACTCCAGTTCCCTCCCACTGCTAACTACCCCTACGCGCAATTCTTTAATTAAATTGTTATTAAGCAATGGTGTTTAATCCGTTAAAAATCAAAATTACACGATGGTTTAGACTGGTGAGTGTGGTCTTGGCATGGGAATAAATGTCTAATTAATGATATATTTAACATTTGAGGCTAAACATAGTCAGCATTAGGCAGATTTAGTACTTACATAATGCATATTTAAGAGGACAACATTATTAATCCTAGGTGGGAATTTGTATAGTCCATTTTTACAAAATTTGGCAAATTAGAGAAAACGGTAATGGCGAACCCCTTACTTCACATCTTGGTTTTGGTAAATGTCTTCATCATTGTAGCCAGTTTGGACTTAAAGCCCCAATACCACTCTTGATGTAACTGAATAATATAAGTCCAAAACTTCATCTGATCAACAAATTGTCGTATTTTACAATATTTCAATTAATTGATGATACAAATTTTATCTTAACACAACTAATTGAAAAAATTTGAAAAATTCAACTGTATGATAATGCAAGGCCTTACGTAAACACTTTCAAATGTAACTTGGATTTAAACATATTTTCGAACCCTCTGGACAAGTAAAATATGATGTAATGGATAATTTACACAACAGGTAGGACACTTAAACACCCCGAAGTTGAATAAAGCTAAAAAAAATTCTGGACCTGTCAAGCCAGCCAGAGTGTCATTGTCCTTTTAAATGTTTGTCGTCTGAAATCTACAACAACGTCATCGTTTACATAGTCGTTGTCATCAAGTGCAAGGTTCTCATAGTCATCTGGCTGTGTTTTGGGCATATTGATGTACATGGAATCTTGTTCGCCATTGACACTTTGATTGTCGTCACTCTCACTGATCTCATCAATGATGGATTGGTGTGGTGCGCTGGGTGGAGGCGGTGCCGCGGGTAATTCAACCAACTCGGGATACTCGGGTTGTTGCCCTGCACAGTCTGCACTGTAATTCATTTCCCGTAATTTTTACGACTAATTGGCTGGCAGCTAGGTTGCAAAGGTGTAGTCGTAAAAATTACGACGCGGCGTCGTAATTTCTTTTTACGGCCTATATCGTAATTTTTACGACCTAATCGTATTTTTTACGAAGAAACCTTGGCAACCTAGCTGCCAGCCATTTAGTCGTAAAATTTACGACTCACTGTAATCCATTGGTTCCAGATATTTCGAAATTGTTATGCCAAAACCTTGGCAAACACTATAGCCTCTATCCCACAAGCCCATAGTGGAAAGGCGGACATGAATGACATCAGTGTGTGGGTATAAAATAATACAAAAGATGAAATGTGACAGGTTTTAATAAAAGAAATCATTTTCATGGGAAACACAAACATTTTGAAATGGGAAAATTTATAATTAGCACAACTACTACAAGTATAATAGGTTTATATGTGTACAAAGTTTCATGAAGATATGCTCCGGAATAAAAATTGTACACCATAAACTAAGTTGAATTTGTAAAATTTGTATCCAAGGAAACACAAAAAAAGCTTAATCCAAGGAAATTTCTAATTAGCACTAAAAAAAGGGTGCTATATGTACAAAGATTCAAAAAGATAACTTCAATGGTTTATGAATAAAAATTGCATACCAAAAACTAGTTCAAATTTATATCCATGGAAACAGATAAGAGTATTAAACAGTTTATGAGATATGTTACGGAATAAAAAAAGATATACCAAAAACTTGTTTCCAAGGAAACACAAAAATAATTAAATTTTTCACCTTTAATTCAATGTCGGTTTAATTGGAAATAACCTAAGTAATAAGTCAGCAACTTTTTTGTCATCGAAATTTTGGGGTGGCATGATTGACCTAAATCCACCATTATTTCGACTTATAAGACAATAATTTATATCGATATTTGCCAAATTGTCATATTTTTTTCACAGTCATAAAGTTTTGGTGTCAAATGCCCCTCAAAATGTGATTTCCAAGCAAATTTGGAAGTAGTAACCAAGGGACATAACTCGTGTATTGCACGAAATCGCTTTTTGGGAAATTGCATTATGAGGGATATTTTTTAAACAAAAACCTTCATTTTAAATTAAAAATCCAAATTTGGCATAAAGTACAGTATATTATCAAAAATAGATATAAATTATTATTATATGAGTTGAAATAACGGTAGATTTGGGTGGTTTGGGTAAATTGTGCTACAGGCTCAAAGGAAGTCCTTTGAACGATCCACTAGAGTGGCTGGGGCAAGACATAAGACAGTAGTGTGAAACCATTTCTACCCCTGAGGATGCAACTTAATTCATGATTATGAGTATGACAGACGATGTTACAAAGACAACCACAAGTTCCTTCAAGGTGGCATTTATATTATATTTTGGCCTCTATAATAAAATGTTCTCAACATTGAATATCTTATCCAATTGAGTGACATTTTGAAGTTTATAAATTATAGAGAGGTTAATATGTGTTCTATTGTCACAGTGTTACAATGGCCTAGCGATCTGGAGTGTTGCGTTTCGACATCTAGCTGGCTAGTTGCCTCTGGCTTGCACTCAAGGGTTTGGCCCCTGGTATGATGTATGTGGTTTGGAGATGGGTAAACAGGATTATCTTATCGCAGTCAAACCATTCTAGATAATTTGGTTGTATTTGTTGAGGTTCACACTTCATCCACAAAAATAACAGGGTGTACCTAAAAAATAAAGAAAAAGAAAAAAACATAATTATTCTGCTTCGTTCAAAAACTTGGTGAAATGAAATTTGTCAATTGGGGCAAACACCATATAGCTCATACTTCTTCACATGTGTCAATAAAGATGGACAAACAGGATGTGATTTGCAAAAGTTTGCAAGCACAGAGGCAGTTAAATGGCGGCATTGACACTATACAATAAACTCATACAACTATCGCGAGCAACTGTCGCATCCGACCAACTCATCAGACAAATTGTCGGATGGATAGCTTATTGTATGAATAGAATCAGTTCTATTCTCATCCAACCAATTGATGCAATACCCAATCAAATTGAGTTATATTAGACGTCACATCTGCCTTAAAAACCAAAATGTCTTCTTCTGTCGCTTCGAGTGCTTCAACCTCCTCTAAAATGAACCTTATCCTAACTGCCACGGAATTAGAGTGTGTCCTTCTAGCCAGACGTTCGGTGGCGCCCTGAATACAAATATTAAAGAATATTTCAACAACACAATTAAATAAAATATTGGCATAATTTTAATAAGATTACATGATCAAAATGTACTGTGATGATTCATTCCGAATTAAATTTTTTTTAAAATGACCATGGGTGATTTCTGCGTATTTATTTTGCGTTGAGATTTTATGCCTAATTTGCCACCCTTGTAAAATGACGCGATTAATATTATTTTTATTATTATTATGCCCTTTTTATGCTGTTGTGTAATGCGCTATATAAGAATAAAACTATTATTATAACTATAAGTGGACTTTTTGTAATGTAACTTAGCAAAACAATCCAATCTAGTGATAAGAGCGAAAAACAGACCCACGATCGTTCGAGTACTTGATCCACATTGAACAGTTATAGTTATGATTTGTCGACGACTCAAACTAAATTCACCAGTAAACTCAAAAGCAGGCTTAAAGGAGACGACAAGTCGCTAACCCAATATCATCCATAACAAACACGACTTATTCTGATATCCAATATCTAAGACAAAATGAAAATTTTAAAATTGGTACACGAATCGTGCCAGAATGCTTTCGAGTGCCATTTGTAAAGAGGCGACTAAATGAACGATAGGAGAACACTACCGGTGTCGACTGGAATAACAAGACGCCAAAGGCTGCCATTGTGAACTATTTGCGTATTTCGCCGAACATACCTGATTAAAAATTACAGTAAAAACAGAAACGACATGTAAATCAGTTTATTGACGTTCGTTATACATTATTATATGCCCTTTTAAGATCTCCTGAAAATTCAGTCCAGTTAACCAGTGAACGCGAACACAGACTTAAGAGAGAGAGAGAGAGAGAGAGGGAGAGAGAGAGAGAGACATGGGGTTTAATGTCCACTCAACACAAACTAGGTCATTTTGGGACTAACGTAAGGTTTTCAATTTTTATTTCAATAATTCGCTTGCGCGTAGGGGTCTTTAGCTGGTCGGATAGCCGTGGCGATAGAGAGGCGGCTTCTCACCAATGCAACGAGGGTTCAATCCCAGCTCAGGGCATGAACTTTATCGTTGTAAGTGAGAGGGATATTCGGTCTCCCGTCCGATCAGGCAGGTTTCCCCCGAGTTCTTCGGTTTCTTCCTGCAGTAATGATCGAAATCATTCGCACGATCTGTGCCAAGGGCCAAATTGGAAAAAGGCCTCAGGTCTAATTTGCTACCCTTGTAAAATGACGCGATCATTATTATTATTATTATTAGCAGTGGGAGGAAACCGGAGTGCCCGGAGGAAACTCACGAGATTGAGAAGGCGCCCCTAAATCCATGTCACATACGCTCAAACCAGGGCTCGAAACCACAGTCGCATGCCAGAGGTGACCGGCAGGCAAAGGTCGAAGCGCGGCACTCTAGACCACTAGGCCACCCCAACCCCCATCAGACTTAAGATCGGGGACTAGATTAACCAGTAAGAACGAAAACAGACTTAAAGTTGCATTCGGCAAACCTCGACAGATTCGACTATCGATTTACTTTAACAGGAAAACGTGCCACTTTTACAAAAAAAAGTCCCAAAATGGCGTCTTTTCTAGATAATCTCTATGGGGGCAGCCATTTTTTAGTTTGTTGATATAATCTCCATGGGCTCAGCCATTGTTTTTATCCGGGTCCTTTAAGATAGTTCCAAAATGGCGGAATTCGTCATACAACCGAGTCTAGATGTGGGGTAGCGGAATCTGTCGAGATTTGCCGAGTGTTAAAGTTTGTCAATGTCTTGGCCGAGATTAACCAGTATGTAAGTTCAGGGTCGTATATAGGATTTTAAAAGTGAGGGTACAGTAGAGTAGTGGGGCACCATATAGCCTCCACGCAAGTGATATAAGAAAGTTTGGATCAGAGCAAACGAACCAATAATTGTCGTGTGGGCGCACTTAAAACCAACCGACTGATCAGTGCCTGAAGAGCATCATATTAAAGTGTATTATTTTATATTTGCAAGATGGGGCGGGGGGGGGATTTCTCGGGGAGCCTTTTTTTTGTGGGTGCAATGAGCCCCCTGCACCTTCGATAAATACAAAGTAAACAATCTATTAAATTATAATATCACAAATATTCAGTAACCAATATGAACCCAGGGGTATCAAGCGTTAAAAATCATTGAAGACATTCGTGAAGATACACCTCTAACTCAATATTTTTCATAAAATCCTAAATTAAAAACACGAACTAAAATTCAACATTGGTCCATTCCATCAACAATGATGTTATCTTGCCGTGAAAATGTGGGATCCTAATAACAAATATTTAGGACATTATAACGAACATTTTAATATCAATACATGAGTCGTGTATTCTATGTTTTCGGGTGCCATTTGTAATGAACAAAGAAAACACCCTACAAGGTCATATAGAAGTAATTAATAGTGGCAGATTCACAAACGACAAAATAGTTCTTAAAGTCTCTAACTCATTATCATTCGCAGTCTTCGACATTGCAAACGCGCCTTACTGGTAAATTTAAATCAACATTGATGTTATTATCTTACCGCGAAAAGATTGATTTCTGGTTTCCAATATTTAAGACAAAATGAAAGTTTTAAAATTAATTGGCCCACGAAGTGCGGGCCAAGAATGCTTTAAAGTGCTATTTGTATTGAAACGACTCGATTAACAAAGCTAACTTAATCTATCCTTATTTCAAAACACTATAGCCTCGTCTTGAGTATACCGATTTGTCATATTTTTGCATATGGTTATAATTTTGAATATCGTGTTTAGGGTTGGGTACATTTTAAAAGATATATTATGTCCTTATTCGGTGTTGCTGTGTCTAAATAGATGGGGTCGTATACAGCAGACTATATTATTCTAAGCAGACTAAACAATTAAAATACATCACAATCGCTGTTAATTATGACGTCACAATCATTCGAGACATTTTATCGACAAGATTAGCTGCATTTTACGAATTATCTTCAATATTTTTATTATTTCCGACGAGAAAAATGTACAATTTTAACGATCCGTTAACAGTATCAGAGAAGAACGTTCCTGTAATATTCGACGTTACGTATTATCCTAAATTCGAAGGAGATACACCACGGTTGGTAGGTTCTTTAAAGGAGCTTGGTACCTGGAACTACCATAAAGGAATCGAAGCCAAGAAGATGGACAATAGTTTTGTTTGGAGAATAAAAATGAAACTTCCCGCTAACTATTCTAAAATATTTCTATTTTAATACTTATAACTATTTACATATTATATTTATTTTAATATTTATAAATATTTACACCTAAATTTACATAATATACATGTATATAAATAATTATATTTTTTTTATTTTTATATTTATAAATATATATATATTTACATAAATATATATATATTTACATAAATAATTATATATACTTTTATTTATATATTTTTATTGTAATATTTATAAATGATTATATATTTTCATATTTTATATGGAATCAATATAAAATGTATAGAATAAAGGATGTATGGGTCCTGTTTATTTATTAACGGGGCGTCACGGGATTCATTTGGAATTCAAAGTAGAACGCTGCATCGTTGTCCGAACAAACTGTCCCCAGGGCTGTATGTAGGATTTTAAAAGGTGGGGGCGCCAATATAATGCCCGAGTTACTGAGCGCGGAGCGGCGACCGACGAGTGCCCCCCCCCCTCTGAAAATTTTAAAAATTAGACTGCCCAAACGCGTTTTTTACAAACTTGGAGCTGCAATCAAAGTCGCTCCCGTGTGTCAATTTCGGCGGCGCTATTCCTCATTTTGATATTAAACACACCAAAATAAGAAACTTCTTTTCCTCTAAACTAGAACTAGTCCGAAATACCATAAGGCCATGTGGAAAGTGCGACCATAACGAGCATTTCTAATCATGTCATTTGATAGTGGTGACCCAAAGTCCAATAAGGCCCTATTAAATGTCGATAAGGGCAACCAAAACGAACCCTCTAATGTCATGTGATGGGTCATTGGAGGGACACTCATGTCTGGGGTCCTCCCTCAGAAAATGTTGATAAATAACGCTGCCGGAAACACGTTTTTCTGCCAATCCGGTGATATCTAAGAGTCGATTTTTGGGGAGAGGCATTCCCCCTGGTGCCCCGCCCCTTGGGTCCTTGCTGACGGTGACGCCCCATAAGTGATATAAGAAAGTTTGGAGCAGGGCAAACGAATCAGGTACCCATTGGCTGCCTTAAGAGCATCAATGTGTGATCATTCATAATCAAGTGTACAGTGTATTATTTTATAATTGAAAGGTTTGCTCGTCTTCATTATAGGGAAGTCGCTCCATTAAAGTCGGGCATTAAGCCCATGCCATTTCGCTACGAATATTCTGTACTGTATTAATTTTGTGTCCAACTACTATGCGTGTTACTCGCTCCATGTTTTTTCTAGTTTCTTTTTAAATAAACGTAGTGACGTATTTAGGCAGGTTATAATAGCTATGTGTAGTCTCGCTTTAATTTGTAATGCGTTATTTGGTTAGCTTTTGAATGAATGAATGAATGAAATGGGGTTTAACGTCCTACTGTTATGCACTTAACCTGAGCTAATTGAAGACGGGCATACGCCATACAGTGTGCTATGAGGGAAATTTTGCCCGGGCAGCGGCGCTACGGCCTACTTTTATATCGAAGTCCAACTGTCAAGGGATCTTTTACGTGCACTCCAATGTGTACACGGGACCTCGGTTTTTCGTCCCATCCGAACGACTAGGCAGCTGTCCTTGTCAGACCCTCCTTCTGCATCACTGACAAGGGGAAATCACGTCTAAAAATCGAGATGTACTTTCTCGGCCAATGTAGGAATCGAACACCCGACCTCCAGGCTAGCGAACCAGCGCCTTATCCACTTAGCCGGTTAGCTTTTGAAGTGTTTATTTAAATCGTAATTTTATACGGAAAATGCCGACCAGTCCTGTGCGTCTTGTATAGTCGATTTAAATAAAGGTGAACCCAACATTAGCGAAAGAAATGAAATGAGGTTTAACGCCATACTGTTTTGTTCCGACTGGGATAATGAAGACAGGGATTAATGAAAGAAGTCCTTACACTAAATACCCCTACGCGCAAGCTAATTATTGAAATAAAAATTGAAAAACCATACGTTAGTCCCAAAATGACCTAGTTTGTGTCGGGTGTGCGGTAAACCCCATTATCTCTCTCTTCTTACATGTCTTGTCATATAGCAATACGTGGCTCATGCTCATCTGTACGTGACAAGGAGTAGGGTCGCCTGTCCAACCTTGTGGGTTTTCTCCGTGTACTCCGGTTTCTTCCCACAGCTAAAGACCTCTACGCGCAAGTGAATTATTGAAATAAAATTAAACTATAATATGTTAGTCCTGAAATGACCTAGTTTAGGTCGATTGGACGTTAAAACCTGTTTATCTCTCTCCCTCCCTCGCTCTCTCTCTCTATCTGTCTCTCTCACTCTCTTATGCTCATCTTCATTAGTTCAGTTTGTGTATCGTGTTGCTGCACACGAACCATTAAACGGAAAATTGTCTGCCATATCTTAGTTATAAAATGTCTCGTCATTCAATTCCGTACAGTCTTATGTCTTTTTTTTTCTCTTCGAATTTTAGTCATACTATATTTTTCCGTCGGTTTTAAGTACATTGTATATTGACAAAGTATAATATATCAAATTTTCTTTTCGAGTCGGGGCCGATGGGACCCCGATAGGCTCTCGCACCAAGCCCCACAGTCTGAAACCCAGCCCGCCTCTGGAAATATCGGGGTGGGGAAGGGCGTAGTGGTTCGGGAATCGGGTTACCTTCCAGTGTGGGTAGAGAATGTTCCTCCAGAATTTCAGGCGCGTTTTCCTCTGGTCAGTAGTGCGGGACAGTGTCTAGTCGTTCGTGTAGGGCAAAAAGGCCGAGGTTCCGTGTACATATACGCGCACGTAACAGAATATTCGACATAAGGGTAATAGCACCGCTGTCCGTGCAAGCTGTCGCTCATATCCCATATCCCATATTTTATTTTTATTTTCTGTGGTTTACACTAACGACTATAACTCATATAAATCTGTAATAGTGAACTTTTAATAAAAACTGTCTAATGATTACAATAACGATCAGACTGAAGTAATATTTACATAGAAACATATACAAGCTTAGCATGGACATAAGTATATAATAATACAAATTAGGGATGTGGCCATATCGGGCACAATTGATTTTGGTCAAAACGATCCTACTTTGGTCATAACGGCCAAACAGTTTGGTCTTAACGGCCAAACAGTTTGGTTATACCGGCAAAATATTTTGTCATAACGGCTAAAAACTTAAGTCATAACGGGCCACAACAGAAATAATTTAATAAAAAACAATTTAATTTATCAAATATTACTTATATTTGATAAAAATAACAATCATTCGACAAAAATAACAATTCACTCATAGCATGATCATCTGAACATTTTTTAAACTAATAACCCATTTATATCAGCCAATGATATATGATCAATCTTTTGGCCATAATGACCAAATTGTATGGCCGTTATAACCAAGATTTTGGGCCGTTATGTCCATAACCAGTAAATTATGGAAGACGTTATTTATAACCACAGTGTTTAGGAATAAAGATTGCCTCGTAAATACTATATTTATCAATAATAGTAAATGCAGGAGGACCACACTACACATAAACAATTACGAAAGACAAACCTATGGACAGGACACATATACATTTAAAAAAAGTGAATTGATCTGGGGACTGGCTGTGATGTACAGTGCGGGGTCTGTGGTAATACAAATGAAATAGCGTTTAACGTCCTACATTTATGCACCGACTAGGATAATGATGGTGGGCTGTAGTGATATACGATTCACTCAAAAAAAAACAAAAAAAAAACAATAAGGAAAGTTCTGTTAACAATGACAATAATTGAGTTTTTAACCCTAACTTATGTGCTTGTTTATTATTAAGTTGCCCGAACACTAACCCGCTAACCCTAAATACTTTGGTATAAATATAAAGTATTAGGGGACCCTTCGGGACTATATCTTATAAAATTGTATGGCCGTCCGTTGCAACGTTCTTAAATCCATTTCGATTAAAAAAGATTCAAAGAAAATCCTGCCACGTGACATATGATTTATGTCTCAGTCGAGATCAGTCATTGAATACCCAATTATTTGTATCGTAACAAAACCTACATATCAGCCTTCTAAATGATTTGATTGGGCTTTTCAGAGGATATAGGCTACGGCAAGGGCTATTTCCGAGAAGGATAATAGATGCCATTTCTCTTAGGAGGGCTTACTGAATTGAACAATGGGAAGCGTTATATAAACGATCAAATTTCCTTTTTATAAGGTAAAAATAATTTCACTCGCTTTGAGCGCTCATATTTTTATATGGCGTATAAGGACTAGAATAAATTTTCGGTCTATACGATTATGGTGATCCACGTGGAATCAAAATCGTCTAAATTTGCTATTTAAATTCCGGAGCATTTTGACTGATGTGTTCAAAATGAACGAAACTAGTAACTTCTTGAGAGAAATCTGGGACGGCTACTCGCCACTCATAGATTTCTAATCCTAAATACTTTGGTTACGAATAACCTCTACCATATATCATATACATGACTGTACACAATTCAATTTAATAATTAACAATACATCAAGATAATACGTATATAAACAAAGCGGTAAGAAAATATAATAACGTTATTAAAATCGACAGTTTACAATATGGCTATCTCATATAACCGTATACATTTATAAAACATTAATAAAATATATTGTATAAAATTAATACAAATAATAGAAAAATATATATATACATTCTTGCATAATTACATATCTACAAATCGTAAACAAAATATTCAATTAAATTTAAGTAATAAATCTATTTCAATGATGCCTATTGAGAGCGCCTTGATGACAATAAGCATGCCCTGCTGAGTGGTGGGGTCAGCATATTATTATATATTTGTTATATCAACAAGAACCGAACTTAGATTTCTAAGTCGCAAATACAACAGTTCTAAGCCCTTAAGCGGGACCAGGAGGCAAAGACCCAGGAAATGTAGCAACACAGTATAGGGTCCTAAGAAATGAAATGAATTGGGTTTAACGCCCTACTTTTCTGCACCAACCGGGATAATGAAGACGATGAGTAACGACATGCAGTGTGCAATGTAGGAAATTTTGTCCGGATATCGGCGTGTCCGCCTATCGAATTCCAACTGTCAATGATACGTTTACGTGCATGCCGACGTTTATACGGGATCTCCGTTTTTGTACCATCCGAATAACTAGATAATGTTGCTTGCCAGGCCCTCTTATTCACAGTACATTATAGATGTACCAACACTAGTATTTAATATTCACAGTACATGTGCAATATAGCAGTAAAAACAATAACATCTTATGTATATTATTAGTACAGTACATAAATAATAACAACAGCATCTAATGCATGGAAGTAATAACACTGGTATATCATGTATACTCACAGTACAGTACCGAAGTAATAACACTGGTATCTAATTGTATATTCAGTTATAAGACTAGCAGTTGTGTAGTCACGACACAGTACAGAAATGATAACACTAGTAACTAAATGTATATTCACAGTACAGAAGTAATAAGCCTATATACACACTGGAACAAAAAATCCATGAAAAAACGTAAAAAGTTCTGGAAACAAACATTACCAGGAAAGTTTTAGCCGTATTTGTTTTTCCTTTAATTAACAGAAATTACTCCAATTAACATAAATTGCATTTTCAAATACAGAACAAATTTTCGGGGTCATTTTTGTTCCAAGAACATATTTCAAAATCCATAAACAACAACATATCAAGAAACTCCCTCCTTGATTCACTTCTAAACTAAATAGTTTTTAAAGTAAAAGATACATGCATTCTCATTTAACTTTTCGCTGGTGTAGGTATACCCAACCCCTTACAGCAGGTAACCGCTAACATAAGAACGGTTCTAGACTTTCAAACGTAAGCTTGCGGTACTATCAATTTCCAGGCATGGGAACTCTGCTATAGAGACAGACCGGCCAAGCTTACACTGACCAATCGGTATTAAGAGAGCTTGATTACGAGATGAATGAATGGGGTGGGGTTTAACGTCCTACTATTATAAGCCTAACCTAGGCTAATGGAAGACGGGCATACGCCATACAGTGTGCTATGAGGGAAATTTTGCCCGGGCAGCGGCGCTATACGGCCTACTCTTATATCGAAGTCCAACTGTCAAGGGATATTTTACGTGCACTCCAATGTGTACACGGGACCTCAGTTTTTCGTCCCATCCGAACGACTAGGCAGCTGTCCTTGTCGGGCCCTCCTTCTGCATCAATGACAAGGGGAAATCACGCCGGAAAATCGAGATGAACTTTCTCGGCCAATGCAGGGATCAAACACCCGACCTCCAGGCTAGCTAACCAGGGCCCTGTTTCACAAAAACTTAAATCTCCTTAAAATCATTGTAAACTAAAATTTCATCCTAACTTACAATAGAAGCGTTTCACAAAACGATTTTAAGCATTGTAGCTAAAATCCACTAAAATAATATTGTAAGTTACAATTGTATCCTAACTTAAAATAGTGGCGTTTCACAAAACTATTTTAAGGACAATTTTAACTAAAATCGATTGTAACTTAGGATAGCTGTCACCCTCTCCTAACTTACAATCACGACATTAACAAACATTGATTAGAGCTACATTGTTTGATTTATTGCGACATACAGATATAATTGGCACATAATTTTAACATACAATCATTCACAAAAACAATTTGCATTCAATTTCTTTTCATAGTATGGGATATACAGCTACGATCCACCCGTTTATTTTATTGTAAGGCAATTTAAGCATTTGATGGCGCCCCATATTAGAACTCCAAGAAAAAAAAACACCCAAAACGCCAGTAAACTACACACTAAAAGAAAATTTATATCCAATGTCATGGAAAGAAGAGCCCTCTTATTTATAAAGAAAATATCTTCGTGTTTAATATGTCCAATTTCTTGGTATTAGAAGGCCTAAAGGCCTATAATACTAGACATGCCATAATATGTAGTATTTACTCATGTTTTTGGGGTTATGATGATTAGTATAAAGATAAATCAATAAACACAAATGTGTTTATTCAAAAATGTTATATAAGTTATAGGCCTATTTGAAATTAAATTTTAATATCATAAATTTATTATAATTTCTTAATGAAGTTACGTTAATAAAACAACATCAATAAAAAAATAGGCTCCAAAACTATTTTATCTTGGGAAAAACTCATTTAATTGAGTAAGATAGATAGACTCTTTTGCATTTTCAAAGTATCATTGAAAGGGTCTATTAGAATGACATTTATAATCTAGGTATCGGAACATTGCCTATTTGGCGTATTAATTTCAAAGTTGATAAATACTTTTAAACTACGACAAAAAAATTGAAGCCTAGATTAGTTGTTTGAGTGACACATATCAAAATATGTTTGTGAAAATTCTCAAAAGTTTCTCTTGTCCAAATTACTATAAAAATTCGAAATTCAAGCGCTTTTGTTTATCGATACACATTACTTCTATTGAAGCCTGCGAGGAAATCAAATGCCAAGTTCAAGGTCAACCCACCAATACATTTCGAAACTAATAATACGCAATTAACTCATTTATTTCATCTTTCTACGACTTTCTGACCATGTGCAGACATTTCTACAACGTATGAAACTCTCCCTATTGATAATGTAACAGTTAACTCTTAACTGACCCAAGGCGACTTTTGTCGACAACTATAACGTTACCGTTTAGTACCCAAGGCGACTTTTGTCGACTAAACATGTTAGCCGAATGCAACGTTCCTAGCGTAATGAGAGTTATTTCCCTTATTAACAGACGTCTTTATCTCATTTGTTTACTTCCTGTTTGACATTTTGACAGTTAAAAATCTTACTGTTTCTCCTTGAAAATTATAATAAAACGGTGATATGTCTAGACCTCTACGGCAACGTTCTAATGACGGATTACCATCCTTATTGAATGACAGTGATTCAGATTTTATCTGTGGTATAGATTTTTATCGTTTTGCGTAAGGCCTAGAGTAGAACGTGATAATTAAAATAGGCTAGGCTAAGTTAATCAACAAATTTCAATTACGGTAATTAAATAAGCTTAAATTAAAAGATTCGATGATGAATGATTTTTAGTTCACAACAGCCGATCAGAAAAAATAACCATTATACACATGAAGTTTGCATGAAATATCTAATTAAATTTTTTTGTATAAAATTTATATTTATGAAAGGCAGCGGCTAAATACCACGCTTCAAAATACCACGCTCGCCTTACTGCTTCTATACACACGAAACGTGGTACGTTTTTCCGTACCACTTTCTATTTAATTATAGGGATTTTACATAATATAAAGCTAATTTTGCAAATTATGTCGATCTTTTTATCAATTTTGATTATTTTAAAGGTCATATTTACACTTTATATCTTAAAATAAATTACAATACAGATAGCCGATCGGTCGGTTAATGCATCGAGCTGTACCTATACTATACGGTTTATATAACGGTGTAACCATTATTACACCCCATTCAAAAAGACCCTACGTGGTATATTGGAATATTATGTATGCGACTATGCGTACTGCGTAGATATGAAACAAGACACTGAAAGTAAAAACTAACGTGGTATAATCCTACATAAGGGCGATAAAAAAGGACGATAAGTTGAAAGTAAAAAAAAAGGTGTTATTCTGGGGTTGAGATCAGATAACCGCACCACGCTCACCGTGCTTGTTCTATACAGACGGGACGTGGTACGCGACTTCGGTACCACTTCCTTTTTATTTATAGGGACTTTACATTCATTATTTGTAGTAAATTTTGCGAGCGTGGTACGCAACTTCGGTTCAAAAACGTGGTTAATAGAACCAGAGACTGGGATAATTGTACCACGATCGGAACGGGATACGCGACTCCGTTTCAAAACGTGGTATAACAGAACCAGAGACTGGGATAATCATACCTGGTTCTATACAAACGGGAAGTGGTACGCGACTTTGGTTCAAAAACGTGGTAGGCTATAATAGAACCAGAGACTGATATAATCGTACCACGCCCGGAACGTGGTACGCGACTCCAGTTATACAATGTGGTATAATAGAATCAGAGACTGAGATAATCGTGTCGCGCTCGGAAAGTTGTACACGGCTTCCGTTCAAAAATGTGGTCTAATAGAATCAGAGAGAGAGAGAGAGAAATGGGGTTTAACGTCCACTCAACACAACTAGGTCATTTCGGGACTAACATATGGTTTAATTTTATTTCAATAATCCGCTTGCGCGTAGGGGTCTTTAGCCGTGGGAGGAAACCGGAGCGCCCCTATCTCCATGTCACATACGCTCACACCAGGGCTCGAAACCACAGCCGCAAGCCAGAGGTGACCGGCCAGCTAAAGATCGAAGCGCGACACTCTAGACCATTTGGCCATCCCAACCCCCCTAATAGAATCAGAGACTAAGATAATCGTACCACGTTCGCCTTTCTGGTTCTATACAAACGGTGGTGCGCGACTGAGATAACCGTGCCACACTCGTCTTACTGGTTCTATACAAACGGAACGTGGTGCGCGATTTCGGTTCAAAAACGTGGTATCATATAACCAGAGATTCTCGTACCACGTTCAGAACGTGGAAAGCGACTCCGTTTCAAAAACGTGGTATAATAGAATCAGAGACCTAGAAAATCGTATCACGTTCGCCTTACGGGTTCTATACAAACGGAACGTGATACGCGACTTCGGTTCAAAAGCGTGGTATAATAGAAACAGAGACAGAGATAATCGTGCCACGCTCGGAACGTGGTACGCGACATAAGATTAAAAAAGGTGGTACAATAGAATCAAATACTGAGATAATCGTACCACGTTTACCTTACTGGTTCTGTACAAACAGACCGTGGTACGCGACCTTGATACAAAAAATGTTTTATAATAGATTCAAAAATTGAAAAAATCGTACCACGCCCGCCCTACTGGTTCTATACAAACGGAACGTGGTACGCGCCTTCGGTTTAAAAAAACGTGGTATAATAGATTCAGAGACTTGAGATAATCGGACCACACTCGCCTTATGTATAGAACCATGCAGTAATACAAGCGTGGCACGATTACCCCAGTCTCTGAATCTATTATACCACGTTTTCGACGTTTCGAGCATGGTACGATTATCTTAGTCTCTAATTCTGTTATACCACATTTTAACCGGAGTCGCATACCACGTTCCGATCGTGATACGATTATCTCAGTCTCTGGCTCTATTATACCACGTTTTTGAACCAAAGTCGCGTACCACGTCCAGTTTGTATAGAACCAGTAAGGCGAACGTGGTACCATTATACCACGTATTTGAATCGAAGTCGCATACCTCGTTCCGAGCATGGCACGATTATCTCGGACCGAAGTCGCGTAACACGTTCTATTTGTATATAACCAGTAAGGCGAACGTGGTACGATTTTCTTAGTCTCTGATTCTATTATACCCCGTTTTTGAACTAAGGTGTGTGGTACGATTATCTCAGTCTCGAGTTCTATTATAAAACATTTGAACCTGAGTCGCGGACCACGTTCCGAGCGTGGTACGATTATCTCAGTCTCTGAATCTATTATACCACGTTTTTGAACCGAAGTCGCGTACTACGTTGCGTTTTGATAGGACAATTAAGGCGAACGTGGTACGATTATCTCAGTCTCTGAATCTATTATACCGTTTGTTTTTTTAACCGAAGTCGCGTACCACATTCCGTTTGTATAGACCAAGTAAGGCGAACGTGGTACGATTAACTCAGCCTCTGAATCTATTATACCACGTTTTTAAACCAGAGTCGCATACCACGTTCTGAGCGTGGCACGATTATCCCAGTCTCTGGTTCTATTATACCACGTTTTTGAACCGAGGTTGCGTACCACGTGTCGTTTGTGTAGAACCAGTAAGGCGAGCGTGGTACGATTATCTCAGTATCTGAATCTATTATACCACGTTTTTCAACAGACGTGGCGTACCACGGTTCGATCGTGGTACAATTATCTCAGTCTCTGATTCTATTATACCACATTTTTAACCAGTAAGGCGAACGTGGTACGATTATACCACGTTTTTGAGTCGAAGTCGCATACCTCGTTCCGAACGTGGCCCGATTATCTCGGAACCGAAGTCGCGTAACACGTTCTATTTGTATATAACCAGTAAGGCGAACGTGGTACGATTTTCTTAGTCTCTGATTCTATTATACCACGTTTTTGAACTGAAGGTGTGTGGTACGATTATCTCGAGTTCTATTATAAAACATTTGAACCGGAGTCGCGTACAAAGTTCCGGGCGGGGTACGATTTTCTCAGTCTCTGGTTATATTCTACCACGTTTCTGAACCGAAATCGCGCACCACGTTGCGTTTTGATAGGACAACTAAGGCGAAAGTGGTACGATTATCTCAATCTCTAGCTCTATTATACCACGTTTTTTAAAAAAAACCGAAGTCGCGTACCACGTTCCGTTTGTATAGACCCAGTAAGGCGAACGTGGTACGATTAACTCTCTAAATCTATTATACAACGTTTTAAAACCGAAGTCGCATACAACGTTCTGAGCGTGGTACGATTATCCCAGTCTCTGGTTCTATTAATTATACCACGTTTTTGAACCGAAGTTGTCGTTTGTATAGAACCAGTTAGGCGAGCGTGGTACGATTATCTCAGTCTCTGAATCTATTATACCACGTTTTTCGAACCGAAGTCGTGTACCACGTTCCGTTTGTATAGAACCAGTAAGGCGAATGTGGTACGATTTTCTCAGTCTCTAATTCTATTATACCACGTTTTTTGAAACGGAGTCGCGTACCACGTTCTGAGGGGGGTGCGTTTATCTCTGGTTATATTATACCACGTTTTTGAACCGGAGTCGCGTACCACGTTTTGAACCGAATTCGCGTACCACGTCCCGTTTGTATAGAACCAGTAAGGCGAACGTGGTACGATTAAAGGACGTTTTTGACGCGACTTCGGTTCAAAAACGTGGTATAATAGAATCAGAGACTGGGATAATCGTACCCCATTCGCCTTACTGGTTCTTTACAAACGGAACGTGGTACTCGACTGTGGTTAAAAAACGTACCACGCTCGCCTTATGGGTTCTATACAAACGGAACGTGGTACGCGATTTCGGTTCAAACACGTGGTATAATAGAAGCAGTGACTGAGATGATCGTACCACACTCGCCTTTCCGTTTGTATAGAACCAGTGAGTCGCGTGGCACGATTATCTCAGTCTCGGATTATATTATACCACGTTTCGAGCGTGGCACGATTATCCCAGTCTCTAGTTCTATTATACCACGTTTTTGAACCGAAGTCGCGTACCACGTTCCGAGGGTCGTGCGATTATCTCACTCTCGGGTCCTTTTTTTACAACATTTTTTGAACCGAAGTCGGGTACCACGTCCCCTTTGTATAAAAACAGTAAGACGAGTGTGGTACGATTATCTCAGTCTCTGAATCTATTATACTACGTTTTTGAACAGACGTCGCGTACCACGTTTCGAGCGTGGTAGGATTATCTCAGTCTCTAATTCTATTATACCACATTTTTAACCGGAGTCGCGTACCACGTTCCGAGCGTGTTACGATTATCCTAGTCTCTGGTTCTATTATACCACGTTTTTGAACCGAAGTTGCGTACCACGTGTCGTTTGTATAGAACCAGTAAGGCGAGCGTGGTACGATTATCTCAAGTCTCTGAATCTATTATACCACGTTTTTTGAACCAAAATCGCGTACCACGTTTCGAGCGTGGTGCAATTATCCAAGTCTCAGGTTATATTATACCACGTTTCGGAACCGAAATCGCGCACCACGTTCCGTTTGGATAGGACAACTAAGGCGAACTTGGTAAGATTATTTCAGTCTCTAACTCTATTATACCACGTTTTTATAACCGAAGTACCATGTTCCGTTTGTATAGAACAAGTAAGGCGAACGTGGTACGATTAACTCAGTCTCTGAATCTATTATACCACTTTTTAAACCGAAGTCGCATACCACGTTCTGAGCGTGGTACGATTATCCCAGTCTCTGGCTCTATTATACCACGTTTTTGAACCGAAGTCGCGTAACACGTTCTGTTTGTATAGAACTAGTAAGGCGAACGTAGTACGATTTTCTTAGTCTCTGAATATTATACCACGTTTTTTTGAACTGAAGGTGCGTGGTACGATTATCTCAGTTATATTATAAAACATTTGAACCGGAGTCGCTTTCCACGTTCCGAGCGTGGTACGATTACCATCGGTTATATTATACCACGTTTTTGAACAAAAGTCGCGTACTACGCTCCGAGCGTGGTACGATTATCTCAGGGCTCGTCCCTATTGCTTCTATACAAATGTAACGTGGTACGATTATCTCAGTCTCGGATTTTATTATAAAATATTTTGTTTGTCACGTACCACGCCCCCTCTGTATAGAACAAGTAGGACAAGCTTCAAAATACCACGCTCGTCCCTATTGCTTCTATACAAATGTAACGTGGTACGAGATTTAATTTTGCAAATTACATTAATAATTTAATCAGTTTCGATGTTTTTATAGATCATCATATTTGCTTTTAATGTATAATATAACACAATTTAGACAGCCGACCGATCGTTTAAAATAATCACCATTTAGATACGGTGTAAAAGCTATTGTAACCCAACAAAGACGGCCCTACGTGGTACATTGCACTATTAGGTAGATATGAAACATGGGGATGCTACGCTGTTACCCTTCACATGTAGTATTTCATTTCAGTACATTTATCATTTATACCAGTTGGCATACTGTTTAGACCCTTCTTTGCAGTTGTTGGCGCCGATTTTTTATGCTTTCCCAATTTATTTCTTGACCCTCTAGGTCTACCTACGACCTTTTTTCTTTTAATTATACGAACCTTTTTTGTTGATTCAGACTGGATATGGCCCGGGTACTTTCCTGTCCAAGAACGAAATAAATTACATAACAACGAATGTTTAACTTGAAACTCTTCGTGAGAAACCAATGATAAATGGTTGCTGATATCTTTGCAGATAATTATACTTTTATTGTATTTTTCTGCTACAGATAATTTATCTTTTCTGTCTACTACAGAATCACTTTCAAACGATTTTACCAAATTTGTCTTACCAATGTTTAGGGCATCCGCATTGTCTGAACTCGGCAGTGATTGATCTGAATTGAGATCAAGAACCTGAGAATGTGAAGAACTCACACTGGGGACATTTTGGTATAATGGACTTAAAAGCCATCGGTTGGGGAGGTCAGATGAATCTATAATTGCATCCTTAACAACCGAGTTTACCAACATAAGAAGACAACAAGGAAGTTAAATCTGCTGATTAAGGGAACAATCGCAGTTACCTAAACCTGTAAGGAAGGTACGTCATCCATCCTTAATACGGAATAACTCCGTTTTCTATTCGGATGTCATAATTGATATGTCGTCTTTTTTAGTGAATTCCTGTTCTAATAATCTTATGGCTGTCATAGAACAACTAGCATACGCTAGTTTTAACCCTGGGAATTGTATGTCTCTTTCAGTGTATGGTTTCATTTTTGAATTAAAGGCGTCTTTTTGTATTTCAGAATAGTGAATCTCCTCAAAGTTTAATAATGAGATTACTACCTTATCCAGTGATGTGTATAGAGAAGACACGTTTTTTTTCAAATGCATATTGAAACATTCAATACGGTTATTATCTTCGATCATTAAATTATTCAAATGTTGAGCAAAAACTTGTTTCTAAATAATTCTAAAAAATAAATAAATCTAAGCATAGAATGAATGACAAAGGCAAAAGCAATGATGGCAAACATTTTTCAACAATTCTTCAAAATTAAATCAAAGAATGATCTATTGAGCACAAAAACAATAATCTGTTTTTCAATATCTCTAACAATTCTTTAAAATCAAATCATTAAGATCACCGGAGCCAAAAAACAGGTTTTCAATACCTTTACAAAAACAAAATCATTTGAGCAAAAACCTTATACATTAAAAAAAAATCTATGCATAGAATGACAATGACAAAAGATGAATGGCAAAACAGTTTTCGATAATTCTTCAATATAAAATCAAAGAGTAACAAAGGAGAAAAGTTGTAAACTAACTCAAAAGGACGAATGGTGCAAAAACCGTTTTTTTTCAATAATTTCGAAGAATTCTACAAAATCACAAAATCAAATTATAGAATACCCAATTGGAAACGATCGGACACTAATCAAAAAGATGACTTTCTTTAGCAATAAAACGAAATTTCAATAATGCTCAGATGTTTTACAAATAATAAAATCTATGGAGCAAAAACTAAATAATTCTAACTATAAAATCTAAGCATGGAATAACAAAGGCGATAGAGATGGCAAACTATGCAAAAGTATCAGAACTAAACTTAAGTTTTCAACAATTCCTCAAAATGAAATCAAAGCGAAACAGCGAAAAAGTTGTAACCTAACCCAAAAAGATGAATGGTGCAAAACCCGTTTTTCCTAATAATTTCGCAGTATTCTACAAAATCACAAAATCAAATTATAGAAAAACCAATTGGAAACGATCGGACACTAATCAAAAAGATGACTTCAGCAAAAAAAACAAAATTTCAATAATGCTCAGATTTTTACAAACAATAAACTCTGTTGAGCAAAAAATTGTTTCGAACTAATTCTAGAAAAAAAACCTAAGCATATAATGAATGGCAAAGGCAAAAGCAATGATGGCAAACTAAACACAGTTTTCAATAATTATTCAATATTAAATCAAAGAATAACAACAGCGAAAAAAGTTGTAAACTAACCGAAAAGGACCAATGCTGAAAAAACAGTTTTCGAAGAATTCTACCAAATCAAATTATAGAATACCCAATTGGAAACGATCACACACTGATCAAAAAGATGACTTTATCAATAAAACGAAATTTCAATAATGCTCAGATTTTTACAAACCGTAAAATCTATGGAGCAAAAACTTGTTTTTAAATTATACTAACATCATAACCTAAGCATAGAATCACAAAGCCGATAGCGATGGCAAACTAAGCAAAAAGATTAGAACTAAACACAGTTTTCGATAATTCTTCAAAATTAAATCAAAGCGTAACAAAGGCGAAAAAAGTTGTAAACTAACCCAAACAGATGAATGGTGCAAAAACTTTTTTTGTTTTTAAACAATTCTCAGAATTCTACAAATCAAAGCAACCCCCAGTTTCTTAATAATTCTCTGACTTCTACAAACAGTAAAATCAATGGAGCAAAAACTTGTTTCTCAATAAGTGTTAAAGAAAACTAAGCATAGAATGACAAAGGCGAAAGCAAGTGTAAACTAAGCAATTGCACAAAAAAAAAAAAAAAAACGTTTTCTCAATAATTCGTCAACTGTGCAAAAACCGTTTTTCAATATTTCTCAGAAATCTACAAATCATAGAATAACCAATTGGAAACGATCATACACTTATCAAAGAGATCAGTTAAGTTAAACAAGTTTTCAATAATTCTCAGATTTCTACAAATATCAAAATCAAATGAGCAAAAACTTATTTCTCAATAGTTCTCAGAATTCTTCAAGCTCAAATCATAAAATAAAAGCAACGAAACTTAGCCTTATCAAGTTTATTCTTACTGTGGTTGGCTAAGATTTTATTTATCACCCAATCCCTTCTTACATGCAGAAATACATAAATATAATTCTATGCTATAGATTTCAATTTTACTTAAACTGAATACATTATGGCGCGGTGATACATCAATTTTTCGATATTTCAGTTCAAAAACGTGGTATAATAGATTCAGAGACTGAGATAATCGTACCACCCTCGGATAATAGAATCAGATACTGAGATAATCGTACCACGCTCAGAACGTGGTACGCGACTTCTGTTAAAACGTGATATAATAGATTCAGAGACTGAGATAATCGTACCACGCTCGCCTTACTGGTTCTATACAAACGGAACGTGGTACGCGACTTCGGTTCAAAAACGTGGTATAATAGAATAGACTAAACAATCGTACCACGCTCGGAACGTGGTACGCGACTTCTGTTAAAAACGTGATATAATAGATTCAGAGACGGAGATAATCGTACCACGCTCGCCTTATTGGTTCTATACAAACGGAACGTGGTACGCGACTTCGGTTCAAAAACGTGGTAGAATAGAATAGAGACGGAGATAATCGTACCACGCGACTTGGGTTAAAAACGTGGTACAATAGATTCAGAGAATGATATAATCGTGCCAACGAGCACACTTTGCAATAATATAGTCCATGAATCTACCGGCCAATCTAAACTTTTTGCAATTTTTTCGAAGTGTAAGAAATACTTATCCACTTCTCTTTCGTCAAAAGGTGGAACAAATCTAATATATTTAGCCACATCGAATTTATTTGAATCTTTGTCTATTTCTTTGTTCTAATTGTTTTAATTCGATTTCTTTTGTACCACGTTCGTCTTACTTGTTCTATACAAACGGAACGTGGTACGCGACTTAGGTTCAAAAACGTGGTATAATAGAATCAGAGACTGAGATTATCATAACACGCTCGGAACGTGGTATAATAGATTCAGAGACTGAGATGATTGTACCACGCTCGCCTTACTGGTTCTATAGAAACGGAACGTGGTATAATAGATACAGAGATTGAGATAATCGGGCCACGTTCGTATTACTGGTTCTATACAAACGGAACGTGGTACGCGACTTGGGTACAATAAATGTTTTATAATAAAATCAGAGACTGAGATAATCGTACCAGCTCGGAACGTAGTACGCGACTTCGGTTCAAAAACGTGGTATAATAGATTCAGAGACTGAGATAATCGTACCACCCTCGGATAATAGAATCATACTGAGATAATCGTACCACACTCGGAACGTGGTACGCGACTTCTGTTAACGTGATATAATAGATTCAGAGACTGAGATAATCGTACCACGCTCGCCTTACTGGTTCTATACAAACGGAACGTGGTACGCGACTTCGGTTCAAAAACGTGGTATAATAGAATAGAGACTAAGACAATCGTACCACGCTCGGAACGTGGTACGCGACTTCAGTTCAAAAACGTGGTATAATAGATTCAGAGACTGAGATAATCGTACCACCCTCGGATAATAGAATCAGATACTGAGATAATCGTACCACGCTCAGAACGTGGTACGCGACTTCTGTTAAAAACGTGATATAATAGATTCAGAGACTGAGTTAATCGTACCACGCTCGCCTTACTGGTTCTATACAAACGGAAAGTGGTACGCGACTTCGGTTCAAAAACGTGGTATAATAGAATAGAGACTGAGATAATCGTACCACGCTCGGAACGTGGCACGCGACTTGGGTTAAAAAAACGTGGTACAATAGATTCAGAGAATGATATAATCGTGCCAACGAGCACACTTTGCAATAATATAGTCCATAAATCTACCGGCCAATCTAAACTTTTTGCAATTTTTTCGAAGTGTAAGAAATACTTATCTACTTCTCTTTCGTCAAATGGTGGAACAAATCTAATATATTTAGCCATATCAAATTTATTTGAATCTTTGTCTATTTCTTTGTTCTAATTGTTTTAATTCGATTTCTTTTGTTTTGGCCTGAATGTCATTCTCTAAGTTTTAGCTCCATTTCGAATTTTCTTTCCATTTCTCTAATTTTGTGTTGGTGCTCTAATTCCTTCAATTGTAAAAGATCGGTACCAGTACCGGTATCTAAAGTTACAGTATCTTCCACCCCTTGAAGATAGCCTTCCTTTATAAGATACTGTGGAACGACAGACTTTATCTCAGGTTTTCGCATCTCGGCATTTGTGTCTAAAATAAAGTGCTGACCTATTTCTAAGTCATCTTTACGCAGGGCGTTCAATTTCCCTACAGTTGGATTTTGAATGAAATCTTCGATATTAAATACCATTTTGAAAAATAAATATGATCTAAGTATAAGTAAATATTGAATTAAGAATTGAACTAGTTGGCTTTGTTATGTTCAATCCCGGACACAAGCCCCCAACTATGTTACGTGCTCAAAATATGATAAGAGTTACGTACAGACAAGAACAGAAAGATCTATTATCTGTCTTAAATTATTCCTCCACAAGGTACCAAATATATATAAACTCTTCAAATATATATTTAAAATAAGAGTAATAGTCTAATAATAATATAAAAATATGTATAAACCCAAAATAATGGGTGTAAGGAGAACAACATAAAATGCGTCTTTTCAGAACAAAGGAATTTTCACTACTGACGCTAACTTCTAGTGCCAAATCTAGGTTAAATTTGTTATAAGAAAGGGAGGTAATAAAATAGGTCAAACTACAATTTCTATCTAACCTTACTAAATATATGAAAATAAATCCTATCAAAAAGGAATAAAAATAGAATAGTAAATGAGATATATTAAAATAGTACCTTTTAATACTATTCTTTATACTCATATAATACATAACACATATGTAGGTCAAATAAAGGGAGGTAATAAAATAGGTCAAACTACAATTTCTATCTATCCTTACTAAATATATAAAAATAAATCCTATCAAAAAGGAATAAAAATAGAATAGTAAATGATATATATTAAAATAGTACCTTTTAATACTATTCTTTATACGCATATAATACATAACTCATAGGTAGGTCAAACGGTACATATGATACATAACACTCGGTTGTGGTACATTAATCTTGTTCAAAAACGTGGTATAATAGAATGAGAGACTGAGATAATGGTACCACGTTCGTCTTACTGGTACTGTACAAACGGAACATGGTACGCGACTTCGGTTCAAAAAATGTTTTATAATAGGACCCGAGAGTGAGATAATCGTACCACGCTCGGAACGTGGTACGCGACTTCAGTTCAAGAACGTGGTTAAATGGAATCCGAGTCTGAGATAATCGTGCCACGCTCGCCTTACTGGTTCTATACAAACGAAACGTGGTACGCGACTTTGGTTCAAACACGTGGTATAATCGTACCACGCTCGGAACGTGGTATAATAGAATCAGAGACTGGGATAATCGTACCACGCTCGGAACGTGGTACGCGACATGGGTTTAAGAACGTGATATAATTGATTCAGAAACTGAGATAATCGTACCACGCTCGGAACGTGGTACGCGACTTCAGTTCAAGAACGTGGTAAAATGGAATCCGAGTCTGAGATAATCGTGCCACGCTCGCCTTACTGGTTCTATACAAACGGAACGTGGTACGCGACTTCGGTTCAAACACGTGGTATAATCGTACCACGCTCGGAACGTGGTATAATAGAATCAGAGACGGATATAATCGTACCACGTTCGGAACGTGTTATAATAGATTCAGAGACTGAGATGATTGTACCACGCTCGCCTTACTGGTTCTATAGAAACGGAACGTGGTACGCGACTTCGGTTCAAAAGCGTGGTATAATAGAATCAGAGACTGATATAATCGTACCACGTTCGGAACGTGGTATAATGGAATCTGAGACTGAGATAAACGTGCCACGCTCGGTACGTGGTATAATAGATTCAGAAACTGAGATAATCGTTCCACGCTCGCGATTTCGGGTTAAGAATTTGTATAATGGAATCCGAGAGTAAGATAACCGTGCCACGCTCGAAACGTGGTATAATATAACCAAAGACTGAGATAATCGTTCGTCTTACTTGTTCTATACAAACGGAACGTGGTACGCGACTTAGGTTCAAAAACGTGGTATAATAGAATCAGAGACTGAGATTATCAAAACACGCTCGGAACGTGGTATAATAGAATCAGAGACGGATATAATCGTACCACGTTCGGAACGTGTTATAATAGATTCAGAGACTGAGATGATTGTACCACGCTCGCCTTACTGGTTCTATAGAAACGGAACGTGGTACGCGACTTCGGTTCAAAAGCGTGGTATAATAGAATCAGAGACTGATATAATCGTACCACGTTCGGAACGTGGTATAATGGAATCTGAGACTGAGATAAACGTGCCACGCTCGGTACGTGGTATAATAGATTCAGAAACTGAGATAATCGTTCCACGCTCGCGATTTCGGGTTAAGAATTTGTATAATGGAATCCGAGAGTAAGATAACCGTGCCACGCTCGAAACGTGGTATAATATAACCAAAGACTGAGATAATCGTTCGTCTTACTTGTTCTATACAAACGGAACGTGGTACGCGACTTAGGTTCAAAAACGTGGTATAATAGAATCAGAGACTGAGATTATCAAAACACGCTCGGAACGTGGTATAATAGAATCAGAGACTGATATAATCGTACCACGTTCGGAACGTGGTATAATAGATTCAGAGACGTGGTACGCGACTTCAGTTCAAGAACGTGGTAAAATGGAATCCGAGTCTGAGATAATCGTGCCACGCTCGCCTTACTGGTTCTATACAAACGGAACGTGGTACGCGACTTCGGTTCAAACACGTGGTATAATAGTACCACGCTCGGAACGTGGTATAATAGAATCAGAGACGGATATAATCGTACCACGTTCGGAACGTGTTATAATAGATTCAGAGACTGAGATGATTGTACCACGCTCGCCTTACTGGTTCTATAGAAACGGAACGTGGTACGCGACTTCGGTTCAAAAGCGTGGTATAATAGAATCAGAGACGGATATAATCGTACCACGTTCGGAACGTGGTATAATAGATTCAGAGACTGAGATGATTGTACCACGCTCGCCTTACTGGTTCTATAGAAACGGAACGTGGTACGCGACTTCGGTTCAAAAGCGTGGTATAATAGAATCAGAGACGGATATAATCGTACCACGTTCGGAACGTGTTATAATAGATTCAGAGACTGAGATGATTGTACCACGCTCGCCTTACTGGTTCTATAGAAACGGAACGTGGTACGCGACTTCGGTTCAAAAGCGTGGTATAATAGAATCAGAGACTGATATAATCGTACCACGTTCGGAACGTGTTATAATAGATTCAGAGACTGAGATGATTGTACCACGCTCGCCTTACTGGTTCTATAGAAACGGAACGTGGTACGCGACTTCGGCTCAAAAGCGTGGTATAATAGAATCAGAGACGGATATAATCGTACCACGTTCGGAACGTGGTATAATAGATTCAGAGACTGAGATGATTGTACCACGCTCGCCTTACTGGTTCTATAGAAACGGAACGTAGTACGCGACTTCGGCTCAAACATAATAGATACAGAGGTTGAGATAATCGGGCCACGTTCGTATTACTGGTTCTATACAAACGGAACGTGGTACGCGACTTCGGTACAATAAATGTTTTATAATAAAATCAGAGACTGGGATAATCGTACCACGCTCGAAACGTAGTACGCGACTTCGGTTCAAAAACGTGGTATAATAGATTCAGAGACTGAGATAATCGTACCAGCTCGGAACGTGGTACGCGACATCGGTTTAAGAACGTGGTATAATGGAATCTGAGACTGAGATAACCGTGCCACGCTCGGTACGTCGTATAATAGATTCAGAAACTGAGATAATCGTTCCGCGCTGGCCTTACTGGTTCTATACAAACGAAATGTGGTACGCGACTTCGGTTTAAAAACGTGGTATAATCGTACCTCGCTCGGAACGTGGTAAGCGACTTCTGTTAAAGAACATACGCTCAGAACGTGGTACGCGACTTCGGTTGAAGAACTTGGTATAATAGAATCCGAGAGTGAGATAACCGTGCCACGCTTGGAACGTGAGACTGAGATAATCGTACCACGTTTGTCTTACTTGTTCTATACAAACGGAACGTGGTACGCGACTTCGGTTCAAAAACGTGGTATAATAGAATAGAGACTGAGATAATCGGACCACCTTCGGAACGTGGTATAATAGAACCAGAGACTGGGATAATCGTACCCCGCTCGCCTTGCTGGACGGAACGTGGTACTTGACTTCGGTTAAAAATAGTGGTATAATAGATTCGGTTCAAAAATGTGGTATAATAGAATAGAGACTGAGATAATCGGACCACCTTCGGAACGTGGTATAATAGAATCAGAGACTGGGATAATCGTACCCCGCTCGCCTTACTGGTTCTATACAAACGGAACGTGGTACGCGATTTCGGTTTAAACACGTGGTATAATAGAACCAGTGACTGAGATGATCGTGCCACGTTCTTCTTACTAGTTCTATACAAACGGAACGTTGTACGCGACTCCGGTTCAAAAACGTGTTATAATAGAACCAGAGACTGAGATAATCGTACCACACTCGCCTTTCCGTTTGTATAGAACTAGTGAGGCGAGCGTGGCACGATTATCTCAGTCCGGATTATATTATACAACGTTTCGAGCGTGGCACGATTATCTTAGTCTCGGATTCTATTATGCCACAATCTTGAACCGAAGTCGCGTATCACGTTCCGTTTGTATAGAGCCAGGAGGAGAAGCGTGGTACAATTATTTCAGTCTCTGATTCTATTATACCACGTTCCGAGCGTGGTACGATTATCTCAATCTCTGATTCTATTATACCACGCTTTTGAACCGAAGTCGCGTACCACGTTCCGTTTGTATAGAACCAGTAAGACGAACGTGGTACGATTATCTCAGTCTCTGATTCTATTAAGGTATATCTTGGCAGTTGGAATTCGATAAAAGTAGGCCGTAGCGCCGCTGCCCGGGCAAAATTTCCTCCTAGCATACTGTATAGCGTATGTCCGTCTTCGTTAGCCCAGTTTAAGAGCAAAACAGTAGGACGTTAAACACCATTTCATTTCATACCATTTCTATCCATTGTTTAAATATACCACGTAGGGTCTTTTTCAATGGGCTATAATAACTATTACACCGTATGTAAATGGCGATCATAATAACCGACTAATCGACTGTCTGAATTGTGTTATATATCAAATATTAAGTGTGAATATGGTCTATAAATAGTCTTAAACACATCCAAACTGATTAAATAATTATTTTTATTTGCAAAATTAGCTTTTATTCAGGTAAAATCACCATAATAAAAAAGAACGTGGTACAAAATCTCGTACCACGTTACATTACTATAGAAGCAATAGGGACGAGCGTGGTATTTTGGGGCGTGGTATTTAGCCACTGCCTTTATGAAATGGCCTTAAATTTAAATTATTTCATTCATTTACATAAAGGGTCTATCTTCAGTTTTTTTTTAATAATATGACTTTAAAATGTATATATATATATATTTTAATACTATTGACCATTATGACGTGGGTTTTAATGACGTTATGACGTCAAACCTCTGGGTCGTTTAAGAGTTAATTCAGTTTGTCAACAGTTTTCAGTTTCGAAGCGTATTTGCTTTCACCGTAAGTACCCGCAACGGAAATCTGCACTGCGCGGGCGCAAGCGATTTTAACTAAAATCTATTAAAATTGCATTTTAAGTTACAATCGATCTTCGTGAAACGCATAAAATTTAAAATCTCATTTTGATTTTAGTTAAAATCGATTTTAAGGATTTTAGTTTAAGTTTTCGTGAAACAGGGCCCAGCGCCTTATCTACTTAGCCACCGTAATAATTCAACCTATAATAGTAAGATCACCAAAACATATATGTTTAGATTTATGAAAATATTTACAATCTGATTAACGTATGATGAAAAACGCTACACTTACATCATTTATAATGGAAATTAGATATACATGATATACTAAAATTTACAAAATCTAATTATCCATATTATATTCACGGAAGTAGAAATGAATACTATAACATGATAATTATTAGGAATGTTTAAGTAGGCCTTACTTATGCTATTGAATAATAAAATAACTGCGCATGTGCAAACAGAAATCCACAGTTTACACCGTACAATAGCAGCATTAAGTCGAGTATAGAATGGATAAAACATCTTATCCCTGTATATATTTACAGTATATAAGTAATAGCAATTACACATAATGTATATGCACAGAAAAATACTGTGGTAATAACAGTAGCATTATAGTACAGATGAATACCATTTTCTTACTTCACATAATGGTTTTCGTAAATGTCTTCATCATTGTTGGCCGGTTTGGACTTCAATGTTTGTCTTCTTAAATCTACAATAACGTCATCGTTTACATAGTCGTCGTCATCAAGTGCAAGGTTCTCATAGACATCTGGCTGTGTTTTGGGCATATTGATATAAATGGAATCTTGTTCGCCATTGACACTTTGATTGTCGTCACTCTCACTGATCTCATCAATGATGGATTGGTGTGGTGCGCTGGGTGGAGGAGGTGCCACGGGTAATTCAGCCAACTCGGGATCCTCGGGCTGTTGTCCTGTCCTTCTAGCCAGACGTTCGGCGACTCTCTGAAAACAAATATTAAGCGATGTTTTAACAAAATATTTAAAATAGATTCTCTATTAAAGAAGAAATGTTAGTATACGATACGTTTAGACATTTATAAACAAATGTCTCCGTACGTAACTAACGTGACGAAATTTATGGTAGCTTTTTTTTTTCGCACGTATCCAGTGAATGACCATTTTGCTCAGTAATCCCAGCCAGAATTTGGCTATTGTTTAATATTGCGATAAAGTTTTAAATTTTCGTTAAGAACTGAAATAAATTAACTATTAGTCAATCCCCACGCTAAAAACATTAGCAGAAATGATTGTGTATATGTGAAATGGACCCGACCGAAGCACAAAATAGTGTTAATAGTGCGGCCCCCGCGTGTGTCAAATGTCCGTTTAAATTAAACTTGCTTATTCTGTTAAAATCCCATTTTCTTCCGGGGATTATCTCGAGTTGTGTCCGTGTTATTGCACAGACAACCCTGATACGACGCAGGTTTTCTGTTCGTCGAGTCATTGAACTTTCGTTTGTTTGTTTAGATTACGGCATGTAGATATCATGGCTGTTCAGTGTGTCAGAGTCACTTCTGTCGTTCAAATTGAAATGTCTCAAGTGATTTAGCTAGATTCTGCATATTTATTTCCGTGCAAAACTATTATAAAACGTGTCATTAAATTTTCATCGAGATAAGTATGTAAGTTAAGCCCGATAACAGATTTTGAACGTCTTGAGCACCGGGCTCAGATTAACCAGTAAGTTCAAAAACAGAGTTATTTTTTTAAAGAACCCGCTCGAAATGAACTAGCAAGAACGAAAAAGACTTCTGCTTAACCGATAAACAGAAAAATAGACAACATAATATGCAAAGATTTAATGTATCAAGACGTAGATTCTATATTAAATGGATGCCTACCTGACTAGGATCTTTGGTATATCTCAATACTTTATCGTGTCCCATATGTATTTTCTGTGACAGTTGTTTATCAGTTCTGGGCATATTGACATAGTCCTCTTCGTCGGCTTCCACGGTTACCGGCATTTCTGCCGACATTTCTAAATCACGATTTTGATCAATCTGAGTCTGCAAAAAATAGATGTTGTTAAAATACATGTATCGATTAATTACTGGAATATATTGGATGACTGATCAAACGGGTAATTGTTTTCAGTGGTTTTCGGTATATGAGATAAACTGCAGTATAAGTAGTGGTCTAGAGTGCCGCGCTTCGACCTCTAGCTGACCGGTCACCCCTGGCTTGCGGCTGTGGTTTCGAGCCCTGTTGTGAGCGTACGTGGCATGGAGATAGGAGCGCCTTCTTAACCTCATGGTATACTCCGGGTGCTCCAGTTTCCTCCCTCAGGAAAGAACCCTGCGCGTACGCTAAGATAATAAAAATGAAAAATAAGACTTGTCTGTGTTATCACCTTCGGTGGAAGCGGACGTTAAACACTAAGAACACACATTGTAATGAGGTAGGATATGATTACTCTTTCTGAAATACCGCCAATCTGATTAAAAGACAGATACTATTTCGTTTCGTTTTTATAGTTCAAAATTTCGTTTTACTACACTAGGGTCTGGATGAGTTGTTATCATTGACGTGTTCCGGATGATGTAAGGGGTTAGCCAATTAAACGGTCTGTTACGGTGAGTTATTGGCCTTTTGATACACCACTAGAAACGTTAACGCTGATTCATTAATCAATTTCTGAAGCCATAGGGTTAAAAGCCGCTCGTTTGACTATTGACGTGAACTCCCACTTTGACTTGTCTGATGTTCATGTAGTGTAGGCCATCGAAAATATAAAAGAAACGAAACGAAATAAAGATCTGTATTTTAATCAGATTTAAATGGACAATAACACTCTGGCTGGCTTGACAGGTCCAGAGAAAAAATAGCATTATTCTAACTTCCAGATGTTTACGTGTGCTAACTGTTGTGTAAATTATCCATTACATTCTATTTTACTTGTCTAGAGGGTTCGAAAATATGTTTAAAACCAAGTTATATTTGGAAGTGTTTACGTAAGGCCTTTCATTATCATACAGTTGAATTTTTTCCAATAATTTAAATTAGGTGTGTTAAGATTAAAGTTGTATAATCAATTGATTGGAACATTGTAAAGTTTGGGACATATTATTCAGTTACAACAAGAGTGGTATTGGGGCTTTAAAATACCGCGTGCTATTTTTGGTTTTTAAATATAATTACTGATAAATATAGATTGTCTTGTTTGTATATATCGATTACAATTTATAAGCTAATGGTTACACCCCCCCCCCCCCACAAACACTCTGCCGTGTTATTACTCACCTCTATAGCTTCTGGTTTATAATCGTTTTCTCTCTTTTTCATCTTACGTTTTCTGACGAGACAGCAACATACGATTCCGACAACCACCAGAACTAGGAAAGCAGCACCGCCAACAGCGCCACCCACAATAGCACCAAGGGGCCGATCACCACTACTACCAGTTGTAGTATTATCAGTCACCATGACAGGGGTAGTACATGTTCGATCAGATAACTCTAAACCATCATTACAAGAAGTACAGTTATCCTTTTCTCCAGCACAAGTTGCACAAAGTTCACCACATTTTACACACCACCTTGTCGTAGTGACATAATACCCGTTTGGACACTCAGAAACACAGAGGAACATATCTTCTTTATCAATACTTTCAGTTAGGCTGGAGGTTGAGCCGAACCCTGTATCTGTAATAGTGACAGTGGTAGTGTCAGAGACTACACCAGAGCTTGATTCGGCATCGGGGTGAGAGGTACTGGTAGAGAAAGTTTGTGTACAGACAGTGGATGGGTAATTCACTTTAAACATTTCGTCAGGACAGGTAGAGTTGCATACTTCTGAACAGAGACAGCAAACGCCCTGAGGTGAATCCGTACATGGCGATTGACCCTACAAAGATAACAATAATAATAGTATTATAATAGTGTTCGGTCCAAAATCGAACTCCGAGACTTTTGATAGTTAACATACATTTTAAGTTTCATATTTTGTAAGTTTCATATGCATTGGACCACAAAAATGGTGGCCTCTGGAGGTTTCACCACCTTCGTACATATTTATACGCATAAGGTAGAGGGCATAATCCAAGACGTTGCCTTAATTCTACAGTGGTTTGGAGAGGATAACAAATAATAATTTTATTTTCCCGCAATGATCTCGATCGATCGATCGATCGACTTATTATCGCGATCTCGATCGATCGACTTAGTATATCGACGCAACAACGCTGATGAGAAGGGAATCTGCACCCAACTGTCATGTAACTACCGCGACTCGCTGGTCTCGCCTACCTGGACCACAGTCTTTGTTTTTTTTCTGACGAGTGCTGAGCAAACATTGTGGTAAAAAAAAGTGCGTCCGAGTAATCTTTCTATACCCGTCGTCGGTCGAGAGGTCGGGCCGTGCTGTCGTGAGTTGCCCCCTGGCCGTCAGTTACGATGATACAAGTCGAAAATTGAAGCTATATCTTGTAAATGGTGGCCATTTTAAAAATTCAAGTGACCAACGGGGGTTTCTTTGACTCTAAACGGACACCTATACAAATTTTAGTGCTTGTATCCAGATTTGTAAGATCTTACACTTAGCTGTCCTACTAATATGTTAAATCAGTAAGTAAAAGTAAAAGTAGATTATTAAACATAAAGGTATATATAGATAGAACTCGCATTTATAAGATCAATCAGACCTGTAGTGTTATTGCTCCGATCCAACACCTGGACATATGATTTTTCTTCCATTGATAAAGATCCTGGCTCGAAATGACCCTATCTACTATTGTTTTGTCTAGAAAAAGGACCCAAGGTCTCTCTTGTTTGTCTTTAAGTTACAAATATGCCACTCCTTACACTGCCCACCCCCCTCACATCCCCTTTCTCTCTCTCTCTCTCGCGCGCGTTATATAAAACGGAATTGCCTTGTGACAACTTCATCAAAACGGAATCCACAATGTTTAAAATTTCCTAATTTGTGAAACGGATACCTAAATATAGATACTAAAGAACTTATCATAATAAGATTATCACGTGACCAGGGTGATGCAATTTTGTGATTCTTGATTTATCTGTGTCAGTGCCCATTGACAAGGAGTATAGTCTCTATCATTGACATTGAAGACTAGGGGGTTCTGGGTGACTGAGACTACAAGGAGTAGATTGATATAAAATTAAACCATAATATTTTAGTCCTGAAATGACCTAAATCTCCATCTAAGAATGCATCAATCACGAAAACAAATTATTGAGCATGAAAAAAAAACCAAGAAGAAGTATTCATACGCAGTAAATCAGAAATTAAATGAAATGGGGTTTAAAGTTCTACTGTTCTGCTCCTAAAGTGGGCTAACGAAGACGGGCATACGTCATACAGTGTGCTATGAGGGGAATTTTGCCCGGGCAGCGGTGCTACGCGCCTACTCTTATATCGAATTCCAATTGCCAAGGGATATTTTACGTGCACGCTAATGTGTACACGGAAGCTTTTTTGTCCCACCCGAACGACTAGACAGCTGTTCTTGTCAGGCCCTCCGTCTTGCATCACTTACGAGGGACGCGGTTAATCAACTGGACAAAACAAACTGAGTTCTCATCCAACCACACCCTTTCAATCAATCAGAATCGCGGAACTTTTAGACCAGCGCTGCCTGCTCTTATACTCTTTTATTCTGGATAGTTTGGCCATCATAATAAATGAGTTGAATTACACTTATGATTTGACAATCTGCCAGTAAATATAATCCCTGGAAATTCCCACCATGTATATTTCACCAATAGAAATTAAATAGTACTTCATATTCCAGCCAAATTCTATTCTTGTTAATGTTGTATTATTCTGATTCATAATGACATCAATGAATAAGAGTAGACAGTTTTATTGATGTGATCAATTCCTTGGTAAAAAACTTCCTGGTTGGCTGTTAAAAGTTCAAACAGCAATTTGTATATATGTATGTATTTGCACACATAACAATATATAGGCCCCTCTATATATCCTAGAATATTATAAATTGATCTTTAAAGATGCATTCCCGGGTACAAACTTATATTTGGACCAAACACATATTTAAAGTAACCAATCTATCAAAAATTTGCTTCCACTCCCTTTCAATACTCTGTTTTCGTCGGGGATACCTATAGCTGCAAGTAAGCTGTTGTTAAACGCAATGTCTGCCAACTTAACTTCATTGTGGGAGGGTCCATATTTCAAAATGTATCTATCATTACTTACTTTACATTAACCATATTATTGAGGCCTAAATAAATCCTTAATTATTTCTGTCAACTTCTTTGTACACCTTTTAATTGCAGAGTATTTTGTACCCTGACAACCCGCAATGTTCCAAAACCGCCTAACCATTTTAGCAAGAAATAACAACTGCTCCCTGACCTTAGATAACAGACAATAAGCCAGCAAATCCTGTCGGGTTGACAGTTAGTGATTCCCTGACAATATTGCCCAGTCCTTGCCCCAGAAAGAAACACCAGGTTACCCAGGTCATCTTACTACATGTACTACTTGCCGTGTACCTACTTGTAATTCAGTCTAATTAAAACACAGATTCTATTTCGTTTCGTTCTTTATAGTTCAAAATTTTGTTTTACATGTCTTTGCTATGCTAGGATCTGGATGTCTGACGTCATAGCATCAACGCCATAGAGTGTAGGCGATCGGAAATATAAAAAGAAAAGAAATAGATCTGTATTTAAATCAGATTGCATGTAATTTAAACCGTGATACTTGAATACTAATTATTAATTTATTTTATTAAAGTGTCACAAATCAAGTGAATATTTACAGAGATTATACAACATAATACAAATGATTCCTGGACAACATAGACCTATGAGACACTACAGATAAAACATAAATAATACAATATATGGCAATAAATACCGGTAAAACAATAAGTTCCGTAATCACATCACTGTATCGGAAATATCTATTCAAATCATAAAATTTCAGACTATATCCCAAACTATACGGCAAAAATAGAGATAAAACAAAGTATGTATTTGAAATACCCATTTTAATATTAAAATTCCATCCTTTAACGTTTGAACCAATCGCAAAATTTAAAACTATACAGCGTTTTTCAGGATGTTTCGTCTGTTATTCAATTTGTCTTAGACCATTCCAAGTTGACATTCAATGGCTGACAGATTATAAATAACGCAAAAGGCATTCGTTCAACAACCTGACCAATGACCATGCAGCGGCCAAATGATTATTATATAATGCTGACACAAATCCATTATTTCATTTGAAAATAAATTTGCTTGGCTGGTGGATTTTTAAAAAAAAATTGGACCAAAAGACATACACATTTTCTAGGCAGAGTTTACGGAAAACTTGCATGGTGATGTATGTAAAATTTGACCAGGCCCCTAGTTCACAAACCATTCTTAGACTTAAGTTGAGAATTTTCTCAAATTTGTAAAACGTTTGTTGTTTTAATGTATCAAATACATCAATAAGAAACTATGTGCAAAGTTTTGTGTGTCTGCATCAAAGATATTTCTCATAAACAGTGATTGAAAGTTGAGCAAATTTTCAACTTAAGTCTGAGAATGATTTGCGAACTTGGAGCCTGGGTGAATCGGCCAAGATAGAAAATAGTTTCGTACATCTTTACTTCCAAACAATTCAACAAGAACAACATCACAGCGGTATCTTCTTCAATTGATTAATATAGCATTGATTTTGGTTTTTTTGATATCTGGACGTATTTATTTTATTTTTATATGCATTTATATACCGTAAACAAAGAATTACTGTACTTTATCTACTTTAATATATATATATATATATATATATATATATATATACATAAATAAATAAAAAATACGTCCAGGTAAGAAAATCTTCCACTTTACTTCATTATGACATACATTAAATTATAAGCTAGCTATCTGCCTTCTAAGGGCGTCTTCAGATATTAACCCTTTAATACCCAGCGTATCAGATATGCACACCTACATGATATGCATATTATTATAATCCCTATCGAGTATTTTAATTATTTAATGTAATAATATGAATTATTATTTATTCCCCGTTAAATAAAAATCGGTCACCGGGTGCAACTGTACAACTTTCAGGACCCTGGCCTCAAGTGCCTGGGACCAACTCTACACTTTTGGAAATGTCAATAAAACCTATGTAATGATTCCAATTAAAAAAAATACATCGTTAGTAAATCTATTTTTACTTATATGCTATTTGTTGCCAGAAAATATATATTTTTACTAGTCTAATTCAAATTTAAAAATAAACAATATATTTTCTGAAAATCAATGTCGAAATTGAGTGTATCATATATGATACAATGGGTCTGAGGCATACTTTATTGATATATAGAAATGTGGGCATTGTTCTTATCATGTGTTAAAAGAGTGCCAGAAATGTTTAGAATTTTTTTTGTTGTGATTAGCCCACTGTATCATATATGATACACATTGAAAATCAAGGTCAAGGTCACCCGATCCTAAATTTTACCCTGGGATATTTTTTACTACATGTAAACCTTCAATAATCCAAAGTATCATAATTTTCCAAAACTCGGTTCATGGTGTGGGCATTACAGGGTTAAAGATGCTAGAACCAACCCGGCTAATTATAGACCGGTGACCCTCACGGTAGTACATTTAGTATTAAAGATGCTAGAACACATAGTAGTGTTTTAGATCATGTACCACCTTGATACCAACAACATTCTACACGGAAACTAACATGGTTTTCGCTCAAAAAGATCACAACGCCTTCTCTATAGATAACTTCGTCGTCTGTGGGTGTGTAACCTGGGTCAGTAAATGCAAGTGTACATACAAGTTCAGGGGCCGCGGAGAGGCCCCGTGTTCGGGGGGGGGGCTACTGACAATAACTCACTTAATGTGTCCGCCCCCACTAAGCACCACACCCATTCCCCGTTAACCTATTTTTGAGCTTTTGGCGACATTATATTTTTCACTTTTTAAAAATTTATGCCGGGGCTAAAGCTCCCTTTGCCCCCCCCCCCCCCACGGCTTCGCGGCCCCTGTACAAGTTGACCTTTTAAACTGTCGCGCTCAAGGGGTACATCCGACCTCGCGCATGTACAATTCACCAAGCACCTTCACGTTATGTCCACCAGGGAATTTTGCGAAGTATTTCATTGAAGGGTAGAGTATGCCAGAGAAACGGTGCTGCAAAGTGAAAAGATTGTTTCGTCTGTTGAAGTTTGACATATCTCAGGTTCTACTGGGTCCATATGGAGTAAGCAGATCTTGAATGTATTGTATGCTTGATTGTTGAGTACTTTAAACGTCAGTAGCAGTTTTTTGAATTTGATTCACTGATTTATGGATAACAAATGGAGGGTTCTTAATGATGGTTCAATGATCCCTTTTCCTGGTTCCAGTGATGAAACGAGCCGAAGCATTCTGGACATATTGAAGCTTCTGCAGCTGTCACTGTGGTAAACACAACGATAAAGCATTGTTCGAAAACCTAAAACCTACCACCCCTCATACCTCTACTACCAAAGCCTCCAAAGATGAACACCTCATCAATCTCAGCAGTCGTAACTTAACAGATGGCCAGATCACACTACTAAGTCAAGGATTAACATTTGTCCAAACAAGTCGGCCAGCGAACCAAGGCCTATATACTTATTGCCAACATTGAAAGAGATAATCAATCTCACCAGAGCATGTATCAATTCCAAATTATTGATATATAGAAATGTGGGCATTGTTCTTATCATGTGTTAAAAGAGTGCCAGAAATGTTTAGAATTTTTTTTGTTGTGATTAGCCCACTGTATCATATATGATACACATTGAAAATCAAGGTCAAGGTCACCCGATCCTAAATTTTACCCTGGGATATTTTTTACTACATGTAAACCTTCAATAATCCAAAGTATCATAATTTTCCAAAACTCGGTTCATGGTGTGGGCATTACAGGGTTAATAATGTATACAAAATATTACAACTACGATACATATATATATACATTTTTAGAATAATAGGTATCCATGATAAAGGATTATAAATAATATTAAGTAACGTACAACAAAAGGTTAAAAGTATATAATACAAGACTTGACATTAATCTACATAGTACATGTAGTTTGACAATGGTCAATATATTAGATCAATTAAAGTTCATAGACTAATTATGTAATCTGGCTATAATAAAACTTAACCATTCATTAATTTACATGTCTTCTTGGTATAATTTGACAATAGAACCATACAGAAGTTAGGAGGTTAATTAAATGTCCATAGAAGAATTATGTAATTTTAGTTGTAAACTTATTTATATCCACCTTCTTCTCTAATAAACCGATTATAGAGAAATAAAGAATTACAGGGTTTAAAATCTCATTGTTGAAGTAAAAAGTGTCAATATATATATATTAAGATTATTTAAAATTAAATACGACGGGGAGGGAACAAATTAAGCATTTAAATCTGGTTTGAACCGGTCAATAAAATGTGCTTCCATATTTCGTCTCTTGATAGTATTGTCAATGTTGACTTTGTAAAAAGGAAAAATACTAAATTTAATGTTTAAATTCTTAGCACAAGTATTAAAATGTTTAGAGACTTTTAAAACAGGATTAGTTTGTAAACTCTGCTGCCTATGAACTCGGACGCGTGCACGTAATTCAGTGCCACATTCCCCCAAATAGAACTTTTGACAATTATTGCAGATAAGAACATAAATTAAATTTTTAGTACTACAATTCATATTATTATTAATTCTAAACGTATAATTGGTATTAGAAAAAGTGAATTTAGTATCAAGAATTATATGTTGGCAACATTTACAAAGTAAGCTATGACATTTAGAAGTAGTAAACGTTACATTACTAGAAGCTTGAAATTTTGCTCTAGTGAGTATTTTCTTAAGACTAGGGGGCTGACGTTTACTATTAATGAAATCTATGCCATGAAATTGATTATTAAGATTATCATTAGAAAGGAGAACATTCTTAGTATCATAAATATGTTGAAAAAAGTTATTATGTCGAGGATTATATGTTGAAATAAAGGTAATACAAGAAGAGATATTCTTTTCTTTAGGCGTTCTTAATGCTTCTATAGTTAGACTCCTAGCTTTTTCAAACCCTATATTAATAACCCCTACCGGATAATCTTTAGTCAATAAATTAGATCTTAATTCATCTAGTCGTTGAATTCTGAGATCTTCGTCTATTACTATAGTACATAGTTTCCTAGCAAGAGAAAAGGGTATATTATTTTTAACATGACGAGGATGACATGACTTGTATGATAAATAATTTTTAGTATCTGTTTCTTTGGAGTAAATATCTGTAACGATTCGATTATTAATTCTCTTAACGAGAACATCTAAAAAAGCAATTTCCTTATAACTAGTATCAATAGTGAATTTAATATTAACATCTAGGTTATTTAAAATTTTATGCAAATCTGCTATGTGGCCAAGATTAGTTTTCCAAATGAGGAAGACGTCGTCTAAATATCTTTTAAATTTCTCCTCGATGTAGTTTCTATAGTATATACCAAATTTATTTTCAGTTATTGTATATAATTTTTCTTCTAAAAATCCCATAACGAGGTTGCTAAGGTCAGGTGAACACACTGAGCCCATAGCACAGCCTTTAATTTGAATAAAATTACGTTTTCCAAATTCAAAAGTATTATTCCTGAGAATAATATCGATAGCTTTAAGAATGAAAGTTTTAGAAAAACGGGGATTTCGAAGTATAGGTAATCTATCTATCCAATAACTGACTGCCTCAATACACAAATTGTGTGAAATATTACTATATAGACTACAGACATCCAATGTTACAAATATTTCCTCATCGTTAATTTCCTGGGGCAGTTTATTAAGGAAGTCAATGTCATCCTTTATATATGATTTAATTTTTGGGACAAAGGGTTTTAAAAGAATATCAATTAAATAAGATAATCTGTTGGTGGCACACGACGTGCCAGCTATAATTGGCCTAAAGCTAAGATCACACGGTCTATTGATCATAACATATTCGCTATTTTGTTCTATGACGCTGTTTTTAATTAAATCCGATTTATGTATTTTAGGCAAGCCATAGAATTTACTAGCTTTACAATCAAACTTGGTTAAGAACTTTTTTTCATTTTCTGTTAAACCGTGGCCTTCTTTTTGAATTAACATATTAATTAATGTTAAAGTCCCTTTGTCCCTATTAGAATCTATTTCAAGATAAGTACTTCTATCTTCCAAAATATTGAGAATCTTAGATTCATAAAAGTCGACATCCATTAAAATTATGGCCCCGCCTTTGTCCGATTCTTTGATGATAATAGAATCATTATTCTGTAGGCTGTTGATTGCTTTATACTCGTCGTTGTTGATATTATTCCTTACATTTTTCTTCTCCGGTAGGGGTAAATCGTTTAGAAAATCAATATATTTATCTAAAGTTTTGTCCTTTCCGCGACGTGGATTATAACAACTTTTGTTGCGCACTAAATCCTCTTTAGATAGATTTAAATCTCCAAATTCTTCCCGCAACCGTAGTTTTCGACAGAAATTTTTAATGTCACATTTAAGTTCACACATGTTGGTATTAGGCGTAGGTGTGAACTTTAATCCCCTTTGCAAAAGTCGAATTTCAATTTCGGAAAAACTATGGGAAGAAATGTTAATAATTTTGGTTATATATATATATATATATATATATACACAAAAATATAAAAGTTTTCGAAAAAAGAACTACATTATTAACAAAATGTAGATTATCTGAGGAGCTTATAGTAAAATAAGCGAAAGTGCTAATAATCGACAAATAATGTAGTTCTTTTTTCGAAAACTTTTATATTTTTGTGTATTTAATACCTAAGAGTAGTTATCTTTAACTTTTCATATATATATATATATATATATATATATTAAAGTAGATAAAGTACAAGTACTTCTTTGTTTACGGTAGATAAATGCATAAATAAATAAAAAATACGTCCAGGTAAGAAAATCTTCCACTTTACTTCATTATGACATACATTAAATTATAAGCTAGCTATCTGCCTTCTAAGGGCGTCTTCAGATATTAATAATGTATACAAAATATTACAACTACGATACATATATATATACATTTTTAGAATAATAGGTATCCATGATAAAGGATTATAAATAATATTAAGTAACGTACAACAAAAGGTTAAAAGTATATATATATATATATACTCCAATCTGATTAAAACACAGATCCTATTGCGTTTCGTTTTTATAGTTCAAAATTTCGTTTCGCTTGTCTTTTCTACACTAGGATCTGGAAGAGTTGTTACATGATAGGCGTTCTTATTGATGTGAAGAATTGGCCAATGAATTGGTCTGCTACAGCGAGCTTTTGACCTTTCGGTGCACGGAAATGTAGGTGAACTACTAGAAACGTCAGCGCTGATTGATTAACAAATGGCTGGCGTCATAGGGTAAAAAGCCGCTCGTTGGACCCCTGGTCAGATCTTCATTGTAGGGTAGGCCACCGAAATTATAATAAAATAAGGAAACGAAATATAGATCTGTATTTTAATGAGATTGTATATAATCTATCGACTAATGAATCGTTAAAGTTACATTATTCAAGATATAGATAAGAACTAGCCATTCTTGCTATAATAGTTCGAAAGTAGGTGATGTAAAATGAATAATTTGAAAATTTCATTCAAATTACTCTTTTGTAAGCGAAGATATTGGCATTTGAAGATTTAACCGACGTGTGCAATAATTTCAACCACGGTCCTGGTTGATCAAAGCTAAAATTCGAAGCGTCTGGCCCCGCCATATTTGATTTACCACTGAAACGTTTAAATCTGTTTAATATCGGAGCAATCTGATGCCATCCAAAGTTGATTAAGGCCTGGATCAGTTAATTAATGTCTAATTAACACTTTAGAAAACATTTCATGCCCAAATAAAGACTTGTACTAGGCAGATTTAGCTCTTGAATAATGCATGTTTAAACAATGGGTTGCTGGGCTAAAAGTGGATGTGAGAATTTCGACAAGCATTTGGAGAGCATCGGATTCTGCTATTCAGCATACAAATTAATAGTGCAGCCAATAGATCCATTGAGAATACTTAGAAACGACACTGTCCCGACAAAACTCCTTCCGCATTGGTGAAATCAGAGGATTTTACGACGATTAAATAAACGTAGGCCTACCCCACCCACCACTCTAATCCTACCATACACATATTTTAAGCGCCTAAATGGTAAAAAATATTGTCTCGGAGATTCTAATTTTATAAAATTTTATCAGACCTCGTATCGGGCCAAATTTGTGTGTCCAGTCCATGTCATTGTCATTTGATTGGCTTAAGGCAGGAAACACTATTGGAAATAACTAAAAATTGTTGGCATGGTGTTATAGTCTTGATCATATGAAATGAAATGGGGTTTAACGTCCTAACCTAGGCTAATGGGAGACAGGTATACGCCATGCAGTGTGCTATGAGGGAAATTTTGCCCGGGCAGCGGCTCTATGCCCTACTCGAATTCCAACTGCCAAGGGATCTTTTACGTGCACGCCAATGTGTTCACGGGACCTCGGTTTTTCGTAGCATCCGAACGACTAGACAGCTGTCATTGTCAGTCCCTCCGTTATGCATCACTGACAAGTGGAAACCACGCCAGAAAATCAAGATAAACTTTCTCGGCCAATGCAGGGATCGAACACTCGGCCTCCAGGATAGCGAGCCAGCGCCTTACCCACTGATGTCCTGGCTGTTACCGAGGTCGCACCTAAATTTCACAAACATCAGCAAAGATGAATTTGTCAATAAAAGAGAACATTTTATAGTTAAACCATCTTCCATAGAAGGCTTGATCTCGCCTTAACTACGCCCACCTGTTATACTCGCGGTCGTTGATTCAGGAACATTCAGTTAAACATACATTATGCAAATGCCAAATCTGCCTATTGCCGGTCATTCGTTAGGTCTTAAATGTTATCAAAATTATTAATTAGACATTAATTAACTTATCAAACCTTAATCAACTCTCGATATCATCCGATTTGCTGCTCAACGCTCATTCATGATTATGTACAAAAGTGGACAATTGAGACTATGTTTGTTTTTTTTATCGTACCGACTTTAGTAATTCAAATGCTAAATTCTCGGTTCAGAATGGATCAATATGACTGAAATTTTCAACAAATTCCCTTTATATTATCTAGTTTTTAACTATTATAGTGGAAACTGCCAGCTTTTTATCTAATCTCCCATAATGGCCCTTTAATATAATAAACCGGATGATAATTTAATTTGATATGATAAAACAAATATTGATAGACCGTCATGACATCATCTACCGATTGCTTCATTGTAAAGATAATTATATGCCTACCAGTCTATACAATATTATATCAACCACAAAACTTTTATCTCTAAATCTATTAGTACTATTATAGGGGGACTGCACCACATATAATTTACACAAAAGACAAATATAACGACAAGACATCATACTCAAACAAACAAACAATTCAAAAAGAGTGAATGGATCCGGGTATATAATTACCGATATCGATATGACCACCAAACTATAAAAAAATGAATTAGCTTATAAAAAAAACTGTGACCAAAACTTAATTAAAGAGCCAGAAAGACGAGACCGTTTATAAGTTGTGATATTTCAGTGGATAAACGAAAAATGAATGAACCAATGAAATGGGATTTAACGTCTTACTTTTCTGATTCAACCAAAAAAATTGCACCGAAAGGGGTGTTCAGGTCTACTCATATGAGAAAATTCCATGGAAAAGCGAAATATACCATATTATGTTAGTCTCGAAATAGTAGTAGTAACATATCGCAGACAAAGGTTAGAAATGACATAATCTACTTTAAGTACGTTAGTGGTCTGGGTATAACCTGTATTCTAGAAAGAGTAAGCCCACCTTAGCCAATGCACTATACATAATGCACTTGGTTGGCTATACGATAGTTAAATATCGAAATAATGTATAACCAATGTCCTAGTTATAGTGCAAACACTGGCCATTGTTCAAAATTTCTAAACGGCAGTAAGTAAGCGAAACAAAATCAAAGATAGAGTTTAAATTTATAGTCGATGTTAGCCATCTGATCACAAAGTGTGGGCTATATAAACATGTATACATGTACAGTATGCAAGAAAATTAATCAGAATATAAAGTTTAACGAGAAATAGATACTGGTACTATGGAGACATTATATTTAAGATGCAAATATTTTAAATATGGTTATTATTATTACTCTCGATTAGAAAATAAAAAGTGATTAATTTTGAATAATATCATTTAAAAAATAGCTCGACTTGGTTAATTATTTTTCTTAATTAAATGAAAGGGGGTTTAACGTTCAAGTGTTCTATTCCGATTTTAGTCCCGAAATGACCTAGTTTGTGTCGAATAGGCGTTTAACCCCATTCTCTCCCCCTCTCTGTTTCGATTGGGATAATGGAGACTGGTATACGTGTTACGAGGGAAATTTTGTCCGGACAGCGAGACTACGGCCTACTCTGTTTTCGAATTCCTACTGTTAATGGAATTTTTACGTGCACGCCAATGTGTACACGGGACCTCGGTTTTTCGTCCCACCGAACGACTAGACAGCTGTCCTTGTCAGGCCCCCCGTCCTGCCAATAAAAAAGCAATAGTTCAATATCCGATTCAGCTTTACCCTTAAAAGCCTAAACCATGAAGGAGGTCTTCAAAAATTCACAAATTGTGTTTTTCATGATGCCTGGGGTGTGAATAAACCTAATCCACAAAAATAAAAAAAATTCATCAGAAATCATTTCCCAAATTTTGGACAGGTATCAAATTTGATACCATAGGCTTTAGAGACTATATCGACAACTAAGAAATATATCAGAAAACTCTGGTTTGATATCATATTTATTTGTGATAGGCTAAAAAACAATTTCTGTGGTGGTGGAAACAGCTTTTTCTCCCACTTGTAGTTTTCTGGCCGGGTAAGCGTATCGGCGGTGGCAAAATTTGCCAATGGCACGTCATCCTCAAATGCTCGTGGTAGCAAATTTAATACCACATGTTTTCACCACACACCGAACGATTAAGTTTGCAAATAAATATACTGTAAACGGTTGTTAAGTTTCTCAGTATTCTTATATACATGAATAATATATTTATTTTGGGTAAACTTAATTATTTTGTTGAATAATATTCAAATTTTCCCTGGTCAAAACACTCAAACTTCTCAATCATGGGGTCTGCCATCTTTGAAGGCACAGTGAACCCCATACACGCAATATAGCAGCACTGTATGGTACTATATTAGATACCATAGGCGTTCTCGTCATAAAACAAACGGGTGATAGATTATTTGTTCAAAATTTACTTTATAGGTCAATTATGTTAATTAGTGGTATCAAATCTGATACCGACGGCGCTAAAGGTTAAAGTAGCTAAGTCTAACTAACTCAATATCACCCACAGCTTTCGACATTGAAAACACGAATTATTTGTCAATTTAAATAAACTACATTGATGTTGTGGTCTTCCCGAGAAAAGATGGGCTTCTGATATCCAATATTTAAGACAAAATAAACATTTTACCAATGGTACACGAATACGAATCGTGTACCAGAATGCGTCTCAGGGCCATTTGTAAAAAGGGTCTTAACTTCTCTGTGATTCTATGGGTTTCTACATTGTCTTCGACACCATGGGATATTGACTTATAGATGGCACTGTTATGGTTTACTATACTATGTGATATTAACTTGTCTTTACCGATATGTCACTGTGTTATATTATTAGTATAGTAGCTCGTCTGTGACACGGCGGTTGTTAAGTCCTATGACATATTAACTGAGCACTATAAAGCGGTTGGTATGTAACTTGTCTATGGCACCCAGTAACCTTTCTAATTACCCGGACATTATCGACTCCGACAGCTAAGCACCAACCCAGTATATACAGATACTGCTATGGACGACCGTGAATGGGGGGGGGGGCGGAGAGCGAGAGAGGGAGAGAGAGAGAGAGAGAGAGAGAGAGGGGGAGGAACTTCGTTAACAGATACATGCCGCTGTACATTGAAGGGAATCCTAAAGTATAAGTACATTGTATATTTATTTAGGAACTCTGCCCGGTTAGTTTCGACAATTTGCTATTTGGTAACATACATTACCGTCGTGTACAGTTTTATTATATACATTTTACTATACGTACCATCGTGTCTGTGATAAATAACACTACACCTACATATATTAATAACAACTTATACGTCATCTTTTATCGTCTGCTAATCCACATAAGACTACCAACAAAGTTCTTATAACACAAAATATACCTGGTACAGCTTCACTGTTTTTAAATATAAACGCAATCACATTGTAAATGCTGTCTTTTAATACACTGGTGTTATATACTATTCCTTTAATTTTTCATTGAGGAAGTAAATTACTAGAGGGCTCTCCGTTGTAACTTAAAATACATGGCAATCACGTGATTACAATAGGCGTGTCTCCCACTCGTGAATGGGTTACTATATGGACACAAAATTAGATGTTTACAAAATGAAATAAAACCGGGTATAACCTCCTAGGCATTTGCTCCGACTGGGATAATGAAGACGGTCATACGTCATGCATTGGGGTATGAGCGAAGTTTTGCCCGGGCAGCGGCACTATACTGCCTTTAATATACTATTATTTCGAATTCAAACTGCCAAGGGTCTCTGTTATGTGCACCCCAAAGTGTACACGGGATCTTGTTTTTTTATGTCCCCTCCACCATATAGACTGTAGAAACTGCCCTCGCTAAGCCCCCCGTCCCCCGCCCTCTTAACCACTGGCAAGGGAAAACCACGCCGGAAAAACTATTCACAAAGCTTTTACGAAAACTTTACTCATTAGGCTAAATTAAAATGTTTATCAAAAATCTTTCTTGGAAATATTATGACATGACGTGCGTCTTGTGGGCAGCTTTAGTCATATCTTTGATGAGTTTTATTGACATTTTCATTTTAAAAATAGATGGCCAAGGGCCCCCCTTCGTCATCAGCTAAAGTTGTATCGGGTGTTCGGGAAAGGTTAAGTATAACTTGTTTCTCACACTTATATAAATGGTCAAAATATGCTACCATGCAACAACATTGTTTGTAGTTTTGGCTTATTTGGTATTCCATACAATTGAATCGAGACGCGTTTTCTGCATTGACAAAACGTTCCTTTACTACAATAAACTCCTCCCCCAATTGACATTTGCCTTTCATAGACCAGGAAGTTCAAACCGGTTACGAGCGCAATCTGATATACAAGTAATAGTTTATCTTATCTTTAAAATATTTACATTCATCTTGGATAACAAGTACGTTAAAAAACCCTTCAAATTATATTTTAGAACAAGGAGTTTGTTTTAGTGTCGGTAGGCCTAATTGACATGAAATTGGATTTAACGTTCCACTATTCTGCTAAGCTAATGACATGAAAATGAAATGAAATTGGGGTTAACGTTCTACTGTACTGCTCCGAACTGGGCTAATAATGACGGGTATACGCCATACAGTCACTGTGTGCTATGAGGGAATTTTTGCCGGGACAGCGGCACTACGGCTTGCTCTTATATCGAATTCCAACTTCCAAGAGACATTTTACGTGCATGCCAATGTGTACACGGTACCTCGGTTTATCGTCCCATCCGAACGACTGGACATCCACCTGCACCAATGACAAGGGGGAACTACACTGTTAGTGATGCTATATTATGCTAATGAAGACGGCGTTGGTTTAAAATACCCCAGCCAACGTAGTATTATTATTAATGGCTTCAAGTGTTTGATGACTAACTGTTGGGGAAAATATCAACTAAACTGGTATTTATTGTGAATACATAAGGGGGTTCAGGGGCAGATAAAGTGATTTTAAGGAGGAGTGTAAACGAGGTTCTCGACGAGCGAAGCGAGTCATCATTTTTTGGACCCCTATATATCTTTCGAGTTTTCCCGAGAATAAACCTCAAGCAGGTTATATTACCTGTAAACTTTTTCCGTTTCAAATGTGTGCAAATCTACCATTCCCAAAAAAAGAGATGTATATAAAAAAAAACTCGAGCGGACCCGGCCAAATTATACACTTATTATATTTCTACGTTTTTATATAATAAAGGACATGTTGGTTCAGCCTTTCAGATCTTAAAACATTTTATATAATATAATAAATGACAAATCAGTTTAAAGTTAATTGCATGCCCCATTTTAAAGTAAAGGTAGTTATATAAGTACATTGTGTGCTTATATGGATGAACAACCCAGCCGAACCGAGCAAAGAAACACACGTTTCTAATCCCGGGGAACGTTTTTAGTGTGGATATTTTTTGTTAAAGCCCCCCCCCCCCAACCCCCCCCCCCCTCTCCCTCTAATATTGTCCCTAGCCCTAGCCATTCTGAATAAAAGGAGAGAGAAGGAGAGAGAGAGAGAGAGAGAGGGGGGGGGGCAAACCGATTAATATATAGAGAGATAAGAGAGGGAGAGGGGGCTTGGCAGGGCTAAACTATGGGGAGACTCAAGATCCAGGAGTCCAACGATGACGACGTATGATATAATAAGTTTGAAATTTTTTTTTTAATTCATTACAAAATAAAATAAATGTTCACGATATTTTTACGAATTGGTACAGGTATAAGAATTTAATATTAAGATGTTCTTTGTATGAATCTTTTTTGGTATGGCGGACCGTCTGGTTCAACATGCGATCTAGAATAGAAAGTAGAAAATTGAAAGGAGAAAGTAGAAAATTGGAAGGAAAATGTAGAAAATTAAAAGTAAAACGGAAAATTCGTATCTTAAAGATAGCTACAATAGGCCTACATACATGTATAGTGCAAGTAATATTATGTCTATTTGTGTATTGCAAAAAGATACTAAGGTCTAAGGCCGTGATGACAACACGACGTTACCACAATAATCGAAAGTCAAAAGATGATTGTAGTAAGTTACAGTACATTTCTGACGATTTAAAAGGACGATGACACTCTTGTTGGCTTGGCAGATCAAGAAAAAACAAATATTAATAGCCTTTTTCTAACTCCTAAATGTTTAATTGTCCTACCTGTTGTGTAAATTATCCATTTTATCCTATTTTACTTGTCCAGAGGGTTCGAAAATATGTTTAAATCCAAGTTGCATTTGAAATTGTTTACGTAAAACTTTTCAAACCATGTACATGTAGTTGAATTTTTCCAATTTTTTAAATTCGGTGTGTTAAGATAAAATTTGTATCATCAATTAATTGAAATATTTTTTAAAATAGTACAATAATTTGTTGACTAGAATAATGATTGGGGATATTATTCAGTTACAACAAGAGTGTTATTGGGGCTTTAATGTTTCAAAAAGCTTGACCGCAGACCAAAAATACTAACATTCCACAGACTCGGATTTATTTAATCCAACTTCGGTCATAATAATTATTGCGAAAAATTCCACAAAAACCCCCAAACTTGTCATAAATGGAAAAGGTTGATATGCATAAATTTCTAGGCTTCCACCACAAAGACAAGTATTTTCAATTTTAGATGAGAATTTTCCCTTTTACTTTCTGCTTGTGATTTTCTACTTTTGACCCTAGATCGTATTTTGAACCCCATGCCCCGACATAGTATTATTTTAGACGTCGCTCAGTATATATAGCATCATAGACAGTCTTATGTTCGAGATATTTGAAATGCAATAAGTTGGGTTTGTACTTATTTAATTCATGCACGTAAATTAAAAAAAATAACCAACTATTCTTTTGAGGTAACTTTATGACTGAATGCATGTTATATAAATCTGACAGGTCATACGTTAAACAGCGTATTTATAACTACAGAAGCCCGTTAGGAACATACTCGTTTTTATTTTCTGTTGGACATGTCCGAATTTAGTTAATGGAAATTTTAAAATAAGTAACTTGGGTCCAATTCATAAGCAAAAGTAAAATCCTTCTTTTGAATTGAATTTCTATCATGTTCATATTATGAACTTGATCAGTGCTCTAGAAGCTGGGTGATTGTGGGGAATTTAAAGTGACAAGTTATCTTGACTTCTTTAGCTAATCAGGTTGATAGATTTTAACTAACTGCTGATTGATTTTAGTCAACCAATGAATAAATGAATGAAACGGGGTTTAATGTCCTACGCTTCTGCACCTAACCTGGGCTTATTGAAGGCGGGCATATGCCATACAGTGTGTTATGGAGGAAATTTTTGCCCGGGCAGCAACTGAATTCCAACTGCCAAGGGATCTTTTACGTGCACGCCAATGTGTACATGGGACCTCAGTTTTTCATCCCATCTGAACGACTAGGCAGTTGTACTTGTCGAGCCCTCCATCTGCATCACTGACAAGAGGAAACCTAATGAGAAAATAGAGATGAACTTTCTCGGCCAATGTAGGAATGAAGACCCTCCAGGCAATCGAGCAAGCACCTTACCCAAGTGATCCCCAGTCAACCAATGAAATGAAATAAAAACTTTCTCGGGCAAATCGGGGATCAAACACACGACAATGGTAGATATGATTATCCATACATCTAAAGCTCCCCTTCACCACCACCACCACCAGGGTTTTGTACTCTGTGACTATGTACTTTTATTAACATAATACCAGATAATTTTAAAGTAGATATCCCACACATCCATACATTTTATGATATCATTATAAAGGGATTTGGTGGTTTTCTTGTCAAACAGGACGTAGGAATTTAAAAAAAAATATAGATAATCAGCAGTGCCGGATTAAGATGAAGAGAGGCCATAGGTTATTTCATTTATGAGGCTGCTCCTAATTCGCCAACCTCAGGACTGGCAGATAGCCGATGATGTTTAATACCTCACACTTAAAACCATGGCCTTACACTTTGACCGAAGTCCCTTATTTCATTTACGAGGCCCCCTCCCAATTCCCCACCCCCATGACTAGAGGATGACTGATGACAGTTACAGGGATAGAGATATATGAGGTTTAACGTACACTCAACACAAACCAGGTCATTCAAAACCACGCCAGTTGACTCAATGACAGACCTTATGGTACAATGCAAACTCCACCAGCCCCCCCCCCCCCACACTGACATTTAAGAGCAGTACAGTGAGGGTAAGTAAGGCTCTTATGACTGTCAAAAATATCATACTCCTTGACTGGAGGCCCTCTAAAGTTTAAAGCGAGTATTTCAAATTTTCTAAGAAAGTCAAAACATACCGTAATTATTTATATGTCTTTTGCTCAATAGGTTATTAACTTACTATTATACGATCATGGGCATTATTTTCGAACCTTAAAAATCATTGACACAGGAAATAACAACATAGTTACCGCCAACGCTTTGCTATTGACAACATGGGGCAGTCAGTTCCCAACGTTGGAATTTGAAGTTGAAAATGATATTTTTGCCAATTTCTCAGCTGGCAATAGTGAATTATAGAATTAAAAAAAATATTTTTTAACAGGGTAGGACTGTTTATGGATACCAATTATTTTAAGGCTTTATTTTAATACATTTTAAGGTAAATCTGGTACTGATAATGAATAAAGACAAAATGAACACACTAAATTCTTTTCATTTAAAATCTATTTTTCTTCTCCCTATACAACATTTATATTATAAAACGTTTAACAAGAGATATATTATTATAAAACTGGTATTTATTACTGTAACAATCCTACAGAAAATATATTCAGTGTAAATAAGCAAATCATAAAAATCAACTTATAATATGTATAAAAGTTTAAATAACAATTAATGTAGATAATTAACAATATAAAATATATAATGCTGGCTTTAAAGTATATGATATACTCACACTGTAAATATCATACTGTTCACTGCAATGTTATTTATCGAAAGGCCACACATAAATTTATATGGTTCAATTTCATTTCAATAAAATTGCTTGTGCAATAGTATCTTTAGCAGTTTGAGGTTCCAGAAAAAACACCTGAAGTTGGACAGTTGGCCCTATTCCTTGTCATGTACAAGCGGGGAATCAAGACCTTGATTTAATGATAGGCCTCGTGATCTAAAGTGTGCATGTTAAACTATTCGGACACCCAACCCCCTCACACAGATGACTCATTTGAGGGGGAGGTCATATCACAGATGTCACTGAATGATTTAAATGTTTTGATAGCTACTGATCCATATTTGTTTCCCGTAATTCTATGCACATTCTGCATAAGCCTTGACTTTCCATTGGATAATCCCCAATATCAAACAGTGTATTTAAAATCTCTTCTAGATCCTACTATTGTGAAGACAAATTAAACAAAAGCTGAACAATAGAAAATGTAAAGATCTTTGTTTTAATCAGAATGTGTTCACTTCTCATGTTTATTCATTCAAATTCAGACAAGTCAACATCACTTTAAACTCGAGTTGAGTATCAATAGAAAGTGATTAGGAATTATACAGTAGTTATAAATTATTTGGTGTGTAACTAGCTGTAAAACATGTCAATAATAGTGAGAAAGGTTATATCCATCACTATTGAATACACAAACTGAACAAACAGTGATGTACCATTTAACAGTCACAGATACCCACAACTACTGTCTAATATTAAACCTTGGAGCATATCAAATGAAATCTTAGATATTTTCAGCAATAATTATTGTTCAAAAATGAACAGTATCAAATTGACAGTGTTGTAAAATGATGCATAGCACTTTTCATTTAGAAAATAGTTCATTAAAAAGTTATCAAAAGTAACAATAACAATATTATTTAAAAATACATTCTCTTGAAAGATAGAGAGAGAGAGAAATGGGGTTTAACGTCCACTCAACACAACATATGGTTTAATTTTATTTCAATAATTCGCTTGCGTGTAGGGGTCTTTAGCAGTGAGAGGAAACCAGAGTGCCCTGAGGAAACCCACGAGGTTGAGAAGGCACCCCTATCACCATGCCGCCTATACTCACACCAGGGCTAAAAACCACAGCCGCAAGCCAGAGGTGGCCGACCAGCTAGAGGTCGAAGCGTGGCACTCTAGACCACTAGGCCATCCCAACCCCCTCTTGAAAGAGAGAGAGAAAGATGGAACATAATTGGCAGTAGAGGTTAAGCAGATGATCCCATGCTTTGTAGTCATGTACAATCTACAGAACTAAATGAACAGTAAACAGTAACAGATTGCACAGTTAACACATTTGTAGTGCACCACTTTAAACCATTCAGCCAAAGGGGATCCATCTCTGTATACATTTACACAACTCTGCACAAGAGTTACCTCCCTTACAACTATGACAAATTTAAGAAATGTATGTATATATTTTGCAGACAATCTTGACACGATGGGGTAGGAGGAAGTATGATAGGTCAATGGTCTAACACATTAGGCTTTAGATCCTATAGTCAGGCATTGCTAGTCCTGTGGCATTGATCCCTGAGAAGGAGTAGGGTTGCCTCCCATAATGCTGAAGACTATTTATACCATGACCTAGTTTAACCCCATCTCCTCTCTCTCTATATTTTATTTATAAAAATCACATAACATATATCTTAAACTATCAACGGTCAAAGGTGCTTTTCTTAAAAATATCTTTTGATGTTAATTGACTAACCAGATACACAGAATATAAAAAAACACCGAGTTTTAATTAGACTAGAGAAAATGAAGACATGTACGTATTTAATACCCCCGATGACCATAAATATTTTAGGTTAGAATTGTCTGAGAACCGGTATAATTGTTTTTCTATGGACTAATTTGTGTTGACTATAAAACTGTATAATATCATATAATATAATGCTATATCAATATTTAATAAATGCTCATTGATTTTTCATATATTTCAGCCATATGATCAGCTTCAATCTTTCTTGGTGTTAGCTTTAATACACGATGCTGGAAATAAATAGAACAATAAGAGAATAAAAAATAAATTTAGTCCTGAAAGCAACACTATGGCTTACACCATAAAACCACTGTTTGGGGATCTTTAACATGCTGCTAATGGTAAACAAGGAACTTTTTTTTTTTTTACCCTATCCAAATGATTACCGGTAATTCTTTCCTTGCCAGGACCTCTGTCCTACACCATTGATAGGGGAAAACTACGCTGGAAAATCCTGGGAAGTTATCTCAGCGATAAGTGAGTCAGCTTCAAACTAATAGAGCCACTAATTAATTTGGATCCTTAATCTAAATAATTTTTGCACCAATACGATTAGAGTTTCAAAAATCACGGGTATTGGTGCAAAAATTATTTTACCATTTGGAACACAACTAACATGGTTAAATAAGTTTTAATATAGACTATATAGATGAAAGTAAAATAATTTTTCAGTTCTAAAAATAGATTTGAAAATTCCCAGAAAGTTTCCCACCCTTTCAACAATAAGCACAATATAATAATAATTCTCATGACATACTTGTGTGTCACAACAGCCTACGTTTGTGCATAGGAAATTAACTAGTGCCAGAAAAAATTTAAAATTTTAGCACACTTAACGTCAATTATTCAACAAAATGTAATATAGAAAGACAACATGACAAGGGGGAAGAAAGATAGTGATGTTTGGAATATAAATAATATTGACGTCATAATATGACAATGTGACATCCCTGAGAGAGTTGTTCAACCACAATGACTATTTAATGAATGTAATTTCTAGACATTTCTATGTCATAGTCATTGTGGAATCAGGACAAACCCCAACAGGTATCTTTCTTGGTAGGTGGAGTACACTACTGTACCCTAATAGTAAATGCAGGAGGACTGCACTACACGCAAAACAAACAAACAAACAAAAAAACAAAACAAAAAACCCCAACAAAAAACCCCCAAAACCTACAAGATAAACCTGCGGACAAGACAGAAAATAGACATTGCAAACACTAAACAATTATCAATCAAGTGAATGGATCCAGGGGCCAGCCGTGAGCGTCCACTGCGCTGTACAGTCCAGGATCCACAGGATGCATGGGGAGACAAAATGGGTATACATAAACAAATAATCAGCGACTTCTCCCCAAACCATTAATAATTAAACCATCAGAGACTCGAATCATTCTTCAATTTAAAAAAGTTTATTTTACGATGTTTCCGCCTCAGTCATGTGCACCTCTATTTTTGAAACAAAATTAAGCATAAATATGAATAACTTACTTGTGGTATGGCACCTTTAACTAAGCCTGGTACATCTTGACTATTGTAGCCCAGACTACCTAGCCCATTAGGTACACCTATTTCATTCATGATGTTGAGAACAGTCTCTGATAATACTTTACCAGCATCATCACGTTTTACATTGGTCACGTCACGACCTGCAAAATTTTAAGGATTCTTGGAATAACTACTAATAACTGATCTTTAATTATAAACTTATTCGAAACCTCAGATAGTAGTGACATCAAAAGTTAATCAAATAATAGATTCATTTTGGATCGATGTTTCATTTCATCATTTCTAGACAATATTTTCCTTTATATGTCTGTTTATTTTTGAATATTAGATTTCATATAATGAATATTATTAAACATAAATTATGCAAAAGCTACATCTGCCTATTGTAGGTCTTTCTTTAGCCTGAAATTTAATCTAATTGATTAATTAACTTATCCAGAACATAATCAACTCTCGATGTCATCGCTTGCCTGTGATATTTACTGGATTAACCGCTTAACTTTCATTTAAGACTATGCACCATTGCGATTTTAGTAATGATTGAGACTAGGCCAAAAATTCAAATGCTAAAATCTTGGTTCAGTGTGGATCAATTTGACTGAAATTTTCAGCAAATTCCCTTTACATTATCTAGGTTTTTAACTATTATAGTTAGAACTGTCAGCTCTTTATCTAATCTCCCCTATGTATCTTTAAATATTTCCAAGAGGAGGCAAGAAACTGATCAAACTCCATTGGTTAATTGAAATTGAATAACAAATATTAATAATTAGTGTATATGATTGTGGGAAACTATTTTAATATTGGTGTTAATTGCTTTGCTAAATATAATCACACTCACTGAACACACTTTATTAAAGTCACTGATCCTGAATAGGGGAATTTATATTCCATGGAAACTACAATACAGTCAACAGTAATTTTAATGTCTAAACGGAATATCAGCTAAAACAATATGTCAGTTCTGATTAGTATTTACAAAAATATGTTGAATTTGGCATCAACTGTAGATGATATAAATATGATCTTGTCAAAGCAAGCTAGCAGTGGTTTAGAGTGTCTTACTTCGAACTGGTCGGTTATCTCTCAAGTCACGGTTTGGAGATAAGGGCGCCTTTCAACCTTTCAGGAGAATACCTGCTCACACTCTAAGATACTTGTCCGGATATCACCCTCAGTGGCAGTGGATGTTAAACACCAATAGAATATGACATTTTAAATATTCATTAAATTGTCAATTTATGCTCTCTAGTTTAAATATTATTTCATTGTTTATGTCCCTTATAAGTTATAATTTAACTCTCCAAGTGAAGCATAATGAAAAGAGGAGTGACAAGAGGAACTTGATTAAAACAGCGCATATATAAATAAAAATGTTCTCACCAAGCATTTCTGCGGCTCTGATGTGACGTTCTGGACAAGCTACACCAGTCCAATTAAAGAGAGCTGGTGCAGTTATAGTTACAGTTAATCCATGGGGCTGTAATTATTAAACAATTTTACAAATATTTGTGTACTATTTTTTTTAACAAAATTTAGAAATTAGAATTTCTGATGGTCAATGTTTAACATTAATCTAAAATTTCAGTACGACAATAATTTACATAATTCTTTTTAGAATTAAATGACAGATAGTGAGTTTTCAAACAAATGGGGAAGGAAGACAAACATGAAAAGTTCATTTGCAAGAAAAATGAAAGTAGCGAGCCGAGAAAATATTGATACCTGAGAGTTCGCACTGTGATACGTATTGCAAAGAATACTTATTACAATATATTGATTGTTTTTTAACCCATTAAGTGCGTAGGTCATTATATTACATTCTGGACAATTGCCATAAACTGTGTGTAGGGCGTAACATAACGCCTTGGATGTATTTTCACAAACCTATTTTTGGAACATAGTTCGTCACTTGGGAGAATCCCTTGGGAATTCCCCGACGATCGCAGCATGTGTAGGACCTTATATTACGTCCTGGACAACTGCCACTCACTGTGTGTGGAGCTTAATGGGTTAAACAGTCCTACTTACTATTAAAGGATGTTCATCTGTATAACCTTTAGCTTTATAATCTTTAACTAGACCAGATATAGAATATGATAAACCATGACTACAAATTAAAATTACATATATTTCAGTATTCATACAAAACAAAATCATGACATAGAGAAGTATGTAACTAACGTACAAAATTAATTGGTGGCTAGCATTTTTTTCGCACATATACAGCGAATGGCCATTTTGCTCAGTAATCTCAGCCAGAATTTGACTATTTTCTAAATTTGCGTTTTAGATCTGAAATAAATTAACTATGAGTCAATTCCTACGCTAAAAACTTCAACAGAATTGATTGTGCATATCTGAAATAGATACGACCGATAGTCTTTATGGGTGCAAAGGAAACAATGCTGAAGATAAACCTATTGTTTAAAATGTAAGTGTTGTTGACCTCATGACCCATTGTTGTCAATGTTATGACCTGTGATGTGTAGATCATGTGATATGAAAAAAATGGCTATTGACTATTTCTGAGATACTTTTCTGCAGGTAGCGTGTTTCAGATGTTCAGAATGAACATATCAGACCGTCTTATACATGTATACTGGTAGTAGTCACACAAAATCATGATCAAAACTGTCTTACACAGTATTCATACAAAACAAATCATGACAGAGACTGTTTCCCATAGTAGTCACACAAAACTAAATCATGAAAAAGATTGTCTCACATTAGTCACACAATATCATGACCAAGACTATCTCATATATAGTAGTCAGTAAAAACTGATGTTTTAATTTAATAACATTTGCATAAAATATATCCATATTCCTATCTAACTTGAAACATTAAATGGAGCTCTGAAAACATAACACAGAGATCTTAAACACATTTGATAATACTCTCAAAATATTAAACTGAGCTATCAATTTAAACATGATAAAGAATTCCCAAAATGTAAGATACAGCTCTGAAAACATTAGAAAGAAAATCTTTAAGACAAAAATAAATGTAATTCTTTTAATTACCAAGCATGACATCCAGAATTACCAAATCCGATACCAGCGTAGGAACTAGCGTGATGCATGGCCGACCTTGCTTCCATATCATCATTATCATATACAGCACTACAAATAAATAGAAATAGTATTAGAATAATCAGTTGACTCTTTTATCTAGAATCAAGATTCCATGAAACAGATGAGAGGACATCATCTTACATTTGGGTAAAATATAAAAGTGTTGATTTAATTAAACTTTATGCATTGATTTGTTTTGTGAAATGGGTATCTGTCTTCATCTAAAATTTGGGGTTCATCGAGATAGGTAACTTGGAAATATAACTGATGATGTATTCAACAACTAACGTCTAAATCTAAAGACAGTGGAACTATTGACTAATTTTATATCAAATTCCTACTGCCAAGGGATCTTTTACATACATGTCAATTTATGCACGGGACCTCGGTTTTTCATCCCATTGGACGTGACAAGGGGAAACCACATCAGAAAGTCCTGATGAACTTTCTCGGCCAATTCAGAGACCAAAGATGCGACCTTCAGCCTAGCAAACCAGCGTCTTACCCACTTAGCCACCATGGCTCCCTTATATACGAAAGTAGTAAAACCTCTTTAAATTAGATCAAAGTGAAGTATATTGAATTTGTTTGAATGGTGGGATAAGATTTATGCAATTTAATTTTCAATTCAAAATATTTTAAAAGCAGAACCCACCGTTTTATATATTTACTTGTTATCCTTAAGGCATGTTCACACCAGATATCACTCATAGGATTACTACCCTGGTAGGCTGGACGTAGGTTGGGATTCTCAGGACATGGTGATCGTTCATTGTAGGGTAATGCTGTATATGATTCTAAAGCATGACTGAAATAAATACATAATCAAATCACATCTGACTAACAACAATATTTCCTAATGGGCACAAGCTGAATTGCAAGTCTTCACTTAAAAATAGAACTTGCGATCATCCTTGGTACTGAACAGATAGTAGATGATATTTTTTACAAATCAACATAAAGGCAGATGATAAACTTTAATTAAAAAACATATCAACGGTTGTGAAAATTTTAACAAACAATTATGGCTACACGAAAAGTGGTTTTTATGTTGTGGTAATTTATTTTGGTAAAATATATAACCAGAATTTGTATCCCAGACACTGGCAACATGACTTATTAAAAATATTTCTTAAAGCGCAACAGTTTCAACAGTGACAAGCACATCACGGTATAACTTCTGGTTCTACACAGTGTTATATTTACTGTTATCTAACAATGTTAGTTTGCCAGGTCAATGTCATATTTGTGGTATTAGAAGGAGGAACAAGGAAGACACTAGTTTTGTAAATAGTTAGCACAAATAAAATGGTGTTTAAAATCCTACTTGTCGATCTGCACCGCCTGGGTTAATAAAGACTGGCATATTATGCATTGTGCAATGAGGGAAAATTTTCCAAGAAAACTGTTATGGGTTCTTTAACATGCACATCATCTGTACACAGCACCTTTCTCAGACAACACCGAGAGCAAAATGAAAAACTCTATGTTAGCAGGCCAGCGCCTTATGCACTGAACCACCTCAGGTCCCTGGTTAGTACATAACATACAAAGTATATTCAGGACAATACATTGATGTGTCTATAGATAGTTAATATTAAATGATGCCACCTACCATAATACATCTATACCGCTATAGGCTGCCACACGTTCTGGCATGTACTTTAGATGTAATGGATCAACTATACCTAGTGTAGGACGGATAGCTCTACTACCAATACCTGTAATATATATCACCATTATCAATAACAAACATTGTTTTAAATAGATTGTGTTAAACAACATTTTAGACTGTATTAGCTTCAGATCCGGAACATTTGTAATGATTGTGTCAAGAGGATTTTAATTACCTGTTTTAGATTTCAAAGGGAGGTAATCAAAGACAGCTACGCCTGTTGTTTCACTTCCTGTTCCTGCTGTCGTAGTTACTGTAAATATAAAACAATGGCAACTGTTTATTACTACATTTGACTCTATCTATTTATACAGAATCACCCTATATACGGGTAAAATTAGAGGGATTCTAGCTTTCGATATGAGCAAATTAGTCAACGATGTTAGCCTCCATATGACTGAAGAAAAGTGTTGATCTGTTTTTATGCTTCATTTCGACTCTTAAATTTAACCTTTTAATCAATGTAAAGTTTTCCCTTGACGGGGTGTATATTGAACCGACTTCTGTCAGAATTTCCATTTTGATAATTGTTTTTCTTAATTTCAAATGTCCAATGGTTTTGTTGTACATATCACAAGCTGAAATAGCCAAAAACAGATAGACGAAAGTCTCTGTGGTTGCATCAATTGATTAGTTGTTAAGACCTCTTGTACTTTAAAGATAGATTATAGGAAATTAGATAAAAAGCTAGCAGTAGTTCTCACCATTATAGTTATACGATAATGTAAAGGAAATTTGCTGAAAATTTCAGTCAAATTGATCCACTCCAAACTGAGAATTTAACGATTGCATTTTCGGCCTAGCCTTGATTGTCTTTACTAAATTCGGTACGATAAAAGACAAAGTCTCGATTATCCATTTCATGATTTAATCATGGATGCAAGGTGAGTAGCAAATCAGGTCTCAATCCAGTAAATATCGCAGGCTAACGAAGACATTGAAAATTGATTATGGTCTTGATAAGTTAATTAATGTTTAATTAATAATTTAGATTACATTTCAGGCCTAAAGAAAGACCTACAAAAGACAGATTTAGCTCTTGCATAATGTATGTTTAAAATATGTTAATTGAATATCTAATGATTATTTTCTACCTGCTATGAGTGGCTTTAAATCGTGAGTGACAGGTAGACCCTTTCCAACTGGTGCATTAACATAATCTAAGAGCTCTGCTTTGGGATTGGTTGAATAAAGATTAGCAGCTTTACACGTATCAATAACAGATCCACCACCAACGGCAACAAACACATCAAAATCACCTTTCTTTGCAAAATCTATTGCATCATTAAAACTGAAATAATTGTATTTATTTGGTTCGTTTAATTACAAATAACCCACATTAATAATTTATTCTTTCAGAAAAATAGCATTGTTTTTTATTCATAAAATGCTTTTTTATAATCAATCGCCATAAATTTTCTATTAATTATATAAGCTGATACCAGTAACATCCCCCTCACTTTCCTGCTGATGCCAGGTAATTCCCATTTACTACTATCAATTAAGCTGATACCAGTTGTTTAACACAATCAAGTTGATACTTCCCCTTCACTATTTTCTGACATGGTGCCTTACCATATACTGTCACTCATTACATTATTCATGATGCACCTTATGCTTTCATTAAACCACTATATACAGAATATGGTTCTTTTTGACAGGATCTGTTTTTTATGTCAGTATAAGTTAAAACAACCAGTTTATAAAAATTATTTCCACAGGATTAGGTGCAGGGCAATTTAATCATCTTTTTGCCCTGGTGGCCACCATTTGCGATGGCTGATAGTCTTACCTGACATCAGTTGGTTCTACTCTAACTCTATCATATATTTCATATGGTACATTCACTCGATCTAATGAGTCAAGAACTGTTTTAACTGGTGGAAGTTTTGCCAAGTTACTGTCGGTCATTACACAAACTTTCTTGGCTCTAAAATTCTGACAATCCTAAAAAAAAACCAAGATGATAACTCAACTTCAGTTTGTTTAACGCATGTAAAAGTGATTCTCTTAATATCTATACTTAATTTTTTTTTTAAAATAATATTTATTCACAGAAACTGGATTGGAGAACAGGCAGACGCCTATAGACCCCCCCTCTCCAAAAATAATGTGCATATCAAATTAACAAATCAATTGACAAATCAACTTGCAGGATTGATAAGGTTCGTCTGCAGTGCCACTCTAACTGCTGATTAACAGAAATATAATGACATACATTATGTAAATAGGTATATTCCCCAGATTTTGCTTTTCCTGTGTTATCATACTGATCTGCAGTATCCCATTCCATGACAGGATAGCTGTGGCGATAGAGAGGCGGCTTCTCACCAATGCATCGAGGGTTCAATCCCAGCTCAAGGCAAGAACTTTATCGTTGTAAGTGAGAGGGATATTCGGTCTCCTGTCCGATCAGGCAGGTTTCCCCAGAGTTCTTCGGTTTCTTCCTGCAGTAATGATCGAAATCATTCGCACCATCTGTGCCAAGGGCCAAATTGAAAACAAGCCTCAGGCTTAATTTGCTACCCTTGTAAAATGACGAGATTATTATCATTATTATATATACCCTGATTCACATCAAACAGAATAATCAACTAAGTAGATATCGTTATGTTATCTATATACACTGAATGACATTTTGATGTGAATCTTTCTCTTCCATGTCTACATTACAAAACACAGTAATTCAGAGTAGCCATACTTACTAAGCCAACTTCTGTTGTACAACCAGCACCATATCGTACACTAGAACACGCCATCTGTAAAAAAAAATATCAAAATACTATCATTTCAACCTGTTTCCAGTTGATAAGGGAAGGGGCATGGCTGAATTTAACATTGTATAACCATTCTTGAGGGCCATTCTATTTATCCATTATTTATAAATAAATCAAAGCAAAAATGAAATATTCAAAACAATAACATAAATTGTACTTTGTTGCATGGTTAGAGCAGTTTACAGGAGTCTTGTGTTTTTGAAATTAGTATAACTCTAAAACTGAAGGGGTACTTCAACGCTACCAGTCCTACACCCTGAATGGAGCTGCACTTATACCAAAAATTGCAGCCTCTAGCTAGGCAGGCCTTGTCTAGCCACCAACCCCTAACAAACAATCAAGTAGGCCTAAAAAATAGTCAAAAATATATGTATACATAATCTTTCTTTGTGTGGGGCCTAATATCTTGGTGATTTTTGTAGCTGCACTGTTTGCACTGGCTCTGATAATAAGATGTGGTATACAGGTTTGAATGGAAAGTGAATGGGCTCTAGTAGTAGGTCCAGCCCTTGCATGAAATTGTGGTACTTCTCACCATCAGCTTTGTGTCTGTCCCATTGTAGCCAATTTTTCTACATGCCGTATCCATAGTAATAACATATCACTTTGGCCATTTTGTGTGTGAAAATGTGAGGTAGGAGAATTTTTCCTGATCACGGACGTACTCTGTTTAAACTTATTTGAGTGCTTTCTATACCATCCAAAGACTAAGCACAGGCTCCTTGTCAGAGGGACCAGTGAATCACAGAGGTTCAAAGGTAAATCTCTTAAATCAATAGCTTAAACATTATGCGATACTAAAAATTAAATGAAGAGATAAATTTGGTATTTTACTCACCTCAAAAGCATATTCTTTTGACCGTACATTTGATGTAGTTGATAAATTTTCTAAAAAAAACCAAACAAATAAAAATGTCAGTCATACAATCAAAATTACACCAATCCTGTTATTATTTGGGCATGGTGAAACTTTGTCTTTTAGTGTGGTAGGCTTTCACCAGCTCAATGAGCAGTAATATTGGGCCATCAATTATGCACAAAGGTTTTTAATATACCTTTGAATTTACCCTTTTTGATTTTGGTTGGGATGATCGGCTTTTCTATTTGTGATTGTACTGTAGTCCCATAAAAATGTGTTAGTTTTGGGGCCATGCTCTTTGCCGTTGCCCTCGGTTGGGATGAACTTATAAGACCTATCTATATTTCTAGTAATGGATTTATCACGTCTAAATTGAATACTTTCTTAAATATTTGAATTATTGGGGTAGGTGATGATTCAGCTTTTGTATGTTTTGAAAGATGATATTAGCAGACATTATTTGCTAATTTGAATTTTATTTCATGCTTAAACTGTTGACCACCAAATCAGTTACATGTATATGCTAATACAGACACAATATGTACATGTAGACACCCAATTTCACAACCAAATCAATACTGACCATGAGGTTGTATTCTTTTAATATTTAAATTAATAAACTTACTAAAAAAGCCATTTGGAGATACTTTATTCCTGAAATAGTAAAGAAACACAAAGTTAAAAATATGATGCATTTATTTAAAGAGATAATTCAATATCTGTCCACCAGCTAATGGAAATGACATGAAATTGGGTTTAATGTCCTAGGCTCTTACTGTTCGGCTCAGACTGGACTAATAAAGACGAGCATACGCCATACAGTGTGCTATATGGGACACTTTGCTTAGACAGCGGCACTACGGCCTACTCTAACATCGAATTTAAACTGCTAATATGTACACAGGGCCTCGGTTTTTCGTTTACAAAAGGGAATCCGACCCGACCGAAAAATCCTGATGAACTTTTTCGGCCAATGCAGGGATCGGACACAGGACCTCCATGTTAGTGGGCCAATGTCACACCCACTTAATTAGCCAATAGGGCTAATGGAATAGAACAAGGTTGAATGTCTCATCAACTCAATACTTTGGTAATTTTGAGACTAACATAAGTGTAATTTAGAATAATTTGGTTCCATCTACTTGAATACTGTTGATGGTTCTTTGATGTGCATGAGTGCACACAGATGGACCTTGTCTTTTTTCTGTACCAACCAAATGACTAGGCAACATTATACTTGTCAGTCCCGTAGCGGATACCTCTGACCATGGGATCTATGGTGGATAGATTCTGGTATCTAGTAAATAATTGACAAGGGGATTTGTTTCTTGAAGCGTACGCCGTACCCTGTACACTCACTTCGACCCCTTACCTAGATAAACATATGTGGTTAATAATACAATCATTTGAATACCAAGAGTTGGGCTTCTCCATCAATTTGATACATTTGCGTGTATACAGGATTAAGAGAGAGAGAGAGAGAAATGGGGTTTAACGTCCACTCAACACAAACTAGGTCATTTCAGGACTAACATATGGTTTTTAACTTTATTTCAATAATTCGCTTGCACATAGAGGACTCAATGACATGCTTTATGATACAGCACATGCATGCTAACCATTCAGCCATGTATACAGGATTAAAGGATATATAGTGAGATACAACCCCTGTAACTGTTAAGGGTACGTATAGACTCGCATGCTTTGTATGGGTGGTACGAAGTGTCCCACCGGATGTTGATTGTCAGTTTCTTATAATCTAATAAACGTAGCTTGTAGTTTCTTATAATACCATCAACTTGGTGTAAGAAGTGGTGCTAAAATGGCTAAAACGAAATCCCCGAAGCTTGATTTGGATGCCTGTGACGACAAAAAGGAATCTCTCGAACTTTGGCTTGATCAATTTAATGATTTCTATGTGTTGCAGGGGTGGCGTGACACGACCAAACCAAACACCGACTACAGTCATTGGAAGCCTGACCATTATGCGGCTGAAATCAGCGCTTTTAGGTTGGGTCTGCCTATTGCTGTTTTAAAAATAGTAAAATCAACGATAGTTCCTACGATGACGTCAGAGCGTCCCGAGAATCGCAACGACACGTATTCTGGTTTTCCATGGACCTGGCAAGTTAAATTGTTGTCACATTATTCTGGCCAAGACACTGTTTTGTCGGACGACATTTAAAAATATTTCTCAACCAATCTGATAGCTTTATCCTACTTTAGGAGTAAAATGGCTGAGTACGTGTGATGGTCGCATCATTATTCTTAACTCAACAGACATTACTGTGAACCGCTTGATGATGGAGTTGTAAAATAAATGGTTTGATTTACATAGATGTAAAGAATAGTTAATAACCACCAACAACAAAGACAACAACAGGAAATAACTTTCTTTAACTTGTTAATAAAAAAAAAATCTTTCAATCATATTTATATAAACTAATTGTTTTAAAGTACAGAACAAGGAAATCAATGGAAAATAGATGTCGGTTAAAACATCTAAATATTAATCAACATTTAAATATATTCCTTAGTATTAAGTTCAGTTCAATAGTAAGTATATGTTCACACAAATATTCAAATATGTCAAGTCTTGTCAAACTGATTAATTACTATTCAATTTCTTTTAAAACTTATATTAATTTAAAAGAGCTAAATTGCTAATATTTTTGGAATCTAGAAATTGACACAAATGGGCCGCAATGCATATAATGTAATATGGATGTATATAAACTGATTTACAATGTAATCGTTTCTATTTTTACTATAATTTTCTAATCAGTTATGTTCCGCAAAATCTGACAGAAGTCTCAATTAAATGGCAATCTCTAGCATCTGCTTATTCGAGTCTTCACTGATAGTATTTATGGCGCATGCTCTCTAGGTAAAAATATGAGGTAACTGTTTGACATGACTTGTAGAATTTGTCTATAGCCTTTTGGTACACAAATAGAGAGAGAGAGAGAGGTACTATTTCATTAGTGCCTGACATTTTGTCATGTACAACAAAAAACGTTATTTCCAGGCCTGGATGACTAGGTATATTCAACAAAAATAGTTAATTTATATAGATAATACACTATAAACCACAGAATGCCTTGTATGGCATTTTTGTCCAAAAAAAATGCCTCGTGTCTGCAGTTCCAAAACAAGGTTTTTTAAATTGCCCCTTTTTTGGAACAATGTAATTTGTTCAGAACGAGGCTTAGTAAAAATGACTCGTTTACTAAACATGTTTTTTTTTTCAAGATAGTTATTAGCGCTATTTGCCATCAGCGAATTTGTAAAAATTAAAATTTATGTTATTTAATACGAAAATAAACAAGTCCAAACAAGATATTATAATCAGAGAAATAGGAAAGACAAGAATACACGCCATAGGTGAAGGTGTAAAACTATCAAAGACACACAGCTACCTTGCCTTGATTAATTTATTGCCCAATCAGGTTTAGGTGTTAAGTAACAACTGAGGTGTTGTGAAAGCTAAACTGGGGTTGTAAATTAATCATGGTAGCTGTGTGTTTTACACCTCCACCTAACTGGTATTAAAGACAACAAATTAGTGTTTATCTGATCTAAATACAACAAATAATCCATTCTTATTGATAAAAAAAAGTATTAAATTTCATCACATATTTCCGATATGCAAGTTTAATTTTTATATTTATTTAAAAAAAAATAACTTGACCATAGCATTGACTGTTTCTGTTGAAACCCCATAACATTGCACAAAATATTATTGGAGCAAAGTCATATCAATGCACAGTGATAAATTTGTCGGCTTTATACCAATTGACAATAAAATGGGAAATAAAGCACACCACATACATTAAAAATTAATTAAAACCTTTAATAATGAAGACAGATGGGTATACATAATGCGAAAATAATATATGGTATTATGGTGTGTATTCTTGTCTTGTCTATTTACTTGATTATGATATCATAGTTTGAACTGGTTTTATTTTTGTATTAAAGGGGCCATTCCGATAACATTTTGGGGGTTAAAACTGCTTAATGAAAAGCCCTTAATAGCCTCTAACTTAGAACTGAGCAACTTCTTCAAGCTATGTGATACGTTTTCAAACAACTTCCAATCGCCGGTATGGCTCGGTGGCCGAAGACTTGTGTTCTGTTTGCATTACACAGAAGTATCTGGATAAAACGAGTCTATATATGTGCAGCTTTCAATCTAACCCTATTGACTTTTAAAGCTCTCTATCGATTAAGTTAAAATTGGTATCAAATATAGTCAAGTAAAACGACCATAACAATGTAAAAGAAAAACTTAAAAGAGCTAGTGTCCAGTTAAGCTTTTTTTGCATTCACGTCCAAACTACTCAGTATTTTGAACTGAAATTTTTAGACAAGGTAAATACACTATTCCTCTATATTTTGGCGTTTAAATTTCATACGTTCATGAACATGTAATTTTCAGATTCTTTGAAATTCGGGCTGCCCCTTTAAATAACATAGCAAATACCGCTAATAACTATCTTGAGAAAAAAAAACACGTTTAGTAAACGAGCCATTTTATCCAACCTCATTCTGAACAAAATACCTCGTTCAAAAAACAGAGCAATTTTAAAAAAAGCTAATTTTGGAACTGCAGACAATGAGGCATTATTTTACCTTGTTGGACAAAAATGCTGAAAGAGGCATTCTGAGGTTTATAGTGATATATGTAATGTAAATTTAGAATCGATTTTTCGTTTTACAGGTGTCATCATACCGATCCTTGATGACCGATCCTTGGTATCGCATGTCATTTATAACACGTTCATGTATTTCAATATCTTTATTAAATGTAGATAACAGTTATGGTGGTAATGCATCATAATCTATTTCAAGGTCAAAGATAATTGTACATGTACATTAAAGCCTCTACAGGTCATTTGCATTTTTCGAAAAATATCTTAATTTCCACAGCTTATAGATCCGTGCTAAAATGTACTCAAAGTGATTATTTTACTTTTAATATAAAAAACAAAATCAGAATACAATTTTCAAAATTCGATAATCACGCTGCCAGCTTCAAGGGTTATATAAAGGATAACCTTCCAAAACTTTGTTCAAAAAGCCAACAGCTTTGTCACAACGACCATAGTTTAGGCATTCATGTCCATTAATTAAAGAAACAATAAAGCCAGTGCCACCTATAATTTAAGTCCAAATCTTTTGATGTAGTCCTACCTCTTTTTAAACCAATTCAATTAACGATAAATTATCTAAGAATTAGATAGGTCATAAACAGATAAAGAAAAATGAATATATATTACAAATATTGGACAAATTTCGTTGAAAGTTAGACAAAATGTAGCATAGATTGTTTATTATCGTAGAAACAGTTCTTGACAATGAAGACTAAGTCTTGAGTATTTATGTTATCCTAAAACTCTTAAATGGACACTGTGCTCTAAAATAATTAAAATCAGAGCCATCCTCTGGCCCAGAGAGTTGATTATGGGATTGTCCTGTTAGTAAATGTCTAAATAATTACTATATTCTATATAAGTGAAATAAATGAAATGGGGTTTAACATCCTACGCTGCCATACAGTGTGTGAGGTAATTTTGCCCGGGTAGCGACGGCGCTAGGGCCTACTCTTATATCGAATTCCAACTGTCAAGGGATCTTTTATGTGCACTCAAATGTGTACACAGGACCTAGGTTTTTCATCCCATCTGAATGACTAGGCAGCTGTCCTTCTTAGGCCCTCTGTTCAGCATCACTGACAAGGGGAAATCACGCTAAGCTCTTGCATAATGTATCTTTAAACAGGGGTTTATATACCGTTAATATTTTGATATAATGTTAAATAATCAATCTGAGTGCATGTCAGTGTGGATCTAGCTATAAAAAATTCAATATTATATAAAATTTTCAAATGACAAACAATGTCTACAAGTCAAGTGCCTGATGAATTGCTTACGCATGCCAAAACCTTTCTGGATTCATGCTTGAAGAGGGTGTGCCAAGGCCAGCTTAATGTCAGTGCTATTGCGTTAAATAAAATGGCCTTATGATAATGTAATAAAATCTTTGTTAAACTTCAACCTCCTGAATTTTAATCCGCTTACCTGATTCAGTGACAGGTATTTATATTCACATATCATTAATAGTTGAGTTATAATTTAAAACAGTCCACACAGCAAAGACAACAGGTAACTATATAATCAGTCATTGTTTTTAAAACACCTTTCCAATTGAATGTATTATACGTAAAGTTGCAGCAGAAATTTAGAAATACTTAAATTTGAGTATAATACAGAGGACAACAACATGGGTTATACTTATGAAAAACTTAAAGAGACGTTATCACTTTAAGCAAATAAATTAAATCTAATTGATCTTGTATAATATTTTAATATAAGATCAGTTAGATTTATAAGGCATAATTTAACAATAACTACTTAAATCTAAGGGGTTGCCTACTTGAAATGAAATGGGATTTAATGTTCAACTTTTCTGGACCAACCGGGCTAATGAAGACAGTCATACGCTATGTGCGAAGTTTTGATTGGACAGACTGTTGGTTTATTTTCCGTGTATGCCAGTGTGTACACATATCTGTTTTGCATACCATTCAAGCGACAATGGAAGGCAGATGCTATTTCTTGCAAGACCCTAGCTCCGTCCTGCAAACCAGAGTCCTTCTGGTTTACAAGCCACCACCTAATTCACTGAGCCACTATGGCTCCCCAAACTAAAGGAATTAACCATAAGTAGGTACATTTTTCTACTTGCTGAACTGTCTTGAATATAATATTGTTCATAATAATTTATATCCATTTTCTTAGTGTGAATGTACTTAAAATAATACTTCATTAATGCATAGTTTGAAACCGCTTCAAAACACTTGACCCTGTTCAGCCAGGTAAGTGACCGGTTTAATCAAGATATCTCTGGATTATGTGTAGAGTATGACATATTGACAGTACCTATAACTATTCAATAGATCACGGCCCAACTCACGTACATGTGCCAGTTACCTTAATCCCCACACCAGAATGTAGATCAAATTTTCCTTCTATACTTTATATTCTGCAGGCCAGAATGTAGATCAGATAATCTTTCTCTAATATTTTGCTCTCCATTATTTCAATAGAAAACAGCAGACGGTGGATATTCTTCTGCACCATTTACATAAATTATATTTCTGGGGGTTGACATTAGCTTTCTATGTACACAAGAACATGATCTTATTGAACCACATGTAGTATATGTATGTTCATACTGTGGACAAGGAGGTCAACATAAAAACTTCAGAATTTAAATTAGCTAAATCGCTAATATGTGGGTCCTAGAAATTGGCACAAATGGGTTGCATCACATATAATACTCTACTTCAAATCAATAATTATTGTTCTGCAAAATACGCAAGAAGTCTCAATTGAATGGCAATCCCTAACATTTGGTTATTCCCGTCTACACACGTAGTACTTATTGCGCATGCTCCCCAGATAAGAATATGAGGTCATCGTTTGACATAGCTTGTGGAATATGTCTAGCCTCTTTCTTTAAGTCCCTTCTTACAAATGGCACTTAAACGCATTCTAGTACCCAATTCAACTTTTATGTCACTTGTGAAAAATTCACACAACAATATATTTTATGCCAACAGAATGTAGCATTCGCCCGTAGCCTACCGGTACTATAATTGAATTTTACTCGAGTCAAATTTTCATTTTTATGGATTTTTTTTTGTCACCTCAATGTTGGGTGAGAAAACCAGCATGTACCCTGTTCAAATCTTGTTTTTTTTCCAGTCTCGTTCCCATTTAGTCAGTGGGGGTAAAATGGTTAAGTGTTGCTTAGTAGATCAGATGAGATGAAAAACTATGGTCCACTCACATATTTGTTTCCCCAAATTGAATAAGTATATAAAGTGAACATCCGCACAATTTCATTCAAGCCTGATGAGTTCAAAATAAACGAAACTATTAGCTTTTTGAGAGAAATCTAGGACGGCTACTCGCCACTAATAGATTTCTAATTTTGAATAAGTAGGCCTACAGTCAAAAAAAGTGGATGTTTGTTAGTCTTGAGATGACTTAAGTATTATGTTGGCGATAGGTAATAATATTGATATCAATGGGATGGGTGAATGTGATTGTGAACTAACTGTTCATAAAGCCATGTAAATGAAAATGAAATGGGGTTTAACATTCTACTGTTCTGCTCCGAACTGTTTTTTTTGCCCATCTGAACAACTACACAGCTTTCCTTCCGGCATCACTGACAAGGGGGAACCACACCAGAAAGTCTGAATGCACTTTCTCATCTAATGCAGGGATCGATCACCTGACCCCCAGGTGTGCAAGCCAACATCTTACCAACTTAGCCACTGTGCTCCCCCCCCATATAAATGGTATTATAATGCTATAGTCGCTTACTAAAATAATTATTCATAACAGAAATGGATCAAATTTAATTCATGTCGAATATTCAAATATCAGACCAGATTAGAATACCGGGCCAAACAATATAACTGCATGTACTATAGAAATGACCACATTGTAAAATAGGACTTTAATAAAAGCTATTCATATGTATTGGTACCTTGATTTGGGTCACATTAAAGTACATTAATGAATTGGGTGAATCTGATTAGTTACAAATTGCTCTATATTACCTGTATTAAAATTTTGTTTGAAGAGATAAAACACTGTATATTGCTTACTATTATATATTGGTACTTTTAGTTTCAGTTTTGGCTAACTTTGTTCAAAATAAAACACATAATCAGCTATAATATTTTAATACTGGCTTTATCCATAGTCATGAAATTTTCAATGTAGACACACGTTATCTAAGAACACAAAATCATATATCTATGACCGAAATCAAAGATATTTTAAAGGACAGTGACCTGCCATTTTATCAGCATTCTTGTTAGTCATAATTTAATAACTTTACGTGTTTCATAAAATCACACTTAAACTTATGGTTATTCTCTGCTTATATTTTTACCTGACGTTCAAAAGCGCTTATAATGCAGAAAATACTTTCAATTTTTTACATTTTTAATGTGCACGAAGTTAAGTTTGTACAGGGTATTTAATGGATTACCACCATGATAATCTGTCTATTTATGTGGCGTTGCGTACAGTAATATATCATAGTGAGAACTGACCAAATTTTTGCTGTGTCATGGCCTGACAGCACTTTGCAAAAATTGGGCCCACACATAGGCATACACGTATTTGAGGATTTATGTCTACTTCACCAGAATCCAGAAATACATAGGCTACATTGCACTTTCATAAAATATTTAAAAATCTGTCAATTAACTGTTTGTTTTAAATGTATTTATTTCAACTAGACAAATAAAACACTGAAGTTTATGATAATTTCACCAAATATTTTTGGCAATTCAGTCTCGTGATCAGTTGACACATATAAATAGCGAAGATTATGAGATACTGTGGACTCAATTTTAAATCTTACTCTTAGCACCCACAACAATTATGTAGTGATATTAAAAATCATTTGAAAAACCATTACAGTACTGTAAGTCAATCAAGGACAGATACTACAAGGGATGTCTGACACAATTCTTTTGATAATTCTTTATAAACATTGAGGAGTAATAAGCGCAAAGTTGACAAACTACACACCAGTTGGATATGTGCACATTACATTGGCGCATGCAGGGTCCAATAAGGGCAATCTGTCTGAGATGTAAAGAAATTGCACCCAACACTTCTTTTGCTAAAGTTATGATACCAATAAAATTGAAATGAAATGGGGTTTAACATCCTACTGTTTTACTCCTAACCAATAAAATTGTCTTTTTTCAGCTCGAATAGCCAATTTTACATGAACTTTAACAAATTATTTTTTTCAGAATGGCGTTAAGTGCACTTATTCTAATATTTAGCTAGTAGCTACTACTGTATAATACTATAGTTGCATTTGCTGAGGCGGGACCGGGCAGTGACTTTTTTAGCCAAGGGCCCCATGCGCAGATAGCTTAAAAATCAGACCCTGTGTAGGCCCCCTATGCACCTACAGGAGCAGTAATATCATCTCAGAGCTTGTCTTGTCATTGTATACAATTATCCATACTTCTTGCAGTGTTTTGTTTGATTAAAGCTAATCCAACTAACCACTGTTATCGAAGCAAATTTCTGTCCCAAATTATAGTTTGGTAATTCTATGAGAAATATTGAAGACTGGACCACTAAAATAGTTACAGAAAAGTTTTTCTTTGTGGTAATGCATTCTACATTTGCATAGTGTTGTTTCTTGTATTTGTAATGATGTATTGCAAGTCACCGTGACACTTTACCACTTAAAATTCTGCGTAGAAGTTGACCTGGGTTTCATCAAATCATATAATTATGCGGTAAGGCTTCACCTTTATTTCAATGGGAATTGATTATTATATGTTAAGCTATGTGCAGTAAGCTGCTGTTTGGGTCAGTTTATGTGTAAATTAGGGGAGCTATAGGCCAGTAACCTTTTGTAGTCATTTGACTAAAAAAACTTGCACAGGGAACTCTGAAGGATAAACAACTATTGCGGCTGGAGTAAGGCGGAAGACGTCAGTAGTAGAAGCATTTCTACTCAACACCCATTAATTTAGGGGTACGGTAGCACGATTTACCTAAATCAACCTAAATCTTCCCAAATCCACCATTATTTCAACTTCTAAGACAATAATTTATATTGATATTTGCCAAATTGTCATATTTAATTTACTGTCGTAATGTTTTGGTATCAAAAAAATGCCCCTCAAAAAGCGATTTACAAGCAAGTTTTGAAGTAGTAACCAAAGGACAAAACTGGTGTATAGCACATAATTGCTTGGTTCGAAATTGCATTTTGCGGGATATTTTTTAAACAAAAACCCTACGATTTTAAATTAAAAAGGTACCTTCGGCATAAAGTTAAAGAACAGTAGGCCTATATTATCAAATATAGATTATAGATATAAATTATTATTATATGAGTTTGGGCAGATTTGGGTGGTTTGGGTAAATCGTGCTACCGCCCATATAAAAATATAGTAGCCAAGCTAAAGGCAGAATCTTCGAAAACTTATATTAGGACATGGATTTGTATAAGTGAGACTCATTATAATGTGGTGGCGTTTCAATGAAGTTTATTTTCCTGACAGCCATAAAATTCTGTACCCACAGACGGCAAATTGCAAAATTGCAATGAGCCCTACACGAAGTTAATTTAACAAGTTTTAATTTATACTCACCATGCACTGAACGCCTGGTTCATCAATCTTCTTCGATACGCCATGTCAATCAACTGACACAGCTTGCTTTGTCAAAAAAAACCCAACGAACACGAATAAGACCAGCTGTTTAGTACAAGTAGACTGTTCAGAAAGCCAGCGGTGACAAGACAAATTGTTTGCGCATGACACGAATATCCAGCTTTAATCAATGACGTTAAACGACGTTTATACGACAGAACAGAACTGGACAATCTGATAAAAATTCAAAACTGTCAAAAGGTTTATTTTATGTGGGTCAAAATATATTCGCACCGCCCAGTACAGCTGGCTATTTTGTTGGCCTACATTTATTAGCGGCAGTGGCTAAATACCACGGCCCAAAATACCACGCTCGTCCCTATTGCTTCTATAGTAATGTAACGTGGTACGAGATTTTGTACCACGTTCTTTTTTATTATGGTGATTTTACCTGAATTAAAGCTAATTTTAAAATGAAAATAATTATTTAATCAGTTTGGATGTGTTTAGACTATTTATAGACCATATGCACTCTTAATATTTAATATAATAACACAATTCAGACAGTCGATTAGTCGGTTATTATGATCGCCATTTACATATGGTGTAATAGTTATTATAGCCCATTTAAAAAGACCCTACGTGGTATATTTAAACAATGGATAGAAATGGAATGAAATGAAATGGTGTTTAACGTCCTACTGTTATGCCCCTAAACTGGGCTAACGAAGACGGCCATACGCCATACAGTATGCTAGGAGGAAATATTGCCTAGGCAGCGGCGCTACGGCCTACTTTTATATCGAATTCCAACTGCCAAAATACCTTAATAGAATCAGAGACTGAGATAATCGTACCACGTTCGTCTTACTGGTTCTATACAAACGGAACGTGGTACGCGACTTCGGTTCAAAAGCGTGGTATAATAGAATCAGAGATTGAGATAATCGTACCACGCTCGGAACATGGTATAATAGAATAAGAGACTGAGATAATTGTACCACGCTTGTCCTCCTGGTTCTATACAAACGGAACGAGATACGCGACTTCGGTTCAAGATTGTGGCATAATAGAATCCGAGACTAAGATAATCGTGCCACGCTCGAAACGTGGTATAATATAATCCGAGACTGAGATAATCGTGCCACGCTCGCCTCACTGGTTCTATACAAACGGAAAGGCGAGTGTGGTACGATTATCTCAGTCTCTGGTTCTATTATAACACGTTTTTGAGTCGCGTACAACGTTCCGTTTGTATAGAACCAGTAAGGCGAGCGTGGTACGATTATCTCAGTCTCTGAATCTATTATACCACGTTTTTTACCCGCAGTCGAGTACCACGTTCCGTTTGTATAGAACCAGTAAGGCGAATGGGGTACGATTATCCCAGTCTCTGATTCTATTATACCACGTTCCGAAGGTGGTACGATTATCTCAGTCTCTATTCTATTATACCACGTTTTTGAACCGAAGTCGCGTACCACGTTCCGGGTCTTGGTACGCGACTTCGGTTCAAAACATGTTTTATAACAGGACCTGATACTGAGATAATTGTACCATACTTGGAACGCAGTACGCGACTCCGGTTCAAATGTTTTATAATAGAATCCGAGACTGAGATAATCGTACCACGCTCGAAACGTGGTACGCGACTTCTGTTCAGAAACGTGGTAGAATATAACCAGAGACTGAGAAAATCGTACCCCGCTCGGAACGTGGTACGCGACTCCGGTTCAAATGTTTTATAATAGAACTCGAGACTGAGATAATCGTACCACACACCTTCAGTTCAAAAACGTGGTATAATAGAATCAGAAACTAAGAAAATCGTACCACGTTCGCCTTACTGGTTATATACAAATAGAACGTGTTACGCGACTTCGGTTCCGAGATAATCGTGCCACGCTCGGAACGAGGTATGCGACTTCGACTCAAAAACGTGGTATAATCGTACCACGTTCGCCTTACTGGTTCAATACAAACTGGACGTGGTACGCGAATTTGGTTCAAAAACGTGGTATAATAGAACCAGAGACTGAGATAATCGTACCACGCTCGGAACGTGGTACGCGACTCCGGTTAAAATTGTGGTATAATAGAATCAGAGACTGAGATAATCGTACCATGCTCGAACCGTGGTACGCGACAGAAACTGAGATAATCGTGCCACGCTAGTCTTATTGGTTTTATACAAAGGGGACGTGGTACGCGACTTCAGTTCAAAAAATGTTGTAAAGATAGGACCCGAGAGTGAGATAATCGCACGACGTTCGGAACGTGGTACGCGACTTCGGTTCAAAAACGTGGTATAATATAACCAGAGATAATCGTTCCACGCTCGGAACGTGGTACGCGACTCCGGTTCAAATGTTTTATAATAGAACTCGAGACTGAGATAATCGCACAACACACCTTCAGTTCAAAAACGTGGTATAATAGAATCAGAGACAAAGAAAATCGTACCAAGTTCGCCTTACTGGTTATATACAGATAGAACGTGTTACGCGACTTCGGTTCGAGATAATCGTGCCACGCTCGGAACGAGGTATGCGACTTCGACTCAAAAACGTGGTATAATCGTTCCACGTCCGCCTTACTGGTTCTATACAAACTGGACGTGGTACGCGAATTTGGTTCAAAAACGTGGTATAACAGAACCAGAGACTGAGATAATCGTACCACGCTCGGAACGTGGTACGCGACTCCGGTTAAAAAATGTGGTATAATAGAATCAGAGACTGAGATAATCGTACCACGCTCGAACCGTGGTACGCGACGTCTGTTGAAAAACGTGGTATAATAGATTCAGAGACTGAGATAATCGTGCCACACTCGTCTTATTGGTTTTATACAAAGGGGACGTGGTACGCGACTTCGGTTCAAGAAATGTTGTAAAAATAGGACCCGAGAGTGAGATAATCGCAGGACGTGGTACGCGACTCCGGTTAAAAAATGTGGTATAATAGAATCAGAGACTGAGATAATCGTACCACGCTCGAACCGTGGTACGCGACGTCTGTTGAAAAACGTGGTATAATAGATTCAGAGACTGAGATAATCGTGCCACACTCGTCTTATTGGTTTTATACAAAGGGGACGTGGTACGCGACTTCGGTTCAAAAAACGTTGTAAAAATAGGACCGAGAGTGAGATAATCGCACGACGCTCGGAACGTGGTACGCGACTTCGGTTCAAAAACGTGGTATAATATAACCAGAGATAATCGTTCCACACTCGGAACGTGGTACGCGACTCCGGTTCAAATGTTTTATAATAGAACTCGAGACTGAGATAATCGTACCACACACCTTCAGTTCAAAAACGTGGTATAATAGAATCAGAGACTGAGATAATCGTGCCACGCTCGAACCGTGTTCAAAAACGTGGTATAATACGCGACTTCGGTTCAAAAAATGTTGTAAAAATAGGACCCGAGAGTGAGGTAATCGCACCACGCTCGCAACGTGGTACGCGACTTTGGTTCAAAAACGTGGTATAACATAACCAGAGATAATCGTACCACACTCGGAACGTGGTACGCGACTCCGGTTCAAAAACCTGGTATAATAGAATAAGAGACTGAGAAAATCGTACCACGTTCGCCTTACTGGTTCTATACAAACGGGACGTGGTACGCGAATTCGGTTCAAAACGTGGCGCGATTTCGGTTCCGAAACGTGGAATAATATAACCAGAGACTGGGATAATCGTACCACGCTCGGAACGTGATACGCGACTCCGGTTCAAAAACGTGGTATAATATAACCAGAGATAAACGTACCACCCTCGGAACGTGGTACGCGACTCCGGTTCAAAAACGTGGTATAATAGAATCAGAGACTGAGAAAATCGTACCACATTCGCCTTACTGGTTCTATACAAACGGGACGTGGTACACGACTTCGGTTCGAAAAACGTGGTATAATAGATTCAGAGACTGAGATAATCGTACCACGCTCGCCTTACTGGTTCTACACAAACGACACGTGGTATGCAACTTCGGTTCAGAAACGTGGTATAATAGAACCAGAGACTGGGATAATCGTACCACGCTCAGAACGTGGTATGCGACTTCGGTTAAAAAACGTGGTATAATAGATTTAGAGACTGAGTCTATACAAACGGAACGTGGTACGCGACTTCGGTTTTAAAAAAACCCTGGTATAATAGAGCTAGAGATTGAGATAATCATACCACTTTCGCCTTAGTTGTCCTATCAAAACGCAACGTGGTGCGCGATTTCGGTTCAGAAACGTGGTAGAATATAACCAGAGACTGAGAAAATCGTACCCCGCTCGGAACGTGGTACGCGACTCCGGTTCAAATGTTTTATAATAGAACTCGAGACTGAGATAATCGTACCACCCACCTTCAGCTCAAAAACGTGGTATAATAGAATCAGAGAAAATCGTACCACGTTCGCCTTACTGGTTATATACAAATAGAACGTGTTACGCGACTTCGGTTCCGAGATAATCGTGCCACGCTCGGAACGAGGTATGCGACTTCGACTCAAACACGTGGTATAATGGTACCACGTCCGCCTTACTGGTTCTATACAAACTGGACGTGGTACGCGAATTTGGTTCAAAAACGTGGTATAACAGAACCAGAGACTGAGATAATCGTACCACGCTCGGAACGTGGTACGCGACTCCGGTTAAAAAATGTGGTATAATAGAATCAGAGACTGAGATAATCGTACCACGCTCGAACCGTGGTACGCGACGTCTGTTGAAAAACGTGGTATAATAGATTCAGAGACTGAGATAATCGTGCCACACTCGTCTTATTGGTTTTATACAAAGGGGACGTGGTACGCGACTTCGGTTCAAGAAATGTTGTAAAAATAGGACCCGAGGGTGAGATAATCGCACGACGCTCGGAACGTGGTACGCGACTTCGGTTCAAAAACGTGGTATAATATAACCAGAGATAATCGTTCCACACTCGGAACGTGGTACGCGACTCCGGTTCAAATGTTTTATAATAGAACTCGAGACTGAGATAATCGTACCACACACCTTCAGTTCAAAAACGTGGTATAATAGAATCAGAGACTAATAAAAACGTACCACGTTCGCCTTACTCGTTATATACAAAAAGAACGTGTTACGCGACTTCGGTTCCGAGATAATCGTGCCACGCTCGGAACGAAGTATGCGACTTCGACTCAATCATACCACGTTCGCCTTACTGGTTCTATACAAACTGGACGTGGTACGCGAGTTTGGTTAAAAAACGTGGTATAGAACCGTTTGTACCGTTTGTATAGAACCAGAGACTGAGATAATCGTATCACGCTCGGAACGTGGTACGCGACTCCGGTTAAAAAAGTGGTATAATAGAAACAGAGACTGAGATAATCGTACCACGCTCGAAACGTGGTACGCGACGTCTGTTCGAAAATGTGGTAGAATAGATTCAGAGACTGGGGTAATCGTGCCACACTCGTCTTAATGGTTATATACAAACGGGACGTGGTACGCGACTTCGGTTCAAAAAATGTTGTAAAAATAGGACCCGAGAGTTGTACGCGACTTCGGTTCAAAAACGTGGTATATGAAACTAGAGATAATCGTACCACGCTCGGAACGTGGTACGCGACTCCGGTTCAAAAACGTGGTATGATAGAATAAGAGACTGAGAAAATCGTACCACGTCCGCCTTACTGGTTCTATACAAACGGAACGTGGTACACGACCTCGGTTAAAAAAACGTGGTATAATAGATTCAGAGACTGAGATAATCGTACCACGCTCGCCTTACTGGTTCTACACAAACGACACGTGGTACGCAACTTCGGTTCAGAAACGTGGTATAATAGAACCAGAGACTGGGATAATCGTACCACGCTCAGAACGTGGTATGCGACTTCGGTTAAAAAACGTGGTATAATAGATTTAGAGACTGAGTCTATACAAACGGAACGTGGTACGCGACTTCGGTTTTAAAAAAACCCTGGTATAATAGAGCTAGAGATTGAGATAATCATACCACTTTCGCCTTAGTTGTCCTATCAAAACGCAACGTGGTGCGCGATTTCGGTTCAGAAACGTGGTAGAATATAACCAGAGACTGAGAAAATCGTACCCCGCTCGGAACGTGGTACGCGACTCCGGTTCAAATGTTTTATAATAGAACTCGAGACTGAGATAATCGTACCACCCACCTTCAGCTCAAAAACGTGGTATAATAGAATCAGAGAAAATCGTACCACGTTCGCCTTACTGGTTATATACAAATAGAACGTGTTACGCGACTTCGGTTCCGAGATAATCGTGCCACGCTCGGAACGAGGTATGCGACTTCGACTCAAAAACGTGGTATAATGGTACCACGTCCGCCTTACTGGTTCTATACAAACTGGACGTGGTACGCGAATTTGGTTCAAAAACGTGGTATAACAGAACCAGAGACTGAGATAATCGTACCACGCTCGGAACGTGGTACGCGACTCCGGTTAAAAAATGTGGTATAATAGAATCAGAGACTGAGATAATCGTACCACGCTCGCCTTACTGGTTCTACACAAACGACACGTGGTACGCAACTTCGGTTCAGAAACGTGGTATAATAGAACCAGAGACTGGGATAATCGTACCACGCTCAGAACGTGGTATGCGACTTCGGTTAAAAAACGTGGTATAATAGATTTAGAGACTGAGTCTATACAAACGGAACGTGGTACGCGACTTCGGTTTTAAAAAAACCCTGGTATAATAGAGCTAGAGATTGAGATAATCATACCACTTTCGCCTTAGTTGTCCTATCAAAACGCAACGTGGTGCGCGATTTCGGTTCAGAAACGTGGTAGAATATAACCAGAGACTGAGAAAATCGTACCCCGCTCGGAACGTGGTACGCGACTCCGGTTCAAATGTTTTATAATAGAACTCGAGACTGAGATAATCGTACCACCCACCTTCAGCTCAAAAACGTGGTATAATAGAATCAGAGAAAATCGTACCACGTTCGCCTTACTGGTTATATACAAATAGAACGTGTTACGCGACTTCGGTTCCGAGATAATCGTGCCACGCTCGGAACGAGGTATGCGACTTCGACTCAAAAACGTGGTATAATGGTACCACGTCCGCCTTACTGGTTCTATACAAACTGGACGTGGTACGCGAATTTGGTTCAAAAACGTGGTATAACAGAACCAGAGACTGGGATAATCGTACCACGCTCGGAACGTGGTACGCGACTCCGGTTAAAAAATGTGGTATAATAGAATCAGAGACTGAGATAATCGTACCACGCTCGAACCGTGGTACGCGACGTCTGTTGAAAAACGTGGTATAAAAGATTCAGAGACTGAGATAATCGTGCCACACTCGTCTTATTGGTTTTATACAAAGGGGACGTGGTACGCGACTTCGGTTCAAGAAATGTTGTAAAAATAGGACCCGAGAGTGAGATAATCGCACGACGCTCGGAACGTGGTACGCGACTTCGGTTCAAAAACGTGGTATAATATAACCAGAGATAATCGTTCCACACTCGGAACGTGGTACGCGACTCCGGTTCAAATGTTTTATAATAGAACTCGAGACTGAGATAATCGTACCACACACCTTCAGTTCAAAAACGTGGTATAATAGAATCAGAGACTATACAAACGGAACGTGGTACACGACCTCGGTTAAAAAAACGTAGTATAATAGATTCAGAGACTGAGATAATCGTACCACACTCGCCTTACTGGTTCTATACAAACGACACCTGGTACGAAACTTCGGTTCAAAAACATGGTATAATAGAACCAGAGACTAAGATAATCGTACCACGATCGGAACGTGGTACGCGACTCCGGTTAAAAATGTGGTATAATAGAATTAGAGACTGAGATAATTGTACCACGCTCGAAACGTGGTACGCGACGTCTGTTCGAAAACGTGGTATAATAGATTCAGAGACTGGGGTAATCGTGTCACGCTCGTATTACTGGTTCTATACATAAAGCGAGCGTGGTCCGATTATCTCAGTCTCTGAATCTATTATACCACGTTTATTTTTAAACCGAAGGCGCGTACCACGTTCCGTTTGTATAGAACCAGTAAGGCGGGCGTGGTACGATTAACTCAATTTTTGAATCTATTATAAAACATTTTTTGTATCAAGGTCGCGTACCACGGTCTGTTTGTACAGAACCAGTAAGGCGAACGTGGTACGATTATCTCAGTATTTGATTCTATTATACCACCTTTTTGAATCTTATGTCGCGTACCACGTTCCGAGCGTGGCACGATTATCTCTGTCTCTGTTTCTATTATACCACGCTTTTGAACCGAAGTCGCGTATCACGTTCCGTTTGTATAGAACCCGTAAGGCGAACGTGGTACGATTTTCTAGGTCTCTGATTCTATTATACCACGTTTTTGAAACGGAGTCGCTTTCCACGTTCTGAACGTGGTACGATAATCTCTGGTTATATGATACCACGTTTTTGAACCGAAATCGCGCACCACGTTCAGTTTGTATAGTAAGGCGAGTGTGGCACGGTTATCTCAGTCGCGCACCACCGTTTGTATAGAACCAGAAAGGCGAACGTGGTACGATTATCTTAGTCTCTGATTCTATTAGACCACATTTTTGAACGGAAGCCGTGTACCACGTTCCGAGCGCGACACGATTATCTCAGTCTCTGATTCTATTATACCACATTGTATAACTGGAGTCGCGTACCACGTTCCGGGCGTGGTACGATTATATCAGTCTCTGGTTCTATTATACCACGTTTTTGAACCAAAGTCGCGTACCACTTCCCGTTTGTATAGAACCAGTAAGGCGAACGTGGTACGATTATCCCAGTCTCTGGCTCTGTTATACCACGTTTTGAAACGGAGTCGCGTATCCCGTTCCGATCGTGGTACAATTATCTCAGTCTCTGGTTCTATTAACCACGTTTTTGAACCGAAGTTGCGTACCACGCTCGCAAAATTTACTACAAATAATGAATGTAAAGTCCCTATAAATAAAAAGGAAGTGGTACCGAAGTCGCGTACCACGTCCCGTCTGTATAGAACAAGCACAGTGAGCGTGGTGCGGTTATCTGATCTCAACCCCAGAATAACACTTTTTTTTACTTTCAACTTATCGTCCTTTTTTATCGCCTTAATGTAGGATTATACCACGTTAGTTTTTACTTTCAGTGTTTTGTTTCATATCTACGCAGTACGCATTGTCGCATACATAATATTCAAATATACCACGTAGGGTCTTTTTGAATGGGGTGTAATAATGGTTACACCGTTATATAAACCGTTTAGTATATACTATAGGTACAGCTCGATGCATTAACCGACCGATCGGCTATCTGTATTGTAATTTATTTTAAGATATAAAGTGTAAATATGACCTATAAAATAATCAAAATTGATAAAAAAGATCGACATAATTTGCAAAATTAGCTTTATATTATGTAAAATCCCTATAATTAAATAGAAAGTGGTACGGAAAAACGTACCACGTTTCGTGTGTATAGAAGCAGTAAGGCGAGCGTGGTATTTTGAAGCGTGGTATTTAGCCGCTGCCTTTATTAGCCGTTATTTGTTAAAGTTCACAGCCTTATCTACTAGACTAGAGTTTGTAAGTGAAGATGTAGCTGTATGTCAAGGATAAGACTCTACCGTGACAGGGGTATCACTTGATTCAAAGGTGATAATTACACATTGTTGTGTTATCATTTTATTGAAGCTGAAAATTCTTGTATAATATTAATAATCCTGATTCTGTCCAATTAAATAGGCCCATCCGGTCTGTAGACGCCCCTCAATAAATTCATTATTAATTATGACTGAATAGTAATAAATAGATGGCCCTATTCAATGATATTTGCTTGTATTTGCATGTAGTTATAATTAGAATAATATAAATATAAATAAAACAATGCAAATAACATAACGCTTCGACTTCAAGGCTTTGGCGCTTTGCACAATTAGTATTAGTATTAGACATTAGTAAAGAAAATATATTTATAAATTATAGTTAATTATACTATCACTATACTGATGTAGATATGCAAAATTCTCAAAACATATTTGTAATACATGAATCACCCATTCCAAAAAAAGACACGTACAAAAAAAGACACGTTAATACCTCAGAAGGCACATTTCGAAGTATACAGATCGCAAAAAGGTAAAATGAAAACTTCAAAACAAACAGATGTCAAAATTTAACATTTAGATCATACAGCAAGACTACCGGTAATCAAACAAAGGTTAGGTTTTGACAGAGCTGTTTGTTTTGAAGTTTTCATTTTACCTTTTTTGCGATGTGTATACTTCAAATGTGCTTTCTGGGGTATTCTTTACGTGCATCAACCACCTTTGTCTCTATCACATCATATGAAATATCCCCTATCACTAAAATTAACGTAAAATCAGCGTTTTTCGAAATTTGGTCAGAGAAAACCCATGCAAAGCAATGGTGGCCTCCTCATAAATGTGCTCACTGATCTCCCACAATGCAACAGCAAGACACCATTTTTTGGGAATGGGTGATTCATGTATCATATTATTACAAAACTAGCTCAAAGTAAGTCCACTACTGGTACTATTTCTTAATCCAGCTCTTGTAAGAACAATGTGGTCATTTAAAAGGGACAGAAACTGAGATCCTGTGAACACACTGGCATCCTAAGAAACAGATGGCTGTAGCCTCACTGTGCGGACAAAATTTTACTTATAGTGTAGCATAAGCCTGCTTTTTTTATTTAAATATCCTAGTTGGTGCAGAAAAAGAGCATGTGAAACAGTTAAACCCCATTTCATTACTTTGCAGTCTCTACTCACTGCTGGAAAGAGGAATTCTTGTTCTAAATTATGATTCGTCAATAATTTGATTACCTACCAATCTCTAAATTATGCGTTACAAAGCATCAAAGGCATTACCAGTACCTTTAAAACAGGGCGTCAAATTGGACCAAATATGTTTACATAACGTTACATCATGGCTCACGATTTTATTATAACCAATTAACCAGTGCAAAGCAGAATATTGCAGTATAACTAACTGCATTACAAACGAGGCTATCAACATTGACATTAACTTGATTAAGTTAACAATACTGTATGAAGACAAACAGTCTTTCACCGTTTTTAATACCCCAGATTAAACAAAGGACTGTCATGTTGCTGTAATCAAGTGATAGATTTGATTGCACAGGAAGAATATACTCACTCCTCAAAAGTTCAAGTATCAGAAGCCAATCCAGCAATGGCCAGAGAGGATTTCTTGGGCCATTGTTTCCGGAATATGGTGGGACCTATACTTCTGCACTCTTAATAGGCCTATATAAAGATAAAAGGTTATTGACACCGATGAATAAACTATTTAATTATCATGTTACCATTTTTATTAATGTTAAGCGCAAACACATGCCTATAATAAGCTTATAGTTTGTTTTATCACAAACGTTACTTGATCTCAATGACTGCTGTAATTAAAGGAGTGGTCTTAAATATTTTTCACTGTAGTGTGAATGAAGGAATCTAAGAATTGTTTATCTTAATTCTGTTTTGTGCAACTCTTTGAAGCACTGTCATACTCATACTTGAAAAATATTACACAAACTTTTAGCTAATGTGTTAGTGTGGGCTTGTCGGTAATTCTCAAAAGCGTACACTTTATAATTGACTGGATAACAATGTATATAATCATGATGTTGTAGTTGTGAGTACGATTATCAAGTTATCCATGCAACTAAATATTTAAATTCCTCAAATGTAGGCCTAACTCTCTGAGTCTTAAACAGGAAATTGAGGGATCATTTCCGAATTGCACTATTATTTTGTTTTAAATTGTTGTTTTTTTCCCAACTTGTTCACATTTTTATTTGTTAAAAAAAAGAAGGTAAAGTAACAGTTTTATGATTTGAATGCTACATACCAGGGTCTTTTTTCATGAAATTTCAAGTAAGATAAAATCCAAATTTGAGAACTTTGATTGGATGAAATTACTGGTAGATTGATTTTAGTGCTTAGCCAATCAAAACTGAAGTAACTACTAAAAAATTTTCTTTAGATTTTGAGAAACAGGGCCGTGAAAGGTAAAGTCTGCCCAGGGTGTTGTTAATTGTCATACAAAATGGGCTCATCCGTCCGCCTGTCTGTCCGTCACACTTTTTGAGATGTAATATGTTAGTTCCGAAATGACTTAGTTTGTGTTGAGGGATGAAACTTTGTGCATAGAGTGATTGCTCGATACTTTTGAATAAAAATAATGCGATTAATTAATGTGTCATCTATTTATTTTTGGATTTTTGGATTTCCCTGTTTGACACCTTACATTAAGCATTGATCAAACTCTTAATGCATTTTTCCAAGCTGTACCATATCCAAGACCTTTTTAGTCCCATACAGTGATACCTATGTTGCATGATGTCACTATTTGTCATAGGGAATATTTTGTTTCTTGAAAATCACGATTTTGTGTTTCTTGCTTCCACTTGTCATTAAAATACTGACAGATTGAAAATAAAGGTAGGCTGTCAGGTTTACTAACTATTTGGTCACTTAGGTTATTGAGATAGTGGTAGAGGACTAACAAAAACTAACTAACTTCATGTACAATATAGGCTACGTACTGTATAAGCTTGATAATTTTGAGAGAATACTTTTTAAAATGTTGCCTAAAAAATTATCAAAATAATATGTTCTGATTTATTAATGCACATATTGTGTAGGAGAGAGAGAGAAATCGGGTTTAACGTCCAATCGACACAAACTAGGTCATTTCGGGACAAACGTATGGTTTAATTTTATTTCAATAAGTCACTTGCGCGTAGAGATCTTTAGCAGTGTGAGGAAACCGGAGGACCCAGAGAAAACCCACGATGTTGATATATTGTGTAGGAGAGAGGTTAAACATGTATGTAGAATGTAGACTAAATGTATTCCTGATCTCCATTCAGAGCTTTCATTGCGATGACTTTAAACATTGAATTTCTCTTTCCAGGATGATGACCCATCTTAATGGCACACAAAATACCTCGTATTAAAATCCGTCAACCAAATGTTGATGATGTGGAACAACTCGTTAAAAACTCGGATTATGAGTTTGAGGATGACGAAGACTTATACCAACCGCCAGTAGAAGGCCTGCCTCGTTGCCAGGAGATGATTGACATTACTAATATGGAAGATCAAGCACACCAAAGTAATGCGGTGGATAACCATATGGACCAAAATTATCAGAGTATAAACCAACTCTCTGGTCATGGGCATCCTTTGCTGCGACCTATGGCAAGATCAAGAGCTGCTACGTCAGAAAAAGGCAACCCTAGACGTCGGGGTAACATGAATAATCTTCCAGAACGTGAGGCCTTGTAAGTATTAATAAAAAAAAATTGAACAGTACCTACTAATCAAACTGGGGTTTATGACACAAAGCCACAGTTCATGGTGAGCATTTACATAATCACTTACCTAAAGCATAAGATTGTCTTTTATAATTCCCCCAAATAGCCAAAATACAATCACGTAGGACATTTATGATTGTCACAAGGCAGTATTAAAATTCTAAATTGCATTAGAAGGCTCTAAAACTGCCATAAAGTTGTGTCAACAAACTTTTATATGGTTGGATTTAATTGGGGCAGAAATTTTTTTGAAATTCCATAACTTTAAAGGAGCTAAATCGATAATATTTGGTTTCAAGAAATTGACACAAATTATTCGCAAAGCAAATAATAATGTGATATGAATTACATTCAATCGTTTCCGTTTTTATTCTAATTTCAAATAAATTATGTTCGGTAAACTAAGCTAGAAGTCTCAATTAAATCGCAACCTCTTGTGTCAGGTTATTCCAGTCTATACCGCTAGAAAGTATTAGTTGCATATGCTCTCCAGATTGACATGACTCGTGGATGAGGTCCAGCCTTATTCTTCGTGTCCCTTGTTACAAATGGTGCTAAAACGCATTATGGTACACGATTTATGTACCAATGGTAAAATATTTATTTTGTCAAAGTTGATTTAAATTGATAAATATTTCATGTTTTCAATGTCTTAAACATTGAATGATATTGAGTTAGCGACTTAGCTACTAATGGAGATTGAATCAAGAAAAATCGAAAGATCAAATTCCATTAGTTTTAATTATGGACTTTGAATAGCGAATACTAAATAACCTGTCCATAATTATTTTCATGTGTAATGCATTAGACATTAAATTTGTAATAAACAACAACAACTATAACTACAATTGTAAGAAGAGAGACCTAAAATGCTTCACACTGTTTACATTTTTTTTGCAGTCAGACATTGTAACTGCACATACTAATTTTTAGCATGATAACACTAAATATTAACACTAACAGAGTAAATTTATTTTAATATAATCATTTCCTTGTATTTACAAATTAAATCCAGGAAGACTATTTGACAGTGTTTGATATTAAATCCTTTCATTATGATTGACTTCAATAATATTTATTATGATTCATAGATGAACTTTAGTATATAGACCACACATATTTACATGTAGAATAAATTTTGGAACAATGAACTTTAAACTGACGACACATGCTCCTTCAAGTCTGATTTTTACCTGGAACATTCTAGTTGCGGGCCCTTTTTGGCTATTTTTACGTAAATTTATGTCAAATTGTCTACATTTTCAATCTCTTATCTATGTCCCAGCTTCACATTCTGTACTATTATCACATCAATAAGGTAAGATTTAAATAGTTAAGATAAAAGAGAGATGATTAAGATTAAAATTTGTTTACATCTGTCTAATTTGTTGGTTATCTAATCTATATTTTGATCTTTGGGGGGGTCAGTCAGTCCTTGAGCTGCTCTAATTAATTGTAGTCAGTCTATCATCTCTGTAGGATCACAGAGACTGTAACAAGATTAGGTTTATTTCATTTATAATCTGTTAGTTATTTATCAATATTATATGTAACTTACTGGAAGGTAAAAACAGAATTTTTCTAATTTTAATTTTCTAGTAAGCTTGATCAAAGGTGACAGAGTGGTTTCATTTTAGGATATCTTTAATAGGCTACATTAATTGACACAGTGTGAATAGGGATACGTTAATAAGATGGTTTCCCCTCACACTAGCTTTATACAGTAATGGGGGGTTGGGATGGCCTAGTTGTCTAGAGTGCCGCGCTTCGAACTCTAGCTGGCCGGTCACCTCTGGCTTGCGGCTGTGGTTTCGAGCCCTGGTGTGAGTGTATGTGGCATGGAGATAAGGGCACCTTCTCAACCTCGTGGGTTTCATTCGGGCACTCTGGTTTCCTCCAACTGCTAAAGACCCCTACGTGCAAGCGAATTATTGAAATAAAATTAAAACCATATAATAGTCCCGAAATGACCTAGTTGTGTTGAGTGGACGTTAAACCCTTTTCTCTCTTTCTTATACAGTAATGCTTATTTGTTTTTTTATTTTCAGGCGGCGTATTTTAGGGAACGACATTTCCCCTGATCGCTTCATGTCTTCCCAGGGATCTCCGTACATGAACAATCTACTAACTATTGTATCTTCCACTGATGACGGCATGCACCAGAAAAATATCATGTTATCAAAACGGATTCCAACCTGGGTGTGGTGGCTACTCGCAAAATCTCTAGGAATAAAATTATCACCTACAGACAAACCCATAGCGGCAACAGTGCTTCATATTCTGACGATGCTGATTGCACTGGCATTTGCGGTTACAGGACTCTGGTTTGTTGTAAGTGATATTTTAAGTGAATATTCAAAGACTACTGTTTTGATTGGCAGTGTGGCCGTTTTGTTGGGATTTTCATGGATTTGTATGGGAATTTATTCACACAAACTTGCAGGACGACTTTTCAGTAATAAAAACTTTGTGGAGTCGGTTCGAATGCATGCGAAGACCTTTTTGAAGATCAGTACCGTGGGTCTGGTCGTCATTGTTTGTTTGATCATCATCAGCATCCAGGCGTATGATAATTTTATCGTTTACACTGGAGAAGGCTCAGCATGTAAATTGGCCGAGATACATCCAGTCGTGTGTGATGTAATGTATGGAACAATGATGGCATATTTAGTTATCGGAATGATCTGGAATATTATTGTCGGATGTGTTCTCCTATCGGTTTGCCGAACACATACAATTAGTAAGTATTTCCATTTATAAAGTATGGCCTCCAATCTATGGAACTTCTAGTTATAAAGTATTATATTAATCATTAATTGCAATCATGCGTTTCTGTGGTAATCAGAAAAACACATGCATAGTTGCTTAGAACGGGCAAGGCTACAGGGTAAGATTTAATTAAAGATGATAGTGTATTTATACCCTAGCTTGGACTGGGATTGGATTGGAAACAAAATGAAATCGTGTTTTATGTCCTACTTTTCTGCACCACCCGCAGTAGTATTATATGGTGTGCCAGGACGTCTGTTGTGGGTATATCTTTTATAATTAATCTTTTTTGACAATTATTTGTCCATCAGCCATAATATTCAACATGTATTAAATTATGCAAGGGCTAAATCTGCCTTTTGCAGGTCTTTCTTTAGGCCTTAAATTAAATGATATATAAATTATTAATTAGACATTTATTAACATGACAAGACTATAATCGACTCTTGATGCCATCAGATGTCTCTGATATTAAGTAGATAAGAAAGGTTTGGCCATTTAATGATTTTATATAAAAATGGAACAGTGAGGCTAAGCTTCAAACAAACAGTACAGTGGTTACAATCAATGTACACATCTTTTGAAACCTTCAAAGGCTAATATATTATAGTAGGAACAGCCAGCTCTTTATCTAAATCTTACAAACAAACATTTAATGCACTGCTTTAATGTATAACACACACTAATACAAACAAATAGAAATATAAGAAATTTGTAAATTCAAGGATGTTAATTTGTGGCTACATGTAACTATTTTGTATTTTCATCTTTTAGGCATCAGAAGATTTATGAGAGAGCTGGCCCTGGACTCAAAGATCTTTGAAATGAATCTGAGGAACGAAATCTTAGGACAAAACATAGAATTAGATGTTCTACTGGATAAAAGTAGTCATTATGATGGTACGTAAAATGTAATTTGTAGACAGTCTGTCATCTTCATATGTTTCAGGAAGTCTAATATGACAACCTACTTTGATGCAATTTGTACGTGTTAACCCAATCCACTATGAATATGAGCAGCTGTATTTCCGGCTCTGATGTTGCTCAAATATAATAAATATGGCTTATTTATTTGTAACTGTTGATCTTCTCTCTTGTAAGATGAATATTTTAAAATGAAATGGGACTTAACGTCCTACTCTTCTGCAACTAACCTGGGCTAATGGAAGACGGGCATACGCCATACACTGTGCTATGAGGGAAATTTTGCCCGGGCAGCGGCGCTACAGCCAACTATTATATCGAATTCCAACTGCCAAGGGATCTTTTACATGCAAGCCAATGTGTACACGGGACCTCAGTTTTTTGTCCCATCCAAGCGATAAACTATTAAACGGTTTGCATTTGGTGGCATGGTTTTTATTCCCCAGGATTAGTTTTGTCTGTCCAACCTCACACATAATTCAGTAAGATGTTTATTTTGTTTCAATATTAGAGTTATGTATTTTTATACGCCCACATTTTCATGTGGACGTATTATGTCGTCGCCCCTGTCCGTCCGGACATCCGTCCGTCCACAATTGTTTGTGGACTCTCTACAGGTCACAATTCTGGAAAAATCACTTTCGGTTTTGCTTGTTCTCTATCCATCTCTGGAAAATGTGGGCGTATCCTGCCTGGCAGCCGCTGGTTTGTTTTAATAAGAGTTATATATGTATGTTTATTTTTTTCAGTAAGATGAGTTGTGTTTATTTTACTTCAGTAAAAGTTATGTTTGTTTTGTTTCAGTAAAAGAAGTTAAGTGTTTATTGTGTTTCAGTAAGACTAAGAGTTATGTTTGTTTTGTTTCAGTTAAAGAAGTTGTGTTTCAGTGAGCTATGTTTGTTTTGTTTCAGTTAAGGGTGTTGTGTTTATTATGTTTCAGTGAGAGTTATGTTTATTTTGTTTCAGTGAGAGTTATGTTTATTTTGTTTCAGTGAGAGTTGTGTTTATTATGTTTCAGTGAGAGTTGTGTTTATTTTGTTTCAATTAGTAGTGGTATTTATTGTGTTTCAGTAAGAGTTGTGTTTGTTTTGTTTCAGTTAAAGGGGCTGTGCTCATTGTTTCAGTATGAGTTGTGTTCTTTTGTTTCAGATCTATCTGATTGGTTTGTATGGGATGACCGTATTAACACAGACCCCCAGAGTGATGACGTCACATCACAGAAGATCTTTATCCAGTCTATAGTTGGACAGGAAATGGAACAGAATAAGAATGCCTACATTCCAAAACGACAAAATTCCAATGCTTCCACATCATCCAGAGACCACAATGGTCCTAATTTACCAGACATAGAAGAACAGCAAGAAGAGGTACATGGGCAGAGTCCTTAAATCCCTCCCACCATAGGCAATTGCAAGGGTCTTCAGCTGTATTGCCTAAAAGAAACCTACAAGGTTGGGCAGGGGATCCTACTCCTTGTTATGTACAAGCCTAGGATTGAACTCATGACTTGTATTATAGTTATAAGTTGGATGCATCTCTCTCAATAAATCAACCCACCCTCCTCCCGGCATGAAAATTAGTCAGTTGAGATGGGGAAAAACTTCCATTAACCCTTAATCAGTCTGCAGCCGACCACAGTAAGAACCTTTTTTATAAGCGCATTTATGTTTTTAATTTCGTATTGAATTGATATGGCTTTGTCAAGGGCATGGAGAAAAAAATGTCTTTGTTCAACATTTATTTACAAAAAACGTAATTGAAATGTGTATGAATGATTCCGACTTGGATTATGTTGATGACACTGATTCTGAAAACAATATTTCTGATGAAAATGATTTAGAAAACGAGAGACAACGAGCAAACTATAGATCAACTTATCCCTTCAACTTTTTTATTTTTGTCAGGAGTCTATCACTTATAATTATCCCACAGTAGTCTGTTAAAATAGGCATACAAAATATTTCACTTTAACCTTCATTTAGCCTGACCACTTGACGTCATGACCTCAAACTGACGTAGACCGGTTAAGAGTTAATACGTAACAATATCTTAGTTTTGTGTTTAGCTGGCATACATGTATTATTATTACGCAGGGGGAGGGGAACAGAATGGTAATTGAGTATTTATGGCGCCACTTGTCAGGGGTATTGCTTGCGGGACTGGCAAGTCCATTCTTACGTAGTTATCGAAACTGATAAAATAAACAGATTGATTAAACATAACATAACCCTTACATCTGATAAAGAATATACGTAAATGTTTCTATCCTGGCAAAATTCTTCTTCGTGGTGTTGCACTCATGATCATGTTGTGTTAAACTCATTTCTATTCCTATCATTTTTAATTAGAACACATCATGATACCACTCTACAAATTCTGTTTTGTAGATCAGCGAAGAGAATGATATCCAAACAGCTGAAGGTAAAGAAGAAGATGAAGCTACTGAAAGGGACAGAACTCCAACACAGATTATGTCGAATGAAGGGTTGTTATTTTCCTACTGGAAATTAAGTGTAAGTTTATTAATTTATGATAAATACTTACAGTTTATAGGGCTAGGGGTTTAAAGATGGATAGAGTAAAAAATTCTACGCCCAGAACTAGAGAGAGATGATCATAGACAAACTAACAGAGACTAAGTAATTTTAAGAACTTACACATGTATGTAAAAGATGCACCATGACACATGTTCATGTGATTGTGCTTCTCAAATTAGAAGCCTTGTATTCATCTGTCATAAACACCAGTAAATTTTCTGTTACAGCAAAGGTTACGAGTGACGTCACGATATCTTCAAAGATGGCTGTCCAGTTTGGTATCCTTTATCCTTATTTGGTGTGCTGATTATATCATGTATTGGACTACCCATAGTGCAACTTTAACAGGAATACTACAGTTTATTCTTCCATTGCTCATCCTGTTGATAATCTGTTCAGCGTATGCAGAGGTTAACTCAGAAGGTCAACGAATGCTAAGGGTGAGTTATTTTATGTGGCCAGAGTTGGAAAATCATGTGATAATTCTAAATGACATGCAATTGATACATAATTTAGAAAATTCATGAAACCTACTGATTTTCATAGATTTTTAATAATCTACCTTGATCAATATGAAAAATCTTGTAGACACTCTAAAGTTTGTAATTTTCATGAAGAAGAAGCAAATAAGTTAATTTTGTCAAATATACCAGATAAGACCTATTGATTTTCAAAGATTTCAGATAATTGTTTTTTGAGTTATGACCCTTGATAATTTGAAATATGTTGTATGCACTAGGTGTAGTTATGGTCAATAAATTGATATTCAGAGAATTGGACAGCATGATTGAATCTATTTTTCTGACAAAAAAATATAACGATTTATGGAGTCAAAAATGTGGGTACCTTATTTGTACTATAAAAAAATGTCTTTGTATTATATGTTGTTTTTATCATAACAATGTTAACATTATTTCAGTGCATTTGTCCAACAGAAGAAAGAATGTCTGTTATTTATTTTATGTCCCAGCAACCACTTCAGATGCAGGTTAGTAACGATAATCAATTTATTTAAAACCGATAATTTACTTCAAAGTGGGGTGTTGAATGGTTAGCATGTGCGTGACAAGGAGTAGGTTTACACAATGGATTTATTGAAATAGAAAATTAAACCATGATAGTCCCGAAATGACCTAGTTTGTGTCAAGTCGATGTTAAACCCCATTTCTCTCTCTCTCTTACTTCAAAGTGTTTATATAGGAAAGTTTTTTCAAATTCTCTGCAGCAAAACTGTAACGTTGCCTACTTTAACAATCTATTCTAATCTCAAATAACAATCTAGCTTGGCGCCAAGTGGGCTGTGAAACCTCAATTATAAATCATGTGATATCTTATATAGGCCTATATAGTGATTAGTCTGGAACCGCTTCACAATCACTGAACATAATGGGGATCACGCGGCTAAGTGGATAAGACGCTGGCTCTCTAGCCTGGAGGTGGGGTGTTCGATCCCTGCATTGGCTGAGAAAGTTCATCCAGATTTTCCGGCGTTGTTTCCCCCCTTTTCAGTGATGCAGGTTAGAGGGCCTGACAAGGAGAGCTGTCTAGTCGGTTGGATGGTATGAAAAACCAAGGTTCCGTGTACAAATTTGCGTGTACTTAAAAGAGTCCTTGGCAGTTGGGAATTTGATATAAGAGTAGACCGTATAGCATATGCCCATCTTCATTAGCCCAGTTTAGGAGCAAAACAGTAGGAAGTGAAACCCAATTTCATTTCATTTCATTTACTGAACATTTACTTAATAGTTATAATAGTTCAAAATTACAGAAAACAGAATTTTTAATGTGAAGTCACACGCTTTGAATTATGAGATAGAACATTTACTTAATAGTTATAATAGTTGAAAATTACAGAAAACAGAATTTTTAATGTGAAGTCACACGCTTTGAATTATGACATAGAACATGTCATAAGAAAATGTCGGGCAAAAAATGAATATTAATCATCATAGCTAAGTTCCCTTATATTAAGTTGGGGGGGGGGGGGTGCAGGTGGACGTCCGAATGGTTAGCACTTTCACGCTGTATCATGAGGTCTGTCATTGAGTCAGCTGGCAGGGTTTTCGATTCTCCGGTTGTATGAGACAAGAGTAGGGTTGCCTGTCCAGCCTCGTGAGGTTTCTCTGGGTCCTCCGGCTTCCTCCCACTACTAAAGACCCTTATGCGCTAATTGAAATAAACAATTGAGATCCAACATAATATCAACCCTTAATTCATTGATGTCTTGGAATATCCAAACACCATACAAACATTATTAATAGAGGATTATGCCAATTCTAATCAACACTTTTTTTTTCAGGTGTTCAGTTTTCCTATCACTTACAATGCCTTATTAGGAGTTATTCTTGCTTTCTCTGTTGCCATAGCTTCAAGGATTATATTAGATGAAGTGCTGAAGTAGTGTTTGCTCAATAAAGATGTAAGAGAACCATCACATTTCAACTTATGTATTTATTCACTACAAATGGTGCTTTTTTTTTATTTTATCACTTAAATGTCTTTCACAATTCTTTGTACCTTGGGCCTGTAAAACAAAATAAATTGGTTATTCCTATTAGGCTAGTATGTGCCATTCAACTGGCAAGATGGCTACCCAGTAGCCTACCTGTTATGATTGGCTGAAATTCATCATCTATTGGACGATACACCCACTACAGTCATTACACATGTTATCACACATACTGTTCACTTTAAAACTATTTTTCATGACAATGTATTGAAAATCTTCATGTGTGATATTCATTTATTGAATAATATTGTGTTGGGTTCTTTTAACAATCTCATGTCTGTTGCACCACAGGAACTTCCTTCTAAATTCGAAATAGGTATGTTTATCTCATAAGTGCAAGAAAAGCACAGCTGATCATTATCCATTTTGAATAAAGTCTGTGTCACTACAGGCCCGGGACTGTAAGCACAATGGACGCTTAGATCTAGACCCTGGATTCTGGATCCATTCACTCCTTTTGAATTGTTTGTTTCTGAGTATTATGTCTTGTCCATATATTTGTTTTTGTTTAAATTATGCGTGGTGAAGTCCCCCCGCACTTACTAATTTAATATACATTCAGAGCATATCCCAGTGTACTTTAACTAATGATAATCTGGACAATCAAGTTTTATAAATTATAACTACTGGTGGCCTAGACACCCAAGTCTATTATAAACCTTTAACGAATTGAAAGAAAATATTTATATATATTTATATCTAAAGAATGATAAATTTATGCATAATTCTATTAATAGAAAATGTAAATTTTTTGATAGACAAAAAACTATATACATACTATTTCAGATAGCCTGTTTCCCCCTACCCATGTATATTTTTCATCTGTTTATGCCATAGTTGATTTATACTGCACAAATAAAATGTATTTATTGAAGGATCAACACCTGTTTGGCTCTGGTCAAATTTGTATACTAGTATACAATCTTTATGTACAATATTAATACTTTGTTTCATTTTGTTTTTGATCCTTCTGACAAGCTCTCACATTATTGGGTGACCAAATAGTTAATGCAGCGCATTGAGTCAAGTGGCGTGGTTTCGATTCTCTGCTTGTATACATGACAAGGCGAAGTGTTGCCTGTCGATCCTTGTGTGTTTTATCCGGGTCCTCCAGTTTCCTTCCAAGTTCCACTGCTAAAGACCCTAAGCATAAGTGAATTTATGAAATAAAATTGAACCATAATATGTGAGTCCCAAAATGATCTAGTTTGTGTCAAGTGAACGTTAAATCCCAATTCTCTCTCTGTTTATCAGAGGGTTGAAAAGACCTAGTGGTCTAGAGTGCCGCGCTTTGACCTTTAGGTGTTCGGTCACCTCTGGCTTGCAGCTGTGGTTTCGAGCCCTAGTGTGAGCGTATGTGACATGGAGATAGGGGCGCCTTCTCAACCTCGTGGGTTTCCTCCGGGCACTCCGGTTTCCTCCCACTGCTTAAGACCCCTACGCGCAAGCGGTTATTGAAATAAAAATTGAAAACCATACGTTAGTCCCAAAATTACGTTGTTTGTGTCGAGTGGACGCTAAACCCCATTTCATATTTCTCTCTCTCTTTATCATATTGTAGTAAGGAATGTACCTTGGGTGTACTATGAAGATCGGGTTGAAATTATTTAATTGGTTGATGTTGTATTACTGAACAATGGTGAGAGCTCCATTACTAATGGAGATCCTTGTCACCGTTGAAGATGATGACTTGTATTCCTTCCAAAATGTATTTTATTGTTATATTATTGTTAATGTGATTCACAATAACCGTTTGTCTTTGAAATGACATTCACAAGTGTTATTTATCAAAATGTATCTGGTGGCAGTACACAGAACCCCTAAAAATTTAATAATTTTATTTTAATATTAATATTTTAATTTCTTAAGTCCAGGACCTGGTTTTTGAAATTTTAACTAAAGATAAAATCACAATTTAAGTCGATACTTCAATTTTGATTGGCTAAGCACTAAATTCAATCAAATATTTTCCAATCAAACTACTAAAATGTGGATTTTATCTTAGTTAAAATTTCGTGAAACAGGAGCCAGAACATAAGCATGTATTTAATTATGATTGTAAAATAACTGGTTTATATTTTAAATATCAAAAGATCTTGCCCCTTTTTTTATAAATAAATTATTAATCTATGTATATATTGTTTTGTTGTGGGAATATGCAAAGGACAACAACAAAGCGAAAGAATATCAAGTATTTTAGATAATTTAATATCAATTTATAAGATGGCAATCTCAGGCTTTCATTTTTATACATCCACATTGAAATGGGATATATTTCTGTCATGCCTGTCAATCAGTCGTCCGGGTGGCCTCATTTGCTAGAGGCTACAATTATCATCTGATTAAATTAATACACACTGTTTATGGTAATGAGACAAGAAGCATATTGATTTGAGCTATTTTTGATAATCAATACCAGAGTTATGGGCCTTGATCACTTTGAAAAATCTTGTGGCCGTTCTAGAGGTTAAAGTTATCATCTGATTGACTGGAAACTTATATATTGTGTTTATGATCATGAAATGAAATACCTTATTCTGTTTCAGCAATTTTTGATAATTACTGTTGGAATTATGGTCCTTGATTCCTTTGAATAAGCTTGTAAAGGCCTGAGAGGCTACAGTTCTAATCCGATTAAATTTATACACTGTGTGTATGGTCATGAGACGAAGAAGCCGATTGATTTCATCGATTTCTAATAATTTCTGACAGTGTTAATACATTTGATAACTTTGAACAATCTTGTAGATGCACAAGCTTATGAATTTATTTTTTGAGTGCCTTAATTTTTACGCAACGTGTTAATGTTCATTAAATGAAAAAATCTAGAAATACCCAATATCACTATAGTATGTATCACTAATATTGGTACGTGCTTTGTATACTTAATGTTAGCACCTTGAAGAACTAGAAACCAATACAATTTAATCATTTCTGATAATTACTTAATGGGTTGTTACTCTTGATCCCGTTTTAGTGTCTTTGAAATATTCCCATTACCTACAACACAATAAATATGAGACAACCCTTTTTGATTGCTCTGATGACTTAGCTGCATTGGGCGTATACTTCGTTGCCTGACAGTGACATCCCATCTTTCTAAGAAAGAAAAGAATACTTTCGGTGAGCACCAATCTGGATAATGAAGACAAGCATACATCCTACTGTACATAGCTTTTCGTGCAGTTACACTGGGAAACGATTTAAAGGCCGCGATACAGAAAGCAATTTGATTGTATTATACTTTGCCTCCAACGCCTCACTTTATGACCCCATGTAGGAACTGTACCGTTTACTAGCCAGATTTGGTCGAAATCCTGCTTACTTTTATTACTGACAGAAGGCAAACGTATGTCGCCAAGTCATGTAGTCACTTCCATTGTCTGGAATCCGTAAGTCACGCCAATAAATGACAGGTTGAGTTATTACTTATCAATCATTATGGAAAACTCTTTCAAAGTTATGATTTCTTCGGCATTTTGTCAATTTAAAAGTAAGAAAAATAGATAGTAAGCTGGCACTGCCAGGCAGGATACGCCCACATTTTCGTGAAATGGATAGAGAACAAGCAAAACCGAAAGTGATTTTTCCTACAATCAAAGGCCATAATTCATTAAGTTAAAATTTGATATGCGAAAATATCAAAAAGTATCAAGATCTTTAGGTTATAAACATGCAATTCAAGTTTCACCAAAATCGAAATTAAAATTGTGACCTCTACAGGGTCCACAACTTTGATATACCATATTTTTACACTATTCGTGTACAAACAGCGGCCATTTTGTCTGGCAATTATGGTCCGATTTTCTAGGAATTCGAACTCAACCTTCCTTAGGGTGTATCGGTGATAGAGTGAAACGTTTTTTTTTAAATCGGATAATAAACGTGACCTCAAGAGGGACCATAGGGATTTTTCGGATAATCAGGGGTCATAATTCAGGAAGTTATGATCCGATATGTGCAAATAACAAGAGGAACCAAGATCTTTGGGTTATAACCATGCATTTCAGGTTTCATTAAAATCAAATTAAAATTATGACCTCTACATGGTCCACAACCTTGATATACCATCTTTTAACAGTATTGCGTTGAAGGGCGGCCATTGTGTATGGCAATTTTGGTCTGATTTTCCTGAAATTTGAACTCAACCTTCCTTAGAGTGTAAAGGTGATATAATTAAACGATTTTTTTTTTAAATCAGATTATAATTGTGACCACAAGCTAAACAAAGGTGATTTTGCAGATAATAAGGGGCCATAATTCAGGAAGTTACGATCCGATATGCGCAAATATTGAAACAAACCAAGATCTTTGGGTTATAACCACGCATTTCAAGTTTCATAAAAATCGAATTAAAACTGTGACCTATACAGGATCCACAACCTTGCTATACCATTTTTTAACAGTATTCACGTACGAACGGCGGCCATTTTGCATGGCAATTTTGGTCCGATTTTTCCGAAATTCGAACTCAACCTTACTTAAGGTGTAACGGTGATATAATCAAACGATTTTTAAAATCGGATAATAATTGTGACCTCCAGAGGGACCACGAGCCAAACAAAGGCGATTTGGCGTATACTCAGGGGCCATAATTCAATAAGTAACGATCCGATATGCGCAAATATCGAAAGGAACCAAGATCTTTGGGTAATATCCATGCATTTCAAGTTTCATCAAAATCGAATTAAAATTGTGACCTCTACAGGGTCCACGACCTTGATATACCATTTTTTAACAGTATTCGCGTATGAACGACGGCCATTTTGTATGGCAATTTTGGTCCGATTTTTCCGAAATTCAAACTCAACCTTCTATAAGGTGTAACGGTGATATAATGAAACGATTCTTTAAATCTAAGGCGATTTTGCGCATAATCAGGGGCCATAATTCATTACGATCCGATATGCGCAAATATCGAAAGGAACCAAGATCTTTGGGTTATAACCATGCATTTCAAGTTTCATCAAAATCGAATTAAAAATTGTGACCTCCACAGGGTCCACAACCTTGATATACCATTTTTAAACGGTATTCGCGTATAGGGTCCACAAGCTAAAAACGTGATTTTTCGTACAATCAGGGGCCATGATCCATGAAGTTTTGATCCGATACATGCCAATATCGAAAGCAGCCGAGATCTTTTGGGGATAAACCCATATTTCAAGTTTCGTCAAAATCGGACAAGAATTGTGACCTGTAGAGAGTCCACAAACAATTGTGGACGGACGTCCGGGCAGACGGGCGGACAGACAGGGGCGACGACATAATACGTCCACATGAAAATGTGGGCGTATAAAAACCAGTTAATAGAGATCAAATTCTGATGGAAGATATTCCTGACGGTTACTCTATGTAAACACAAATTACTGAACAGGGTGGGGTTACATTTACTTTAAAAAAAAGTGGCTTATTTTTCTCAGTAGGGAAAACCTCGAACCCAACCAGTTTTTTTTCTTGCATTTCGCCCCCAGCCCGCTTCCTGGTACTCTTCTGGCTCATACAACAATGATTATACGAAACGTTATTGGGCCATATGAAAAGTAAACTGATATTTTGCGGGTGGGATACTGATTGGTTTAAAATAGCGTTTGGGCAAATGCTAATTAAAATCGAATGTGGTAGTGATTCACAACTATCCGAACTTCCGATATATACATTTAGTTCCCACTGGGATTCTGTACGTGTCAGCGTCTAAAAAAGCGGCCTTGGACCATCCAAGAAATGAAATGAAATGAAGATGTATTGGCATGCGACAAGTGTAAAGTTAAGAAGACAAGAGTATTTCCGTGGATCTTATCTAGAAAACAAGTAGTTGGTAGCCAGTGTCTAGTTCCGAGGCTGTAGTATTTAGGTATTGTTATGGCCCCTAATCACTTCAACAAATCTTGTGGACGCTCTAAACGCTAAAGTTAGTATCCGATTGACTCTAGATTTATACACAGTGTTTAAGGTCTGGGTACTTAAACAGCTAAATCCAGGATATTAAATGTTTGTATACCAAACAAATTCTAACTAGTTTCTGATAATTACTTAATGAGTTGTTACTTTTAATCAGATTTTAGTGCATTATAAATTTTTCATTACCGAAAAAAGTAAAATATGCGACAACTCTTGTTGACATGACCGGACGATTTAGCTGCCGTGGGCGTATATTTCGTTGCCTGGCAACCTTGCTTTAGATATAATATGTATCTAGTGAGCTTCAAGCCTTTTCACTATTCGCTACGTAGAATTCAAAATTGCTTAATATTTATACAACATTAATATCTTTTAAGACTGCTTGCCACACAGTTGACACTATTTTTTATTGACGATATATAATCGAGTCCTAATACACAGTGGAATCTACATGTATACCATTTTACCCAGCACTCCTCGCTTTCTCGCTTCCTTTTCCAGTCGAATATGGAACCCACATCTGACGATCACCAATTTCGACTGAGAATAAACGGAACAGGAGGGGCAACTTTTAACGAATATTCAAACCCCCTCAACTTTAGACATGACAACATGGTTGTTGTTATACAGACGGATAAGACAGTCTACAAACCAGGTCAAACAGGTAAATATGTTCAAAACTTAATATAAACATATAAATCGTTGGCTCATTTATGACATGAAAAACAATAGAGATAAAATAGGAAAAGTAAAGCCTGCTTTTATTACAGTCTACGAATACTATGATTCCGGTAGGTTTGTTTACACCATCAGGACCAATTGTTTACAATATAAAACTAATTGTTCAATGCTAAAGGGGATAGCTTGATCCTCCTTCACCATTTATTTAGTTGCAGACATTGGTCTTTTCATCTGGAATTCTATTAACAGAAGGTATAGTAATATTTTTAAAACATCCTTTGAAGTGGCACTATGCTCAGTATGCTGTATTAATTCCTTTGAAATGCTATATTACAGATAATTCTGTGACTGTGTTTTATGAAGCTGTAATTGCTCGTCAAATGGAGGTTTGCGATTCGTTTACAGACAACTGTGATATTTCTATTGTATGGAAATATTTCAATATTTACTATAAAGTTGGTATTCTAGTAAAATCTATTGCATATCTGTAACCGAGTTGTATTTTAAAGATATAAGGTAAGGTATGCCTACTGTTGCTAGACCATCTGATACCACTTCTTGGTTGAGTTCACAAATCTAATAACAGCATTTTAACACTGGGCTGGTGACTGCTGGTGACCCGAAGTTATCTAAAATTCGATAGTCTTTACCCCAGTTTGCCATAAGAATGGGTAATCTTACTTTTGGTGAACGTTTTCATTCATGTAATATATTTTCGGGAGCCGCGCGAGGTCTGTGAGTAAGACGGTGGCTCTCTAACCAAGGGATCTAGGATTAGCTGCATGTGTTGGCCGAGAAAGTTAAGCGAGGATTGCGTGGAGAATAATTGTGAACATGCGCCCACTCCTCTTTGAATTCGAGTGATAAGACATGTGATGATTGGGCGAGAGAAATTATTGGGTTTAACGTCCACTCAACACAAACTAGGTCATTTCGGGGCTAACCTATGGTTAATTTTATTTCATTAATTCGCTTTAGAATTTGAGGAAACCGGGGGACCCGGAGAAAACCCACGTGGTTGGACAGGCGACCCTACTCCTTGTCACGAACAACCGAGGATTCGAAACCACGCCAGTTGACTCGATGACAGACCTAATGATAAAGCACGCACGTGCTAACCAAGTAACCATTCATCCATCCAGGTTAGTAATATGTCATGTCTAAAAGGACAAGCGGGGGTCTATCGCGGGCGTTTTAAATCATGAGATCTTTCAATTGAGTCCAGCCTGGCGTGGCAATATTATTCATTTATATGCAATACATATAATTTTGAAGAGACAGTAATTACTAACATAGAAAAGAGAGAGTAATTTTATTGATTACTAATCAGAGTTACTGATCAGAGTGTGCATGTGCTGTACTTTGTTCAGGGGGGGGGGGTGCTTTGTGTTGTACCTTTATAATTAAATTTCATATTTCCATTTGTCTTTGATTGTCTTGTTGCCGACAAACAATTCCAATTCTGTCTTTGACACAGTTTTCATAAAGTCGAGGTGCTGATCTTTATTTGGGAATTTACTTTTAATTTTGCATTCATAGATGTAATATTTTGTAATAGCCTAATAATGGAACAAGTGGATCCCCCGTTCTTGGGAATTAAATGCGGAATGAATGTTTGTTACATTTTCTGAACCAGTATGGGGTGTAGTATTCCAGAAAAATTCCCCCCGACAATCGGTCTTAGGGAAAATTTTTTGTGGCCGGTTGAAATTTTGGCCCCCGTTGATCACATAAAACGAGGGATAATTTCGGTATGAATAGATTTTTTACATTTTCTGACGAATTATCATAGTAAAATCTCGCACGTGATTCACAAAACGATCAGAGAATAATATTTGGTGATAATAAAATCAGAAATCATATGACGTCATCATTGAAATCCAAGATGGCGGCCAAAATGCAGCTATCTCATAAGTTACGAATTTGAAGTTAAAAAATATCTTGTAATATGTCTATCCACAGGTTTATATATCATCTGAGTACGAATAACCTAGTAAAAACTCATTTAACACGGTATTAAATCCGGGAAAATAATATTCGTGACTCACTGATTAGTCCCCATCGTCATACAGATCAACTGCTTCCCCATTTTGCAGTTCTATCAGCGGCAACCGCCACATACAACATTTTAACGGCACGTGCACATATTTGTGCCGCATTGGTTCCGGATCGACTTGCATATACACCTCAAAAAGTTGAGTACCGAGTCGGGAGCTGGTGGCAAGTCCGTTCGGACTGGCCCATAAGGTCCTGTATCCAAAGGCTATTCCCTTGTGGCGTGTTCCCTTGTGGCGTTGTGACCTTGTTACCTGACCCTATACCCGCCCGTATCCATAGACTGTTCCCTTGTGCAATGTACGATGGAAAAATAGGTAAAAGAAATGTCTACATACGAACGTTAATGAGAAAGCAAATTAACACAAGACACAACTATCATTATGGGAACAGTTGTTTTATTGATAGCTCGACGATGAAATCAAGTACTGAAAAATCAGAAGGATGCCGCTATTTCAATTATTTTCCTCGCTGGTGTCATGGTAATCCTTTTTTCTAAGGTTCCACAGCAGCAGGTGACTTCTCACCTCCTCAATCAAATCAGCTTCTGTCAGTGAGGATATTGATGACAACGAATTTTAACAGTGTAGATGTATCTCCATACAATATCGTACTCGTAATAGCGTGTTCCCTCTTGTACAGCTGCAAAAGAATGGACAAGTTCATTCCCTGTGTTCCCGGCCACCAGACCACATGTTACGTGCGCGAGACCACATGTTCCTGGGTACAACCTATGGGAACAGGCACATTAAAAAGCAAAGGTTCATTGTCCGTGTGGTAAGTCACAAGGTCACAGGGGAACAAGCCACAAGGGAACAGCCTATGGATACAGGGCCTAAGATCCACTGTCATTCACCCATTCCTATTCGGTTGGATCCAATGCAGATTCGTCAAACTTTGCCCACACGACTACTTGCTAATGCATTCTTACTGCGTGAAAGTGTGCCGCTCTATTAGTTGAAACACATGCTCGACGTCAATCCGGTTCTTTTCAGCCATCATCGTTCTAAATTTTGTGAACCGAAAGCGAGCTAGTCCGTCGTCTCCGGTATAACCGTAAATATGTCCAAAGGGGGCACTACCAGCTTTACCATCAGAATCCGGCGAACTGTTCAATTTAGATATTATCTTAGCCCAATCTTTAACGCCTTTGTCGCTCAAATATTTTATTATTGAATTCCATTCCTACCATAACACGGCGAGGTCGTGTCACTCCCTGATCAGGCATGGCGATCCAGGGTTGGGCTAGGATAATATCTCAATTGAACAGTTCACCGGATTATGTTGGTAAAGGAGGTAGTGCCCTCTTAGGACACATTTACGGTCATACCGGAGACGGCGGGCGGACTAGCTCGCTTGTGGTTCACAAAATTTAGAACGATGATGGTTGAAAAAAACGGATTGACGTCGAGCATATGCCCTAACTGATTGAGCGGCACACTTCCACGCACTACGAGTACATTTGCACGTAGTCGTATGGGCAAAATTGGACGAATCTGCATTCTGAATCTGAATGTATACACTGCAGGACCTTTCGGTATAATTGAAGCGGGAGAGAGATGTGTGATTATTCACACTGATGGAGAGCTGTAATGAAGCTCCGAACTGACTCTGCGCGCACAATTTCACTGTCTAGTTTGTTCCACTCAATAGTTGTTTGGGGAAAAAAGAATGTTTATAATGGTCGCTTTTACAGTTTATGGGTTTAAAGCACTTGTGATGGTTACTGGCTTGTCTATCAATAATATTTCCACTAACATAATTTTCAAATTTTTGGGGTCTGATTAATCGTTTACCACGAATAGGAGTCAGATAGGAATCAATTGGCATTGCCGGCACCAATCCCTCAGCCACCTTGTAGAAGAATGTCAGTCGTGCCATCTTTCTTCTGCCTTGAAGTGGTGGAAGTTGTAGAGTCGTTAACATCTTCGTGACACAGCCCTGTTCTCGGGATTTGTAGTCTCCAGAGATGAAGCGTGCGGCACGGCGCTGGACTTGTTCCAGTTTGTCGATGTCCTTTTGGAGGCAGTGGCGGCGCCAGCCGCCGGTGGTTGGAGGGGCAAGGCTGGGGCAAAGTCCAAGGTTAAGGGGGCAAAGCTTCAACTAGGGGTAGGGGGGTCTCTCCCAGATTTTTTTTAAAAACAGGCTGCCGTTAATGCAGCCTGGCAGTATTTCAGGCACTGATCGTTGAGATAAAGTGTCAAACAGAGGGCAAACAGAGGGCAGATAAGATTATTGGGGGGGGGGGGGGCATTATGCCCCCCCATGCCCCCCCCCTTTGGCGCCGCCGCTGTTTGGAGGTATGAATCCCAGACAACGGAGCTGTATTCTAGGACGGATCGCACTTACGATGGGTAGGCTGTTTTCCTGCAGGTCGGTGGACACTATTTTGAGGTTTCTCTTCAAGAATCCAAGGGTAAAGCAGGCTTTGTTTGAGATCTTCGTGATATGGGTGCTAAATTTTAGGTTCTCTGTAAATGTGACGCCCAGGTATTGATTTTTTTCAACTTGCTGGAGAATGTTGTTATCTAGTTGATAATAGTGACTGGATTTGTTGTTGATACTCATGATGTAACACCTTTTCGCATTAAACTTCATACTTCATGTCAGCGCCCATTCCTCTAAAGCTTGGAGGTCCGATTGAAGTTGTAGGTGGTCTCGTCATTGGATCCAACCGAATAAGAATGTGTGAATGACAGTGGATCTTATGAGCCAGTCCGAACGGACTTGTCACCAGCTCCCATCTCAGTACTCAACTTTTTGAGGTGTAAATGCAAGTTGATCCTGAACCAATGTGGCACAAATTTGTGCACGTGTCGTCAAAATGGTCTCAAATGTGTTTGCCGCGGAGAGAACTGCAAAATGTGGAAGCAGTTGATCTGGATGACGATGGGGAATAATCGGTGAGTCACGAATATTTTTGTCCCGGATTTAATACCGTGTTAAATGAGTTTTTACTATGTTAATCGTTCTCAGGTGATGTATAAACCTGTGGATAGACATATTACAAGATATATTTATCTTCACATTTATAACTTATGAGATAGCTGCATTTTAGCCGCCATTTTGAATTTCAATGATGACGTCATATGATTTCTGATCTTATTATCACTAAATATTATTCTCTGATCGTTTTGTGAATTGTGTGCGAGATTTTACCATGATAATTCGTCAGAAAATGTCAAAAATCTATTCATACCGAAATTATCCCTATTTTTAGTTGATCCCCCGAGGCCAAAATTTCAACCGGCCACAATTTTTTTTCCCCACAACCAAATGACGGGGGGAATTTTTCTGGAATACTACACCCCATACAGGTTCAGAATATGTAACAAACATTCATTCCGCATTTAATTCCCAAGAAATATATACCACTACTAGCCTATAAGGAGGATGAGGTGATTTACAAATAACCATTCATGTTTGTCATTAAACATTTCTATATTATACGCACCTAGATTTATTGACTCTTGAGAGATTATGAAATTAATATTGTTTTTTAATAGGATTTCAGACAAATTAGCTAATATTGTTTGAATTACAGGACATAGGTAGAATAAGTGTTCCTGGGTTTCAAGGCATGAGTTACAGAGAGTACAAAGAGAGCTCTCAGTAAATTTGAGTTTACATAGCTTTGTATTAGTGTATATTATTCTGTGTATGTATTTATAATGAAAGCTGCGCATTTTTGTATCACAGCATACAATTTTTGCTAACTTAAATATTTTTCTGGTTTTTATATTATCAACTAGACTTAGAAAAGCCTTTAAAAAGTTTTATGGTCGCCATATTGATTTGATCGGTAAATATAACATGTCTCTCTCGACTATTATTCTAGACATATTTAATTGACGGGTATACTCTCCCTGATAATATATGTGTACAACATCGTTAACACTGTTCATCACGTGCATTTTACATACCGATAGTTCATTGGTCTATCACGCTATTTTACCGAGATTTCGCCTAATAGATTGGATGCAGCTATGGCGGGTGTGGCGCGCCATGCAGGGTAAGCTTACCCTTCCAATGACACCTGTTACCACTGTTCGTCGTGTATTTTATACACGGTGAACAGTCCATATAATGCTGATTACACTATTTTGCGATATTACACATTTTTGCCTATACCGTTTTTAGGACTTCGAATTTTGTCTAATGGTTTGGATTGTTCGTACTTGGTTTTATTTTATTTTTATTAATTTATATAATGTATATACAACGTAATTCAAATAAGTTTATCTCAATTAATTTGTGTTATTCAACGAAAAGGGTATCAGCAAATTGAGACAATAATTGGACATTGTAAGGATGGCAACTAATGTATTTATCATCTCTTTACGCCATGTTACGATGAAGATAACAATTTTTTTTATCGATAATATATATTACGTCATAAACAATGGCTGAGAGCTAATGCTGCTGATTCGTTGGGGATTAACGTCCGATTAATATCCCATTATTTATACCTGTGAAGTGATTGCTTGTTTAAAATCTAGCTCATGTCGCCCTACGACGCGATAACACTGACGGCGACAATGGAAACTGAGATCTCATGTTGTTGTTCTTAGTGTTGTTTAACATCCGCTTCCACCGAAAGTCATATCGCAGACAAGTTGTCCTATTTTTTCATTATCTTGGCGGACGCACAGGGGTCTTTGCTGTGGGAGGAAACCGGAGTACCCGGAGTAAACCCACGAAGTTGAGAAGGCGCCTCTATCTCGAAGCACATATGCTCACACCAGGGACCAAAACCACAACCACAAGCCAGAAAGGACCGTCCAACGGTGATAACTGTTCAAATGGCCTCACTGGACTTGTCCGCCATGTTTTGCCGCCCCTATGTACCACGTGACTAAAAATGCAAATCCTATTGATTGCCTCAGCGAAGCGCCGACGTAGTCGCAGATGCGTTGATGTGGCTTGCGACAAGGGACAACTAGTTGTATCTAGTCGTAGGAGTAGAATATGTGCGACTCAGAAAAACTATGGGCGAATGGACGGCGACTGGTTGCCGTTCGACTTACACAAGTCGTAAGAACGCTCAGGTCGCCCAGGTCGCCCAGGTAGTCACGACTGATCAGTTCCACTTTATCCATAGGCGTACGAGCCAGGGGGGCAGGGGGGGGGGGCACTTGCCCCCCTAACTTTCGGGCAAGCTGACTTTTCGGGCAGACGGGTAAAGTGGAAAAAAAAATATTTCATTTACTTGGGAAAATAAAGTGCCCGAAATCTAATAAAACACTAACTTTATGGGCTGGAATAACAGGAAAACGCGTTTACGGCCGTCAAATAATCCAAATAATTCTTGGGGGGTCCCTACAACATTAATAGAAGGTCAGCGCCGCTGTCTATACACCCTAAGTTTTTCGGGCATTCCTAGTTTTGGTTCCGAAAACGTCATCGAGCCCTAATAAAACACTAATTTTATTTTCCTTGTACGCCTACTGACCTACGTGTAATTGAATATCACGAATTTGTACTGATTTGACTATGGATTAAAACATTTTGTCTGGTGCCACTCTACTTCGAGCGACATTTTTCGGGCATCGATTATTATTTGTAAATGCAGATGCAACAGTCTGAATGGATGGTTGGAACTCAGAGTGGGATTTCGGTTACAAAACCATTGGATACTTTTGGAGTTGCTTTCACGGGCTAGAATAGCTGAAAACGCATTTTCTCATGGAGGGTGAGCCCCCCCCCCCCATACTGCTCGACGATTAATTGGTTGTTTGGAATTCGGGTCAGTCAGGTAGGCTATATTGGACCAAATGTTAGTTGCTGTATTCACAGGCTGGAATTGCAGGATAACCCGTTTGCGGCAGTTAAATTTTCAAAATTTTCTCCCAACGGTCACGTCTTCGTGGACTGTAAACGATTGATTGAAATTCGAGTCAACAACCTTAATTAGGCTATATAAGACCACTTTGAAGTTGCTTTGTTCTCCGGCTGAAATAGCAGAAAAACACGTTTCGGCTGTTAAATTTTGAAAACTTAAAATTCGAGGACTTAGAATTCGAGTCAGCCACCTCAAATTAGGCTATATTAGGCCACTTTGAAGTTGCTTTGGTCACCGGGGGGGGGGGGGATACAAGGTAAGCTCCGCTTCATCGCCTCTCGTGGAAGACCGGCGCCGCTGACTGTAAACCCGAATTTTTTTCGGGCATTTCAGGTTCTGCCCCCCTAACTGTCATCGAACCCGTACGCCTATCGTAAACCTGTCGCCGATTTCAGTTTTGTAACGTAGATTCCGAAAGAGAATACTGTGAAACTTAATTAATTAGTCCCTAATATTCTTATCTGAATCCCATGACCTTATCTGACGTTGGTTTAGAGCAGTACATGTAGTTCCCAAATGTTTTTGAACTACCCGACCCCCTCCGCTGCCCCTTTACTTGTTAAACACCCACTCTCCCTTACTGCCTCCCCTAAAAAAATCATTGTTTGAAAATCTGAGATGGATAACGTACGTATTTATTGATTTTATCTCTACAAATCCGGTGTGACAGATGTGCACAGTGCTTCAGTTTTAATTCTGGGATATCCAAAAAGAGGACCGGCGTTTACCAAGGTATGCATGTTTTAAGCCCATGTAAATTTATTTGATCACTAACGAATTAAATTAGTATTACATGTATATAACAAAATGCCTTATAAATCATTTCAATACATACATTCAGTAGATATTTTATAACAAAAAGCGCAAACTGAAGTCAGAAATGTATGCCTTAAATAAATATTACATTTTCTTAATTTGTTTTGTGATTTTATCACATAGCCTAATGCATAGCCTGTAGTGTCTTACATAATAAACAGCAATAGATAAGTTATTTTGTAGATATTTATCAATATATACTTATATAAATACTAATAATACTTACACATCTGCACTATTAGCAGAGAGTTGTTGTTATACCTGTCGCATCTTCACAAACAAGGTAAGTTGTAATTTTTCACTAAACATGCCAGGGCGGGACACATTTTTCACCAGAAGAAAGTATATAACACCAAACACACCTAGGGCTCAGACAGGGCAAGACTGAGTAAACCCAGGCCTATAGTTTGCAGTGCGCACCCCTTGGGTCATATGGGTTTACTCAACTTAAATAAAGTAGATTTGACCTGAAATGCATTTCATTCCAAACTTTCCAGGCGACCGTATTATTAACCCGTAACAACTTATACTGGAATCCCAGGAACACAAATTTATGTCGAAGGAGAAACTTGGCACAGGGAAAGATAATTAACATCTTAGTTGATTTGATAATTGTTTAGTTCTTGCAATATCTATTTTCTGTCTTGTCCGCAGGTTTATCTTGTAGATTTTTTTGTTTTGTTTGTTTTGCGTGTAGTGCAGTCCCCCTGCATTTACTATTAGTGTTAATGAGGATAATACCCGTACTCATTGCTTCAGGAATATGCCGAGAGACTCAATTAAATATTGTTCACGAAGGGAAGAAAACCACAAGAAGACATTACTAATCCAAACATTCCGACATAAACAAATGTATGTCTTGTTTTGTTAATGTATTTGTTTGTTTGTGATTCTATTGTTAACATTCAAAACAAGGTGAAGTAAAGTTCACTCTCCGACAACCCCTGTGCTCTTCTATAAGAGTCGCATTTAAAGTGGCTATTCCGGACACACTTTTTAAAACAGCATATCATTTATAGACCAATCACGCCCTGCTCGATAACTGACTTAGTCAATCGAATAATCTGTTGGCAGATGACTGCGTCCGCCAATACCCTTTAATATTTTTTAAAGTAATTGAAGCTGTTTTATCCCTTACCCCCTATCGATTTTGGAAATCCCGCATACGCCGCTGCTTCAAAGGTTGATACGTTACAGGCCACTTATCTTAGAAACGGTTTATTATTTATTAGATTTCAGAAAGTGTGACCCAGTTGGCGGGTATAAAATTTGGCGAAAGGCAAAACAAAACTACAGTCAGAAGAGAGAAACACAAGATTGCTGTCATAAGTGAGAAATAAAATGCCAGGACTCGAGCAAAATGGAAAAAGTAAGACGTCATTTATTTATACCTGTTTAAAATATACGATTAATATAAGTTTGTTCGGTTGTAATGGAGTAGCGTTGGACTTCTACAGGGTATTTATACCTGTATCATTAATAAATATAAAATGAAATGAAATTGGGTTTAACGTCCTACTGTTCTGCTTCTAGTCTGGGCTATTGAAGACGGGCATACGTCATACAGTGTGTTATGAGGGGAATTTTTCCTTGGCAGCCGCGCTACGGCTTACTCCTTTATCGAATTCCAGCTGGCAAGGGATCTTTTACATTCACGCAAATGTGTACACGGGACCTTGGTTTTTCGTCCCATCCAAACGACCAGACAAGCCTGTCAGGCCATCCGTCCCTGCATCACTGACAAGAACTTTCTCTTCCAATACAGGGATCGAACACCCGACCAGGCTAGCGAGCCAGAGTCTTACCCACTTAGCCACGTGATCCCTTCATAAAAAAAATAATTCTGGGTAAAGATCAACACGCATCATTTGTTGGCGATATTATTATGTCAGAACATTACATAGTTTTCTTGAAATCAGTTGGGTTTTTTTCATTATGTGGGAGATCAAAAATAAATAAATGAATAAATATCGAATTAAAAATCAAATTTCTCACAGCAGTAAGAATTTAGTAAGAATAGTCGACTGCATAACCTCGTGGGTTCCCCCCCCCCCAACTAAGCCCCCCACCTCTCGCTTAAGCGAATTATTGCAATAACATTGTACGATATGTTAGTCGAAAAGTGGCATAGTTGTATCGAGTTTGGCCGGTTGCCCCCCCCCCTCTTTCCTCTAGAACAATAATTAACCGGACTATGACAAAGACGTGACATAGCCAAATGGCTCAAGTAAACAGGACGTACCGCTGGACAAATGGTAGTCTTGCATTGTTGTAACATACATTTTCAAATGCATGTTCTACAACGAAAGGGAAAAGCATTGGCGTACGGATTCGACGGTAGTTAGGGGGGCAGAGCCCGAAATGCCCGAAAATATTTCGGGTTTACAGACAGGGGCGCCCCCTCCAATATTTTGGAATAATTGACGGTTGCAAACACGTTTCCCTGCTATTTCAAGTTCAACCGGTGAACAAAGTAACTTCAAAGCGGTCTAATATAGCCTATTTAAGGCTGCTGACTCGAATTTCCAATCAATCGTTTACAGTCCACGGGACAGTTTTAAAAATTTAAATTTAAAATTTAACTGCCGCAAACACGTTTTCCTACTATTCCAGCCTGCGAATACAGCAACTTCAATTTGGTCCAATATAGCCTACCTGACTGACCCGGATTCCAAACAACCAATCATCGCGTGGTATTGGTTCCTCACCCTCCCGGAGATCATTTTGAAAATTTAATTACCGCGAATGCGTTTTCTGCTATTCTAGCCCGTGTAAGCAACTACAAAAGTATCCAATGGTTTTGTAACCGAAAACCCACTCTGAATTCCAACCATCTAATCAGACTGTTACATCTGCATTCACAAATAATAATCGATGCCCGAAAAAAGTCGCACAAAGTAGAATGGCCCCAGACAAAATGTTTTAATCCATAGTCAACTCAGTACAAATTCGTGATATTCAATTACAAGAAAAGTAAAATAATTAGTGTTTTATTAGGGCTCGATGACAGTTAGGGAAGCAAAACTAGAAAAGCGCCGGTTTTATTTTAGAGGCGAAGAAGCGAAGCTGACCTTGTATGCCCCCCCCCCCCCCAAGAAAATTTTGGAATATTTGACGGCACTAACGCATTTTACTGCTATTCCAGCCCGTAAAATTAGTGTTTTATTAGATTTCGGGCACTTTTCATTGCCAAGTAGATGAATCAACCCGTCTGCCCGAAAAGTCAGCTTGCCCGAAAGTTCGTACGCCTATCGGAAAAAGATGAAACATATAGTCGCGGACATTTCAAGAGTGTAACCCTTTTCCATGGCGATCAAAATGACACTCTCGCCGGAATTTAAACTTGTGGCCATCTTGAGGTTTTTCTGAAAAGTAGTTTGATATAGTTATTTTAATAATCGGTCTATATTTCTTAATAGTACTTAGTAGTCTCCGTTCGTCTGTGCCCGCAGACGCTAATCCGGGGTGAGGTTTGAGAATTTTATAAAAAAAAAAAATTACCCACTACAAACTAATTAGCTGGTGTTGCTCATAGAGTAGATTTTAGTAGAGTTATGTCCCTTGCTATTGATGCTTATAATACGCTCTAAATAGTCTAAATATTAGAGTCGCCAAAGACTTGTCATTAAAACCTTTAAACGATAAATAAAGAAATTATTGATATTATTTGAATAGTCATACTAAATAACCTTATTTCAATTCATCAGAGTTTAAACGCAGTTTATTTTTTTTATTTTTTTATAAACAATATTTATTCAGAAACTGAGGGGATTGGGGAACAGGCAAATCTTTTATAAACCCCTCTCCAACAGTTTATCAGTGTTTGTCTTCAAAAACATAAAACGCCAACTTCTGGAAATCGTACTAGTGGGCCTATATCCATTGCCGTCCATGTTTGTATTCTTGTAAAGCACATTATAAACATCTAATTTACATCGTTAGTTATCTACACATTTTTGTGTGTTTTTTCAGGTATTGGCAGAAGAAAGGAGATTCTTCTTGCCTTAACATCAGAAAAGGCGACGAAGCGTTTCAGGGATTTCCCAGGATCGGACGAATACAATTTTCATCACCTTGACGTCACGGGAGTTCCCTTGGACTTTCACCACTTGACTGGAGATGACTCAGACTTCAAGTTCGACATCGTGGGATATATAGAGAACGCAATCGAATATGTTAGAAATAATGAAATTGATGCGGTACTAGGAGTAGAAGATATCGGGGATTTTGTAGCTAGCATCATTCGAGAGAAGACTGGACTACCTGGACCAGGAATCGAGACCAGTTTCATCTGCCTACACAAATACTACACTAGAGAATTCGTAGCCAATGAATCGGATCTTTGGTATATCGCCGTTGACCTCGACTCCGAGGACTGGAAAACTCAGATGCGATATCCTAGTTACATTAAAGCCCCCTTTCTTCACAGTGGGCACGGGCAAATGAAAGTAAACAACGAGCTGGAAATGAAAGACGCGGTAGAAAAATGCCGGAAATTTGTGGTGCCCTGGGCTGCTTTCTACAATGCCATGTTTGAAAAGTATCTGGATATTTCGAAGTTTCCATTGTGTGTGAAGAATCTAGTGGTTGCGGAACATTATGTGGAGAAGTCAGACATGATGGTATCCGAAGGTTGGGTGGACGGACAAGGGAAGTACCATGTCTGGCAACACGCTGATGGCATAAGCTACACAAAGCCTTCCAGGAACGCGTTTACTACCAGTACGCCTTCCCATCAACCCGAGATCGTTCTACAGAAGGTGGAAGAGTACCTCACAGACGTCAGTAACAAGCTCGACCTGAGATCTGTGTTTTTTAATGCTGACCTATGGATAGATTATGACCAGGACTACCAGAACATCTCTGTGGATATCATCGAGATGAATAATCGTCTTTCCAATTCCCTCCATGACATCTATAAAGGACTATGGGGAGTCAGCAGCTTTGAGGCAGCAATGGTTGTAGCATGTGGAGAGGAGCTATCACCCCTTGCTTCGCAGATCAAGGAACAAGGCTTCGGTGGCGTTATCAGAATTCGAACATTTGCATCTGGTCCGGCAAAAGACATTTTAAATTTCGAAGCGATTAGCAATTTTTCGGATCCCACGGAAGGGATCAAAGACCAGTTTTTACGACCCGGAATTGACATAAGCCTTTGTGAAAATGAATTATTTGAACAAATTGACTCAAATGCAGGAACACTGGTGGGTATATTTCATGTTTTTCAACCCACGTTACAAGATCTGAAGAGACGTGGAGACGAAGTTTTGAAGAAAATCTTAAGGAAGCCCTCTGACCATTTCTATTTTTAGAAACATTTGTATAATACACTTAGAACACACCAGAACATTATAAGATTATAAGATATTGTTTAGTTCTTTTTTTTTCTCTTTTTTAAAACAATAGGTTTACAATAATGTAGATTTCTGTTTATTTTCGAAAATCGGATTAATACCAATTCCTACAAAACGTCGCCGATAAAAATACGTGTTTATTGGACGGTACCTCCAAAACTTGAAATGTATATGTATTACCCGAAGATACCGGACAGTAACGTTCTGGATTATGGTCCCTGGTTGTAGGTAACGTCGGTATTTTTATTTAATATTGTTACTTCTAACGACAGTACACTGAACAGTGATCACTACATGATCTAAATCAGCCCAAATCAATATATAACCCGGCAACAATTCGTATAAAACCAAAAGAAAATTTGCAAAATAAATAAGTGCATTGGATTTCGAAAAGAGATCATGATTAAAATCCAAAAATTTGAATCTTCTACTGCTGCCAATAAAAACGTATACGAAATATAATTTTTTTTTTGAACATTTTGAAGAAGACGTAACAAAGATATAACACGAGATAGATAAAGGGTTGTAGCGTAATACTTCAGTATTAACTGTAAACTCTGTCGCATTAACATGGTTTTCGAAAAACGAATGACGTGGGTGGGATGGGAGTGCTCCGGTAGGGAAGATCAATGATATCTAAAAATCTAGATACGATTCGTCATATCATTACGCCAAATGATTCACAACGAAATTTCAAAAAATGGAAGACCAAAAAGATGTTTATTCTTAATTCTTAGTTCTTAATTTTGTCCTTAAAAAGTATTTCTTTATTTGTAGTCGTGTACTAAAACTAACATTTGTAACTTTAAATCAATATACATGCACAACGAAACACAAGTCTTAAACAACAAATTATTTCCAAATACAGACCTCCAATTAAAATCAATATTTTAAATGGGACGATTAAACGGTCTATATTCTGTAAACGGTCGGCGTAAGTAACTGTTCGGCCCCATAGAAATCTCAACATGTCAATATATAATTTGTTCACGAGGACCTAATAAAGTATATCTCCAATCAAAGGCGTACGAGCCAGGTGGCAGGGGGTAGCTGCCCCCTATAACTTTCGGGCAAGCTGACTTTTCGGACAGACAGGTCAAATGAAAAAAGAAAATTATTTCATCTAATTGGCAAAATAACGTGCACGAAATCTAATAAAACACTAATTTTACGGGCTGAAATAGCAGTAAAACGCATTTTCGACCGTCAAATAATCAAAAAATTTCTTGGGGGGGGGGGGATTTTTCGGACATTCTAGTTTTGCTCACCTAACTGTCATCGAGCCCTAATAAAACACTAATTTTACTTTTCTTGTAATTGAATATCACGAATTTGTACTGAGTTGACTATCGATTATAACATTTTGTCTGGAGCCACTCTACTCTGTGCGACATTGGATAGTTGGATGGTTGGAATTCAGAGTGGGACTTCGGTTACAAAACCATTGGATACTTTTGGAGTTGCTTTCACAGGCTAGAATAGCAGAAAACGCGGTGGTGAAATTTTCAAAATTTTCTCCGGGAGAGTAAGGGTGCGCGACGATTGATTTATTGTTTGAAATCGTGTCGGCAAGGTAGGGTATATTGGACCAAAGTGAAGTTGCTGTAGTCCCAGGCTGGAATTCGAGTCAGCCACCTTTATTAGGCTATATTAGACCACTTTGAAGTTGCTTTGTTCACTGGCTTAAATAGCAGGAAAACGTGTTTGCACCCGTCAAATATTCCAAATTTTCTTTGGTTGCACATGCAAAGCTCTGATTCTTCGCCTATCGGTGGAAGACCGGCGCCGCTGTCTGTAAACCCCACCGAAGTTCCGTGTACATATTGACATGCACGTAAAAGATGTAAGAGCAGGCCTTAGCGCTACTGTCCGGGCAAAATGTCACCCGGATCATACTGTATGACGTATGTCTGTCTTCTTTGGCCCAGTCGGGGCACAACAATATTGAAGGGAGACCATTTCATTGAATGCTGAACCCGAGCAATAATTTTTACTCGCCCTTGTAACTTCTTCAATTATGGCCCTTGATAATACAAAAAATCGTCTTTTTAGCTTGTTGTCTACTGGAGATCACAATTATTATCCGATTTAAAAACGTTTTATTATATATAAAACTGGTGGTATTTTTTTCTTTGATGTCCATGGCACTTATATCCCAAAACAACCTGTCATGGCGTCATCAAAGGTTAATATATTCGTTCACATAGAAATATATTATTATATATTTCTATGTTCGTTCATACCAACCGCTGATGACGTCAGGACCGCTAAATACGTCACCTCAGGTTGATATTCGGTTCATATTATGAACCGCGGATGACGAAGATGATCGAAATAATACAAAAACACAGAAATATATTTTTTTTATTCTCTTGACAATTAAATATTGTTATGGGCAGTTTAAAACATTCAGGGCTGAAATAGACGGCGGACTTATCGGCATATTTAAAACGGTTATCCATACACCATGTCTAAGATATCTTTCAGAATTTTCCTTCCATCCACACACTCCAAGACTTGAAAGTATTTATCGCCAAAGAGTTCCTTTATAAAGTATTTTTGGGTACAGCCCACTTAAAGGGACTGTCCCGAATAGAACAGACCCTCAAAAATTAAAGTCCGGGTACGTATGAAATTTATACGCCAAAATATAGAAGAATGGTGTATTTACCCGGACTCAAAATTTCAGCTCAAAATATTGAATCGTTTGGACGTGAGCGTTAAAACAGCTTATCCGGACACGCAACTGTTTTAATATTTCGGGTCAATTCTTTCGTTGTGTGACCCGATAATCGATTCCCGTTCCTTTAGAGGTCTACACGGTAAATCGTCCATGTGCTGTACTTGATACATTTTTGAAAAAAAATATAACTCTGGTTTTATCAAAACACCGCATAATACAGTTTGGGACACCGGACTCCATTTCAAGATGAAGACTGTGCGTTTAAGTTGTTCGAAAACGTATCACGTAATATGTTGAGTTAGTCGCTCGGCCCTAAGGTAGGGGATCTTAATGGATTTTAACACAAAGTTAAAGAGTTTTATTCTCAAAAACATTATCGGGATTGTCCCTTTAAACAGTCGGTAAAATCCTTCTCTAATCTTAGTGAAACCCTCCAATAATGGTTCACTGACTGTCAGAATTATCGGAACAGAACGCCTTTTGATCCAAATTTTTTCTTTAGGGTTGAATATATCCTCATCGAGAGTTGCATTCACATCAATTCCATCGTCAATATGTTGGCTAAAAGGAATGATTATTCGTATGACTTCGTATTCCTGTCCATTTTTTTTTGCTCGCTAGTCGATTCTTCACAATGGCGACGTGTAAACAACAACAATCACCTAATTGCACGTAATTTTTTCGGCAATGTTCGTTTTTTGACGGAAACTACCGAGTAGGTATACAATCGTTGCAGGCCTTTAATGGAAGAGTCCATTTAATTTAAGGGTTGGGCGTTGTATATGTCAGATATAAACCCACTCTCCCTCAGATTGGTATGTTATAGAGCCTTTGGGCTTCGCCCACGGGTTCTATAACATATCAACTTCGGATAGGTTAATATCCTATACTTATGTCTAAAGGAGCTTAATCGCTAACATCTGGGACATAGACATTGACAAAGGTGGGTCGCAACGCATAATAATACTGTAATATGGATGTATATAAAATGATTTATATTCAATGTTTTCCGTTTTTACTCTAATTTCAAATCAGTTATGTTCGACGAAATAAGCCAGCAGTCTCAATTAAATGCAAATTTCTAGCGTCTGGTTATCCAGTCTTTATACGCCGTTTGATTTGATGCAATGTGTCTAGCCTCGTCCCTCGTGTCTCTTGTTACAACTGGGACTGAAGCGCATTATGGTACACGATGCGTGTACCAATGTAAACATGTTTATTTTGTCTTAAATATTGGATATCAGAGGCCCATCTTTTTTCGGTAAGATTACAACATCAATGTTGATTTAATTTGAGAAATAAATCGTGTTTTCAATGTTGAAGATTTTGGATGATATTGAGTTAGAGACTTAGCTCCTTTAAATTGACTTACATACAAAATGTTATTGATTTTGTTTTGATTTAAATATGCATTGTAGGTTACATAAAAAAAGTACTATCTCATATATCACTGAATGCTCGCTCAGTTGTTAGCGACGCATGTTAAAAAACACATTGTAGTTCGCTGAACTTAGTTGTTTACGTGTTTTTTCTGCATTAGAGTCACCTTCAATTTGATTTCAAGCGAAATAATATTATACAAACGCAAACATAATTAAAATATTCAAATGTGATAAAATAACCATTATAATATCATTCAAACGCAAACATAATTATAATATTCAAATTTTACAAAATAACCGTTATAAGATTAATTTATAATAATATAAATTAAAAAAAAATAAAGTTTAAAAATAAAGATAAGTTATAAAACACAAGTAACAGTAAAGATAAAACAATATAATATAAATAACATAGAAATAACAGTTATTAAATAAAAACATTAAATTCAATTATCTGTGTTAAATTCATTTTTCGTACTATGTATGTTGATTAAAATACAAATGTATTTAGTTTAATATATCTCAGTTGGGGTTATGGGATGGCCTAGTGGTCTAGAGTCTCGCGATTCGAACTCTAGCTGGCCGGTCACCTCTGGCTTGCGGCTGTGGTTTCGAGCCCTGGTGTGAGCGTATGTGGCATGGAGACAGGGGCGCCTTGTCAACCTCGTGGGTTTCCTCCGGGCACTCTGCTCCCACGGCTAGAGACATTTTTGCGCAAACACATTATTGAAATAAAATTTTAAAAAACATATGTTAGTCCCGAAATGACCTAGTTGTGTTGAGTGGACGTTAAGCCCCATTTCTCTCTATATATATCTTAGTTCTATCTATGTTAATAAGACATTGGTATGCAAGTATTTCTGATATCTAACTTTCTAAGCAGCACAGTGCCAAGTGCACAAAGAGTAATCTGCCACTCCTGATTGCAATTTAGAGAACGGTTTAGAAATACATGTAGAACCGAACAGCAGAAAATCGACCGCGGATACCTCTTAGAATACCCGGCGGTCGGTCTTAACCCAAAATCTTATTTACAACCCAGAAATACCCAACAATATGCACGAAGACAGTTGTCTTTAGAAATGAGGGAGCTTGCGTGACCAACTGGTTAGCGTGCACGCGCTGTTTCATAAGGTCTTTCATCGAGTCAACTGACGTTGTTTCGATCCCGTGGTTGTACGTGACAAGGAGTAAGGTCGCCTGTCCAACCTCGTGGGTTTTCTTCTGGTCCGCCGGTTTCCTTCCACTTCTGGTCCGCCGGTTTCCTACCTATACGCGCAAGCGAATTATTACATAAAATTGAACCATATCTTAGTCCTGAAATTACCTAGTTTGTGTCGAGTGGACAATGAACCCCATTCCCACTCTGTCTCTCTCTTTCTCTCGCTCTCTCTATTCCTCCCTTTGTCTCTCTATTTTCAAATTTATTAACCTCTTTGATATTTCCAAGTTTATTGTATACCCGGAATAAATTGCAACGATTACAATCACTTGGTCATTAGTTATTATGGTATGATCTGTACTCGTGGGGCGTTTTTGTTGCGTTGAAACAGAATGGATATTAAATAGATGACAACATTATGCGCAAATCCAGGTTAGCAACCCGCTATATTATAGAAGAGTGTCGAATCAATAAAATAAATTCGCACTAAAACTGGGCGATGACTAATAATTGGGATGAAAAAACAACTGAATTTGAAATGTTATCCTTCACAGGGTCTGAGTTATATTCAACACATGGCTAACAGGAGCAAAATTGTTTTTTTCTTCTTTTATCAAAGTTCAATTTCGTTGGTGTGGCAACAAAACGTTAGATGAATTGACCTCGGTTTTTCATTTTTTATTCTTTCTTCGAATCTTTCTTTCCCCGTTACCTAAATGTCAACAAAAGTGTATGCAATAAGCAAGATACACTAAATAGAACTTCATAACCTTGCATTGTTCGCATTGCCCGGACAAGATCGAGGTTGAATAAATGAATGAAATGGGGTTTAACGTCCTACTGTTATCCATTAACCTGAGCTAATTGAAGACGGGCATACGCCATACAGTGTGCTATGAAAGAAATTTTGCCCGGGCAGCGGCGCTACGGCCTACTCTTATATCGAATTCCAACTGCCTAGGGATCTTTTTCGTCCCATCCGAACGACTAGACAGGTGTCCTTGTCAGGCCCTCCTTCTGCATCACTGACAAGGGGAAATCACGTCGGAAAATCGAGATGAACTTTCTCGGCCAATGCAGGGATCGAACACCCGACCTCTAGGCTAGCGAACCAGCGCCTTATCCACTTAGCCACCGTGTTCCCCCAGATCGAGGTTGGATTTGGGCTATGCTCCTATCTCACTGGACGGACTTGCAGTGGAGCCTATATGATTTTATACTAATACCTTTATCTCGAACACATTTGGGAGGGTGGATGCTGATAGCCTGGTGCCGCGGGCGATGTGACAGTCTAATACTTCAATCACAGGACAGATTGGCTGCAGCAGTCTAATAATGGTTGTATCAACATAATATATGGATAGGAGGCTGAACACTTCTTTTTCTGCACACTTTGGCGCGGAGATAGGACTGCACCCGTCAAATATTTCTAATCTATTGGGGATCGATAGACACCGCGGCTGTCTAATACCTCTATCCTAAGAACAGATGAGGTTCACCAAATGACGATTTAGGGCCCGGTTCCTAGAAAATTCTTAAAGTAAGCACAAAGTCATGCTTCACCTTTACTTACGTAAGAATCTTATAAAAATACCGTCCCAATAAAATTCTCAAGACCATTCTTACGTAAGCACAGGTCAACTGTAAGTCTCAGCGACAGCACATTAATGCTTACCATACACTGAAACTACCATGCTCTTTAACATCCTTAAAACAACTTTGGTATGCGAATTATGTTACAAATTTGTCGTCTGCTTCATTGTGGTTGATTTAGATGCATTTGACATGTCCCCTTTATAACACATAATTATAAAATGTGCCAACAGATAAAAAAACGCAGACACATACAAACTAACTGAATAATTGTGAGAGCGCCTGATCTTAAAGTAGCCTGTGTGTTTGTACCCTATTGTTTACTAATTGGCAAATAAATAAATTGGTTTCAGGGTAAGCCCTAGATGCAAAATTTTCTATAGCATTCTTAATTTCCTTTGGAGAAGGATTTTCTCTGTCTTGTAATTGTCTCTTTGGTATCAAAAGGTGTCGGAAATGCCGTCGAATAACTCTGCGGTCAGCCATCTTTTTGAAGCAGAAACAGACTTAAGGTTGGAAAGCAAGCCCAATGCCTTGCTTGGGACTTGTGCTTAGATTGGTTATGTTTAAAAACGAAGTTGTGCTTAAGTTTTTTCTTGGAACGCATAATAACGTTATTGTGCTTACAATGAAGAATACTTTTAAAAAATCTAGGCACAAGACCGTTCTTAAGAATTTTCTGGGAACACAAAATAAGGTAAGTTTACTTGAATGCAAAGTCGTCTAAAATTTAAGCACAAGAACGTGCTTAAGAATTTTCTAGGAAATGGGCCCAGTATTACACAAATTGAAGAATGTTTAGTTAACGGCCTTATTGCATGATTTAACTACAGTTCGCGTGATAATGCTCTAAACAATAGAGTCATTAGAATTGTTTCAGGGTCTGGGGATTAATCGCTTCACGTATTGGTAGTGAGGCAACTGGTATGTTTGTTTATAAGTTTGCGTTTCTGTAGATTTGTGATCTTAACGACTAAAATATATTATATAAACCCATCAAACAGATAGTTCTTTAGTTACATTATCAACTTGTTAAAAACCCGACAAGTTGTTCTCGTATTAGGTATGTGTAAATATATTTTTGTTTAATATTAAGTTATTTTGTAATATATAATTTTGTAAGAATATTTTTATTTTCATTTTAAATTTATTTTATAACCAGTTTCCTATGTTTTTTAATATTTTATATATATTTTCATTACGGATATTTTTAGTTAGCTTTACTAACTATAAATGTATTGCAAACCCGACTAGTTGTTTTTTGTTCCAGACCCGTTTAATATAGAGACAGATTATAGACAGAGATCGTCTCTATATTAAAATAAGTGGTCCCTGCGTTAAAGATAGGTTCCCCAAAAAATATTTATCTGGTGTTTTTTCCCCATAAAAGTGTGACAATTTTGGTATCCAATCTTTTGAGAATGGAGCATATACAGGACAAAAATGAAGGGCCTTATCAACAGCCCGACGTTTACTTAGACGTACTACACTTTCTAAGATAAAGATGACGGAAAAAGACGCGGACATTAGATGATCCGAGAAATCAATTAGGATTCGATATTTGTAATAAATAGTGAGCGATTAATGACAACATCATCTTATGTATGCAATGAATTCTCCTCTGACTTCCGAGGAAGGTAAGTCACGTGATATAAACTTTGTCTGGTTTGATCGATTGTTTATAGCAGGGGCACGGCATTCCCTGGCAATCACAATGTTTGAGAAGGATTTGAAGCAAAATTATGACAAATTAATTACAGTGTAGTTTGAATTATGTTTTTATACAATTTAATCACCAAGTTTGTACGCGGGAATGTAACTTTAAGGACATTCGCTGTATTGCATGCGGAACGTACGAACAGATCATATTTTACTTTGGAACATTGTTTTTCAAAATTCATAAATCGGACACACTTTCCGGATGGATAATTCATGTGTGTTTAACCTTGATTATATTCAGACTAATGCCAAATGGAGATGACCCATCCGTACTTCCCACGACAGCCACAGCAACAAAAACAACAACAATACTAAAACTACAGAGTAATAGTGTTTTAACGCGCTAATATTGAAGGACGTTAAACCAAATTGTATTCATCGAAATGCGTTACGCCCGCCTGATCTCTATCTGCGTATGTGTGGGTAGTCTGAGAGAGACAATATAAAACCGTGTTCTTTTCTTTACAGGTGTTATTTCGAGAGCTGCGAGTTCTCCAAAACAACGTAACATTACGGAGAGAACAGAAAAAAACAAGCTGTAAAAACACAAGTATATAGTCAGACGAAAGAAAAACAGCTCTTAACAAGATGCTTGGACTTGATCAAAACGAAAAAAGTAAGCTAAGTCATGAAATTAAAATATTATAAACGAATAAAAAACCTCTGTAGATAGGTGGTTTGAGTGATATCCCTATGCGGAATCGAATGAGGTTTAGAGTCTCGTACATGTTTTCATTGGATACCTTGAGACTAACATAGGCCAATATTTCTATTTCTATGGTTCCACGCGCATTTCCTCTTTTTTGGGTGGGGGATGTTAAAGCGTCTATTTAATGGTAAAATTTGAAGACACAGAGAAGGTTCTGTTAATTTAGATGATGAATACATAAAATATATATGTATTGAGGGTGTAATTTATATAGATTATAAACATAAACGTTTAATTTTAATGATAATTTTGTATTAACATAAAAGGCCTTAGCAGATCAGGGAAGAAAGGCCGTATTTTATGTCTTGAAAACCCATAACGTAAATAATTTTAATCTGTCACTAAGCTATCGGCATTTGATTATTTTGTATCTTTAAATAAAAATGCTTCCGAAGCATGGGGTTTCCATCGTGCAGGGTAATTGAGTGAAGTCTCTGAGGCAGAACTATTGCCCTGCCGATTAATAACTGCCTGTCTTACGGCTAGCCCCCGGATCCATTCACTCTTTTCTGAACTGTTTATTTTTTGTTTCGAAGTATGTCTTGTTATATATGTCTTTTATGTAAATCATATGTGGCACAGTCCCCCTGCACTTACTATTAAACCTGAAATGTTATCTCAATTATTAATTAGACATTAATTAACTTATCCAGACAATATTCAACCCTCGATGTCAACGCTCGCCTGTGATATTCACTGGATTAGGATACGATTTGCTGCTGCACTTTCATTCATGATTTAATCATGGAATGGATAATTGAAACTATGTTTTATTTATATCTTACCGAATTTAGTAATGATGATCGAGACTAGGCCGAAAATTCAATCGCTAAAATTTCGGTTTAGAGTTGACCAATTTGACTGATTTTTTTTTTGCAAATCCCCTTTACATTATTTAGTTTGTAACTATTATAGTGCGAGCTGCCAGCTCTTTATCTAATCTGACATAATTTATCTTTAAACTACGTAGTGGGGATGTATACTATGAACATTGTCGTTGACCGAGATGATAAACATGTTTTTATGGTTTAATCTCACTGTGTCCCCTAATCAACCGGTGTTATAGGCTAGTGGTGTGAAAACTTAAGTAAACAAAGGATTATAGACTGTATCCTTATTAGTACTGTTCATCTAGTTAAGATTTAATTATTTTAATGAATAAAATATATAAGTAAAGTTCACGTGTCATCGATTAACGAGTATCTTAAATATTATTCACCTACCTTCTATTCAGACAGTAATCATAAATCAATCAAATATTTGATAAGGAACTCACTATCATTATATAAGGATAGGTGTCACCCCCCACTTACATTATATCTTTCAAAATGGCTCAAGTTCACGTAAGGTTTATTCCTAATTCTCAAGGCGGTCAAAATTTACTTAAAGGACCTAAGTCCGTAACTCAAAATCCTCCAAAATCGTCGACATCGAAAACACGAATTATTGGTCAATTTAAATCAACATTGTTGATGTAAACTTACCGGGAAAAGATGAGCTTCTGATATCCGATATTTAAGAAAAAATATTTTTTTAACATTGGTACACGAATCGTGTACCATAATGCGCTTCAGCTCCAGTTGTATTGAGAGACTCGAGGGACGAGGCTAGACACATTGCAATAAGTCAGACGGAGTTAGTAGATTGGAATAACTAGACGCTCGACTTTTGCCCATGATTGACGTTGCTGGCTTATTTCGCCAAACATAACTGATTTGAAATTGGAGTAAACACGGAAACCATTGAATGTAAATCAGTTTATATACATTCATATTACAGTATTATATGCGTTGCGAACCACTTTTATGAATTTCTAGGCTCCAAATGTTAGCGATTTAGCTCCTTTAATTTGGGGCATAAAGTACAGAGTAAAAAGCACGAAACCCAATAGCACCCATTGGCGATTTTGCTAAACGACTTGTGAATAAAGTTGTTAATTAGTTTAATGCTAGTAGTTTTTAAATATAGACTATACCTTTAACACCATTGTATTCGATAATAATCCCCTAGCTTGATTAATCCCCCCATGAGAACAATAGCAGGGAACACAGTGAGATGTTCCCGTTTTTATATAAACAATATGATTAAACAACGTAGTCAACTTCAACTTCTTTATTCTCCAAAACTACATATACATAGTTATTGAGATAATGCAAATTTATATACAAAGGTTCAAACTTAAATCACATGTGCGAACAATTAAATAATATCAATAATTAATAAATTTAATAAATAGTGGTGTATATTAATATATGTAACAAAAGGTTTTCATGGAGGATTAACTTTTGATGTAATGATTTTAATGAATCGACATAACTTCTGTAGTACAACGTTGTTTTTACAATTAAAAGACTTTGAAATTTGAATATATTCGGGTGATTTTGGCACCAAGCTGGCAATAATCTTTTTCTTTCAGAAGAAAAATATTTACAATTTAGAATATAGTGGAATTCGTCACCGATGTCGGCCGAGTCACAGACATGGCAGAGTCTTTCGTCTCGGGGTGTTTTATTCCACCTTCCCGACTCAATCGGTAATCGGTGACTACCAAGTCTGAATCTAGACAAAATTTGTATGTTAATGTTTGTTAAATTATCAAAATATGGTTCCAATTTGAAATCGGTTTTAAATATTTTGTAACAAAGACATTTTGGTGAAATTTGTATATCTGCTAAACATTTTTGTAAGAATTGATCTTTTAGTGATATTTCAATTCTTTTGGTTGTCAAATTATTTACTATTTGACAGTTCCACGTATAAGAAAATCCTGTTTCATTTAGAATATTTTTCAAGAAATAAATCCATTTGCAATCAGAATTATATTTGTAACTGTTGATATATAAAAGTTTATACCGTTTAAGAGTCTATTCCAGAAATGTATCATCCGCATTTTAATAAGGACTTGTATTGGAAATTTTCCGATTTCTGCATATATCATGCAATTTGGAATGGATTGTCGTAATTTTAGAATTGTCTTGTAAAAATGTAATTGTATTTTTTCCAATTTATCTACATTTTCATAGCCCCAGATTTCTGATCCGTACATTAATATGGGCAAAATACATTTGTCGAATAATTCAATTTGACAAGAAATGGAAAGGTTATTATTTCTACATTTTCTTATTAAAGAGTACATTCCCTTGGTTGCTTTTTCAATCACATCTTGTTTTGTTTTGGAGAAGCTCCTGCTTCTTTGAAATATGACTCCCAAATATTTATAATCACTAACGATTTCAACTTCATCATTTTTTAAATAACATTTTTGATTTGCTGGTATTTTACCATTTGAAAATATTAATACCTTTGTTTTTTGTATATTTATTTTTAAATCTCATTTGTCACAGTACTGATCAAAATTTGTTAAAAGAATTTGCAGATCAACAGGGTTATCCGCTAATAAGATAGTATCGTCAGCATAAAGTAATAGGAAAATTTTAATATAAGTTTCAAGTTCAGATTCAAGATCATCTGTTATGATACGTATGCCAGTGATTTTTTTTTTCTAGGCATTCTTGTAGATCATTTAGAAATAATGAAAATAGAATGGGGGATAAATTTTCTCCTTGTCTTACGCCTATTTCACATGGAAAAAAGCTAGATTTCTCATCATTATGGATAATACAAGACTTTATATTTAAGTACATATTATGGATGATGTTATAAAATTTGCCATTTATATTATTTAGTAAGAGTTTTGAATACAAATAATTTCTTTGTATCGAATCAAAACATTTTTCAAAATCAATAAAACAACAATGGAGTTTTCGCTTTTTTGATTTCAATAATTCAATTAATGAATAAAGTGAAAATATATGATCAGATGCTGAGTATCCGGCTCTAAAGCCAGCTTGATTTTCATTTACGATCGAGAGTTCGTCAAGATATTGATATAAACGGGAGTTGAGTATAGAGGTGAATAATTTTCCAATGGTTGATAGTAACGTTATTGGCCTGTAGTTCTCTGGGTCCGATTTACTTCCCTTGTTTTTGAAGATTGGGACCATATTTCCCCTAAGCCAGACCTCTGGTAGCATACCAGTATCAAATATCAAATTAAATAAATATTCATAAATTTCTATCATATGGTCTATAGTAGATGAGAGGTATTCATTAATTATTAAATCTTCACCTGGTGATTTGTTATTTTTTAAATTTTTAATACTTTTATATATTTCACTTCGACTAATCGGTTTATTTAAAATATCGTTATCGTTCACAGAAGAATTTACATTTAGTTCGGTATTTGATTCTTTTTGTTTACATGCGTTTATACTTTCGAAATATTGGAACAATATATCAAGACTTATATCAGTGTTGATTTCCCTATTTCGTCTGTTTATTATTTTCAAAAATTGCTTAGGATCTTTGGATCGAAGCGTTCTCATTTCATCTTGTATTTTTACATTGTAGGTATTTATACTATTTTTAATCACTTTTTTATAGACACATTCATTTTGTTTCAATTTTGATTTAAACAACTCTGTACCATACAATTTATATAACCTTAAAGCTCTCCTATAATTTCTTCGTTTGTTCCTACAGTCGTGTGTAAACCACTTTTTATCTTCACTTTTTTCATTTTTATATATTTTGGGATTATTGCATACCACACCGAAAGTTGCTTTGGCGCTTTGAACAAACAATGATGATATATCATTTACAATTTCATTTATTCTAAAGTGACTAGTGTTTTCCCAGTGTTCATGCTCCTGACTAAGATTTAATGAAATTTTGTCAAGTTTTACAGTATCTAGATTTGTTACAAATTCGGTACTCTTCTCGGGTATCCATCTCCGAATACGTTCGGTTTGTTCATTTGTGTTATTCAGGATTGTGTTTCGATAATGTTGTATGGTATTAGATGAATGCACACCGAAAAGAATTGGCAAATGGACATCGGAGAAGAGTTTACAGTGGTCTAATATTTCAAAATAATCTATGACCTTAATTACATCAACAGAACATATCACATAATCAACTACACTAAGATTTCTACTTGTAGGTTTACCTACTTGATCTTTATCAAATCTTCCATTTAAAATGAAAACATTATTGTTTTTACAAAATTTTATGAGTTTTCTGCCGAACGTATTTACAAAATTGTCAGGGCTATTCCTATGAATGGGGATTCCTAAGTTAATTAGTTCGTTGGTTGCTTCTCTATATTCGGCGAATTGTTCACCTATTTCGTCAAGAGGATTTGAGTCATGCTCGTATAAATCTAACAAATTTGCGGTCCTACTATTGAAGTCACCAACCAGGGTAACATATGGGCTATTTCGCGTGATGGATTGGAATTCAGTTTCAATTTGACTGAATGCATGTTCACTTGTGTATGAGGAGTTTTCTGGGGGTATGTACACGATTCCGAAAATAATATTTTGAGCTAATCTTATAATACCACGGTCAATATAAAACCAAAGAACAAATTGGCTGTCTGTAGTAATAGGGTGTATGAATTTTGACAAACCTTTTCTATAACCTAAAGCAATTCCACCTGATCTATTACCAGATAATTTCTTTCTATTCTTATAAATAAAACTAAAATCATTCACTATAATTTCATCGATGTCGTCTAATTTTGTTTCGGTAAAACAAAGCAAATCTTGTTCTTTAATAAACTCTTGAAGTCAGGAATCAACAGTTTTCTTTTTAGCCCACATACGTTTAACACAAGCATACGAATTTTATAAGTTACACCTTGGCCGTTTTCACTCACTCTGTATGGACCCCATCATCGACTGTCTCGCTGATAAGTTCATTTTCGATGTCGTATAAGTCACGTGGTCCTCCACGACATTCCTATTTGTCATATATATTCTGGGGCCCTAATTGGGTTACCCGTTGATTTTGTCTGTTTCTTTGTTTGGGACGCGCGCCTTGTAAATCGTATCTAGTTTGAGAATCTACTACCATTTCGTTATCTTCTTGTCTCTCATTTACTGGTTTAAATTCTCGCCCATCAACATATAGCTTATCTCTCTTTAACGACACTTTCTTTTTCTGGAATTTAGCTTCTTTGAAATATGGCCATAACAATTTTCGTCTTTCGTTTATTTCTTTTGGAAACTGCTCTCTTATACCATAACTGCTCCCTTTTAGTAATCTGCCACAATTTCTAACACTTTCTCTACCCTTAAAATTTTTGAATCTGCACACAATATTTCTTGAGCGATATGCCGGTCCTCCATCGACATTTACTTCGTACGTACCTCCAAATCGATGAGCTCTATGGAAGTCGGGGGGATCATTAAGTTTCAATTTTGTTTTCATGAATTCAATGAGCAATGATTCTGTATCCTCATCATCAGATTCGGACACAGGTAAACCAGCGAACACTAAATTGTCCCTCATTGACCTAGTTTGTAGATCCAAGTGTCGTTCAAACAACTCACTATAGTTTTGTTTCATTGTTGTCATACCCTGATTGAGTTCATATTGGAGGTTAGAAGTGGCTGATTTCATTTCAGCCTGTTCTGTTCTAACTTCATTTAAACCACCCTCAATGTTATTCATGCGATTTGACAGTTGATCAACATTTTCTATTAAACCGTTAATTTTTGTCTCAAAAGTATCGAGTTTTGCACTGATTTGGTCTACAACATAAAGTTTCTGAAACATCTGATCAACACTTTGAACTAGTCTATCTATTTTACTATTTATATCTTGGCCCTGATTCATTGTTGAATGCATAACGGGATTCATATGGTGTTGGAAGGGACTACTTACATAATATTCACCCATGGGTATATTTGGGGTTATTTGGGTCTGTTGTTGTATATGTTGGATTTCTGGTCGCTGTAGCCCTGGGGTGCATTGTTGGTCTTTTGATGGTGACACACAGAATGTGTTCATAGTATTGTTATGTTCATTCATATCCTGTGTTGTTGTCGTTTTTTTACTCTCAATACTCTCATTTAACTTTCTACGTGGCTTTTCGTGACTGGTGTTACTCTTGTTTTGTCCTTTTGATTTCTTTCGTTTTCGGCCAGTCTTTTTGTTTTCTTTGGTATTCATATGATCTGTACTCTTCCTTTTAGCGTTTTGTTAACTACTTTCTGCTATAACATTCTTTTTATCCATAGGATAACACTATTTTTAATCAAGTTTCACAGACAAATATTTTGCGCCCATACTTGTTCACACATGCGCACATCCTACGTTTCCTCAAATGATCACCTGTCTGTGATGATGTAATTAATCTAAGTTGATACAGTGTAGTTAACAATACTTAATTTGTTACTATTATTAAACGAATGTTTATACAGTGCTCATCTTCCACCGCAGAGCAATGCTCAGAGGCGCATTACAAAAACATAAATTGAACAAAATATAAAACTAAGATGTATATAATTTAATTAGAATTACATGTTTAAATTAATAAAATCTTATTAATTAAAAACACCTACATAAAAGTGTACTTTTAGTGATTATTTTATATAATCGATTTAATTACACTGCATAGTGAGGGTGTAATTAAATCTAGATTATGTACATAATAGTGTACTACTTTGATGATAGACGTATAATGTATTAGACAGGCAAATGGGTGGATTTTTTTGGCAGAGTGGGCCTTTTTTTTCGGAAAAATTGGCCATGAGGCTTACAATTTAATATTCAACTGAGTCAATTAAAAATTGCATAATGCTATTCTTACTTACTACATTTCGACCTTACTAGGGGCACTAATTGATTTTATGGCTCTGGCCCCTGGGAAATAATGTTTGTGCGCCCCTGGAGGTAAATATACTCACTGGAGGTAAATAATCTCGCTTGATATTTATTACATTTTATTAAATACGATTACTGTCTATCCCAGGTTAAATGAAATAAGATATATTATTTCAGAACAGCATGGTTTATATCCAACTGTTTTCTTGTACACATAGGTATTGAGTAAAACTCACTTTGAAATGGAAACCATGCCCCTCAAACCGATGATCAAAACGAATGCCGTAGACATTAAAAAACAATTTTATTTTTAAATAAGGTTGCTATCTATCCAATGACAGTATATCATCTGTAGTGTTAACATTTGTATGCATTTATTTCAGGTATTGGTATTAAAAAAGAGATTCTTATCGTATTAGCATCAGAAACATTTACCAAGCGTTTTAGGGATTTCCAAAGAGCGGGTGAATACAACTTTCACCACCTTGATATCACTGGAGTTCCTCTCGAATTTCAACATTTAACTGGAGATGACTCCGACTTCAAGTTCGACATCGTGGGATATATAGAGAAAGCAATCGAATATGTTCGAAATAATAAAATTGACGCAGTACTAGGAGTAGAAGATATCGGGGATTTTGTAGCTAGCATCATCCGAGAGAAGACTGGACTACCTGGACCGGGAATTGAGACCAGTTTCATCTGCCTACACAAATACTACACCAGAAAATATGTAGGCAATGACTCGGATCTTTGGTATATCGCCGTGGACCTCGACTCCGATGATTGGAAAACTCAGATGCAATATCCTAGTTACATTAAACCACCCTTTCTCCACAGTGGTCACGGGCAAATGAAAGTAAACAACGAGTTTGAAATGGAGGAGGCTGTTGAAAAATGCCGGAAATTTGTGGTGCCCTGGGCTGATTTCTACAATGCCATGTTTGATAAGTATCTGGATATTTCAAAGTTTCCATTGTGTGTGAAGAATCTAGTGGTTGCTGAATATTATGTGGAGAAGTCAGACATGATGGTATCCGAAGGATGGGTGGATGGACAAGGGAAGTACCATGTCTGGCAACACGCTGATGGTTTGAGTTATGCGAAGCCTTTTAGGAGTCCTTTTGCAACCAGCACACCTTCTCATCAACCCGAGGTCGTTTTACAGAAGGTGGAAGAGTACCTCACAAACGTCTGTAAAAAGCTCGACCTGAGATCTGTGTTTTTTAATGCTGATCTATGGATAGATCATGACCAAGACTACCAGAACGTTTCCGTAGATATAATTGAGATGAATAACCGCCTCTCTAAAGGCCTTCATGACGTCTACAAGGGACTTTGGGGAGTCAGCAGTTTTGAAGCAGCGTTGATCGTGGCGTGTGGCGAGGAAGATGTGCTACCGCTTTGTTCACGGATCAAGGAACACAGATATGGCGCTGTTATTAGAGTCAGAACGTTTGCTTCTGGTTCCGCGACAGATATTTTGGATTTTGAGGAGATTCACAAATTTACGGACCCCTCCGAAGGAATCAAAACCGAGACATTACAGCCTGGGATAGACTTAAGTCTTCGTAAAGATGAAATATTTGAACAAATTGACTCTAATGCTGGAACATTAGTGGGTATATTTTTTGTTTTTCAACCCACGTTGTCGGATCTCAAGAAACGTGGTGACGAAGTTTTGCAGAAAATCTTAAAGAAGTCATGTGATTATTTTAAGTTTTAGTGGTATTCATTAAAATAAAGTCAAAATACTTAATATCATTTTGTCATCATTCATATGTTTAAGTAAAACATCAACTGACAAGTTCGTCACTATCCGGTGTACTTCCGTCTTCAAACAATCATGTGGGAGGGGCGCTGGGTGTGTATTTATGAAAGGATGGTGTGGGAGTGCAATTCATTTTTACTGGTCATCCGAAAGAATTAACCACTGCAAATTAATTAGTACTTTAGGTTGTGCGTTTGTGTCTTTTTAAATATTTCATTTTGTTATAGGGTGGGGTATCCAAATCAAAAAAAAACATTTGTCGGATTTTGTCTCTGCTAATGTATATAGTACTTTTATTTTATTGTTATAAAAACAATCTCCTACCAGTAGGATATTTTATTTATCACCCAATCCCTTCTTACATGCAGAAATAACTAAATATAATTCTTTGCTATAGTTTTCACTTTTACTGAACCTGAATAGTGAATACATTATGGCGTAGTGATACATCAAATTTTGACAACAATTAAACCATTGCAGAGTCCTTTATATCGACCCAGTGTTTCCATAAAGGCCAATTAAATAAAAATAGTTCATTTTTAATAAGAAAGAAGTTACTTTTAATAAAAAATGAACTGTTCTTTGAAAATAAAAAAAGTAGTTCCATTTTGTTTGACCAATCAAATTCAGTAGATTATGAAATTTATCACACAAGCGATATCTACTGTAGAATGTATTATTGGGTGATAAACATGTTTATTTGATTTTCAATGCGTAGTATTTTTATTTGCATGTGTGCTCTCGGCTACAGCAAGCCTGTCATAAATTCGGGGATCACGGTGGCTAAGTGGATAAGGCGATGGTTCACTAGCCTGGAGGTCGGGTGTTCGATCCCTGCATTGGCTGAGAAAGTTCATCTCGATTTTCCGGCGTGAAACCCTTGTCACTGATGACAAGGACAGCTGCCTAGCCGTTCGGGTTGGACGAAAAACCGAGGTCCCGTGTACACATTGGAGTGCACGTAAAAGATCCCTCGGCCGTAGCGCCGCTGCCCGGGCAAAATTTCCCATCATAGCACACTGTATGGCGTATGCCCGTCTTCCATTAGCCCAGGTTAGGTGCATAATAGTAGGATGTTAAACCCCATTTCATTCCATTCATTCATTCATTCAGTCATAAAATTCAAGTTCAATTACTCTTGATCGAGTACGAACTGTTTTTGTACGTGCAGTCTGGCGTGTACGTAGGTAAACGCCCAGGTTACATTTCCCACGCCAGACTTCCATAAGCTCTTGGTGGTTATATTTTATGTTTTTAATCAACGTTTAGGCCATTTCAATAGAAGGCTTGATCTCGCTTTAACTACGTACATTTTATCAAGCCCTTCACGTTATACCCTAGATATTTTGGCACTAAGTTTGATTGGGTATAAGCCCAGCTTGTGAGCCTATCGGATTCCTTGGTCGTCGCGAATACCAAGTCTTACGATTTCAAGCTAAAATATGTCTACCTGTGATAGTCGAGTTACAAAGTCCAAGGTTCGTCCAATGTCTAGGTTTCTGTGGGGTTCGCTATTTCACGGTCACTGATTGGATTAACTGTTCACGTGTCTGCAGATAATGTAGCTATAATGTCGGAAATTGTGAAGTAAACCAGCAATGGGCAGATATTGTAAAACTCGCAGTCGTTGCTTCAGGAACATGCGTTTAGGCCTGCAGCCAAAATTTCTAGCTTGCTTAGAAACACAATTCTGCTACACGGTCCTGCCTAATAAACAAACTATACATTTTTGGAAAGGTTGTAACACCAGGAACACAACACCTGGGAGTTCCAAACAAAAAGTCTGTAGTAACTCGATTTATGGCCAGACGAAAATTATGATAATTGTCAAAGTAAATGGTATATTTATACATGTACTAATAATTATGAAGTTGAAATACAATTTGAAATCTGTGAAGCCACCCGATGCCTCCATACAGAACATACAGAATTTGGGAAATCCATTAGCAATTATAGCAATTCTCTTTCCTTCTCTCCCCCCCCCCCCCTTTGCGTGGACATTTTTGTTGATTTTTTGGTCTAAAATGGAAGAAGAGGGTTTGAATTAATATTTTCTGCCAGGGTTTGGTAAATATTCATGTTTTTGAAGCGGAAGGATGACTGAGTTATCAGGTTGGCTACGGTGATATGTACGGCACCTAGTTACATAAAATAAAACCAAGTACGAACAACCCAAACCATAAGACAAAATTCGAAGTCCTAAAAACGTTATAGGCAAAATAATGTATTCAAGCAAAATAGTGTAATCAGCAAATGGATTGTTCCTCGTGTACAAAATACACGACAAGCAGTTGTAACAGGTGTCCGCGGTATGCTTCTTCATTCTTCAAGTTGGTGTATCTCAAAATATTTGCGATCAACCTCATACAAATTTTAGTGCAAAGACATGGTCATTTGCTCCTCAGTCTATAGTGAAAAGCATTCAGCCAATCGAAAATTTGGGGAAAAGTTGGAGTCGGGCAAAGAGGCCAGAATTAACATTGAAAGCAATGGGAAAATTAATGGTGGTCTGCATCCATTAACGGTAATAGAGAGTTATCTCCCTTCCTGTCAAATGTCTGCAATTTGTAACAGTACTTCAGGTGCGTGTTGACTACCGATGCTGTATGACGCACACAACCATGTGTGAGCACACTGGACTAATGTTTATATCGTTAATGGGGTCACAGGGGACTGCAAATTTTGGTGAGCGGATGTTTACCCAGAAATTAAGGCGGAGCGCATAGTCTGATAAGCGAGGGGATATGTTTGACATTGGTTGAGCAATATGTCTATGAGATAACGGAGTTTTGTAAATCGCATTGCAACCACTAAAACATAAACCCACACCAACACACACTTTCAATTAGACCCTACGTTATTTTTACTACAGGTAGCTGTACACCTCTAATTCACATATTTAAGGCCGAATTACAAACATTCAAACTCAAACCGTATCCATAATTAATTGTGTAATTTGCTAACAAATTGAGCCTATTAGCCCGAAAAGTTTGTTAACCAAATTTTCTGAATGTATCAATCATTAACTAAAATTGATTTTCAACAAAGCTGTAATAGTTGTTTATTTTTAATTAATTACACAAATTAAATATACAATTATATTTCCATGAGATATGGTCGCATTCTCCATTACCTGAAGCTTGTACCCGAAAAACTGAACTACATTGCCAGAAAAATGAATGGTTCAACGAATCTTGAAGGGCTGGCGGGCATATAAGCTCTCCCAAAACAGTATTTCTACTAATATATATGTAAACTTTTAGTTAGAATCAGATTTGGGACACATATTTGAAACAAAGCATCTGCAGATAACCTCTTCACTAAAATAGATATGTGGCAAGCACTACATTTGATAGACAAGGACTAGACTTGGAAACGTGTATAATTTTGATTTGATGCGGTGATTAAAGGACAGTCCTTGTATAAAAATACTAATATGCACCAGTTTTGTGTTATCCTGATTCTGGTTAAAAGGCAAGTTAATTGTTTTTAGACATTTCCTTCTCAAGATATTGGAATAGTATACATGTGATTTCACATATAGATTATTTTTTTATATTGATAATGCGTGTTTAATCCAACCAGCTGGCGATCTCTCACAACATATGGAAATATATACACCATTAGCTAAACACGATTTACATAGTATCTAAAAACACACAGCTTACATCTATATTATTTGGTTTGTTGAGAGCGTTTAAGAGGATTAAGGATATCAGATTCCACTGTTAATCTATACCTGAGTCATCACAATTCTGTTTAGTTTGATACTGCCTTGAAAAGAAGAACACGTGTTAAAGGTTTTCAAAATGTTTCGGCTTGTTATCCTTGTCGCTATTTTAGGAGTCAGCCAGGCAATAGTCTGCGCTCCATTTTTATGCGCCGGTGCCAAATTCGATGCTACACAATGTAAAGGCTCTGTCATTAAAGATGGTGGATTTTGTGGATGTACCGACGCCTGCGCCAAGGTAAAGATTATATAATACACACAGTTGCACTCCCAAAAATTAGCGATTTGGTGTATTCGTTTTGGCTGTCTGAACAGTCAAATCATTCAGGAGAGAGAGACATTCGTTTTGGCTGTCTGAACAGTCAAATCATTCAGGAGACAGACAGAGAGAGAGAGAGAGAGAGAGAGAGAGAGAGAGGTGGGGTTTAACGTCCACTCCATGTTATTTTTATTTCAATAATTCACTTGTAGGGGTCTCTAGCAGTGGGGTGGGGCGGAGGACCCAGAGAAAACCCACGACCTAAAGCCTTGTCACGTACAGCCGGGGATTCCAAACCACGCCAGTTGACAAATCATTCAAGAGCTATGATTAGTGGAATGAATTGTAGTCTATAAACAAGACGTTTTACCCCGTACAAAAATGCATTTAGCTCAAGATTAATTGAAGTAAACAAAGGAACAATCTAATTAAAATACTGATCTATGTTTCCTTTCTTTTTTATACTTTCGATGGCCTACACTCCATGTAGATAGCGGGCGTTAGGTACCAAGCAAGCGACATTTGACCCGATAACGTCAGTCATTCGGTTAACCAAATAGCGGCCGCCATTGCTTTTAAAATCTACCTTTTCTTTGTTTTGATTTCTATCGTTGCTAATGTCTACCCACAGTTCCGCACAAAAAGGTCAAACGCTCGATTCGACAGACCATTTGATTGGCTGACCCCTCATTTCAAGCAAAACCAGAAATAAAGAACAAGTCTTCCAGATCCAAGTGTAGTAAAGACAAGTAATCAGATTGACAATTCAAAAATAAAACGGAATTAAACTGGTTGTTCAATCTGATGTATATTCGATTTTATATTCGGGTTTTAATTCTGGCGAGCTTACACAAAGATCTAACTACTTCAGTTTTAATAAAAAAAACATTGTATTCTGCCGAAATCTGGTAGCCGCGGTAACCCAGTGAGTAAGATATGGCTCGCTAACCTGGAGGTCCCGTGTTCGATCCCGTTATTGGCCTAGAAGGTTCATCGGAATTGTCCGGCGTGATTTCTTCTAGTCAGTAGTAGTGCAAGATGAAGGGCGTGGCACGGGACACCGTATAGCCGTACGGATCGGACGGAAATCTGAAGTCCCACGTACATATTGGCGTGCATGTAAAAAAAACCTTTGACGGTTGGAATTCGAACTTAAAGTAAGTCGCGGTCCCACTGTTCGTTCAAAGTTTCCATTTTCTAATACCACACTGCATGAAGAAAGCCAATATTTATTAGTCTAGTCGATGCAGAAAAGTAGGACGTTGAACCCCATTCCATTTCATTTCTCTTCGTATCAGGTCCAGTCGAGGACAACGTGAATGTAAAATATAGATAAATTCGAAACAAAATTTTAGTTCGACAGCCTGTCCATTAGTCACTAAGAATCATGTGTAATATGCACATGTCAAGGTATCCTAACATCTCTGATGTATATTCGATTTTATATTCGGGTTTTAATTCTGGCGAGCTTACACAAAGATCTAACTACTTCAGTTTTAATAAAAAAAACATTGTATTCTGCCGAAATCTGGTAGCCGCGGTAACCCAGTGAGTAAGATATGGCTCGCTAACCTGGAGGTCCCGTGTTCGATCCCGTTATTGGCCTAGAAGGTTCATCGGAATTGTCCGGCGTGATTTCTTCTAGTCAGTAGTAGTGCAAGATGAAGGGCGTGGCACGGGACACCGTATAGCCGTACGGATCGGACGGAAATCTGAAGTCCCACGTACATATTGGCGTGCATGTAAAAAAAACCTTTGACGGTTGGAATTCGAACTTAAAGTAAGTCGCGGTCCCACTGTTCGTTCAAAGTTTCCATTTTCTAATACCACACTGCATGAAGAAAGCCAATATTTATTAGTCTAGTCGATGCAGAAAAGTAGGACGTTGAACCCCATTCCATTTCATTTCTCTTCGTATCAGGTCCAGTCGAGGACAACGTGAATGTAAAATATAGATAAATTCGAAACAAAATTTTAGTTCGACAGCCTGTCCATTAGTCACTAAGAATCATGTGTAATATGCACATGTCAAGGTATCCTAACATCTCTGATGCTGCTTAATTGAGAAATTACAAATTGGTGCTGTATCGTTTGCTTTAATCACGCAGGTAGAAGGTGAGAACTGTCAAGCTACCGTCTCTGCATGGTTTGGAAGTCCTCCAATTGGTAAATGTGATGACGGTTTAAAATGTGTTGCTCCTAATGGCGGTAATCTTTTTGGCAGAGGGCAGTGTATTAAAGATGTACAGAAACGTAAGTAGCTATCTATTCAAATGCGTAACAGTCCAGCTTATAATACCTAGAGTGTTAATATGCTATACATAGTATGCTAGTGTTGTGTTAGTATGCTAATAATATGCCAGTGTTATATTATGTAATGTTAGTGTCGTGTAAATCTTATGATTTAGATATATTAGTGAGCCACGTTGGCTCAGTGAGTAAGACGGTAGCTAGTTTACCTGGTTCGATACTGGTTTTAGCCGGTAGAGTTCGCTTGGATTTTCCGGCGTGATTTCGCCCTTGCCAAGCACGTGGTGCAGGGCGGAGGGCCTGGCACTGACAACGTATTGTCTTTCGCCTCGGAGGTCCGGTGTACAAATTCGGATGCACGTAAAATAACAATTGGAATTCGAATTCAGACTACATGTAGGTCATGGTGCAGTTGAGTGGGCACAATTTCCCCCAACGCACACTGTATGGCGTTGGGGGTTGGATGGCCAGTGATTAGTGCGTGTGCGTTGTATCATTATAAAGACCCCCACGCGCAAGCAAATAATTGAAATAAAATTGAACCATATTTTAGTCCCGAAATGACATAGACTGTGGACGTTAAACTCCAGTTTGTGTCGGGTGGACGCTACCCCCCCCCCCCTTTCGCTTTCTCTCTGTATGTCTTCATTAGCCCAATTGGTACAGAACAGTAGTATGTTAAACCCCATTGTATTTAATGCCACAGGATCAGTAATGACTACTTGTGAAGCGAAAAGAAGGAATGCAATGATTATAATGGTTGTATATAAAGGCCAATGGACACCCAAGTGTGACGTAAATGGTAAATTTACACCTGAACAGTGTGATAACACAGGTAGGACTAACTTAACCCTGCTTAAAGTGAAATATCTTAAATTTTACTTTTAGCATGTTCGGTCATAACATCATCCAATTCTTCCTGCAGCAACTCAAATTGCCCCCTTCACAAAGAGTATAATAACATGATTGGATCTTGACTAGAAGCAGCATGTCTTGAGATTCGCACAATGTACTTTTTACTTGAGTGAGGATAAAGGTCCCTGGTATTTTAAGATTGACATTGGCGCTGATCCCGGGCTCGATCCTAGTCTTCGCCGAGACAGTTCGGTGAGATTATCCAGGCGTACGCGTGTAAAAGAGTCTTTGGCAATTGGCGCAGAACATGTTAAACCACCTTAAATATTATTTCATTAAAGATGCATTATGTAAGATTTAGACAAAGAGCTGGCAGTTTCAATTAATATGTTTCGGGTGGTCTAGGGAGTTGATCATTATCTCACATTTGAGGCCAAAAGAAAGGCCTGCAGGCCTGCAATAGGCAAATTAAGCATACTTGAAGGAGATTGAAATAAGAACGATGGTAATTACGAAACAACATTTAGAAGGAATGTTATTAGGGAAAACCACTTGCCACCTCAAGATCTATTTATATATGTTTGGCATTGATATAAGCCTTCCTTACACGCACTGTAATCTTAAACACCCGTCACCATTCTCAGCTTTGCTCACTTTCATCTTCATCCAGTCGCGAGGAGGGAGGGCAGATTGGAAGGGGCCTCGTAAGTTTAATAGCCTAGGGTCTCCCTTCATCTAATCCTGTTTGTAAATTTCGTGCACATATTTTTCATCAGAAATTTGATGAATACATTTTAATTCCTATTTTGTTATTATTTAATTGTTGATCTTGATCTCTCATTGTAGGTTCGTGTTTCTGTGTTGACGTTGAAACTGGTAAAATAACATCTAATACGCGAATTCAAGGCTCGGTTCAGTGTTAAACCGTAAAACTAATGAAATTCGAGTTCGATTTTTCAACACATCTAAATAAAGATATGTCACTTTATATATTCTTCATTTTATTACGTTTGATTATCTTATAAAAATGTCAACTGGCGTGGCCTCAAGACCCCGGTTGTACGTGACAAGGAGTAGGGCCGCATGTCCAGCCTCGTGGGTTTTCTCCTGGTCCTCCGGTTTCCGCCCACTGCTAAAGACATCTACGCCCAAGCGAATTATTGAAATAGACTAGTATTAAACCATATGTTTGTCCCGAAATGACCTAGTTTGTGTCGAGTGGACGTTAAACCCCATTTCTTACTCTCTCTCTCCTTTTATCTTATAAAATAAATGAGACCCATAGATGATAAGCCTCGTGGCGTTTAAATAATTCAGAATATTGTTGCCATGATGAAATTATAATGTGCCGTGACAAAAATTCAAAATTTTCATTCCTTTAGGGGTTAACAACCCAACTAAATAATTTTATTGTGAAAATTGGGTCACATACAGGGGCGGACTGGCCCTTCGGGCGATCGGCCGGTCGGATAAAAAAAGATTTTTTTCACCCCCCAAATCGTCTAAATAAAACCTTTTTCTGCTGAACATAATAGGGGGGGGGGGGTGTATTGGACCGGTCATGTAACGATTATGATCATATTGTATGTGGCCGGTCCGAAGGGCCGTCCGACAAGAATGAAAAGGGCCGGTCAAATAAAAAAAATCCCCCCCCCCCCAATTCGTCTAACTAAAACCTTTTTCTACTGAACATAATAGGATGGAGGGTGCGTATTGGACCGGCCACGGAGCGATTATGATCATATTGTATGTGGCCGGTGGCTTTATTAACGGGCCGCCAAGTCATCACTTGAGTCTGGTATGGGCTGGTATAATAGACTTTCAAGGCTTAACTTTCGGGCAAGCTGACTTTTCTGGCAGACGGGTAAAGCGTGTATTTTTCTTTATTTCATCTACTTGCCAAAATAAAGTACCCGAAATCTAATAAAACACTAATATTACGGGTTGGGATAGGAGTAAAACGCGTTGGCGGCCGTCAAATATGCCAAACTTTTCTTGGGGGGTCCATGCAAGGTCACCTCCGCTTCTTCGACTCGCGAAGTTTTGCTTCACTAACTGTCATCGATCGTTAATAAAACACTATTTTTCCCTTTTTTAATTGAATACTACGAATTTATACTGAGCATCGATTATTATTAATTGTGAATGCAGCTGACAGGATGGTTGGAGTTTAGAGTGGTAAAAAGTCCATTTGCTGATTAAACTATTTTTCCCGATTACACTATTTTGCCTGTTCAGTTTTTTTAATTTATCTAAAGGTTTGGATTTCAAGCACTTGGCTTTATTTTGTTTCGTTTACAAAACCATTGGATACTTTTGGAGTTGCTTATACGGACGTTTGCGGTGGTTAAATTTTCAAAATTTTCTCCAGGAGGGTGACGGACCAATACCCCGCAAAAATTGATTGGTTGTTTGGAATTCGGGTCAGCCAGGTAGGCTATATTGGACCAAATTGAAGTGGCTGTATTCAAAGGCTGGAATAGCAGGAAAATGCGTTTGCGGCAGCTAAATTTCAAAATTTTATCCCAACGGTCTCATCTTCGTGGACTATAAACGAATAATTGGAATTCGAGTCATGCGTCTTTATTAGACTATATTAGACCACTTAGAAGTCATATATTCCAAAATTTTCTGGGGGGGGGGGGGCTCCATACAAAGAAGAGCGGCTCCGGTGTATACAATTTTTTGTTCGGAAATATCGGATTCTGCACCCCCCCCCCCTAATTGTCGTCGAGCTCCGCGGTCAGTAAATGGGGCCGCTCCGACACGGGAGCCCGGGCCGGTTCCCGGCCGCAATCCGCCCCTGGTCACATATTATACGATACGCGCTATTATCCAATGTCCTTCGGGTTTCGCAACCAAGGCCACGATAAGTCGGCAACCTGGGATGATACATATATTCTTTCTATTATTCCGCGAACATGCACACTAGGGCATTTCTGGACTAACTTATGGATTAACGTTCGCCCGTCACAAAGTAGGTTAGGCAGGCGATGTGCAGTGTAGTGGGATTGTGATGGTCATGGTAATTAACTTGAATAATATGCAATAATGATGTCATATAACTTACAATTATTTTATCTATAAAAGTAATACACATATTAAATTTTTGCCATAATTGGCCACAGGCCACACCTCTTCATCCGTGTTGACGTTACGTTTTCTTTACGCTATACATGTAGGTTTGTACTTCCTGAACTTCGGTAGGGTCGCCTGTCCAACCTCGTGGGTTATCCTGCTATTCCAGCCTTTGAATACAGCCACTTCAATTTGGTCCAATATAGCCTACCTGGCTGACCCGAATTCCAAACAACCAATCAATTTTTGCGGGGTATTGGTCCGTCACCCTCCTGGAGAAAATTTTGAAAATTTAACCACCGCAAACGCCCGTATAAGCAACTCCAAAAGTATCCAATGGTTTTGTAACCGAAATAAAATAAAGCCAAGTGCTTGAAATCCAAACCTTTAGATAAATTAAAAAAACTGAACAGGCAAAATAGTGTAATCGGGAAAAATAGTTTAATCAGCAAATGGACTTTTTACCACTCTAAACTCCAACCATCCTGTCAGCTGCATTCACAATTAATAATAATCGATGCTCAGTATAAATTCGTAGTATTCAATTAAAAAAGGGAAAATTAGTGTTTTATTAACGATCGATGACAGTTAGTGAAGTAAAACTTCGCGAGTCGAAGAAGCGGAGGTGACCTTGCATGGACCCCCCAAGAAAAGTTTGGCATATTTGAAGGCCGCCAACGCGTTTTACTCCTATCCCAGCCCGTAATATTAGTGTTTTATTAGATTTCGGGTACTTTATTTTGGCAAGTAGATGAAATAAAAAAAATACGCGCTTTACCCGTCTGCCAGAAAAGTCAGCTTGCCCGAAAGTTAAGCCTTGAAAATCTATTATACCAGCCCATACTAGACTCAAGTGATGACTTGGCGGCCCGTTAATAAAGCCACCGGCCACATACAATATGATCATAATCGCTCCGTGGCCGGTCCAATACGCACCCCCCACCCTATTATGTTCAGTAGAAAAAGGTTTTATTTAGACGAATTCGGGGGGGGGGGGAATTTTTTTCATTTGACCGGCCCTTTTCATTCTTGTCGGACGGCCCTTCGGACCGGCCACATACAATATGATCATAATCGTTACATGACCGGTCCAATACCCCCCTCCCCCCATTATGTTCAGCAGAAAAAGGTTTTATTTAGACGATTTGGGGGGTGAAAAAAATCTTTTTTTATCCGACCGGCCCTTTTCATTTTTGTCGGACCGGCCCTTCGGGCGAACGCCCGATCGCCCGAAGGGCCAATCCGCCCCTGGTTAAGCTTCGTATACACTAGGCTAGTAAAAGCCGGCTTTTTCAAAACGCGGCTTTTTCAAAACGCGGCTTTTTCAAGTGTAGCGTCTACACTGACTGAAGTTTTGTAACGGTAAAAGACGATGAACACCGACCTTCGTTATTTGTGGAACTTCCGGTTTATTTATTACGCCATTTTGCAGAGATAATATAATAATAATGATTACTTTGGTTACTTTGGTTCAGTTATATATATAGCAGATAGCTGACAGACTTACGGAAGAGGGCGAGAAAACGACGTGCAAGACGATTTCGAAGACACTTTCGACTAACATCCTTCGTGGCTATGCCAATGTTATAAATGTACGGAAGTTCGGGAAGGATGACATCCGGGTACCCGATAAAACCCGGTTTTTACCGTCTACACACATAAAATTGCCGTTTCTTTTGAAAAAGCCGGCTTTTTGATTCTGAAAAATCCCTCAATTATTGCCGGATTTTAAAAAGCCGGCTTTTACGATTGAGATATTGAAAAAGCCGGCTTTAAGGAAAAAACCGGCATTTAAAAGGCTAGTGTAGACGGTGAATGCTGCTAGTGTAGACGTAGCTTATCTGCTAAAGACCCCTACGCGCAAGTGAATTATTGAAATAAAATTAAACCAAATGCTGGGCCCGAAATGACCTAGTTTGTGTCGAGTGGACGTTAAACCCCATTTCTCTCTTTCTCTCCCCCCCCCTCTCTCCAGTACGTAAAACGAAATTCTAGGAAATTTAAAAGTTAATTTGGGAGTTTAGATGGCCGACTGGTTAGCACGTATGTGATGTATGATAAAAGCCTGTCATTGAGTCAACTGGCGGGGTTTCGAATCCCCGGTTGTACGTGGCAAGGAGTAGGGTTCTCCGGTTTCCTCCCACTGCTAAAGACCCATACGCACAAGCGAATTTTTGAAATAAAAATTGAAAACCGTACGTTAGTCCCAAAATGACCTAGTTTGTGTCGAGTGGACGTTAAACCCATTTCTCTCTCCCTCTCTCTCTCTAAAAGTTAATTGATAATAATTCATAGGCTTCAATACGCAAATTTCCGAAAGTGGATTAGAATTATACCAACCCCAGGGGATATAGTAAAAAAAAAGCTCTGACACATCCGTTGGGTCTTTACTTATGTGCCTTCAATACCAATAAGTTAATCTACCACTGTTTGTTTTGAGGGCAGTTATCTCTTTAATAGCATGACCCGCATCTCAATTCAAGGGAGTTAACTAACATAACCAGCCATGTCTAGGCCGATAATCGTAAATCACGGAAATGCTAATATATAATTACAACATATTATGGACTTATTAATTATCTCCTCGATGGCTTTAATGTTTATCCTTGACATTTTTGGTCCGTAACGTCGTTTTGAAGATTCCGATGAACTATGAAAATCTTTATTATAGCAACAAGGAGCCCGACATGTAACAAAAATATTGAAGGAGGTTCGCGATTTCAATTTTTTTCTAGGCCTGTTTTCCTTAATTCATATCATTTTTTTTCATTGCGATTCAAAATCATGACCACATCCTGAGATATCCCATGAAACGGCAAATTGAGACACTCCATTTATTAGATATAGAAATAACACCTCCCCCACAACAGATAAAAAATACCTTGTTCTAGTAATGGTGAAAGTTTAACTTGTATTTATATGAGTATAGGAACAGGATTTAACAAATCTGAGTAATATGTAATTAAAACAGATTTAAAACCTAATCTATACTTCACCTTAATGAAGACAATCTTATTTCAGAAGTTAATGAAGTTTATAGAGAGAGAGAAATGGAGATTAACGTCCAGTACGACACAAATTAGGTCATTTTGGGACTAACATATGGTTTAATTTTATTTCAATAATTCGCTTGCGCGTAGGGGTCTTTAGCAGTGGGAGGAAACCGGAGTACCCAGGGGAAACTCACGAGGCTGAGAAGGCGCCCCTATCTCCGTGCCACATACGCTCACACCAGGGATCGAAACCACAGCAGCAAGCCAGAGGTGACCGGCCAGCTAGAGGTCGAAGCGCGGCACTCTAGACCACTAGGCCATCCAAACGTCCCTAATGAAGTTTATATACAAACTTACATCGTATTATATAAGATCAGACAGAAAACATAAACTGTACACCACTGTCTCTTGCATTTATAATGAATTTGCATCTATTCTATTGTCCAATTATTATTCAATTATTATATAATAAAAGACGAAAAAAAAAAAAAGCTTTTGGCGAACCCATTAGAAAATATGTACATAAATATATGAGTCCGGTGTCATACTTATAGCTAACTAGATGACATCGCGCCTGGTACGTTCGTGCATTTTTATGCGCGAACTCTTAGTTTTTCTATTACTGGCACGCGCACGGGCACTATTTTTATTGTTTAACATGTACCAAAATCTCGGATTTCGCGCGTAGGTACTTTTGAGGTATTAGGTCTGTTTAGCATAACACTTGCCACTGTACATGTGTATCGCTAATTATAAACCGAATGTTTGAAGACCGTTCATATTTATTACGCACCTTTTTTTTAGTACAGTGTTGATCCATGCTCAAATTGTTGCTAAGCAAACCAACGGGATTATTTTCTCAACAGTGTATGAACGTATATTCATAGCGATAATATCCTTACACCGAGAGAAATTATCTAGTCTCGGTGAATAGAACCATGGTTGTCTGGTAGAAAATTACTTTTGTATTTTTTGGAACGGAGAACAGCGATTTTAGAAGCAAACTAACCTGCCGCACATGATACTCCTAATAAAAAACGAGAACTCTTTTTTGCAGCGGAAGCTTATCACTGAGTAATAGGTTAAGGTTTTATACGTTTGCCGTATAAAAATCTAGCAAACAAGGTAAATACCTACGAATCTTGATAAAAAAAAAAGATCCGGATTATAACTCTAGAAAAGGTGTGTTAATTAAAAAGGGTGTAAATTGAATATTATAATATGTATAGGAGTCGGATAGCCGTGACCTAGTTTGTGTCGGCTTGTTTACTGTTGACGAGAAGCGTGTAAAGAGTTGTAGTCACGTGATCGCGTGCTACACAGTCTGTCGAGCGCAGACGACACGTTTTACAACCTTTAAAACATTTAAAACTAACGTAAAAATAATCTTCACCTGGTTTTAAAACCGAGAATATCTCTCTTGTGACATCATATTAACAGAAAATACTCGTTTCCTAAAGCAGCTATCTTGAATTATTATGTCATATAAACGTAAACACTGAGTCTGGGTCAGTAGTTTAAGTCTTTACTATCCAGCCCTAATTATCCTATATAAGCCATAGTAATCCTGTTTATCAAGTCCTCTCAAAAATTTTAACATTGGAATTTGCTATTGCAAACCTTTACATAAAATTTTCTCAACCATTTCTTAAGTACAAACAATTTTCTTGCTTATACTATGTTTATCTTGCATTAAAGTCGCCAAATATAGTACATTCTGATACATTTAATACTATATTTTAAGTTTAAACCTTTTTTTCTGACTGACACTGTGGTTACAACACACCAATACCTCCATATTCAAAGCTCTATTAACAACCTGTTTATTAAGAAATTATATCAAAGCTGTTATTCTAAAACTGTTTCCTTCCTCACAATAGGTCTCAATTATGTCTAAATCAGTATATAGTTCAATATTTATAAAGTTGAGGTTTATAATAAGTAACCTGTAGCATATTCTAGTATTGTTACTGACATACTTAAACCGGTATAATTCTCCTGTATTATAAGTGTGAACTTGACAGGCAAAGATTTTAATTGTAAATAATATATTTTATTATTTTTTACTCTTTTATAAATACTCAACTCTCATTCTATATAGTTTATAAAAAATCAAAAACATTTGTTCTTAGTATTGTACTTTAATGTTTTATAGTTTTGCCTGTATATACACTTAATTCTTAATTTACACTTCGAATAGATATAAAATGAATTGCATATTTGGAAATTGTGAAATGTTGTAAATACTATCTTGTATACATATTTATTTTCTGTGAATAAACATTTTACAAGAAAAAAGAAAGAGAGGCGGCTTCTTATCAATGCAACGAGGGTTCAATCCCAGCTCAGGGCATGAACTTTATCGTTGTAAGTGAGAGGGATATTCGGTCTCCCGTCCGATCAGGCAGGTTCCCCCCGAGTTCTTCGGTTTCTTCCTGCAGTAATGATCGAAAACATTCGCACGATCTGTGCCAAGGGCCAAATTGGAAAAAGGCCTCAGGCATAATTTGCTACCCTTGTAAAATGACGTGATTATATTATTATTATTAGTGACGAGTGTAGTAAGTGCGGTCCGTCCGTCCGTCGGTCCGGCGTCCACAATTGCTTGTGGACGCTCCAGAGGCTAAAGTTAATATCCAATTGACTTTAAATTTATACACGGTGTTTAAGGTCATGAGACAAAGCAGCCTATTGATTTTTTAGCAAATTCCGATAATTACTGTCAGAGTTATGGCCCTTGATCACTTCAAACAATCTTGTGGACGCTCTAGAGGATAAAGTTAATAACCGATTGACTTTAAATTTATACACGGTGTTTAAGGTCATGAGGTCAAGAAGCCTGATTTTCAGCGATCTCCGATAATTGCTGTTTGAGTTATGGCCCTTGATCACTTCAAAAATTCTTGTGGATGCTCTAGAGGCCTAAGTTAATATCCGATTGACTTTAAATTTATACACAGTGTTTAGGGTCATGAAGCGAAGAATCCTATTGATTTTTAGCAATGTCCGATAATTACTGTCAGAGTTATGGCCCTTGATCACTTGGTAAATTCTTGTGAATGCTCTAGAGGCCAAAGTTAATATCCGATTGACTTTAAATTTATACACAGAGTTTAGGTCATGTGACGAAGAAGCCCGTTGATTTTCAGCAATTTCCGATAATTACTGTCAGAGTTATGGCCCTTGATCACTTCAAAAAATCTTGTGGACCCTCTAGAGGCTAAAGTTAATAACCGATTGACTTTAGTAATCATATTTTAGTGTATTATAAATGTTTCATTAACGAAAAAAGTAAAATATGCAACAAGCCTTGTTTACTGCCTGGACGATTTAGCTGCTGTTGGCGTATGTTTCGTTGCCTGGCAACTCTCGTTAAAAGTTGTCAGCGAACTAAATGCGTTTGTTAGATACTGACAGAGCAGCCCGGAGTCGAGCAAAAGCCGCCCGAGCTGTCTTCGTCAGCTAGTTTCAAAATGGCGTACAACCAGTGCAAGTGGGAAAAGACGACAATAAAATCAGAAATATGTTATTTATTATTGTCGCACTTATTACATCACTCCTGTCTAACAAATCATAAAGCTGTGGTGTTACGGTGGCGGCATAGTATTTCACCGTAACACCACAGCCACTCTAACCATTCATAATACATCTAACTATCACTCCCTACACCCCCTCGTCTACTTTCCCAAACGTCAACATCACGTCTCATACCTCCATTTCGCTGATTAACCCTTGTCAAATTTTGCCCGGACACCGCCGCTACGGCCTTCGATTCCCGCTACTTGCACACGGGACTTCATCTTCAATAGAAGGCTTGATCTCGCCTTAACTACATACAGCTTATCAAGCCCTTCACTCAACACTCTACATATTTCGGCCCTAAATTTGATTGGGTACCGGCCCCAACCGTGATCCAATCAGATTCCTTCAATAAATGAGTTACTAAAAATGAGACTACTTTCAATTTATTTTATTTATCCTTCCTTAAAAAAATCGTCACGATTATCAAGTCTCGCGCTTCTAAATAAAAAGTCTATGTGACAATCGAGATGAAAGGTCAAGGTTCGATTAATGTCAAGGTCCTAAAACTGCTTCAATTGCCTTTTTTGGTTTTCTGTTAGTTTCTCAATTGAAAAAAAACCTTTCAACTGCTGTAAACTTGTCTCGTTATTTTCCTGTGGAGGCTGCCATATTTGTTTACTACAGTCACGTGCTACAATGTGAGTGTGTTATGTGCCACGACCTCTGATTGGACAATGATTTGAATGCTAATTAGTCACGTGTAAACACAACCAGCGTAAAATGTTAGGAATAGCCAAGTGTTGAAGCAAGGGTAAGATGCTGTTAAACTCGCGGTCGTTGCTTCAGGAAGATGACGGGACTTATACATGTATACAGGTTAATTGCGACCCAAGAAGCTCGACCACAAAATGCATTATTTGGGGTCTGTACTTGTATACGATAGGCAGTCTATATGTAATCTCATAGTTATGTATTGTGTATCGATATATGCCCTCTTATCTGTTCTGAATATCAACACACGGTTATATAGGTCACCAGATGACCTTATATGTTGGAGTTCAAGTTGATATACAGGTATATTATAAATATCACAGGTGGTCTGCACCCAATTAGCGAAGCGGAAATTGTGGGTTAAGTCCCTTGCTGTGCGTAAATTTGTGGTCGTATATGGATTTTGTGAAATTGTCAAGGAAAGCCAGAAAAAGCACAGCGGTTAAAAAACCAAAATGTCTTATAAAATGTCGTATTTCTGAAGTTTTTCTTAAATATTTCTGTACAAAGTGTATAATGTAGTCATTAAAACAGTACGTAGCTACCCGCACATATCAAGCTGAACATTGTGTGCAGAAATAAAGAGTGAACAATATTTTTTTTGCAATTTTATACAGCACAGACGTATCTCAGGAAAAAATCGCCTTTACCTGCTTCAATTTCATATATTTCACACAGGAGACGACGATCAACTATAATTCCAATAATTTATCCATAAAACAATACCGGCTATATTTCGTTTGGTTGTTATACTTTGGTTAGAAAACAAAGTTGATTTTATTAATAAAATACTACATTTTCACTCTTAATTTATTTTGCCCCCCCCCCCGCCCCTATACGACATTTTGAAACAATATCTACACAACTCATTCTCTTGCTTATAAATACGACAACCATGTGAAAAGATGCGCTAGAAAATTCACATTCTGAAGAAGCAAAAAGAGAATTTCTTTAAAAAAATGAGTTTCGTAAAACAAGCCAAATACGACCTTTTGACTCACCACTGACGATATTATATTATTAGCGACTAAAATTAAACCGTTTTCCCAATCGCCTGATGTCTACACGCGTAATATCATTGTTTTAGATCGATCGTTGTCGATTTTCAGGTCTACTGTCGGTTTAAAGTTACGGTTTTGACGCATGGTTAATATTGTTTCCTTGATCACTTGTACAATGTTTAAAAGGATAGATTATTGCAGGACAGTGGCGTTTACGTATACTCCTCATCAAATTCTAAACTGTCATGGTTGATTTATTACTCTTAAAATCTCGAAATTGTCTTGCAAAATTCAAATATTGTTTTCAGTCCATAATTATCACGATACGAATATCTGATGTCTTTTTAGGCGAGAGTCACGACTACGCAGCCCCTATCTCCCTATATATGAAATAAAATGAAAAAGGGTTTAACGTCCTACTGTTCTGCTCCTAAACTTGGCTAATGAAGACGGGCATATATGAAATGATCACGACAGTTCCATTTCTTGTTATGTTGAAATATAGTATTTAATTATACCCGCGGTAATTATTATGATTCAAATTTATTAATATGTTTACCTAAGAAACATTGATAATTGTGTGGCATTTATTTATGGGGAATACTATGGAAGCTTATAACTGGAGAGAACTTATATAGGCATTTGCCTGTTGCTCAATCCATTTCAGTTTATTGAATAAAATATTGTTTAAACTAAGCCTATAACTCCCAAAATCAACGCGAAAATAGGAAATAAAGAACATTTTTTTCCCCTAATTTCATATTTTCGACTTGCATTTTGGCTTGTATACCGTCTTGGCGACTTTCGACTTAGTCTTATTTTTCTATTTATTGATGTCAGTAAGAAGGCGAAAGTCGAAAATAGGGAATTAAGAAATAACTCGTTTTTCCTTAATTTCCTAGTTGCGATCTTCGACTTCCGCCTTCTTTCTGATATCAATATAATATACAAAAATATGACTAAATCGAAAGTCGTCAAGACGGTATACAAGCCAAAATGCAAGTCGAAAATAAGAAATTAGGGAAAAAATTTTTTTTTCCCTAATTTCCTAATTTCTCGTTGATTTTGGCTTGTATACCGTCTTGGCGACATTCGACTTTTTACTTTTCGACTTGGCGATTTTCGACTTTCTACTTTTCGAAATTTCTACTTTCGTGTTTTGAAGGGGCGAAAAGTAGAAATTATGAATAGTAGTTCTAGGCTTCCATAGAATACTCACTAGTCCGCGTGTACACTAGTGTACGGGTTAACTAATCCGCGTGTTCATTAGTCCACCGATATCTTTTATTAGGGTTGGGGTTGGGTTAGGTTTATAGATATCCATATTTATAGTATTTCTTATAGCGGCGGACTAGTGAACCCCTCTCTTATTTATACCAATGCGGGTCGGATTTATGTTAATTAAGTGTGATATGTGTATTTAATGCATATATAACACATACGACGGAATTCGGTTGTGCGACATGCTCGAAATCAATAGGTAATTTTACGATATCAGTCGTAGTGGGTCATAATTGGTTTTATGTTGAGGCTTTAACAAATGAATTCGGTGGAACTGAATTTAATGAATTGGGTTATGGCTTGTTAGGACCGACCTTGCCACACCGAACAACGTAGATTTTTAATAAAAACAACCAAATAGTGTTCAGTGGAGTGTGAAATATGAGATAAGATATGTTTTTGAAAGCAAGTTAATCTAAAATTGAGTCCACCAGGGTTAAAGTAATAAAATGAAAGAAGACAAAGAAGATTTTTTTGTATTGATATGGTTGACCGATATCATTCTATATACAGACTAGGTACGTAAAGTACAGGGTAGGGTTCGTTTAATTGTTTATAAAATGCGGCATGTATACCGTAAAGGTAATAGCGAAAGAAACGCAATTTTATTATTTTAGGATATTTATCGGTTTTGTTCTAAAAGACACATATGCCTGTATCATAAGTTACATAATGTTGGGAGTAGGGCTGAATAAGAAACATTACTGTCTTACGTATTACACAGATGTGCGCATCAACACCTTTGACACATGATTAGACGGGCACATCATTGTCTGTTTCCCACCCAACCATGCCTTATCAATGTAATATGTGCTAGTAACATGTTCACATATCTATGCTAAATATTCGGTGTTACTTTTGTTGTTCGGCTACCAACATACACAAACAGGTCGACCGTGTCGATAAACACTGTAATTGGAGTGTCTGACCCGTTTTATTGATATTCTGATGGATTACGATAGTTGACTGCCCAGTGAGTGATCCCGTGCACTGCATTCTTTTTCTGAACCGCCTGGGTTTGATACGTTCTTGAAATCATTTTTCTAGGCCACTGTGGGTGATCTTCCTTTTTGTCACCCAAATACTTCAGGAATCAAGCTTTATTTCACGTCAAAACACAAGTCATCTTTTTATAAAACCGCTGATCATCATTTGCATTATTCAGAATAATTATTTACTCTTTGGCGGTGGTGGCTGGTTAAATGTTACAGGATATAAAATGTTGACCGATTTTCAATCCATAATATCATGTCTCTAGGCTGATATTCTTATTAGACAAATTTTCGATCAATAATATCACGTCTTTGGGTTGATATTCTTATTAGACATTCAACTTTTATTATTAGTTTTAAACAGATTTGTTACCACATTTCGGAATGACCCTTTTCGAACCAGAACATTCCTGACTAGGTAGTACCCCTCTTTTTGAATTAAATTGTTTTCTCGGCCACCATGAATTAAATGGATTAATACCCTGCCCAGTAATACGTATATTCAATAACTGAATTGCATGTTTAATTGGCCATAACAGACACTAATTGCATAACAGTATAGTCCAAATCACCATAGGCAGTACCACAGCTGTATAGCAACGTTTCCATAAAATCCTCAAATTCATCATGCTGTTTCTTTGGTAACCTTTTTTGTGAGTGGAGACAATGCTATTGAATCCCACTTGCAGTACATGATGGTAACATCTCTGTTATGCTGGGTGTGAAAGCGAAGGGACGAACAACTAGGACATTTCATTTGCGTAGAGGGAAAAAAAATGCTATTTCTGCTTGATTTTGTAATTTCTATTTTTGTGAAACTTTCACTGCAATGCATTTCCTCATTTAATTTGTTAAATATTGATATCACACCTTTGGATGCAAATCATCAAATTGCTTGTCTCTACTTCCATTTGGTGTAGGGACAGGTAAGTGGTGAATCCTAGAAGACTCCTGGAGGCGAACCGGCAACTTTATTGAAAGGGAGGGGACAAAACGTTTGTAGAACAACTGCCTGTGTGAGAGTAAAGGACTGTCTTGCAAGGAACCTGCATTTCATGTATAAATTCGTAACGGTGTCGGTGATCTACTGGAGTAAATTTCTGCACACAGATGGGTACAACCACTAGACTTTTAAAAGAGCATTATGCAAACTACGGACAGATCATGTTGACTTGTGAAGTACCTTTAAGTGTTCTTTCTCATCTATTACCAGGTATTCCACATATATTAGGTATATTGCGATGGATAAATATCAAGACAAGATCCATGCAAATTTAATAGAACCAAGGGATATTTCAACATACCTAGCTTTAATGAGTTGTCGAATATCAAATTACTTTTAAGAGCGTATACTGTTATACATAGAGGCCCTCATCGCATGGCTATCCATGCTTTATTTTTGAAGACATTCAGCAAGTCCCAGGACAGCAGCATGGACAAACTTCCACACACCCTTCTTGAGATAGGAAACCATTGCCAAATAATAGAAAGTGGTAATGTTCATTTCGAATGATATATTCATTCAATGCTATCTTTTGCTGTCTCGGGAAATCTGTAACCAGATAAATAATGTGTGGCAAACCGGATGACACATACTCTTTTTTTCAGTGTCTCCTGGTTTCAATATGTTTTCCCAATAGCACTGCACACTGTATTTGCTAATTGTTACCCAATTGGATTGACAAAATCTTGTTTACAATCCAGGGTTTTCTAACCATTTCAGAATGTCATTTGTCCTTGGTGATGATTGTCGTGGAAATGAGGACGTGGACTGGACGGCTTCGACTTTTCAACAGCGGAGGTCACTGATCGCATTTAAGGGTTCGTCGGGTTTAATACCGCAATTGACAGATTTTATTTCTGACAAAAAAAAGAATTTAATAAACGACCCCAGGTGAAGAATATCGCCAGATATCGCCGAATCCGGATAACTTTTGTCCGTTTAGGTTTAGTCCTACCACCACTTTGACAACGATGGGTTCTAAACATCAAAAGAGAGTAAATTTTGAAAATAATAAAAAAATACTGGTCGGATCACCAACAATTTTTTTTATGTCACCTTACAGTTTATGATAAGACTCTTTGGCTAACCATGGATTATATGGTCTTAGAAACTTCGCCGAAGTCTGTTCCATAGATTAAAGGAAATTGTCGTTAACATATTAATATTAGAGACGGTGTTGTACCTGGCTTGATGTCTGTTAGTCATGATACCGTTTGTGTATATGAGTTTGCCTTCAATTTTTGTTGGTTACTATCGTGGACTGATTCTGTGTTCTATTCAACTCGTATTTTCCGAAAAAAACAACTTAGCTGCTGTGGTATACCGTGATACATATGGTGTGCGGGACTCGGTATATTTGCTAGCATCATTCTTAGAGCGCCTGACACCACTACATGCTCAATTACCCCAACCAAATTGACTAATGTAGTTACTTTAATATCGTTTGGTTGTTTATCAGATAAATTCTTAATTAAGCGTGTTTTATTTTATTGATTATTTATGCATTTTCATTTTCAATTACTGTATTGGATATTATGCAGCCCGCCATTGTACTAAAACAACTAATATGCCTAGCCAAACCGGATCCGGAACTTAGCCTTGTCATCAGGCTTCCAAACAAGTGATACTTGAATTCCTTGTTATGTCACGAAGAGTAATATTTCTAGCCAATGTTGGCCGTGGTGTATGTAGAATGTAGAACATGCACGTCAAGTATATAATTATAAGTACACATTTAGCTTATGTGTTGATATACACATCATGTGATTATAGTTTGACAAGTTAACACCTTCATATGTTATAACTCATTACATACTGACATCTACATTAATATACCGGTAGACTGATAATGTCTGTATATTAAACAGCACTGTTGTTGAATACACATCCCCGTATCATTGTACCGTTAAAATATTGTACTTAATTAATGTCTACTAGTATATCATATAAATTACAAAACGCATATAATTTCACTTAGCAATTTGAACATCTTGGTGGAGATGTTCATTATGGGATGTCGTGAATGTGTTAAATATCAACACGTTATGTGTAGATAAAGCAGTGGTAGGCTGTTTGATTTGTTAATGGTTTGGAACATGTTAATTATGATTCTTATTGGGTGGAAGTGCTGAAACCTGGTGAACAGTTTCGTTGCACCAATACAAGGACTGATCGAGACTTTGGAACCCGATATCTTTGATTTTAATTTATGTAGAATATACAGATTTCAAGTTTCTTAGATGTGCAATGCGTTAATGTCCTGACTGGATTAAATGATCAGCATTTACCTTTTTTGAGAATCGGAGATAAATAGTTTTATTTGTCGATGCTTTGGGATACAATTGCAAACTACAACACGGCGAAAGTTGAATTCTGAGTTAAAGTAATGCCAGTTCAAAGGTATACACGAGGGTTTTCTGGTCAGTATTGCAAACCGGGGAAACAGATCATGCATATACGCATTATATCCGAATTATTGTTATGAAATCCTTTAAATTGTGGATATGATGTGTAGAATATACCAATCTATTACTTTGTCTTTCCTTTTAGCAGTCACCTTTTGAAAATCTGTTAACGCTGCTGAAAAAATAGCGATGATTACGATGTTTCAATTATCCAAGAATGTTTTCAAATTCTTTTTAAGAAGTCATATAAATTTTTAGATATGATGTGTAGAATATCTCTTCGAAATCAAAATCAATAAAATAACTGCATTTCCAAAGTGATCGATCTGAATAATAAATTACGTTGTGGGTATTATCTAAGCTCATTTTGGTGGTGGGGGAGGTCCGAATGGTTAGCAAGTGCGCGCTGTATCAGAAAGCCTTTCATTGAGTCAACTGGCGTGGTTTCAAATCACCGGTTGTACGTGACAAGGAGTAGTCTCGCCTGTCCAGCCTCGTGAGTTTTCTCCGGTTTCTTCCCACTGCTAAGACCCCTACGCTCAAGCGAATTTCTGAAAACAAATTCTCTCTCTCTCTCTCTCTCTCTCTCTCTCTCTCTCTCTCTCTCTCTCTCTAAGCTCATTGCTCCCTAAGCTCATTGCTTAACCTTTTCTTGGGTATATAGAGGCTCTAATATAAACCAATATAATCTATAACACAAATACCAGTTCTGTAACACACACCTTTAACAGGTTTTAATAGTTTTTATGTAGCAATGCGTAAAAACTTGACCTGTGAGTTTAAAGAAACACTGATCTATTTTTATACAATGCTAGTTCTATTATTTCCAGTTGTCCTTCAACAATATGTATGGTGTACTATATCGACCACTCTTTCAATTTTAAGCTTTTTCTAAATCTTAACCAATGTATTGACCTCTCTTGCGCTTTTACGTGCGTAAATTTGTAAACTTTATGAACATCAATTAACTAATGATAATATTTATATGCGGATAATCTACAAACAATATGTATTTATTTTTTTCTTTCTTTTTAAAAAGAAGAGGTTAAAAAGACACCTGTACACGTTATTCAGGAGGTCATGACCAATACAGGGAGAGAGAGAAATGGTGTTTAACGTCTACTCGACACAAACTAGGTCTTTTCGGAACTAACATATATGGTATAATTGTATTTCAATAATTCGCTTGTGTGTAGAAATCTTTGTCAGTAAATAACGAGCTGGAAATGAAAGACGCGGTAGAAAAATGCCGGAAATTTGTGGTGCCCTGGGCTGCTTTCTACAATGCCATGTTTGAAAAGTATCTGGATATTTCGAAGTTGCCATTGTGTGTGAAGAATCTAGTGTTTGCGGAACATTATGTGGAGAAGTCAGACATGATGGTATCCGAAGGTTGGGTGGATGGACAAGGGAAATACCATGTCTGGCATCACGCTGATGGCATAATTAGCTACACAAAGCCTTCCAGGAACGCGTTTACGAACTGTACGCCTTCCCATCAACCCGAGATCGTTCTACAGAAGGTGGAAGTGTACCTCACAGACGTCAGTAACAATCTCGACTTGAGACCTGTGTTTTTTAATGCTGACCTATGGATAGATTATGACCAGGACTACCAGAACATCTCTGTGGATATCATTGAGATGAATAATCGTCTTTGCAATTCCCTCCATGACATCTATAAAGGACTATGGGGAGTCAGCAGCTTTGAGGCAGCTATGATTATAGCACGTGGAGAGGATCTTCCACCCCTTGCTTCGCAGATCAAGGAACGTTATCAGAATTCGAACATTTGCATCTGGTCCGGCAAAAGACATTTTAAATTTCGAAGCGATTCGCAATTTTTCGGGTCCCACGGAAGGGATCAAAGACCAGTTTTAACGACCCGGAATTGACATTAGCCTTTGTGAAAATGAATTATTTGAACAAATTGACTCAAATGCGGGAACACTAGTGGGTATATTTCATGTTTTTCAACCCACGTTACAAGATCTGAAGAGACGTGGAGACGAAGTTTTGAAGAAAATCTTAAGGAAGCCCTCTGACCATTTCTATTTTTAGAAACATTTGTATAATACACTTAGAACACACCACAACATTATAAGATTATAAGATATTGTTAAGTTCTTTGTTTTCTCTTTTTTAAAACAATAGGTTTACAATAATGTAGATTTCTTTGTTTATTTTCTAAAATCGGATTAATATCAATTCCTATAAAACGTCGCCGATAAAAATAAATGTTTATTGAACGATACCTCCAAAACAATTCTAGAATATCCGATTTTGATGAAACTTGAAATGTATATGTATTACCCGAAGATACCGGACGGTAACGTTCTGGATTATGGTCCCTGGTTGTAGGAAACGTCGGTATTTTAATTTAGTATTGTTACTTCTAACGACAGTACACTGAACAGTGATCACTACATGATCTAAATCAGCCCAAATCAATATATAACCCGGCAATAATTCGTAAAAAATCAAAAGGAAATTTGCAAAATAAATAAGTGCATTGGATTTCGAAAAGAGATCATGATTAAAATCCCAAAATTTGAATCTTCTACTGCTGCCAACAAAAACGTATTTATTTAAACATTTTGACAAAGACGTAACAAAGATATAACACGAGATAGATAAAGGGTTATAGCGTAATACTCCATTATAAACTGTAAATTCTATGGCATTAACATGGTGTTCGAAAAACAAATGACGTGGGTGGGATGGGAGTGCTCCGGTAGGGAAGATCAATGGTATCTAAAAATCGAGATAGGATTCGTCATATCATAACGCCTATTGATTCACAAAGAAATTTTAAAAAAATGGAAGACCAAACAGCTCTTATTCTTAGTTCTTAATTTTGTCCTTAAAAAGTATTTCTTTATTTGTAGTACTAAAACTAACATTTGTAACTTTAAATCAATATACATGCACAACGAAAAACAAGTCTTAAACAACAAATTATTTCCAAATAGAGACCTCCAATTAATATCAATCTTTTAAATGGGACGATTAAACGATGTTCCGTTTACATATTGGCGTGCATGAGAACCTTTGACAATTGGAATTCGATATAAGAGTAAGCCTTAGCGACACTGTCCCTGCAAAATTTCCACCAAAACACACTGTATGGCGTATGCTTGTCTTCATTAGCACCGTTGGGGCAGAACAGTAGGACGGTAAACCAAATTTAATTGGTTTTTAATTATAAAGATGCTGATATTCTTGGGAAACTTTATGCCCAGCGTACTTGGAACAACCGGGAGAGCCGACAGACCCAAGGAGGTGTACCCACATTCTAATTCTATATTCTGTAAACGGTCGGCGTAAGTCACTGTTGGGCCCACATAGAAATCTCAACATGTCAATATATAATTTGTTCACGAGGACCTTATAAAGTATATCTCCAATCATAGGCGTACGAGCCAGGGGGCAGGGGGGGGGGGGGCAGCTGCCCCATAACTTTCGGGCAAGCTGACTTTTCGGACAGACAGGTCAAATGAAAAAAGAAAATTATTTCATCTAATTGGCAAAATAAAGTGCACGAAATCTAATAAAACACTAATTTTACGGGCTGGAATAGCAGTAAAACGCATTTTCAACCGTCAAATAATCAAAAATTTTCTTGGGGGGGGGGGGGAATTTTCGGACATTTCTAGTTTTGCTCCCCTAACTGTCATCGAGCCCTAATAAAACACTAATTTAACTTTTCTTGTAATTGAATATCACGAATTTGTACTGAGTTGACTATCGATTATAACATTTTGTCTGGAGCCACTCTACTCTGTGCGACATTGGATAGTTGGATGGTTGGAATTCAGAGTGGGACTTTGGTTACAAAACCATTGGATACTTTTGGAGTTGCTTTCACAGGCTAAAAATAGCAGAAAACGCGGTTATGAAATTTTCAAAATTTTCTCCGGGAGGGTAAGGCCGCGCGACGATTGATTTATTGTTTGAATTCATGTCAGCCAGGTAGGCTATATTGGACCAAATTGAAGTTGCTGTAGTCCCAGGCTGGAATTCGAGTCAGCCACCTTTATTAGGCTATATTAGACCTCTTTGAAGTTGCTTTGTTCACTGGCTTAAATAGCAGGAAAACGTGTTTGCACCCTTCAAATATTCCAAAAGTGTCTTTGGCTACACATGTTAAGCTCTGATTCTTCGCCTATCGGTGGAAGACCGATGCCGCTGTCTGTAAACCCCACCGAAGTTCCGTGTACACATTGACATGCACGTAAAAGACGTAAGAGCAGGCCTTAGCGCTATACTGTCCGGGCAAAATGTCACCCGGATCATACTGTATGACGTATGTCTGTCTTCTTTGGCCCAGTCGGGGCACAACAATATTGAAGGGAGACCATTACATTGAATGCTGAACCCGAGCAATAAAACTGGTGGTAGTTTTTTCTTTGATGTCCATGGCAGTTATATCTCAAAACAACCTGTCATATATGGCGTCATCAAAGGTTGATATATTCGTTCACATAGAAAATATATATAATATTTCTATGTTCGTTCATACCAACCGCTGTTACGTCAGGACCGCTAAATACGTCACCTCAGGTCGATGTATTCGGTTCATACATAGAAATATAAAAATATATATATATTTCTATGGGTTCATATTATGAAGCGCGGATGACGTAGATGATCGAAATAATACAAAAAACACAGAAATATTTTTTTTATTCTTTTGACAATTAAATATTGCTATGGACAGTTTGAAACATTCAGGGCTGAAATAGACGGCGGACTTTTCGGCATATTTAAAACGGTTATCCATACACCACGTCTAAGATATCTTTCAGAATTTTCCTTCCATCCACACATTCCAAGACTTGAAAGTATTTATCGCCAAAGAGTTCCTTTATAAAGTATTTTTAGGTACAGGGGTACAGCCCACTTAAAGGGACTGTCCCGAATAGAACAGACCCTCAAACATTATAGTCCGGGTACGTATAAAATAAAATGCCAAAATATAGAAGAATGGTGTATATACCCTGACTCAAAATTTCAGCTCAAAATATTGAATCGTTTGGACGTGAGCGTTAAAACAGCTTATCCGGACACGTAACTCTTTTAATATTTCGGGTCAATTCTTTCGTTAGGTGACCCGATAATCGATTCCCGTTCCATCAGAGGTCTACACGATGAATCGTCCATGTGCTGTACTTGATAACAAAAGGTAAATTTCACCGACACATTATTTTTATAAAATAAAACTCTGGTTTTATCAAAACACCGCATAATGCAGTTTGGGACACCGGACTCCATTTCAAGATGAAGACTGTGCGTTAAAGTTGTTTGAAAACGTATCACATATGTTGAGTTAGTCGCTCGGCCATAAGGTAGGGGATCTTAAAGGGCCAATCCCGATTATATTTTTGGGAATAAATTGCTTAATTTTGTGTTAAAATCCTCTATCTCAGGGTCGAGCAACTAACTCAATATGTATAATCCTTTTGAAACAACTTAAACCCGTCAGTCTCCATCTGGAAATGGAGATCTGGGTCACAAGCTGTATTATGCGGTGTCTGGATAAAACCAGACTTTATTTTATAAAAATAATGTGTAGGTGAAATTTTCCTTATATTATCAAGTACAGCACATGGGCCATTCACTGTATAGACTTCTAAAGGGACTGGGGTGGATTATAAGCTCACAAAACCCACAAATTGAACAGAAATCTTAAAAGGGGTTTTGAGGTTCACGTCCAAACGACTGAATATTCGGAGCTGAAATTTTGAGCCACAGTAAATATACTGCTCCTCTGTCCTTCGGCGTTTAAATTCCATACGTACTCGTACTTTTATTTTTTAGACCCTGTTTAAATCGGGATGGTCCCTTTAATGGATTTTAACACAAAATTAAAGAGCTTTATTCTCAAAAACATTATCGGGATTGATCCTTTGAACAGTCGGTAAAATCCTACTCTAATCTTAGTGAAAACCTCCAATCATGGTTCACTGACTGTCGGAATTATCGGAAAAGAACGCCTTTTGATCCAAATTTTCTTTAGGGTTGAATATATCCTCATCGAGAGTTGCATTCACATCAATTCCATCGTCAATATGTTAGCTAAAAAGGAATGATTATTCGTATGACTTCGTATTCCTGTCCATTTTGTTTTTGCTCGCTAGTCGATTCTTCACAATGGCGACGCGTAAACAACAACAATCACCTAATTGCACGTGATTAATTCGGCAATGTTTGTTTTTTGACTACCGAGTAGGTATACAATCGTTGCAGGCCTTTAATGGAAGAGTCCATTTAATTTAAGGGTTGGGCGTTGTATATGTCAGATATAAACCCACTCTCCCTCAAATTGGTATGTTATAGAGCCTTTTGGCGTTGCCCACGGGTTCTATAACATATCAACTTCGGGTAGGTTAATATCCTATACTTATGTCTAAAGGAGCTTAATCGCTAACATTTGGGACATAGACATTGATAAAGGTGGGTCGCAACGCATAATAATACTGTAATATGGATGTATATAAAATGATTTACATTTAATGGTTTCCGGTTATACTCTAATTTCAAATCAGTTATGTTTTAGTTCTTTTAGATTTGTCAGCAGCTTTCGACACGATCGATCATAATATTTTATTGTCGCGTCTTAAATCTCGTTTTAATATTTCTAATACTGTTTTAAATTGGTTAGAATCATATATGAAAGGTAGAAGCCAAAAAGTATGTATAAATGGTAAATATTCGAATTCAATAGATCTTAAATATGGTATACCCCAAGGAAGTGTTTTAGGTCCAATTTTATTTACCCTATATTGCTCCCCACTAGAAGACATCATTTTACGCCATGGCCTAGATCTCATGCTCTATGCAGATGACACGCAGTTATACCTCAGGTGCAAAAAAGTGGCAAATAGCATATGTAGAATAGAGCAATGTATCACTGAAATTAGGACGTGGATGATGGAGAACAAATTAGCTCTAAATGACAAAAAAACAGAGGTTCTACACTTTCATTCGAAATTTCCAAGAAAAGAAAACATTAATATTATAGATACACTAATAGTTGGTGATTCACATGTTAATTCCTGCACAACTGTTCGTAATTTAGGTTTTAATTTCGACTCTGTTTTATCTTTGCAAAATCATATTTCTATAGTTTGTAAATCTGTATCATACTCGTTATTCCGTATTGGGCGTATACGAAAGTTCTTAAATCGAAAATGCACTGAGTCACTAGTTCATGCTTTAATCACCTCTCGTCTCGACTTCTGTAACAGCCTTCTCTATAATCTTAAACCTAAGCACAGCACTCTGGATCGTCTTCAACTCCTTCAAAACTCTGCCGCACGTTTAGTCACTCGCACTAGATCGCATGAACATGTCACTCCTATCTTACACGAACTCCATTGGCTTCCTATCTGTCAACGCATAAAATTCAAAATTATCATGTTAACTTTTAAATGTCTCCACGACCAAGCACCTCTTTATATTTCAGAACTACTAACAACATGGGTTCCACAGAGATCCACTCGTCAGGCTACGTTTGAAGGGGGAGGGGTTAGACTAAACCTACCAGAGTATACCGGGTGTGATTTCTATGGATCCCGTGCTTTCTCTATTGCTGCACCGACTCTTTGGAATGACCTGCCAACTCACATTCGCACAATAGACACTTTAACTTCTTTTAAAAGGGCCCTTAAGACCTTACTTTTTACAGAATATTACTCAATAAATTTTTAACTTTTAAATATTTTATTCAATGTTGTAAATTTATATATTTATAATGTTATTTATATGTCTTATCTTGTATATTTTTAACTTTTAAGTATTTTATACAATGTTGTAACATTATTTATTTATAATGTTATTTGTATGTCTTATCTTGTATATTTTTGCTTTTTATTTATATCTTACTCTGTAAAGTCCATCGAGATGTATATGTGATTGACTATAATCAATAAATTATTAAATTATTATTATTATGTTCGTCTCAATTGAATGCAAATTTCTAGCGTCTGGTAATCCAGTCTTTATACGCCGTTTGATTTGATGCAATGTGTCTAGCCTCGTCCCTCGAGTCTCCTGTTACAACTGGGACTGAAGCGTATTGTGGTACACGAGGCGTGTACCAATGGAAAAATGTTTATTTTGTCTTAAATATTGGATATCAGAGGCCCATCAATGTTGATTTAATTTAAGAAATAAATCGTGTTTTCAATGTTGAAGATTTAAAATGATATTGAGTTAGAGACTTAGCTCCTTTAAATTGACTTACATACAAAATATTATTGATTTTGTTTTGATTTAAATATGCAGTGTAGGTTAAATAATAAAAGTACTATCTCATATATCACTGAATGCTCGCTCAGTGGTTAGCGATGCATGTCAAATAACACAGTGTAGTTCGCTGAACCGTTTTTGTGTTTTTTTCTGTATTAAAGTCACCTTCGATTTGATTTCAAGCGAAATAATATTATACAAACGGTCAGCCATCTTATTGAAGCAGAAACAGACTTAAGGTTGGTAAGCAAGCACATATACCTTGCTTGGGACTTGTGTTTAGATTGGCTATATTTAAGAACAAAGATGTGCTTAAGTTTTTTCTTGGAGCGCATAATAACGTTCTTGTGCTTACAATGAAGTCTACTTTTAATAAATCTAAGCACAAGACCGTTCTTAAGAATTTTCTGGGAACACAAAATAAGATAAGTTTACTTAAATGCAAATTCGACTAAAATCTAAGCACAAGAACGTGCTTAAGAATTTTTTAGGAATCGGGCCCAGTATTACACAAATTGAATAACTACAGTTCGCGTGATAATCTTCTTAACAATAGAGTCATTAGAATTGTTTCAGGGTCTGGGGATTAAAGCTTAACTCCACTTACAAACTACAGAAATAATTAAATGAAAAAAAAAACGTCACGCCCCAAATAACCGCCATACTTGTTTCAATTTCTTGAACCATCATGGCTGTCGATTTGGGCGGACAAACACACAGGCAGGCCCCGCCCACTTTCAGTGTAAACCGTGTCAGGTGAAGTGTCCACATCCGGTAAGATAATAGCCAGCTCTCTGACTGATTGAAGTTTTTCGGTAGTGAGGCAACTGGTATGTTTGTTTATAAGTTTGTGTTTCTGTAGATTTGTGATCTTAACGACTAAAATATATATAAATCCAAGAAACAGACAGTTCTTTAGTTACATTTTCAACTTATTAAAAACCCGACAAGTTGTTCTCGTATTAGGTATGTGTAAATATATTTTTGTTTAATATTGAGTTTTTTTGTAATATATAAATTTCTAAGAATTAATAATATTGATATTTTCATTTAAACTTTATTTTATAACCAGTTTCCTTTGGGTTTTTTAAAAATATTTTATGTATTTTCATTACCGATATTTTTAGTACCTTTACTAACTCTAAGTGTATTGCAAACCTGCGTTAAAGATAGGTTCCCCGAAAAATATTTATCGGGTGTTTATTTCCCATAAAAGTGTGGCAATTTTGGTATCCAATCTCACTAGACAAATACTGGATTCCCCGAAAAACCTTTTGAGAATGGAGCATATACAGGACAAAAATGAAGGGCCTAATCAACAGCCCGACGATTAGTTAGACGTACTACACTTTCTAAGATAAAGATGACGGGAAAGACGCGGACATTGGATGATCCGAGAAGTCAATTAGGATTCGATATTTGTAATAAATTGTGAGCGATTAATGACAACATCATCTTATGTATGCAATGAATTCTCCTCTGACTTCCGAGGAAGGTAAGTCACGTGATATAAACTTTGTAAATAATTGCACGATCATATTTTACTTTGGAACATTGTTTTTCAAAATTCATAAATCGGACACACTTTCCGGATGGATAATTCATGTGTGTTTAACCTTGATTATATTCAGGCTAATGTCATATGGAGATGACCCATCCGTACTTCCCACGACAGCCACAGCAACGAAAACAACAACAGTACTTAAAGTACAGAGTAATAGTGTTTTAACGCGCTAACATTGAAGGACGTTAAACCAAATTGTATTCATCCAAATGCGTTACGCCCGCCTGATCTCTATCTGGGTATGTGTGGGTAGTCTGAGAGAGACAATATAAAACCTTGATCTTTTTTTTACAGGTGATATTTTGAGATCTGCGAGTTCTCCAAAGCAACGTAACATAACGGTGAGAACAGAAAAAAACAAGCTGTAAAAACACAAGTATATAGTCAGACGAAAGAAAAACAACTCTTCACAAGATGCTTGGACTTGATCAAAACGAAAAAAGTAAGCTAAGTAAATTAAAATATTATAAACGAATAAAAAAAAACCTGTAGATAGGTGATTTGAATGATATCCCTATGTGGAATTGAATGAGGTTAAGAGTCTTGTACATGTTTTCATTGGATACCTTGAGACTAACATAAGCTAATATTCTATCTCTATGGTTCCACGCGCATTGCATGTATTTGGGATGGGAAGATGTTAAAGCGTTTAATTAATGGTAAAATTTGAAGACACATAGAAGGTTCTGTTAATTTAGATGATGAATAAATAAAAGATATATTTTAATTATAATGACCAAAGCCACTATAGGAGTCATTTAACTATAAACACACAAGCTTCTTTAATACACTGTCGTTGCCGATACTTTATTCTTTTTACGTTTACACTTTAAAGTTTCATTTGAACGTTTACGTTAATTCTTTACTTATACGATTCATCACGTTAACTTTAGGACGTCATATTATACGTTTTATACAACATTAGATCTACATCAGTACATGAAGAACTTTACTTTGGTTACAACAGCAACATTTCTAACAGTAGTAACAAATAGGCAGTTATCATTATCAACAGTACCGTAACCGACAGGTTTTGCTACAACAAAAATAAAAAATAGTTTTAAGTTTGATATACACACAAGTAAATAAACGTTAAGGCATAATCTACGTTAGCTTTAGATATTATAAATGGACATTAAATTGAATAATAATGTTACTTACAGCTTGTGTGGACTGTAAAAATAATACAGTCTCGTAATTAACGAAACAATAAAACAATTAACGTTAAACATCTTAACAGAAAAACATGGCCGTTATCAAAAACATTAGTCTCGGTCACCCAGAACCCCCTAGTCTTCAACGTACGGAGGGTCTGGGTCGGTTCTCAATTGTTGACGAAGTTTACTGGATAATCTACCCCATAAAAAACCAAACTCCCGGTCACGCATGGGCAATGGAACCTATTGGTTAAAGTCTCGGTAAGTTATAGATCTTATGAAGCCGGGCCGATTTTGCTATATTCTATTGGCTAAAATCTAGGTTAGTGCTAGATCTTGTGAAGCCGGGCCGATTTTGCTAGATTTTATAAAGCGAGGTTGGAATGTATCCCACAATTCACTGGGCGCATCTATTATTAGAAACAAAATAGATACGTCGGAAGAAGCATGAATTGCGATGAAAAATTATAATTATGAGAAGCCATACGTCAGATTCATGATGAGAGGAAATTACTATTTCAATTAAAACCTTTACAAACAAAATTTTAAAGATTGTCATTGTTGACAAGCGAGTTGTTTTGATAGATTCAGTACGTGGTAACTTAAAAGACTGGATAATCCAGACAATGACCGACTTTCCGTCAAATTCTGAGGACCCATCCAGACTAATATTCGTAGAATATTTGTTTGGATGATAGAGACTACAAAAACATGTGGTTATACATGTATCAAAAATATTGACTAGGACCAATTATTAACAAAATTCTGGACTAGGATCCGTGCGAAAGAATGGATGACGTAAATGACCAAAAGTGGATTATTGCCGTAACATACCGGCCCCTTAAACAATGATAAATTGTTTAACTAAAGAACCTTAAGGCAATAATAGAACTAATTTGCTAATTGGTCTAAGCATAACAGAACTTTTTGTTTTAACAAGAGCACTTCTTACAAGACCACTTTCATCGCTTTTAATTTCTATAACACGTGCCATTAACCAATTATTTCTAGACGCGTTTTCGTCGACAATTAAAACAATGTCATTGACACTTAAACTCTTTTTAGGAGCAGTCCACTTTACTCGTTGTTGAAGATTGATAAGATATTCCTTGCGCCATCTCTGCCAAAAACAATCAGCGAGATATTGAATGCGTTTCCAATATCTTCTAGCGTACAAGTCTTCCTTAACGAATTCACCAGGTGGCATAACCCATGTTGTTCGTTGAGTTAAAAGTTGATTTGGATTCAAAGGGTTCAAATCATTTGGATCATCGGATACAAATGTTAAGGGTCTACTGTTAATTATTGATTCCACCTCACACATGAGCGTACGTAGCGACTCATCAGTAAGTAAAGGATTACCACCATCTCTTAATAAAGAATTCAATACTTTTCGCACAGTTCTGATTTGTCTCTCTCATACTCCACCATGGTGGCTGCCACCGGGAGGATTAAAACACCACTTAATATTTCTTTGAATGCACTCGTCGTTTATGGCTTTATTATTCCATTTCTCTATTTCCAAGCGTAACTCTCTTTCTGCGCCACAGAAATTGGTGCCATTATCACTTCTTAGTTCTTGTACTTGGCCACGCCTAGCTAAAAACCGACGTAACGCAAGAATGAATGAACTTACATCCAATGAACATGCAATTTCTATATGAACAGCCCTAACTACTAAACATGTAAACAGTACACCGTAGCGTTTTAATTCTTTTCTACCATCTTTAATTAAATAAGGACCAAAGAAATCTACACCCGTATATGTAAAAACAGGTGCTGGGGTCAAACGATTCTTCGGTAAATCTGCCATTTTTTGTTCCATCACAGCTCCATGAATTTTGCGACATATAACGCATTTAGACAGAATAAATCTAACGCAAGAGTTACTGTTAATTATCCAGTATTTTTCGCGAAGAACAGCTAATGTTTGTCCGCGACCAGAATGTCCTATCTTCTGATGAGCATGTCTAATAATCAGAGTGGTAATATGGTGACTCTTTGGAACAATAATTGGATGCTTGACATCATATGGTATGTCCGCACGGTTTAGCCGTCCTCCAACTCGAAGAAGACCATCGCATATAAACGGATCTAAGCGAGAAATAGAACTTGATTTTGGAACTACTTTACGTTGAATATTATTCACAGTATTTCTCAGCAGTCTCACTTCATTTGGAAAAGCTTCATGCTGAACGAACGTTAAGATTGATACTTCGGCTAAGTTAAGCTCTGTTAAACTTATAACATTGTTCCAGTTTCCGTTGCGTTTAAACGTATCTATTCTTGCCGTTACTTCCACATTTCGTTTGACAGGATCAGGTTCAAGATTCAAAAGCTCACATTCATAAATTGTACGTTCTTTCGCTAAGTTTTGAAGGTACACTTTTACACGTAACATAAGTGCGACCGCTCTTTTAAGTTTATACCAGCTAGAATAATGTTCTAACAAAACCTTCGTAGAATTAATTTGATGTTCTACGTCAGTAGCTAATACAGTTGCATTAGATTTAACTTCGGAATCATCGTCAGAAATACTTTCGACTTTAACTTGTTTAGGCCAATTATCACTTGTCTTCCATAAAAACTCCGGCCCCATTGACCACTGTGAATTCTTGATTAATTCATTAGGAGTTATCCCCCTTGAAGCGATATCAGCTGGATTACAATCAGTGTTGACATGAAACCATTGATCTGCGCGACTTTCATGTCTAATCATTTCAACGCGATTAGCGACAAACACATGAAAACGTTTAGTTTCATTCTTGATATATTTTAGTACAGTTGCACTATCAGTCCAGTAGGTGACTGTATCCGGTTTCAATTCCAACTCTTTCTGTAAAATGCTTCCAATACGTGTAGCTGTTGTGGCAGCTGTTAATTCAAGGCGTGGAATAGTAACAGGTTTAACTGGCGCAAGACGAGATTTACCCATTAAAAAAGAGCAATAAATTTCGTTTCTTTCATTAGTTATACGTTGATAAGCGACGGAACCATAACCTGTCGAGCTAGCGTCCGCAAAATGGTGAATTTCTCTCTTAACAACTTGACCGAAATTAACTGGTTGCAAACATCTGTCTATATGAAAGTTCTCTAAAACGGGTAATTGTTCAATCCATTTAATCCATTGAGATTTATGTTCATCTTTTATATCTTCATCCCAACTGAGCTTATCTTTACAAAGATCTTGCATGATTCGTTTTGCTTGAAGAGTAATAGGCACTACGAAACCTAAAGGGTCAAAAATTGAACCAATAATCGAGAGAATTCCGCGTTTGGTAAGCGGTTTATCTTTAATTACAATGCGAAAACCAAAAGTATCATTTTCTATACACCAGTGTACTCCTAAAGCGCGCTCTAAAGGGAGATAATCATAGTCTAAATCAAGATTCTTAATATCTTTCGCATGTTTGTCTGTTTCAATGGATTTAATAACGTTACTACTATTACTTATAAATTTAGTTAAGTTGAAACCACCCTTCGAACACACTCCGATTAAGTCTTTAACTAAATTAATTGCTTCCTGTTCATCCTTGCACGATTTGAGACAATCATCGACATAAAAGTTCCGTTTGATAGTGTTTATAACATTTTCACCATAATCAACATTATCATCTGCGGTTTGTCGTAAAGCATAATTTGAACAGCTTGGCGATGAAACAGCACCAAACAAATGTACGGTCATTTGATAATCTTCTGGTTCTAAGTTTACGTTGCCATCAACCCACCATAAAAAGCGGAGATAATCCCACTGTTGCACAGGAACACGTACCTGATGGAACATGGCCTCGATGTCAGCCATAAAGGCAACACGTTTTTCTCGAAATCTTGTAAGAACGCCGACTAAAGAATTTGTCAGGTCAGGCCCTTGAAGTAAAAAACTGTTTAATGATTTACCATTCCATACAGCACTACAGTCAAATACTGTTCTCAATTTATTTGGTTTAGTGGGATGGTATACTCCATGATGAGGAATGTACCAAACTTTACCCGGATCAACAGTAAGACGTTCTTGTGGAACCTTAACAGCGTAACCATTGTTCAGCATGCCATCCATAAAATCTTTATAATCTTCCTTGAAACTTGCATTTTTCTCAAATTTCCTTTGTAACCATGACAGCCGCTTTAAAGCTTGACATTTATTATATGGAACGTTGATGTTAGTTTCTGATTCTTTAAATGGAAGTGGTATGACATAATGTCCTTCAGACATATGGATAGAGTTAGTAACTTTGTCGAGAAATAATCGATCATCTTGTGATAAACCAAGTTCGTTACTATGATTGTAATCAATAAAGTCTATTTCAAACATTTTTAATAAGAACTGTGTTATGTCTATTTCTTGAACATTTTCCTTAATAGCTAACTGATGACAGGTAGAAGAAACTGGATCAATTTCTTTAATGAATATTCTATTACATTCTAGAATACGTTGTGAACCATTTGCTCTAACAGGGCCTAATACTGTCCAACCAAGACGTGTTAACGATGCATATGGTCCATTTAACTGACTAGGTATAACCTCAATAGGCTCAAGGGCTTTGGGACAATTAGTACCAATCAAAAGACCAATTTCAAGGTCAGGTAAGAATTCGTTAATAGGAACCTTTTCTAAGTATTTCCATTCCTTGAGTAAACTTGGGTATGGTATTCTAGATTTATTTGCAGGGATCTGACTTCTTATATATGTCTTAGGAAGGTCCATAGGAATAGAGGTTTCATTTAAATCAGTTACCTTTAAGTCATTAAACACAAAACTATCAACCATAGATTCGCCAAGCATTGTTCCTAACAGTAACTGGAGTTGTCTCCCCTTAATGGTTAATTGGTTTACTAAACTTTCAGAAATAAAACAATCTGTTGAACCATTGTCTAAAAACGCATAGGTCAGAATACTGGAATTCCCACTAATTAATTTCACAGGAACAATAGGCATTACTAAATCGGTTTCAGAGTTATTAGTTACGTTACTATTTGCGTTAATATTAATACAACCGTTTGTTACATTATGATTTGGAGTTTCAGTTTGATTAGGCAATACATTTCTATTGTAGATGTTAGATGTTGAATTTGGTGAATTACTAGATGTAAAGTTATTGTGTTGACTTGAAGTAAGGTTTCTTGATTGAGTACTTTGATAGTTTTGATTACCTGTACGAAACTGATTAGAGAAATTGTCACAATGTAAAACTGTGGGATGGGGCTTTTGACATGTTCTACAAATCCGTCTATTTGTACAGTTCTTTGAATCATGATTATTACCAAGACAACCAAAGCATAAATATTTTGAAAACGCAAATGTTCTACGTTCCTCATATGCTAATTTAAGAAATTCTTTACAATCATCAATGTTGTGAAACTGGTGACAAAATAAACATATTATAACACTTTGAGGGGGCGTTGTTGAGGGACTGTGTAAAGAATTTGACCTTTCTTTTGAATGAACGTCAGTGGCGAAACTTCTTGAATGGTTAAAGGTTGGTTTAGGTAATGTATAACCACGATCACTATCAAACGATGATTTACCAAAAACAGGATCTGTCACTATATCGACTTCAGCATTTACAAATTCTACAAAATCTTGGAAATCGACCTTTCTATATTGTGTCAGTCTTATTTGTGCAGCATTTCTACGCCAACGATTCATTTCGTCTAGATAACCTACATCTTTCATGGCGTTCAGGCAACTAGAGAGATATGTGCCAAACTTACTTAACTGCATGGAATTTTCAGTTTTTATCAGAGGCCAGTTTGACAGTTTATTCGTGTAAGCTGTTGCTATTTTATATTCATCGCCATATCTTTTATGAAGAGATTCTAATGCTTTAATGTAACCCTTTTGAGGTTCCATATGTAAGCAACTGCGAACAAGCTGATTGGGTTCACCCTCCGTTAATTGTTCTAAGTAGTAAAGTCTATCACTGTAATCAGCCAATTTTCTCTCAATACGATTTTCAAATGTTTTCACAAAGGATTGATAATTCAATGAATCGCCTCTAAATTTATTAATATGTGGCTGTGGTAAAAGACTACGTTCATGTTGTTCAAGCATAAGTTCGGATAAGTGTGTTTGCCTTTGTTGCATTTCATTTTGCTGTCTTATTAAGCTGCAAATATCGTTATTTTGTTCAACAGATCTAACCGGTGTCATGTGACCTTGGCGAGTAGACACTGGTTTTTCGTTTTGTTGAAGCGGTTTATTATACAAATTACTACAATCTTCATTAGTACGTTTAACAGTTTCGACTGGCAAATGAACTGCAGGTGTTACATGACCTTGATCTGGAGGTGAGGGGGTAGATAGTTTACCATGTGACGAAACAGAATATCGGTTGCTTACTTGATCTACAGGTGTATGTATATCTATAGGCCTACCAATTTCGTGATTCAAATTGTCTGAGAGGGCCTTTTCCCTAGCGTTTACGATTTGTAATTGAGTTCGTAATTCTAATTGTTCTTGTTCAAATATGGAAGACCAAACAGCTCTTTATTCAGTGTTCTTAGTTCTTAGTTCTTAATTCATAGTCCTTAATTCTTATTTCTTCATTTGTTGTCGTATTTCGACATTTGTAGGCCAAAATTAACATTTGTAGACTAAAACCAACATTTGTATCTTAAAATCAATATTTTTAAATTGCATCTTTATTCGATTTGATTTTATTATAAAATGAAAATTAACTTTCTTATAGAAATATAAAAAAAATACATTTACATTTTATCAAAATTACATTTACATTTCATCAAAAACATACAACTACAAACCAATCTTGAACAAATCTCCAAATACAAATCTTGCAAAACATTTCTTGAAAAACATTTCTCGAAAAACATTTCTTGAAATACATTTCTCGAAAAACATTTCTTGAAATACATTTCTCGAAAAACATTTCTCGAAAAACATTTCTCGAAAAACATTTCTTGAAATACATTTCTCAAAATGCATCCAAGCGGAACGCTCGTGGTGGGCTGACATAGTTGAAACCATTGACGTCAATGGTTGAAACAGACTTTAGAGATGACCTTGACACAACAAGATTGTCTTCCGATCGTACGTAACTAACGTGACGAAAATTAAACGGTAGCTAGCTTTTTCTTCGCACGTACACAGTGAATGGCCATTTTGCGCAGTAATCCCAGTCAGGGGACTACAGGGGCGGATCCGGGATATCACGAAAGGGGGGGGGGCGTAGCCTACTTTGAGGGCGAAGCCCGACTAACGAGCACCCCAGGTGCGAAGCAACTGCGAGGGGGCTGGGGGTCCTCCCCCATAATTTTTTTTAGGACAAGACTCCATATATGCGATTTACTGGCATCTGATCTTCAAATATTAAACACAGTTCCCGCTCTATTTTCAGTGTTTATTGTCGGTACAGGGGGATCACGGTGGCTAAGTGGATAAGGCGCTGGTTCGCTAGCCTGGAGGTCGGGTGTTCGATCCCTGCAATGGCCGAGAAAGTTCATCTCGATTTTCCGACGTGATTTCCCCTTGTCAGTGATGCAGAAGGGGGGCCTGACAAGGACAACAGCTGCCTAGTCGTTCGGATGGGACAAAAAACCAAGGTCCCGTGTACACATAGGAGTGCACGTAAAAGATCCCTTGGCAGTTGGAATTCGATATAAGAGTAGGCCGTAGCGCCGCTGCCCGGGCAAAATTACCCTCATAGCACACTGTATGGCGTATGCCCGTCTTCAATTAGCTCAGGTGCATAGCAGTAGGACGTTAAAGCCCATTTCATTCATTTATTGTTGTCGGTACAATTTTTTTTACAGCTTGCCGGAATAAGGGGGGGGGGGGGGGCGCCGGGTGCCCCCCCCCCCCCCCTTGGATCCGCACCTGACATAATCCATTGAGTATATCTGAAATATATCCGACCGAAGCACAATGTATAAACTGTGAATAGTGAATGTAGGCCTAACTATCGTTTTTTGTGCCTGACACATGGAATAGCCTACAACTGACATGTCACAATGACCTAAGGCAAGGGGAACATAACAATAGCACTGTACCAAAGACTACGATTATGATTAATTTTCAAGTGACCTACGATCAGCAAAAGGATCCCTTCTCTGGCCTATTCAATGATATGGATATGGATAATGATTCATTGTTTGTAGAACTGTAGATATATGATTTAATAAAAGCTTGGACATTTGACTATCGGCATCGCTGTAGCCTATGTTAATTTAGGGCGAATGTTATATATAGTTTCGAAATGACGTGTGGAGTGAATGGTAAAGTCTCTCTCTGTGTATGAAGTCCTATAGCCTACCCTAATCCTTATGATTTTTTTTTATGATATGACTCCGATAATGAACGGAGAACACTACTTATTTTCGCCCTCTGGCCTCTCATATTAAGATAACCGAGGCCCTTTTTGGATTGAATTATCAACAGATCTAGACTATAGTCTGTACCTAATGTAATTTGACTTTCAATATTAATATTAAAATAAAGATTTATACATGTAAGTATCCAGTTTTGCTCATTTCTAAGATAGATCTTATTTACATTTTCTTTGTAATTGTAAGGCCTGGGAGGTCTGTATAGGGCCTAGTGACAACAGTGGCATCTGCGTGTACCTCCACGTCGGAAGACAATCTTGCTGTGTCAAGGTCATCTCAAAAGTCTGTTTCAACCATTGACGTCATAATACGACGACAATCGCTTCAACTTTATCAGCCCACCACGAGCGTTCCGCTTGGATGCATTTTGAGAAATGTATTTCAAGAAATGTTTTTCGAGAAATGTTTTTCGAGAAATGTATTTCAAGAAATGTTTTTCGAGAAATGTTTTTCAAGAAATGTTTTGCAAGATTTGTATTTGGAGATTTGTTCAAGATTGGTTTGTAGTTGTATGTTTTTGATGAAATGTAAATGTAATTTTGATAAAATGTAAATGTTTTTCGAGAAATGTATTTCAAGAAATGTTTTTCGAGAAATGTTTTTCAAGATTTGTATTTGGAGATTTGTTCAAGATTGGTTTGTAGTTGTATGTTTTTGATGAAATGTAAATGTAATTTTGATAAAATGAAAATGTATTTTTTTTATATTTCTATAAGAAAGTTAATTTTCATTTTATAATAAAATCAAATCGAATAAAGATGCGATTTAAAAATATTGATTTTAAGATACAAATGTTGGTTTTAGTCTACAAATGTTAATTTTGGCCTACAAATGTCGAAATACGACAACAAATGAAGAAATAAGAATTAAGGACTATGAATTAAGAAATAACAATTAAGAACACTGAATAAAGAGCTGTTTGGTCTTCCATAGTTCAAACTCTACTTTTAACTTTTTCTCCTTGAGGGCTTGTCGTTCTTTCGCAAACGCAACCTTTGTTAACAATTCAGCTTTCTTTGCTGCTTCTTTTGCCTTTGCTGTAAAAATGTCATCACATGTGGTGCACGATGTCGTTGATGTACGACTAATGTGAGATGAACTGACACTCGATACTTCGTCAAAATCAGAAGATGATACTGATTCTGCCATCTTGTTGAAACCGTTTAACTTTTGCAGTCTTAAGCTCAAAACTAATATAATGACCAAAGCCACTATAGGAGTCATTTAACTATAAACACACAAGCTTCTTTAATACACTGTCGTTGCCGATACTTTATTCTTTTTACGTTTACACTTTAAAGTTTCATTTGAACGTTTACGTTAATTCTTTACTTATACGATTCATCACGTTAACTTTAGGACGTCATATTATACGTTTTATACAACATTAGATCTACATCAGTACATGAAGAACTTTACTTTGGTTACAACAGCAACATTTCTAACAGTAGTAACAAATAGGCAGTTATCATTATCAACAGTACCGTAACCGACAGGTTTTGCTACAACAAAAATAAAAAATAGTTTTAAGTTTGATATACACACAAGTAAATAAACGTTAAGGCATAATTAATCTACGTTAGCTTTAGATATTATAAATGGACATTAAATTGAATAATAATGTTACTTACAGCTTGTGTGGACTGTAAAAATAATACAGTCTCGTAATTAACGAAACAATAAAACAATTAACGTTAAACATCTTAACAGAAAAACATGGCCGTTATCAAAAACATGTGGTTATACATGTATCAAAAATATTGACTAGGACCAATTATTAACAAAATTCTGGACTAGGATCCGTGCGAAAGAATGGATGACGTAAATGACCAAAAGTGGATTATTGCCGTAATATTAATGATAACTTTTTATTAACATAAAAGGCCTTAGCAGATCAGGGAAGAAAGGCCGTATTTTATGTCTTGAAAACCCATAACGTAAATAATTTTAATCTGTCACTAAGCTATCTGCATTTGATTATTTTGTATCTTTAAAAAAATATGCTTCCGAAGCATAGGGTTTCCAAGGGTAATTGAGTGAAGTCTCTGAGGCAGAACTATTGCCCTGCCGATTAACTGCCTGTCTTAGGTTTGAAATGTTATCTAAACTATTAATTAGCCATTAATTAACTTATCCATACCATAATCAACTCTTGATGTCAACGCTCGCCTTTGATATTTATTGGATTAGGATACGATTTGCTGCTACACTTTCATTCATGATTTAATCATGAAATGAATAATCGAAACTATGTTTTATTTTTTATCTTACCGACTTTAGTAATGATAATCGAGACTAGGCCGAAAATTCAATCGCTAAAATTTCGGTTCAGAGTTGATCAATTTGACTGAATTTTTTTTAGGAAATTCCCTTTACATTATCTAGTTTGTAACTATGATAATGACAACTGTCCGCTCTTTATTTAATCTGCCATGATATATCTTTAAAAACGCAGTGAGAATGTAATGAATGTAGACTATGAACATAAATGTATGTATTGTAGTTTACCGAGATGATAAACATGTTATTAAAAAAAAGAATATTAATAAACTACTTAGTGATGATATAATTAATCTAAGTTGATACATTGTAGTTAACAATACTTAATTTGTAACTATTATTAAACGAATGTTTATACAGTGCTCATCTTCCACCGCAGAGCAATGCTCAGAGGCGCATTACAAAAACATAAATTGAAAAAACCCCAAAAGAACTCAGATGTACGTCAAGGTCTACATAATTTAATTATGTACACATTAAAATTAAATGTTTATGTTAATGAGTAAAATGCAAGAAATATAAAATCTTATTAATTAAAAACCCCTACATAAACGTTTCCTCCCACTGCTAAAGACCCTTACGCGCAAGCGAATTATTGAAATAAAATTAAACTGTATGTTAGTCCAGAAATGACCTAGTTTGTGTCGAGTGGACGTTAAACCCCATTTCCCTCTCTAGCTTAGGTTGTATTGATTGGTTGAATGTATGTTTTTGTTACACTGTAAAGTGCCCTTGAAGGGGGCGCTATATAAATTTTGTAATAATAATAATAATAATATGTATTCATGGCCATGCGTCCACTTTAGGTAAACAGAGGCGCTAACCAAACTAGTCCAGACAGGCAAATAGGCTGATTTTTTTGTCGAGTCAATTAAAAATTGCATAATGCTATACTTACTTACTATATATTTCGACCTAACTGGGGGCATTATATGATTTTCTAATTCTCAATGGGCCGGGTTTTTTTTTTATGGCGCAGCCCCCTGGAAAAATATGTTTGTGCGCCCTTGGAGGTAAATAAACTCACTTGATATTTATTACATTTTATTAAATACGATTACTGTCTATTGTAGGTTAAATGAAACAAGATATATTATTTCAGAACAGCATGGTTTATATCCAACTGTTTCTTATACACAAAAGTCTTGAGCAAAAGTCACTCAAACCATATCCCTCAAACCGATGATCAAAACGAATGCCGCAGACATTAAATCTATTTCTATTAATACGGTTGCTGTCTGTCCTATGACAGTATATCATCTGTAGGCTTTGTACTGTAAACATTTGTATGTATTTATTTCAGGTATTGGTATTAAAAAAGAGATTCTTATCGTATTAGCATCAGAAACATTTACCAAGCGTTTTAGGGATTTCCAAAGAGCTGATGAATACAACTTTCACCACCTTGATATCACTGGAGCTCCTCTTGAATTTCAACATTTAACTGGAGATGACTCCGACTTCAAGTTCGACATCGTGGGATATATAGAGAAAGCAATTGAATATGTTCGAAATAATGAAATTGATGCGGTACTAGGAGTAGCAGATATCGGGGATTTTGTAGCTAGCATCATTCGAGAGAAGACTGGACTACCTGGACCGGGAATTGAGACCAGTTTCATCTGCCTACACAAATACTACACCAGAAAATATGTAGGCAATGACTCGGATCTTTGGTATATCGCCGTGGACCTCGACTCCGATGATTGGAAAACTCAGATGCAATATCCTAGTTACATTAAACCACCCTTTCTCCACAGTGGTCACGGGCAAATGAAAGTAAACAACGAGTTTGAAATGGAGGAGGCTGTTGAAAAATGCCGGAAATTTGTGGTGCCCTGGGCTGCTTTCTACAATGCCATGTTTGATAAGTATCTGGATATTTCAAAGTTTCCATTGTGTGTGAAAAATCTAGTGGTTGCTGAATATTATGTGGAGAAGTCGGACATGATGGTATCCGAAGGTTGGGTGGATAGACAAGGGAAGTACCATGTCTGGCAACACGCGGATGGTTTGAGTTATGCGAAGCCTTTTAGGAGTCCTTTTGCAACCAGCACACCTTCTCATCAACCCGAGGTCGTTCTACAGAAGGTGGAAAAGTACCTCACTGACGTTTGTAAAAAGCTCGACCTGAGATCTGTGTTTTTTAATGCTGATCTATGGATAGATCATGACCAAGACTACCAGAACGTTTCCGTAGATATAATTGAGATGAATAACCGCCTCTCTAAAGGCCTTCATGACGTCTACAAAGGACTTTGGGGAGTCAGCAGTTTTGAAGCGGCGTTGATCGTGGCGTGTGGCGAGGAAGATGTGCTACCCCTTTGTTCACGGATCAAGGAACACAGATATGGCGCTGTTATTAGAGTCAGAACGTTTGCTTCTGGTTCCGCGACAGATATTTTGGATTTTGAGGAGATTCACAAATTTACGGACCCCTCCGAAGGAATCAAAACCGGGACCTTACAGCCTGGGATAGACTTAAGTCTTCGTAAAGATGAAATATTTGAACAAATTAACTCTAATGCTGGAACATTAGTGGGTATATTTTTTGTTTTTCAACCCAGGTTGTCGGATCTCAAGAAACGTGGTGACGAAGTTTTGCAGAAAATCTTAAAGAAGTCATGTGATTATTTTAAGTTTTAGTGGTATTCATTAAAATAAAGTCAAAATACTTAATATCATTTTGTCATCATTCATATGTTATTATTTTCTTTAAGTAAAACTTCAACTGACAAGTTCGTCACTATCCGGTGTACTTCCGTCTTCAAATGATCATGTGGGAGGGGCGCTGGGTGTGTATTTATGTTAAAGGATGGGGTGGGGGTGCAATTCATTTTTACTGGTCATCCAAAAAAATTAACCCGTGCAATTTAATTAGTACTTTAGGTTGTGCGTTTGTGTCTTTTTAAATATTTCATTTTGTTATGGGGTGGGGTATCCAAATCAAAAAAAACATTTGTCGGATTTGTCTCTGCTAATGTATATAGTACTTTTATTTTATTGTTATAGAGAATCTCCTACCAGTAGGATATTTTATTTATCACCGAATCCCTTCTTACATGCGTTCAGTAATAACAACTTAGCTGCTGTGGTATACCGTGAAGAATGCGGTGTGCAGGACTCGGTATTTTTGCTAGCATCATTCTTAGAGCGCCTGACACCACTTCATGCTCAATTACAACAACCAAATTGACTGATGTAATTACTTTATTCTCGTTGGCAACGTGAAGTTGGCACGTTATTCGGGATTCGGGATTCGGGATTCGCGATCCGACCATTTCCTCTATACCCCCGGGATGGGATGGGGTGTGCTGGGGGTGTGGATGGACGAATGTCAAAGCATGTGCGCACTGTATTATTAAGCCTGTCATTGAGTCAACTGGCGTGGTTTCGAATCCCCGGTTGTACGTGACAAGGAGTAGGGTCGTATGTCTAACGTCGTGGGTTTTCTCCGGGTCCTCTGGTTTCCTCCTACTGCTAAAGAGCAAGCCTGCAGGTTTTTCGGGATTCGGGATTCGAGATTCGGGATTCGCAACTAAACAGAACGACCTACGTTGCATCCGACAATTTCCTCTATACCCCCGGGGTAGGGTGGGGGTTTGGGATGTAAATGGTCGAAAATCCAAGAACGTGTGCGCTATATCATTAAGCCTGTCATTTAGTCAACTGGCGTTGTTTCGAATCCCCGGTTGTATGTGACAAGGAGAGGGGGTCGTCTGTCTAACGTCGTGGGTTTTCTCCGGGTCCTCTGGTTTCCTCCTACTGCTAAAAAATCCACGACCAAGCGAAGTATTGAAAAAAATTAAACTATATGTTTGTCTCGAAATGACCTTATTTGTGTTGAGTGGACGTTAAACCCAATCTCTCTCTCTCCCTACCCCCGACCGTAGGGGTAAGTGAACATTACGTGACAGACTAACACGGAGACGACCGTTTGTAGAGCGAAAAGGTTGTTGGCTGGTTTGTTGGCGTGCACGGGGCAGTCATCTCCAGTAATCACCTGTTGTATTGTCGAATCCCGAATCCCGAATCTCGGGATTCGAGATTCGCCACTAAAACAGAACGACCTACTTTGCATCCGACCATTTCCTCTCTACCCCCGACCGTAGGGGTAAGTAACGTTGGGTGTCCGACTAACAAGGAGACGACCTTCGTCGAGCGAATAGGGTGTTGGCTGGTCTGTTGACGTGCACGGGGCAGTCCTCTCCTGAACCCACCTGTTGTAATGCCGAATCCCGAATAACGTGCTGTCTCGTTATTCGGGATTCGGGATTCGCCACTCAAACAGAACAACCTACGTTGTTGCATCCGACCATTTCCTCTACACCCCGACCATAGGTGTATGTGGGTGTTGGGTGACCGATTAACAAGTAGACGACCGTTTGTCGAGTGAATAGGGTTTTGGCTGGTTTGTTGACGTGCACGGGGCAGTCCTTACCAGCAATCATCTGTTGTATTGCCGAATCCCGAATCCCGTGCTGGCTCGTTAATCGGGATTCGCCAATAGTGAATAACGAGCCAGTACGTTATTCGGGATTCGGGATTCGCCACTAAAACAGAACGACCTACGTTTCATCCGACCATTTCTCCGGGGTTGGGGGGTTGGGTAGTGGATGGCCGAATGTTCAAGCCTGCCATTGAGTCAACTTGCGTGGTTTCGAAAACCCGGTTGTACGTGACAATGAGTAGGGTCGCCTGTCCAACCTCTTGGGTTTTCTCCGGGTCCTCCGGTTTCATTCATTGCTAATGACCCCTACGAGCAGGCGTAGTATTGAAATAAAATTAAAACTATATGTTAGTCTCGAAATGACCTAATTTTTATCGAGTGGACGTTAAACCCCAATTTTTCTCTCTCTCGAATAAGGTGTCGGCTGCTTTGTTGGCGTGCACGGGGCAGTCATCTAGCTCAAACAATCACCTGGTGCATGACCAAATCTTAATCCCGAATCCCGAATCCCGAATCCCGAATCACGTCCTGGCTCGTTATTCGGGATTCGCCAATAACGAATAACGAGCCAGCGCGTTATTCGGGATTCGGGATTCGTGATTCGGGTTTCGCCATTAAAACAGAACGACCTAAGGTCCATCCGACCATTTCCTCTCTATCCCCGGGGGTTGGGTTGGGGTGTGGATGGCCGAATGTCAAGCACGTGCGCGCTGTATCATTAAGCCTGTCATTGAGTCAACTGGCGTGGTTTTGAATCCCCGGTTGTACGTGACAGGGAGTAGGGTCGTCTTTCTAACGTCGTGGGTTTTCTCCGGGTCATCTGGTTTCCTCCTACTGATAAAGACCCCATGACCAAGCGAAGTATTGAAAAGAATTAAACTATAGGTTAGTCATAATCACCTCCTATTGAAAAGAATTAAACTATAGGTTAGTCATCTCCTGAACCCACCTGTTGTATTGCCGAATCCCGAATAACGTGCTGTCTCGTTATTCGGGATTCAGGATTCGCCACTACTGCTAAAGACCCCGGGGGAAGAGAGGAAATGGTCAGATGCAACGTAGGTCGTTCTGTTTTAGTGGCAAATCCTGGATCTCGAATCCCGAATTCCGAAAAACGTGCTGGCTCTTTAACAATAGGAAGAAACCAGAGAACCCGGAGAAAACCCATGACGTTAGACAGACGACCCTACTCCTTGTCACGTAAACCGGGGATTCAAAACCACGCCAGTTGACCCAATGACAGGCTTAATGATACAGCGCGCATGTGCTTGGATATTCGGCGATCCACCTCCCCACCCCAACCCAACCCCGGGGGTAGAGAGAAAATGGTCGGATGCAACGTAGGTCGTTCTGTTTTAGTGGCGAATCCCGAATCTCGAATCCCGAATCCCGAATAGGCTCTTTAGCACTAGTAGGAAACCAGAGCTCCCGGAGAAAACCCACGACATTAAACAGACGCCCCTACTCCTTGTCACGTACAACCGGGGATTCAAAATCACGCCAGCTGACTCAATGACAGGCTTAATGGTACAGCGCGCACGTGCTTGGACATTCGGACATCCACACCCCCACCCCCACCCCGGGGGTAGAGAGGAAATGGTCGGATGCAACGTAGGTCGTTCTGTTTAAGTGGCGAATCCCGAATCTTGAATCCCGAATCCCGAATCCCGAATAGGCTCTTTAGCACTAGTAGGAAACCAGAGGACCCGGAGAAATTCCACGACGTTAGACAGACGACCCTACTCCTTGTCACGTAAGACCGGGAATTCGAAACCATGCCAGTTGACTCAATGACAAGCCTAATGATACAGCGCGCACGTGCTTTGGCATTCGGCCATCCACCCCCCCCCCCCAAAAAAAACAACATCCCCCACCCCAGCCCAGGGGTAGAGAGGAAATGGTCCAATGCAACGTAGGTCGTTCTGTTTTAGTGGCGAATCCCGAATCTCGAATCCCGAATGCCGAATCCCGAATAACGTGCTGGCTCGTTATTCGTTATTCGTTATTGGCGAATTTTATTTCAATAGTACGCCTGCTCGTAGGGGTCATTAGCAATGGGTGAAACCGGAGGACCCGGAGAAAGCCCACAAGGTTGGACAGAGAGAGAGAGAAAGAGATGGTGTTTAACGTCCACTCGACACAAATTAGGTCATTTCGAGACTAACACATAGACAGATTATCTTTTTTGAATACTGCGCTGGGTTGTGGGGTCTTTAGCAGTAGATGGAAACCAGAGGACCCGGAGAAAACCCACGACATTAGACATACGACCCTACTCATTGTCATGTACAACCGGCAGTTGACTCAATGAAAGGTGTAATGATACAGCGCACACCCCGGGGGTAGAGGATATGGTCGGATGCAACGTAAGTCGTTCTGTTTCAGTGACGAATCCCGATTCCCGAATCCCGAATAACGAGGTGCTGGCTCGTTATTCGTTATTCGTTATTGGCGAATCCCGAATAACGTGCCAACTTCACGTTGCCATTATGGTTTGGTGTTTATCAGATAAACAGCGTGTTTTATTTTATTGATTACACTATTTTTGCCTATACCGTTTTTAGGACTTCGAATTTTGTCTAATGGTTTGGATTGTTCGTACTTGGTTTTATTTTATTTATGCATTTTCATTTTCAATTACTTTATTGGATATTATGCAGCCCGACATTGTACTTGTATGGTCGATAATATTCCAACTATAAAACAACTAATATGCCTAGCCAAACCGGATACGGAACTTAGCCGTGTCATCAGGCGTCCAAACTAGTGATACTTGAATTCCTTGTTATGTCATGAAGAGTAATATTTTAGCCAATGTTGGCCGTGGTGTATGTAGAATGTAGAACACGCACGTAAAGTATATAATTTTAAGTACACGTTTAGCTTATGTGTTGATATACACATCATGGGATTATAGTTTGACAAGTTAATACCTTCATATGTTATAACTCATTACATACTGACATCTACATTAATATACCGGTAGACTGATCATGTCTATATATTTAACAGCTGTTGATGAATACACATATCACTGAACCGTTGAAATATTGTACTTAATTAATGTCTACTAGTATATCATATGAATTACAAAACTTATACAATTTCACTTAGCAATTTGAACAAGAAAATCAACGTAATCTTGGTGGATGTCGCGAATGTGTTGAATATCAACAAGTTATGTGTAGATAAAGCATTGATAGGCTATTTGATTTCTCAATGGTTTGGAACATGTTTATTATGTTCTTTGAGAGGCATTTAGTAACTTGATAGAGCAATAGTACGCATTATGATTTTAATTGGGTGGAGCTGCTGAAACCTGGTAAACAGTTTCATTGCACCAATACAAGGACTGGTGGAGAATTTGGAACCCGATACCTTTGATTTTAATTTATGTAGAATATACAGATTTCAAGTTCCTTAGATGTGCAATGCGTTAATGTCTTGACTGGATTAAATGATCAGCATTTACTTCTTTGGAGAATCAAAGATAAACAATTTGTTTTGACGAAGCTTTGGGATACACTTGCGAACTACAGAGCAGCGAAATTTGAATTCTGATTTAAGTAATACCATTTTAAAGGTTCCATTTACAGAGATATGTTGGATTGAAAATTAATTTGTCAACATTCGCCACCCTCTTCAGACGTTGTTTAAAACATCTATCGCCACTTGTAAATCTTTGTTGGGCCTCATTTTGATTAGACTGAATGCAATCCAGGGGATTACCTATCGGTTGATATTGTTGTTTTGTGTTTCACCTTCTTGAAAAATATGCTGGTATTTACAAAATTATAGCAGAATTATTCGATTTTACTAATCACATTCACGAGGGTTTTTTTGGAAAAGAGAATGCCTACTCTACGTATAATATCCGAATTTATAAAGATTGACAAATTTAAGTGTATGTGAAATTGGCCAAAAAAACAAAAAAAAAAAAAAAATAAAATAGACATTGTAGGATTTTGGTAAAACCATTTTCGTCAAAATATCAGTAATCCATCATTTCATTTCATTTTTTTTATGAAATCCTTAAAATTGTGGATATGGTGTGTAAAATATGCATATCTATAACTTTGTCTTTCCTTTAAGCAGTCACTTTTTGAAAATACTGTTGACGCTACTGAAAAATAGCGGTGATAACGATGTTGTCTTTTTTCAATGTTTCAATTATCCAAGAATGTTTTAGATATGATGTGTAGAATATCTTTCCAAAATTAAAATCAATAAAAATAACTTTATTTCCATGTGATAGATCTGAATATTACGTACGTTTTGGGTATTATCTAAGCTTATTGTTTAACATTTTATGGGGCATGTTGAGGCTCTAATATAAACCAATATATAACCTTTAACACAAATACCAGCTCTGTATCAAACACCTTTAACAGGTTTTTTTTTATGTAGCAATGTGGAAAACCTTGACCTATGAGTCTAAAGAAACACTGATCTATTTTTATACAAGCCTAGTATTATTTCCAGTTGTCCTTCTACAATATGTATGGTGTACTATTTCGACCACTCTTTCAATTTTAAGCTTTTTCTAACTCTTTACCAATGTATTGACCTATCTTGTGCTTTTACATACATACATTTGTAAGCTTTATAGTCATCAATCAACTAATGATAATATTCATATGCAGTTAATCTAAAAACAATATGTTTTTACATATAATTAAATTGAAACGGCCTCGTTGATTTGGGTTAACGTTCAGTAGTTTAGTTCTTTGTGACTTTATGTACGATCCAAATTTTCTGGCCGCCCTCTTAATTAGAATCCTTCTTTCTTTTTAAAACATGGAATGTTTCTTTCTTTTAATACTTTGCTACCCTTGTAAAATGACGCGATTATTATTATTATTATTATTATTATTATTATACTTAGAGGTATTGCTTTTGCTTCGAAAATTGTCTTCTTTCTTTTTTAAAAAGAAGAGGTAAAAAGGGCGTCTGTTCGCGTTATTCAGGAGGACATACTTTTTTGATGACCAATACACAGCGAGGTGTTATAATAGTTATAATAGTATGTCTTTTTCATAGTTCCTGGAAGTGCAATATACTTCAAATATAATATATGGGTATATGATTAGTATACAACTGTTTAGATACGACTGTATGAATTCTATAATACATGTAATGTAGTTTACGTGTATATTATGAAAGCAATCATTATACGCTGTCTGGTTATATAGCTTAAAAAGTTACTTTTAACTTCATAATAATTACATGGTATGTATGAAATGAATGCATTTCTTAACTGGCGTCTCATATTACTGCATTCGTCGTACCTCATCATTAAACTTCTATGTAGAATAAGCGGCGCATCGCGTTTTACGGGCTACGGAATTCAAAATGAGGCTTCGTTCCTTTACCATCACCACTTATTACTTTGCTTTTAAAAACGCGATGTACAAAGTGGCCGAATTAGAACACGACACAGTGACGCCCCCTTTAAAAAAAAAGAAAAAAAGCGTAGTTTCTGTTCCTTCACAATTTACAGGAATTTGGATAGTCGAATGGTTAGCGCGTGTTAGTTGTATCATACGGTCTGTCATTGAGTCAACTGACATGGTTTCGATTCCCCGGTTGTGCTTGTAGATTTTCTTAGCATCCTCCGGTTTTCCTCCCAATAATATAGAGTTATAGACCCCAACGCGGCAGTGTGAAGTTGGGTCATTTTTCGTTATTCGTTATTCACCAATAACGAATAACGAGGCGAATCACCTCGTTATTCGCCAATAACGAGACAAGCTACCTCGTTATTCACCAATAACGAATAACGAGGTGGGTTACCTCGTTATTCGCCAATAACGAGACAAGCTACCTCGTTGTTCGTTTTTCGTTATTCAACTTTTTATTCGGGATTCAGATATAAACCTAGCCATGACTAGAATAATGGATGTCAAGCATCCCCCAGTAGTATAAAACACAGCAAAACCACTTTTAGGCGAAAACAGTCCACATTGTTATTCAAGCAGCGAATAACGAGCAGTTTGTTATTCGTTTTTCACCTCGTTATTCGTGATTCAGATATGAACGTGTTTATGCATCTTTAATGAGAATATTTCAAGATTTAATTCAAAACCACCAGTAGTTAAGAATAGAATAATGGTTTGCAAAGTATTCCCTAGCAGTAGAAATCTCATAAAATGACGCATAGTCGGTAAATATACCAGATTGTTATTTAAGCGGTGAATAACGAATAACGAGGTGGGTTACCTCGTTATTCGTTATTCAACTTTTTATTTTTGATTCAGTTATAAACCTAGCCATGACTAGAATGGTGGATGTCAAGTATCCCCCAGTAGTATAAAACACAGTAAACAACTTTAAGACGAAAACAGTCAACATTGTTATTCAAGCAGCGAATAACGAGCAGTTTGTTAATCGTTTTCACCTCGTCATTCGTGATTCAGATATGAACGTGTTTATGCATCTTTAATGAAAATATTTCAAGATTTAATTCGAAACCATCACTGGATAACAATAGAATAATGGTTTGCAAAGTATTCCCTAGCAGTAGAAAACTCATTAAATGGCGTATAGTCGGTAAATACCAGATTGTTATTCAAGCGGTGAATAACGAATAACGAATAACGAGGTGATCCACGAGACAAGCTAGATAACAATTGAATAATGGTTTGCAAAGTATTCCCTATCAGTAGAAAACTCATTAAATGACGTATAGTTGGTGAATAAACCAGATTGTTATTCAAGCGTTGAATAACGAATAACGAGGTAGATTACCTCGTTATTCGCCAATAACGAGACAATGTACCTCGTTATTCGTTATTCGTTATTCAACTTTTTATTCGGGATTCAGATAAAAACCTAACCATTACTAGAATGGTGGATGTCAAGTATCCCCCAGTAGTATAAAACACAGTAGAACAAATTTTAGACGAAAACAGTCCACATTGTTATTCAAGCATAGAATAACGAGCAGTTTGTTATTCGTTTTTCACCTCGTTATTCGGGATTCACATAGGAACGTGTTTCTGCACCTTTAATGAGAATATTTCAAGATTTGATTCAAAACAATCACTAGATAACAATAGAATAAAGGTTTGCAAAGTATTCCCTAGCAATAGAAAACTCATTAAATGACGTACGCGCAAGTGAATTTTTTTGATTAAAATAAAATCACATGCCACACCCGAAATGACATAATAAGTATCGAGTGGACGTTGGACCCCATTTTTTCTCTTTCACAGTTTACATGTAACTTTCAAAAAAGCGATGTACAAAGTTACCCAACTGGAACACCATATTATTTATAGAAGACTATGACGCGATTACTACCGAGATTCAAGTTTTATCAAGGATAGAGGCAAATAGCTGAATGTAGTTACCTACATATTTACTCACAGTGCACTCATCTAACATTAAACAGGTGTTTATACTGTTACATATTTTATATTGAAACATGTGGGAATATATTGAGGATTGTTAGATAAGGTGTTTTTATCTTACCTATTCGAGTAAGTATCTATATATTAATATTTTTAAACAGAAGCTTGTTGAATATTGCGGGTTGTGTAAATTATTGAGAATTTCATAGGCTTGTCAAGGTGTACTTTGCTACCTTTGTGAGCATATTATTATCTTTTATAGAGTATGCTGCTAACAATGAAGTGTTGGACTAAGTAACTTACATACTTTAATAAGTTTTTATCATCACAGCAGGTTATTTATGTATCCAACTTAGAGGTGTTATTATATATGACACATGGAACAGGGTAGGCTACTATTTTCTACTTACATGATCATACTACTTTATCATGGGAAATTATGTTACTCTTGCATGTTTTTCTGGTTTGTAATGTATACGTGTTATAGTACAATCTGTACATATTTTGCGTGTAGTGCAGTCCTCCTGCATTTACTATTAGAGTAGAGTTTTAGCCCTTCGTACTGCAGAATGTTCTCGTTGTCGGGCTTTGCTCCTGTTAGCTCACTACATTTATTTTTTTTAGCGTTTTCCGAGTTTCTGTCCGGATTATCGCCCTTATTGTTAAAATTATTTGACGTTCTAACACCTGACGTCAATTGGCTGACTATCGCCATTGAAGAGACGACCACTTACAAGATCAGTCGCATTCTTTTTGTTACGTCTTTTATGTAAATCATTTTAGTGAAGCCTGTACCAAGACAGGCCCGGGACTGTACAGCGCAGTGGACGCTTACGGCTGGCCCCCGGATCCATTCACTTGATTTGATAATTGTTTAGTTTTTGCAATGTCTATTTTCTGTCTTGTCCGCAGGTTTGTCTTGTAGATTTTTTTTTGTTTTTTTTTTGTTTTGCGTGTAGTGCAGTCCTCCTGCATTTACTATTAGAGTAGAGTTTTAGCCCTTCGTACTGCAGAATGTTCTCGTTGTCGGGCTTTGCTCCTGTTAGCTCACTACATTTATTTTTTTTAGCGTTTTCCGAGTTTCCGTCCGGATTATCGCCCTTATTGTTAAAATTAATTTTCGTTCTAACACCTGACGTCAATTGGCTGACTATCGCCATTGAAGAGACGACCACTTACAAGATCGGTCGCATTCTTTTTGTTACGTCTTTTATGTAAATCATTTTAGTGAAGCCTGTACCAAGACAGGCCCGGGACTGTACAGCGCAGTGGACGCTTACGGCTGGCCCCCGGATCCATTCACTTGATTTGATAATTGTTTAGTTTTTGCAATGTCTATTTTCTGTCTTGTCCGCAGGTTTATCTTGTAGATTTTTTGTTTGTTTGTTTTGTTTTGCGTGTAGTGCAGTCCTCCTGCATTTACTATTAGAGTAGAGTTTTAGCCCTTCGTACTGCAGAATGTTCTCGTTGTCGGGCTTTGCTCCTGTTAGCTCACTACATTTATTTTTTTTAGCGTTTTCCGAGTTTCTGTCCGGATTATCGCCCTTATTGTTAAAATTATTTGACGTTCTAACACCTGACGTCAATTGGCTGACTATCACCATTGAAGAGACCAATACTTACAAGATCGGTCGCATTCTTTTTGTTACGTCTTTTATGTAAATCATTTTAGTGAAGCCTGTACCAAGACAGGCCCGGGACTGTACAGCGCAGTGGACGCTTACGGCTGGCCCCCGGATCCATTCACTTGATTTGATAATTGTTTAGTTTTTGCAATGTCTATTTTCTGTCTTGTCCGCAGGTTTATCTTGTAGATTTTTTTTGTTTTTTGTTTTTTGTTTTGCGTGTAGTGCAGTCCTCCTGCATTTACTATTAGAGTTGACTATCCTTTAGAATCGACGGTACAATATTTAACAGTGAATGCATTTTGTGCTGCATGTGTCTGAAAAGTTTGTAATATATCTACATTTATATGTGCACGGGGTGTTATGAAACAATGTACACTGTATAGTAACATTTATAGCAGATAACTATCTTTTTAAATTCCCTTTTCTTCTTCCGGCACGAAAAAAGGATATTAATTTGATTATATTGTTTTGTGAAAAGATAGGCTACTGAAATGTGTACATTAATGGGTATTTTGCGATTTTATTTACATTTTTAGGGGTCTAAAAGTGTTTACAAGTTTGTACTATACATTTTACTATATTCAGATTTTTTTAATGAACGCTTTATTCTTATTTGTAAGTTTATGTTAATACAGAGGTGTATGAGGATCTTCCAAGGTTGTTAAAGGGTTTACAAGGTACTTATTTATATTGCAACTTAAAGAGGCCTTATTCAAGAGCTAAACCTGTCTATTGCCGATTTTTGCTGGGCTCCAAATTTTGTATGAATTATTATTTAGACATTTATTCACATGACAAGCCGATAATCAACTATCTAAATCGCCTGATGACAGATATTCAACCCCATTGAATTGTGATGGTCATTTAATGATTTAATATAAAACTGGAGAAGTCTCGATTAACAAGTAACGTTGCTACGATAATAAACAATTATTGTCATATCTTGTCGAAACTTATTTTAGACTTGATATGAATTGGGGTTGTATACAGCATTTCGGACGACTGTCAAACTATATCTAAGAAATAAACATTTAAACATTCAATAATTTATGAGTTGTGTAAGAATGATAGTGGGTTTTATAGCAGTCTAGTAAACGCTCACAAACAAAACCCTACTCAACTCCTGAATTTCGCACAAGTAGACGATACAAATTTTATTGTAAATATATATATGCTATTATTTCAAATTAGATAAATTTATAGTGTTTTCGCAAAAAACAGTCATTGTGTAAGAACTAAATCTGCCTTTTGTAGATTTTTCTTTGGGCTCTTAATTTTATGTAAATTTATTAGGACAACATGAAGATAATCAACTCTCGATGATTTTAAGTAGTTTTGAACGGTTCGGCCACTTAATTAAAAAATGAAGAAACTAGGGTAAAACTCGAATGACTTCGCTCAAAATAAAGTAGTTTGAATCAAATGTTTGATATACCGATAGTTCATTGGCCAATCAAACTATTTTGCCGACATTTTGCCTAATAGATTGGATGCAGCTATGGCGGGTGTGGCGCCAGGCAGGATAAGCTTACTCTTCCAGACACCTGTTTCCACTGCTTGTCGTGTTTTTATACACGAGGAGCAGTCCATTTGCTGATTACACTATTTTGCTTGAATATACTATTTTGCCTATAAAGTTTTTAGGACTTCGAATTCTGTCTTATGGTTTGGATTATTCGTACTTAAGATAACGACCAACTCTTTATCGATAACTTTTTGTACATGCTTCCTCAGTCGAGGAATTAACGAAGATAGCGCTATATGTAAAGATAACACTATAACGACCCAGAAATTTGAATTAAAGTATACAACCAAGATTTCCCGACAGATTTATTGACCGAGAGATAGCTTGCTTTATGGCATCCTCGGTTACCCAGTGTACACATTCCGTTCTACTCCACTATACCCTGGGTTAATCCATAGGGATTCCACGATTTCAAAATATCTGCCCTGGCTGATTGTGATATTTTTATCGTCCAATCCCAGAAAGCGTTACTTGGAAGGGAAATAAACGAAGGGAAGTAACTCTCATCTTTTTTCAACAAAGAATACCCCAACATGGCTGCCGAAGTTCGTCCTTGCACACTTTGCAAATATGTAAACAAGTTGTATGACGTAAAAAACGTCGCTAAAGGGTCTTCGGAAGACTTATTTGTAAACTGTTCTTTGATTGGCTCGTACAGTTTAACTACATTCTGATATTTTGAAATCGTGGAATCCCTATGGATTAACCCAGGGTATAGTGGAGTAGAACGGAATGTGTACACTGGGTAACCGAGGATGGCTTTATGGTCAGATGGACTCTCATGTACCCTGTAACTAACCTCACTCAATACTGCTGCCATGAGGGAGTTCACTCGGGTTTTGGTGGGCGAGGAGACTCAATCCCACTGTAACCACCTTTCCATATCAAAAACAGTGTACAGAAAGGCTATGTATAAATATAGATTGCCATGAAAAAAGTGTAAAAAATTATGTTTAAGCAAAAATAAGCTTAAAGTTTGTTAATCTGTTGTGTTATTTTGATCAGTGAATTCTATAAGAATTGTGTATAAAATAAAGCAACATGTAAATTGGATTCGATAAATTTATTTTTGACCCAGATCAAAGAGGGAGTGCCATTTAAAGTCATTTCCTCGGTATAATAACCTAATGCGAGGGCTGTGGGATATATGTAGTTTTAAAATACTCTGATAAGTTGGCTACTAATTGAAAGATGAGTACCGTAATAATAAAGTTTGAAATCCATTAAAACGAGCTGATTTATTAGTGTAACATCATTTGGGTGTTTTCAGGGAAACACACATAAATAACTGTCATGGCACATCGGTTGCTTTATTCCTTTCTATAAAAAATAGGAATGCTTTGAAAGAAAAAGAAAAAAAAATGTTGTGTGTGTTTGTGCAGCGGTCCATCACAATAGTATATAGCTAACGTATTAGGCCGAAACATTTAATTTTATACTATCCATCAAGCGAGGTGATATATTAGTGTACCATCACAGGTTTTATCAGGGGAACATACATTAAAAACTGCCATGACAAGTCGACTGGTTTATTCTTTCTTTAAAAAATGTAAAGCTTCAAAAGCAATAAATATACATGACAATATATAAAAAAAGACGTGTTGGTATGTTTGTTTTGTGCAGCCGTCCAGAGAGAGAGATTGATAGATAGAGTGAGAGGTGGGGTTTTAACGTCCACTCGACACAAACTAGGTCATTTCGGGACTAACATGGTTTTCGATTTTATTTCAAAAATTCGCTTGCGCGTAGGGGTCTTTAGCAGTGGGAGGAAACCGGAGGACCCGGAGAAAACCCACGAAGCTGGACAGGCGACCCTACTCCTTGTCGCGTACAACCGTGGATTCGAAACCACGTCAGTTGTCTCAATGATAGGCTCTTATTATACGCACGTGCTAACCATTCGGCCATCCGACCCCTGCCGTCCATATATAGCTAACAATAATTCAAAACATTTATTTTTATACCATCCTTTAGTACTCTTAAATTATCGTGCTTGTTCTTAAATTGTTGTCGCTGTAATCCTTGGCCTCTTTTGATCTGGCAGCCAGACTTTTCAAAGCACACGTTGACCTATCAAATAGTAAATGTGGTAATGTCGGGAAATTGTAGTTTATCGTTGTAAATATCATCAGCAGCGATAGAGAGATAGGTAATCAGTGTGTATTTATAAGTCTAGAAATACCGTGACATATAAAACTACCGCTCATAGCACGCTTCGTGTTGTACGTCCGTCTTCATTTTAACCTGGTTGGTTCACAGCTGAAGGACGTTAAGCTCCATTTCACTCATATACCATACAGTGAACTATGGGGTAAAAAAAACCCCGGGCCGCGGTGTTTCCACTAACTTTTTTTTTATCCAATTCTAACTGTCGAGGTGGTCCCCTCGCTTATGTATTCGACTGAGATCTTTAACCAAAGGGCATCGTGTTTTCATTTTACGACTAGACACAAATTTCTTGTCAGCGGCGGCGGAACCACCTCTGACAGGTGAGAGCCGAGCTTAAAACATCCATTTTGTTCGTTTCGGCCCATCACAAAACCACCACTGATAAGATGGATAGGAAAGACGTGTTGTTTTAAGCCCACATCACATTCATTTTTAGTCACATGTGCAGTGCTACGAATAAGATTTTTGCACGGACAACGACGTTTTCCACTCTTCATTGTAGTCCAACTCTCGATGGTCCTTTTCATTGTACAAGGATGAATCTCGCGGTTTTAGAACCAACACATTTAAACTTGTCAGCCCTCTTGGCACTGCCCCTTACAAGGGCGAGCAAGATTTGCAAGTCCGGAGATTGGAACGAGGTGCATTATAGTCAAAAAGTCCCGTGTTGTTAGCCACCGACTACCGTGTCACTCTCTTTTTTTTTATCGGACTTTAAACTACATTACTTTTTCTGTTTAATACCGAAGTATATTTGTTCTTATTGTTTTCAGAGTCTGCATTCTTGGAGAAGATGATTCTAGATTCTAGAATATAATTCTAAATAAGTTGATGTGAAAGAAGGAAGTTGAAAAATAAGACCAGTTTCCATTATTATCAACACTAAAAACGATATTCTCTGTTTGCGAACACTTTCGAAGTAAAGTAATAATAATAGCATTTCCGGAGAATGTTCAAGTTGACCGGCCTAGTTTCTTACGATCCCTCTATATATATCGTGTTGATTTGTTATTCAGATATATATATTTATCTGTTCTAAAAGATAACATATCTAAGTAATACTGTGTGTGTACCAGTCTGTGCTGTGTAAAGTGGGTGCAGCCCGTTTAATCTTTTAGCTATACATGTTATACTTACTTTTTTATAATTTCAGATCTGTTTGGGGCTAGTTCTAGAACCGTGACAAAGAGGTAAATTTTGTAGAATAGGGGAACATTCTCAAATATACGAGACCGTCATTGTGTAGGACTGTGGTAAACGGCCGATGCAGTTGTATCAGAACAATTAATTGTTTTTAGAGTTCCGTGATTGTTTTAAAGGTTTAATTTCACACCCGTTTCGTGATTCTGTCGCCAACGCTTGTACTTATATTCAGAGTTTCCTGCTGTTTAAATTGGTTGACATTGTGCATTATAGGTTATGATTTACACTCGCAATAATGGTACTAAATTTATACTATATTGATATCCTCAAAGGATTGTAAGGCCTGCCGTGTTTCATGTTCGTTTTCCCACCACAGGCTGTTTTTATTAGCTGTGTTAAACGTGTATCATACGAGATATTGTTTTATAATATTACACTCCATTTACAATCAGTAATAGGATCAGTGAAGTATATCATCCCAAACATATCTTGATTGAATCTTTATACAGACATTTGCTATTGAGGCCGTCATGCATCTTGGGTTTATACAAAGGTAGAAAAAATTTCTTTGTATAAAAGACTTGTTGTTTAAATTGAGATCACAGTTTCTCCCGTTGTCGTTAATATCAACAATCAAGATGGGTAACAAGTGTAGTAGTCGTAAAAAGAAACCAAAATCAACCCACGAACTCAACATGGAAGCTCGTATGGGGTTAGTCAAGAAAATGGAAAACGAAGTTAAATTCGACGAGAACCTTTGTGCGCATGACTGTTCGGATGCTGCGGTATCTAAAGAAAAAAATACTACCTTACGCCAAGCAGCTTTACGCAATCGGTCCATATCATGTCTTACGGAGACTGACCATCTAGCAATAGCCACAGATCCAAGGGATTTTGTGTTTGATTTTGAGAATCTTGTTCTTGAAGGAGGAGGAAATAAAGGCCTGGCCTACTGCGGAGCTATAAAATACCTCCAGGAAGTTGGGGTGATGAAAAACATCAAACGAATCGCGGGAGCTAGTGCGGGCGCCATGACAGCCGCTTTGATAACAGTAGGATATCATCCAGACGAAATTGAGGATTTTTTGGGAAACAATATTTCTGACGTGTTCATAGATCACAGTTGTGGCTACTGCAGTCTTCTACCAAATCTAATTTCCGGATATGGGTGGAATCCTGGGAAAAAAATCTATAAGTGGTTTGGCGATAAAATGCGAATTAAGACGGGTAATCCGGATGTGACGTTTCAAGAAGTTTATGAAAAATTCGGAATAGAACTATGTGTTATCGTAACGAACTTAAGTCTAATGAACACAGAGTATTGTCACCCTAAGACAACGCCGAATATGGCTGTACGCTTTGCTGTTAGAATGTCCATGGCCATTCCCGGTATGTTTAGTGCTACTAAATTAACATCTTACGGTCAAACGGATGTCTATGTCGATGGTGGCGTTCTCTGCAACTACCCCATCCATTGTTTTGATGGTTGGTATCTATCTATGGAACCTGGTAACAGTTTTATAGAAAAGTTACAACCATTAAGCGAATTACCCCGTCTCTATGATAAAACAGAGCGATTCGGAACTTTTAATCCCAAGACTCTGGGGTTTTTATTATTTGCCGACAATGAAAGAGACATATTAAGGTATAATTTAGAAGCTAGAATTGGAGTTCTACGGCCATTAAAACCATCTTCGTCCACCAAATTATTTGAAGAAAAATCAAAGAAGAAAAAAATACAAGATAAACTTGCTGTCGAACATGGACGAGTCGTCAGAGCTGTTGATTCGTTTCTTAAGGTAAGATTTTCGACGATATGTTTGTCCAATACGTAATCTGTAGAAATTGTTGCGGTCTCATGTATGTCCATAAAAAGGAGAATCGTCGCTTACCCAACCTTCAACCAAATTCGCCCAGTTGCCATCGAATTATTGAAATAAAAACTATTTCTCGTCCCGAAATATTCTAAACCTGTGTTGATTGTGTATGTGCTGTCCGACATTGATTTCTTTCGTAGCATGATGCACAGCGTATGTCCGTCAAATCATGTTGGAGGCCTCATGTCGGAGTGAAAAGAGAAACATTATAGGTTCCTATAGTGATTTTGTATGACTGAGATTTTCCCCTTGACTAGAAGATGACCATACATAAACGCACCTGCTCATTAAAGGAAAAAGACAATTGCACCAATTTAGGATTGCATCTGCAGCCGATTATATATGGCAATTGTGTGTAATCTTGACGCTAATAGCTCTCAAGTAAAATTATTTTGAAAAATAGACAGCCGCAAACCTATTTTCCAAGCACCCCAGGCCAGAGCAGCGGATGGAGATATATGGTGACCTGCGAGCACTTTAATCACACATCCTCGAATACGAGTAGAGAAATCAAATTTGTCATAGTCAAGAATTCACAGAATTTGTCATATTCAACAGTACAGATAGTATGATAGATATTCACTGTTCAGAAAATTAGTATGATAGATATCCACTGTTCAAGGGTAAAGAATCCTTATCCTATCCTTCAATTAAATATTTATCAGGTTTTAATGATTTATCAAGAGCTGGGAGTGACTGAAGAAAGATTTCGGTTTATAATGCTGTCACCATCTTGAGGTTAAACTCATGAATTTATGCATAATTTCACCAGGTGGTAGAATTTGTTTCTTCCAACGAAATCTATCTTTCTGCTTTTCTTTCCTTTCCTTTCCCTGTGTCCTCTCCTCCCCTCTTTTACTACCTTTTCTTTTTCTTTTTTTTACTTTTTTCTATTTTCTTTTTTTCTTTGAGGCTTAGGCCCATTTTTTTTTCGGCTTAGGCCCACTTGCCAGTGGGCAAGTGGGCCCAGTCCGGCACTGTTTTAATGGATATGTTGAAGCCCATAACGTATTGACATATCGACTCAAAAATCATAGTTCTAGCATGTCTATGTAAAAAGTTATGACAGTTTAAATAGTTAGAGCTATTCAGCACAATGTTGGATGTTCAAATCATTGTTTAACAGATACCAAAATTGTTCCCAACAGGAATAATAGAGGCGTTATGGTCAGTTATATAGAGTGGTGACCGTCTTGAATTGCATACATCCTCCTTCTCATAATTAAAAATGGTCACCCAAATTTTTTACTCACATATGGGTCACCACATTAAGAGTCAAATTAGGGGACATATAAACGTACACAGAGTCATCATTGATCGGCTAAAATCGTTGGTTTATAAAAGTAGGACGTTAAACCTCATTTCATTTCATTTATATATTTTCAGGTACTAAAACGACATAATATAGATAACAGCGACGATATAACAATAGACGAATTGGAAAACGCCTTTAAAGACGAAGATCTGACTAAAGAAGAAAAGACTCTATTATTTGGTAAAGATATCGATGTCCATGAAGCTTTTCAAGTGTTGGATAAAGATAAAAGTGGTCAGATTAAATACAGCGAGCTTATTCATTTTATCGAATCAACTGGTATATGTTTTCAGACCAGATTTTTAGGTTATCAGCGCAAGGACGTTAAAAACTTTGTGTCATTCCTTGATTCCCTGCAGTCAACTTTATTAACGAACGTTAAGAGGATTTATGTAGATGAGCGGGATATGGAGAGGACAGTGGGGATTAATACCGGCCATATTGGAACCACTGATTTTAAGTGTGAAGAAGCTGATCGCGAGTTCGTCGTTGCACGTGGTTATAATGCGACCAAATCGTTCTTACAATATTGCGCTGCAACACGTGATCTTCCTAAATCTTCTCCCTCTAATCCATCTTTGCCTTTAATTGCCGAAGTTACCAAACAAGATAACGTATTACCGTATGTTGACGCCAATAATGTTATTAACGAGACAACCCAATTTATTCGTTAGAACTCAATTATTCTCAATCTTTACCCATTCGTTAACCCCTTTAACATAACTCCGATGACTCTCCCTGCCTTTAAGGCATGTATATATTTTGTTCATTATATAATATTAGGGACGTTTAGACTTCACATAACATTTTCACACAAATCTTTGATAAATGTGTGCCATATTCATCTGATAAAAATATTTATAGTCATTTTGATAAAAACCAAAATGATCGCCATTCCTATAAATGTGACCAAGCTACTAAAATGCATTGCCCGAATACCCAAAATTTAATATTAAATTTTAATTAGCTATCTTTTTTTTCACGGTCCTGAGGACCCCTTTGACTTTGCAGGCCTATCCGTTTATTTTACGTACCTCTAACACGAAGGCAACAACACACGGAAGATTAACTGTGTCAGTGTTATTGCTTGAAAATATCGTGATCACAATCAGGAATCTTGTATGTTCAAACTTGGGAGCTAGATTTTAAACTTTGTAAGTACGTGTTGTTAGCATTTAAAACGTTCGATTGTACACCACTTCACGATTTCACGATAATATATGTTCATAAAATTAATATTATAGCCCACAATATTCACAACTTATGAATTGGTGATCACCGTAATCACGTTCAGTGATCACCAAAATAGGAGAAAGCCGTATACATATTTAAACGATTATCATTCAACAATATCACACGGATTCGTCTGCTATGTTTATATTATGGTTAGTATTCGTATTTATATTGTATTGTGAATGTAGTATTGTACTAATGGATGCTCCTAATTTGTTTCTTCAGCTCAAAAAACGTACTTTTTGTATCGTGTTTTATGTTTTATTTTTGTATGGTAGTCATACCGAACACGTACCGCTAAATAAATTAATATTTTGTGCTGTATTGTTTTTAAACGTATTTCCCACATAAATCACCAAAGGAAATAAATGACACTACTACCATGGACATCTGCTCCTATATTCTAACAATAATCGAGGAATACCCATAATCGAGAAATACGTTAGAACGTCCCATACATCCCCTCCCCTATCATTTTAACTATCAGAGTTATCTATATATTGTTAGAATATAAAATTGTAACATGGGGTCGCTGTGGTCGTGTGTATAGGGAACTGGACCCAAAATCTGCATTCTTCTGGGTTTTCAAAAAAGGTATTAACCTGACCAGGAGTGGCGTCTAGTTGCTGCCGCGTGTATATAAATGATGCCCTTGCAGTTATGTTTTGGAAAAGCGATGAGTCGACGCAAGATATTGCCGTATGTTAGAATACATGCAAACTGACCCAGTCATCCAAATGCTGTTGTATACTTAGGCTGTCATTACTATTATAATCTCAATGTTGCAAAAACCCATAGGTTTGGCTAGTTTTCTTCCTGTCTCTTATTTTGTTAAAATGTTACCGGACGCTATTATGATGTAATAGTGTTATTGTATAAAGCATGACTTACATTTACCCAGACTTGAATTGACCTTTACACCCGACCACGAGACACGTTTTATAAGTTAAACATTATACCGTTTTTTAGGGATAGTCTGTGTGTTTTAAATACGTGATCAGTTTACTCGCGAGGTTAAATTCCAAGAAAACCGTTTTTATCCAATTTCACCACAGAGAATGTAAAACACATATGTACAAATCCTTGGTATAGTATTAAATCAATTTGTCTATCTATATTAATACAATCAAGAGATATATTGGTGTAAGGTTGCATGTATGTGTGTATATTCGCCGATCACGCTTCGATGTTACTCTCCACCCCATGTTCCCGAAGCAACGACTGTGAGTTTTACAACATCTGGCCGTTGCTGGTTTAATTCACAATTCCCGAACTTATAGCTACGTTATCTGCAGACACGTCAACAGTAGCATTAGATCAGATAGTGTCACATAGCGAACCCCATGGAAACCGAGACATTGGACGAACCTGGAACTATGCAACTCGAATATCGTAGGTAGACATTTTAGCTTGTAAGCGCTAGACTTGGTATTCGCGACGACCAAGGAATCAAAATAGACAGAGTATTACGCGAAGGGCTTAATAAGATGTACATAGTGAAAGTGAGGGCAAGCATGTGTGGTATCAATTTAAACGTGATTGTTTAAAGCCGTCAAAAATTTCTCGCCAAAATTTGGTCCTTGGCGAATTTGGGTCACGGACGAAGCCGAATATCCTGCAAGTATTAAATAAAATTCCTATTCGACAGGGGCAATTTAAGGTTTATCATGGCGGCGGCTATACTATTTTTCTTATTTTTAGTGAATTGACCGGAAGTGAAATCCTACAGAGAATCAAACTATGTGCCCAGTTGAAACGAGTCATATGTTCGATATAACAGTGCTGTTAAGAAGTTAATAAATAGAAACCATTTTTGTGTCGATCATTGTAAATCCAAATTCTTTTTTGACCCAATGTGCCCCGTATGCAGGCCCGTAGCCAGGGGGTGGCACGGGGGGGGGGGCAACTGCCCTCCCAATACTGAGTCTTGCCCTCCCAATATCACAAGAAAATTGGCCTTTACCGCAAAATTCATGCACATGCCCATGCTAGTTGGCCCACCCGAAAACATTTTTGCCCCCCCCAATAAAAAACAACTTCCTGGCTACGGGCCTGCCCGTATGTGGGAAACACTGTATCACAGTTGGCCATCAACTTATAAGAACTGTAAAAACTGATCTTTTAGCTCAAAATATAAATTTATTTTAAGAGTTGAACACAGATACGCATCCGAAAATTTAAAAAAACAGCTTAACATTGAATAAAAAATATAAATGGAGTAAAACAAGTCTTTTATGCGAAAAAATCCTGAGGATCCGTAACCTAGTACCAATATTTCCTTAAAAGCAGCTCAAATATCCAGATTCTGTCTAAAATGGACAGATGATTTTTAGCTAAACTCGAAATGCTTATGCTCGGTGTGCTCCACTGTGCCCCGTCATCAACCATGACAGAAAATCGAAAATGCCAGGGAGACATGTGATAGTATTATGAAACAAACTATTTCTAATGAGAGTTAACTACCATCTCCTTCACCTGGAATATAAAGTTTGTGGCCTCTGTAAAAATCTGGAGTAGCCAAGCAGTTTAACTAGTCTATCAAAAATCCACTTTTGCGTCAGAAAAAACGGATGAATTAAGGAGGACAAATAGAGTGTATAAAGTGGAATTTCCCATTGAGGTTTCAATTGAATTTTCCCAAAACAGTGAAAAAATTGCAAAGTCTTGCTTACTATGCCCCATGGCTTAGGCCTACTGTGCCCACTCTCCCCCTGGTTTTCAGGTGATTTCTCGATTGATGATTTTCATACCAATTCTCCTTCAGTAGTGTATAGAAAACGATTGAATCGGATTCATGGGGCCCTTTCCCTTGGCCAAAGGGGCCCTTTTGTCAGATGCGGGGCCTTTTTGTCTGCCTTTAGGACTCTCCCTAACTAGGGTACATTTCATTTTTCTCATCGGTTTTAGCATTTTTCTCCCGTTTCCCCTTTGATTTTTTTTCGCGAGGAGGCTGGCGCCTCAAGCGCCTCAGCTATAAAACGCTTCTGCTATTCGATCTCAACCAGATATTGGAATTTTTAGATTTTGCACACTAGAGAAGCTAAATACTGTCACAATTAAAATGACATTCACTTTAACATTTTGATCCAACAATTATTGAAATCGACAACTTTACAGATCTAATAATAACTGGCGAGTTGAATTGTTCCTTCGATATATACATGCTAAATAAGACTTCCTTCAAGGGTGTATGAGTGTGTAGCATGTACCTATAACACCAAATTAAAAAAAAAACAGATACGATATTTTAAAGAATTTTTATTCTCCCAAAAAATGAGATACGTGTTCCTGACAGTTGTTAAATTATCGTATCTCGAAAAATATTTTTAAAAATGTTTTATTTCAAAATGTCGTATCTAAAATTAAACAATGCAGTCTTGAGATACGAGGTTTTGACGAACATATTTTTGTTTTGACGAAAATATTTTTGCCCAATCGAAATACGACAATTAGTCACAAGGTAAAAATAAGCATTTCTAATTGGTTTAGAGGTACGAGGTTTTGAAAGGACATGTATCAATGAAATGTGAATGTAAAAAGCCCCAAAAAAGTGTTTGGCTAAAACCGAGATACGAGGTTTTTGAAGCGCAGTGAGCTACATTGGCATAAGACATGTTTTTTTAAAATTTGAAATAAAAATGGATTGTTGTGTCTGTAATCTGAAATACTAGACATTAATCCATGCGTGCAATATATATCTATTACGTATTTCTATGACAAACCCCCTTTGTTTCTCTAACACTAGTTATACAGTATCGTCGCCTCAATTGTATTAAAATGCTAATTTTGCGGGTAGGGGAACTGGTTTTTCGGTGAGTATGACACGGTTCACTGTACAGTGTAACCAGACATGGCTTGTTTCGACCCAGTCTAGTACCCTTGGACGCAGTGCCTTACACATAAATACATGTACGTCCAATCCTTATGTCTACTCGCGGATTAAAGATTCCCGAACATAAATCGACTCACTCACCTTATAACCCAGACAGTAGAAACTTAATACGCACTATTATTTACAGATAAATTCGAAATATAAAACATCCCACAAAGCGACATTCCTGTAAACAAAATACAATTTCTTTTAAACAATGTTATTTTGAAGTATATTTTATTTCTTCTTATTATATATTTTTGGGTAGTCTTTTCTACACACATGATGTTAAAGAGACACCACCCCTTTAGGAGACACACGAATATAATTTAACATCGACTTATCCGGGGAAACTTTTTCGGACAACACCAGGATCAACCCCGATAGCATTTATTTAGTTGTTCCCTGTACTTTAGTAGATATACATCTCGAGTATACTGACTACTACCACAACTCTTGGCTAGTAGGCGAATCACACAGCCAATGTGCCCCCCCCCCCCCCTGTGTCTTACATAGATGTACATTTACATTTCAACATCAGACACTGCACTAGTTTCTTACCTTCAGGTCGGTGAGGTTTCATTAGATTTTTTAGCCTAGTTCCCTCATGTCGGGGATAACAAAAATAAGACTAGATGTTCCGATAAAACAAAAATACGGAGTACATGGCGTCCTCGATGACTTTTGTATTTCCAAGATGAAGTACCAGTACCCTATTGCCTCTTTAAGGCAAATATTTAACATATGGTTTGAAGAGAATATTGGAACATGTATAATGACGTCTTAATTCTATTCGAGTGCATTAAGTAAACATAGGGTATTATAAATACCCGACATGATACGCCTAGATTATTTTATTTATATTGTTAAAGTTTGTTTACATAACTTTAAAACACGGCAAACACAATTAACTTTTCAAGGGTTAGTATGAATAAAACACATACACGCTTAAAGGAGCAGTTCCGTTATAGCCAGGTAACGTAAAATGACTAATTAAAAATATAATCAGATGTTGCATGTTTTTTTTTGTGTATGTATTCGAATAAGAAAGGGTGCCAAATCAACCCATGTAGCAATATTTTGAGATTCATCGGTGGTGTTCAATTAGTCGAGTAAACAGCTTTGCTCTGATAATCCACCAGGATTAGTTAAGGCTAGGGTTATTTTTATATGATATACTAGTTGGACTTTCTCCAAGATCTTGTAAAAAATGACAATAGGATGTGCAGAGATATCTTAGGATCAACGGAAGTATATTTTATTCTCTTTAAGAAATAAATGATAATGCCCCTTTAAAATATCAAAATAGTCAGTGAAATGTAGATTTAAAAAAACCGCTTTAAGGGTTGTAGGATTTCCTGAACAAGTATTAAACAAGGACCTCGCTTATTCAAGTATGTATTCCCAAGTATTGTCAATTAAATGCAATACCGGTAACTCTCCCCGGGCAACATCCATAGGGTGTAGACGGAAATCGGAGAAAATCCACAAAAATAAATATTCGATACGTGGAGGCACAGACAGAACTCTTATTTAAATAATTGTCAAGTTTAATAAACAGGATATTGGTAATTATCTGTGAAATCAATTCGCGAGTCCATGTAATTCAAATACGAACAAATAATCTAACATTTGGTATTCTGACAAGTGTTTAAACAAAGATATTCATATTTCACAAATTTTTCTTTCACTTCATCGAGCCACACAAACTGGAAGTAGCATACTAGTACATTACAACGTAACCAACATCTTAACTCTGTCAAGCTTCTGCATGACAATCATGAATTTTCACAAAAAAGCTATTAGAAATTTTCAGTCAAAACCCCTTTTTTCTATTCTATACCAACAAGTGAATGAAACAAATCGCCAATCAAAAGTGAGCAAAGGCTATAACTAGAAGTAACTATATTCAAGTAAACTAATAGTGGTCTGTACCCTGTTTTTATTGGGCGGAAGCTGTAATTACTGTCAGAACACGGACACTTGTATTAAATTAAAGTGAATGAAATGTCTAGGGTAGACACCACAATACAGGAAATGTCAACAACTGTATTGCATTTAAAATACCATAATTTAAAAAAGAACTGTTGAATTCATTTTTTAGGATGGCCCAGTGAGTATACTACTGATTCACTAAAGAAGAGTCTCTGGTTCGATCCTTCTACAAGCATTACCAGGGTGGGTTTTCGTTGTCAGTTTAAGGCTAAGAAACACGTTAAATTTCAGGAAATCGTAGGCAATTGATGGGGACGCAGCATTGACAAAATTACGAAATACGGGATCTAAGTTAAATATCATGTTTAAGAATGTCAAAATCGACGGTTCTACCTTATACACAACTACAATAACCTTTTGTGACAAACCTAGGCTGAAAAGAAACGTGTCTTTCGGATTTGAAAGTACATACTAAAGTATACCTAAAATATGGAACCTTTGGATAGTTGGTTTCATTGGTTTGTCTAAAAAGAGAAAAAAGTCAAATAAAATCAAAGTATTGTGCAGACGAAACATTAAGCATAATTTCATCTCTCCAAGATAGTTTCCCTTTAATTTAAGTAATTAGTACAATTTTCCTTTTGACGTTTACTAATTCAAACGAAACTTTACAGCGATATTTCCTCTGTGATACACTGTACATGCAATTTTCAATTTCACAGACACTAAATTCAACCCGACATTAACTTGTTCAAGTAGTTACATCAGCTTTTTTTACAATTAATTCTATAAGGTATGACAAAAACTTGACAGATAACGATCCATAGTTTTTTTCTTTTTCTTCTAAAAAAGTGAACATCTAAGGAAAACCAACTTAAATGAAGAACCTGTTCCTGTTGAAGCATCACGTTTTAAAACTTGTACCACTGTATAAAAAGTAAATTGTAATTTAGGTTGTTTTTATTAAAGCCCCAGTGTGACAGATTTGGGGGTAACTTAGGGTCGTAATTTAGACGAGGGAGAGAGAGAGAGTGTGTGTGTGTGTTTAACGTCACAACCTGGGGAATCGAAATCACTAGTTGGCTAAATGATAGACATTATTGATACAGAGCGCACACACTTATCATTCGTCCACCCAATCTCCACGTATTAGTCTGGACTATTGTACCTTTAACATAATACGATATACTTCATCGCAAAACCAAGTGTGCCCAGTACGTATATGGACGTTGTGGTATAATCCATGGAATTGGTCTCTGCCCATGATATTGCTAAACCGATTGTGCCTGCGGCTTTAATTTAGTGGAGCTAAATCGCTAAAATTTGGGACCTAGAAATTGAATAAATGGGTCGCAACGCATATAATAATGTAATATGAATGTATATAAACTAACTTCTGATTTACATGCAATCGTTTCCGTGTTTACGCTATTTTCAAATCAGACCTGTTCGTCGAATACGCTAGAACCAATGACAATCTCTAGCATCTGGTTATTCTAGTCTACATCGATAGTATTTATTGCACATGCTCTCGATATAAGTCGCCGTTTAACATTGCTTGTGGAATATGTCTAGCCTTTCGAGTCCTTTGTTACAGATGGTGCTGAAACGCATGATGGTACACTATTTGTGTACCAATGGTAAAATGTTTATTTTGTCCTAAATATTGGATATCAGAAACCAAACTTTTCCCGGTAAGATCACAACATCAATGTTGATTTAAATTGACAAACAATTCTTGTTTCCATGTCGAAGATTTTATGTGATTTTGAGTTAGAGACTTAGCTACTTTAGAAAGGCTTTTGACAATCAATCACATGAATTCTATTAATATACGGAAATTTCGTTCAGTTGCGGGGCTTACTTAAGTTCCGGCACAGCGAAACAAGATTTTGAACGGTAAGTTGTACATACTGCAAAGCTTTGACGTGGTACTGAGCTTGATCTTTTCAAATATTGTTATGATTAAATAATTAATTACATTGACAAAAGTTTCTTATTTCGAAATTAACGTGCGGTTTTTAGATGGTTGTGTTGGTTCGATAGGCCCGATATACAGTGCTGCAGAGTCGCGCTTGTGAAGTGATTTTTTGTCGTGGGCCTTATTTTGGTAGTAATATTCGTTTTAAAGTTTTATTTATATTTAACTTTACTATTTCTAGTGTCTGTTGAATCAGTAATGTTTGTGAAATTATTTTGTTAATTGGCGATTTCAATATAAAATCTACTTTGTAATAGATGTAACTGCATTTAAGGACTGTGTGTGGACAATGCAGACTTTAAATTTACAAACGTGATCGGTTTCTTGCGAGATGAAGTTTTAAGAAAGTCGATTATAATATCAAAGTTCACTACTGAGAACTTGATAAATATATAGGTACAAATGTACAAAATATCTTCTAAAAATATTTAAAATTAAGTATACAAATTTTTCACTTTGTGTTAAAATAAATCACTATTTTCACGTCAAATTTTAAAGAGAGGACCATCTTGTGCCTTGAAATAGTTAACCGTAAAATAAATTATTTTCCTCATACGTAACTAAAACAATAATATTTATCAGACAGTAAATTTTAATATCAGCTTAAAACGGATTTAAATCATAGCATATTATTTAAAATAATTTAAATCTCACTAAATTATGGAATAAGTTTTCGGTACTATACACGCTCGTTAAATTGACAGTTTAAACATTTGTGTCTCTTTAAAGACCCGAAAAGAACAAAGCCTCAAAAATAAAAGTCCGAGTATGTATGAAATTTAAACGCCAAAATATAGAAGAATGGTGTATATACCCTGAATCAAAATTTCATCTCAAAATATTGAGTCGTTGGACGTGAGCGTTAAAACAGCTTATTCGGACACGTAACCCTTTTAAGATTTCGGGTCAATTCTTTTGTTGGGTGACCCGATAATCGATTCCCATTCCTAAAGAGGTCTACACGGTGAATGGTCCATGTGCTGTACTTGATAACAAAAGGTAAATTTCACCGACACAGTATTTTTATAAAATACAAGACTGGTTTTATCAAATCACAGCATAATACAGTTTGGGACACCGGAATCCATTTCAAGATGAAGACTGGTGGGTTTAAGTTGTTTGAAAACGTATCACATATTTTGAGTTAGTTGCTCGGCCCTAAGGTAAGGGATCTAAATGGATTTTAACACAAAATTAAGCAGTTTGATTCTCAAAAACATTATCGGGATTGACCCTTTAAGGCATATTTTATACATTAAAGCCCTAATACCACTCTTGTTGTAACTGAATAATATGTCCCAATCTTTATTCTGGTCAACAAATTGTACTATTCTACATTATTTCAATTAATAAATGATACAAATTTCATCTAATTTTAAATATTGGAAAAATTCAACTTCATGCCGTAACATGGTTTGAAAAGCTTTACGTTAACACTTTCAAATGCAACTTGGATTTAAACATATTTTTGAACCCTCTGGACAATTAAGATAGGTTGTAATGGATAATTTGCACAACAGGTAGGACACTTTTAAGATCTTGTAGTAAGAATAAGGCTATTTTTTCTGGACCAGTCAAGCCAGCAACAGTGTTATTGTCCCTTTAACCATTTGATTACGCAAAACAAGCACGTGCTTTGGGCCATCACAGCAACGGGTATAACACAGAATGTTTGCTTTATTATATGTCATATCTAAAATATTTAATTTTAAAACTAATTACGATCTTTAAATTAGTTTTTCATTGTTTTTGTTTTTGTTATACTGTTGTCTGTTTTGTGACAAAGACGTGTATAAAATCCCTGAAAAGCTCGGATCACGTGCGTAGTTTATTATTGTTTATACATTGAATTACATATATATCGGGACAACATAATCTTTAAAGTGCCTAAGGCCTCTGTGGGTCTTAATTCTGCCCTGTTTTAAACCAAAGCCCCCCCCCCCCACAATAAAAAGCACTAATCTACTTAAACACGTAAATAAGATCACGGGAGATAACTCGTATTTACCTTGCATAGATTGGGGGTAGACTACCAACAATCTCCATCAACCTTAATGGGCTCAGACTAGTAATTATTTGCCCATTGACTTCAATGTGAAATGGCTGTAATATCACAGGCTGTAGCTTTTTCTACATTCCGTTGGTTCCAATCTTTGTAGGCACAATGGGGACCACATTTGGTAATCTCCTCATCTTAAATGTGTAGGGGGTTGACCGTTTAGATTTTTTGCTACGGAGATTTAAAGTTGACCGGGGTAATAAAAAGATGAATACATAAACCTGGTAGCTGTCAAGCAAGCAAGAGTGGTATTGTGTATTTTGTACACGGTGAACAGTCCATATGCTGATTACACTATTTTGCCATATTACACTATTTTGCCTATACCGTTTTTTAGGACTTCGAATTTTGTCTGATGGTTTGGATTGTTCGTACTTGGTTTTATTTTATTGTCCCTTTAATTGGATGACCTTAATCCCTGATAATATTTGTCGTTTATCTAAGAGCACGTGCAGCGAGTTTGGGCACTGTGTAGCAATATAGTCTTTGCGACATTGTTTCAATTTATAGGAATGACCTGTACATTTAAAACTCATAAATATGACCCATATATAGGGGCCAAGCAGACTTTTGTAGAGGACCGCAAGATCCTGCGCTCCCACAGGGATACTTGCAAACTAAACTTATTAAAACCTTAAAAAAGATTTATTATGGCCGTCATATTGACTTGATTAGTAAATATAACATGTCTCTTTCGACTATTCTTCTAGATCTATTCAACGGAAGATCGCTAACCATTGAATATCAATGATCCCAAAGCTTCACGCAAAATTGTAAAAGTGAAACCTCTATGGCATGATCAAGGCTTTCGAGGAGCGGTCGTGTGTGTGTGTGTGGGGGGGGGGGGTAAACTTCGCAACCGAAGGTTGTGGGGCTCTGAGAATACGTAATTAAAACTACGTGCACGCATAAAAATACCCGAGGTCTCGAGAAAATTTACACAGGATGGCAAGATTAGATCCCGAGATCATTAACTCGAATTCTCGAGATCGTTAACACAGGATGGGAGATTCTCGAGAAACTTATTAGGGGATTTAGAGGACATTAAATTGAGATCCCGAGAAAGTATCACAGGATCGCAGGATCTCGAGGTCTTCTTCAAAATTTTGCATGACCCCTATACGCTTCCGTAGACAAGGGACACAAGAATTGTGCGGTGTTTTCTTTTTAAACCGTTGCTATTTGTGTGTATGAATATATTTTTGAGAGTCATAAAGCAAAATTCAATATGTTTCACTCGCACACAATACTGTTATCGTGATTCGTATACATATCAAACTTTATGTGTTCCATGAAACCTTTATGTATGCATGTATTACGCGTGGTGCGACATCTGTTAGCGGGACCTATCTTTCCATCATGCGCAAATCAAACATATCCAATTTCACTAGTCGCCGAACACTTCAACAACCAAAATGGGTAATAGCATTACTTGTAATAAACAGGAACCGAAATCAACAAGCGTACTCAACATGGAAGCGTACTGGTAACCCGGATGTGACGCTTCAAGAAGTTTATAAATTAACAGGAATTGAACTATGTGTTGTTGTAACGAACTTAAGTCAAATGACTACTGAATATTGTCACCCCAAGACAACGCCCAACATGTCTGTACGTATTGCCATCAAGATGTCAATGGCTATACCCGGCATGTATAGTGCAATCAAATACACGGCTTACGGTGAAACGAATGTTTATGTGGATGGTGGCGTTCTCTGCAACTACCCCATCCATTGTTTTGATGGTTGGTATCTATCTATGGAACCTGGTAACAGTTTTATAGAAAAGTTACAACCATTAAGCGAATTACCCCGTCTCTATGATAAAACAGAGCGATTCGGAACTTTTAATCCCAAGACTCTGGGTTTTTTATTATTTGCCGATAATGAAAGTGACATATTAAGATATAAGTTAGAAAAGAGAATCGGAGTTCTGCAGCCATCGAAACCATCTTCGTCAACCAAGTTATTTTTAGAAAAATTAAAAAAGAAGCAAATCCAAGCTAAATTGGCTGTCGAACATGAAAGTGTTGTCCGGGCTGTAGATAATTTCCTCAGGGTAAGAGGTTTGTTGATATAAAGATAGGTCACTAATTTAAGTTCCACACTGAGCTAATTAAAGTTGATTGGAACTTGACAGTCCTCTCTGTAAATGTTACATATTCTCAGTAATTACAGTTGTCCGATTTGAAAATATCATATTACTTGTCAATCGTTTTGCCAAGTTATAAATTCGCACCTGTCTTAAAGGGACTATCCCCATTTGAACAGCATCTCAAAAATAAAAGTCCCGAGAAATTTAAGCGCCAAAATATATAGGAATGGTGTATTTACCTTGTCGCAAAATTTCAGCTCAATTTATTGAGTCGTTTGGCCGTGAACGTCGAAACTGCTTATCTGGACACGTACCCTTTTAAGATTCCTAGGTTAATTTTCCTGTTGTCTTACCTGATAATCAAATCCCATTCCTTTGGAGGTCTATAAAGACCGCCCTACGATATAGGTTTCTTGGGGCAAAACACAAAATAAAGCAGTTTATTCTCCAAAATATTATCGTGATTGGACCTTTAAAGAGTTAAACGAAGACTTGTTTGCTAAGGTTGATCCGTTTGACCATTTACAGAATTTTGATTAAAATCATTTCACGTACTACACTAGACTAGAATGTTCTAGAATCGAATCCCGGTGGCTGTCGAAAATAACCTGAGGGATTTTCAAGCCTGATTAGGCTGGTCAAACTAACATTTGACGTAGAACAAATTGCAACAAAAGGTTTTTTGATTTCTATTGACTCATTATGATGTCCTAAGTAAGAAAAAAAATGTTTACCAAAATCGGAGTCTAAATAAGGACAGGGGGCGTGTTCAAATCCAATATGGCGGCTGCCGATAAAAAATTGCAAATATCTCAAAAACTATTGTATTTAGACACCATAAATGTATTGCGTACAGATAGGAAGTCGGTATCAGCGAGTCAAAAAATTGCTACGTTATGTCTCTATGGCGATGTGACGTCACAACGACATATCGGGCGTTGCATTTCTTCCAAAATTAGTCCATTTACACATCTTAACAGCGGAAAGGAATGTTGATTCAGAAAAGAGTACATGCCCATTATGTTGGGTTGATAAAGAAGAAAAATGTGTTACATTAACGGAGAAATTGCTTCATTGCCGATAGGGGATATTATTAGAGTTGCTGCAGGAACACGGATTCATTGCAATTGTTGAAGAAATGAAATGAGGTTATACATTGTATTGTCTGTTCTGATTTGGCTCAATTAGTGTACTATGAGCAGGGGTGCAGATCGCCAAAAAAAGTGTTGGGACAGTCCATGCGCGGGCGCAAAAGAATGTTTTTTTAGCCCAATTTATTCGCTTACAACCATCATAACAGAGAGGGTTTGGATGTTTATTGCGTCAGTTGGCGTGATTTAGATTACCCGGTTGTAAGTGGTAAGGAGTAGGGTTACCTGTTCAACCTCGTGGGTTTTCTTCGGTTTCCTCTCACAGCTAAAAATATTTTTTAACCATATGTTAGCCCTGAAATTACATACTTTGTGCCGAGTGGACGTTAAGTCCAATTCTCCCTCTCTCTCTCTTTCTATATATCAGACATAATTTAAAATATACGTGATATAGATAAGAACTAGCCATTCTTGCCATAATACTTCGAAAGGAGGTGATGTAAAATGAATAATTTGAAAATTTCATTCAAATTACTCTATTGCAAGCGAAGATATTGGCATTTGAAATTTTGCCGACGTGTGCAATAATTTCAACCACGGTCCTGGTTGATCAAAGCTAAGACTCGAAGCGTCTGGGACCGCCATATTTGATTTATCACTGAAATGTTTTAATCTATTTAATATCGGAACAATCTGATGCCATCCAAAGTTGATAAAGTCCAAAGTTGATTAAGGCCTGGATCAGTTAATTAATGTCTAATTAATACTTTAGAAAACATTTCATGCCCAAATAAAGAACTGCACTAGGCAGATTTAGCTCTTGAATAATGCATGTTTAATACACAATAATTTATGTTCCATCATCAGTATCTTAATAGGGGGATCTCGCTGGCTAAGTCGGTAGCTCGCTAGCTTGGAGTTCGGGGGCAATTTAAGCCAAAGTTCATCCAGATTTTCCGGCGTCGTTTCCCCATTGTCAGTGATGCAGGACGGATGACCGGAAAGGACAATTGTTTAGTCGTTCCGATGGGGCGAACAACCGAGGTCTCGTGTACACATTGGTGTGCACGTAAAAGGTCCCATGTGAATTGTAATTCGATATAAGAGTAGGCCGTAGCACCGCTGCCAGGGGAAGATTTTCCTCATGCCTTTCTTTATTTGCCCAGTTTAGGAGCAGAACAGTAGGAAGTTAAACCCCATTTCATTTTATATTTTTGAACTTTTCTATTGTGTCACTTTAAAATGTGTTTTCTTGAAAATTAATCAAAATTTTATCAAAAAATATATTTTTCAAATAAGATCACAGAAACCGCTTCATTCTGGCCTTTATTCATAGAAATTGACAGAAAACTAGAGCAGGTAGGATACAATTGATATGAAGTCGACGGCCATATTTGATGACATCATAGTAGAATATCCTACCACGTGGTGAGTGTCAAAGTTCAGAATACTTACTTCGGCACCCACTAAACAATTCTTTAAAAACACTGTCCACATTCTATATTATGGTAGAACGGGAATATTTGAAATTTGGTATGAAAGTTGTGTGCACATAGGCCTATGTCCAGATGCTCACTGAGATAGTTAAAGAGGAATATTCATAAACAAATTTAGACCTCTGCTAAACAAATAAAATAGCCTAATTGACCTCTTTTTGACAAGTAGCTAACTGAATAGTGTATGTACATATTATAATATTTGTTTATTTAATCATCACTATTTATTCATCCATTCATGCAATGTAATGTACCTCTATTGCGACGTCACAAGGGTAACCTTTCAACGTTATAAGTTATCAATGGCTTCGTGATGAATGATGATGCTATATTGAAACATGTAGAAGCAAATCGGTGTTATTTTTATATTTTATACTATAATATTTAATACTGTACATTAGAACAACTACTTACTACAACTATATATATATACATTATATATATATAGAGAAAATTAAAAAATGGCAAAAGAAAACCACCAATTTTCAGTTAGCGCTTTCACAACTTACGTTGCTCGTCAGACTTTTAATATTAATAATAATAATAATAATAATATTTATTATTTAACGCCAATTACATCAACAAAGATCTCAATAGGCGGTACATCATAAAATTAAACAAATATCACAGAGAATCGTAAAAAGGGGGAAAAAAATGCACATTTATAGAAAGAACATTTGCATTAAAAGTAGAACTACAATTAAACGAAATAATTCAGAAAAGAATCTAAACAACAACTTAAAATTGCTTTTAAAAAAACTCAGATATAAAAAGGGGGAAAATGCACATTTATAAAAAGAACATTTGCATTAAAAGTAGAACCACAATTAAAAGAAATAATTCAGAAAAGAATCTAAAACAACAACTTAAAATTGCTTAAAAACTCAGAAATAATAATTAAAACTGATAGTATGCTGTGCTAAAAAGATGAGTTTTTAGTAGGGATTTAAAAGATTCAAGTGATGGTGCATTACGGATGTTTAGAGGTGTGGCGTTCCAAAGACGAGGGGCGGCAATTGAAAACGCTCGCTTGCCATAAAAACTCCTGCTTGTATCTGGGCTCGAAAAGCTGTATTCCTGATGAAGATCTGGTAGTTCTGGTTGACTGACGATAGGAGATAAGATCACATAAGTACAAAGGTGCTTGATTTTGTAGAATTTTAAAAACCGCGACAAGTACTTTAAAATGGATTCGTTGTGCGACGGGTAACCAGTGTAGTGAGAAAAGAGTGGGAGTGATATGTGAAGATTTCTTAGTGCGACAGACAAGGCGTGCAGCGGAGTTTTGAAGACATTGGATACGCTTGATTAGATAGTCCGGTGCATTTAGAAGTAAGCTGTTACAATAGTCTAAACGAGAAGTGATAAAAGCATGAACAAGTTTCTCAGTATTGGTGCGGTCTAAGATATTTCTAATTCGGCCTATTCGATACAAAGCAAAACTTGCAGATTTACAAACAGAAGTAATATGTGAGGACAATGAACATATGTTGTCAAGATTAAAACCAAGATTTCTAACACTATTAACAGGATGTACAAATTCACTACCAATGCGAACATTGTTTAAAATAGACTCATTACGAAATTTAGAATAAAAATGTATGACCTCTGTCTTGTCGTCATTAAGTACAAGTCTGTTTGCTGCCATCCATGCCCTAATTTCATCTACACACCTTTCAATTGACTCAGTACACAGATCACCGGCTTTAAATGAAAAATATATCTGCGTGTCGTCAGCGTAAACCATAAAGTCAAGACCATGCTGATTTATAATGTCCTCGAGTGGTGTGCAGTACAGACTGAACAAAACCGGACCCAGCACACATAATAGATACATATTATGACGTCATGGTTACAATATGAACAATACATGCAAGGGTGATAACTCAGTACATTTTAAACCGTTAATTAAAAACATATTCTCTCATTTAGAGTTAAGTTTTGGATGGTATTTGTAAATAAAAAATTGTTCTTTGGCCTCTAAGAGGTCGTTATTCTTATTATTGAGCCTATACAATGGAAATATACTAAATTTGCCTGCACCACACCGTGCTAAATGTTCATCAGTGGAATCATCCTGTATTAGGGTTGCAGTATGTGTTGTCTGTGAAGATTTACTCTCAGTCTCAGCATCATTTTAGTCTTCCATATATAGGTACCCTTGCACCCCAGACATGTTATAAGGTATACAACAAAACTGGATTGGCAATTCATTGACTGTTTTACATAAAATGTAGTGTCACTATTAACTTTAACAGATGGCCCCTCAATGATTACATCGCAAGTTTTACATCTTGGATCATTACATTTTGAAACTACTGGTGGTAATGAGGCGACCGATTCGAAATGTGATGATGTTAATAATCTAGCTAGATTAGACGGCTGTTTTAGACTATTAATTACGTTCATCCTTCTACACTATTTTGCCATATTACACTATTTTGCCTATACCGTTTTTTTGGACTTCGAGTTTTGTCTTATGGTTTGGATTGTTCGTACTTGGTTTTATTTTATCCATAGTTTGACTATTTTTAAGAATATGGGTGTAATTATCAATAATAGATTTTCCATACTCTTGGGTTGGATTAAACGTAGTAACTAAAGCAACGTCACGTTTATCAGAGATTGCAGGTATTTTTGGTTGTCTTAAAAGATCTTGGTCCAGATCCAATGCTCTTTGATTGGCATTGTCTATTGGCTTTTCTGGATATCTTTGTTTTAGTAAAAATCCCTTTAACTTCTGCAATCTCTGATTTTTCATGTCATAATTTGAAACAATTGTACAAATGCGTCTAGCTAGGTTATATTATGATTATTTAGCCAATATTCTATAGCTTTTAGACCCAGAACTTTAGTGATATTATTGTATAAATTTACTACATCGAAGCTAATGAGAGTGCTACTCGGTTCTACCTGTTTAGGCAATTGGTGTAAATAACCAATATCGTCACGAAGAAAACTTTTAACGCGTGAACATAACGGTTTTAGAATAATGTCAAGGAAGTTGCTGAGTCGCTGGGTACTGCTGTTGGGCCCCCCTAAAATTGGTCTGAATTTTAAATCTTCAGGACTCAATACTTGTACAACTTCATCCTCAGAATTCTTGACAGCTTCTTCTATCAATTTGCTCTTATGGACTTTTGGTAAGCCATAAAAAAAAAAGCTGTAGTTGGTTCAAAAATAACGAGATACTCTTTTTCACCTGTATGTAGTACATTGCTGTTTTTGGTAATGTATTCAACTACCTTTTTCTTCACAGAATCTTTTTCTTGGATGCTTGAAGGTCGGTAGTATTCCGCGTCAGTTAACATTTCTACGATGCTCTGTTCATAGAATAAGCTCTCCATAACCACTATAGCACCGACTTTGTCAGCTTGTTTCACAATAATGTTGGAATTGTTCTTCAATCCGTTTAAAGCCTTTAATTCACCTTTACTCAAATTTTGTTTGTAAGGCATCGGCTGAATATTGTGAGATGCTATAGAAGTTACAAATTTGTCGAGATCTATATCTTTACCTAGTCTTGGTGTGAAGTTTGATTTGTTTCTGACTAGGCATTCCGATTCCGTTGGATTAGTTTCATTGGGATCTTCATCATCATTTTTATAAAAGTGGTGTTGTAGTCTCAATTTCCTACAAAATTGCGATAGTTCTGATTGTAACTCACAGTAGTCTCTCCGGGGTGTAGGTGTGAATTTTAGTTCCCGTTTGAATAGACTAATGTGATCTTCTGTTAATTGTACGCTGCAAAGATTAATAACAATAGGCTTTACTTTCGTTGATTCTTGAAACGGCTTCGATATTTCTGCCGGCCCTGTCCTAAAAAAGATCTCCTGTTATCGTTTGTTTCCTCTGTAGTTTCTCGGAAATTTTGTTTAACACTCCGTGACTTTCGTTGAGGGCTGTAATTGTCTTTTACGACGGGTTGTAACTTCCTGCCATTCATTTCTGGGGGGAGGTTTAACAGGATTTTTTATCTTGGGTTTACGTTTGTCTGCTATGTCCGACAAACGTTTTTTATTTGTAACATACCTTTTATTGTCACTTCTAACAATGGATCTATTACGTACTTCCATTACTTCAGGATTTGTAAAGTTGTGCTCATCCGATTGTTTAGTATCGGTAGGTTTGAAGTAGTCTGATCCATACTTCTCAGAGTACTGGTCAAGCCAATTTTTTCGCTTAGCCCAGGTTGAATCTGCCTCATTTTTGTGGAGTAAACAATCGGATTCCCATTGTTTCTTAGTTTCTTCCAAATCCTCTTTGTTTAGCGCATGGTCACAAAATAATTCATGCATGTCTTGATCGATCTGCTGCCATTTTTCTCTGAAATTTATGGCATTGATCTTCATTGCCTCCACTTGGGCTTTGAATTTGTGGATAGCAAGATCAAGTCTAATATTGACGACTTCTTTGGATTGTCCGGTGACAGGCTTTAGTCGGAATTTTACTGGTATAAGTATGTTTTCACGACTTATCCACTCCTCATATACATTTGTATATTGTACAGTATGGTAGTATTTTTTGTACCATCGACTGTGGTTGGCTTTTTGTGCGGCCCAAGTTTTTCGCAATTTTAATTTCAACGCGTCTGATTGTGCCGCTTCGGTTGATTTGGTAGCCTGTTTCTGGCGGTCTTCGACATCATTTGAATTGCATTTACTAATGACGTCCACTATTTTTGAGAGGATCTTTGGAATGTTTTTCTGTTCGTCGTTGCTATTCATACATTGTTGTGTGAATCCAAAGAAATCTTTGAAAAGGCAAAGTGTCTGGTCTTGTTTAACCTCAATTTGCCCGATCTTACCTCTCAGATCGTTTACCGCCTTTGTTAATTCGTCCAACTGTTTGTTGGTTTTAGTGGTTTTCGTTTCCTTCTCTATGCCAGCCATAAGAGCGTAGAATATGGTTTATAATAAATTAAAGCTGCTCTCTGGTAATATATAGAGAAAATTAAAAAATGGCAAAAGAAATATATATATACCAAAAAAGTTTCTTTGAACTACTCCCAGAGAAATATGAATACAATTACGTTGAAAAAAGAAATAAACACCTCTTCAGACCATTTTGATTATAATAATATAATGTATATTATTAATACATATATATAATATACCAGTTCGTTTAATATAACTTTTTGGCCAACAAAAACGTAGGCCTATAATAGTTTTATGTTGGAAATATTGGATCGGGAAAGAAGATAATAACGGAAATTCAATTTCATACGAAATCGACCGTGGAGATAGTTAAACTTGTGTAACCAATCATTACATAAAACCTAATATACCAGTTCGTTTAATATAACTTTTTGGCCAACAAAAACTTAGGCCTATAATAGTTTTATGTTGGAAATATTGGATCGGGAAAGAAGATAATAACGGAAATTCAATTTCATACGAAATCGACCGTGGAGATAGTTAAACTTGTGTAACCAATCATTACATAAAACCTAATTTAATATATTTTACAGTGAGTCATAGTCATGTAGATATATGTTCCTGCTAACATGCATTCATGGACTAATTTTGGAAGAAATGCGACGACTGATATGCCGTTGTGACGTCACAGTGAAGTCATGACGTTGTAGAGACATACCGTCGCAATTTTTGGACTCGCTGGTACCGACTTCCTATTATGTCCCCAATACATTTAAGGTATCTAAATCCAATAGTTTTCGAGATATTCGCAATTTCTGATCGACAGCCGCCATCTTCGATTTTGTCACGCCCCCTGTCCTTATTTGGACTCCGATTTTGGTAAACTTTCTTTTCCTTACCTAGGACATCATAACGAGCCAATAGAAAACAAAAAACCTTTTGTTGCAATTTGTTCTACGTAAGACATCATTTAGCCGTCGTTTGACCCGCCTATGATAGCAACTTGCTAAAGTGGCAGTCTAAGTCACTGCTGGCTGGATAAGCGTCTACTCGTTTGGTGGCACGAAAAGCCGAGTTACACCCTTGTATAAGTTTCAAAACTTCGAGTAGCCCTTTCCATACATGTTATTATAATCATTACAATTTAAACAAGATAGTAAGTCAATATATGCAGCTTAATTTAAATACGTAGGTACATAACGGGTAATAAATAAACTATAAATCGTATCAAACAAGCTTTGAATAAAAATAGAAAAGAATCGACAACATCACTTACATGTAATACATGTTCAATATGTAATTTGAATACACTATATTATGTATAAAATTAATGATCCGAACAATATACATAAGCTTATATTGATTCCCCATTTTTTTTACATAATAATAATACTAATTTCGGTTATATATTTGTAGGTACTCAAACGACATAACTTAGATAACAATGATGATATAACACTAGAAGAATTGGAGAATGCCTTTAAAGATGAACAACTGACCAAAGAAGAAAAGATTCTATTATTTGGTAAAGATATCGACGCCCTTGAAGCTTTTCATTTGTTGGATAAGGACCAAAACGGACAGATTCAATACAGTGAACTCATTTATTTTATCGAATCAACTGGTATATGTTTTCAGACTAGATTTTTAGGTTATCAGCGAAAGGACGTTATAAACTTCGTATCATTCCTCGATTCTCTACAATCAACTTTATTGATGAATGTTAAGAAGATGTATGTTGACGAGAGGGATATGGAAAGGACAGTGGGGATTAATACCGGCCATCTTGGAACCACCGATTTTAATTATGAAGATGCTGATCGCGAGTTCGTGGTTGAGCGTGGTTATAATGCAGCGAAGTCTTTCTTACAGTATTACGCTGCAGCACGTGATCTTCCCAAATCGCCTCGCTCTCTACCACCGGTGACCAATAATGATGGGGTTACCAAAAAACCTGTACCGTGTGTTGATGCCAACGAGGCAACCAGATTTGTAAATTTTGAAGACGATAGCACACGGAGGATTAACTATGCTGCGCTGGCCGAGAGATCCTCATCGACCAACAGTCGAAACTATGGTTATTCTAGGTTAGTTAATGATGACAGTGTAACTACGGGTAAATGCCAGGTTTACAACTAAAAATCTCGTATGTTAAAATTTGGGTGCTCGATTATAAACCTGATAACACAATTTAACTCTTATTGTATAATATATGTTTAACAGAGATATGCCGTTTAATAACAGGTACATATTAAAATATGTCTTACACACATATTATGGCAACTTGAAAGCTAATCTGATAGCTTGAACTGAACAGAGCATTGCCATGATGAACTCCATCATTGTTGACAAATGTAAATATTATAATGCTATTGTGAAATTGAATAATTATTTATTAGATCCGTATATTCTGTTATCACTGACATTAATAGATAGTGCTTTATGCTTGTAATTATTTCTTGTTAATATATAAAGGCTGTGGTGTATTATAGATCCCTGCTGTACTTGCCTTTTAATTTTTATACGCCCACATTTTCATGTGGACGTATTATGTCGTCGCCCCTGTCCGTCTGTCCGTCCGTCCGGACGTCCGTCCACAATTGTTTGTGGACTCTCTACAGGTCACAATTCATGTCGGATTTTGACGAAACTTGAAATATGGGTTTATCCCCAACAGATCTCGGCTGCTTTTGATATTGGCATGTATCGGATCAAAACTTCATGGATTATGGCCCCTGATTGTACGAAAAATCACGTTTTTAGCTTGTGGACCCTATAGAGGTCACAAATTTGAACCGATTTTGATGAAACTTGACATGCATGTTTAAAACCCAAAGATCTTGGTTCCTTTCGATATTTGCGCCTATCGGAACGTAATTTCCTGAATTATGGCCCCTGATTGTCCGAAAAATCACCTATTTTAGCTCGTGGTACCTCTGGAGGTCACAATTATTATCTGATTTGAAAAACCGTTCGATTATATCACCGTTACACCCTAAGGAAGGTTGAGTTCAAATTTCGGAAAAATCGGACCAAAATTACCATACAAGATGGCCGCCGTTCATACGCGAAGACTGTTAAAAAATGGTATATCAAGGTTGTGGACCCTGTAGAGATCACAATTTTAATTCGATTTAAGATGAAACTTGAAATGCATGGTTATAACCCAAAGATCTTGGTTCCTTTCGATATTTGCGCATATCGGATCGTAACTTTCTGAATTATGGCCCCTGATTATACGCAAAATCGCCTTTGTTTAGCTTGTGGTTCCTCTGGAGGTCACAATTATTATCTGATTCAAAAAATCGTTTGATTATATCACCGTTACGCCCTAAGGAAGGTTGAGTTCGAATTTCGGAAAAATTGGACCAAAATTGCCATACAAAATGGCCGCCATTCGTACGCGAATACTGTTTAAAAAATGGTATATCAAGGTTGTGGACCCAGTAGAGGTCACAATTTTAATTTTCGATTTTGATGAAACTTGAAATGCATGGTTATAACCCAAAGATCTTGGTTCCTTTCAATATTTGCGCATATCGGATTGTAACTTCCTGAATTATGGCCCCTGATTATACGCAAAATCGTCTTTGTTTAGCTTGTGGTCCCTCTGGAGGTCACAATTATTATCCGATTTAAAAAATCGTTTGATTATATCACCGTTACACCCTAAGGAAGGTTGAGTTCGAATTTCGGTAAAATTCGGAACAAAATTGCCATACAAAATGGCCGCCGCGTGTACGCGAATACTGTTATAAAATGGTATATTAAGGTTGTGGACCCAGTATAGGTCACAATTTTGATTCAATTTTGATGAAACTTGAAATGCGTGGTTATAACCCAAAGATCTTGGTTCCTTTCGTTATTTGCACATATCAGATCATAACTTCCTGAATTATAACCCCTGATTGTCCGAAAAATCGCCTATGGTCCCTCTGGAGGTCACGATTATTATCCGATTTAAAAAAACGCTTGACTCTATCACCATTACACCATACGGAAGGTTGAGTTTGAATTTCAAGGAAATCGGACCATAATTGCCAGACAAAATGGCCGCCGTTTGTACGCTAATAGTGTTAAAATATGGTATATCAAGGTTGTGGACCCAGTATAGGTCACAATTTTAATTCGATTTTGTTGAAAGTTGGAATGCATGTTTATAACCTAAAGATCTTGATTCTTTTTGATATTTGCTCATATCAAATTGTAATTTAATGAATTATAGCCTTTGATTGTAGGAAATATCACTTTCGGTTTTGCTTGTTCTCTATCCATGTCTCGAAAATGTGGGCGTATCCTGCCTGGCAGTGCCAGCTCACTATCTTTTGAAGAGGTAAAGAAACCCAGGGATGGCGGAGAATCATGGGAACAAAAAAGTGAACGCGACTCAAACTTTAGCCTTGGCATATTCAAACCCTTGATGACTGAGCTGATTAGCATAATATGGTAATTCTCATTTCTGTTTACGTCGTCAATACTCCCTTCCTACCGATTAGGTACACTTCCCATTTAAGTCCTGTTGATCCCGACCTTGAAAAGTGAGTATTAGTCTTGGCAATTCCCTAAAGATTATCTCGGTCGACTTGTTTGCATAAACTATTTCATAAATCGGATCTTATAGAGAGATTGTCTCCATTAGCCCAGTTTATGAGCAGAACAGTAAGACGTTAAACCCCATTTCAATTCATTTTAGAGAGAGAGAGAGAGAGAGAGAAAAATGGGGTTTAGCGTCCACTCGACACAAACTTGATCATTTCGGGACTGAACATAATATGGTTGAATTTAATTTCAATAATTCGATGCGCGTAGGGGTCTTTAGCAGTGGGAGGAAACCGGAGGACCCGGAGAAAACCCACGAGGCTGGACAGGCGACACTTCTCCTTATCACGTACAACCGGGGATTCGAAACCACGCCAATTGATTCAATGACAGGCTTTATGCGTTTCAAAACAACTTAAACCCGTCAGTCCTCATTTGGAAATGGAGACAGGTGGCCTAAGCTGTATTATACGATGTCTGGATAAAACCAGAATTTTACCTTATAAAAAAAATGTATAGGTGAAATTTACCTTTTGCTATCAAGTACAGCACATGGGTCATTCACTGTATATACTTTTAAGGAACGGGAGTCGATTGTCAGACAACCCAACCCGCAAATTGACCCGAAAATCTTAAAAAGGTTACGTGTCCGGATAAGTAGTTTTGACATTCACGTCCAAACGTCTCAATATTCCGAGCTGAAATTTTGGGAAACGGTAAATACAACACTCCTCTATATTTTGGCGTTTAAATTCCATACGTACTGTTCAAATCGGGATTGTCCCTTTAATTGATTATTTATTAGTATTTGATATGTATATTTATTGACTTTGCTTCACTGACCACCTACAACAATTATATTGTGTTGGAGAGGACTCTTTTGTAAATTTTAGTAACTTTTGTCCAATCTGTTTACTTTAAAGTAATAAAATATGTTTAGATAATTAATGTCAAGCTTTTTTGGGGTTTTTTTTATACCCGTGGCCCCATTAAATTTCAGACGTCGATGTGGTTTCAAGTTTGCATGAACTATTTTATGAATCAGATCTGTTAGGACAGCTGCTTAAAAATAATAGCACTAGCAGCTACAATTAATGTCAAGTTATGTTTTATATATTTATACCTCTGGCCTCATTAAAAATTAAACGAAAATCTACGTTTTATTTCTTCAAAATGTACAATTAACAAGTATCTATATATCCTACAATCTGGTTGATGAAAGAAGAAGTATGAGTTGGCCTTTATGTCCCTTTCAATCTCGCACTGACCTTCATCAATGTGTCTGCAGCTACAAAAATTAAAATGATTACAGTTTGCTATTGGGCGTCTTTCTTCCTTCATTTTTCACGTTCTGAATGAGAAATAAATACAAATTCTAATATAACGTAGATAACAAACCAGATTTAAACCAGTATACCGGATATTAAGGGGCACCAGAAGACGCAACAGCACAAACTGTCATCTGGTCACATAAAAGCCTTTATTAAACATAATGTTTTCAGATTTACAGACACCATTAAAATTGTACATGGCATAACATTTATCTTGACACGGGCGCTGAGAACCCTTGTTATCGCGATTGTTGTGGGACAGATAAATTTATTAAATGTGGCATATTTAACCATTATGGCTCATTTCAATAATGAAAATTATAAAGGTATTTCTTTCGTTGGTACAAGTTCTTTTGGGCGTACTAGGTAAGTGTATTACTGCATACTTAAGATAATTGCTTTCGCATTACAGCAACATAGCCCGAGATAGTTATCTCTCCTTTCCCAGACACTTAAGTGAGTATTATTGTCTTGTGTGAAACGAGACGAAGGGGGTGGGCGGCTGATTTGGCATGTCTTTACCAACATATTTTCTTGGAACCAGATGTAGGCAGAGCTAGTGCAAACAAAAGGGGCACACAACTTGTCATAACGCTGTCATGTGTTACTTAAATTCAATAATATTTATAAATTTTAATTACCATGGAGTGGGAGTAGTTACAATTGGTCGTTGACGATAGCGAAATGGATAATATGGTCTGTATCTGTCCCTGTAAATATAGATATGACATATCAAGTATCAAGACTACAATAAGGATGCGGCAATATACCATACGCCTCTCTTAAACCCTAGCAGACACAACTATCCTGGTTGATCTGAAACTTTATTTGTAAAAACACCAATCTAATGAAAACGGCTGTGACCTTAATTTAGACTATGGATTGTCTATATCGAATTTCCCATCCTGAAACGGCTCCATCAATTTGCAGGTTTCATGTGGTCGGTACATCTTTTTCATTGAATTTTACATGATTTTCAGATTCATCTTTGTTTCCAGCTCTCAGATACACACATTCTAATGCTTTATTTAGAATGTGATCATTATTAATTTTCAAGACTCCTAAGAACCAATGCTTTAATTTTGAAAAATGGAGTGGTTTTTTTCATATTATATTTCTAATATCAGTTACATTAATTTCTTCAATCATTATCAGCTAGTTGCCACAGTTTTAAGAAAGGGACTTGACGATAGGGTGCTTATCTTGGACTATGCTTCTTTCCGAAAGCATTTGATATCCTTGTAAGTAGTCGGGCGTTATAACTATTGTATTGGTCCGTACACCATGTCAGCAGATTCCTAACAATTTCCTGTAGACTATAGAACTTCCAACCTAAAGACAATCAAATATCTGGTCTGGACAACTGTATCACCACAATTATTAACCCGACAATTGTCCAGGGTGGCCAACGGCAGCGAACAGAGTGTTCAAACAAGATGTGGAGTGCTAGTATTTGCAATAGTTTTGTTTGGTTTTCGAAAGAGAAATAAAGCTCAGAGTTATCTCCAGTCATTTAAATATAGTCAAGGTAAAATATAGCAGATACTTGTTAGAAATGATGATTAGTATTACCAGAAGAAGGGGGGCCTGTAATTATACATTCGCGGATTCGTTCTACGTCCTACCATCCCCCGATTTCTCATCCTCTTCCCAACATCTTCTCCAGGCTCACCGAGTGGTAACCCCAGTCTCATATTTCTCATTCGTTTTCCCGAATCCTCACCAACCTCACCACCACCAAGACCACCAGCAAACCCCATTTGTCGTTTCACGCGGCTTAACGTCTTAATTCCGACAGCTACGTTTTTTTCTGGATTACGAGCTAAGGAAGCAGTCAAGCCTTTAGACACCAAGTCCAGAATCGGATAACCAAATTCCCTACTTGTTTGTAATCTCTTCATGAGGACTACCATTAGCGCAGCCTCAGTTAGTTGTTTCTTTTCAGCTGATAGTAAGATGTCAAAACATTGTCGAAGTCGCTTGTTTTCTACCGGTGAAGTGACTTGGTCTTGACCCAAGACCAAATTATCCACATCGACACTGAAAATATATGAAATTGTCTTAAAAATACATTGTAATCATTATTACATTTTTTGTTGGATCCCTAGAAATTTATTTGTATCTGTAAAGTAATAATGATAAAAATGTTGACATACAATTTAATAACAATGATGTTTGATTTGCTTTTATTTTAAAAGATAAAATGACTAGTTTCATTAAAATTTATGCAGGACGATATTACACTCTTAAATTACAATAAAATGGTAAATTTGATTTAAATTTGTCAAGAATCTGCAAAATAAATCTATAAAAATGTCACCGGAGTAAACACAATTACGTTTCTTATATTTGTTATTTATGTTTGTTTCTAGGCGTGTCAACGGTGTCGAACATGTTTAGCTACTGGAATATCAAAACTTTCTTCCATATCAACACCGAGGAATGGTTGTTTATATATAGCAAATTTAATAAAAGTTCACAATAATATACTATAGCTTTCAATACCAAACCTAAATGAATTCTCAATAACAGGCTAAAAGATAATTTGATTGTCTGATAAAAAGAATCCAAGTAGCCACTGTTAACCTTTCAGAACAATTGCCGATAATCCCCATTCCACTTCACCCCAGATCCACCCCACAAAATATGCATCGAATAAAGTAATATATGCTATGGAAACTTAAAGGATTAAGATATGTTTTTTATATTAATAAAGTTATGACATGCAGATTTTGGTGCCTAAAAGACGAGAGTAGGCAAAAATGCAGATTCAAACCACCACTCCAGTAAGCGGTAAGAGAGAGAGAGAGACAGACAGACAGACAGAGGGAGAGAGAGAACGAAGGAGAGAGAGAGGAATGGGGTTTAACGTCCACTCATCACAGCTAGGTCCTTTCGGGACTAACATATGGTTTAATTTTATTTCAATAATTCGCTTGCGCATAAGGGTCTTTAGCAGTGGGAGGGAACTAGAATGCCCGGAGGAAACCCACGAGGTTGAGAAGGCGCCCCTATCTCCATGCCACATCAGGGCTTGGAACCACAGCCGCAAGCCAGATGTGGTCGGCCAGCTAGAGGTCGAAGCGCGGCACTCTAGACCACTAGGCCATCCCAACCCCCAGTACGCGGTAAGAAGTGACAGGTTTCGGTCAAGAAGCCGGAAAAGCATAATCTTTCTAGAACATCAAATATTTAATTTAGAAGTTAATATTATATCCAATATTTTTGTAAAATATACCGAAATCTACACTACTGGGTAAATGATTGACCTTTAATGAATTTAATGGTATTAAACGTTTTCCAAAGAGTGATTAAAGATGTCTCATTACTATTCAGTATTAAACTGCACATCGGACGAACAGCACACCACAAAGACAATCAATTGAAACAAATCAAAATCAAAATCATACAAACTGTAAAACTTAAAAACAAGATGTTCTAAGATGTTTTAAGTTATAGAAACAGAGGAATGGTGGAGAACTTACCCCAAATCTCTACATAGCTGCAGAGCATCTTTGGCTGTAAGGTATCGGTCAGGTCGAGGTGCAGCTTGGATGGCTAGTACTAGCGACAGAATTCCCAATAATAGGTGTTGGTACATCTTGATTGTCGCTCTAGCTAACTACCAGTAACTAGACCCGATTAACGCACATCTTATATAACGTTCTCTCTTATAACATTCTGAAACTTTTATGACCTTTAAAGTTTGTTTTTTTTATGTCTGGACATTTCCGCCGCATACATCAGTCATTTGTCCAAGGAAAGATAGACTAGATTAACCAGAAACAAATTCTCTAGATCTGATAACATTCAATTCATGTATAGAATAATCGATTGGCATCTCATCAAATATATATTGAGTATTGTTGATATAATTTGTTATATTAGACAGGGAGGGTGGGGGATTTAGCTGGACTGGAACACGGCCCCAAGTACACTCTGTTTTCCATCCTATCCGAACGACTACTCAAACTTCAAGTGTTAGTCAGACTTGCAATTTAGATACTGGTTTCGTATCCGTGAAATTGTGTTTTCGATTCCCGTTTCCAAACGACACAACCAGAACAGTGACTAAAGTCGTGATGACCTAGTCTAAACGGATCATATACGCTTTAAAGTTAATGTTTTTCTGTTTAAGCATCATGTCGTTATTAAAAACAACATGACTTAAATGATTTATAAACGAAAATAAGGCAGTAAAACAAACTAAGCTAACCATAAATTAAACTAAAATTAAAAATGGGTTCCTTATGCATGCTACTCACTGGTTGTGATCGTTTGTGTGATATGTTTAACCTTATAATTCAATCAACGTGTCCACAAAGACGTTTTTTGAAATATCACAATCTAATTTCTATATAATTGTAAAAATAGTTATTGCTTGATTTAGATTAAAATACTACAGTGATTTATGTTGACCAGATGTGTTATTTCCAAATATCAATTGCCTTTTGGCTCAATATTTCGACTACGAAAAAAAGCATATCGAAAACACGTCACTTTCAATATTCGAATTGAGAGTCTAGATTCCTAAGATGACAAACGTATACCCGTGTCTATTGAAGCTAATTTTATGCAATCTAATAAATCACATGTTATATCTTTATATTTCAAAATTTCGTTTATTTGTCCTCACTAGCATGACCTGGAAAAGTTGTTGAGTAACCCCGCGTTTTTTGTGATCTGGTCAAGTGGTCTGTTGAGTCTTATAGTGTTGGGTTAAACCATTTACATATATATCTTTGCTATGGTTGATGGCTAACGAAGATTTAAAGAAACGGGAAGTGACACAAATAAAGTAAAACAAGACTTATCCTTATATTATATTGGCCTTCTAAATAAACTTACAGTTACTTCTGTCGCCTCAAATCGCATTTTGTTACCCGCTCTAAAATGGCAATTAGGCTATTTTTATTTATAAATTACTACATTCATACAATAATTTCTTATGGAGCCCAACTCACCTTCCTTAAAGCCTTATTTCGTTTTTACACAGATCCTTTTGCGTTGATTTTCATAATTTGAATAATTGAGAAGACTGTTATTTTTAAAAACATGTAGCATAATATACGAGATATGAATAACTGCAAATAGAACAATATATGAGAATGAAACATATAAAAGGGAAAACTTCGACATGCATTTCTACATTACCCGGGTCTCATAGATCGGTTTTGCAGACAAAATACTGAAATTCGGTATTTACAACAACCCGCACTAACAGTACTTTCCGAGAACTTAATCAAAAATTAAGTTATAAATGGTTAAAGATACATTATGGGAGATTAGATAAAGAGCTGGCAGTTATCTCTATAATAGTTAAAAACTAGATAATGTAAAAGAAATTTGCTGAAAATGTTAATAAAATTGATCAACCCTTAAGTATTTAGCGATTGAATTTTTGACATAGCCTCGATCATCATTACTTAAGTCGGTACGATAAAAATAGTCTCGATTTTCCATTGTTGTATTTAAACAGCAGACCGGGTTCTAATCCAGTAAATATCACAGACTAGCGATGCCATCGGGAGTTGATTATAATCTAGATAAGTTAATTAATGTCTATACAAATAATTAAGATAACATTTCAGATCCAGAGAGATATTATATTCCCCTTTTCTGGAGATGTTTCACTTATTGTTAGTTCATTGTTCATTCTAAAGGCTGGCCCTGGATCTATTTACTGGATCTGATATAATTATGTGTGTGTTTTTTGTGGTGTCTGTATATTATGCCCCGACGTCCGTAGGTTTATTTTGTGTTGTTTGTGTGTATTTACTAATAATGCATCGGTAACCAGTTAAATAAAATGCAGTAGCCCTGCTCTTCTTTACCTTACTACATTGAGGTAAATAAACTGGATATTATATTTCCATTAACGGTAAGCATGTAATGTACCCGAACATTGCCATGTGTAATGTGTACTAGCAACGGACATTTGGCAGTGATTTAAATTTGTTCTACTCCCCCAAAAAGATGGAAAATGTGTTTCTTTTTTTAGAAGTTACAAGTCAAATAATTTACCAAAAAATATTACTTTCTATACACAAAGAAATAAAATTGTCACGAAAAAGTATGTTTATCTCCACAAAGACACATGTTTATGACATTATATACAAATATCCCTGACGTGTATACATGACAAATTGATGTTTATTTCAAGAAGAAAAAACAGTAATAAAGTATATGCATGGGTACGTACTAACGAGTTCCTCGGGATTTTGAGGCGTACAGTTTTCCTTGACAAGAAATGGCGTCTTCGGGTTGGGATAGCACTTAAAATAATCTTTTTGTGTTTTGAAATTTGAAATCAGAGTAGGCCGTATTACCGCTGTGTCAGGGCTATAGTTTCTGCAAAATACACGTGCAATTTGCCGCGAACAATGAATGGGGCAGTAATTTTACTGTGCAGCTCATTCTGTTTATTTCTATTGTCTCTATAAAACATAATTAACTGGATTTTTGAAAACCTATATAGTTGATTATTGGTATTTTTTCTAATATATTTAATTTACGCTGAAAGATTGTAATTTTGTAACTGAAAAAGCGCCCCAACAGTAAGACTAATATAATTATAGCTATTTTTGTAGATTGTTCTAAACGGTTAATATTCAATTTATTTTTACATAAAACTTGACTTAAAAGTAAATTCCTTTTCATGATTTTGTGTATTGTGATCTAAATTTTTATGAACACGATTCAAGAATAATTATTCACACATATGTTGATTTTATTTTATCTTGTCTCTATAATATATGCTAATTCTATACTGTTGATATGTTGAATTCTTTAATATATTTATGTTAATTTTGTTTTATATATGTTAATTCTTAAATGTATGTTTAGAATTCTCTAATATATACAGTATACATTAATTCTAAAATGTTAAGGTTTTTTTATATATATTTACGAATCTTCTCCAAGGGTTGGATGTGTTGGTAAGTTGGTACCTACAAACAACCCCACTTGAACAAAAAAATAGACACAATATGGTCAATTTTGGGACCAAATGTGGATAATCTGTTATTTTGAAAATAGATTCTAACAAAATATAAGATGATTCATTATATTGATTAAAGCGATCTACACTTCAGAGCGCTGTAAAAATATAAATATATAAATAAGACAGTTTATACATTTTAAAAAACAAATTAAAACAAACGACTGACTAGACTATAAATTGAATTGTTTTTTCAAATAAAATGTTTTTAGTTTAGATTTTGAAAGTCACTAGATTTGGTTTTTGGCGCATACTGCGGGGAAAGCTGGTTCCACAAGAACGGGGCAACCACAGAGAAAGCCCTCCAGCCGTATCTCGTTATGGTAGTTCGTGGATTTTCCTTCGTCTTTCCTTTCCTTCGTGTTTATCTGTTCTAACAAGTGTTACATTGTTCGAGTCACCAGAGCGCATACTGCGATTTCCTGGAACATAGCGCTCAATCAGTGAACTGAGATGATGCGGAGCATGACCACTTAGCATTTTAAAAACTAATAACATAATTTTGAAATTGATACGGAATTCAACTTTTAACCAATGTAAATCGTATAGAATTGATGAAACTTCATCGTACTTTCGTGATCTAGAGATCAACTTCGCTACAGCGTTCTGGACAGACTGTAATTTAGACAACGGATTCTGAGGAAGACCTATTAAATTGGAAAACTTTATTTTAATAGAAAAATAAGCAAAATATCGTTTGTTTTGCTACCAATGTTGGATAATCATTTATTCTGAAAATAATTGATTTAGAACGACAAAATTATTGTGGTCATTAGTAGGAACAATCGTGCTCTTCAAAGCATTAGGTTTCTACTAGTAATGCTACTTGGTACAGGCCAGATTTTAACCATCCCTGAAAACTTAATTAGGTGAATACCAATTTTGAGAGGCTGTAGCTTGCTATTTGCAAGGAATAAAAGTATAGTGAAATATTACCATAACTAGCAATCTTCCTACTACTAACACTATGCAAAACATAACCGACCAGACTACGCATCATAAATACAGGGGACATAAGTTAAAAACAACGAAAATTTGTATATTCAAAACCAATGTGAAGTATATGTTCACCTTTACAAATGTTATTGTCCCATGCTTAAAATAAATTCAGAATGGTCAAATTGTAACATAGGGTAACCATGATGATGTCAATAATTTTTATTGGATAAAATTAATAGGTATATTTAGCAAATTGATATCTATAAATAATCGTTAATGTTTACGGTAAATCTTCAGATTATTTGGCATAGTTTTATTGAGTTAATTAAGGTGATAAGCTCCCATCTGTCCTATTTGTACTGTATTTGCTCTAAGTGGGAAAGACGCTGGCTCGCTAACCTGGAGGTTGGGCGTTCGATCCCTGCACTGGCAGAGAAAGTTCATCCTGATTTTTCGGCGTGGTTTCCCCCTTGTCAATGATGCGGCGGAGATCCTGACAAGGACAGCTGTCTAGTCGTCCGAATGGTTCGAAAACCCGAAGTTCCGTGTACACATTGGCATTTCCTCATAACACACTGTATGGCGCATGTCCGTCTTCATTAGCCCAGATCATTTTATTTCACTATATTTGCATGATTAAATTTGTCTACTTATATGAATAATAATGTTGTGGATCCAGTTATTTATAGCACCATGTGTTAATTGTATTTGTATTCATTATATAATCGGGAGATGTAGACCACATTTACGACAATCTGATTAAAACAGATCCTATTTCGTTTCCACTAGTAACATCAATGCTGACTAGTTAATCAAATGTCTGACCTCATAGGGTTAAAAGCCGCTCGTATAACCTCTGGCGTGAATTCCCACTATAACTTGCCAGATCTTCATCGAAAGTATAAAAATAACGAAACGAAATAAAGATCTGTATTTTAATCCTGACAAGGAAAGCATTCTAGTCGTTCGGATCGGACGAACAACCGAGGTCCCGTGTACACATTGGCGTGCACGTAAAAGATCCCTTGGCAGTTGGAATTCGATATAAGAGTAGGCCCTAGCGCCGCTGCCCGGGCGAATTTTCCCTCATAGAACACTGTATGGTGTTAGAACACTGTATGGTGTTAGGTGGAGAAGACGTTAAACTCCATTTCATTTTGTATTTTAATCAGATTGCATTTACAATTTATTTCTCGACTAATGTCCGGATTGGAATCCGCAAAAATCTATAAGGTGGGAGCCCTGCACTCTTACTGCGTTCTTCCAGCCTCGTGGGTTTTCTCCGGGTCCTCCGGTTTCCTCCCACTGCTAAAGACCCCTACGCGCAACCGAATTATTGAAATAAAATTAAACCATGTGTTAATCCCGAAATTACCTAGTTTGCGTGGAGTGGACGGTAAAACCAATCCCTCTCTCTCCCCTCTCCCTCTCTCTCTCCCCTTTCTCTCTCTCTTACTGCGTCCACCAAAACAATTGTAAATGTCGTAAGAGCGTCATAAACCATCATTTCTAGCTTTACAGTTGACAGTTTACATCATTAGGCTACACGTTGTTTTTATTACCAAAATTATAACATATACTTACTGACATTGATGAATATGACCACAATTTTTTTAAACTTTAAAATTAAAGGAATTAATGAATGAATGAAATTAAATGTGCTTTAATGGCATACCAGCCTTAGACGGGTTATGTTGAGACAAATCACAAAAATAATGCATGTACATGTACATGTACATACATGTTGTGAAAACAAATATCACATCGTTGTATGGATATAAATATTAAAAGTTTAAAACATCTATTCTTGCAGACCACATTTGTTTTTTCGGGATTTCCACGCCAAAATTCGTAAGACAAGTCATTGTGACAAATACATAGGGGGCTTATAACTTTTTTCGCTGTGTTTATACATGATTTAAGGGTAAGCACAAGCACGTTCTTATGTGTTCCAAGAAAATACTTAAGCACAACTTTGTTCTTAAACATTGCCAATCTAAGAAAAATCCCCAAGCAAGGGACACTATTTGCTTACAATCCTTAATGTTTCTTCTTCAGACAATACGGTTGCCCGTTGAGATATTCGACGGCATTTCCTACATCTTTTGATACCAAAGAGACAATAAAAAGACATACAATCTATTAGGAATATATTCTCAAGAAGACTGCTATATATATATATATATATATACATAAATAAATAAAATATACGTCCAGGTAAGAAAATCTTCCACTTTACTTCATAATGACATACATTAAATTATAAGCTAGCTACAACCCAAACACGGGCTACTTGCGATTTTCAGCTTGTGGCACATTTTATATTTTTTTATGGGACATGTCAAATGGATCTAAATCGACCATTTGCCGGGAAGTTCATGTCGCTGATCTATTTATAACTTTACGCAGCCGACCAATTTATGACGTAATTCGCATACCAAAATTAGAGAGCATCGTAGTCTCAAATTACAAGCCACAGTGTGCGTGGACTTATTCTTGATTTGTGCTTACGTAAGAATGGTTTTGCGAATTTTCTAGAGACGGTATTTTATAAAGTTTCTTACGTAAGTAAAAGTGAAGCATTCAGCTTCAAACAACAGTGTATTATATCAATGGCGGGAATGAAAATGCGGATTTATCCTTTTAAAAAAAACAAAGGCGAAAAGCAACACACACCAGGAAATCATTGATGCTAATGTCTAACGACTGTACAACTATGGTAGGTTACGTCAGACTTGAAATCACGTGGTAAAGGAAATAACTGATTCGTAAGTGTCAAGGATGATGTTCGAGGTTAGTAAAATTGTTGTAGTCCTATCTAAGTAACAACCAATAAGAATATTTTTTGTTCAATAAAAGTACCCGACAAAATATGTTATTTCCGTTGCTATCATTAACAGTAAAATATAATTCATGTTGCAGCTATTAAAAAGTCCTCGTATCCCAACCGATTAATTCGTAATCATGAAAGAGTACCTGTTAAAAATCAATATTAACCCCGGGTAAAATGCAATATTTTGGGATGAACGTTTGCTGACCAGCAGAACGATAAAGGTGACAACTTGAGTTATAAAAAAACACAGCAAAAACAAATAAAGGAATGTATTCACGATGTATTTTATAACGGACAATCACGTCGCCACATACAGGCAGTTTTACCCGCCGGAAATTTAAAATAACCAGTATTCCCTGGGCAAGCCAGATGGTAGCGAGTGTACTTCCGGCCCGTTATCACACACAGGTAAAAATTATGGCAGTTATCTGGGTCTGGGTATACACCGTCTATAGGGCATGTTGTATCATCAGTAGTAACCCCTACAAAAGCCCCAAAATCAACTGAAAAGAGAAGAAAAAACACGGAAAATAAATCAGATTATAACAAGATGTTTAATAAGGCAATTGTGGAAGTATAAATAAAAAAACCACCGACCCTGAAGATGGTTAATAGGCAAAGTAACATGGACGGTAAATGCTGAACGAAATACTGCGTATAGACCCATGTAATCAATGGTTCATAATTTGATAAAAATATACATATTATAGAGATACATACTTGAAATATATACATATACATGTACATTAAATATGTGTGTTATTTCTATAATTGTATGCACAAGACATAATGTAGTTTGTTATAAGAACACTTGTTCAGGTGCGAGGTGGGCATTTGTTCCCGACACATTTGCCCTACAGAGGGAGGTGGAAGGTTGTCCTGGTGTCAGTTGTGAAGATGGGTGTTTGTTCCGGGAACACTTGTCCTAGGTGGTGGATGTTTCAAGGATAAGATGTATTAGTAGATATAAGTTTGTTCAAGGGGCAAGTGCGGAGTCGTCTTATTATGTGGTGACTGTCTCTAGGGTTCTTGTATTTGAGTTGTCCCTTGATCCGTTGTCCCGGTTGGTAGATATTTGTTTGAGACAATGAATTAAATCCAATGTCACAAATTCTACCCCAAAATATGACAGTTATAAACATAACTCCTAATAATATCTAGGGTTTTTTTTTAAAAAAAAAGAATGACTAATATTTAATATCACTAAAACTGAAGGATATAAACTACTTATGACAGAAATAATTATTTACTGTTAGATTTTTTTGTTTTATTTTGAAACAGATGAATCACTTTCAAAATATGACAGTTGTAGACATAACTATTAATATCTAGTTTATAAAAAGAATGACTAATATTTAATATCACTAAAACTGAAGGATAGAAACCGCTTATGACAGAAGTAATTATTTACTGTTAGATGTTTTATTTTATTTTGAAACAGATGAATCACTTTCAAAATGAGAATAAATGTGATTAATTCTTACACTTTTTTGCAAAATGTGAAGCATATGACCTAACCCTATATATAAGCAGCGTTAAGTAACATTTCGTTCCGGTGCTTATCCCCCAATCATATCCGTTCTGGTAGCTGTCTAGTGTAACATATCCCTTGGAATTCGATATAAGAGTGGACCATAGTGCCGCTGCCCGGGCAAACTTTCCCTCATAGCACGCTGTATGGCTAATTCCCGTCTTAATTAGCCCGGCCCAGTATAGAAGCAGAACATTGGGACGTTAAATACCATTTCATTTACCTACACTGCCCTAAATTAGACCTAAATAAAAACATTTTAGCTCATTGTTTCATTTGCCTTTTCAACCGTGGGGTCTGACAAATGTAATGTAATTTAAATAATCACGATATCGCCATTCTACTTATATTGGTTACCCTTTACCAACGCGTGCAATGCATGATGGAAGATATTGTCAGCAAACAACCATAACAGTTTTTCGAAGGGGTTGGATGGCTGAATGGTTAGTGTGCGCGCGCTGTATGATAAAGCCAGCCATTGAGTCAACTGACGTGGTTAAGAATCCCCGGTTGTACGTGGCAAGGAGTAGGGTCGCATGTTCAACCTCTAAAGACCCCTACACGCAAGCGAATTATTGAAATAAAATTAAAACCATATGTGCGTCCCGAAATGACCTAGTTTGTGTCAAGTGGACGTTAAACCCCATTTCTCCCTCCCTCTCTCTTTTTTCGAGGGTAATCGATATGAATTAACGCCATATAGTTCCAGTGATTTTGGAATAACAACTTAATCATCATACAAGGCTACTTTACCCATAAAATAGATTGAGGTTATCTAGTTTAAACAGACGCAACATATAGTCCTGTTGGTTAACCAAATGGATATCTGTAGTGAACTATGACAGATATATATACATATTAAACTCATTCTAGCAATGAATTGAGTCAGCATTGATCATGTGATCTTATTAGTATCAGTTAATCACTTTCTTGGTTCAGTAAACCGGAAATAAAGGCCCCTACCTGATCCTGCTCTAAGTGCAGCAGCTGGTTGGTTTATAGCTGGTTGAGTTTGTGGTCGCTGTCCTGGTGGTGGCAATACTACGCCCCCGGGTCCATCTTCAGGACGCTGAGACCTAAAGTTCAGAGTCGGAAGCGGAACTGTTGAAGGTTTGATTATCTTATTAATCGTATTCAAAAGAGGATAGAGTCCTTCGCCACAACTTCCAGTGAAATCGTCCATCTCGACGGACCAGACAAACGCTCCACCCAATCCTTGTTGCACAATATACCTGGCCTGGAAAATGGTTTTAACAAATTTATATTTGGTATTGGTGTAATTTTCCAATGCATTGCAAACTTGTGTAATGCTCAGTAGTGCTATTGTATTCAAAATAACGAAAAGCAACCAAACATCATTATAAACAGCTTTGGTATATTTCTCAGATTGATACAAGAACCAACGGATTATGCCAGGTTCCCACTATCACGATTTGTGCAGCGATTGAAATCGTGGTTTTAATCGTTGAGTAATCGTGTTGATCCTATCATATATTATGGACATTCTTAACAATCAAGTTGATGGTATTGAAACGTATCCGGACTCAACAGTGACAATCCTATAACGGGCATCGCACGACAGTCGAAATCTAGAATAACACGACGTTTGACATCATAAAAAATACACCTACCAATTTACAAAAATAATTACATCATTCACAGATAATCAATCCTAAAATAGTTTGCGACTCGTGTCCTTGCTAACAAAATAAAATGCAAAGATATGGATGAAACTGAAGGCTGTCTAATTCACCATTATTATTATTATTATTATTTTACCATATCCCACCTATACTTGTAGTATCGTCACATGTAACCCAGCGTTCTCACCTTTATAGCGATACTTTTAGTATTATCATATCCAACCCATTGATCTCCACCGTAAGCATATGGTGATTGTTGTTCCGGTATCCAGACTGATTTCCAGCCTTTATATCGTAGATTCTCACAAATCTGTAATACAGGTGTATTGTGTGCACACTTAAAAAAGTCACTTTCAACTCATTTTCACCTAATTTAGATCAATTTTCCTAAAACACAATGTTTAAACCGCATATCTTCCCTTGAAATGTGTATCCAAACTTATTGTTTAAGTTGGCAGCTCTCACGGACTGGATATGAGCATAGAGGTGCCCCATATGTCATAGAACTAATAGAAAAGGTGACAAAAGTGGAAGATAAACATTTGATACTTAATTGTTACAACGAATTTTCACATTTTTACAATACAAATATCACGGAATCAAGTCGTTAGTGGTAATAAGCAAAGAAAATGGCATGCTCTTACCTCAAAGTAAGCGAGGATTCCCATTTCTCCTGTATAACTACCCGGACGACCACCAGCTGAAGCAGGTGACCCCAGACCATTTATTGCTGGGTTCTTCAAGGTATAACTCATGCCGTATGTACCAAGACCAACAATAAGTCTTTCTTTAGGCATGCCTTGTCCCAACCAGTAGTTTATAGACCAAATCTATATATAAAGACATGGACACTGGTTAACACGTTGGTGAGTTGCAAATGTCCCCAAAATGTTTACCGATGCGAAAAAAAACTCGGGGCAAAGGTTAACGTGGTCACTTCTAATGAATGTGGCCACCGTAATCACCTGATCAAGACATAAATGTTTATCGGGTCCTATATAAACTTTTGGGTTTTATTGGCTAGGGGACTATCGCAAATTAAAATGAACAACTTAAACTAGAGAATTCAAGGGTTCGATTTAGATAGTGCAATTAACCCTTATAGTTTGGATACAATTATGATAAACTAAATGACCTTGATAATCAGGAAATGGATCTCATATGAGACAGAGGGCTGTCAGGGTAATATACCAAAATAGCATCCCTGGGACAATCCCAAAGGAAATTCGGAAGCTTATGAACACATATTTGCAAATAATTGGGGACTCTTGAGCAATCCCTTACATATCTTTGAAACACCTTGATTGATGTGCCCGTTAAAGCAACATAGTTCTGACATGCAAGGGGTGTAATATAGCACACTAAGAGTGCGCAGAACATCATCTCGATTTGTAGTTTGTCAAAATATATCAATTCGCTATCTGTCTCCTTTTACCGCACAGCAAGCAAGAGAGTTTGAATTAATATTTTCAGGCTGGTAAATAGTCATGCTTTTTTAGGCAGTTTGTTCGTTCGTTCTTTCTTGGGCTTAACGTCCACTTCCATCTAGGGTGATATCGCAGACAAGTTTAAGGCGGTTCGTTCGTATCTGAAGTCTAACGTCCACTTCCACAAGGGGGTTAAGGCGGAAGGATAGCATAGTTAAGATTTTTAATACGGTGGTATATCCAGTGGGTAGTTACATGTTTAGTATGCTTCTTGTGTGTGTCGCTCCAAATTTCTGGATAAAGCCCATACAAATATTGGGGACAATAAATTTCCATTTGTTCATCCCGGCCACAATTTGGGAAAAGGTCAGACTAGAATTAACATTGAAGTCGGCTGGGAAATTGGTGGTCTCTAACATAATGCAGAATAAGTAGAATTATCTAACCTGATTAAGTTCTCGTTTTTTACCCTTGTCTATATTACTAGAATATAAACTACTGTGATGACCAGTTGTGTTCTCCCACTGACCATGGTAATTATATGCCATTAATAACATATAATCTACAGACCTGAAAACAAGTATCAACCCATGGAATCAAATGGAAGTGTCTTAACCACATTCCCGTATTATATCATCTACTGATACATGTCCAATGGGAGGGGGGGGGTGACAGATGGCTTTGACCCGCGTATTCTTTCTTCGTCGATGTTTAAGAGTCAAGGGTTCGGTTTGTATTATTTCACGTCAATCTGTATATAATCCAATCCAAACACCTGGTCCACATGAACATTAATTGACGAGTAATTGAAGAATTTCTGAAAGTTGTTCACGGCACTCGTGGGATTGGAACTTGGAAGATTCTGATCCAGAATCACGTGTGCTAGCCGCTCGAGTAATTTGACCATACAAACAAAGACTTGATAATTTCTCAATCTATCTTTGTGTTGTAAAAAGCCTTCAGCTTTTGAACCGGGCAAAATGATAAGAATCAACAATGAAGTCAATAGCGAAATTATTGGTGGTCTGTATCCATTGGTTATTGGAGTTGTCTCCCGTTTGATAAATATTGGAAATAAAAACGCAAATAAACAACGAATCATTGGTTTAACACAATAGTTAGGTATTGCAAAGGGCGCGGTGGCCATGATATTTTTAGCATGTATCTTCTTGTCAGTAGGGGATATCGTAATACGTCTTTATTAGCACGGATGGTGTAGAACAGTAGGACCTTAAACACTGAGTCATTCCTTGTGATTTATAATCATGCGCAAGATCAATCGACCACCTACCACGACCCTCCCCAATGAACTCTTTAAATACCCCTTTCGTCATTTGTTGTTATTTTTCTATGAACGCGATTGACTAATCTAGATCAGGCATAATTCACTTGCTTGATAATTTCTTGAGGCTCATATGATGCAGCAATGTAGTGACGTCCGGCTGCTGTCGCTAATGTTAATAACAATTTCTCTTTTCCGCTCTTCCATGCATCTTCCTGAAAAGCTCTTTGTAACATCTGAAGAAAACCACCATGACTATTAGATAATTGTACTTGTTAAAAGGATGTACTCGTAATAGAATGCGGGTTTAAAAGGACATTTCTCCAAAATTTAATATATTTAGGTGCCTATAGCACAGAAATTATATAACTCAACCAGCAAAGCCTTAAGGAGAAATTTACAACTTAAGACTTTGTTGATTTTCAAACATGGTGATCAGACAGGAATATAAAGGAAGTAAGCAACACTTACCCTCATCAAACTAGAAAACTTAAATTTATCTCCAGGTCCACTTCCTCGTACTCCGGGAAATTCCCAATCCATGTCCAGACCGTCAAAATTATACTTCCTCAGATAGCTAACAACGTTCTGTACCCAGATACTTCTAGAGTTCTGATCCTTGACCACATTAACAAACGGGCCAGATCCCATGACCCATCCCCCGACAGCAATAAGAACTTTCAATCCTGGTCGTTTCTGTTTTAAATTCGTTGTTCTAGCGTATAATCCTGAAACAAAGCATGTGCTTATTAATACGGCGCATTATTCATTAGTAATATGTGATGGATTATCAGGTTATTAAGACTCATAAACCGGGTTAAAGTGTCACTGAATTGTGAATGCATGCAAAACCATATTCAAAAAATTTACATTCAAACTATTATCGAAAGCAGATGACTATTGAGTCTGAGATGTTTATCACGGGCGTTCCTCATAATATGCTCTGAAGACCAATAACAGCTTTGTGCGAATTAGAATTTCCTAAACATATTACATGTATGTAGAAATTTTCAAATCATCAGACAATCAAGGTGAACAAGCTAAAACATATATCTGTTCTGCTTTTGTTCAGTGAAATTATTTTTAGATCACATACGTACGAATGTCCCGTTAAGGTCACACACAATAAGAAAAAAGAATATAAATAGGGGGGGGGGGGCTGCTATCGAAACCACACCGACAAACGTTTTTTTAAAATTAAATTTTTATTTGCTTGGCGTCTTCATCATATTCAATTTAATTTAACCATTTCGAGTGTTCTAGTAAGCCAAGGTAGAAAAATGCCACATCCCAAATGCCACATTCCAAATAACTTAAATACAAATTTAAAAATGCGAATGGTATTATGTGGAAACATATTAATTTTTAAATAATAAAATAGTATTCTAACTTACCATTACTTCCATAATCATTCCAGTTCATTTTACCTAGATCGAGGTTAGTGACATTGGCGAAGGCGAATATAATATGCGTACATTGTTTAGGGTCGACATTACTAGGAACAAATTTACCAATACCTCGTCTGTACTGGGATTCACTGCTATAATAACAGAATGATTTCCTCTGACCTATACAAAATACAAAAGAGCTTACAAATATCAATAAACATTATATCAGTGTTTTACCCAGAAATTGGCATAAATAGGTCACAAAGCATAAAATGCAATATAAGCGATATAAACTGATTAACATTCAATCATTTCCGTTTTTACTCTAATCTCAAATCAGTTACGTTCGATTAAATGTGCCAGAAGCTTCGATCGAATGGCAATCTCTAGCGTCTGGTTATTTCAGTCTACATTCCAGTACTTATTACGCATGCGCTCAATATAAGAATATGTAGTCACCGTTTGACATGACTTGTGGAATATGTCTAGTCTCGTTTTCCAAGTCTTTGTTACAAATGGCACTGAAACTCATTATGGTACACGTTTCGTGTACCAATGGTCAAATGTTTATTTGTATAAAATATTGGATATCAACAAAAGTCCATCGTTTCCCGGTAAGATCACAACGACAATGTTGATTTAAATTGACAAATAATTTGTGTTTTCAATGTCGAAGACTTTGGATGATATTGAGTTTAGAGACCTAGCTACTTTAACACGGATCTCAATCAAAATGTCCTAAACATATTATGTAGTAATTTACAAATCATTAGACAATCAAGGTGAACAAGCTAAAACATATATCCGATTTTCTTAACAACCAAAGGCCATAATCTATGAAGCTAGGGTCTTATATGCACAATTTATTGTCCAAAAACATAAATAATAATAAAGTCATAGATGGAACTTTTTAAAATAAGCCAAAACCATAACTAACAGATGCCGGGCAAGATGCGCCAACATTTTGCAAACGATGAACAGAATACAAGTTGGCCATAATCACGTTATGCTACGAAATGCCTGGACGTCGTAAGAAACCGAGATCCTTACACTATTTGCATACAAGTAGCAGCCATTTTATCTGGCAGTTTCGGTCCGATATTCGCGAGATTTGAACTCAACCATCACAAGTGTTTAACGGTGATATATTTAAACGTGTTTTCAAAATCGAATAAAAAACCCGTGATTTTTCGAACCTTGGTATGACATATTATTTTACACTATTTGCGTTCGAGGAGCGGCCATTTTGTCCGGCAGTTTGAATCCTATTTTCACGAAAATTCGAACTCAACCCGTATTATGGTATAACAGTGAATGTAAACAGTTTTTGAAAACGGATACAAATTGTTATATTTAGATAGACCACAAGCTAAAAGCGCAACTTTTCGTATAATCAGGGGCAATAATCCAGGAAGTTACGGTCCGATTCGCAAATGTCGAAAGAAACTGGGGTCTTTGGGTTATAAATATACATTTCAAGTTTCATAAAAATTGTGACCCCTAGAGTGTCCACAGGCTAAACACGTTATATTTCATATAATCAGGGACAAAAATCAACAAGCAAAATGTAAACGGACGGACACGCGGAAGGACAGCGGCGACATGAAAACGTGGGCGTGTAAAAAAGGTAAAATTTAGAAAATAATAATGGCAATACATACTTAGTTTGAAATTGACCCGTACAGTGTGAATTATTATTCAATGCATTTTTTTCAATTAATATTGTGTACGGTTCTATCGTCCATTCATGAATATTAATAATGATCATGATTAAAACATACGTTACCTGTTACAGACCAGACACATGACAAAACGAGTAATATTCCAAGGTATTTATGAAAGGCCGTCATATTGTTTTGGTCTTCTATAAAATATAAAAATAACTATGGTTATAATAGCAATCCTTGGTGTACTCCATGTATAATCAAATTATTCAAAGTCAAATTAGTGTAAACAAATAAACTGTAAGAATACGACGATAATTGGAACGTTAACAAACTTCACATCCCGAAGACAACATACATACCCTCATAATGCAAACAAAAAAAACAAAAAAATGCGGACATACTGCGAAAATCGTTATTCTCGGAATAATTTAACTTTAATAAAGTGTGTGGGCATTGCTCAAAATGAAAATGTCTCTTTGATTTAAATATACTTAATTATGCATACGAAGTCTTACGGGTGTCTCAAGTATGTATTTCTTTACATTTAACACCTTTGGCCCACATAACAAACCAATACTTAAATTCGTGTGTCCAATTGAAGATAGGTCCACCACCCTCCCACAAAAATGAAGTTAATAATCAAACTGATTCATATTTCATACGGAACTAATTAATTTTTCACGTCGTTTTATCCCAAATTAAAGCTTTTAGACCTTTTATATTATGATTCGGCGGGAAAATAAAAATTAGTCATACTTATTTACAGTGGAGTAAGGTTGATTTGAAATAAATTTGTTTCTTAAATTGTTTATTAGATATAGTAAGCCTATCCTTCCCCGTGCACAACACTCGTCACAGTTTATAATGGTTTGTTTTTTATTTACTGTAAGCTTACAGTAACATTCAGACCATTAATAATAAATTGTATAATAGTTCTGGGCCCTGTTTCACAAAAACTTAAATCTCCTTAAAATCATTGTAAACTAAAATTTCATCCTAACTTACAATAGAAGCGTTTCACAAAACGATTTTAAGAATTGTAGCTAAAATCCACTAAAATAATATTGTAAGTTACAATTGTATCCTAACTTAAAATAGTGGCGTTTCACAAAACTATTTTAAGGACAATTTTAACTAAAATCGATTGTAACTTAGGATAGCTGTCTCCCTCTCCTAACTTACAATCACGACATTAACAAACATTGATTAGAGCTACATTGTTTGATTTATTGCGACATACAGATATAATTGGCACATAATTTTAACATACAATCATTCACAACAACAATTTGCATTCAATTTCTTTTCATAGTAGGCCTATGGGATATACAGCTACGATCCACCCGTTTATTTTATTGTAAGGCAATTTAAGCATTGGATGGCGCCCCATATTAGAACTCCAAGAAAAAACCCACTAAAACGCCAGTAAACTACACACTAAAAGAAAATTTATATCCAATGTCATGGAAAGAAGAGCCCTCTTATTTATAAAGAAAATATCTTCGTGTTTAATATGGCCAATTTCTTGGTATTAGAAGGCCTAAAGGCCTATAATACTAGATATGCCATAATATGTAGTATTTACTCATGTTTTTGGGGTTATGATGATGAGTATAAAGATAAATCAATAAAAACAAATGTGTTTATTCAAACATGTTATAGGCCTATTTGAAATTAAATTTTAATATCATAAATTTATTATAATCTCTTAATGAAGTTACGTTAATAAAACAACATCAATAAAAAAAAATAGGCTCCAAAACTATTTTATCTTGGGAAAAACTCATTTAATTGAGTAAGATAGATAGACTCTTTTGCATTTTTAAAGTATCATTGAAATGGTCTATTAGAATGACATTTATAATCTAGGCATCGGAACATTGCCTATTTGGCGTATTAATTTCAAAGTTGATAAATACTTTTAAACTTTGAGTGACATATATCAAAATATGTTTGTGAAAATTCTCAAAAGTTTCTCTTGTCCGAATTACTATAAAAATTCGAAATTCAAGCGCTTTAGTTTATCGATACACATTACTTCTATTGAAGCCTGCGAGGAAATCAAATGCCAAGTTCAAGGTCAACCCACCAATACATTTCGAAACTAATAATACGCAATTAACTCATTTATTTCATCTCTCTAAGACTTTCTGACCACGTGCAGACATTTCTACAACGTATGAAACTCTCACTATTGATAATGTAACAGTTAATTCAGTTTGTCAACAGTTTTCAGTTTCGAAGCGTATTTGCTTTCACCGTAAGTACCCACAGCGGAAATCTGCACTGCGCGGGCGCAAGCGATTTTAACTAAAATCTATTAAAATTGCATTTTAAGTTACAATCGATCTTCGTGAAACGCATAAAATTTAAAATCTCATTTTGATTTTAGTTAAAATCGATTTTAAGGATTTTAGTTCAAGTTTTCGTGAAACAGGGCCCAGCTTAATAAAGGTTTTATAAACTAATTAGAATAGGGGCGTGGGTCATTCAAGGCAGACTTAAATATACCCCGGTCGTCTCCCGATAATGTCGGCTATTTATTTAATATTATTAGTAATAGTAACTCTGATAAATTTATCGGGTTGCAACTTTTAAGGCCATTAAAATTTATTTTCATTTTAAATCTTGGTTTGGTGAATTTTACATACCCCCCCCACCCACACACACACTAATAAATTGAGGGGAATTTGTTTCAAGTTGGGGTTTTCTTAGGGCCACGGCGGCAAAGTGGATAAAATGCTAGCTCGCTAGCCTAGATATCGTTTGTTCGATCCATACATTGGTCAAGAAAGTTGATCGCGTTTTTTCTACGTGATTTCCTCTGGTCACTGGTCTAGTCATTCGGACGGATCTAAAAACCCAGGTCCCATGTATACATTGGCGTGCACGTAAAAGATACTTTGGTAGTTGGAATTCGATATTTGCCCGGCAAAATTGCCCTCATAGCAAATGCATGACGTGTGCCCGTCTTCATTAGCACAGTCGGGGCAGAACACTAGGAATCTAAACCTTATTTTTAATTATGTTAGAATTCAATAATAATGATTACAGGCATCAATAGTGTGTAATATCACGAGATAGTTGTGGTTAATGTCATGAATATCATGTTAAAACATATTTGCGTTTTTATAATATACGTACATTATGCCCCCGTCAGACCAAGTGGCGTCCTAACTGCGCTGCTGCGACTAGAAAATTTACAAGGTCGCCGGTAAACGTAAACACAACGCGAGAAAATGTCCAAATATTTTACAAACCTAAAAGAAGTCGTGTTCTTTACCCCGTCAGACCGGGTGGCGTCCTTACTGCGCTGCTACAGCGACTGAATATGGCCCCAGAGCCCGTCAATATCGCCATAAGCGTGGTAAAGCGTGATGGAATCGCCAGCTATCGCGCTGTGGTCTCGATGGTTGCAAATGATCGCCGAGACACGGCGTTTGTTTTGAGCATGTTCAAAACAAACGCCAAGGTTCTACGCAGTGACCCGGCGATCATTGGCGACCATGGTGACCACAGCACAATAGCTGGCGTTTCCACCACGCTTATGGCGATCTTGATGCGCCCTAAACTCAGTTTCCATCGCCGTAGTATGGTCGCCACCCCGGTCTGACGGGGGTATTAGGTACATTAACGTGTTTGAGATCTTCGGCAATGCAGTTAAATTTGAGGTGTTAGCGTTCCATCACAAGACGTCAACATTATAGCCAAAAGATGTTTGCACGGAGTCTGAAAAATGCTTCAATCTTATTTCAGTGGTTAAATTTGCGAAAAGTAGGTGAATAAGATTATATTGATTTGCTTGTTGAATGAATCACTAGTACATTTGTCTCCTTGGACACCAAATTAATAATAATTACAAATGTAAATAATTACATATTAAAAGTGATGTTTCTGTATTGTCATAACGTACATGTTATTATAGTAGTGGTGTATGCTTACTCTCGAAACACCTCAATGAAAATCAAGTTCCGCTTGTGAAGTCCGCGTTCAAGCGTAGTAAATTTAATATTTCGCCATTTTTGTAGTATATATGATCTTTTTTAAATATTTAGAATCCACCGTACTATATTATATCCGTGAACCGAATCCCCAGAGTCAAGTTATAAAGAAACAATATTCTTACCTCTAAACTCCTAGCTGCGTTGAGTACAAATGGGAACCCAAACCGAAAGCTCTCAATTTTTTTTACACCCTGACTTATTTCTCCTACCCTAATCTGTTTATAAAACCCCACTATAATTCTATGTGATTGTTTGGAAAGTCTGGGGTACTTGGCGTCTAGTTGTTATCTCGCCTCATACTATAGGTTTAATTACTTCGGCCAAAATGTGTCAGTTGTCTCGTCCTTGTTTGAAACCTTTGCCTGCACACGATTTGCTTGTCCGGAGATCTCTTCAAGTAGGTTACCAGTGCATGTTTGTTGGCGATCGTAAGATCATGAGAAATAACTAGCTATTAGTCTACAGTACATAATCCTATTGAAATCGTTTTGGCATCCATATTAAAATTTCTTGTACGATAAGACGAATGAATTCATTTGGTTATGTAAGATTCAACGTTTTATGCTATTTTTCGCCCGAAGAATGTTCACTTCGTGTGTTGTTGTAATTTTGTGCATTCTGAATGCATTGTTACGTTCTTCAAACTGCATGTTTGTCACATAACGTAACCAGTAATCAAACTTATGCTATTATATTCTTCAAATACACCATATATCAAAATACCCAAACCGATGCTGTTATGTTAGATGGTAGGTCATTAAAAACCTGACTAGATCAGGTCCAAACACAGTGCAATAGGTTGATAAAAGCAGTAGATATGGTCAAGCAGTACATAAGAGTAGACCAAACAGTACAATATACTGGACCAAACAGTATGCCAACCCTCCCTGTACATTTGGAGGTATAAAAAGTTAGTAAGGAATTACAAGATTTGTATTATGGAACGTAGCATTACATTACTTTGTCATTGTGTGTATATTGCACTTTAGGATTTATAGTACTATACTATTAGGTCATGCAATATACAACAAACTAGCTTATACCGCATCAAACTAGCTTATACCGCTATAAGATCCTCCATGTTGAATAGACTATATAGTCGAACCAATGTCCAGAGAGAGAGGGGGAAATGGGGTTTAACGACCACTCGACAAAAACTAGTTCATTTCGGGACTAACATAATTTAATTGCGCGTAGGGGTCTTTGGAGGAAACCAGAAGACCCCGAGAAAACCCACGAGGTTGGACAGACGTACAACCGGTGATTCGGAAGCACGCCAGTTGACAGTATACAGCGTGCACGTGTTAACCATTCGGCTACCCAACCCCGTCATACGTAAGATTACAATAAACAACTAGCAAATAAGTAAAATAAAATAAAACCATAACCAAATGCGAAAATATAATACACCTTTATCAAAGACAATATCCGAAGTATAATAGAAGACAAATAAAGGAACTAGTATCCGCTGTTTATGAAGAAAATCCCCAAAGAAGAAGAACATTCGTAATGAACATGCAAAGTCGAATAAAAGAGTGCTACAATCTACATTTATTTGTCAATCCAGTCCAAGATAGTACATGTAGATTATCTATGTAGACCAATTATTGATGTCCATATTTTCTGCTATATGGCGAGGTATCACTCGGATCATCACTATCAATACCCAGAAGCCTAAGTTGCATTTCGTATTCTATATTTAAATACATAAATACAACATACGTCCAGGTAAAATATATTACCACTTTACTTCATTCTGACATACATTAAATCATATACGCTAAGTGTCTCAGTATCTGCACTATCTAGGCGTCTTCAGATATTAATAATGTAAACAAAAAAAGAAAATAATCGTTACCATTGATTTATGCATCGTATTCTTTTAAAAAAGTATAATGTTGTTTTCGAGAACTTTTAAGGGTTTATGTCTTTTTTACGATTTTTAAATATCAGGGAATGTAGTTTTCAACTATGATTGACACATTATGATCGGTTCATACACATAATAATGTTTCGACCCGAGTATGCACATACCATAATTGCGCACATACACATTTAACCCGTACATGCATATAACACACAATTCTACCGTATTAATTCAGGTAGATGTAATGCGGAGATCGTGCATTGGATTTAATCATCGTAGAAAACACAAACATATTGTGTTCAGCTTCTTATCCAATTAACCGAGCCAAACATTTTGTTTACTCAACTGGACACTGTTTATGCGACGTCTACATAATTTTATTATTCTGTTTAATTTAACAGAATTGAAGGAAATTAATGAAGTATATACTTTTACATTGAATAGGGTACAGGTAGTCAGTCATGGCAGGTATAAATACCACGTGTTGTCACTAAACCGTGTAGTTAAGTAACCAGTGTTTTCCTGCCAATCCACCATTTATAGAGGGCGGTGTTCACACTTTACGTCCAATCACAAGATCAATACATACTGACGTATATATTTAACCCCCGTGACCCTCGTCGCCTTTATGTCAGCAAATAACGTGCGCCTCCACACGAACTTTAACCTTTGATAATCTATTTAAAGACATTATTTCGCCGAACAAGTTTATATAACGAGCTTCAAATTAGACGTCTGCCCTGACAGTGTCCATTTCGCTTACGGTGGAAAGCGGCTCTCCGTCCGACCAAAACGACTAGAACACTTTCTGTCCAAGTGAAGACCGGCCTTAAAGAACCCCAAAGTATTTGAAGCCTGAACATTCTCGACCAGTTTACTAACTGTTTGGCTCTCGAGACTATGGAGGCACATTATTATCGATAATAGACATTTGGTAGTTGTGTATGCATTTATTATATTCTGGGGTGAGGGTGTAAATGTTTGAACCATGTCGTTTTTACGGTAATCACACCCTTTTAAACTGTAGATACCACCATATCAGGTTACAGTTTATATTTCTAGTTGTTACATAATGGATATCATCACCAATATTGTGATTATCATGATTATACGCGAAAATCGTAAATTACTGTTAACTTTCTTTAGAATGTTGCCTTAACTGTGCACACTGGTGGCTTCAAAAATTTATTTACAATCGATTTGTAGGTTTTATGTTTAAGATGAATGCATTTTGTAAAGTTTAGATATAGAGTTGTCCGTTTTTCCTATAATTAATTCAGAAATAGATAATGTAAACTGATATATTAAAAATTTCATTCAGATTACTTTTTTTCCGAGCAAATTATCACTGTTTGAAGTTTTAACATTGATTATTTATTATCGTGACAACGGTACTTGCTATTCGACACCAAGCCTCGTTTACACATTTTAAAATTAATTTTGGAATAGATCTAGAGGTCTAAAATCGGAGCCGTCCGATGGTCCAGAGAGTTGATTATGGGCTTGTCGTGTTAATAAATGTTTAAATAATAGTTTGTATAACATTTGAAGTCCCAAAAAAATCCGCAATAGGCAGATCTAGCTCTTACAATAATATATCTTCAACGATTCATCATATTGAAATATAAGAGACCAATGTTATTTACCTTGAAAAAGAATGCATTTTTGTTTTTGAATATAATGTTAATAAAGACGTCATTACACTGTAAGTTCTTGATATTGACACTACATTTTATATGTCCTATAAGTGACGAAATGTAATAAAGAGGGAGCTATAATAACCTAAAGTGACCGTCCTACGCTATATATTATTTATGCTCAATTTTTCCACTTTTGTGTAAAGACATGGTGGGGATATTAATAGTCCGATGATGGTCACGTGTTCGCATATTATAGACAATGCTGAGGAACTTTTCTCGGCCAATACCGGGACCTCCGAGTAAGGTACCCAGCGCCTTGCTCACTGACCCCCCCCCCCCACCTACACACAAGAATTAGGTGAACTAATAATTAATGATAATGCATATCATTTATAACCTTCCCCATTACACAGATGGTCCAACAGAGCGAAATTTCGGACGACCGCAAATTATTATGTATAAAAATCAATTCCTTAGACATCTCCAGCCTCGTAGGTTTTCTCTGGGTCCTCCGGATTCCTCCCATTGCTAAAGACCCCTACGCGCAAGCGAATCATTGAAATAAAATTGAACCATATGTTAGTTACGAAATGACCTAGTTTGTGTCGAGTGGACTTTAAACCCCATTTCCCCCCTCTCTCTCTCTCCTTGGACATTGTAGCTTGACCTTATATGTGTCCCGAAAGGCGATCGACTATCTACGGCTATTTGTATGAATAAATGAATGAAATGGGGTTTAACGTCCTACTAGTATGCACCTAACCTGTGCCAATGGAAGACGGGCATACGCCACACAGTGTGCTATGGGGGAAGTTTTTCCCGGGCAGCGCTACGGCCTACTCGTATATCGGATGCCAACTGCCAAGGGACATTTACGTGCACTCCAATGTGTACAAGGGACCTCGGTTTTTCGTCCGCCCCGAACGACTAGGCAGCTGTCCTTGTCAGGCCCTTCTTCTGCACCACTGACAAGGGGAAATCAAGCCGGAAAATTAAGAGGAACTTTCTCGGCCAATGCAGGGATCGAATACCCGACCTCCAGGCTAGCAAATCCGCGCTTTAATCACTTAGCCACCGTGATCCCCCTACGGTTAGCTATTTACAAAAGTGTATGTTAATGTCACTGACGCAGCGCATTAATTAGTTAGACCATAATCTAGTCACAAATAGTCCCAGCAAATACCCGTTGGTGCAGTGACTCTAAAATACAAACATACCCTGATAACCAAGTTTATATTTGTATGTGACAATCTAAAATAAAGTGCTGGACGATCCAACGATTTGTTTATTTCTGATGTCATTGTGTAGGCGGACAAGTAAAGTACACACATATTGATGACCTGTAAGTAGGCCAAACAGTACTAAAGTACTATAGCTGCGTTGCACTGACTGAGCTACAAAATCAGTACGCTACGGATGTTCAAGATGCGTTCACAAACAGAATATCACGGTCCAGAACAGCAATGGGGGGAGGGGATATCAAGAGACCCAAAGCCAAGCTTGACCGACGCGGGGCTCTGGGCCTGACTAGATTCGCGGGTCCCTAAACGCGATGAAAACATTATTTCATATCCCCTTGAATGGCACGCATGCGTAATACAAGAATAATGACATATTATCTGATCACATACGAAATCGATTCAGTTACGAATGGCATACAATACACTGAAATGATATACGATGACGGGGAACTGTTATGACAAGTGAAATCACCGGATTGATTTGTTACAGAGTTCAGAACAATTTGTTTCATCTGGAATTTAAATTTTAATCTTTTTGCCCTGACCCACGGGATCCTCTAAACCGCGGAGCCCTGGGTCTTGGCCCTTCAGGCCCATGCCTATGTTGGGCTTTGTGCACAGATGGTAAAGGTACAGAAACTTTACTTTTTGGGCAATATCCCCCCCCCCCAACGTAATACAGACATTAGCATAGAAAGGATAACATTGTTTTAGCCTGGTCGTGAATACAAATTGCAGTTGAAATTTAAACAACAGTAAGCAGAAATTCTCCACATCCGACTGTCTTTAAATTGATAGGATGATTATGAACATGGTATTTATACCTTCCTGGCAACTAGACGCACTTTCAGTGTTAGCTCATGTGGTATTAGTGCCTAGTGAGAATTGGACTTTAAAATCTTGTAGGCCAACCTCCGGGACAAAAAACGTTCAATGACGTGTGTTCTAACCACACAACAACCCAGGCCTCCAATACAGATAGTTGTTATTGACGTGTTACGTTACAGTAATTTACTACAACAGAAGGAGTTTGTTAGTAGTGTAACTTATAAAGTATGTGAAAGTAAAATGTTTTTAAGTACTTGTTTATTTACCCTAAACATTGAAATATTTTCTAAGTTACTACGTAGGTGTTGTAGTGGATTGTTAAAGTCAAATGAATGAACCGTAATTAGGTTTAACACCAAATTAGATCATTTGAGATCAGTAAAATTTTTCTCGGTCTTCGATTTTAAAGGGGTCTTTTGCGTACATTTCATATCATATATTTGTTTGGTGTGTATACAAAAAATATAGTTAACATTCATTACCAGAGGTGTAAAGCGAAAAAAATTAATAATAAACTCATTAGGAATTCCTTTTCTATGCCTGGCAATAGGGATGCTACTTTGCAAGTTAAACCAGGCCGTATACACCAAATTTTAATACGCCACAACTTTTATGTTGGTTGTTTTCGGGTTTAGAGTGTTACCCTGTCCACCTACGTTCGCTGTATAATTCGCATGATCTTAACACATGTTTGTTATTTAGTGGGAAGGATAGTTAGGTGTCGCTTATTGCGTTTAGTTGAATAATTACAAAACAATTAAAAACTATTGAAAGTCTAAATCACGCGATTTAATTAACGGCCAGGTTTATAACGTAATTGACACTACCGTGTTTCTACAGACAGGTCTGTTTCTAAGATCGTATAACGGTCTTTGATATAATTAAAGTGGTTATTCGAGCATCACCAAAAAAAAGAATGTATTTAAGTTTGAACATAAAGGTTTAAAATAACTTCCCCTTCTTTTATCAGGGTCAAAGAATAAAATTGTCGATTCCATTCGAAGTTCTAGAAAATGTACATCTTGACTCGTGCAACGCAATAATCAGTATTTATCTTAAAGGTGATTCGGAATCTAAGCGGAGTGAATGAATGAATTAAATGGGGTTTAACGTCCTACGCTCCTGCACTTAACCTGGGCTAATTGAAGACGGGCATACGCTATACACTCTGCTATGAGGGAATTTTGCCCGGGCAGCAACTGAATTCCAACTGTCAAGGGATCTTTACGTGCTAGTCAATGTGTACACGGGACCTCGGTGTTTCGTCCCATCCTAACGACTAGGCAACCGTCCTTGTCAGGCCCTCAGTCTGCATCTCTGACAAGGGGAAACCACGCCGGAAATTTGAGATGAACTTTCTCGGCCAATGCAGGGATCGAACACCCGGCCTCCAGGCTAGCGAGTCAGCACCTTACCCACTTAGCCACGTGATCCCCTGACTTACATTATCCCTGTATACCAATTTATTCAACTTTGATGCCGGATATTTAAAAGAACATAGACATTGGAATTCAGTCTACAATAAATCACAGTGTGTTATGTGTCCTTAACGTCTTACTTTTTTTGCGCCGACTTGGATAAAGAAGACAGGCATACGCCACACAGTGTGCTATTTGATCATTTTGCCAAGACAGCGGGAACCGACATGTCATAAAAGAACCAATTTAAATATTATAAAGCGAGAGTTTCTTCAACTTTACAAACATTGTATTTTAATAAGCTATTTAAAGAAATAATCAACTGACAACTTTCCCAAAACACATGAAACATTCGGTGAACTTTGAGGGAGTTTGGAGCCACAGTGGTTAAGTCGGTAAGACGCAGGCTCGCTAGTCTGGAGGTCGAGTGTTCGATCCCTGCATTGGAAATGCAATGAAATGGGGCTTAACGTCCTACTGTTATGCACACCCCTCCCTGCGTTGGCCGAGGAAGTTTATCGTTTTTTTCCGACGTGGTTTGCTCTTATCGATGGTGCAGGACAGAGGGACTGACAAGGGCAGCTGTCTTGTCGTTCGGATGGTACGAAAACACGAGGTCCCGTGTATTCATTAGAGTAAACGTAAAAGTTCCCTTGGCAGTTGGAATTCGCTATAAGAGTTGGGCATAGTGCGGCAGCCCGGGCAAAATATCCCTCATAGCACACTGTATTAGGGTCAGGTCAGCATTTGTAATCCTAAGAAACCTCCGCTAAATTAGTTAATAAATATGTAGTTGAATTACGTATGTCTTGACATCTATTCTCTTTAAGGTTTTAAACATACTACTGATTGTTCTGATCTTGTTTTCTTCCTCCTTTTTTTATATCGCAAAACAGTCCCAAATCGTTTTAGTCAATACAGGCTTGTTAGTAGGCAATGCAATTTTCACCATGCCGATGTCTATATTTTATTTACATACCGCTTTTAACTTACACGAAAACTTACATTTTTTTTTACAAGAAATTTGTCTTAAAAGGTCTTCCGAGATACCAATCTCCCCAGTCACTCTACTGACTGCCTCTCTATATAAGATAACGGCTGCCATAATTGGAATTTGCGTCATCAGTCCAGGTAATTATCGGTATTGCATCAGTAAAGAACAGGGTTTAGTTCAGGTAAGAGGGTGTTTAGGGATAACGGTTAAACGGGGGGATATTTTGTAGTCTTGTTTTAAACGGACTTAACCTCTTTTAATTATATGAAAATAAAACGTTTACTTGAGTTTACAGGTGTGTTATTGGAGATTAGAAAAGCGCAATCTTGATGAATAAGTAAATTGTGGATTTCGGTAAATCTGACGCAATATTTCGATTTCAGTTTCGTTTTTGGCTCATTTTTCTGCCGTTGAATAAGGAATAAGTTACATGTATATCATCTATTCGAATTATCCACAAACAGTTTTCTCAGATATCGAATAGACTTAAATGTGAATAAATAAGGGTCACGGGCCAGAATACCCGGAAAAGATAACCTTCCTTATATTATACAATATCTTTATATCACCAAGTTAGATTTTTCACCGACGATAGATCTAAAAAGTTGAATATGTGTTTCAAGTTTTGGTAGACGCTGTTGAGGAAAGAACGGTATCTTAAACTGATCTAGGAATTTTCACACCGCACGAAAATCCCGAGGGTACTTTTTAGGGTGGTTACGAGCGGTAATAGGGTTCTTTAGTCGAGGTTAGAAATTACTTTAAATCAAAAAAAAAGAAAGATTATCGTCCATTTTATGGATTACAGTGTGTAGGGGAGGTTTAGTAAACCAAATTAAGCATTTCCATACATAAATAAAAACATGGTTAGCTGAAGGTGGGTTATTGGGCAGAGGTGGGTGGGGATTAGTAGCGGGTTCTTAAATGTATAGAGTATGAAATCATAAAGTTGCGATTGCGCAGTTTATATCCCACACTGAGGCTCGACGATAGGCGTATTTGTTCTACGTCTAGCGGAAGTAACAACGCATGTTATTAACAGTAGATTACCGTCATTTAGCGGACATTGAACTCTTTCCAAAACACGACAGTCACGCAAAAATGCTCTGAATAATAATAAAAAGATTATGTAAAATTTAACATGGTGTAGATATATTATTATTGACAGATGTTAAACAGTTCCTTGTTTCACTGTTTGATGAGAAATGGGAATCATGTTCCTGCATATTTATACAATATTAAATGTATCTACTATAAAAACATGCCGCCACTTTTTTATATCCTCTCTCATTGATACCGGCGTTACAGCAAAGGTAGGGTATAAAACATGTTATCACCCATTTTGAAAAAAAATGTACTGAAATATGTTGTATTTACTTATTTTTAAAAAAAAACATACACCGAATATGTATTAAACTATCCGCGTCACGCTGCGTAATACGGATAGAGTTTATCTCCATTTTTGTCATATCCATAAAAACACGAGTATCATTAATTACCAAACTGTATCACAAATCTGGTTGTTACTGAGTTATTATTGCTTTCTTGCTCTGCCAAGGATGCAAACGTAAGCATATTTTTTGCAGCCAACCGGAACATGGGGTTGTGCAAAAAGTATGTGGAGATAGATGAAGATTGTTAGCCCAAAGGCATTATCTCTTCCTATCAAGAAAAGTATCGCTGATTATTATCTACCCATCCGGGGATTGAAAATCAGGATACTATGTCCAGTGGTGGTGTCACCACATTACCATCGCCGGTCTTAGAACTGCCTGAAAGGGGCTGATATATACAATTAAAATCAAAATCTAACTAGTGCTCTTTGGTCAGTGTTGTGATTGGAACGTCAGCAACACAAGTCTCGAATTGAAACTTGCAAGCATTCATAATCGCAATACATAATCAAAGGAATGGAATTCTTAGGAATCGAATGCGTAGATTTCTAATGGAGCTCTTGGGATAGTCGCATAATGTACTACATCAAATACTTGTTTTTAATATTATTACTATAGGTTTCCGCCAAAATGAACAACATGATGCGACTAAAACTGCAGCTAGTGTTCTTGTGTACCCTGGTAGCGGTAACTGTAGGTATGTTGTTTTGTTTTGTTACTTACTGATGACATAATAATGTAGACCCTCGATACTTGTTGTCGAAGTCCTACTGAGATATTAATATATTGATACGCTGAACTTGATATATTAAGGTATTGATACTTTGGTATTTATATTAATAACTATGGTATTAATAAACTGTTATTATGGTGCTGATAGATGAAGTAATTATAAATATGACATCATTACAGGTCAGAAGAAGATGTTCTGTTATTATAACGCCGAAGCTCAGTATCGGACTGGTATTGGCAGATTTGTTCCATCTGATATTGACCCTACACTATGCACGCATATTATCTATAGTTTTGCTAATGTATCGGGTCTTGAATTAACGGGTGTTAACAGTAATGATAGAACACCCGGTGGTAAGTATCTAACGTTTAAGGTGGAAAGGGGTAACTGCAATACAGACAGACCGTCATTAAATTCCATGAATGTCCTTGTGAATATTAGTACTCTATCAATGATTGGGGGTTGGATGGCCGAATGGCTAGCACGTGCGCGCTGTATCCCAGGTTGTACTTGACAATGAGTAGGGTCGCCTTTCCAACTTCGTGGGTTTTCTCCGGGCACTCCGTTTTCCTATCAGTGTTAAAGACCCGTACGTGCAAGCGAATTATTGAAATAAAATGAAACCATATGTTAGTGCCGAAATGACCTAGTTTATGTCGAGTGTACTTTAATCTCCACCTCCCCCCCCTCTCTCTCTCTCTCTCTCTCTCTTTCTCTCAATGGACTAGATATAGCATTAAACTCAATGGGGAAATTAATGGTGACCTGCCCCAAATGTTAGAACATGCTTCTTTATTAGTGCGTAATAGATCAGGTCAAAATTGACCAAATAACTACCCGAGATGATAAGTCACAAATAGCATTAATGATTCTTAATTGTGAACAATCACATGTGAAGGTAGTGATATATTACGAATTCAAAGTTTAAAAATATGCCGATCAACTAACTCTCAGGAATAAATATTTTAACTTAAGGTATGCTCATCTAAAAACACATCTGACCAACTCTAAAATAGAGTTCAGAGGCACCTTTCAATTTATATATGTCTATTGTCTATTTCAGGTCTTTACGAACAAACAATAGCCCTAAAACAACAGAATCCGGATTTAAAGATTCTTCTGGCCGTCGGTGGCTGGGAAATTGGCTCTGAACCTTTTAAGGAATTAGCCTCAACGTGGCAAAACAGGAACACTTTCTCAAAGAATGTCGTGAAATATTTACGCCAGTATGGATTTGATGGCTTAGATATGGACTGGGAATTTCCAGGTACACGTGGTAGTCCTCCAGAAGATAAATATAAGTTTACGGATCTGATGAGGGTAAGTTAGAAATGTGAATACTACTTGAATGCATTGACCAGTAACACCGATTGTTAATGCTTTTGAATTTAAATGGTTAGCGCCCGTCTGGCTGCAAAGTAAAGGCGGTACCAGCTAGAAACCATCCCGATACATAGTAGGCAGGGCCACTGAATTCTACTCCCTAACATTATACACTTGATCGCAGAGAAATGAGTATAATATATCAAAATATTGATGAGTGTGACTTTTCTTTTATGTCGTGCTTTGGTCTTTAATATTATGGTACATCCAGTAAATATCAATATCATTTAAGTCAGTGTTAAAGCAAATATCCGATTTATGTTACATGGATAGCCCATGGTCAATTGGAATGCGTCCCTCTGATATCGTTTTGTAGTGGTCACTGTTTTGGGAGGGGGAGGGGTGCCCGGGCGTTAAGTGTATTTGATAAATGGACTGATTGGATACGACCATATTGTTGACCCTTTAGCTACCTTCGGCATTGCCCCACCAATGTATTGTAACATTATCAAATCTTCTGTATTATTTATTGCAGCAACTTCAGAACGAATTTACACAAGAGGCAGCTGCTACCGGAAATGAGAAATTATTACTAACCTTAGCTACAGCTTCCGGTACATATTATATCAACCAATCATACCAACCTACAGAACTTATTCCGTAAGTGTGGGTGTGTGGGATATTGTTTAATATAGAAGATATTGATAAACCAGTTATTTCAGTTATCATTTCGAGACCTCATTGTGATAATTTTGGCGCTGAATCACCCTGCTATTCCTAGGCTTCAGTCTGAAAACTAAATATCCGACTAATTTAGACGTTATGTACATGGCGATCATATTTTGATGGACTGTAATGCTAGTTTTGTCAATTAGTTAATACTTGAGTTGAGCATAGCCGCATATGGCGTTTTTATTGGTTAAAGATTAAAATCCTAGTACCAGTTATAAATCTTAGCCAACGATTAGCCAGCTTTCTTAAAATATTTTAGTCCCGATTTTCGTGGATAAGGCTTTTGATCCGTATTTCTGATATCACCTGCTGGCAGTTTGATTTGAAATCCACCATTTTGACGAGTTATCTTTTGCTTTTATTTGTAGAACTCTGGACTATATGTTGCTGATGACCTACAATTACCATGGAGGTTGGGAGAATACAACAGGACATCACACTGGTCTCTGGCCTAACAGCATAGATAAACCTGGGGAGAGGCGAGAACTTAACATTGTAAGTTATGTTTTAAGGGACATGATACTTCAAACTTATTCAAACTTATTTATTGAAAAATAATGGGGTTGCCTTTAATTGAATTTAGAAAACATATAAATCATTACAACCCTTATTAATTGTGCCAGTAATCATTTATCGACGACGGGAAATTCCCCTGCGGAATAATTTGATGCTGTGCAGGTTGAAGTAGAAAAGATGGTTGGGCAATGGAGTTATTTCCCTTCAATTCTATAATACAATTTCTGTAATAAATGGGCCTCTTTATATATAAACAGGGGCGTGTCCAATAATTTAAGCAGCGGGGGTTTCAGGGTGACCAGAAGCTTTGAGACGTTATTTCTGTTCATTTTGCGATATGTACATACACAGGTATAGGATTACAGTGGAGTACTAACATTACTAATAATGTAATTTGAGAATGACATCTTGTAAATATACTCGGATTATTACGTGTGCAAGATGATGCATTTTAAAGACTGAGCAGATACTTCTTTGTTATGCTCCTCTTCGAATTCTGAATGACAAAGGATCTTTTATTTGTAAACGGGACCTTATAAATTTCATTTTATCCGAATGTTGTTTTTTTGTCGTTTCTTTTAAAACTATATTTTATTCAATAAGAATAGAATTGGGGAACAGGCTAGGTCTATATCACCCCTCTCCCTTCAACAAAACAATATAATTACAATTAGTTTACTTAAATACATGTATATAGTCGAAACTATTCATAGCGCGTAAATAATTAATATAATAATTTAGAAAGTATACAATAATATTTTTTTCAATAGAAAAAGACAATAAAAAGATATCAAAACTAACTTTGCTAAACAGAATCTAGTGATGGTAATGATACATGACGATTACATTACTTACGATCTATTACTTAATTCTAAAAAAAATGCAAAAATTAATTTATTTTGTTCAAGTGAAATTTCCGTAGATCCGTACAATAGAATGTTTGTGTTAATGTATTCTGCTGATAATGTTTTTATGGTTGTATTTCGTGCATCTGAATATTAGGGACATATCAGCAGAAAGTGATAAGGATCTTCAAAATTATGTCCACATCGACAGTTTGGTGAGTCAGTTATCCGAAAGTTAGACATAAAGCTCTTGTCATCTCCACCTACGTCGACCCAAACAACGGAGCTTGAAATATATCCAAGGATTTCTCGACCTACCTGAGGATGCGAACTGGGAATATTCTGGTTGAGTTGTTTTATGTTGATATTTATTATGTATTTTCTTACCAGGACTGGTCAGTGGATTATTGGTTAGATAAAGGCATGCCTAAAGATCGTCTTATTATGGGTTTAAGTTCGTATGGAATGACTTACACACTGAACTTCACCAATCAGAACGGCGTGGGTGCCCCGGCTAAAGGCAACGGAAATGTTGGCACCTATACTAATGAAGCGGGGGTCCTCGCATACTACGAGGTAAGTATACATTTCTTTATTTAATATGGTGTGGTAGAGAGGGGGACGATAGTGACGATTTCCACGTGAAGGAAATTTCTACTAAACTGTAGCTTCCTAATCAGGATGTAATACATACTGGGATCCACGAGAAATAATTCATCCTTAACCAAGTGGTTTTTTTTTGCATGTATATATTTTATCATTACTTCATAATGGCTAGAGAGACCTGTTCAAACGTCGCCCAGTAATTGTATTTTATAGAATTGAGACCTGTATATTCCAGTTCAATTACTAAATGCCATTCAAACAATTTCAAAAATTATTCTACTCATAATTACTTGAATTACTAAACGTATATACTTTATATACTGGAATGTACATGTATTTAACTTGCCTTAATACAGTTTCCATCCAGGTACCAGGCGCCTTAAATTCTGTTCCATTTTTACACATGGTTTGGGTTTTGTCATTGTTTACTTTCTTGGGACAGGACATAAGTAAATAATGGCAGCCCCAAGCGTGGTGATCATAACAATCTATGGATGTCAACATTCGAATTGAAACTATAATATAAATGACAAGACGTGTTTGCTTTGGTTTTGGGTAAAAATTCAAACTCTCGATTTCATATGATTTAATTTGTTGATATGCTTTTTGAAGCGGGTATAGGCTTACAGTTATACTTTAATTCCATGCATAGAGCCAGTGTTGAGTTTTAGCAGATTTTGTTGTCTACTGTCAACAGTGTGAGCCAACGACCAAACCACGTGAAAACAACCAAAACAGTACCAATTTCGAAATGACAATTTGAAAATGGCACTTATCGAGCAACCGAATTTAACAATATATTTTGAACTAGGTCAGGTAAAATACAGTTTCAGGTGTATATAGAAGGGACGAATATACGTTTTGTTTTTATTGCTAGATTTGTGAGAACTTGCAGTATAAAAACTGGAAACGAGGCTATATACCAGATCAGGATTCACCGTATGCTTATGGTGGAGATCAGTGGGTTGGTTATGATAATCAAGACAGTCTGACCATCAAGGTACACTTTCGCGATTCAACCTTTTAAAAGAAACGTTTAAACCTTATTGTAACATGCTAAGAGTGAACCTCGCATTTTTATTGGTCAATTAGACACCACCTATTGGACAATAACACCCCTCTGTTTAAGTATTTTCTTTTAAAATCGTAAATAGCATGTTACAATGTCGATAAACACTTCATGTTGTGCTACGCGTCTTGGGTCCTAATGATCCCAGGACATGTCTATTGGACAATAACACCCCTCTTAATGCAAAATATGAAGTGTTTATCTCCTAAGTTTATTTTAATTTCTTAAAGAACATGTAGTATTTTTGTCTTACAATATCTGAATGTTTTTTTATGTCTAGTTCATCCTTTTACGTTTATTTGCCTACACAGCGAGGATGTCGAATCTTGCACTGCTTGCACAGCTCAGTGTTGTTTATGTCCATTACTAGCACCGGGGGGGGGGGGGTTTCTTTTGCATGTTAATGTGTCTTTACTGGAACGACTCTCTATTCAACCCAACCCCAAGGAATTTTAGGTTGTGTGTTGTTGGGCAATTCTGGAGAGATTCGTATCATAACGGGCATAAGATTTGCAAAATACAGAAAGTATAAAATTTAAGGAGGACTGATAAATCATTTCAAGTAATTGCTTTACCCAATTTGCCCCAACCCATGTTAGCTGTTTATCTGATGCCCATAAATGCTGTTTGACCACACGACTTATCATTTATGTTTGATGTTTACAAGTTTTTTTGTCCACCAAATAGTGAAACCGTTGAATATGCGTGTCTTTGCAGGCTAATTACGCTAAACGAAAGGATTTGGGTGGTGCCATGTTGTGGTCTGTAGAAACAGATGATTTTAAGGGAACGTGTGGTCAAGGGGTGTATCCATTACTAACGAGAGTCAACGGCATCATCAGAGATGGACAAACCGGAAGTAGTGGTACTCAAGGTAAAATAAACTGTTTTAATTGCTACAAACTTTCAGAGTTGCGGTATATGTATGATTTCTCGGAATGTACATGCATCTAGGGTCAATCTTAGTATAATATACTTTGAACTTTTGTACTATTAAAGTTTTTGGTAGTGAAGTACACACAGCTTTGTATCATTGCGCATATTCTTGATTTGATCATAGTCTACATGATAACTGTCACATGTTTTCTTCTTACCTCCTTTTCTTATGGGGGGGGGGGTAGCCTAGTGGTCTAGAGTGCTGCGCGTCGACCTCTAGCTGGCTGGCTACCTCTGGCTTGCGGCTGTGGTTTCGAGCCCTGGTGTGGGCGTCTGTGGCATTGAGATATGGGCGCCTTCTCAACCTCGTGGGTTTCCTCCGGGCACTCCAGTTTCATCCCACTGCTTAAGACCCCTACGCGCAAGCGAATTTTTGAAATAAAATTAAAACATATGTTGTTAGTCCCGAAATGACCTAGTTGTGTTGAGTGGACGTTAAACCCCATTACTCTCTTTTTCTCTCTCTCTCTCTCTCTCTCTCTCTCTCTCTCTCTTATGTTTGTCACAGGTCTAGGTCCTGTTTTTTATGGAAGACCAAATGGGACAATATTCATGATTCTTGTTTCTACATTCCAGTTTGAACATTTTAGACACGAACGCAACATTCAAAACTAATGATTCTTGTTTCTACATTCTTATGTCAACACTTCATGCACAAAATCAACATTTTAAACAAAAAAATTGACTTTATGTTTCATTTTCGCCGTTTTATCGGTAACTTTTATATATCATTAAATATTAAAATTATAAAATAATTTCTTAATTTTACACGACAAAGAAATCAATTGATTGGTTTCTGAAAGTGTCTAATAAAAAAAATCTGAAATTTGAACTCCTGTGAAAATATCTTTTACGTTTCAAAAAGTCTAGAAGTTAAAATCTTGAAATCAAAATGTCCAGAAAAATAATGAATTATCAACATTATTACACCAGAGGACGCTAACCGAAAACAATTTGGCGACCTATTCGGCTAGCGACCTATTCGACAGATCCAGCTGGTAGGTAACCTGTTCGTTGGCAACCTATTCAGAATAAATTCAACAGTCGACCAAATCTTTTTTTATCAACCAATCAAATCCAACGTTACGTCTATCAAATGAAAGTAGAAATTATTATTATTTATCCATTCCTTTAGCTCAGAATAGCGATGTAATTTCGCATTATCTTACAAAATTCTGGACATCCAACTAAATATATTCCGAACGGTATTTAAATAAGCTTTTCCAAATATTATTAGTAAAAGTTGTACGATTGTCCGAATTTTGACACGGCATATTAACATTAACAGTCTTTCCCTTTAAATCTTTTTATTCTCAAAATTGGCCATGTATAGGATCAGAGTGCACCCCTTTAATATGACTGTGCCAACTTTTACTAATAATATTTGGAAAAGCTTATTTAAATACCGTTCGGGATATATTTAGTTGGATGTCCAGAATTTTGTAAGAAAATGCGAAATTACATCGCTATTCTGAGCTAAAGGAATGGATAAATAATAATATATTCTACTTTCATTTGATAGACTTAACGTTGGATTTGATTGGTTGATAAAAAAAATATGAGTTTGGTCGACTGTTGAATTTATTCTGTATATGTTGCCAACGAACAGGTTACCTACCAGCTTGATCTGTCGAATAGGTCGCTAGCCGAATGGGTCGCCAAATTGTTTTCGGTTAGCGCCCTCTGGTGTAATAATGTTGATAAATCGTTATTTTTCTGGACATTTTCATTTTAAGATATTCAAGACTTTTTGAAACGTAGAAGAAATTTTCACAAGAGTTCAAATTTTAGATTTTTTTTATTAGACACTTTCAGAAACCAATGAATTGATTTCTTTGTCGTGTAAAATTAATAAATTATTTTATAATTTTAATATTTAATGATATATAAAAGTTATCGATAAAACGGCGAAAATGAAACATAAAGTCAATTTTTTGTTTGAAATGTTGATTTTGTGCATGGAGTGTTGACATAAGAATGTAGAAACGAGAATCATTAGTTTAGAATGTTGCGTTCGTGTCTAAAATGTTCAAACTGGAATGTAGAAACAAGAATCATGAATATTGTCCCATTTGGTCTTCTATAGTTTTTTGGTTCTTCTATCCTGTTTTTTTCTTTCCATGTTATGCCTTTATCCCTTGGCGTAGTAAATTCTCCATCTTGTTTTAATCCAAGGGCGCAGATCGACAAAAATAGTGGTGGGGACAGTCCATGCGCGGGCCACTATTGGTAAAGAGGGGGATCCCCCCCCCCACCAGGGGTTGGGGTCCCCCCATAAGATTTTGAAAACTATTATGGCAAACAATTCTTATCCCTCAGGTAGCAAATGATATAATATCTAATCTAAAGACAAATCTTCAAGCCACCGTTCACGATTTATTCTCTCATGTACACTACACGAACTAGAAATATTTACACTACTGAGATTCTAGTTCCGCCTCCATTCCCAGTAGTGTTCGAAGGCTACATAGTCATTGAGCAAAATCTGTATTCAATTAGATACACACATTTATATAAACTAAAACAAGCCACACGCACAGCTAAACATATACATATTCAATCCCAATTGAAATAAATGTAACATTGTCCTGTATTATTCATTGGTGATTAAAATCCGATGGCAAAGGTGAATTTCCCCACGATAATATTAAAAAATTAATGGCTGTTTATATTGTCCCCATGGCTATTTTAATGATTAACATTGTACCAGTTGTATTATAATATCTATTTTTGAATGTGACAGTGGTGTTGTTATGCTAGAAAGTACGTGTTTGGAATATAATAATTATGCCTTTATGGTTTAAAGAAACAATCACTTTTAGCGTGTGCGCCGAAAGTAGGCGATACATTATTATAGCTATATAAGAACCAGAAGAGCAATCCGGATCTCTACCTTTAAAACGTTTTATGGTCGTCATATTGACTTGATTGGTAAATATAACATGTATCTCTCGGCTATTATTCTAGATATATCTAATTGACGCGTATATCATCTCACTGATAATGTCTGTCTACTACATCGTTAGCACTGTTCACCACGTGCATTTTGCATACCGATAGTCCATTGGCCAATCACGCCATTTTACTGAGATTTCGCCTAATAGTTTGGATGCAGCTATGGCGGGTGTGGCGCCAGGTAGGATAAGCTTACTCTTCCGGTCGGACACCTTATCATATATAACTATATCCGTGCATTAATTTCCCTTGCCAATTTTCCACCCTGTTATTTCAAATCTTTACAGAGCGTTATATTCTAAATATATTTAGATTCCTGATCTAACTTCCTGTACTTTCGATTGATTTTCGTTATTTGTTTCTACCAGTTGAATTTAATCAATGAACCTTAAAGCTGTCGTTTACGTTTATCCCGCGAAGAAAAATCACCTTAAAGATTCCCCTTTGGTTGGAAATCAAACGAAGATATAGGCTGCAGTGCAGCTGTAAGAACCACATGTGTAAAGATTGACGTGTATGAAATAGATCACAAGAAGATCTAATTTGATGAGGCATTGCACACCTGACCATAGAAAACCGCAGTGTTGTCTTTCTTTTGTAACATTTTATAATAGTATGAAAGCAAATACATGTACATGTGAAAATCACTATAAAACATGTATGTGAAGTTCTGGTTCTAAATATCGTAAAACAATAGTTTAATTGTACCGTTGAGTTCATTTGTAGAATGTAGAATACTATTTCCTGTAGAATACAATTTTTCATAACAAACTTATTCTATAAGGAGGCAGTTAGTTTACACTATAAAAAAGGCGGCGTGCAGAAATTCGCTTTGTGATGTGTATTTGGTCGATTACATTATTTCCATCTTTAGTCTGTGTTGCCATGTGGCAAATATACAATACTTTGATTCAGTTGCTGCTGCCAAATTATTTCATTTATGTGTGCATTACGTGACATTCACCTTGATAGACTGATATAAAACAGACACAGGGGTAGTTTCGTTTGTCATACCTTTATACAATGGAATAGTATATTAATTTTCCTTAGATAGCTTGCCATTCATTTAACAATAAATCGATAACATATGATCATTGGGAATCCGAGAGAATACTTAATTATTACAATGACGTATCAATGTATACTATTGGGTCATTTTTAATGTTAAATAAATGACTGGTGGATGAAGACTAAAGACCAAGAGGATAAAAACCCCTCAGTTTACCCGTGTTTTATGTATATTGATATTTCTCAAGTAACATAGATTGTCGAATGCATACAAGTAGATGCCAAACTCTTCAACAAAAGAAACACAAACAAACATGTACAGTGACATTTCTTTAATATATGTCACGGCCTCGACAATGACAACATTCTTACAGCATTTAAGGACAACTGTAGTATTCTTTCATTGTATAACACCTATAATTATTCATTTAGCTGGGTGCTGCATCATTTATAAAGCTTATTTAAGGGACATGCACAGTACTTATTTGTTATTCTTCATAATAGAAATGAGGTATGCCAATGATTTATCTTTGAATAAGGTCCAAAATAATTAGTTCAGATACATTGTCAAATCTGCGATGTAGCCGATTCTGTGTTAGTAAATTATAAACTTAATGCGTATAATAAATTTGAAACAGTAATTGAAGCGTATTGACTTTGCCATATCAGTAGTATGGAACTGGCTCACAAGACCGATCTCGGGTCCGATCCCGCTGTTGGTCGAGAAAGTTCCTCGGAATGACCAAACTGGCCGTTGCTGGTTTACTTCACAATTCCCGAACTTATAACTACGTTATCTTCAGACACGTGAATAGTAGTACCCAAAAAGAGATTGTGACATAGCGAACCCCACGGAAACCTTAACATTGGACGAAACATGAACTTTACAACTTGATTATCGCAGGTAGGCATTTTAGCTTGAAAGCGGGAGACTTGGTATTCGCGACGACCAAGGAATCTGATAGGCTAAGTGTCGAAATGAACAGGGTGTTACATGGAGGGGTTGATAAGGTGTAGTAGTTAAAGCGAGATTAAGCCTTCTATTGAAGATGAGTATATACATGTATAGTCGTTGACATGCACTCAAAATAAGCCATGGGAGTCGAAACTCGCTTAAGAGTAGGTGTTAAAGGACACTGTCCTGGCACAATTTGCTTCATAGCACGCTGCATATCTTAAGGTCATCTTTATTTTCTCGGTTGATTCAGAAAATCAGGATTTTAAACCACATTTGTTTCTATTCATTGTAATTCTAATGCAATACTTTATTTTGACTAAATCAAAGGGTTTGGCTTCTTTAAGTCTGTATTTTTCAACACTTTAGGATGAGTGTAGTAATTCCACAGTGTGGTTTGGACACTGTACACGACTGTTCATTTTACAGCACAGTGCATTTAAAACACGTGCTTGGTATCAGGCTTGCCCCCCCCCCATGGCCGTTCCTGTCGGAATTTTTCTGTCTGCGTCGGAAAAAAATCGCTTGTTAGCTATGCTCGCATTTTCGCCGGGAGAGAGTTTTAGTAGACATATCCTCTCAAATTCGGCCAAGAGATAGTTAATGTCGGCTGAAAACTTTTCCGACACATTCGCCACCTGCATGTCATAGAGGCCTACATTCACTCTCACGGCTTCTAATTTTCGTGCTCTCCACCCCCTCCTGCTTACGGCAGTCGGCGATGACCTTCGTTCATTGATTTTTTGTTGTCGGAAATTTATCTTCCTCGTTCCCCTATGGGGCCCTTATCGGCTAAATGTTGGTTTCTGGCTTCGGGCCTGCTTGGTAGGAGAATTTGAGTTTCTATTATTACAAAGGTGCTAATACATCAAAAGATGTTTTTTCTACGTTAAAGAGACCATGTATTTTTAGACTCCACAAATAAAGAAGTAAGTCCCAATGTTGAACAATATATATGCTAGCTTTAAGGTGGCATCGGTTAATAACCAAAATATGAGCTCCGATCACATCAACAAAAGACCTATTTCGGTATTTCAAAATATTTACGCGAACCAAAAGATCCGGTTAAAATTGATGGCGAATTTGAGTTCAAATATTCGAACATTTTCACGGCCAACAGTAGGGGTTATTCCGTCTATTTAATAACAATATGCATTCTGATTTGTATCCAAACATCTACGTTCTTTGCGACAACAAAAGGTGTTAAAATCGTTAAGGCAAACATCCATGTTCAAATAAAAACTGTATGCTTTTCACGGGTTAGGTGCGAAATTTAGATAAGATGTTAACATAACCTTAGATGAAAACCCCATTCACATCCTTACTGACAACACTGAACTTGACAAGGTCAGTTAAATCAATATAAATCCAAATACAGCATGGCATTGACATTTCATTGACCGAGTTCACTGAGTACGTTATGCATATTCCATTTTCAAATAGAGATATTCACGTTAGTATGGCCGAAGCTTATCATTGATATGGTATAACGTTTTGGTATCTTGATCGAGTGGTATAATCCACCCTGTTTGCAACATAAGGCATGTTATCTCTTCAATATATGTGTCTGTTGGTTACCCACAATCCACCCTTTACGCACCATGTCTAATCTCGTGTAGGTTTTCTGGGTTCTTCTTTCGCGTACAACTCTATCATATGGTAGCACCGAAATGACCTTGTTACATTTGGAAGTTAACAGTCAGGATATTCTAATACAAATTAGGGCTATATTTTGGTGCCCAGATTCCCATTGGTGGTATTTGCGTTAGCATGATATATAGATATATACATTACATTAATTCAAACGAAAGTATGGTGCTCTTGCAGTGGGAAATATAACTACTGTATTATTAATATGATCCGCATCCAACTTTTCACGATTTAATCTTCGCGATTTTGTACCCCGATTGTAGGTCCAACTTGGTTTGTTTAAATCGTTTGCAGGGAATAACAGATGATCTAAAAGTTTCATTTATCATAATATCTATATCATTTAGTATTGACCTTTAAAATATTGTTATTTGCAGGTGGTTCAAAATCGCTCGAATGACTATCATGGACTTTAATGTATTTTGACACAAAAATTGCAAAAATTGAATGTCATTGTAGTAACTTTATTAACAGTTATCTCCCGTGTCTATATATTTTTGCGCTGATTGAATTACTTTATATTTTTTGTTATTGTACAGGCGTTGATTGAAGGACATGTTTGATATTTTACAGGATCTGGCATAGGTGGAAACAATGGATTCGATGGTGGAAATGTCGGTGGCGGAAACACTGGAAACAATTGGGGAAATGACGGAAACACTGGAAATAATTGGGGGAATGACGGAAACAATGGAAACAATTGGGGAAATGATGGAAACAATTGGGGAAATGGCGGAAACAATGGGAACAATTGGGGAAATGGCGGAAACAATGGGAACAATTGGGGAAATGGCGGCGGTGGGGGTAGTTTCAGCTGTGCCTCTGTAGGTCCCGGCGCTCATGCCAACCCATCTAACTGTGCATCTTTCTTCGTGTGTTCAGAAACAGATGATGGATATCGACGACATGAGCTGTACTGCCCTGCAGGTCTCGGCTTTAATGAGTATATCAAAGCCTGTGACTGGGCAGATAATTGTTAATAAAATGTCATACATCTGATTGTTTTTTTGTAAACCAATTGCCCAACCAGATAATAATAAAGTGTCAAAGAATAACACTTGCGACCAGAACACCTCCAAACAGAATGCAAATATATACCCTTCCTCACCACATCAACTTCCCGTGCACAGATAAAAACAACAGAGTATCCTTATCGCTAATTCGTGTAGCTCAAATGTAAACCATTCAGTTGTGTCGATCTTAATACATAATAAACTTTTAATTCCAAACAACAAAATTAAATTGAATTAAAGAATTTATGTAATACAACATATCGCATATAAACACACATCCAGAACTAATATAATGTAAGATGTAATACCCAAAATCTGATTTTGTGTTATTTGAACAAAATGAGAATTTTAAGTTTTGATTCCCAGCTTAACTTTCTACGGACATGTGTAAAATACTGACGAGGAGTACATAGATGGACCCCGCGTTTGTCCTTTTCGAAAGAATATGCGTTTACCCCTTACTTGGGAAGCCAGGCTAAAATATTCCTAGGAACCATAAGCCCGGCTTTTATTTTAAAAAATGTTGTATTCTGCTCTGTACTTTAGGGGATTCAAACTTGGGACATATTAGGTCCAGAGAAAAGTGCCGTGCCTTCAAGACCCGAGTGTCACGGTGCTTAGATTTATAAATAATACATGACGAGATAGAAAATTTACTTGTAAACATGATGTGGATTATAGGTTGTATTATTGGTTTTGGCATTAGCTCAAGATATTTGGAGCTTGTTGGCTTACACTGAAGACAGTCCAATACATATGTACCATCCAAGGTCACATTGAATAAATCATGACCTAGTGTTCTCGTACATAGTATTCCGTTTATCTCTAGTCTAAACTATATTTACATTTATGTGGATGGACAGGAGTTGTGGGATGGGGGAATCGCGCGAGAGATCGATATGGTTTTTTTACCTGAAAGAAAAATAGACCACAGTCACATGTAAACATAATTGGTCTTCACAAGCTCGGAAAGTACCCCTTGACAAAGGTCAAGTTTTAATCGTCAACCTTGGGAATTATCGTGACCTGAAGTATGTCCCCTGTCAAGAAACTTAACGGAAGAAAAATACTATTTTATGAATCATAAATGCGCCATACATAGATATAGACATGTATAACGCATAAATATTTTCACTTTCATTAAGAAAATATCTTAAAAAGCGACAACCCCTCTCTTAAAAGGATACACGATTCAAATCAAAGCAACCTACTGTCTAATATGTTTTAAAAGTTAAGAGTTACCATATTAATAAACTCAGAAATTAATACTACACATATTTGTTCATTTTGTCGCCAATTTTCAATTTTCTCGCATTTATTAAGTCATTGTTTTAAGGATATGTATACCTTCTGAAGAGAAAAAAAAAATCTTGTAACAAATGCCATTACAAAACAATCCCCCAAAAACATTTGTTAAAAACTAGCTGCATGTCAATATCTGCTTGTATAATGAGAACACGAGGTAAATATAGACTTACAGTGTTTACAAGTTCAATATTGAAAACAATGAACATGTTAGTGTATATAGCAGAACTGTTGACACGTTTTACTGTTTAAATATTACAACAGGGTTTCGTGTGACCTTCATTATTACAGAAATAATAGATTACCCTTTCGGGAATTTTTTTATTATATTACAAGGTTTTTATAAAATGAAATGAAATGGGGTTTAACGTCCTACTCCAAACTAGGGAAATTTGCCCGGACAGTGAGATTTGTTATATGCCTAAATAGCCCGAATATTATTTGGGCGGTCGGAAACATTTATAATTGAATTATATTTCAGTATAGACGCTTAAGCGTGTATCGGAGTCATTCAAGTAAGTGTAAGTGCGAACGAATAATATTTAATTCCGATTTGTCTAAAATGACCATTGCTACACCATTGATGGGTCGACAATCATCAATTTAATAGTAAATATATATTAGCACCAATAATGTTTAAACCCATGTATCATTAGAATGGGTACAGGTTAAGCTTTTAAATTAATGTTTAGTTCATATCAATACCCGTGGGATAAGCAGGGGTATATCTAAATTCGGAATCCGATTCAGTGGATGATACCTGATCATAACGCAGCTATACGATAATACATTAATAGCCTACTCGTAGGAATGATGGTAAAATGTTATAGTGGGGTTCCTAAAACAATTACTCTAGCATGTTATCTACAATTTCAGAGACCGAAGACAGATTGATGTCAAACTAACGCAATAATACACACTAAAACCATGATTGTCTAAATTGAAACATCATTCGTTCAGCAAGTCTCTAGTATTCGACCATAAAGATAAAAAACATAGAGTACATGGCAAGGGGAAACAAGATCGAAATTGTTTGTTGTTCCCTAGTGGTTTGTTGTTTTGTTGACAGCGTAAACAAAATGTCAAAGTAACGGGTAGTAGCTAAATGATGATGAAGTTCGGTTTGAACTGTTGACAAAGGATTCTATAAATCGCTTGTTTAAATAAATTATTCCCTACTCACAAACACTCCTTTATCGCTTTGGCATTGACCCTGAATTGTGGTCGCAATGACCCCCATTTCTACCACTCTTTCAAACAAAATCTTGTGTTTACTGTTAGGAATAAGTATGTTGAATTAAACCATTGTCTCTTTTGTCAGTCGTCATTTTGTCTGTTAGAGATTACCAAAAAGGTTTGTAACAATCACAGAAGGATGTGTGTAAATAACAAAACTGATTGTCTAAACATGACAAATAAACATCCCTATTCTCTTACCTTCGCATTAAGTTGTCAAAAGTTGTCCAATATGAAATTAATTATGTCATGTATTTTCATGTACCCATGATAATTTCTATCTTAATGAATGAATATATTGTCCAACCTTTTGGGGATTTACAGGCGTTACAATGTCTTGTATAATTCTGAATTGGTTCGGCGCTAAGCATTTACACTGGAATAAAATAAAGAGAACAACTAGGAAAACAGTTAAACTGGTCTCACACATTCTAGGGTTTGTTGGGATGGCCTAGTGATCTAGAGTGCCGCGCCTCGACCTATAGCTGGCTATGGTTTCGAGCCCTTGTGTGAGCGTATGTGGCACGCAGATAGGGGCGCCTTCAACTTCGTGGGTTTCCTCCGGGCACTCCGGTTTCCTCTAACTGCTAAAGGCCCCTATGCGCAAGCGAGTTATTGAAATAAAATTAAACAATATGTTAGTCCCGAAATGACCTAGTTGTGTTGAGTGGACGTTAAACCCCATTTTCTCTCTCTCTCTCTCTCTCTCTCTCTCTCTCTCTCACACACACACACACAATCTAGACATGTAGGTATTTAGATTTGTCAAACACACGCATTCGACGCCAATAGTTTTATGTATAGGATATTAACCTATCCAAGGTTGCTATGTTATATAACCCGCGGGCGCAGCCCAAGGGTGGTATAATATATCAACTGAGGGATAATGGGTTTATATCTGACATATACAACGCCCATCCTTAAACTCAATGGACTCATCCATTAATATTCAACAATGATTGGATAACAACTGAGTAGTTTCCGTCAAATAACGAACATTACCGAATTAATCACGTGCAATTACGAGATGGTATTATTGTAAACACATCGCCATTTTGAATTAATTGAATTTCATGCAAAACTAAAATGGATAGTTATACGATGTCAGACGAATAATCAATCCCTTTTAGCCAACATACTGACGATGGAATTGGCGTGAATGCAACTATCGATGAGGATCTATCCAAAGCCCAAAGAAAATTATGATCAAAAGACATTCTTTCCCGATAATTCTGACAGTGAACTACGATTGGAGGTTTTCGTTATGTTTTATAGAGAGAAGGATTTGATCGACTGTTTTAAGTGCATGGACTGTATACCCCAAAAATAGATTATAATGGAAATCTTGGGCGATAAATACTTTCAACCTATGATGACGTCATGACAGGTTGTTAAGAGATGTAACTGCCATGCACATCAAAGAGAAACCTACCGCCAGTTGTATATAATATATATATATATCTGATGTGTGCATAGACAATTACCTGATAGAAAAAAGGTTTGACCCTTAACTTCTTTTGAGTAGTATATCACAAATATCGAATCCTAATTAAATTCTCGGATTATCCATAGCCCGTGTCTTTTTTATCTCAGAAAGTGTTGTGCGTCCAACTCTTCATAAAGTTTATCAACAGGTACACAAAGCGCTTAATGTTCGCGTGCAACCTTCGACGTCGGGCTGTCGATGAGGTGAACCATTATATTTCTGTCCCGTATACGCTCCATCGGTGTTTTTCAGAGAATCTAGTATCTTTCTAGTGAGATTGGATTTTTCCACTTTCTATATATACCAAAATTTCCACACTTTTATTACACTTTTATTTATAAGTCCTTTACTTTGTGGTTGCATTTTAATTTTTTTTTAAATAATATTATGATATTAATAAACAGTAATTCCATATACTTTCTACAGTTGATAATGTAATTTGAATATTCATTACATAAAAATTTAATGCGCAGGTTTTTTGGGGGGCTATGAACATTGTTCAAATGTATTTCCAGAGTGCAATGGGGTACAGTGAAACAGACAGAGATTGCGGTTGGTATGAATGTGGATCAGTGTTTAATGTAGCCAATTTATATTTTTTACATACCTAAATGACTTCCCAGGTCACATTTCTCCCAGTGCATGACTGGTTAGTTTCGATTGATATGTTCTATTTGCAGTGGGCAAATTCAAACAGACATTACAGGGGGGTTACAAAATATCATTTTAATACCATTTTGGCTATGTACTCATTGTACAAAGGTGTAGAATTAATTTTATTTGTGTAATTGTTGTGATGTTATTGAAACAAACTCAAAAAATGTCAATACAATTGAGATTATGATAAAATCTATGATACAATCTGTTTTTCGTTAAAAAAAATTATTTGTTTTTCAAAACATTTCTTGGCAAGTTTGTGGTTTATAGAAAAGTCTTTTAGTTCAGGTGAGATATGAATAGCTAAACGAGATTTAGGGAATTCTTCGGGCAGATTATCGGCGGAGTATTTGTGTACAGATGAACAGAAACTTATCAATAATACCTTCAAACGTTAACAAATATCGAAATTTGTTTATTTATTTATGTGTTTGTTTGTTCGAATTGAACTTGAAATGACACACAACCAACGCAGTAGCGCTAAAACTTTGCACCTGGAAGCACGGAGTCATTTTTTTGTTACCGTATTCAGTGCCAGAGCTAAAAAACGTGTCATAGACAAGTGTGTATACGTCGGATTACTATCAATTAACATTTGATATAGTTTCTCTGAAGTTGGCGTGACCTTTAATCACTGATTATGGAGAATGATTCAGATTGGTTTTCGGGGTTTAATACCTATTCTTACTCTGTTGATACAGCTGATACCATTATTGTCAATTGAGAAGTTTACATAACTAGCATCTTTGTGTTGCACTTGTGTCTATAATAAAAATATAAAATGTCAGTTTCTTCTATAAACATGTTAAAGTAAAGAATATGTGCATTTAATTGTTATTTATTGAAGTAAAACATATAAATCGCATCTCTTGTACTGAACACTGTACAGTGAGGGATATAAAGTTGAATTGAACATATTAGGGTAAAGAATGTCAAGGCTGAGGTTTATTGTATTGAACATGTTGAAGTAAAGAATATAAAAGCTGTTGATTCTTACGTGTATATTTGAAGTAACACGTATAAAAAAAACCTCGTTTCTTGTACTAAATAAAATGAAACCGGGTCTAACGTCCCAATGGTCTACTCCTACCGGACTAATGAAGACTTTTCTTGTACTGAACATTGTGAAGTTAAAAATACAAAAGCTTATTTTCTTGTACTGAACATGTTGAAGTAATATAAAGGTTGCTTATCCTTACATTACACACCTGGGGCCGGTTGTTCAAAGCTCTGTTATCTTTTAACGATCCGTTAACTTTAACGGAGAGAAAGAATGTTGCTTGGAATAAAGGCCCCGTTAATTCTGTGGTGCAAATGTTTCCTACAGATTTATGCTAAAATAAAAAATAAAGTATTCTATAGTGTTTTCTGTATTAAATTTAATGGGAAGTTAACAAACAACCCGTTACCAAGATATGTCCGTTAAAGTTAACGGATCGTTAAAGATAACAGAGCTTTGAGCAACCGGCCCCAGAACATTAAGATTACTCAGGCTGTTATGGAACGCCGTTACTTCTTGGATGGCTAAATTTCGGATGGTTATATAGTTATGCCATGCAGTGGTTATTATTTTCACACTGTGGTTTATCTTATCCTGTTGCGCATATTTCAATACGTGATATGCAGTTACCATTAGGTGGTGTACATAATATATCGTTACGTGATTTGTATGGAAAGCCAGTACTGTCAGTGTGGCTATATTATAGATTATTGCGTAGTTTTGTCATTGCATGAGGTCATTCTATCGTTAAGTGCGGTGATTTTGAATTATATGATGTGTTTTACGCAAAGTCCCATTACCGGTAATGATAGTGTCCAAATTATTATTGATCTTGACTGGAAAATCTTGAAAACTGGATACATGCATGAATTGTTCAAGGGTGTGTTAGTAGTAAACAAATGAGCTATAACATATCCTTCCTGGGTTTTTTGTTAGATTGCAGGCAGTTTGAAATGTCTTCCTTCAATATGGCAAAGCATCTGCCTTGACAATGAGAATGGTGCTCAACATTCTAAAGTCGTTATCGAAAGAATCACAAACAAAATAAGGTTTGAAATGGATTTGTTAAATATTTATGAGAAATAGCAACCTAGTCAGAGTATTAACCCCAATTGCGTTTAAATCAAAACAGCCCCTTCTTCTTCAAACTAGCGTGTCTGTATAGTTACAAACCGACGAATTTGTAATACATGCTTACTTACTGTAAAAAATGTGTGAAATTTAAAGTATAAATAGTGTAACCTCACACCACACCTAGCTTTTTTATACCTCCACATAGACATCTGAACGTTAATTGCCGTCGCACACAAAGTTAGATCATTAAATCGACGAAGCTTATTGAATCTCAACAATTTCTGTTGGGTTCTTCTAGAGTTAAAGCCATTGTTTCACTTAGTTGAAACTTAACAACGGTTTTCACACCATTTGTATCATGAAATTTATGCATTATTGGCCCTTATCCCACCTTGTGAACATAAAATCGGCATGACATTGATATCAGCGACTCCTTATAAGTATGTCAGCCCTTTGAATAGTTCGAAGTTGAGCTAAAGTGTTAACATAATACTTTACATTACAGGTGCCTCTAGAGGAGAAGTTACTTTGTTTAAAGTCTTAAGGTTTGAAAAAGCATTTGAAGAGGAACCCGTCTTCGGCTTTTCTCTTGTAAATGATGGAACATGAACATTGAAATTCACCTTTCGTAATGCAGACTCCATGTTGACACATCGCTATAATTCTCAATTTTCTATATACGTGATAAAAAAAGCACATCACATAAAGTGAAATCCCTTCATGCAATGTGTACACAACACGTAATGGTAAAATGACATCACATAATGACAAGATAAAACCACGTTATGACAAAAGCACATCACACAATGACATAGCCATTTCACATAATGAGATGAAAATCGTGATAATTGTCAAGTAAATGCTATAGTTGACAGAAAATTAAATATTGACTGGTGAAACCACCGATACCTTCATCAATAGCGAAGAATAGTGCATTGGTTAAATTTTGATTTAAACTAAAATGCCAATTGACAATTATAACGATTTTCATCTGGCCCTAAATCGACCTTGTGCAAACATTTTTTTTTGAAACTCTAGAAATTGTGTTCCTAGCGTTATAAGCCTTCCAAAATATTAGTTTGTTTAGCTAAGATGACCATGCAGCGAAATTCAAGCTGCAAATTCTGGCGGAAGGCCAGCATCTGAAAATAGAATAGATTTGTGATATCGATTCCTAAATCAACCATGTGAGGTTAATAACCTGGTAAAACTGGATCACACTCCAGCTCCACATACTTCAGACTACAGCAAGGAATAAAGTAACCATAAGGGCCATACAAAGGCTATTTGGATGTCCGCTTAGCACCCCAACACTAACCACATTGACAATAATATATTGCCCCTAAAAGACGTGACCCCACGCCCCAGTACTCGACTGACCTTAAACCAACGCTCGAGCTACAAAACACCAGATGCGGAATTAGTTCAAGATCTTTGATATTTGGTGTTAAAATTGTCAACATAAACAAGTCTTCTTCTGGATCGTTAGATCAGGCGATAAGTCGATTTTACGCGCATGAACTCCATCACCTCAAAGACTAGGAGGATGTTGAGATGGGTTTGGTGAGTGCTTTGCGTGGAAATGAAATATTTATAGAGATAAATATTCTGACAGAAAAATAATTAGGGATATTAATGATACAGCTTACTTCAGTTGATCACATTAAATCGTCAAATCCGGTTACATTTAACGACTTGCATGATATGAAGTAACGCTAATTCAGGACGTGAGAAGATGCGTTAAGGTAGGTTTATAAGATACATTGCACACATTCCGCGGACACAGGAAGTTACCTGTGTTGCATACCCCAGACAAAAACAAAACCAATAGTACTAATCACAGTAGGCCCACTGTATATAATATTTAAGCTAATTGTGAGACATATTACAAATGGAAATGCGATCTCCGGAAGTAGCCAAAACACTAGGCACGTATTCACTGGAAGTGTACAGGTGGGTTTTAATGGGCTTGACACTAATACATACCATCCCGGAACACTCAAATATTCGCGTTAGAAGAGCGAAGAAAAGGCAGTATCTAGCTTAACGAGCTGGCTACCTTTTGGGAATCCCATAACATATAGCATCAAATTCTATTTCGAAAAAAAGTGTCTTACTGGCTTCAAAATATCTGGTACATATTTATTATACTTTAGTTTTAAATACAGATTAGAACAATCTATGAATATCTGCAAAAACCGTGCAGAATAATGACTATGGCACATCATTTCTTTCAAGAACTTAGTGGGGTCATTGCCCTTAAACTTTTAGGACCTATAGGGTGACAAGATTGCGTACACAGATTGTTATGTAGATCTTCTGAATGAGAAGAGTTGTTGTTTTAAACCAAAATATGTGAGTGTGTGGAAGGAATAAAACTGAATTATCGCCGGGATACATTATATGATCCGACAGTTCATTCAGAAGGGGAAAGTTTTCTGACTTTAACAACGGCTGTCACATATGCGATAAAATAGCAGATCAACTCTCGAACAATTACTCATTTTAGAAATTCAAACATGCCTGTCCTTAAGGCGGAGAGAAAAATCATTTTTGAACACATGCATAAAGTATTAATTTTATCATGGTAATGCGATATAAATTTCAAATGATTGGTTCCGCTGAAAATACAATTTTAAAAATCTGGATTTTTCTAAAATATACTTTGTCTTGATTTTAAGCTGAAAGATATAATACGACTGGGGCATATGTTCAAATACTTTATTTATTCTCTCATGTCAGACATCCTGGTGCCGCGCAGCGCTCAGGTTGCATCCCTCTAAAATTTTGGTAACACCATCACTTGCCAGGGTTAATACCTTGGTTCTTGGGCGTCTGAGGTTCTGTAAACACAAACGTTTACTTGGCTAAGGGTTTGAAAGGTGTTGCGATAAGTAAGCGAGATTTCTATATTAGCAACACCTGGCTTCATAAACTGATTTACTGAAACTCAACCTTGTAGTATTTCGGCATGTTGATGATAATATGTTTCAGAAAATACTTGACTTTGAGATGTCGGACGGGTTTGTGTAAACCTACAGAAAGGCGTAACTTAGTGCAATAAAGTATCGATTATTAACAATAGCTTTGAAGTAACTGTTTTGATATTTGGTGTTAAGTTTCGCGTCCTCAGCATAACACCTAATGTTACTCCAATAATATCGTTAACATTTTAAATTTGTTTAAAAAGATACAACTTGCACCGAAGTGGTGTTTGATCAGATGGAATGAATTATTGAGTACAGCACGCCCAAATTTCGTAAATCGTCAGTAATAAATATATTAACTGTTTTCCACTGTAACTGTGTTCAAAATCATTCCGAAGGATACATTTGTGGAAACAAAGTGAGTGACATGGTTCTTAAGATGGCTAGACCTTTATGGTGTCTTTAACACGATTTCTTTTTTAACTTAAATCAACATTGTTGTTTTGATCTTACCGGAAAAGATGGGTTTCTAGTATCCAATATTTAAGACAACATAAACACTTTACCATTGGTACCGTAATGCATTTCAGCGCTATTTGTAACAAGAGACTCGAAGAATGAGACTAGATATAATCCACGAGTATAGACGGGAATAACCAGAAGCTAGAGACTGTCATTAGATTGAGACTTCTGGCATATTTCAGTACATATTCATAATACTTTAGTTTTAAATACAGATTAGAACGATCTATGAATATCTGCAAAGAACCGTGCAGAATAATGACTATGGTACATCATTTCTTTCAATAGGGTTGAGACAATATCCAATAAAAAATCTGCAGGGGTGTTTCTGAAGCCAAATTGCATGCAAAAAACGAAAATTGAAGAATTTTTGGTGTCCGACAATTTTTTCGCTCGGAAGGGGGCACATCTTTAAAATGGCCGCCAAAATATGCAACAATCCTATTTTTAAGCAAATATTTATAATTAATGAAATTTATTTTCATAAATATAGATCATTAATGTGATTTTCAACGATATTAATCTAGTAAGACGTCGAACAAAGCATTTTTCTTGCTCCTGAAATCCAAGATGGCGGGGATTACCGAATATTTACAGAATACAGTAAACATGTCGTGTAATGTAATATATCATTTTATGGGATTTTACTGGTGCTCTTTCGATATAAGTCACTTATTTTTACTTTCCAGCAGACCTTTCCTTGTAAAATCCAAGATGGCGGCCATATATTGCAGAAATTACCGGATATTTACAGTGTAGCAATAAATACGTCATGTATTATAATATTTTATAGGTTTTTACGGATGCTCTTTTTATAAACTTATTATTCTAACGACGCTTAGCAAGTAACATGGTTTCAATGTCACAGAGTTACTTGTATTCTAGATTAACAACAGATTTTATTGAGTTTCTGAGTTCGCTAACAGTGAAAAAATTTTGGAATCGGAAGCGCCCAATTTCAAACTTGACACGACATTTTGACGGATGTACGGTGCTGTAGTTATTCTCTATTAGCCAATTTCAGATAGTAGCTGCCGTTCATTTAGTTTCTTTAACGACGTTATCGCACAGATAGTGACTGCACGTCCATGTAGTTACAGGTATCCAAGAGATTTTGGAATTTAAATTTGTTTAGCTGTTTCAATTTTTCTCTCTGTTTTAACGCTAATTGTGTGCTTCTATTGTCAGCTTCTATTTTTTTACATGGTTAACAGTGTCACTACGCCTTACCCATTTCCATATAGCAATAATATATTTATATTTAACTCCACTTGTCCAGAGGATCTTTTGCGTGCACAACAATATAAACATGGGACCTCGGTTTTTGTCCCATCCGAACACGCACGTCATGCCTTGTCAGACCTTCCTTCCTGCACTACTGTCAAGGAGAAATCACGCCGGAATTCCTGGTGAACTTTCTCGGTTAGGGAGGGAACACAGGACCACAACGTTAGCGAGTCAACTCCTTGAGGTCAGTGCCCTTATCGGGTGGCATGATTACGTACAGAGATTGCTGTGTAGTTCTTTTGAATGACAATAGTTGTGTAATCTGTGTATGTGTAAGGAATAAAACTGAATTATCGCCGGGATACATTAGAGACTGTCATTCGATTGATTTCCGGCATATTTCGCCAAACATAACTAATTTGTAACTAAGAGTAAAGGCATCCTCGGTTACCCAGTGCACTCATTCCGTTCTACTTCGCTATAACCTGGGTTAATCTATAGGGCTTCCACGATTTCAAATTGCTAGAACTATTCTGTACGAACCAATCAGAAAACAGTTTACCAACCAATCGTTTCGCCTTTGTATTTATAAGGGTACACAACCATATCCATGTCCATTTACTGATTAATTTATGTAATAATGTATATATTAATAATTTATTTATATTTAATTGTTTTATCAAAATCTGTAGTATGTGTTGTTGATATCAAACATCTATAACATCTATATGTTTCACTTTTGTTATTATTATTACTATTCGTTCTTTGTTTTAAAAAATAATAGTAATATGTCGTTTTGTTATATTAATGAGCGTATACTCGGTAATTTAATTCCCAATTACTTATTTACGATATCACGTGTAAATAAAATTCACGAAACGATCACACAATTCTCAATAAAGCTAATGACTGTTGGTCTTCAAAAATATAACATAAAATTACGCTTTTAGTTAATATACATTCATATACAACTGGCGGTGGTTGTCTCTTTACTGTAAATAGCAGTTATATCTCATAACAACATGTCATGACGTCATCATAGGTTGATATAAAAATACAAAAAACACAGAAATAATTTTTTATTATTTTGACGGTGAAAAATTATTATGGTACAGTTTGAAATAGACGACGTACTTATCGGCATATTTAAATCGGTTGTCCATATCTTTCAGAATCTTCTTTCCGTCCACACACTCCTAGACTTGAAAGTATTTATCACTCAAGATTTCCATTATAAACTATTTTTGGGTACAGTCCATGCACTTCAAACCCTTCTGTCTATAAAACATAGCAAAAACCTTCAATCGTACTTCACTGTCAGAATTATCGGGAAAGAATGTCTTTAATCCAAATTTCCCTTAGGCTTTGGAGATATATCCTCATCGATAGTTGCATTCACGCCAATTCCATCGTCAGTATGTTGGCTAAAAGGGATTGATTATTCGTCTGACTTCGTATTACTATCCATTATGTTTTTGCATGAAATTCAATTCTTCAAAATGGCGATGTGTTTACAAAAATACCATCTCGTAATTGCACATTATTAATTCGGCAATGTTCGTTATTTGACAAAAAATACCCAGCCGTAATCCAATCATTGTTGAATATAAATGGAAGAGTCAATTTAATTTAAGGGTGGGCGTTAGATAACATAACAACCTCGGATAGGTTAATATCCTATACATATTACATTATTATACGCGTTGCGACCCATTTGTGTCAATTTCTAGGTTTCAAATATTAATAATTAAGCCCCTTTAACTATATTTTAACATTTTATGTTAACATTTGTGTTTAACAAACTATTCATCGACAGTCGGGATTCGAAATACACAACCATCTACTGGTGTTGTATTCAAACCATCGGGAAACCTTTATTCCAATATTGCGACCTTAGTGTTACTATGCACATCTGAGATCAACAAGCCGACAATAATAATCAGATTAAGCAATGCTGGATTCTTATACAGCTTGGGTGTCCTGTTCATGAAATGTAAGATACATGTAAATAAAAAAAGTGAAATGAAATAGAGTTTAACGTCCTACTGTTCTGCTCCTTAACTGGGTTAATTAAGTCGGGCATACACCATACAGTGTGCTATGAGGAAAATTTTTCCCAGGCAACGGCGCTACTGCCTATTCCGATATTGAATTCCAGCTGCCAAGGGATCTTTTACGTGCACGACAATGTGTTATTTGTGTATCGTTTATAATTTCCCAAAACCTTTTAAAGGTGTAGTTTAACAGATGTCGTCTTACTAATTATCACCGTATCCTACTTTTTCATATATTCGGGTATCGGTGGTGGCTCTACATAACGAATATACTTAGTGGTTCTCCAAAAAGATGTTATATTTCTATTTTTAGTGCTACTTCTCATTTCACCTTTTCTGACAGAATGTTCAGTTTCTTCAGCAAGTTTCCCCGTGTAGCTTTTGCTATATCGCCGTATATTTAGTCAAATTGGATTCATGTTGATTTGATCACAGCTCACCAATTATTTCTACGTCGTCACCCTTGCTGAAAAAATTCCCCGGCATAGGGCGTTAAACCTGACTTTATTTCAGTATTCATCTATTACATATATATCGATGTTGGCATTCAAGTCATCTGTTCGTAAGAATAAAATGATGCGATGTGGTAGAATTCTTGTAATTTCTCATGACAGTCGTATCTTGCTTTTGAGTGCGTGGTGTTTATTGGTGCAAAACTCTATGATCTAGCTTAGCTTATTTGCTACATAAACTGGCTGTCATAATTCAATTATCAAAAAGGTTCCATGCCATTAGACTTTTACCACTTTCTTGCTAAGGAATACAGCTACATCTCTATCTATTTTAATATGAGCTGATTTCCGAGTAAGCCTGCCTGGGCAAGGATTTTTGTCGTTCGAGTTATTAATTGGTGCTTATGGAACTTATACTATCCGGTACTCCGATATGTTTGGTCTATACATTGGTCGGGTTGCTTACCTTACCCAGAGAATTTAACAGGCCGGAAAGGGAATCTCATTAAAGGCCCAATACCACTCTTGTTGTAACTGAATAATATGTCCCAATCACTATTCTGGTCAACAAATTGTACTATTCTGCAATATTCCAATTATTTGGTGATACAAATTTCATCTTAACACACCTAAGTTAACAATTTTGGAAAAATTCAACTGTATGATTTGAAAGGCCTTACGTAAACACTTTCAAATGTAACTTGGATTTAAACATATTTTCGAACCCTCTGGACAAGTAAAATAGGATGTAATGGATAATTTACACAACAGATAGGACACTTTAACATCTAATAGTTAGAATAAGGCTAACAAAATTTCTGGACTTGTCAAGCCAGCAAGAGTGTTATTGTTTATCCCATAGCTGAGGGCCCTTTGTATTTATGGGCCCTTGTTTCAAGTCATAGGGTTTAGGGTTCCCGATATACATATTAAAGCTTGCTAGCAGCGATATTGCACCTCCCAGCACATACAGAATATACGTTTACGACTATCGAATCTATTGCCGAATTACACTGAAAATTGACCAGAAGGCCAATGCTTAAGACCGTTCTGGTTTCAGTTATGCACTGACACCGCTTGATTGTTATTTTAAATCCTGTCTTTATATGGTGCTATTAAAATGGGCTTGCCCGCTCAGGGCCGGCGGAAGCAATTCTTGATTGGGGGGGCTACCATCTTAGGTCCAGGAATGTAGCCAGGATTTGCTGAGAAGTTGCCCAAAAAACTTAGGCGAGCGTAGCGACCCAAAATTTTTTTTGGGAGGGGGGCGTGGTCTTTTATGAAAATACAACCCTTATTCAATTATTGGTGTATTTCCAGAGCATTTTCTGTCTTTTATTTGCTTCAGTGAAAATCAATTTCCATTTATATTATATTCAATTTTATATAGGCCTATTCTTAAAATGGTGTTTGTAGTATTTTATATTTTTATTACGGTGGAATGAGAATCGGGACAGACAGAAGTTGAGAAAGAATAAGAAACATTGACATTGTGGATAGGCTAGGATTTAATATAGATTCGGTAGAATTAACCGTAGAATGCGTACATTAAAAAATGATCGTACAACCGAACGTTCGACACCATTTACGACATCCAAACCTTTAACATTGAAGAGCAGTAAATTGGTCTGGGTGACCGTGAAATGAATAGACCTGCTCAACTTCTAAATTTAAATAAAATTAATACCAATACTTCTTTCTTTAAACTAATTTGGGATGAAAGGGTATACTACGGCACACAAAAATAAATAATGCAGTGTCAGACATGGTTTGCGTGGGCTTATAGTTACCATGGCTTTGTCGGGGGTGGTACATTTCGAGTGCGGAGTACAGAGTGAGAGAAGAACTAAGTCGAGGGGATTTAAATACGACTAGGTGGCTTTCTTCGATTTTTTCTTTGTGCTGGGCGGCAAAAACAGGTGCCGACCGGCGTGGCTACATCCCTGTAAGTTCCTATAGGCGAAGTTCCAGGGGACGCAATAGCCTGAAGAAAAGGGTACTTGCGGCCAAATTATTGGGGGGGGGGGGCTAAAGCCCCCCCCCCTAGCCCCCCTACTCCGCCGGGGCGCTTGTCTATCACACTTGTATATCATGGTAGGGTTTTGTGATGCGTTTTTCTGCTTAGGCTAATCAGATCGTTCGAGAGTATTCATTAGAACACAATAACTCTGCAGCACATTAAAACGGTGCCGTGCGCGTAGATTAAGCCGAGTAATAAACAGTGTGATTGCCAGATTCTTATTAAGATTATAAAGCAAATAAATAATGAATGACATATATTTCGAGGGTGTATGTTTACAACCTCATCGTTGGTTTTCTTGGCTGGATTATATATTAGGTAATTACTTTTTATGAATATTAAGCGGAAGGTATTTTGGTTACTAAATTGAGTTTACATTTTAGCTTAGTGTTGACAAACTATCTATTTACGTAAAAAATGCAATGCAGACATAATCTCATCCAACAAAAAAACACCAAGCACCACTTAATCAAACATGGCCGTGACATTTCCTTTTAATCTACCATTCGAGTAATTTACAATTATTTTCTAGTAAACAGGAAATAACCCTTTTCTCGGCCAGAGGATATTTGTTTTGTATTTTTGTCTGTCGGTATTATTCAAATACAGAACAGATTAAAGACCGTCTCTGATTAGCGTTGATGAAGGTTTTTTTTTAAAACAAAAAAAAAAGAAAAGGAAATCCAAACCTGTCCAAGTTGTCAATCGATAGCATGTCATTGTTTTCTAATTGGTCAGAAGATTTTGTTCTTGGCTTTGTACCAATATATTATTGTACACTTTGTACTTTTTTTAACTATGGGTAATTTTATTCATATAATGATTAGATCATCTATTCATACAACCAAATTTGATCAACTTTTTAACTATACCCTTACTTGCATAGGTGAGATCTAAATAGAGCCACACCAACTAAAATCAAACGAACGTTAGTGAGCTATACAATAATATGATAATGACTACACCATCTTCAAATATATTACCATCATAGATAGAGAGAGAAAGAGAGAGAGAGGGAAATGGGGTTTAACTTCAAATCGATACAAACTATGTCATTTCGAAACTAACATATGGTCTAATTTTATTTCAACAATTCGCTTGCGCGTAGGGGTCTTTAGCAGTGGGAGGAAACCGGAGAAAACCCACGAGGTTGGACAGGCGACCCTACTCCTTGCCACGTACAACCGGGGATTCCATACCACGCCAATTGACTCAATGACGGGCTTTTTTGATACTGAACGCAAGTGCTAACCATTCGACCATTCACACACACCCCCACCATCATAGATAATTAGTAAGTGGGGGTAGGTTTATTAATTGTTTATTAATATGGCTATAATTTTGGGATGGTATAATATTTTATTGTTAATCATCAATGACGAAATTCGCCAGAGTTAACAACACCAAAAGTCGTGCACTCAATGACAATTTATTTAAACATTCAAGCAACAGGCGGTATTCACACATCACATCTAAAACCTTATCTCGATTTTTTGATCGTTGTTCTTTTCGCACTAGAGGTTATCAAAATACATAAATTCAGTTTACAGGCTAATAAACAAACATCAAACAATGGGGGATCATTTGAAAAGGTTGGATGGGTTTAGAATGAGTTTTGTTTATATAATATGAGCTGTCCTCGGTCTCCCTAGTGTTACAATATAACCGGCAATTCCAAGTCTTTGCTACAAATGATTCAACTCTTTGATTAAATACGACTTCTTATGTAAACTATGATATTGATAATGTTGTTAGTTTTTACCCGTTGCTCTCGTCTTCTACCTTGTCACATATTGGCCTTTACGATTCAAACTCAACAAACGCGACCTTGAAACGCCGACTACTGAGTACGTTTTTAAAGAATGTTCCCATTGGTCGATATTCTCTCTGATCTCTTTTGTGATATTTGGTTTTAAAATATGGCCACCGTTCAAGGTCAAGTAAGTTTGTGAGTTTGTTTCCTTTTTAGATTGTCTGAACTCTGACACCCCTCTTAAAATCTAAAGACACTAGAAAAAATAGATCACATAGGTCTTCTTTAAGGCGGGGATTTCTATACTATCCATAACGGAAAACGTCTAATCATACATGGTGACCCGCATAAAATCCCAAATCCTTCTACACTCACAGAAGAAAGGGGAACTGCACTTATAAATCGTTCGATTTGTTCGCGTTATTTGTTTTTAAATATTAACAGCAAATTGTGAAATAACGCTCGTTCTAATAGACAATTGTGATGAGGGGAACGTTGGAGATGTTTACAAGGGTGTCGAGCATCCTATCGGCATTAACAAGCTACATATTGTACTTAAAATCTCACTGAAAAGATCAAAAAATGAGTTTTTGAAAATATAACACATTAATGTAAAATCTAAACAAGAATTCTTTCAGGATAATACTAGATTTAGCGAGCTTTGCAACGCCCAAGTTACATTGATGTTTGAAAATTCTAGAGAATCACAAAGTTTATTTCAACAGTTTAGTTTAAAGTTTTTCGGCAGAATGATATTTTGACATTTTACATTTAATATCACCGATAACAATAAGGCATAATTATAATGTGTCCCCGAGCTTGTTATTATCTTGCAGTCATTAATTAAATTCCCATAAAAGTTCCTTATTTACGTCCTGTTCAATTTCAAGAAAGACTGTTTAACAATATATAACACTTTTTCTTTCTTGTATATTATGGAATGCAATAATGATCCTACCGGATGACATCAGTTAAATGCTACCATTTTGATATGCATTTGCTGAAATTAGTACTGGTATATTATTCTTGTACTGCGCACCATTGAATATTCTCGAACAAATTGGGCAATTTTAACCAAGAACTTTTTTCGCCTGAGCTCGGGTTGACCTTCTGGTTAAAAGTTCTTTTCAATGTCAACTGTGTTTGCTACCGCAATACCTTAACCGGAATTTTTCATTACCAAGTTTGTTTGTTTCCTTTCGATTTGTATCTTGGAACCCGTCCAGAAACGACTTGGCAGTATGGAGGGCAAACAGCAAACAAGCTCGGAGGTCCATGTGAGTCGTGTAAAGATAATACTAGTTCCAAAGTAAACAGGTACCAGGCGATTTCAAGGGTGTATTTGATTATTAGGACAAAGTAGCGAAGCATTACACACTCAGACATAAGCAAGGAATAGTTGGTTGTCATTTCGTGAAGATATAAACCATAATTAACAGTTATATTACAACTACAGTCTTGTAAAGACAAAAAAAGACTTCCAGCCATGGAACCTATGATGCCAATGGAATTTCAATATTGTGATTTCAATGTCTTTCGGATATAGTGGCTAGTTATATTAGTGTTATATGACATTGGAACTACAGGTGTGTTACGTTCTGGAGAGACTTTCAGCCATGTGGACTTGCGCGGCGAATTTTATTAGTATTATGTGACATTGGAACTACCATATTGTGAATATCCCAAGCGAAATTCAGCCATGTGAACATATATAGATGATTTTGTAAGTGTTGTTTGATATCAAAACTATCAGCTTTTAGAAATGTGAACACCTATGACCAGTGTCATTGGCACTACATTATTGTGAACACCCACAAATATGTGTAACACAAAGGGGACTGCTACCGGTCTAACGGCCGAGATCACTGTAAGGATGAGCAATTCATTGTAAATTAGTATCTGCGTGTAATGTAATGTAATGTAATGGACCGTGTAAAGGTAATTTAAAATATATGAATACAGTTAAGACAAGACGAAATAAATAAGGTCTGACGTCATACTGTTCCGTTCCGTTTGGAGAAAGCTGTGCACAGAATAGTTCAAAGAAGTTAACATAACGAAGACCGGTGAATTCCGTTTTTAAATAAGGTAAGATACATTTATCAGTTTTTGTATTAACCATAACCGTTTGGTGCAATACAGCCCAGTTGGCCCACATTCCATGAAAACGTACTCAATTTTAATTATCACTTAGCGAATCCCAACTGTCCATTACTGTACAATCCATATTCAGCTATCGTTGAAAAAAATAGTAATATTGACTAACACCGCATTGACAAAACTAGTATCATTAATTAAAATTGATATCATTATAACCATAAATCATAATTACATCAAACCGGTGACTCCATTATAATCGACGAAGCCCTAAGCATATTATAACGAGTGACAAAAAGCATTACCATCAATTGATATACTACTGCCATTCAAAATATAAAAGCATTACAATCAATTTAATATAATAAATTATAACCATGCAACAATATTAAAACATTACCATCAATCAATGTATAAAAATGTTTTGATTCATCAGAATAGAACCCTTGTAGATTATCAGAATAATAAAAACATTACTACCATTCAAATTAAATTTAGAAGTCCTATAAATACCAGTTCCTTGCTCATGTGTCAAGAGTTATTGTCATGCTAAGTTATAAAGATTCATTTTTTATCAGACGAACGTATTGTTTATTGCGGGTGACATGCACGGAGCAGGGTATATCTACCCCTTTCAACGCAAAGTACAATGCATCAAGTGGAACGTGTTTTACCATTTATTTTATAATTTTTTCCATATATTGTCCATTGGATATCTTGATTTTGCTCAACGGTCTGAACTGCTTATATTGAAAATAAATTGGTAGAGAGGAATAATCATATTCTGGGCGACGAGTAAAGAAAAATATATTCTCCATTCCATTACTTAACTGACATACGATATCAATTTACACAAAACCTTCCCATGACCATACTCAAATACATCGCTTTGATCCAATTCGACGAAACTGGGCATTTAGACTTAACATTGGTTTCTCAATGTCATATTGAAGTGTCTTAGATATAATTGGGTAATAATTCGGGCATACTTTTGTATAAGCCAATTCATTCTTTATGAGGGTGAATTCTGTAGCCGGGTGTGCTTTAGTACATGGTGCCATACATAGTTTTACTTTTGTGATATATTATTATCTGACTTGTTGCGCCTTTAAGAAAGTGTTAACAAAACAAGCTTCGTAATATAATGCAGCATTGTCAAAGAATTAAGAAATCCACAAAGTTAAACCCAGGATGTTTTTTGCGTTAGGCTCACAATACTAGAGAGTCTGTTCTTACTCCGAGTAAAGGTGACATAGAGATTGTCGTGGGCAAATACCGAAGAAGGTAAATGCAGTCATGCCATGCTAATCATTTGACCTTGTGATTACATGCCATTTCTCTATGCATGCATTAGGTCTCTGATCCCTTATTATGGCACCTTATAAACAATAAATTCAGGGTTGATGAACATCAGTAACAAAAGACATGCACCAATTAGTTGCTCAGTAGCAGCAGACAAACCGGATGGGCTTGTTCACATAACTTGCTGGGTTTAAGTAATGAATTGAAAAGTTAATGAAACCGTATTTAAAAAATCCTGCATTTTGATACTATGTAACATAGCTACATAGATGCACGTACAAAACGTTTGTGCTAACTGATAATTCAGAAGATAATGGTTATATTTTGTTGTCCGTAAGACATACGCCCAGTTTTGTTTAAATACCACTTATTAATGTATGTAGTCCATAGTTTATAGCCCCCGTGGTCTAAATACTGTATAATAATATCATGTTTTAAGTCATATTTTTTTGCCAACTGTTTTAATGTTAATTTATAGTCTGACCTACAATTGCTATTTTATATCCCTTGTTTTACTTATGGTATTTGATAGTCTTTGTCATACAAATGAGATGTTATAGTCTCTCATATTTTGTATTCATTATAATCGATATCTCATATTATATTAATGATATTATACACCCTGTGCTTTATAAGTATGCGTTTTCATTCTGTGTTGTAAGGATTATATACTCCCCAGTAAAGTAATGTATACAAAAATAAGTCTGTTTTGGGGCTTTTAGCTTTGTTATTGATAATTCATAGTCCATGCGGTACAAGCGACATTTTATAGCCCATATTTTACCCCGTCGTATTCAAGTGATATTTTTTAGCCCGTGCACTAGACCCATACCTGATAATTTATGATATTTTATTTGATAAATATGTAGTTATCCACAATATTATTTTTGACTATTATCAAATTCATTGTGTTCATTATTTAATTAAAGAATGACTGAATAACACCACTTCATTTTCTTTCTCGTACCACAAAGACATTCCTTTTAACTGGTTGAAATAAAGGTGAAGGGAGGTAACTCCAAATAATTAGACGGCATGACAGTCTTTCTGTATGAACTTAGCGATTTAACAATTCCCACTTTCTACAGTTCATCAATGCTTGTTAATATTTAACTTTTATAATTAAATTAAACGTTTTGAGATTTTGTTATAATCAGTTGGTTAATATACTTTTAACCTTTTATATTTGTTTACAATAACCTACAAATAACTTACAATAAAGTATAACAAATACTAAAGTGCAAGAAGCTGTGTCAACAGATAACGGATATTGAGTGTTCTAGAAAGAATAAGCATACCGTACCTCGTGCATGACACCCCACAAATGTATGGTCATTTTTGACAATTATTGCGTATTACTGTTTATAGAAATTTCACATTTTAGAAAATTAATTAATCGAACACGGCAGTCGGCGATGTGATTTTATATATTGCATATTAAATTTGACAGGCGTATTGGATTATCTTTTCGATACTTTCTTTTTAAACGCAAAATATATTGTCGTTTGCGATATGTCTTAAAGAAGCCATAATGACATAAATTACGTATAATTATAATAAGCTTGAAATAAAGATAGTTTAAAGTTTGAACGAATTAACAAATAGTCTAAGTCTACACAATAAAATGTACAATTTGTTTGTATTTTTGTGGCTTCAGTGTAAGAAATAAAACAATATGAACCGTGGTTAAACTCCCTACTGTTCTACTCCAAAACAGTGCCAATGAAGACGGACATACGCCATACAGTGTTCTATGAGAGAAATTTTACTCGGGCATTGGCGCTACGGCCTACTCTTATATTGAATTCTAACTACCAAGGGATCTTTTACGTGCACACCAATGTGTACACATGACCTCGGTTTTTCGTCCCATCCGATCGACTAAACATGGAAGCTGGCATATCATTATTTATACATAGTTGAGGCCAAGTGGTCTTGACCAAAACGTCTCTCATTGGATCAAATTGCGTATTGTCGAACCCAAGTGTTGGGGAGTAGGGTCGTCTCCCAATCCTCGTAGGTTTTCTCCGTGTTCTCTTTCTCCGACGGGGGTTGGGTGGGGGTGGTATGGCCTAGTTTGCGCCTGTGGTTTCGGGCCCTGGTGTGAGCGTATGTGGAATGGAGATAGGTCTCCTCCCACTGCTAAAGACCCCTCAAGCGAATTATTAAAATAAAATTAAACCATATGTTAGTCCCGAAATGAACTAGTTGCTGAGTGGACTTTAAACCCCATCTCGCTCTTTCTCTCTCTCTCTCTCTCTCTCTCTCCGACAGAGAGAAATAAAATTTTAACATATTTTTTAGTGCATAAATGACGGACCTTGAAATTTAGGTCGCAAGATAAACTTTTCAACTTTGTTTAAGAAAGATGAGCCTTGCGTCGCCGGATGTCATGGACAGTACAGGCCTATGGTACCTTACTTCTTATTCTAACTCCACTTCCTGCTTTCGAATAATATATCTATCACCACAAATATCCAAAGCACAAATTTGAGATAACGGCGCCACTACCGACCAGCCAAAGTATAACCAATTTAACTAATAAAACAAAACCCGTGTTGATTGTCTCGCAGTATGGCCTGGATTGACAACACGTAACTAATAATCTTTTTTTTTTAAAAAAAAAGCACATAAACAATTTTCAGCAACAATGAGAAAATAAGTTTCCACTTATTCCTTTGTCCACTGGGGAGAATTTCATTTCTCATTTTAACCCAACGTCCTACTTTCGAATATACTCCTCATTACCACAAATAACCAAAACGCAATTATAGACACGATGTGTAGCTGAAAACTAAAGAAAGGATGGGGGGGGATAAACCAATCAAAATTATTATAAACCTAAATTCATAGAAACGTTTAAACGTTTATGTACATTATCTTTAATATATACATCTTTAGCTTGGCACTGTCTAATTTCCAACGACCGTGTCGTTTGACTAACCGACCAGGGATTCCTAAATCAGCGACTGCAGATGCACATAAACCATGACAACCAAAATCTTCAATATTAATTGTAATATGTTTACATAGATATGAAGTGTTCTCGTACTTAAAACATTAGCATATTTAAATTTAGTTACAGCTCAAAAGTTATACCCAAAACAGTCATCAAGTATTTTAAAGATAAAGATAGACATTAATAACATGACAAAGCTTAGCATCCCTTTTTTAAAAAACCCCACTAAGAACCGTCCCTATAAGAACAGCGGCTATTAAATAGATAAATTGTACAAACAAACACCTTGAACCAGTATTCCAAAATTTTGAATAGGTCTGAACCTCCTGCCGTATAGAACTTTTAACACTGTGGAATAAAGTCCACATAGTATTCGCTATTCCTTCTGGAGATTCTAAACAAAAGCCAAAATAGTCAGAATATTACTCGCCTTACATGAACAATTTTATCAGAAAAAGTCTTATATTCAAGTGTTCTACTGATAGTCTTATAAATTATCATTCCAAATAACGATTTCGTTTACTATTACAGGAATAAGCTCCACACTAGTATTTTTCGACAATGTGGATGCTATTAATTGGCTGACACATAAATCGATGCATAAATAATGTTTATTTTATTATCATCTTCAGAATCATCAACGACGGAATGAGCCCAATGCAACTTCACGGTTTCCCATCCTGCATCAGATGAATCAGCAATTTTGATAAGTTTGGATCTGTTTGTAATTGTATGTAATCAATGACTTCAATCTCGCCGCCACGGAACGAGAGGTCTCGTTAATTTCCGTTTTCAATGACGGAATTTAAGTATTAAGATTTATGTCTAGATAATGGCTTAATTCTCGTTGTTGGGATATCAATTGATCAAATATATCGGAAAAGTAATATTATCAGATGAAAGCGGACTTGTATTGGAAGCCGTAGAATCTTGGGCTCCAGTATATTATTTCCATCTGTAGAATTTCAGTTAAACCAAATTCGTGTTGACTGCCTGGCAGTGTCGCCTTAAGTGCCACAAACGTGTCAAGGCACACACGTTGATAACGCGTAACCAATAACTAACCTTTAAAAACGCACGATTATAAATTATAGCCGAGCTTTTGATGAGAAGGGTCGGGGATGGACATAGTTTCGGGTTTCTCATTAGTTTCGTTTAATATATAATCACTCTTGGTCTCATTCAAACCCACCGAACGAATATTTATTTTGTGATTTCCAGTCTCGTTGATATCAGCCCGTAGCTTTTCGTTATCATTAGAGGGGTTGTATCATAAAATCTATCATTGAGTCAACTGGTGTGATTTCGAATCACCGGTTGTACGTGACAAGGAGTAGGGTCGCCTGTCCAACCTCGTGGGTTTTCTCCGGGTACCCGTTGAGGTTTTTTGCTTGGTTTACGAATGTCTGTTTTATTAGCATTTTACATAGAACGCTTCTAAGATTCGTGAACTATTTTAGAATTATATTCTATAAAGGGCTCTGGTCCAGGTAATGTGTGTACACCCATAATTTCTAAGGGACAAATTCCTTTATAATAATAATAACACTGGTTTCAAAACATAAACAAAATACGTAGAACAAAGGTAGTGTTTTTTTTATATATAATATAGTTTTTTTGCAAATACATAATACGTATAATACAAACGGCATCAGAACAAAGTATACGATCTACGAATCTTCTCCCAGTATAATCTAAAGTTTTTACAATTACCACTGAAATTTAATTTAATACATAGTTATATATATATATATATATATACTTTTAAAAAAACAACAGAGATATTTGATTTTTAAGTGTTATTAAGTGTTATTGACGTAACCTTTGTCCAAACCAAACATGTCCCAGACATGCTCGATGGGGGAGAGGTCTGGACTCAGTGTTGGCCAAGGTAATGTGGTGATTTTCTGTTGTTGGAGGTAACCCGTAACGATCCTGGCCCTGTGACATCTTGCGTTGTCATCCTGGAAGATGAAACGGCGGCCATGACGTCGTGCGAGCGGCACAACATGGACTGCCAAGATGTTGTCCCGGTAGTACTGGCCTGTAACACGTCCTGCAACAACATGTAAAGCCTCTCTTCCAGCAACAGTGATGCCTCCCCACACCATAACAGAACCACCCCCAAATCTGTCATGTCTGATGACGTTAACGTCTTGGAAGCGCTCGTTTCGACGCCGCCTCCTACGTCTGTCCAAAAAATCAACAGTGAACCTTGACTCATCTAAAAACATCACATTGCTCCAGCGTCGATTATCCCAGTGTTGACGATTCCTACACCAACAACGTCTTGCCTGAATGTGATGATCTCTCAAACAAGGGATCACGCGAGGACTTCGGGTGCAGTCGACTCCGAATGGTCTGGCCAATCACTCTCACACCAGTGTCTGTTTGAAGACGAGCGCTGATCTAATTTGCTGTGATGACACGATTTCTCAAGGCCAAGGTACGGATAAATTGATCCTGGGCTTGAGTTGTCGCCCTTGGTCGATCTGAACGGGCCTGTCCTGTATATATTGTGTATCACAGTATCTGGACCATAGCCTGTTTATGACAGACTGAGAAACATTCATCGTCCGCGCCACAACCGCCTGTGTTGTGTCGATCTGTAGCATGCCAATGACACATAACCTCTCATTTTGGGTAAGCCGACGCATATCAAAATTTGTTTTCTGGTCACTAAAACAATTAAACTGATGTTTCCACCCTGGAATTCAATGCCACAATGACTGTAACATTCAAAGTCAGAGTCGTGCAAATCTTGGGTTGAACCCCATGATGATCCCAAGCATCACCTGCATTCCATGCGGTAGCTATTGGCGCGTTTGGGCGTCACATGTAACTGAAAATGTTTCTTCTGTTAGGTTCTATAGTGACTTTTTTCGTAGTCATTTGCATATTTTAGTATTATGCCCCCAAAATCAAATATCCCCTACTCTCTTTGAATAGTATATATACATAATAAGTCCACGTCGTTACATACTAAGTATTAATAGCACTAAACCACTGGATAATTACAATAATAGCTACAGGATACATGTGAATCTGTTCGTTTCTTTTATATAATTGTACGTCGAGAAATATATAGATATTCAAAGTTTTAGGAAGTAGAGTAGAACCATCTAAATAAATTTTTGAGCAAACAAAAAAGTAGTAAAATAAATTTTCAATGCTTTTATTGTCACATATACAGTATCGATTTGGAACGGTGTTTGATTTATTAAGATCATAATTTAGACCACTACAGGTGTGACGTATACGGTTGTGGTAAACGGATAATTTTATGTTGCCAATGTTTTTTAATCTTGGATTTTAGTCTTTATATTGGTTTTAAACTCAGATAAAGATAAACTATTGAACTGTTGAATGGTTTTAGGGAAAAATGAGTTGTTTTGTTACAGTTAAACGACAAAGTGGTACTTTTAGGTCATTACAATTTCTAAGATTATAACTACTGCTGTGATAGCTTATTGTGTCTCGAAGATAAGGCGGCCCTGTTCTGTGAATAAGTTTATGTAATAAGCACAATCGTCTTATCTTTCTGCGATCGTGTAATTTAGTCCATGCAGTTTCAAAATAAAGCGATTCACGAGATGCATAAATAGTGCAACCAGATACCGTACGGGCAGCTTTAAGTTACAATTTTTCAGGCTTTTCTGAGTTATCCTTTGAACAGTATCCAATACTTCGCAGGCATACCCAATAATTGGTAAGATATAACATTTATATAATTTATTAAAATTGGATTGTGTAAGTTGAAATTTAGCTCTACGTAAGTAGTTAAATTTATAGGACGCTTGTTTTATTATAGATTCAATATGATAATTCCAGAAAGGGGAAGACTAACGATTTTCAACAAGGTTTCAAAAATCTTAAATATATAAGCAAAAAAAGTTTTTGTAAGCGATAAATTAATTTTATTTAAACCGGAAGTGCAATAGTTGGTTCAACACGCATACTGGGCTCTATAGTGAGCATACAGATTTGTCAAAAGTTTACTGCTGTATTGTGTTCACGCGTCGTCTTTTGGCCGAAAATCTAACCAAATGTCCATGTTTATTAGAATTTAATAAACACGAATTTATGTTTTTTTTAACGTTTAGTACACAAAGCCGTGGCGTAAATTCATTCATACTGAACAGCACGCTGTGTCTCAATTTTCTAGTCGAAGCAGCACAGTGAGGACGCCACTCGGTCTGACGGGGGCATTATTCAGGGGGGTTATATTTTCTACAATTTATTCTTTTAATCTATTCTAGGACAAAATGGATATAGGTAATCGAAACTATTTAAGTCTTTTATGAAATTATTTAGATATTGTACAACTTATATACTTTATCCGAAACATTACCATGCCATCTAATATCTCTAGGAATTTTAAAATACTGTTACCAAATAAAACAAACCAAACAAATAAATAACCACACACATACATAAATTGTTGATATTGTAACAATAAATGAATTTATTATGCAAGAATGTTTTTGACACAGCTTTGAAAATAAAGGAATGCGGGTATTTATGTGTGGGAACGCTCAAATTCAATGCCGAGCCAAGGCTTACAGCTTATTCTTAAACTAACTTGAATTGTCGTAAAAGTACCGAAAACCGTTTCGATGTCCTATGTTGTCACCCCTAACGCGAAATAATATCTCCCGAAAGGTGACGTAATCAGCTTCCATGTTGGTAATTTCTGTGTCTATAGTTTGTTGGATTTCAATTTTTCAAGAGACATCTTTTTTACTCTATACACCTCATTACACTGTCAATTACAGGTACACCTTACATTTACCCACATACACTTTAGTTCTTTTTATATGGGACTTCTACGTCTACATCTTCTCGACTGAAGATTCCTCGGGCTAGGACAGGTACGGGATTCGTGGCCATCATTTAGTGGTCCCATTTTTCCGCCGGAGAACGTGTCCTCCCATTGAACTCGGGCGGGGCCTCTCAAATAGTTTACGATTTAACCCTGACTAGTTTGTTGAATAAAATAATCATGCATCTCCAGTATATTTGACATAATGAAGAGTTTAGGGGCCCGTAATGTTTAATGCTCCAGTTGGTGCTACCCCCTCAATATGCAAATTTTCCGGAGATCCAGAAACTTGTCGATTCTCAACTCCGAAGTTTCCGGAAGCCAGGACCAACTGCTTTCCCAGTATAAACGGAAATGAAATGGGGTTTAACGTTCTATACTATTCAAAATAAGTAGTGGATATTTGATTTTTAAGTGTTATTAACGTCACCTAATGAAACTTACGAAGAAACAAATGACAAAATGAAATGAAGTTCACATTCATCGATTTATTCCAAATGATCGTTAGACTAATAGTAAATGCAGGAGGACTGCCCTACACGCAAAACAAACAAAACAAGATAAACCTGCGGACAAGACAGAAATTAGACATTGCAAGAACTAAACAATTATGAAATCAAGTGAATGGATCCGGGGGCCAGCCGTAAGCGTCCACTGCGCTGTACAGTCCCGGGCCTGTCTTGGTACAGGCTTCACTAAAATGATTTACATAAAAGACGTAACAAAAAAATAAATAAAAATGCGACCGATCTTGTAAGTGGTCGTCTCTTCAATGCCGATAGCCAGCCAATTGACGTCAGGTGTTAGAACGTCAAATAATTTTAACAATAAGGGCGATAATCCGGACATAAACTCGTTAAACGCTAAAAAAAAATAAATGTAGTGAGCTAACAGGAGCAAAGCCCGACAACGAGAACATTCTGCAGTACGAAGGGCTAAAACTCTACTCTAATAGTAAATGCAGGAGGACTGCACTACACGCAAAACAAACAAAACAAAAATCGAAAAAAAAAAATCGAAAAAAATCTACAAGATAAACCTGCGGACAAGACAGAAAATAGACATTGCAAGAACTAAACAATTATCAAATCAAGTGAATGGATCCGGGGGCCAGCCGTAAGCGTCCACTGCGCTGTACAGTCCCGGGCCTGTCTTGGTACAGGTTTCACTAAAATGATTTACATAAAAGACGTAACAAAAAAAATAAAAAATGCGACTGATCTTGTAAGTGGTCGTCTCTTCAATGGCGATAGACAGCCAATTGACGTCAGGTGTTAGAACGTCAAATAATTTTAACAATAAGGGCGATAATCCGGACATAAACTCGGATAAGGCTAAAAAAAAAAATGTATTGAGCTAACAGGAGCAAAGCCCGACAACGAGAACATTCTGCAGTACGAAGGGCTAAAACTCTACTCTAATAGTAAATACAGGAGGACTGCACTACACGCAAAACAAACAAAACAAAAATCAAAAAAAAAAAAAAAAAAAATCTACAAGATAAACCTGCGGACAAGACAGAAAATAGACAGACTGACCATTATAAGGGTAAAATGATACCCGGGGTCAAACAGCAAAGTTACCACAGCATCACAACAAAGTCAGTAACGGGTAAATCCTCCTCTGTTTGACAAACAAGCATTGATTCGACATTGGTCCAGATTGTCCCTTCCTGTTGCAACGCAGCAGCAAGTTCTTGGACATTGGCAGGACGTTTGCGTAACCTCTGTCCAAGCATGTCCCAGACATGCTGGATGTGGGAGAGGTCGGGAGTCACTCGGGACTCAGTGCTGGCCAAGGTAATGTGGTGATGTTCTGTTGTTGGAGGTAACCTGTAACGATCCTGGCCCTGTGACATCTTGCGTTGTCATACTGGAAGATGAAACGGCGGCCATGACGTCGTGCGAACGGCACAACATGGACTGCCACGATGTTGTAACACGCCCTGAAACAACATGTAAAGCCGTTCTTCCAGCAGCAGTGATGCCTCCCCACACCCATAACAGAACCACCCCCAAATCGATAATGTCTGATGACGTTAACGTCTTGGAAGCGCTCGTTTCGACGATGCCACCCCCTCCTACGCCTGTCCAACAAATCAACAGTGAACCTTGACTAATCTGAAAACATCACATTGCTCCAGCGTCGAGTATCCCAGTGTTGACGATCCCTACACCAACGACTTCTAGCCTGAATGTGATGATCTCTCAAACAAGGGATCACGCGAGGACGTCGGGGGCGAAGGTGATCCCTATGCAGTCGATTCCGAATGGTCTGGCCACTCACTCTAACACCAGTCAGCACTGATCTGATTTGCTGTGAAGGTACGAATAAATCAATCCTGGGCTTGAGTTGTCGACCTGGGCGTGGTATGTCCTGTCTGATTGTGTATCCCGGTATCTGGACCATAGCCTGCTTATGACAGACTGAGAAACATTCATCGTCCGCGCCACAACCGCCTGTGTTGTGCCGATCTGTAGCACGTAACCTTTCATTTTGGGTAAGCCGACGCATATCAAAATTTGTTTTCTGGTCACTAAAACAATTAAACTGATGTTTCCACCCTGGAATTCAATGCCACAATGACTGTAACATTCAAAGTCTGAGTGGTGCAAATCTTGGGTTGGACCCCCATGATGATCCCAAGCATCACATGCATTCCATGCGGTAACTTTTTGTGCGTTTGGGCGTCACATGTAACTGGAAGTGTTTCTTCTGTTAGGTTCTATAGTGACTTTTTTCATAGTCATTTGCATATTTTAGTATTATGCCCCCAAAATCAAATATCCCCTACTTTTTTTGAATACCGGTAGTATATAAATGGGTCAGTAATCATTTCATATGGTGGTATATCTTCCTTGAAACAGCTCCATTTCCGACATGCAACCGGGCAACCAATAAAGGGACATTGGCTGGTATGGTTATGAGCCGTACTTATGGGGTACTGTCTCTATCGGTGAAGTCAACATAGTTGAACTCATATGGGCAACATGGCAATGCCCCACAGTCTACAGGGTAAATTTGAGTAAACCCATGCATGAGGTATCACGTACAACAGATTTTGTGGTAAGATTTAGCCCCCCCCCCGTCTTAACTGGTGCACTCCCAAATGTGGAATCCACCCATATCCAACTGAATTATCCCTTTCCTACAATAATTGGAAACGACTACTGTATTTACCGTATAGAAATCGGTAAAGACACAATAACTTGCTAAATATTAAGTCGTACAATGGGGCCAAATATATTCTGTGTCGTCCCACTCGGAATCGGTAGGGATAGTCATACAATTAAAGTGATACAATTCGTTATAGTGACCATAACAATCATTGGATTCACATCGTCGGGTTTTTACGGCAAAGGCAAAATAATTATATTTCCGCCGGTATTACATATTTATCCCGTTTTCGCCATTGTATTACATGTATTCAAGTTGACAGCTATCTCTACATTGTATTCCTGTCCTGGTGCAAATCATATTCTATTTTCCATGTTTTATCGGTAATAAATAGGGAGTAATTGATTTTGATTTTACTCTTGGATCGTTATAGGTTGCCGAAAATTTTCGACTTTTCCATTTTTTGGAATGGGTTTTAATGTCCTACTGTTCTGCTCCATACCGTGTGCTATGGGGGAAATTTTGCCCGGATAGAGGCACTGCGGGCTACTTTTTTATATCAGCCTGAATAGTTTTAAAAATCCCCCCCCCCCACTAACCTGAGTTGGGCTTATCAAACATATACGAGGGAATTCAGTTTCTTTGTTGAAGTGTACAGGTCGTGCTATTAATAGATTAGGTGAACTGAAAGGGGGGGGGGGAGTACAGTGGATCAGATTTGTTTTAGACACCTTAATTATCTGAAATTTTCAGGCAATCTTAAACTTTCTGTTGCAGTTGTATTGTCTGATTCAGTACTTGAGGTAGACAAGCCATGACAACCAAAAGATGATGTGCTAATAGTTATTCACATTTAAAAAAAAAAATCCGTAGTTTGCTACTGTGACATGGGGCACAATGAATCAAAACAAATATAATAAATGATATTAAAACTTTAATCACATTAACTCGGGGCACAATGAATCAAAACTAATGTAATAAGTTATATTAAAACTTGAATCATATTAACTCTAAAAGTACAACCTGTATAACAGTAACAATCCATAACCTTTTTGATTTAGGGCTTTTCTGTGTCCTATAAAAACAAATTAAAGAGTTGTCCCGTAAACATGAAGGGAAATATGATATCATACCAGGCAGTGATATGATATTGAAAAAAAGGAAAGGTGGCCTACCAGTAATCCTAGACCTAACACCAACAGCATTTTTCCTCTAATTTACCTTAAAGACGAAGAACGACAACCCAAATCAACTGGAAATACTAAGGGCCGGGCAAGCCTGGCTATACCCCCACAATTTACAGGCTGTGGCAAGCGGCACCCGATATCATCAAATTTAATATCCGATATGTCATCTGAAGCTGGAAATATAAACTTAAACTCTTTGGGGTTTTCCTAACAAAGGAATTGTACTTCTAGTTCCCCCTTGTGATCTGACAAGCCTATAATCTGCCCTATGTACATAATTACACACCTTTTACTTCTAGTCGCAAATGTACTGAGAATAAAGTCATCTTTTGAGATATGTTCTTTGCCAAAATGAAGGTCTGGTTCTTCGAAAGTATCTTTATCAGAAGAATACACCACCTTATCATCAGATTCAGGAAAAAGCTATCTACCCTTATCTGATGGTACATCTTCTTCCGACTCGGATTCGCTTGAAATTGGTTTTCTCTTCTTTAAATTGACCCTTTTTCTTCTCTTTCATTGAAGTGACTTCCCCTTTCCTTTCAGATTTTTGTTTTAATTCTGATTCGAGTTGAAATTTGATGGTCGTGTCAGTCAAAATCATAGTCTTTTCTCTTTCTTACACCGTTCTTTTTTCGCTGTAATGCCTTAGGAAATGGACTGGTATTCTCTGGCAGGATAAGTAGTCCTACTTGCTTCTCAAGCTGTTGATCTGGTTTAGGAACATCTGAACCGGACTGGTCTGGCCTAGGAACATCTGATCCAATGGGCACCATCAACATTTGATGGTCCTGGTCTGAGAAAATCTACATTCGATGGGCCTGGTCTAGAAACATATACATTCGATGGGCCTGGGCCTGGTCCTTCTGGAGTGGATGTTCCAGTTTCGTCAGGTCGATCGGTTACGTATGATGATAAGAACTCATCTTCTCTCAATACGTCTCTATTAAATGGGTCAATACCACAAACCCGAAATCCTGCTGTAATATTGGATGGGGCGAAAGCTAGAGGGAACGCCGTTCCGAATACTTGAGCGATATCGTAAATGGTCATGGGTTTCCTGGGTTATAGACCATGAAGGCATTGGCAGGAATGTTGGGGAAGGCTTTGGAACATACACAGAATGATCTAAAGGTTGTTGCCTAGGGCTATAATGTGGCGGAGAGGTGAGGAGATTAACACTATTATCTTTTGCTAAGTTGAGTGTTTCAATTGATATGACTATCAAGATTATCTAAAATAAGGAATGAGTGATCTTTAGAGCATTTACTTGAACTGATGAATAGTTTCATTAAGAGAGTAAAGTTTTCAGCTTCCATCCACCCTGAGGGATGTGTCGTGCCAACAGTTCCGGCTGGCACTCCAGTGTTCATACGGCGTTTGAAGTGCACTCTGGGAAAAAAACATGAAGGGGGGAATTGAGTTACCAATAACATTTACAGCACAAAGTAAGGTGACCAATGTACCTCTTTCGGCTGATGTTATTTTGCCGACTTGCTTGTCTTTTTTTTTACCAGCAATGATTTTTGTGTTTCCGATATTATGTACTGTTGTGCACCAAGTCTTGTCAGCGTTGTATATGTCTGCGGGACTAAAGTTTTTCCTGGTCAACACGTGTTCTAAATTATCGAAAAAAGCGCCAACATTTGTTTTGCTGGAGCTAGTAGCTCGGGATAGACATGTAGCTTCTGGTCGACGAAGGGATACAGCTGGGAAACGTTTCATAAATACCAGGAACCAGTCCTCACCAGTATATTTATTTGTTGTCAAAGACTGGGGAACAGAAAAGCCATTGCAAATTGCATACTGGTAAGCCAGTGTACAGCCATATATCCGACTTAGTACGTAATGTATCCTTGAAGTAGTCGTGTATATAGGTCTCTTGTTCTTTAGTGAAGACTTTTCGGCTATTATACTTCGGTTCAAATCTCACATTGTCTGTGTTCATCTCCCTGTCTTTCACTTTATTAACATACCTCCGCAGTGTAGAAAACTTTAATCCCGTTTCTCTGGATACACGCCTATGATGTACCCATTACTTGTTACTAATTTTACAGCATCTTTCATCGCATCAACACTGGTTTTACCGACTGATCTTTCTTTTTTTCTTTCTGTGTCAGACCATTTTCTGTAAAAAGAAAAAAAAGTAAATTGTATCCATGTTGTGGATATGCATAGCTATGTATAGAAAAAAATGTAATGTTTATAATTTCTCAAATGAAGTACAATGAAAAGCAAATTAATTATGGGACACATTGACTCAGTACACAAATGATCCAATGTACCCCGATCCACTGTGCCCCAGACCATTTGATCAACAAAATGTGTGCCAAATGAGCTTACAGGATTGACAATAGTAAAACTTATTTCACGTTTTCTTCCCTTATCAGAGAGGTTTTAACTAGCATACTGGTTGTCACTCTAAGCTGTGAGATTTAGTAGATATTGTGAGTAGTATTGGATCATTAAGATTTACTTTTGCCACAAAGAAAAATGTTTTACTTACAAAAATCTACAGAAGTGATGTCTAACCACGTGAGCCAGGCAATGATGTTAGGGACTTTCCTACACATAAAGTCATGACATCCCCAGAAAATTCCAACAAAACGTGTTCTGCCATTAATATGTGATTCACTGTTCATCTTAATCCACTGTACCCCGCTTTCCCCTACATTATGCAAGTGCTAAATCTGCCCATATATATAGTTGATTTAGATGCAATTGACACATACAAACTAACTGAAAAATTGTGAGAGCGCCTGATCTTAAAGTAGCCTATGTGTCTATAGCCTATTGTTTACTAATTTTGGCAAATAAATGAAATGGTTTCAGGGTAGAAGCGAAATTTTCTATAGTATTCTTAATTGTCTCTTTTGTGTCAAAACTCTGCGGCAGGCCATCTTTTTGAAGCAGAAACAGACTTAAGGTTGCTAGCCTTTAGCAAGCCGTTTACAATGTTTGGGACATGTGCTTAGATTGACTATCTTTAAGAACGAAGTTGTACTTACTTTTTTTCTTGTAAATGCCAATAGTGACAGTCGTACTTTGAGTATTGTAGTTACAATTATCCAACAAAAATGGTTAATTAATATGTAAAAACTAAATATTGTTACAACCAACCCCGGTCTCCCCTACGCTACGGATAGCTGCGCATACAGTGGCGACACCAAACGATGTCATAATGATGGTTGCTAGGTGGACCTATCAAATTCTAAATTTGTTCAATGTTCATTCTAAACATGTTAAGCGTTGTTGAAATGAAAATTTGTCCTTACAATAATAAAAATAACATGAAATAGAATAAAAATTGCAAGATTAGAAGCCCCATTTACGAGGAACAAATGAAGAAATTAGAATATACATTGTCTTAGATAAGAAGTTACACGAATAGACGTTAGAAGTTAGACGATAGCACGTTAGAAGTTAGACGATAGCATGTTAGAATTTTGACACTAATATACTGCCATACTATAGGATTCGCCCAGAGAATCCAGAAATCGAAACCCGACGACGATTCGTTGAGCATTAACTATTTTTTGTAAAAAAAACCCCAACATGGCGGCCAAACGGTTGAAATTATTATTGTACAAGGTCTCTGAAAATAAAGACAATGTCTAGGGCTAACGCCACCATATGTCATTTTTTTGGTTTTATTTTAAAATGGAGAGAACTGTTCATGTTCGGGAAAATTCGGATTTTTCCGGTAGCCGTCACAACTTGTATCAATATGTCATATACCATCGTACGTGCAATTACCATCTTCAATGTATTGGCAATATTCGACACCTCTTGACAGTGAAGCATGTAAGCTTCTTGTGCGCTCCTTGATATTTTCGAGGTTCGATTACTGCAACAGTGCTTTGATTGTAATTCCCCAAAACCTGTGTTCAAAACTCCAACAAAATTTAAAACACCGCTGCCAGAAGAATAACAAGAACACAAAAGTATTCCCACATAACTCCCATCTTAAAGCCACTACATTGGTTACCAATAAAAGCCCGGATGACTTTCAAGATTCTAACATTAGTTTATATGTGTCAACATGATCTTTCCCAATCTTCCCTAACTGATCTTATTAAAACATATCAACCAAATCGACCGCTTCGCTCACAAAATAAGCCCTCATTTGTAGTGCCGCAAGCTAAACTGAAATCATGTGGGGATAAAGCCTTCAGTGTCTGTGGACCGCGTTTGTGGAATAACTTACCATTGGAGATACAGAGTTCTCAATCACTAGTTGTGTTCAAATCCAAACTCAAAACTCATTTGTTTGTGACATTTTACAGGGATTAGCTATTACCTTCGCGCTTAGATGGAGTTTATTTAAATGTTTTACTAGCAATTGAATTGTAATATCAATCTTAATATGTGCAAAGATTCAGACTCAAAAAATTATCGAAATTTAAGCGTAATAACCCTTTGTTTACATGAGTCGATCGCTGAAAAATACCGCTCTCGCTACGGCCCAATTCATTGCGTACATCACTAACGTGAAGAAATTTATGGTAGCTGGCCTTTTTTTTTCGCACGTATCCATGGACAATCTGAACGACAGACTCACCCTACCTGCAGACAAGTGACTCTGACACAGTACACAGCCATGATATCCACATGACGTTATCTAAACGTCAGAGGTCAGGAGGTCAACGCATATAGTCAGTTTGTAATCAAACAAACGAAAGTACAATGACTTCGACGAACAGAAAACCTGCGTCGCATCAGGGTTGTCTGTGCAATTACCCGGACACAACTCAAGATTGAATAATATTCCCCGGAAGAAAATGGGGTTTTAACAGAATTTGAAAGTTTAATTAAACGGACATTTGACACACGCGGGTGGCGCACTATTGGCACTATTTTGTGTTCGGTCGGGTCTATTTCACATATACGCAATGAATTCTGCTAATGTTTTAGCGTCGGGATTGACTAATAGTTAATTTATTTCAGTTCAAAACAAATATTTAAAACTTTAACGCAATTTTAAGAAATACGCAAATTAATTCTTAGCAAAATGGCCATTCACTAGTTTTACTGTTTGTCAGCACGTGCATTTCGTGGAATGTGTGCATATAACCTTTTCAAAAATTCCGCGACAGTTTTCGCAGTTTCACCAACTTTAAAAAAAGAAGTCAATAGGTAGTAGGTTTTCACTTGTTCCTGTAAAGTTTAATGAATTTCCGTTCACAAATAATATTTTTTACCCAAAAAATATTTGGTATATTTTCTTTTGGACATTTGAAAAAATCAAACGATAGATAACATTATGGTCTATGAAATCTCGAGATCCGACAATTACAACTAAATATAAATTTCGACTAAATATAAAAAACTGTCTTGGGGTTTCATCCAGATTATAAATATTTGACATATTATCATTCAAATTATTACGGTTTCAATAAATCTTAGTTGACTAAAGGCCTGCGGATTTCAGTTTAAAAATTGGAACTAGCGATTCTGAAGGGAAAATGCCGCATATGACGCCAATTAAATATGACTAAAAAGCACTCGATTTTAGTGCCACGCTTATGGGGCTGTCACACATTGACGTATAGCATCAGCGTATGCCGACGTATTAGAAATTTAGCAAACACGCTGATGAACGTTGAATACGTTATGTGTACGCTTTTAACAAGTTACGAGAACGCTGAAATACGATGGTATAAGTTGTTATTTCACCGAACTCGGCACTAAATTTTTGTTCATGCATAAAATTTTCATCGTATGCCGACGTATTGCTTACACGTTAGGCATAAGTTAGAAAACCGCGACAGGTAAGTTATGCACGCGTTAAGGCACGTTACATTTAAGGTACTAATACGTTGACATACACGTCGGCTACAAGCAGGGCACACTATAACTTATTCCGATGTATGAAATAATTATCCAACGCTGAAGCAGAACGTATTGTAGCGTACTTCGACGACCATGATTGTAGACTTCTGCACATGCTCATCTCAACACCCGCTTCAAATACGTTCAGTAAGTTTTAATGACGTCAGAAGTACGTTAACTATAGGTTAAAAATAGGTTACGCGTACGCTGCTCAATTACCCAACTGGTAGAAGACGTGTATGCCAACTTACAATGAGTAACTTACATGTAACGTGCATAATGCGTCCATAACTAACCTGTCGCCTACTTCTAACTTATGGGCCGCGTTCGGCGTACATCAACTTATACCATCGTATTTCAGCGTTCTCGAAGCTTGTTAAAAACGTACCCATAACGTATTCAACGTACACCAGCGTATTCGCTAAATTTCCCATACGTCGGCATATACGCTGATGCTATACGTCAATGTGTGACAGCCCCAAAATAACTTGCGGTTTTAGCGAGCCTCAGTTTTTATATCTGACCTCACGTTGTCGTCGAAGTAAGCGTTATGCATAAGTTAGGCATAAGTTTGACTGACGTTGTGCATGAGTTTTTTATAATTTAAGAACGCTAAAGATTCGTTGGGCACACGCTGTCCTATACTTGTATAAGTTATGTTTACATTGGGGATGAGTTATGAATATTAAACATAGGTTATATATTCGTTCAGCGCGTTATAAGTACGTTATATATGCGTCCAAAAAGAGCGCCCTCTTGATTTTTAAAATCAATCTTAGCGTATGCCAGCGTGTTGGAGCTATTTTGTTCATACGTCGGAATAAGTTGTCTAAAACGTGATAGTGTGACAGGCCAAATAGACTGGTATGGAGCATTTTTATTACATTGTTAACGTCAAATTCGGATTTTAAAATTCCATAACTTTTGATCTAATTAAAATATTTTGATGAAATAATAAAAATGGGTAGATTTTTTAAATATTTGAAAACAAAATTTTCTGTCATTTGAAATTTTGACCTGAAACCCCTACGTAGAGAACTAACCGCGTATGCCAGCGTGTTGGAGCAGTCGGAATAAGTTGTCTAAAACGTGATAGTGTGACAGGCCAAATAGACTGGTATGGAGCATTTTTATTACATTGTTAACGTCAAATTCGGATTTTAAAATTCCATAACTTTTGATCTAATTAAAATATTTTGATGAAATAATAAAAATGGGTAGATTTTTTAAATATTTGAAAACAAAATTTTCTGTAATTTGAAATTTTGACCTGAAACCCCTACGTAGAGAACTAACCGCGATATGGACAATTTGAGAGGATTTTTGTCCCATCCGTAAAACACTTCATGTTTGTCAAAAATGACCCTATTTATATTTAATAAATAGATCCACGGAGGCCAACCACACCCGCGTTAGCAAAATGTTTTGCGTAAATCTGTATACCAAAAAATGAAAATCCGAAGATCCGTTTAGAACTAACTACGATATGGGCAATCTGAAATTAGAGACTTTTGGCAAGCGGACTTTTCCCACCCGTATCACGTATCCTTATCGTATACGTGATACGTTGCGTCAGTGTAGTTTTAGAGTTTTGGCAGATTTTTTAAGTCGCGTACGTATGCGTCGATGAGCTGAGCTTCGTTCTATTAAAGTAATGGCAGATATCTACCAAGATCACCATCCCTACTATTAAAGTGCCTATTATAGTCTAGGCCCTGCCACTTCCGGGCGGGAATAAAGTCGCTCGACAGTCGCTGAGTTATTAAAAAAAATAATTATCGAATCAAATTAAAGAATCTTCGACTGGACAGTACTATTTGGTTTCACTAATTTTACCACAGAATAAAATCCTTTTCAGATTTACATCGTTCCGCCTCCCTAAATTTAGCATGAAGATCAGCCATCATGGTTAAAATCACATCAAATATATACCTTAGTCTTCTAGGATACACAAAGATTCATAAAAACGCCAAGATAAAACATTTCAGCGTCTAAAAGTAGCAAAAAACAGTAAAAAGACACGAAGATGTTATACGGACCTTTACCGTTTAAAAGCTGTTCGACACGTGCTTCCGTATCCTTGTGTCGTATCACGTATGACAAATACCCACACATTGGTGACGTCACACGCAAAATCCATACGGATTGCGATACGGAGCAGAAATTTACGCTTGCCAAAAGTCTATATTATGTTTGTCCTATCCGTAACAGTAATACCCTTCCTGTTTGTCAAAAATGAAGTGCTTCACTCCCCACCCCAGTTACAACACTCCCAGCCACGGTATGCAGCGAATCCAACGAATCTAATCTCTGTGTATCGCATGTACAAAAACAGACAAAATTCACATCCTGTCTGACCAGTCATTGGATGAAGAGCATCAACACGATACCAAGTCTGACCAGTCATTGTCAAGAACTGCTGATGCCCCATTTACTAGGTGATTTGGTGGATATTGTTCAGAGAATCATCTTTTACTCAAGCTGGCTGTTAATGAACCGGCAAAGCTTGATGGTGCCCCGTATGAAGAAAACTCTAATAATTCCGTGGACCATTCTCCTATCGAACGTGACCCAACCAAGGGGCAGAACATAATGTCTGACGCAAATAGGATTTGCCTATAAAGAACAAGGCTCTTGCCAACCTTAAAGTTACATTATTCAAGATATAGATAAGAACTAGCCATTCTTGCTATACTAGTTCGAAAGTAGATGATGTAAAATGAATAATTTGAAAATTTCATTCAAATTACTCTATTGCAAGCGAAGAAATAGGCATTTAAAGATTTGACCGACCTGTGCAATAATTTCAACCACGGTCCTGGTTGATCAAAGCTACGACTCGAAGCGTCTAGCCGCGCCATATTTGATTTACCGCTGAAACGTTTTAATCTGTTTAATATCGGAGCAATCTGATGCCATCTAAAGTTGATTGAGGCCTGGATCAGTTAATTAATGTCTAATTAATACTTTAGAAAACATTTCATGCCCAAATAAAGACCTTCACTAGGCAGATTTAGCTCTTGAATAATGCATGTTTAACTCACATGTTATCAAATAAATCCTAACAGAAAAGAGCGTGACCTGGTGTGATAAAATCGCCGATTTAACTTGACTTAGCGCGGAAGTTCGAAAGTAGATGATGTAAAATGAATAATTTGAAAATTTCATTCAAATTACTCTATTGCAAGCGAAGAAATAGGCATTTAAAGATTTGACCGACCTGTGCAATAATTTCAACCACGGTCCTGGTTGATCAAAGCTACGACTCGAAGCGTCTAGCCGCGCCATATTTGATTTACCGCTGAAACGTTTTAATCTGTTTAATATCGGAGCAATCTGATGCCATCTAAAGTTGATTAAGGCCTGGATCAGTTAATTAATGTCTAATTAATACTTTAGAAAACATTTCATGCCCAAATAAAGACCTTCACTAGGCAGATTTAGCTCTTGAATAATGCATGTTTAACTCACATGTTATCAAATAAATCCTAACAGAAAAGAGCGTGACCTGGTGTGATAAAATCGCCGATTTAACTTGACTAAGCGCGGAAGTTCGAAAGTAGATGATGTAAAATGAATAATTTGAAAATTTCATTCAAATTACTCTATTGCAAGCGAAGAAATAGGCATTTAAAGATTTGACCGACCTGTGCAATAATTTCAACCACGGTCCTGGTTGATCAAAGCTACGACTCGAAGCGTCTAGCCGCGCCATATTTGATTTACCGCTGAAACGTTTTAATCTGTTTAATATCGGAGCAATCTGATGCCATCTAAAGTTGATTAAGGCCTGGATCAGTTAATTAATGTCTAATTAATACTTTAGAAAACATTTCATGCCCAAATAAAGACCTTCACTAGGCAGATTTAGCTCTTGAATAATGCATGTTTAACTCACATGTTATCAAATAAATCCTAACAGAAAAGAGCGTGACCTGGTGTGATAAAATCGCCGATTGAACTTGACTAAGCGCGGAAGTTTGATGAAAATACGAAGTCATATATTTGCTAACTTTTGTATGTTTCTCCAATTTCAACTTTAATTCCAACAAAGTTTAATTCGTCACATTAGTAAATAACTCACTTGCTTGTCCTTTGTATGTTTCTCCAATTTCAACTTTAATTCCAACAAAGTTAAATTCGTCACATTAGTAAATAACTCACTTGCTTGTCCTTCCTAGCAAAGGCATAATTGTTCCCTACTTTCTAGAGAGAACCAAACTTGTAAAGTGGCAAATCGAGTTAATTTTTTAGAGAAAGTCTAACATGATAATAATGTTTTAGGTGTAAGAGACACACGGCTGCTTTTACCTGCAAACGACCGGGTCTTGTGGGATATACCAGTGGAAATTGGCGCCGATGAATCATTTCGTCAATATGTACGTTTGCTAGAGTTGATACAAGAACTTCTGCCATGTGCAACTCGGATACCAGTCAAAATTCAAAATGGCGGCCAAACTGATGCTTCAAAGGAAATTAACACTGCTGATCAAACGTGTACTCGTAATATAATATTTCCTGATAACTTTGAGTTCACAGAGCTCAGATTTAGAAATATCAATTTTCTACTGCTCTGAAAAAGGGGTTAAATACCAAGCAAATACAAAATAGCGGCCGAAATTTCACAATAAATCCATGTCATATGGCACTCCTACAAGTAAACAGACCGAGTGACTAAACAATAATAATAAATAGCCGAATACAGAACCAACTAAAATAATTTTCCAAACAAGAATTATTTGATGTTGTGATCTTACCGGGAAAAGATTGGCTTCTGATATCCAATATTTAAGACAAAATAAAATATTTACCATTGGTGCACGAATAGTGTACCATAAAGCGTTAAAGGCCCATTTTTAACAAGGGACGTGAAGAACGAGGCTAGACGGTGACACATATTCTTACTTGGAAAGCATTCACGAACAATACTATGTAGACTTAAATAACCAGACACTCGAGATTGACGCTCTTTTGAGTTTTTAGGCGTATTTCGTCGAACATAACTGATTTGAAATTAGAGTAAAGACGGAATGATTGAATGTAAATCAGTTTATATACAATCATATTTCATAATTATATGCGTTCTGGCCCATTTGTCTGAGCGATTTAGCTCCTTTAAGTACATAACACAAGGTACTATATATAAACGTTATTAGTATTTTAACAAAATAATCAGAATTATACGTATATACAACAAATAGAACATCACAAAATCCACCTTCATCAACTTCATCTCTCATAATCATTAAATTCAAAAGAAAAATATCCGCTCCTGTATACACTAATAGCCACCATCTACAAAATACAATCGTAACTATAGTCTTATGGAATGGATACCTAGAACAGATTGCAATATAATTTTTTTCTGGACTGAGTCTGGTAGAGGGGTCCCTGAAGCTCTCCTAAAAAGAAATCGCCAAGGGTAAAAAGATAGGTTTTTCGAGTAATTAGCATACATCCAATATTAACGCCATTGACACCTTTAAACTTCAAAATCTCGGAAATGGTTGGGTTTGGATGATTTAAATGTATTACGGGTAGATATAGTTGAACATAGCTAAATGACAACCAACAATTAGCATAAATGCAATATTGCCGTCAGCCCGGGAATGGTTAAGTAAATGTATTAGGAATAGGTAGTAAAAGGCTATCAAAAAATGCCAAGTGACGTCATACGACCAACAATTAACATAAATCCAATAAAGCTACCATTGAAACCTTAAAACTCCAATATTTCGGGAATGGTTGAGTTTGGAGGAAGTCTAAATACATTATGAGTAGATAGGAAAGTGCTTCCAAAGAACTAGAAAACAATGCCAGGGCGACCTTCGGTTATATTTTTTTCACGACTGGTTGTCGGAACTAAAAACCGAACGCGGATGGTCCGAACAACGTCTGTTTAAAGATGGCTGCCCCCTTGAAGTTTACCTTTTGCATAGCACAAATATTGAAATAATGCGTAATTTGAAGACTCATATAGATTCCGGCATAACATAGGGGATAAAATAGCTGCTGGTAGCATTAGCAACCATTTAAAATTAATTTTAACTTTCCTAATACAATATGCTAAACAAAAATAGATTCTTTCTAAATATTCTACACTTACGTTTTATCCACGCCCGCCATCTTTGAACTACTGCGACCATGCCACAATAGCATGGTTCAGTATTTCTGGACTATGGTCCCGACTAAATGAAATTCGGATTCATTTAGTTCGACCACAGTCAAGAAATCACGATAAGCGAAGGTCGCCCAGGTGACGCCATATGGCCAACAATTAGCATAATATTAAATCTATTATGGCCAACATTGAAACTTGAATATTTCGGGAATGTATAAGTATGTAGGTCGTATACGTATTACGGGTAGGTAAGAAAGTGCTACCAAAGAATCAGAAAAAACATTCCCACATTACGCCCCTGTGACGTCTTAATGTCATGCGTCCAATAATTAGTATAAACCCAATATTGCCACTATCCATTTTCTGGCAAATGGTTAAGTTCAGAGGTAAAAGTGTATTACTTGTACCATCTTGTCATTGTTTATGTACATGTTATCATTTCCTCTTGGCGATAATGGCAAATCGTATCAGCTCATTAACACATAGTCAATCTCAAAATATCCACGTGTTGCCTTGACATAAATGCCTATCCGCTCAAAATTTTACTGTGTTTTTCTTCAAAATTTTCCTCATCCCGGAACTTTCCAAAGGTTAGCAAATAAACCTAGAGAGAAAGAAATAATGGGGTTTAACGCCAACTAGACACAAACTGGGTCAGTTCGGGACTAACATGGTTTAATTTTATTTAAATTTTTCGCTTGTGCTTAGGGGTCTTTAGCAGTGGGAGGACCCGGAGAAAACCCGCGAGGTTTGACAGGCGACCCTACTCCTTGTCACATACAACCGGGGATTCGAATGACAGGCTTTATGATACAGCACGCATGCGCTAACTACCCCCCCCCCCCCATAAACCTATTAAACTCAATCTTTCCGAAACTTCCCAAATGAGAACACTAACTATACTTTTCAGATTAAGGGCGTTAAGTAGTCTAAAGGTACTCACAAACTTTTTAACACCAATCTTATTAAGACTTTGCCCACTATTTCCTTGTGTAAAACAACCCAGTCCGACCGTTCGTTGTGTAAAAATGAGGGGAAAATCGGAAAGAAAAAACAAACCATATATAACAAACGAGGTTACCCCGACCTAGATCAGTTTTTGAATAAATTATGATGTCGTACACACGGTTCACATCATCCGCTTAAAAAAAATCATGGACGTATCTGGCAGCAGTTCCATACTGGATCGTTGGTGTATATTTAAATATGACATCAGAAGGAATTCCCGCTAAGACGCGAGTATCCAGCTCTACAACCTTTCGCGACTGGAACACGACTGAATTGCATTTTTTGATGATCGAAGGCTACCATTTTGCAATGTATAAAATGATTTTTTAGATCGGCGGAGTAGTTGACTGAAGTGAATATTTACTTTTTACGTCCGAATTGTTGTATTCAAGAACTTGTTCAAGAATTTACCGAAAATCAAAAAATTCGTTTGAAGGTAAATAATGAACAAAGTTATAGAATACTTTGGGAAAATATTTTAAAACGTTTTGTTGTGGAAATGTCGCTTATAACTCTACTTTCGATCTATTGGTGGGATTATTGAAAAAATCTTTTTAGTCTGTTATTTTGTACCAATAAAATTTCCAAGAAAACTCATCGTATTTTGGTGTTTCCATGGATACCAGAGAACCACAGTTAATTGCCGACAATTGACCTGTGACTTTTTTAGACTTGTAATTTGCAATGTTCATGCCAAATACATGCAGGCATAACTGAGAGAATTCGACCCACTTTGTTATTTTCAATACCCTTTATTATCCTGTTTTTGGGACATAGATGGTAAAAAAATTGGTATTTTTTAGGTGTTTAATATGTAGCTTATCACCTAAAATAAGAAACCAGCGGCTGCCAGACAGGTTACACCCACATTTTGCAAGAGATGGATAGAGAACAAGCTAAAAACAACAAGCCAACAGTGCGACGAAATCCCAAAATAAATAGGCGAAACATATTAATTAATTGCACATTTACTTTTTTTTCAAAAGTATCCAGCAATCAAACTGATTATCATCTACTATACACTACGTTTCATCACTCTCTATCAGATAGAATCCAAGTTATCTTCTCCCAAACCATCGACCAATGTAATTGCTTAAACTCTATAAATCCTATGAACTCAATCTTTCCCAAGATATTGAAGTTTTGAGGTGCCAGTGGCGGTCATACTCGATTTATGCTAATAAGTCAAAAACCTATCTCTTTATTTTGGATCTATGCTAATAGTTGGGCGTATGACTTATGACATTATCATCCTCCGTGTAGGAGTTTTAAGTTTTAATGGCGGCCATGCTAATTGTTTGCTGCATGACGTCATTTAGCTATGTTTTATCCAATTATTTACACCCCCCAAACTAAATCAGTACCCAGATATTGTAGTTTATAATAATAATAATAATAATCGCGTCATTTTACAAGGGTAGCAAATTAGGCCTGAGGCCTTTTGCCAATTTGGCCCTTGGCACAGATCGTGCGAATTCAAGGCACCAATGGCTGTCATATTGAATTTATGCTAATTACTTAAAAACTTAATCGTTTTATTTTAGGCGTTTTTTGTTTCGGAGAACTTCAGAAGACCCTCTACCAGATTCCGTCGAGAAAAATATTATCTCGTAATTTTGGGGGGTGGATGGCCGAATGGTTAGCGCCTGCGATCTATATCATTAAGTCTGTCATTTAGTCAACTTGCGTGGTCTCGAATCCCCAGTTGTACGTGACAATGAATAGGGTCGCCTGTCCAGCCTCGTGGCTTTATTTCCGGGTCCTCCCACTGCTAAAGACCCCTACAAGCAAACGAATTTTTGAAACACAATTAACCAGCGGCTGCCAGGCTGATACGCCCACATACGAGATGGATAGAGAACACGCTTAAAAGAAAGTGATTTTCGTACAATCAAGGGTCATAATTCCTGAAGTTACAATTCGATATGCGCAAAAATCGGATTAAAATTGTGACCCCTACAGGATCAACAACCTTGATATACCATATTTTTACACTATTCGCGAACAAGGGGCGGCCATTTTGTTCGCCAGTTTTGGTATATTTTCAGGAAATTCAAACAAAACCTTCGTTGCGGTGTATCGGTGATTTAATCATCAAACGTTTTTTTTTTTAAAATTGGATAATAATTGTAACTTCCAAAGGGACCACAATCTAAAATAGGCGATTTTGCGTACAATCAGAAGCCATAATTCGGGAAGTTACGGTCCGATATGCGCAAATGTCGAAAGAAGCCAAGATCTTTAGGTTATAAACATGAATTTCAAGTTTTATCAGATTCAAATAAAAATTGTGATCACTACAGGTAACACAACCTCGATTTATCATATTTTTAGACTATTCGCTTAAAGTGGCGGCCATTTTGTCCGGCAGTTTTGGTCCGATTTTCACGAAATTCTAACCCAACCTTCATTTCTTTGTAACGGTGATATATTCAAACGTTTTTGTTTTTAAATCGAGTAATAATTGTGACTTCCACAAGCTAATTTTTTTTTCGTAAAATCAGGGGACATAATTCAGGTTGTTAAGATCCGAAATGCGCAAATATCGAAAGGAACCAAGATCTTTTGGTTATAAAGTATGCATTTCAAGTTCCGCCAATATCAGTTCAAAATTGTGAGCTATTAATGTGAATTTCGTGCAATCGGGGACAGTAATCCATGAACTTACAGTCCGATACATGCCAATATCGAAAGGAACCGAGATATTTGTGTGTTAAACCTATATTTCAAGTTTCATTGAAACAACTGTGGACGAACGCGGGCGACGACAATATACGTCCACATGAAAACGTGGGAGTATAAAAACCAGAAAATAATTACTTAATGAAAAGTTTGGTTTCAAGTTTTTAATTGCTACTGGGTGATGTACTGTAGTCAAATTTTACCAATCTAGGAGAACATTTTACGTAGATTACAAAATATGAAAACAGTTCAGGCATAGGCTATGTTGTTTTAATTTTATTCTCTCTTTAAAATAGGAAAATTCTTTTTTTCCAACTATTCATGAGAAATGTCACAGTTTGAAGACCCGTTTAAATTTCTTCGAATTGTTAGTAAAGTATTAGACCGATCTTTCCAAGGGAACGTTTTTCGTAGATTACGAATATAACAACAAACAAACCATATATGATTAAAATAAAAACCAAGTACGAACAATCCAAACCATTAGACATAATTCGAAGCCCTAAAAACGTTATAGGCAAAATAGTGTAATTAAGCAAAATAGTGTAATCAGCAAATGGACTGCTCCTCGTGTACAAAATACACGACAAGCAGTGGTAACAGGTGTCCTGAAGAGTAAGCTTACCCTGCCTGGCGCCACACCCGCCATAGCTGCATCCAATATATTAGGCGAAATGTCGTTTGAATAGCGTGATTAGCCAATGAACTATAGTATACAAAATGCACGTGATGAACTGTCTTAACGATGTAGTAGACATTATCAGGGTGATAGTAATAGTATACGTGTCAATTAAAAATATCTAGAATAATAGCCGAGAGAGACATGTTGTTATATTTACCAATCAAATCAGAATGATGTCCATAAAACTTTTTAAAGGTTTTAATAAGTTTAGTGCGCAAGTATCCTTGTAGTTGAAGCTTAGATGACAAATGCCTCGATCTACTTAAAAATCAGAATAAAAGGAACAAGCTCTGGTGTAACGAATTAGCTGAGACAGGATATTATATACAATTCTATTTGAATTCACTTCCAAATACCAGGCGCGGATCCAGAGGGGGGGTTTCGGGGGGTTGAACCCCCCCCCCACCCCTGCTCAGCCACAAATATTTAAAAAAAAAAAATTGAACTCTTTTTATGACAAAAAATTCACGTCCGCCCAGGCTTGACAATATGAAGGGGCCGATAAACTTAAATTTAAAAGCCTGAATCTGAGCCTAAAATTGCGAGTTTGTATACATTGAGTTGAGTCATGACTTTCATTCCATTGTGGACGAAAACAAATAGTCACTGAAACATGCCCTTACCGCGAAACAGTGGAAGGTAGGCCTACACTACAGCGATCAAGTGCAGGTAAAATACTTTCGACAGGTCGTCATTCGTAAGACTTTTTTTATATGCGCATTTAAAACAATTGCTGCGTGAGACGTAACACCTGGTGTGTTTAAAATCGGGTAATACGAGATTAACAATAACCCAAATTCATCATCAATCGATTTATTTAACTAGCCTAGTTGTCGAATTCCCTTCCTTTCGTTTCTCCTTTTTCTTGCACATCAAGTAAGGCACCAAGTTTGGAACAAAACACATAATGTCGCCAGGAGGGTAAGTTCGATTATTGGTTTTTGCTCTTCATATTGTAAAATGTTAAGAACATAATACGGTATGTGAAGGGAGCATTCCCCATCAAGATTTAATGGACATATTTTATGCGATTTTTAGACCTGTAGTCTTGAAATTAAGCTTCAGAAATACGTCAGAATGCACCAAATTGAATATAAATTACCGAATTTTTCTGGGGGAAGGTCTCCAAACCCCAATGCAATGTTTAGCGCCTACGGCAATTAGTTAAGCAGTTATCCAACCTTGACCCCCCCCCCCCCCTGCAAAAAATCCTGGATCCGCCCCTGAATACATGCATACGTAGATGAACTACACACTTCGGTGTACACATTTTCAAATGTGCATACAATGTATGTTAGTTTAAGGGCGAAAATGTTTAGGGTAAAAGTTTATTATCTTTTTATGATCGTGTTCACCCAAGATGTACTGTCTACCACTACGACCAGATGCATCTGGTGCGGAAATGGTACCTCAGTTATATCATCACGACTTAGCCACGTTAAATTTTCTTTATTTCGTTTCATAAATTTGACTAGAACATCGTAGTTTTCTTCTGATGTTCGTGGATTAGGCTAGGAAAGTATTCTCTTCTCAGGTTTTAACTCCCTTGCCCTTTTCAATAAGTTAAATTCAATAGAAGTTTTTTTCGATACTCCATGATTGGGGAACTAATGTCAAAATTTTGAGCTGTTTCTGTCTGAAAATCACTGCACATTTAGTTCAAAGCGCCGATTAAGTCTCTTAAAGTTATCACAATCCTGTCACTGGTCAGAGCTACTTCCCGCAACAATAAGGTTGCTGTCAACGTCTATTACTTCAGCAATGTTTGGTTTTGCAGATTGCTGAATTTGCTCGACTTTACGTTTCGCATTAGGTATGGGATGGGAAACATTCGGTTAGTATGGAGAGCAGCATACAGATACACAACTGGTGTTTAAATCGTCTATGACTTCACTTACGGGATTAAAAGCTGGATCCGGATCGTGATGTTCTTCAATCTTCTTTTCCGACGTTTCTGGTTTTTCGTCGTCTTGTCGAGCCCGCTCTTCTTATTGTTTACAAAGTTTCTGTCCGGGTTTCAAATTCACCTTCAAGGCCGTTTCTAGGTCGATAATACGCAAATACCCTGTAAAATTAAAGAGCTTAATAAGCAAGGCAATTCCGTATAATTCAACAACAGTTGTACAATCAGATATGCATAGAAAATTAAAAGGACCAATACTGTCCTTCAGAATTTCACGGGGTAGAAATTCTTTAGCGGATGAAATTATTAGACATAGACGCCATGAAAACAGTGTACTATTGAACTAACGACAGGAGAAAAATTTACAAACATTCACATCAGATATGAAAGGGACCTCTAAAAGCGATTTAATTTTAGCGGATGAATTTTTATTTGAAGTAGTTTACTAAAGAGGAATGAAATTTGCGCAATAAAAAGAATTGATTACAATTACCTTCAATTGCTGATGTATGAGGGGTCCATGGATCTGCACAGGTTCTTTGAAGCTGTGTATACCGTGAACAAACGCGTGCTGATGATGCAGAGAAATAGTGGATGGGTCTGTAAACGTACTTCAAACGCCAGATCGCCACAAAACTAGTCCTCTATCTGATGCAGACAAGTCTGATATTGAGATTAAACCACACTCATCACCACAAGCGCGCCCTATGGAACATGGATCCATGTGTATGGGTTGTGGTTAGTATGTAGTAGCTTGGCGTTAGAGCTAAGTAAGAAATTGCTGAGAAGATGAGCTTTATATAGAAAATTTATGTGGAAGACAGTACTAGGCGAGTGTTAGCATAGGGGTGATAGGTTTCGAGGGGATCTAAAACGAGAAATTTTACAGGCCTTTACTAGGCGAGGTCATTCTAAAGATGGTTAGGCTGTACTTAAGCATAGGGACAATAACACTGTTGCTGGCTTGACAGGTTCCGTAAAATATAGCCTTATTCTAACTACTGCGTCTTACATATTGTGTAAATTGTCTCCGGGTCCTCTGGTTTCCTCCCATTGCTTAAGACACCTACGCGCAAGCGAATTATTGAAATAAAAATAAACCATATGTTAGTCCCGAAATGACCTAGTTTGTGTCGAGTGGACGTTAAACCCCAATTCCCCCTTTCTCGCTGTTGTGTAAATTATCCTTTACACCCAATTTTACTTGTCCAGAGGGTTCGAAAATATTTTTAAATCTTAGTTACATTACGTAAAGCTTTTCAAACCATGTAGTTGATTTTTTTCCATTTTTTTAAAATTCGGTGTGTTAAGATGAAATTTGTATCCTCAATTAATTGGAATATTGAAAATAGTACAATTTGTTGACCAGAGTAATGATTGGGACATATTATTTAGTTACAACAAGGGTGTTATTGGGCTTTTAAACACTCTAGGACTAGAAACAAAAGGGTAACTGAAAGTGAAATTAGGTGAGTTGTGGGAGCGCCAAAGGAACATATTCTTTATCTATTTCGAAGCTAAATTAAAATAGTACGGTATTCCAAACGGCCAGGTTATTGCTATATTTGTAATCTATGTAAAATGTTCTCTTGGAATGGTCAGATTGATACCCTATTAAGTGTCATTCCATTAGAAAACCATGCAGAAGGTGGGGGGTCGGCCGATTCGGTTAATATTACCAGGGTATGGTGGTTCACCTTCGACTACTTCACAGGTTGTGGAGATACAGTATCCAAAGGTTTTTTACGCTATTTTTACCATTTTTTTACGAAATTTCGGTCATTTTCCTCAGCGTATTACAGTGCCTAATACTGCCGCGATTAGGCGAACGCTGATATATAATGACAGATATGGTCTTCTAGTATAGTCGGTTGCAGCGATTCACTTCATAACATTATTGATGGGGTTGCCATTTGGTAAAATGTTAAGTGTGTCTATCGGGACTTCGAAAACACTCGAACTTTGAGGGTCAGAATATCCAGTTCCGGGGTAATGGGCACCGATGATGGTATATTACAGTAGAGGGACACCATCCCTACAGATTTCAAGAATAAAAGTTCTGTGATCTCTCAAGGAAAATGAGAAATAAATTCATCAAAAAATCAAGTTTGGGATATTTTTCGTTCAAAAATAGATTTCTTTCTTTCCAACAAACTGACCAATATCACTAATATACAAGTGTATTGCATAGTAATGTGTACCACTGGGAAGAGCTAACTAATTACCCCCCAAAAAACAAGCTCGACTAAGCTTAAGACCTATTATACATAGGCTGAAAGACAATGAAATACCACACGTCTATATTAATGCGTACTACTAGATGGATATAGTAAACTACAGTACTTGTCAGGGCTTGCGTTGATTCCCGTTGGGCCTAAAGCCCACCTCCTAACATCCATTGTCTATGCGTTTTTAATCGTATCCGAAAGGTCTAAAAAAAATTATTTTTTACAAAATCCTTGGGCCTGAGGCTGCAACCTCGTCAGCCTGACTGATAATCCGCTACTGTACTTTCCTAAAAACAAAACAAGCTCGACAAAGCTTAAGATCCTATTAGTAAAGCTATTATACGAGTGAACTATTGCAATACTGTTTAGATTTCACTTTTTCAAAGAAATCTCCACAAAATTACTCGACAGATTTCCACGGTTTATTAAGGGACCAGCGTACGTTCAAAATATATTCCGAGTTAGATCAAAAAATAAATAAACACAACACTCACAAATTGCTCAAAGAAATCTCCACAATACTACTCGACAGATTTCCACGGTTTATTAAGGGGCCAGCGTACGTTCAAAATACATTCCGAGTCAGATCAAAAATAGATAAACACAACACTTTCAAATTGCTCAAATAAATCAAAGTTTCCAGCGAATTCAATTGGACGAAGACGAAATAAAATATAAATAGTACTAGACCGATTGTCAACTGGATACAGGCGAACCTTCCTGATCGATCCCTCTAACCAGTGACAGTCGGTAGTAGTTATCACTTTAATACGATGAAATAAAATACATGGGAGAAGATATTATATGAAATATTCAAAAAAATAAAATTATGACGAATACACTAACATAAATCAATGTGGAATTTACAGTGCCTGTTCTGTGACGCAAACGCAAGGAACGATAGATATAAATGAGAAGGGCTATTAGTATGCTTCTACTATAAATTAATAAAAGAATAAAACGTTGTAAATTAGCCAAATGAGTGATGGATATTAGCAAAATTAGGGAGGGATGGATATTAGCAAAATTAGGGAGTGATGGATATTAACGAGGTTTCGAAAACCTAATATCATAAGCATAAAAGAGAAACTCTCTATTATATACTTATGCCGAAGTTACAGTCACAAATTGAACCTTCCTAATATTGAGGTTACAGTGAGGACGGGCAGGGTTTTCACAGTCGATTTTATCAAAACCTTCTGCCACAAGACATGATTGACTGGAAATAGTTCTAAAGGTTCATATTATTTAAAGTTCGCATTGCTCTATAATCCTTGAACGAAGGTATCGCCTGTACATGAAGCTTCGTTCCCAATCCGACCCGCTCGTACAAAATATCGTATATTAGGATTGGTATAGTTGACATATTTGAGTTTCATTTTCGTTTGCTTTGTTACTGTTGTAGTTCCCATATCTGCACTTTAATAGATGATATAAACATGATTTACGCATTGTCTCCGCCCAAACGGTTTTTGGTGGATATGAACCCCAAATGGAGGATAGGCTTTTCGTCCCAGTGAGTGATATGGCTACCCAGACCCCAATTATCCAGCAATGGATAGCCCCTTTCGGATAATTTAGGATATATTCAAGGTACCGTAAATCACACTATACATTTTGTTGATCTGGTTACGGGGGTTACCACAAACCATGTTGAGTGTATGTCGAAGACTTCAAAATCCAAACTCAAATCTCAACATGGACAAACAAATAGGCAGTTTATTGGTGACTACATATCTGAATTTATGTGGACCAAAAATTTTCTGACAGTTCATATTTTCACTTTTGGACGCAGATTGCCACAGAATTGTACGTTGTACAACAAAATTAGTAATATCACAGTGCTCAATACATAATCACAGTTTGAAATTAGCAATTCTATCACAGTTCTCAATACATAATCACATGTTGTTTTGAAATAAGTAATTAATTAATAAATTTTATTCGCAAACTAAGTACAATTAATATGTAAAAAAAAAAATACATATAAATATATACATGTTCTCAATTAATACAGAGTTGATTAATTATTTCATTGAAGTTTATATATTCAGATGGTGAACAATCTCTTAAATCTATGTATTCTCGTATAGCATTTCCTATTCTCTTATTATTTTCCTTCCAGGAACTTTTATCGTGACATTCTATTTTATTTACACTATTTAATAATGAGTTACGTTCTAAATTGTATTTTGCTATGTTATAATATGATAAATAATTGATATTGTTGCACAGTGTAGACTGGTTACCCGATGACGCAGTACGTCCACACATATGAAGACATAAATTACTACTATGTATAATACTATGATACAAATTAATAAAACGTTTATGAAGCTGAGTTTTAATTGACAAATCCTGACATACATATAATATTCAATAAATTATTGTGCGTTCTTGGAGAAATGTTGAATACTTTCCTAATCTGTTTTCTCCAGACTACATAAAAACTCTCTAATGAGTTTTGTGAGAAATCCCATAGTTGGCTCCCATACAGGGGCATACAATAAGTTTTGAATAATTTATATTTAACTCTACGAGGAGGAGAATGTAAAATTTCTTAATGTTACATTGCTTTTAACAGTAAAATTATTTATACATTGACGTAAATGTTCATGTTTTGACGAACTATGAAGCAAATTTCCTAAATGGGATTCAGATTAACAAATTTGACAGGAATGCCGTTTATGAGAATTGGTTTAAGATCCTGATTTCCAGTTTCAGAGGGTTTGCATGGAAAATATATAAGTCTGCTCTTTTCGGGATTCCCAACACATATGATGTTATTCCCAAAGTTTTTTCGTCGAAAACGCTGTCATGGACATCGTCGCTACACGCCACCCAAGCTCAGCACTATTTCACTTGATGCCCTTTTAGAAATTATCCAAGAACCACTAGGGCCACACCATTACCGTACTAAGTTATATTCGATTCCACTTGCTATTTTGAAATTGCTTAAATCCGAATGTTAAGATTCAAATTGTACTGATCCTCCATCCACTGAATACAGGGTTGTATCCATCGTTCTTGACATTGCCCACCGTCGTTTGGACATTGCAACTTAAATATGCTAATAAAGGCATTGACGCTATCGCTACAAGCCAGTCACAGCACACCCCCTCCTTACTTCATTACTGTGACTGTTCCTAGGATTTCTTATACTAAACCCATTGCATCCAAAATATTTAATTACAGAAACGCAATATCTAACATCAATGCAAAGGAATTATACGATAACACTCTACCCTGTTCTTGCTCTACGCCGTCCTTCATTTACCAACGAGCTGGACATGTAGTCACTGCTGGTGATTTGAATATAGTCCAGAATAATAAGTTACGTGAGATTTTGTCTAAAGGGCCCAAATACCGAAAACCGCAACTATTTTCATGGGATCAAAATTTAAAACTTATAATGGATGCCGTAGAGGACTACGCTAGATCATGCGCCAAGAGGGAAGATGATTGTTATCTCGGATACTCTCAAAGATTGGACTAAGTCTATCAGTCGTTTACTTAAACGTAGAATTTATATGCAGCGTTTGTTAGTTGACGCTAGGCCTAAATCTATTTTCAATGATGTTAGCATTGTTGAAAATCTCAACGCCTTACATGACAAGTATGTCATCGTACCAGCTGACAAAGCGTCCAAAAACCTAATGTTGATATGAAAACGATATCATTATAACTGCTGTTCAAACGCTCTACTCTAAGTAGCGATACCTATACTAATAAAGATATGTCGCTGTTGGATACCTAAAGTACATAAAACAACGTTTTATTTCAGGTTCATCCCGTTGTTCCACAAAACCACTTTCAAAAGTATTGATGAAATCATATCCAATCATAGATCTGTACTCGCTTCATTTGGTACGCCATGTGGCAATACCTATACTAATACAGATATGTCGCTGTTAGATACCTAAAGTACATAAAAGCAACGTTTTTTTTCAGGTTCATCCCGTTGTTCCATAAAAACAACTTTCAAAAGTATTGACATCTATACTAACGTCAATGAAAGAGGATATTCAATAATACTGTGACAAAATATACTCCAAAGAATTACTTGATGGTTTGCAATCTAGATCAGTTGCTTCAGTCTCATTTATACAAACGTTTGTACACTACAATACCCCATAGTAAATTAAAAGCTCGGTTAAGACATTATTCACAGTGTCTTTTCATCTAAATTGGGACATGTAAGATATCAATATTTAGTTGTTAATTAAAATTCCACATATTTTGTTAAGAACCATATTGATTCCGAAAATAAATTCACCGCCATAAAGATAATTCAGATGTTGGATTTTTTAATTGATATTATCTTTCTTGAATTTGGTGGGAAAATTTATCAGCAAGTGGTGGGTATCCCCATTGGTACCAACTGTGCACCTTTGCTTGATGATTTGTTTCTCTATTCCTACAGGCATTTTAATTTAACTTATCGATATATCGATGATGTTCTATCACTGAATAATGCAAAATTCAGTGATTATGTAGAATTCACATATCCTGATGAGCTCGAAATTAAATACACTACTGACACAGACAGTGACAATTACGCTTCCTACTTGGGGATCTGCATCTCGATTTTGACACTTGCCATAAACTAAGTGTTAAATTGTACGATAAACATGATGACTTTGACTTTCCGATTGTTAACTTTCCATTTATTAGTAGTACCGGTATCATTCCAATATCACCAGCTTATGGAGTGTTTGATCATTTTATTCTGATTTTTTTTAAGTAGATCGAGGCATTTGTCATCTAAGCTTCAACTACAGGGATACTTGCGAACTAAACTTATTAAAAACTTTAAAAAGTTTTATGGCCGTCACATTGATTTGATTGGTAAATATAACAACATGTCTCTCTCGGCTAATTGACACGTATACTATTACTATCACCCTGATAATGTCTACTACATCGGTAAGACAGTTCATCACGTGCATTTTGCATACTATAGTTCATTGGCTAATCACGCTATTTAAACGACATTTCACCTTGACCTACGACTTTGACCCATTATTTTTTCCGAAGGACGTCGTCTCTGCTTTTACCATGAGTATTAACTTGATAATACAGTAAGAAAAAAGGCCACGGCAAGGATATGGATGGGAAGTTTGGACTTAATGTCAAAGAGAAGGTCACGGATGGTTAACACGACTAGTTGATGTAACCACGACCTTTCTCAATGACCACACCCAGTGACTTTCTTTCGGACACGAGCCCTCTTCGTTTGACCGTTTTCTGACCCGAGCAGTGTGCGATAGGACCAAGGTAAACGTCAATGATTCAAGGCAAGATGATGGCCTTTGAAAATGGTTACGGAGTGAAGGTCGTAAGTCAAGGTCAAATGTCCCATAACTGACTTTAAAAAGTTTGAGTTCAGTTTTCTGTAACATGACCTTGACCCATGACTTTGGTTAATCATCTTTTCTTAATGGCGGTTTCTACAACAAGAAATAGGGGCGCAGTACATATAAGCACAAAGGTTCCGAGTTTGATGGAAAATTTGAAGTCCAGGCCAGCGTCAAAGTCACGGCAATATTCAATGTAAATGGCGCCGAACGGCTAAATTTTATCTCTCGTGGCAAGCTTAAGGTCGGTAAAATGAAAAGTTATTGACCGATTTAGCTGGTTGGTGTGCGGTCATTGTTAGCCCATCTGAACACCCCCTGAAAATTTCAAGACCCCGGGAACTGGTAGAGGTGCGTTACTAAAATAGAACCGGCTATTCTTCAAGAAAATGTCTTAAAGGGACAACAACACTCTTGCTGGCTTGACAGCTCCAGAAAAAAATAACCTTCTTCTAAGTATTAAATGTTTAAGTGTCCCACCTGTTGTGTAAATTATCCATTACATCCTATTTTGTTTGTCCAGAGGGTTCGAAAAGATTTCTAAATCCAAGTTTAACTGAATGCGAAAATTAAAAATATCAACGAACACTGGCCAACTTCGGATTTTTGATATGTTGTAGAAGGGCAACATAAGTTTTTTTTCCTGTCCTTTTTAAAATTTTGCCACTTGTCCCACATAACCAAAATGCCGACTAAAATTTATCATTTTCACGAGATTTTGGCCGGAAACCGACTTTGAGGCCTGATATCTTTGAGATATAACATCATATAGTCTTATATTAAATTATACAACAATTTTTAGACCTCTAGATTCGACGATGACTTTTCTAGAGCACTCTACAGTCGTAAAAAATAAATATTTGCTTTTTTCAACTTTGATGGCAACCCTTACAGTAGGGATACCCCCTACCCCAAATATTTTCAAGGAACGTAATCTACGTTTGCTGTTCAATTATTTTACCAAATTAGGGGGTTCTAGACACTTTAGAAGTATATAAACAACGGAGCAGAAAACCTAACAGAAAAACAACCAGGGATTCGAAACCACGCCAGTTAATCAATGACAAGTCTTTATGATAAACAGAAATAATCGAATTTTTAATACTAATTGGCAACATTTTTTTTTTTCAAATGGTAATATCTCCGACAATATTTGACCTAGGAAGTTGAAAATTGTTAGTTTTAGACCATGTACCGTAACATATATTTTCCGGGTTTTTTTTATGGGGACGATTTCATGATGACCCTGTTGTAAATCAAAACGACCGACGGTATCTTTCTTTAAACCACATTTAATGGATCTGATCTTGTCTTTCTCCTGTATGACCATGAAATTCAGCCACAAGCATCGTTTTTTCTTCTTTCTATGCTTTATGAAACGTTTTACACAGACCACACAGATCTTTTTTGGTCTTGTAAATTTCAAATTGAAACGCTTGAAAAACCTATAGTAAAATGAAAGGTTAACTTTTTCATCAGTAGTGTGTTCAGCCGTGTACATTTCAAACATTTTTTAGACATTCAATTCGTCCGAAAGATATTCACATGAACTATTGGCTCGGGACATATGCGACTCCATGCGTGGAAAGCGAGTGATCTGGTTTTTAATAAGGTTCCTAATTCGTGTGTCTCTTGTTGATTGATTTGCTGACCGACCAGCTCTCTTTTCTCCTTCAACTGTCCCCCCCCCCGCGTTCATCTTAAGAATAACAGTATTGATCATGCGATCAGAAACATTAACTGTATTTACAAAAATGACATGACATACACGCACAGTACCTCCATTTTCATCAATTATTGGTAGGTAACAAGACAAGGTGCGTGTTTTTCTGCTGTTTTCTTTGGCTGTGGATGGGTTGGAAGACGTTATTATTATATATCTTGCCAACCACTTTCGTTGCTCTGTTAAAGAGATCTGGCCATATAAGCTGGACAGAATTATGTTTCTTCTGCCTTCGGTAATTAGTTCGCACCCAATACCGTTTTAAGAGCATTTATTACTGTTGCGTCTCTGTTTTAAAATCTTTTCGGCTGGCTTTCTACACCAGAGACTTGTATATTCAGACTACTTGTGACTTCCTGTCTTTGCGGGAGGTTCTTGTAAATCATCATTCAAAGGTTGTTTCGCATAACCTTCAACATCAAACGCCCCTGTTTTTTTTAGTATTTGTGATAACATGATGTAGGCTTAATATTGTTTGGAATGTGTTCTTCATCCGATTCTTTGACATAATCGGGATCAGTAGGGTCTTCTGGAATCTCATTCTCGTCACCATTATCAGTATTCGTCGACCTACGCCCGGTTTCCGTGATTTAAGAAATAGCCACATCATCAGAAACCACTTCATTCTTTCCGAGATTGTCTTTTAGAGAAAAGTGGATTAATTTAATGTGTTGACAGCTTCCGTTAACAATACCTCGTCTGCGAATAGTAAAGAATCGTCAAGGACAGGCTCCTCACCAACAAGAGTAGTAGCTACTGGTACACCCCCTCTTGAAGTTAATGTGGACAGTGGTATATTTTCCTCACTGGAGGTTGTACATAGCTCCTAGATTCTTAGATCCGCAACGATGGCTGTGCCTTTGTACCGCTGGCCTTCTTGGCCCAACCAAATCTTAATTCTTGACCCGACCACCACACGTCCTCTACCAATAACTTTAATATCCTCTCTACTAACAACATTTTCTGAGTAGCCACCAGAATCCGAACGAACACATATAATTATCTGAAAAAGAAAATGACATTAAAGTATGCTGCTTTAGACATGAATGCAATAAATCTGGCCAATTCTACTGGGGAAACATTGGGCTGATATAAATACTTCTTTGTGCGAATTTACTCAGTTTTTGGACGAAATTACTCAGTTTTTGGCAGAAATGGTAACATCTAAATATATGTGACCTTGTGATGAAGGTACTTAAGTCTGCTCTAACGTAGCTTGCTACATATACATGTGGAAATATAATACAACAAAAATGATCATATTATGCTATAATAAAATTCAGTAGAACTTCATACCTTGCTGGTCGAATAAGGTTCTATGGCGAAAACAAATGTGTATCTAAATGGCGATTAGGCCAAAACAGGAGATTATAACGAGATATATGATTGGTCTTGAAGAGGCCAGATTAAACAAAGTTGGTTATTCGGCAGTTGGCAGAAAAATTCTGATTAAGTAAGGTGATAAATTTCTTTCCGCATTATATTTTAACAAAATACTATCCATTTCCTGGAACAAGGACGACAAGTAATCAATGTCACGAATAGCGTTATCTGCAGGCTTTATAATCGTTCTATTTGACTTTTGCAGTTCTTTGACACTGCGCTTTATGTATTTAAATTGTCCATTTCAGGCGTAGATAACATAATATTTTATTACGGAGCTTGTTTTTATTGTTAGATTCGGCAAGTAGATGTAATGTCCTCTTTAACTGTTCTTTTTGACTTTAATTGTTCCTTTTCACTACTCATAAGCGTTTCGCACTACCTGTTTTGCTTCATTTACTGAACAAGAACTACGGGTCCATATCCATCGTTGCCGTTTATCTAAATATGCCAAGCTCACAAGTAGTCCATTTGTAGCCAGAACGTTTTTCAATAATTCCGATTTACAGCCGAGGTTCGTCAACGATGCATACATACTCTAACTTATCTTTAAGTTTCGTCAAAGTAACCCTTCGCACTTAGCTGACATGTAAGCGCTACTATCATCCCCTCCATAACCGCGCAAATTATAATGCCTTTTCCTGTTGCGGTTTTGCCCAAATCATAGTTAAGTCTCTCCAGTTTCTTTAGTTTGGTACCAAAAGAAGTCTCGTAAACCAATCCAATATATTCAGCGCTTTGATCTAGGTAGGAAATATCAGCAATTAGGGAGTATATCTCGGCACGGCACTGGAACCAGTCATACTGCATATAGGTAGAGACTGCTGACACTAGTTTATTCGAATGCACATCCACTCCATCATCAAAAAAGTTTTATATAGTTTCCTTCATTTTAGGTATGTTTCCGAATCTGCTCGAGACGAATCCTTTAAATCCATCGTACCTTATTTGTTAGCATATGTCCAGGTTATAAACTCATTGTATACAGCTACGGCCGAGATGCATGGCTGGGAGAGTTTGGATATTGCTGTAGGTATTAAGTGTATGGATACTGCTTTCAGAGCTCGGTTTCAAGAAACACATTGTCTATAGCATGATCAACCGCTAAGATTAGAAAGGCATATTTAAATATTTGGTTGTCTTCTATACCCAATTCATCTAAGAGGGTTGCGCAGTTTTTTGCACAATCTGTTTTCCAAAAGTGTAAGGTGGTATAATTTCGTCCACCTTCCATTTTTACGACGGAAATCGATCGAAATGGGCTGATGAATGATTAAATCCGCGTCTTTCATTTATGTAACAGAGACGAGGATTAGTCAATATTTGTTTTATAAACATGGAGTAAGATAGTAAGCTGGCACTGCCGGACAGGATACGCCCACCTTTTCGAGAGATGAATAGACAACAAGCAATACCGAAAGTTATTTTTCCTACAATCAAAGGCCATAATTCATTAAGTTACAATTTGATATGCGCAAATATCGAAAAGATCTGTAGGTTACAAACATGCATTTCAAGTTTCATCAAAATCGAAATTAAAATTGTGCCCTCTACAGGGTCCACCACTTTGATATACCATATTTTTTCACTATTCGCGTAAAAACGGCTGTCATTTTGTCTTGCAATTATGGTTCGATTTTCTAGTAAGATTTTTTCGGACAATCAGGGGTCATAATTTAGGATGTTATGATCCGATATGTGCAAAAAACAAGAGGAGCCAAGATCTTTGGGTTATAACCATACATTTCGAGTTCCATCAATATCAAATTAAACTTGTGACGTCTATAGGGTCCACAACCTTGATATACCATTTTTTAACCGTTTTCGCGTACAAACGGCAGCTATTTTGTATGGTAATTTCGGTCCTTTTCCCCCGAAATTTGATGCACTCGCTGTCGATGTTTTGCTCAGAAATATTTGTAGTTGTCAGTTTTGCGTGATCTAAGTGTCGATTCCTATGTTTTAAAGTCTGCTGAACGACATTTTTATGTTCAAAAAGGACCCGGAGACATATTGAAGCGACATGTGTTATATACACATATATATATATAATAACTTTTTTCAACATATTTAAGATACTAAGAATGTTCTTTTTCTAATGATAATCTTAATAATCAATTTCATGGCATAGATTCATTAATAGTAAACGTAAGCCCCCTAGTCTTAAGAAAATACTCACTAGAGCAAAATTTCAAGCTTCTAGTAATGCAACGCTTACTACTTCTAAATGTCATAGCTTACTTTGTAAATGTTGCCAACATATGATTCTTGATACTAAATTCACTTTTTCTAATACCAATTATACGTTTAGAATTAATAATAATATGAATATCTTTGAAGTACGTGAAATTGAGACCTTAATGAGTGCTGAGCGGTCAATAATGATTGTGTATCCTTTTGGTTCTGTCACTGGAACATTCACTTGTGCTGTCACTGAGAGATGCAGGGTATGACTGGTTCTCGTGCTTGAAGAATTCTTGTAAATTACACTATCTGTTATGGCAGGAGACAATCTCGAACCAGAAAATTTTTGAAGAAATTTCTCTGGTGACACTGGGTAGCCATTTTCCCGGAAGGGCCGAATCACACGACTGTCACGTGACATGTATTTATTTTACGTTACCGGATGACCGAATCACTTACAAATATACACACGCGTAGAAAAATAGATCTATACGAAAACTTAAATTTTTATACGCCCACATTTTCATGTGGACGTATTATGTCGTCGCCCCTGTCCGTCTGTCCGTCCGTCCACAATTGTTTGTGGACTCTCTATAGGTCACAATTCTTGTCGGATTTTAACGAAACTTAAAATATAGGTTTATCCCCAAAAGATCTCGGCTGCTTTCGATATTGGCATGTATCGGATCAACACTTCATGGATTATGGCCCCTGATTGTACGAAAAATCACGTTTTTAGCTTGTGGACCCTATAGAGGTCACAATTTTGAACCGATTGTGATGAAACTTGACATGCATGTTTATAACCCAAAGATCTTGGTTCCTTTCGATATTTGCGCCTATCGAAACGTAATTTCCCTGAATTATGGCCCCTGATTGTCCGAAAAATCACCTATTTTAGCTCGTGGTACCTCTGGAGGTCAAAATTATTATCCGATTTGTAAAACCGTTCGACTATATCACCGTTACACCCTAAAGAGGGTTGAGTTCAAATTTAGGAAAAATCGGACCAAAATTACCATACAAAATGGCCGCCGTTCGTACTCGAATACTGTTAAAAAATGGTATATCAAGGTTGTGGACCCTGTAGAGATCACAATTTTAATTCGATTTTGATGAAACTTAAAATGCATGGTTATAACCCAAAGATCTTGGTTCCTTTCGATATTTGCGCATATCGGATCGTAACTTCCTGAATTATGGTCCCTGATTATACGCAAAATCACCTTGGTTTAGCTTGTGGTCCCTCTGGAGGTAACAATAATTATCCGATTTAAAAAATCGTTTGATTATATCATCGTTACACCCTAAGGAAGGTTGAGTTCGAATTTCGGTAAAATTGGACCAAAATTGCCATACAAAATGGCCGCCATTCGTACGCGAATACGGTTAAAAAATGGTATATCAAGGTTGTGGACCCTGTAGAGGTCACAATTTTAATTCGATTTTAATGAAACTTGAAATGCATGGTTATAACCCAAAGATCTTGGTTCCTTTCGATATTTGTGCCTATCGGAACGTAATTTCCTGAATTATGTCCCCCGATTGTCCGAAAAATCACCTATTTTAGCTTGTGGTACCTCTGGAGGTCACAATTATTATCCAATTTGAAAAACCGTTCTATTATATCAACGTGACACCCTAAGGAGGGTTGAGTTCAAATTTCGGAAAAATCGGACTAAAATGACCATACAAAATGGCCGCCGTTCGTACGCGAATCCTGTTAAAAAATGGTATATCAAGGTTGTGGACCCTGTAGAGATCACAATTTTAATTCGATTTTGATGAAACTTGAAATGCATGGTTATAACCCAAAGATCTTGGTTCCTTTCGATACTTGCGCATATCGGATCGTAACTCCCTGAATTATGGCTCCTGATTATACGCAAAATCGTCTTTGTTTCGCTTGTGGTCCCTCTGGAGGTCACAATTATTATCCGATTTAAAAAACATTTGATTATATCATCGTTACATTGTAATGAAGGTTGAGTTTGAATTTTGTGAAATCGGACCACAACTGCCGGACAAAATGGCCGCCACTTGTATGCGAATATTGTGTAAAAATATGGTTTATCAAGGTTGTGAACCCTGTAGAGGTCATAATTTTAATCTGATTTTGAAGTACCTTGAAATGCATGTTCATAACCCATTCAAAGATCTTGGTTCCATTCGATATATGCGCATATCGATTTGTAACTTCATGAGTTATTGTCCTTGATTGTAGGAAAAATCACTTTCTTTTTAGCTTGTTCTCTATCCAACTCTTGTATGTGGGCGTATCCTGCCTGGCAGCCGCTGGTTACATTTAGGATCCACTTTTGTTATATCAGCGAGTTGACTTTGACTCAAGAATCATTTCACAACAAACAAAACGACAATCCGACATCTTGTTTTCGAGAAAAAGACCCCAAAAAGATTGTCCAATCAGAGGTCAGCATGCCCCGCCCACGCGTTAAAAAATCTGAAGATAATGGACGGTGTTTGGACCCAGAGGCCTCCGGCCCCGCGGCTGACTCTGGGAACGAGATTGGGCAGGAGATGAACAGTCGCGGGAATATCTGACAGCCCCCTTTCTCCTAGAAATCCCCTCATTCTGCCCTTGTTTGAAGAATGAAACATGCTTTTTCTTGATTGGATTAGAGAAAATACTTTTAGCTTCATACTGTAGCCCTTTCATAAATGATAGGAACTGCTCTTTGTCACCAATCTTAATCAACGTATAACTTCATAATCAAAATATTAGATAGTCAATTACAAAGAATTCGGAATCTTGATTTGTCCACTCGGATAAAATCATAATGGTAAAGCAGCAATCAGAGCCTTAACGTAGATCAAGACAACTAACAAGCCAAGACGCGGCGATCGCTCAGTACAAAAGTTAGAACTACTCAAAGTTTCGTACAAGAATAGATATGAAATAGTAATTAATCCGTACTGGGCCAGGGTTATTCTGGAAATCCTCAAGATGCCACATCCAGTGTTATCTGGGGAGGAGTCCGCTCACCAAATGTCGACAAGCGAGCGAGTCACATGACGACAATAACAAGACCCCTCTATATTGTTTAAGTGATTCAGTCATCCAGACACTTAAAATAAATACATGTCGTGTGATTCGTCCCTTCCGGGAAAATGGCTACCCAGTGTTGCCAGAGAAATTTCTTTCTCGAAAAATGTAGGCCTGATAGTTTGCTCTTTTGACCTTTTGTCTTAAAACTATCGTCATTTGGTGGTATGCGCCTGGAACATTATTACGGATCATTGACGAATGTCTATCGATTTTTAATACTAGTGGCAATTCGTCAAGTCACAGAAATCAAAAGTGCTTTAATGTATGAACTTTGTGCCACTTACAGTTGTTAATTATTACACTGCACTCATTAATTTGGGGTTGTACTTTCATATGTAAATGCCATCACCTGAAGATAGATAGAAATCTGACCGATCTTCATTTACATTGCATGCCTATGCCGTGAAAGCCTTCGACGTTGCCAGGTACAGGCATCGCCACTCAAACACTCTTATATTCGCCAATCATTCGTATTATCTGGAACACTTTGCGAGACAATAATATTGATACTATCCTCACATTCAGATAGTCTACTCACTACAAGATAACTGTTGGAATCTGAATGTCAATACCCGTTTAAAAGAATATGAATGCACCCATTCGAAAGCGGATATTATTATCATCTTCATATATGCAAAACTTCGTGATACAGGTAACTGCGATCTCGTAATTATAGACTCGGAAGATACAGACGTAGTGACTCTTGCAGCATACGTATCTCAGAACGAACCATGTAGTCTTGGTATCAGAAGAACAGGAGAGTTTTTTGGCGTTGAACATTTATTTTCAAATGACCAATGTAACCATATAGTCCATTTATTTTCAAATGACAAATGTAACCATTTATGGGAGTTATTATTACATGTGTAGGCCGGTAGTAACAAAACTCTTTAGGAAATATTCATTTTATTATACGCTTTCTTCTTTCATATAAGTGTCATCAGTTTGGTAGTGCCATATTCGTGTTCCGTGACCCTACAAATTCCTGAATCAATGGCCACAGGGCGTGTGAATAAGTGGAACAAAATAAAAACTAATTATGCCAGACGCATACCACCAGATCGCAATAATTTAAGACAAAAGGTCAAAAGAGCAAACTACCAGGCCTACATTTTGATTCATTACAGATGCCGGAAACCACTATCACCTTTTGGGCATTGCTGGAAACTAGTGGCAGGAAATTTCTTGCCGATACGATACACAAATGATGCGCTACCTCTGAGCTTTAACAACTTCACCTTAGATTACTCCGAAACTGAGAATTACTCCCAGTCTGAGTACGCAAGTTCCACAGATACCTCGGAAAACTCAGACTCTGGTTCCTGAGTAATTCATTAAAATATACCATCGGCTAATGCATTCTGGTGTATTATGATAGCTGTAACATATGAAGGGTAGGACTTACGGATGTCGGAAACAATTTATGGGAGTTATTATTACATGTGTAGGCCGGTAGTAACAAAACTCTTTAGAAAATATTCATTTTATTATACGCTTTCTTCTTTCATATAAGTGTCATCAGTTTGGTAGTGCCATATTCGTGTTCCGTGACCCTACAAATTCCTGAAACGACATATCACACGTGTATATTGAAATTAGTATTGAAAGATTACTTTTCGTGCTAATTTTGGCCGCCATTTTAGATTTTGGATCAACCCTTGGTCTGATGGGTTGGAAACTGTCATAATGAATCACGGTATTACTAAAACCCACTAAAGGACATATTACAATGGCCATTTCGTCAAAAATATTCGTAAAGCTGAATTTTTGGCGGCTATCTTGGATTTTCTGCTCTCTTGAAGATGGCGCGTAGATTTCAGAGGTAGCAAACTACACATGACATCTTTATGATCCATTCTAATGGAAACCATCGTCAAACCTTGTTCCCCGGGAATTGGTTCAAAGTTTACCATCAAGTGCCCTTTTCAATAACTCATCTATATCCCCTGACACATCCGGTTTCAAAACATATTTTATGGATTGTTTTTTTTCCGATTTTGAAAACTGTTGAAAGCAAGATTGTATGTTCATAGTTATTTTCCTTTTCTTATTTATGCGATTTCGCCGAGGTGTTGCTTATCTGTCAAATTATTTAACATCTCCATCGTTGTGTCAGTTACCAATAGTCTGTTTGTCGCAATAATGTTTTTCATGGAGTGTGTTGTAACTGTTGTCAATCTGCTTGGTGATTTGATCCTGTTGTCTAATTTGGCAAATTCTCCTTCACAACCTAAATTAGTCAGCGGTGTAAACTGCATTTTAGATTTTGATTCGGATACTTCGGCTTTAAAGAAATCCATGACCCCCAGCTGGCGTTCTAAAGTTACTGTAGCTTCTTCAGTAATTGATGAGTTTTCCTTGATTAGTTTTCCTGTCCCAGTAACTGTATCTCCAAAGCCAACTTTCACCCGATTGAGTTCTATGTGTTTATCACTGAAGAGTTTCTTGAGGTCTTCGCAGTTTTTGATTTGTAGTTTTACTGTAATCGTCGATGCCCAGTAATTCTATTATGGGAAATATTATGATTTCGCCAATCATAGAGTACACTTTCGCACAACAGTCGAACCAATTGTTTGTGACCAACGTACGGATAGCAAGTACAAACGTATTAGAGCTGAAATCAACGAATGCGTCGAAAAATGATTCTATTGCATATTTCTTGACCAATAACTGCTTCGCGAGTTCAGCTACGCTGCCAAACCGATTACCCACCAGCATCCACTCCATTAGCTGCCATCCACACCATGAACTCGTATAGAGATACAGAATATGATGCATGAGATGGCGATAACAGTTTCGTAACATCGATTGAACCCATGGGGTAGATCGAGGAAGAATTGCGCAATAATGTGTTATCACATTTTATAATCTTCTCCAAACCAATTTTTCTCCTCGGTTTCCTCGAGTACTTTTTTCTACGCCATTGTCAATACCGAGTACTTTTTTCTACGCCATTGTCAATACTAAGTACAATATTAGCACAAAATTTAGGGATATTCTCGTTTTCAATCCCTATAAGGCGCAGTCAGAAGCCCGGTCGGACACCCAAAAGTCGATTTGTTCTTTTATCTCTTCTACAGAACTGTCAGACACGCCATCCTGACCACTGTGAGACTTATTTCCTATATATCCGGTCGTGAATATACGTGATCTGGTTGATAACTGTCAAATCGTCTGTTTTAACGTCAATACCGACGAATGTTGATGTCAATCCCATCACAAATGCAGCACATAATATCGTGTAAAATACTGGTATATTGATAGAAAAACAATTAATACGATATATCATTTTACCGCGATTCTTTTTAGGTGGTTTATAAAATATCGGAATTCAAAATTTAATATCGCGATTTACCGAAAATATCGTCCAGCCCTATAATCAATTAGAATAGATAATAATACAGAATTATAGTATCAGTATTTTTTCATCAGAATATATAATCAATGAGAGTAGATAATCATACAAAATCAGTACATAATCAATTAGAGTAGATAATCATACAGAATAGTACAGAATCAGTATATAATCTAACTCAAATAGATACTCATACAGAATAAAACAGTATCGGTATATATAATCATATATCATAGAATCAGTACAGTCATAGAATTAGTACATACTCCTACCACAGAATCAGTATTTATAATCATATATCATAGAAACGGTACATACTCATATATAATAGAATCGGTACATAATTAAAGAATCAGTATTAATCACTTTCGACATCTGGTAAGGTAAACTGTCTGGAATTATAAAACAAAATGAGGCAAGTTAGCTTTGCCATGAAATGTATATACAAATCCAGTGAACTAAGGAGTGGATGCCAGTACATGACAAGGTTGCAATAAATAAGTGCTGGGTGTGTTCAAAATACTAATTCAACCCTGAAATGTCATCACAACTAATCCGATATGTTTATAAAAAACGTTTCTCCACCAGCACACTGTTTTGAAGAAAAGAGTACATGTAGTTGTAACAAAGTGATGCAAGTATAGGCAACAAATTTGCAGAATTTGAAATCAATATTTATAATAATAATTTTTGAAATAACTTTGACTTCAGTAGGGCTTTGTATTCAACTGGTAGACATCACTTGAGAAAATCACGTTTGTCCAAAAATTTAACCTATTCTTGATATACATGTACACTGCTAATCAAAACTGAAATTTATTATAAATTTGCCATAATTTATCTTAGTTGATTTGTAGTTCTGCTAATCAATTTGAAAAAATTATTGAGAGTGCTGGCCGCAATGACATTGGAATAGGTGTTATGGTGCCTCCATGATGTAAAACACCCCAGCAAACAAAGATACAAACTTTAGACACTTGGTTTTTTTTAAAATTTAAGTTTGTTCAGATAATAATTATTTTGAAAACATCGTAGATAAGAACTATCTTTAGACCAGGATCATACCTAAGTTTTACTGGATTGTAACATACATCACTTAATAAACCGATGAGCTGACATTGATAGCCACAATATTCTCTCAAAATGAAACTTATGATCTAAAAGAAAGTGCATTACATGATTTTGTTTTACCCATGAGTAGCATTTTTAAGGGTGTCCCCAATTAAATCCTCGATTTATTTTATTGTACATGTCGCGTGTAATCTTCTATAGGCTTCTGAAATTAAACGTAAGAATAGGTCCGCATGTTTTAGAAAGCATTTGAGTCAATATTTCTAAGAACAATTAACATGAAATCGGGCTGATTGTCCTAATATTCTGCTTTAACTTGTCTAATGAATAAAGACTGATATTCCTTTACAGACAATATATTACCCCTTTCAGCTGTTATTAAAGCTTGTGTTTCAATTGCAATTGTTACAAGTGCATTTCTAGGCACTCCATTCATTTACAGCACCAAGATGTCCCCATCCTTTATTGGTAGCAGAGGAATCCGACTGAATCTTAGCTGAGAGATAACCTAGATTTTTATTCTTACTAAGCATGGACTGAGAAATTTGAAAGTTAAGTGAAAACTTATCGGCCTGTAAATTCCCCAGAATATGTGACCCGACGGATGTCAGAACGGCCGATGATAGATATATGTCTACAATAATTATGATAGGGTTTTAAACATTAAACTAGATCATTGTTGTCTACCTTCCCCCCATATAAGCCATGGGTCAATTTCCGGTCAAACATGTATGTTAGAATTTTTGTCATTTCAAAGAATATTCAATTGTTACTTACTGATAATTATTTTGGAAATAACCAATTTTTCAAATGGTTGTTTTCCTTTCATGGAGAACAAGGACAATACAATATGTGTGGCTATAGCTCGCATTACTCTCCTGATTGTTTTCCTTTTCTCCCTTTCATGGAGAACAAGGACAATACAATATTTGTTGCTATAGCTCGCATTACTCTCCTGACAGTATCTGCCACATTGTGACCACCTATCGTGCTTAGAAAAACTATCTGCAAAGACAACAAATAAATTTACATACGAAATCATGTTCTCTTTACCAATTTTTTCGCAGGTACGCCGGAATTGATCTGAGACCAACGCTGTTGCTGAAGATCGTCCGCATTTGTTGCGCATTTATTCCGCGTAGAATGCCAGTACCTAGCGATAATTCGGCAGTTCTGTATACGCTGCCAAAGGGATTAGTATCACCAGATACCGCAGTTAATCCGCTGTACTGCCAATTGTGACCCGCAAATATTCCTTATGTATTCCGTGCTCATTCCCACCTACTCCTCCATTTCTCCGCGATTTTTTCCGGAGCTCTTCCGCAGTTAAACCGGGAGCGATCCGTAACATTCCGAAGTTTTCCGCTGTTATACCGTATACAAGTTGTCCATGGTATAATGTGCTTTCCTCTTCAAAACAGCAATTGTATAGGCGAAATCATGTTCTCTTTACCGATTTTTCCGCCGTGATTGATCCGAGACCAAACGCTGTCCGCACTTGTTGCGCATTTATTCCGCGATTATTTGGCAGTTCTACCGTGCCAAAGGGATTAGTATCGCCAGATACCGCAGTTATTCCACTGTACTGCCAAGTGTGACCCGCAAATAATCCTAATGTATTACGTGCTCATTCCCATGTGTTCCTCAATTTCTCCGCAGCTCTGCCGTCGAGGTAGAAATGACTATAAATGGAGGTCAGCTTTCCACGGATTCTATACCCTGAAATATTTTTCCGCGGGAAGTCCGCAAACAAACCGCGTTTGATTCGCCGCTTCTGCAAGTAGTCCTCGCGCACCGTACGCAAATAACCCGTATATTAACCGCGCCTAATCCGTCGTCAGACCGACTATCCCTCGTTCTTGTGCGTCTCATCAGCATCTCTTCCGTAAACATTCCGTGATATACCTCGCTTTTCTTTCGCAGGCGAAAATCTTCTGTATTCTTTCTTACACGAACGTCCGTAACCATTTAACACCCGCGGAAAGAGACGGAATGCCTGCGGTATACATGCGGACAACTTGCGGCAACTACGTGTGTATACGGAATAACTGTGGATGACTCAGATTTAATTGCGGAAGAGCACCGAAAAATTTTCCGTAAAGGATATTTAAAGTAACGTTCACGGAACAATTTGGGATTCGCAAAAGTGTGTGGACGACGAGGAATGACTACGGATTCACTGCTCTTTCTGGCGGAGTGAGAGGAAATACTTTCCTTCCGCAAGTCTTCCGTGGCCCAGTGAAACGGGGGTATAACCAAGTCTGTAGATTATGATAACAATGCACAGGTTTCACAGCAATATATTCACACATCAGAATGTGAGTGATGAGTGTTATAACAAATTCGAAGAATCCATAAATGACTTAAGAGAAATGCGATATCTCGACATGAATGCAAACAAGCTAAATCCCAAAATAAATAGATGGCATATTTATTAATTGCACATTTATCTTTTTCCAAAGTATTAAGCAACGAAACTGATTATCTATACTTAAGTCTTAACATAACATTTCCACAATGAAACTCATTCAAGGATTTGAAGTACCTGGTAGTCAAACTAAGTTTCATCTCCCTCCATCAGTAAGAATCAAAAGTTATCTTACCCGAAATAATTGACCAATGACATTGGTAGCTTTGGCGGAAAATGTTAAATCATTATACTCGAGTTTCATTGCTCTCACCCAATTAGAAACAAAGTAATCTTGTTCTAAAGTCCCAACCCATGAAATTGCTTATCTTTGCTTAGCTTTGCTTAGCCTAAGTAGATAATGAACATGCCAAGACATTCAACTAATAACAACCTACACAAAGTTTGAACAGTCTACCTCAATTAGAATGGCAGTAAATGCGTTCCAATTCTTGACCAATAAGAATGAAATTAAATTGGGTTTAGGTTTAACGCCCTACTGTCCTGCTCCAATTGGGTAACATAGACAGACATGCGCCATCTAGTTTGCTATGAGGAAATTTTCTCCTGAGCAGTGGTAATATAGCCTAGTCGTATATCAAATTCTAACAACCAAGGGATGTGCACGCCAAAGTGTAGTATACACAGGTCTTCATCCAAATGACTAGATAGATATGAACTGAGATATTAGCTTTTGGATTTTAGGCTAGCCTCGATCACCAGGAGTCATTACTACAGTAGGTGCGATAAAAATTAAAGCCTTGAGTATCCATTTTTACGTGTAATCATCCTTAACAAAATGTATTCCAATACGCTAATTATTTAAATCTAGCGATAGCATCGAGAGTTGATTATGGCCTGGATAATTTAATTAAAGATACATTATGGAAAATCAGATACAGAGCTGACGGTTTCAGAAAATATACGAACATAATAATTTGGCCTTTCGGATATGGAAGTTCTCCTATCTTGACCCTATTTGAAGCATGTGTTGGGAGGCCAAAAAGATTAAATACATGCCAGATACTTAATATTTTTGCAACAGAATGACAGAAGAAGTTTTTAAAAGATCGGTTGCCAGGCAAAAAATCATACGACCACATACGGAAGTTCTCCTATCTTGACCCTATTTGAAGCATGTGTTGGGAGGCCAAAAAGAATAAAATACATGCCAGATACTTGATATTTTTGCAACAGAATGACGAACAATTTTTAGAAGATTGGTTGCCAGGCAACAAATCATACGACCACAGCAGCTAAGTTGTTCCAGCAGTCAACAAGAGTTGTCGCATATTTTTGGTAATGAAACATTTGTAATGTACTAAATCTGATTAAGTAATTATGAAAAAGTCTAGTTCTGTCCAATGCTAAAACGTTCAGCAGGTAATTTTCGGGATTTTAATTAAGCCTTTTATTACTTTTCTTAAACTTGTTGTCTCCCGAATTCAGACGTTTTATGGAAACAAATTGTTGACGGTAAACATTACTTGTGTTAATGCTATGAAAAAAAAACCCACATACGATTTTAAAAATTTACACACAAGTTTTGTGTTAATGCAATGAGAAACAACACTTTGTTTGGGGGGGGGGGGGGCTTAACAACTATAAGTATTCGATCGCGCGATCAGTATAGATTAATTAGACTACCTGATACGCCGGTAATAAGAACCCGATCCGGTAAAGTTTGGCAAAGTAGCTGTTGTTTCATCTAGATGCCGACGTGGCCCGATCTGGCATCGATGTAGGTACCGCAGTGATAGGGACTAGTTCTGCTGTTATGTACCGTACATGGTGACATGGGTTGAATCCTCGATCTGGTACCTGCTAGTCGCTTCGACAACTTAACCCCCCCCCCCCCCTCCTTTAAAACAAACTGTTCTATCTAAGCGATCGTCAATTTACGGTACCGCTATACTTCTGAATAAACTTACCACTGAGTACTTCGCCCGACTGTACTGTCTAAGCGAGCTTCAACTAATAGTCGGGTTAGGGCTATCAACCACATTTCAGTTTTTTCCTGTCAAAAGTCACTTTTTTAGAGGCGGAATAATATGTAGTTTTCTTTTTCGACCGGGGCTTTGACTTTTTTGGTACGGGGCTGGGCCATTTTTCAAGATAGCGGCTATAATTCCTCATTTTTTCAGAAAATCCTTAATAACTTTGTGGGTAACATTGTTATCTTCATTTTAGACCCCATATATGTATTATGTTTGTACAGAAAATCGACTTCAACGAATTCATTGTTGATATCCATTGTTTTTCTATAGCGTCATAATATGTAAACAATCGACGTCATCTTGGTCCTGCGAATCTATGTCCGTGACCGATTTTGGCCGAATTTCGACCAAATTTATTTATTTAGTTTCAAGGCCGAAGTAATTTTTTGCGATTTGTAGTTGTTGGCTGAATGTCGAAAGTAGGTAGTCAGAAATTCCTTTCCTACATCGTCGCACATCCTATTTTTTTCGCCCATGGCTAGTTCGTTCTGTGGCTGACAAATTAATGGTGAATGTAAAGCATACTAGTACTCCAGTCAATGCAGCATAACCCAATTCATCCCAAATACATACTGCATTATTCATTGGTCTGCTGTGGGTTTAAAGATAGATTGCCAGACAACGAAACATACGCCCATAACAGCTAAGTCGTCCTAGCAGTCAATAGAGGGTGTTGCATATTTTTTATTTGGTTGTTTTCCTTTCATGGAGAACAAGGACAATACCATATGTGTGGCTATAGCTCGCATTACTCTCCTGATTGTTTTCCTTTTCTCCCTTTCATGGAGAACAAGGACAACACAATATTTGTTGCTATAGCTCGCATTACTCTCCTGCCAGTATCTGCCACATTGTGACCACCTATCGTGCTTAGAAAAACTATCTGCAAAGACAACAAATAAATTTGCATGCGAAATCATGTTCTCTTTACCAATTTTTTCGCAGGTACGCCGGAATTGATCTGAGACCAACGCTGTTGCTGAAGATCGTCCGCATTTGTTGCGCATTTATTCCGCGTAGAATGCCAGTACCTAGCGATACTTCGGCAGTTCTGTATACGCTGCCAAAGGGATTAGTATCACCAGATACCGCAGTTATTCCGCTGTACTGCCAATTGTGACCCGCAAATATTCCTTATGTATTCCGTGCCCATTCCCACCTGCTCCTCCATTTCTCCAAGTTGTCCATGGTATAATGTGCTTTCCTCTTCAAAACAGCAATTGTATAGGCGAAATCATGTTCTCTTTACCGATTTTTCCGCCGTGATTGATCCGAAACCAAAGTTATTCCACTGTACTGCCAAGTGTGGCCCGCAAATAATCCTAATGTATTACGTGCTCATTCCCATGTGTTCCTCAATTTCTCCGCAGCTCTGCCGTCGAGGTGGAAATGACTATAAATGGAGGTCAGCTTTCCACGGATTCTATACCCTGAAATATTTTTCCGCGGGAAGTCCGCAAACAAACCGCGTTTGATTCGCCGCTTCTGCAAGTAGTCCTCGCGCACCGTACGCAAATAACCCGTATATTAACCGCGCCTAATCCGTCGTCAGACCGACTATCCCTCGTTCTTGTGCGTCTCATCAGCATCTCTTCCGTAAGCATTCCGTGATATACCTCGCTTTTCTTTCGCAGGCGAAAATCTTCTGTATTCTTTCTTACACGAACGTCCGTAACCATTTAACACCCGCGGAAAGAGACGGAATGCCTGCGGTATACATGCGGACAACTTGCGGCAACTACGTGTGTATACGGAATAACTGTGGATGACTCTTGGATCGATCCCGATTTAATTGCGGAAGAGCACCGAAAAATTTTCCGTAAAGGATATTTAAAGTAACGTTCACGGAACAATTTGGGATTCGCAAAAGTGTGTGGACGACGAGGAATGACTACGGATTCACTGCTCTTTCTGGCGGAGTGAGAGGAAATACTTTCCTTCCGCAAGTCTTCCGTGGCCCAGTGAAACGGGGGTATAACCAAGTCTGTAGATTATGATAACAATGCACAGGTTTCACAGCAATATATTCACACATCAGAATGTGAGTGATGAGTGTCATAACAAATTCGAAGAATCCATAAATGACTTAAGAGAAATGCGATATCTCGACATGAATGCAAACAAGCTAAATCCCAAAATAAATAGATGGCATATTTATTAATTGCACATTTATCTTTTTCCAAAGTATTAAGCAACGAAACTGATTATCTATACTTAAGTCTTAACATAACATTTCCACAATGAAACTCATTCAAGGATTTGAAGTACCTGGTAGTCAAACTAAGTTTCATCTCCCTCCATCAGTAAGAATCAAAGTTATCTTACCCGAAATAATTGACCAATGACATTGGTAGCTTTGGCGGAAAATGTTAAATCATTATACTCGAGTTTCATTGCTCTCACCCAATTAGAAACAAAGTAATCTTGTTCTAAAGTCCCAACCCATGAAATTGCTTATCTTTGCTTAGCTTTGCTTAGCCTAAGTAGATAATGAACATGCCAAGACATTCAACTAATAACAACCTACACAAAGTTTGAACAGTCTACCTCAATTAGAATGGCAGTAAATGCGTTCCAATTCTTGTTCCAATTAGAAACAAAGTAATCTTGTTCTAAAGTCCCAACCCATGAAATTGCTTAGCTTTGCTTAGCTTTGCTTAGCCTAAGTAGATAATGAACATGCCAAGACATTCAACTAATAACAACCTACACAAAGTTTGAACAGTCTACCTCAATTAGAATGGCAGTAAATGCGTTCCAATTCTTGACCAATACGAATGAAATTAAATTGGGTTTAGGTTTAACGCCCTACTGTCCTGCTCCAATTGGGTAACATAGACTGACATGCGCCATCCAGTTTGCTATGAGGAAATTTTCTCCTGAGCAGTGGTAATATAGCCTAGTCGTATATCAAATTCTAACAACCAAGGGATGTGCACGCCAAAGTGTAGTATACACAGGTCTTCATCCAAATGACTAGATAGATATGAACTGAGATATTAGCTTTTGGATTTTAGGCTAGCCTCGATCACCAGGAGTCATTACTACAGTAGGTGCGACAAAAATTAAAGCCTTGAGTATCCATTTTTACGTGTAATCATCCTTAACAAAATATATTCCAATACGCTAATTATTTAAATCTAGCGATAGCATCGAGAGTTGATTATGGCCTGGATAATTTAATTAAAGATACATTATGGAAAATCAGATACAGAGCTGACGGTTTCAGAAAATATACGAACATAATAATTTGGCCTTTCGGATATGGAAGTTCTCCTATCTTGACCCTATTTGAAGCATGTGTTGGGAGGCCAAAAAGATTAAATACATGCCAGATACTTAATATTTTTGCAACAGAATGACAGAAGAAGTTTTTAAAAGATCGGTTGCCAGGCAAAAAATCATACGACCACATACGGAAGTTCTCCTATCTTGACCCTATTTGAAGCATGTGTTGGGAGGCCAAAAAGAATAAAATACATGCCAGATACTTAATATTTTTGCAACAGAATGACAGAACAATTTTTAGAAGATCGGTTGCCAGGCAACAAATCATACGACCACAGCAGCTAAGTTGTTCCAGCAGTCAACAAGAGTTGTCGCATATTTTTGGTAATGAAACATTTATAATGTACTAAATCTGATTAAGTAATTATGAAAAAGTCTAGTTCTGTCCAATGCTAAAACGTTCAGCAGGTAATTTTCGGGATTTTAATTAAGCCTTTTTATTACTTTTCTTAAACTTGTTGTCTCCCGAATTCAGACGTTTTATGGAAACAAATTGTTGACGGTAAACATTACTTGTGTTAATGCTATGAAAAAAAACCCACATACGATTTTAAAAATTTACACACAAGTTTTGTGTTAATGCAATGAGAAACAACACTTTGTTTGGGGGGGGGGGGGCTTAACAACTATAAGTATTCGATCGCGCGATCAGTATAGATTAATTAGACTACCTGATACGCCGGTAATAAGAACCCGATCCGATAAAGTTTGGCAAAGTAGCTGTTGTTTCATCTAGATGCCGACGTGGCCCGATCTGGCATCGATGTAGGTACCGCAGTGATAGGGACTAGTTCTGCTGTTATGTACCGTACATGGTGACATGGGTTGAATCCTCGATCTGGTACCTGCTAGTCGCTTCGACAACTTAACTACCCCTCCCCCCCCTCCTTTAAAACAAACTGTTCTATCTAAGCGATCGTCAATTTACGGTACCGCTATACTTCTGAATAAACTTACCACGGAGTACTTCGCCCGACTGTACTGTCTAAGCGAGCTTCAACTAATAGTCGGCTTAGGGCTATCAACCACATTTCAGTTTTTTCCTGTCAAAAGTCACTTTTTTAGAGGCGGAATAATATGTAGTTTTCTTTTTCGACCGGGGCTTTGACCTTTTTGGTACGGGGCTGGGCCATTTTTCAAGATAGCGGCTATAATTCCTCATTTTTTAAGAAAATCCTTGATAACTTTGTGGATAACATTGTTATCATTATTTTAGACCCCATATATGTATTATGTTTGTACAGAAAATCGACTTCAACGAATTCATTGTTGATATCCATTGTTTTTCTATAGCGTCAAAATATGTAAACAATCGACGTCATCTTGGTCCTGCGAATCTATGTCCGTGACCGATTTTGGCCGAATTTCGACCAAATTTATTTATTTAGTTTCAAGGCCGAAGTACTTTTTTGCGATTTGTAGTTGTTGGCTGAATGTCGAAAGTAGGTAGTCAGAAATTCCTTTCCTACATCGTCGCACATCCTATTTCTTTCGCCCATGGCTAGTTCGTTCTGTGGCTGACTAATTAATCGTGAATGTAAAGCATACTAGTACTCCAGTCAATGCAGCATAACCCAATTCATCCCAAATACATACTGCATTATTCATTGGTCTGCTGTGGGTTTAAAGATAGATTGCCAGACAACGAAACATACGCCCATAACAGCTAAGTCGTCCTAGCAGTCAATAGAGGGTGTTGCATATTTTTTATTTTGTCGGTTTAACCTGCATTCAACACAAACAAGCTAATTTCGGGTCTAGCATGGTTCAATTATATTTCAATAATTCGCTTGCGCGTAGGGGCCTTTAACAGTGGGAGCAAGCCTGGGGACCCGAAGAAAACCCACGAGGTTGGACATGCTACCCTACACCTTGCCACGTACTACCTCCTAGTTCTTTAGGGCTTCGGTTCCCCGTAACTACTTGGGGCTTGTCATCATCGCTTTGATTAGTGCTTATTATATAGAATGTCCAAATTTATGGCTTCTTTTTACTGCATATAAATACTTGATGGAGGAGCGCAGGGGCCATGCTAATCTTCTCTGTATCGTTCCAATTTTGGTATATGTACTTAGGTGGAAGCGAACGTTAAATAAAGTTATTTCTCACAAAGGGAAGAGCTTTTGTTAACTGTAAACATGGGCAAACGACTTGGGATTTAAAGTCTCTGAGAAGAAAACGGTCGGTATGCTTGCGAGCAGAAATAGTGCGATAAGCAGAACGAACGGGAAAACCATCGAGTTTTAAGACTAAACCGAGTTCCTTGGCGTAATCTTCGACCGAAGGCTGACCTGGAAACCGCACATCGACTGGACTGTAGATAGATGCTCCAAAATCCTAAACTTAAAGTTACATTATTCAAGATATAGATAAGAACTAGCCATTCTTGCTATACTAGTTCGAAAGTAGATGATGAAAAATGATAAATTTGAAAATTGCATTCAAATTACTCTATTCCAAGTGAAGATATTGGCATTTGAAGATTTGGCCGGCCTGTGCAATAATTTCAACCACGGTCTTGGTTGATCAAAGCTAAGACTCGAAGTGTCTGGGCGCGCCATATTTGATTTATCACTGAAACGTTTTATTCTGTTTAATATCGGAGCAATCTGATGCCATCCAAAGTTGATTAAGGCCTGGATCAGTTAATCGATGTCTTATTAATACTTTAGAAAACATTTCATGCCCAAATAAAGACCTGTACTAGGCAGATTTAGCCCTTAAATAATGCATATTTAATGAGAAAAAATAACGCGTAGCACGTGGGGTGCCAATAGAGTTACATTAATGATGGTGTATCGTGCTCTAATACGCCCTGTGTTAGACTACGGTTCTTTTGCCTTCATGGACTGCGCGCCAAAACTCTTAAGTGAGTCTGACGCCACCCAATACAAAGCTCTGTGTATTGCGACTGGCTTGGGACTAGGAGAGAGGCCCCTATTCCTAAGAAGAAAAGAATTAACGACAAGGTATTGGGCTAAGATCTCGCAACTGACGAAATATCCCCTACTTTTGTCAGTCTACAAAAACAAGATATGTGAGAGATCCTAGAAAGAAAAGCTTTGCCATGGTATCAGGGAAATAATCAAGAAACTGCGACTGGGGGAGCGAGCGATAAATGAACACGCCCCCCAGCAATCACCTCTTGGACCCTCCCTATACCGCTGGTCAATCTAGATCTACTAGAGAAAACTTACAAGAAAAACAACCCCACTGCTGCACATGCTTTCTCTCTAGAACACCTGGAAGACAACTGGCTGTCTGATGACTGGGATCATTGTGTACACGGATGGCTCACGCAACCCTGGAAGGGGCACCAACTCGTTTGGAATATACCTGCCAAACGGGGAACAGGGATATAAGCAGGAAACTGTCCAATAACTGTTCGTTGTACAATGCAGAGCTTGTGGCCGTTCGTGACGCTATATCAAAAGACTAGTAGGTTCGTCATTCCAAGCGACTCTCTGAGCAGTCAGATTTCAATCCAAAATAACAACTCGGACTCAAGACCAGAAGTTGTTTTGGAAATCAGGCAGCTGTACCAGAGGGTCCTTAAGAAGGGAAGCAAATTAGAGCTCGTGTGGATTCCATCACATGTCAACATTCGAGAAAACGAGGAGGCTGATCGAATCGCCAACAAAGATTTCAAGGACACAGCACCACGGAAATCTACAGTATGGTTATAACACAGGTCAATTCATTCTGGGAATTAAAACTCGTTGAACTTGACACATACAGATTCCGGCTGGATGACATGATCTACAGGAAGACGGCGATCAATTACCCTAGAAGAGATATATGCAGACTTATATCGAAGCTAAGGGTGAAAGAGCGACTGCGAGACTACAAACGCCAAGTCATTGTCTATGAGTGCGGGGAAGAATGTGCCACCAACCATGTCCTGGTAGTCTTCGATGTATACAAGAAGAAGAGAAAGGAACTAGTGAGAATGATGGAGACTAACAACATACCATTCAATACTAAGAACTTACTCTTCCCGAGACCAGATCTAAAACTGCTTATCTTCGAACAAATCCACGCCCTAATGGACACAGTTGGAATAAGTAGAATAGTGAAGTAAGAGGGGGCCACGGTAAGACAGGCTCGGTATCTAACCACTTAACTACAAAGGGAATTTATATCAAACTTGAAGGATAGTGAAGTAAGGGAGAGTTCATATTCCTGAAGCAATGGCCCGAGAAATCCCCCTCTGGCCATGGCTGGATTGGCTTTTGATTCTTGAACGTTTGAGGAAGTGTTTCTATTCTTCTCGTTTAATCAAATCTATCACTTAAGTACAGCAACATGACAGTCCTTGGTTTAATCTTGGGTCTTCCCTAAAACTTTGGACAGAGATTAAGGGTATTAAAAACGGTAAAAATATGTTCGTTACCATACAGTAGTGTTTACTTTATGTCAATCCCGATAGCCTCGTTTGTCACGCAATTAGTTTTACTGGAATATCCTGCTATGCGCTGGTTAATTGAGCATACAAAACGTGAGCCATCACGTAACGTTATGTAAACACAGTTCGCCTAATTTGACGCCCTGGTCTAAAGGTAATGCTTTTGTAACACAGTCAGCGATTGATAGTTAATGGTACTGCAGATCAATCACAATTTAGGACAAGAATGTTCCCTAGGGAGAGACACGATCAGACGGACCCGGCATCTAAACACTATTCCGGCAAAAAATAGACACCTAACCTACAGAATGGGATAGTGGAGTAAGGGGGAGGGGTCACGATAAGACGGGCCTGGCACCTAAACACAAATCCCACAAAGATGACATCTACCAAATAAGCAGGATAGTGGTGTTAAGGGGGAGGGATGGTCTAGAATGTTCCCTAGGGAGAGTCACGATCAGACGGACCCGGCATCTAAACACTATTCCGGCAAAAAATAGACACCTTACGCTACGTAATTTATATAATTATTTAAATAACAATAATTTACTTTATATTAACCAAATCAGGATTCAGAACAAATAACTCGTGTCTAACCGCTTTAACTGACATAACAGAACACTTTTATAATTCTCTAAATATTAACGATCTATGTGGTGCTATATTTTTTCGATTTTAAGAAAGCTTTTGATCTTGTCAATGACAACATCTTGATTAACAACTGTCGTTACTATCATCTTTTTGATAATTTCCTGAACTTAATTAATTCTTACCTGGACCACCAACATCAATGTACTTTCGCAAACAGACAATATTCTCAACTTCAGCCAATTACTCACGGTATTCCACAGGGATCTATCTTAGGACCTTTATTATATAACATCTTCAAATTAAATTACAACGTGATACTGATATCTTACTCAACTGGTGTGGCCACAATTCGATGATGGTCAACGAACTCAAAACTAAATGCATGCTAATAAATACAAAGCAGAAAAGTAAACGACTATTAACACCAAATTAACGGATAAACCTTAATAGCTGTGCGATTGAAAATGTTCCAATTTTTAAATTGCTTGGTGTTTAGGTAGATAATCATCTGCAATGGAACGACCACGCAAATTATATTTCAAACAATATCAATCAAAAATATTTAGGTTACGAAAACTAAAGAATTTCTTCCATGCAAATTTCGATCAATATTAAATATATCATATTTTCAGCAATATCTCGACCACTGTTCACCTATATTGGAAAACTGCGTTAATATATCTCTTCATACTATCCAACGACAACAAAACCGAGCATTTAAACTTATTTTATATAAAGAGCAAACAAAAGATTTATCTCCTGGCATTGCGAATCTAAACTTATTAAAATTACGGAAAGGCATATATTAAATATGTTCTTCTACCTTCACAAAATAATTCATCATTGTTGCCCGGAGTATTTAACTAATGTTCTTCCCTTTTATAATACACCCTATAGTAATATTAATAACAGGTCAATTGTTCTCAGACCCAATTTTTCTGTTGTTAAAAATAGTATAAAAATCAGAGGATCCCAGGTATGGAATTCATTGCCAAATAATATTAAAAATATAGGCTCAATCACAATGTTTCGTAAGCATATCTATAGATATTTAAGTACTTCATAATTTAATGATTCATGTTCATCAATATTTTATAGATCTATGTCATCAGTTTCCATGTTGATCCATGTATACATATTTTGTATAATACAATTCATACCTATATTCGTGAAAATACTGTTCATATATATATTTCTATTCATACCTCTCATGGTGTAAATAACTTTCACATTTATCAAACAACACATCTAAAATATTTAATATCTATTATCATTATGTAAAACATTTGTTCCGGGTTTTATTTTATTTTGCTTGTTGTTGTTAAAAGGGCAAAATGTAAGATAGGCCCCCGGGCCTAATTTTCTACCCTTTCGAAATAAAGTGATCATTATTATTATTATTACGCTCGCCACAATAGGTGGCTAAAAATTGACCCAAAATGACCTAAAAAGGGCAAAATTGGCCCAAAATCACCCGGGTGCTGTATCTCAGTAACGGTGAATTTCTGAGATCAGCCCTTCTGGAAGTGAAGTAGTCCGAATGAGTCCACAAAATACCCCCCCCGAGATGAACTCGATCTACCGACCCCTACCTTCTCACCTTCTGCATGTTTTTTTGTGGAATGACCCTAAATATTTTTCATACTTGTTTGGCTTCTAATTCTGCACTGTATTGAAGTTGAATACTCATCAAACATTAAATATTAAGGGCCAAACCTGAAATCGGCGAATAGGCTTAAAATACATTTATCCATATACCAATCCGAATTCCTTTAAATTGTATTTCAAAAACATGACATGGAAATGATATGTTTTGTATGCATCATATACACTGGCTATAGTCAGGGTATTGACCCACTCCTCATTCTGCTCAGTAAACAACAATATGACGTGCAAAAAAAATGTATTGATACCTGTTATAGACGAATTGGTCAAATTGTTTTGTGTGATAAAGGGCCTGTGATAAACTTGCGTCTCCCTCGCATTCATCCATTTTAATTCACTCATTCAACTTCTTACACAAACATAGAATCCAGTGTGTAAGCTAGTTCAACCCTACATGAGCTCGGGTGTTCATGTGTTCATCTAACTCGAACCCCTCTGTCTCGGATGATAACCCTTACTTATTGGAGATACGATAATTTTCCCTACAATTAAACTCTAGGGCAAAGATACCGATGAGCGTCGAGAGGACAGAAACTCCAGACTCTTTGTACTCTCTAACAGATTCCTTGAGACGACGACCGGTAAAGGAAATGGTGATGAAAAAGAGAGGCCTACTGGAGACAATCACAAAACAGTTGGCAGAGGTAACTTCGACAACGATCCGGCAGATTATAGCAAACTCAAATACGCCCCCTTAACGAATTTAGGTTGTGAATCTCAGTTCGCAAGACTCGACAACCAAGTCCGTTACTCCGGCGGAATGACCAGTGTGGCGACGTATTCCACGAAAAGTATTGTTGCAACGAACGGACGAAGAAAAACAAAGAAAATTGAAGTGGGCACGGCAGTTGGACAAAGTTTCAAAAGTTAAAAAGCGTGAAAAAGGATGTTGAGAATGTTCTTTTGAAAGAGTAAGCGTTGCAAAAGAAAGAAGATTTAAAGAAACAAAAGACATCACGGACGTTGGCTGCCCTGGAAACTTGTAAAAAAAACACGGCGGTCCAGTGACGGCTTCCAATGTCCAATGTACAGCTCCTGGATCGACTCAAAGATAACAATCTTATATCTGAAATAACGTACTTACGCAGTTCATCTAACATGTCTGGGGACTTGAGGGGGCAGTCTTGAATGACGCAGGGCCCTCATTATGCAGTTCTACTATAAACTTATCTTACAAACTCTCGTCGCCGCGGTCTTATCCAGTTCTTTTGACGTTGACCTTTTCTCCTCCTAATCTCATTGGCAGCTTTTAAATTTTCTTTTTAAATTTTATTTATGATTGTTTACCTGCTTTTTACCCGTTTTATTTACGATAATATGGATTAAAATGTGACTATAATGGAACTGGTGTGAAACTGATTTGATACCGGTTTCTTAAGATATAAACTGACTTTAGATTAATGTTGATTTCGACATGAAAATATATAATGCGCAGGCGTGGTAAAGCCGTTACTTTTAATTCAAATAAGTGTAGCCTACAATACATATCGTTAGGCCTGATGTTATAATTTGTTGATAGATTATATGTTAGATATTGCTGTTTATGTATGTAATTATTGCGATGATAATAGACCTGACAGAATTCCACACCCTAACAATTCGATTAGAATAAAAACTCTGAAGAATGACAGTGGAAAATCCTTACAATTTGTCTGCTAAGCAGTTTAAAATAAAGCATTTGAACTAAATTATTTTAATACTGACAACAATTTGGACATATAAGTATTGACAGAGACATGGCTTAGTTGTAGCTCTGATTCCACGGTAATTGCTGAATCAGTACCTGACTGTTATTCAATCACACATATTCCTCGAGCCAGCAGAGGAGGGGGGGGGTGCTTTGATTTACAAACCAGCATATCAGTATCCAACCGAACATGTCAAACTGTTTCTACAATTGCATATTTTGACAAACGCTGTAATCAATGGTCAACTTATTCAAAGCGTTGTCATATACCGTGCACCATCTAAATCTCTTTTCTTGGAGGAATCTGGAATCTATAACCACAACCAAGAATGAACTATTGGAATTAGGGGACTTCAATTACCATGTTGACAATTTATCTAATTCGGCTGCAAACAACTTTAGATAATTACTAGACCACCATTCCCTACAACAACAAGTAGACAAACCAATCATAAGATGGGTCATCCACTGGAACTGGTAATTACCCGGGAAGGTAGTTCGCTACTGTGTAAAGTTAAATTTTTAAAATACTTACTTTAAAAGTTAGTATTAAGTAACAACAAACCGTAACCTAGTTGCCACTGGTATATGATATTAATAACTTAATATGAGGCTGCAATGTCGAACTAGTCTAACCTTCTATCCGTATACATACATCATACCCAACTAGACAATATATATATATATATATATATATAATTGAAATTAAAGATGGCAAAATAAAAATAAAACTACATTTGTATGCTAACGTTTTCACCGCGATAGCGGCTCATCAGGCGATTTATAACATTCAGGGCGATAATAATGGGCCAGGGCGATAATAATGGAAGTGACTTCCATTATTATCGCCCTGAAGACACCTCAACGGTCGAAAGTACTCGGCGGAATGTGATAAATTTTTAGTTTTAATGAATTGTTATTAGTTAAAAATTGTGTTTTTTAAATATATTTATATATTTTTTTATTACATACGACATAAATATATATATATAACATAGATACATATTGGAGAAAACAAACAGCATAAACACATTATTCAAATTTTACCTAAATAGTCATCTCTTATTTTCATAGCTCTATAAATATACCTTGCTATAATATCAGCCAAAATCATTTGTCATAAGTTTTATAAAGTTATCTATTGAACTAATTCAAAGGTTTTCCTCACCAAGAAGTTTCTCTCTTACTGTTTTATGTAATGGACATTCTAGCATAAAATGAATTTCAGCCTCAACAATTATAATTTGATTAATATTGAAACAATATTCACACCTTCTCTCACCCCTAACTATGCCCTTCCATCGACCAGTTTCAATATGTAATTTATGGCTCCCACATCTAAATTGTGCTAAGATATTTCTTAAGTTTTTACTTGATAAATTATTCAAATAGGTTTCACAATTTAAAGTTGACTTAAATTGTTCGTACAAAACCAATTTCTCGTTTGAATTTAAATTTTCATGCCACTCTTGCTGCCAAATATCTGACAGTCTTACTTGTTAAAACATTTTGCAATAACATTGGTACGTCACTGACACCCTGTGATATCCAAGCATAGCTTAAACCTAGGTTATCTAGAATAGTTTTAACGGGAGTTGCCCAGGTATTCTACCAGCCGAATGTAGATCAAAAGGCATTTTATAACACGTTTTTGGATACCTATGCTCAGGCATTTTCAAAATTAAATTTAGCTTAAACAACACATTAAGTGGTAGTCTACCTAACTCACCGTAAACGGCAGCATTTCCTGTTGTAGAACTAACTGATAACATTCTCTTACAAAATTTAAAATATTCTGATAATGATAATCTGTCTGTCTGTACACATGATTTTAACTGACTATACATTGATGAGATAACCCTGAGGAATTTAACATTATTATTATTTTTTAAACAACACATATCTCAAAAGGTGATGCTGCACACTATCAAACGCTTTTGAAAAGTCTACAAATAAACAATAGGAACGACCTTTAGAGCAGGAATGCTAAGTACAAATATTACCCGCTGTACAATACCCCCTTCTATATACGATTTGTTCCTCGTACAACTTTCCTGCGAGCTCACACCACCTTATCAAGCTGTTGTTCAGGATTTTGTAAATAATTTACCCATAACTGAAGAAAGTGATATTCCTCTGAAGTTATGCGGATCACTTTTATTAGGGATGAGACAACCGGGACGAATTTTCGAAAAAACAAAATCGCAAAAACTTTTTTAAGGCGAAATTTGACGTAGAATGTGAATCTGGAAAAAAATGACGAAAATGATGGTGCATGACCATTTTTCAAAATGGCCGCCATAATTCCGATTTTCGGGAAACAGAGACGAGTTATTCATCTTGATACGTCATTGGGTCTGATTAAACTGACGTTTATTATTTTTTTAAGGGTCATCTTTGAAGTTTGGGGATCAGGCATATTTGAAAACGTAATTTCCTACGACTGTGATGTCATATTTGTGTGATGACGTCATCAATATCGATAATTTTCACGGGATAAATCAATGAATGCAAGCTTTTCCCAGCGTTTGTTCATTTGGAGCATCCAGTGACACGAAACCTTTAATCGGGCATCGGTCGGCGTCCGTTGTTGTCACCTTCACAACAGAACACAGTAATATGACATCATTATATCTAAAGAGAGAGAGATAAATGGGATTTAACGTCAACTCAACACAACTGGGTCATAATATGTAACAATATCCAACCGATTTCAAGAATTTCACCACTTCTGTTTATCAACAAATCGCATCAAACTGAATAACTTACCAAAGAGACTAATCCCCAATATATGGAATACGTAACATGAAAGGGCGGCGTATCTCCAAAATTTATATGTGAATTCAAATTCAGGTTGGACGGATACTGGGTATAAATAACACCGTAGCGAGATAATTTTTATTTATATATTATAACAAATTCGTGGCGAGCATCATATCAAGCAAGGAATGTCATTTTTTTTAACTGAATGTTCATTTTGATCGGTCTTTTCTGAACTTCCCTATCATTTTAGAACTAACAAGTTGAAAGACCAGTATCAGTTAAAGCCGTACCTAACCAGGATTCTAATCGATATCCTAATGTGATATCAGAGCACTCTTGATCAGTCCATCTAGATCACTAACAGGTTCTCCTTCGGGTTTAACCGCAGGTCTTATAGAATTTCTCAACTGTTCCACGGAAAACGTCTGAAATCTGAACTTCCCGTCTAAACCTCTGATTCTACGCTTTTGTCTGATATCCGGGCATACATCTGTCTAAGGTATCCAATTTCAGCAATGAGCTGTGCTTGGTTTAGTCTCTTGATATAGTCTATGGTAGAAATCGTCACCGGCCCTCGTGTGCTGTGCATTTGTCCTGCAGTAACTCCAACATCCTCCGGCACTTCTTTTTCTTGATTTCTTCCTTCTTTACCAAAGACAAGACTTTAGTAGCTTTCACAGTCGCCAGAAAATCCCTTTCTAGTCTCTTTACTTCATTTACTCGTTCAGACAAGCGTGTCCACTTCCATTTATCTGTCTTTTCTTCACGTTTCAGGGCAGTGAAGCCAGGACTGACAAGATACCCGTTGCTAGAAAGAATGTTTTTCTCCGAGTGAGTTTTCACCGTTGTCATGCCTCCTGCAAACTGTATGAGGTTACTAAGCTTCGCGAATTCAGACTCAGACCCAAGGTTGGTGATTGGCGCCAGCGGAAGCTTATTGAAGTTCATCGTGCTGTCTTCTGACTCTTCTGTGTCGAAGTATTTGATATCGGAGAGCTGGCGGACAAGAGCATCGATTGATTCAGTTAACGCAACGTAGATTAGCTGTTTCTTCCCAGTTCGAGCTTGCTGAAAGTCAGACTTGAGGGCGTTGAGTCGTGCAAGTGTCTCATGGAAGAAAGCCTTCAGTGTGGACCATGTACGCGCTTCTTTTGGTCCTCTACCGTCAATTCCGAGTGAGTCCATCAGGGGGTACAGCAAAATCTCTCGAACAATTGATAGACCTCAGCACAACACAAGAACCACTCATTGGTAATGAACGTGTGCACAGCTAGTACTAATTTGTTGGAATTTTCGTCCACTTTAGCGTCAAAAAACTCGATCAAATTCCCACGATTCTTCACAAATTCCACGGAAAGTTCTAAAGGCCTACCAAAACGATTTGCGACAAATCCTTTAAAGGCTGCCCGGTTCAGTCCTGCGCGTCCAACCAGTCCTTGAATTCAGTAAAAAGAGAAACGGAGTGCGAGGCATGTGAGGGAGAGAGAAGCTTGGCCACCGCAATTAGGCCCAAAGTATGGATGCTAGAGTTTGACTTGAGGATATTATTGACACGAATGAGTTTTTCTATGCCTACTCCCTGTTCCACGTCCTTGCAAACTTTCTAGTGCATGGTCAACTGCAAGCACTATATGTGCTTACTCCAAGATGTCCAACATCGTGGAGCAGTCACCAGCCCGATCAGTAATCCAAAAGTCAATCATTTGTTTCATATCATTTATAGAGGTGTCGGCTAGAATCGCTAGGCACTGCAACTTGTAGTGATAGGCATCTGCACATGACTCACCAGTGTGTGACGGATTTTCCACATATCCAGTCGTGAATGTTTCGCGAATTCCTGAATCTTCGTCTTTCATAGTTATATGGTCAGTTTTCACATGTAAATGCCTATGTCCTGCGGCCTTCGTATCGTCATCAATCCCTACTGTCACCACAGTGGAAGAGTTTTTCTGCGTCAATTTCCTAGCCACCATTTCCAGATTTAGGACGGAAGCATCCTCTAGGTACATGCTCATACACTTTCTTGACGGCATCACAAATATCAGATCACTTTTACTTCGTTTTAGAGTTAATGGATCACAATCACCTTCATCATCACTACTCAAAGGTTCACATCCAAGGTCCTCTTTTAGAACACCATTACTGTCACTCCTAGATTTTTGCCATTTTTGTCCAAAAACAGTATTTGCTAGAGTCACTGCTATGCCTAACAAGTCATTAGCAGTGACTTTGTATTCCGACAAACACTGCACCAGAGCTCTCATGAGGGGTTCGCTCAATTTAGTGCGCCCAGTTCGAATTTTCACTTGAGGAAATTCTGTTTCGGTTTTAAGTATTGCTGTCGTTGAACGGATGACTGGCCCTGGAAGATGGCTGGTATTTGGAGATTCTATAGTGATAGTGAAGTCTTCGTCACCAAGTTCATCGTCCTCCACAACTTGCATTGACTCCTCAATTTGTCGACTCAAACTCATGCGTTCTGACTTTGTCTTCGTTTTCGACCCGTTTTGTCTCCATTGTTAGACTACGGTCCTCAACGCGGCGCTTCTGTTTGAGCCATCTCCGGGAAACTGCGCCAAGGCTAGTGGCCACGAAGTCACCTAAGCAATTGTCCCCGTAAAATGATTCATCCTCCGCCACCATCTTCACCCCATAGGCCTACGCGGCAGTCCATTTTTCCTGGTATGCCGTATCCCGAGTCCGTATATCGTAGGCATGAGAGGTCATTCGCTGGCTGAACTGAGTGGCCTGAATTATCCAACTCTCGGTCTTAGTTCTATCACCTCTGTTCTGTTTTCCGGAAGCTCTTGAACGTCTCAAAATCTTTCAAAATTTTTGCAGCCACAGTCCGTTCCTAACAGGGATAAACGTTCTTATCTATCCAATCATCCCTCAGTTCTCCAGCAACTATCAGCGAAGCTTCACCCTTACTGGTAGTTCGTTTCCTCTTCTCAGTGTTCGTAAGATGCAACATACGACCAATGATGAAAACGCTATTGCAAAGTTTATTTTTCGGCAGCAACACAGACTCTTCTTTGTAAAGCTCACCGAAAAATGTCTTCCTGACATCGCCGCTTCTAGTTGCTACGTAATCCATGTGGCAACTATGGTGCAAAGTGGGAGAAATTCGTCAAAATGCGAATAAATTCACGAGAAATTCACTCCGCAGACGCTCTAATATTCTTGGGACGTTGGCAGACGGACATGACGTCATACCTATCATGACGTCATCGACGTGCGACGTTGACTCGCTTGAGGGTAAACGGAGCTATCGTATTCAAATTGTACCCTATAAGTTACGTTTTCGCATCTTAATGAGATATGGAATGAGGACGCATATTCTACGATCTCACTCAAGAACGATGACGTCATCGACATCAGGGACGTCATGCTAACGAGAATTTGGATTTTTATGCCAACTAATTCATCAAAGAAACGATTTTTTATTAACATCATTTTTAAAACCACTTTACTAAGAATTCGCGATGTTGGTAACAGAGGATTGGTTCAAAGTGATTTGATCGGCAAAAATGACGTCATTTCGGCCATTTTAAGAAAAACTGGCCTGCACCACCATAGGAAATTTAAAAAACTGCCGGATTCGTATTCTACGACGAATTTCGCCTAAGAAAAGTATTTGCGTTTTTAATTCATCACCGTTGTCCCAACCCCACTTTTATCTCCTTGCTTGTGCAGTGGAATAATAATGGCTTGACTCCGGTCTGTAAAATTGTATTGTAGAGCTTGACTAAAAAAGGGAGCAGCTTGACATGTGATTGTCGTAAATGCTAATTAAGGTTACCATCTGATCCAGATGCCTTTCCATTCGGAAGGTTGTTAATAGCCTCTGTTATTTCCCGTACTGTAATGATCTCATCAAGGAGCTCTGGTTCAGTATCTTCGTGAATCTCAGATTCTCTCTCATTCAAAAGATTTTAAGACATGCTCATTAAAAGCAGTATCATCATCATACTTCGTATCATTCAGGAGTATTTGGAAATGTGTATACCACTCATCTGGTGAAACTGAACTACTCACTTTATTATTACCCTTTAAAGCTCTACTCAAGCCTTTCCACAACTCAAGTGAGCCAGAGAACTTGATTGATAGTATTCTTGACATGTCACGAAGTTCTTAACCGTCTTTCTTTCTCTTACAAGCTGCCTTAATTTTGTTCCTGGTCCGGTAATAAGCTACCTGATCGTCAACCTCATTTGTCATCCTCCATACCTTTAACTTCTCATACTTCTCGATCTTCTTAGTTCCACATTCACCACACCACCAGGGTGGTTGCTCTGTTTTATCACTGGAATGAAATATCTGACAAGCCATATCACTATCATGATCAGCACTGGAAATGGTATCTGATAATCTATTGACGGCATCGTTTATCTTATCACTCTTCAGATAATCTACAAAACTCTGAAATAAATTGTTATTTAAACTGTTATCTAAAATATCACGAAAGATTTGGACACTATCAGGTTTTAATTACAGCTTTTCAAACCATGTTACGGCATATAGTTGAATTTTTCTAATTTTTAAAATTATGTGTGTTAAGATGAATTTTGTATCATTTATTAATTGGAATATTGTGAAATAGTACAATTTGTTGACCAAAATAAAGATTGGGACATATTATTCAGTTACAACAAGAGCGGTATTGGGGTTTTAAGAGGGAAATGGTCTGATAAGTCATTATCAAGAACCGCAAAATCCATAAATTGCTTGTATAAACTTGAAGACACCAAGACATAGTCAACAACACCTTTGCCTTAAGTCACCAGATTTGTCGAATGATCTGCCATTTAACATATGAATGTTGAGGTTTCTGCCAAGTGCAAGCAGAGATTTACTGAAACCATTTACAACAGTATCTTTTGAGATACGCCCAATATCAAAATCGTCATAATCATATTCAGTCTCTATATAATCTGTATTATCACAAAAAATATAATCCTGTTCAGTGCCAACAAACGCATTAAAATCGCCAGAGATTATAAATTGCACATCTCCATATTCAAAAGATATTGCATTTAAATTGGATTATAAACTTATTATTCCATCTGATTCAGAGAGCATCTCATAACACATAGATCTACATGGAGGTATATAAACAAAACATATTACCGTATCTTTAACAAACATACCTGTTTCTTTTTTACATAAAAAGTGAATACCATTTTCATCATTGTTTTGAATTATATGTAAATAATGACTCATATTATCAATTAGCTCTGGTTAAGTGCATAACAGTAGGACGTTAAACCCCATTTCATTCATTATTTCTAACATTATTGCTAATGCCACCGGATACCCTTCCCCCATATTTTCTAACCACCGCAATCCGTTTATTATTTACCATGGCCTAGACAGTAGTTGGATTTGGTGTAGGTTTGGTATATGAATATAATGAACCGATACGTCAGTGGTAAGGCGAATGTAGTTGATGTAGTTCAAAGATGAGCATTGTGTCCTTGGTTTGAGTACAAATAAGCAATTTCCACAATTGTTTGTGAACATACTACAGGTCACAATTGTTATCCGATTTCAATGAAACTTGAAATATAAGTTGATCATCATAAGGTCTCAGCTCCTTTCGATATTTGCATATATCGGACCGTAACTTTATGGATTATGGTCCCTGATTATACGAAAGATCACGTTTAAACCATTTTGAACCGATTTTAATGAAACTTAAAATGCATGTTTACAACCCAAAGATCGTAACTTCCTGAATTATGGCAACTGATTGTACGAAAATCGCCATTTTTAGCTTGTTGTCTCTCTGGATCTTATAATTATTATCCGAATTAAAAATATTACCGTTACACCATAATGAAAGTTGAGTTCAAATTTCGTGAAATCAGACCAAAACTGACAGGCAAAATGATTGTGGACCCTGTAGAGCAATCTGAACGACAGACTCACCCTACCCGCAGAGAGGTGACTCTGACACAGTGAAAAGCCATGATATACACATGACGTTATCTAAACCTCACAGGTCGCGAGGTCAACGCACAGAAGTCAGTTTGTAAACAAACAAACAAAAGTACAATGACTTCGACCAACAGAAAACCTGCGTCGTAGCAGGGTTGTCTGTGCAATAACACGGACAACTCGAGATTGAATAATAATACCCGGAAGAAAATGGAATTTTAACAGAATTAGCAAACTTAAACGGACATTTGACACACGCGGGGGCCGCACTATTTTGTGCTTCGGTCGGGTCTGTTTCGCATATACACAATGAATTCTGCTAATGTTTTTAGCGTGGGGATTGACTAATAATTAATTTACTAAGCAAAATGGCCATTCACTGGATACGTGCGAAAAAAAGCCAGCTACCGTAAATTTCGTCACGTTAGTTACGTACGCCTGTAGAGGTCACAATTTTAATCCGATTAATATGAAACTTGAAATGCATGTTTATAACCCAAATATTTTGGTTCCTTGGTATTTGCGCAAATCGGATCGTAACTTTCTGAATTATGGCCTGTGATTGTACGAAAAATAGCCATTTTAAGCTTGTGGTCTCTCTAAAGGCCATAGTTATTATCCGATTTTAAAAACCGTTTTACTATATTGCCGTTACACCGTAATAAAGGTTGGGTTCGAATTTCGTGAACACCAGACAAAATGTCCGCCGATTGTACGGAAATAGTTTAAAAATACAGTATATCAATTCTAATCCGATTTTGATGTAACTTGAAATGCATGTTTATAACCCAAAGACCTTGGTTCCATTTGATATTAGCACATATCGATTTGTAACCTCATGAATTATGGCCCTTGATTGTATGAAAGATCAACTTCTTGTTAGCTTGTTCTCTATGCAACTCTTGTATGTGGGCGTATCCTGCTTGGCAGCCGCTGGTTGAACGCAATATACAATTTTAAACATACATTATGCGAGAGCTAAATCTGCCTATTGCGGGTCTTTCTGTAGGCCTGAAATGTTAACTAAGTTATTAATTAGACATTAAAGGGACAATCCCGAATTAATTAAACAGGGCTAAAAATTGAAAGTCTGGGAATGTATAAAAAAAAATGTTTGGTTTAATTCAGATACCACAAATCACACCTTAGGGCACCGGTCTCAAATTCTAGATGATGACTGACCTATTTAAGTTGTTTGAAAATGTATCATAAATACTGAAGTAGTTGCTCGGCCCTTGACTCCAATATTTTAACATAATAAATAAAATAAAAACCAAGTACGAACAATCCAAACCATCAGAAAAATTCGAAGTCCTCAATATTTTAAACCAAATTAAGCAGTTTTATTCCCAAAACAAATATCGCGATTAGCCCTTTAACAAAGCTCCTGGTGGACGTACATGTATTTCCACGCCTGGTGTGGCTACCTTTTTAAATTGGATAATAATTTTGACTTCCAGAGGGACCACAAGCTAAAAAGAGGCGATTTTTCGGACAATCAGGGGCCATATTTCAGGAAACTGCGTTCCGATGGGCGCAAATATCGAAAGGAACCAATATCTTTATGCTATAAACATTTATTTTAAGTTTCATCAAAATTGAATTAAAATTGGGATATCTACAGGGTCTTACTACCTTGATATACCATATTTTTTTTTACACTATTCGCGTACAAACGACGGCCAAGTTTGGTCCTATTTTCACGAAATTCGAACTCAAACTTTATTACAGTGTAACTGTGATATAATCAAACGGTTTTCTTTCAAATCGGATAATAATTCTGACCTTCAGAGGGACCACAAGCCAAAAACGTGATTTTTCGTACAATCAGGGGCCATAATTAAGGATGTTGAGACCCGATATGCGCAAATATTGAAAGGAACCAATATCTTTGGGTTATAATCATCCGTTAGTTTCATCAAAATTAGACCAAAATTGTGACCTCTAGAGTGTCCACAAGCTGAAAACGTGATTTTCGTACAATCGGGGGCCATAATCCATGAAGTTACGTCCACGATTCACGCCAATATCGAAAGGAACATTGATCTTATGGAGATAAACCTAAATTTCAAGTTTCGTTGAATTGGGATAAAAATTGTGACCTATAGAGTGTCAACAAACAAATTGTGGACTGACAAACAGGGGCGACGACAATTTTTGTCCCCATGAAAATGTGGGCGTATAAAAGCGTATTCAACGTCCATCAGCATGAACATTTTTGTACAATTTAACTTGCAATGGTACATTCTGGGGACACCTTCTGGCCAAATTTGGAGTAACAGTATACCTAAGAGGTACATCAAACGCCAGTAGGTACACCAAATACCAGTAAAGTCAAAGAAAACAACTTCTAAAAATCTGCCCTTCTTGATCGCAGGCTGCAAAGGTTTGTGGATATGTCACTTGTCTTTCTTTTCTTTCTGTTTTTGCAATAAGTCTTTTTTGTGTTTTCTACGTGAAGACATCAAACTTTTAATTAACCAGTTCAGCGCTGATTTGTCATGAACGTCTTGGAGTAGTACGCTTATAGCCGACTAGCCAGATGTAGAGTGGCCCACGGCCACAAATATCTGTCTGACTTTGTCGTCGAATGTATTTTCTGAAGTGAGCGATATTTAGTCCCGCGCACGTGATTTTGGAGGTCGCAGAAATATACGTCACAAATATCTTTCCAAGTGGTTATTATACAAACATGTATTGGTATATAAAGCCAAGTAAAAATACACTGATTACACGCTTCGACTTTCGTGTTTATTTAATTGCGAACACGAGGAAAAATTTCGATTGCACTCCATGATTTAATTTTTGCGATTCCAGCGGTTTCGATACAGAGCTAGTTGCAATAGCTTCGTTTCATTTCTAACTTTCACGGTAACAAGCGTGGTGATATAAACACATGACAACCTTTTAAGATTTACTTTTATTCAGTGGTTACAACTTTGGTTTACGCGCCCTTCTCGTTACTAAGGGAAACAAATATGTTGTAGCTCTAAATACGCAGAACTATTTGCAACCGGAAAATAAACGAAATACATTTTTAGTAGTAGTCTTTATTTTCCAGACAATTTTCGGTAACTTGGTTAAAACTATTTTCATACTAATAGTATCCTTATCAATGATGTTGTAGTTATATAAAAGTCTTGATGAACGGACCTATTTTTTTTCTAGATTTGACACCAAGCCCTGCAATATGGCGTCCACCGATGTTATCCTAGCCAGCATTGGATTGGACAAGTACCCCCATGATTTGAGCGCTGTAACCAAACTACCCATGGAAAAATTCCCAAATATGCCTATTTATACCAGGCATAAGTGACAACTTTCCGACAACTACGGAGCATCGGTATAACATAACACCTTACATGGCGACTGTGTGACGTTTGGTGACCACACATTCAAAATAGACTCCCCATTTGTTCCAGGGACAGCGAACGAGACTTTATCGGCATATACTAGTGAAATTGATTCCAGAGAGAGGGGTTGGGGTTAACGTCCACTCGACACAAACTACTTCATTTCAGGACTAACGCACCAGGGTAAAATAGGAAATGATCAGTTCATACATATGAAATAAACATCCATGGATCAGACCTTAGCTGTTAGATAAGAGGAAATCTCCGTCTCTCCTAGTAAAACTCTTTTATCCGATATAATTATTTATTCGTATAATAACATGCGATATTCTCCGACGTGGACAGGGGGAAATATAACGGGGAAATATTTAGTGGTGGTGATGAGCATAATACGACACAACTAGCCATTTAGCGGTAATTCAAACACAAAGGATATATTTAAACTTTAATAAATCTAACATTTCACTCGAAGATCCTTGTTGTAGAACTTCCAAATTATTTTCATGTCGATTGTTTTTTAACAATAAAATTTTCCCGTCATATAACAGATCAAAGAATTTTTCGAGTCGCGTTGTCACGTATCGACTTCTATTTTTAGATTACCTGGCGCCTCATATAGCCCAACTATATCAAAAAGTATGCAGTTCCACCTTGAAATGGGTTCAATTGATTTACGGTTTATTCTATAAGTTATAACACAGTTCAATCTGAACGACAGACTCACCCTACCTGCAGTGAAGTGACTCTGACACAGTGAACAGTCATGATATCCACATGCCGTTATCTTAACGTCACAGGTCGCGAGGTCAACGCACAGAAGCCAGTTAGTAAACAAACAAACGAGAAAGTACAATGACTTCGTCAAACAGAAAACCTGTGTCGTAGCAGGGTTGAATAATATTCCTCGGAAGAAAATAGGATTTTAACGAATTTGCAAATTTTAAACGGACATTTTACACACGCGGGAGCCGCACTATTTTGTGCTTTGGACGGATCTATTTCACATAAACACAATGAATTCTGCTCATGTTTTTAGCGTGGGGATTGACTAATAGTTAATTTATTTTAGTTCTAAACAAAAATTTAAAACTTTAACGCAAATTTAAAAGATAGTAAGGTGGCCAGGCAAGATACGCCCACATTTTCGAGATATGGATAGAGAACAAGCAATACCGAAAGTGATTTTTCCCACAATCAAAGGCCATTATTCATTAAGTTACAATTTAATATGCGCAAATATCGAAAAGAATCAAGATCTTTAGGTTATAAACATGCATTTCAAGTTTCATCAATATCGAATTAAAATTGTTACCTCTATAGGGTCCACAACTTTGATATACCATTGTGTTACAGTATTCGCGTACAAACGGCGATCATTTTGTCTAGCAATTATTGTCCGATTTTCTGGAAATATGAACACAAACCTTCCTTAAGGTGTAATGGTGATATAATCAAACGTTTTTTTAAAAATCGGATAAAAATTGTGACGTCCAAAGGGACCACAAGTTAAAACAGGCGATTTTGCGTACAATCAGGGGCCATAATTCAGGAAGTTACAATCTGATATGCACAAATATCGAAAGGAACCAAGATCACTGGGTTATAATTGTGACCTCCAGAGCGACCACAAACTGAACACAAGGCGATTTTGCGTATAATCAGGTGATATAATCAAACGTTGTTTTTTTTAAATCGGATAATAATTGTGACCTCCGAAGGGACCTCAAGTTAAAAACAGGCAATTTTGCGTACAATCAGGGGCCATAAACCAGGAAGTAACAATCGGATATGCACAAATATTGAAAGGAACCAATATCTTTGGGTTATAATTGTGACCTCCTTAGGCACCACAAGCTAAACACAAGGCGATTTTGCGTATAATCAGGGGCCTGATTCAGGAAGTTACCATCTGATATGCGCAAATATCGAAAGGAACCAAGATCTTTGGGTTTTAACCATGCATTTTAAGTTTCATCAAAATAAAAATTGTGACCTCTACAGGGTCAACAACCTTGATATACTATTTTTTAACATCATTTGCGTTCAAACAGCGGCCATTTTGTATGGCAATTCTGGTCCGATTTTCCCGAAATTCGAACTAAACCTCCCTTGGGGTGTAACGGGGATATAACCAAATGTTTTTTTAAATGGGATAATAATTGTGACCTCCAGAGGGACCACAAGCTAAACCCAAGGCGATTTTGCGTAAAATCAGGGGCCATAATTCAGAAAGTTACGATCCAGTATGCGCAAATATCGAAAGGAACCAAGATCTTTGGGTTATTACCATGCATTTTAAGTTTCATCAAATGGAAAATTAAAATTGGGACCTCTACAGGGTCCACAACCTTGATTTACCATTTTTTAACAGTATTCGCGTACAAACGGCGACCATTTTGTATAGCAATTATGGTCCGATTTTTCCGATATTCGAATTCAACCTTTCTTAGGGTGTAACGATGATACAAATCAAACGGTTTTTCAAATCGTATAATAATTGTGACCTCCAGGGGGAGCACAAGCTAAAAAAGGTGATTTTTCGAACAATCGGGGGCCATAATTCAGGAAATTACGTTCAGATAGGCGCATATATTGAAAGGAACCAATATCTTTGGGTTATAAACATGCATGTCAAGTTTCATTAAAATCGGTTCCAAATTGTGACCTCTATAGGGTCCACAAGCTAAAAGCGTGATTTTTCGCACAATCCGGGTGTGTTACGGTCTAGACAATACCAGTCCTTCGCTCGTCGATTCCGACTGAATGTCAATTATGAGACCTAGCTCCCTTGTAGAGTTCACGCCCGAAACACATTTATATAACGATGTCATACATTACCATGTATCACAATACAATGTCCGATATCCAATTTGTCCTTTTCACATAATTATATTTATTAGCTTCTTGTTGGGCCGATGAATTGACACAAAACAGTTAGCGAAACCAGTAACGATCGTGTTTATTGGTCGATAACTGACGTCATCGGAATCCACTTTTAAATAGAAGCAGACGCCGAGGATATCCCCAGTGCTTCACTTGGTGCACTCGATAGGCCTTTGTATTGTAAAGATCCTAACACAACTGGTAGCTATTTTTGGATAAAGGATGGAGAATCGCAATTGGGTAAGAAATTAATATCCTAGCATTTGCTGTGGAAATGTTATCCATAATTAGTGGTTTTAATTTAAAGGCTCCTAGGTTGACTTTGGTTGTTTTGATCCAAAAGGCCTAGATTAGTTGTGGGTTCACCATTCCCCCAATACCTTATGTCACTGCATTTACGATCTAATTCCATCATATCAACCGGCCTAACAGGGCGAATGTATTTATTTAACTAATTTCGTGTCTCCATACCAGGGAATTTATCCAAAGGGTTGGCGTCTCACCCAAATTATCTCCCCTTGATGCGATGTATCTCAATTATAAATTGATCCAAATAAAGATGTATTTATTTATCTACACCCGAGTTTGTTAGTTCTTACCATTCAAGTGCTAGGCTAGAACGAACCCTTAAAAAGTCTCTAATAAATAGTCGAGACGCAACATTGGTGTCAGAAGTGGGATTCAAAATTCAATTGGTTTCATTGAAACTTATTCCAGTGTCTAGTGAATCGGAAGTTCTAATAAACACAAATTCCATAAATAAGTAAATAATTAGGTTCCTTTATTAATATTTATAATAATAAATAATACAATTATAAAATGGCCACTAAATCCTTTTCCCAAGAGTTCGAAATTATCCCAGACACTGATCCGGATATGGCCTCACCGCCCTTGTTAGATTCAGTTGATGGCGATGTCTCAGGAGCTAAAATAGAAAATCAGAATATGGGTGTCGATGGAATCCTTAAGGAAATTAGCAGTCAATTTAACCAATTCTTCCTGGAAAATGCTCAGGTTCAAAGTGATTTTTTAGACAATATAAAGGAAATTAAAGGAGGATTTAAGATTACTAAAAAAAAACATGTCAATAGATTGGATGAAAAATTAATGACCCAAACCCTGCCACATTTTATTCAAGTGGCAATGGAGACGCTCAAAAGGGAGGCACAAGGCGTAATCGAAATTCTAATCATCCCTCAAACCAAGCACATGTTCCCACAGTCCTAGAATTAATCACTCCCTTAAATCAAACCACAATCATATGATGGAAGTGAAGATTTTGAAGAATATCTCTCTCAATTTGAAATAATAGCCACAACAAGTGGAGTTATGAAGATAAATCCCATTACCTAGCCAGTAGTTTGTCCGGGACTGGCCGCCAGAACAGATATCAAGCATCCTAAATGTCCTGGAAGTGCCAGGATGAAACTAATTAATAAGTCTACTATGACATTTGACACCCAGGATGAAGAGGATTATAAAATATTCTGTGGAAGGAGGAAATCTTTAATTATAACCCTAAAGTGTCAAAATTTTGATAGGCATCCACAAGTCCCATACAGAAAACGGACACTACCAAAACAGCTGAAAATGTCCATTGACGCACCAGCCCCACCTATGCAGTTCAACGTCAAACACGATAATCACAATAAAAAAAGCTAAAGTACCAGTCCCTCCACTAATCACATCAACCAAGACACCAAAGACTGTTCAGGAGACACCAGTTCTAAAAGAAAAGACACCGGGTTGAGCAGATAAGGCACCCATCATGATAGAAGACAAGATAAAGACATCACTGGCAACAATTGGAGATTTACTATTATCATCAATATCATCGTCATCATCATCATTGTCATCTATAGTAAATAGTAAAAACAACTCTAATAATAATAACAATAGTAAGCCTACCATGATTAATACAGCCATTCCTGAGGTTGTCGCCTTGCATCCCCAAACTAATGAAATAATTGAACTCCAAACCCCCCCTTCTTATATCCCAACCAGCCGCATAACGCTAAAATTAAAATCATTTCAGGCCGCCCAGGATAACCGGATTGCACTAAATGTTGGAGGCACCTTGTTCTTTACAAGTGATTACATTCTAAGCAAAGACCCATCATCAATATTGGCAAAAATGATAACCCCTGATTCCCCCTTTATACACTACAAAAAGACAACGATTATCAAAATTATTTTCCAGACCGTAGCCCTGATCAATTCCCCATTATCCTGGACTATCTTCGGAATTTAAACTCCCCTATATCCTTCAAGCAATTATTACCCATTCACGGTCTCAAACTCGCTTCTATAATGCAAGAAGCAAAATTTTACGAACTAGATGCTTTACTAGATTTCACAAAAGCAAACATAAGCGAGTATTAATACATTCGTACCTGTTATTAAATTATATATATGTAAATTGCAATATAATATTAAAGTTCTTTATCATTATTATAATAAATATTAAAATATATCCATAATGTAATGTAATTATCAAGATGTTTAATCTTTAACATGAACTTGTACATATAATATTTTATTTACTCAATGCTATTACCCCGTTTATTATTACTATCAATATTGATAACATAATTTAACTTATATTAAGCCACTCAACTGTATTGAATAAATTGTAATATATATTATTACCTTTACCACTACAGAAGTGAGTTGTTTCTTCCTTATTTCCTGTCGTCACATGGAAGTGAATATTGGCAAAGTCAATCATCTCAGTGTGGGTTGGATAATCATTTTAGCGTTCGGGACGAACTTCTCCGAGGAAGAGGGCAATATTACGGTCTAGACAATATCAGTCAGCCACGCCCTTTTGCTTAGGGAAACGCCCTTCTCCAGCTAATGGACACACCCGTTTTAGGTCGAGAAAAGCCCTTTCTAACATGGGATGTTGCACCTTAATATAATATAATGCACAAAAAAGCGATGTTGTTATTTAATCCATATCCTACCCCCCCCCCCCATAAATTTTATGTCATTTTTAGCAAAATTGGGAGCCCCCCCCCCCCCCATGGCTCAGCCACTGATACCAGTCCTTCGCTCGTCGATTCCGACTGAATGTCAATTATTTAGTCCGATATCCAATTATATTTATTAGCTTCTTGTTGGGCCGATGAATTGACACAAAACAGTAAGCGAAACCAGCGACATCAAATAGCTGGCGGCCATGACACTTTGGCGCGGTCAAGCTTATAACGTCATTGCTACTACCACTCGTGTTCATTGGTCGATAACTGGCGTCATCGGAATCCCCTTCTAAATAGAAGCAGACGCCGAGGATATCCCCAGTGGTTCACTCGATATGCCATTGTATATTAAAGCTCCTAACACAACTGGTAGCTATTTTTGGATAAAGGATGGAGAATCGCAATTGGCTAAGAAATTAATATCCTAGCATTGGCTGTGGAAATGTTATCCATAATTAATGGTTTTAATTTAAAGGCTCATATGTTGACTTTTGTTGTTTTGATCCAAAAGGCCTAGATTAATTGTGGGTTCACCATTCCCCCAATACCTTATGTCACTGCATTTCCGATCTAATTCCATCATATCAACCGGCCTAACAGGGCGAATGTATTTATTTAACTAATTTCTTGACTCACCCAAATTATCTCCCCTTAATGCGATGTATCTCAATTATAAATTTTATCCAAATAAAGATATATATACATATCTACACTCGAGTTTGTTAGTTCTTCTGATTGAAGTGATAGGCTGGAACGAACCCTTAAAAAGTCTCTAATAAATATTAGAGACACAACATGGGGCCATAATCCATGAAGTTTTGATCAGATTTATGCCACTATCGAAAGCAGTCAAGATCTTGTGTGGATAAACCTATATTTCAAGTCTCGTCAAAATCGGGTAGGAATTCTGATCTGTAGAGAGCCCATAAACAATTGTGGTCGGACGGACGGATAGGGGTGACGACATAGTACGTCCATATGAAAATATGGGCGTATAAAAATAGCCAAATTCTGGCTGGGATTACTGAGCAAATTGGCCATTTACTGGATACATGCGGAAAAAAAAGCCAGCTACCATAAATTTCGTCACGTTAGTTACGTACGAACACAGTTTAGAGCGCAATGTGTAGGAGTCGCATTTTCTATTTCTAAGTGATTCTTATACGGAATTGCGGATACAATGATAGACATTTGGACCACGGCTGCCGAACCGATTTGAAAATGCTTTCGTGTGTTTTGTTTGGAATAGTTATTTGAAACAAAATAGAAAGGATATTTAATATCTATAATATGAGTACGGCAAGCCATCTCTGCATATTGTTTCTCAACCACGAAATTTCCCAGAAAGTTTTAACTATAGCCAATTGCATGTAACCGTTAAACAAAATCAACTTAAGGTAAGTGATAAATAAAATACAGACAACCCCTCTTCTCAAGTAAATATGACGACCATAAAAACTGTTTAAAGGTTTTGATAAGTTTAGTTCATAAGTATCCCTGTAGTTGAAGCTTAGATGACAAATGCCTCGATCTACTTAAAAAATCAGAATGAAATGAACAAGCTCTCTAGTAACAAATTAGTTGAGGTACAAACACTCCATAAGCTGGAGATTTCGCCTAATAGATTGGATGCAGCTATGGCGGGTGTGGCATGCTAGCAGAGTAAGATTACTCTTCCGGACACCAATTACCACTGTCTGTCGTGTATTTTGTACACGATGAACAGTCCATATGCTGATTACACTATTTTGCCAGATAACACCATTCTGCCTATACCGTTTTTTTTAGGACTTCGAATTTTGTCTAATGATTTGGATTGTTGGTACTTTGTTTTATTTCATTGGAATGTTACTACTAATTAGTAATAAATGGAAAGTAAACAATCGGAACGTCAAAGTCATCACGTTTATCGTACAATATAACACTTAGTTTGTGGCAATTGTCAAAATCTAGACGCAGAAAGCGTAATTGTCACTCTCAGTAGTGTTTTTAATATTTCGAGCTCATCAGGATATATGAATTCTATATAATAATTAAATTTTGAATTATTCAGTGATAGAACATCATCCCTATATCGATAAGTGAATTAACTAATCGTTTATTGGATTTTATGAGTTCCTGTATGTACTCTGCTTCGTAGGTATAGAGAAACAAATCAGCAAGCAAGCAAAGGTGCACAGATGGTACCCATGGGGATACCTACCACTTGCTGTTAAATTTCCCCTCAAAATTCATCAAAGATATTATCAACAAGCCAACAGTGAGGCTAATGTCCCCCGCCGAAATCCCAAAATAATAAAATGACACATATTAATTAATCAAACATTTATTTTTTTTCAAAAGCATTGGACAATCAAACTATACACAAAGTTTGATCACTCCCTATCTTGTCCCAAAGCATCAAACAATAAAATTGATTAGCTCAGCTTAGCTTCAGCTCAAAATATTAATTATTGAACTTCGCCAAGACATTCGCCTAATGATCATCTACATCAAGTTTAAAATTCTACCTCGATTAAAAGCAGAGTTATGTTCCAAAGTCTTGACCAATAAAATTGTTTATCGCTCTTCAGCATAAGCAGAAAGTTTGCACCATCGGACTTAGTCCAGGTAATGATATAACGAATCTATATATTGAGTTACATTGCTATAACTTCATTAAAGCCCCAAATACCACTCTTATTGTAACTGAATAATGTGTAACTTAATTAATCTTTATTCTGGTCAACAATTTGTACTATTTTACAATATTTCAATTAAAAAATGATACAAATTTCATCTTAACACACCTAATTTTAAAAATTGGAAAAATTCAACTACATGCCGTAACATGGTTTGAAAAGCCTTACGTAAGCACTTTCAAATGCAACTTGGGTTTAAACAAGTAAGATAGGTTGTAATGGATAATTTACACAACAGGTAGGACACTTAAATATCTTGTAGTTAGAATAAGGCTAATTTTTTTTCTGGACCTGTCAAGCCAGCGAGAGTGTTATTGTCCCTTTAAAACTAAAGTTATCGTGCCCCAAAGCATCGACCAGTCAGATTGCTTATCTCTGCTTACCCTTAGCAGGCAATGTTCATCATCGAACTCCGTCAAGTCATTTACATAATGAATGTCTTTACCAAGTGTGAACAGTCTACCTCAATTAGAAGGGGAGTTATTGTGTTCCAAAGTCTCGACCAATTGAATTGCTTGTCGTTTTGCTTACCCTCACCTGAAAATGTTGATTATCGAACCTTGGTCAATGTATCGATGTAATAAAGCTAAAGTGATACACCAAGTGTCTTCACTCTCACTTAATCAGAACTTAATAAGCATCCATCAATGAAATTGCTTATCTCTGCTTACCTTAAGCAGAAAATGCTCACCTTCGAACCCCATCAAGGTATTGACCTAATAGACACCTATGTCAAGTGTGAACATTCTAACTCAATTAGAATGAGAGTTATTGTGTTCCAAATTCTCGACCAATCAAATTGCTTATCGCCCTGCTTACCATGAGAAGAACATGCTCATTATCAAACGTAGTCGAGGTATTGGCGTAATGAAACTACACACTAAGTTTCATCACTCTCACTCAATTAGAATTTTAGTTATCGTGTCCCAAAGCATCAACCAATTAAATTGCTCGGCTCTACTTACCATAAGCAGAAAATGCTCATCTTCGAATTCCTTCAAGACCATGACCTAATAAACACTCACAGTTTGAACATTCTAACTCAATTAGAATGAGATAAAATAAAGCCAAGTACGAACAATCCAAACCATTAGACAAAGTTCAAAGTCCCCCAAAAAACGGTATAGGCAAATAGTGTAATATGGCAAAATAGTGTAATGAGCATATGGACTGCTCACCGTGTACAAAATACACGACAAACAGTGGTAACAGGTGTCCGGAAGAGTAAGCTTACTCTGCTGGCGCGCCACACCCGCCATAGCTGCATCCAATCCATTAGGCCAAACTTCGGTAAAAACTGGCCAATCAACCATCGGTATGCAAATACACGTGATGAACAGTGCTAACAACGCAGTAGACCCATATTATCAGGGATATTGTGTAACCGTCAATTAAATATGTCTAGAATAATAGTCGAGAGAGACATGTTATATTTACCAATCAAGTCAATATGACGGCCATAAAACTTTTTAAAGGTTCTAATAAGTTTATTTTGCAAGTATCCCTGTAGTTGAAGATTAGATGACAAATGCCTCGATCTATTTAAAAAATCAGAATATAATGAACAAGCTCTCGCCTAACGAATTAGCTGAGACACAAACACTCCATAAGCTGGTGATATTCGAATGTTGCTATCAATAAATGGAAAGTTAACAGTCGGAAAGTCAAAGTCATCACGTTTATCGTACAGTTTAACCCTTAGTTTATGGCAATTGTCAAAATCGAGACAAAGATCCAAGTAGGAAGCGCAATTGTCACTCTCAGTAGTATTTTTAATTTCTAGCTCAACAGAATATATGGATTCTACATAATCACTGGTTTTGAATTATTCAGTGATAGAACATCATCGATATATCGATAAGTGAAATTAAAATGTCTTACTAATCGTTTATTCGATTTTATGAGTGCCTGCACGTACTCGGCTTTGTATGAATAGAGAAACAAGTTATTCAGTTCCAAAGTCTCGACCAATCAAATTGCTTATCGCCCTGCTTACCCTGAGCAGAAAAAGCTGATTATCGAACTTTGTCTAGGTATTGATGTAATTTATAATGAAACTATACACCAAGTTTCATTACTCTCACTTAATAAGAACTAAAGTTATTGTGTCCCAAAACATAAACCAATCAAATTGCTTATCTCTGGTTACCCTAAGCAGAAAATGCTCATCTTCGAACTCATCAAGATATTGACATAATAAACACCTACATCAAGTTTGAACATTCTAGCTCAATTAGAACGAGAGTTATTGTGTCCCATAAAGTGTGACGGACAGACGTACCTACATCTGGGCATACGATGGGTATGTCCCGTCCGTACTTGGTAAGTACACATTATTGGGTATTTAAAAACTGTTCTCACAGATGGGTTTATACTTGGTACTAATATTGAAAATCGCCTAATTTGGCATTAAGCCTTAAAGGGGAAGACCAACGATTTTCATTAAGGTTTCCATAAATAATAAATATATATTTAAAAATAATCCCTCCTATAACATATGCAAAAAAAAATTTGTAAGCGAGAAATTAATTTTTATTAATACCGGAAGTGACGTAGTTGGTCCGACACGCTCACTGGTCACTATAGTAAACATACAAATTTGGAGTAAGTTTAGCGCTGTATTTTGTGGTCGTTTCGTCTTTTGGCAGAAAATCCGATGGAAGGTATTCTTTATTAGGATATTAAGAACAAGAACTTACGGTGTTTTGAAGGTATAATAAACAACGCGTTAGTGTGAATTAAGTTTCTAAAATGGACACAGTGACACAATTTAAGCCACGTGCTAATTGTTTACATCATGTGATAGCTAGCACGTGACAGATATTAACCGAACACAAATTGGCGACCTACTCTTGTTTTTCGACCTTTAACTGTATAGGTATCTTCAACACCCAAAATAGTTTAGCAAAAAGGTAGAAAAAGCGAGCGGCGGAACCTAAAAAAAGTTGCATCAATTTTGTTTAGCCTTATGCGTGGTATTTATTGTTCACACTCTCTCAATATTTCAATATGTTCTGTTTGGCAAACCTACCCTTCGGTTTCTTTTTTCTTGGTGTATCATCTTCTTGCTCTTCTGCATCGTCTTCCTTATCCACCCCATCAAAATTAACTGTAAAAAAAGAACAACACTCTACAACCAATGGGTAATGTAATTGACAAAAATGTAGAGTGACCAGATGTTTTCAAGATGACCATGTGTATTAGCTCTGTAACAAATAATTCAACTGATATATATTGAAAAGCAGTATAGGAACAATACATCCCATTTTTAAATATTTCAACTGTAAAAAATTTAAATATATACTGTATCTAAAATTATCTTAGAAGTATGTGTTCAAAGATTTGCAATCTAACAAAAGAAGCTATAGCTAAAAACTGAAAAAGGGACATGGGCAAATTCACTTCTGTAGTTGATGAAGAACAAAAGACAGCTGGTAGTAAAAAAAATAGTATCAGGAGAATGTGACATCTAATATATTAGTGACAGTAGCACATTTCTTGTAACACATACTCAATATTTATCAGTTACTCATTTCTGATCAATTTCACCACTTCAATTACCTTAAAAATACTCAATATATAGTAGCCTACTTTGATTCAACATGTATAAAACTTTTGTTTTGGTACTTACACTGATCTATTTCATGAATATTCTCATCATCATCCAAATTAACAGGCTCCCCTGAAAAACAAATCACATTTTTCAGTTTCTATCATACAGAACGAAGAAATATGAACAGTGGGGAGGGGAACAGACCTTGCCATCTAAATGATTTCTTGTCCCATAAAGGGGCTCGATACCACGGCACCTATAGATTAACAGACGAAAGTCATACAATCTAACACTGAGCCACTGCACTAAAAAGACGGATTGAAGACACAGCTTTCAAGCGAAGAACCGACGACCGCACACTCGAAGATGTTTTAGCCTCTTGAGGATAAAATCCTAGTCAGGCATGGGCTGAAATAGTAGTTCAGTTGTACCTGTCTAGCTCCATACTTAAAATAACACAAAGCAATCGCGGAAATGTGACCACTTGAAAGCAAATTTTAAGGGAATTTTCAAAAATATTTACCATGCAATAGCACAAATCCATAATATTTTTTAGTATATTAAAAAAATAATGTACCTGATGTTCCTTCACCTTCACCACTCGGAACATATGTCACTTTCAATCAAATTGTTGTACTCTTGAATTTGCTGCGAAGCATTTCTTTTTTGTCTTCTACCATTTCCTTTTCCGGCAATACTAGTCTTTTTGCAGCTCTCTTTCCTTTCCTTCTTTCTCGTTCTCTTTTCTCTCGTTCTCATCTGTATCATTTGTTTGATTATTGGTTACTTCTTTGTCAATTCTCTCGTTCTCATCTGTATCATTCGTTTGATTCTTGGTTACTTCTCTGTCTTTTTTCTCATCCTCATCTGTATCATTCGTTTGATTCTTGGTTACTTCTTTGTCTTTTCTCTCATCCTCAGCTGTATCCTTCGTTTGATTCTTGGTTACTTCTTTGTCTTTTCTCTCATTCTCAACTGTATCATTCGTTTGATTCTTGGTTATTTCTTTGTCTTTTCTCTCGTTCCCATCTGTATCATTCGTTTAATTCTTGGTTACTTGTTTATCTTTTCTCTCATTCTCATCTGTATAATTCGTTTGATTATTGGTCACTTCTTCGTTTTTTTTCTCGTTCTCATCTGTATCATTCTTCTGCTTCCTGCCTCTTTCTTTATTCCTTCTCTCGTTCTTATCTGTATCATTCTTACGCTTTGTGCCTCTTTCTTTATTCCTTCTCTCGTTATCATCTGTATCCTTCTTGCACTTTCTGCCTCTTTCTTCATTCCTTCTCTCGCTCTCATATGTGTCATTCTTACACTTCCTATCTCTTTCTTCATTCCTTCTCTCGTTCTCATTTGTACCATTCTTATGCTTTCTGCCTTTTTCTTTAACACTTCTCTCCGTATCCTCTCGGTCTTTACTCTTACACTTGTCCCTGTCCATTTCTTGTGAATAATTTCCTTCTTTTGAATCATTTAATTTAGCAAGGGAACAATCAATTTCATATTTTTCCATCAAGTCATACCTCTTCTTTCGCTTCAAAATTTATGAAATGGAATTAAACTAAAATATACAGTACTTACTGGTATACACATCAATTCAGTCCAAAACTGTAATAACAATCTATGATACATACAGGCAAACAGCATATGATTTGGCTAATCTAAAAACTAATTCAATAATTATTTCGTTTCGTTTTATTTTGATATACACTATAATCATGATTGATCTAACGAATTCCTTTAGAAATGTGTGTGCGGTGATCATGCGTCATGCAGTAGTACTAGAATTGCTAAGCAATTCTCAAGAATCAACTGATTTCAAAGTCCAAGATCTCTGTGGATTTAAATTTACACACCAGATTTGATAAAGATCAAACAAAGACTGAGGCCTCTATCGCTGTTATATCAAATGCTGTTACATCCATAATCCAACTATTTTTCAATATCGGGAATCCATGTTTAATACAGTAACGTTGAATCAACATTCATAATTATGACAATGTTGTTTCACCTAATCTATACACCCAATTCAACTTTTTTCCAATATCGGAAATGCATATGTGATCAATATTAATACAACATCGTCATGTTTACCAGGGGAATGAGGAATTTCTGTTTTTTAAAATCTATATTTATTTAGTCTTTTAGGCCTGTATGCAAGAAGCTAGGTTAAATTAACCCCCGGTTTAAGCTAGCCTCAGTTTAATCTCATGCACCCATTGCATTTTTGCACAAGGATATTGACAGACCCCTCAGTAACGAATGTAGTTCATTGAAATAACACTAAATGGCAGCAACTCATAGTTAGCCTAAACATAGTTATATAATTGTTTGTTATTTTAGCTGGGATTTCATTTTTGCAACATCTTCAAAAGATGTGGAACAAAATTATCAAATGTTTTTAGCTTCCACCTGAGGTGGTATTCTAGTACTATTTTACCTCAATAAAGCACTGGATATAATATTTGGAGTCCTAGAACTTGTCTTGGTAAATAGAGGGTTAACTTGACCAGGGGTTAAATTCGGTGTGCAATCGCCTAAGGGTGACTGTCTGTAATGGCGTTCCATAACAACCTGCTGAAATCCTCATCCGAGAAATCATACCTATACTAGAAACTATCAGAGGTGAATCTGTTGTGAAGTTCGCAAAATGCTCTAGATTTTCTTGAATTCTGTTGAAGCATAAACATTATATTTAGACACCTGACGGTCTCAACCACATGCAATAGTTATATACACTGTTTTGAGGTGTATGGGTTAATATACCTCCTCTTTTTCGAGTAAGGTCATGGATAATGAAAATTTGCATATCGACAGCAATTGCTTTTTGCTGTCGCTAATTGCGCCCACTGCAACCTTCATAGGGCCTCATAACTCAGTGAAAACATAGATGAACTGTATTTAATAGAGTGCATTTCACGACTGAATGTACTTGTTATACTCAGGTTGGTTATCTGTTAATTTTGTGTGTATCACACAAGTTAATGTGTGTCAGAAAAGTGTGGAGGTATATCGAATAATAACTTACACTTTCATCAAAGGATCTGAGACAAAGTATAGATGGGTATAAGTATACTTAAAAATATTCAATTACTGAGTACCGTAACACAATTACAACAGAGATTAAAATGCTATCAAAGTCTTACATGCATGTTCGACTTAGATGAATAGCATCTGGGGAAATCTTCAGTCAACAGCACATGATAGAATAAACTATATTATACGGTATGAACACTTACATTCCGTCTTCATTTAAAACTTTAATGCTGATCTTTCCATGATCTTCCATATTCAATGCCACACAAGGCCACCAAACCCCCATATCCAAACTACACAAAACTGGATCACCAGCTGAAAATTATTGGGTAGTATGATTATAAAGATAGCCTTGCTAAGCAAGGTGACATACACCCACCAGCAGCTTTGATAGTCACCAGCCTATTCACATTTTGTTTTTGTGTGCACTGTGCAAGATAAAATATAAAGGGGTGAATGATCCATCAGCGATTCCATAGTAATTAGGACATCCTCCTCAAAAATAAGATATGTGAATCTTCAAATACTTTTATGTGAAGGTTTCGAATCTAAATTGTTGGAAAAAAGCAAATTCATTTGAAACAAGAAGATTTTTCAGACATTATTCTAACCGCACCATGAAATTGTGAAAAAAAACCTTAAAAAAATAGAAAATTACTCCAGGGCAACAATTGTCTTGAAGATCTTTAACTTTGATTATTTAACTGTTTTTTTTATTCCTAAATAGCAATATTTCAAGATAATTAAAACAATCAAGTCAGGTACTAGCTCCTTTGTTTATGAAACTACAGATTTGAAATTCATCAGTTGGATATTAGAGAATGGTGTAATTATTATTTTTGACTAATGTGACACATACTTTTAGACCAAATTCATCAATCTCGTTCCCAGAGTCAGCCGCGGGGCCAAAGACCGTCCATTATCTTCAGTCTTTTTAACGCGTAAGCCCCGCCCATGCTGACCTCTGATTGGACAATCTTTTTGGGGTCTTTTTCTCGAAAACAAGATGTCGGATCGTCGTTTTGTTTGTTGTGAAATGATTCTTGAGTCAGAGTCAACTCGCTGACATAACAAAAGGGGATCCTAAATGTAAAAATTTAAGTCTTCGTAAAGATCTATTTTTCTACGCGTGTGTATATTTTTAAGTGATTCGGTCATCCGGAAACGTAAAATAAATACATGTCACGTGACAGTCGTGTGATTCGTCCCTTCCGGGGAAATGGCTACCCAGTGTCACCAGAGAAATTTCTTTCTCCAAAGTTTGCAAATTCATGTTTCAAGTATTTAGCTTTTTTCATTTTGGTATTGATTTACATATTATCTGACTATATCATCGCCTAAAATCCCTGGTATAACAGATACCTGGTTTAACATGAATGCACACAACTTAGGAGAGGATAACTCAACTGCTATAGGCTAATAGGACTGTAAGGAACAACTTGGAATGTCGACAATGAAGCATTTAAAGATTGAGATATGTTGAAATAATTTAATTATTATAGGTTATGCGATTTCAAGCAATCTGATTGGTCGAGAGCTTGGATTTGTTTTGTGTTTATACTGTATAACCTTAAAAGCAAAGCCCTGTATTCACCTATTCGTTATTGTTGAAGGGAGGTAACTCCGCCTTTAGTGGCGGTAGTTGAGGGGGGCTTTACGTTGTTTACAATTAATGGCTTCGCATCGCTTGACAACTTGACGTCTGCGACAATAAGACAACACAAACAAACTGAACTTTCCCCTTGTCAAATTAGTTATTATCAATTGATGATGTAACTTTAAATAATATACCTTCTCATAATTTTAATATAATTATACCTAATTTTGTTATGTCAGAACAGATCATCATACAGATTGTATATATATAAAAACTCTGAAATACATAAAGAAACGTATAAATATAGGAATAATAATAATGATTTCCCGCCATTATTTTAAATGTGTATATATTAATTATTATTATTCCTATATTTATACGTTTCTTTATGTATTTCAGGGTTTTTATATATATACAATCTTCAAAATAAAAACCTGAACCCATGACCTGGTGTTTCGTTCATCATTGATTAGAAACCCTGCTACAATATCATGAGCATTAATCAAATATTCTACAATCTGTGAAAGTGTTGTAGATGGCAAATATTTAAGATTTTGGGACCAGCCCTTAACTGAATTTTTAATGTCACAAATATGTTGATGAAGCACACTAGTAGATTGATTGAATTTATAAATTGAAGACAGCTGTGCCAAATGAAGGGTCCTTTTGCCAATAACTTCTAAATTATTTCTCCTGAGTAAGTCTTTCAATTTCCAAATCATTAAGTTTACACAAATCTTCATATTTAATTATTTCATTGGGTTTTAGATGTAAGACTGAAGAAAGCTGGTCAATTTTCTCTAAATGTTTATTCTTGGGAACCAATGAATGTGATCTAATAATCTTATCAAGTTGCTGATTAGTTAACTTCAACAGGTCAGAATAAGTCCTAGTCTGTGAAAAAAAAAGCTTAATTATAAAAAAAAAATTGCGGTGTCTGTTCGGAAGGGGGGGGGGGAGGTATATGTCATGTCAGCATGGCCAATGGTTCCTTTATACGGTCCTTCAGTTGAGCAAGCACTTCCCTGATCACTTGAATGCCTTCGACATGATCAATTTGATTGACAGCAGAGGTGTAAAATGTTGTCATCCATGGTCCTGTTAGTAGTTTTCCAATCAGTCCTACCACTTGCATTTCAACTTGAGCGGTAACTGTCACAAAATCAGTCAAAATACTTGTAGGCAAGCCACCACAAGTGGTTCCCTTTTCCAAAAATTGTTTGAACAGTGAATGATGCTGCACAAATACACCACAGATATGAAAGAGTACGTGAGGCGGTTGTCCCTGTATCGAGGCATAATTCCACGTGGGATCTTTTCATCATCCAGAAACGTTGTGAATCCACGAGGATGCCTTTTCCATCCTTGTACCGCATTTTTTTCATTTGAACTACAATATTGCCTGCAAGTCAATTTTTCCCCACAATGATTTCACAGAAGCAATATCCTGTTCATACCTTTTCAAGGCAGTTCGGGTCTTTGTAGCAATAGTATCAAGAGGATGCAGATGGCAGTTCAATTCATTTAGTGTCTTGTTCCATGATCGATTAACAAGATGTATGGCAGCATGATTAGCAGCACAACGGTCAGTAAGTGTGTTTGAGATGTTGATCATGCTTTGCCTTGTAGTTTGGTAGTCTGCATCTTCATGAAACTTTGTATAGACGTCGACAATATTATCCACGGATTCACAGATATGTAAATGATAGTCATCAGCAGTACCACCTGCCAACTCATCCACAGCCACTGCATAGCACTCCGTTTTGGTGGTGACATGAATAGCATTAATGTGGACTCCCTCTTGAGTAGTGGCGTCAAAACCAATGGTGTTGTTTTTCTCGGTTATGATGACTTCTGATGTTTGCAGTTCTGCTATAACACCAAGTTCCCGTGCCATGGCTTCCACAGTAGTTCTGGCAGGCACATCTTGTATAGTAATACCAAAGCGTAGGGCAAACTTCCTAATTATGTTCTGGACATTGCTGGTGGGAACTTGATTTACGATGCAATCATACACCATCATGCGCACGTCAGGGGAATATGACTTTCCATCAGTCTTTGTGGGAATCACGTCTGCTTCCAATTCCTGCACTCTTTCTTCGAGCACTGCCTTGTCATGTTAGAGCTGTTTGATTTCTTCATCTCAGTTGCAAATCTTAACTTCAAGATTGTTCATCTCCTGTTCTTTGGTAGCAGATATCCCGTGAGATGCCTGTATTGCCTGATACTTTACTTTAAGTCTTTGGTGTTTTCTTTTTAAAGTGGCTTGGGCTTTCTTTGAGATGTTAAGTTCCAATGTGGCTGCTGAGGTGCATATCTGTGATTTCAACGAAGAGATTTTCAAATCTTTTCGTTTGACCGTTTGTCGTAGAGTTTTGAGAGATCCCTTATTTTTTCTGTTTAGCCGTCACAGTTCTATTGGCAATCAACTTGTCTTTCCGCAAACGCAGTTGTCTTTCCCTCATCGACCTCAAACTATTTTGGCGGCTTCTGCAAACAGTACACTTATGAGTTTGCCGAGTTTTGACATGAGAATTCAGGAGAGGTGTAACTACAGCAGCAGGTTCAACAACAACAGCAGGCTCATCCAAAACAGGAGCAGACTGCTTACTATAATGAAATTTCTCTTTGCATGTCTTATCAAATTTTATCATTTCGAGGGGATCATTCACTTTTTTTAAACTTTGAGAACCCCTCCACCGTTCGCTTTACTCCATTTATGAAAAAGCGTTCCACTTCCTGCGGGAACAATGCCAATAGTTTTACAGCAGTAGCCTTACGGCTACCATGACATGCATTAAACAAATGCATGATATGTTCCTTCTGCAAATTGTCACTTTCTGTGGGAAGTATGGAAAAATGTTCTTGCAGGTGGCGCCTTGATATTCCGGCCTTTTCATCTGCCTGTGGGCCTATCTTTCTCTTCTTTCCTGACATTCTGCCCTCCTGTAAAGATAAAAGGTAAGCATGTTATGAATTATGATCAAGTGACAATGAATGAATGAAGTTTTATGACATAATGTGGTGGAGGGGGATCAGAGACGGAAATAAAATGGGGTTTAACGTCCTACTTTTCTGCACCTAACCTAGGCTAACTGAAGACAGGCATACTTCAAACAGTGTGCTATAAGGGAAATTTTTGCCCGGGCAGCGGCTCTACGGCCTACTCTTATATCGAATTCCAACTGCCAAGGGAACTTTTACGTGCATGCCAATGTGTACACAGGACCTTGTTTTTTTGCCCCATCCGAATGACTAGACAGTTGTCCTTATCAGTCCCTCTCCGTTCTGCATCACTGACAAGGATTCCAAGTGGTATGTTATACACATTTCAATCAGAATGAATGGCCAAATACCTGGAAGTGGGGCTACTAATACCATTTTGATGTTAAATTACACTTACCTTCACTAAAACTGTTGTACATTTTTTACTTGAATAATAAAAATCGAGAACTAGGTTACTAGGAGAAATTATACTGTTAATAATCTGAAATAATAAAAAGTTGAAAAATAATTAATTGTGAAAACATCAATTTCATGACGATAGGGTATGTCTGTGGATATATGCTACGGCCTACTCTTATATCGTATTCAAACTGCCAAGGGATCTTTTATGTGCTAGCCAATGTGTACACGCAACCTTGTTTTTTTGTCCCATCCGAACAACTAGGCAGATGTTCTTGCCAGTCCCTCCATTCTGCATCACTGACAAGGAATGAATGAAATGGGGTTGAACGTCCTACGCTTCTGCACCTAACCGGTTTTTGTCCCATCCGAACAACTAGGCAGCTGTCCTTGTCAGGTTCTTCGTCTGCATCACTGATAAGGAAGGGGAAACCACGCTGGAAAATCGAGCTGAACTTTCTCGGCCAATGCAGGGATCGAACATCCGACCTCCAGGCTAGCGAGCCAGCACCTTACCCACTTAGCCGCGTGATCCCCTCACTGACAAGGATTCTAAGCGTTACGTTATACACATTTCAATCAAAATCAATGACCTGGAAGTGAGGCTAATAATAATACCATTTTGATGTTAAATTTCACTTACCTTCACGTGATACTTCTTCCCGCTCTGAACACAAAATCGCTGGTTGTTGGGAGACCTGTAAAACGGACCAATCGGAATGGACATTTGGCGTCCAGTACCTAACAAATGCTCTTTGAGAATAAGCCACGACGTTATACTATTGGGTATAACCCAACAACACAAAAATACCCAACAATGACTCGTCCTTCTCAAAAACTACCCAACACGTGACCGCTCGCGAGCGCTGACAGACAGACGGACGAACCCATTTTAATAGTCCCTGCTTTCTTCGAAAGGCGGGGGACAATTAAAAAATCCAACATCTGAATTATCTTGATTGCGGTGAATTTATTTTTGGAATGACTATGGTTCTTGACAAAATATGTGGAATTGTAATTAACAAATAAATATTGACATCTAACATGTCCCGATTTAGATGCAAAAACACTGTGAATAATGTCTTTTAACCGAGCTTTTAATTTACGTTGAGGAATGTTAGTGTACAAGGCAGAGAAGTCGAACGTTTGTATAAAAGACACTGGAGAAAGTGATCGAGATTGCAAACCATCAAGTAATTCTTTGGAAAAATGACCAATACAAAATAGAACTCAACTCAAATCCGCCAAAGACAATTAACAGTAATGCAACATACAACAACCCGGAAACTGAAACGAAAAAAAAGGAATCAGGAAAATTAATAACCGGTTATTGTCATAATATGAAGATAAATCGACAAACAGATGCATCATGGCATATAATAATAAGGAATGCACAAAATACCTGATGAAATAATGAAGCTTACTTTTCTTATTTCAAGAATCCTATTCTTGCTTGCTTCTGATAGTTGAAGTCTGTGGTAATTTCAAGGATCACCAACAGATATTATTTCCCGTGAAGCCTTCGGCTTTTCATGTATATTCAGCATACTATTCTAGTATCGCAAGAGTTATCACTCTTCAAAGTGGAGGTAAAAACAGTCATATCGCATGACCAAACATCCGTACTTATACAACAATAATCCCGGTAAGCAATCATTATTATTCTAGCGATCGCATGGATAGTTAAATCCTGTAGATTTTGTAATCCTTCGATTCTTGTCGGATTTTGTTTTTACTTTAAGCCAGTGTGGACGTTAGCTCCATACTTTTGAGTTTTCACTCATCTTTTACTGATTGAACAATGTTCAGTTCTCTTGAAATAAAATGGCTACCGATATGGACGGTGTCCTATCTATTACCGATCCAGAAGCTGATTCTGAGTCGTTTAGTTTTTTACCACCTGCAGTGGTATCGAAGAATATACCTTCTAAATCTAATAAAGCCAGGGGTAGAAGAACAGGTAAAATACAATCTGTGGTTCAAGTTGTCAATACTGCTACTAAACCGATATGTACGAAGGTACAGTCGCACTCAGACATGACGTCACAGCAGGTGAGACCTGTTGGCACGACTCAACGTATTAAAACACACCAAATTTGATTGATTTGGATAATTTGTCTGAGGCAGATATAGTTACATTAAAATGTAAATTAGGTTTGGTCGATTCACAGGTGAATAATGATTTTGAATTAGAGGAAGATGACTTCTCATTTAATGAATATGAGAATGTGTCAAATATGCCTAATTTACAGGTAGAAAAGTTGACAACATACCTCACAAATCTGACAATAGTCCTGTATCTGTTAGTGGCAGAATTAGTGGCGCTTTATTCGATACAACAAATAATGAAGTGAGCGAGTCTGATGATTTTTGGCCATTACCTAAGCTAAAAACTCCACAAAGAGGCGAGAACATTTCTCAGTCTTAAGCTGATTTGATTAATACTGCTTGCACGTCGCAGTGTTCTACTGATGATATAATTGATACCTTATAAAATACCTGGCAATTGTGGAATGCTAGCACCACCTTTAGTTAACCATGAGATATGGAATGAAATAGATGCAAAGAGCCATTCCTATGATAAAAGTTTCAGGGAAATACAGCAATTAGTTGTTACCGGTATTGTTCCAATAGAAAAATTGGCAGAACTTTTAAAAAATCAAATTTCGGGTAATGAGACCGCAAAGAGGTTGATTTCAGATTCAATCACGTTAATTAGTCAAGCTCAATATCATTTTTCTCTAAGCCGTCGTTATCTCATTCGTCCTAGTCTTAAAAAGAAATATTCCAATATATGTAATATAAATACACCTATAACAAGCTTTTTGTTTGGAGATAATATTTCTAAAGAAATTCGGAAATGTGACACAGGATTCTCTGTTACTAATAATAGAGAAAGCCCCAATCTCTCTTTCCGCGGTAAAAAGAGGTTCTCCCGCGGTGGTCAGGCTATCCGAGACAGGGGTCAATGGCGATATAATAATTACAATAATAGTAATAGATATCAGCCATACACCAATCACAGGGGCTCAAGAAGAGGTCGTCGATGTTTTTTAGGTGTATCCAATCTTCAAAACAACGTGAGTTGAATTTCTCTAATGTAGGAAGTTTGAAATTCCATTTCGATGTGTGGAATAAACTGACAAACGATCCATGGATTTTGGATGTTATATGTGGATATAAAATTGAATTTGTCAATAAAGTAATTTAAGTGTGTTTGCCTAATGTTATTAAATTTTCAGATGAATTTAGATTAATAATAGATAATGAAGTTAATGAACTTCTATCTAAAGGGGCTATCATTCCCTCTGTTTGGGAAAAAGATCAGTTTGTTTCCAATTTATTTATTGTTCCGAAGCCTAATGGTAAATTTCGTCCTGTTAAAGCCATTAAATGAGTTTCTTCTGTACGAACATTTTAAACAAGAAACTTTTCAGATTGTTCTTGATACATTGCAAAAAGGAGACTTTTTTACTTCAATAGATCTTAAAGATGCATATTTTAGTATTGCCATACATAAGGATGATCAGAAATATTTAAAATTTGTTTGGAACAATATACTTTATCAGTTTGTCTGTCTACCATTTGGATTGTCTTCGGCTCCTCAGGGTTTTTACCAAAATTTTAAAACCAGTATATACTTGGTTCCGTTATCAAGGTATTCGGTGTACATATTATATTGATGATTCTCTTATTATGAATCAAGATGATCAGCAATGTTCTAAGGATACAATAGTGATCTAAGATAAATTATGCTCTTTAGGGTATACAATTATTACTGGAAAATCAAGTCTAATACCAAAGCAGACTATTGTGTTCTTTTGGTTTATTATTGATTCTGTGAATTTAAAGTTTTCCTGACTAAGGATAAGATTGAAAAGATTTTGAAATATGCAAATTTTATAAAGTTTAAAAACTATCACATCTCTGTTAGAATTCTGGCTTCTTTTATTGGTTAAATAATTAATGCATTTTATGCTGTACAAGAAGCAGTGTTACATTATAGAGGTTTAGAAAGAGATAAAATAAGAGGGCTTGGATGTAATTATGATAATACTGTATTATTGTCTGACATTGTTTGGTGGCTGAATAACACTGAAATGGCAAGACAATTAGACAAGGAAATCCACATGTCTCTATTACAACAGATGCATCTTCCCATGGCTGGGGTATTCATGACTCAAAATCTGATATTCCATTTGGCGGTAGATGGTGATTTGCTGAATCTAGTAACAACATAAATTATTTGGAACTATTAGCCATATTTTATGGGTTACAAGCCCATTATTCGAATTGCAGGGATATTCATATTGAGATTTATTCGGACAATACTTCTGCAATCTCTTATATAAATAATTTTGGTGGCATGAAGTCAATTCATTTGGATGAATTAGCTAAAGATGTTTGGAACTGGTGTATTGATAGGAATATCTTTTTATCTGCTATGTTTATACCTGGAAAATTTAATTTCCAAGCTGATTTTCATTCAAGAAATTTTTCTGATTCTACTGAATGGATGTTAAAACTCTGATTTTTCACAGAATTTGTGATCAATGTTTTCATCCAGACATAGACTTGTTTGCATCAAGACTTAATTTTCAAATAGATGTCTTTGTTTCTTGGCTACCTGAACCAGGTGCTTATAAGAATAATGTTTTTTCATTCGCATGGAGTGATTTAAATCCATACATATTCCCACCTTTTCGGTAATAGGTAGGGTAATTAACAAAGTTATATCTGATAAAGTAGAAAAAGCAATTATGATCATACCACACTGGCCTTCTCAGCCGTGGTTTCCTTCAATAATGTCGTGTTTAATTCCAATTAGGTTACCACGACACAAGGACATATTAGTAATGCCACACAGTCAGGAAGTTCATCCTCTAGGCAAGTCAATGTCTTTAGTCGCAGTGACTGTATCTGGAAATTACTTAAGATGCAAGGTGTTTCAGAGTCAGTTATCCAACTTATCATCAACTCTTGGCGTACAGGAACCAACAAACAATATGATTTGGCCTGGCAAAAATGGGTTATTTGGTGTAAATTTGGGGGCTATAATCCCTATCGTATCTCTGAAGTAGACTTGCTTGCCTATCTTGATTTATTATTAGAAAATGGAAAATCGTATAGGGTGATTAATACACATAAATCTATGTTGATTCAAACACTCAAATTATTTAACAACTGTTGGTGTGAAAACCCAAGGTTTACAGCCAGATTTATGAAAGGGGTTTTTAACAAATGTCCACCTAAGCCGAAATACGATTCTACATGGGATGTTTCCGTAGTATTGAGATATTTGTCGGCTTTAATGCCTCTTGAAAGTTTAGGATTAAAGTTATTAACGTATAAACTTGTAGCTTTGTTAGCTTTATCTAATGCTCCGAGATCACAAACTCTTGTAGCATTAAAACTTTCTAACATGAATGTTCAAAAAGGTAAAGTTGAATTTATTTTTACCAATTTGTTGAAAACTAGTCGAGATACTAAATTCAAGATGGTTCTGTCTCATTTTGAAAATAAGAGTCTTGTGTGTTATGCACACTTTATTGTTTTATGTAAGTAAAACTGAGAATAAACGTTTGTCAGACCAGCTTTTGATTTCACACTGTACATATAAGGCTGTTACTACTAGTACTGTTGCTAGGTGGTTGGTTGAAAGATGTCTTAGCTGCATCTGGTATTGATGATAAATTTAAAGCCCATTCATTTAGATCTACATCAGTGTCTGTTGCTTTTATGCACGGATGTACTTTACAGGAAATTCTGAAAACTGCTGATTGGTCATCTGCGAAAAACTTTAAGAAATTTTATTTGAGGGATGTTGAACAGAACACATAAGATTACTCTGGTGCGGTATTTGGCGGCAATTAGCTAGGCCCACTGTTCGATCTTAATGTAAATAAAAATGTTTAGTGGTAGTTTTGTTGTCTTTCTTTAAAGGTGCTGAATATACATGAAAAGCCGAAGGCTTTACGGGAAATAATGACCCCTCATCCAAGCAGTATGTGAAGGATGAGGGGCATTTTTGAAGTGAAGCCGAAGGCTTAGTATGTATATTCCCGCCCATGATCCCTGCCTATTTTGTAACAAGACAACAAACGGCGTATCTTTTAATAATGATTGCTTACCGGGATAATTGTTGTATAAGTACGAATGTTTGGTCATGTGATATGACTGTTTTTACCTCCACTTTGAAGAGCGATAACTCTTGCGATACTAGATTAGTATGCTGAATATACATGCCAAGCCTCCGGCTTCACTTCAATAATGCCCCTCATCCTTCACATACTGCTTGGATGAGGGGTCATTTTGTTCCTTCCTTATCGTAACTATACTATAATAATAGATTGTGTCTAAGTGTGTCTATTGTTGCATCATATACGGATAACCATCGATGGCTTAAATACTTCTGAGGCATTGTGAATGCTACTCCCAGTATGATGCAGATTTCTGTCATGTATTCTCTCAACTCTGGCGACCGTTTAATTCAGAGTATAAAGTCATTAAGCATACTCTCTACATGATAATCAAATTGTTTACATAATACTTTAGCTGTACTGTGGACATGTTGACATGCATCCTCATCTATGTCAGAAAGCTGTGGACCTACTTGTCTACCAACCCGTGTTTCGAGTCCAGACTTAGACCCACGCATCACAATACAGCTATCCATTAAAATAGACACCAAATGCACCTTAAATAATAAAAAAATAATTCGCTTGCGCGTAGGGGTCTTTAGCAGTGGGATGAAAGCGTTAAAAACCCACGAGGTTGGACAGGCAACCATACTTCCTGGTACGTACAACCGGGGATTCGAAACCACGCCAGTTGACTCAATGCCAAGCTGTATGATAGAGCGCACGCGTGCCTTTTGTATTTCCAAACCAGAATCATAACATCCCCATCTCTCGTAAAGATGGCATCGCCTATCTTCATAGTGTCAACCTCTTTACGAAATGAAATGAAATGGGGTTTAACGTCCTATTGTTCCGACCTCTTTACGATATCCAAGCGATGTCCCTCGATTGGGCCTAAGTGTCCCACGTACATATATTTGATGTTTATCATCAGTGAGTAATTTAGCTAAATCAACACCATGATAGGGTTGCCCATGTACAGTTTATATCCGAAACCAAACATTCAGTGAAGCAAACTAAAACACGTGTCAGACAAAGTTCTACTTATGCAACAGTACAATTCATAATTGCAAACGTATCCCGAATCCGGGTTGGAAAGGATAAAACCTTTGATTCCATATGCCATATGTACCCGTTTTGTGAATTCTGGACCCTCTGAATGCCTTCAACAAAGTACCAGTTAATAATAATAGGCCTAATAGTAATAAATTTTTATTGCATATTAGGCCAAAGGCCCATGTACACTCAATACATGTTATCTCATGATATTCAAATTGATAATCGACATTTTAACATTATTTTTAACAATAAATAAAACTCATTTTCAATATAAAATCCATTTGATAAATTAATAAATTTGTACAATTTCATTTTTCAATTGAGCAAACACACTTTCAATATGCCATGCCTTTGTTATAGTTAATTTTATTTATTTAAGATGACAATTTGTACTCTGTGATTGTCCTTTATGTTTAATTTGCACATATATATATTATTTTTAACACCATAACATTTACTATGCAAACAATGTAGGGTTGATTCTCTTTAATCAAAGTACGTACCATACTCCCTTTATACAAAACTCTTAAGTCCATATTTTCACAAATACTCAGAAAGTATATTTTGTCCTCTACCACAGATTGGCATTTGCAACAAATTGACAATATCTCTCATAGTCATATCTATTTACCCTGTTCGCTCAACCCTTCTCTACCTCTAAATAATTGTGACTACTTAAACCGAGTCGACAGAGAGCAACTCGATACATCAGGTATTTTTCTTGCTTGAACATAGATTTTATCTCACAATACAATTTTCATGCCATTTCTCGGTACTATCTTTCACTCTGTTTTTGAATCTATACATAAAAGTGTTTGAATTTTCCTACTAGCTGACAGAACCTAACATATTTTGAAGCCATAGAAACTCAATATTTCATTAGGTAAGTTAAGGGGATCTGTCATCACCCATTTCTAGAAAAATATATTGTCTGAGGTAGCCTTATGAAAAACATTATGTGTACATAAATATCTGTCACTTGGAAAGGGACCCGTTGACTTCATGACAAGGCTCGCTGTGTTTGGGTCAAGTGGTAAGGTCAATAGCCATGCGCGTGACCGAACAAGCTTTAATAAACTGGAGAACGCGTGGTGTCCTTTAACCATTATGACGACTGAAGCAAGTAACGTCATATTGGTTAACCCAAAAAGCGCACTAGTTGCTTGTTTAGAATAAATAAAACTTTTCCTTTTGACGAGAAGCGTATAATTTGTTTAAAGGAGAATACTTCGAAAAAAGTTATTTTAATATGAAAAATAAAGTTAATATTAGAATATTTTTGGCTCTGTGAAATTTTAAAGTCACTCTGAATAATTTTACAAAGGAAAACTATACCGAAAACCACCCAATGGGCGTCCTCGTTAGAGATAAAGACATACATTCACAGAGGAGCCGGTCCAAGGTGACTTCGTTGTATACAGCACAGCATTGTTTTCCTGTTCATTCAATACGAACTGAAGTGTTGATAAACGTTAGTTTTTTGTCGTTAATATGGAATTTAATCACGGTCCTTTTTACCTTTGATAAGGTAACGTGAAACCAACTTTTTGCATGCAACGCCTGGTGGGAATTCCTTCAGCGAGGACGCCCATTGACATTTAATGCATATCTGCAACCTCGTTTTGATTTTTCCGTGAATGACGCCATAGTCGATCGACATTGTGAATAAAAATGAAATAAAACCAAGTACGAACAATCCAAACCATTAGACAAAATTCTAAGTCCTAAAAAAACGGTATAGGCAAAATAATGTTATCCGGCAAAAAAGTGTAATCAGCATTTGGACTGATCACCGTGTACAAAATACATGACAAACAGTGGTAACAGGTGTCCTGAAGAGTAAGCTTACCTTGCTGGCATGTCATATAGCTGCATCCAATCTATTAGGCGAAACCTCGGTAATATAGCGTGATTGGCCCTAATTACACCAACAATAAATCAGGAAGCGTGTGTATTTTTTTTTAATTGTGGAATATCTCTTACCTGGTACTCTAAGTTCCTTGTTACAAATGGAACCGAAACACATTACGGTACACGATATGTGTACCAATAGTATAATCGTTTTTTTTTTCTGTCCTTAAAATTGGATATTAGAAGCTAATTTTTCGCTTTATTAAGATCATAACATCAATGTTGATTTAAATTGACAAATAATTCATGTTTTCACTGTCGAAGATTTTGGATGATGATGAGTTAAGAGACGTTGCTACTTTAATTGATACCGAAGGGGTAAGGGGGGTGTACATTAATACAATTATTAATGGATACGGTAAGTATAGGTACTGTTTTTTTTGTAATGGTATGAACAAGTAATCTATTCTTTTATATGCAAAACTAAACTTTCTTACGGTATGATTGTTATTACAACCCTCTAGCTTCTAATTTTACCAAAGAATAACTCTTAAGTAGTCCTGACTGATTTTAAATGAAAGCAAATATTTTAAACCAACTTGTTGACATGCAACTGTATTCTGATAAAGACTTAACATGCTATTGATACAATAAATTTCAACGCTAGGGACTGTCTAAAGTCACGCTGTGATAAAGTTTGGTGATTTGACATTTTACACAGGTCATTATTATAAAGAATAAAACTATTTACAAAAGCAATATCTACAAAAATGAAAAAAGGGTCTTGTACCATCTTGTTGTTTTGCGTATAACCTGATTATACCGAATAAACTGGTCGGACAAATCAACGCCACCCATAAAATTATTGTACTCTTTAGTGCAAGGGGGGTATGAATTTCAACATGCTCAAAAGTACCACTTTGTTTATTATTATTTTTTTGATTTCTCAAAACCGTGTCATTACCAATGGCTTTGTAAAAGGATTTACACAGCGTCACGTCATAAGTATCCTTTCATCTGACAAAGAGGTGTCACGTAACTATCTTATGGATCCTCGTTGTAGCCCTTTTAGAGATCCATTGATGATTGCTTTTGGAAAACCCTTCCTACTTAAAGTACTTTGCCGAATTGTTCCACATGCTTATGTCTTATTAGCAAAAAGATTTTGAAATAATGTATCAACAAAAAGTATGTAGCCTTGTCCTAAATAACTTTGTATAAGTTTGTAAACAATATCATAAGTGAACCCATTTTTTGATTTCGAGTCATTTTACCAGTATAAATGTCCAAAACGCTCGTGTAACCAGTTGAGCAATCTGCAAGAACAAATAACTTGTATCCCCATTTAGTTAATCTTTCATATACTGTTTCATGCCAATTCTGACTTTGGATGGAACCATTCTTTCATCAATACATATCTCTCTGTTTGGGACATAAAAACTTTCACAGGCCAATCGGACTCACTATGTAACGGGTTTGGCTTTTGACAGGGGATCATGACAAGTCAGACAGTGTTTCCTCTTTTGATTTTCATCGACGTCTTCGGGGTCGCTAATGTGTAGGTTGCCCAAAGATGCCATTCTCAGGCCAATATTCTTGAACATTATTTTACTGTACCAAAACTTCATCAATAATATTATTATCAATATTCCTATCTTCGGTCGTAGGCCTTCAAATATAAAAAAAAGTAAATGTAAGGCAATTATTACAAAATACTTCTACAATGAGTTACCTTTGGTAAGTAAAAAATGGAAAGAGGGACATAAAATCAATATCTAATGCGGAGAGGAATGGGGCGTAACATACACTCGACGCAACCTCAGGTCATTTCAGGACTAATGCATGGCTCAATATTTTATCTCAATAATTCGCCAGAGAAAATCAACGAGGTTGGACAGGTAAAACCACGCCACTACCACCTCCAGGCATACAATCTAAAACTGTAGAACTCGACGCAAACTCAGGTCATTTCAGGACTAAAGCATGGTTCAATATTAGATCTCAAAAATTCGCCAGAGAATATCAACGAGGTTGGACAGGTAAAACCAAGCCACTACCCCCCCCCCCCCTAGACATGCAATCTTCTTCTAGTGATGGAAAATCCATATTCCCACTTTCAGAAAGAGAGAGAGAGAAATGGGGTTTAACGTCCACTCAACACAACTAGGTTATTTCGGGACTGACACATGGTTTAATTTTATTTCAATAATTCGTATGGTGAAACCAACAAGGTTGAGACTCATTGCGCCCATATTTCCATGCCACATACGCTCACACCAGGGCTCGAAACCACAGCCGCAAGTCAGAGGTGGCCGGCCGCCCGCGAATTTTTTATTCCCAACCAACATAGCAATGGTACCTGCTAATCGGCCTCTGATTGGCTGAAAGTTTGACGTCATATTCATATTGACGTCATTCTCTAATAAGCGCCGGGTCTCCAATAAGCGCCGGGCCTCTAATAAGCGCCGGGGGGTCAAGGGGTGCTGAAAAAATAAGCGCAGGGTCTCTTGATCAATTGCCGTAATTCAAAAGATTATCCGGCCCAATGTCCATGGTAAATAAGCGCCGGGGGGTCAAGGGGTGCTGAAAAAATAAGCGCCCGGGCGCTTATAAGAGGAAATACGGTACTGCTAATCGGCCTCTGATTGGCTGAAAGTTTGACGTCATATTCATATTGACGTCATAAGATGTACTGTACATAATATTTTTTTAGCGTTTTCCTAGTTTCTGTCAGGATTATCGCCCTTATTTGTTAAAATTGTTTGACGTTCTGGCACCTGACGTCAATTGGCTGACTATCGCCATTGAAGAGACGACCACTTACAGGATCGGTCGCATTTTTTTGTTGCGTCTTTTATGTAAATCATTTTAGTGGAGCCTGTACCTAGACAGGCCCGGGACTGTACAGCGCAGTGGACGTTTACGGCTCGTCCCCGGATCCATTCACTCTTTTTTTTTGTTTTTTGTATGTATGATGTCTTGTCGTTATATTTGTCCTTTATGTAAATCATATGTGGCGCAGGGTAAACTCTGTGGAAACTGTGGAAATATTAAATATAAATCATTGTTAACTTCGCTCAAAAGTAATTTGATTGAAATTTTCAATATATTTCTCTCGTAAAATATTATTCAATGTCCTCCATTTCGTAATTGAAACTATAATTTAATTTCATACGCCCACATGCCATTGTAACTGTCCTCTCAGACGTCCACAATACATGTATGTTAGTGCAGGTTAGTGGACACTCTACAGGTCACAATTTTTATCCGATTTTGACCAAACTTGAGCAAAGGTAATCAATTTGAGGGAGAGTTATGTAGTCTTACCGATTGTATAGTTTCGCTACCATATCACAAATATTTTCAACTTGAACTAAGTATAGATAAACAGTTTGTAAACAACAAATGTTCAATTATATGTGATAATGTGTCATCTGTTTATTTGGGGATTTTAGAGGGAGGGGGGCATAAGCCTCACCATTGGCTCGTTTCATTTGAAAAAATTCTACACAGAGTTGTCTGTGTTTTTATTTTTCATTTTCACATCATCATTTCTGTAGCAATGCCTTATAAGAAATACAGGATATGAGATATTCACGTATTTAAAACTAAAAGAAGTCACTGGCGTGGATTGAAAAAGCCCGTAAAATTTTTTACTGCAGCCATCAGACATTGTCACTCAAAAGATAATATAAAAAGAAATAAAAAACTTTGTGAAAAACTTTTTTCAAAAATGAAGCAAGTCCACAGGTAGGTTTATGTTTCCCGTTGATATCCCAAAATAAATAGTTGACACATATCAATTAATTGAATTGAAGTTTTGTATTTTTATCAAACGGATTTTCTAAACTTAGTCAAAACAGAAAATAGGGGCGACCTCGTGGGTTTATTCCGGATACTCCGTTTATCTCCCACAAATTAATAATTCTTATATATAAAGATTTTGTCTTTTGCTTCCATTTTACGTTATCATAAAGAACAGCTGATATATGTGTCCTTTCCTCAGACCCCCCCCCCCCTGTAAGTGTTGAAGGCCAGAGGGTCAATGTATAATCGTATGGTTGGGACGAAAAGCCAAAACCCGTGTACACATCGGCGTGCATGTAAAAGAACCATTGCCAGTTGGAATTTGATGTAAGGGTAGGCCATAGCACCGTTGTCTGGGCAAAAATTCCCTCATTCTAAACTGTATGGCATATCAATTTCATTGAAAACGTCCCTTAGGAAAGTAAAAAAAAAAGGCTGATATAATAACACATTTCAAGCCAAACAAAAAAAACCCATACCATGTAAAGCGTGAATTTCATATTTTCTAAGAAAGTCAAAACATATTTATTTCTCTATCTTTTGCTCAATAGGTTATCAAATCACTATTATACGATCATGGGCATTATTTCACACCCTTAAAAATCATTGACACAGGAAATAATAACACAATTACCTCCCGTGTTTCCTATTCCCTCAATGGAATGGCTATCTTCAAACGTTGGAATTTGAAGTTGAAAATTATACTTTTGAGCGAAGTTAACAATGATTGTAGTTTTGACAAGATGTGTGCATTGATCGCAATCACTGTACTGGTCATTTGAGTCTTAGCCTCGCTTCTCCATTTTCAAATTAAAACATTAAATGACCGAACCATTCTAATCTAGTTAAAATCTCAAGTATCCGATGGCATTGAGAGTTGATTATAGTCTTGGAAAGTAAATATGGCCAGAGACAGATCGTAATAACAGGATGATTTTCTTATATTTCTTAAAATAGGAAATTGATTATCTATACAGTACATCTTATGACGTCAGTATGAATATGACGTCAAACTTTCAGCCAATCAGAGGTCGAATAGCAAGTGTCATTGCTATGTTGGTTGGGAATAAAAAATTCGCTGGCACTCAAGACCACTAGGCTCTCACAACCAGATATTGCCATTTTTTTAAAAAAAATATTACCCATTTATCATGCTTGTCTAGCACGACTTTGACGTCGTGATAAAATTACTGCAGGTGAATGATTATTTTAAGTGTCTACTGCCAAAATTATGGAAATATCGCAATTTGTATTCGCACAGGACCAATAATAAGCGCCCACAAAGCAGTAATAATTGCACATCGTAACATTTTGTTTATTAATGAAAATACAGCGTCATTGAATTGATATTTAATTTATTATCAGAAATCATACATAAATTTCAAATATAGACATATTTGATTGCAGCCCCCCAAAAATACAATGCATAAACGGGATATTTCAAATAGGGGTTCCAGGTAAAAAGGTATAAGGGGAGATAACTCGTATCATAAACCCACCCTATCCCCAAACAAAGAATGAAAACAAATTTAAAACATGATTCTTTTATTTACTGACTATCCCAAAACAAAGAATGAAAACAAACTTAATACAATAATCCTTTATTTAATGACTAGTATTAAAGGTTTACATATCTATAAATTAGGCCTGTATATTGTATTTACAACAACATTTCAATTATCAATATTTTTTTTTAAATGCATAAAACATTTTTTTAAATGTTTAATTAACCGTTATATCAAAAATGTATTTAAATCTTGCTGTAACAGTTGTGAAATAATTATTTTATGAAATAAAAGTAGTTCAATAATATAGTTAGCATAAAAACAGGCCAAACAAAATAGTGACACTGCTATCTGGTCATTTTGCACCAATCCACTTGCAATGGCAGATAATAGAGCGTACCCGATAGATGACCTATATACCGGCCGCAGCCATGTTGGTGGACAACAACACGCCACCTATCTGTAATCATGGTAATAGATTTTAGTACCATCCAACATTGATAGCGTTTCAAAGTAAATAAATATAAATGCACCAGAAAATAATTTACATATTTGAAAAGAGCAGTGTTCGTGCTTCCCGTGATACGTAATATGATATCTTTAATTTTATATTAAGACCCGTATTTTTAATATTAAAGTAAAATACCCCTATCCCCGTCAAATATAATACATGTTCCGTACCAGTGGACTTTCGTCGCTTTTAATTTTTAAGGCATGTAAATATGATTGTACTGGAAAATATTTTATATATTTGGAAAGAGCAGTAACGTGCTTTTCCATGGTAGGTAACATGATAAATGTAATTTCGTATTCGATCTTACTAAATCAAATCGAGCAATAATAAATTATGCCAACAGCGATTCATATTTGAGCGGATCGAGTGATCACTGTCGCTCTTCTTGGCTCCTGTTCGATTGTGGATAAAATCACGCTCGTCCTATTTCTTACAAATTTGCCAACAAAGCCCCCCCCCCCTCCTCCGACAACCGAATCCTCAAATATCGTCTGATGAAAATGTTATTTTTTTCACCAAAAATAAGTATCGCTGAATTCGATACCCTAGCTGTTCTAGAATTACGATGCACCTAAAGTAAATAGATGCTTGACATATTTTTTTTGACGTACAGAATATATACCTACGGTACTACATAATATTGGTCATAGAGGTTATGGAGCTAAAAAAATTCCAGCCAATAATACTATAAAGTATGCATTATGCAAATAAGCGCGTGAGCCTCCGTGCGTACATGCTGTTAGCTAATAGTTACTGGAAAGTTTCCCGCGTCAATACCGCTCTAACCAATGATAAAATAGTTGGCGACGTATCGAACAGTCTGTACTTTTATATTTTCTCTTGATTAAAGATAAAAAACAGAAACAATAAAACGATAATTACATCGAATCAGAGAATAATTATTAAACCTCAAATCGAAAACGTACAAAAAAGAAAAGAAACTATACCCAGTGACAACAGTTTTTCAAACGTTTGATCTCCCTACGGTATCGAGCTTCTCACACGATTTTCCATAATAAGTGTGTCGGGTTTTTTTATTATTTTTTAAAAAATTACGTAGGTCTCGAAGATGAAATGTCGCGTCAGCAACCACCCTATTTATTATAATTTTTCACGTCAGACATTATCCATGTACACAAACACGATGCAGCTAGTTCGCCTATTTAAATACATGTAAATTAATGGTCCTACCGGGGTATTTTTTTCAAAATACTTACGCCGCAGAGAAACATAATTTGATATGTTTTATAATTATACAAACAAACGCCATTCTGTCGCTATAAACGCATTATATGCCACGATCGAATTCAGATTTTAATGGAAATTATTTATATACCTAGGCCTACTTTGCCTATACACAAACACCGTTCTGTTCTGTCGTAAAAATTAAACGCGAAATGTCACGGTCAAATTCGGATTTAAATAGAAAATAAATGTAAACTTTAAAATACATAGACAAACTTTTTATTCAACATAAATATCACATTTTACAGAAGCGTTTGGCCCTTATAATCGTAATTCCAAGTGCAATCACATTGTAACCATCGGCCCACGTGTAGACGGGTTGTCCACCAAGATGGCCGCGGCCAATGTGTGTGACGTCATGTGAATTAACTCTATTCGCCTGCGTACTAGTAATACAGTAGGCTAAACCGCAATACCCCTGCATACTCAGACACCTTGTCAATGAGAAGAGGATTCAAACCGTTGAGCCCATTAATAACAGACCAATTGGCTAAATCGCCCCCACCCCGAAGGAAAAGATAGTAAGCTGGCACTGCCAGGCAGGATACGCCCACATTTTCGAGACATGGATAGAGAACAAGCAAAACCGAAAGTGATATTTCCTACAATCAAAGGCTATAATTCATTAAATTACAATTTGATATGCGCAAATATCGAAAAGAATCAAAATCAAGATCTTTAGGTTATAAACATGCATTTCAAGTTTCATCAAAATCGAATTAAAATTGTGACCTATACTGGGTCCACAACCTTGATATACCATATTTTAACACTATTAGCGTACAAACGGCGGCCATTTTGTCTGGCAATTATGGTCCGATTTCCTTGAAATTCAAACTCAACCTTCCGTATGGTGTAACGGTGATAGAGGCAAGCGTTTTTTTAAATCGGATAATAATCGTGACCTCCAGAGGGACCATAGGCGATTTTTCGGACAATCAGGGGCTATAATTCAGGAAGTTATGATCTGATATGTGAAAATAACGAAAGGAACCAAGATCTTTGGGTTATAACCATGCATTTCAAGTTTCATCAAAATTGAATCAAAATTGTGACCTATACTGGGTCCACAACCTTGATATACCATTTTATAACAGTATTCGCGTACAAGCGGCGGCCATTTTGTATGGCAATTTTGTTCCGAATTTTACCGAAATTCGAACTCAACATTCCTTAGGGTGTAACGGTGATATAATCAAACGATTTTTTAAATCGCATAATAATTGTGACCTCCAGAGGGACCACAAGCTAAACAAAGATGATTTTGCGTATAATCAGGGGCCATAATTCAGGAAGTTACAATCCGATATGCGCAAATATCGAAAGGAACCAAGATCTTTGGGTTATAACCATGCATTCAAGTTTCATCAAAATCGAAAATTAAAATTGTGACGTCTACTGGGTCCACAACCTTGATATACCATTTTTTAAACAGTATTCGCGTACGAATGGCGGCCATTTTGTATGGCAATTTTGGTCCAATTTTTCCGAAATTCGAACTCAATCTTCCTTAGGGCGTAACGGTGATATAATCAAACGATTTTTTTAATCAGATAATAATTGTGACCTCCAGAGGGACCACAAGCTAAACAAAGGCGATTTTGCGTATAATCAGGGGCCATAATTCAGAAAGTTACGATCCGATATGCGCAAATATCGAAAGGAACCAAGATCTTTGGGTTATAACCACGCATTTCAAGTTTCATCTTAAATCGAATTAAAATTGTGATCTCTACAGGGTCCACAACCTTGATATACCATTTTTTAACAGTATTCGCGTACGAACGGCGGCCATTTTGTATGGTAATTTTGGTCCAATTTTTCCGAAATTTGAACTCAACCTTCCTTAGGGTGTAACGGTGATATAATCGAACGGTTTTTCAAATCGGATAATAATTGTGACCTCCAGGGGTACCACGAGCTAAAATAGGTGATTTTTCGGACAATCAGGGGCCATAATTCAGGAAATTACGTTCCGATAGGCGCAAATATCGAAAGGAACCAAGATCTTTGGGTTATAAAACATGCATGTCAAGTTTCATCAAAATCGGTTCAAAATTGTGACCTCTATAGGGTCCACAAGCTAAAGACGTGATTTTTCGTACAATCAGGGGCCGTAATCCATGAAGTTTTGATCGGATACATGCCAATATCAAAAGCAGCCGAGATCTTTTTGGGATAAACCTATATTTCAAGTTTCGTCAAAATCCGACAAGAATTGTGACCTGTAGAGAGTCCACAAACAATTGTGGACGGACGGACGGACGGACAGGGGCGACGACATAATACGTCCACATGAAAATGTGGGCGTATAAAAACCATTGTACAGAAATAACAAATTATTACCGGTAGTTTGAAATATCGACTCGTTCAATGTTCTTTGCCATCTTAATAAACATATCTAATAACTTTGTTAAAAATATTTTTTTTCTAATCACTTCTTCACAAAATATATATCAAAGGTTGTCTCATATGCAGACACCTCTAGTCTGGAGGCTCAGTGCGGGGGGGGGGGGGGCACCAAATGGGCACGAAAACAAGACCCAACTTTTCTAGAGTAAATTTTTGCGTAGAATACGATGCCGAGTGGTTATCAGTCCTTCGTTGGCGCGTTTTCGAGATATTCGTGGCCAAAGATCAAGTCATTTGCACCGAAAGTGAATGCGCAACCATTCTTGTATCATGAATATATGCCGAAAATGATCGAAAGTTATCACTCTTTCAATAAAAATGTAAACTTGCTAAATTCGCCTTTAGATTTATTGACGCCAGAGGTCAAAGGGTGAAATGTTCCGATTTTGCCCTTGGAAGATTTAAAGCAATGAAATGTCAGCATAAAATATAAAAACTAAAGCGAAACCTGATCTTAGTAATAATAGGGGCATTTAAAATGTATTTTTAGGTGGTCTTAGCACATAACTTTTACTTTGGAACGTCGAAAAAGATCTTGCATAACAGAACCAAAACACTTCAAAACGTGATTAAAAATACGTAAAAATTGTTAAATCAAAATCTCCGAATTAGTTTTACAACGAATGCTATACATAATAAGGCTAGTTGTCGAAAAAAATATGGAATGGTTTATAGTTGGATTCCAGCCTGCAGGCCGCGTAACAAAGGCAGTCTAAACATTTCTCCAGTAGCATTTACCAATACGACGTTTATATACCGTGAGCTATTATGTACAATGTTCCGTTGGTTTTATCGGTGTCTATATTCCTGAGAAATTCATAAAAACTCAAAAAAAAAAATTTGCAAACATTTAATCTCGTGGCCAGATACGTGTTTTTCAGTCAGATTAACGTCGGTTTTCTCAAATTGGGATACCTGGAAATCCACGCGGCCTGCAGACTGGATACTTACCATGAAACTATTCAATTATTTTTCGGACAACTAGTTTCATTATATATAACGATCAATGTTTTAATAAGGGAGAGTTCTGTTCTGTAAGATCCTTTTCGACGTTCCAAAGTAAATGTACGGTGCTAAGACCACATAAAGATAAGTTTTAATTGTTCCTATTATTAATTAGAACAGGTTTCGCTTTAGTTTTTAAATTTTACGCTGACTTTTTATTGCTTTAAATCTTCCTAGTGATTAATCAGAAAATTTCACCTTTGACCCCCGGCGTCAAAAAGACTAAAGGTGAATTTAGCAAGTTGACGTTTTTATTGAAAGACTGATAACTTTCGATCATTTTCAGCATATATTCATGATACAAGAATGGTTGCGCATTCACTTTCAGTGCAAATGACCCTTGACCCCGAATATCTCGAAAACGCCCCAACGGCGGACTGATTACCACTCGGCATCGTATTCTATGCAAAATTTTATGGCTCTGGTTTTGTGGCCATTTGGTGGACCCCCCCCCCTCCCGCACTGAGCCTCCGGTCTACTTTGAAGACCTGAAAAATGTAAGTTCATAGTTACTACACGTACAAGTAAACATCATTCTAGGTGCATAATCCTTGTTTGGTGATATTTCCATCTACGATTTAACGATCAATCGCATGTATTAGTCGATTAAGAAAAACAAACATATTAATAAACGTTAATCTTATCATATCACAAACAAGTCTTGACAGTACAAAAGTGCCAGTAAAAATGTTCACACATTCTTAGAACGGATGTACTTTGTTTTAGTGCATTTGGACACCACAATCTAGTCATTTTGTGCCAATTCATCAAATATACCAGCACTACTTATACATTAGAGTAAATCGGCTACTCCCACACCTTGTCATTGAGGTCGCTGATAATGGGATTCGAACTTAAGTCCATCGATGACGGACCTTTTTGTACATAAATCTCTCCCAACCTACTAGCTGCCTATGTAGGGGTAAATACATGACCCCGCATGTTCGGATAGGCTACTCCCCAACCTTGCCACTGAGATCACAGAGAACGAGACTAGAACCCTCGACTCTATTGATGACAAACTGATAGATAACACCCATCCACCACCTGACCACTCTCCCCAATAAACGCCCTTTACGACACACTAGGGAGGGGCGATAGACCTATTCTACTACCTTACACTGGGCATAGCCAGGAAAGGAGGGTTGGAGACAATATTAAATCACAACGGTTAAACAAATAATAAAAATTTACCCCCATCGTTAGTTTCTGCTAAAACCAGCTTATCAGAGACAGTCTTATTATGACACCTGTAGAGCAAGGGTGCTTTTTTGCAGATAATGCACACAGGAGGCAAAACATGTCCTCGCAGGTGGACAGCTTGGGTGGTTGATGATTTAGTGGCGACTGATCGCAAACCTTGTCTAGACGTGGATTGACTCATTATCACTCGTTTGATTTTCACCTGACCGTAATGCAACTCTTTTAGCAGCTCATTTAATCTTTGTTTTGTCGGTAAAGCTTGAATAACACTTGGAATGATATCCATAAACCGGTAGTGCACCATCTTTATTCCGTATAAATACAAACATACTCAATAATATTATTGCACGCATAAACAAAAATTAGAACCCGAGAGAAGAATTTAGGTGGCAACAAACAAATATCCATAATAAAAATTACTTTTCTTTTATGAAAAACAATAAGAGACTGCCATCTGTTTGCACTTGATATTTGAAAAGACACTTAGACAATCTGGGGTTAATAAAATAAAACCAAAGGCTAGCGTGAATGCTATTGATTTTAAAACAAACCTATCTATGAACTTATAACTACTAAACGAGACTATTTGATAGACTATAGCATAGGCCTACAATTAACATTATTATTTATCGTAACTTGCACACAACAATGACAACAAACAAAAAATATTATATACGGCCGTAATTAAACATGCATTATTCAAGAGCTAAATCTGCCTAGTGCAGGTCTTTATTTGGGCATGAAATGTTTTCTAAAGTATTAATTAGACATTAATTAACTGATCCAGGCCTTAATCAACTTTGGATGGCATCAGATTGCTCCGATACTAAACAGATTTAAACGTTTCAGCGGTTAATCAAATATGGCGCACCTTAACGCTTCGCGTCGTAGCTTTGATCAACCAGGTCCGTGGTTGAAATTATTGCACAGGTCGGTCAAATCTTTAAATGCCTATATCTTCGCTTGTAATAGAGTAATTTGAATGAATTTTCAAATTATTCATTTTACATCATCTACTTTCGAACTAGTATAGCAAGAATGGCTAGTTCTTATCTATATCTTGAATAATGTAACTTTAATGTGGGCGTATAAAAAGGCACCTCATCGCACAGGCACTTGAAGGGATTAAAATAAAACTTCTTACTAGGCCTACTGCTTGACTATATATTATAGTTGAACAAGGTATTTCAGTCGCCATTTTTGTTTTTACGTCTTCAAGGCATTTCGTCTGCTAACATCTCACAACAATCACTAGTTCTAACACTTCCTGTCGTTTTTATTGCCAACGAGACCTTATTTGAACATTATTGTCAGTTAAATGCTGCTGAATGACAACGTGGCGTCAAAAGAAAGGCACATTCAAGAGACAACTCTTGAATTAAATTCCGATTCCCCCCCCCCCTTCCAATATTATTACTGTGATAAAACGATTTAACCTTTTAGCGATTAAATAATCTAAATAGGGTATGTCCTCGCATTGTTCAATTTTTCACGCGCCTCGTCAGTAGGAGTTTCAGGTCACGTGACTTAGTATGAAATAGGACAGCCAGCAGCCGAAATATGGCCCACTTCAATCTACGATTCTGAATTACTTTTTTTATGTAAATGCATTACTAATAATTGTATTTCAATAGTTTAATTTCAATCTCAATATCTGCAAAGATTCAGGCTTAAAAAGTATCGGGATGTAAGCGAAATTACCGTTTGTTTACATGAGATGCTCGCGGGAGAATACGGCTCTGACGTCACACGGCCCGAGATTTTCCATTGCTACGATTCACTTCATTGGTGAATCCGATCGTTAGTTTCCGGGGAATTTTCATATAGAACCAATCAAAAGATAGATAACATTTTTGTGATTATTATTGTACATGATACCTCGAGATCGTACAATTAGAGCCGTAGAAAATGCAATTTATCTGTTTTGATGACTGAAAATTGCTAAATTTCGACTAAATATAAAATTTCTTGAGGTATCATCCAGATTATAAATATTTGACATATTATCATTCAAATTATTACGATTGGAATAAATTTTAGCTGATAATAACGATCGGATTTCAGTTTTAAAATTAGTACTAGCGATTCTGGAGGGGAAATACCGCTTACGACGTCACTCAAATATGACTGAAAAGCACTTATTTTGGTGCCGTGCTACGCGTTGACTGGTATAGAGCAGCTTGATTACATTATTGACGTCGATATCGGATTTTAAAATTCCATAACTTTGGATCTAATTAGAATATTTTGATGAAATAAAAAAAAATGTACCTTTCCCTTGCCAATGCACAAGCACTTTCAAAACCCTAGGCCTTATTTGAAATTGTTTATTAGACTGAGCATGCTGAGGACTGGACTTGGTCTGAAGAGTCGAGTGTACCCAAAAAGCATTCACAATAAAGTATCCACACATTACATGCATTATGCTGTTCACTTCTCAGATGTTAGTCCACAGCATGGTTGCGGTAAGTGATCACCTACCCCCCCCCCCTAAAAAAAAAATTGAGGTGAGCACTTTTCTGCTCGCCTGCAATATTTTGAGGACAAGGCCTGCTTTCGGAGGCCAAATTAACTGAAAAAGCCAAATCTGCGGGAAAAATTCCTCTACAATGGAATTTGGGGATGGAGTCTGGCGATTTTCAAAAATGGCTGCTAAAATGGCCGCCAATAATAGGTTTCACTCAGTTGGATGGTTTCAGATACCTTGTTTGGTGTCTTTTTTGGTGGTTTTCAAGGTTGCCGAGTCCAACGGTAGCATCAGCAATGGTGCCACGTTCACGGTTATACCAAAAATTCAAAATGGCGGCCAAGTAAGAAGTGGATCAGATCAGGAGGTATAATTACCTGACTATATCGCCAGGGTCAAATTGGGCGGCTTAATTAGTTTTCGGTGATAAAGGGTTTTCTCAGCCAATAAGTAAATAGTAATGTATCAGTTCGGAGGCACACATATTATTCTGTCAACTGCTATGAGAAATAACACTTCTAGAATGAAACTTGCTCGAATTAAAGGGACAATCCCGAATTAAACCGCGGCTCAAAAATAAAAGTCAGCGAATGTATGAAAATAAAACGCCAAAATATAGGGGAATTATGTATTTACCTTGTCTCAAAATTTCAATTTAAAATATTGAGTCGTTTGAACGTGAACGTCAAAACTGCTTATCCGGACACGTAACCATTTTAAGATTTCGGGTCAATTGTTTCGTTGGGTGACCTTATAACCGATTACGGTTACTTGAGAGGGTTATGCAGTGAATAACCCATGTGCCTGTTTCACGAAATTTTAACTAAGATAAAATCCGATTGGATAGTATTAGATTGATTTTAGCGCTTAGCCAATCAGATTTAAGTATGTACTAAAATTTGGATTGTATCTTAAGTTAAAATTTCGTGAAACAGGCCCCAGATACCACAAAATACACCTTGGGACACCGGTCTCGAATTCCAGATGAAGACTGACGGATTTAAGTCGTTTGAAAACGTATCATAAATCCTGAAGTGGTTGCTCGGCCCTTGACTCGAATATTTTAAGGGATTTTAACACAAAATTAAGCAGTTTTATTCCCAAAGAAATATCGGGATTAGCCCTTTAAACGGTGCCCAGATAATTTCTTGGTTTACTCATCACCATTTAATAGCGTATTGAACAACAGACAGCAGCTGGCTTTCAGTCAGTCTGGAAAGAATGTCTAAATTAGAGGAACTTACAGGTCCACCATGTAGTTTACACACACACACACACACATCCAGCACTCTCACCAGACGATTGTTCTTTTTCTTTTTTAGTTCCTTTTTCTTCGCTAAACTTAACCTTTTTTTAGGAATACAGACTCGAGACGTCTAGCCATCTTAGTCTGCTCGGAACTCTTCGCCCATTTCTATTTCTTTCGCCGGTCATCTTCACTCATCTTACGGAAGTCCGAGTTTGTCAGCAAACCATTTTACTTTACTATTGCCTTGTGGGAGTTGGCCTCAAGTGATGTGGAACCTCCGGTTGTTCTGATACGATTGTCGGGGCCAGCTAACTCAGATTCACACCCCAAGTTAGTTTAGTTAGCGGCGCAAATTGTAACTTTCGCTCATCGATGTCGCCTGCTTCATTAGCGCTCGGTTTGAAATAGTTCATCTCTAGTAACCGACGCTTCACAGTGCTTATGGCCCCATCGAAGACACGGCTGGTCAACTGATATTTACCAGTTGTAGTCTTTTGGAAAAGTCATCCCTCCATTTGCTGAGCTGATTTAGTCGCTCTCTGCATAAGGCACGAAAGTCACTTCAATTTCTGTGTTCAGTCGACTTTCGCCCATCTATGCCCAAAAAGTCCACCAGTGGAAAAATTATTATATATCTCAATAGGCTGTAGATCTCAGTGCACATAATGAACCAGTCGTTTCAGATAAAAGTTTCCACCGCCAAAACTAGTTTCTTGGAGTACTCATCGACTATATCATCGAAAAAGTCTGTGATGGTGTCCTTCATTCTGCCGAATGTATGTGCCAACTCTGCAAACTGACCGAATCAGTTTGCAGTGGAACCCTTGAAACCATCGTGCTTTATACCCTTTATATCCATCCACGCCACAGAGTCATTATACAGCGATACTGAATGTTGGACATGCGATGGAGACGGGAGCTTTGTGATGGCGAGGAGACCAACAGTGTGAATAGATCCACCGGACCGAAGAATTTTAGTCAATCAGGCGCTCCTTTCAACAGTTACAATTTCAATGCCCTTAAATGTGTAAATAATTAACTAACACTCATCCGTGAAGTACACAGCATTTGTCCCAGCACTTGAAAATAATAGTCATGAGTTTGCGACAATTCCAGTTTTGACTTTTCATTTAATTTAATATAAGGAACAGTTTCACTTGAAACGAGTTTATCTCTTACGGAATATGGGCATTTAATTTCAATGACAGTATCATTACATAGAAGGGCATCATGGGATGATGCTAAAAATGGATATTTTGATGATACAAAAAATCCACGTTGATAAGTTTTGTTTCCGCTTAACAATTCATTAAGCTTTATGGCAGTTGATTCGTATTTGCGTCCATGGACAGCAGCTGGAGCAAAGATGCTTTGAGGAGGTTTAATAAGGGATTGTGCCAGGTTGTCCAGGTCCGTCCTTGATGTAGCTTTGCATATTTTACCATAATTTAAAAATGCAATTTATAATTCCTGATTCTAAACCAATCTGGGTTACTAGACTGCCCTCGTGTATTTTTCAATATTTTCAATTTCAAACTGTGTTATAAAAATAAAATAAAACCAAGTACGAACAATCCAAACCATCAGACAAAATTCGAAGTCCTAAAAACAGTATAGGCAAAATAGTGTAATATGGCAAAATAGTGTAATCAGCATATGGACTGTTCACCGTGTACAAAATACACGACAAACAGTGGTAACAGGTGTCCGGAAGAGTAAGCTTACCCTGCTGGCATGCCACACCCGCCATAGCTGCATCCAATCTATTAAGCGAAATCTCGGTAAAATAGCGTGATTGGCCAATGAACTATAGGTATGCAAAATACACGTGATGAACAGTGTTAACAACGTAGTAGACCTATATTATCAGGGATATAGTATATCCGTCAATGAAATATGTCAAATATTATAGTCGAAAGAGACATGTCATATTTACCAATCAAATCAATATGACGGCCATAAAACTTTTTAAAGGTTTTAATAAGTTTAGTTCGTAAGTATCCCTGTAGTTGAAGTTTGGTTGATCATTGCCTCGATCTATTTAAAAAAAAGTCATCACGTTTATCGTACAGTTTAACACTGAGTTTATGGCAATTGTCAAAATCGAGACGCAGATCCAAGTAGGAAGCGTAATTGTCACTGTCAGTAGTGTTTTTAATTTCGAGCTCATCAGGATATATGAATTCTATATAATCACTGAATTTTGAATTATTCAGTGATAGAACATCATCGATATATCGATAAGTGAAATTAAAATGTCTAACCAATCGTTTGTTGGATTTTACGAGTGCCTGCATGTACTCGGCCTCGTATGAATAGAGAAACAAATCAGCAAGCAAAGGTGCACAGTTGGTACCCATTGGGATACCTACCACTTGCTGATAAATTTCCCCTCCAAATTCAACAAATATATTATCTATTAAAAAATCCAACATCTGAATTATCTTGATGGCCGTGAACTTATTTTTGGAATCACTATGGTTCTTAACAAAATATGTAGAATTGTAATTAACAACTAAATATTGATATCTGACATGTCCCGATTTAGTTGAAAAGACACTGTGAATAATGTCTTTCAATCGGGTTTTTAATTTGCTATGGGGAATTGTAGTGTACAAGGTAGAAAAGTCAAAAGTTTGTATAGATGAGACTGAAGCAAGTGATCTAGATTGCTAACCATCAAGTAATTCTTTGGAATTTTTCAATATCCACATTTGATTGATACCACTACGAGAGTATATTTTGTCGCAATATTTTTGAATACCCTCTTTCACTGCCGTTAGTATAGATGTCAATACTTTTGAAAGTGGTTTAGTGGAACAACGGGATGAACCTGCTATAAAACGTTGCTTGTAGGGATTTTTATGTAGTTTAGGTATCCAATATAGCAGCGGCAGATCTGTATAGGTATCACCACATGGCGTACCAAATGAAGTGAGTACAGATCTGTGATTGGATATAATTTCATCCTTACTTAGAGTAGAGCGTTTATACGTAGCACTGTCAATTGGTTTCCCGAAATTTAGTTCTTTGAACAGGCAGTCATAATAATACCGTTTACATATAAACACTAGGTTATTGGATGCTTTGTCAGCTGGCACAATGACATACTTGTTATGTAAGGCGTTGAGATTTTCAACAATGCTAACATCATTGAAAATAGATTTAGGCCTAGTGTCAACTAACAAGCGTTGCATATAAATTCTGCGTTTAAGTAAACGACTAATAGACTTAGTCCAATCTGAGAGAGTATCAGAGATAACATCTTCCCTCTTGGCCCATGATCTAGCGTAGTCCTCTACGGCATCCATAATAAGTTTGAAATTTTGATCCCATGAAAATGGTTGCGGTTCCCGGTATTTGGGTCCTTTGGACAAAATCTCACGTAACTTATTATTCTGGACTATATTCAAATCACCAGTGACTACGTGTCCAGCTGGTTGGTAAATAAATGACGACGAAGACCAAGAACAGGGTAGAGGGTTATCATATAATTCCTTTGCATTGATGTTAGATAATGCGTTTCTGTAATTAAATATTTTGGATGCAATGGGTTTAGTATATGTATAAGAAATCCGGGGAACAGTAACAGTTATGTTAGAAATGTTCATGTCCTCCAACCATGTTTCGCTAAGGTGTTTTTGTAAAAAATCATGGTCAACATTTAAAGCTACAGGATTAGCAGGTGAAAAAGATTGAGAAAATAATCTGGGTACCCCAAACGGTTTATGTATTCGTCTGGTCTAGGTTCGAAATAAACATTTAAATTTGATTGGGCAAATGGTTGGTTTTGAGCCTTGGTGGGGCTTCCATAATAGGTTTACTTTTATGAAAGGTTTGTATTTTTTGAGTGCATGTTTCCTCAACCATTAGCTCAAAAGAATCAGAAAATCTGTATAAAGCATAGAGAAGAACACAAATGTGTTTACAGTAGGCAGTTGGTCCCATTCCTGCAGCACATTCACATTGGGTTTCTGTAATGCACCCATCCTTATCAACTGACAAATCAATATTATACGAGACACTTCCTTTCATTTCAGCTCTAAATTTAGATCGAAAAAATACTTGAAAATCCTCACCATGTGCTATGCGAATAATTGTTTTTTAAAATCTGTTTTTATAAATGTGTATCACATCACCGTTCTAGTGGTTCTAGAAAGCACTTGACAGCTTGAAGTTTTACTTTTATAAATTTAGTTCCGCTGTAAACATCCTTTATAATTTACAAGTGATGGTATGGTCATGTAATACTTATTTTCAAGTTTCTCTTTTCCAAAATCTTTATTTCGATCATACGCTTCTAGCCTGAAATAGATTTAAAGTTAATAACATTCTATATTGTAAACTATAACAAACTGCATCTCCTTAAGAGACCGGTTAGACTTAGGGAATTTTATGAAAACATGACATGTGATAATTTGAATTGATCTGACACTAAAAAGCCATTGATGATTGTATATTTGCATACAAGAAAATGAAATAAAAGCAATTGGAACGTCCAACCCAACAGTATTCGGTCCATAACATCGCGTTGTGCCATTTACATATTTTAACCATGTAGGTCATAGGGTTGTTTGCTTATGGTTTTATATAAAAAAAATTGCTTAAACTTCAAAACTGCCACTCCCATTTGTTAATGTTGGACATTTTAGTACCGGGTAACGACATGAAATAATTAAAAACACTATATTTTTAAATATAATTTTAAAGCCAGTTTTTTTTAAACATACATAATACTAATATACAGAGAGATAGAAATGGGGGTTGACGTGCACACTCTTATCTCCCATAATGCCCCTTTACGTGTCAGTTAATTTCCTACGTAATGAAAATGTAAAATATTGATCATGGTACATTTACACAATACAGGAAGAAAGTAAAACAAAATTGGCACGTCCAACCCAACAGGATTCGATCCATAACATCACGCTGTGCCATTTATATTAACAGTATATTAATCATGTGGTCATAGGGTTGTTTGCTTTTATAATGAAATCACTCAAATATTATTGTCTTATGCAAATTAAATCAAATAGGCCTAGACAAGTAGACAACTCACTAGGCCTATACTAATGCAGAATTGATGTGAATATATTGTGATAATGGGCGATGAATTTCCCTATTTCTGGGATATATATATATATATTATGTAGGATAATATTCTTTCTTATTAGTAATACATACAAATATGCATTGCATTGCGTCTTATTTTCGTTTATTATATAATATAATTTAATATTAATTATATACGTCTCTCGTTATTAATTATTATAGATCGATTAGAGGCCTAACCTAAACTACATCGAATATCGACCGCTTGAGGTTGCACAATAAATATAACCTGATCTCGGTCATAATAAAAAAAATAAATAGGCCTATTCAGTATCATACCATTCGAAAGTTACTCCCATTTTTTATTTCTGTGATGTCCAGATTAACACAGTTTACTGATTATTAATTAGGGTCTATGCTGTACTAGTCTAGACTATGTACGTAGCAGACGACACAATAACAAACGAAGTCGCAACGCCAAAACCAACAGATCTTAGCGTATCGGCAAAAACACAAACCTTTATATTCATTCCTTCTTTCTACCAGAAAGGCGTGCACCTCGTAGCTTTAGTTCTTTTTTCAAGGACAAAAGATCCACACATCCGTACTTTGAGTCCACCATGCTACCACAGGACGAGGCCACAATCTGTCATGCGCCACCTATTATCAAGGGGAGATGATTCCCACGAAGATCCCTCATTGATATAATGCTAAGAGAAAGCCGACTGTTTGACCCAATTTGGCATTTTCTCTCATTTAAAGCTCAAAATTAGGATTTTCAAAATATACATTGATTTAAAGACAAAAAAAATAAAACACAAAATTATTTTATATCTGTTATGTTCTCACCTACTCCTGGACTTCTACTACTCTTTCTTTTCTCAAGTGGCTGTGATCCAATCTCATCATCTGCAATAAATTTGGTACCATAAATTGAATTAAAGTCCCTGTCCAGCCATTACTGATTTCGCGCTGACATTGTGTAAAATTAATATCTTCTACATATGAAAACTTCATGAGATTCTAACTAAAGCAGATATTCTCACAAACCAGTAGACTTGCAGAAATACGTCTATTTTGGGGAATTATATTAAGTTCAAGATCAACTTCCTGTTCTTCTGACTTTAAGGGATAAGGATTTAGCATAAGCAGCTAGCTTGTTCCCCAATTCCCTTTATCAATTTGTTGATAAAATAATAAAAAAGTGTTCAGAAGGTGGGGGGGGGGGCTTATAGAAAGAAGTGAACCCTAAAGAGGATATCCTCGTTAATGAATGCACACAGTTTCACCAGACGAGTAACCATTGTTTTAGTTATGGTCATGGTTATATTAACCAAAGGTAGCATGTGTATATGTATATAACTATGTAGTACATTAAATTTCAGTGGTATTTGTATATATTTTACATTATACTGGGAGAAGACTCGTAAATTGTATAATTTGTTCTGATTCCGTTTGTATTTACACATATACTACTATGTATGTATTTGCAAATAAACTATTTACTATTTAAAAAAAGGGAATTGAATGATTTACCATAAAGAGGAAATCATCGTAAGAGAATAGGTCTACTTACTATTATCTGTAATCTGCAACATCTTTCTCCGTGTATCGTTACTACATGTGGGTCCTGGAATAAAAAGACAATACACTTTTCATAATGTAAGTTCTAAGGCCAAATAACAACAGTCAAATATAAACATTATGATTTATATGACAAATTTGTGGACCACGTCAAATGGTGTCTCAGGATTTAACTGGACAATGGTTGCATGAGAAAATGAATATCAAACAAGGGGTCCGTAGCAGATTCAATTGACCAACGTCCACTCCAATGGACAAAATGTTTAGGACCCATGCTGTCCGGTTCAGTCAAGAGATAATATCTTTTAAAATTTCATTTGAATCAAAGTTCGCGACACAGATATAAATATCTTATTCTGTTTTACTCATTCTTTATTCAAGTGGCTGTAATCTATCATTTCGCTTGTGAAGGTGGTAGTGGTTCCTCATCATCAATCACCCTGATTTGTGAAGATGGACAATTTTTTTTTTATCCCTCTCCGATTAGATTGCGAGTGTGGCACTGGATCATACTCTTCATCATCATCAGCAATCATCCTGGTTTGGGAAGATGGGGGAATTGGTTTGACCTCTGTCGGATTAGCATGTGATGGTAAACTGACATCGCTGGTGAATTTTACTAACATAATAGATGTTTAGTCTGTTAGTTTTCTTCAGTTTTTTTTAAATAAACAGAATTTACCAATTAGTAGGTGGAGAGGTAGAAGCCCGTTCTACTTTGTATCACTAAAATGCTGCGATTTCCAATGAAATTTTAACTTGTAGATTGCGAGGGTGGTAGTGGACCATCCTCTTCATCATCATCAGCAATCATCCTGGTTTGGGAAGATGGGGGAATTGGTTTGACCTCTGTCGGTTTAGCTTGTGATGGTTGTCGTGAATCATCCTTTTCATAATCATCCTGGTTTGTGAAGATAGATGAATGGATTTAACCTCTGTCGGTTTAGCTTGAACCATCTTCACCATCATCCTCAATCATCCTGGTTTGTGAAGATGGAGGAACTGGTATGACCTCTGTCGGTTTAGCTTGTGACAGTAAACTAACATCACTGGTGAAATTTACTAACATAACAGATGTCTTAGTCTGTTAGTTTTCTTCAGTTTTTCTGAAAATAAACAGAATCACCACTAAGTCAGTGGAGAGGTAGAAACTCCAGTTCTACTTTGTATCACTAAAATGCTGCGATTTACAATGAAATTTTGACTTGTAGATTGCGAGGGTGGTAGTGGGTCATCCTCTTCTTCATCAACAGTAATCAGTAATGAAAGAGCTCCCAACATATGCAGCTACAACTTGAAGTTTCAAGGAGCGCAACAGTTTTTTGTGTAATACATACACCATCCTATCGGTACCCATTTACAGCTGGGTAGACTGGAATGCAGGGATGAAGTGTCTTATTCAAGGACACCAGAACTCAGCGAACAATTTGGGTCTCGAACCTATAACCGTTAGGTTACAAATCCCACTCTCTAACCGTCGTACCAAATCCCTCCCGTGGTAGTGGATCATCATCATCAATCATCCTGGTTTGTGAAGATTGAGGAATGGGCTTGATCTCTCTCTGTTCAGCTTGTAGGGGTGGTAGTGAAGCATCATCATCTGTTACAAATAATTTGTTAAAGGAGAATGCTAAAGTAAAAGTTTAATTTTATCATTTACTTAGTTCATTATGTAACACAATTCAGATTTTTTTTTTTTTTTTTTAAAGTTTTAATAACAAATAACGTTAAAAAACACTTTCGGATTTCCGCAATTACGGAAACACCCGACAATTAATGAGCTGAAGCTATATCACGTGACATGACGTAATAGTTGATTTACGTTTAGCAGTCGATGTATATTTCAATAGGGTATCAGCAGAAAGTGACAGCTTGTCAGACATTGATTTCGCCCAGAGTGTTCTTCCCTATCAGTACCGGCGAATTAGAAATGCGAGGAACAACGGTGACGATGATAGTTCGGAACATTCTAGTTACAATAATGATAAATAAATAGGCACTAGAAATTAAAAAACAGCGTAGACACACTTTTTAATTCACTTGTCTTTTAATTTTATCCTTCCTATCAACTAGCCTATCTATCATCACTCAGTCCTTCGTTTCGCAATGACTTTCGGCTTTATTGCGGCCCTATTGGTGTTCACGCTTCATCGGAAAAAAATATATCAGATAAAAACTAATACTTATGGTATTATATGCCCTATACTAGATACGAGAACGTCGCTAAAAATGGGTCACATCGTCATCATAGTGATAGGACCATGGTCCAGTAGGGTAGGGCCTTCGCTCACGCTAAACAAAAAGTAGTATCACGTTTTAATAACAAATAACGTTAAAAAACACTTTCGGATTTCCGCAATTACGGAAACACGTGACAATTAATGGGGGTGTTCTCATCCAGCTCAAAATATTGATTAAGGGTTTAGGACTGGGGGGTTATGGTCTGAAGCTGAAGTGTGTTCACCTAATTAGATATGGATAAACCGTTTAAAAAGAGTCACGTGAAATGGTAGTATACTTGTCCATATGAAATATATATTTTTAATGTTGATGCTCATTTCATAGTGCTATTTAGTTATTTATTTTTTATATTAAGTTTTTCCATTTACATTAAAAGTGTAAAAATAAACATGTTTTACTATAATAAATGTTGCATAAAACATTATCAAGTGATTTTGTTTTACTATTAGGTTTAACCTAATGATAAACAGTGCCTAATGTGAAACAGACTACAGCTAATCCTTCTTTAGAAATTCCAATTAACACCTTGGTCACGCTAACATGATTATTTAAGTTTTGAGCCGGGTGAGAATGAACCAATTAATGAGCTGAAGCTATATCACGTGACATGACGTAATAGTTGATCTACGTTTAGCAGTCGATGTATATTTCAATAGGGTATCAGCAGAAAGTGACAGCTTGTCAGACATTGATTTCGCCCAGAGTGTTCTTCCCTATCAGTACCGGCGAATTAGAAATGCGAGGAACAACGGTGACGATGATAGTTCGGAACATTCTAGTTACAATAATGATAAATAAATAGGCACTAGAAATTTAAAAACAGCGTAGACACACTTTTTAATTCACTTGTCTTTTAATGTTATCCTTCCTATCAACTAGCCTATCTATCATAACTCAGTCCTTCGATTCGCAATGACTTTCGGCTTTATTGCGGCCCTATTGGTGTTCACGCTTCATCGGAAAAAAATATATCAGATAAAAACTAATACTTATGGTATTATATGCCCTATACTAGATACGAGAACGTCGCTAAAAATGGGTCACATCGTCTATGGAAGACCAAATGGGACAATATTCATGATTCTTGTTTCTACATTCCAGTTTGAACATTTTAGACATGAACTCAACATTCTAAACTAATGATTCTTGTTTCTACATTCCAGTTTGAACATTTTAGACATGAACTCAACATTCTAAACTAATGATTCTTGTGTCTACATTCTTATGTCAGCATTTCATGCACAAAATCATCATTTTAAACAAAAAAAATATGACTTTATGTTTCATTTTCGGCGTTTTATCGATAACTTTTATATATCATTAAATATTAGAATTAAAAAATAATTTCTTCATTCTACACGACAAAGAAATCAATTCATTGGTTTCTGAAAGTATCTAAAACCAAAATCTGGAATTTGAACTCTTATGAAAATATTTTCTACGTTTTAAAAAGTCTTGAAGTTAAAATGTTCAAACTGGAATGTAGAAACAAGAATCATGAATATTGTCCCATTTGGTCTACATCAACATTATTACACCAGAGGGCGCTAGATCGAACACAATTTGGCGACCTATTCAGCTAGCGACCTATTCGACCGAACCAGCTGCATGGTACCTGGTCCGTTTGCCCTGGTTCTTATATCACTTAAATTGGGGCTATGGGGTGCCACCACAGGCACGGATCCGGGGGGGGGGGGGTAAATGCCCCATTTACAAAATCTACCGCCCCATATGGCGCCGTGAAAAAATCGACCATATAAAAAAATAAAGCCACTGGGCGCTCAGTGACTTGGTAACTGATGTTGTTAGTTAACCATGTAAAATATGTCAAAACAGTGTTTACACACTCCCTATCGCGCTACATCGGATTTGTTAGGAGTGCTCAAATTGGTAGACGACCAGTAGGCTCGTAGCATGGCCCACCGGGGCCTGTCCAGCAGCATCAACCCCCGATCCTCTTGTCTTGATACCATACGTGCTTTGTATATAACTATTGTGATGTGTGTCGGTCTGCTGTCACCACACTCACGCAGGGCCGGATTAACCATGGGGCACAGGCCCCAGGGCCCCCCACATTAGGGCCCCCTCCCCCACAAAAGTTTTTACTACGATTTTTGTCTTCAGCACCCCTAAAAATCCATGGAAAGATATATTCAAAGACAAAACAGCAAATAAATGGCCTGGTTGTCTGGTTGTGGGGCCCCCCACAAATTTTTTTAGTTGCGTCTAGTCACCTCCTCTAGAAATGCCATCATTTCATAGCACTCACATTTATCACCACGACCGGATTAACCACGGGGCATAGGCCCCAGGATCCCAAACATTAGGGCCCCCCCCCCCCCCCCACAAAAAATCTTAGTTGCGTCCACCCCCCTCCTCTAGAAATGCCATCATTCCATAGCACTCGCATGGATTGGTCCACTGAAATAACACTAAAATGCGCTAATTTTATTTTTTTCTAAATGGCTCCACACAAGTGCCTGAAATGCCAGGAAATCATGTTTCCGGCCTACAATTTATGAAAAATTCCAGAAAAATAAGGCGTCCCCTCCAAAAAAATTGACAACCTTTCAATTATAAAATAATACACTTGATTATGATCACATAGTGATGCTCCTGGGCACTGATGAGTCGGTCGGCTTTAATGGCGCCTACACCTGATCCAAACTTTCTTATATCTCTTATGTGGAGGCTATCGGGCGCCACCACAGGCGCGGACACCAGAAGCGAATGCCTCTCACAAAAAATCTGCCGTCATATAAAATACAAAATTGCCGCTCAGATATCACCCAAATGGCAGAAAAACGTGTTTCCTGCATCGTTATTTTTAAAATTTTCTACTGGAGGACCCCAGACAAGGATGCCATCTCCAAAGGCGAAGGGTCTCTCCTATCGGCGTCTGACCCTCCACATGACATTAAAGGGTTCGTTTTGGTCGCCCTTATTCACATTTGACAGGTGCGCCACAAATTTTTGTTCTGGTCGCCTTATGGTGTTTCGGACTAGTTCTAGTTTAGAGGATAAGGAGTTTCTCATTTTGGTGTGCTTAACATCAATGAAAGAATGAAATGGGGTTTAACGTCCTACTGTTATGCACTTAACCTGAGGTAATTGAAGACGGGCATACGCCATACAGTGCTATGAGGGAAATTTTTCCCGGGCAGCGGCGCTACGGCCTACTCTTATATCGAATTCCAATTGCCAAGGGATTTTTACGGGCACCCCAATGTGTACACGGGACCTCGGTTTTTCGTCCAATCCGAACGACGAGGCAGGTGTCCTTGTCAGGCCCTCCTTCTGCATCACTGACAATCGAACACCCGACCTCCAGGCTAGCGAACCAGCGCCTTATCCACCGTGATCAAATAAGAAATAGCGCTGCCGAAATGGACATACGGGAGCGACGTTGATTGCAGCTCCAAGCCCCCCACTCCCACGTACACACACGCACCGTTCCGCACTCAGGGCATTATATTGGCGTCCCCAACACTCTGCTGCACCCCCACTTCTACAATCTTACATACGGCCCAGCCTTCGGCGCTCGCGGTCGGTGATCAGGGGCCCCCCACATGTTCCAGGCCCCAGGGGCCCCACCATGGTTAATCCGGCGTTGAGGGCCGTGTGTAGCATTTTAAAAGTGCGGGTTGGAGTATTGGGTTACCAAGTTATTGAGCGCCCAGTGGCTTTATATTTATTTTATCTGGTCGATTTTATGGGGCGGCAGATTTTGTAGAGGGACATCCCCCCCCATCCGTGCCTGTGGCGGTGCCCCATAGCCCCAACTTAATTAATATAAGAGCCAGGGCAAACGATCCAGGTACCATGCAGCTGGTTCGGTCGAATGGGTCGCTAGCTGAATAGGTCGCCAAATTGTGTTCGATCTAGCGCCCTCTGGTGTAATAATGTTGATGTAGACCAAATGGGACAATATTCATGATTCTTGTTTCTACATTCCAGTTTGAATATTTTAACTTCAAGACTTTTTAAAACGTAGAAAATATTTTCATAAGAGTTCAAATTCCAGATTTTGGTTTTAGATACTTTCAGAAACCAATGAATTGATTTCTTTGTCGTGTAGAATTAAGAAATTATTTTTTAATTTTAATATTTAATGATAATAAAAGTTACCGATAAAACGCCGAAAATGAAACATAAAGTAATTTTTGGGGTTTGAAATGTTGATTTTGTGGATGAAATGTTGACATAAGAATGTAGAAACAAGAATTATTAGTTTTGAATGTTGCGTTCGTGTCTAAAATGTTCAAACTGGGATGTAGAAACAAGAATCGTGAATATTGTCCCATTTGGTCTTCCATAATCGTCATCATAGTGAAAGGACCATGGTCCAGTAGGGTAGGGCCTTCGCTCACGCTAAACAAAAAGTAGTATCACGCTCATAATTTAAAAAGTTACTTCGGACAAACTTCTTACATGAATTAGTACTATTTATGATTCACTGCAAAATCATCGAAATAGGCCTACGGAAGACGCTTAGAAAGGGGGATAGTAATTAACAATAGTATTCAGGCTACCACTCTAGCGGTGTTTACATTTCGTTGCTATGGTTACATAAGGGGTTTCTATAGATAGATTTTGAAAGCTTGTCGGTTTCGCCATAGAATGCACAGAGTTTTAACAGAAAGATAAAACAACTGTTATATCTTTATCGACATAATAAAGTTATTAAAATTGCACTGGTCACGTTCATAAGCAGATATAACTTGAAATTTTCCGAACAAGAATTTGAAAGAGGAGCGTGTTTTGTTGACATCGCCTCGTTGATCGCTGTGTCCCGACTCAGACCTTTTCTGCGTGTTGTCTCGCTTGGAAATTTTTTTAAAAAATGACAGACGCTTCCCGATTTATTGTTGGTGCTATTAGTATATCCCCATTCAAGGCAATTGTCTATGTTTATGCACCCAGTTAGTCAAATTGACGGCATGTCGTGCTCAGTTTCAATAGCCTTCTATAGGGAAATTCACAGTCGATCAACTATTACGTCATTCACGGACAAAATCAAAACGAGGCTGCAGATATGCATAAATGTCAATTGGGTGTTTTTTGGTATATTTTTCCTTTGTAAAAATATTTAGAGTGATTTTTAAAATTTCGCAGGGTCAAAAATATTCTAATATTAACGTTATTTTTCATATTAAAATAACTTTTTGCGTTAGTATTCTCCTTTAAGGTTTGCATTCAATTTCCTGAACCAATTCATCTAGATAGTTTTGGCTGTTGAAATCCTTTATCCGATTTCATTGTACATACTGTTTTAGGCGCTGTTCTATTTTATGCTTTATTACCTTTAGCTATTTTGATTTGTTTGTTACACATGTCATATTTTATTATAATCTTTATATGCCATTTTAATTATTTTATCATCCATTTAATTTTATTTTATTTTCTATGTGTAATGTCCACAAAATGGTAACCGCGCCATTGAGCAATAGTTCTAATTGGTAATAGGCGCATTATAAATAAATTATTATTATTATTCCGATTAAACTAACATCACTGGTGAATTTTACTAACATAACAGATGTTTTAGTCTGTTAGTTTTCTTCAGTTTTTTTCTGAAAATAAACAGAATTTACCACTAAGTAAGAGGAGAGGTAGAAACTCCAGTTCTACTTTGTATCACTAAAATGCTGCGATTTCCAATGAAATTTTGACTTGTAATATACATGTCAAGTCAATTTTGAAATATCTTTGCAAATTTGAACTCCCTATAGGCTACCGTTACTGTGACATAATGATTATCAACTACCGGTAGTTTATTTGTATGTCCTAGTTAATTGTCTTTCATCAAAACGAAATATGCATGTTAGCATGTCCAAACGCATAGACCAATAATATTGTTTAGCGGAAAATATTAATCAGTGAACTCATTCAAGACATTCACTGAATAAACATCTACATAATAATTGAACGTTCTTCCTCCATTAAAAGCAGAGTTGTTATGTTCTAAAGTTTTTGACCAGTCAAACTGCTTATCGTTACTTAGCCTCAGCAGAAAATTTACATCGAACATAGTCAAGGTAGTAAGTTTCAAAGTCTCGAAAAATCAAATTGCTCATCTTTGCTTACCCTTAGTTGAAAATGCTCTTCCCCAAACTCTGTCAAGGCATTCACCTAATACACACCTACACGAAGTTTGAATATTCTACCACAATTAGAAGTGGAGTTATTGTGTTCCAAAGTCTCGACCACTCATATTGAAGTCTCTATTGAGCCTAAGCAGAAACTGCTCACCATCGAACTTAGTCAAAGTACTGATGTTATGAATCTATATACCAAGATTCACCTCTCTCAATCAATTAAGATGAAAGTTATGGAGCTCCAAAGTCTGGATCAATCAAATTGCTTATCACTCTGGTTACCCCAAGCAGAAAATGCTCAATATTGAACTTAGTAAAGGTATTGATCTTATAACAACTATACACCAAGTTCCATTACTCTCGCTTAATTGGAATCAAAGTTATCGTGTCCCAAAGCCGCAACCGATGAAATTGCTTATCTCTGCTTACCCTCACCGAGTTTTGTCAAGGCATGCACCTAATAAACACCTGCACAAAGTTTTAACATTCTACCACAATCAGAAGGGGAGTTATTGTGTTCCAAAGTCGCAACCAATCAGATTGAAGTCTCTACTAGAGTACTAACCCTACGCAGAAAATGCTCATCACCAATCTCAGTCAAGGCATACGCCTAATGAACACCTAACTCAATTAGTTATTGTGTCACAAAATGTGTGACGGACAGACAGGCGGACAGACCCATTTCTTTAAAAGGCGAAGGACAATTAAATCAAATTGGATGATTCAATTATAATTTGAAATTAAAATGCAGGTTCTCAACATCAAAAGATTCGGTGAATGCAAATGCATTCAGAACAGAAAGATAATTAATTATTTTTATCTTCGAGGTACCTGTAACATGAATACTGTGAAAAATTATGTTATATACAATATGTAGAGCAGAATGAAAAAAAGAAAATTTAAACGGGCCTAACATAAGTCAGAGTCAGAACCATTACTTATTATTATGATTCACAGTGGCTTCATTTTTCCTAATTTTCCAACTCAAATATCGGCTGATTAAAATAAGCATTTACTGTGCACAATCTTGAAGTATTGTTCGCCGTCCTTAGATAATATCTACTAAAAAAATCGAAAAATGCTACTGACTGCAGATAATATATTGTAGACATACGTAATAGCTATAACATGTACAAAAAACGCAACATTTGGAATAATGCTCGTATCTTTCTCAATTTCATTCCAAATGTCACGATTTTTGTCATACTTACATTTCTTCCTCATCAAAAAATGACACAGTTACAGTATGAGTAATAGATTTCTCTTTTTCTGATTCAGATACCCAGCCAGGCCACCATATCCCATCACAGTTTACTGATACTTTATCATTCACATGAAACTTAATCCCTAGTCTGGTTAGTTGCCTTGGCTTCGATTCAAATGGTTAAGTTTGCTGGTTGATCTTAGCTGATCTGTATAAAAGCTCTGAGCAAAATAATCACAAAGTACACACAATGAGTATATGTTGAAACATAAGCAAAAAGATTCACATACCGATAATCATTATCCGACAATAGAATGCACAAGTCGCAAATGACGAAAATGACACTTGGTAAAGATAACAAAATTAACATGTAAGGTTTCATTGTACTGATCATCCAAATATTGGCTCTAAATTAGCCTAGACAAAATGCTAATGACCGACTAGATTGAAGGAATGGCAAACTGTTCTATCTACGCCACCAATGTGGAAAAATCGGACTAAAGAAATGAAATGGGGTTTAACGTCCCACTGTTATGCACCTAACCTTGCCTAATGGAATACGGGCAGCGGCGCTACGGCCTACTCTCTTATATCGAATTCCAACGGATCTTTTTCGTGCACGACAATGAGTACACGGGACCTCAGCTTTTCGTACCAACCAAACGACTAGGCAGCTGTCCTTGTCAAGCCCACTGTTCTGCATCACTGACAAGGGGAAACCACACCGGAAAATCGAGATGAACTTTCTCGGCCAATGCAGGCAAGCGAGCGAGCCTCTTACCCACATAGTATAGCCACGTGATCCCCCGACTAAGAGAACTTCAGTGCTCATAAGCTGAATCGGAAATGACTATATCAATAGCTAAAATGTGATAAAACACATCTTGTAGGAATAAAAGAGTAATACATTTCTTACATGTACTTAGGAAAGTGGCTTTGTGAGTTCTTCTCCAATGATAGTGAGAAAATTTCAAATTTTACATGTAGACCTACTTTAACTCAATCCTCCTTACATGAGCTGTTTCGTATCTTCGTTAATTAAAACTTTTACAATGCACTTAAACATCCATTATAGCGAAGTCTGCCTAGTGCAGGTCTTTATTTGGGCACCAATTGTTTTCTAAAGTATTAATTAGACATTAATTAACTGATCCAGGCCTTAACCAACCGTTTCTGCCGCCGAACACATACAACCGTGTGTTCCGACTAACCCTTTGAAGTTAACAATCGCCGATCAATAGAGAATCTCCTACGAGTGTTTTTTGATATCAAAAAATATCAACACAAGTTGATAAAGTAAAAAAAAAACCGAGGCTCTGCCGAGTTTTTTTACTTTATCAACGAGTGTTGATAATTGTTGGTATCAAAAAACACGAGTTGGAGATTTTATTTATCACCCAATCCTTTCTTACATGCACAAATAAATAAATATAATTCTTTCCTAAAGATTTCACTTTTACCGATCCTATTTACATTATAGCGTAGTGATACATCATTTTTTGACAGCAGTTTAGCTATTGTATAGCCCTGTATACTGACCCAGTTTTTTCCTTCAAGATCAATTAAATAAAAGCAGTTTCTTTTTTTTTTTTAAAAAGTCACTCTTTACTTAAACTAAGTGGTTTCTTTAAAATAAAAGAAGGTAGTTCCTTTTTGATTGACCAATCAAATTTATGTAAAGTGATCTCACCACACTGTGTATATATCACTAAAGTGATATCACCACACTGTAGATATCACATTTAACACACAAGCGATATCTACTGCCAAATGTATTATTGGGTGATAAATCAATAATCACAACTCCTACAGTCCTAGTCAATAATCACAACTCACCAAGCAAAATGGACTCGATAATCAACACCACCAGATTAAATATTTTTCAATCACTACATGTATTTAACCGCTTTAACATTCGCCAATCAAATATTGTAAAGCATCACAACTCACTCGCTTAATCTTTAATGGGTTCAGTAATCAACATCAGATTATAAACAACAAAGGCATATCGCAGTGTTTGGGTTTCTTGCCAACTTAACTTATATTTTTTAATTTCTTTCAAAAAATCTAAAAAAAAGTACAAAGCAATTTGGGGTTCTGGTTCAGCATCAATTTTTATCAAGTTCGCGCAACAAGCAGCAATCTTTGTTTTGCAAAGTTTGCGTCGCAGCCATTTATATTCTGATAGTCCTGCATATCCAGATATATTTTTCCCTTACAGGGCCAATGTACAGAATGGGTTTACCTTCCTTTGAGCTTTGCCATCCCCAATCTTTTGATAGTTATTACATATATTGACACAGGGATATGCTGGTATATAGTTCTTATCTGAAAGTCTAATTTGATTTTTGCCGGGACCTATCCCTTTTTAACCTTGACTTGTATGGTTCTTGAATATTTGCCATCTGGGGTTCTGTACCTAATGTATATAGACTCATAACCTGACAACCATTACTTTAAAGATCCTTTAAGAGCTATTCTTGGCACGGGGCAATACAATTTATAGAGCACGGCGATACCGAGTCCGTTGCACTTGACCGTTGAAGCTGGCACCGGTGTGTATATATTATATTATGTTACTATCCATAACGACGCTTGGTTTGAAAGATAGGTTCCGTCTAGGACACCCAGTCCGTAATAAAGTGGTAACTTGTTTAAAACTCACTCTCTCATCTGCCCAGGGGTTGGATGGCTCAATGGTTAGCACGTGCTCGCTGTCTTCTGCGGTCTGTCATTGAGTCAGCTGGCGTGGTTTCCATTCCCCGGTTGTACGTGACAAGGAGTAGGGTTGCCTGTCACCTGGTTTCCTCCCACTGCGAAAGACCCCTACGCGCAAGCGAATTATCCTGATAAAATTAAACCATGTGTTAGTCCCGAAATGACCTAGTTTGTGTAGAGTGGACGTTAAACCCAATTTCTCCCCTCTCCATTACCCGTTCATAATTTGTTTTATTGTACTTCATTTGTTTTATTGTACTTCGTGTCCACGTCCTCCTCCCATTCCTCAACTGAATGAATGAATGAAATGGGGTTTAACGTCCTACTGTTATGCACTTAACTCCTCAACTGAAGGACGGGCAGATAATCCGTGGCCACTACCACCACCTCCTTATCCATGTTTCCCCAGTGACCTCTGGCGGTACCTCTGAAATAATTTATGCCCCCACCCCGGCTTACTAGATCCACATAATTAAGGAGACTGGCCCTAAACCACAGCCCAGGGTAAGCTCAAACTATATTTTGTGTGCCTCGATTTAACGTTTGTTTGATTCTTCGGGCACAAGTATCTGGGTCACCAGCGATTAAGATGTGTGAAGGGAATCTTAAATCTGGGGGAAGGTTTATTTGCAAGTTCGACATTAATTGTTTTGTTAGTTTTACATCAATATAATATTTGCATTATATACTTCATGTCCTGACATAACTGTTTATGATCCGTTTTACTATCAGTCAAGTTATCGAAAGAATATGTCTAATTCAGTTACAAATATGCCGAATTCAGTTACGAATATGCCGAATTAAGTAATGAATATGCCGAATTCAGTTACAATATGCCGAATTCAGTTACTAATACACCTCGATCTCCACGACTGATGATAAAGCTACGGAAAGTTTAGTTTACGATATTCGGCACTATTCATGGTAAATCGACATATTATTGGGTCCCTAAATAGTCATGCCGGGAACGGATCGGTGCCCCATCCACGCATTGTGCCGAATCCAAACTGTTTTCGATTCGTAGATAAACTGTATATGGTTCATGAATATCGTAAATGATTATTAACGTTCGTAAATCGTTCTTATCTGGTTCTTACACAACCGTAACAGGCCGGTTTACATTCGCAGATATATCCCTTTGTCTGAACCCTTTGTTATCGTCCGCAATAGCTTCCCATTCAATTCTGTGAAATTCTTGGCTCCGAAAAATTAGTGGAATGTCGTTAAAACTAACCAGTATGTCCCAATCAACTAGGTTTACTCCGAACCCACAACGAATTGTGTCGATGACGGGGGTTCAGCAGCCGCCAGTGGTTTTGTATTGGTTTTTTTAGCATTTAGGGACTTCAAGATCTACTCCAAATTGCCACTAATAGTACCGAATATCGTAAACTTTTCGCAGCTTAATCGTTATCATTCATGGAGATCGAAGTGTATTCGTAACTGTACTCGTCATATTCGTTAACAATTTGGTATATTCTTAGAAACCGAATCGCTACAATTCGTAGATGATTCTCTCATTTCGTACCTTTGTCCTAAACTAAACCTTTCTCGAAACTCTGCGAATTTTCCCCTCAGTGTCCACTAATTATCGTAACTCATTGGTAAACAATTCGTGACATTCATGCCTGTTCGAGTAGGTTTTGTTAATTTTATAGGGACACGAGTGTCATAGAATCGAATATAAATCCGTTATGGACTAGGAAAGAGTTACGACGGATTTACGATACATCTACACAGTTCGAAATTCGCAGGTCTGCCACTAAAGTTTTTGAGAAAACAATACCGTGAATATTTTCTGAAAATGTATCAGTATTACATCACCATCTTGACACCATCCACCGGATTGTAAATCAAGATTGTATGTAAATAGTGAAGACGGGCATACGCCATACAGTGTGCTAGGAGAGGAGAGAGAGAGAGAGAGATAGGATTTAACGTCCACCCAACACAACTAGGTCATTTCGGGACTAACATATGGTTTTAATTTTATTTCAATAATTCGCTTGCGCGTAGGGGTCTTTAGCAGTGGGAGAAAACCGGAGTTGAGAAGGTGCCCCTATCTCCATGCCACATACGCTCACCAGGGCTTGAAACCACAGCCGCAAGCCAGAGGTGGCCGGTCAGCTAGAGGTTGGGATGACCTAGTGGTCTAGAGTGCCGCGCTTCGACCTCTAGGTGGCCGGCCACCTCTGGCTTGCGGTCCATCTTACTGAGCCACAGATAGTGTTACTACTTTTAAATTGTTTTGAAATGTGTATTATTGATATCTTTGTCAGTCTTACTATGCGCAATTTGTCAGTAATATTAAACCGTTGTTTTGTTTGTTTTTCAGGTAAGAGCAAAGACCTGTTTTATTTGTACCTATCAATATCGTAAGTTTATTTTAAGTTTATTTGTAGACAACCAATCGACAAAAATTGCAGCTTATGACGATGGCTAGGGTCGGATTCCATGTTATATGTAGTATAGATATTATATAATTTTATCATTCATTATACTCATTTAATTAACAAAGTATTTAATTGTGATTAATCCAGCGATTAAGACGTGTAAACTTTAGGTTTGTCTATTATCATAATATATTACAAAACACAAGCGTTTGTCAAATAGCATGTTACGATTTAACCCTTGTCCGGACACGTTGCGAGAAAAGCGTTGTCGGTCACAAGGGGTATTCTAAGACCCCACACAAAAGTAGGTTTTTAAATGAGTATAAAAAATATTTGAGGTATTAACAGTGACGATATGAATTATAAGGTAATTTTGAAGCCATATAAATCTACCGATAACGTAATTGTCATGTTCCATGTAGAGTCAGCCTTTTGATGGGGTTGATAGAGTACCCAAATTTTCTCTAAAATCTATACCCCCGCACAAAAATTAAGCACCATCAGTTTTTTTATATGATTTTAATGACCCCCACTGTGTATCAAAAACTGCTGCCAAACTTGTCTTGAATATGTCATCTCTGTGTTTGTATGACAGCAAACTTACTTAAAGTACATATGATAAAAGACTACATAAATTGACAAAGAAATGTTTAATGAACAATGTTTCAATACATGAATATTTCAGCAAATTCGATAGCCAATAAAGTATCCCGGTCAACTGTTTTTTTCATCCGAAAGGTCTTGAAATAACTTGGTAATTGTCTCTCTTCCTTCACCCAAATTGCAGTTAATATCGGGATTAGCCCCTTCTGACACCGATGCAATTTCCAACATGCCTCCTAATGCTGGAAATGATTCGAAGAGCCTGTGTAAGTTCAGCAAGATTTTGCACACGAGGGACCCGTGCTCGCACCCTGCGACCCAAAATGTTCAATCGGATCGAGGTCAGGGCTTTTTGCCGGCCAATGGAGAGTGACAACGTCGAAGATATTACCTCAACATCAACACATTGGCTCGGTGGGGCCGGGCATTATCGTCCTTAAAGATTGGCCGACTCGCCAACGGGTGGTTGTCGAAATGGGACACAATTTCCCTTTGGAGAATTTGATTTTGATATCTGTTGTCTTGAACTTGAATAATCTCCAGTTTGCAGTCATATGAACAGCATCCCAGGCCATCACAGAACCACCACCGAATGAAATCTCTGGCTGTATGTTACGATGTTTGTAAGCAGTGCCTCGTGGATGCCAAATCCGGGCTCTCTCGTCAGTTACATGTAACAGAAACCGACTTTCGTCCGACCAATGGACACGTCTCCAAGACCGAATGTTGCAACCACTCTTTGCGTTGCACCACTGTGATCGTTCTTGGATATGTCTCTGAGTGAGGAGAGGACGTCTGATAAGTCTACGTGCTGCCAGTCCACCTGCCTTTAGTCGTTGATTCACCGTACTTGTCGACCTCGGGGCCTGCTTGGCATGTCTGTCATCACGAGGTGTGGGTTTTCGAGGTCTTCCACTTCGTTGACGATCTTTGACATCCCCCGTAGCTATATGCTTCCTTACAAGTTGACTGGTGACGTTGTGGTTTATGTTACGTTGCCGTCCAATTTCCATACATGACATGCCAGCATTTCGCATTCCGGTGATTTGCCACCTCTCATTGTTATTAATACGCCGCTTATTAATACAATCGCTTTACGACTCTGAAACCTCTACAATGACAGGACTAAACTTCGATTTTTACACATGTAGGGTAACCTTGCTACAATGACTTTCACCGAGCACGTGCATGTCATGCAAAGTTGTTTTTGCATGTCACCTCTCTATAACGTAACCCAGTTTTAAACATCATTGACTGTTATCTTCTAGATTGGGCACTTTAAACCAGAAAAAATTAAAAGGAAAGGGGAGGGCGGTCCAAAAGACCCCTTGTGTACGGCAACGTAATATTCGAGTTTCTTGTCAAATGAGGAATGTTGCCACTGCCTCACGTCCATTCTATTTCGAAATAATACTCAATAAGGTAGCTGACAATGTATAGAAATGTCGCTAGACAATTATGAACAAGTTCCTCACAAACGTTAATGATATGGTCGTGGGGTCCCAAAATACCCCTTGAATACGCACAAGGGTTAAACATAACATGGTCTTTGTTCTCTGTCATAAACATGTACTTAGTATTACACAAGATACGTGCACCTAGCATATTTACAATACCAACATAAGATGCATGCGGAACCAAATCATTAAACATAGCACACGCATTGTACCAGTATATTCAGATGCGCTTTACAATACAATAAGAAAAATAGGAAACCGGCAATACAAGTTAACGGCTCAAGGTCGTTTAAGCAAGTTTAGATATTCTTTGGTTGGCATTGAATAATTGAACATATTAACACAAGGTATAATTTTATGAATACACAATTACTGAGTTTGATACTAAGCGACGTTTCGACGAGGATACTATGGTCTTTATCAAGCAAATGATACAAATATATGAAGTTTAATATAATTTAGAAAAATGTAAGGAGGGGGAAAACTGATGGAAAATAAAAATACCAACGTTATTAAAACATAAACAAAGCAGCAACATTTAATTTGGGACTGCTATACACTGTGTTTTAGGACACCTTTTGAATCCTAATGGTACGGACTAAGACGAAATGCAAAAGGGGGATCATTCCACAATTTAGGAGCTTGGACTCTGCACGCTTTTCCATAAGTTGCACGCTGCCAATAACATCGAGCTTAAAGCTGAACTCCGATTACAAAACTACAGAAATAATTAATTAAAAGAAAATAACCACCATACTTTTTTCAAATTTATAGAATACGTATGGCGATTGTTCCACGTATGAAAACAGAGACAGACCACTCCACATTCAGTGTATACCTTGTCAACCACACTGCCCATATCAAGCTAGAAATATTTCAACCCCCCCGGCTGATTGAGTGTTTTTCACTATCGGTTTCCTGAAAATACTATTGCTACACAATCATTATGCCTGATATAATCCTTGAGTGGCATTTAGCGATTGAACACATTAAAAAACACAACACAATTTATATGGAAAAAACAATCACTGGTTTATATACATATACAACTGGTGGTAGTTTTTTTCTTTGATGTGAATAGCAGTTATATCTCATAACAACCTGTCATGACGTGATAATAGGTTGATATATTCTTCATATCAACCGCTGATGACGTCACGACAGGTTGATATTTCATATCAACCGCTAATGACGTCATGTCAAGTCGATGTATTCGACTCATATCATCCGCTGATGATCAAAATAATACAAAAAACACAGAAATAAATTTTTATTATTTTGACAATTAAAAATTATTGAACAGTTTGAAACATTCAAGACAGAAATAGACGACGTACTTATCAGCATATTTAAATCGGTTTTCCATATCTTTCAGAATCTTCTTTCCGTCCACACACTCCTAGACTTGAAAGTATATATCGCCCAAGATTTCCATTATAAACTATTTTTGGGTACAGTCCATGCACTTAAATAAAACAGTCGGCCAAATCCTTCTGTCTATAAAACAAAGCAAAAGCCTTCAATCGTAGTTCACTGTCAGAATTATCGGGAAAGAATGTCTTTTGATCCAAATTTTCTTTAGGCTTTGGATATATCCTCATCGATAGTTGCATTCACGCCAATTCCATCGTCAGTATGTTGGCTAAAAGGGGTTGATTATTCGTCTGACTTCGTATAACTTTCCATTTTGTTTTTGTATGAAATTCAATTCTTCAAAATGGCGCTGTGTTTACAAAAATACCATCTCGTAATTCCACGTGATTAAATCAGTAATCTTCGTTATTTGACGGAAACTACCGAGCCGTTATCCAATCATTGTTGAATATTAATGGGAAAGTACATTTAAATTTAAGGGTGGGCGTTGTATATGTCAGATATTAACCAATCATACCTCAGTTGCTATATTTATATCACCCTTAGGCTGCGCCCGCGGGTTATATAATATAGCACCTTCGGGTAGGTTAATATCCTATACATAGCACGACGTTTCGACAAGTATTGTCTTATCGTTATCAAGCACAAATGTTGTGGGGTTTATTATGTCTGATAAGGTACATATCATTTTACTAATTAGACGAAATAAGTAAACCACTGTGTACCTTTGCTCTAAAAATATGGGAAAAACTACCTTACCCTAAACAATAACAATTCTACCAACACCAACCATTTTTTTCTTATTTTTTGAAAACTTTTGCAAAGCAGCGTATACACACCAAATAATTTCTAATATTATAAAGTCTAGTATTATCGTTCCGAAATATATCGGGGGGTTTGGATGGCCTTGATGGTCTACGAGTGCCGCGCTACCTCTGGCTTGCGGTTGTGGTTTCGAGCCCTGGTGTGAGCGTATGTGGCATGGAGATAGGGGCGCCTTCTCAACATCGTGGGTTTCCTCCGGGCACTCCGGTTTCCTCCCACTGCTAAAGACCTCTACGCACAAGCGAATTAATGAAATAAAATTAAACCATGTGTTAGTCCCGAAATGACCTAGTTGTGTTGAGTGGACGTTAAACCCCATTTCTCTCTCTCTCTCTCTCTCTCTCTCTCTCTCTCCCTATCTCCAAAATAGGGGCGCCTTCTCAACATCGTGGGTTTCCTCCGGACACTCCGGTTTCCTCCCACTGCTAAAGACCCCTACGCACAAGCGAAGTAATGAAATAAAATTAAACCATGTGTTAGTCCCGAAATGACCTAGTTGTGTTGAGTGGACGTTAAACATCATTTCTCTCTTCCTCTCTCTCTCTCTCTTTATCTCTCCCTCTCTCTCTCTCCAAAATATATCTAAAGCAGCAATAAAACTCTTGTTCTCTCCATCAAAGAAGTATGCTTTCACCTATTCTTCATCTGGTTGTTTATGAGGATCAATGGACATAGGTTGTTATATCCCTTGATGGTGTGTCAACAGCATCCACTTGTTTTTTGTTCGCAGATTTGTTATTGTTTGGGGCAAAGCGGGTTTCTTTCATTTTTAGAGCAAAAGTACCCCGTGGTTTACTTATTTCGTCTAATTAGTAAAATGATAATTATGTACCCGATCAGACATACTAATTGTGTAGCAATAGTATTTTCAGTAAACACGCGTTTTAAACTTGGACAGGGTGTATATTAAAATCGAACATAGTAAAAAGGTGCTGTATTATCAACAAATTTGCAGTATTTTGATTTTGCTTAGGTATTTCTCTATTAATGAATACAGGGTAAAGAATATTTTTAAAGTGAAATACACATGGCTATAACCGGCCCTAGGATTTTAATTAACATTTTTCTAGTATATTTAATATTGATATTCCGCGATAATTTTTGTGTATCGGGATGGGGGATGGAATTGATGTATTCTAGCCGCCAGGAAATGCACTTTGTGGTGACATATCATTGTGAATACTTAAACATTTCAATAACTAAACCATCATCTCCGCTTTCAATTTTTCCTCATGTTACACAATGAATGAAGCATTTCGTCACCATTTAGTACTAAGAATTGTTTGACTAGTTCATCGTCATTCTTCTGTAATGTAGAAATTATTCACTCCATTGTTCAGCGGAAATGACATTTGTCTATTCCATAATTCATTGTAATCTTAGATCTTCTCTAACTCAACTCTTGGAAACATTATTTTTAAAACGTATCATAACAGCCTTTAAAATTCCTATTTGAGTTTACGCCACAGACAATAGTGAAGTGATGTTAAATATCTTTGTCTAAATCAAACCTGTGTTTAATTTTTTATACAGTGATGGCGAGACAATGTAATAATCTCTTCAGATTTTACAAAGATGAGAAATGTCAAATTTAAGTTCAAGACTGGACGATAGTTTTGCCGGTTGTTTGTATCTAGAACTATTCCTTCATTGCAGTGCCCGGAATAGATAACATCTATGATAAATAGTGTCAGATTTTCTATACGCAATCTTTCAGTATGCTACTGGCTATGCTATCAGGAAAAGGGGATGACGATTCGGTGTCTAAAAGGAATTCAACCGGGGAGATGATAAAGGAAATCATAACAAAAAGTTATTTGAATTTATATAGAAGAAATCATAACACATAATTATTCGAATTTATATAGAAGAAATCAAACTTTTTAAATACGTCCATTGTACCATCAATGTGATGGAGGTGTTTTCATTTCTTTTTTGAAATATGTAGAAACAATTACCAGAGATGTTTGCTTTCAAAATGTTCATTTACTGAATATCAATAAATCTAACTTTCTCCCAGATTCTAGTTATCCATGTATATTATTGCATATCCCCAATTGTATAGAAAGGGCGATCAAATATTAGTTTGTATATAAACTCGTCTGAATTTGTGTTACTTCACAAGTATACTTTTATCATACAATATCTTGACACTGTATGGCATACAGACCCATTTATTACCTTTCGTATGAGACTAAATTCAAGGTTGATTCAAATTTGTAACTTTTGTTATTTGGCCTATATCACGACGACACAGATATTTTTATTCTTAAATTGTATTATGTAAGAGCTTATTGTTTTCACATTCGGGAAGCACTCTTAGTTCCGAGTTTGTACACGAAATAACCTTTTTTGGTAGTTTTCACTGGTTATGATTTTATCTGAATAAAAGATTTTGTCTGCATGGTGAAAAAAGTCAGGCTGATTAATTTATTGGTCTGGTTAATCCGTGTATGGGGATACGTGTATGTTAGTTCTAGTCCCGAAATGTGACATACTTCGCTTAGACTGGGGGGGGGGAGGTCATGTAGACTATTCCTGTTCCTCAATCCCTTTTGGTTTTTAAAACTAGTATGTAAATTGGGGCGAGCTAGGTGAAATTAAGAATGAAAGTAGAACATGACCGTGCCGATGACATAGAGGATTGGAGTGTAAAAAACGGGGAGTTTCAGAGAATGATTTGGGGACAATGGAGATAATAAAAATAAATAGTAAGGAAGTGAGATGAGTAAGAATGTTAGCTATAGATCAGTGGGTGATGTGGACGGAGGATACGATTGGGAGAGAGACATTCAGACTTGTATTATATATACGCCACCTCTCTTCTAAAATCATATTTTGCGCACTACGCACTACGTGATTTTGATAATAGGTAAATTGGCTATAGAAAACGAAGATACAATAGACGAAAGGTTGAATGTAAGGGAACTGGGTTTTATTGGAATATAAAGAAACAGGGAATATGAGATAAGAAAGTCAGAGGGGGCATGGAGTAAAATGATAGATACTGGCGGAGATAAGATGAATGAAGAGTGCAGTTTAACAGGAGAGTGGAAATAAGTTTATGAGAGGCGGAAGATGATTTAGAGCAAATAATTGTCAAAATGATGTGAAGTGAACGAGACTCCGTGGGCCGGTGAGATAGATCTAAATGAGAGAACGGTATTTTGAAGGAATGGTTTGGGAAACCTGGTTATGATAATAAAAAAAAAAGGAGGAGATAGGTCGAAATGTTAGCGTGGAGTTAGTTAGTGAGTGATATACTGGCGATAATATATTTATAATAATACCAAGTGTATTGTGTCTTAAAAATTGTTAATAGAATTGCTTGAGTGACCTTGTTTTTTCTGCTCCACAGCCTCCCCCTGTCATTTTTTACCTCACCAAGTAATCAACGCGCTATAATCATTGAAATGTCTGTGGTCAGGCCCATTTTGCATTCGGCAAACCTTGACAAATTCCGATGCCCTACATCTTCACTCGGCTGTATGATGAAGTCCGCCATTTTGGAACTATTTTAAAGGACCCGGATAAACAATGGCTGCCCCCTTGGCCATGGAGATTATATCAACAAACTAAAAATGGCTGCCCCCATAGAGAATATATCTAGAAAAAACGCCATTTTGGGACTATTTTGTGAAAGCGGCACGTTTTCCTGTTGAAGTAAATCGGTAGTTGACTAGCCGCATCGCAAATGAATGGTCGTAGGTACATATCAATTACTATCATACATCCGAGTCTAGATGTAGGTTACGGAGAGTACCGGAATCTGTCGAGGTTTGCCGAATGGCCCATTTTGGTATGTATTGAATAAATGGCTGATTTTTAAGGAATCGTGAGAGAGAGAGAGAGAGAAATTGGGTTTAACGTCCACTCAACACAACTAAATCAGGAATCGTAAGTCCGATAAAGCTAAAAGTTGTAATATCAATAATATCACCTTCCCCAGCTATAAGAAGCATAAACACCAAATTTCAGGAAAACCAAAGTGGGTACTATCTACTTTTTCCACACCCCCCCCCACACACACACACATGCACACGCCTCTTTGTATAAATGTCTCTCTTATCATATTTTCACGCCCCTTCGAATCCCAGTCTTGGTACTTATTACCCTTACATTGTTCTTGTCTTCCTCACCTGTCAACGCCATTCTCACCCTTCTCTCTTATCCCTGTTTATCATCTATTTCCTCTAACCTCCCATAATCATAGCATCACGCATTCCATGCCCTCTTATATGTCTTACTCTTACAATTTATTCCGTCTTTCATTCTTACAATTTATTCTGTTTTTCACTCTTTCTTAAGCAGTCTTCAAAATCCTCCTTTCTTTTCCATGTCCTACTCTCATCCGTGTTTGCCCACTTCCTCATTTCACACTCTCATGCTTGTTTTACCCCATTCTTACTATTCATTTTCTTATATTTTTTTGGTCATGTGCCCTTATCAATCTCCATAGCACTACTGATAGAAACTCTCTCTCCCCCCCCCCCCTCTCTCTGCTTGGTTTCTATATAATCATTTCAACATATCCATTTTTCCCTTTCACCCTTTTGCAGCCACTCTCACATTTCCATCTGTGTTTCTTAGCATTTCATTGTGTTTTGCTTTTACTATCCAATATATCTTTCTGATCCGTTTCCGGTACCTCACAAGTATATCCTTGTTTTGGCAACACTCCCCTTAACTAACACCATGTATCGCCTAAATATTTCTCCCTTGCCTCTCTTACAGTCTCTCCAACCCTTTTTTTTCTCTGCTTGCTCGCCTCTCATCGCCCCCCCCCCGACCTTACATCCCTGTGATTCTCGTCCCTCACTCACATGCTCACATTTTTACGAACCCTAATCCCCCTTTAAACTCGTACGGTGCTTAAGCGTAGGACGTTAAACCCCATTTCATTCATTCATTCATTTCATTCATTCCCTTTAAACTCACATCTCTCTGTGATCCTTTCCCAATCTGTCACAATCATATCTATGTTTCCCGGTCTCTCTTGAAATACTACCCACCACTACTATCACATTCGTCCACTCCTTGGTATCTTCTTTTCTCTCACAGTGTCTCCTATCTCGCTATGTCTGTGTTTGTTGGCCTCTCCTCATCACATTCTCCCACCAGTTAATGCTTAACTCGCATCGCCCCAAGTATATAAATTATATCAGTTTGGAGTAGATTACAGATGATGTATTGTTCATAACGGCATAAAATAAATGTAAGTTGTGTCCTTGTTATTTATGCCCCCTCCCCCGCCTCTCATCTCACACCTCAGATTTATTTTATCCGTCCTTCTTCCTCATTTCTCACACCCTCAATATACTTGTTTCTCGCATGTACGTCACCAGCTTCCTCGACTCTTAGCAGTTTTCATTCACGTACTCTTGTTATTATTAGTCCCGAAATCACCTGGATTGTGTGGAGTGGACGTTAAACCCAATTTCTCTCTCTGATATGTCACGCTGTTCCTACATTCATATCGCATCCTCTATCCCTGCTTTCCCACATCTTGTTGTTTCCTTGTATCGCCCTTACAACCACGCTTACAACCTTTGTTCAAACACGCAGCCCTTACCACATCTCGCATCGCTCGCTTTCTTTCATATTCTATACTCCTCTCGCTTGTTTGTCACTAACTCTCGCTACCGTTGTTTGTGAACGTGCTCTTGTTTTCCTTTGCTTACATATGCAAACCCATTCCACTAAAATTATTTTCTGCCTCACTCATATCCATCTTTCGAATATATACATTTCCTCTTGCACTCATGTATTATTTCTACTGCACATTTGATATATTTACATCAATTTTGTTTGACCAATCTGACATTTGACCACGATCCTTGACTATTTTTGATCCATATGCGCCGTCAACAGGGGCGTCGGAGCGGCGCGAGGGCCAGGGTACCAAAAGATAAGGGGGCGTTGGTCCCTCTAGAAAATTTTGAAATATTATGTCAATTCCGAGAACGCTGTTTTGAGCGCCTCTAGCATTCCAAATTCCAACTTAAAACCCTTTAAAATACATAATAATGAGAGCAATAACATATCTATCATTTAAAAATGAATATACAGTAAAAAGGTTGAAAGCTTTCATTATTAGGGCATAAGTATACATGTATACCCTAGAAAAGGGCAGGGTGCCATTTGTATACCCTGGTACCCGGGTTCCGGCGCCCTTGGCCGTCAAATATGCAAATTGTATGTACTGTAGGCAACACACACAATTTTTGAGTTCGACGACATCGGTTGTTGGCTAAGAATTGCTCGTTGTTTCAGGAAACCCGTATTAAAGAGCACTTTATCACCATTCATGCTAGTTTACAAAAAACGGTGGTATTAAGAGTGATAGGGGCACACAACAGAGTAAATATGAGAGGTTGAGACGTAAGAAAGGCGAAAACGGGAGTGTGGGATGCAAAGGGAGGGGGGGGGGGGTATGAATGTAAGACACGGAAAAGAAAACGCGTATTGAGAGAGAGGTAGAGAAATGAGAGAGGGAGGTCATTAATGTATTTTGCTGAATTTCAGAGAGTCTTGACAAAACCTTTAGTCGATAAAATTTGGATTTGAAGAATACTTAGTTGTGGTAAAAAGAATCGTTTGAGAGAGAATACGAGAATACATTATTAGGGTGAGGCCTATAAGTTTAGAGTGCGGATGAAATGTCGGAGAAAATATGAAAACGTACAGATTATAATGGCATGGCTGTGAGGAAGATAATATTTGAGGGGAGAAAATAAGAATGACATGTGAAACATATGCAGGGGGTCGAGTGAAGAAATGGGAGTTTGAAAAAAAAATGATGGGGCAGATTTCTCATCGCATTTCCCTATGATGTTTCAGTCCAACTCTGAAACATTCACACACACTTACTCGAGCTCGTCTGCCCGACACAATTATCTCTCTCCCATTTCTTCTCCAATTTACCATTCCATACCATGAACACTTTACATAATTGTTTCTACTCGCCCTTTTCACTGCTCCCCTCTCTCGCGCACGCGCACTCTCCCTCTTCCTCCCTTGTCGAAATAAGTACATGACGACTTCAAATGTAAAGAAGAGCACCAATGCTAATTATTTGAAATGATAAAATATGGATAGTAACAGTCCATCACTATCATTGGTGCCATCAGGCTTCATCACATTTTTAAAGCGAGAATTGAACGAAGGAATTATGACAAATACATATGAGGGAAAATAACAATAGAGGGCATCATAGTATTGCATGAATGGAGGTGAGTGCGCTAAAGAAATGGGAAGGGAGGGGGTACAGACATAATGATGGTAGTTGGTGAATCGGATGAAAGAGGGGGTATGGTGTGAGAATGTGAGAACATAAGAGAAAAGTAGGTTTGATTGGGTGGACTGAGAGACAACTAATATGACCATGAGAAATATTTAGAGAGTCGCGCGATTTCATTGACCTTTGATTTCCTGAAATAGCTCGAAGCGAGCAATTCGTCTGTGTGCACTAGGCTCATTTAGAGAAGGAATTTTTTTAAATGAGAAATATTTAGAGAGTCGCGCGATTTCATTGACCTTTGGTTTCCTGAAATAGCTCGAAGTGAGCAATTCGTCTGTGTGCACTAGGCTCATTTAGAGAAGGAATTTTTTAAAATCACGAAATTGCAGTAAAGTATAAGTAGTGGGGGGGGGGGGGAATGCATAGTATGCTATTTGGAGATTTCCCTGAGGAATACATGTGTTTGAGGGTAATACATAGTATGAAATATGGGGATTTCAGTGAGATATGAATGAGCTTGAGGGTAACACATAGTATGCAATTTTGGAGATTGTGTGTATTAACCCCAAACACATGTATACCTCTATAATTTCATTATTCTTAATGTATTCCTTTTTAAAAATATTGGTCATTAGTCAAGAGTGAGATAATAAAATGTGAGAGTGACGCATATAAGAGTATAGGAGAGAATACGTCTGACAATGAGAGATTATATAAAGGGCTGTTAGAGCGAATGCAGGAATAAGAAAGTTAGATTATAATGACATGACTTTGGGAGAGAGAGAGAAATAGGGTTTAACGTCCACTCGACACAAACTATGTCATTTTGGGACAAAACGATACGAGGAAAGAAAAGGTGAGGAAGCATGCAGAAATGAGGGCGATGGGAATAGAGGAGAGTAGTGACATATCTGTAAGACTGGTGGGAGAGCGGATATAATTGGAATGAGAAAGGAGAGAGAGAGAGAGAAGTGGGCGGAGCAAAAAAACCGGCCTGTGGGTGTTAGATGACTGGAGGGTATGGTTAGGAACACATAAAAGTAGTCTTAGCGATTAGACACATAAGACTGGGCGGGATTGAGTGCGGTTGGCACAACGGAGTTGGGTAAAAAGACGTAGAAATGAGGTAAGATAGTAGAGACCTACGTAAACGAGGGGCTGGGGTAAAAGGCATGGAGAGGTAAAGAAGTACATATGATTAGTGGGAATGACTGACACATGTGAGAAAAGAATAATGTTAGTAAGGGTGATGTGATACATTTGAGAGCAAAATAAAGGCGAGTGAGATTAAGAACGAAATGGAAGACATGGTCGTGCAATATAGTATCGACTTTTTAAGCATATGATTTAAGTATAACTAAATCCGAGCATGGGGGTGTGAGAGCAGAGCTAGTAAGGGGGTATCGACTTTTTTTTAAGCATAATATATAGGTATAACTAAATCCGAGCATGGGAGTAAGGGGGTACACGATTATGGAAAGAAAACGAAAGTTGAAGGCTGTTTATTAAGGACGAGTGAGATAATAGATGTGAGAGTGGGGCATATAAGTGTAGGAGAGCATGGCAATGTGAGGTTTTAGAACACATGAGTTGTTAGAAGAAATACGAGGATAATTATGAAGATGCGGAGGGAAAAAAGCTGTGTGAGATATGAGAGAAGGGCGGGAAAAAAAGTCTGCATGGGATCAGGGGAAGTGATTAATGGTGATATTGGGACGCCAGTAGGCGAGGATTGCATGATGGGAATAGTTGAGGTGAGTGATGAGGGTCTATAAGTGATAAGTACGAATGAAGATAAATGACTGTGAAGGATATCACTAGGTGGATGCGCTTAAGACACCAATGGGAAGGCGGGTAGACAAAATGATGGTAGTTGGTGAAAAGGATGAATGAGGGGATTTAAAGGTACGAGTGTGCGGATGTGAGAAGATGACTGAAAAGAAGGTTGATATGAATTTATATAACTGGCGGTAGTTTTCTCTTTGATGTGCATAGCAGTTATATCTCATAACAACCTGTCATGACGTCATCATAGTTTGATATTCTGTTCGCTGATGACGTCGTGACAGGTTGGTATTTCATATCAACCGCTAATGACGTCATCTCAGGTCGATGTATTCCCGCTGATGATCGAAATAATACAAAAAAACACAGAAATACATTTTTATTATTTTGACAATTAAGAATTATTATGGAACAGTTTGAAACATTCAAGACAGAAAAAGACGACGTACTTATCAGCATATTTAAATCGGTTTTCCATATCTTTCAGAATCTTCTTTCCGTCCACACACTCCTAGACTTGAAAGTATTTATCGCTTAAGATTTCCATTATAAACTATTATTGGGTACAGTCCATGCACTTAAAACGGCCAAATCCCTCTGTTTATAAAACATAGCAAAAACCTTTAATCGTAGTTTACTGTCAGAAATATCGAATGTCTTTTGATCCAAATTTTCTTTAGGCGTTGGATAGATCCTCATCGATAGCTGCATTCACGCCAATTCTATCGTCAGTATGTTGGCTAAAAGGGATTGATTAATCGTCTGACTTCGTATTACTATCCATTTTGTTTTTGTGTGAAATTCTATTCTTTAAAATGGCGCTGTGTTTACAAAAATACCATCTCGTAATTGCACGTGATAATTTCGGTAATGATCGTTATTTGACGGAAACTACCCAGCCGTTATCCAATCATTGTTCTTCTAAAAAGAGAGAACCATATGTAGAGATGGAAGTAAGACGGGTGAGATACGAGAGACAGAGGAAAAGGGTATGTGGTATGGGATTGGTAAAACTTGTGAGTAGGAGATAATTGCAAAGAGATGGGATTTTGAAAAATTATGAGATTTTAGTGAAGGGTAAATGTGTAGGAGGATTTGTATGCAATTTGGAGATTTCTATGAGGTATAAATGTGTTTGAGGGTAATACACAGTGTGCGATTTGAAGATTTCTGAGAGGTATAAGTGTGTTTGAGAATAATACGTAGTATGAAATTTGTCATTTGTCAAGTGTGAGAAGATAACATGTGAGAGTAGAAGAGAATGAGAGATTTGAGAAGGGATACGAGAGGTAGATTATGATGAAATGACCGTGGGCGATACAGGGGAAGAAAGGGTGGGGAAATATGCAGAAATGAGAAAAGCGTAGTGACATATCTGTGACTTGGAAAAACAAGAGTGCTTGAATGGCAATGGTGGTAAGACTGGTAGAAGATGAAATATGCTGATAGTGTGAGAAATAAAAGAAAGAGAGAAAAGGGCGGGGAAAAGAATTGGCATGTGGGTGTTAGATGACTGAATATGATAAAGAACACACCCAGGTAATCTTAGAGGTAAGACACGTAAGACTTGGAGAGAATGGGTGGGGTGACACAATTGCTTGGGGTAAAACATACGTAGAGGGGTGAGGAAGTCGAACATGAATAGGTAAGGAAGTAGAAGGGATTAGTGGAAATAATTGACACAACTGTTAGAAAAGAACGAAGCGGAAACCAAATGGTCGTAGAAGATAGTATATCATTTAGAGTAGTATAACTAAATCCGAACATGTGAGTGTAACATTAGAGCGAGTAAGGGGGTAAAAGTTTATGGAAGTAAAACATGGAAAAGAAAAAGAACGTTAAAGGCTATACATTAAGGACGAGTGAGGTAATATATGTGAGAGTAAGGCATATAAGTGTGGGAGCGCATGCGTGTGGCAATGCGAGGTTTTAGAACATATGAATTGTTAGAGGGGATAAGAGGATAACAATTAAGATGCGGGGGAAAGGAGGTAACAGAGAAGAGTGCGCAAATGAATAATGTAAGAGTGTTGGAAGAGCAAAACAGAATAAAGGTGCGAGGAATGATAGAGAGATGGCGGCAACAAATCTACAAGCGATTCCAAACTGATATGATTATTACAAAGGTAGGTGATGAGCTATCAGAGAAATAAGTAAAGACGTGAGGAAATTGAGAAAGGCTTCGAAAGGTGGGCGAGGATGGCATGACTGCGGGATGATACTAAAGGGGGGGGGGTATGTACGCTAGTAGAGAAAGAAGTGAAGAGGTGAGGAAGTCGAACTGGTGAGACAGATGTTATTAGTGGAATTAATTGACATACACCTGGGTACTAAACAACAACAGAAGTAAGAGAGTAGGGCGGAAAAATAAAGTCTGCATGGGGTCAGGGGAAGTGAGTAATGATGATATTAAGACGTCAGTAGGTGAGGATTGAATAATGGGAATAGTTGAGGTGAGTGATAAGAGTTCTATAAAATATAGAGGATGATAAAAAATGATAAATACGAATGAGGGTAAATGACAGTGAAGGTGATCATGAATGTTGATTAATATTGTAAGCATTCGGGTGGGTGCGCTAAGTACAACGATGGGGGGGGGGGGGGTAGACACAACGATGATAGCTGGTGAAAATAATAAATGATGGAATATAAAGGTACGAGTGTGTGGATGTGAGAAGATGACTGAACCGTGAGACAGGAGATGATCGCGTGAAATATTTATAATGACGCGATTTTGTTGCATCGTTGGTTTCCTAAAAAAAATTGTTCGAAAGACAAAAATTCGTCCGTGTATAACAGGCTCATTTATTTAAAGTGGATAAAATATCCTTTAAAAAGAGAGAACCATATGTAAAGAGATGAAAGTAAGACGGATGGGACACGAGAGAGAGAGAGAGGAAGAAGGTATGTGGTATGTGGCTGGTAATACATGTGAATAGAAGATAATTGGAAAGAGATGGGATTTTGAAAAATTATGGGATTGCAATGAAGTGTAGGTGGGTAATACTGAGTATGAAATTTGTACGAATGTGTCCCAGGCTGCCCAGCGTAATACACGGTATGCAATTTGGAGAATTCTGTGAGGTATAAATGTGGTTGAGGGTAATACACAGTATGCGGCTTGGAGATTTATGTGAGGTATAAATGTTTTAGGGTAATACATGGTATGCAATTTGGAGATTTATGTGAGGTAGAAATGGGTTTGAGAGTAATATGTAGTATGCAACTTCCAGATGGTGTGTGTCTAATATCATTTTTCTTAATTTAAATGAATATCATTAGTCAAGAGTAAGATGATAAAATGTGAGAGTGACGCATATGAGAGTAGAAGAGAATGAGATATCTGAGAAGGGATAAGAAAGGTAGATTATGATGACATGACTGTGGGGCGATACAACAAAAGAAAAGTTAGGGAAGCATGCAGAAAATAAGAGTGCTCGAATGACAATGGTGGTAAGATTAGTGGAAGATGACGAGAGACAGAGAAAATGGCGGAGAAACGAATTGGCATGTGGGTGTTAAATGAATGGAGAGATATGATTAAGAACACATAAAGTTAGCCTTAGAGGTGGGGTGACACGAGGCTTGGGCGTAAACATACATATAGAGGTAAGATAGTACTAGTAGAGACAACAATGGTGACGTGAGGAAGTCGAACATGGAGAGGCGAGGAAGTCGAACATGAATAGGTGAGGAAGTCGAACATGGTGACGTAATGAAGTCGAACATGAAGAGGTGAGTAAGTCGAACATGGAGAGGTGAGTAAGTCTAACATGGAGAGGTGAGGAAGTCGAACATGGGGAGGTGCGGAAGTGCGGAAGTGCAAGGATTAGAATGAAATGGAAGACACGTGGTCGTAGAATATGTGAGTGTAAGATTAGAGCGGGTAAGGGGGTAAAAGATTATGAAAGTAAAACATGGAAAGAACGTTGAATGCTATTTATTAAGGACGAATGAGATAATAGATGTGAGAGTGGGGCATATAAGTGTAGGAGAGCATGTGTGTGGTAATATGAGGTTTTACTTTGAGAACATATGAAGTGTTAGAGGGAATGAGCGGTAAATGAATGAAGATGCGAGGGGAAAGTAGTAGTGCGAGCCCAATTGTAAGACCGGTGGGAGAGAAACATAGAATAAAGTTGTGAGAGGAAAATATAATGAACGTGCGAGAAAGGTCTGAGTAAAATCTACAAGCTTTTTCAAACTAATATGAGTAATACCAAGGTGGACTTAGACATGAACAATTTAACAGTGAGGAAATGGGAGAAAATATGAAGTGTTAGAGGGAATACAGGGAAAGACAGAGAGGTCAGAATGATATGACTGTGGGGAGCTAGCCGAGAAAAAGGTGGAGACGGGAGCAATTCGAAAAAAGACGTGGAGAGGTGAGAATGGCATGACTGTTGAAGTGAAAATAGAAGTGGAGGAGAGTATGCGTGTGGCAATGCGAGGTTTGAGAACACATGGATTGGTAGAGGGAATAAAAGGATAACAATGAAGATGCGGAGAAGAAACGGGAAGAGTGCGTAAATGATTAAAGTAAGCGTGGTGGAGAGCAAAAGAGAATAAAAGAATAACAATGAAGATGCGGAGAAGAAAAGGGAAGCGTGCGTAAATGATTAAAGTAAGCGTGGTGGAGAGCAAAAGAGAATATAGTTGCGAGAAATGAGAGAGAGAGGGGGGCGGCGAAAAATCTACAAGCTATTCCAAACTGATATGATTATTGCCAAAGAAGGTGAGCTAGCAGAGAAATACGTGGATGAAAAGGTGAAAATGGCATGACTGTGGGGGGATACTAAGTTGGGGCGGGGAAGAAACGGGAAGAGTGCGTAAATGATTAAAGTAAGCGTGGTGGAGAGCAAAAGAGAATAAAAGAATAACAATGAAGATGCGGAGAAGAAAAGGGAAGCGTGCGTAAATGATTAAAGTAAGCGTGGTGGAGAGCAAAAGAGAATATAGTTGCGAGAAATGAGAGAGAGAGGGGGGCGGCGAAAAATCTACAAGCTATTCCATACTGATATGATTATTGCCAAAGAAGGTGAGCTAGCAGAGAAATACGTGGATGAAAAGGTGAAAATGGCATGACTGTGGGGGGATACTAAGTTGGGGCGGGGGGGGGGGGGTATTTGAGCTAGTAGAGAAAATGTGGAGACGTGAGGAAGTCGAACAAGATGTTATAAGTGGAAAAGATTGACATCTGAGTGATGAACAACAAGAGTGCACTACAGAACAGTGCTGCAGAACAATGGTAGTAAGGGTGATGACGTATCTGCCAGAGACAAATAGAAGGAGGGCGTGAGAAATGAGAGAGTAGGGCGGACAAATACAGTCTAGTCTGCGTGGAATCAGGTAGGCGAGCTAGTAGAGAAATACGTTGATACTTGAGGAAAGAGAGAAAGAGATGGAAAGGTGAGAATGACATGACTGTGGGGGGATACTAAGTGTGTGTGTGTGGGGGGGGGGGATATGTGAGCTAGTAGAGAAAATGTGGAGACGTGAGGAAGTCGAACAAGATGTGGACAAGTGAGACCGATGTTATAAGTGGAAATGATTGACATCTGAGTACTGGACAACAGGAGTGTGGTACAGAACAATGATAGTAAGGGTGATGACGTATCTGCAAGAGAAAAATAGAATCAGGGCGTGAGAAATGAGAGAGTAGGGTAGAAAAATAAATCTGCATGGGATCAGGGGAAGTGTGCAATGATGATATGGAGGCGTCAGGATTCAGTAGGCGAGGATTGAATGATGCGAATAGTTGAGGTGAGTTATGTGGGTTCTATAAAATGATAAACACGAATGAGGGTAAATGACACTGAAGGTTTGCATGAATGTTGATAAATATTGTAAGGATTTAGGTTTGTGCGCCAAGGACAACGATGGGGAGGAGTGAGACAAAATGGGGACAGTTGGTGAAAAGGATAAATGAGGGGATTTAAAGGTACGAGTGTGCGGATGTGAGAAGATAACTTTAAAGTGTATAAAATATCCTTCAAAAAAGAGAGAACCATTATGTAAACAGATAGAAGTAACACGGTTGGGGCACGAGAGGAAGAAGGTATGTGGTTTGTAAAACATGTGAATAGGTGTTAATTAGAAAGAGGTGGGATTTTGAAAAATTATGGGATTGCAATGAAGTGTAAAATTGTAGGAGGGTAATATGTAGTATTAAATTTGAAGATTTCTGTGAGGGTAATACACTGTATGCAATTTGGAGATTTCTGTGAGGTATAAACGTGTTTGAGTGTAATACACAGTATGCGGCTTGGAGATTAATGTGAGGTATAAATGTGTTTTAGGGTAATACATAGCATGCAGTTTGGAGATTTCTGTGCGATACAAATGTGTTTCATAGTAATTTGGAGATTTTCGTGAGGTGTAAATGTGTTTGAGGGTAATACGTAGTATGCAATTTCGAGATTACTTTGAAGGTAATAGATGTGTTTGAGATTAATACTCAGTATGCAATTTGGAAATGGTGTGTGTGTCTTATATCATTGCCCTTAATTTAAATGATGGTCATTAGTCAAGAGTGAGATGATAAAATGTTAGAGAGACGCAAATGGGAATAGAAGAGAGTGAGAGATTTGAGACCGGATAATAAGACAGGTAAATTATGATAACATTACTGTGGGGCGGTGCAATGGAAGAACGACTGGGGAAGCATGCAGAAATGAGGAAAGTAGTGACATATCTGTGACTTTCGGACACACAAGAGTGCTTGAATGGCAATGGTGGTAAGACTGGTGGAAGATGAAGTATAATAAGAGTGTAAGAAATGAGAAAGAGAGAGGGGGAGAGAGGGAGAGAAGCGGACGGAGAACAGAATTGGCATGTGGGTGTTAGATGTAGGGATAGAGCACATAAAGGTAATCTTAGAGGCGAGGCACGTCAGACTGGGAGAGAATATGTGGGGTAGCAGGGGGACTAGGGGGTAAAAATATATGGGTGAGATAGTACTAGTAGAGGCAGAAATGGAGAGGTAAGGAAGTCGAACATGGAGAGGTGAGGAAGTAGATGGGATTAGTGGAATAATTGACACACGTGAGAAAAGAACAAATTTAATAAGAGTGTGCTAAATAATAATGTTAGTAAGGGTGGTGTGATACATGCGAGAGAAAAAAAGACGTGCAAGAAAAAGGGCGGCATGGAAGACACAAGGCCGTAGAATATAGTATATGATTTAGTGTAGTATAACTAAATCCGAGCATGGGAGTGTAAGATTAGAGTGCGTTAGGAGGTAAAAGATTATGGAAGTAAAACATGGAAAAGAAAACGAACGTTGAAGGCTGTTTATTAATGACGAGTGAGATAATAGACGTGAGCGTGTGGCATAAAAGTGTAGCAGAGCATGCGTGTGGCAATGCGAGGTTTGAGAACACATTAATTGTTAGGATAACAATGACGATGCGGGTAAAAAGACGTAACGGGGAAGAGTGCGTAAATGAATAAAGTAAGATTGGTGGGGGAGTAAAACAAAATGAAGGTTCGAGGAATCTACAAACTTTTCCAAACTGATATGATTAATACCAAGGTAGGTGAGCTAGCAGAGAAATAAGTGGAGACGTGAGGAAATAGAGAAAGATGTGGAAAGGTAATAATGACATTACTGTGGGATGATACTGAAAGGTGGGGGGGGGGGGCTGTAAGCTAGTGGAGAAGTCGAACAAGATGTGGACAGGTGAGACATAGTAGGGGTGGTGACGTATCTGCAAGAGGAAAATAGAATGAGGGAGTGAGAAATGAGAGAGTAGGACGGACAAATAAAGTCAGCAAGGGATCAGAAAAGTGAGTTTTGATGATATTAAGACGTCAGTGGGTGAGGATTGAATAATGGGAATAGTTGAGGTGAGTGATAAGAGTTCTATAAAATATAATAAATACGAATGGGGGTAAATGACAGTGAAGGTGATCATGAATCTTTATAAATATTCTAAGGATCCGTGTGGCTGCACTAAGGACAACAAAGGAGGGGGGGGGCGGTAGACACAATGAGGGTAGTTGGTGAAAAAAAAAGATGAAAAAGGGGGTATAAAAGTACGCGTGTACGGATGTGAGGAGATGATTGAAACCTAGGTTAATATTGATTGAGATTAAGTGGACTGAGAGATAGGATATGATCGCGAGAAATATTTATAATTACGCGATTTTTTTCCATCGTTGGTTGCCTGAAATTGCTCGAAAGCCAAAATTCATCCGTGTACACCAGGCTCATTATTTAAAGTGGATAAAATATCCTTCTTAAAAGAGAGAACCACATGTAAAGAGATAAAAGTAAGATGGATGAGATACGGGAGACAGAGTAAGAAGGTATGTGGTATGTGGTGGGTAAAACAAGTGAATAGGAGATAATTGGAAAGAGATGCGATTTTGAAAAATTATGGGATTGTAGTGAGGAATAAATGTGTTTGAGGGTGATACACAGTATGCTGTTTGGAGATTTCTGTGAGGTATAAATGTGTTTGAGGGTAATAAATAGTATGTAATTTGGAGATTTAAATGAGGTATAAATGTGGTTGAGGGTGATACATAGTGATTTCTGTAAGGTATGTGTTTGAGGGTAATACATGGTATGTGTAAGATGAATGGATAAATATAAGGGCTGGGGACGTATGGAAGTAAGATAGTACTAGTAGACAGAAATGTTGACATGGGGAAGAGGAACATAGAGAGGTGAGGAAGTAGATGGGATTGGTGAAAAAAATGACACAATTGGCGTCCTCGCTGAAGGAATTTCCACCAGGCGTCGCCAGTGAAAAGGGACCTTATCGATGGAAAAAGGACAGTATTTCGACGTATAGGGAATAAACTCCATATTAACGACAAAATCAACGTGTATGCAATTTAGAGATTTATGTGAGGTATAAATGTGTTTTAGGGAAAAACATAGTATGCAATTTGGAGGATTATGTGAGGTACAAATGTGTTTATGAGTAATACATAGTATGCAATTTGAAGATTTATGTGAGGTATAAATGTGTTTGGGGGTAATACACAGTATGCAATTTAGAGATTTCTGTGAGGTATACATATGTTTTAGGGTAATACATAGTATTCAGTTTGTAGATTTCTGTGAGATATAAATGTGTTTGAGGGTAATACATAGTTGGCAATTCGCAGATTTCTGTGAAGTATAAATGTGTTTGAGGGTAATATACAGTATGCAATTTAGGGATTTATGTGAGGTATAAATGCGTTTGAGGGTAATACATAGTATGCGGTTTGGAGATTTATGTGAGGTATAAATGTGTTTGAGGGTAATACACAGTATGCAATTCGGAGATTTCTGTGAGATGATAAAATGTAAGAGTGACGCATATGAGAGTAGAATATTTGAGAAGGGATAAGAAAGGTAGAATATGATGACATGACTGTGGGGCGATAGAGAGGAAGAAAATGTGAGGAAGCATGCAGAAATGAGGAAAGAAGTGACAATGGTGGAAGATGAAATATAATGAGAGTGTGAAAAATGAGAGAGAGAGAGAGAGAGAGAGAGAGAGAGGTTGGCGTAGAAAATAATTGCCATGTGGGTGTTATATGGACAGATATGATTAAGAACACGTAAAGGTAGTCTTAGGGCGAGACTGGGAGAGAATGGTCGGGGTGGCAGGAGGGCTTGGGGTAAAAATACATATATAGGTAAGATAGTAATAGCAGAGACAGAAATGGAGACGTGAGGAAGTCGAACATGGAGAGGTGAGGAAGTAGATGTGATTAGTATACTTTCCTCTGAATTACCGCCTTGCCTATAGATGTAAGTATTGCAGGCACAGTGCTTCCGCTCCGGAATCCGTTTACGAATATCAAAACTAAAACAATGACAACAATACTCATAATTTGCTTCACCACAGCTAAGCACTTTGATTTGCTTCCACACATGCAAGTCCACTTACTTTGCTTCAAACACAGGCAAGCCTCTTAATTTGCTTCCGCGCAGGTAAGCCCCCCTTTAATTTGCTTCCATCTAAGCTATGCTCCGACCAAAGTAAAGTCCCCAACTTTGCTTTCACACAGGTAAGCACCCTCTAATTTTCTTCCACACGGGTAAACCCCCTTGATTTGCTACCACATAGATAAACCCCTTTAACTTTGCTTGCGTAGAGGTAAGCGCATTAAGCCCTCTTATATATTCAAAAATGTTGATCTTGGCGTATGTTTCATGTTAGATTGTGGAATAACAAAGCTGACCCGTCTTACTTAAACAAAATAACCTTAGTGTATGTCCCATGTTAGTTTGCGAAACAACAAGGCTGAACAGATGCGCCCAAATTTATTAAAGAAAACATTCGCTTTACACTCTGTTACGTACTCAAAGTATGATAGAGTTACGAACAGACAAGAACAGAATAATCGACTTATCGGTCTTCAACTATTACTCCACAAGGTACCAAATATATACAAACTCTTCTAGTATATATACAAAATAAGAGTAATATTCTAATAATAATATAAAAATATGTATAAACCCTAAAATAATGGGTGTAAGGAGAACAACATAAAATGCGTCTTTCCAGAACAAAGGAATTTTCACTACTGACGCTAACATTCGGTGCCAAATCTAGGTTAAATGTGTTAAAAGAAAGGGAGGTAATAAACTAGGTCAAACTACAATTTCTATCTAACCTTACTAAATACATAAAATAAATCCTATCAAAAAGGAATAAAAATAGAATAGTAAATAATATATTAAAATAGTATCTTTTAATACTATTCTTTATACGCATATAATACATAACACATATGTAGGTCAAACGGTACCTACGATACATAACACACACCTCCTCTTAAAGAAAACATTTGATACAAATGTTTAGTACAAAATAAAATTAAAAAATTATAATAAATATTTACAAAATTTAAAGAATTAAAACTATGCACAAACGTATTTTTGTTTTATTCTATTTTTTATATTATAGCAGTTATTTACACAAAAAACATACATTTAAACTTTGTACACTTAAACAATTCTTGATAAAGCATCTGGTATTATATTGAATTTACCAGGGAAATCATATTCTTGAAGCATCAAACTCCATCTTAAAAATTCTCTGATTTTTACTTTTTACTTTTAATTGTGTTAATACAATATGTAAGTGTTAACTGGTTATGTGTGATCTGTTGATCATCAACGAGCCATTGCTCTTTGAACATTTTTAGTGGTCCACGAACAGTATGACCAAAAATTAGTTCATACGGACTAAATCCCAGAGATTCCTGAACAGATTCTCTGGTAGCGAAAAGAAGTAAACAAATACCCTCGTCCCAATCCTTTTCAAACTCAAAACAATAAGACCTAATCATGTTCTTCAATGCCTGGTGAAATCTTTCAAGGGCACCTTGCGACTCAGGGTGATAGGCACTTGATTTATATTGTTTAATGCCTAAATGGTGCATCACTTGTTGAAATAAAACGGACACAAAGTTGCTTCCTTGGTCAGATTGAATTGACTTCGGAAGACCTACGAAAGTGAAGAACTTGATAAGAGCTTTGCATATACTCGGAGTCTTAATGTTCCTTAATGGTACTGCTTCAGGAAATCTTGTTGAAGCGCACATCATAGTGAGTAAATATTCATTTCCAGATTTTGGTTTGGTTTTTTTTGGCAAAGGTCCTACACAGTCAATGATGACACGACTGAAAAGCTAATCAAATGCTGGAATGGGTTTTAAAGGATATACTGGGATCTTCATATTTGGCTTACCTACATCTTGGCAGGTGTGACACGATATGCAATAATTTACATCATGCTTTAATTTGGGCCTAAAGAAATGACTAAGGATTTTGTTACATGTTTTAGTTACTCCTAAATGACTAGACGTCGGAGTATCGTAAGCCAGAGTTAAAATATCATTACGATATAGGTGGTACAACAATTTGGAAATATGTTTTCCATATATTATCTGCGGAGACATCTGGTTGTCTCCACTCATAAGTACCCCATTTTCTAAATAATAACCTACTGGGATATTGGCTATTTCATCATTAGGAACTGCCTTATCTAAAAGTGCCTTAATACCAGGATCACTTGCTTGTTCCAGAATTAATAATCCTCTTGACAACTTTTCAACCCCAGTGTTTTGAAAATCGGAATATTCCACATTTAGTGTTTCCACATCAAGAGAATTATGTATAGTTTTTTCAAAAATTGTATCTGATAACTCATAAACAGTTGTATTTGCATCAGTGGCCTTAGCCATAGCACGAGTTACAGCACATGAAGGGAAAATGCCAATTTCGACATCATCGTCTTCTATCGGTATATTGGACATGAGTGGATTAACTACCACTTTATCGCCAGCCAAATCATTCCCTAATATAAGGGTTACGCCATCCATGGGCAAAGAGTGCCTGACACCTATAGTGAATGGCCCCGTTATTAACTCCGATTCTATGAAAATTTCATACAAAGGAACCTAAAAAAGCCCAACTCTACGCCCTGTAATAAGACACTATTTTTAAATGACACCTCAGCCAGTGACAAAATGCCCTGTAGTAAAAAGACTGAGTAGCTCAACTCCTCAGCCAGTGACAAAATGCCCTGTAGTAAAAAGACTGAGTAGCTCCTCAGCCAGTGACAAAATGCCCTGTAGTAAAAAGACTGAGTAGCTCCTCAGCCAGTGACAAAATGCCCTGTAGTATAAAGACTGAGTAGCTCGACTCCTCAGCCAGTGACAAAATGCCCTGTAATAAAAAGACTGAGCCCTGTAATAAAAATACAGGTTGCAGGTTGGCGTGTTCGCCTATCAGCGACACAAAACCTTCGGCAGTAAAAGGTTTATTGGTTCCGAAAACATCGGGTATATCAAATTTGGTTGACTCTTGTTGAATAGATTCAACTGATTCAGGGAAAGTCTTTCGCCTTTTCCATCCTTTAAAGTATCCAACATTCGGACATAATTTGGCCAGGCTTTTCACAGTAAGAACAACCTAGTCAAAATTCTTAACGGATTCAGCATCCGAAACGCCAGCTTTATCGCTGAGTTTATTTCTGTCCGAATGGTCATTTGAACAACTTAATGTTTTATTGTGAGTAGGAATTGGGTTGTCATTCCTTTGTCTGTTGACTCTATTAGATGTTACCTTGAGGGTTTGTGATTTGTCATCTGCAGCACTTGCAGCAACTGATAACCTTGCGATTTTCTGTTCATATAAATGTGTTTTAATAACTGCATTAACACATGATTTAAATTCTTCAACTAACATTAATGGTTATGTTAAAAATAAAATGCTGACCTAGTTGTATCAAGTCCATCTTTACGCATGGCGTTCAATTTCCCTGCAGTTGGATTTTTTTTTTTTTTAAAATCTTCGATATTAAATACCATTTTGAAAAATAAGTATGATTTAAGTATAAGTAAATATTAAATTAAGAATTGAACTAGTTGGCTTTGGTATGTTCAATCACGGACACAAGCCCCCAACTCTGTTACGTACTCAAAGTATGATAGAGTTACGAACAGACAAGAACAGAATAATCGACTTATCGGTCTTCAACTATTACTCCACAAGGTACCAAATATATACAAACTCTTCTAGTATATATACAAAATAAGAGTAATATTCTAATAATAATATAAAAATATGTATAAACCCTAAAATAATGGGTGTAAGGAGAACAACATAAAATGCGTCTTTCCAGAACAAAGGAATTTTCACTACTGACGCTAACATTCGGTGCCAAATCTAGGTTAAATGTGTTAAAAGAAAGGGAGGTAATAAACTAGGTCAAACTACAATTTCTATCTAACCTTACTAAATACATAAAATAAATCCTATCAAAAAGGAATAAAAATAGAATAGTAAATAATATATTAAAATAGTATCTTTTAATACTATTCTTTATACGCATATAATACATAACACATATGTAGGTCAAACGGTACCTACGATACATAACATATTTGCTTCCACACAGGTAAGCCCCTTCACTTTGATTAGGCGGTACGGCCCTCTTGTATACTCAAAAGTAGGTCAACCTTAGCGTATGTTCCACGTTAGATTGTGGAACAACAGGAAAGGAAAACATTTACGTTACTAATTGCCGACACAACAGAAATAAATAAAAACAAACTTAGTGTATGTCCCATGCTAGATTGCGGAACAACAAGGTTGAGCCGGTTCACTAAAAACATGTTTTTAAAGAAAACATTCACTTTGCTATCGCGGAACAATAAGGTTGAACACAGCTAGCTCACATAAGTTATTAATGAAAACACTCACTTTACTACTTCGTCGTCACGGTTGACGTTCCATATAATAATTACATTGCAGAACAACAAAGCCGAACAGGCTACCACAAAATTATTATTAAAGACAAACAGACATGTATTACCGTACTGTTAGAGTTGGCAAAATATCCTTATCAGTCAGTCACGGCTAAACACACGTGCGTGACCCATATCAACGTCTTGGTTCAAATATCGGCATACTTATCCGAACATGTGAGTGTAACATTAGAGCGAGTGGGGGAGTAAAAGTTTATGCAAGTAAAACATGGAAAAGAAAACGAACGTTAAATGCTATTTATTAAGGACGAGTGCGATAATAGATGTGAGAGTTGGGCATATAAGTGTGGGAGACCATGTGTGTGGCAATGCGGGGTTTTAGAACACATAGATTGTTAGAAGTAATAATAGGATAACAATAAAGATGTGGGGAAAAGAGGGTAACAGAGAATAGTGCGTAAATGAATAAAGTAAGAGTGATGGGGGAGCAAAAGAGAATGAAGGTGCGAGGAATGAGAGAGGGTGGCCAAAAAATCTACAAGCTATTCCAAACTGATGATTAATACAAAGGAAGGTTAACTAGCAGAGAAAGAAGTGGATGCGTGAGAAAATAGGGAAAGACGTGGAAAGGTGGGTGAGAATGGCATGTCTGTGGGGTGATACTGAAGGGGGGGAGGGGTATGTGAGCTAGTTGAGAAAAAGGTGGAGACGTGAGGAAAATGAACAAGATGTGGACAGGTGAGACCGATGTTATTAGTGGAAATCATTGACATACATCTCAGTGATGAACAACAAGGTTGTGCTACAGAACAAAGGTAGCAAGGGGGATGACGTATCATCTGAAAGAGAAAAAAAGAATGAGGGCGTGAGAAATGAGAGAGTAGGGCGGAAAAAATGGGATCAGAACAGTGAGTAATGGTGATATTGAGACGACAGTAGGCGAGGATTGAATGTTGGGAATAGTTGAGGTTGGTGATGAGGATTCCATAAACGGTAAATAAGAATGATGGTAAATGACAGTGACGGTGATCATAACTCTTGATTGATATTGTAAGGATTTAGGTGGTGCGCTAAGAACAACGATGGGATGGGGATTTTAGACAAAATGGTGATAATTGTTGAAAAGGGTGAATGTGGGGATATAAAGGTACGAGTGTGCGGATGTGAGAAGATGACTGAAAAGAAGGTTGGTATTGGTTGAGATTTAGTGGACTGAGATACAGGATATGATCGCGAGGTTGGTATTGATTTAGAATATAGAGGTAAGATAGTACTAGTTGAGACAGAAATGGAGACGTGACAAAGTCGAACATGGAGAGGCAAGGAAGTCGAACATGAATAGGTGAGGAAGTCGAACATGAAAAGGTGAGGAAGTCGATCATGGAGAGGTGAGTAAGTCGAGCATGAAGAGGCGAGGAAGTACATTGGATTAGTGCAAATAATTGACACAATTGTGATAAAAGAACAAACAAGAGTGTGCTAAAGAATTAGTAAGGGTGATGTGATAGATGCGACAGAAAAATTAAAGACTAATTGAGGTGAGTGATGTGGGTTCTATACAATGATAAACACGAATGAGGGTAAATGACACCGAAGGTTTGCATGAATGTTGATAAATATTGTAAGGATTTAGGTGGGTGCGCTAAGGACAACGATGGGGGGGGGTTAGACAAAATGGCGACAGTTGGTTGAAAAGGATGAATGGGATATAAATGTACGAGTGTGCGGGTGTGAGAAGATGACTTTAAAGTGGATAAAATATCCTTCAATAAAGAGAGAACCATTATAGAGAGATGAAGAAAGTAAGACGGATGAGATACAAGAGACAGGGAAGAAGGCACGTGGCTAGTAAAACATGTGAATAGGAGATAATTGGAAAGAGATGTGATTTTGACAAATTATGGGGTTTCAATGAATTTGTAAAAAGTGTAGGAGGGTAATATTTAGTATGAAATTTGGAGATTTTTGTGAGGTATAAATGTGGTTGAAGGTAATACATAGTATGCAATTCGGAGATTTATGTGAGGTATAAATGAGTTTACGGGTAATACATAGTATGCGGCTTGGAGATTTATGTGAGGTATAAAGTGTTTGAGGGTAGTACATAGCATGCATAGTGTAATATATAGTATGCGGCTTGGAGATATATGTCGGGTATAATTGTGTTTCAGAGTAATACACCGTATGTTACTTGGAGATTTTTGTGAGGTATAAATGTGTTTTAAGGTAATATATAGTATGCAATTTGGAGATTTCTGTGAGGTTTAAATAAATGTGTTTGAGAGTAATACATAGAATGCGGCTTGGAGATTTCTGTGAGGTATAAATGTGTTATAGGGTAATACATAGCATGCACTTTGGAGATTTATATGAGGCACAAATGTGTTTCACAGTAATACACCGTATGTAATTTAGAGATGTTCGTGAGGTATAAATGTGTTTTAAGGTAATACATAGTATGCAATTTTTAGATTTCTGTGAAGTATAAATAAATGTGTTTGGGGGTAATACATAGTGTGCAATTTGGAGATTTCTCTGAGGTATAAATGTGTTTGAGGGTAAGACACAGTATGCAATTTGGAGATTTATATGAGGTATAAATTTAATGTGTTTGAGGGTATGAAATTTTTCAGTGATGTATAAATGTTTTTAAGGTAGTATGCAATTTGGAGATTTATGGGAGGTATAAATGTGATTGAGATTAATACACAGTATGCAATTTGGAAATGATGTGTGTGTCTTATATCATTGCCCTTAATTTAAATGATGGCCATTATAGAGTGAGATGATAAAATGTGAGAGTGACAAATATGAGAGTAGAAGATAAGGGATAAGAGAGGTAGATTATGATGACATGACTGTGGGGCGATACAGAGAAAGAAAAGGTGAGGAAGCATGCAGAAATGAGGGAAGTAGACACAAATCTGTCGCAGGACAAACCATGGCAATGGTGGTAAGACTGGTGGAAGATGAAATATACCGAGAGTGTGAAAAATGAGAGAGACAGAGAAACTGGCGGACCAAAGAATTGGCATGTGGGTGTTAGATGAATGGATGGATATGAATAAGAACACATAAAGGTAGTCTGCTGTTTTCGCTCCAATGCAGATGGTTGAGCGCCACAGAGGGCAGTCCGCAGCCGTCTGTTACCAAGTCTATGAGTTGACTGCAAACACTTTAAGATACACTTTCAGGTCGTCCCGGAATCTCTTTTTTGGTCGGCCAACATTTCGTTTTCCTTTGCAGAGCTCCCCGTAGAGAAGCTGCTTGGGGATTCTATCTTCGGACATGCGACACACGTGACCAAACAATCGCAGCTTTGGCTTGTGTAGTGAAGTGGTTGTGCTGGACGTTTCGGCTTGTTCAAGGACCTCTGTGTCAGGGATCTTATCTAGCCAGCGAATGTGGAGCAGGTTCCGGAGGCACTTGAGGTTGAAGCATTCGATCAGCCGCTCGTGTCTTCGATAAGTGGTCCACGTCTCACAGCCATTTGATAGAGCGGTAAGGATGACCGCCCTGTACCTTAAGATTTGTCTTTAGAATGATACCTCTCCGGTCCCAAACTTTCTCTCGTAGTCCTCCGAAAGCGCTTATCGCCTTGGATATTCTGTTGTTGACCTCGTCATCGATGTAGGCGCTGCTGGATAGGATGCTGCCCAGTTAGCTGAATTTCTCTACGGATTGGAGAGTTTGTCCGTTTACCTCAATCTGCGGGTCAGTGTGCTGGTTTCCGGGTGCTGGCTGATGCATCAACTCGGGGTTTTTCGTGCTGATCGTGAGACCAAAATTTTTACAGGCCGCTGAGAAGCGGTCCATTTGGAATTGCATCTCCCTCTCATCGTGGGTGTTGATGGCACAGTCGTCCGCGAAGAGGAGTTCTCGGATGGTTGGCTCTTCAACCGGATGTCGATGCCGGTCTCGCAGTCTCTAGACGCTTCGAACAGCACGCTGAAAAGTGTTGGAGCAAGCTTGAGGCTTATTTTCAATTTGGCCCTAGGCGTCGGATCCTGGAACTTTACCTGTCTACATCTGCTTGATTGCTTTGCATGCTACTCCAGATGTCGGAGGGAGGTCTAGATCGTGATTCGTCGGCGTGTTGATGGCACAGTCGTCCGCGAAGAGGAGTTCTTCTCGGATGGTTGTCTCTTCAACCGGATGTCGATGCCGGTCTCGCAGTCTCTAGACGCTTCGAACAGCACGCTGAAAAGTGTTGGAGCAAGCTTGAGGCTTATTTTCAATTTGGCCTTAGGCGTCGGATCCTGGAACTTTACCTGTCTACATCTGGTTGATTGCTTTGCATGCTACTCCAGATGTCGGAGGGAGGTCTAGATCGTGATTCGTCGGCACCTGAGGTAGGCGGGCGTTGGCTTCCTCGTTGATCTTGGATGGTCTGTTGAGGACGCTGCAAAAGTGTTCTGCCCATCTCACCAGGATCAGCTTCTTGTCGGTCAGGAGTGTAGTTCTGTCTGAGCTGTGTAGAGGGGATGATCCGGTGTGTTGTGGTCCAAACACTATCTTCAGCGCGTTATATAAACTCTCTGTGTCGTGCCTTTCTGCATATCTTTCAATCTCATCCCTCAGCAGGTGACTTTTCCTTTCTAGGAGTTTCTTAACTTCCTTGTCGTTTTCGTTAAACCAGTCTTGGTGGTTCCTTTTGGCTGGTCCGAGAGTTTCGAGGACGATGTGGTGGGAAGTGTCCCTCAATTCTGCCCACTGCTCTTCGATGCTGCATTGGGAGACAGTCGGCCTGGAGGACATCCGAGACTGGAAGTCTTGCTTAGTCGTCTTGTCAACTAGTTTCCTAACATTTAACTTCTTCAAAACTTTTTGGCCCTGTGGTCGTCTTTTTGGTTGGAGGAAGAGGTTCATTTTGGCAGTGATGAGTCGGTGGTCAGTCCAGCATTATGCTCCACAAATAGCCTTGACCAGTCTCACGTCCTTCCTGTTTTTGGCCCTGACGATAATGTAGTCGATCAGATGCCAGTGCTTAGACCCCGGGTGCATCCATGATGTCTTGTTGCGGGTTGACAGACGGAACATTGGTGATATCGAGATCGTGAGAGGCACATGTTTGTGAGAAGAGTTGTCCATTGCTGTTGCACTTACCGACTCCGTGCCTTCCTAGTACTCTGGGCCAGGCTTGGTGGTCGGTTCTGACCCGGGCGTTGAAGTCTCCAATTAGAATAAGCTTATCGGATTAGGTTGGTGTGATGAGGATGTCTAGTTGTTCGTAGAACTGATCATTGGCTTCGTCTGGGTTGGTCATCGTTGGAATGTAAGCGCTGATGATGTTCGTGTTTGCCTTGTTTCCGAGTGGTATTTGCATCTTCATCAGCCGCTTGTTTATGCCCCCCCCCCCCCGGGATGCTTGCTAGATTACGCACGTGGATAGATTTTATGGCAAAACTGATGCCAGCCTCACGGCGCTCTTTGCTACTGCAGTAGGTGTATCCGCCGCCTGTCTCTGTCTGCTTCCATGCCGCGAGGGTTAGCACATTTTTTTTATTTTTTTGTGTTTTTTCTTCTTTTTTTTCTTTCTGACTCCTTTCATCTTTTACTATTTTCTTCTCGACCGCATAAAAGGGATCCCCGACAGTCGCGGTGTGCTGACCAGGGTTAGGTGAGGCAAATTGTTTTAGGGCACCTTTTCTAACCCCGTACTCGTTCAACGGAGGCGAGCAGGGCGATCCTGTAAGAGTGCTGCTCGGTCACTCAGGAGGCTGCCGGACTCCACTGTTGACTCGATCCAGCGACGAACGACCACTTGTCCATTGCCGCCTGTGTGCGCGTTCGTGGCTACAGCTGCCAGTGACTCCACACCTGCTGCTACGTCATTTCCCCATCGCCACAGGACTTAGATAAGAATGGTGATGCAAACGATGATGATGGTGCTTAATGACTTGCGCGTTACTTGGATTATAGTGAGTGAGACTTGCGCAGAATCAGCCTCACTGTCTCGTCGTGGTACGCCTAATCCAGTGGCAAGACAGAGTCAGGACGGCTGGGGATGGACCAGGGTGCAGGAGTTGCCGGGAGATGACAAGTATTCCGTTCATCCGTCTATCGGGACTCCATTCCACATTTGGATAGGGTTTATTCCCGTAGCCTTACCTTCTCCCGAAGGTGGATGTTCACGGTCTGGGGCTCTTCCCGGTGACCTGCCCGCCATAGGTAGCCCTACCAGGAGCACTCGGAACGAGACGATATAGCCCACCGCAGTAGCTAGGCAAAGCAGGGTCGCTACTCCCTGTCACATTTGCACAACAACCTTTGCCTACCACAATATATTTGAGGGTAATATATAGTATGCTATACAGGGGAAGAAAAGTTGAGGAAGCATGCAGAAATTAGGACATATCTGTGACTCTACGACAAACAAGAGTGCTTGAATGGCAATGATGGTAAGATTGGTGTAATATGGAGTATAATGAGAGTGAGTAATGAGAGAGAGAGAGGGGGGGGGGGGGGGCTGATGGATAAAAGATTGGCATGTGGGTGTTAGATGAATGGATACAGGTAGTCTTAGAGGCGAGGGTAAAAAGACATATATAGGTAAGATAGTACTAGTAGAGAGAGAAATGGAGAGGTGAGGAAGTCGAACATGAAGAGGTGCTGAAGTAGATGGGATTAGTAGAAATGATTGATACAATTGTGAGAAAAGAACAAACAAGTGTGTGCTAAAAAATAATTTTAGCAAGAGTGATATAATGTATGATTTAGTGTAGTATAACTAAATGTAATTCCGAAAATGTGAGTGTAATATTAGAGCGAGTAAGGGGTAAAAGTTAAAGGACGAGTGAGATAATAGATGTGAAAGTGGGGCATATGTGTGGGAGAGTATGCGTGGGGTTTGGGAACACATGAAGTGTTAGAGGGAATAATTGGATAACAATGAAGATGCGGGGAAAAGAGGGTAACAGGGAAGAGAGCGTAAATGAATGAAGTAAGAGTGGCGTGGGAGCAAAACAAAAGGAAGTTGCGAGGAATGAGAGAGAAAGAGAGGTCGGCTTAAAATCTTCAAGCTATTCCAAACTGATATGATTAATACCAAGGTAGGTGAGCTAGCAGAGAAAGAAGTGGCGATATGAGGAAATAGGGAAAGACGTGGAAGGGTGGGTGAAACTGAGAATGGCATAACTGTGGGTGATACTAAAGGTGGGGAGGGTGGATGTGTGAGTCAGTTGAGAAAAAAGTCGAGACGCGAGGAAGTCGAACAAAATGTGGAAAGGTGAAACCGATGTTATTAGTGAAAATGATTGGCATACATCTGAGTAATGAAAAACAAGAGTGTGCTACATAACAATGGTAGAAAGGGGGATGGCGTGGCTGCAAGAGAAAAATAGAATGAGGGCGTGAGAAATGAGAGATTAAGGCGGAAAAACAAAGTCTGCATGGGATCAGGGGAAGTAAGTAATGATGATATTGAGGCGTCAGTAAGCGAGGATTAAATGATAGAAATAGTTGAGGTGAGTGATGAGGGTTCTAGAAATGATAAAGATAAATACAAATGAGGGTAAATGACAATGAATAATGATATTTGGACGTCAGAAGGCAAGGATTGATTGATGGCAATGCGAGGTTTGAGAACACATGAATTGATAGAGAGAATAAGAGGATAACAATGAAGATGCGGGGAAAAAGGGGTAACAGGGAAGAGTGCGTAAATGCATAAAGTACTTATATGATTAATACAAAGGTAGGTGAGCTAGCAGAGAAAGAAATGGATTCGTGAGGAAATAGAGAAAGACGTGGACATGTGGGTGAGAATGGCATGAATGTGGGGTGATGCTGAAGGGGGGGGGGGGGAGATTATGTGAGCTAGTTGAGAAAAAACGTGTAGGAGAGTATTATTTAGTGTGAAATTTGGAGGTGTCTGTGAGGTACAAATTTGTTTCAAAGTAATACACCGTATGCAATTTTGAGATTTATGTGAGGTATAGATGTGTTTCAGAGTAATACATAGTATATATATACTGGTGGTAGTTTTTTGTCAGCATAGGTTGATATATTCGTTCATATTAACCGCTGATGACGTCAGGACGATATATTCGGTTCATATTATGAACCGCGGATGACGTAGATGATCTATTAAATATTGTTATGGACAGTTTGAAACATTCAGGGCTGAAATAGACGGCGGACTTATCGGCATATTTAAATCGGTTATCCATACACCATGTCTAAAATATCTTTCAGACTTTTCCATCCACACATTCCAAGACTTGAAAGTATTTATCGCAATTTGGAGATTCCTGTGAGGTATAAATGTGTTTGCGAGTAATACATAGTATGCAATTTGGAGATTCCTTTGAAGTATAAATGTGTTTGAGGGTAATACCTATTGTGCTATTTAGAGATTTCTGTAAGGTATACATGTGTTTGAGGATAATACATAGTATGCAATTTGGAGATTTCTTCGAGGTATACACGTGTTTGAGGGTAATACATAGTATGCAATTTGGAGATGGTGTGTATGTCTTATATCATTATTCTTTATTTCAATTATGGTCATTAGTCAAGAGTGGGATGATAAAATGTGAGAATGACGCATATGAGAGTAGAAGAGAATGGGAGATTCGATAAGGGACCATAAAATGACATGACAGTGGGGTGATAGAGGAGAAAAAAAGGTGAGGAAGCAGGCAGAAATGAGAAAGGTAGTGACATGCAATGGTGGTAAGACTGGTGGAAGATGAATTATAATGAGAAAGTGAGAAATGAGAGAGAGAGAGAGAGAGGGAGAGAGAGGAGCTGCCGGAGTAAAAATTGACATGTGGGTGTTAGATGAATGGATAGATATGATTAAGAACACATAAAGGTAGTCTTAGACGTGAGACTGAGGGAGAATGGGTGGAGTGACACGAGGGCTTGCGGTAAAAAGACATAGGTAAGATAGTATTAGTAGAGACGTGACAAAGTCCAACACGGAGACGTGAGTAAGTACATTGGATTAGTGGAAATAATTGTGATAAAATAACAAACAAGAGTGTGCTAAAGAATTAGTAAGGGTGATGTGATACATGCGAGAGAAAAATAAAGACGTGCAAGAATAAGAACGAAATGGAAGACACATGGCCGTAGAAAATATTGTATGATTTAGTTTAGTATAACTAAATCCAAGCATGTGAGTGTAAGATTAGAGCGAGTAACGGGGTAAAAGATTATGAAAGTAAAACATGGATAAAAACGTTGAAGGCTGTTTATTAAGGATGAGTGAAAAAATAATAGATGTGAGAGTAGGGCATACAAATGGAGAAAAGCATGTGTGTGGCAATGTGAGGTTTGAGAACACATGAATTATTAGGGAATAATGGGATAACAATAAGGATGCGGAGAAACAAGGTAACATAGAAGAGTGCGTAAATGAATAAAGTGAGAGTGGTGGGAGAGCAAAAGGGAATGAAGGTGCGAGGAAAGAGAGAGGGAGGGGCGATAACTCTACAAGCTTTTTCAAAACTGATATGATTAAGACCAAGGTAGGTGAGCTACCATAGAAATAAGTGGATACGTGAGAAAATAGAGAAAGACGTTGAAAGGGGAGACTGGCGTGGCTGTGGGGTAATATTAAGGTGGGTAAGGGGGCTGGGTATGTGAGCTAGTAGAGATAAAATGGGGACGTGAGGACGTCTAACAAGATTTGGACAGGTAAGACCGATGTTATTCGTTGAAATGATTCACATACATCTGAATAATGGACAGCATGAGTGTGCTATAGAACAATGGTAGTAAGGGTGATGGCGTATCTACAACAAAAAAAATAGAATGAGGGCGTGATAAATGAGATAGTAGGGCGGAAAAACAAAGTCTGCATGGGATCAGGGGAAGTGAGTAATGATGATATTGAGGCGTCAGTCAGCGAGGACTAAATGATGGAAATAGTTGAGGTGAGTGATGAGGGTTCTAGAAATGATAAATACGAAGAGGGTAAATGAAACTGAAGGTTATCATGGATGTTGAAAAATATTGTAAGGATTTATGTAGGTGGGCTAATGACAACGATAGGGTGAGGGGAGGTAGACACAATGATGGTAATTGGTGAAAATGATGAAGGAGGGGATATAAAGGTACGAGTGTGCGGATGTGAGAAGGTGACTGAAAGTAGGTTGACATTGATTGGGATTAAATTGACTGAGAGACAGGATATGATCGCGAGAATATTTAGAATGACACGATTTTGTTACATTCGTCCATGTACACCAGGCTCATTTATTTAAAGTGGATAAAATATCCTTATAAAAAGAAAGAACCATGTAGAGAGATGAAAGTAGATTTGTGGCTGGTAAAACAAGTGAGTAAGAAATAATTAAATGGGATTTAAAAAAAGATAATGGATAAAGTGAAGTGTAAATGTGTTACATTTAGTATGAAATTTGGAGATTTCTGTGAGGTACTAATGTGTTTGAGTGTAATACATAGTATTTGGCTTGGAGATTTCTGTGAGGTATAGATGTGTTTGGGGGTAATACATAGCATGCAATTTGGAGATTTCTGTATAAATGTGTTTGAGGGTAATACATAGCATGCAATTTGGAGACTTCTGTGAGGTATAAATGTGTTTGTCGGTAATACATAGTATGCGGCTTGGAGATTTAGCATGCAATTCGGAGATTTCTGTGAGGTAAAAATGTGTTTGAGGGTAATGCATAGCATGCAATTAAGAGACTTCTGTATGGTATAAATGTGTTTGAGGGTAATACATAGCATGCAATTTGGAGATTTTTGTGAGGTATAAATGTGTTTGAGGGTAATACATGGCATGCAATTTGGAGATTCCTGTGAGGTATAAATGTGTTTGCGGGTAATACATAGCATGCAATTTGGAGATGACTGTGAGGTATAAATATGTTTTAGGGTAAAACATAGCATGCAATTTAGAGATTTATTTGAGGTATAAATGTGTTTGAGGGTAACACATAGCATGTAATTTTGGGATTTATGTGAGGCATAAATTTGTTTGAGTGTAATACATAGTATGCGGCTTGGAGATTTATGTGAAGCATAAATGTGTTTGCGGGTAGTACATATCAATTAGAGTATGAGAGAATTGAGTATGTAAGAAGTGTTAGAATACAAGGATAACAAAGAGAGATTATAATGACTGTGGGACGATACGCAATACGAGGGCAGAAAGGGTGAGGAAGCAAAAATAAATTAGAGCGATGGCATAGGGAAGTAGTGACATATCTCTGACATAATCATCTGTGAGTTTAGGACACGCAAGAGTGTGTGAATTGACAATGGTAGTAAGGGTTTTGGGGGAGGACATATAACGAGAGGGAGAAGTGGGCGAGGAAAAAAATCTGCATGTGGGTGCGAGATGAACGGAGAGATATGATTAAGAACACATTTATTTTTGGCCTTTTGGAACTATAAGTTATCTACACTCTACTCCAAACTGATATAAAGGTATTGTTTAGCCGTTATGAACTAAAAACTATCCACAAGATATTCCAAACTGATATGCATAATACCGGGGTGGTCTAGGACATGAAACAGTTAAGAGTCGGGAGAAAATGAAGCTCACATATGTAGCGTTAGAGCATATACAGGTAAAAGTGCAGGTGAGAATGACATAACTGTGGGGAAGATACGAGATGGGAGAGGGAGATAAAAAGAAGTGGAGACGTAAGCAATTAGTGAAAAAACGCGGGGAGGTGAGAATGACATAACTGTGGGGAAGATACGAGATGGGAGAGGGAGATAAAAAGAAGTGGAGACGTCAGCAATTAGTGAAAAAACGCGGGGAGGTGAGAATGACATGACCGTGGGGTGTACTAGCTGAAGGTGGTGTGGAGAGATAATTGGTAGAGAAAGAATTGGAGACGTCAGAAATTAGAGAAAGACGTTAAGAGGTGAGCTAGTAGAGAAAAAAGTGCAGACGTGAGGAACTAGAACAAGATGTGAACAGGTGAGACCGATGTGATTAGTCGAAATGATTGACATCTGAGTACTGAACAACAAGAGTGTACTACAGAACAATGGTAGTAAGGGTGATGACGTATCTGCGAGAGAAAAAATGAATGCGGGTGTGAGAAATGATAGAGGGGGATGGAAGACAAGCATGTGAGATATAATCGAAAAGAGATGGGATTTTGAAAGATTATAGGATTGCAATGAAGTGTAAATGTGTAGGAGGGTAATACTTGTGAGGTACTAATGTGTTCCAAGGTAAAACACAGTATGTAATAGTACATTGAGGTATAAATGTGTTTGAGGGTAATACGAAGTATGCAATATTTCAGTGAGGTATAAATGTGTTTGAGATAGTATTCAATTTAGAGGTTTATGTGAGGTAAAAATGTGTTTGAGGGTAATACATAGTATGCAATATTTCAGTGAGGTATACATGTGTTTGGGATTAATACATAGTATGCAATTTTGAAATGGTGTGTGTGTGTCTAATAGCATTACTCTTAATTTAAATGACGGTCATTAGTCAAGAGTGAGATGATAAAATGTGAAAGTGGCGCTGAGAGTAGAATAGAATGAGAGATTTGAGAAGGGATAAGAAAGGTAGATTATGATGACAAGACTGTGGGGCGATATAGGTGAAAAAAAGGTGAGATAGCATGCAGAAATGAGGAAGGTAGTGACATATCTGTGACTTGAATGGCAATGGTGGTAAGACTGGTGGACGATGAAGTATAATGAGAGTGTGAGGAATGATAGAGGAGGGGTGAAGCTGGCGGAGAAAATAATTGGCATGTGGGTTTTAGATGAACGAATATATATGATTAAGAACACATAAATGAAAGTAGTCTTAGAGGTGAGACACGTAAGACTGAGAGAGATGGTATTTTGAGAAATTGTGGGATCGCAGCGATTTTTTTACGGCCGATAACGAACAGGCACACGTAGCGATCGTCTCGAGAGCGTACGCCACTCTGTGAGATAAGTATGTATAATGTGTTTGAGGGTAATACACTGTAAAAATTTGGAGATTTCTGTGATGTATAAATGTGTTTCAGAATAATACAACGTATGTAATTTGAAGATTTCTGTGAGGTATAAATGTGTTTCAGGGTAATACATATCATGCAATTTGGAGATTTCTGTGAGGTATAAATTTGTTTGAGGATAATACATAGTATGCAGTTTGGAGATGGCGTGTGTGTCTAATTTTGTTAATCTTAATTTATTACTTTCTTTTTAGAATATTGGTCATTAGTCAAGAGTGGGGTAATTCAGTTTGATAATGACACAAATTAGAGTATGAGAGATTTGAGTATAGAAGAGAGAGCGATGGGTTAGGGAAGTAGTGACATATCTACGACATATCTGTGAGTTTGGGACACGCAAAAGTGTGTGAATTGACAATGGTAGTAAGGGTTTTGGAAGAGGAAATAGAACGAGAGGGAGAAGCGGGCGGATAAAAAAAAATTACCATGTGGGTGCTAGATGAACGGGGAGATATGACAAAGAAAACATTTATTTTAGATCGTTTGGAACTAGAAGTTATGTACACGCTACTCCGAACTGATATAAAGGTAGTGGTTAGCCGTTAAGAACTATAAACTATCCACAGGATATTCCAAACTGATATGATTAATACCGGGGTGGTCTTAAACGTGAAACATTTAAGAGTTGTGATAAAATGAAGCTCACATATGAAGCGTTAGAGCGAATACAGGTAAAAGTGCAGGTGAGAATGACATAACTGTGGGGAAGATACGAGATGGGAGAGGGAGATTAAAAAAAGTGGAGACGTAAGCAATTAGTGAAAAACACGGGGAGGGGGGAAGGCATGACTGTTGGGGTGATACTAGAAAAGGGTGATGTGGAGGGGTAATTAGTCGAGAAAGAATTGGAGACGTCAGAAATTAGATAAAGGCGTTAAGAGGCGAGAATGGCATGACTGTGGGCGTGATACTAGAAGAGGGTGGGTGGAGTGGTGAGATAGTAGAGTAAAACGTGGAGACGTGAGGAAGTCGAAGAAGGCGTGGACAGGTGAGAAAGATGTGATTAGTGGAAATAATTGGCATACATCTGAATAATGAACAACAACAGTTTGCTATAGAATACTGCTACAGAACAATGGTAGTATGAGTGATGATGTATCTGCAAGAACAAAATAGAATGAGGGTGTGGGAAATGATAGAGAGGGATGGACGACAAAGTCTGCATGGGATGAGGGGAAGTAAGTAATGATAATGATATTAAGAAATATTGAGTATCAGTATCAGTATTGGCATCAGACTTGGTCACATTTCTTATTGCAGTCGTCAGTAGGCGAGAATTAAATAATGGAAATAGCGGAGGTGAGTGATGGGGATTGTATTATAAATAATAAAAACGAACTAGGGTAACTGACTGAAGGTGGTCATGGGTGTATGGATGAACGTGGGCGCGCTAAAGAAAACGAGGTAGGGGGCGCGTACAGACATAACGATGGCAGTTGGGTAAAAAGATGCAAGAGGGGATGTAAAGATATGGGTGTGAGGATGTCAGAAAATGAGAGAAAGACAAGTTGACATTGATTAAGATTGGCTGGTCAGAGAGGCTAATTTATTGAAAGTGAACAAAGTAAAGAGACGACCTTATTCTGTAGAGATGAAAGTAAGACGGATGAGATACGAGAGATAGAGGAAGAAGGCATGTGGTTGGTAAAACATGTGAATAGGAGATAATGGGAAAGAGATGGGATTTATGAAATTATGGGATTTCAGTGAGGTATAAATGTGTTTGAGGATAATGTGTAGTATGTGATTTGGAGATTGCAGTGAGGTGTAAATGTGTTTTGGGTAATGAGAGGGAACTGAAACTCAGTAATTTATGAAAAAGCAACCTGGCAGTATGTCCACAAAAGGCTTTCCGAACGTACATTAGCTACAATTAACTGTCACAAATCACACACTCCCATCAACCGATTACCTCAGGCTATGCCAATCATACACATCTCTATCATCCAGTTCACGTTAATTTTTCCTATCCTATTTCAGCCACCCACACATTTTACACACTTACTCCCGACACAGCTCTATTCCTGTCACTTCCCCCTTCCTATAACGGCATTGGTGACTGACTGACAGTGATTGTGAGAAAAAGATCGAAACTGGGGATATAGAACCGGGGGATAAGTAGGGCAGACCATAAAGGTATGGGTGACAGTAATTTTTAGAAAATGATTGATTCTTGCGATGTTGATATGGCGTATGAGAGAGAGGGGTGGGGTGGGGAGAGTGATTGAGCGAACCGGATGATAAGGGGTGGGGGACATAAAGGTATGGGTGACAGTGGATTTAAGAAAATGATTGATTATATTGGTGTATCGATATGGCGTATGAGAGAGAGGGAGAGAGAGAGAGGAAGAATTAAGAGAGTGAGGGGTTATGATGATGTATTGAGTGTTTGTAGACGATGGCTGAAAAAGGTTGAGGGAATATGCATGCAATATAAGATATATGACCGCGAGCGAGGAGTGGGAATATAAAAGAGAATTTCGAGGAAATATGAAGCTGAGACAGGGAGGGGTAAGAAAGAAGTGTGAGAATGGCATGTTTTACGGAAAGTGGGACAAAAATATGTCAAAAGGAGAGGAAGAAGAGAAAGACAAAAGCGGTTGAATGTGTACATGATTGACAATAATGAATGAGCACGTTTAGTGAAGGTGGTGAAGTACTTGCGAGGGTATAATAATTATAAACGAAAAGGAGAGCTTGTACACGATGGCTAAGAAAGGGTGAAACACTAAGAATGGCAAATGAGACATGTGAGAGCGTGAGAGAGAGAGGGGAGAGGGTGGGGGTGAGTATGTGAGAGAAGGAGAGCAGAACAGGGTGTCGGGAAACAGAAACTCGATACTGTTCGTCCCCCTATGACCCCAATACTTTGTAACTTCCAAAATGATAGCCTATGTAGCGGTAACGAGCAGTTGTTGCCGACGGATCGACGGGCGAGAGAGAGGGGGGGGGGTATGTCTGGACGACACAATAGTAAAATAGACAGGTGCCTTTCTCTCTCTTTCTGACCAATCACGCACACCTATTTTTAAGATAATAGAAAACGTGAGAGAATGGGGGTAATGAGAGTAAATGTGATCATGAATGTTAATACATATTTTAAAGGTATGGGTGATAGTGCATATGGCGTATGAAAGAGGGGATACGAGAGAGTATAGTGGTAGGGTTGAGTCATATAAAAAGTCATTGAAACAACAGAGAGGGAGATCTGGCGAGAGATGCGTGTAAGGTATGGAAAAGAAAAGAACATTGGAGTACATGTAGTAAGATTTAGTGATGCAAATGTGAGAGGGAAATATAATGAGAAAGTGTGAGGACAACCAAATGTGTATGAATGAACAATGGTAGCAATAGTAGGGGGCGTAAAAGAAAGCAATAGAATGAGGGAGAGAGAACTGGAAGATAGGAATGGGAGACGAGAATGGAAAAGAGGTATGTTTGGGGCTATACGAAAGGAGAGACTGTGCGAGGCTAGCCGGTGGGGAAATAGACGGTAAAGCAGAGAAAGAGAAGGATGAGACACTGGTGGACATTTAACAGGGATTTGATGTGAAATATTAGAAAGTGAATGTGTCGATGAGAAAAAGAAATAAAAATGTCAGAGACGGGGAGTTAGAGAGGACAATCGGGTTGATAGAAATATATAGGAATGTTAGTGGGGTTCGTGAGTGATAGAGGATAGGAATAGGAATGACGTGCAAGGCATGTGAGAGTGATCGAGTGAAGAATTCAATGGGAATACTAGGACAAGAACGAGAGAGATGAGCATGGTCTGGTTATGGTTGAAATAGGCGAGAAACATGAGAACTCAGAGAAAAGCCAGGGCGATTGTATTAGCGGAACAAAGTGGAGAGGTGGGGTATCCGAGAAAGATCAGGGCGATGGTATTAGAGGAAAGACTTGATATATCTGTGAGTCAAGGACAAACAAGAGTGTATGAGTGAAAATGATCGCAAGAGTGGTGGAAGTTAGTGACATACATGCGAAAAATAGAATAAGGGTACACGCGAGTTCAATAACATGAAAACTCTCAGAGTTTGTATCCAAAAATAGACAGCATTGAGGAAACAATGTATTCGATAGACAGAGGGGCCGTGTAGGGCGTTCTGTAAGTATTATCTTTCACGAGAGTTCAAATTAATAATGGAAGTCCGCATATTTTTAACCAGACATTCTTCATATTCGATTTTTTGGTACAACACGACCTCTCAAGGTTCACTAAAGTTGTAGAAAACATGTAAAGTCAATCATCACTTACTTCCATTTCCACAGCACTAACATTCAGCTACACCAATATATTCCTTCCTCTCTCACTTGCCTAGTCTTGTATGCCCAAAACAGCTCCATTTCTGTCCTCAATTGCAGCACCGCAGATTTTCATACACTGTTACATTGCTCTCGTATCATTTCATTTTGTCTCTATATCCCCACGTCCCTTGTTTATGTCTTATTTCTCGCATCTCGGTCAATCTGGTCTCGCCTTTTCTCCTATGTTTACCCAGTGTCCCTCTGTATCTCCCACTTGGCTTTCTCTTCTTCCCCTCTGTCACTACAACAATATACATCTCCGTATTTCGTCTACATTATTGTCGCTCTCGCCCCCCCCCCCCTGTCTCCCATACACTCTTATTCTTCCTTTCGTATCGGCTTTGTGTGAATGTGCATGGTATGAAATAATAAATGAGAGAGAGAAAGAGAGAGAGAGATGATATTAGAAGATGTGATAGATTCGGGGGGAGAGCATGTGTCGGGACACAAGGGGGGATAGGATGGGCGATGCTAGCAAAAAGGGAAATATAAGTAAAAGAGACGAGATCAGTGAAGAAGGCGAGACAACTATGTATAGTGTGCATGGTATGAAATAGTAAATGAGAGAGAGAGGGGGGGGGCACGAAAAGGATAATATGAGATGTGATAGATATGGGCGAGAGAGCATGTGTCGGGCACAAGGAGAGATAGGCTACAAAAGAGGAAAGATACGCAAAAGAGACGAGATCAGTGAATAAGGCGAGACAACTATGTAAAGTGTGCATGTTATGAAATAGTGAATGAGAGAGAGAGAGAGCACGAAATATGATATGAGATGTGATAGGTATGGGTGATATATTATGAAATTAAGAAGAGAGGTGTAACTGATTTTGAGAAATAAGAGTGCGAGAAATGAAAGCGAATATGGATGTTGATGTGTGATAGGTGATCGTTAGTGACGCACATGCGATACAGAGAGAGACAGAAAGAGGGAGAGCGAGAGAGAGAGATAGATGGGAAGTAGTAGTAAGGGGTGACATATCAGTAAGTTAAGAACAAGCAAGAGTGTGTAAATAAACAATCGTAGTAAGAGATGTGCGAGAAAAAATATAATTAAAGGGACGTAGTGAGATATCACGAACCAAGGGTAACTTACTAGCGGAAAGGGGTGTTTCTCCTTACAACCAGTGATAATTTATAATCACCGAGGAGTTATTAAATATTCCGAATCACGGCTATGAGTGTGTCGCGTGCGGTACAGGCAATTTTCAAACGATGGTTCATTAGTTTTATATGATCAGACAACATGTATAAATTGGTCAAACAAATATAGGTGAAATTGATGTAAGTATATCAACTTGTAGTACAGATAATAAATATAAGAGTGTGGCTGTCTATATTAGAGCTATAAGACATATTATGAAATCGGGAGGATTGGTGCAAAAATGAGCGTTAGAAATAAGAAGCGTGAATATGGGAGTACAGATGATCATGAATGTTTGGGAGACAGAGTGGTAGTGGTGGTGGTAAGATACGTGTTAGAATGGATAAGATAAATAGGAATCATGGATATAGGAGTAAAGGTGAGCATGAATATTTGGGAGATAGGATGGTGGTTGTAAGATACGTGTAAGAAGGGTTAAGAGAGAGGGCTGAGAATTACAGGACAGAACAAGTTACGATCACGAATGTTTGGGAGTTGTTAGATCAGAGCATTATGTGAGACATATCAACAAGCTAAGGTCAAACAGGAGAATGTGGATGGACACTGGTAGTAAGAGTAGTGGGGAAGAGATGTGAGTTGTGGCAAGGAGTTACATATCAATAAATTGAGGACAAACAAGAGTACGTGGATGGACACGGGTAGTAGATTCGTAGGGTTTACACATGTATATTAAGGAAATAATGTGTATTACAGATAATAAATATGAGAGCGTGGCTATCTTTATTAGAACTATGATGCACATTATGAAATTGGGAATGGTGCATAAATGAGTGTTAGAAATACGAAGTGTGAACATGGGAGTAAAGATGATCATGAATGTTTGGGAGACAGGGTGGTTGTATGATACGTGTTCGAAGGGATAAGAGAAATGAATTATGGATGTGGGAGTAATGGTGATCATGATGTTTGGGAGACAGGGTGGTGGTGGTGGTAAGATACGTGCTAGAAGAGCTAATAGAAATAAGAATGGTGTATACGAGAGTAACGGTGATCATGAATTTTTGGTAGATAGGGTGGTTGTGGTGGTGGTGGCAAGATACGTGTTAGAAGAGATAAGAGAACAAAGAAACATGTATACGGGAGTCAAGGTGTGTATGAATGTCTGGGACATAGGGTGGTGGTGGTAAGATATGTGTTAGAAGGGATAAGAGAGATGGGTGATAATGACATGCTTGTGGACAAGAGGACAGACACTGTCACGAGAAATGTTATGTGAAGAAAAAGATGGGGTTGGAGGGTGTGAAAGAACAAACACATAAAGAAGAAATGAAAATAAGCAGTTGCAAAAGGGGGTGATGAAACTGAGTAAGACAAGCATGGTGGGTTTAGTGTTAAAGGTTTGGGATTTAAGGAGTGTGTGAATAAACAACGGTAGAACCAGTTTTTGGAGTACATGCAGTACAAATTGAGAGTGTTGGGAATGCAGTATATGAGGAAACAGAGAGAACGATTGGATTAGTGATCATGATTTGCTAGTAAGGAATGTACTTAAATTAATAATGGCAGTGAGAGTTGTGGTAGATATATGCGAGATAAAATAGAATGAATGGGTGCATGAGATGAGAGGGTAAAATGTCTAAAACACACCACCCCTGGATAGAGACCAACAGTATCTTACATTTGTTTAGTCCGTCATGAACAAGACATCATTTACAATTTACCCCAAACTGATATGAGAGAGATCCGTGAATGATATTGAGAATTATTCGGAGATATGAGAGAGAATATGAATGTTGATGTATGAATTATAGAGAAATAGGCACCAAATATAAGCGATGGGCACGAACAGCTAAGTTGAGGACACACAATTGTAATATTGATACAACGGATTGGAGTGCCAAAAGAACTAGGTTAACATTGTGTAGAATCTCAGAGATGGGCGATATAGATTTAGTGGAATATATGGTAGGTACGATGGGAGAGGTATATAGGATTAGCAGGAAGGGGCGAATCGTTGTGAGCGAACACAAAGATACGATTAGTCATAATCGAATAAAAAACGCTTAATTAGGATTGATACAAACTTCTAACATGTTAAAAACACAACTTTTATATAAGGAAGGGAACAAGTGGAACTGACATTTATATAAGGCCGCCATGAATTTGAAATTATCTAAAAAGCTACTCCAAACTGATATTTTTAATATTAATATAAGATAATGGTTAGAATGAACACGGTGACAATAAAAGGGGATCAGCATGTGAGTTGGGCGACAAGGGGGGAAGATATCGCCGAGCAAGAAGAGAAGATGGATTACATACGCTTGGTAGAACATGATGAAAGGTAAGGGACTGGTGGATTATTATATTGGCGGATATTATTGCTAGAGAGAGAGAGAGCGAACAACTCGGATATGAACGTGAAAGGCTAGAATAGGGTTGGAAGAGAATAAGCCAGCAAAGCAAAAACAAAAACATAGACACGAGGAAAAAGAGGGATACGAATTCACCAACAGTTGTGGTGGTAAGAATGACACGAAAGAGAAATGTGACAGGGCGAGGTATGAGACAAGCGAAATGGTGAGCGTGTACACGGGGATTAGAGTAGGACGTGGAATAGAAAAATAAAATTTAAGTAGTGAGAGTGAGAGATAGGAGAGTTATTAACGCAATATGCAGGATGAAAATAAAGACGAGGGAGATGGAAGTAGTAGTAAGGAGTGACATATCAGTGAGTTAAGGACAAGCAAGGGTGTGTAAATGAACAATGGCAGTAAAAGAATCAACAATAGAATTAAAGGGACGTATTGAGATAGCAGGATCCATGGATGTTTCTCCTTACAACCAGTGAGAATTTCTAATCACCGAGGAGTTATTAAATATTCCGAATCACGACTATGTGTGTGTCGCTTGCGGTGCAAGCAATTTGCAAACGATGGATCAGTGATTTTGTATGGTCAGATAACATGTATAAGCTCACGCAAATTGGTCAAACAAAATATATGTTCCAGGTGAAACTAATGTTAGTACAATGTAGTACATATTAATAAATATGAGAGCGTGGCTATTTATATTAGAACTAGGAGACATATTATGAAATTGGGAGGAGTGGTGCGTAAATGAGTGTTAGAAATAAGAAGCGTAAATATGGGAGTACGATCATGAATGTTTGGGAGACAGAGTGGTAGTGGTGGTTATAAGTTACGTGTTAAATTGGAAACGAGAAAAGGGAATCATGGATATTGGAGTAAAGGTGAAAATGAATGTTTAGGAGATAGGATTGTGGTGGTGGTGGGAAGATACGTGTTAGAAGGGATAAGAGAAATAGGAATTATGGTTGGTGGCGGTAATAAGATAGAAGGTAATGTTAGAAGAATGAATAAGAGAAACATGAATCATGGGTATGGGTATGGGATTAATGGTGATTATGAATGTTTGGGAGACAGGGTGGTGGTGGTGGTGGTGGTATAATACGTGTTCGAAGGGATAAGAGGAAAAAGATTCATTGATATGGGAGTAGTGGTGATCATGGATGTTTGGGAGACAGGGGGTGGTCGTGGTGGTAAGATACGTGTTCGAAGGGATAAGAGAAATAGGAATTATGGATATTGGATTGTAAGTGATTATGAATGTTTGGGAGATAGGGTGGAGGTGGTCGTGGTGGCAAGCTACGTGTTAGAAGGGCTATGAGAAATAATAATCGTGTATACGGGAGAACAGGTGATCATGAATGTTTGGGAGATAGGGTGGTGGTGGTAATATATGCGTCACAAGGAATAACAGAGAGGGTTGATAATGACTTGCTTGTGGACAAGAGGACAAAAACTGTTACGAGAAATGTTTTGTGTAGAAAAAGGTCGGGTTGAAGGGTGTGAAAGAACAAAAACATATACAAGAAATGAGAATAAGCAGTTGCAAAATGAGTTGATAAGGTGATGAAACAGAGTCAGACGAGAATGGTGGGTTTAGGGGTAAATATTTTAGAGTTAAGGAGTGTGTGAATAAACAACGGTAGTACTAGTTGCTGGAGTACATGCGAAAAACATTGAGGGTGTTTGAAATGCAGTGAAGTTGAGGAAGCAGAGAGAACGATAGGATTAGTAATCATGATTTGTGAGTTAGGAATGTACTTGAATAAATAATGGTAGTGAGAGTTGTAGGCGATATAAACGTACGTAGAATGAATAAATGGGTGCATATACGTACATAAATAGAATGAATGGGTGCATGAGGCGAGAGTGATGAATGAGTAACACACACCACCACCTCCAGATAGAGACCAACAGTATCTTACATATTTTTAGTCCGTCATGAACCAGACATAATTTACAAATTACCCCAAACTGATATCATTTTACTTTAGTAGCGAAGTCGTAGAGACCCACAGTGCTCTCTTTTAATTTCTGGGATATCCCAATGACAACTAATATGACCCCCCCCCCCCATCTCGGTTCTAAGGCTATTTTGGAATCCTAACTGTAATCATGGATATTTGAGTACATGTGACCATGAATGTTTGGGAAACAGGCTGGTGGTGGTAAAGTACGTGTTAGAAGGGATCAGATATATGAATCATGGATATTGGTGGTAAAATACGTGTTAGAGGGACTAAGAGAGAGGACTGAGAATGACATGCTTTGGAAAACAGGACAGAACAGGTTACGACCATGAGTGTTTTGGAGACAGGGTGGTGGTGGTGGTGTTATAGGTGTTATAAGGGCTAAGATAAATAGGAACATGGATTTTGGAGTAAAGGTGAACATAAATTTTTGGGAGATAGGTTGGTGGTGGTACTTAGATACGTGTTAGAAGGGCCAAGAGAAACAAGAATCATGTATACGGGAGTAAAGGTGATCAGGAATGTTTGGGAGATAGGGTGGGGTGGTGGTGGTAAGATATGTGTTAGGGGGGATGAGAGAGGTGACTGGGAATGACATGCTTATGAACAAGATGACAAAACAAGTCACGAGAAATATTACGTGAAGAAAACGATGGCGGGAGGGTGTGAAAGAAAGAACACATATAAAAGAAATGAGAATAAGCAGTTGCAAAAGGGGGCGATGAGGGGATGAAACAGGGTAAGACGAGAATAGAGGGTAAAAAAAGATTTGGAAGTTAAGGTCGGTGTGAATAAACAACCGTACCATGAGTTGTTGGAGTTAGCGACGTGCATGCGAGAAAAAAAGAGGGTGTGAAGAATGCAGTGGAGTGAGAACGATGGGATTAGTGATCATGATTTGCGAGTACTTGAATGTACTTGAATAAATAATGGTAGCGAGAGTTGTAGGAGATGTATATGTACATGAATGATAAAATAGAATAAATGGGTGCATGAGATGAGAGGGAGAAATGAGTAACACACACACCACCTTCAGATAGGGACCAACAATATCTTACAATCTACCCCAAACTGATAATATGATGTTATTAAAATCATCAATAAATGTACTTACTTTAGTAACGAAGTCGTAGAGACCACAGTGCTCTCTCTTAATTACTGGGGCATCCCAATGACAACTAATATATAAAAAAATAAGGCCCCCCCCCCATCTCGGTTCTAAGGCTATTTTGGAATCCTTACCGTTTATTTGTGACTGTGATACTTCTTTGTTCGCTAAAAAGGAATACTTTCTTGACGTAATAGGGCAGGGGAAGCGAATTGTTAAATCAGAGCATCATGTGAGACATCATGATGGAATGCAGAATAATCCATGAGGTAGGTGGTAATGGATACAATGAGATTAGTATTAATATGACAAGAATAGCAAGATCAAAAATTGTGTGATAGATCGTAAGAGATTAGAACATAATCCATGAGATAGGAAAATAACGGATCGAATGAGAGACGAAAATGGGTTAATTGGGATACGATGCAAAGAAAGACGATTGAGAGAGAGGGCGAGAGATGGATATAGAGAGAGATCGGGGAGTCGGGAGAATGAGAGAGGCTAGTAAGCAGGGATCGGGGCATTAACAGACGAGACCCAGAGAAAAAGATAGATGAGAGACAGTGATATAAGTATCAACTGAAACGAGAGAACAGGCACGGGACTGGATGTGAGTGATATGTGATACTAGTGAGGTTGGTATTGCGACAGAGTGACAGAGAGACATAGGGAAATGGGCCATATAGGCATAGGTGATAGTCGATTTGAAAGAGAGAGAGGGGGGAGAGAGAGAGAGAAAGAGAGAGAGAGCTGGAAGTTGTTATAAGGAGTGGCATATCAATACATTAAGGGCAGATAAGAGTACGTGGATGGGCACTTGTAGTAAGAGTGATTGGGGAGAGATGTGAGTTGTGGTAAGGAGTGGCATATCAGTAAATTAAGGAAACACAGGAGAACCTGGAGGGACACTAGTAGTACGAGTGGTATGGTTTACACATACATTTTAAGGGAATAACCTTGTATTACAGACAATTAAATATGGATTTTGGAGGAATGGTGCGTAAATGAGTGTTAGATATAAGAAGCGTGAACATGGGAGTAAAGATGATCATGAATGTTTGGGACACAGAGTGGTAGTGGTAGTTGTAAGGTACGTGTTATGAATAGGAATCATGGGTTTTGGAGAAAAGTGAACATGAATGTTTGGGAGATAGGGTGGTGGTGGTGGGCAGATACGTGTTAGAAGGGCTAAGAGAAATAGGAATCATGGTTGTTGGTGGTGGTAAGATATAAGATGATTTTAGAAGGGATACGAGAAATGAGAATCATGGACATGGGAGTAATGGTGATCATGAATATTTGGGAGACAGGGTGGTGGTGGTGGTGGTAAGAAACGTGATCGAATGGATAAGAGAAATATGAATTATGGATATAGGAGTAATGGTGAGCATGATGTTTGGGAGACAGGGTGGTGGTGGTGGTAATATACGGGTTAAAAGGGCTTAGAGAAATAAGAATCGTGGATATTGGAGTAAAGGTGAACACTGATGATTGGGAGATAGGGTGGTGGAGGTAAGATATGTGTTAGAAGGGCTAAGAGGCATAATAATCGTGTATATGAGAGTAACGGTGGTCATGAATGTTTGGGAGATAGGGCGGTGGTGGTGGCAAGACACGTGTTCGAAGGGATAAGAGAAATAAGAATCATGCATGCGAGCGTTACAGTGATCATGCATGTTTTGGAGATAGGGTGGTGGTGGTGGTGGTGGTGGCAAGCTACGTGTTAGAGGTGCTAAGAGAAATAAGAATCATGCATACGAGAGTAACGGTGATCATGAATGTCAGGCATAGGGTGGCGGTGGTAAAATATGTGTTAGAAGGGATAAGAGAGAGGGTTGAGAATGACATGTTTTTGGACAAGAGGACATAAACTGTCATGAGAAATGCTATGTGAAAGAATAATCACATATAAAAGAAATGAAAATAAGCAGTTACAAAATGAGGTGATGAAACAGAGTAAGACGCGAATGATGGGTTTAGTGTTAAAGATTTGGGATTTAAGACGTGTGTGAATAAACAACGGTAGTGCCAGTTGTAGGAGTACATGCGATTAAAATTCGAGAGAGTGAGGAATACAGTGAAGTTGAGGAAGCAGAGAGAACGATTGGATTAGTGATCATGATTTGTGAGTTAGGAATGTACGTGAATTAATAATGGTAGTGAGAGTTGTCGGAGATATATACGTACATGCGAGATAAAATAGAATGAATGGGTGCATGAGATGAGAGGGTAAAATGTCAAAAACACACCACCTCCAGATAGAGACCAACAGTATCTTAAATTTGCTTATACCGTCATGAACAAGACAGCATTTACAATTTAGCCCAAACTGATATGATTTTATTAAAATCTTAAATAAATGTAGTTACTTTAGTAACGAAGTCTTAGGGACACTTAAAAGATGATATGAGGAGACGTGATAGATGCTGGTGATATATGAAATTAAGAAGAGATGTGTGAATGATTTTGAGAAATAAGAATGAGAGAAATGAGAGTGAATATGGATGTTGATGTATGATAGGCGAGCGTTAGTGAGAGAGAGAGAGTAAGAGGGAGAGAGAGAGAGAAAGAGAGAGAGAGAGAGAGAGAGAGAGAAGAGAGAGAGGGGGAGAGGATTGTGAATGATTTTGAGAATTATGAATAGGAGAAATGAGACAGAATATGAGTGGATGTATGAGTTATAGGAGTAAAAGAGAAATGGGCACCAAATATAAGCGATGGGCACGAACAGCTAAGTTAAGGACAAACAATTCTAATATTGATACGACGGATGAGAGTGCTAAAATAACTAGGTTAACATTGTGTAGAATCTGAGAGATGGGCTAGATAGATTTAGTGGAATATATGTTTGGTACGGTTGAAGAGGTAAATAGGATTAGCAGGAAGGGGCAAAATCGTTGTGAGCGAACACAAAGATACGATTAGTCAAACTTCTAACATGTTAAAAACACAACTTTCATATCAGGAAGGGACCAAGCGTGACTGGCTTTTATATTAGGCCGCCATGAGTTTGAAATTATCTTAAAGCTACTGCAAACTGATATTATTCATATAAATCAAGAATGAACACGGTGACAATAAAGGGGGTCATCATGTAAGTTGGGAGACAAGGGAGGGAAGAAATCGCCGAGTAAGAAGAGAAGATGGATGACATACGCTTGGAGAGTGTTAAAGGGTAGAATATGATACAAGGTAAGAGACTGATGGATTTTTATATTGGCGGATATTATTGCTAGAGAGAGATAGAGAGGGGAGAGAGAGAGATCAACTCGGATATGAACGTGAAAAGCTAGAATAGGGTTGGACGAGAATAAGCTAGTAAAGCAAAACAAAACATAGACATGAGGAAAAAGAGAGATACGAGTTCAAAATCAGTTGTGGTGGTAAGAATGACTGGGTTACACGAAAGAGAAATGTGATAGGGCGAGGTATGAGACAAGCGAAATGGTGAGGTTAAGGGGGGGGGGGGTAGCGTGGACACGGGGATTAGAGTTAGACGTGAACGATGGATCAGTGATTTTGTATGGTATGAGACAAGCGAAATGGTGAGGGTGAAGGGGTGGGTAGCGTGTACACGGGGATTAGAGTAAGACGTGAAAGGCAAAAAAGATTTAACTAGAGAGAGTGATAGAGATTGAATATGCGGGAGGAAAGAGAGAGAGAGAGAGATTGAAGTAGTAGTAAGGAGTGACATAACAGTAAGATAAGGACAAGCAAGGGTGTGTAATTGAACAATGGGTGTTTCTCCTTACAACCAGCGAAAATTTATAATCACAGAGGAGTTATTAAATATGTGTGTGTCGCTTGCGGTGCAACCAATTTGCAAACGATGGTTCAGTGATTTTGTAAGGTAAGATATGTGTTCGAAGGGATAAGAGAAATAGGAATTATGGATATTAGAGTACAGGTGATCATGAATGTTTGGGAGATAGGGTGGTGGTGGTGGCAAGCTACGTGTTAGAAGAGATGAGAGAGAGAGAGAGGACTGAGCATGACATGTTTATGGATAAGAGGACAAAACAAGTCACGAGAAATGTTACGTGAAGAAAACGATGGCGGGAGGGTGTGAAAGAACGAACACATATAAAAGAAATGAGAATAAGCAGTTGCAAAAGGGGGTGATGAGGGGATGAAACAGGGTAAGACGAGAATAGAGGGTAAAAATCTGGGAGTTAGGGAGGGTGTGAATAGACAACCGTAGTATGAGTTGTTAGAGTTAGTGACGTACATGCGAGAAAAAAGAGGATGTGAAAAATGCAGTGGAGTGAGAACGATGGGATTAGTTAGGAATGTACTTGAATGGATAATGTTAGCAGGAGTTGAAGGATATATAAACGTACATGCGAGATAAAATAGAATGAATGGGTGCATGAGATGAGAGTGAAAATGAGTAACACACGCACACCACCTCCAGATAGAGACCAACAAAATCTTATATTTTTTTAGTCCGTCATGAACAAGGCATCATTTACAATCTACTCCAAACTGATAAATAAATGTAGTTACTCTAGTAACGAAGTCTTGGAGACCCCTAGTGCCATCTCTTCGTTACTGGGACATCCTAATGACCACTAATATAAAAAAATAAGCCCCCCCCCCATCTCGGCTCTAAGGCTATTTTGGAACACTTACCGTGTATTTGTCACTGTGATAATTCTTTGTTCGCCAAAAAGGAATAATTTCTTGCCGTAATAGGGCAGGGGAAGCGAATTGTTAGGTCATAGCATTGTGTGAGACAGCATGGAAGAATACAACATAGTCCATGAGGTAGGAGGTAATGGATACAATGAGATCAATAATACTATGACAAGAATAGCTAGAGGTGAGATTACAACATAATCCATGAGGTAGGAGGTAATGGATACAAAGAGATTAGAAATACTATGACAAGAATAGCAAGAGGTGAGTTCAAAATATTGTGTGATAAATCATGAGAGATTCCAACATAATCTATGAGGTAGGAGGTAATGGATACAAAGAGATTAGTAATACTATGACAAGAATAGCAAGAGGTGAGTTCACAATATTGTGTGATAAATCATGAGAGATTCCAACATAATCTATGGGATAGAAAATAACGGATTGAATGAGAGACACAGATTGGTTCAGTGAGATGAGCTCAGGGCCGGCGGAAGCAATTCTTGATTTGGGGGCTTCCATACTAAGTCCCTATAGGCGAGGGTCCAGGGGCCACAATAACCTGAAGAAAAGACAATTAAGAGAGAGGGGAGAGATGGATATAGAGAGAGATCGAGGAGTGGGGAGAATGAGAGAAGCTAGTAAGCAGGGAAAGGGACATTAACAGACAAGACTCAGAGAAAAAGATAGATGAAAGACAATGATAGAAGTATAAACTGAAGCGAGAGAACAGGCACGGGATTGGATATGACTGATATGTGATACTTACTAGTGAGGTTGGTATTGCGAGGGAGAGACAGAGAGACAGAGGGAGGGGCTATAAATGCATGGGTGATAGTCGATTTGAGCGAGAGAGAGGGACAGAGAGAGAGACATGTGAGTTTTGTTAAGCAGTGGCATATCAATACATTAAGGACAGACAAGAGTGCGTGGATGGGCAATTATAGTAAAGGTGATGGGGGAGAGATGTAAGTTGTGGTAAGGAGTGACATATCAAAAAATTGATTACAAACAAGAGAACGTGGATGGACACTATTAGTAAGAGTGGTATGGTTTTACGCATGTTTATTAAGGAAATAACTTGTATTACAGACAATTAAATATGGAATTGGGAGGAATGATGCGTTAATGAGTGTTAGATATAAGCGTGAACTTTGAAGTAAAGATGATCATGAATGTTTTGGACACAGAGTGATAGTGCTAGTGGTAAGGTACGTGTTATGAATAGGAATCATGGATTGGGGGGAAAAGTGAACATGAATTTTGGGAGATGGGGTGCTGGTGATGGGACGATACGTGTTAGAAGGGCTTAGAGAAATAAGAATCATGGTTGGTGATGGTGGTAAGATAGAAGATGATTTTAAAAGGGATAAGAGAAATAAGAATCATGAACATGGAAGTAATGGTGATCATGGATATTTGGGAGACAGGGTGGTGCTGGTGGTGGTACGAAACGTGTTCGAATGGATAAAAGAAATGTGAATTGTGGATATGGGAGTAATGGGGAGTATGATGTTTGGGAGACAGGGTGGTGGTGGTGATGGTAAGATACGTGTTAAAAGAGCTAAGAGAAATAAGAATCGTGGATATCGGAGTAACGGTGATCATTAATGTTTGGGAGATAGGGTGTTGGTGGTGGCAAGACACGTGTTCGAAGGGATAAGCTAAATAAGAATCATGTATACGAGAGTTACGGTGAACATGCATGTTTTGGAGATAGGATTGTGCTAGTGGTGGCAAGATACGTGTTAGAAGGGCTAAGAGAAATAAGAATCGTGGATATCGGAGTAAAGGTGTACATTGATGTTTTGAAGATAGGGTGGTGGTGGTGGTAAGATACGTGTTAGAAGGGATAAGATTTAAAAGGAATCATGTATACGACAGTAACGGTGATCATGAATGTTTGGAATAGGGTGGTGGTGGTAAGATATGTGTTAGAAGGGATAAGAGAGAGGGTTGAGAATGACATGGGGGTGGAGGGTGTGAAAGAACAAACACATATTAAAGAAATGCAAATAAGCAGTTGTAAAATGAGGTAATGAGGTGATGAAACAGAGTATGACGCGAATGATGGGTTTGGTGTTTAAGATTTGGGATTCTAGGAGGGTGTGAATAAACGACGGAAGTTTCGGTTGTTGGAGTACATGCGATAAAAATTGAGAGTGTGAGAAATGCAGTGATGTTGAGGAAGCAGAGAGAACGATTGAATTAGTGATCATGTATTAATAATGGTAGTGAGAGTTGTAGGATATATATACGTAAATGCCAGATAAAATAGAATGAATGGGTGCATGAGATGAGAGGGTAAAATGTCTAAAACACACCACCCCCAGATAGAGACCAACAGTATCTTACATTTGTTTAGTTTGTCATGAACAAGACATCATTTACAATTTACCCCAAAATCATAAATACATGTAGTTACTTTAGTAACGAAGTCTTAGAGACACGAAAAAGATGATGTTAGGAGATCTGATAGATACTGGTGATATATGAAATTAAGATAAGAAGAGATGTGTGAATGATTTTGAGAAATGGGAATGAGCGTTAGTGAGAGAGAGAGGGAGAGAGATGAATAAATTTGAGAATTATGAATGGGGGAAAAGAGAGAGAATATAAGTGTTGATGTATGAAGTATAGGTGTTAGAGAGAAATAGACACCAAATGTAAGCGATGGGCACGAACAGCTAAGTTGAGGACACACAATTCTAATATTGATACAACGGATGGGAGTGGTAAAAGAACTAGGTTGACATTGTGTAGAATCTGAGAGATGGGCGAGATAGATTTAGTTGAATGTGGTAGGTACGGTTGGAGAGGTAAATAAGATAAGCAGGAAGGGGCGAACCGTTGTGAGCGAACACAAAGATACGATTAGTCATAATCGTATAAAACACGCTTAATTTGGATTAATACAAACTTCTAACAAGTTAAAAACACAACTTCCATAAAAGGAAGGGACCAAGCGTGACTGAAATTTATATTAGGCCGCCATGAATTTGAAATTATCTAAATCTACTCCAAACTGATATTATTCATATAAATCAAGATAAGGGTAAGAATGAACACGTTGACAATAAAGGGCGAGTAAGAAGAGAAGATGGATGACATTCGCTGGGAGAATTATACTGAGTGTAAAAGGGTAAAACATGATGAAAGAAAGGGACTGATGGATTATTATATTGGCGGATATTATTGCTAGAGAGAGAGAGAGAGAGAGAGAGAGAGAGAGAGATCAACTCGGATATGAACGTGAAAGGCTAGAATAGGATTGGAAGAGAATAAGCCAGTAAAGCAAAATAAAACATAGACATCAGGAAAGAGAGAGATACGAGTTCAAAATCAGTTGTGGTGGTAAGAATGGCTGGGTTACACGAAAGAGAAATGTGATAGGGCGAGGTATGAGACAAGCGAAATGGTGAGGTTAAGGTGGGGGGGGGGGGGGTAGCGTGGACACGGGGATTAGAGTTAGACGTGAACGATGGATCAGTGATTTTGTATGGTCAGATAACATGTATAAGCTCGCGCAAATTTGTCAAACAAAATATATGTTCCATGTGAAATTGATGTAAGTACATGTATATCAATAGTACATAATAATAAATATGAGAGCGTGGTTATCTATATTAGAACTAGGAGACATATTATGAATTTGGGAGGAATGATGCGTAAATAAGTGTGGATATGGGAGTAAAGATGATCATGCATGTTTGGTAGTGGTAGTGGTGGTGGTAAGTTACATATTAGGAGGAATACGAGAAATAGGAATCATGGATATTGGAGTAAAAGCGAACATGAGTGTTTAGGAGATATGGTGGTGGTGGTTGTGGTGGTGGGAAGATACGTGTTAGAAGGGATAATATAAATTAGAATCATGGTTGATGGTGGTGGTAAGATACGTGATAGGGTGGTGGTGGTAAGATACGTGTTAGAGGGGCTAATAGAGGGGGCTAAGAATGACATGCTTTAGAAAACCGGAAAGAACAAGTTACGACAATGAATGTTTGGGAAACAGGATTGTGGTGGTGGTAAAATACGTGTTAGAAGGGCTAAGATAAATAGGAATCATGGATATTGGAGTAAACGTGAACATAAATGTTTGAGAGATAGGTTGGTGGTGGTGGTGGTAAGATACGTGTTAGAAGGGCTAAGAGAATCAAGAATCATGTATACGAGAGTAAAGGTGACCAGGAATGTTTGAGAGATAGGGTTGTTGTGGTAAGATATATGTTAGAAGGGATGAGAGAGATGGCTGAGAATGACATGTTTGTGGACAAGAGGACAAAAAAGTCACGAGAAATGTTACGTGAAGAAAACGATGGCGGGAGGGTGTGAAAGATCAAACACATATCAAAGAAATGAGAATAAGCAGTTGCAAAAGGGGTAATGAGGGGATGAAACAGGGTAAGATTAGAATAGAGGGTAAATATCTTGGAGTTAAGGAGGGTGTAAATAAACAACCGTAGTATGAGTTGTTGGAGTTAGTGACGTGCATGCGAAAAAAAGAGGGTGTGAAAAATGCAGTGAGAACGATGGGATTAGTGATCATGATTTGCGAGTAAGAAATGTATTTGAATGAATAATGGTAGCGAGAGTTGTAGTATATATACGTACATGCGAGATAAAATAGAATGAATGGGTGCATGATATGAGAGTGAAAATGAGTAACACACACACCACCTCCAGATAGAGACCAACAGTATCTAACATTTATTTAGTCTGTCATGAACAAGACATCATTTACAATCTACCCCAAACTATAATATGATGTTATTAAAATCATAATATTAAATAAATGTAGTTTCTTTAGTAACGACGTCATAGGGACACCTAGTGCCCCCTCTTCGTCACTGGGACATCCTATTGACAACTGATATAAAACATAAGGCTTTTCCCCCATCTCGTTTATGAGGCTATTTTGGAATCCTTACCGTATATTTGTCACTGTGACACTTCTTTGTTCTCTAAAAAGGAATAATGTCTTGTCGTAATAGGGCAGGGGAAACGAGTTGTTAGATCAGAGCATTATGTGAGACAGCATGAGAGAATACAACATAATCCATGAGGTAGGAGGTAATGGATACAATGAGATCAGTAATAATATGACAAGAATAGCTAGAGGTGAGATTACAACATAATTTATGAGATAGGAAAAAGCGGATCGAATGAGAGACAAAGATGGGTTAAGTGAGATGTGCTGCAAGACGATTGAGAGAGAGGGAGAACGATGGATATACATGCATATAGAGAGGTGTATATATAGAGAGATCGGGGAGTGGGGAGAATGAGAGAGGCTAGTAAGCATGGAAAGGGGCGTCAACAGACGAGATTTAGAGAGAAAAAAAATGAGAGACAATGAAGCGAGAGAACAGGCATGGGATTGGATGTGAGCGATATGTGATACTAGTGAAGTTGGTATTGCGATAGAGAAAGGGGGAGTGAGAGAGAGATAAAGAGAGAGAGAGGGAAACATAAATGCTTGGGTTATAGTCGATTTGAGAGAGAGGGAGAGAGAGCACGAACAAGATGACATACCAAGAAATGATAATAATGCGGGTGCTAGATTATGAAATTAAGGCTCAAGAAAGTGATTGGGTACATAAAAGAAATATGAGAGAATTTGGGGTGATATGCAAATAAACAGAAAAAGAGAGCTGAGCAAGAGATCGACGGAGTCATGGGGATTGCGACAGTGACAATCTGATAAGATATGACAGTTAAACTGGGACGAAAGAGAGGTCAGAATGAAAGGCAAGGGGTTGGATGGGAGTGGTGTATGATACTAGCAAGGCTGGTATTGCAAGACAGACTGAGCAGCGTAAGATACTAAGCTGTGTCGGAAGGGATAAGGGGAAAATAATGCAGAACGGCCGACTCAGTGTGCAAAATAGGCATTAAGGATAGAGATGGTCGTGGTCAACTGCGTGGTCAATTTTAGCTCAGATAAGTCAGATTTGTCAAACAAAATAGCTGTTAAACGCGAAATTGCTTACTGCAGCAATTGGTGTAAGTATATCAAACTTTTAGTAGAAATAAAAAATATGAGAGGGTTGATTCAAGCTGTGAGAGAAATTATAAATTTAGGAGGATTCGTACGTAAATAGGAGTGATAAATAAGAAGCATTTTAATGTTTGTGTCGCCTACAGTACACGCAATTTGAAGATGACGGTTCTGTGAAGATGACGTCGCACCAGGATGAAAATCTAGTTATAGGTCAGATGATATCTAAACTCATGCAGATTGGTCAAACAAAATAACTGTTCCACATAAAATGGCTTATTGCAGCAATTTATGTAAGTATATTAAATTTGTGACGGGTGGTGCGTAAATGAGTGGGATAAATAAGAACCATTGATATGCGAGTAAAGGTTATCATGTGTGTTTGGAAGATAAAATAGTGTTAGAGGGAATACAGGAATAAGGAAGACAATTCTAGTGCCAGGCTATGAGGCTAGCAAACAAGTAAAGAGACGCTAAACACAGAATCAGAGAAAAATATCGATGAGAGACAATGATAAACCGAAACGAAAGAGATGTGAGGATGCATGTTGAGAGAGTGGATTGAAGTGATTTATGACACTAGCTATGTGGAAAGGGATGACATGATGCATAGCGGGTGAGTTATTTTTGTGTGATAGAGGATATGTTAGAAATGATGATATGGAAATAAGCCATAGCGGGTGAGTTATCTTACTGTGATAGAGGCCATGTGGAAAAGAATGAGATGAAAATAAGCCATAGCGGTTGAGTAAGTGTGAGAAATAGTCTTCAGGGGTAAGCTGGTGGAGATGGTCAGCTATGTTGCGGTGCAACAATTCTGATATTGATACAACAGATAGGAACGATAAGAGAGATTGTATTTGAGAGGTAGATGGGGTTAGATATGGTAGAAGCGAGGGAGAGGAAAATACCTTGTGTTGTCTTTTGTTATGAATAGTTATTATCATAAAAAAAACTGTATTATTTAGATTTAAAATACTCTAACATATTAAATAATAGAGAAGTAGTTTTTATCCATATATACCTTGTGTTGTACTCGTATGAATAGTTATTTTCATAAAAAAAACCTGTATTATTTAGATTAAAAATACTCTCTAACATATTACAAACCAACACCTCCATATCAGGAATGAAGTTTGGGTGGGGATATTGAACTATCATTCGTAGTGTGTAATATAGTTATTGTAGTGGAATATGTTTTTTGCTGCTTTTTGTTTGTTTTGTGTGGAGGGGGCCCTGTTGTTGATAGGAGTTTGCTATATAGGGATGGGGTCCAATTTGCTTTATTGTTCTCTGTGTATATTTAATTTACACATATTATTACAAAACAACACCTCTATATCAGGGATGAACCGTGGGTGGGGATATTGAACTACCATTTGTACTATGTAATATAGCTATATTAGTGGAATATGTTTTTGGCTGTTTTTGTTTGTTTTGTGTTGTTGTTTTAGGGTGGATGGGGTCCTGTTGTTAATAGAAGTTTGCAATGTAAGGATTGGGTCCTATGTGCTTTATTGTTCTCTGGGTATACATGTATTTAATTTACAAAGCATGCTATCATATCTGTATATATGTTTTGTCTATAGCAAATATTTGCTTCGCCTGTAATAAGGTTCAAGTTCATATAGACAGATATGAACATGTAAGGCTGGAAAAAAAGGTTTGGAAAGAAACATAGATGACATGCAACAGCTTTGGGTCATCGAAAACAGAATAAAATACTGGCAAACGTAGATATGAATGTGAGAGAGGCAGGCCATGGATGGGAGAGAAATAATGGATAGGTTAAGGAGATAGAGAAAATCTAGCATAACAGGACACAGTGAGCCCCAGGCGAACACACACATAGCAAAAAGCTAGAAAATCAAAATGCATTGAAATAGGAAGTAAAGTCTGAAAACAGTGATATATCGGAATGATAGAGTGATGGAGAGAGAGAGGAAGAGAAAGAGAGGGGGTAGTGGTATAGAGCGAACATGGAATGAGCGCGAGGGGGTGAGTATAGAAGCAACTAGCATGGCAAGTGAGGGAGAGAGAGAGGAAGAGAAAGAGAGAGGGGGTAGTGGTATAGAGCGAACATGGAGTGAGCGCGAGGGGGTGAGTATATAGAAGCAACAAGCATGGCAAGTCACGGTGAGCTGCAAAGAGAAAGAGATAGAGAGAGAGAGATAGAGAGAGATAGAGAGATGATGGAAATATTGCGAGATTGCAATCAGCAGTAGTGTTAAGAGTTGTATAAGTTTATGGGTGCAAAACAGAAGACATGAGAATGACTAAAGTAGGATACGAAAAATAAAAATAACGTTGACGACTGGTTAAGAAACAGTGAGAGCAACAATACAATCTGAGAAAGATATAGTAGGAGAGAATGCGTGTGGGGATGGCAGATTGGGAAAGGTGTTAGGTGAAATAGAGGGATAAGAAAAATAGGGGTGAGAAAGGCGGGTAAAATCAGTCGTGTGAATAATATAGAGTGACATATCTGTGAGTTTAGATAAACAAGTGTGGGTAGTAAGAGAGTGATAGGAGTATTGGTATTGAGTGGCATATCGGTGTGTGGATGAACACTTGCATGGATAAGAGAGAGCAATGGAAATAATGATAAGTAGTGAACTAGCAATAAGTTACGGTCAAACACGAGTGCGTGGATGAACAATGGTAGTGTGAGTGGTGGGTTTTAGCGATGCATATGAGAGAGAGAGATATACAATGAAGCTGTAAGAAATGAAAGAATGGTAGTAAGAGAGATGAGACGTAGTGACGCACATGCGAGAGGAGAATAAAATGAGTGAGATAGAGGAGGGGAATGGGGGAGAGCGCGCTAGCAATCTGAGTAGTGATTAGTGATTAGTGGAAATGATTGACATTTTTGTAAGCAAAGAATAAACAAGGGTAGTAAGTATGGTGACCAGCATGAGAGAGAAACGTAGAATAAGCGTGTGAGAAGTGAAAGAGGCACGGAGTAAACACAGTGTAAATGGGAGGGGGTGGGTAATAATGGTATTGACACTATGATACGAATATGAGATCTTGTAGGTGATGACTAAAAAAAAGTGAGATAATAAGAATAAAATGTGATACATACTATAGGTAATGCCCCCGCCAGACCGAGTGACGTCCTTTCTGCGCTGCTGCGACTAGGAAATTTACAAGGTCGCCAGTAAACGTAAACACAACGGCAGAAAATGTCCCTAAAATTTACAAAATTAGTGATTAGTGGAAATGATTGACATTTTTGTAAGCAAAGAATAAACAAGGGTAGTAAGTATGGTGACCAGCATGAGAGAGAAACGTAGAATAAGCGTGTGAGAAGTGAAAGAGGCACGGAGTAAACACAGTGTAAATGGGAGGGGGTGGGTAATAATGGTATTGACACTATGATACGAATATGAGATCTTGTAGGTGATGACTAAAAAAAAGTGAGATAATAAGAATAAAATGTGATACATACTATAGGTAATGCCCCCGCCAGACCGAGTGACGTCCTTTCTGTGCTGCTGCGACTAGGAAATTTACAAGGTCGCCAGTAAACGTAAACACAACGGCAGAAAATGTCCCTAAAATTTACAAAATTGAAAGAAGTCGCGTTCTTTACCCCGTTAAATCGGGGAGGCGCCTTTACTGCGCTGCTACAGCGACGGAATATGGCCCCAGAGCCAGTCAAGATCGCCATCAGCGTGGAACAGCGTGTTAAATCGTGGTGGAAACGCCAGATATCCCGCTGTGGTCCCAAATGTTCGCCGAGTCACGTCTGGAGGATCTGGGATCTGCCCTGGAAAGATGTGAAAAGACGTTTCTTCAAGTTTGGGAGATTTTCGTACGTTATGTTCGCGTTTGTGTATTATCTGATCGCCGTACGGTCGCTCACGACCATGGAGACCACAGCACGGTATCTTACGTTTCCACCACGAGTTTACCGCGCTTATGGCGATCTTGACGGGTTTTGCGACCATTTCAGTTTCCGTAGCGTCGTAATGAGGACACCACCACAATCTTACGGGGGTATTAGATCGCAGAACCTTGGCATTTGTTTTGAACATGCTCGAAATAAACGCAGTGACTCGCCGAATCGGCGATCATGGTGACCACAGCACCACGCTTATGGAGATATTAATGCGCTCTAAACTCATTTTCCTTCGCAGTAGCAGCGAAGTAAGGTCTCCACCCCGGTCTGACGGGGGTATTAGAGAGACTGGATGACGAAATTAGAGTTCGGAAAAAAATATTATGAGAGTTACAAAGAAAGGGAAGAGAATACAAACCGAGTTCAAATGAATCAAAATACAGCAGTGATAAGGGGGGAAGGCGTAGCATTGTAGTTTGAATAATTTCAACCCTGTTCTTCTCTCTGTCTTACCCGGATTCTCTGCTATTCCCCATGTATCGAAACCAATCGCTCTTAAGCTATGTCAATCACACCACTCCGACCATATAAAAACTCCCCCTCTCTCTCTCCCTCTCTCCCTCTCTCATGGCTCTCATTAATCAACCAATTACTGCATCACTTTATGTAAGTATATCAAATTTGGGAGGGGTGGTGCGTAAATGAGTGTGATGAATAAGAATCGTTGGTATGCAAGTAAAGGTGATCATGGGTGTTTGGAAGATAAGATAGTGTTAGAGGGAATACCGGAATAAGAAAGACAATTATAGTGTCGGTCTATAAGAGGGGGGCTAACAAACAGGTAAAGATACGCTTAAAACAAAATCCGAGCAAAAGATGGGTGAGAGATAATGATAAACTGTAACAAAAGAGAGGTGAGGATGCATGATGAGAGAGTGGACATAAGTGATGACACAAGTTAGGTTTGTATTGTGGGACATACAGAACAGCATAAGATATTTGTGTAATAGAGGCTATGTGTAAAATGATGAGATGGAAATAAGCCATAGCGGTTGAGTAAGTGTGAGGAATAGTCTTTAGGGGTAAGCTAGTGGAGATGATCAGCTATTTTGAGGTGCAACAATTCTGATATTGATACAACAGATAGGAACGATAAGAGAAATTGTGTTTGAGAGATGGATGGGATAGATGGAGTTAGATATTTTAGAAGCGAGGGAGAGGAAAATATGATGAGAACGAGGGACCGAATCATTGAGAGATGATTTTAAAAAAATACGATTAGTTATTATCATCAAAAACTGTATTATTTAGATTAATAATACTTCCTAACATATTACAAAACAACACCTCCATATCAGGGGTGAACCGTGGGTGGGGATATTGAACTACCGTTTGTAGTGTGTAATATAGTTATAGTAGTGGAATGTTTTTTGCTGCTTTTTTTTGTTTTGTGTTGTTGTTTTAGGGTCGATGGGGTACTATTGTTAATAGAAGTTTGCACTGTTAGGGTTCGGTCATATGTGCTATATTGTTATCTTTGTATACATGTATTTAATTTACAAAGCATGCAATTATATCTGTATATATGTTTTAGCTACATCAAACTTTTAGCTTCGCCAGTAATAAAGTTCAAGTTCATACAGACATATATGAACAAGTAAGGCTGGAAAAAAGGTTTGGAAAGATATATAGTGGACGTGCAACAGCTTTGAGTCATTGAAAGCAGGATGCAATACTGGCAAACGTAGATATATGAATGAGAGAGGGGCATGCCACGGATGGGAGGAAAATATTATTTAGATTAATCATTTCCTCTAACATATTAAATAATAGAGAAGTAGTTTTTATCCATATATACCTTGTGTTGTACTCGTATGAATAGTTATTTTCATAAAAAAAACTGTATTATTTAGATTAAAAATACTCTCTAACATATTAAAAACAACACCTCCATATCAGGGATGAAGTTTGGGTGGGGATATTGAACTATCATTCGTAGTGTGTAATATAGTTATAGTAGTGGAGTATGTGTTTTGCTACTTTTTGTTTGTTTTGTGTTGTTGGTTTTTTTTAGGGTGGAGGGGGTCCTGTTGTTGATAGAAGTTTGCACTGTTAGGGTTCGGTCATATGTAGGGGTGGGGTCTTATGTGCTTTATTGTTCTCTATGTATATTTAATTTCCAAAGCATGCTATTATATTTGTATATATGTTTTGGCTACAGCAAACTATTTGCTTCGTCAGTAATAAAGTGCAAGTTCATTATATAGACAGATATGGACATGCATAGTTGGAAAACAGGTTTGGAAAGATATACAGTGGGCATGCAACAGCTTTGGGTCATCGATAACAGAATGAAATACTGACAAACGTAGATATGAATGTGAGAGAGGCAGGCCACGGATGGGAGAGAAATAATAGATAGGTTAAGGTAATAGAGAAAAGCTAGCATAACAAGGTACAGCGTACCTCAGGCGAACATACACATATGTTAACGATGCATATGAGAGAGAGATATACAATGAAGCTGTAAGAAATGAAAGAATGGTAGTAAGAGAGATGAGACGTAGTGACGCACATGCGAGAGGAGGAAAGCATGAGTGAGATAGAAGAGGGGATGGGGGGAGAGCGCGCTAGCAATCTGAGTAGTGATTAGTGGAAATGATTGACATTTCTGTGAGAAAAGAACAAACAAGGGTAGTAAGTATGGTGACCAGCATGAGAGACAAACGTAGAATGAGTGTGTGAGAAATGAGAGAGGCACGGAGTAAACACAGTGTAAATGGAAGGGGGGGGGGGTAATGATGATATAGACACTATGATACGAAAATGAGAGCTTGTAGAGATGATGCATACCATTGGTGAGAGAGAATGGGTGACGAAATAAGAGTTCGAAAAAAATATTATGAGAGTTATAGAGGAAGATAATACAAGCCGGGTGCAAATGAATCAAACGACAGCAGTTACATGTATAAGTGTGTGGAAGGGGTGGCATCGTAGTTTGAATAATTTGAACCCTGTTCTTCTCTCAGACATTCCCTGATTCTCTGCGATTTCCCTCTCTGTATCGGAAAAGATGAGATAAGGTGAATTGATAGATATGGGTGATATATTAGGAATTAAAGGAGAAGCATATTTTTGTTTACTCATTCTCACCCATACTCTCCCATTCATCTTCAATTCTCGCCCCAAAATAAATCGATAAGAAAAAAGTATGCGAGTCGTCAATGATTGAGAGACCAGCTTTGTATAAATGATAAACACGAAAGAGGGAAATGAGAATAAAGGTGATCACGAATGTTGATAGATATTCTAAGGCTGGGGATGGGTTAAGAGATAATTGTGACAGGTCAGATGGTGAGAAGTTATTAGATTGCTGTGAGTTTGAGATTAATGCTTTGAGTGTAAAACTATCTAATTAAAACACAGATCCTATTTCGTTTTGTTTTTATAGTTCATAATAATTTCATTTTACTTGTCTTTACTACACTAGGATCTGGAAGAGTTGTTATATACGGGTGAGGGATTAGCCAATGCAACGGTCTGTTACGGCGAGTTTTTGGCGTGCGATGCACAGAACTGTGGGAAAACCACTAGAAACGTCAACGCTGATTGATTAATCAAGGCCTGCCGCCATATGGTCAAAAGCCGCTCTTACGACCCCTATCGCGACCTACCACTACAACCGGTCAGATCTTCGGAGAACGCTAGATCGAAGACGGTCCTTAGCATTATTTATCAATCCACAATTTTTCTTTTGTTAGCCTAACCTAAACGTTTTAATTTCTTCTGTAGTTTCAAAATCGCCCTTAGCCTTTTCTATTGGTATGACAATGAGATCAGAAATGTCATGATTTGGTCGGTTAAAGTGATTTGAGACCGGTTTGTCTTTTTGAGTGACTATGTCTGACCGGTGGCCGTTAATTCTTTCCCGAAGTGCATTTTAGGACTCTCCTACGTATTGCATGTCACATTGTCTGCATGGAACTAGATAGACTATGTTTGAACTACTGCATGAAAGTTGATCTAATACTATACTGGGTATTGTGTGCCAGATGTTTTGGTATGGAAATGGTCGGATATATGTATCATTTGCATGTTTTACATCTTGGGTGCCCACAAGTTTTGGTTTTGACTGCTGATTGTATATTAATTGTTTCTTTGACTGCAAGTTTAGCTAGAGTGTTGTTTTTTATACGTCGGTGATATCGTTTGGGATATCCCATTTCACTAAGTTTGCTAAATACCAATGTACACGCTGACTCAAAGTCGGTCTTCTGAGTACATATCCTAGGAAATCGGAGAATCTGAGATTTTATGATGCCAGAGAACGTATGTTTTGGGTGAAAGGAGCTTCTGAACAATAAATGATGTGTGTCGGTTTCTTTGAAAAAATACTTTAGTTTCCAATTGGCCTATGATTTTTGTGTTGCTACTTTTAAAAACGGGAGTGTCTAGGAAATCTATGCTGTTATGACTTGCATTTGCGGTTAACTTGACAGAGGGACGAAATCTGCAGGTTTTAGCCCTTACCCTAACCCTTATCCCAAACAACAATCAACATATTACGTCAATAAATGCTAAGGACCGTCTCCGATCAAGCCTTCTCCCAGATCTTCATATAGTGTAGACCATCGAAAGTATAAAAAAAACGAAACGAAATATAGATCTGTATTTTAATCAGATTGGGGGTGAGATTAATATGTGCAAGATGGTAAGGTACATGATGGTAACAGTTAGGGTGGTAAGAAACGATGGAATTGCAGTTAAAGGTAGGTGAGGATGGGGTGTGTATGGTAAAATGGGAGTGAGATATAACAGGAACATTGCGGTGTGGTAGTAAATAGTAAATTGTCAGAGTGCGAAAGGCAGATCTGAGGTAGGAATGAGATATATGATATGACCGACAAGAATAGGAATACGAAATTCTGATGCTGAGACTCAGAGTGTATTCGATATATCAGGTATAAAATAAAGAAAAAGTACAAAACATGTGAACCGAAACACCAAGAGGTTTCATGTACGTATACAAAGTCTTGGATTCAATAGCCACGGGCAAAGGAGTGATATAATGGGGGTTTGCATACACTAAATTTGGGCTTTAATCCAATTTAGAATACGTTGATGGGCGGGGTGGGGGAATAAGTGTCGGGTCTATGTGATAATTCAGACATGGGAGTGGAATGTTGAGAGGGAGATTAATATTGATATGATAATGGATGATCGGTAAACAGGATGGGGACGGAGTAAATACTAATCGGACAGGAAAAGCGAATGGTAAGATCAGAGAAGTGTGTGAGAAATCGTGAGATAATACAACATAATCCCCGAGGTGGGAAATAACGGTTCAAATGAGATAAGATTGTGAGTTACGTGATGATACTTAGGGGATAAAAGATCAAAGTTGAATCGAAGAGATGAGAGTAAACAGTTATCAATGAAAGGGAAAGGGGATTAACATTTCTTCATTGCAATTCTAATCGCAAGATTCAAGGCAATATGTACATGTACCAGGGGTGTTAGACGACGATAATAAGAGAACACAAAAAATTAATACAATAAATTAAACTGAAACGAATGAAAGATCGAAATGAAAGTTGAAAGAGTGAGATATATGATACTAGATGATATATGATACTAGTGAGGTTGGCATTGCGAGAGAGAGAGATATGTGCGATAGATGCTATGTTGAAAATAATACATGCACAGCAGTTTAACTGCATAAAACAGAGAAATCGTTCAAATGTGGATACAGGTGTCAAAATTGGCACACATGTTCACTACGCATTTAAAAAAGCCCATTAACCACTCAGAAATCCAAGATGGGGGCAATTTTCAAGATAGTTGCCATTCAAGAAACGAAATTGTGACCAAGGCACACTAAATTGTCATATGTATCGATTCTTTGATGGATTTAGAGGGGTTGACGTTTCGTCTACATATAGCGAATTCTTACGTCCAAGGCTGTCATAGCACAGTTAACTTTGTTAATTGGCATTGACGATGGCTCAGTGTGTTAGACATTGGCTCGCTAACCTGGGAGTCCCGTGGTTGATCACTGAGTTGTCAGGGATGCATGACGGAGGACTTCACAAGGGACAACGTATAGACGTTCGGGCGGGACGATAGACCGAGGTCCCGTATAGACAATGGCGTCCACGTAAAAGACGCCTTGGTGGTTAGAATTTGATATAAGAGTAAGCCGTAGCACCACAGTCAGAGAAAAATATTTCCCATGGCAAACATTGTGGTGTATTGCCTTATTCACTATCCTAGTCGGAGCAGAACAGTCAGAGAAAAATATTTCCCATGGCACACATTGTGGTGTATTGCCTTATTCACTATCCTAGTCGGAGCAGAACAGTAGGGGAGGCGGGGACGTTAATCAATTTGGTAATGACATTGTAGAAGGGGGTACATTGACCTGCCCAAGTGAATGTGTATGATAAATGATAGGGAGAAAGAATTAGAGACATGAGATTGCAGAGAGAGAGATAGAGAGAGCGAGAGAGAGAGTTGAAATGAATAAAGAAATCAGAGAAAAATATGGTGGGAGTCGATGATATAAAGTAAACAGAAACAAAAGAGAGGTAAGAATGTAAGGGAAGGGGGGGGGGGATGTGCGTGATATATGATACTACTTTGGTTGTTGTTGTGTAAAAGACAGAGCAATATATTATGTGTGATAGAGGATATGTGAAAAAAGATGGGATTGAAATAATACATAGCAGGTAGTAAGTGTTAGAAATAGGTTTCAAGGATAAGCTGACGGAGAGAAATATGATTGGGTTACATGACACACAATATTTGAGTGCGAGGAGTGAGAAAGGCGAAACATGGACCATATGCATGTGAGATGAGAGGGGTGGGAATAAGGCATGGGTAAAAAGGAACATTGATAACTGGTTATGAATGAGTAAGCGAGAGAATACAATCTGAGAAGGCTTTAAGAAGGAGCAAATGAGTGTGGCAATGACAGGTTGGGGAAACAAATAAGTGTTAGGTTTAATACATGGATAAAAAATTAGAGATAAGAATGGCATGACTGTGGGGGCGAAACGAGGGTAGAAAACGATAGCCATTGGAAAAGTGGAAAATGAGTAGATATACTAGCAAGATGTATATGAGAGAAAACTAGAATGAAGCTGTAAGAAATGAGAGAAAGAGACGGAACAAAAAGTATGTACGGGGTTGAGTAATTATGATATTGAGACTGAGTTACGAAAATGGGAGCTTATAGTCGATGGCTTGCAATGATGGCTAAGAAAATGTGAGCGAATAAGAATGAAATATGATATATATTAAGGGTACATTTTATTGACAGTGGATATATGAGTATTGGAATGTTGCGTGTATGCGTGTGAATGCTGGGAAGATAGGGTGGTGGTAGTGGTAAATCCGACCTTGGTGAATATGGAGCAGGTCAATTCGACCTCTGAAGCACTCATCACACCAAAGTACGACCTAACGTGACTCAAATATTGTGAGTCGCGTTGTAAAGCTGGAGAGGGTCTTCTTCGATCGCGAAGGATGCCGCCAGATCTGTGTGAATCGGGAACAGGTCTTGTTGAAAAGGCATCAACTCGACCTCTTCCCGACAAGTGGCCGCGGCGGTCAATGTCGTGCAGAACCATATCGCTCCATCCCAGATCCAACGAGACGTAGATAAGATTTTCTCGATCTAATCACGGCCTAAACACGACAAACTCGCTTCAGTCCAAATACTGTACATATCCTGTCCAGATGAATCACATCCTCTGCAGAATAGTATACAATGATCAGAAATGGGCTAGTCTGCGACATAACCCCTGGTGGAGGTGGACGTTAAACTAAACTCCAGGTACGGACGAAAGCTTATAGTTTCATATCGTGTCTCCCCGTCTTGAGATATCAATGGTCATATTAAGGTCTTCTTTGGGTTTTGTCTCTTCTTTGATCGTATCGACATCGTGCAGTTATCAAGTCTGTTGTCCCGGAGATTGGTCAAAGTATTTTCATCTGCCGGGGGCCTAAGATAAGTGTTAGGGGGATACGGGGATAAGGACGAGATACAGGGGATAGAAAATGAAACCAAGCGAGTGCAAATGGTGTTGAGGGAGTAGTGAAAGATGAGAACGATGGGATTAGTGGGCATTATTTGTGGGGTAAGTAGTGTATGTGAATGTTGGGAGTTGGTTACGGACATGCGGGAAAAACTAGAATAAAAGTCTGAATGGGGGTATGATTTGAGGCTAACGAACATCACCTCCACATTCGGGGACCACGCGTAAGTAACACGTATTTGAGGCCATTATGATTAAGAAAGTACCAATAGTCTACTCCAAACTGATAGGATGGGCAAAGTAATGAAATAATATAACATAATCCATGAGATTATCCCATTTAAAATACTGAGATGGACGGGGTGGGGAAGCGATAAGTGTGATATATACAGACACTATAGTAGAATCTCTAGAGGTGGACAAATTTGAGAGTGTGGTGAAGAAACAGGAGGGGAAATGGCAAGTAATAGTAGGACCTCTACAACAGGCCTGAATAAACATTATGACGTATTTTATACCCTAACATTCGCGGAGGACTAAAGTGTAGAAGCGTAGGGGGAATGATCAATAGTCTTTAGGGGAGGGTTATACGGCAAAACTATATACCGAAAACACTGAAAAAACACCGGAAACATCATGTTATACTTAATACCGGAAAACATCGGGAAAACACCAAATTCCGGAAAACACACTAGATACCGGGAAAATATCCTAAATAGATAACCCGGAACCTCGTCCTTCGTGTGGAGATTTTCGGGTGATTTTCTTGCAGATCAGTAGTGTTTCGTGATGAATAGCTATGGATCTCCCAGTCCCCGAAGGATACAATCCAAAAGCCATGGTCTTTGTCTTGACTGCTGGTAGATACCATCACCTTCTCGTCTTTACCTTTGTAGCTGTGGGGTCTCTGTAGGGATAGGTTGTGTGAACGGGTACACCTGGTGGAAGATCTGGTGGTGATTCTAGGGTTATTAATGATGGGCGATCTAGAGGACAGACATTTGACAAGCGCTTTCAGTGGCGATATAGACCAAGAGGAAGTAGGCACGCTTCGAGGGAGTGTTAATGCATGTGCCTTCTTCAGGGGATAATTTTCTCTTGTTGGGTGTGTTTAGTTTTGATGTGTCCCGGAGAAGGTTGTGTGTAATGTGCATTATAATAATAATAATCTCGTCATTTTACAAGGGTTGCAAATTGGGGAGTGTGTTTAACTATGGTGGGTATTCCATTCTTACTGGCTCTCTAAAATGGTCAAATGTTGGAGGCATTGCAGGACCTGAAAGAAGGCTTTCACGATACTTGCATTCTCTGGGGATGGTTGACGCTGGTTTGGTTGTCGTTTTGGTTAGCACTGGTTTGGTTGTCGATTTGATCGGCGCGGGTTTGGTTGTCGATTGGATTGGCGCTGGTTTGGTTGTTGAGTTCGTTGGAGCTGGGTTGGATGGCGCTGGTAGCGGAATCCAGGTGATGGTTTATGAAATTCGGGTGCTGGTTGGGGAAATCTAGGTAGTGGTTTATGAAATCCTGGTGGTGGTTGGTGAAAGCTTGGTGGTGGTCTTTGAAAGCCTGGTGGTGGTTGGTGAAAGACTGGTGGGGGTTCGAATCTGTTCCGGAACTTGGCCATTCCATTGGTAGGTGAGTGGGCGTCGGAAGGAGAAGACGTCTGCTGCCGGACCTTTCCATGTTCCAAAAGTGGTGGTGGTGGTGGTTAGGGGAAAAACTGTGTGTGTGGACGTTGTACAAATGGGACTAGATAAGAAAGACAACACACGGAAAGGGGGGGGGGGGGTAAATATATATTTATATAGACAGTTTTGCAGTAGCAAAGGTGTGCTGTTCACTGTGGTATGTGTTGTGAGACAAAAGGTGTGTGAGCAAAAAGACGAAGTTAGATGCTCGATGAATGTGAGCAAATGCATCGAATAGCTATTATTAAATAACTTCTGAATCAAACTTGTGCTCACGCGTGTGCTGATTTCATAATATTGCTGATATAAAACAAGTATAAACTGTGGTATGTGTTGTATGTAATGTGAGATAATAAGTAATATAGGATCAAAGAGACGAAGTTAGATGTTAGAGGTATGTGAGCAAATGAATGGAATAACTTTAGAATCAAGTTTGTGCTCAAGCTTGTACTGATTTCATAATATTATGGCTGATAAAGTGACGAAATGCAACTAAAATTTTAAAAAACCATAGAATCAAGCTTGTGCTCAAGCTTGTACTGATTTCATAATATGGCTGATAACGTGACGAAATGCAACTAAAATTTTAAAACAAGTATGGAACAAATGTAAATCGTTTGAACTTTGGGGTTTAATGATTATACAGTTCATTTGCTGATTACACTATTTTGCTTGAATACACTATTTTTATGTGTCGTATGGTTTGAATTGTTCGTACTTGGTTTTTATTTTATTAATAATAATTGTTCAATTAAAATATGTTAACAAATAAAAAAATAAAATCACATAAAAATATACAAAGAACATACATATAATATAGACGGTTCGTTCCTCGATTATATCGCGATGTACATCTCGAAGTGGTTTTCTTTGTCAGGGCTCTGGGTAACCTATTTAAAGCCCCAATACCACCCTTGTTGTAACTGAATAATATGTCCCTATCTTTATTCTGGTCAACAAATTGTACTATTTTACAATATTTTAATTAATTGATGATACAAATTTCATCTTAACACACCTTATTGAAAAATTGGAAAAATTCAAATGTATGATAAAGAAAGGCCTTACGTAAACACTTTCAAATGTAAGTTGGATTTAAACATGTTTTCGAACTCTTTGGACAAGTAAAATAGGATGTAATGGATGATTTACACAACAGGTAGGACACTTAAACAACTCGTAGTTAGATTAAGGCTAAAAAAATTCTGGATCATTGACAGAGAGAAAGAGAGAGAGAGAGAGAGAGAATTGGGTTTAACGTCCACTCAACACAACTAGGTCATTTCGGGACTAAAACATGGTTTAATTTTATTTCAATAATTCGCTTGCGCGTAGGGGAAACCGGAGTGCCCGTAGGAAACCCACGAGGTCGAGAAGGCACCCCTATCATCATGCCACATATCATAAAACCAGGGCTGGAAACCACAGCCGCAAGCCAGAGGTGGCCGACCAGCTAGAGGTGGAAGCGCGGCACTCTAGACCACAAGGCCACCCCACCCCCAAATCAGTGAGTGAGAGATGGTAAGAGTGAATGCGGTACATAAAAAAGTAACCATATCTTTAATTATTTATGTAATTAAACCAAAAATGAATATGTAGCCTTCAAAAAGAAATAATTAGTAACGTAAAAAGTAATTAAAATACCAGTCCAGTAGTACAAGCAGTAGGACTACACATTTTTCTTTTGTTTAGCCTAGCATGATTTTAAAAAAATATTGTTTCATGTAAGACAATTGGTGTGCTAATTAGATTCGTCAATATTTCTACATTAGGAATAGAGTGGGGGGGGGGCGTAACAGAATAGTTTTGCATAACGAACATATACCCCATAATGGCGATATACTCCCACAATACAACAAATGCTACGGGATTTTTGTCTCCCGTGTTACATTCGAAGTATTGTATTAGATGCTGTACGTATGCGCGTGAACGAGAGAGGGAAAGAGAGAGAGAAATGGAGTTTAACGTCCACTCGACACAAACTAGGTCATTTTGGGACTAACGTATGGTTTTCAATTTTTATTTCACGTAGGGGTCTTTAGCAGTGGGAGGAGGATACTCACGAGGTTGAAAAGGCGCCCCTATCTCCATGTCACATACGCTCACACTAGGGCTCGAAACCACAGCCGCAAGCCTGAGGTGACCGGCAAGCTAGAGGTCGAACTCTAGGCCACTAGGCCATCCCAACCCCCCGCGCGCAAACGAAAATGTCCGCCATCGCTGCCGTAGTAAATTGTTTTAAGAGTATTTGTAACACGTGCCAGTAATTATATTCGCTTTATTAACTTTAAAATAGGTTGAAAAGAATTTGAGAACAAATCTCTTAGCTAATTTACACCTTACAATATTCCAAATCGATGTTGATAACCGTCGCGATCTTTATTGTTTGCATGCAAAGAGTTGCTTCCCTTAGTTCCATAGTTTTGGCGAGGAAATTAAAAACAAAAAAACTCCTTGTTTGAAAATGTGGTAGAAATCTTTTACCACGCAGTAAAGGGGCGTTACATAAGGCATTTTCTCGGCACTTTACCGCATGATGAGGTAAAGTTGATAGGTCTGAATGGGAGTCAGGTCTATATGCGAGAAAAAAGTAGAATGAAGATTTAAGAAATTGGTGAATGGTATTATTGGCGAGAGTTAGGGACGCGCACCCATGAGACAGGGAGAGAGAGAGAGAATGGCTGCGGTGCATAAGAAAATTGAATAATTGACTATTGAAGTTTTAGCTGAGAGCGGGGTAGCGGGTAGTCGATTATGAAAGTAAGAGAGAGAGATCGAAATAGTGGTACAGAGGGAAAATAGAATGAAAGATAAATAAAAAGCATAAAGCTATAACAAATGAGAGATTGGCATGTAATAAAAAGTATGAATAAGGGTTTGAGTTGTGAGGGGGAATTATAAGTAACTTACACAATCTCTGGAGTCTCGATTAGTGGGCATGCTTGTTAAGGAATGTAGGTGACTTAACAATAGTAAGAGAGGGGCGGCTAATACAAGCCTACATGGAAGTATGAGTTGAGGGTGACGAACACAACCTCAAGATTTGGGACCACAGTTAAGTTATGAACAATAAATTATCTACAATCTACTCTAAGCTTACAACAGTGAAATGCGTGTGAAATCATTAGAGAATACAACATAATCCACGAAAGTATCCCATTTAGAGGAAGACGGGGTGAGTAATAATACGACAGCATGAATAATAATTGGACAGGAAAAGCGAGTGGGGAGAACAGAACATTTTGTGAGGAGGCACCAGACAGAACAATAATATTAGGTAGGAAAATTATGTCAGATAAAATGAAATATGATTATGAGTTAAGTAAGATGTGTGCGTTATCACGAGAGAATACAACATAAACACAGAGATTTTCCTTTTAGAATATTAATATGGACGGGATGGGGAAACCTAAAGTGATAATAAAGATTATGGGAGTGGAATGTTTTGAGGGAGATCAACATGAGAGTTGGTTGCTCAGAAACAGAATAAGCTGGAAATAAAGCATAGCTAGCTGGTGAATAAATGTGAGAAATAGGTATCAAGGGTAAGGTGATGGATATTATAAGCTATGCTGAGGTGGCACAATCTGATATTAATACAACGAATGGGAGTGATAGGAGATATAGGTCAACATGGTGAGTGACAAACATTTGAAACATTGTGTCCGAGAGATTGGTGAGTTAGATGGATTTGAATATGGTAGGTAGGGAAGTAAAATGAAAACGCGGGGAGGGGGGGGGGTCATCGAGCGCGAGGGAGAGAGGGAGAGAGAGGGGTGCGGTACAGGAGAAAGTTGAAAAAGTGACCATTGAAGTGTGAGATGAGGGTGATAAAGATGAGAATAAGAGTTGGGGAAAGGATGAGAAAGGCGAAACAGTGAGACCATTTGAGTGGAAGATGAGAGGGGGTAGCGCTTAAAGAGGACGAGAGTCTGGTATGTTGAAAAGAAAAAAAACGTTGACGACGGGTTCAGATTCAGTGAGAGAAACACTCACATTCTAAGAAAAGTATGAGTGCGAGATAATGGGTGTGTTAGGGACAATACAGTTGTAAGAAAGTATAGATAAGAATGACATGACTGTAGGAACGATATGAGGGTAGAAAAAGACGTGGAGAGAAGGACAAGAGTGGTGACATATCTCTGAGTTTAGGATACACAAGAGTGCGTAGTAAGAGAGGCGACAGTTAGTGACACACATGCGAGAAGGGAAAATATACTACTCAAAAGAATTCAAGGGTCAAACCCTTTTTCTACAATGTAACTGTCTAGGCACATATCAGATATATATATATATATATAAAATATTGGTGGAAATCGTGTCAAAATTGGTTCACGACAACACCTGTGTACAAGGCATATACTGTATGTCATTTAAAAAAAAGATTTTGATAGTCCTCTTAGAAACCATAAACTGAAGCTCAAAACAAGGCTCCACAAAGCTGTTTGCATGGCCCAAACCAAGCAGGGTATGACTTGCACAATGCACTTTCCATGAACAGTTTTGGCAAAAGGACGTAAGGCCATTTGAATGACATGCCTGTCTGGACGGTGCAACGTTGATCTTGGCCTATCAGACCCTGGGCAATTCTGAATTGAACTGGTTGCCTGGAAACACTGCCAGTCTCCAAATCATGTGGGCTACAACCAATTCTCTGTACCACATTCATCTGTGTAAAACCCTGTTGAAGCCGCGTAATGGCGCTTCCTCTGTCATGTTCACTCAGCTGACGTCTGACCATGTTGAAATTGCAACTAAGCAGCACGGTCATGGAAGTTTTTTTTATGGAAAATTCATAGTGCACGTGCAAGGACATAATCAAGCAGTTTTGTGGAGTCTTGTTTTGACCTTCAGTTCATGGTTTCTAAGAAGACTGCCAAAATCGTTTTGTTTGAAAACGACATATGCCTTGTACAAAGGATATCGTGAACTAATTTTGACACGATTTCCGCCAATAATTTTATATATATATATATCTGATATGTGCATAAACAATTACCTGGTAGATAGAATGTTTGACCCTTAACTACTTTTAAGCAGTATATAATGAGAGAAAACGATGGGAGTACGGGTACGGAGTGACATATCAGTGCGTAGATGAACAATTGTAGTCAGAATGGTGCGAAGTCGGCTTACAGGCGAAAAAAAAATAGACTGCAGCTGTTAGAAATGACAGAATACAGAGAGGGAGAGAGAGAGGGAGGGCGAGATAGATAGAGAGATGTCGGACTAGTGGTACAGAAGGAAAGTAGAATGAAAGAGAGAGAAACAAATAGAATAAAGGTAGATTGTAGCCCAAAATGGACATTTCGTGGATTCTGATTGGTCGAACAGTGGATTCGAATGAGTATCTAAATTTCCTGGGCGACTCACTGCGAATGGATATTTTCTGGGAACTGAACTCTGTTTCAAGTGACCAAATATTCTTCACCTCAAAACTTTATTCTAGGAAATCTTCATGAAATTTGTTCTTGTATGTCATCAACAATGAAATTCAACCATTGGCTTTTTGAAACACATACCTGAAACACAAAAAAAACCCCCAAAGTTAGAGGTGCATTTGAAAGTAAATTTTATTTCAAGGTAGGTCTGACAATAATGGTTGCTATGGATGGTCATTCTGTCAGAATCAGGCTGGTCAAAAGACGTGAAGAGATGGGAAAGATCGGTGACTAATCTTTGAGTTTAGGATACTCAAGAGTACGTAGTAAGAGAGGCGACAGTAAGTGATGTACATGCGAGAGGAACAAATAATGAGAGAGCGTGGATGAATAATTGTAGTAAGAATGAAGGAAGCTGTAAGAAATGAGAGAATGATAGTAATGGTGAGAGTTAGTGACACACACATAGCAGGAAAATAAAGAGAAAGAGAGAGATAGAGAGAGATGTGTGTGTGTGTGTGTGGGGGGGGGGTACACATAAACAAGTGGTGGTAAGACGAATGGCTGAAATGCGAGATGAGAACGGGGTAGTCTACGATATCAACCCTGGTGGAAGTGGACGTTAAACTTCAGAAACGAACGAAAGCTTGTAGCTTCATATCGTGTCTGCATATTCAAGAGTAAGCATTTCCTCGTCTTGTTGCATCGCCTACATTTCCTCGTCCTGTTGCATCGCCAACATTTCCTCGTCGTGTTGCATCGCCAACATTTCCTCATCTTGTTGCATCGCCTACATTTCCTCGTCGTGTTGCATCGCCTTGGGAACGCGTTGGCCGTGTTAAGGTCTTCTTCTATCGTATCGTTATCGTTGTAACCAGAGCCTTATATAGAGAGAGTCTGGCCAACCCGTGTCCCGATTATGATTGGCTAATGGGTGACACGTGGACGCCATTGCGTAACCCATCTGAATAGAATCGCCTGCATAGTAGCCTTTAATTTGACGTGCTTTAAATGCCATAATTGGTCTGTTGTGTGGATGTGAAATGCCACACAAGAGATGGGCAAGGGATTTATATGCATCGATCATGGGTTCCCCAAAAATACAAAAAGGGGTCAATTGTGGGAAATCTTGTAAAAATTGTTCCGTCCGGAATTTAGTAAAAAGTAGCGTACTACTAGTGTAGCCTGTCATTCGTGTTTTAAATGATTTCAAGCGACCCTAGATTCTTATTGTAGTTTGAAGAAATTCCGAACCTAATGACATATTCACGTCATTGGTTATTTTTTTTTCTTTTTTTTTTTCTTTTCGAAAATTTGTTATGAACTTGAGAAAGCCACTTTGACATAGGCCTAGCCTTAGTTAAGTACCCGGTACGGTAGATGTTTTTTCGATTTAAATTTCGTATGTATGGCATAAATTCTTGCGGTTTTGGTTAATTTGTATTATGTTTTATGAATTCATTCATGAGTGAATTTTCGAAAAAAAAAAATGTACTTTGGAATAACACTTTTGAGTTTGGCACAGTGTAGGCCTAAAGTTATCTCTAGGCCTAGACTACGGACCTGGTTTATAGTTCGTATGTTTTTCGATTTAAACTTAACTTCATCGATATTGTCATTTTTTGTATTTTTTAATAGGCCCCTAAGTGATTGTGTTTGATATCTCCATCCAGGAGTGAATCTTCAACAATTTGTTATCCTTGAGACACACAATGTAGGCCTAGCAAAGTTCCCGTCTGACTGTATATATTATGCCAGAAGTCATTATTATTAGTTATTCGGATTAAGCCGTTCAGTCTGAAAAAATTGTTTTTAGTAAAATTTACATTATTCTTTTTCTGGTCTTTGTGGGGAGTCGAAGTTTGAATTTCGTTTTCCTGCAATTTTGATTAAAAGGCTAAAACAGTTTTATTTGCTCCTGAATAAAAATAGTAGGCCTATATCCACAACTTCCTCGGATTTGTTCCCACGGAGAGAGAGAGGCAGAGAGAGAGAGAGGCAGAGAGAGAGAGAGAGAGAGAGAGAGAGAGAGAGAGGGTTTAACGTTCACTCGGCATAAAGAGAGAGAGAGAGAGAGCTAACTAGACCTTTAATAGTTCGCTTGTGCGTAGGGGTCTTTAGCAATGGGAGGAAACTGGAGGGCAAGTAGAAAACCCACGAGGTTGGACAGGCGACCATACTCCTTGTCGCGTAAAATTTTTAGATCGAAACATCTCCGCTTGATTAAATGATAGACCTTATGATCTAAAGCGCACGTGTTACATCACACGAACACCCAACTCCAAGGAAACACACAGTTAAAAATACGAAAGATTTCTAATTAGCAAAAGGCACAACTACTATAATGATGTGTTTACAAATAACACAGTTTCATGATAGTTGCAAGATCTTCACCTTACTTTCTTCGGGGAGGCGGAACGTGTATTATAAAGCCTGTCATTGAGTCAACTGGTGTGGTTTTGAATCCCCGGTTGTAGGTGACAAGGAGTAGGCCTAGGGTCGCCTGTCCAACCGCGTGGATTTTCTCCGGTTTCCTCCCACGGCAAAAGTCCCCTACGCGCAAGCGAATTATTGAAATAATATTAAACCATGTGTTAGTCACGAAATGACCTAGTTTGCGACGAGTGGACGTTAAACCCCATTTCTCAATCCATTCTTCGGCGCGGGATAAATCATATGATAAAAATAAATAAAAATAAAAAATGAGTTTCTAAGTTCACAGATAATCATTCATTATTCGATACTTTCGACCCTGGTCAAACGATATATTGGAACTGCGAATGTGCTATTTATAATGTCATTTTATTATTTTTTTAAAACTCAGAAACGAAATCGGAAACAACCCTAAAAAATAAAATAAAAATTTCGTTTCTAATGTCAAAGGTAATCATTATTCGATACGTTCGATTTAACTAAGTCAATCGATATATTGGATTATTGTGGTGTTTTTAATGTTAAAAAGATGAAAAATAAATATTGTCAATAAAATTTACATATTGTGATTAATTGATTTATTCCAATTATTATCTACCAGTACACTTGAGTGAACACAAAAATACATTTGCGCAAATCTAAAACATATAAATCGGTTTAACGCTGTACTGTGGCTCTATCTGCAACGTAAGAATGGGTTACAAAATGGCGCCCACGACGTCAGTTGGCCAGACTCTCTATAATTATATAAGGCTCTGGTTGTAACACTATTGTAGTGATAAACAGAAGATCGGTTTAGTAATATAGGATTTAACAGGAACACATCTACATAATACATCAATACAGGTACCCCAACTATACAAGAACTAGTCTACGACAGGAACACATCTACATAATATTAAATTTAATAGTCTGCCCCTCTGCCAAGGCAGCGGCTGAACCCGGGTGAGTCAACACACTCGTCCAAGCCTTTCTTCTCCCCCGACCCCTCGCTTACTAACTGTTAGGAAACTCCTCAATATATACCCTTGCACACATGGTCATATCTGCAATTGTCTCTTTTATCTCGTCACGGCATGTGCATAATCCCTTGGAGTCGTGTGGATCTTGTACACAGAACATATTGAATAAATTCGATGTTTAATAGATCGTGCCTCGACAGCAGTTTATATAAAGGTGAAAGTCAAAATCATGTATTGTCAAAAATAGCAGTGTTCATTATGTTCTATGAACCTAAATCAAAAATGATATCCCTGTTTTACATCGTGCAGTTACAGAGTTTGTGTCCCGGAGATTGGCGGAAGTCTGAGACGAGAGTGAATGTGAATACGACTTGGTGAAGAAAAGCGAACACGTGACCATTGTAGTGGGAGATGAGAGGCTGCAACGTAAAAACCAGGATGAGCATCTGGGGATGACAGTGTTGGGATGACAGGTCAGGAAAAGTGTCAGGGGGAGGGGGAAACATGAATAAGAAAACAAGGAGAAAAGAATGACATGACTGTGGGGAGATGGAAATTAATGGTAACATGTCTGTGAGTTTAGGATAATTAAGAGTGCTTTGTAAGAGATGCGAGAGTTATTGACGCACATGTCAGAGAAAAATATAAAAGAGAGGGAGAGGGAGAGCGATTGGAGTATGGGTACGGAGTGGCACAGTGGGTTAAGAAAAACCAAGAGTATAATATGGATGAACAATTGTAGTCAGAATGGCGGGTGTCAGATCTATATATGTAGTATAAAGCACGAGACAGAGGTTATGCTGGGGAAAGAAAGACTGAATGAGCGATGGAAGTAGGGGTATGGAGTGGCATGTCAATGAGTTACTAACAACCAAGTTTGCGAGGATGAACTTGTAAGAGAGACGCACATTGGAGTGGTAATAATAATGAGAGAACGCGATGGGAGTATGGGTACGGAGTGACATATTATCAGTGTGTGGATGAACAACTGCGGTCAGAATGTTGCGAAGTAGGCCTATATGATATGCAAGAAAAATAGTATTAGGGGGTTTGCATACGCTTAACATTATCTCAACCCCATTTAGAATACTGAGATGGACGGGGGGTTCTTCTCGGGTGATTGAGATTGTAGATGGGAATTCATTGTCCTGCCATTGTATGGGGAGCATAATTAAAGGGGGTGAGTGGGAGTGATAAATGATACTAATGAGTTTCATATTGCGAGAGAGACGTGGCAACACAAGATACATCTGTTATAGAGGCTGTGTGGAAAAGGATCATAAAGCTTTCTCAGACTTAAGAATTTACTTGAAATTGTTTTGACTTATTTTAACTAAACATGGCCTTTTTAAAACTTTTGTTGTTTATTTAAACATATTTTATTGATCATAAATCATCAATGGGATGAGAGACAAGTGAATTCACTTACAAAGCTCTTCTCCCTACAAATACATGATAATAATACATCATTATTAAATCACTATACATGCAATATATATCAGTTTATAATATTCTGTTATATTCATAACTATATTTTATATACTAACTATACTTCTATATTTATAACTACAAATTTGATAGTTTAAGCTACAATTTTATATTTATAACGTCAATTTTACTATTTATAACAATGGCTTAAATAACCATAATTACAATATTAATCATTATATTTACACTATTAATCCTAACCAGATTTTAAATTTATAAATTACAAAAAATGTATAATTGACTCATGCATAGATAATTATTTTTACTCTATTTTCTGATTATAATGTCTGTTTATTTTCTACTTTTAAACTACATTTAAACTATACTATTTACAATATAATCGTTACAATAAGCTATTTACAAACTAAACTATATACAAATGCTGCTACCTCTTTCTAATTAATACCTAGCAATATTAGTCTTAGGTAATTAGGTAAATCTGTTGCTTAATTTTATAAATGTTTGTACGGATTTAAATATGGAGACGTTTGCATTTTCGGAAATATTAGGATCCCCATGTAAATTTTTTTTCAAATCTACTTTTCCTCCGTGTTTTGTAACATCCTTAAACAGATCGGATCGGATGTCTTTATACCGTTCACATTCGAGGAAATAATGAAAATTATTTTCACATGGGTTACCACATTGACATTCAAAACCGTTCGATAAATGAACTCTTGCAAGATCCGAATTAAGGTTACTGCACTCATGGCGAAGTCTTGTGTGCAGAATGCCGAGTTTTCTGTCGTGTAAATGGTAATAGTCAGGTGCTTTGTTGATGTTTGGTTGTATTTCTCTTTTGAATGAATTAATTGTTGAACTATCCCTCAGTTGTTCATCAAGACCATTCCATATGTTTATAAGACGAGGGAAAAATGAATTTTGAAAAGATGCTGTTCTTGCAAATGGTAAACTTATATTACGACTGTCACGCAGATTATAACTGGAGACCGTTGCAACATTTGGAGGTATAATTTCCTTTAGGTAAGATGGGCACAGGTTATGTGTTATCTTGTACATAGTAATTAGTTGTCGGTTGTCGCGTCTTACTGATAGCAGTGGCCACCCCGTCTCGAAGTATAGGCTGTCTCTACTTGTAAATTTGGGTAGCCCGGTTACAATCCTTGCTGCGTCAAGCTGAAGACCTTCAATTTTTGCAGCATTGTAATCTGTACAATTATTCCACACTTCACATGCATATTCTAAGATTGGGCGGATAAACACGAGGTATATCTTTGATAATTGTGGGGCACTCAAGGTATATTTAAGTTTTCTCATGGCGTACACCATTTTTGAAGCATTGGAAATGATGACTCTGATATGCTGATTCCATTTAGTATCATTAGAGAATGTTACGCCTAGATGTTTATGCGTGTTTACAATTTCCAATTGGGTATTATCGAAGTAAAGTTTTGGTAGATCTTTTAGTTCTTTATGAGAAAAAACGATACATTTTGTTTTGGACGCATTGAAATCAATTAACCACTTCTTTGCCCATTCATTTAATTTATTAAGATCACAATTAATTCTTTCTTCAATGATAGTGTTATGTTTCGACGAAGTTCCAATCGAGGTGTCGTCCGCGAATAGTTTGGTGAGGCATATCAATTCATCTGCAATATCATTAATGTATGTTAGGAAAAGGAATGGTCCTAAGACCGAACCCTGTGGCACGCCCGCACACACTGACAATTCTTTTGAAAAGGAGTTATTCACGCGGACTTTCTGTTTTCTGTCATCTAGATAGCTTTGAATCCATTCAAGAAGCCCTCCACATATTCCATATCCTTTCAATTTACACAACAAACCTTGGTGCCATACGCGGTCAAATGCTCGTGACACATCACAAAATACTGCACAGAACACCTCATGATTATCCAGTGCTTTCAGAATCTCATGGTATATTTCTAATAGTTGAAACACTGTTGAATGCCCAGGTAAGAACCCAGACTGATATTTATACATAAGGGCGTTATCTAAGAAATGATTATGAAGGCGTTTAAACACAAGTCTTTCAAAAATTTTACCAATGCTGGACAAAAGGGAAATAGGCCTGTAGTTGTTCGTCAGTGAAGGGTCGCCTTTTTTGTACAGTGGTATCACTACAGCCCCTTTCCATTGGGTAGGAAAACAACACAACTGAAGAGATAGCTGGAACAATAAGCACAGAGGGTAACAAATTGATTCAACTATGCATTTCAAAAGTCTGTGATTAATTTGATCGTCACCACTAGCTTTATTTACCGGCAGTGAAAGAATAAGGTCCCGGATTTCAGATTGGTATAGCTCAACATCAGAGAGAACACTGTCTGTCCTTTTGTCAAATTTAGCAATCAGGTTATTTGGTTTAACAGATTGTGATACAGATACGAAATATGTATTAAGAATTTCTGCCTTTTCAGCATCGGTGAAAGCAGACGGAGACGTAGTTGTGTCACATGTTAAAGGAGGTATGGGTCGCGGTGAGCCGGATTCTTTTGTTAAGCGTTTTAGAAGCTTCCAGTAACTTGGGGCATTAGATTGTGAGGAAGTCGTAAGAAGTCCATCCACATTTAAATAAAACTGTTCCTTTGCTTTTTGTTTCAGGTTGTTAACTCTATTCCGTTGTTTCTTAAACTTTGCCACATCGCTGGTCTTCTGCGTACGAATAGAAATCCGTCGTAGTCTGTCTCTCTTCCTAAGTTCACGTCTTAGTTCGGAATCAAACCATGGTTTATCACTGTTTCGTATGGTAACAGTTTTGGTAGGAACACAGTTGCTTATATGTAGGTAGAAGATTGTATAGAATTTGTCACATGCTTCATCGATATTCACACAGTTTTGAAATATATCTAACCAAGGTACCTCTTTAATAAGTTGATTTAGTTTATCATAATCACCAAGTTTGTAAAGCCTGACAAGACGAGTATAGGATCTGGTAATGATACTGTCCTTACAATTAATAGTCACATAAACGCCTTTATGATCAGTAAGATTTTCATTGAAATTTAAAGTTCCTTGATCCGAATATGAGCAATCTGGACTTAAGATGACCACATCGATTAGCGTGCTACTCGTTTTGGTTATTCTAGTGGGTTCATGAATAACATTAATTAGTGACTTTCTTTCTAATAGTGATTTGAAATGCTGTTTCCTATGATCAAGCAGATCTTCATTTAGGTCGCCTACCAAAACTACCTGCTGTGTTATGTCAAGTGCTGCTTCAATAGAGTATTCAAACTCATCCCAGAAAGAGACCGGTGTATTTGGTGGTCGATATACTACACACAAAAGAAGTGTCTTCTTTTGGGGGAGACTAATTTCAATCCAGAGGGATTCGTGAGACTTCGAGTCTAGATCACTACAACGTATTGCTGATAATGCTGGTGACACATATACCGCAATTCCACCACCGAAACAGTCTCTATCTCTGCGGAAAGGCCTTTTAAAATCACTCAGCAAAATACACGAAGAGTCCACATCTGAGTTAAGATGTGTTTCTGTAAAGCAGACGATATCGAAATCAGATATATACTCACTGATATCATATAATTTGTTTCTCAGACTTCTTATGTTGAGATGTAATATTGACAACCCAGTAGACTCGTTTACTGGTCCGGGATTTGTTGCAACGTCACCAGATAATAACAACAGAATATCTAATAAACACAAAAGTGTAAGTATTTCTAATAAGCCATATTTGAGTAATAGTATAATGAAAAATTGATATCCATTCCCGAACAACGATTGTTCCCGATTTGCTTTACGGTGTACCGGTATATACATTATCCATAATCAGTTACCGTTGGGTATATACATGTAATTGGCAGATTCAGGAGCATATCGTGTTCGGACATTGGCTTGGATTGTACAAAATTCATCAAGTGTAATACGATAAAATCTTTAAAGAGGGCAGCAAAGCAAGGGGTTACGCAGAAAACAGAATGAATACATAATAACAAAATGTACAAAGAATTATTATAGACTAAATACAATAGCAGAATCGTAATAAAAAAGAACAGAAAGTAATTTATATACATGTACATGATTTCTGTAATCCGTGAGATAGGGTTAGGTTTCCTTGAGTTTAATCACCTTTATTTACACAAATAGTACTCAGACACAAACTACAAACTAACTGGATCCCTGTTGAGTTGTCATTAATGTACCGGGGATTAGTCACTGAGTAGATTATCGATATCTAACATACATTTTATTTGTATTGGTTTAGAATCTTTTTCCTTGCATACGACAATACGACCATCGTTCGACCAAAATGATGATAAACTTATTGCCTTATTAACCTGTATAAGGCGTTTTATAAGATCGTGACGAAACTTTGTGAGGTCTTCGGTTATAAAGATTCCGTTTAAGTTACCCTTTAATTTACGTTTTGCAGTATAAACTTTAGATTTTAAATTATGACTAATAAACTTTGCAATTATTTGTACATATTCACCTTTCACATCCCCTATGGTATGAGTCCGGTCAATATCAGCCTTTCCTATAGAAACTCCTAAGAACTGATCACATATTTGTATAACTTCAGAGTCTGTATTAAGATTCACTTTGTTTGGAACATGCATAAATCTTAAAGTATTTCTTCGAGTATACTGTTCCAGATCCTCATGTCTGTCAATAGATTCTTTTAATTCTGATTCTAGATGGCCGATTTTATCTTGGAGTTCAGTCTGTAATAACGAATCCATTTTGTTTCCCGATTCAGTTTCTGTCACTCGATTTTGGAGTTCGTGTATCATTTTATTTTGTTTTATAATGAGTTCTTCTTGTTTATCTAATTTATCACTTAATGCACTAGTAGCAGATTTCACCGCCTTCTCTATTGAAGGTTCGAGGCGTTGGAAGAGACTATCCATAATTTTGGGCACAAGGGCAGGTAAAAGTTTTTCTATAAATTCGTCAGAACGCAACGTTTGGGTGAATTCCTCATCTGTGATGGAATCTTCCCCATCTGAGATATCATTTTTTAATCTCTGGGCCGGTGGTTGACTTTCAGGGGGGCTGTCCTCTTTGTTTCTTTTCAGAGCTGAACAGAAATTACTGATCGGTGTTTGTTTAGTATTAGACGCCATTGCAGTTACACTTGAATAATCACTATTTTGTCAGTATAGAAACTTATATTGGGCGCTTTATAGTTATTTGATAATTTCTTACCATGAAATTTCGACAGATAGTTCCTACAAAGTCTCCATAGGCGCAGTATAATCCCTGATGAAGCACATGTTATAATTCGTGATTAAATTGAAGAAAACCAGACCTATCTCAACACCACAGTTTACTCGTCCGCCATCTTTCTCTTGTTGTTTTAATATATATATCAAATACATCAATAAGAAATCTACGTACAAAGTTTTGTGTTTCTGAATCAAAGATATTCCTCATCAAAGTTGAGTAAATTCTTAAATTAAGTCTGTTAATGCTTTATGAACTCTGGGCATGATTAAAATAATGATGAGCGGGTGAATATTGATATTAATACAATGGATGGGACTGTTAGTAAGAGAGATTGGTCGACATGGTGACAGTGGGGTCATTTTGACATTGTGGAGCGTAAGCGAGACGGGCGATAAGTGAGAGTATACAAAGACGATGAGAGGCGAATAGAGAGAGGAAGAGTAAGAGAGGGGATACACAGATGAGAGGCGAACAGAGAGAAAGAGAGAGAGAGCAATGGGAATAATGGTAAGAAGTGACCATATAGTAGTGGATAATTAGTGGTAGTAAGTGTCGTGGTAGTTAAAGATGTATATGAGAGAGAGGAAAAAAGAATGAATCTGTAACAAATGAAGCGGTAACAAATGAGAGAAAGAGACGGAATAAGAAAGGTATGCATGGGGGTGAGTGATGGGAGCTAAATAAGAATGTGGGTATGAGAACTGAGAGATACGGACTGAGGTGAGAATATTATAGACCACATCAATATCAGGAACCAAGGGTAACTGACTTTTATTTTAGGTTGTTATGAGAGAGAGAGACAGGGAGAGAGAGAGAGAGAGGGTGTGCTTATAGATAGGGGTGCTTATAGACAGATAGAGAGATGAGAACGATGGGATCCGTGGGCATGATTGACAATGGTAGTAATAGAGACGTGCATGGGAGAGAAAAACAGGTGGGGGGTGTTTAATGGTGACATTGAGACTTAGAAAGGGGAGCTTACAGGTGATGGTTAAGAAAGGGTGTGTAAATAAGAATAAATTACGATGCATACCGCGGGGGGGGGGGGGCAAATTGATAGTTTGGAGAAAATATTATTGGAGTGATTGGGTTACGTAGAACAGTAAAGGTATATTAATGGAGTTCAAATCAACGAGAAGTCAACAGTGCTGAAACTAAGTATTCTATAGACGGGGGGGGGGGGGGTCTCACAGGACGGTTTGTTATCCCTGCATTTGCCGAGAAAGTTCGTCCAGATTTGCAGGTGTGGACCCCCCCCCCCCCCTTGGCAGGGATGCAGGGCGGATAACCCGACGAGGATAGTTACCTAGTCATTCGGAGGGGACAAAAATCCAAAAGTCCCAACTTTCGTTATATCTAAATTTAATTTCTTGTTTCGTAGAAAGTATTCTTGATTATCCCGGCCTGTCAATCAGATGGAGAATCGTGGGTAGACTGGTTAAGCGAGAATAAATTCAAAACAAGGGCACGTAACCTATGTTTTATTCACAAGTGTCTGGATGTTATTGACGACAGTCGGAACCATTTTTCAGTGTATTATGTATCGATAGTTAAATGGTCATACTCATACAGCATTAGCAATCAACTCCTAACCTGGAATACTGTTACCAATTGCACACATTTGACAGAAAGGGAGTTAACTCTGTATTACAGTTAATGTATATCCAAAAGTCTGCATGTTCCCCTGTCCATTATGTTTTCTGCATTTTTGTTTAAATCAAAATTTAACTTATAGCAGGTATATATTTAGCCAGGTGTGTCACTATTTTTTCATGTGTTCCAAAGAGTGCCGTTGTCATCACTATTACTTCATTAAAACTAAAGGTATCGTGTCCAAAAACATCAACTAATTAAATTGTAAAATGCTTATTTTTAAACCTCATCAAGACATAGGGCTAACAAACGCCACGTTTGAACATTAAATTTTTAGCTTAATTAGAAGGAGAGTTATTGTGTCCATAAGGTATGACGGACAGACTGTCGGACGAACCAATTTCAATAGTCCCCTACTTTCTTCGAAAGACGGGGACAAAAATTATCAAAAATCACATACACTGATAAACATTAGTAACACAGATGCGTTTTAAGCCTATCTCCCCTCTTGAAGTCATCATGCAAATTATATAAGTGAATAGCACCAGCATTATCACTATAAGGTGTTGGGTTAGTTTAACATAATCTTTTAGTGGCATTTAGCGATTGGATTAGGTTTAAGAATTGGGGGGGGGGGGGTAAGTCTCCACATAAGCACTGACCTAAGATGATGATGATTTGGTTCGTGATATTTTCTGGTTTTATTAAAAATACATGCAATACATCGGGTTTATGTACAAAGTTGATTTCGCAGTTTTTTGGTGTTGGTGGCGCTGATGTTCTCCCTTTCGTGTCGCTTGTGGTATTCTGATAGTTTGGTTTCTAAAGAAAGAATAATAAATTTAGCAACACAGATGCGTTTTCCTGAAGGTTTTAAGCCTCTCCCCACTCTTGAAGTCATCAAGCAAATTGTATGAGTCATGAGTCCGCATGTTAACTATACAAAGTTGATTTCGCTTCTTTTTTTTTTGGTGTTGGTGGCGCTGATGGTCTCCCCTTAGTGTTGCTTGCGGTATTCTGATATTTTGTTTTCTGAAGAAAAAAATAATAAGTTTAAGGCCCTTACATTAGTAAGGATTGGGTTTATTGCTAGGGATTCACATAACTAGTTGATTTTATTTGCTAAGGGTTAGGGCTTGATATGTTGCTTTGGGTTTGGGTTAGAACTGTTGTTATTTAGTCTAATTTACTGTGCACTAAGATGCCATTCAGACTTTTATTTTTAGAATATGCAATTATTGTAATTGTGTGTAAAGACTTTCGGGTGATTTTCCTGGAGATGAGTAGTGTTTTTGATGATTTTGCACGCATTTGCTGCTGTTGCACCAAAAAGGGTATTCAAACCTGGAGGGGCAAGGTGGGTGGGGTGGGTGTCTGTGATTCTGTTGTTTTTAATTTGTTAATTCAGAACTTTTATCAAGTTAGCCTAAACGTTTTAATTTCTTCCGGTTCTCCAAAGTTTTTCTTTGTCTTCTCTGTTGGTGTGACAATGAGATCACAACTGTCATGATTCGGTAGATTGAAGTAAATAGAGACTGGTTTGTCTCGTTGGTGACTATTTCTGAATGGTGGCCGTTAATTCTTTCACCAAGTGCATTCTGGGTCTGGAAAAGGGGCCCAGATGCCACCGGAATTCTCCGAGGTTGGTTCGTGCTGCTTTGGTAGGCGTTTGTTTGGTTGGCGCTCCTTTGGTGGGCGTTGGTTTTGTTGACGCTACTTTGGTAGACGCTGCTTTGGTGAGCCCTGGATTGGTTGGTGTTGGAATCCTGGCGGTAGTTGGTGGAATCCTGGTGGTGGTTGGTAGGAATCTGCCCGGTGGCCGTTAATTCTTTTTCCAAGAGCATTCTGGGTTTTCTTTACGTATTGTTTTCTTGTCGTATTGTCTACATGAAATTATATGCATTATGTTTCAACTGCTCCATGAAAGTCGGTCTAATATTGGAAACTTTGCGCCAGATGTTTTGTTATGGAACTGGTAGGATATGTTTATGATGTTGCATGTTTGGCATCTGGGATGGCCACAGGTTTTGGTTTTAACGACTGATTGCTATTATTGTTTGTTTCTGTGACAGCAAGTTCAGCTAGAGAGAGAGCGCTAGGAGTATAGTCCTTCTCTTAGTTTCCTAAATACAAGCTTACATGCCGACTCTATGGAAACGGAGAATCTGATATTTTATGATGCCAGAAAACGTATTTTTTTGGTGAAAGGAGCTTTTGAACAGTAATTGATGTGTATCGGTTATGACTTACATTTGCGGTTAATTTGGTACATTGATGATAATTGTTCAGAATGTGGAAAAACGCCCAAAATTCACCTAGCGAAAGCGTCTTCTAAATAAAGTCCATATAATCTGGAGCTCTTTGAAATTGATCAGTTGTTTGAAAAATGGGGTCTATCGATGTTATTGTGGGTGTTGGAATAATCATGAGGCTTTTGTCAAGTATGCTAAGTTATAGGGTACTGAGAAGCATGTCGCTCAAATTTAAATATCTGTCCTAAAGATGACTTCTCATTCCTTTTACCTTATTCTAGTTTGAATTCACCAACAAGTAGTTGATGATCTCAAAGGCCGTGTCTGGGCTCCAGTGGATGGCGTCGTTTCCTTTCAATTCTACATTTTGGTAGTGTGGGGGCGTTTGGTGAAGGCACGGTAAAAGTTGGAATCGGGAAGAAGTGGGGATCTGTGTGGTAAAGCTTGGCTGTTGGGAAAACTGCCCTAACTACCTCGAGCAGATCTAGCATCCTCGGTCTGACTTCCTCCCTGTATAACCATTTCTGTGGGTGCAGGTCCCATATATTTATGCGCTGCATCATAAAGCCTGTCATTGAGTACTGGCGTGGTTTCGAATCATCGGTTGTACGGGACAATGAGTAGGGCTGTCTGTCAAACCTCTTGAGTTTTCTCCGGGGCCTCCGGTTTCCCTCCACTGCTACAGTCCCCTACGCGCAAGCGATCGATTGAAATGAAATTTTAAAAAAAACCATTTGTTAGCCTCAAAATGACATAGTTTATCTTGAGCGGACGTTAATCGCCGTTTATCTATCTCATTAGGCATGTTTGGTGTTGGTGTTTCCTGGAGAAGGTTGCGTGTATTCTGCATGGGTGACGAAGGTGGGGTGGCAGCTTTAGAGATAGTGGATATGGGGCGATGGAACTCTGACTTCAAACCAACCACAAGTCGCTTGCCGTAGGACTTCTTGGCCCATGCCAGGGCCAGGGCGTGGCTAAGGTACTCTTGCACGGGGTCTTTGGTAAAAGTGACGCGACTTCAAGTACTCCAGTTTAACCGCTAGCATGGCTCGGTAGTGTGATGACAGGGATAAGGCGACGTCCTTGGCCCATTTCAGGTTGAATGTCTCAATGGTAGTGGCTATGGTAGGTGTTGTCAGTGGCCGGATTGACGAACTTGTTCAGATCTTGGGTTTTCCAGCCGAAACTTCTGGTGGGTGTTCCATACTCCTGGAGGCACGAGGGGACCTAGAAAGGGGCCTTTATGACATCGGAATTCTCTAAGGTTGGTTGGTGCTGCTTTGGTAGGCGCCCCTTTGTTAAGCGTTGGTTTTGTTGACGCTTCATTGGTAGACAATGTTTTGGTGGGCCCTGGTTTGGTTGGCGTTGGAATCCTGGTGGTGGGAAGATGAGGACGTCTGGTGCGGGACCTATATATATTCCAAATAGTTGGGGAGCTGTTTGTATTTATGCAAATGGGAGAGGGGGACGACGAGACACTGGAGGGGGATACAAATGAATGTACATATGTTGTGAAGCTGTATTATAGATATATTTTGTGCTCGGACCTGTTCCCTGTAATGTACGTGGTGTAAGACCTAAATGTAAGTTCAACTACTATACATGTAGGTATGTAGTTTAGCAGGGGCGAAGTTAAATATTCGGCGATGCTAAGACAAAGAATGTGGAATTAATGGCGGACTGATTAAGGCTTGTGCTCAAGCCTGTAGTGATTTCCCTGAATTGTAACGTGACGGCATGAAACTGAAAATACAGTAAGTTTATTGGTCACACTGTATATAGTGGGTTTTGATCCCAATAATTTAGTTCAAAAATAAAAAAAAATAAACAAGTATAACAAAATTGTGGGGGTTACATAAAATATAAATATAAAAGGAAATCTTACATAAAATATTTCCGTGAAGTTCCTCGATTAATTCGAGATGTACATGTCGGAGTGGTATCCTTTGTAAATCGATGATAGTCTAGCGAACCCCTGTCGTAACATCGAAGAAACCCTGTATAACATTGATCACATAGTGTATGATTCATTTGCTAGTAGAACATCCGAATACGAACTCAAGAAGCTTATTATGTTTTTTTGCCACCTGGCAAGTGTTCTGGCACCATTCTAAGTAGATGTTATTTTATGACTGTAAATAATGACTGCAAAAGTGGGCCTAAAATTATATTAACTTCTTTATTTGGTATCAACAAGTATCTTGAGATTTTATCATTATTATCAATATTGCTTAGCCCATCATGAATATCATATTCAAAAGTATAGACATCTATACTATCGGCAGTGAAAGGGGGTATTCAAAAATACTGCGACAAAATATACTCTCGTAGTGTTATCAATCAAATGTGGATATTGAAAAATTCCAAAGAATTACTTGATGGTTTGCAATCTAGATCACTTGCTTCAGTCTCATCTATACAAACGTTTGACTTTTCTACCTTGTACACTAAAATTCGCCATAGCAAATTAAAAACCCGGTTAAAAGACATTATTCACAGTGTCTTTTCAACTAAATCGGGACATGCTATATATCAATATTTAGTTTCTAATTACAATTCCACATATTTTGTTAAGAACCATAGTGATTCCAAAAATAAGTTCACGGCCATCAAGATAATTCACATGTTTGGTTTTTTTAATAGATAATATCTTTGTTGAATTTGGAGGGGAAATTTATCAGCAAGTGGTAGGTATCCCCATTAGTACCAACTGTGCACCTTTGCTTGCTGATGTGTTTCTCTATTCATACGAGGCCGAGTACATGCAGGCACTCGTAAAATTCAACAAACGATCGGTTAGACATTTTAATTTCACTTATCGATATATCGATGATGTTCTATCACTGAATAATTCAAAATTCAGTGATTATATAGAATTCATATATCCTGATGAGCTCGAAATTAAAAACACTACTGAGAGTGACAATTACGCTTCCTACTTGGATCTGCGTCTCGATTTTGACAATTGCCATAAATTTAGTGTTAAACTGTACGATAAACGTGATGACTTTGACTTTCCTATTGTTAACTTTCCATTTATTAGTAGTAACATTCCAATATCACCAGCTTATGGAGTGTTTGTGTCTCAGCTAATTCGTTACGCGAGAGCTTGTTCATTCTATTCTGATTTTGTAATCTAAGCTTCAACTACAGGAATACTTACGAACTAAACTTATTAATACCTTTAAAAAGTTTTATGGCCGTCATATTGATTTAGTTCGTAAATATGACATGTCTCTTTCGACTATTATTTTTGACATATTTCATTGACGGGTATACTATATCCCTGATAATATGGGTCTACTATGTTGTTAACACTGTTCATCGCGTGCATTTTGCATACCGATAGTTACCGAGATTTCGCTTAATAGATTGGATGCAGCTATGGTGGGTGTGGCATGTCAGCAGGGTAAGCTTACTCTTCCGGACACCTTTTACCACTGTTTGTCGTGTATTTTGTGCACGGTGAACAGTCCATATGCTGATTACACTATTTTACCTGATTACACTATTTTGCCTAAACCGTTTGTTTTCGGAACACAAACGGTGTAGGCTGCCATTGATAGTCCATGGGTCAATCACGCTATTTTACCAGATTTCGTATAATAGTTTGGATGCAGCTATGGCGGGTGTGGCATACCGCCAGGGTAAGCTTACTCTTCCGGACACCTGTTACCACTGTTTGTCGTGTATTTTGTACACGGTGAACAGTCCATACGCTGATTACACAATTTTGCCTATACCGTTTTTTTAGGACTTTTGTCTGATGGTTTGGATTGTTCGTACTTGGTTTTATTTTATTGAATCTGTTATGTTTGAATCTTCAAATTTTGTTTTTAAAAACCCATAATTTCATGGGACGTTTTAGCTGTCTCCCCTGTTTGTCCGTCCGTCCACAATTTGTTTGTGGACACTCGGCAGGTCATACTTTTTAGCCGATTTGGACGAAACTTGAAATATATCTCAGAGATCTCGGTTCCTTTTGATATTGGCATGTATCTGATCATTACTTCATGCATTATGGCTCCCGGTAGTTTGAAAAATCACGTTTTTAGCTTGAAGACGCTCATCTGATTTTGGTGAAACTTGAAATGCATGTTTATAACCAAAAGATCGTGTTCCTTTCGATATTTGAGCATATCGGATTGTAACGTCCTGAATTAAGGCCCCTGATTGTACACAATATGTCACAATTGTTATCCGATTAAAAAAAACCTGTGAATATATCACTGTTACACACTAAACTCTTGGTTCCTTTTTATAATTGCGAATATCCGAACGTTACTTTCTGTATTATGGCCCCTGATTATGCGAAAAATTGCATTTTTAGCTTGCGGATTCTCTAGAGGCCGATTCTAAATACCGTTTAAATATATCACCATTTTACAAAAATGAAGGTTAAATTCTAATTTCGGGAAAATTGAAATGAAACTGATCAACAAAATGGTCGCTCTTTGTATGCAAATTGTGTAAAAGTATGTAATACGAAGGATGTGGACCATCTAGAGGTCCCAGTTTTTATCTGATTTTAATATAACTTGAAATGTATGTTCAAAACCCAAAGATCTCGGCCCCTTTCGGTATTCGCGCATATCGAACCATAGATTCCTTGATTATAGCCCCTGATAGTACAACAAATCACATTATTTTTTTAGCTCGTTCTCTGTCCATCTGTTGCAAAATGTGGACGAATCTTGCATGGAAACCGCTTGTTCTCTTTCTTGTGGCTAATATACATAGTAAAAGGCAAATACACCCCAAAAGATTTAATACAAGAGCGGGTAGTCTTAATGTGCCCCTCTCTGCCTTATGGATAAAATAAAACTAAGTACGAACAATCCAAACCACCAGACAAAATTCTAAGTCCTAAAAAAACGGTATAGGCAAAATCACTTCAGTTCAGGCCTGACAGAAGGTCCTATATCCTTGCCATCTAAGAAGCCAGTTTCATATCTCTTTATTCCAGCCTCACATACATCCGCCATCCCACAAAGAAGATGCAATCTGCAGAAGAAATGGTTGATTTCCACACAGTTAATTATATTTTACTTCTGCAAGCCCTCTTCTTTGTACAACAAGCCCAACATTTTTGTGGAGATCTTTAAGTTAGTAATAGTAGGACATTAACCCTTTAAGACTACTATACGTAATATTACGTCATAAAATAAACAACCATTGCGACTACTGTACGTATTATTACGTACCCTGGAGAAATCGAAAGTTTCGGGAAAATTTTACCTTGACCAAAAGAATTGTCGGTGAAATTTTAGCAGATGCTTCATTTTGGGAAAGCGATGATGACGTCGAGAGTGACTTAGAGCGGGACAGCGATGAAGAAATCTGTTTTGACAGTGATGCAAGCGACAATGACTCGTTGATCGAGGAAAATGTAGACGGCGATATCGCTAATGTAAACAAACCTTTTCCCGACGTTTTTACTGCTAATTCCGAACACAGTGATGAAACCCCTTATAAGAATCCGTATTAAGACGTAACTTCAGAATCTTTTCAAGATGAACATGGCCAAGTTAGGCTGAATGGAAATATAATTTGATTGAACCTCCAGACATAAAATTTACTTACGAAGATCGTGTTGGAATTGATCCCAGTATTGGGGATGTGACCACTTATGGGGCTGTAGATTTTTTTGAACTGTTTTTCACAGACTGTAGTTATAAGTACCTAAATAATATTTCGTTTCATATTATTTTTCGTTTCGTGTTTTATATAATACGAAACGATTACGTCACTCTTTATCTTGCCTGTGGCGGTAATGGTGTGACAGACGCCTCGCTTGAAACAAATTAAGTTTAGCTTCAACATTTTGAGGTAATTAATGCCACTAGATAATGTCAGACGACGAGAAAACATCCATTGAAAGTTTGACAGTCCAAGTAAAAGAGATTCTCACAAGGTTACAGAGTTTAGAAAGTAAGCAAAAAGATTATGTAGATAATGATACTGCCGACGATTGGCACAATGCGCATGCCGAGAGCAGCCGAGTTGTTAATAACAATAAAGGCCTAGTCAATCCCCTCGAATCAGAAAGTGACTCTAATTCGGCTGGTTTAACAGCAGATTCAAGCGATCTCCAGTCTTCCTATGCGGAAATTAAAAAGTCGGTTCAACATGTGAGAATTCCAAAAGATACATTTAATGTAGAACGTACGGGTATAAAGCGAGCTGAATTTCCTGTATTAAATATTATACAAAAGTGTGTAGGATATCTTGAAACAACGGTAAAAGTGTTGTATGCTGTAAATAAGCAGGAAAATGTTACCAATGCGGTATTGCATGATTTGCTAGATATTCAGAAAGCTGGTTTATCTTATCTACGAGAAGACTATTCAACTTTATTTGTTAAATCTCAGTTTGATGGTGAAACTTCGAAACTATTTCGGGCTTTGCAGAAAAACACTAGTGCACTATCAGAAGATGCCATTGATACTTTATCAAAAGTGTGTACCATATCTTCAAGTCGTATGAATTCACAACAAGGACATTCGCTACCACCAAGCTCTTATTCATCACGATATGGCAGTTATCAACATACAGGATTTCGTGGAGGTCCTTTAAATCGATTTCAATCACGAAATAATTTCAGAGATTATAGACAAAATTCACCAGCCTTTGGAAGAGGCCGATTTGATAATTCACCTAGATATATTAATAGCCATTCAAATAACAGTGGAGAGGCTGATTAGCCTGCATTATTTGTATTACATTGTTTGTTAAACTTTATAGTATTAGGTGTATTTATATGTATGTTATTGTTAACAGTTTACTTGCACTGATGGCCTGGGGGTTTTCAGTTGCACATTGAGAAGAAATAACTGCTCAGCCATTAATATTAGACTGGGTTTCAAATGGAGTACCTATATCTTTTGTTGACAATTTCCAAACAAATTTTGTTTACCAAATAAAAAATTAAACAAGTCTGAGCATGATTTTGTGAATGCTGAAATTAAATCATTATTATCGCGTGGTTTTATTTCTAAATCTGATTCTCAACCTGTATGTGTTAGTCCAATTTCTGTGATTCCGAAAAAAGGTAAAAATAAATTTAGGCTTATTTTAAATGCCCAGGAGTTAAATAAATATATTTATGTTCCGAAAGTTAAGTATGAAGACATATCAGTATTACAACAGATTGTTGATATTGTTTTGGAGACTAATAGATATGCTTCCCAGTCTAAGCAAAGTAAGGACATTCATAAAGATTGGACTGATATTTCTGTGCCAGAATAGAAGACATGGCTTGGTTTGATTATAGCCACATGTTTTGTACATAAGAAGGGTCGCTTGGCAGCATATTGGTCAAAACACTGGTTATGTCAGATTCCTGGCTTCAACCAGACTATGACAAGTAGACGTTTTTTGCAAATTTTGTCTTGCATTCACTTTGCTGATAATACCTCAAACACTGTTGAAAAATCTGATAAATTATGGAAGGTTCGTAAACCACTGAATTATGTTGTCAAACGTTTCCAAGATGTGTATCACCCTCAACGTGAAATCGCTGTCGATGAGACTATGCTCAAGTTCAAGGGGCGTTTGGGAATAAAACAGTATATTAAGAATAAGCCTACAAAATGGGGAATAGAACTATTTACTCTCGCTGAATCTACTACAGGTTATGTACTAAATATTATTCCTTATGCTGGTAAAAGGGATGAAACTTCACTCCCTAAGAGTGCGCAGATTGTTCTAGATGTTTGTCAGCCTTATCTTAATAGAGGTCATAGGCTGTTCATGGATAATTATTATACAGGTATAGAGTTGGTTACAAAACTTGCGGAATTGAAAACGCTGTCTTGTGGTACTATCAACAGTAATAGGAAAGGTCTTCCTAATGACATGAAGAAAGCTTCAACTGCCATCAAAAACCTTGAGCGAGGTGAAAGTTTAAAACGTCAATGCAATGTGTTGGCGGTGTCATGGAAAGATACTCGTGTTGTCAACCCTCTTACTATCATTCCTGGAAATTTGGATGATGTTGAAGTTAGTCGTTGGGAGAAGAAAAATAATAATCAGTTAATAATGACAAAACCACAAGCCGTCGTCACATATAATTCATATATGGGTGATGTTGACAGTCTGATCAGCGTGTAGCCTCCTACAGACGCCACATGAAGTCACTTACGTGGTACCTGCAAATTTTCTTTTATTTGCTGAGACTTTCTGCCGTTCAGGCATTTCTGTTGTACCACAAGACTCACAGAGACTCAAAACTAAGTCAGTATGACTTTTTTGTGAAGTTGTCAGAAGGTCTAACTGGTGGTCGGTCATTTACAAAAAAGAAAGGACGTCCATCTGCAGAATTGCCCCATGAAATCCGGTTCGATAGGAAGCTTTATCATGCCCCAGTCAAACATTCAACACAATCTAAATGTGTTGTACATTCAAATCGTGTTGACACAACTTATGGATGTGGTGTCTGTAATACAAGAATGTGCCCCTATCCATGTTTTTATAGATATCATTATTGTGTTAATTACCCTTATAATGATCCGGAAAAAGAAAATGCTGCCCCTGCCAGAAAACGTAAAAAGCAGAATTGATTTATTTGGTTTCTGGTAACCCGGTACTAAATATTAATTGTTAAGCCATGTTATTGTTATATTATTGATGTTATTGTATTATTGTTTTGGTGTGGGCTGTGTTTCTTTCCCTAGCCCCGAAACATGCTCGAGTTGATTTTTATTTAAGTAGTCACGTATGCTTGACACAAGATGATCATTATGATTATAGCTTTGAAAACCGCAAACAAACCACTTGAATTTTTCTTTTTGAGAGGGACGCAAAAGCTCTAAACCCATGACACAAACTGTTAATATCGTGAAAGTACCTGTATAATTTTCAAATTTTGTTGTGATGTATAACATAGCTAATATACAATGTTTTGACAACAGTATGACTTTATGACAAATGTTTTTCTATAGAGGTGAAGGGATATCCCAAGAAATGGAAATCGAATCTATGTAACGTAAATTAAATGAAATAAAATGGGGTTGTCTTACTTTTCTGCACCAACTAGGCTAATGAAGACGGGCATACGCCATGAAGTGTGCTATGTGGGAAACTTTGCCCAGGCAGGGGCACTACAGCCTACTATTAATCCGAATTCCAACTGTCAAGATTCTTTTACATGCACGCATTGATACATGCACGCCAATGTATCGTTGTTTTTTTTATCCAATCCGAACGACTAGACACTTTGCCTTGTCTGGCCCTCCTGTGCCAGACAAGGGGAAACCATGTCGGAAAATCCTGAAAAAGTTTCTCAGCTAACACCGAGAACAAACCCAAGACCTGGTTAGCAAGCCAGCGTCTTATTCTCTGAGCCACCACAGCTCACCTGTGTGTAATGTCACATGTCAAGTTATCAGTTCACGCATTTGGGTACCAAACAGATAAAATTACTAAAAATACATGTATTGATAAATATTTTTAAATAATAATGCATTTTTGCTGTTATTGCATGATATAATGATTTATTAACATAAGCTGGTCGGATAGCCATGGCGATAGAGAGGCGGCTTCTCACCAATGCAACGAGGGTTCCAGCTCAGGGCAAGAACTTGATCGTTGTAAGTGAGAGAGATATTCTGTCTCCCGTCCGATCAGGCAGGTTTACCCCGAGTTCTTCGGTTTCTACACTTTTTTTCTAATTCGTTCTTTTGCTGTTGTAGAATGCTATATTCTTCCCTCGGAGCTTTAGGTTCGTGAGATCTTTCTTCAAGCTCTACATGAACACCATCGACAGGATATCATTTCTGTAAAACATACAGGAGTCACAAAAGCTCTTGCACTAAAATTTCCGGGAGCACCCACATATTTGCTCGCAAGAGCTTTATTTTAACATCTTGGTAGAACCTGTAGAACTAGATTTAGAAGCATGATCGGCGATGTCTACAGCTTCATCGATTCTCGTCCCTAGAAGTTTTTCAAAATATATAGCAGCTTTGTGTGTGTTTGAATGTAAATGTCCCCACAACATACTTCTCAAACTCTGTTAATTTTTTGCCTCTTCAGTGCTGAGAACGGGACACGTTTTCGTGGTGCCGGGCACAAATTGTGCACCAAATATTAATAACAAATTGGCGGCCTTGTGATTGTGAATCCGTTTTGGTATTATAACCAATTCGAGTTGACATCCCAATTATTAAATGTGTGTAGCGGTGGTACTTTTTACCACCGACCAAATGCTTTTTACCGCCGACCGTCGTGGAATTACCGCCGATCAAATACTTTTTACCGCCGACCGCATTGAAATGACTTTTGAAGTGGGACATAAGAGAAAGAGTCTGTTTTAAACACTCAAATTGTCAACGGTTAATCGGGCACTGTCACCATTTTACGGTTGTTCTTTTATATAAAAAAAAAGAATACAACAAGTTGAACAAGAATGTTATTCTTTTATTTAAGGTGTAATCCCGTACAACTGTCCAAAAACATACATATATATATATGGAATGATATGTAAGGACAATAGCACAGTTTAGATATTGAAGGGCAAATATATCAGCTTCTGCTTATTAGGCCAGTCTTCTATTAGTGCGAACACTTCTACACATTTTTCGTTTTGCTCTTAGCTGAAACAACGCCACTTTTGTTCGGAAATATAATATGCTTTATAGCGACCACAAAGTTCATCATCTCCAGAAAAATACAGGACAAATCTTAAATCAATTAATTGAAAATAAACACACATACAGAGCTGTAGCCTTCTGGGGTTTCCAGTCAATGGCACATTGAAACTCACACCTTGCCATATTCGATTGTCGACTAATTTATATATAATCAAATCTATATTTGTTTTTATCAAACTCTGTGTATTTAACAAAATCTATTTATGTGTCACTAAAAATTTAATTAATTTATATAGTCGGCGGTAACAAGTAATCATTAAGCATTTGATCGGCGGTAATTATAGTACGGTCGAAAGTCATTACAATGCGGTCGGCGGTAAAAAGTATTTTGTCGGCGGTAATTTCACGACAATCGGTGGTAAAAAGTATTTGGTCGGCGGTAATATCACAACAGTCAGCGGTAAAGTGTATTGGTCGCCGGTAGTCGGCGGTAAAAAGTACCACCCTGTGTGTAGTTGTACACAATTTCGGTGTTGAGACATTTTAGTCAATTTTGCATTTAATAATAATAATGAGGATTTATATAGCGTCTTCTCCATGTTGACACATGCTCAAAACGCTTTTAGTAATGGCTCTACTGGTAAAACTTTCGAAACAGGAAAGTCTGTAGTGCGTATTAAAATTGATTAAAAGTTTGTTGATTCTTGATCTGTTGCGGAAGTTCGTTGCATAATCTAAGACTAGCTGAACTAAAAGACCTATACCCATATGAATTTAAATCATATCTTGGAACAACTAGTGACTGTTTATTTTGAGAGCGAAGTGATCTTATAGGGTTATAGTCATATAAGAGTTAAGATAAGTATTGAGGAGCTGCATTTTTGCGACATTATAGACTAATGTTAATACTTTGTATTTGACTCGCGCCTGTAATGAGGCTAGCACATTCTGGATGTGATCAAACTTATATATTAAGTGCAGGGGGACTGTGCCACATATGATTTACATAAAAGACAAATATAACGACAAGACATACCTCGAAACAACAAACAAACAAATAAACAATTCAAAAAAGAGTTAATGGATCCGGGGGCTAGCCGTAAGCGCCCACTGCGCTGTACAGTCCCGGGTCTGAAGCAACACAGACTTCACTCAAAATTGAAAATGATAAGGAAAACATTATGATGTGATGTCAGTATGAGTCATGGTCTGCCATATGCTACAAGAAATACGAAAGCAAGCACAATGTAGTAAAAATTCCAACTATACAAGTAACCACATCGGTGAAATGTATAAAAAATTAGTCTAAAAAACATTAAATATTCAAATAAATAGATGTATAGTAAATGTGTTGAGGGAACATATTCCTCCGGTCACAAGAAAAACGCACAAACGAAACCGAATACAAAGAAAATGTAGACTGCCTCAGACGGTAGTCGTCTGCTAACTGAATGGTGTGACGTAAATACGTCGTTCTGTATCGATGACGTCGAAAATATTGTAAGAAAAAGGGCGATAATCAAGGTGAAATAATGCTAAAAATTATAACTTTAAAGGAGAATACTAACGCATAAAGTTCTTTTAATATAAAAAATAACGTTAATATTAGAATATTTTTGACCCTGTGAAATTTTAAAAGTCACTCTAAATATTTTTACAAAGGAAAAATATACCAAAAAAACATCCAACTAACCTTTATGCATATCTGCAGCCTCATTTTGATTTTGTCCGTGAATGACGTAATAGTTGATCGACTTTGTGAAAGGCTATGGAAACTGAGCAAGCCATGCCGTCAATTTGACTAACTGGGTGCATAAACATAGATAATTGCCTTGCTTGGGGATATACTAATAGCACCGACAATAAATCGGGAAGCGTCTGTCATTTTTTTTAAAAATTTCCAAGCGAGACAACACGCAGAAAAGGTCTGAGTCGGGACACAGCGATCAACGAGGCGATGTCAACAAAACACGCTTCTCTTTCAAATTCTTGTTCGGAAAATTTCGAGTTAGGCTATATCTGCTTATGAACGTGACCAGTGCAATTTTAATACCTTTATAATGTCGATAAAGATATAACAGTTGTTTTATCTTTCTGTTAAAACTCTGTGCATTCTGTGCATTTCAAAATCTATTTTTAGAAACCTCTTATGTAACCATAGCAACGAAATGTAAACACCGCTAGAGTGGTAGCCTGAATACTATTGTTAATTACTATCCCCCTTTCGAAGCGTCTTCCGTAGGCCTATTTCGATGATTTTGCAGTCGATCATAAATAGTACTAAATCGTGTAAGAAGTTTGTCCGATGTAACTTTGTAAATTATGAGCGTGATACTTCTTTTTGCAATCTCGTTCCCAGAGTCAGCCGCGGGGCCGGAGGCCTCTGGGGCCAAAGGCCGTCCATTATCTTCTGATTTTTTAACGTGTAAGCCCCGCCCATGCTGACCTCTGACTGGACAATTTTTTGGGGGCCTTTTCTCGAAAACAAGATGTCGGATCGTCGTTTTGTTTGTTGTGATATGATTCTTGAGTCAAAGTAAACTCGCTGACATAACAAAAGTGGATCCTAAATGTAAAAATTTAAGTTTTCTCAAAGATCTATTTTTCTACGCGTGTGTATATTTTTAAGTGATTCGGTCATCCAGACACTTAACATAAATACATGTCTCGTGACATTCGTGTGATTCGGCCCTTCCGGGAAAATGGCTACCCAGTGTCACCAGAGAAATTTCTTTCTCCAAAATTTTTCTGGTTCGAGATTGTACTTTTTGTTTAGCGTGAGCGAAGGCCCTACTGGACCAGACCATGGTCCTATCACTGTATATGATTACCCATTTTTAGCGACGTTCTCGTATCTAGTATAGGGCATATAATACCATAATTATTAGTTTTTCTCCGATATATTTTTTTCCGATGAAGCGTGAACACCAATAGGGCCGCAATAAAGCCGAAAGTCATTGCGAATCGAAGGACTGAGTGATAGATAGGCTAGTGATAGGAACTTCCTAAGCAAGGATAAGACAAGTGAAGGTGTGTCTACGCTGTTTTTAATTTCTAGTGCCTATTTATTTATCATTATTGCAACTAGAATGTTCCGAACCATCATCGTCACCGTTGTTCCTCGCATTTCTAATTCGCCGGTCCTGATAGGGAAGAACACTCTGGGCGAAAATCAATGTCTAACAAGCTGTCACTTTCTGCTGATACCCTATTGAAACATACATCGACATACCCTATTGAAATATACATCGACTGCTAAACGTAGATCAACTATTACGTCATGTCACGTGATATAGCTTCAGCTCATTAATTGTCGGGTGTTTCCGTAATTGTGGAAATCCGAGAGAGTTTTTTAACGTTATTTGATATTAAAACTTCAAAAAAATAAAAAAATAAATCTGAAATGTGTTACATAATGAACTAAGTAAATGATAAAATTAAACTTTTACTTTAGCATTCTCCTTTAAACAGCCAATCAGAATTGTTACTATTCGAGCTGCAGTATTAAGAACTCTCTGGATCTTGGCTAGAAGTGTTTGTAGGATTCCATACAGTACACTGTTACAGTAATTGATTGTATCCAAATTCTAGAAGACGAATACGCTCATTGAACATGCCATTGGTTGTCAAGTACTCAATTAATCGGTCTTATGCTTACAACAGAAACCACTACCTTGGACTTTCGAGTAAATCTCTGACTCAAAGGCTGGTAAGGAACGTATATATATATCGTGATTATCCAGACGCTTTCTATATGACCACGGGGGATCACGTGGCTAAATGGGCAAGACACTGGCTCGCTAGCCTGGAGGTCAAGTGTTCGATCCCTGCATTGGCCGAGAGAGTTCATCTCGATTTTCCGGCTTGGTTTTCCCTTGTCAGTGATGCAGAACGGAGGGTCCGACAAGGACAGCTGCCTAGTCGTTCGGATGGGACGAAAAACCGAGGTCCCGTGTACACATTGACGTGCAAGTAAAAGATCCCTTGGCAGTTTGAATTCGATATAAGAGTAGACAGTAGCGCCGCTGTCCGGGAAAATTTCCCCCATAGCACACTGTACGGCGTATGCCTGTCTTCCATTAGCCCAGGTTAGGTGCATAATAGTAGGACGTTAAAGCACATTTTATCTATAGATATGACCATGACAGTAATTCATAACGTTATATTTATACAAATTCCACAATCAAAATCTCTTACAAAACTAACGCCGTAACACTCAATGTTAGCTCACTACATTTATACACGCATTGATACTGACGACTTGAACATCACAAATTATATGAATCGCATCCATAATCTTTGCATTCACAGACCTACCATGTACAAGAAGCTTCAAGACTGTCCTATTAGTCAAATTATGCTAATCTTGAGCGTGTTGTCAGAAAATGTAGCCTGGAAAGTACTATAATTGGTGGATATGATTACATGATCATGTTAGTAATTAAAAATTAAAGTTTTGGGGAAAAAGCATAAATGGTCCAGGTATAACAGTTTGTGTTCCCACATTTAAATTATCATCTCGTTTTCACCGACGATTATAGTTTGACATTCTTTTGTGGTCTGGTCACGTTTTTGTTTCTTTACTTTTTTTTAATATTTCTGATATTTCTGATGATGATGCAGAAGAGGTTAACTGTGTGCCCAATTTTGTAACCTGAAAGATAAATAAATAATATATGATTATTGTTGTCGGATAAGCATATAATGCTTAAGTTAAACACACAACTAGCATTCAGAATGCTCTTAGGACACTGCCATGGGTGCTCTTAGCAGGACAGCACAGCCATACCCCGTACCTTACTATGGTATGTATATTAATTGTACTAATCTAACCGGCAATATAAATGTACCCTTTGTGGACCTTTTGTCCAACCTCATGGGTTTTCTCCGGGTCCTCCGGTTACCTCCCACTGCTAAAGCGAATTATGGAAATACAATTAAACCATGTGTTAGTCCCGAAATGACATAGTTTGTGTCGAGTGGACGTTTAATCCAATTCCTCTCTCTATAAACTTTGGTCATCAGAATCTGTATTTTCAGAACTTAAGCGTTGTGTGAAAAGTGGTATGAGTCTTGGAGCTTGCGTCTGTGTCTGGAAAACAACAGTGGTTTGGTAGTGGTCACAGGAATATAATCTCTGCGTTGCCTCTTCCAGTTATGTTTTTTTTTGAAGTTATAATAAAAGAGAGCTGCCTTGGATAAACATGATTTAATAAGGCTGTGGCTGTTGTTACGACGAGTCGTAAAAATAGTCCTCAGGTTATTGTTACGACGATGTTTTCAAAGCCCTGAAGTTAAAAAATCCAAAAGTCATAAAAATAGTCCTAACCCCAACCATCTCTTAATTGCTGTCTTCAGTTCTGAAAACGTTGAAAATACGGCTTCTTTTTCAAAGCAGGTTTTGGGGAGATTGGCAGCCATTTTGGAATTCGTTCTAAACTTTACTCAATCTTGTCGTAACAATAAATTAAAAGCTCGGTTTAAAGACATTATTCACAGTGTATTTTCACCTTAATCGGGACATGTTAGATATCAATATTTATTTAGTTGTTAATTACAATTCCACATACTTTGTTAATAACCATAGTGATTCCCAAAATAAATTAACCGCCATTAAGATAATTCAGATGTTGGATTTTTGAATTGATAATATTTTTGTTGAATTTAGAGGGGTGATTTTTCAGCAAGTGGTAGGTATCCCCATGGGTACGGCAACTGTGCACCTTTGCTTGCTGATTTGTTTCTCTATTCCTACGAAGCCAATTACATACAGGCTCTCGTAAAATCAAAAAAAAATAATAATAGTTAGACATTTTAATTTCACTTATCGATATAAATTTCATATTTCCTGAGATTAAAAACACTACTGCTTCCTACTTGGATCTGCGTCTCGATTTTGACAATTGCAATAAACTGAGTGTTAAATTGTAAATCGTGATGACTTGAGTGTTTGTGTCTCAGCTAATCTGTTACGCGAAGACTTGTTTATGTTATTCTGATTTTAGATCGAGACATTTTTTTCATCTTAGCTTCAACTACAGGAATACTTGCGAACTTAACTTTTGAAAACCTTTAGGGCGAGTGCTAAAGTAAAAGTTTATTTCTTAGTTCATTACGTAACACATTTCAGATTAGTATCAAATAACGTTAATAAACACTCTCGGATTTCCGCAATTACGGAACCAACCGACAATGAATGAGCTGAAGCTAAATCACGTGACATGACGTCATAGTCGATGCTCCTTGGTATATTTCAATATGGTATCGGCAGAAATTGATTTCGCCCGGGGTGATTTAGAAATGCGAGGAACAACGTTGGCGATGCTGGTTCAGTATATTCTACCATAGCGACGAAGAATGATAAATAAGTAGGTACTAAAAATTAAAAACAGCGCAGGGCTACTACTGTACTAGACACCTCCATTTGTCTTATTTCCCTCGATTCTCGAAGACTTCTCGCTTTATTTTGGCCCTATTGGTGTTCACGCTTCATAGAAAAAAAACCCCAGATAAACGCTATTAAATATGGTGTTGTATGCCCTATACTAGATACGAGAACGTTGCTAAAAACGGGTTACATCATTGGACCATGATATTGCAAGGACTATCATCGAATTCTGAGTACGTGTAGGGCCTATCGGCATCGCTGAAGAATTCTATCACTATCACACTCATTTACCAAGTTGCACCCGACAAACTTCTTATATGATCTAGGACTATGATCTGCAAAATCATCGACTTAGACCCACGGAAGACGCTTCGAAAGAGCGACATTAATTAACATCATTATTTAGGCTAATGATAGCCTACTGTGTTTACATTTCGTTGCTTTGGTTACATTACTAATTTCTATAGTAGATGTTGAAAGTGTGTCGGTTTCGTCATAGAAAGATAAAATAACTGTTATATCTTGATCGACATAATATTATTAAAATTGCACTGGTCACAAAGCCTTCTATAGGGAAATTCACAAAGTCGATCGGCTATTACGTCATTCACGAATAAAATCAATACGAGGCTGCAGATATGCATAAACGTCAATTGGGTGTTATTTGGTATATTTTTTCCGTTGTAAAAATATTCAGAGTGACTTTAAAATTTCGTAGGGCCAAAACTATTATAATTAATATTAACGTTATTTTATATATTAAAACAACTTTTTGCGTTAGGATTCTCCTTTAAAATTTTTTATGGCCGTCATATTGACTTGATTGGTTAAATGTAACATGTTCCTCTCGACAATTATGCTAGACATATTTAATTGACGCGTATACTATCTCCCTGATAATATTTGTCTACTACATCGTTAACCCTGTTCATCACGTTCATTTCGCACACTGATAGTTCAACTGCCTATCGCGCTATTTTACCGAAATTTCGCCTAATTATTTGGATGCATCTATGGCTTGCCAGCTTACGCTTCCGAACACCTGTTACAACTGTTTGTCGTGTGATGAACAGTCCATAATATGCTGATTACATTATTTTGCCTATACCGTTTTATTAGGACTTCGAATTGTGTCTAATGGTTTTGATCGTTCGTACTGGTTTTATTTTATTCGGACTCTTTCTGTGGATGGAGGACTAACAGTTTTTTCGTTTGACGCAGACAATCTATATTTAGTGTAGTGTCAGGCATATATCGGACATATTTCCAACCTGAACCAGTTGTATATTACATTATCTATATTACTTTTCCATATCTTGAATATTAACATAACAGCCCATTCTTGACCCGTTTCAAAAGCTCTGACATAAAAATAGTCTTTCAATGTCCGACTGACAGTTGAGTTGTTGAACAGCAAGGGCAGTACTAAGTGTCTGTGTGACTGAATGGGATACGATAACCAGCACCCTGGTTACGATAATCAACAATCAATGGACACGTCGTGTCAAATTTACAGTGATTACTTCGCTCAGAATAAAGTAATTTTTCTGATATTCATTTGTCATTACCTATTTTTTTTAAAAGTAGAACACTTAACGCCAAAAGTTGTTTAATTATAATATGAAAAGTAAGGTTAATATTAGAATTCGGAGAAGGGACAATCGGTATCGCTGAAAAATCTATCACACTCGTTTACCAATTTACAACGGACAAACTTCTAATGTGATCTTCATAATTTTCAACGGACAAACTTCTAACATGATCTTCATAATCATCGACATAGACCCACGGAAGATCGAAAGGGTGATATTAATTAACATTATTATTAGGCTACTATCTTACTGTGTTTACATTTCGTTGCCATGGTTACGCTAGTCATTTATATTGCTAGATTTTGAAAGTGTGTCGGTTTCGCAGAATGCACAATAAAATAACTGTTATATCTTGATCGACAATATATTATATTAATTACACGGGTCACGTTCCTAAGCAGATGTAACTCTAGTCGAAATTTTCCGAAGAGAACTGAGAAGCATATTTTGTTGGCATTGCCTCGTTGTTGATCACTGTTTCAAGACTCCAAACCTTTCTGCGTGTTGTCTCGCTTGGATATTTAAAAAAAAGAAAATGACACACGCTTCCCGATTTATTGTTGGTGCTAATAGTATATCCCCCATCTTCAATAGAAGGCTTGATCTCGCCTTAACTACATACAGCTTATCAAGCCCTTCACTCAACACTCTACATTTTTCGGCACTAAATTTGATTGGGTACCGGCCCCAACCAGATCCTTCGTTAAATGAGTTACTGAAAATAAGACTACTTTCAATTTATTTTATTTATCCTTCCTTAAAAAAATCGTCACGATTATCAAGCCTCGCGCTTTTAAATAAAATGTCTATGTGACAAATCGAGATGCAAAGGTCAAGGTTCGATTATTGTCAAGGTCCTAAAACTGCTTCAATTGCCTTTTTTGGTTTTCTGTGAGTTTCTCAATTGAAAAATAAACTTTCAACGGCTGTAAACTTGTCTTGGTCTTTTTCTGTCGAGGCTGCCATTTGTTTACTACAGTCACGTGCTACAACGTGAGTGTGTTATGTGCCACGACCTCTGATTGGACAATGATTTGAATGCTAATTAGTCACGTGTAAACACAACCAGCGTAAAATGTTAGGAATAGCCAAGTGTTGAAGCAAGGGTTAGATGTTGTTAAACTCGCGGCCGTTGCTTCAGGAAGATGTATATCCCCAAGCAACGCAATGGACTCTGTTAATGCATCCAGTTAGTTGAATTGACGACATGCCATGTTTAGTTTCAATAGCCTTCAATAGGGAAATTCGATCGACTATGACGTCATTCACAAATAAAATCAAAACCAGGCTGAAGATATGCATAAACGTCAATTGGGTGTTTTTTTGGTATATATTTTTCTTTTGTAAAAATATTCAGAGTGACTTTTAAAATTTCGCAGGGCCAAAAATATTCTAATATTTTTAACGTTATTTTCCATATTAAAATAACTTTTGCGTTAGTATTCGCATTTAAACATTAATATAAACAATTGACAACTCTCCAGTTCCTCGCTACCTAGCGGCGTTCTGTAACATATTAACAAAGATGGCGTCCGATGGGGTCATGATAAGCAATGCGTGTTTTTTTTGACTGAATTGTTCGTTTGGCGTATTATTTATGGAAAGACAGTTATCAAATCGACCGTATTTTTTTTAAAACCTTCCGCTTGTCATTTTTTTTTTCAGCATCAAATTGTCAATGTGCTCGTCGTATTGTCCAATTTATTATGTCGAAACGATGTCAAATTCACTTCACGCACCTAATTGCGGTTCTCGCGACAGTTCTAATTAAACACCATAATATTTGTCGCGTAAAAATGTTTCGTTGGGTTGTTTTTTTCCACGGCGAAGTCTACACGTTTTCTTGTAACTATGAGTACCCGGTATTTTTTAATTTTCCATTTTTTGAGTAAGTAAATCGAGTGAAACAACTCTAATATAATAAATTTAAAAAGTTCGTCTGCTTCTTTCGGTCAGACATTCTCATACACATTTTTACACAATTATTAAAGGGACAATAACACTCTTGCTGGCTTGACAGGTCCAGAAAAAAAATTAGCCTTATTCTTACTACTAGATGTTTAATTGGCCTACCTGTTGTGTAAACTACCCATTACAACCTTTCTTACTTGTCCAGAGGGTTCGAAAATATGTTTAAATCCAAGTTGCATTTGAAAGTGTTTACGTAAAGCTTTTCAAACCATGTTACGGCAGGTAGTTGAATTTTTCCAATTTTTAAAATAAAATAAAACCAAGTACGAACAATCCAAACCATTAGACAAAATTCGAAGTCCTAAAAACGGTATAGGCAAAAATGTGTAAAATCGCAAAATAGTGTAATCAGCATATGGACTGTTCACCGTGCACAAAATACACGACGAACAGTGGTAACAGGTGTCCTAGGAAGAGTAAGCTTACCCTGCCTGGCGCGCCACACCCGCCATAGCGGTAAAATAGCGTGATAGACCAATTAACTATCGGTATGCAAAATGCACGTGATGAACAGTGTTAACGATGTAGTACACATATATAATCAGGGAGATAGTATACCCGTCAATTAAATAGGTCTAGAATAATAGTCGAGAGAGACATGTTATATTTACCGATCAAGTCAATATGACGACCATAAAACTTTTTAAAGGCTTTAATAAGTCTAGTTCGCAAGGATCCCTGTAGTTGAAGCTTAGATGACAAATGCCTCGATCTACTCAAAAAATCAGAATAGAATGAACAAGCTCTCGCGTAACGAATAAGCTGAGACACAAACACTCCATAAGCTGGTGATATTGGAATGTTACTACTAATAAATGGAAAGTTAACAATCGGAAAGTCAAAGTCATCACGTTTATCGTACAATTTAACACTTAGTTTATGGCAATTGTCAAAATCGAGACGCAGATCCAAGTAGGAAGCGCAATTGTCACTGTCAGTAGTATTTTTAATTTCGACTTCGAGCTCATCAGGATATATGAATTCTATATAATCACTGAATTTTGGATTATTCAGTGATAGAACATCATCGATATATCGATAAGTGAAATTAAAATGTCTAACTAATATAGTCTATGTCCATCCATCTTAGTCACGAAAGGGTATTTTTATTTATAAAATCATGTACAAAAAAAAATAAAATGACACCCCTTTTAAAGTTTTAAATGAAGTAAAGTCTGTACCATAATCATTTCCAAAAATGGCAATGTAAGGAAGAAGAACGACAAATTTAAGTTTAAGCAAACAATCTAGACTGTTTCATTTGAATAAAAACGAAGGCTCCCTTCATTGCGGAAACGACGACGTCGTGTCAACAAGAACGAAATTTGGTGTTGCGTACCCGACCGTGCGTGAATTAACGAAACTACACGAGTACATGTTTGCATTTACCATCAATGCCATCTGGGCACAAACATATTGTTTGAAACCTCACTAAATAATATACAAATTCTTCTTCATAGCAGGTTGACACTGTGATCTAAAATTTAAAAAAAATTACCAGCTGTTTTGCTACTTAGTGCAACTACCTTCCCCTTCCTAAATAAATTATAATCCTCTGTTTTGTGACGTTTCGTTTCTATATGATTTTTTAAAAATATCTTCATAAATGTCTCTAAAAAATAAATCTCCTCCAACTACCTTTACCTTAAGAACCTGAAACGATAAAGGAATATGAAATTAGATAATAATAAGGGTTCTTATAAAGCGTAGTAGGCAAAATAGTGTAACTAGCAAATGGACTGCTCCTCGTGTACAAAATTCCTACATTTTGTCCATAGACACATCAGCTTTTCCACCACTTACCTTGTTCACCCAGGGTGTATAACGAGCCCAACAGGACAGCATTCACATTTTCAACATATTGTGCAAACGCCATGTCTAACACTTGGAGAGGTCAAGTATAATTTCTTTTGCAAAAAAAAAAATTCACGGGATCTGTACATAGATTCTTTGAGTTTGATGTTCAAAAGTTCGATGATGTTTTACGGTATTCCCGTTGGGCGAACAAAATAATTTTTACTCTTGAGTCAGGTTTTAACTTCAATATGTTTACAGACATTTAAAGAAATATTAATTGCAGAATTATAATCCTCTGTTTTGTGACGTTTCGTTTCTACATGATTTTTTAAAAATATCTTCATCAATGTCTCTAAAAAATAAATCTCCTCCAACTACCTTTACCTTAAAAACCTGAAACGATAAAGGAATATGAAATTAGATAATAATAAGGGTTCTTATAAAACGTAGTAGGCAAAATAGTGTAACTAGCAAATGGACTGCTCCTCGTGTACAAAATTCCTACATTTTGTCCATAGACACATCAGCTTTTCCACCACTTACCTTGTTCACCCAGGGTGTATAACGAGCCCAACAGGGCAGCATTCACATTTTCAACATATTGTGCAAACGCCATGTCTAACACTTGGAGAGGTCAAGTATAATTTCTTTTGCAAAAAAAGACTTCACGGGATCTGTACATAGATTCTTTGAGTTTGATGTTCAAAAGTTCGATGATGTTTTACGGTATTCCCGTTGGGCGAACAAAATAATTTTTACTCTTGAGTCAGGTTTTAACTTCAATATGTTTACAGACATTTAAAGAAATATTAATTGCAGAATTATAAAACTCAAACTGAACCAATTTGTCTGTTGATAAGAAGACAAGTAAATAAGAATCAAAATTAAAATTAAATGAATTATCATAAATACCGGTACACTTAAATTATGTAACGGTGCAGCAGATAGGTGTTTAGATAAGAAGACAAGTAAATAAGAATCAAAATAAAAATTAAATGAATTATCATAAATACCCTTAAACATTAAATCAAGTAACGGTGCAGCAGATAGGTGTTTAGATAAATCGGTCAAACAGTCATTTGATCGTATGGTGTCTAAAACCGGAGGGGAATTCCATTGTTATTATAAATCCTAACAAGATTATTATTCTTTTCTGAAGTAACAGCGTGAAAAATCAGGAACATGATTTGATCGTATGGTGTCTAAAACCGGAGGGGAATTCCATTGTTATTATAAATCCTAACAAGATTATTATTCTTTTCTGAAGTAACAGCGTGAAAAATCAGGAACATGATTATGCTTAATAAAATTAATACTATTAAATAATAACGGTTCATCAGTTAAAGGGTTTTTCACATGCCACATTTGGAGTTTATCTCTACAAGTTTGAGATTCGGGTATTTGGGTTAATCCTTAGGAAGCTGTTATTGACACGACAGTCGTGTCCCGAATGGTTATTGTTATCACTGTGGACCCGACCGTCGTTTCCGCAATGTAGGCTTCCTTCATTGCGGAAACGACGACGTCGTGCCAACAAGAACGAAATTTGGTGTTGCGTACCCGACCGTGCGTGAATTAACGAAACTACACGAGTACATGTTTGCATTTACCATCAATGCCATCTGGGCACAAACATATTGTTTGAAACCTCACTAAATAATATACAAATTCTTCTTCATAGCAGGTTGACACTGTGATCTAAAATTTAAAAAAAATTACCAGCTGTTTTGCTACTTAGTGCAACTACCTTGCCCTTCCTAAATAAATTATAATCCTCTGTTTTGTGACGTTTCGTTTCTACATGATTTTTTAAAAATATCTTCTTCATCAATGTCTCTAATAAATAAATCTCCTACAACTATCTTTAGGGGCACACTACTTCGAAAACGTGAAACGATAAAGGAATATCAAATTAGATAATACTAATATTAATAATAAGGGTTCTTAAAGCGCTAGACTCAAAACAGTATTTTTTGCTCAAAGCGCTTACAAAAGTAACAAAGTTACGGGCAACAGTTATAAAATTGAACATTGAAACAAGTAAAGTTTTGAGTTTTTGTTTGAAGAAGTTTCGTTAATGTAGTGGCAGCGAATTCCATGTAATAAATGTATGTCCTTCGTAAATGTAGTGGCAGCGAATTCCATGTATGTCCTGCGTTATACAACTTATAGGCAAAGGATTTCAGGTTATACTTTGGAACAGTTAATAAACACGGGGAACTAGAACCGAGTGATCTAGATGGAGAGCATTTATAAACTAAATTACATTACATGGATACCTTTAAGAAATGCCAAGTCAAAACAAAAAACAGGTCTGTCTGAGACAGTATACTTTTATACAGGATACATAATTATATACGGGAGCGTATCGTTGTGCCGTCGTCCCTTATTGTATAGGGTTAGGGTACCTTACCAAACCCTAACGGCGGCACAACGGGTCGGTGGCATAACGGGTACCTCCCATTATATACAACAGATGTATTTTTATTTTAATAAAAGAACAAATTGTTAGATTGAGAAATGACAACAAGTCTAAAATTAAGATATCTAGCTTCCTTCCTTAATTTTAACTTTCTTCTTCCTGATTGCTGTTTTTTTTATTAATGGTTGCCGTAGATCTGTAATATGACAGATTTGATCTCATATTAAAGATTAATTGAATAAATACCCTTTCGTTACAAAGATGGATCTTGCAATACAGCTTAAATACAACAAGCTCCTTGCCAATTGGTGCCTTGCACACCTCCCTCCTACTCACGGAGCTGTAATGAAACCAGTTGTCGCAAAAATCACACTGTACCATTGGTTTTGAAACACCAGTTGGTTGACGGCAAATACAAAAAGGTTGTGTTTCTTCAAGCTTTCTTCTCTCAATATCCATCTTTAAAAAATAGCGTATGTAAAATGTATTAAATATTAAAAAAGGACATATAATTATAAATTAATATATATTATAATCGTAGACTCTTAAAGCAATAACTCAGGTAAAAGGTCAGGTGTAGGATGTTTTACTATTTAATAATGTCAATTATAATTGTTAATAATTATGTAAAAATACATATTATGAAAACATCTTCAGAAAATGGGTTATGATTTGATATAAAAGGGCATTCTCCACGCAATTCTCGCTATCCAGCATTCGACTCTGCCGTCGGCTCGCGTTCTATAAATGTTTTACCCTGGGATCATCGATCACGTGATTTACTACTTGGTCAAAAATGGCGCCTGTCCGCGAAATGTTCTTGGCGTTATAAACACTTTTTAATTTTATGTTTTTTTAAGTGAATTCGAAATGTTTATCCCGCAAAGTGATTTTTCGATCATATTTCAAACATATATCGAGAATTATTTGATTTTGATTAACTAGATATTTCTAAATTAATTGTTGGGCCTGTCGATCCCGTGGTACTGATAAACAAACCCACGTGTGTTATATTCTAAAATTAGTACGGCGACATGCGCAGTTCGGTATTCCGACGATTTTACCCGTAGTCTTACGCAAAAGAGTTCCCTGTAATATCTGTATATACATTGTTACTTTGCAATTGTGACCCAATTGCTATTTCAATATGGTAATAGTATTAAATATATTATCATTTATTTGTTTTAAATCGTATTGTTTATCAATGTCTGTCTTCACCAAGAATCTTAGTGGCGTAGTCAATTGAGCCAACAGCAGAGATTAGTGTGGACTGCAAGGGGAGACAACTCTGTTTGGGATATTGATAAAAGGGTTGTTATTTGTGTTAACAGATGATTTTATAAATGAAAATAACCATAAGTGACAATGATGGATCTTCCAATACAACTTCTACAGCACAATTTACAGTAAAATAGGCCTAGCTGTTAAATATAAAAAATGGACATAGATTATAAATTAATATACAATCATATTATAAGCTCAGAGCAATAGCTCGCCTTAAAAAGGACAGGAGTTGGGTCTAATTTATGTTTTTTAAAATTATGACTGTTAATAATTATGTAAAAATGTGCATGAAAACATCTTTAGAATGTCTGATCGAAAGAAGCAGACACATTTTTGTTTTATTATATTAGAGTTGTCTCCCTCGATTTACTTTCCCCCCAAAAATAGTAAAATGGAAAATTAAAATATTCTCAGTTACTAGAAAACGTGTAGACTTCTCCATAAAAAAAAACAACCGAAAAAATTATACGCGACAAATATGGTGTTAGAAATATTTAGACCGGTTGCGAGCACCGCCGTCAAATTTAGAAACATTGTAATCTTCAGCATTCACATAAATATTATCATCAACCCAGTATGCAATACGATAGTCCTTTCCCCTTTTAAGTTTCTCTATTTTCCTCATGACATTGATATTGTGTGGGCGCCTTGCATTCTAAATCAAACAAGGATCCCGCTAAGCATATCAGTTAGGTCTTGTAACTTATTTTCATTTCAATCAGGATATTCAGTGCGACGATTACAAAATGGAATGCCAGTTAGTCGCTTTTAAATTGTTTTTCGTTCAGATAAAGACTGTTTTTGGATTTCTGATAGCTGCCCGCTTAGACATTTCCATCGGGGTTATTGCAAAATTAATTAAGGTTTCACGCTTGTCTTTTAAGGGGTTATCTATATATTTCACTACCTGTTTTTCTGGACACGCAAGAGTTTCGTTGAGGGCCCGTTTTCGCCCAGTACTAAACATGCCCATGATCTCCTCAGCACCAGTGTTATGAGGCTGTCGGAGACCAACTAATATAGCATCATCTAAATCCAGTGTATCACCAAAAAAGTTGTCTTTCGACTCATGACGCCTGCAAAAGTTTTAACAGGGTCATTAATGTTGTCACGAGCTTTCTTTATGACAGAAATTCCTTAAATAAAAAAAAACCAAGTACGAACAATCCAAACCATTAGACAAAATTCGAAGTCCTAAAAACGGTATAGGCAAAAATGTGTAAAAACACAAAATAGTGTAATCAGCATATGGACTGTTCACCGTGTACAAAATATACGACGAACAGTGGTAACAGGTGTCCTAGGAAGAGTAAGCTTATTTATCTCGTCAGACGAAGAAGTACTTTCCGATTAATCCAGCAACATTCAGCTCTGCCACAGCTTCGGGTAATTGGATATCATGTAGTAAACGTGACTGTAAGCCTCATACAATACAATCAGGTTTATATTTTTATTTTCATTTCGAGCTGGAAAATGTCGCAGTTATTGAGTTAAACGTTTCTAAATTTTGTATTTCCTGGTCAACTACAACACCAGGAATAAAATCAACCTCATCATCCTGGACGTCAGGGTTTCCCTCCTGGTCTTTCTTCTAAACTTTCTTCCTCTGGAGTTAGGCCCAGCCTCATTGTCTATGTCATGTACACCCAAAAAATGGACCATTGTGATCTACAGCAATGTCTTTAACTTCGATTGGATCGTCAGTTTCAGACTTGAAATCTGATGAAGAGGGTACGGAGTCGCTATCATCCAAACAGTAGGTAGCAATCACGTCAGTCCAAGAAAACACTGTGCTTGCAGTCCCAAATTAAAAGATTCCATTTCATTTAGAGCCATAGCCAAACCTGGGCCCGGTTCCTAGAAAGTTCTTAAAGTAAGCACAAAGTCATGCTTCACTTTTACTTACGTAAGAATCTTATTCTCAAGACCATTCTTACGTAAGCACAGGTCAAGTACAAATATAAGCACATTGTGACTGGTAAAGCTTACCATACACTGAGACTACGATGCTCTTGGACGTCATAAAACAACATTGGTATGCGAATTATATCATAAATTTGTCCTCTGCTTCATGGTGTTGATTTAAAACTGTCGGGGACTAGCGGGAATTGACAGCTTATGTCGCTACGACAGAATTTATCCACGACTGGTAGCAACCACAAGAAACCAGTTGATCGCAGTCGTAAGATTTTGAGCCACAACTGACCTCATGGCAGATACGTGATGACCTTCAAAATGGTCTCATTACATGGTTGTTACCGCCCCCTGGGTACCACGTGACTAAATAACAGAATCATGTTGGCTGCGTCGGCTTGGCGTCAGTCGTAAGTGCGCTTATGTCGCTTGCGACTATAAACAACTAGTTGTATCCAGTCGTAGGATTAGAACATGTGCGACTCGGAGAAACTGGAGACAACTCGACGGCGACTGCCTTGCGTCCGACTCACACCAGTCGTAAGAGCGCTTATGTCGCCCAAGAAGTTACGACCGATTGTATCCATTTGATCGTAGAACAGTCGCCGATAGTTTTATCTCGTCGTAAGGGCGACATAAGCTGGGCTATAGATGCATTTGACATGACCCCTATACACTTAATTATAAAATGTGCCAAAAGATAAAAAAAAAACGCAGATACATACAAACCATCTGAATACTTGTGAGAGCGCCTGATTTTAAAGAAGCCTGTGTGTTTGTAGCCTTTTGTTTACCAATTGGCAAATAAATAAATTGGTTTCAGGGTAGGCCTAGGCCCTAATATGCGGAATTTTCTATAGCATTCTTAATTTCTTTTGGAGAAGGATTTTCTCTGTCTTGTAATTGTCTCTTTGGTATCAAATGGTGTCGGAAATGCCGTCGAATAACTCTACAGTCAGCCATCTTTTTGAAGCAGAAACAGACTTAAGGTTGGTAAGCAAGCCCTATACCTTGCTTGGGACTTGTTCTTAGATTGGCTATGTTTAAGAACGAAGTTGTGCTTAAGTTTTTTCTTGGAACGCACAATAACGTTCTTGTGCTATCAATGAAGTCTACTTATAATCTAAGCACAAGACCGTTCTTAAGAATTTTCTAGGAACACAAAATAAGGTAAGTTTACTTAAAAGCAAAGTCGACTAAAATCTAAGCACAATAGAATAACGTGCTTAAGAATTTTCTAGGAATCGGGCCCTGCTTCTTCTCTTATACTCATATTATACATGTTTTAATCATAAATATACAAGCACATCATCGAAGAAATTAGCGTAATTTGTAAGATATATCAACGATTAAACATTTAATTCATGTCTTTCGAAGTGACTGCTAAAATATCATCACCTTTATGAAAACATTCTGGGGCGTCCCCTTTTTCATTTCTGTTTAAATTCATCATCTTCGGAAATGCCTTTACGATTTGCACGTATAGTGCCACATGCACCAAAACCTTAATTTTTCAAACGTAAAAAGTGTTTTACTGATCAGGAGTAGAAAATATCCATATTATGTTAAGTACAATATATTCAGTAACACTAAATTCAGGATACATAAGCAAATTTGTGCCGGTGTATGCAAACAGAATCCCGTTTTCGCATCACACATAACCCAAGACTTAACTCCCCATTATGTGGCTTATTTGGAATGTATTGTTTATACGATAACTTTCCTTTAATTTTTAATTATTTGCGGCTTACAGTTACAGAAGCATGCTACAACAGATTATGCTAACCATACAACAAACACTCGTGCCATTGTACTGGTACAAAAGAAATAGAGTGGACTCGCCACTTAATTTTTTAGCGGGCACTAATCCATTCTTCTTATAGTGTTGCTTTAATTTCGTAAATTTGAACTTTGAAATCTGCATCAGGGGTATATGAAGGTGTCCTGACATATTCTACGATGGCCAATATAAAAGGATCTTATCCGTTATTTGCCGTGCAGACTGCTGTGTCCTTTTTGTTTTTACCCCGAGTCGTTGACTGAAGAACTGATAACACCCAGAAAACATTAATGCAGTGCAGGCCTTATTCCATAATGTTGCATTCCGCCCCTGCTTGCTCTATCAAAATTTAAACATGAATACATAACCAACGAGTTGACTAAGGTATTTTAATGTTAATAACTGTCTAATTAATATTTCAGGCCAAAATGCATGTTTATATTTCACCAAACTCAGATAAAATTAGCGACCGATATGTTTGGGAGATAGACAAATATTTCAAGTTTCGTCAAAATCGGATTAAAATATGGACCTATAAAGTGTCCACAACTGATAATGCGTTCATGTGAAATTGTGGACGTATATTAACATCGCATTTTGGGGTTGAGCCTGAACGTCCTATGGTTTTGCTCTGACCGGCTTAATGAAGACCGGCATATGCCATGCAGTGTAATAATGAAGGGAATTATGCCCTAACAGCAGAGCTACAATCTACTCTTGTATTGAATTCCAACTGACTAGGGATCTTTTATGTGCACATTAATATGTACACAGGATCTAAGTTTTTCATTCCATACGAACAACAAGCCAACACCCTGAACAAACTCACAGCCTATATGTTAGCGAGCCAGCATCTTACTCACTTTGCCATCGTGGCTCGGATATGCATACACATTACCACATTCTATACAGACTTTTTTTTCCTTTTTTTACAAATAAAAAAATAAACAATGCAGCAATTATTGCCATTATTTATAATACTGTCCTTAATCTCAAAAACCTACCTTCTTGTTCAGAAACATTTAGTTTACCAATACAAGACCGACTAGTGTAGAAGGAACAGTGACAGTGGTTTACTCTGCCTTCTGGATTTTCAACACAAAAAAATCTGTTATCTGCAAGTTGTACTGCATGATCTTCCTCTTCGACATCATCTGGTTCTAGTGTTTGCAACTCAACTCAGACTGCAGCAGGACCATACTCCGCCTTGTCATGGTCATTCTATTCCATACGTCTAATTTTAGGGTGAGGTTAAACTAAGTGATCATCTTTTTATCACAATTATCAGAGGCTGCGACTATGGTAATTTATGGGCACTGATTATGACCTCCATCACTACTACTGTCAAATTCACTATCATCTGATAGAAGTGCGTCCTCAGTAGATCGTTCGCAACCACAGATGTCAATGAAAATTCGCATAGAAATAGCTAAAAAAAAAATAGATCTATCGATTCCTTATAGTTTTATTTACCTCAGTTTACGTTATAAATCGTTGATCTTCGTGCGGTTTACCAATTTTTGCTACTCTGACGCTCAAAATAATATCCCGACGGCCATTTTTAATAAATTCGCGAGGGATTGTCGGCGGAACCGTTTACTACGTATTTAAGTTCTCTGCCAAAATGTAAAAAAACATACGTTCGGAAGCGAATTTTGTAGGAGTACAACTTTCCGTAATAGCGGATGACGTCAGCAAGGCGAAAGTGTGACATTTGACTGCGGCAAGTCATGTATTTGTGCACGATGAACAGTCCATATGCTGATTACACTATTTTACCTGATTACACTATTTTGCTTATACCGGTTGTTTTCGGAACACAACCGGTGTAGGCTGTCATTGATAGTTCATGGGTCAATCACGCTATTTTACCAGATTTCATCTAAAAGTTTGGATGCAGCTATGGCGGGTGTGGCATGCCAGCAGGGTAAGCTTACTCTTCCGGACACCTGTTACCACTGTTTGTCGTGTATTTTGTACACGGTGAACAGTCCATATTATGCTGATTACACTAATTTTCCATATTACACTATTTTGCCTATACCGTTTTTTTAGGACTTCGAATTTTGTCTGATGGTTTGGATTGTTCGTACTTGGTTTTATTTTATTTTTATTCATATACTTACCGTAGCCAATCAAACGCCGACTAATAGTCATGTTTGAAAAGAAGTGTCCCTTTTTGTAGCAGAAGAGCACGACGTTTTGGCAATGAGCTGTACGGTGACTGGTGAACTACACGTTTGATTAAGTGACCGTCTCTCTGCGTCGTATTTCTTTGTCTTCCAGAACGATTTCGATCACGAAAGTTCCCATCAGTATTTACTTTGTGGACAGCAGTCTCACTCACGCGTAACCGACGAGCAATATTACGAAACGAGCATCCCTTTTCTTTTCGGGCCTGTTTATAGTTGAAGAATGTTCATGAAATGCCATTTTACCTTTTTTTAACCCATGCGTGCATAGTCCATTCCCCTATCCCCAGTGTGTTAAAAAATATCTTTCTACAAACGGCCACTCTGGTTCCTCCTAGTTTTAGGTGGTACCTGTAATAAACTTTACGACTGGATGTATTTGTCTTTGAGTCGAACACGTCAACTAAATTAGCAATGTAAATCTTTCTTTTTTTTGGTCCCCAATTCAAAATCTTCCAAAATTTATCAAATATAACTTTTCTATCTTCTGTGATTTTACAACATTTCTTACCGCAATCAGGATGCATCTTTCTTTCGGTACGATCAATTGTTTTTGACTTCTCACCTGTAGCAAAAACCAGGCCTTTATAATTTCACCACTCATTCGTTTAGTTGGATTGTTTCTACGTTCACATGAACTAGAATGGCGCAATTACGCTTCTCTGTTGGTCTTGGTTTAATATATCTGTATTGGTTTAGTATTTATGTATCTTGGTTTAATATCTCTGTATCTTGGTTTAATATCCCTGTATCCCGGTTCAGCAGCTCTATATCATGGTTTAATATTTCTGTACCATGGTTTAGCAGCTCAATATCCTGGTTGGTTTAATATCACCATATCTTTGCACCTTTTTTAGTATTTCTATATCTTGGTTTGTTATCATCGTATCTTCTTATTTATCTGTGATCTTTATGAGCTTGGTTATACCGTCCTCGTCACTTCAAGAATCATCTTTAATTGGTAACCATTCTTCACCAGTATAAGTTTATTTCATTTCCAGTCTTTTCAAGCAGAAATACATTTGCTTCCTTCCTAAATTGACTGGAATACCACTATTTGAGTTGACGTCGATCTTCATATTTTACCATTTGATCAGACTGATCACACCTCCCATCCACTTGTATTCAATAATACATTCGGGTTTCTTCGCCACTTCCTTTGTGGCACTGTCAACTTCTGTTGTCGCTTTTTCGACAGCTGAGTGTGTAGTCGACACCATAATAGACCAGGAGCCCGGGGGGTTCAACCTAGCTGAAAAGCTAACCAATTTCTACATGCGTCACTAGGTTCCCTAAGGGTTACTATCACAGGATATGAACGTCTGCCGCGCCCGTTGTGGTGGGTGTGGTCATGAGGGGCAAAATAAATGAACCCCAAAAATAGGCTAGACTAGATCATTTACTTACCATCTTTGATCTTTAGAACAATCATTGGTCCATGGCATGGAAATTCTTTAGTCCCTATTCGTTTAGTTTTGAAGTATTATATATGGTGGCAGAAACACCTTTACGACGTCTCATTCTACCATGTTTCGAAAGATCGCGAAATAAAACTGGGGAAGTATAAAACAATGCCACAGTAAAGAGAGTATCCCTTTCCAAGGTAATCCTTCATTAAATTCATTACAAGACCATAAGGAGGTGGTTTGGTTTCGAATTCCCGGTTGTACATGACAAGGAGAAGGATCGCCTGTCCAACCTCGTGGGTTTTCTCCGGTCTCCGGCTGCCAATCACCCTACGCGCAAGTGAATTATTGAAATGCAATTAAAACCATGTTAGACCCGAAATGACTAACCGTGATCCTGTAGCGAAAAATGGATTCAACGTGTCCGATTCCATATAAATCCGTCGAGTAAAAAACTTATCTCGAAAATTTAGGGTCCCCCTGTTATTTCGTAAACGGCAGCCGAATTATTCGAAATAAAATGTGGCTGATAGTGAACAAGTATCTAAAATAGACTCAGGGGTTCTATTCTATTTAAAAACATTACAAACAGCGAGGTATATCGACATTTTAAACGAATGGGATTTTAATTAGTTATTTAATTAATAATTAGCTAATTACTCAAAAGAAAAAAAAAACAGGCTAACAGTGATCCAGTAGCGAAAAGTGGATTCAGCGGGTCCGATTCCATGTAAAACCGTCGAGAAAAAGCTTATCTCGAAAAATTTGGGTCCCCCTGTTATTTCATAAACAGTCAAATCATGGATTTTTTATCACTAAAATACAGTTTAAAGAAATCTAATTCTTGAGGCTTAGCAGTAGCAGGTAGTTCAATATTATCTTTTAATCCAGACTTGAAGAAATGTTCTCCTAATTTTTGGCAACTCATGTCGATTTCCAAGTGACCAGAAATTGTCATCCAAATTTTATTCATTATCCACTATCTTCTTCGTTAAAAATTACGTCCAACATTTCCTCGGCATTCAGTCGTGACATCAGTCAACAAAATCTTCGTATAACTGGCGAAAAAGATGTAAACAAAGCCAAGACAATGACAGAAAACGTCACCAGTTATTGAACATTTGGGTCGGTTAACTCTATGCCACTTATCAAACATTGGAGTCGACCCTATTAAAACGCCGGGAAATAATTACTATGTAATCCCGGAATAATACAAAGAACCGGAAATTACCCGACGAACGAAGCGCAGCCATAAATTACACCGAAAATAGACTTTAGCTGGCGTCCCAATATTTTGAGTTATATGATTCAAACAGTAAAGCTCAACACGGCCATGCAGTCCAAGGATTTAAAGAGGGTCACATAATTTATTGCTTATTATTGTCCACTCTTAAGCGATATGAGGCAAGAAATAATACTAATGCTGCCTAGTGTATAAACTTTGCACTAAGAAACTTATATCGAGAAAATGAATGAAGTTGGGTTTAACGTACTACTGGTTTAAGGAAAAATCACATTCTTTTTAGCTTGTTCTCTATCCAACTCTTGTATGCGGGCGTATTCTGCCTGGTAGCCGCTGGTTTACCATGGTGTCAAAACTCGAAAGGTACACTTGTGTACCGGAGTCTCCAGTCACATTATAAAATAGTTCGTATCTCATAAATGTTTACCATGCAGTCACATAATTTATGTCAGAACTGTTAACCATAATTAACAATAACGTAAAGTTTTTCTATCACGTAAAATGTGGACTATCTACAGGCCTTTCCGGTCACACATTTGTAATAAAGTAAATTAGTAGGAAAGCAGACCCTATAATATACTAAGATGTTTGGCTGGCAGCAAACTAGGGCTATCATAAGGCGACGAGTTGGCGTACAGGGGTAGCTCCGGCCGATAAGCAATACAGGCCTGGTGGCGATGGTATGTCACTTCCGGTTTCGGAATTATGCTACTTTAGTTACGGTCTAAGTATGGTGATTATGCTCCTATTTACACAGATGGTGATCAGGTAGCTTAGACTACTGTGACGCCATCTGAGATCATTTCTGTATGTCTTCCACCTGCTGCTTCCATATTTACAGCTGAACTCCAGGCCATTCTTCATGCCTTGGAGGTCATTCAGTCCTCTTCAGCATTAAAGCATATCATTTTTACTGATTCTTTGTCCTCACTTCAAGCAATTAACAATAAACAGCTTGAACACCCATTAGTAGCAGATGTTTATCGTCTGCTACTATCGTACGAGTTCAGCAGCAAAGACGTCGTCTTCTGCTGGCTTCCCAGTCACGTCGATATAAGGGGGAATGATAAAGCAGATTTTGCTGCGATAGCTGCTTTAGATCTTCCCCAATCACCATTTTTATTACCATTTAACGATTTTAAATCGAAAATAAATCATTTTATTTATGACCGCTGGCTACGGTCTTGGGATCTTGCAGGCACAAACAAACTTCATCACATTAAGCCTCTCTTAGGAGATTGGCCAAACTCCTATAGAACTAACAGGAGAGATGAAGTTGTTCTGTGTCGCTCTCGTATAGGTCATACTTTTTAAACACATTTTTTCGTTTTGAAACGAGAGCCTCAACCAGAATGCGAACTCTGTCATGTTCCATTGACAGTGGAGCACGTTCTGATTGAGTGCAAGCATCTCAAGAACCTAAGATCAAAATATTATCGTTGCCAGTCTCTTCATCAATTATTTGCCCAACCGGGCTTATATTGTAAATTGCTGGACTTTTTAAAAGAGACAAGATTTTATAATAAATTTTAATTGTATATATATCATTTCATTTTTTTATGTTTTAAATATTTATATGCATAAAATATTTATTTGATTTTTTAATCTTATTTACTGTGATATTGTTTTTATTTATGCATATAAAACTTTTTATGTGATATTTATTTAACTTGTCTCGCATAAATCGCTGTAGGTTTGGCGCAATAAAGCCCGGTTCGTGCCGAAGTGCCATAAAACGACATTTCATTTCATTTTGGGATCATGGCTATACCGTTGGGTCAAACAGCTAGTATCTCACATTTTGAAAGACAAGATATACATGTTATTCTGTCAAGTTAAAGGCAATTACATATACTAATTTATGTTATTGTTTCATTGCATGTTCTCACACTGATAAGCATTGAACATTCGCTAGGCCGCTACAATCACTGATCGCGTGTTGAAGGCAGTCATACTTTACAGAGATATTAAAAGACTTTCGTAATCGTCTGTGAAACGGATTGGCATGTTTTGTAACCTATTCTATTTAGTGAAAATAATTACATAAACCCCTAGAATATTCATTAGTTGGACTAGAATAAGGTGCATAAAAATCAGCAATAGTTTAAGAAAATAATACATGTTGTGCCCGTTCAGCTGTTGTTACGGTTACACTAATCCAAACGGTATGTTACAAGAGAAATGCTGTTCTCTGAACAAAACATAGAACCGAAAGAAGATAGTCAATGCATTTAGTCCATTGACAAGCAGTTCTGTCATATCAAAGTCTTAACTCGAAATTGGACTCCTATAATATAAACGCTACAGGAAGTTCAACTTTAAATTTATTTACGAAATATAATTTCCACTGTAGCTTTTCTTTTACATATTACGAAAATAAGCACCTGGGGAGAATGATAGTTTATCCCGCACGAGTGACATCAGCTCAGTTTAATAATAAGTATGGTACAAAATCATGTTGAAGAATTCAATCAGTTCAGTTCCATGCTCGTTTGATAAATGAAACAAATCAAACGATTGTTGCTACGACAGTCAAAATCATAGGTTTAATGGTAGAACGTTAAACACCATCTACATGTAAATAAGCAAGGTTTTCTGCAAATCTTCGAAGAGTTTTTGGTTTCATGTTATTCAATAATCTTCAGAATTAAAGTGAGTAAATTTTCGACATACGTAGTCAAAAATGCAAAGTACACCTGTACAAAATCAATGAGGGTATTTCAAGTACATATTAACTAGATAAACGCTAAAATTGTCCTTTAATAAGTAGCGGTGAACAGCCAATGAATATTGAATATGGTTGTTACGTAGGACGTTAAACCCCATTTCATTTCATTTTTGTTCAATGTGAGTAGGGACCAACTGTTTTGAAATTTCCATCATAACGATACATTATGATTAGCGAACCTTTTACAAATTTCACTCATTTTATGTCTAACGAGCGTCCAGTGTCGCCATCTGCATTCTTTTTTTCTCTTTATCATTATTGCATCTGGTGTATTCCAATCTTTAAAATCTGATCTATATTTAAGTACAACCGTATCTAGTGTTAGCACCCTTGACTTAATCTTCCCATTCTTGTTGTGTGTATATATACTTGTTTTTCTGTGCTCTGCTTACTGACAGGAAATGTGATTCGTTTAATAGACAAGAGTGGCCGGATTCCATAAATTTCATTCAGATCATGAACATAGTAATTGGAAAGTTGCGGTTTTCGCCACCACACGAATCACTTAGTGTCTTTTGATAGTCGCGAAAAGTGATCTAAAAGACAAAATGCTACCTCTACAGAACCCCGTTTACCATCAACTTCACTCCACATATTCATAAAGCTTCTATTCTGGGGATATTCATGTATCCCAAGGTTGTAGGTCCACATCTGTCTAAGATAAAAAAAAATCTTCATTGGTGTTCGGGTAAGAAGTTGATAGAGTTCTCTCCAAATCAAATATTAATACTCTTAGTTATTCATCAATTTTGGATCTCTCAGCGTCACGTTTTAACTCTTCATGGGCGAGTCTGTCTCTAGACTGATGCTGCTCTCTAAGAAGTTCTATCTGTGTTTTCTATTCTGTTTTCAACTCTGTAATTAATTTAGCTTGAAACACATCACATTGTTTACATGTATCTTTCTTCGGTTTATAGAAATGTTGAAGTTTAGGTTAAAGATATTCTGATAAACCCAGAGTGAGGGTGTTTTTTTATTTTGTTGCTGACAACTGATACATCTTTGAGATGCTTAGATATGTGCGTCTACTCTCAGTAGCTGAATAGTTGGGGAAAGATTTAATATGCTCTGTGTTTTACCAATGTCATCGGGATATTTGACTGATGGTAGTCTGCTCCCCGTACTACCCTCCATGGACATTATGGTATCAGCTGAAGCTTTGTTCGTTAAGGCGTATTGAATACGCTCATTTCTAGACAACCGAGGAAAACTGCTTTGCAGACCCGAACTTTGGGGTCAGTTATGTATAAATCACGCGAAATATTACGTCTGAGATTAGTGTTATTTGTTCGGCGACTTTTCACACCAACAGCCATTACAGATGAAAGTATGAATTGAATTGCGTCTGCTGGTCCCAGTTTCCAATGCAATTAAACTCATGAAATATAATTTGTACATGTGGATCATTTGACCCTTAAGAAATTGAGGAGATAATCGATTCAACTACAGATATATCACTATACCACAATCAACTTCGAAGCATTTAAACTATGGACTTTTTAATCACTATGTCTGACATTAATTATTGTGCTACACGTCATATCCTTTGACATGAAATACATTATGAGTCAAAGAATATGGCCAAAATCATGGTTCAAAATGTGACAACTGGTAGTTAGATCGCTTGTGCTCCAGGCCCTCCAATTGTAATACTACTTAACAGTGTAGCCCTTTCTACCACCAGTTAAATTACCTTAGTATTGTATTTAACATAATGCATCTTTTATTGTTTTGAAGTTAAAAAATGATTTCTTGCAAGGTTTGGATCGTAAACAATTACGTCTTTTCATCAAAGGAGAGCCACGGTGGCTCAGTAAATAAAACGTTTGCTCGCTAACCTTGGGGTACAGTGTTGGATCCCTGAATTGGTTGAGGACGTTCGTCGGAATTAGTAGGTACTGTATAGTCGTTCAGACAAGACTGGGGTCTCGCGTAAACGTGCAGTTGGAATTTGATATAAAAGTAGGCCGTAGCGCCGCTGTCAATGCAAAATTATACCGATAGTGTCTCCATTTTGCTTACCAACACCGTAGATTCGATTGCCTAATAACATCGCGTGTGTATTCTGTCCGGGTGAGAGAAAGTAAATCACTCTCGCCGACTTAAAGACACATATGAACGAAGGAGTCACGTTGACATTTATTGACTCGATTGCCTAACTACTGAACATTAAAGGGACAGTCCCGTATTATACAGAGGCTCAAAAATAAAAGTCTGAGAATGTATGAAAATAAAACGCCAAAATATAGGGGAATGATGTATATACCTTGTCTCAAAATTTCAACTCAAAATATTGAGTCATTTGGACGTGAACGCCAAAATTGCTTATCCGGACACGTAACCCTTTTAAGATTGATGGTCATTTTTTTACATTTGGTGACCTTATATTCGAGTAACGTTTCTTGAGAGGTCTATACAGTGAATGACCCATGTACTGTACTTGATAACAAAAGGTAAATTTTACCTACATATTATTTTTATAGAAAATAGTCTGGTTTTATCCAGATACTGTATGATACAAAGGTCTTCATTTCCAGATGCAGACGGTCAGGTTTAAGTTATTTACAAGCGTATCACAAAAATCGGGTTAGTTGATCGGCCTTGGATAATGGGTTTTAAATGATATTAACACAAAATTAAGCAGTTTTATTCCCCCAAGAGTTATCGGGATTGGCCCTTTAATGAGTATTGCGACTGGTTGAAGGAATATGGAGTAGCGAACTATGCCACTACCTTTTGTCCATGACTTTGTTTCCAACTATTAGTATTAGTAGTACTGATAACGCATAGTTAAGACGAGTTATTGGCTCCAGAAAGGTGTTCAGACGATGTTTTTTTTATAATTATACTTTGTCTTGACGCTTTGATGGAAATGGGAGGATAGACACCGATACACGGCTACTTTTCAAAGTGGCCGTGTATCAGTTGAAAAGGGGCAAAAATAACAAATCATGATTTACATATGTATTTGAACATCACCAACCCGTTTGGAACATGTTATGGCAAAAGAGCTATCATTTTCAACTGTCTCACCACTCTTCGAATGTGAGTCACTCTCAGTCATATTCTTACATTTTGTCTCACATTTCTTTAAATTTTGATATCTTGCCCCGCGTTCACATTTTGTCGCACTTTCACATTTTGTCGGGGCTTATGCTTTTCCACAGCACACAATCCAAACAGCACATAATTCAAATATTTTACCAAATTAATATTTTGGCATTTTCTACAATAAAAACTTTCACATCTTGTCGCGGTTTATGCTCATTCGCCAAGGAAGCCAAATATATTACAAGTATAAATTAATCCCTCGCTTGGCATTCTCTACACTAACAACTTTAGAACTCTTCATCTCAAAATCATCTTCAATAAATGGCTGTTTTTGTTTTTATACGCCCACATTTTCATGTGGACGTATTATGTCGTCGCCCCTGTCCGTCCGTCCGTCCGGACGTCCGTCCGTCCACAATTGTTTGTGGACTCTCTACAGGTCACAATTCTTACCCGATTTCGACGAAACTTGAAATATAGGTTTATCCCCCAAAGATCTCGGCTGCTTTCGATATTGGCACGTATCGGATCAAAACTTCATGGATTATGGCCCCTGATTGTACGAAAAATCACGTTTTTAGCTTGTGGACCCTATAGAGGTCACAATTTTGAACCGATTTTGATGAAACTTGACATGCATGTTTATATCCCAAAGATCTTGGTTCCTTTCGATATTTGCGCCTATCGGAACGTAATTTCCTGAATTATGGCCCCTGATTGTCCGAAAAATCACCTATTTTAGCTCGTGGTACCTCTGGAGGTCACAATTATTATCCGATTTACAAAATCGTTCGATTATATCACCGTTACACCCTAAGGATGGTTGAGTTCAAATTTCGGAAAAATCGGACCAAAATTACCATACAAAATGGCCGCCGTTCGTACGCGAATACTGTTAAAAAATGGTATATCCAGGTTGTGGACCCTGTAGGGATCACAATTTTAATTTGATTTTGATGAAACTTGAAATGCATGGTTATAACCCAAAGATCTTGGTTCCTTTCAATATTTGCGCATATCAGATCGTAACTTCCTGAATAATGGCCCCTAATTATACGCAAAATCGTCTTTAATTAGCTTGTGGTCCCTCTGGAGGTTACAATAATTATCCGATTTAAAAAATCGTTTGATTATATCACCGTAACACCCTAAGAAAGGTTGAGTTCGAATTTCGGTAAAATTGGACCAAAATTGCCATACAAAATGGCCGCCATTCGTACGCGAATACTGTTAAAATATGGTATATCAAGGTTGTGGACCCTGTAGAGGTCACAATTTTAATTCGATTTTGATGAAACTTGAAATGCATGGTTATAACCCAAAGATTTTGGTTCCTTTCGATATTTGGGCATATCGGATAGTAACTTCCTGAATTGTGGCCCCTGATTATACGCAAAATCGTCTTTGTTTAGCTTGTGGTCCCTCTGGAGGTCACTATTATTTTCCGATTTAAAAAATCGTTTGATTATATCACCGTTACACGGTTGAGTTTGAATTTCGGAAAAATTTGGAACAAAATTGCCATACAAAATGTCCGCCGCATGTACGCGAATACTGTTATAAAAAGGTATATCAAGGTTGTGGACTCCGTATAAGTCACAATTTTGATTCAATTTTGATAAAACTTAAAATGCATGGTTATAACCCAAAGATCTTGGTCCCTTTCGTTATTTACGCATATCATATCGTAGCTTTCTGAATTATGGCCCCTGATTGCCCGAAAAATCGCCTATGGTCCCTCTGGAGGTTATGATTATTATCCGATTGAAAAAAAGCTTGACTCTATCACCGTTACACCATACCGAAGGTTGAGTTTGAAGTTCAGGGAAATTGGACCATAATTGCCAGACAAAATGGCCGCCATTTGTACTCAATAGTGTTAAAATATGGTATATCAAGGTTGTGGACCCAGTATAGGTCATAATTTTAATTTGATTTTGATGAAACTTGAAATGCATGTTTATAACCTAAAGATCTTGATTCTTTTCGATATTTGCGCATATCAAATTGTAATTTAATGAATTATAGCCTTTGATTGTAGGAAAAATCACTTTCGGTTTTGCTTGTTCTCTAACCATCTCTCGAAAATGTGGGCGTATCCTGCCTGGCAGTGCCAGCTTACTATCTTTTTGAGGATGCAAATACCTTGCGATTTTAATGACTTCATCTAGGACCGAAATGACCTAGTTGTGTTGAGTGGACGTTAAACCCCATCTCTCTCTCTCTCTCTCCCTAATGACTTCATCTGTTCGGATATTAGCAGATGCACCTTGCTTATCAAAAAAGTTAAAATCCAATCTCGTGTGCTGATCTAGGGGATCACGTGGGTAAGGCATGGGTTCCCCTTGTCAGTGATGCAGCACGAAAGGCCTGACAAGGCCAGCTGTCTAGTCATTCGGATGGGACAAAAAACGAGGTCCCATGTACACATTGGTGTGCTCATAAAAGATCCCTTGGCAGTTGGAATTCGAAATAAATGGTTTTTTTCTTTGTGTTTGGCAGAATTCTACTCGTCTGCATGAATTGAATTTCTTGTTCTGTGATGGATAGGGCTTCTAAATCGTCGCGATTATCGGCATCTCTCAGAACAGATATTACAGAGAAGAAGTGAGTTTGGAGGATACCACTTTACTTTTACAAGTAGACTGTGGATATTGCACACTAGTGGTAACGATCAGGCCCCATGGTTTCTTTTCGTGGAAATAATGTCATGGGGAGTGCCCGCTTATTGGTTTATGGGTAGAAAGTTCGCGCAAACTTCTAAATAATTCGCTCGGGAGGCGGTCTTTCGCCCGAACCAATATTTGTTCGGGTCCTCGTTTGCGCCCTGCATGATCGGGGCCTCTAAAATGACTATAGCCTTCCAAGACGAAAATCCCCTTTACGTTCACCAACTTCGTCAAATTCTAATATTGACGCCTTGAGTTTTAACTTGATTTGATCATATTATGACGAAAGAAGAATACCCGCTGTCGGTGACCCATGGGTCCGAACGGATGTTAAAGCCCAATGTCGTAGAGGAGAGTGAAGCGCGGTACTGTTTGAAAAGATTCCTATAAATTTGTGCTATAGAATGCCATATTACCACAGTCTTAAGCGCAATATATGCTATATTTTTAGGTTTTTTTCATTGAGCAAAGCGAGTCGTTATGGTTTTCGACCTCTTTTTACACTGTGATTAAACGGTAAGACATGTCATTATGCTAAACTCCATGTCATTATGCTAAACTCCATGTCATTATGCTAAATCGTGTTTTCGTTTGCTAAATCTTAAGTGACCCATAACGTCATAAAACCCACGCCATGGTGGTAAAATAGACTATATTATATTTTAAAGTCATCTCATTTAAAAAAAAAACTATGGTAGATAGACATTTAGGGGAAATTAATAAAATGATCCACATTTAATGCCATTTTCTTAAATATAAATTTTTTGCCACAAATTACAATAGAAAATGCTTCAATTTCGGTCAAATATTCACATGATATTCATTTTTGGGACGTTGTGAACAAAAAAAATTCTTCGTGAATCAATTTTATTTATTTAATACATTCAAATACCGTTGTATCTAAATATTTTCCACAATTATATCATAAGATTGGGGTAATTCTAGGCTTCAGATAGGTTTGAAGAGACATAACGTCATACATTATTAGAATTGGCGAAAATCTGGTTGACATGGCACTTAGCTCATAACGTTTTACCTTTTGCGATGCAATTATTATATTTAGCCGGTCTGGTTCAGATATAAAAATAAAATAAAAACCAAGTACGAACAATCCAAAACATAAGACAGAATTCGAAGTACTAAAAATGTTATTTCGGTTGTTTTACCCTACAAATACCAGCAGAAAAAGTTGCCCCTTAATCAAAGGTAAAATAACATGCTCGGTTATTTAACATGTTACGGGCAACTTTTGCTGCCCGTTGTTTTATGGTAAAACAAAACGGGACATTTCAGTATGCAATGACTTGAACAAAAAAAAACCGACAAAAAATCATTTTAATTTTAAACAAATTTTAATAAAGGCGTTGCCATGTCTAAGATTTGCACTAACTTTTTAAACTATTTATCGGTGATACTTTAGTACCTGCTTCCCTTTCCCCTAAAAACATAAAATATCAACAGAAAGAAGATTTTACTTCGCTGGATAGGTCAGGATTGTCAGTCAAAGGGAGGGAATCCCTGACCTTGGTTGATCTAAAATTAGTACCCGAATTTGTTTTAATAAATACGATAAGTAAAGTAGCTCGTCTTTCTTTGTTTCTGCATAAAAATATGCTTCTGTAGCCTGGTTTTGGTCATTTCTGACACACAGAAACTTAATTAGTCTTTTTGACAGCTGCCAATAATGAGAAAATGTATCCATTCATTTTCTTTTTTTTTTGTCGGTCGAAGATATCGTATTATTTTTCATAAACTACACAGACATGAGCGGCAAAGTTTTTACTAATATCATTAATTACACGATTGGGGGGTTGGGATGGCCGTGTCGTCTAGAGTGCCGCGCTTCGACCTCTAGCTGGCCGGTCACCTCTGGCTTGCGGCTGTGGTTTCGACCCTAGTGTGAGCGTATGTGACATGGAGATAGGGGCACCTTCTAAATCTCGTGGGTGTCCTCCGGTTATTGAAAAAAATTTTTTTAAGTCATACGTTAGTCCCAAAATGAACTAGTTTGTGTCGAGTGAGCGTTAACCCCCATTTCTCTCTCCCTCTCTATTACGCGATTACGTCACGATTCCAAAGGAGCCTTTTTGTAACCATGGAAAACGACGACAAAAATACAATTCTAATCAAGCGATTCGGAGGAACAATTGTGATTATATAAAATAGATTTTATTTCAAAATAGTTTACGTAACGACCTATGATTTTTTTTGTTGATTTTTTGGAATTTTGGCATGATTATTGGCACCATAAAAAAACTCCTGTAATTTTATTAAACACAAGCTTAGCTATTTGCATGTCAAAAATTACTTAATTCGGATCAGACAAGACTGAGAACGGTTTCGATTTATGCCGAAAATTTTTAGGCCGATTTAAAAATTTAATATTTTTAAAACCACAAGAGATATGTGCCGAAACTGTGACTCAAATCACAGCTTTAGGTGTCTTTTTAATGATCATTCCAAATTTATGTGGAATAATATAAAATTAATTGCGAAGTTACCGTAGGTTAGGCCAGGCAATGCCCTTAAATTAAACTGACTTTAGCTCGGTCAATGTCTAATTTTTGTCCACATGTACCCAACGCATGAATTCCGTCAGACGTAGATTCTGTACTAACAGAAGTCGTGGGAAGGGAAAAGGAACCGACCCTTCTTATTTTGGGTTTACTAGTATAATTTTTCATGATTATTGTGCGTTTTATTTATTTGCTGCGTTAGTCATCCTCCTCGCAGTGTTCCGTTTGATTAGAGCTAATCTGACTTCTCCCTGCTGGACTGAGTGGGTATTATTGTCACTAATTATGACTGGCCAGTGGTCCTATTACTGACCAATCACTGAATTCGTTACAAAGGTATTACCTTTAAAACAAGACGTTTAATTAGGACAACTGTGTTTACGTAACGTTACGTCACGGCTGACGGTTTTTTTATGCTATATTAACCAGCGCATAGCAGGATATTGCAGCAAAACTAATTGCGTGACAAACGAGGCTATCGGCATTGACGTAAAGTAAACACTACGGTATGGTAACGAACAGACTTTAAACGTTTTTAATAACTTAAATCTTTGTCCAAAATATTAAGGAAGACCCAAGATTAAACGACGGAATGTCATGTTACTGTACGTAAGTAGTAGATTTGATTGAACGAGAAGAATAGACACATTTACTTAAATGTCAAGAATCCGAAGCGAATCCAGCAATGGCCAGAGAGGGATTTCTCGGGCCGTTGCTTCAGGAATATGTGCGTTAGTAAGCCTAAACAAACTTGTAGTAGTTGTAGTGTAGCGAATGTAAACAGCGCAGCACCACACAAAAGGCACGTAACTGTGTTTAATAGTCTCGAGACTCGATCTTTTGGTCGTTGTAATGCGTAACATTGACTGATTTGCAAATTGTAAGATTGAGTCTAGAGTAATTTAATGTACTAAAAATAGACACTCCACCAAGTCGATAGAACGAAGCGTTGAACGAGACGATTTCAAGTTTAATATTAGTCGATTTACGAAATTACACTTTCAAATATTCATTCGCCGAAACATTCGCCAGTATCATAACTTTTTTCGCCAATAAAAATAATTATCGTCATTGCCGAATGTCTAGGGCGGTCACAGCTATACCTTGCCACGTACAACCGGGGATTCGAAACCTAGCGGAGAGAGAAATAGAAATGGGGTTTAACTCCACAAAAACTAGGTCATTTCGGGACTAACATATGGTTTAATTTTATTTCAATAATTTGCTTGCGGTTTAGAAAACCCACGAGGTTGGACAGGCGACCATACTCCCTGTCTCGTACAACCGGGGACTGAAACAATGCAGGCTTTATGATACAGCGCTCGTACGCTAACCATTCAACCATTAAACCGTGTTTAAGTACGACTGTTCAGCTTTCTTCTATACGTTCCTTTGTGCTAGGTGTCAAAATATAGTGCCGGGCGTGGGCACAACGCCCGATTAACCATGGTGGAGGCCCTGGATAATGTCGGGGCCCTGAACACCGACCGCGGAGCTGTGGCCGGCGCGAATACCAGCGAGGGTGGTCTGGGGTCTCCCCCTGGACATTTTCAGAAATTGGAGGCCGGAAACGTGATTTCCGGGGATTTCAGACACTTGTGTGGAACAAAATTTGAAAGTACCTCCCCAAGAAAACAATTAAAATTCTGCCACAAAATTAACGCATTCTGGCGTTATTTCAGTGGACCAATCCATGCGAGTGCTATGATATGATGGTATTTCTAGAGGAGGGGTCTGGACGCAACTGGAATTTTTGTGGGGCCCCTCGGATATGGGGGGGAGGGGCTGGGGCATGTGCCCCATTGTTATTCTGCCCATGCGTGGGTACATCCCTATATATTATAATTATATGCATTGTGACCCATTTGTGTTAATTTCTAGATCCCAAATATGAGCTCATTTGACTTTAAATTTGTACATATAAAAGGTTAAAAGTCTAAAAATAAAAAGGCATTTTACCAAGTTCCTCAGTCCATCTGTTGTGGTGATCCAAAAATAATTTGATAAACTTTTCTACACTGGATGACATTAAGATCACGGTCGACCATCAAATCTTTTAATTCTAGATATTTAAGATCTTCACTGCTTTCCATTTCTTCTGATGTGAAGCTCATTTGTTCTGTAAATGTGTGATGTAAGCTCATCTACGTATTGACGAAAATCAAAAGGCGGGAAATCCTTTAGACATAACATATCATCCTTGAGTAGAGCTGGTTTATTACCAATGTCACTCCCCTTGACGAAAACCAAAAGGCGGAAAAGCTACAACTGATGGCTGTCGTACGTAATGTCATTTGCTATTTGGTTGTGAACTGGAACATTTACTCTTAATCGGTTGTTTGTCGAGAAATGTTAACAAAAGTTTCATTTTTGAAATTATTACTATCGAATAGAATATTTCTGCGATAGCACATTTTTACGACAACCAATTTACATGTTGCCGTAGTTAGTTTGTAAAATGAATTATTTCAGGGTAAAATCACTTGTACAATATGGTTTTTTTATGTGTTAATTTATGATAAATTAACATTTATTTTTAACATTGTAGGCAAAATAGTGTATTCAAGCAAAATAGATTAATCAGAAAAATGAACTGCTCCTCGTGTACAAAATACAGCTATTCATCTGTTCTAATTCCCCTCACTTTACTATTCAAAAAAATCAAATAAAATCTTTAATCGGTATGTAAGGCCTCGGGCCCATAGTACACGTAGTGCAGTATAAAATAATATATCAACTATAAAACATAATTATATTACAACAAATAACTAGTTCCTATGCTGTTAGCCTTAAATGTATATTCTGCTACATTATTTAATATGTTTATATCCGACATAGCTTTTATATACAACTATCGTCTTACTTATAGTAAGTTCGGCCTGGTCGCATCTTCATATTTTTGATGTACGTTTCTGATTTGTATTATATGTAGAATATAAAATGCGCTTAGTAGACACGATCACACCCTGTAGTACACTGTATGACCCGTTCTCTGTTATTTATATTCGACTGCCCAATCGTTGACCCCCCCCCCCCCACCACTGAACTATAAATAGATCGGTGGCGAAAACTTTCAAGTTTATCAATATCTAAAGTATGACGCTTGAATTCCGATTAATTTACATATGTCAGGATATATATGATGTGAATGAAGAAAACCAAATGTAGTTTTTTTGTTCTTTAAAGTTACATTATTCAACATATTGATAAAGAACTAGCCAATCTTGCTATAACAGTTCAAACGTAGATGGTGTAAAATGAATAATTTGAAAATTTCATTCAAATTATTCTATTGCAAGCGAAGATATTTGCCTTTGAAGGTTTGAATTACGTGTGGACAATTTCAACCACGGTCCTGGTTAATTGAAGCTAAGTCTTGGTCCGCCTGGGTTCCGCCATATTGATTAAATCAAAGTATCGCTGAACCGTTTTAATCCGTTTAATATCGGAGAAATCAGATGCCACCCAGAGTTGATTAAGGCCTGGATCAGTTCATTAATGTCGAATTAATACTTTAGAAAACATTTCAGGCCCAAAGAAAGACCTGCAATAGGCGATTTAGCTCTTGAATAATGTAACTTTAATAAATTCCATTCACAGGAACAAAACATAGAGTGTCGTAGTTTAATACAACATGCATTACAAATTGAGTTAAGTAAATCAAATGGATAAATCATAACATTAACTTCACCATATAATTATTATACATTAAAATAACAATAAATATCTTTAATTTACAATTACAAATGGTGTAGCATTTAAAGTACAATTCTCGCAGTGTAACTATTTTTTTTCTTTTTTTTCATTGATTTGCACATTTTGAATCATTATGTTGTAGTACTGGGTATTATGTGGTGATGTTGAGGTAGTATTGGGTAAATCGTCCCACCCTTGTAAATATAATAATTAAATTATTTTTCATTTATCGCATACTATGGTATTTGAAATTATTAAGATTAACAATTAACCTATATTAATATCAGTTCAATCAATTAACAAACCTATATCCATATCATCAATAACAATTAAAATTGTCTAGTAAACTACTACAAATAACAAGAAAATATAGTAACGAAATGAAAATGTGGTTGAAGGTCATATCTGCGCTAATGAATAGAGAAATTAAATTTAGTATAAATAAAATAAAACCAAGTACGAAGTAAACTACTACAAATAACAAGAAAATATAGTAACGAAATGAAAATGTGGTTGAAGGTCATATCTGCGCTAATGAATAGAGAAATTAAATTTAGTACGAACAATCCAAACCATCAGACAAAATTCGAAGTCCCAAAAAACGGTATAGACAAAATAGTGTAATAACTTTATAATTCTCTTGCACATGATACCTCTCAAAACAGATTTCAGCACACATAGACCTATTACAATTTTTACAATATCACCTGGTCTATTCACGGTTATTACTTGCCTTTTCTGAACATACAATACAATCAGGTTTATATTTTTTTATTATCATATTGAGCTGAAATAGGTCTCTCAGTTAAACGTTTCGAGTTTTTGTATGGATGATTATATACTACTACTATCCCCTCTCCATCCAATGAGTTTTTCAACAATTATAAGTCGGAATTGTAATATTTATTATTTTCCGAAATCATCATTGGTTTGTTTATAACACGTAACCCCTCCCCTTTAAAACGAACTGATTTCGGAGTTAGGCTATTACCATGCATTGTTGATAATGCATTTACTCGCTTAGTGTCTTGCCAAGTAACTACTAAAATATTATCACCTTTATGAAAACATTCTGCTTTACTTGACAAGACACTAAGCGAGTAACTGCTTAAATATCATATTACCCCTATGATATAAGATTCAAATTGTACAAATATCCTTCATATTCATGATATGCCATCTAATTACAATAGTAGCAGCCTTTTTGCAGGGATCTATCATGACTCAAATATAAGACTATATTTACTATGTATATATGTTTGCTAATGCTTATCACATGTATATAGTTATACCTTAATGATGGGTGTATTTGTGTGGGAAGAGAGACAAAGAGGGTGGGGTTTAATATTTTCTGGACACAAACTAGGTCATTTTGGGACTAACACACGGTTCAAATTTATTTCAATAATGTGCTAGTGCATAGGGTTTTTTAACAGTGGGAGGACCCAGTGAAAACCCACGATGTTGGACTGGCGACCCTACTGCCTGCCACATACAGGTAGAGACTGAAACTACCCCACTTGACTCGATGACAGAGAGAGATAGAGATATGTAAATGGGATTTAACGTCCACTTGACACAAACTGGGTCGTTTCGGGACTAATATATGGTTTTTAATTTTACTTGAATAATTCGCTGGTGCGTAGGGGTCTTTAGCAGTGGGGGAGGACCCGCAGAAAACCCACGAGGTACGGCAGGCGACTCTACCCCTTGGCACGTACAACCGGGGATTCGAAACCACGCCAGTTGATCCAATGACTTGATTTATGATACGGCGCGCACGTGCTAACCATTCGGCGATCCACCCCCCCCCCCCCCAACTCAATGGCAGACCTTTATCTAATGTTCAAATATGTACATCTAATGGAATAATCCACATTATTTACAATTTATACCTACATGTCAATAAATCACATTTGAGTTACTGTAATTTATTAAACAAGTATTCCTACGTTTCTGAAAAATAAATAATGTAAATGTGTATTTATCAATTCATTTTCTAAATCCAGCGCATACATAAACTATATAATTAAACATCAGTATACATGTACATATGCAAGTGACATCAGATGTGCTAGTTAACTAAATGCTGACATACATGAATCAAACCCATTCACAGATGTACAATGTACATGTGAGACTATCCTGTGTCGCGGCAACCAAAAAGACAATGTGACACTATGCGTATGACATTATCGTCTTGGACTTGCTTCTAGGACTTCACGTTTTTGGATTAATTACTTCAATATTTAATTAACTGACCCTCGAACACTGTTTATGGTATTACTATGTTTATATAACGATTACAAAGGTTACATACATCAAACAACAATAACTTGATAGTTCTACCTAACGTTCGCGCCAGGATGAGGTGTTCGCTCCAGCCTCTAAGCCTATTGGTGTGGTGATTCCCTAGCCTCCGAATGATTGTCTACCTACCAGTGTCTCAATGGTATTTAAAGGAAATTCAACCGCGCACGTTCTTATAAAGAGGTTTCGTGCATGAGTCAGTATTGAGTCCCGGAAAATGACCAGGTGCGTCTTTTACTGGATTGGTCAGTTGCAAAGATGCTACCCTAGATTTCAATTCTGACCATCAGACCATGATGTCATTGCCCGACTTTAAACAAGACATTTTACAGAACTTAAAATAAACTCTACTGTATAGCATGTATATATGCATCCCAGTGAAATTAATTCTGTTTTGGGGTCTAACCCTACATTGACTTGACTGTCAACCGAAAGTCAGTTTCTGACGTCTGGTTATTCCAGTCAACGCCGATAGTATTTATTTTGTCTTAAACATTGGATATCAGAAGTCCATCTTTTCGAGGTAAGATCACAACACCAATACTGATTTAAATTGTCCAAAAAATCGTCTTTTCACTGTCCAGGGCTTTTGAGGGCCTTGAGTTACGGACTCAGCTACTTTCCAGTTCATTTTATCATAAATGACACATAATTTTTAATACTGCTTAATTTCCAGAAAAACCCATAGTTTTATTGTTTATCTGTCACAAACTTTTTTTCCACTGATGTTGTGATCCTTCCAGGGAAGAGATGGGCTTCTAATATCCGGTATTCAAGACAAAATAACCAGTGTACCATAAGCGGTGACGCATATCCTTATCAGGAGAGCATGATACTATTATTGTAGACTAGAATAACCAGACGCCACATATTGTCATTCAATTGACTTCTGGCATATTTCGCCGAACATAATTGATTTGACATTTTAATATAAATCAGTTACATTATTATATGCGTTTCTACCCAGTTGCATCAATTTCTAGGTCTCAAATATTAGCGATTTACCACATTTAAAGCAACACGGCCACATAATCTGCATAGATATTATCCTTTCAAATTTTGCAAAGTATGAATACAAATTACGAGGTATATCAATGAAGAGTTGACATGAAACAGATATTAAATAAACATAATCTATAAATATTACATAATCTATCTACCCTCGTTCTTCCGAGTCCCGTGTTACAAGTGGCGCTGAAACGCATTATTGTCCACGATTAGTGTGCCAATGGTAGAATATGTATTTTGACTTCAATATTGTATATCATAAGTTCATCTTTTGCCGGAAGGATCACAGTATCGGTGTTGATTTAAATCGACAAAAAATTTGTGTTTTCAATTTCGAAGACTTGGCTACTTTGAGCAAAAGTACATATCTACGGTTGGATAACACGACAAAAGTAACACGCGAAATTTTGTAGACATTTTGTATCGGGTTGTCTACCTGTTGACTTCTACTTTGGCCGGATATGCGTGTTGTGGGAAATCCACTGATACAGGTGCCATATGCGGTATCCCATTGTCCCGTAGAAAGTGTTCTCGATATTGTCCCAAAATGAGCCGAAGTGACGGAATAGAATTTCACCCCGTTAGGTGTCACTCTGCGAACACAAGTTTGTTGCTATATCACGGCATCGTAAAACGTGGCACGTTGTTGAAGTATAAACACCGCCAGTAACTTAAGTTCCATTGAACGGGACCGGGTAATTATCAGAATCTTCCGAAACCCCACAGGTCTACTCCACTATACCATGGGTTCACCCATGGAGTATTCACGTATGCCATTGATCGTAACTTGATTATACGAACCAATCGAAAAACAGTTTACAAAGCAGTCTTGGACTCATTGTTCTATTGTGGCTTGTTTGTTGCAACATGGTGAGAGTTAGTTCTTTGATTGGTCGATAAAAATACTACCATCATCAAGAGCAGATAATTTAAATACGTGTTTTCCTCATGGATGAACCCAGAGGATAGTGGAGTGGAACGTAATAGGACGACTGGGAATATCGAGGATGTTTAATCGGTTCCGAATTGTTTTTGCAGATACTCTTCTCATAAATAATTTAAAAAAAGAGCTCTCCAAAGGTGTGTAGGAAACAATGAAACAAGTTTTGAGTTTTTCCTTCCAAACGCTTAGATATGGGGCTGTCTGTAGATGCGTACGTAACTAACGTGACGAAATTTATGGTAGCTGGCTTTTTGTTTCGCACGTATCCAGTGAATGGCCATGTTGCTCAGTAATCCCAGCCAGAACTTGGCTATTTTTTTAAAATCGCGTTAAAGTTTTAAATTTTTGTTTAGAACTGAAATAAATTAACTATTAGTAAATCCCCACGCTAAACACAATATCAGAATTCATTGTGTATATGTGAAATAGACCCGATCGAAACACAAAATAGTGCAAATAGTGCGGCCCCCACGTGTGTCAAATGTCCGTTAAACTTGCTAATTCTGTTAAAATCCCATTTTCTTCCGGGGATTATTATTCAATCTCGAGCTGTGTCCGTGTTATTGCCCAGTCAACCCTGATACGACGCAGGTTTTCTGTTCGTCGAAGTAATTGTACTTTCGTTTGTTTGTTTACAAACTGACTTCTGTGCGTTGACCTCGTGACCTGTGACGTTTAGATAACGGCATGTGAATATCATGGCGGTTCACTGTGTCAGAGTCACTTCTCAGAGGTAGGATGAGTCTGTCGTTCAGATTGTCTGTAAATGTAGTGGTAGAGAGTTATGTGTATGTGCTGCATTATAGCCAAATGATCTGCAGGCTGAAGCTATAAACACTTAGTATTTATGAATAATAGTACGTTCTGTTGTCTGGTGCTGTGCCATGTGGATTTGTGCTCTGATGGACGTCCATGGCATGTCACCGCTTACTGCGATTCCACTACCCGGGGCGGCCTATTACAATGTATTCGGTGGGCTTACTTGAAACTTTTGGTATCTTGTAATTTGTCTACGTCGAAATGTAGATGCAGCATTATTGGTATCATCGACGCTTGAAATAGCCATAACTACTCAAAAATCTTTTTACCGATTGTGACACAAAATTTGAGTAACGCGCCAATTTGTCTTTATGGACATTTGGACATGTTATCTCATTGCAGAAACATTGTCATTTATTAACACCACATGTTAGCACCGAAATGACCTAGTTTGTGTTATGTTACTTTGTTTCCTTTATGGATGAAATTAAATGGGGTTAATGTCGTACTGTTCTGCTCCGACTGGGCTAATGAAAATTGGCATACGCCCGGGCAGTGGCACTATGGTTTACCCGTATATCGACGTTCAGATATCAAGGGATCCTTTACTCAACGTCAATGTGTTCACGGGAGCTCATTGTTTGGTCCCATCCGAACAACGAGACAGCTGTACTTGCAAGTCCCTCTGTGTTACTTGCAAGTCCCTCTGTTCTGCACCACGGACAAAAGGAGGCCACGTCGGAAAATGCCAAGGTACTTTCTCGGCCAATGCTGGGAACGATCACACGACCTCAAGGCTAGCGAGCCAGTGTCTTCTTTTTTCTTAGTAATAGTTATTCACAGAAAGATATTAATAGAATAACAATGCGAAGAGCATTCTTAATTACTCATTAGTCATGCAGTTATTTAAAAAATGAAATCATATTTTTAGTCTTTAGCACATTGGCTTAAAATTCCAAAATGGAGTAAATAAAGTTTAAAAAAGAATCTTTATGACTGAAATAATATATAATTTAAACTGAAAAGTTGTGTATCAAACCTGGTTTACAAATATAAAATATAATACATCTACTGAAGGCTGTCGCGTTTTGAAAACATAATTTTACAGGGGTCAGGAAAATCATCTAAATTCGAAGCATCGTTGTCTAGGAAGATACTTCTAAAGATATTTCCTGTGGAGATAGATATACAAGAGATCTTATTCCAATAATGTATTTCCCTAGCGGAAGACTAACTAATTAAGCGACTATATGTCTAAAATAACCGTCAATGTCAATATATGAAGGCAGTAGGATAAAATTTCGAAATGTGGCATCTTTTAATTTGAAATACATAATTCAGTATTTTTTCAAACGAATTATTAAAGGGACAATAACACTCCTGCTGGCTCGAAGGTTCCAGAAAATAAACAATATCCTTATATAAGTACTAGATGTTTAAGTGTCCTACCTGTTGTGTAAATTATCCATTACATCCTATTTTGCTTGTCCAGAGGGTTCGAAAATATTTTTAATTCGATGTTTCATTTGAAAAGGTTTACGTTAGACGTTTCAAACCATTCTGTTGAATTTTCCCAATTTTTTAAAAAAAGGTGTGTTAAGGTGAAATTTGTATCATCAATTAATTGAAAAATTGTAAAATGGTACAATTTGTTGACCAGAATAAAGATTGGGACATATTATTCAGTTACAACAAGAGTGTTATTGAGCCTTTAAATAATTGAAATGTGTCCATATTTATACTATGCTGGCTCCCCTCCCCCACCAGTCAAAGTGACGTATCTACCAAAATTGCATTTTCCCGCTTTATTACACATAACGCTATCCCAAACACTTTTCTAACATCTGACAATGGTAGATTAACGTATCGTTTCTCTTTCATGTAAATCTCCAAGCGACATACGGACGTAAATTGGATAATGCTAACGACAGACAACAGGAAAACGCCGTGTTATTGGTTACGTCGTTTTGCCCTTGACCAAATGTTGACCATGACTTTCCCCGGAAGTGACTTAATTTTAACAAATTAAATACAGACACAAAAAATTCGTTATGTCTAAACATTTCAATTCGAAACTTATGGCTAAAGATTCAATACCCCGAAAAATATTTTCATTTGGATCCCGCACAAACCAAATTATTCATTCTAAACTGCGTCTCTCTTGCAGCAATCTAAATGGACATAAATTTTACGTCATATTTCTGACAGCCCATCCTGTAAATGTGGACATTTATTCGAGGACACTGAACATTTTTTATTGAATTGCTCCATATATTCATATACGCGTAACAATACAATAAATAACTTATCGACTATTCATCGAAATACTACAGTTTTATTGCACGGAACTGAAGACGTGGATGACTCACTAAATATTTTTAAAACCGTCCACTCGTTCTTCGAAATCACCAGACGGTTCCAGGGACAACTATAACCCTTCATTATAAATATAGTTTCACTATAATCACACTTGCACGTGTACATTGAAAATTATTTTGATTATTATGAAAATAATTTTGATTATTATGAAAATAATTTTGATTATTATGAAAATAATTTTGATTATTATGAAAATAATTTTGATTATTATGAAAATAATTTTGATTATTATGAAAATAATTTTGATTATTATGAAAATAATTTTGATTATTATGATTTTTTTTTTTTCATTTTACTAAAATGTAAATACATGTATCTATATCTGACAGGGAGAGGGGTTTAATATAGGCTATGCCTGTTCCCAAATCCCTATTCAGATACAAATCTGAATAAAAATATTGCTTATAAAAAAAAAGCATCTTACGACAATATTATTGTCCCGCGGTTTTTGAAGCCTGTTGGGGTTGTGTCTAAACGTCAACATGGTGAGGAGACGAATAAATACTTCTGAAGTATTAAATATTTTAATGGATGATGACTCTTATAATTTATTAGACAGTGATAGTCCTGTCGCTTCAAGGCGATGGAAAATACCAGTACCATTATTCCTTGTTTTGAGTCAAAGGGGCCACCAACACCACCAGCGGAGGACGCAACCGCGCCACCAGCGGAAAACGCACGTGCTGCGGAAGTGTACCAAGATGTAGCTAATATTTTGAAAGGGATTTATAAAAAAGCTGAGTTGAACACTTTTGATACCAAAGAAAGTGTTGAGATCGAAGTTTTAGTGACTGATCAGGCACCAGAACCAGATCAATTAAATATACCAGAAGAAGAAATTGTAGCTAAAAAGAAGAGACTGCGTTTAGCGAGTTAAATAATGGAAAGAGACAAGCTGGCAAATCCTATAAGGCCACCCTGCAAGGATTCGTGTAAAAGGTGGTGCACAAGCGATGATCGTAATCAGATTCACAAACAATTTTGGTCAATGAATTTTTATGATAGAAAAAAGTGGGTTTGGAATAATATGTAGGCAGTCCAACATTAAACGAGTCACTACTGAACGTGCGACTTCAAGAGGACTATTTACTTACTCATATCGTTTTCGGAGAGCTGAAGAATCTAGTGGTGGACTTAATGGTGTTTGTAAGCCATTTTTTTAGCACTTTAGGTTACGACCAAAAATGTGATAGTGCTATTATGAGATGCCATTTGATACACTTATTCCGAATTCTGATCAAAGAGATAAACATGTTCCTAACAATAAATAAGACCGGATTAAAATATTCTCTCATATATTTCGATACAACCCGTCTGTTCGACATTATAGAAGAGAACACGCCCCAAACCGGTTATATCTTCCTTCAGAAATTACAATCAAAGATATACACGAGCATTATGTCCAAAATATTGCGAAAATTAGCTTTAAAAGTTACAGAATGTTAGTTGTGAACAAGAATATAAGTTTTACTGTGCTGGGCTCGGAAGAATGTTAAGCGTGTAATAAATTCCAGGAACACACGAAAACGCATGAAAATGGAGGCGATATAAAGGACTGTGAGCAGCGTTCAAATCATGAACATCACATCACATCCTATTTCAACAAATAACTCTGAAGATATACACTATTTTGCCAGATTACACTATTTTGCCAGATTATAACTTGGTTTTTATTTTATTTAAGCAGAAACAATTCAAATAAAATACCCTGAAGCAGGTCACACATTTATGAACGCGAACTTAAGAAGTATGGTGATGTACAAAATTGGATAGAGTTTATGCAAGTTTGAAATAATGCCAAATACAATGTTATAGAAATGAAATATTCAAATATTCATGATTTTACTGATGGTTCAAGTAGAAAATAACTGACTAAAACAATTCCACCCGTAAAGTTGTCTGAAATGGCTTGTGTGTTGTTTGAAAGGGGTTTTTGAGATTTACAAGTACAAGTTTTCACATTTAGACAAAGAATTTACATCATCAGACTTTCTGAAGGATAAATATGTTGCGAAATTCCCCGAGGAAAATTTTCCTCATAGCACACTGTATCATTGACAAACTTTATCATTGTCAATTTCACTTCGAAGTCGCAGTGAAAAGGGCCGAGAATATGCCTAATCGGGAGTATACCCGGAAAAGCACAGTTTAAGATATCAAATGCTTTGGTAATATTATGTTTTATCACCCAATAATACATTTGACAGTAGATATCGCTTGTGTGTTAAATGTGATATCTACAGCGTGGTGAGATCACTTTACATAAATTTGATTGGTCAATCAAAAAGGAACTACCTTCTTTTATTTTAAAGAAACCACTTAGTTTAAGTAAAGAGTGACTTTTTAAAAAAAAAAGAAACTGCTTTTATTAAATTGACCTTGAAGGAAAAAAACTGGGTCAGTATACAGGGCTATACAATAGTTAAACTGCTGTCAAAAAATGATGTATCACTACGCTATAATGTAAATAGGATCGGTAAAAGTGAAATCTTTAGGAAATAATTATATTTATTTATTTGTGCATGTAAGAAAGGATTGGGTGATAAATAAAATCTCCAACTCGTGTTTTTTGATACCAAAAAATATCAACACTCGTTGATAAAGTAAAAAAAAACTCGGCAGAGCCTCGTTTTTTTTTTACATTGATATCAAAAAACACTCGTAGGAGCAGTGCCGTAACTAGGGATAAATTTCTGGGGGGGTATCCAAATGCCGATTTTACCGACGGGTCGATCAATAGAAAAATGTGCTATTTTACATAGCTTTTTAAAAAGCGGGTTAGATCTAATGACTACACTTTCCAGGGGCGGATCCAGGGAATTACGAAAGGGGGGCGTACTTTGAGGGCGAAGCTCGAATTATGAGCGCCGCAGGTGCGAAGCAGCTATCTCCCCCAGAATTTTTTTAAAGATAAGACTCCATATATGCGATTTCCTGGCATCTGATCTTCATATATTAAACACAACTCCCACCCTATTTTCAGTGTTTTTTGTCTGCAAAATCATCAGGAATAGCTCGGTAGCTTACTGCCTGAAGAATTTCTGAAAAAAAGTCCGAATGAAGGAAAGGCACGCGGTTTGAAGGAGGTAGTGATTTATGAAACAAGGTTGAAAAGATGAGCGTGTTTTTTTTTTTAGAATCTGGTCAAGCTGATGCAGAAATCATGCTGCTCACAGAACTTTACCTGTCCCTTAAGTGAGCCCTCAGAATGCATATATATTCTAAGGGCTCGCTTACCAAGAGACAGCTAGATGACAGGTAAAATTCTGTGAGGTAATGTATATCCATGATCGGTCAAATTTGGTTAGGTACCATTTAGCCTACGTATATAAGTAACTGCGGAGTGTCTTGGGGTCCTCACCCAGAATTTTTTAAAGATGAGACTCCATATATGCGATTTCCTGGCATCTGATCTTCAAATATTAAACACCACTCCCCCCTATTTTCAGTGCCGCCCCCCCCCCCCCCCGTGGATCCGCGCCTGCTTTCAAGGATTCTAGTCAATATAAGATTTATTTAGAATTCAGAGCAGTTCCATACAGGGGTGTTTTGGTGAATTTAGACATTCGAAAGTTCGGTAATGAAAGAAACAGTGTAATACCGAAGAATCTGGTCGGTAAATCATGATTCAAATATTTGCTATATAACTCTTGAAATTTACCGACTGACGGTTTCGAAATTTCTGTAACGAAACAGTGTAATACCGAAAAATCTGGGCGGTAAATCATGATACAAATATTTGCTATATAACTCTTGAAATTTTCCGACTGACGGTTTCGAAATTCCTGTAGAAGAATTATAGAACACTGTAATACCGAAGAATCTGGTCGGTAAATCATGATACAAAATATTTGCTATATAACTCTTGAGATTTACCGACTGACGGTTTCGAAATTTCTGTAACGAAACAGTGTAATACCGAAGAATCTGGTCGGTAAATCATGATAAAAACATTTGCTATATAACTTTTTAAATTGACCGACTGACAGTTTCAATTTACCGACAAACACGAGAATTTACCGACTGATGTCAAAATAGTGGGGGGGTAATACCGAAGAATCTGGTCGGTAAATCATGATACAAAATATTTGCTATATAACTCTTGAAATTTACCGACTGACGGTTCCGAAATTTCTGTAACGGAACAGTGTAATACCGAAGAATCTGGTCGGTAAATCATGATAAAAACATTTGCTATATAACTTTTTTAATTTACCGACTGACAGTTTCAATTTACCGACAAACACGAGAATTTACCGACTGATGGCAAAATAGTGGGGGGGTACATACCCCCCCCCCATACCCCCCCCATACCCCCCCCCCCCGGTAGTTACGCCTCTGCGTAGGATATACTCTATATATAAACAATTCATATGATAAGACATTATTATATACAACTAATGGGTTGTAAAATAAAGATCGGTTTATTTTTTTAGAGTATTATAAGCAAATTATGATTTAGCTCTAAATTTCAAGTTTTGGGAACACGCTGAAAATAGAAAATTTTCAAAAAAAAACCCTGGAAGTTTCAGAAAACCCTTATCAAATTAATTAAATGCAATATAACACTAAAAAGTAATAGAATGAATATAGCAAGGTAACACATGAAATGTGATTAGATTATTTTAGCGTAACGTCAAACCAAAAATGACATTAATTTCGCGTCAAAAGGGTGCAAGTGATATAACTAATTAAACATAACTAATCTCCAATTCCAAGTCTACGGTTCCATTCAAGAAGTCATCGGCAATAAGGGGCATCGAATTCTGGATATCCTTCATTTTGATTGCAGCAACTGTATTGCCTTTGTACTACTGGTGAGCTCAATGGGAATCAAAGTCTGACTTCGTGGCTTCGAATTATCCACTGTTTGGCTAGGGACCAACACAGGAATTCTACATGTCGATTAGAAATTGCAGCAACTATATTTAATTGCCTTTGTGCCACTGGCGAGCTCAATGGGAATCAAAGTCGGACTTCGTCGCTTCGAATTATCTACTGTTTGGCTAGGGACCAACACAGGAATTCTACATGTCGATTAGAAATGGCGTCTCGTTGACAATTATTTCTCTTGTAGGCGTACTTACCGGTCAGTTTTTTCTATTCGTAATATTCTCTTCCAGATTACAGTGCTGAACATATCAGTTTTCTTCATTTATGTAACATAAAATGTTTTTTGTCGACAACACTTGAATGTAGTCATCAGAGTCGGTGGGAAGAAAACTGTGATGGTTTGGAACATGCTGCATAAGAACAGTAATCTGTGTATTCCTGGTTTAACCTCCGCATGAGTCACTCCACAATATTAGTTCTTCTACACCAGGCTTTATGGTTTCCATAATATACTTCTTCGAACATGATTCAACTTCTTAAGCTCCCCGACCAGCTTGAGTTTCCAACCATGTGTGGACATAACCCAAACCACCAGATCCACTATGGATACCCAGGTTATACATCCACAGATGACCTTTATAAAACACGATGCCTGTTTGCAACCTTAAAAGAGGAAGTGCCCTACCTAAGTCAAACGTTGGGACTTCTTATTTTGAATTGGACGTTTGAGATCATTATTTATAGCCTGCTTAGCTTTTTTTTGCAGTATCCAAGTGTGCCTTTTGTTTCTGCTCATGTCCCTGTCGATCCTGATTACTGGAAGCATTTTCAATTTGAACTTTCTGAGTGTCACATAGTCTACAAGTATTCTTTTGTAAAGACTTAAACTTGTGATTGAAACGTGTATAAACTATGTGTTTGTACTTTGAAAGATAAACTGACTCATTACATTCGTTCTTGTAGAAGTCATACATCTTTGCTACTTTCATGCCATGACCTAAATACTCTACATCTGATACCTCTCCTGTGTAGTGCGTCCTATATTGTTGAAAATTGTTGATGTGGGACACAACTCTGTCAATAACCTCTGTTGGGCACTTGTTTACAGTGTGACACTTTCCGATCAGATAAACAACCCGTCTTCGATTTATTCAAAGCAAAACAAACTATCCCTTCCAGAAATTTTGGATATTTTAATGTATGCGCTTTTACAAACTTTAACACCATATATTGAATAAATTTGGGAACTTGACTTTCTGTTTTAGCCACTATATGCTCTCTTCTTTTCTAATTTATTTGCTGATCCTAATATTGTAACAGCAGCTCAGGCTTCATAAGACCCTGATTTATAATACATATCAAATAATCTTATTCTTGTAGCTCTGGGTGTGTCTGTCTACGACCCTTTCTTTGTGCGACCTCTGGGGAGATCTTATATTATAATGTCTTCCAAACTTTCACTGGAGCTTGAGTTTGAATGAAATGTTGAACCAGATGATTTTACAGCATGCGCCTTTACTAGTGTCACGCCAGGACGCAAATATTCTACATCTGATACCCTCTTGTGTAGTTGTTGATGTGGGACACAACCCTTTCAATAATCTCTGTTGGGCATTGGTTAACAGCGTGACCCCCTCCTCTCAGATCAGTTGAACAACAAGCCTTCGATTTATTCAAAGCAAAATCAACTACCTTACTAAGATTTAATTAACGATTTCTAAAATTCGGGTATAGTAACAAGGGACTCGAAGAGCGAGGCTAAGCATATTCCACAAGTCATGTCTAACGGTGAAATCACATTCTTATCTGGAGAGCGTGCGCTTTAAACACTATCGGTGTAGACTCAAATAACCAGGTCATAGGTTGCCATTTGATTGAGACTTCTGTCAATATGTTTATATACATTCATAGTACATTGTTATATACGTTGCGACCCATTTCTATGTCCATAATATTAGCAATTTAGCTCCTTTAAGGTACCGATTGAGGACATATATTACCCACCGTAGCTCCCTCATTTATGCAGAAAGCGTATAAGACAAATGGGTTGTGACACAACACAAGTGCTTAATGTTCCCCAATTTAAATGCGGAGGGTTGGATGGCCAAATGCTTAGTACGTGTGCGCTGTATCATAAGGTTTACCATTGAGTCAACTGGCGCATGTCCAGCCTCGTGGGGTTTCTACGCGCAAAAAAGACGTAGCGCCGCTGCCCGGGCAAAATTTCCCTCATTGCACACTGTATGCCTGTCTTCCATTAGCCAAGGTTAGGGGCATAACAGTAGGACGTTAAACCCCATTTCATTCCATTTATGCTATTCAGATGCCCCGTTATTTCCGTTGTACTTTTATTTGTGTATGCTGTACCGGCGCAATATATATATACATGTATATAACTCGTTGCTGCTTTAGGTTTAGTTGTAGTACTATCCGACTACACATCTTAGTTTTTGTCCTGATCATTCATAAATCTATACCTCAGTTAACGTATCACAATAACCAGCATATATTTTTAGATATGAACTTAGAATCAATAATAAGAAAGAAAACAATGATCAATGAAAGAAAACAATGTTGTTTAAGCCATCATATTTATACTTTGTTTTTATACGCCATGCCCTCAGAGCCTCGTTTAACATGGTGACAAGGCGGCGGCGCGCACTGGCCAAACTATGCTTAAAAGATGTAGACCGGGCGGTAATATACATACGTTTTGAAAATCGCTGACAAGGTTTTTCCCATGTGTCAAGCCTGGATTAATCAATCCGTGGTTTAACAAGATGCCAAAATAATAGTGAATCAAATTATAATAGTGTATCAAATTTTAAAGGGCTCAGAAATCGAGTCTAAGGGGGTCAATTTTCAAAATTGTCTGGTGGAGGGTTGGTTTAGGTTAGACCCCCTCTCAGTCGAGGCTCTGCATGCCCTGTTATTGTTACAATATTTCGTAAACAATTAATTTGCGTTTTCAGAATAAGCTAAAGCCTTAATCTTTTAAATATTTGTTCTTTAGCACATATCCCTATCATCCATATTACTACATTACCCCCCCCCCCTGCTTTAGGATTTGTGCTCACTATTAGTTCGGTGACTTCTCAAAAACTTTCCGTTTCATAACCCAGTATCCATATAATTTATATATATGATAACTATACGATTAACATCTTATATGACCATCGATTATATCAGTTACAACGGTAAGGTTAATTTTCCAACCCTAATAAATAAGCTCAAAGAAAAACGCAAAAAATCAAAAATCAAACGTCGCATGCAATCGATCACCAACAGTTCATCACCGCAATTCCAAAGTCCTATAATAAAGAACTCTAAGAAAATACAGAAACACATAACTAAAAATTTATCTTGATTCTTTTGAAGTGTCTTGATTCCACTTAGTATTTATAAAGTTCAGTTCTCACTTTATATTCCGCAATATTCATCATCTTGGATTTCCATCGGTCTGTTTCAGCTACCATATGTCTCTACCACGAATCTTCTTCTTCAATCAGATTATCGCGTTATTCACAAGTCTTCTGACTTCAAAGAACGTTCTTAACTCTTCTGTGATGATTGGTTGAGTGACATAAGACAAAGAATTTAAAACTTTAATTTAATATTAGCCCAACAGTGACATTATTATATTGTTTGTTACCCTTTACTCTTAGTTAATCTAAAGTAAACCTTCATTTAATAATGAATAAACCTTGATGTATCTCTTTAAAACAATTCAGTGCGTTTTTTATCTTTAAATGTACTATTATAGTTGTTGTACCCAAAGGTAGTTAAAAGAATCAGCAACCTCAAGCTTTTGGTTATAAAATCACGATATTAGTATTTGAAGTATGTACTGGTGAATGCCATAATGTCATAAGGTACACAAAGAGTTTTAAAAAATCATGCAATCTCACTTGGGGTTGTATATGCGTATACAAAACGAAAAGCCTTCTTGTAATCAACAAAACCCCAGTCTAGAGTTTTTTGTTGGGTTTCAATTACTGAATGCCTCGAAAATGAAAACTGCGTCTGTTGTACTAACATATTTCGGAATCAGAAATAATCTTCTGGTAATAAGGGTGAGAAGTACAGGGTTTCCCTAGACAGCAATTTTACCCTTTTAGTTATTTGTCCCCTTCTTGTGAACTGGCTTTAAGTTTCCTAGTGCCTAGGTTTGGGAAACGCAATCTGAATTAATAACGTTTTTTTGAAAACATATAAATGGAACGATTAATACAGCATATTTACAGTGTACATAAGAATTTTATTTTGGATATTTTATCATAAGAGGATAACATATTTTTTTAAAGTTTTATTATAATAATTCGCTTGTGCGTATGGTTCTCTAGCAGTAGTAGGGAAACGGAGTGTCCGGAGGAAACCCACGAGGTTGAGAAGGCGCCTCTATCTCCATGCCACATACGCTCACACCAGGGGTCTTTAGCAGTGGGAGGAAACCGGAGTGCCCGGAGGAAGCCCACGAGGTTGAGAAGGCGCCGCTATCCCCATGCCACATACGCTCACACCAGGGCTCGAAATCACAGTTGCAAGCCAGAGGTGGCCGGCCAGCTAGATGTCGAAGCGTGGCACTCTAGACCACTAGACCATCCCAACCCCGATTTTACAAAATTGTCAATTCAAGTTATTAGTGTAATTTATATTACTTTAATCTACAGCAGGATAGCTTAATGCTAAATATTTTAATAATCGTAGTTGACTTTTGTTTTATGGAAAGCTTGTGATATGAACGTCTCATTGCGTTTATTTTGCAAACTGCAATATTGTGACAGATGAATCGTTCTTTTTATATTAAAAAGACACAATTCTAGATCAAATTTCATGGGCAAGGACACGTCGGCTACAATGTCAGGTTCAGGGTTACAGCGAAGATCATAAGGCCCTCAAGCCACCAACTATCTTTGTTGCGATATAATCTATTTTGACGGACCGGCTTTAATATCCGTGGCAACGCCACAAATGAATGGGTGATGATTCTAGAATGACCCAGCTAGGCTTTGGAATATCATCTTCTACAGTTTAACCAACAATAAGCATATAAACCTGGAAAAACGAAATCATTTTTTATATTGAGTGCTTAAACACCCTCAAAACCAAAAGTCATACAATCTAATGTGAAATAAAATGACATCTATATTTAATGACACTAATAAAATGTATTATATTTTTCAGGCAAGACAAAGAAGCAGTTGGTCTGTGTCTTTGGAAGTCAATAATCGTAAGTTTATTTTACACCTTTCCCCTATATATTACCTATGTATGCACGAATATTGCGTCTGCCGTCTGTGCGTGTGAAATGTACATCTTATTAGAAATCAAAGAAATAGAGAATCTCCTACGAGTGTTTTTTGATATCAAAAAATATCAACACAAGTTGATAAAGTAAAAAAAACGAGGTTCTGCCGATTTTCTTTTTACTTTATCAACAAGTGTTGATATTTTTTGATATCAAAAAAACACGAGTTGGAGATTTTATTTATCACCCAATCCTTTCTTACATGCACAAATAAATAAATATAATTCTTTGGTATAGATTTCACTTTTACTGAACCCAATTACATTACAGCGTAGTGATACATCATTTTTTGACAGCAGTTTAGCTATTGTATAGTCCTATATACTGACCAAGTTGTTTCCTTCAAGATTAATTAAATAAAAGCAGTTTCTTTTCTTTTTTTTAAAAGTCTATCTTTACTTAAACTAAGTGGTTTCTTTAACATAAAAGAAAGTAGTTCCTTTTTGATTGACCAATCAAATTTATGTCAAGCGAGATCTCCACTATGTAATTTATCACACAACCGATATCTACTGTCAAATGTATTATTGGGTGATACTATAATAATAATACCTATCCACGAATATTGCGTCAGTATACATGTATTTCATTTATATGTTTAAAGGGTCAATGCCGATAATGTTTTCGAGAATACAACTGCTTAATTTTGTGTTAAATTCATTAAGACCCCCTACCTAAAGTGGTGGACACACTAGCCGAATGATTCGGCCGAATCAATCGGCGTCGAAATTCGCCTAGTGTGTCCACTGTCATTCGGCCGAATTCCTTGTCGGCCGAATGATTCGCCCGAATTAAACATGTTTGATATATTCGGCCGAATATTTATTCGCCCGAATTATATTCGCCTGGTGTGTCCACTTCGCCGAAGCATTCGGCCGAATGTAGAATTCATTAGCCAATCAGCACTCATATCGAAAAGTCACGTGATTGTTTGAAGACATAGACGCCGCCGTTTTTAATCATGTGACGTGAAAAGTGATGCAATCGACTGGTTAATCGGGCGAAACATTCGGCTGGTGTGTCCACCCATTCGGCCGAATCAAATTCGGCACCGATTGATTCGCCCGAACGATTCGGCCGAATCATTCGGCTAGTGTGTCCACCGCTTTAGGGCCGAGCAACTAACTCAATATATGACACGTTTCTATACAACTTAAACCCACTAGTTTTCATTTTGAAATGAAGTCCCATGTCCAAATATGTATTATGTGGTGATTTGATAAAACCAGACTTTTTTTTATAAAAATAATGTGTCGGTGAAATTTACCTTTTGTTATCAAGTACAGAACATGGACCGTTCATCGTGTAGACCTCTATAGGAACGGGAATCGATTATTGGGTCACCCAACGAAAGAATTGACCCGAAATCTTAAAAGGGTTACATGTCCGGATAAGTTGAAATTTTGAGTCAGGGTATTTACACCATTCTTCTATATTTTGGCGTTTAAATTTCATACGTACTCGGATTTTTATTTTTGAGGCTCTTTTCTATTCTGGACAGTCCCTTTAATAATAAATTTTATGTGAACGTATATTGTCAACGACGTCCGTCGGAAATGTTCGTCTTATTAAAAAAAATAAAGAATGTATTCGCACCTTTATATATAACAGCAAACTTGTTTAGCTAAGTGGACAAGGCGCTGGTTCGCTGGCCTGGAGGTCGGGTGTTCGATCCCTGCATTGGCCGATAAAGGTCATCTCGATTTTCCAGCGTGATTTCCTCTTGTCAGTGGTGCAGAAGGAGGGCCTGACAAGGACAGCTGCCTAGTCGTTCGGATGGGACGAAAAACCGAGGTCCCGTGTACACATTGGAATGCACGTTAAAGATCCCTTGACAGTTGGAATTCGATATAAGAGTAGGCCGTAGCGCCGCTGCCCGGGCAAAATTCCCCGCATAGCACACTGTATGACGTATGCCCGTCTTCCATTAGCCTAGGTTAGGGGCATAATAGTAGGACGTTAAACCCCATTTCATTCATTTATTGTTTAGCATTATGAACATCCACACCGCGTGGGCCGTATGATCTACGTTTAGACGTGGATCCTGTCATGAACGAAAAATGAATATTGTGTTCGACCTCATCCATCATCCAGTTTAGACTAGTTACAAATTACCAAAAGGAACGATTGAACTTGTTCCATTCCCTTAATACCATCTTAAAAGTTTTAAAACGACAAGAGTTCCATTTATTTTATGATTTTACAATCAGTTAAGGTAAAAACAGCATGGACTACTTTGTCCGCTTGGACAACTCGGGGGGTTAAACCGCTTTACATCTGTATTATTGTTTTCATATTTGTGTCACTAAAAAAAAGTGTGTTACTGGGCGTTTGTGAATGTGGATTATGTGTGGTTTAATAGTCGACAGCCAGACATTAAGTAATATATTGATACTGCACAAGGCAATATATTGCGCAATGTCTTAAGCTGCAGAGCATTAAACTACTTAAAATACAGACACTATCTCGCACGTGCATTTCAATGACATACGTCACAACAGTTCACTATTTCAGATAATGTACTATTGGCAAGATACCCGTACATTATTGGAAATAATGGTACGCAAACATCAAAGGATGACGTCACATCTGTATTTTAATACATTTTACAGGACATGTTATTTTACCGATTTGATGTAATATCATGCGACGAGTCTTGACAACTACATTTACACGACTCAACGACTTGAAGTTGAACTAGTGACCGTCGCGTAGTTGGGTGTGTTTTGACAACTGAACATTAACTTAGGATTAGCTTAGTGTTTAAAAAGGCATATCACCCATAAGTAACTTTGGTGTGAATAACGTGGACATTTGGTTGGCAAAAAAAAAAGAGATTTTCTTGATGCGATAGCCAGTGCTTGCCGATCCAATGTCAGTTGTCACTAAGCAGGGTAAGCTAGCCTTGTTATTGCTAGTTATCATGTCATCATCACCAGACTGCTGTCTAAAATTATTAGCAAGACTTGGTTGTGGCCAATTTACGCCATAAGATCACAAGAGGTACGGTATTTAGCTTTTCTTTTAAAAATTACTTTCATTAATTTTGTGTTATTCAATATTGCAGAATCGGTGTTGCCCATGATGCTTGTGCTACTCTAGTGCTAATGATGTCTGCAGCAAAATATGGTTTCTTGACAACAAATATTTTAGGAAGAAAGTTTTTATAATTAATAATAAACCCTTTTTTTTTTAAATCAACACTTTATTTAATATTTAATAAATATATATTATAGAGTAAAGTAAAATAAAATAAACAACACTGTCAATATAGTCAATAAATAAATTATAATTATAATAAGATGTCAATATCTACTGCATTTAAAATAGGTTACTGAAATTATCGCCCTAATGGCCAAGTTGGGTTATAAGATAATATAACCTGAGAAAATACATTAATGCCGTGTGAATGTTTAAAAAGTGACAATAGTGAATAACAATAATATTAAATAACTTAATAATAATAAATAATGAACATTAGTCAGCAAATATCCATCCTGTACCGTGACATAACTAGTAAATTGCATTGGTTTAATTATAAAATAATTTTTACTATAATACTGTTTACTTAGTCAGTGCTCCCTTACATTTTCGCTCTTACTTATTTTGGACATAAACATGAAGATTCGTTATTTTGCCTTACAGATGAACTTGTGTATGCAGTCTGTGTTTGTGTTAGAGTATGGTGCTCTGACTTGTTCTCAAACGTTATATTGACAGTACCATTGAAAATACTATTAGCAAAAAACCTGTCAGTACCTTGTGGTATAGGTAGATTTGCAATACATTGGCTTTGGTTCTTGGATTCTTCAGTTTGGGGCTGGCAATGGTACTTTTGGACGAGTGCTGACAGTTTGCGAATGTTTGTTGGCTAATATGTGGGGAATTTGCTTGCTCTGTTGAGGGTTTATGCAACAATAATTATTTAAAGAGTTAACATTTTTGTGTCCCGATATTTGGATAATTTTGGTTTGGTGCAACTCCATCATCGTTTAACTTTTGTACTAAGTGGTTACGTGCACTGCAAATATAAAAAAAAACAATAAAAAGAAATCAATTAGATATCTATATTTTTACACTTTTATTACAGGTTACGTTATATATCGAATATAACTACAGCATTGGAATTTACACATAAGAATAACATTTGCTGCAAGAAGATTGTTCTATTTTTTTGTCACCCACTGTGTAGATGTATTTTTAAAAAATGGCACTATATCTTGGGTTGGCTTTAGAGTGAATAATTAAATCATCAGGAAGATGAGTGGTGGTCAACTGAGTTGAGCTTGCAGGATAAAAAAAAAACATTTCGCCATAGCTTAGCTTTACTTTAAAAGTCCCTGTAGTGTACTAGATTTGAACTTTTTAACATAAATTTGGTATTGAACCAGGCTTGTTTAAAATGATAGGTTACCTTACATTCCTAGGATTGGTGCTTGTTCTTGTTTTAGTTCGAAGTTCCGTGTCGTATTGAAGATATTCGTCACCATTTAGATCAGCCTTTAATCAGCGTCTCCCCCATTTTAAATTGTGAACTTCTTGACTGTTTTCATACCAAATTGCACAGTGAACGCATTAATGATTTTGGAGTGCTTTCTCCAAGAGTCTTGGTAACAAACTGAAGAGGAGTGGAGGAAAGTTACTGCGGGGTTCATCTCCAGATTGAACTACTACAACTGTCTGGGGCTGTCTCTCCCCGGACGATGTGTTGCGTCAGGAAACTCAAGGTCTCCATGATCTGGTCGTCACGGGCACTTCTCTGTGACTGGACAGCCCCACTCTTCTTCTTCATAATCTTCCCAACCCGGATTCTCGTTATCGTAGTGCTTCTTGCAATGGCAAGAGGCTCCAGCCGCTCTCCGACTTGGTCCCACCGGGTGTTCTTGGCCGCCACGTTGAGCAGCTTTTTCTGCTTCATACAGCTGGGGTTCTCATTCACAAGCTCGGACAACCTCAACTCGGTCTCTTCTAACCAGTAATACTCTAGGAGTTCCTTCTTGGGCACCCGGACCCGCTTCTTCGGCTGCCTGGTAGCCTCGTCCCCACTCGGTAGCTTTCGCTGGCTTTCGATTGGGTCCTGCTGTGTCTCCGGGATAACATCGACACTTGATATGGGTGACTGGGTGACTGATCTCTCTCAGCCTGCCTCTGGCCTTTCGGCTTATGGCCTTCCTTGTTTTGCTCTTCCCATGTCTGCTTTGTTTTAAGCATGTTGTTTCTGTGATAAGTTGTCTCTTCGCTGGCGATCTCTGAAATGGCGATCAGTGTCAAGGAAGCCTTGTATATACACCTGCATCGACGCGAACGCCACTGTCACGCAGTAGTCGTAAACTATTCGTGACAGTCGTAGAATGACACACACTGCCACGCATCCTCCCGACGAGTTCACAAACAGTTTGTGCATAGTTCACGGCCCGGTCGCTAAATTTTGTCGTGACCAAATTGTGAACATTTCAAACTTTTCGTCCCGACATGCCACGCAGTCACGACGGGTTTACGCACACTTCACGCCAGTTTGAGACTAGCACTGGCATCACTCAAGTTATGTCAATGAGTGCCACGGAATCATGCAAGTGTCAGCCTTGCTTAAGCCATACATGACAGAGAAGGAAGATATTATCTGACCTCTATGGAATCATTACCAAGAATAAATACATGTATATAATAAAGCTTATTGTAAAGGGAGATAATTCACACATCAATACATATATATTTATATGAAAAATAAATTGTAACGAACCTTATATAGATATCCTTATAATGATCTAAATATAAAACAACAAAGAAATGAATACACAAAATAAAGTAACAGGGTTACCAAACTAAGAAAACATCAGGTCAAAGTTGAAATAAAATAAAAACCAAGTACGAACAATCCAAATCATAAGACAAAATTCGAAGTCCTAAAAACGTTATAGGCAAAATAGTGTATTCAAGCAAAATAGTGTAATCAGCAAATGGACTGCTCCTCGTGTACAAAAAATACACGACAAGCAGTGGTAACAGGTGCCCGGAAGAGTAAGCTTAGCCTGCCTGGCGCCACACCCGCCATAGCTGCATCCAATCTATTAGGCGAAATGTCAGTCAAATAGCGTGATTGGCCAATGAACTATAGTATGCAAAATGCACGTGATGAACTGTCTTAACGATGTAGTAGACATTATCAGGGTGATAGTAACAGTATACGTGTCAATTAAAAATATCTAGAATAATAGCCGAGAGAGACACGTTATATTTACCAATCAAATCAATATGACGGCCATAAAACTTTTTAAAGGCCTTAATCAGTTTAGTGCGCAAGTATCCTTGTAGTTGAAGCTTAGTTTGTTCTCACTGGAAACCTTTTTAAAAAATCTAAGATTAAATTAGCAATGTGATCATATTAAAATACCCATAAAATCACTTTACCACAATATGTAGACGCTTGCAAACAATACTCACAAATTCTCCGGTGAGCTGTATTTAGACTGTATATTAATCAGGTGTAATAATATATTGTTTTGGAATATATACATTATCAGTGTCAGTCACTGGGGTACAACAGTCATCTTACCTATTTTCTAGAAGTTATCCTTATGTTATCACTGAACTTATTGGAAAAACTGTCTCCGGCTATCAAATCGACCTCTCTAGTCCTCCCATAGAATACACACCATTCGTTAATACAATACGGTACGTTTATACAGGACGTTAGAGACTTTTGGCGAGCATAATTTCCCCATCCGTATCGAATACCTGATAGGTTGCTTTAACGTAGTTTTAGAGTTGTTTTGGCAGATATTTGCGTCGAGTACGTATGCGTCGATAAGCTAAGGTTAGTTCTATTACAGCATAATGGGAGATATCTACCAAGATCACTAGCAGTACTGATTGTTAAGTGGTTATCGTCAAAGGAGAATACTAACGCAAAAAGTTCTTTTAATATGAAAAATAACGTTAATATTAGAAAATTTTTGACCCTGCGAAATTTTAAAAGTCACTCTAAATATTTTTACAAAGGAAAAATGTACCAAAAAACACCCGATTGACCTTAACGCACACCTGCAGCAACGTTTTGATTTTTTTTCGTGAATGACGTAATAGTGGATCGACTTTGTGAATTTCCCTATAGAAGGCTATTGAAACTGAGCACGACATGCCGTCAGTTTGACTAACTGGGTGCATAAACATAGACAATTGCGTTGCTTGGGGATATACTAATAGCACCAACAATAAATCGGGAAGCGTCTGTCATTTTTTTTTAAATTTCCAAGCGAGACAACGCACATAAAAGGTCTGAGTCGGGACACAGCGATCAACGACTAACGACGCGATGTCAACAAAACACGCTTCTCTTTCAAATTCTTGTTCGGAGAATTCCGAATTATATCAGCTTATGAACGTGACCAGTGCAATTTTGATAACTTTATTATGTCGATAAAGATATAACAGTTATATTATCTTTCTGTTTTAAACTCTGTGCATTCTATCTATGGCGAAACCGGCAATCTTTCAAAATCTATCTATAGAAACCTCTTATGTAACCATAGCAACGAAATGTAAACACCGCTAGAGTGGTAGTCTAAATACTATTGTTAATTACTATCCCCCTTTCGAATCGCCTTCCGTAGGCCTATTTCGATGATTTTGCAGTCGATTATAAATAGTACTAAACATGTAAGAAGTTTGTCCGATGCAACTTTGTAAATTATGAGCGTGATACTACTTTTTTGTTTAGCGTGAGCGGCCCTACTGGACCATGTATTACTGTATGATGACGATTGATGTGACCCATTTTTAGCGACGTTCTCGTATCAAGTATAGGGCATATAATACCATAATTATTAGTTTTTATCTGATATATTTTTTCCGATGAAGCGTGAACACCAATAGGGCCGCAATAAAGCCGAAAGTCATTGCGAATCGAAGGACTGAGTGATACGCTAGTGATAGGAGGAAGGATAAGACAAGAGGTGTGTCTACGCTGTTTTTAATTTCTAGTGCCTATTTATTCATCATTATTGTAACTAGAATGTTCCGAACTTTCATCGTCACCTTTGTTTCTCGCATTTCTAATTCGTCGGTACTGATAGGGAAGAACACTCTGGGCGAAATCAATGTCTGATAAGCTGTCACTTTCTGCTGATACCCTATTGAAATATACATCGACTGCTAAACGTAGATCGACTATTACGTCATGTCACGTGATATAGCTTCAGCTCATTAATTGTCGGGTGTTTCCGTAATTGCGGAAATCCGAGAGTGTTTTTTAACGTTATTTGTTATTAAAACTTTAAAAAAAAAAAATCTGAAATGTGTTACATAATGAACTAAGTAAACGATAAAATTAAACTTTTACTTTAGCATTCTCCTTTAAGGTAAATGGTTCGTTGTTAATATATAATCGTTTGTTATAACAGGTTAATACAAATCGTCATGTTAACGAAGATGGTGGTATTTATTATGATATAATCATGATGACGATGATGTTACATTAATCACGATGACGTTACGTTATATTTCAAGACTTATGCGACGGTTAAATTTTGATAACCATATTACATGTATGTGATGATGGTTTTGATGATAACGTTTCAGAATAGGTACAATCGGGGATTCGAAACCACGCCAGTTGACTCAATGACAGGCTTTGTGATACAGTGCGCGCGTGCTAACCATTCCGCTCCCGTCCTTTAGTGTTTATAGTGAACATATTTGCTTAGTAAAACCACATTTAGGGCCTGGTTACATTGGAAGGGCTAGCTCGGATAGACGGGCTAGCCTGGCAAGTTCAGCCCCGTGCTGTAGTTTTTATATGACAGCGGGTCATGTACACAAGCTGTAGTGAAATCAACGGGCTATCCCGCCCAAACTATTTATATGACGTCGGGTTGAAAAGGTAATTTTAACTGTTATAAGGGGGGCTATTTCGTCCGAAGGTTTACATGAACAAGAGGCTAGCCCGGTGTCCTTTATACGGAAGTGATAGGTGGGCTGGAATATATCACATGGTGTAATATAGGAAACAAAATGGCGACAACATTGAATATCAAATTAAAACTTTTATTGTTTTATTAACTTTGAGTATTTGGTTGGTTTCACAGTTCAATTTGTTAGTGTCATGCTTCCTATGTACTGAACAAGCAAAAAAATCGCCTAATTTTGCTATATTTGAATGCTATTAGCTCTAGTAGAACAAAGTTGCATCGAAGGCGAATCACGCGTAGAAGAAAAAGAATAATATGGCAGAAACCTGGACGAACAGACGAATGGTGGCGAAATATAATTTCTGGCAAACTTCCTGAAGATGATTGGAAGAAAAATTTTCGAATGTCAAAAGTTAATTTTCAACAACTTGTAAATGAACTGCGGCCCTATATTGGGCCCAAACCAAACTCGCCAAACTATACAGCATTGAATGCAGAGAAAATACTAGCCATTACACTTTACACTTTAAAAGACACGGGTTCATTTGCGATGACTTCAAATACTTTTGGAATTTCGTTAAGCACGGTCTCAGTTGTTGTTGTACAAGTTTGCAAAGCCATTGTTTCGAATCTTGGTAAAGTGTACGTAAAACTACCGAAAAGTGTTCCAGAGATGCAAACAAAAATAGCTGGTTTCGAAGTAAAATTTGGTATGGTACAGGCTTTTGGATGTGTTGATGGTACACACATATCCCATAAAACGGCCAGTTGAGAATTCTCAAGACTATTTTTGTTATAAGAATTTCTTTTCGTTAAACGTTCAAGCAGTTTGTGATAGTAAAGGACTTTTCATGGATGTGGATTGTAGATGGCCAGAGAGCGTCCATGATGCCAAGGTCTTCGCAAACTCCAGTATTAACAAGAAACTGAATGATAACACCCTTCCCGTGACCTTTAGGAATATCTTAACCGGTCGAAACAAAATTCCAAATTATTTGATAGGGGATCCTGCTTATGCATTGACACCATATTGTATGAAGGAATATTTAACCTGTACATCAAATGAAGAGGTTGTCTTCAATAACATTTTACGCTCTGCAAGAAATCCAATAGAATGTGCCTTCGGCAGACTGAAGGCAAGGTGGGCAATTCTAACAAAGCCAATCAATCACAAGCTAGAAACAGTGCCCATTATTGTGTATACCTGTTTTGTTTTGCATAATTTTTGTGAGATTAATCGGGTGGATTTAGATGCTCGTATTGGAAGCTGGCCAGGATAATCGTAGCAATACAGTGTATTCATGCAACACAGGAGAAGGAGAAGCCGTTAGACACGTTTTAATGTCGTATATCAAGCACAACCTTCCTGACCATCTAGTAAATTAGAAAATATCGACAAGAACACAAAATTATTTTCTTGTATCTTTATTGACATAAATTTAAATTAAACTTTAATGTCTACTATTTGTAAACTTGTATAGTTATGCAATGTCAGTCCAGAAAAAAAGAACAATTGTAGTTTTGGTTTTTTGTAATACATGTAGTTTGCGCATTGTAGTTCAACCTAATAAACTTTAATCTGCCCTAGATTAGAAATCTGTGTTACACGTTGATTGATCATAGGAATACCTTCTACCGCTATCAAGGTCATGATAAGTTTCTTCTTCAAACATATTTTGTTGACCTCTATGGTTGGACTGTGAGTTTCTGCTGTTAGAGTTATGGTGGGTTGAGTTGTTTCGATTATCGGGTGTAAAATGGTGAGCCCCATGATTCCAAGCGTTATTACTGGGTGGCTGATTGTTGTCTAATACCATTGACTGGGCTAATATTCCTACAGCCTATGTTAAGCCTCTGCCTATAGTAAGGAAGCCTTCAGTTAATTTGTCAAAGGCATTTACTGAGGCAGCCGATGATTCCCTTATGACATTTATCAAATCCCTTCTTCCTGACATATCTTCTTTACTTTGCTGCAGTAATAGACGGTCTCGTTGTGCAGCAGACAATCTGCGCTCCATATGTCGCCTCTTGTCATCAATAAGCTTTGGAACAATATTTTCGGGTATTTTTGATTTAGCAAAGGAGGCACCATTACTTGTGCTACTCAAGGATACATCTTCTGAACATATTGTACCAGCATCATCATCTGATCTACTATTTTGGTCAGTATTTCCAAACAACTGGAAGCCGGGCTCTGTAAATAAATTGCTGTCTTTGTCTTCCTCGGTAGCATCGGTATCAATTCCATAGGTTAATGACTCTGCAGATGGCGAACCTTTGTAAAATTTGGCTAGAGCATCGTAATACTCAATTACTATTCTGCCACTTCCAGATCGAGTACCCTTCTCAACAGCTGAATTAAAACTTTGTCTAATTTCTTTTACTTTCTCCATGATTCTGTTATAGCCTACTTTAATTTTATTTTTCAATTCTGTCGGCTTACTTTCAAATGTTACATTGTCATCAATGTCACACGGTGCAGTTGGATGCGGCAAAGAGGGGGGTCCAAATGCCTGATATTCGTTTTCAGGAAACAAATCAGTCATTGATTTTCTCAAACATTCGTTTTGTTGTGGTTTGTCTGCGTTGAAATCTTTCCCTTCGTATTCCATTTTTACTTTATAGTCAGTAAGGCTGTCAATTAATGATTTTATCATATCTTGTGACCAAACAAAACGCCTTGCCTTGTTAGATGTTAAACAATTCCCGCTTGAAAACTTTCGCTTTTGTTTGTTTGTCGCCATGTTTATTGTAATATTGCCGTGCGCATGCGCCAGTGATGACAAGTTTGGTGAAGATTGGAACCGAGATGAAAATATTTCCCATGCGCATGCGCTCGCCCTGCTTGTAACACAATTTTGTTTATATGAAAGGAGGGCTGGCTCGTTTTGCCGGGTGCCCCGGTTAAGCGGGCTAGCCTGGTTTAGATATAAACAGTGTTTTGTTTTTTTCATTCGGTTGCATTGCAATGACGTCATACCCGAGGCCCCGTTTAGAGAAGACAATTCGCCCAACCGGGATAGCCCTCTCCATGTAACCAGGCCCTTAGTTATTTTTCAAGTAATAAAACTAACTAAATGTGCACTTGACATCGAGAGTTTTTCATTCAAAAGACTCCTTTCTTGAACTTGTTTTACCCTATTTAATTATTTGTCAAGTAATATACAACTAACTAAACGCGCTCTTGGTTTTCATTTGTTTCACTGAAAGCCTACTTTCTTGAACTTGCGAAATGTTATGTTGAACTGCTTTTCACCACACTAGAGTGCATCCTCGGTTACCTAATGAGTCATTCCCTTCTACTCCACTATACCCTGGGTTAATCTATTGGGGAGGCATGTTTTCAAGTTATCCGCCCTTGATGATTGTGCTAATTTTATCGACTAATTCCATAAATTGTTTTTTGAAAAGTAAGTTGCCAAAGGGAAGTAACTTACACTGTGGTGTCGATTCTGCAACATATTTTCTGCCATCCCAGAGACACGGGATGCCCATTATTTTGAAACTATGGGGCGTTATGTAATTAGATACAGTATAATAATATCTTTATTTCAAAAGGGTGAACAATCTAGGTCCGATATGTATGGACCTTTCTGACACGTTGTGCCCTTTATAACAAAAACAATAAAAATAACAAAGGTTATCAATTGAAATGAACATTTAACATAATGGCTTACATATCAATCTTGCATCAATTATGTATGACTTCTGTACGTCCATTTAAGTCAGTATTTGCATTTCAAACTGCCAATGATATGAAATTGAAAAAAATAACAGAAATCATAATGAATACGATAGCCCTCAAACGTTTTATAGTGGTGCATGGGTACCTGTCCAATACCAAGACATTTGGTATAAACAGATCATTCGCATAAGAAATGGGCATTAATATCACATTAAAGGGTTCGAGTTATCAAGCCAGGGCAAGACTTATAAGTGGAAAGGGGGGCTATATGGTACCCACAATCACAAATAGTTTGTCTAAACTTCTAAATGCCAGGGGCAGTTGTAAGTAATCAATTTGATTATATTTGCTACATTTACTTATTTATATGAATGATGTTTACACCAACCTTTTATTTATTCCAAGGAAACTAGAGGACCATAATAAAATAAAACCAAGTACGAACAATCCAAACCATTAGACAAAATTTGAAGTCCTAAAAAAACGGTAAAGGCAAAAAAGTGTAATCTGGCAAATAGTGTAATCAGCATATGGACTGTTCACCGTGTACAAAATACACGACAAACAGTGGCAACAGGTGTCCGGAAGAGTAAGCTTACCCTGCTGGCATGCCACACCCGCCATAGCTGCATCCAAACTATTAAGACGAAATCTGGTAAAATAGCGTGATTGGCTCATGGACTATCAATGACAGCCTATCCCAAAACAAACGGTATAGGCAAAATAGTGTAATCGACCGTGCACAAAATACACGACAAACAGTGGTAAGAGTAAGCTTATCCTGCCTGGCGCGCCACACCCGCCATAGCTGCATCCAATCTATTAGGCGAAATCTTGGTAATATATCGTGATTGGCCAATGAACTATCGGTATGCAAAATGCACGTGATGAACAGTGCTAACAACGCAGTAGACCTATATTATCAGGGATATAGTATACCCGTCAATTAAAAATGTCTAGTATAATAGTCGCGAGAGACACGTTATATTTACCAATCAAGTCAATATGATGGCCATAAAACTTCTTAAAGGTTTTAATAAGTTTAGTTCGCACGTATCCCTGTAGTTGAAGCTTGGATGACAAATGCCTCGATCTACTTAAAAAATCAGAATAGAATGAGCAAGCTCTCGCGTAACGAATTAGCTGAGACACAAACACTCTCTATTTCTTGTCAGTGAAGTTGTCATGAAACTCAATGACAGACCAAGTGATTCAAAGCGCACAATCCCACCGTGTCCAAATATGTAACGTCTATCACACTTCCGGACATTTCTTCATTTATAGGAAACAATTTGATATAAGGTTTTTTTTAATAATTATTTTGGAAATGGATAAATCAATGTCTCGTCTGACACACTCATGGGTTATGTAATGAAATCTTAGAGATTGTTCGACTGAGATTAGTTGCAGTTACATTATGATAGAATATGGTCTTTGCTAGGAAACACCACGTGGAGAATTGGCTTGAAATTTTCCATGGCCAGATTTCTTCCACGCTAGAATTAGCCATGTACATACATGTGAGATAAAGCCATGTGAGGAAGGTCATTGTACCATGGGTTGAATTGAGAAATTAAGGAGTATTATGGTCTAAATGAAGAAGGGGGCAACCATAGGTGAAGTGTGAATACAAGATTCTAAATTTGGTGATGGCTGAACTATTTTTTACTATGTTTCGCTGGGTTAGAGCAAAAACAATTGACACACCAGATCATGTAATTGAAGACGTTAAAAAACACATCAACAGTTTTCTGAGAGTGGGCAATCATTATTGTCGCGCTACGCCAAAGCGACAGTATTTGGATCATTTTCTCAATATCAAAATAATGTATAGGTTATATAAATCAAGCTCACAAGTATCGAAAGAACCCCAAGTACCAGAATCTATGTAAAGTTTTTTTTTAATAATAATTATAATTTAGGGTTTCATAAACCATACAAGGATGCCTGGGATCTATGTAGTAAGTACATGACAAAGAATGTCCCCGGTTCTACTGAGTCTACTGGTGGCATATAGATAGAAAATCATAATTAAGAGAAGAAAGAAACAGGCCAGAGAGGAAAATCATAAAGCAAAGAAAAGTGATGCATCACAGCTGGTTTTGATCTTCGGCAGGTTCTAAACACACCAAAACTAAATGTAGGGCCTGCGAAGGCCTACTATTAAAGAAAATTAAATGTTTATAATTTAACTGTTTTAGAACTACAAACGCTTAAGGGGAATTGTTATACGTGGTGGTGGGGGGCACAAACGATATCGCTTAAGTGGAAGCAGACGTTAAACACCAGAAGAAGAAGAAGGCACAAACGAAATCTTTACAATAGTACTTAAGTGGCTAGAAGAAAAAGATACACAAGGTTATAAACATGTTAACCTTTATAGTGACTCTGGTGGTGGACAAAACCGCAACAGTATTCTGGATGAAGGAATGATCCCTGCTAAAAATCGCTTATCCATAAAGCAGTATATTCGTATCAAGCCAGTAAAATGGGGAGTAAAGTCCTTCCAATAATGTGAAAGCGAAAGTGGTTATCTACTGAATGCTGCCATTTATACTGACAAGACAGACTCAGGATTTGTTTCTATAAGTATAAAACTTGAAAGTATAAGTAGTGTGGTTGTAAGACTTGTTTCGGTCTAAATCTAAATTTACGGTAATGAAAGACGTATGTATGCTATAGGTACAACTGTGTGTACCAGGACATATAGACCGGGAGCCCAGAGGGTCGAACCTAGACGAACGAGGTACCAATCGGGGTCCAGTTCATGGGTGTGGCCTTGGCGTCCCCTAGAATGACCCCCAAAATGGGTTAAACTCATACATTCGAGGTACCGGTCGAAACCAATTTTAAATGAAAGAGTACATCTCACGGAGTACTAAATTGCTCATAACAGACGATTTTGACCCTGGGATGACCCAAACTGACACCCTAAGTATGGACCCAGGGGCCTTAAAAAAGGGCTGTATTCATACATTCGAGGTACCAGTTGAAAACAATTTTAAATGAAAGTGTATATCCCATAGAGTACGAAATTGTCCATAACAGACGATTAGGCCCCTGTGATGGCCCAGACTGACACCCCAAAGCCGAGGTCGGGTGGGGTGGGGGAAAATGAGTTATACTCCTACATTCGAGGTACCGGTCAAAACCAATTTTAAATGAAAGAGTACATCTTACTGAGTACGAAAATGCCCATAACAGACGATTAGGCCCCTGGGATGGCCCAGACTGACACCCCAAAGCCGAGGTTGGGTGGGGTGGGGGGAAATGAGTTATACTCATACATTCGAGGTACCGGTCAAAACCAATTTTAAACGAAAGTGTACATCTCACTGAGTACGAAAATGCCCATAACAGACGATTTCGGCCTGGGTCGGCTCAGACTGACACCCTAAATATGAACCCCTGGGCTGAAAAAGGGTTATATTCATACATTCGAGGTATCAGTTGAAATTAATTTTAAATGAAAGAGTACATCTCACTGAGTACGAAAATGCCCACAACAGACGATTAGGCCCCTGGGATGGCCCCGACTGACACCCCAAAGCCGGGGTTGGGTGGGGTGGGATCATACATTCGAGGTAGTGGAAGTAATTTGCCAGATGCAGTGGCAGTAAACATAAGTGATGTTGATGATTTCGTTGAGTTCATTATCCTTTCAGGATATTTTGATCCTCTACGAAATATACATTTTTTTTTTCCAGGGTCATCTGTAAGATTCGTTTCATCATAATTCAGAATATTGCTACTCGGAACATCAGCTAAACTAGACTCAAGATTGTTAAAGTATTGTTTAATGGACTCGACCGATACCTCTGCTCGTTTAACTTTAATATTTTGGCAAAATCGAGAAGTCAGATTGGCCTTGTGCCGTTTTACAAAACATTGCACCCAGTCACTGCTCGGCAAGTTGTTCTTGAACCTCTTCTCAGTTCTCTTACATTTATCAAGATACGACTTTACAATGCAACGGAAATCAAATGCATCTAAGGGGAATCCCCATGTCGACAACAAAGTTAGATATTCAGAAAATATTAGTTCTTCTTCTGAGTCAAAGACAGTCTGTCCGCCATGTTGCTTTTTGAACCTACCAGCAAGTCTATTCTGAAGGGTACCTCTAGGTATGCCAAACTGTTCGCAGGCCTTTCTCTGACTTAAAATCCCTCTCTCACATGCTACGATTGCTGTTTGAAGATTTTCAGCAGAATACTGACAAAGTTTTCTACTTTCTGGTTTTGGGGTATAACGTCGGGGCATTTCTGAAAAGAAGAAAAACAGAGATTACACATATGTACAGAACACATCTAAGAAATCTGACATAAGAAAAATCAAAATTTATATTTAAATTATGTTCTGGGGTGAAGTTGGCCAGGTCGCCAAAGGATGTTTTAGAAGAACCTGCATCAAGTAATCTTGAATCCTCCGATGATGAATCATCTTGCTCAAGTCTATCATCAGATGATTCTATCGCTCCTGATGATGATAATTTTGAGGTTACTGTTGATAAATGGGTTATCGTTCGTTATCTGGTGAAATCCAGATGTATTCATTACATTGGTCGCATTATTGATACCACTTTATCAGATGATGACGAGTCCAGAGAAAATGAAATTCTATTTTATGTTATATGCTTCCTGCGAAAGTCAAAGAGAGTTGCGAATACCTTTGTGCCACCGATAAAAGAAGACATCGATACTATTAAGTGGGCTGATATCCTTAAAGTGTTGCCATTCCCAACCATATCGAAAAGAAATCACCATAAATTTCAGATTAACTTTGATGGATATAATTTACAATGAAATCGTTTTACCTGTTACTATTGTACTGTTTTCGAATTAAATTTTAATATACCAAAGTGCTAACAATGAAATATTTAAGGATGAAATTTTTATTGCAGATTTTATTAAATTTATTTTTTTAAATACCAAAGTGCCAAAAATGAAATAATATGTAACAAATTTAATTTTTTGTTTATGAAATTTTTTAATTTTATTACAAGTTATTGAAACAGTTTTTCATTTGTATTCAAATCCACAAATATATATTATAAGGTCGTTCATTAAATCGATTTGGAATTGACCTAACCCAAACTTGTACCTGGTCTGAAAAAAATAAGCCGGGGGGGGGGGGTAGCCATATGTTAGTTCCTATAAGTAACATGGCTTGTATCAAGTGGACTTTACAATTTCTCTTGTTCACGCCCACATAATCTTCTTAAAAAAAGGCAGGGTTAGGGTACGGCCAAGTTCACCCCATACTGTGGGGTCAACTTGGCCACATACATTTTTCCATATTCTGAAAATTTGGAATATAACAGTCCTATAAGTTACTGTTACTTTCCAGGTAAATATTTCCAGGCTAGTATGAGTAATGATCAGAATATATTTGAAAAACTAAAAAAAATGGCCAACTTCACCCCGTTTGACGGTAGCAAATCCGGCCTTTTTCCAATTTGGCCCTTAGCACAGATCGTGCGAATGATTTCGATCATTACTGCAGGAAGAACTCGGGGGAAACCTGTCTGATCGGACCGGAGACCGAATATCCATCTCACTTAACAACGATAAAGTTGACGTCATGTCACGTGATTTAGCTTCAGCTCATTAATTGTCCGGTGTTTCCGTAATTGCGGAAATATGAGAGTGTTTTTTAACGTTATTTGTTACCGTACTAAATACTTTTTTTTTTAAAAATAATTCTGAAATGCGTTACATAATGAACTAAGTAAATGATAAAATTACACTTTTACTTTAGCATTCTCCTTTAAGAACAGTTTAATAGGGTGCAGTTGGCCTACCCTTTTGTCAAGAATGATTTATAATAGTAGTAGTATCTGGGTTTAACGTCCACTTGCACCCAGGGTGATATCGTAGACAAGTGTTTCCGAGGAAACTTACTGGAGGAAGCCACAAAATGAGCTTGGTCCGGTATATTGGGTGAGAAAGTGTTTAATGAACGACTAGACAGTTGTCCTCGCCAGGCCCCCCGTCCTTCATCACTGACAAGGGGAAAACATTCTTCTTCAGTTAAATGAATGAATGAATGAATGAAATGGGGTTTAACGTCCTACTGTTATGCACTTAACCTGAGCTAATTGAAGACGGGCATACGCCATACAGTGTGCTATGAGGGAATTTTTTGCCCGGGCAGCGGCGCTACGGCCTACTCTTATATCGAATTCCAACTGCCAAGGGATCTTTTACGTGCACTCCAATGTGTACACGGGACCTCGGTTTTTCGTCCCATCCGAACGACTAGACAGCTGTCCTTGTCAGGCCCTCCTTCTGTATCACTGACCAGGGGAAATCACGTCGGGAAATCGAGATGAACTTTCTCGGCCAATGCAGGGATCGAACACTCGACCTCCAGGCTAGCGAACCAGCGCCTTCTTCAGTTAAAGCAGAGTTGTTATGTTCTAAAGTATTGACCAATCAAATTGCTTATCGCTTATAAGCAGAAAGTTTTCATCATCGAACTTAATTATAACCAACGTTATAGTGCCCCAAGCATCAACCAATCAGATTACTTATCTCTGCTTACCGTAAGCCAACAATGTTCACCATCGAACTCCATAAAGGCATTCACCCAATGAACGGCCACGCAAAATTGAACATTCTACCTCAAGTTAGAAAGAGGGTTATTGGTTTCCAAAGACTCGACCAATCAAATTGCTTATCACTCTGATTACTCTCGGCAGAAAATGTTAATTATCGAACGTAATCAAGGTATTGATGTTATAAAGCTATACATCAACTACTGTCCAAACTCTTTCTTAATTAGAACTAAAGTTATTGTGCACTAAAGCACTCATCAACCAATCAAATTACTTATCTATGCTTAGCCCAAGCATAAATTCTCATCTTCGAACTCCAAAAGGGCCATCACCTAATAGGCATCTACACCAAGTTTGAGTGTTCTAGCTGAATTAGAAAGAGGGTTAATGTGTCCCAAAAAGTGTGGCGGACAGAGAGACGAACTAACCCAATTTAAAAGTTCCCTGTTTTCTTCGAACGGTGGGGAAAAAGAATCCATTTTAATAGTCTCATGCTTTCTTTGAAAAACGGGAGAGAAGGCTAGGCGTTGGGTTTAATTTGACCAAACGTGGGTGTGACACCGCCCCTGTGGCTCGGGATATGCACAGTGATTACATAAATGATAGATTATTGCAAATATGGTTCATCCGACGTACTAATTATGTATGAACATTTTTGCAATACCATTCCAATAATGAAAAACTCTTGTCACTTTCTTTAAAAAAAAAACTGCGTATGGAAATAACAGTAGTTTTAGTCGGATCAGAAAATGTTGATAAAACCATATTATCGGATGCGCGAAATAAATGTTCTCGCTTCATTGTTTTCTTCTCGTTTGCAGTAAACTTCAAACACTAGAATCACCAGGAAAGTATGTCCTGGTACACACAGTTGTACCTATAGCATACATACGTCTTTCATTACCGTATATTTAGGTTTAGACCGAAACAAGTCTTACAACCACACTACTTATACTTTCAAGTTTTATACTTATAGAAACAAATCCTGAGTCTGTCTTGTCAGTATAAATGGCAGCATTCAGTAGATAACCACTTTCACATTATTGGAAGGACTTTACTCCCCATTTTACTGGCTTGATACGAATATACTGCTTTATGGATAAGCGATTTTTAGCAGGGATCATTCCTTCATCCAGAATACTGTTGCGGTTTTGTCCACCACCAGAGTCACTATAAAGGTTAACATGTTTATAACCTTGTGTATCTTTTTCTTCTAGCCACTTAAGTACTATTGTAAAGATTTCGTTTGTGCCTTCTTCTTCTTCTGGTGTTTAACGTCTGCTTCCACTTAAGCGATATCGTTTGTGCCCCCCACCACCACGTATAACAATTCCCCTTAAGCGTTTGTAGTTCTAAAACAGTTAAATTATAAACATTTAATTTTCTTTAATAGTAGGCCTTCGCAGGCCCTACATTTAGTTTTGGTGTGTTTAGAACCTGCCGAAGATCAAAACCAGCTGTGATGCATCACTTTTCTTTGCTTTATGATTTTCCTCTCTGGCCTGTTTCTTTCTTCTCTTAATTATGATTTTCTATCTATATGCCACCAGTAGAACCGGGGACATTCTTTGTCATGTACTTACTACATGGATCCCAGGCATCCTTGTATGGTTTATGAAACCCTAAATTATAATTATTATTAAAAAAAAACTTTACATAGATTCTGGTACTTGGGGTTCTTTCGATACTTGTGAGCTTGATTTATATAACCTATACATTATTTTGATATTGAGAAAATGATCCAAATACTGTCGCTTTGGCGTAGCGCGACAATAATGATTGCCCACTCTCAGAAAACTGTTGATGTGTTTTTTAACGTCTTCAATTACATGATCTGGTGTGTCAATTGTTTTTGCTCTAACCCAGCGAAACATAGTAAAAAATAGTTCAGCCATCACCAAATTTAGAATCTTGTATTCACACTTCACCTATGGTTGCCCCCTTCTTCATTTAGACCATAATACTCCTTAATTTCTCAATTCAACCCATGGTACAATGACCTTCCTCACATGGCTTTATCTCACATGTATGTACATGGCTAATTCTAGCGTGGAAGAAATCTGGCCATGGAAAATTTCAAGCCAATTCTCCACGTGGTGTTTCCTAGCAAAGACCATATTCTATCATAATGTAACTGCAACTAATCTCAGTCGAACAATCTCTAAGATTTCATTACATAACCCATGAGTGTGTCAGACGAGACATTGATTTATCCATTTCCAAAATAATTATTAAAAAAAACCTTATATCAAATTGTTTCCTATAAATGAAGAAATGTCCGGGAGTGTGATAGACGTTACATATTTGGACACGGTGGGATTGTGCGCTTTGAATCACTTGGTCTGTCATTGAGTTTCATGACAACTTCACTGACAAGAAATAGAGAGTGTTTGTGTCTCAGCTAATTCGTTACGCGAGAGCTTGCTCATTCTATTCTGATTTTTTAAGTAGATCGAGGCATTTGTCATCCAAGCTTCAACTACAGGGATACGTGCGAACTAAACTTATTAAAACCTTTAAGAAGTTTTATGGCCATCATATTGACTTGATTGGTAAATATAACGTGTCTCTCGCGACTATTATACTAGACATTTTTAATTGACGGGTATACTATATCCCTGATAATATAGGTCTACTGCGTTGTTAGCACTGTTCATCACGTGCATTTTGCATACCGATAGTTCATTGGCCAATCACGATATATTACCAAGATTTCGCCTAATAGATTGGATGCAGCTATGGCGGGTGTGGCGCGCCAGGCAGGATAAGCTTACTCTTACCACTGTTTGTCGTGTATTTTGTGCACGGTCGATTACACTATTTTGCCTATACCGTTTGTTTTGGGATAGGCTGTCATTGATAGTCCATGAGCCAATCACGCTATTTTACCAGATTTCGTCTTAATAGTTTGGATGCAGCTATGGCGGGTGTGGCATGCCAGCAGGGTAAGCTTACTCTTCCGGACACCTGTTGCCACTGTTTGTCGTGTATTTTGTACACGGTGAACAGTCCATATGCTGATTACACTATTTGCCAGATTACACTTTTTTGCCTTTACCGTTTTTTTAGGACTTCAAATTTTGTCTAATGGTTTGGATTGTTCGTACTTGGTTTTATTTTATTATGGTCCTCTAGTTTCCTTGGAATAAATAAAAGGTTGGTGTAAACATCATTCATATAAATAAGTAAATGTAGCAAATATAATCAAATTGATTACTTACAACTGCCCCTGGCATTTAGAAGTTTAGACAAACTATTTGTGATTGTGGGTACCATATAGCCCCCCTTTCCACTTATAAGTCTTGCCCTGGCTTGATAACTCGAACCCTTTAATGTGATATTAATGCCCATTTCTTATGCGAATGATCTGTTTATACCAAATGTCTTGGTATTGGACAGGTACCCATGCACCACTATAAAACGTTTGAGGGCTATCGTATTCATTATGATTTCTGTTATTTTTTTCAATTTCATATCATTGGCAGTTTGAAATGCAAATACTGACTTAAATGGACGTACAGAAGTCATACATAATTGATGCAAGATTGATATGTAAGCCATTATGTTAAATGTTCATTTCAATTGATAACCTTTGTTATATTTGTTATTTTTATTGTTTTTGTTATAAAGGGCACAACGTGTCAGAAAGGTCCATACATATCGGACCTAGATTGTTCACCCTTTTGAAATAAAGATATTATTATACTGTATCTAATTACATAACGCCCCATAGTTTCAAAATAATGGGCATCCCGTGTCTCTGGGATGGCAGAAAATATGTTGCAGAATCGACACCACAGTGTAAGTTACTTCCCTTTGGCAACTTACTTTTCAAAAAACAATTTGTGCTTGAGACAATTTCTCTTGACGGCCAAATGTTTATTTCTTTCAATTGAAAATATAAAAAATTGATCCAAGTTCTAATAATTCTAGAAACAGTTGTTTCACTTAAATGGAATAAAATAGGCAATTCAATATCTTCTTTAGCTTGTCGTAATTTAATCAAATGTTAAAAACAACTGGTTTAAAGGGGATAGTAAGGAACATTTATAATTCAAATCATATGAGGCTGGTCCAAGAATATTGAAAAAATATAGTAAATGGTCAAAGTCATCAAATCCAGTGTAAAATTGAATAGCGGTAGGATTTAATTTCAAATTTTCAACTGAAAAAGTTGCAGTGGAAAGTAAATTACATTGAATATCTTTATCAGAGATAGAAATTTCTTTATTAAGTTGAATGCTACTACGATTGTCATCAGTTTCATCTGTAGTGTAAAATTAATTTCACTATTGGCACCCACTTCAATGTCATCATCATGTAAGTAATCAGCTCTAACATTAATAACTTCATCTTTTTCTAACTTCATCCTTTCAAAAATTCTTACTTCTCTTGGAGTTGGTGAGCTTGACTTCACTTTATCATATAAAAAAACACTTGGCACAGCATTCGACTTAAAATTTTCTTTCACCTGAAATGATAAATTATGCCACATGTTTTATAATCTATATGTATATTATATTTAGTAACTAGTTTAGTCTATTAATATTATAACTATATATAGGCTATCGGCCTAATTAAAAAATAAATAACAGAAGCGTAAATATATAATTTTGGAGACTGTAATGAAATCGCCTTTATTTTATAAAGTTATTCACTGATTATTCATTATTGATTATTTAAATACATGACAAAAACTAGGCCTACGTTGAGTTAATTTACCAATTTAATCACAAATTGAATCGTCCATTGTCATTAAGACTAGAAATAATGGGTCAGATTCAGAATATTATTTCTAAAAAAACACAGTCGATCTGTTTGACAGTTGTGCCCTACTGACCTACTCTCACTCAGTAACTGACCTACTTAACTTACTAGTACTTTATTTACTAGGCCTAGTACTTGCATAAATCTTTTGCTGATAATATTGGACCGTAAAATAATCCATTAAATACATTACATTTTGTAAATTTAAAAAAAAAGAATAATAGCTTAGTTTACCTAAAAGTGACCCATCTCGGTAATCAGTTTGCATGAAATGTGCGTAACAAACGATGTCCCATTTAGCCGGCTTCCATAATCGCTTTGTTGTTGTATCCACTCTATTAATAGCAACTCTCCATTTCAGCGTAATATCTGGATCTTTCGGAAAAGTATGTCCACCCCTATTCTGACAATGTGGTACACAACAATATTGCGGCATAATATAATAAGTTTAAAAAACGGTGACGGTAATATAAATAGGCCTATAGTGTAAACATTAAAATAGCGTAGCAGGCGATATTCTAAGACCCTTATACCGACGCGACATCTAGGGAAGATAACTCCAGCGGGTTATCCCCATTGGCGAGTCGTTCGTATGTTTGAAAGATTTTTAAGTAGGCCTATTTAGTTCAATTAATTTCCATAGCAAAATAATATTTAAGAGATTGTATTAATTATATAAGCAAACAACCCTATGACCACATGGTTGAAATGTGTAAAATGGCACAACGTGATGTTATGGTTCGAATCCTGTTGGGTTGGACGTGCCAATTGCTTGTATTTCATTTTCTTGTGTATACAAAAGGTCAGCTCAAATGACCTAGTTTGTGCGGAGTAGACTTTAAACCCCATTTCTCTCTCTCAATAACTGTTTTACTTTAGATTAAGAAAAATGCTCACTACGGTACAGTTGTATAATAAATCTCTATAATAAAATCATTCACATATCATGATGATGATGAAATGGGGTTTAACGTCCTACGCTTAAGCACCTAACCTGGGCCAATTGAAGACGGGCATACGCCAACAGTGTGCTATGAGGGAAATTTTGCCCGGGCAGCGGCGCTACGGCCTACTCTTATATCGAATTCCAACTGCCAAGGGATCTTTTACGTGCACTCCAATTTGTACACGGGACCTCGAGTTTTCGTCCCATCCGAACGACTAGGCAGCTGTCCTTGTCAGGCCCTCCTTCTGCATCACTGACAAGGGGAAATCACGCCGGAAAATCGAGATGAACTTTCTCGGCCAATGCAGGGATCGAACACTCAACCTCCAGGCTAGCGAACCAGCGCCTTATCCACTTAGCCACCGTGATCCCCACACATATCATGATACAAAATCTTTGAATCACAATAGAGGGAATCAGAGAGAGACAGAAATTAATGACGTTTAATGTCTACTCAATACATCTAGGTCATATCGGCAGTAATATACAGTTAATTTTGGTAGGAGACTGGAACGGACCCGTAGCCCCCCCCCCCCCCCCACACACACAATGAAGTTTTGGAGGAAGATCCAACAATTCTTTATAGCCAGTTCGATCTACATATTAAGACCAACTGGGGGTTTTGTTAAGGTCGCATGTCGTAAACAGGGCTAGCATTACCGTAGCGAGTAGCCCATTATCCTCGACAACAATCACTACATTATACCTTTATTATGATACTTGCTTGTTAGTTCCATATTCCTGTATTTTATTGTCCCCCGCCTTTCGAAGAAAGCAGGGGACTATTAAAATGGGTTCGTCCGTCCGTCTGTCTGTCTGTCTGTCCGCCTGTCTGTCACACTTTTTGGGACACAATAACTCTCTTTCTAATTGAGCTAGAATATTCAAACTTGGTGTAGGTGTTTATTAGGTCATTACCTTGATGGAGTTCGAAGATGAGCATTTTCCGCTTAGGGTAAGCAGAGATAAGCAATTTGGTTGATGCTTTGGGACACGATAACTTAAGTTGTAATTAAGTGAGAGTGATGAAACTTGGTATATAGTTTTATTTCATCAATACCTTGACTAAGTTCGATAATGAGCATTTTCTGCTCAGGGTTAGCAGAGCGATAAGCAATTTGATTGGCTGAGACTTTGAAACATAATAACTCTCCTTCTAATTGAGCTAGGATATTCAAACTTGGTGTAGGTGTTTATTAGGTCAATATCGTGATGAAATTCGAAGATGAGCATTTACCGCTTAGGGTAAGCAGAGATAAGCAATTTGATTGGTTGATGCTTTGGGACGCGATAACTTGAGTTGTTATTAGGTTAGAGTGATGAAACTTGGTATATAGTTTCATTTCATCAATACCTTCACCGAGTTCAATAATGCGCATTTTCTGCTCAGGGTAAGCAGAGCGATAAGCAATATGATTGGCCGAGACTTTGAAACATAATAACTCTCCTTCAAATTGAGCTAGGATATTCAAACTTGATGTAGGTGTTTATTAGGGTTAATACCTTGATGGAGTTCGAAGATGGGCATTTTCTGCTTAGGGTAAGCAGAGATAAGCAATTTGATTGGTTGATGCTTTGGGACGCAATAACTTTAGTTGTAATTAAGTGAGAGTGATGAAACTTGGTATATAGTTTTATTCCATCGATACCTTGACTAAGTTCAATAATGAACATTTTCTGTTGAGGGTAAACAGAGCGATAAGCAACTGATAGGTCTAGACTTTGAAACACAAAAATTCGCCTTCTAATTAAGGTAGAATGTTAAACTAGGTGTAGGCGTACATTAGGTGAATGCCTTGATGGAGTTCGATGATGAACATTGTCTGATTCTATGTGGTAGAGAGTGATGAAACTTAGTGTATTGTTTGATTGCTCAATACTTTTGAAAAAAATAAATGTGCGATTAATTAATATGTGTCATCTATTTTTGGGGGGATTTCGGCGGGGGACATCAGCCTCACTGTTGGCTTGTTTTAATCTAGATAAGTACAACAGATTCCCACACCAGTAAAAAAGCACTAGAAAACTGACAGCAAGCAGGGTATAAAATTAGACCATTCCTATACATTAAATACAGATGAATAACTAATAAAATAACGAAATACAATACGTCAATTAGATAAAACACAACAAGAACTACGCAACACAAAACGGCGTGAAAAAAGGGCAAAAACAGTAATAGTGTAAGCCACCCCAAGCACCCTGTCAAATGCCGGTTGGTCTACGGGATTACTCATTAAATCATTTTGTCAGGCCGATTTAATAAAGTCGTATCAAACTATAATCTCATTATAATTTCAGCTCCAACCTCTGTGTTCCCCGGGGAATCATAGTATGAACATATTAAAACAATACAAGTTTATAGAGTTTCTGTTTCAACAAGGAAATGACTTTTATTTATCCTAGAATCATTAAATATCATAAATATAACAACATAGTGGAAATAAATATAAAAATAGTGAAATGGCGTCCGGCGTGGTGGGAGATAACGTCTAACAGTGTCTTTAACGGTGTTCCATATTTAGTGTACCGCGCAGTGACAAACAACCGGCAAACGTAACTAACGTGACGAAATTTATGACGTAGCTGGCCTCCGCAGGTAGCGTGTCTCAGATGTTCAGAATGAAACAACCGGTAGTACCCAGAGCCCTACGGAAGCCTAAATTCGTCATACATTACTGGTCTAGGAAATTACTATTTCGTATTTATCTCACCTTCGGACTTTAAACTGTAGAATTTAATACACGATATAGAGCTGCTTTAAACTGCTTAAGACTTTTTGAGACTACTCTCTCTCTCTCTCTCCTGTGCTCTATGAATTGTACCGATCCATTTAGATTAATTTCATATGGCACCCAAATGTACAGAATCTTGGACAGAGTATTGAAAACGCCACGTAGGAAAAGACCTCTCCCAAATTAGTGGAGGCAATCAGGCGCAACCGACATAAAGTACGCACGGCGCACCCTCGCATTCTATTCAAAACAACGGCCCTTTACAGGGCCAACTTATGCAATGCAAAAAGAGTTGTCCCCCTCCCTCCCTCTCTCACGTCCTTGAAAGAATTAGCTGCTGCTACTAATTTGTTTTGTTTCAGAACTGTCTGCATCGACCCCCGTCCTGCTCCATGTGCACCATGAAAAAGGGGGGTGGGGGCGGCGCTTTACAATCCTAGACATTTTTTTCGGCCAACATCCTTCTTAGTGAGCGAGCATCTAACCCACCGAACGACAGTAAGACTGTATAATTACCCACCTCATTAGTTTAACAATTCGTTTTAGGAAATGTGTTAGTAAAAATTATCAAATAAAACCATTAACCACTGATGAGCAAAGAAAAGGTTTTTTGGTGAAAGGAAAACAAGCATGAATATGTGTAGATTTCTTAGATTTTGTTTTTTATTCTGTTGAAAAACTGGTATTGAGGGGTTTATGTTAAAAGGACAATGAAGGTTTTTTAATCTTGTTACTTTGCTCGTCTATGTATTGGACGAGTTTTAGTGTCTCACGAGACCTTAAATAATTTGATTAGGGATATTTATGGAATGAATTTGGCAAAAAGACATAAGATGCAAATTTGTTGTTACACCATGGGTGGTTTGGAATTTGGCCCATATTTATCGCTCTGTATCCATACTTTTGAGAGAGAGGGGGTAGAGAGGGAGACTCTCTCTCTCTCTCTGAGACTACTGAAGGGGACAAGTCTTCCCCGTAGGACGTTATCTGCCATATTACCGTTCCTGAGCTCTATTTATGAGCCTTACCAGGGTGTCACGTGAACGTCGCGACCAATTATTGTTTGCCCTTTTCGAGGCCTGTTCGGCGCAATATTTGAATTCATACATAATAGTAAATACAGGAGGACTGCACTACACGTAAAACAAAAAATCTACAAGATAAACCTGCGGACAAGACAGAAAATAGACATTGCAAAAACTAAACAATTATCAAATCAAGTGAATGGATCTGGGGGCCAGCCGTAAGCGTCCACTGCGCTGTACAGTCCCGGGCCTGTCTTGGTACAGGCTTCACTATTCCCCCATATCAACTTGCCCTTTTGTTGCCCTTTTACATTAAACAATATTATGTACATTTTGAAACTAAGAACATGCAATTCGAAGAAGTATTAAACAAATTATGAAACAATTAAAAACATCAGTAAAAAACTGCACAACAGCGCGTCATGCGGAACATTCGCTAAGTGGCGTGGTGCAATATAGTCCCTATGCAAATCCGTATCTCTAGTCATATAAAATAATGTATTACAAAACCGCGATGTACACTGATTTATCAAGTTATTCCTAACAACAATTCATGAAATAAGCATCTTAACCACAGAAACTATAATTATGGTTCATGAATACAATATGTTCAATGGTGACACTTCTACGAGTACGACGGCAAGTGGCGAGAAGTCATGAATTTGATAAAGTTACCTCGTTTAACCTGTGTTCTATTAATAATATGGACATACAATTTACATTTTATGATTTTAACTGTTACAATGAATAATGGATATATGCTAATTCATAAATAGGAATAGACGTTATTACAATCAAGGTAAGCAATTAGTCTTTATATCCGCGTTACGTGTGGTAATGGTACTGCAATATCGACATCACACTGTGCACCATTGACTTCGCTGTTATACTGCTAGGCTTGTGAACGTTGTACCATAGTTAGGTGAAATCTTCCACAACACTGCCTTACTAGAGAAGGTCAGTAACATCATTCCGTTAACCTTTGCCAAAAGGCTAATAATATTAAAAACATCTACCGATTTGGTCAATACTGTGAGACAGACTCTCGAGTGAAGGCCTATAATAATAACATCCATCGATCACGTCTACACACGGCTCACATACGTTGGCAGGAATGAAGGCCTATAGTAATATTCAAGGATCAAGTTTATACACGGCTTACATACGTTGGCCGAATGAAGGCCTATAATACTATTCAAGGATCAAGTTTATACACGGCTCACATACGTTGGTCAACTGGTCCTGGTGACTTTTGCACTCCCCCCACCCTACATACAAAATACTCCTGGATTTTCCCCATAAATCAATCTTCTACGTGTCTAGTTCTGGTACCAATCGCAACTTCACATCCACATAATTGATAATCTTGATTAAACAATCGGTTGAAGTATCCCGCTGGGTACATGCGGCTTCCAGCATCTTCAGCGTCGCTGCTGACTCAGTATGATCCTCCACTGTAGCGGCTCTTCGCAGGTACTCGTACAGGTAGTAGCGTGATTTATCCAAGACGACATCTTCCACATTGGACTGAAGCGATCCTGGTAAAACTAAAAAATTGTATTTTGCTAGGAGTTCTTCTCTTGGAAGGGGTTTTGATATTCTTCGCGACAGCAAATTCAAAGTTTAGTAACTTTCTGTCTTTGGTCATCTGTTTCCAGTTTGCAGGCTGTCACTTGATGCTGGTGGGGGCGAGTACGACCACTTCATCAGCATCCTAATTACGTCTGCAAGCTGGAAAAAGAGGCATCCCTCCGAACTTCATTAAATTGATGGCTCTTGTCTGGATATCTTCTCCCCACTGGACCCTCTTCTTGTCCTTTTCACTCCCTTTTCTTTTTACTAACACCGACCCTTCAATACTCTCGTCTTTCTTCTTGTCCTTTTCCTTCTCTTCATCACATGCCTTCACTCTTAGTTCATCCTTTGCCTTCTTCTTCTCGTCATCCCGCCTCTTCCTTTCTTGTCTAGTGGTTTGGATTGTTCGTACTTGGTTTTATTTTATTTCTACCGCTTTCCTCTCCTCTACTCGCTTTCTTTCCTCGTTGTACTTCTTTTCCTGTACCATTCGCCTATTCTCTCTTTCCCGTCTCTCTGCGACCTTCTCTTCTTCCTGTCTTTTCTGTTCGAGCTGCCTCTTTCTCTCCATTCCTCTCCTCCCGACTTCCCTCTTTCTTTCTCTCCGTTCTTCTTCTCCTCTTTGATGTCTCCTCTCCCTTTCCCTCCTTTCTATGCTTCTGGATCTCCCATCATCCCCTTTGTGTCTACTTTGCCTCCTTTCTGCTTCCCGTCTATCAAAATTAAACCAAAATGTTTCTTCCTCCCTTTATCTTTCTTCTTCCTTCCTCTCCTTCGCCACCTCCTTTCTCACTATCTCACGCCTATCAACTTCTTCCCGTTTCTTTCTCTCTGTCGATCTATCCCTTCTTTCTCTCTCTTCTTCATCTTCTTCCGCTTTTCCTTGTCCTTTAACTCTTCTGATGGTATCAACTGTTGAGACGGACTTGCATGATTCTTCTGTCTCGGGCCATGGCTCTTCCAAAGTTATGCTGGACGTCGATGGAGTATTAAAAAGTCCTGCTGGTACACCTAGACATGTTGTAGCCTCTTGGATCATTGTGGACTTGACTGACTCCACACCAACAGCTCTGAAAGAATCGGACTTGGGACAGTCTGCGGCAGTGGAATCAGTCAAACCAGCCAATCTCCGGACAAGGGCATCCAGGTATTTCTTATTGGTGATTACCTCGTCGTCCAATGCTAGCATCCACCATCCGCTAGAGGGACCACCGCTCATCATTAGCGTGGCGTTAACATCGCCTCTTAACAGGTTCACCGCAACTAAAGAGAGGACGGGGACTGGTTGGCGGTTATCAATCTCTAGCCGGGCTCTCCTGGCTACCACAGAGTCTTCGGGGATTTGGTCAACGACCGGTTGGTAGATCTCTGAGAACATCGCCAGCCAAAAACAGTTGTTTTCAGAGACAAATTATCCGGGCAAGTCCTGGATCTCTTTAGCGTGACAGGCTGTAGCATAAGTTTTTAAATCCGTGGCTCGCCGTAAAGCATTCTCCTCCTCGTGCCAAGGACACTGGACGGCCAATCGTCGGTGGGGTATTGCCGTCAAATGGTTCTTCAGGGCCTTCCTGGTAGTGAACACATCGGTGCATAGCTTGCACCCATACTCTTTTTGATATCTTCATTCTGTAAATAAAAACGCAGGGTAAAAAAATCATTTTTGGAAAACTTTGTCTTATTATATTGGGTACTCGGTTTGTCACTACAAATCGCTAAAATTCTCGGAAACGTACTATTTGTTTATTCGGGCGGCTTATAGTTATGAAGATGGCGGTTCCATCTTTATAATTAATCTGAGTCCTCTCCGGAGAACGATCCCGTCATGGCATCGTTCACGACTGTAATTTGTGTGTGGCATTGGCCTTATACCATCCATCGAAACTCGGACAGGGCCCTAGACCATGCACTCCCGTACCTCTCTATTCTGGTAAACCAATATCAACTCCAATTGTTGAAAATTCCATTAGGGACCAGCGAATAGGCAATAGGTAACTCCCAAAGGCCAAGAACAGTAATCCGTTTATCTATGTGCGTCCACATAGCCCTAGACTACCGCATCTGTTCCTTCTGAATTCATGGGCCGCAATCACCAATATCCAACTCCGTAATCTCCCTGTCGGTCTTCCGGGCTTTCATTCTTTAAAATCCTCCCCTGTATTTCCCTGTGGAACCACCCCTTCATTGAAATACCCCATTAGTCTTCTTCAGTTGATTACTATACCATTGTTCCAAAGACTTGTCTCCTTGTTGAAGAATTGATTCGAATTTATCCACGGGGGGAAAAAGTTCAGGCGATAAATTTCAGTAATACAATATTCATAAACTCTTGAAAACAACACAAACTAATAGTTCAAACTCTTTATGTTGACATCAAATATCTTATATAGGTACACTAAAATCTATCTAACATATGTATTCACATATGGTTCTGAGGAGTTGCATACATATAGTTGTAAGTTGCATTCTGAAAGAATAAAATTAACAATCATAAGCCAAATGAAACTCATTTAGAAAAACGTAAACATTGACAATAATCCCAATGATTGAAGGGAGATAACTCTTGTTCAACTAATGACTCATTATAAATATTCAGCGGTGAATTTAGGTTTTATAACATACATCTAAATATTCATAAATAACTTGCTTATTAGACTATGAAATCGACAAACATACATAGTATATGATCTAACCCTAATATTACAAAGCTGATACATATCATAAGGTTGATTTTGTGAATTAATGGCAACTCTTAAACAGTGAGTGAGTAAGCAATAATAGTTGGTCATCTCACTAACTTATACTGTACAAAATACTTAATTCATACTATAATATGATTCACTGAATATCAATATAACAATATATTTATATGTACCTGAAGGGTTTTATCTCTGAACTAAAGAAATCAACATGTCATCAACAGAAATTGGATGGGCGACTTGGCAGAAAAGATGGCGGCAAAACACAGCCTAATAGTCATGCGCGCTTACAAAAAACGCGGAAAAAATTAGTGACACGTCATTAAAGGGACAATCCTGCAACTGAGGAAAATAACCGCGAACACTTAACTATAAAATATATTAAACTAATCAAATATTCAAAACAATCCTCCCAGGGAAAAACCTGGAGTGTACTTAGTAACAATAAATGTAACTTAAAGCTAAATGCAATACTACAAACATCACATTGCTTCTAAAATTGGACAACATTTTTGAATTGAACGTTTATAATCTCCAGAGTTTGTATGTACTTTCACATTACGCACTACACCATCGGATCCCGGATACACCTCAATAATACGCGCAAGTTGCCACTTTCCACGAGACACATTTGGATCTGCTAGTAGCACAATATCATTGATCTGTAATTGACGCTCTTTTCTCTGCCACTTAGATCTTCTCATTAAAGTTGGAAAATACTCTTTTACTAATCTAGTAAAACTTCGCGACACAATTGATTGAACAAATTCAAAGCGTTTATGTAAATTCTTGGTTTCTTGAAATGGACCTTGAGGAATTTCTGTAGTTGCTCTCCCAAGAATAAAATGGTTTGGGGTAATAGGGTGAAAGTCATTCGGATCACTTGAAGAATAAGTAATTGGTCTGCTGTTGACCAAACATTTCACTTCTGCAAACACAGTTGACATTTCATTCCATGTTAATGTCTGCTCTCCAACTGAAATTTTTAGTGCATTTTTTACTTGTTTTATTAAACTTTCAAACATACCACCTTGGTGTGGGCTTAAGGGGGTATTAAATTTCCAGCAAACCTTGTGAAGCATAGCAAATTCTTCGATTTGCTTTTTACCTTCCTGGACTAACTGCCTTAATTCCTTTTGTGCCCCAATAAAGTTTGATCCATTGTCCGAAATAAAAACACTTGGCCATCCATGTTGTGCAGCAAATCTCCTTACAGTGTGTAGGAAGGCCTGGGTAGACAAATTCTCAACTATGTCCAAATGTATAGCTCGAACCGTACCACATGTATAAATAACACCCCAGGCTTTAGTACATTTGTTCCTTGATATTTTTAAATTAAACGGGCCAAATAAATCCACTCCTGTTACAGAAAAGGGAGGGGAAAAGGGTTTAAGTCTATCTGCAGGCAAATCAGCCATAAGGGTAGAATGGACTGGTTGACGAAGTTTTCTGCATGTGACACAGTTTCTAATCACACCTTTAACAATACATCTGCCACGAACTATCCAGAATTTTCTCCTGATATCACTTAAAGTTCTCTCTGAGCCACAATGCCCATTTTTCACATGACAGTCTCGAACAATAAGTTTTGAAATATAACAGTCTGGTGATAAAATAATAGGATGAATCTCATTGTATTCTAATGGTGATTTTCTTAAGCGACCACCTACTCTCACAATTCCATCCTTTGTAAATGGAGCTAAGTCACGGTAACGATTTTCCCAATCAATAAGCGAACTCTGAGCATGGATAATTAGTAGATTTTCTGCTTTTTGAATTTCCTCTGGCTGTAGAGCTCGTTCAGTTGTATCTGATCTCTTACGTAGCTTATCAACAAAACGTAAACAATAGGCAGTAACTCGAACTAATTTTAGCCAACTGGAATATCTCTCCATGTCAATAAAATTATCTGACTTGGACACTTGACATAAAGTTTTGGTATTTTTGAATTCTAACTCTGTATTAGACTGGTCAGTGTGTGTCTCTACAGGCCACTCAGATTCAGGTTGATATAAAAAGTTTGGACCATTCATCCACCTATCATAAAGTTTTTCAACTGGTATGCCTCTACTCAGGTCGTCTGCAGGATTAAGACCACTAGGAACATATCTGAAACTTGAACTATCCCATGTAGCTTGAATCTCGGCCACTCTCACTCCGACGAATGCCTTTAGCGTTGCAGATTCTGAGCGAAGCCAAAAAAGTACGACTTGCGAATCTGACCATATTACTACTCTGCTAGGTTTATTCCTCAACTCATCAAAAATAGTTTTTGCCAATCGTGATGCTATTAATGCAGCCATGAGCTCTAATCTTGGAATGGTTGTCTGATGAAGGGGGGCAACTCGTGCTTTAGCTGAAATCAAACGTGCCTGGGATCCCCTTTCTGTATTCCATAACAAGTATGCGACTGCTCCATAAGCTAAAATACTTGAATCAGCAAAAACGTGAAGCTCTGGTAAACCAATAGCATTGCAAGGCTTTATACATCTTGGAAATGCAACTGTCTTCAGTTTTACAATCTCTGTGAAAATGTCATTCCAAGTTCCTCTGATTTCATCTGGAAGTAGATCATCCCAATCATAGGCCTTCAATCTCCATATGTCTTGCATGGCAACTCTTGCTCTTATTGTAACAGCTGTGGCTAACCCCAAGGGGTCATAAAACATTGAAATTTTAGAAAGTACACTTCTCTTAGTAAACCGATCAGCAACAATGTCCTTCACAGAAAAACTGATAATGTCAGACTCAGAATTCCAACCAATGCCTAATGTTTTCGTATTTGTGTCTCTCTCTCCATCTAAATTAAAATCTAAAGATGAAATATCATGCAGGTTGGCACTCTCCCGGATTACAGAATTGGTTAAATCTTGACAAACTCTCTGTGATGAGCAAAACCATTCCTTGATTTTAAAACTAGCTGATTTTAAAATGGTTTCTAACTGGTTAATACATTCTACAGCTTCTTCAGGTGTAGCACATGAATGAATTAGATCATCCATATAACGATCATGCTGCAAAATATTAGCGGCTTTAGGAAAAGACTCTTTATTCTCTTCTGCAATACGTAACATGACAAAACTTGCCATAGCCGGTGAAGGTTTATCTCCAAAAGTCACTCTCAACAGACGAAATATTCTTGGTTCAGCTGACGAATCAAGATTACGCCACAGGAAGCGATGTACATGGGTATCTTTCTCTTCTAAGCAGATTTGAAGAAACATCTTAGAAATATCCCCTGTGAATGCTATGTTGTTTTCTCGGAAACGTATCAAAACTCCAAGAAGATTACCAATTAGACAGGGGCCTTTACACAGGAATGAATTTAAGGATACACCATTTACTGGACTTGCTGGGTCGAAAACCACTCTCAATGGTGTACTGCTTTTGTCAGGTCTGTAAACTCCATGATGCGGTAGGTAGTAGACAGGAAAATTACAGTTATCTACCTTCTCTGGTTCAACTTTACACGCCCAACCATTCTTCTCGTAATCATTTATAACTTCATTATACAGTTCAGCCTTTACTGGGTCTCTTGACAGTTGTTTCTCTAATGACAATAAACGTTTCTCTGCCATACTATAATTATTAGGTAGTAGACCAGGATCTTTCTTCCAAGGTAGGCCAATAGTGTAGCGATCTTTGGTTTTATTACACGTTTCATCAAAGACTTTCAGTGTATGTTTATCTTCTAATGATAATGGTGAAACAGGACAACTACAATCAGGTGCGCGTACTCCGAGTGTTTCAAAGTCATAAAACTGTTGCATGTTTACTTTCTCAACAAAATTGACAGAGCATAATGGCATGAGTTTAGTGTTTTTCTCGGGTCCTATCACGTACCACCCTAGCTTAGATTTCCTGGCCAAAGGATCAAAAGGTAAGCCCTGGCGGTTCTCCTCTTCTGCATGAAGATGGCTGTACTGGACGCCCAAAATGATATCTACGTCACCACTTTCCTGAACAAAGTCAATATCTTTCAAATGATCAAAGGATTTCAACCAGACTTTATCTAACTTAGGTACACTGATTACAGTTTCATTAATTTCGTGGGCCTCAATTTCGTACTCTTCACCACCATCTAGGGATGAAACAAAGAATTTTAGTCTTCTGCTGTATTTCTGGTCAATACGTTTTCCACCAACTACTGCCAAGGTTAATTGCTCAGAATGACCCTGAAGTCCTAAACTTCTGGAGAACGAAGTCCGGATTAATGTTGACGCTGCTCCACTGTCCAATAAAAGATTACCCATTTGATATTTACCATTAGGTGACCGGACTTTAACTCTAAGTACAGGAAGCATTCCTGCTCTATCAAGGGTTGACACTCCACTAGAAATAGGTGGATCTATGTGTAGAAGTTGATTATGTATACGTGTACACCCATTTATATCACATAATTTCTTCTTTCGGCAATCTCTTGTTATATGTCCCTTATTTAAACAACAAAAACAAAGTCTAAGTTCTTTAATCTTTGTGACTTTTGCATCATATGAAAGACTCTTGAATCTTTCACATTCAAATACTCTGTGGTTTGAACCACAAACTGGACATTTATAATCAAATGTTCTCTGTGTGGAATGCACTGCTCTCCCAAAATTCTGTTGGTTACGCGGGAATGATTTATAAGCATTATCACACTTATTAAATGTCTTAACTATATCACCAAAGTCAGGATCAAATAAACTTCTCACTTTTTTCCTAACAAAGTTACTAATGTGTTCAATAGTTGGAACTTCTCCTTTCTCCCTAATGTCTGTCACTTTATTCTTCCACGACTCTATCAATGGATCTGGTAAACGCTTGACTAAAGTTCGAAGGTTCTCAGTGGCATTAATGTCCGCCTCATAATTGATCTGTTTAAGTGTGGCTATGCAACCAATTATGTCCATCGATAATTCTCTGAGTTTATTTCTATCACCAATCATCAGTTTAGAGCCTCGTGTCAGTTTGTTGATATATGTTCTGGCTATAACACTTCGTTGGCCAAATTCGTCCTTTAATGTCTTTAAAGCTGTAACGTACATGATACCTTGATTCCCCATACCAGCTATAACTCGACCTGCTTCACCCTCAAGATGCATTTTCAATTGTATCATGCGCATATCATCGCGTAGATGAGGTTTGTTGTGAATGTGTATTCTGAATTTCTCAATAAACTCAACATAAGTTAAAGGATCACCATTGAATTTAGGAATCTGAACAGATGGAATGTCACGACTGGCTTCTAGTTTCAACAATGCTTCGGCGACTGACAAGTCTTTCATTTCACATGATAGATTAGTCTCTGTGAATTCATGTAATTCATCTATCCAAGAATCGATAGATTGTGACATTTCATTTCTACGCAAGTGTTCATGGGGTGTCCGATTGTTCACAAATACATCTGATGATGGGGGTCGTTGACGAATATCAGGATGATTATCTGATGTTGAAGTGGTTGATAAATTACTTGCAGGAACATTAGATGATGAAGGAATTATGTCATTCTGTACTGGAGGTGGTGACTCTACAGAATCTTGTAATGTGACGATTTCTTCTTGCTGCGGCGGATCAACATCAACAGATGGGGTTGAAGTGTTTGACTCATTATTTGAAGATTTCTCTGTTAAACTTTGATCTTTCTCTAACAATTTAATGTAATCTTCTAACTCTTCCTCAATACTAAATATATCGGAAACTAAGTCATCATCCCACTTATCCAGCCTTACTATTTCTGATGCAGGAACTAAATTATAAAGACTATTATTAACAACTCTTACATTGTCAGTTTCTCTCTTTATTTCACTCATTTCCTTTGTAAATCTTCGGATATTTTGATCTTTTATTTGAATATTTACTCTCACTCTATTGATGGCTCTCGTGATTCTACCTTTTAATATTTTTCTTCTATTTCTGGCCTCTTTTAACTCTGGTGTTTCATCAGTAGGTTGATTGTGTATTTCTGCTACGGTCTCTTCTGGATCCGACATGTTGACTTCTTTAAATTCTCATCAAAAAAAAAACTCTCTTTCACAGGAGGTCTTTAGAAGAAAAATGTCCTCAGGATGCCTTCAGAAAAAACTGTTCCAAAGACTTGTCTCCTTGTTGAAGAATTGATTCGAATTTATCCACGGGGGGAAAAAGTTCAGGCGATAAATTTCAGTAATACAATATTCATAAACTCTTGAAAACAACACAAACTAATAGTTCAAACTCTTTATGTTGACATCAAATATCTTATATAGGTACACTAAAATCTATCTAACATATGTATTCACATATGGTTCTGAGGAGTTGCATACATATAGTTGTAAGTTGCATTCTGAAAGAATAAAATTAACAATCATAAGCCAAATGAAACTCATTTAGAAAAACGTAAACATTGACAATAATCCCAATGATTGAAGGGAGATAACTCTTGTTCAACTAATGACTCATTATAAATATTCAGCGGTGAATTTAGGTTTTATAACATACATCTAAATATTCATAAATAACTTGCTTATTAGACTATGAAATCGACAAACATACATAGTATATGATCTAACCCTAATATTACAAAGCTGATACATATCATAAGGTTGATTTTGTGAATTAATGGCAACTCTTAAACAGTGAGTGAGTAAGCAATAATAGTTGGTCATCTCACTAACTTATACTGTACAAAATACTTAATTCATACTATAATATGATTCACTGAATATCAATATAACAATATATTTATATGTACCTGAAGGGTTTTATCTCTGAACTAAAGAAATCAACATGTCATCAACAGAAATTGGATGGGCGACTTGGCAGAAAAGATGGCGGCAAAACACAGCCTAATAGTCATGCGCGCTTACAAAAAACGCGGAAAAAATTAGTGACACGTCATTAAAGGGACAATCCTGCAACTGAGGAAAATAACCGCGAACACTTAACTATAAAATATATTAAACTAATCAAATATTCAAAACAACCATGAAGGTGGATTTCTACCGCGGTACGGTAGGAGTCTATCTAAATGGTAAGCTTGAGTGGGCTGTTTCCTGGATCTCTTCACCAGGTTGGTTATGTCGTCTATTTTTCTTGTAATTACGTAGGGTCCTTTCCAGTTAGAGGTGAGCTTGTGACATACGCCAACATTCCGAGACGCATCAAACAGCCACACGGGTTGTCCTACTGCTAAAGAACGCTTACTGGCCTCTAGGTCATAATATTTCTTTTCATAATCGGAATTTCGTTTTAATTGGCTTCAAGCTATGGAATGGGCATTGGTCACTTTATTCTTTATTATACTTATATATTCATCAATTTCTATTTCAGCGTGTTCGATTGGTTTTGGAAAAACAGCTTCCAGGGGCATAGTTATGAGTCTACCAATCATCAACATGGTTGGGGATTGGCCAGTACTTGAATGCATCTGTATGCCATCATTACTTGTGGGGGATATTCATCCCAATGTCTTTGGTCATGTTCGCAATACATCGTGAGCATAGAGGCAAGGGTTCTGTTGAATCGATCGACTGTACCGTTGGCTTGAGGGCGTTTACTGGTAGTTCTCGTTTGTGAATCTGTAGAAAATCACACATCTCTTGGAAAATTTTTGATTCAAAGCAGCTGCCTTGGTCTGAGTGTATCTGTAAAGGAGTTCCGAACCTACACACAAATTCATTAACGATGATTTGAACAATGGTGATACTGTCCTGGTTGGGTATTCCGAATGCCTCAGTCCATTTAGTAAAGCAATCACACAATACAATAATGTACCGGTTCCCGGTTTCGGTTAAAGGGAGAGGTCCAAGTATATCTACAGCTAGTTTTTCGCTAGGTTCTCCTACTAAGTGGTGCCTTAAAGGGACGTTTTGGAGGCTTCTTTGCGGCGCACAAATCACAACTGACAATGTATGACGAAACTGAATCTTTAACACCCGGCCAGTAGAATGAGTATCTTAGTCTGTCCAACGTCTTATCTGCACCAAGATGACCAACTGATGGAATGTCATGGGAATGCTTCATTATTTGTTCCTTATATTTGTTTGGTACGAGAAGTTGTGAGTTGTTGTTGTCCTCGTCTGCGTAAAATCTTCGGTAAAGTGCGAAATATATTCGTCCCATCCATCTTTTCCTTGGTATGGTTCTGGTTTTATTGAAAATGTCTGGTTTGGTTCGGGCCTTTCCCGTCTCCAAAATTCATCGAAATCACGACGTCGCACCGACTCTTTCTCGGTTCATTCTGCGATCCAAACGGGCCAATTTTATACTATGTCTAGGATTTGCCCTTGAGTTCAAAACATTGGTAGGCCTATCTAATTCCTCTTGATCGGAACCTTTATCCGAATCTCCATCACGGTGTACATCACCTTAACCAATTTCTTCTAATTCCACTTCATTTTGTAATGAAAACCTCAGGATCGTGAGATTGAGACGCCATACTACTTTACTTTAAACTGTTTATATAAAATTCAATGTATTAATATTATTACCAAGTAATAGGGTTAGCATAGCGATTAACTGTCACGTCAAATTAACGAAAAAAAAACAACAAACAAGATAAACTCTGTTAATTCTGTATATGTGACCCTCCACGACAAAACCAATCACCTGTCGCAATTTTTAAAAACTGAGATTAAATGCTTATCTGAAAGAGCTCTGGAACAGCTAATGTTGATATATAAAATGTAAATCAGACAAAAATTGACCAAGTTATGGCCATCTGAACTGTTCATGGCTGAGCTGCTGCCAAATTGAAAATAATGAAATTTTGCTTACATAATAATGTGTGGGGTATCGACATTTGTGCAAAAAAATCATCAACATCCTTCTATCCCAACATACTTTTTTTTAGTTTTTCACAAGTTAAGCCGAAATCCATATTTGTCACATTGGCTGTGTTGTGGTTATGCTTAATTTGGCCCCTTTTCACTCTGTTAATGTGATTTTTGTTCCATCAAAGCATTTTTCACATTAATTCAGATGTTAGTTTAAATATATTTTAAATAAGTCAAAATAAGAAAAGGGGGGAGAAGTGGGTTACCATGGTAACCATATTTTTATAAATTGGGTTTTTTCACCAAAAGAAGGAAATTGCAACTGAACCACATCACTAATGGAGAAAGAAAATGACTTGACCCAATTTCATATGATGGCATTCAATTTAACCTCATAAACATGCCCTTTTTTAAAAATATTTTTTCTTCAACACACCAGGATTCACTAATTTTAGTGTTCGGTGTAGTGGTAATGGAAGTGAAGTTTAAAAAAACATCAACGTTAATAAAGGATGATATTTTTTCATTTTTTTAAAAGAAATTAGCCTAGTTTTTTTGTAGTATTTAATAAACAGAAGCCAATAAGCTACTCAAAACAATTTTGTAGGTTACCATGGCAACGAATTTTATAAAGTAGGTTTTACATCCCACTTTTCTGAACCACTTTAATGAAAATGGGCACTTTACCGTTTCTGCCATTATTTATCCTGTGTTTGGAAGAGAAATTTTGCCTTGTGAACAGCATTCCAACTAACAAGGGTTCTCTTATGTGTATGAGAATGGGATGCAGGCTTTTCATCGCATGAAATGAAATGGGGTTTAACGTCCTACTGTTCTGCTCCGAGCTTGGCTAATGAAGACAGATTTACATCACATACCATCCGAATGACAAGATGTGTTTTTTTAAGTCCCTGTCGCACCAGATAAGCTAACATTTCACACTTATTGTGGATATTCGAACTTGTAGTGCCTGTGTGGTTTTAAACCTTTTCTCCCTGTCATATTGCATTTTGAAGCTTCCACGCTGGACTGCACTAAACCCATGGGGTGATTCGTCAGTATTAACAAGAGAAGCCGAGATATATGATTTTTGAAATTGACACCATACCTAAAATTAAAAGCTTTACCTTTGTGCTCCACTGACAAGGGGGAGGGGAAGACAATGCTGGATATAGTAAACAGTGCCCTAATTTTGGAAAGAAAATACACAAGACAAAGTTTGGATGAATACTTACTGTTTATTACAGAGAACTGGTGTGATACAATAATAAAAAAAACTTTTGAATGGTTACAAATCAGACATATGCCCCTAATAACCTTGAAATGAAATAGGTTTTAAGTGATATTTTTCTGTACCAACCAGGATAATTAAGGTGGGCACATGGCATGCAGGGTGCTTTAAGAGAAATCTTCAGTGATTTCCAAATGCTAAGGGTAAGGTGTACATGTGACCACAGTTTTCTAAACAATTGTACAATGTTCCTGACTATGGAAAATCTTTTTCGGCCAACACCTGGGATCGAACTCAGGATCTCACAAAAAGCAAGCCAGCGCATTACACATGGAGCCATGTTTCCCATTTCCCTAGAAAAGGTAAACTTTACAAATGTAAAATAAAAGGTTGAGGTTAATTATTTTAATGCCAAACATAACAATACCACCTTTGTAATGCAGGTATATATGGAAGTATTTAACTAAAAAAATAAATTGAAAGACCATGACCCTGCAAACTTCCCAATGATTGCCTGAAATTTGAAGCTAAGTATTCATTGCTTGTCAGTGAGTAGCAATTAATCAAGCCATAATTGTGACTTGTTCAGGTTCCAATGATATTACCGATTTTTTTGGACTTAAGGAATGAGAAAATTAGATTAATTTGCAACGGTAAAACTGCACAGAACACAATTCTTTCTATGGAAGACAAATACTGTTTATTATTGATCAATATTTTGATAAATTGTTAATAATAGTATACATTAGTATAATACAAAGTACTTTATCTGAAAATATCTTAATGCTAATAATAGTATACAATATAATACAAAGCACTTTATCATAAAAGTAAAACAAATTAGGTAACATGGTTATGATTTGATCAGGTTTGAATAATAACAACCTGGGAAAAGGAGGAAATTAAATTGATATGACAAGTTAAAATGTAAATAATATTTATCTTTAAAAATCCACATCCCTTAAAAAAAGAACTCTCAATCGGAGGGTCTAGAGCACAAGCGACCTAACAACCAACTAAAATGGTAGGTAGTTGGATCAGTTGTGCTCTAGACCTCCAGTCACCTGAAAAATATATCTGAGAATAACAATTAAGTGATGGTATGAACAATTAAAAGGAAGATAAGACTTTTAATCAGTTAGTTCCAGTAACAACTACTAAACATACCCTGAAATATGAAGAAACAATTGTAAAATGTTTAAAGTTATAACATAAAAATTAAATAATCGAATAAAACACTCTTTATGGTTTATAACACTGCAACATTTTGATAAAGACTTCACAGTGGTTATCAAGCATACAAACACAAATAAATAAAATGAAACTGTGTAGTGTTATAAACCATAGAACAATGCACAATACAAATTTATTTTTGTATTTTGTCTGGTTTGGGGCTCACAATATCCTTAGCGTCGCGGGTTCTTATATAAAATCTCAGGACATGTCTATTGGACAATAACACCCCTCTAAATGCGAAACAGGGGGTGTTTATCGACATTGTAACATGCTATTTTTTAAAATTTTAAACGAACTTATTTTATTGTGTAAACTTCAAAATTCGTCTCACTGCAAATCGGTTTTAGTGACGTAAAATCCATTTTGACGTAATGAAAACGTCGTGACGTAACAGGATAACAGGCTCCTCTCGTTGGATTTGGCTCACTTATTGCTTGGTTGCTATAGTAGCAGTATAAGTATAGACACACACAAGGAAAACTGGAATTCTCACTTAATTTTTTTAAAAGTACTTTTTGAAAGAAGATTTATGTTTTTGTTATAGTTTTTGGTATATTTTATTGTTTGTAGCTGTTACCTGACAAGGGGGTTGGTGTTTCAAGTTCATCTTCGGACATATCTCCGAATATTTCATCTATATTTCACCGAATATTTCATCTAAATTGATTATCGCCATTGTGGTTATCTCCATTAAAGTAGTACGCATAATATTAATACACTGTGATTTTTCTAATATACAGGGGTGTTCTTGTCCAATAGATGGTGCCTAATTGACCAATCAGAACGCACGATTGACCCTTAAGCATGTTACAATAACAAATTATCTGATATGTTGGAGGAGACAGGTAAGTCTTTCCTGGTAGGGGAGGACGAATGATCTGGCAAGAGATGGCCTCCAATGATTGACGAATTGTTTTAGTAGTTGTACAATATTTATTAACCTTGTCAATCAATAAAAAAAAAACAAGGTCTCAAAAGTAAACAAAACAGTTTTGATGTGATATAAAGATAAGTTACCAGACTACGAAACATAAGCCCACAGCAGATAAATCATCCGGGCAGTCAACAAACAAGGGCTGTCGCATATTAAATATTTTGTAGGTAATTGGTTTGGGGGGGGAGGGGGGTAAAGAGAACTTCATATAGATAAGATTATAATTTTGGGCTTTTATAGGTTCGCAAGGTACTATAAATTGAAACATGGGCCTTAATTCTGGAAGTAATTTACCAAAAATTGTTGAAATTAAACCGTCTGTTTCGTTATATCGATTAGAACAAGGGCCATAGCTCTAGAAGTAATAAACATAAATATAATGGACATAACTCTACCTGTAATTAACGGAAATAGGCTCTTTCATTTCACTAATTTAAATGACACATATATTTCATACAAATCGGATAATAACTTTTTATCAATAGACCGTTCACAAGATGCAACAAAGTGTAACTCAAGAATACATTAACTGAAATTGTTGAAATTAAAAAGAATGAATGAATGAATGAAATGGGGTTTAACGTCCTACTGTTATGCACTTAACCTGAGCTAATTGAAGACGGGCATACGCCATACAGTGTGCTATGAGGGAAATTTTGCCCGGGCAGCGGCGCTACGGCCTACTCTTATATCGAATTCCAACTGCCAAGGGATCTTTTACGTGCACTCCAATGTGTACACGGGTCCTCAGTTTTTCGTCCTATCCGAACGACTGGGCAGCTGTCCTTTTCAGGCCCTCCTTCTGTATCACTGACAAGGGGAAATCACGTCGGAAAATTGAGATGAGCTTTCACGGCCAATGCAGGGGTTCTTCATCTCACTAATGTAAACGACGTGACCTGTCAAAATACCAGGCAAGATTGAGAAATGAAACATCAAGAATGAATCAAGGAATTTGTTAACTTAAAACTGTGCAACAAATATTTTGATATAAGTTATTTGTAACAACCAGTTAGTTAACAGGTTCAATAATTTTTGAAACGTTACAAAGTAAAGATGAAATGGGGTTGACGTCCTACTCTTCTGATCCTACTGGGTGCGTCATTACATCATTAGGCAATTCAGGACAGGGACAAACGAAATCCTTATGAGGATCGTCAACAAACTGCCGGACATTCTTGAAGAGATATTGCTGGCAGCTGCAATGGAAGACCAGGGGGATCGATGACTATTAGCTGTCCCTGGGGAAAATCCATCTCTTGAAAAATGAGTGGAAATTCTAACTCTTCGCTGTCTGTTTCTTTTTTGACAAAAACCATTCCTGGGTGATTGGCGTCGAATCTAAAAAGATAAAAATGAGATCGATTGTAACTAATTTATATTCTCATAAATACATAAGGTAAGTATACATGTAAAGTTTAATCTTACCTGAATTTGCAGACATTTTTAAATTATTCGCAAATACACATACTAATTGTACTCAGGTTATACATTATATATGAACGAGTCAAATGTACTAAAAATGATTTTTGTAAAGTTGTATTCTTGCGTGCTCCTTGCTATTTGCTACCATTGATCAGCCATTTTCTTCAGATTTAAAAATTGTTCCTGATAATTTTTATTTGATTTATTTGCTGACTCACCTGAAATGCTGATATTTTTTTATTCCAGGGACTGGTTTACACGAACCATCAAAGAAGGTCTGCCAATTACAAACAGGGACTATAGAAGTACCATCCTCCCAACCAACTACCTGGGCAGAGTTGACGGAAGAACTGCCATTCACAACATCCACAAGCACTTTCTGTGATGGCACTACATAGCGCTTGAAGGATTTCTTTAGTAGCCCAAAAAAACAGTCAGGGGCAAACTTAGTGTGCCCTGTAATAAGGAAATTCAGGCTTATTGATTTGTGTAAACAAACAGCTACTCTCCGGGCTAAATACCACAGGACAAAATGGTTTTTGTTTTGTCCAGAGCAATTATTAGAGTGGAGATCCAGATCTGTTTCTCCAATGCCATAATTGCTGAAGAAGTAGTGGAGGAATGATATCACTGCATTAAAACCCTTACTAATGAGATGGGCTTCATCAATTAGAAAGTTCACCTGTCGAGGAAGCCCTTCACAGCAGACACCAAACAATCCATATTTCCCAGGGACAAGGAAGTAAATGGGACCTGGCTGCAAGGGGTTACTCGGCAGGTGAACTTGCTGGGCATAATCAAAGGAATAGTGCATTCTTATGTTTTGACTACATGGTTTAACAGATGAGAGTTCCTTAATTCCATTATCTAGGCAAAGCTTTTTTGCCAGGTGTATCATGTGATTATAAAGCGATCTTTCACAGTGGACGATCTTGAGATGTTTTACTTGGAGTTGGATGCGCTCACTTTTATCTGCCTCATTCATATTAGCACTCCTGAAGATTAAATTGTTATTGTTCTGACATGTCCAGCAAAGATCAGTCATAGGCTTACATACTACTATGAATGGACAAAGTTGATTCCAGAGGTCTAAAAAACTGGTAGACCCAACAATTCGGTGTCCTGAAAATAAAGAAAATTTATAATCAGTATGAAAGAAAATCACATTTCATTAGCAATAGCAAACAACAAAACTGAAACCCAAATTCAATTTGCAAGATGGATGTGTTACTTTTAGTGTCATGACGTTATTCCCCAAGTTTCGTCGTCGAAAACGCAGTCATGGACATCGTCGCTACACACCACCCAATATCAGCACTATTTCACTTGATGCCCTTTTGGAAATTATCCAAGAACCACTAGGACCACACCATATCCGTACTAAACTGTATTCGATTCCACTTACTATTTTGAAATTGCTTAAATCCGAATGTTTGGATTCAAATTGTACTGATCCTGCATCCATTGAATATAGGGTTGTTTCCATTGTTCTTGACATTGCTAACCGTCGTTTGGACATTGCGACTGAGCCTGATGCGTCTAACACCACTAATAGCTCTTTTCTAAAACTGAAATTTGCTAATTAAGGCATTGATGCTATCGGGTTAAGCCAAATATTACACCATAAGCATGTCACAGCACACATCCCTCCTTATTTCAAAACCGTTACTGTTCCAAGGATTTCTTATACATACACTACACCCATTGCACCCAAAATATTTAATTACAGAAACGCATTATCTAACATCAATGCAAAGGAATTATATGATAACCCTCTACCCTGTTCTTGCTCTACGTCGTCCTTCATTTACCAACCAGCTGGACATGTAGTCACTGGTGATTTGAATATATTACAGCATAATAAGTTACGTGAAATTTTATCCAAAGGGCCCAAATACCGGGAACCACAACCATTTTCATGGGATCAAAATTTCAAACTTATTATGGATGCCGTACAGGACTACGCTAGATCATGGGCCAAGAGGGAAGATGTTATCTCTGATACTCTCTCAGATTGGACTAAGTCTATTAGTCGTTTACTTAAACGCAGAATTTATATGCAACGTTTGTTAGTTGATACTAGGCCTAAATCTATTTTCAATGATGCTAGCATTGTTGTTTGAACGCCTTACATGACAAGTATGTCATTGTACCAGCTGACAAAGCGTCCAATAATCTAGTGTTTAAATGTAAACGGTACTATTATGACTACCTGTTCAAAGAACTAAATTTCGGGAAACCTATTGACAGTGCTACGTATAAACGCTCGACTTTAAGTAAGGATGAAATTTTATCCAATCACAGATCTGTACTCACTTCATTTGGTACGCCATGTGGTGATACCTATACAGATCTGCCGCTGCTATATTGGATACCTAAACTACATAAAAATCCCTACAAGCAACGTTTTATAGCAGGTTCATCCCGTTGTTCCACAAAACCACTTTCAAAAGTATTGACATCTATACTAACGGCAGTGAAAGAGGGTATTCAAAAATACTGCGACAAAATATACTCTCGTAGTGGTATTAATCAAATGTGGATCTTAAAAAATTCCAAAGAATTACTTGATGGTTTGCAATCTAGATCACTTGCTTCAGTCTCATCTATACAAACGTTTGACTTTTGTACCTTGTACACTAAAATTCCCCATAGTAAATTAAAAACTCGGTTGAAAGACATTATTCACAGTGTCTTTTCAACTAAATCGGGACATGCTAGATATAAATATTCAGTTGTTAATTATAATTCCACTTATTTTGTCAAGAACCATAGTGATTCAAAAAACAAATACACAGCCATCAAGATAATTCAGATGTTGGATTTTTTAATTGATCATATCTTTGTTGAATTTGGAGGGGAAGCTTATCAGCAAGTGGTAGGTATCCCCATGGGTACCAACTGTGCACCTTTGCTTGCTGATTTGTTTCTCTATTCCTACGAAGCCGAGTACATGCAGGCACTCGTAAAATCTAATAAACCTTTAGTTAGACATTTTAATTTCACTTATCGATATATCGATGATGTTCTATCACTGAATAATCCAAAATTCAGTGATTATATAGAATTCATATATCCTGATGAGCTCGAAATTAAAAATACTACTGACAGTGACAATTGCGCTTCCTACTTGGATCTGCGTCTCGATTTTGACAATTGCCATAAACTAATAGTTAGTGCAGGGGGACTGCGCCACATATGATTTACAAAAAGGACAAATACAACGACAAGACATCATACTCCGAAACAGCAAACAAAACAAACAAAAAAACAACAATTCAAAAAAGACTGAATGGATCCGGGGGCTAGCCGTAAGCGTCCACTGCGCTGTACAGTCCCGGGTCTGAAGCAACACAGACTTCACTCAAGATTGAACATATTTACTCGTACAAGAAAACGCACAAACACACAAACAACCCAACACAAAGTGTTAAATTGTACGATAAACGTGATGACTTTGACTTCCCGATTGTTAACTTTCCATTTATAGTCGAGGAGGCTGAATCCATATGGCCTGCTTAGCGGGAAAAAATTCCCACTAAAATGATTCTTGATTTTTCTGAAACTATAGGATAGGTAGTCTTCTAGAAAAATTCCCCCCGTTAATCTGCCTTGGGGAAAAAAATTTACAGCCATTTTTAGGTTTGGTATGTACTCTAGCCTTCATAAACAATGTATACATTGTCAACATTATAAATGCAACATTATTTAACAGATGGACACAATGTGATTTATGATAAAGTTGACACACATAAGTATAATCTAGTTCCGTTAAGTAGGCTATATGCTATGCATATTACTTATAATTGCATGCTATATATATTCAAATTCAGCTATTTAAATAAAGGGAGGTAATAATACTCCACAATATTTGGACAATGTATTATGGTACATTTCCAACAAAAAAAATTATACAATAGGGATATAAACTCACTAATAGTGTGCTAAATAACAAGACATGTGCTTTATTAAGTTATAAAATTAAACATAATATATGGCAGATATCAATATTATTATTAACTTAGAAAGAATCTGTCAACATGCTATTCATACAGTGATAAAATATCAAGTCCCTCACTATATATAACTACAGTGAGCTATATCCAAAATTATAGCTGTTATTAGTCTCGAGTCTCGACTATTTAGGCATCTACAGACTATAAATAAAAAAATACTAACAAAATGAAACTAGCTTTGCCACATTACCAACGCCCCCGTTTAAATGCTGCTGATTATAGAATATCTGAGAAAACTTGGATTCACTGGTACAGGTAATAGTATTTGCTTCAACTGTGTCACTCGTACCTTTCAAATGATCAGTATGGATGTTTAGAGTTACTGTAACATCTGTCATCTTTTCTAGAACTCGGTACGGACCTTTCCAGCGAAACTTAATTTTTCTAGGAATAGTGGTTCATGCTACAGGTGTAAACATGAACACCCAATCACCCTTGTTAAACTTTTTTTAGTAGAATTCAAATCATCGATGTGTCTTTGGTGTGTTGCTTGTTTCTTCTGTTTATCAAATTTGTAACCTACCTGAAATTATGTCCTGCGATTTGCTTCATAAGTATGTAGCTTATCCTGTGTCTCTGATGAGCTATGGCATGCTCCTTTATTTGTACCTTTCATCTTTGCTTTATTTCGCTTACACCTTCCAATGTGTCTGACAAAAGCACTATCCGTGTTGGATTTTCGTTCTAGCTGTGGTTCGTTCCGTTTGTCTTTCCTTTTAGGTGGACATTTAACAGAAAGCTGACGACCCATTCTCTTGCTTTTCTGACAGTTACTGGGTGGTTTAGGTTTTCCTTTGGCATCCAGTCGTTTCACTAATTCATTTACTGTTTTGGTCTGTTTCAATACATTCTAGATCCTTTGAATCCTGTAGATCATCAGATTTAGGTATCTCCCGAACTGATCTGGCATACTTTTAGCTGTTTCTCTTGATGTCCATGGCGCATTGATATGACTCGAATTCAATGGCTACTTGAACAGCATCTTCTAAACCCTCTGGCCTTGTTTGTTGAACTTCCCATACCAGAATCTTGTAGAAAATTGAGAAATGCGTCCCTTGCGAGAATATCCTGTAGATCTGGTTCAGCAGTAGGGTATGCGAGGATAACGAGTCGTTTTATTGACTGGCCTAAATCTGTTAGCTTTTCATTAATCCTTCTACGCCTATTCTTTAGTTCACATATATACATCTCTGTCTGATTCCTAGGTTAAAATCTTCTTTCCAAAGCTTTCTCCACACTAGTATAGTTGTATCGAAAGAGAACTCAGTACTTGTTGAACTGGACTCATCAAACCTCCAGCTAAATGTAACCCTCTCTCGACTCTAGTTCAGCCATTAATGATATAACAAGTTTCAAATAGCTTTATAATCCATTAATGGTGTGCGTCCATCATATTTTTTCCGCCGGCAATACATTGGTTTTCTGTAAGTCTGTCTTTGCTGTTGTAGCTGTAATGGAACTCTGGACTGTTGAAATCTGTGCGAGGTATAGATTGATTTGGAGGAATAAATTGGATTCGAGTATTTTTATTTTGTAATTTGGCCTATGTAATCTTCCAGTGGTAGTAGGTCCATATTAGTGTCTTGGCTATTCAATAACTAGATTCCACTCTACTAGTTTTGGGCCAAATTAAGGCAAATATATGCTATTGAGCCATCTTATCTACAGAATACCCTTCGAATCGGACTCAGCACCCCTAAAAACCTATATTTTGACACCCACATGTACTACAAAATAATAATGAAAAAAATCACAAAACGTTTTGGGCCAAATTAAGGCAAACATGCGCTATTGGGCCATCTTATCTACAGAATACCCTTCGAATCGGACTCAGCACTCCTAAAAACCTATATTTTGACACCCACGAGTACTACAAAATAATTATGAAAAAAATCACAAAAATCGGATACCAAACCTGAAAATATGGTTACCATGGTAACCGTACGACAAAATTAACGCCAATTCCGCATTCACCGACCCCAAAAACCTATATAACGACGCCATACAAAGTACCATTGACCAATCAGGGGCTCAAAAACTGAACTTTACAAAAGTTCGGATACCAAACCTAAAAATGGCTGTAATTTTTTTTCCCCAAGACCGATTATTGGGGGGATTTTTCTGGAAGACTACCCATCCTATAGTTTCAGAAAAATCAGGAATCATTTTAGTGGGAATTTTTTCCCACAAAATATGCCATTCTCTCCGACTATTATTAGTAGTAACATTCCAATATCACCAGCTTATGGAGTGTTTGTGTCTCAGCTAATTCGTTACGCGAGAGCTTGTTCATTCTATTCTGATTTTTTGAGTAGATCGAGGCATTTGTCATCTAAGCTTCAACAACAGGGATACTTGCGAATTAGACTTATAATTAAAGCCTTTAAAAAGTTTTATGGTCGTCATATTGACTTGATCGGTAAATATAACATGTCTCTCTCGACTATTATTCTAGAAATATTTAATTGACGGGTATACTATCTACCTGATTATATATGTGTACTACATCGTTAACACTGTTTATCACGTGCATTTTGCATACCGATAGTTCATTGGTCTATCATGCTATTTTACCGAGTTTTCGCTTAATAGATTGGATGCAGCTATGGTGGGTGTGGCGCGCCAGGCAGGGTAAGCTTACTCTTCCTAGGACACCTGTTACCACTGTTCGTCGTGTATTTTGTACACGGTGAACAGTCCATATGCTGATTACACTATTTTGCGTTTTTACACATTTTTGCCTATACCCTTTTTTAGGACTTCGAATTTTGTCTAATGGTTTGGATTGTTCGTACTTGGTTTTATTTTATTTGAAGCACCTGTTAATATGGAAAATTCTACCATTACTTTTTAGATGTTGCATATTCTTTTATTTAAAAAAGCTTTTTATTGATGCTGTATACCTGTGAATGTGTCCATAATCTTGTTGTTTATTTATGATTACATTATAAAGTGCCCCTGGACACGTTATATGAAAGGGTGCACTATAAATATGCTGTAAATAGGGTGTCCCACCATAAATATATATCTCCAAATAGCTTGCCAATTACACCAAAATATTTATATACCGGTATATATATTGATCCATAAATCTGTTGGGCACATTTATAGTCACTAAACAAACAGCCAAGTTGTATTTAATAAGATATGATCATTTAACCATCGATAAATAATACAGTGAAAAATGGTTGTGAGTGTCGTCCATAACATCCGGACACTTGCGAGTAAAAAAATAGGTTACGTGCTCTTGACATTTGTCTCGCTTAACCACTCTACCGATCATTCTCTGCCTGATTGACAGGTTGGGATAATCAAGACTACTTTTCTACTCCATATCCTTCATACCCAACACGGACAATAACGTTGGTGCTTACCTGATCCCTCAAGGAATTTCTTGTAACAATTAAACACAGAGATCTTTGTGTGCGATGACGGTAGTAATTGAATATCATCACGCTTAAATCCTGGCACCCTACCAGGGAAATTAAACCATGCTCAGTAGAGTAATTTGAAAGGAAGCGTGCAACTCTCTGAGTATCTTCAAAACTGAAAGAGTGAGTGTTGGATTTCCGACCACCAGATTTCTTTTCTTTTGGCGAAATTCCATACTCCCTGTAATGGTGCAGCAGAGCGTCAAGACGGCCCTGACTTCCTATCCTGAAAAGGAAACCTCATGGTTATCAATCACAGTTTCAAAAATCTATTTTTTAATCAGGATTAATTTTAATCATTCAATAGAAGCCATCAACACAACCTTTCTTTTTCATAAGTTGATTGTCAGAACTGAGGGAAAGTAGATTTAGCAAATAATCCTTGAGTGGCATTTAGCGATTGAGCATACATGTATGGCTTCCTTTTTGTAACACTAATATTACCTCTTTAGTTTACTAAATATATTATGTGTTAGTAGTAGTTACTAAATAACACTTGTGCTTGATAACAATAAGAGAATACTTGTCGAAATGTTGTGCCATATGTTTGTACAAACCAGTGATTGTTTTTCCATATAAATTGTGTTGTGTTTTTTCAGGTTTAGCATAGTTCTAGAAAAATCTGGAGACAGATATTACTCACTCGTGCAGATCTGTTAACCCTCACGCCAATATGTTGTCCTCTGACTTTTTTTACGTACTTTCTGTACTTTCCTTCTAGAACAAGCAGTCATCTCGGACAGATTAATACCACTGGAAACCTTCCCCAGGAGAATAAGCATTTGATCCCCTAAAAAAATTAAAATGAATGAAGTAGAAGTTAGATAGAATATTGATTGTTTTTTTACAACTGGAAGAAAATTAGTATTGCTACCTCTGGAAATAAAGAAATGAATGAATGAAATAGGGTTTAGCGTCCTACTATATGCTCCTAACCTGGGCTAATTAAAGACGGGCATGCGCCATACAATGTGCTATGAGGAAAATTTTACCCGGGCAGTGGCGCTACGGCCTACTCTTATATCGAATTCAAACTGCCAGGGGAACTTTTACGTACACTCCAATGTGTACACAGGACCTCGGTTTTTCGTCCCATCCGAACGACTAGGCAGCTGTCCTTGTCAGGCCCTCCTTCTGCATGACTGACAAGGAAAATCGAGATGAACTTTCTCGGCCAATGCAGGGATTGAACACTCGACCTCCAGGCTAGCGAACCATCGCCTTATCCACTTAGCCACTGTGATACCCCGAAATAAAGAAAGGTTACTGGTTAATTAAAATATCATGCTTATACTTACTAGGTGTCAAATCCCTCATATCCATTCTCCGTCTCATCATGTCCTCTGGGGCGTAACGTTTATAGCAAGGCTGATCTGTATCAAAATACTTGCAGTCACAGCTGGAAAAATAAGAAAACACTTGACTAGAATTTTTTAGGAGCAGCAGCACAACACTTTGGTACTGTGACGTTTCGGACTCGGCAAATGAGTCATGACTCAGTAACAGTTGGATGAAAGTTTGAATTTATATGACAACTTTTCGGACACTGTCTGGCAACGTTTCGGGTTTGATGAATGAATAAACAAAAAGGTTGATAATTTGTGTGTACCATGTAGTTTACGAGGTATAAAGCCGATGTGAGGTGTTAGTTGAACCGTAATATTTTACAGTTTTTCCAACTTCCATAATTTGATACGTCAAAGAAATTTACATAAAGAAGACCATAATATAACAATATTAATGTACCGTACTAATTAGTTGTTAAATGTAGGACAACTTGAGTATTATTATTATTACATTAGTATCATTCCGAGTTTTGTTCTTGTTTTTTTTAACCAGTTTTTATTTTAACATCTCCAATAAATAGGCCTACACAAAAGACAAACAATGTTTCTCTCCTCACACTCACATGTCTAGCGATATTATTACAGGGTGAGATCCTAATAAAATAAAGTCAAATAGATCTCAACTAGGCCTAGTCGTGGACTACATAGTACAACTTAAAATGAAAATTAGAAATATTGGGACATAGGCCCCTATATACTATTAGCCTATCCTATACATAATATTTTGTCGAGTCAAAACTCAAAACAGGTATGTTAAAGATTGAGTGAAGGCGTACAGGTGTAAAACAGTAGGCCTATTATTACTATTACTAATTACTGGCCCTGCTTATCATTATTATCATGCCTTATCATTATTATTAATAAGTATGTGACTTGCCAGAATCTCCAACGGCGTGGGCGTGGTTTGTTTACGTTTTTTGTGAATGCAGATTGAGCGCTAATTCACCCATTGTGAAGTTTGGGAAAAGAATGTTTATTTTAAAAAGTCACAGAGATGTCCATAGACAACATAACAAGCGACTCACCTATATTTAGTGACCTTTTCCCACTCGACTCGTACGGGTCTCTTCACTATATTCAGCGTAGGTTGTGTGTACAAAGTGAAAGTCAAAAGTGTCTGCAGCGGGTGCAGCCTGGTTGAATTCTTCATCCTCTGACTCATCTTCGTGCTCTTTAGCTGCTAACTCATCTTCCCACGATTCACCAAAGAATTCATTTACTAATTCCGATAAATTATTGGAATCGGTTGAATTTAGATTGAGTAATTTAGCAATTTCCGCATCCATGTTGAAAAAAGAAAGTAGAGCAGACGTCAAACACGGAGCGTGCGCAGAGTGATTTCAACCAATCAGAAGCGGACTTTCGGAGCCAGCCTAGCAACAAGACTGTTTTTATTTACCTGGGTATGGGTTGTATTGCAACTTCTGATTGGTTCAAAAATGTAAATACGTAGATTTCAAATAAATAATCGGATGCAGGGAATCTCACGCTTTCGATTGGTACCAGTTAAAATGGAGGGATTCCCCCGTTTCTTCTGTTATTTTTATTTGTTTAACGCCATTTTTCTTGTGAATTTAGCTGCACCCTCTCAATAAAAGCAAGTTTTGAGGTATTTACGATATAAACTTTACAATAATTCCAACGAGGAAGAAATATTAATACATTTTTCGAGCGTTTGAGACATAAATCTAAAAATAGATTATTTTCACCCAGGGTATAGCTCAAAATACGCCCGAGCGACTTCCGACCGATTTTGTGCCGGAGAGTAACATATATACATTTCCACCACGTCGGACTTCATTTTCTGCTACTGCTGACAGGTCAGTCGCTGGCTTCGTATCCATGGATGCTAATTCAAACTTAAACATCCCACTTCTGACACCAGTTGTAAGCCACGATTTAATAAAGTCGTATCAAACTATAATCTCATTATAATTTCAGCTCCAACCTCTGTGTTCCCCGGGGAGTCATAGTATGAACATATTAAAACAATACAAGTTTGTAGGGTTTCTGTTCCAATTATCCTCAAATCATGAAATATCATAAATATAACAACATAATGGAAATAAATATAAAAATAGTGAAATGGCGTCAAGCGTACCGCGCAGTGACAAACAACCGGCAAACGTAACTAACGTGACGAAATTTATGACGTAGCTGGCCTCCGCAGTTAGCGTGTCTCAGATGTTCAGAATGAAACAACCAGTTACGGAAGCCTAAAATCGTTATACATTACTGGTCTAGGAAATTAGTATTTTGTATTTATCTCACCTTCGGACTTATAATAAATCGATATCTTTAAACTGTAGAATTTAATACACGATATAAAGCTGCTTTAACCCTTTCAGACTACAATTAACGTGACGTCATAATGCCCATGGAATCCATTTATTTTTGATAATCATATTTTAATTGACTGTTTTCTTATATTTGATCATTATGCAAATGCTTTTGATGGGAACTGACAAAAAGTATACATTTTCCTGAAGAAGAATAAATGGTGGATATTATGTTAGAAACATGAGTTCCCCCAAAACTATTATGCCTTTTCTTGTAACCATAGCAACATACATAAATTCTTGTGAATAATAACAAAAGTAAACCATTATTTAAATTCATTAATAAATCTCAAATATTTATTAATATTCAATAACATTTAAATAACAAAGATAAAAATAAAAATCATTATCAACAATAACAATAAAATTGGATATTTAGTGGTAAAATTTAAAATATCACAAAAATAGATATTTACAGATTTTATCATATTTAAATTTCTATACATAATACAGATACTGTATATATTTGAATTTTAGACAAACCAAGATAATATTTATGATTATTATAGAATGTATACAAGAAACCAATAATTCTGAATGTTCACTGTTTTGTTAAAACGAAAGTGTTACCATGGCAACCAATTGAAAATAATGCCTATTTGGGTTTTTCTAAAAAAAGGACACTACATCATCTACAGTCTCAATATCATCATACTTATTCACTACATGTGAGGCACAATAACCTAACAATGATAAAATTAACAATCATCAGCAATAATGACAATAAAATTAGATATTTGGTGGTAAAATTTAAAATATCACAAAAATAGAAATTTACAGATTTTGATCATATTTAGATTTCTATACATAGTACAGACACCGCAAATTATATGGAATTTTAGACAAACTAACATAATATTTATAATTATTATAGAATGTATACAAGAAACCGACAATACTGAATGTTTACTGTTTTGTTAAAACGAAAGTTTTACCATGGCAACCAATCGAAAACAATGCCTATTTTTAAAAAAAAGGAAAATACATCATCTACAGCCTCAATATAATCATAGCTATTCACTACATGTGAGGCACAGTAAGCTAACAATGATAAAATTAACAATCACGATCAACAATAACAATAAAATTATATATTTTGTGGTAAAATTTAAAATATCACAGAAAAAGATATTTACAGATTTTGATCATATTTAGATTTCTATAAACAGTACAGACACCGCATATATATATATATATATATATAATTTGAGTCAGAGACAAACCAAGATAATACTCATCATTATTATACAGTGTGTATATATAAGAAAGCGATAATATTGAATGTGTTACCATGGCAACCAAATGGAAACAGTGCCTATTGAATGAAAAAGGACAATACATCATATATGCAGTTCGATATCATCATAATTAAGCTAACAATTTGACTTTTTTGTGTTTCCAAGCTGGTGCTGCATTTTCTTTATTTGGGTCCATGTAGGGAAAATTAACAGTATAATGATATCTGTGGAAACAGGGATATGGGCACATTCTTTTACCACACACACCACAACCATAAGTGGTTTCAACGCGGTTTGAATGGACAACACACCTACCCTGATTCTCATATTTATATGGAGCGTGTTCCAAGGTTCTATCAAACCTTATTTCTGGTGGTAATGTAACAGATGGACGCCCTCGTTTCTTAGTGAATGTTCTGCCACCTATCAACCCATCAGCCAGTTGTAAGAAAAACTCATGTTGTGACAACTTTGACTGTGAATGAATTTTCTTATGTACAATAAAGGCTTGAACAGCAGATAGTCTTAACAAATGCATAAACACTTGTATGTACCAGGTCAAAGATTTCATATGACGTCTATATGTAGCAACACGTTGATCAGATAAATCAACACCCCCCATATAAGAATTATAAGTGATAATAGCCCTAGGTTTGCTGATCGTAACTTCTTTACCACCCTGTTTCTTGTCTCTTCTCTGTATATCAACATCATCAAGATTACCTACAAAATAAAATGATAAATGAATAAAATACAATTTTAGCTTATTCGTAATTGATGAAATTAATTTTCACTAATATATTTTCGAATTATTTGTTTCACTTATATTCAAAAGTTATTGACAAAGATGGAAGATCTACATACACTTCCGGGAGGCTGCAGTAGCTTAGCGAGTACTGTGCTTACTCACTAACCAGGAGGTCGCAGGTTCGATCCCCGGTCTGGGAAAGAACATCCGGATTTTTCAATTCAGTGTCGGTGGCACAGACCTGAGGGGCTGAAATGCAATAGCACCTAGTAGTTTGGATGGGACAATAAACGAAGTCTTGTGTGCTGCATCAGGGCGCACTTTAGAGAACTCAGACAGTTTCCCTCATTGCACATGCCTGTCTCAATTAGCCCATACAAAACGTGCAAAAAAGTAGGACGTTAAACCCCTTTTTATTTCATTTCAACATACACACCCATTTTATATTCAATACCGCAGACACATTTGATTACCGTAACTGTATAATATATCATTTTTTAATTTTTATTTTAAAAATATGCCTACCTGGGATATTTGTTAATAGATTGACAACTCTCGTGTCTTTCCAGCTTACAGCCAAAACATTGTTTGAGATTCTTTTCAAACTTTCACCTTTCTTTAGTTTTTTAATTGCACTTTTTTTCATATCAGATGGAAGTCGTTTGCGGTTGCTGTTTACAGTGCCGCAGGATAAGGTTTTTACTTGAGAAAGATATTCAATAAGTTCTATACTGGTATAATAATTATCCATAAATAAGTAGTGACCCTTGTTGAGAAAAGGCTGACAAACGTCAACAACGATTTGAGCTGTTTTAGATAATTGTGTGTCCTCTCTTTTTCCAGCATAGGGTATAATGTTTAGCACATATCCACTAGATGATTCTGCTAAAGTAAACAGTTTTATACCCCACTTTATTGGCTTATTCTTAATGTATTGTTTAATTCCAAGTCGTCCTTTAAACTTTAACATAGTTTCATCCACTGCAATTTCGCGTTCAGGATTGTACACAAGTTGAAAACGTTTCACAACATAGTCTAATAGTGTTCTAATCTTCCAGAATTTATCTGACTTATTTACAGTTGTTGATGAATTGTCTACAAAATGAATACACGACAGTATTTGAAGGAATCTTTTGCTGGTCATTGTCTGATTGAAACCAGGTGTTTGGGTAAGCCAATGTTTTGACCAATAACTGGCAATACGACCCTTTTTTTGCACAATACCAGTAGCGATGACTAGACCTAGCCACGTTTTCAATTCGGGCACTGAAATATTTGTCCAATCTTTATGAATATGTCTGCCTTCTTGACATTGTTTAGCGTACCTGTTTGTTTCTACAACAATATCTCGCAAAATATAGTCAGTAAATAGAAGTTGGAATAAATTGACGGCTTCAAAATGTTCAACACCTTCGAGATCTTTATTTACTCCAACAAGGTGTTCAAAAACAAAACTAACATCGGGCAGCTCAGTCAATTTTTTGGTCCATTCACAATTCTTTACCGGCACTGCATTTTCATTAGGAGCTTCACCATCGTCATCATATTCATCCGAATCAATTGAATCATCGTGTTCCAAATCAATTTCAACATCCACATCGCGGGCGAGACCGTCTAAATCACAGTCGCTTGAAGCAGACTCACTGACGCTGTCGTCGGAATTTAGTTCGAACGCACTTTCATCATCACTGGCACGCTCTATGTCACTGTCGTCGCTTTCCCAGAAACAGGGGTCCGCTAAAACAACATCCACTGTTCGCTTGGCCATTTCAGTCGACAAATTCATAAAAACATGACAGGAAACGCGACGAATCGTCAGGGTAAACAACATTTAGAGTTATTTCCCTTCTATATTGACGGTCAAGGTTAAATTCCTGAATTTTAACCCTTTACACCTCATTGACGTAATATTACGTCAAGTAGTCGGAAAGGTTGTAAATTATATGACGTAATATTACGTCAAGTAGTCGGAAAGGGTTAAACTGCTTAAGACTTTTTGAGACTACTTAAGGGGACAAGTCTTTCCCGTAGGACGTTATCTGCCATATTGACGTTCCTGAACTCTATTCATAAGCCTTACCAGGGTGTCACGTGAACGTCGAGACCAATTATTGTTTGCCCTTTCGAGGCCTGTTCGGTGCAATATTTGAATTATTCATACATAAAACATTATTCCCCCACTATCAACTTGCCCTTTTACATTAATCAATATTATGTACATTTTGAAACTAAGAGAACATGCAATTCAAAGAAGTATTAAACAAATTATGAAACAATTAAAAAAAACATCAACAGAACTGCACAACAGCGCGTCATGCGGAACATTCGCTAAGTGACGTGGTGCAATATAGTCACTATGCCAATCCGTGTCTCTAGTCATATAAAATTATGTATTACAAAACCGCGATGTACAATGATTTATCAAGTTATTCCTAACACAACAATTAATGAAATAAGCATCTTGACAACACATAAACTATAATTATAGTTCATGAATACAATATGTTCAATGTTGACACTTCTACGAGTACGACGGCAAGTGGCGAGAAGTCATGAATTTGATAAAGTTACCTCGTTTAACCGGTGTTCTATTAATAATATTAACATACAATTTACATTTTATGACTTTAACTGTTACAATGAATAATGGATATTTGCGAATTCATAAATAGGAATGGACATTATTACAATCAAGGTAAGCAATTAGTCTTTATATCCGCGTTACGTGTGGTAATGGTACCGTACTGCAACATCGACATCACACTGTACACCATTGATTTCGCCGCTATACTGCTAGGCTTGTGGACATTGTACCATAGTTAGGTGAAATCTTCCACAACACTGCCTTACTAGAGACGGTCAGTAACATCATTTCGTTAACCTTTGCCAAAAGGCTAACAATATTAAAAACATCTACCGATTTGGTCCATACTGTGAGACTTAGTACAGATCCTCGAGTGAAGGCCTATAATAGTAAGATCCATCGATCACGTCTACACACGGCTCACATACGTTGGCCGAATGAAGGCCTATAATGATATTCAAGGATCAAGTTTATACACGGCTCACATACGTTGGCCGAAAGAAGGCCTATAATAATATTCAAGGATCAAGTTTATACACGGCTCACATACGTTGGTCAACTGGTCCTGGTGAGTTTTACAATAGGGAGCATACTAAGTCAGCTAACCCATGCAAGAAAATTATCAGAAAACTGTCAAAAATGATTGATTGTTATAGAGGTATGGTAATATTCTTATCAAGGTATGGTAATATTTTGGCACACAGTTATTCTATATTTGGTATAACAATTATATTTCATACCAGATACACTGAATGAACCACATTTTCTCTTTGCAGGACTACCAGATGAATGAATAAACGCCTCGGTCACTGATGGGGATTGCAACACTACATCATCCAGATGCGGCAATGATGGACACAATTTTGACTCTGGAGTACTGGGTTGTAACAATACTGGACCTGACAACAACGTAGGCAGCGCTGCTGAAACTGATGTACCAGTATCAATGGACGGAAAATTAATAATGACGTTCTCTTCCAGAAAGTTTCTTATTAACACAGAATCTCTTGAAATGTTCCTTTTCTTTTCATTGAATGTTTTAACAATTATGTTTATCAAACTTGTTTGTAGATAAGATAAACATTTCTTTGACAGCTGATCACTAAAATAAATGTGTATTATTTTATCAGCAGTTTGTTTCACCTTGTTTTTATTATCCCAATATATGTAAATAATATGTCCTTTTTTGATTTCACTAATATCCTGTGGTACTGTTGAGCCATATTTATTTGTCACAAACTCCTTCAAACCCTTCGCATCACTAAAAGTCACAGAAGGCGAAGTCAACGACATTTCAACCAGAATTACCGAGCTGCTGTTTACACCTGCAAAAAACATATCAAAACACTATAAAAACTCACAAAATATGGACTAAAATATAATCAAGGGGTACATGGGAACAAAATTCAAAATAAACAACAATTTTTTTAATTTTTAATAATTTTTATGTCAAAGATTTCAAAATATATTACCCAAGAAATAAATTAAATGCACTCTGAGGCATCTATTTTTTTATACGATATAAGTTAACCATGTTGTAACAGAAAAAAATAACGTAGGAGTTCATTAATATTATTAATAATTCGAACAAGCAAGTTATTGACGTCTGCTCTGAAAACCTCCCAACTGGCGAGGCATGGGAAACCCCTTGCTTGTTCGAAAATAGGCATCAAATTTCACTATTAATTAGATAAGATACTAATGTAACATATAAAACTCATCTGAGAAATTCAACATTAATAAAAAAAAAAAAATTTGTGGTCAAACTTACCATATTTTTTGACGAAACTGTAGAAAAAAATCCAAGCAACGCATTTGTTATTGGAAAACACCATTCGCTTCCGGTAAATGGCTACGTCATCATGGTTAAAAATACGGGCCAATCACAGCCAACTCTGGAGGCCAGGAAATCTCAGGGAGTTCTCAGACTGCTTGCAAAATGAAGCGCGCTCGCGAGACAAAAATAGCGTCACTGCTGGCGAGCCGATAATCGCCCGTTGTGTAAGTGCCTAACTAATTCAGATTTACATAATTCATTGAAGCCATCGTCATCATGCATAAAGTTTGAAAAATACTCTGAACGTCTAAGATCTTGACAAAATACAGAGTCAGCCTAGTGATAGGAAGGATAAGACAACTGAAGGTGTGTCTACGCTGTTTTTAATTCCTAGGGCCTATTAATTTATCATTATTGTAACTAGAATGTTCCGAACCATCATCGTCACCGTTGTTCCTCGCATTTGTAATTCGCCGGTTCTGATATGAAAGAACACTCAGGGCGAAATCAATGTCTTTGAAATATACATCGACTGTTAAACGTAGTTCGACTTTGACGTCATGTCACGTGATATAGCTTCAGCTCATTAAATATCTGGTGTTTTCTGTAATTGCGGAAATTCGAGACTTTTTTTTTAACGTTATTTCAATATTTGTAACCAAAGCTTTAAAAAAAAAAATCTGAAATGTGTTAAAATAATGATCTAAGTAAATGATTAAATTAAACTGTTACTTTAGCATTCTCCATTAATATTTGGCAGGGCCAAAAATTTTGTCATATTAAAGGAGAATGCCGAGAATGCTAAAGTCAAAGTTTAATTTTATCATTTACTTAGTTCGGATTTTTTTTTTTTTTTTTAAAGTTTTAATAACAAATAACGTTAAAAAACACTCTCGGATTTCCGCAATTACGGAAACACCCGACATTTAATGAGCTGAAAGTATATCACATGACATGACGTAATAGTCGATCTACGTTTAGCAGTCGATGTATATTTCAATAGGGTATCAGCAGAAAGTGACAGCTCGTCAGACATTGATTTCGCCCAGAGTGTTCTTCCCTATCAGTACCGACGAATTAGAAATGCGAGGAACAACGGTGACGATGATGGTTCGGAACATTCTAGTTACAATAATGATAAATAAATAGGCACTAGAAATTAACAACAGCGTAGACACACCTTCACTTCGACACTTGTCTTATCCTTACTATCACGCAGTCCTTCGATTCGCGATGACTTTCGGCTTTATTGCGGGCTTATTTGTGTTCACGCTTCATCGAAAAAAATATATCAGATAAAAACTAATAATTATGGTATTATATGCCCTATACTAGATTAGTAGATACGAGAACGCGCTAAAAGTGGGTCACATCGTCATCATACAGTGATAGGACCATGGTCCAGTAGGGCTTTCGCTCACGCTTTAAACAAAACCTTAGTATCACGCTCATAATTTACAAAGTTACATCGGCCAAACTTCTTACATGATTTAGTACTATTTATGATCGACTGCAAAATCATTGAAATAGGCCTACGGAAGACGCTTCGAAAGGGGGATAAGAGGTTTCTATAGATAGATTTTGAAAGCTTGCCGGTTTTGCCATAGAATGCACAGAGTTTTAACAGAAAGATAAAATAACTGTTATATCTTTATCGACATAATAAAGTTATTGAAATTGCACTGGTCACGTTCATAAGCAGATATAACTCGAAATTCTCCGAACAAGAATTTGAAAGAGAAGCGTGTTTTGTTGACATCGCCTCGTTGATCGCTGTGTCCCGACTCGGACTTTTTCTGCGTGTTGTCTCACTTAGAAATTTTAAAATAGAAATGACAGACGCTTCCCGATTTATTGTTGGTGCTATTAGTATATCCCCAAGGAACGCAATTGTCTATGTTTGTGCACCCAGTTAGTCAAATTGACGGTATGTCGTGCTCAGTTTTAATAGCCTTCCATAGGGAAATTCACAAAGTCGATCGACTATTGCGTCATTCACGGAAACGAGGCTGCAGATATGCATAAAGGTCAATTGGGTGTTTTTTGGTATATTTTTCCTTTGTAAAAATATTTAGAGTGACTTTTAAAATTTCACAGGGTCAAAAATATTCTATGTTTATGCACCCAGTTAGTCAAATTGACGGCATGTCGTGCTCAGTTTCAATAGCCTTCCATAGGGAAATTCACAAAGTCGATCGACTATTGCGTCATTCACGGAAAAAATCAAAACGAGTCTGCAGATATGCATAAAGGTCAATTGGGTGTTTTTTGGTATATTTTTCCTTTGTAAAAATATTTAGATTGACTTTTAAAAATTTCACAGGGTCAAAGTATTCTAATATTTACGTTATTTTTCATATTAAAAGAACTTTTTGCGTTAGTATTCTCCTTAAAGATAAAGGTTGATAAGGCAGCAGTGTATATACCATTCTCTCATTTACTGGGTTGGTTTGTCACTCTAGTCGGGGTTTTTAATTTGTTCCGTAATTTTTTAATCTCTGTCACATATTTCTTTTTAAGTGCTGGCTTTGAAACAGCAAAGTATGTCGCCTCTGCAGCTGTTGTTTTTGTGGTGTCATACATAAAGGACGTTGTGTTTTAGTTGGAGATGTGATGGCTTCTTGGTGTCCATCAGGCCACATCTCTACTAAGAAATTGTATACATGTACCTACGCTATAAGCAGAAGAGATGAATAGATTTGCAGCTGTAAGACGGGCATTAAAAAAATCCTTAGTGATATTTGGGCGCTAAAGCTTGTAGGAATGACTAATATCCAAGGCTTATTGCATACATTAATTGATTTATATATATATACGATATAAACACTGTTGTCTTACCTTTGTTGAGATATATTCACTTACACCGAATCTTGCCTTTTGCGGGCTTGATAATGCTTCAGGAACTGAAACTAATTTGGGTTTCACGAATTCTTCACGTAGTTCAAATTGTTTGTTTTTTATACGCCCACATATACATGTGGACGTATATTGCCGTCGCCCCTGTCCTCCGACAATATTTCAATGAAACTTAAATGTAGGTTTATCACCTTACGATCTCGGTTCCTTTTAATATTGGCATATATCGGACCGTAACTTCATGGATTATGGCTCCTGATTGTGCGAAAAATTACCTTTTAAGCTTATGAGCACTGTAGAGGTCACAATTTTGAGTCCAATTTGATAAAACATGCATGTTAATAAACCAATGATCTTGGTTCCTGTCGATATTTGCGCCCATCGGAACGTAACTTTCTAAATTATGGCCCCTGATTGTCCGAAAAAATCGCCTTTTTAGCTTGTGCTCCCTCTTGAGGTCACAATTGTTATCCGATTAGAAAAAAACGTTTGATTATATTACCGTTACACCCTAAGTAAGGTCGAGTTCGAATTTCGGGAAAATTGTCAGACAAAATGGCCGCCGTTTGTACGCAAATAGTGTAAAAAAAATGGTATATCAAGGTTGTGGACCCTGTAGAGGTCACAATTTTAATTCAATTTTATGAGTAACCCAACAACCTCTGCTTTAAGACGAGAACGTCAAAGGGGTGGATTCCTGACCATGCCAAATAGTATCTAGAGAGGAACGAAATTGGACTGAACTAGTCATGGGAGGCAGAGTGCAATGATCCGGAAACCTATAAATTTCCCCAATCACCCAATTGACATAGGAGTAATTGGGATCAGAATTCGGAGAGTCACTGTCCTTGCCAACCGAAGAGCGGGGTGAGGTAGGGCCCGAAACCTGTTATGACAAATCAACGACAGGCGCGGCAAATAATCAAGACCGTCGCAAGCCAATATATTCGTCATCTGACAAAAAGTCGTTCGGCTGGGAAAGCTGACTAACCGAACCTGCTACTGCGGGGACACGCATCCTCTTCATTAATAACGTCGCCACATCAATAGAAGATGTCAATGACTGGTTAGTGGTGGCTTACTGTATCTCGGTAGACGACTGAGTTTCCTGGTTGACAACCGGAGAACTTACATGAAGGGAAGAGACCTGAACCATACCAGTCTTCTGCGTAGACCTGCCTTTCCCTAAAGATACCCCATCCTTGCTAGGATTCATAGGCTTTTTATTCTCTTGGTTATTTTGGGATCAAATGATGCCATGCCGACATACTTTGACTTATTCGGAGAGGGCGTAAAACTTTAACCTGAACAACATCAATTAAAGGTTTATGGATGTTCCCTCCTTTATTTCCAAAATGATCAGTAAGTTTATCAAGTCATTGGATTGCATTACTAGGATCAAAAAGAGAGAAAGCATCCATGATTCCCGAATCAGGAAACCAATTTTCGACATTAGAATTAAACTTTGCCTTCATTGTATAAGAGCCTGACTATGGTGGCCTACCGTCTTAATAGCATTTTATTTTCTACATATGCTAAAAAAAATCTTTTTTTTTAAATAGAGAAAATTATGCTTAAAAAAAATTAAATAGAGAAAAAAAAAAATATTTATTTTCTACATATGCTAAAACAAAACAAAAAAATTTTTAAAAAAGAGAAAGAAAAAAAATTCTACATTGGCCGAGCGTCCTAATAGTGTCTTGATTAACCAGACGCTCAGTCTGAGTTATCTCCCTTCCGAAAGTAATAATCGTCGTAAAGTGCACAAACAAGCCTAAATTAAAAACATGTCTGAGCCTACAAAAAGAAAGGCCCAAAATCGGGAAAGAGAGAGAAAGAGAGTTAAATCTATCTCCCCTTACGAGAGAGAATTAGATTGATCTTCCGTTACCGAGAAGGAGGGGGTCGATCTTCTCTGAGAGGGAGATAGATCTTCCCTTAATAATTAGATTGATCTTCCGTTACCGAGAGAGAGGGGGGGGGGCTCTTCCCTTACTACTACTACGAGAGAGGGAGAGAGAGATAGAGTGGAGGTAAAATTGGTCTTCCCTTACTACGAGAGAGAGAGGGGTCGATCTTCCCTTACTACTACTACTAGTACTACTACTACGAGAGAGAGAGAGGGGGGGAATCTGTTTTCTCTAAAAGAATGAATGAATGAAATGGGATTAACGTCCTACGCTTAAGCACCTAGCTTGGGCTAATTGAAGACGGGCATACGACATACAGTAGTGTGCTAAGAGGGAATTTTTTCCCGGGCAGCAACTGAATTCCAACTGCCAAGGCAAGGGTTCTTTTACGTGCACGCCAATGTGTACACGGGACCTCAGCTTGATCTTCCGTTACCGAGAGGGGGAGGAGTCGATCTTCCCATACTATTATACTATGAGAGAGAGAGAGGGATCTTCCCTTACTACTACTACTAAGAGAGATCGATCTTCACTCACTACTGAGAGAGAGAGAGAGGGGGGGGGCTTCCCTACCTACGAGAGAGAGTTAAATCGATCTTCCGTTACTACTACGCTACAACTACGGCACTATAGCCTACTACTATCTCGCTTTTCGAAGTAACGGAAGATCGACTTAACTCTCGTAGAAAGGGAATCTCCCCCCCCCCTCTCTGGTAGTAACGGAAGATCAATTAACTCTCTCTCCTAGTATGGGGGTCGACCCCCGCCCCCAACTCTCTCCCGTTAAAGGAAGATTGGTCTAATTATCTCTCTCTCTCTCTCTCTCTCTCGTATAGTAAGAAAGAGAAGATCGATATAATTCTCCCCTAGTAGTAAAGGAAGATCGACCCCCCCCCCCCCCCTCGGTAACGGGAGATCAAACTAATTACCTCTGGTAGTAAGTAAGGGAAGATCTCCCCTCTCTCTCTCACTCTCGTAGTAGTACTAGTAGTGTAGGAGTAGTAGTACGGGAAGTTCGACTCCCCTCTCTCTCTCGAAGTAAGGGAAGACCGATTTTACTCTCTCTATCGTGGTAAGGGAAGATCTCTCTCTTTCTCGATTTTGTTTTTAAACACACCCCTTTTGGCTTTCCTTTTTGTAGGCTCAGACATGTTTTTAATTTCGGCTTGTTTGTGCACTTTACGACGATTATTACTTTCGGAAGGGAGATAACTCAGACTGAGCGTCTGGTTAATCAAGACACTATTAGGACGCTCGGCCAATGTAGAATTAATTTTTTCTTTCTCTTTTTAAAATTTTTTTTTTTTTAGCATATTTAGAAAAAAAATATTTATTTTTAAAAATTTGGGGTTTTTTTTAGCATATTTAGAAAAGCTTTTTTTTTTTCTCTATTTAAAAAAAAAGATTTTTTTTTTTACCATATTTAGAAAATAAAATGCTATTCAGACCGTAGGCCACCATAGCCTGACCGCTGCTTCTCAGAATCCCTTACTTCATGCAGTCCATATGGGGCTGTATGCGGAAAAGCGTTTGGCGGTAGAGGTATATATACCATAGCAGTCTGTGCATACTCTTACAAAGTATAGCCAAAATTACAACAAGATCTGCACGTAAATGAGTAGTGGCGATAAATTTATAGCACTAAACATTTGTAAGTATAGGCCTACCAGCTGCAGTTACATCATGAGATTTGCCAGAGGTGATTGATTAACACAGTTACTAAAATACAATCATCTTGTAAAGAACACTTGGTTTAGCTTCCCCGCAGATTGTTGATCATTTAGTCGTTTAAATTCAAGTATTCTGCAAAATTTAGGGGGAAATTTACAAAGCTTACCAAGTCTGTTGATGACCTCAAGATATTTCACCATGTAAGGAATTTGTTTTGTAAATTTTTCAATGGCTTATGCTAGTCTGTGCGCTATAAACAGTGTGTAGAAAAATAAGAAAAAATTTTTTTTTTTTAACAAGAGCGGTAACCCAACTATTAACGCCTGTCATAAATGACGCATCTGCGTAACATCAGATGCCATAGCAGTTAATTTAGAAAAATATAGACACTTTCTTTCTAGTGCATTTTTGTAAAGTTTCAAAAATGGTTTGTGCATTACAAAACGAGAATTCAATCCCACTGAACAATTTTGACTGAACTTGGCCAACATTCTCCAGATATCTAACATATGATATTCAAGTTGTCAAATTTTCACAATCAGTGGCCATATCAATTTGCACTGAAAAAAGGGTGAAGATTTTACTTCCTCTAAAATATCATTACTCTTCTCTTTTTTATTAGCAATATTTTTATTCAGATTTGTATCTGAATAGAGATAGCGGAAAAGGCATAGCCTATATTAAAAATTAAACCCACCCCCCTGTCAGATATAGATACATGTATTTTCATTTTAGTAAAAAGAAAACTAATAATCAATGTATAAGTGCAAGTATAATTATAGTGAAAATATATTTATAAGAATGGTTATAGTTGTCCCTGGAACCGTTTTATAATTTCGAAGAACGAGTGGACAGTTTTTAAAATATTGAGCGAGTCTTCCACATCGTCAATTCCGTGCAATAACAGTAGTGCTTCGATGAATAGTCGATAAGTTATTTATTGTATTTTATGTTCAGTGTCTTCGAAATAAAATAAAAACAAAGTACGAACAATCCAAACAATAAGACAGACTTCAAAGTCCTAAAAACGTTATAGGCAAAATAGTGTATTAAAGCAAAATAGTGTAATAAGCAAATGGACTGCTCCTACTCCTAGTGTACAAAAATACATGACAAGCAGTGGTAACAGGTGTCCGGAAGAGTAAGCTTACCCTGCCTGGCGCCATAGCTGCAAAATAGGTTGTCCGTAATACGATGTAAAAATTCATGTCCGTTTAGATTGCTGCAAGAGAGACGCAGGTTAGAATGAATGATTTGGTTTATGAGGGATCCAAACAAGGTTTTTGGTGGTGATGAATCTTGGGCCATAAGTTTTGAATTGAAAATATTTAGAGATAATGAATTGTTTGTATCTGCACTCAATTTGTTCCATTCTCTAATTGACGATGGTGTGAAAGAATTATAGAAAATATTTGTTTTACATTTAGATTCAGGTAGGCATGTGTTTCGGAGATTATAATGTGCGCCTTTTGTCATGAAGATAAGATGGAGGGAGGCCGTTTATAATTTTATAAATGAATTTTAGTTTGTCCTCTGCGTCTCTTTTTTAGCGTAATAAGACCGGTTTCTTTATACAACAGCCTATGGCTGGTACCCCTTACAGCACCACATATGGACCTTAGTGCACGCACCACCCAGGTGTAGGTGCTCTAATTTGTTAGCTAGTTGGTCTGTGCAGTTGTCCAAGACGTCGTTACAATAATCAAAATGAGGTAGCATGAAGGGATTATAGGTGGTTAGTAATGGTTTACGGTTAAGTCTGTATTTTAGGTATCTTAAACAATTAAACGAATTTCCAGGGTTTTTTTTCGATAATGTCGTTAATTATGTTTATTCCATTTGCAATTTTAATGAATAGTGAGGCCTAAAATGGTACCTTATCACTATTTTGAGTAAGGGTAGGTAAAATATAAAAAATATGCGACAACTCTTGTCGACTGCCCGCACGATTTAGCTGCTTTTGGCGTATATTTCGTTGCCTGGAAACGTATGTTCAATGTGCTTTAAAAATTCCAAGAAGAATGGCTTCAGGATCATGTACATCTGCCATCTCAATGTAGCGCTGATCTTGATTTAATAGTATAATTACATGTTGCTTGTGTACTCACTAAAAATGTTGTTTTTCTTCAGTCCAGGTAAGGATTTGGATTATGGTCTCCGGCAGGTCTGCCAGTCTCTCTGGGGCACAAAAACTTTCCCATCTTCACTGCCAACTTTCTGGGCGATATTGACTTTTTCTGTGCTTAACCAGGGGATCACGGCGGCTAAGTGGATAAGGCGCTAGCCTGGAGGTCGGGTGTTCGATCCCTGCATTGGCCGAGAAAGTTCATCTCGATTTTACGACGTGATTTCCCCTTGTCAGTGATGCAGAAGGAGGGCCTGACAAGGACAGCTGCCTAGTCGTTCGGATGGGACGAAAAACCGAGGTCCCGTGTACACATTAGAGTTGGAATTCGATATAAGAGTAGGCCGTAGCGCCGCTGCCCGGGCAAAATTTCCCTCATAGCACACTATGGCGTCTGCCCGTCTTCAATTAGCTCAGGTTAAGTGCATAACAGTAGGACATTAAACCCCATTTCATTCAATCATTCATTATGTGCTTAACCAGACCAAAACCCCAATCGGGAGCAAATTTGGTATGTGCAGTTATAAAGAAGTGGATGAATATTAGCTTATGTAGTCCAGAAAGTACACGCCACAACAGATACCACAGCATCATGTTATTCTTTTTTTGTCCAGTGCAATTCTATGTCCAAACGTATAGAGAAAATGATCCAAGAAACTTTCTTATTCTGTCCACTACAATTGGCACAGTACAAATTGCATGTGCATTTCTCCGAGTCCAAACGTATCGAGAAAATGATCAAAGAAACTTATGACTGCATTGGAACCCTTTGAAATGCACATACCTTCATCAATAAGATAGTTTACTTGCTGTGGCAAACATACCCTCATCAATAAGATAGTTTAATTGTTGTTGCAAGCCCCCGCTGTTAACTCCAACCGAGCCACACTTCCTTGGACAATCTGAACGACAGACCCACCCTACCTGCAGAGAAGTGACTCTGAAACAATGAACAGCCATGATATTCATATGACGTTACCTAAACGGCACAGGTCGCGAGGTCAACACACAGAAGTCAGTTTGTAAACAAACAAACGAACGTGCAATGACTTCGACGAACAGAAAACCTGGGTCGTATCAGGGTTGTCTGTGCAATAACACGGACACAACTCGAGATTGAATAATAATTCCCGGAAGAAAATGGGATTTTAACTGAATTGGCAGGTTTAAACGGACATTTGACACACGCGGGAGCCGCACTATTGGTACTATTTTGTGCTTCGGTCGGGTCTATTTTACATATACACAATGAATCCTGCTAATGTTTTTAACGATGTGATTGACCAACAGTTAATTTATTTCAGTTCTAAACAAAAACTTAAAACTTTAACGCAATATTAAAAAATAGCCAAATTATGGCTGGGATTACTGAGCAAAATGGCCATTTCTCAACACTAATCCAGTATCCTGTATTGATTCCTTAGAAGCACGAACCGTGTCCTGATAGAGATCGCCCAGGGTGACTTTCTTGCTGTGGAACTCTTGTGCATGGATACGCTCATCAGACATATTATTGGCACTTTGATAAACAGCTGGGTTGTTACGTTGACATACCCAGCACAAGTCTGTCATCGGCCGAGACTGTACGATGTATGGCAGCAGTGTCCCCCAATGAACTTCTGAAAGATCGTGTCTTGACAGCTTGGTGAGCTGAAAAAGTAATTATAATCAAGATTATCTTGGGCAGTACGAAAATACATGTACTAGGTTTTTTCGAGACTAACACATGATTTAATAATTTTATTTTAATAATTCGCTTGTACGTAGGGGTCTTTAGTAGTCAGAGAGCACCGGTGGTCCCGACGGTAACGTCAGCCAGGGGACTCAATGACAGACCTTACGATACTATGTGCACACGCTAACCATTCGGCCACCCAACCCCAAGTGATTATAACTAACTACAAATAAAACACTGCATTGTTATTGTAAAATTAGATCAGTAAATGGGTCTTGAAACAATCTCAAATTTGATTTCGATCAATTTAGTCGTACATGTACAAAGCTTCATTTAAGTTTATTGACGAGGATTTGATCAGCAGAACTACAGCTTCGCACCATGACAGGATCATACATGTGGCTTTCTGTTTAATTAAATTTAAAGATTAAAAGGCCAATCCCGATAATATGTTGGAATATAAAACTGCATAATTTTGTGTTAAACTCCCTTAAAGCGAGAATTTCAAATTTCCTAAGAAAAAAACAATTATTTCTATGCCTTTTGCTCAATTCATTATTATATGGACGACCATTTTCCATCGTTGGAATTTGAAATTGCCGCTTTAAAATCCTAAGGTCCGAGTAACTAACTAACTATTTGTGATATGATTTCAAACAACTTAAATCTGTCAGTCATCATCTAACCTCGTTAACGACCAAATTGAAGCGTAAATACAAGTGAAAAAATATCGTTTAATTGTACATTATCGTCTTGCGCTTCATGAACTAGGGCTTAGCTGTAGTATGCGATGTCTGGATAAAACCAGACTTTTAATAAAAAATAATGTGTAGGTGAAATTTACATGAAATAAACTCACCTTACGCAGCAGACTGTGAAAATGATTCTGTTCAATATTAAATATACCCCCCACACACACACACACACACACACTGACACAAGATATCCATGAGCTGTTTTTTTTTATTAAAAAAACTCTAAAACCGCCATTTCCCCTATCTGACAGGGCAGCTCCTCGTCCCCCACCACTTTTGTGTTAATTGTCTCTGTTTTTACTTAGAGCTGTAGACATAAAATTAATTTAAGGCTTTTTGAAGTTAAAAAGTACATTAATCAGATTGAATAATAAATTCGGGGGGGTTGGGCATAACCACATGTACCATTCCAAGGTCAGTATACTGATTAACTGTAAATAATCTCAAATATATAAGCCTATGCTCCTCTTTGCTCACTACATGTACACTTATTATTTTAGCGTTTACCGAGATTCTGTCAGGATTATCGTCCTTATTGATAAATTAAAATCCTTTGACGTTCTAACACCCGATGTCAACTGGCAGACTATCACCATTGAAGTGACGACCACCATCGAGATTGGTCATATTTTTGTAAATCATTTTAGTGAAGCCTGTACCATAACTATGGAGGGGGATCCTCGCCAAAACTCTCAATTTGTGAAAATACATTTGTCGATTTGTGAAAGTACATTTGTTAATTTGTCAAAATACATTTGTTGATTTGTGAAAGTACATTTGTTAATTTGTCAAAATGCAAAATACATTAGTCTATTTGTGAAAATGCATTTGTTGATTTGTCATACAACAAAAATACATTTTTCCATGTGTGAAATTACACCTGTCAAACCTACAAAGCACACATTTTGAAATAACACAGCTTAACTTTATAATTTCAACATATGTAATTTACTCTGAATAGTTTGCCAACGAATAGCTCGCTAGCCGAATAGGTCGCCAAATTGTGTTCGGCCTCGGCGTTTTCCCGATTAATGATCAACGTCATCAACCCAAATATGGTCATACTTCGCTAATGCATGGCTTGCTAATGCAAGGCTCGATAATGCAAGTGTCGTTAAAACTACAAATGTTGAAATTACATACCTTGAAAACACAAATGTTGAAATTATCGAAACTATAAAGTTAAGCTGTGTTATTTCAAAATTTGTGCTTTGTAGGTTCGACAGGTGGATTTCCACACATGTAAAAATGTATTTTTGTTGTATGAAAAATTAACAAATGTACATCCACAAATCGACAAATGTATTTTGTATTTTGACAAATTAACAAATGTACTTTCACAAATCGACAAATGTATTTTCACAAATTGAGAGTTTTGGCGAGGATACCCCTCCATACATAGCAGGCCCGGGACTTGACAGCGCAGTCGACGCTTACCGCTGGACCCCGGAACATTTATTTGATTTGATAATTGTTTGTTTTTGCAATGTCTATTTTCTGTCTTGTCCGCAGGGTTGTTTTGTAGATTTTTGTTTTGCGTGTGGTGCGGTCCTCCTGCAGTTACTATTAGTTGTATTAATATTAGTTGTATTTTGAAATAACACAGCTTAACTTTATAATTTCAACATATGTAATTTACTCTGAATAGTTTGCCAACGAATAGCTCGCTAGCCGAATAGGTCGCCAAATTGTGTTCGGCCTCGGCGTTTTCCCGATTAATGATCAACGTCATCAACCCAAATATGGTCATACTTCGCTAATGCATGGCTTGCTAATGCAAGGCTCGATAATGCAAGTGTCGTTAAAATTACAAATGATTAAATTACATATCTTGAAAACACAAATGTTGAAATTATCGAAACTATAAAGTTAAGCTGTGTTATTTCAAAATTTGTGCTTTGTAGGTTCGACAGGTGGATTTCCACACATGTAAAAATGTATTTTTGTTGTATGAAAAATTAACAAATGTACTTCTACAAATCGACAAATGTATTTTGTATTTTGACAAATTAACAAATGTACTTTCACAAATCGACAAATGTATTTTCACAAATTGAGAGTTTTGGCGAGGATACCCCTCCATACATAACAGGCCCGGGACTTGACAGCGCAGTCGACGCTTACCGCTGGACCCCGGAACATTTATTTGATTTGATAATTGTTTGTTTTTGCAATGTCTATTTTCTGTCTTGTCCGCAGGGTTGTTTTGTAGATTTTTGTTTTGCGTGTGGTGCGGTCCTCCTGCAGTTACTATTAGTTGTATTAATATAATTTTAAAATGAAACGCACCTGAGCATTTCAATTGTGCCCACTGTTTTTTATATATCCAATCTTCCTGTTGGTAATTGAAAAACTGTGTAAATTTTAAAATAACTATAATATCTATGCATATTAAATAGATACCTCAAATGTAACAAGATCTTAAGGAGTTCTCAAATCTAAAAATATCTTTTGTTTTGATTCACTACGTCCATTTAAGGTTGCTGACCTGTACCAAAATCATGCTCACCTATTCACTCTATCCAAAATAGCCTCCCAAGCCTCACCCTTTGATGATGAAGACACCCCACCAACCCAGAACCTGAAAACTCGCCCTCTTATATGATGTGGACCCTTTCCATGTACGCCTTAACAAAGGCCAACTCTTCCCTCGTTGCCCAATTTGGCTGCCTTTCTCTTTTTTTCTGACATTGTTGTTGCGTAGAAGCCAAGAATCTCGGTATTGCCTGAATATGGCACTTAAAAGTCGTCTTCTATGATTACTTACTAAGGCTATATTTAGACATGATGTTAGTCCTAATGCTAGCTAAGTCACAAGTGGTAGGCCTAGCATAGCCAGGCGGTTAGTTACACCTACTAAAGGCTTGTCACTCGTTCACGTACATATATACAAAAGAAGAAATTTACAATATATTATATACTTACACACGAGGCCTTGGCTGACCGTAGATCTATATAGTCTTCGTTAACTAGACATGATACGATGTCGATAGGATATATAAACTAAAAAGGCCTAGGCTCCTATTAATAGTGCTTTTAATTATGTTTCAATACACATTCATTTTAATTCTAATTCATCCATTTCACAATAATATAACCGGTAATATAAGACGTACGTTAGTAATCTCCCAATTCCATTATTTGTCAAAGTAATAATAGGTAAACATTATTATGTCGAAGATTCCGACGAAATCAAATAGACTGGAAATATCGTTGCCATGGGTAACCCAAAAGTAACAGTCGAACCACGGAATAGGTTTTACGGCCAAGATAATTTCGCACAAATAAGTAAAAGTAATGTCAATGTCTCTGTTCTCTTCACTGGTAGTTGATATCGAATTGGTAAATGCCCTGCCACAAGTTCTACAGGCTAATGCTGTTCTGGACGTCAGACGATGTCTGTCCGATGAATCCATTTACCTGAAAGATAAAGATATTATGTGGACATATTCATTAAGATGTGTCGGCTTTGTGCTGATTCGACCACTCGGGAGTTCTAGGTGTCTACCAACGTTAGGTAGTAAGGTGATTAGCCCGAGATTTTTTGGGCAGAACTTCTGTAGGCAGCCATTACATAGAGAAGATATTGATCCCAATTATCCTGCTTCGTTCTAACCTGTGCAACATATATATTTCTGAGAGTTATATTGAACCTGTCTACCTGCCTGTGGATGGTACGAGGTAGATCTTGTTTTTTTTATTCCAAGAAGTCTACCAATTGTCGTCCTTGATCAGTGTGTAATTGATAAGGTATGCCAATTTTAAGATCTTACCAATCGTACCTGTTTCCATATTCGGCATGGCAAATGCCTATGTCCACTTCGCCAATAACAACTATATATAAGCATTTCCATCAGCGATCGGTGGTTCAATGTTACCCATAATACCAATTGCAACGGGTTCTTAGGGCGATCCTGTTGGGTAAGATCTCAAGCCAGCTCTTTTTAGAACCCTTTCGTCGACAACACATGTCACACCTGGCCAATAGCACTTTGTTTTCTTCAAACAAAAATGTCCAGCAGTAGGAGCATCATGAGCCAGCCAGACACATGTTTAAGTTATTCGCTCGCCCTTGGTGGTTGTGCTATTTTTGACAAATCCCATAAATCGTTAGTTAAAAATGAAGTTGGCAAATGGAAGTAACTCTCATTGGACAATGTTAGGGGTTGGCCTAAATGAGAGAAGTCCAAATTATTCTACATGTGTATTAACAACAAATTATATAATACTATATTAATCTAGTATTACGAAGTAATGTCATGATAGAATTGAAATATAAGGTCATCTGACTCCAAAAGATTTTTCTTTACTTTTCCCCACAGTATAAAAGTAATAGAAAAGAAATATTAATATAAGGTGTCAAATTAAAATATGGTTTAGGCAATTGGAAGGATTTATTACCGAAGATGTTTTGTATAATATGTGTCGTAGTGAACTTACGATAAAAATATAGATACGGACAGTTTTCAAACAGGTGAGTAAGTGTCTATTCTTTAATGTCTCTTCCGCTGAACATTTCAGACAAAGAACGAATAGTAATGATAACAAAAGTCAAGCATAATAAAGATATTGTACATATTTGAAATCAGCGACACATACAAATAAATAAATTACAATATGTACATTAATTACATACTAATAAATCAGTCAGTAAATAGACATGAATATGGTTATCAACCCTTATAAAAAACCCGCATGGTAAATTGTTTATTTTGATTTAAATATTGGATATCAGAAGCCCATTATTTCCCAGCAAGATCACAACATAAATGTTGATTGAAATTGACAAAGAATTCGTGTTTGCAATGTCGAAGATATTGAGTTACAGACTTGGCTACTTTAAATTATGTCCTTTTCATCCCCAAAATGTACCTTTTTTTTGAGTCAATGAACGTGTACTTTATATTCGACCTTCAGTATAGCATGTTTCTTCATTTGCTTCATTTGAGTTACCATGATATTGGCTTCGATCGACAACTCACCCGACAACTTTTTAGAATACAAGGGGTTTACAAACAGATATATATATTTAATTATGGCCACCTTCCAGAATAAACTACATTAACATTAACAATATTGAGACCACTGTTGCAAATATAAATACACAATGCGTCATGAATGTACAAAAAAACAGGCACGTCGCTAAGATATTTGGAAGAAGTCCAAACACTAGTTTCAAAACAATTAAACATTCGTCAAATACAAACACTTGATCTCAATGTCAGCGTGAACCTAACAAAAACAATGTATTTCAATACATACAAAAATATCAAACACTTCAATAGAACCAGGCAAGTTTTATTTGCTTCCGCCCAATGTGCTTCTGTCACCAACTGCGTTTAACCTTTAAAAGGAAATGAAATGGGGTTTAACGTCCCACTGTTCTACTCCGAACTGGGCTACTAAAGACGAACATAAGCCATACAGTTTGCTATCAGGTAAATTTTGCCCGTACATCCAGCTGCCAAGGGATCTTTTACGTGAACGACAAAGTGTCCAAGGGACCTCGGTTTCTCGTCCAACCCAAACGACCAGACAGCTGTCCTTGCCAGGCCCTCCGTCTTGCATCGCTGACAAAGAAGAACCAAGCCGGAACATCTGGATGAACGTCCTCGGCCAATGCAGGGATCAAACACTCGACACGCCATTGTATACACCGAACCTCAATTTTTCATCCCATCTGTCCTTCACTGCTGACAAGGGAAAACCACGTCGGAAAACACCGAGGGCCTTTCTCTCCAATGCAGGGATCGAATACGCGACCTCCAGGCTAGCGAGTCATTGTCTAACTCAACTACTTAGCTACCCGTCCCACTAAGAAAGCTCTGTGCTGTCTCCGCTAGAAGCAGTTTGTTATCAGGTAAATTTTGCCCGTACAGCGGCATCAGCGCCTACTCTTATATCGACATCCAGCTATCAAGGGATCTTTTACGTGCACGACAAAGTGTACAGGGTACCTCGGTTTCTCGTCCAACCGAAACGACTAGACAGCTATCCTTGCCAGGCCCTCCATCTTGCATCGCTGACAAGGGAGACCCAAGCCGGAAAATATGGATGAACTTTCTCGCCAAATGCAGGGATCGAACACTTGACACGCCAATGTACACCGAACCTCAATTTTTCGTCCCATCCGCCCTGCACTGCTGACAGGGGGAAACCACGTCGGAAAATACCTATGACCTTTCTCCCCTATGCAGGGATCGAACACGCGACCTCCAGGCTATCGAGTCATTGTCTTACTTAACTACTTAGCCACCCGTCCCTTTAGGACCGCTCTGTGCTGTCTCCCCTAGGAACAATTTGCTAGCAGGGAAATTTTGCCCGTGCAGCGGCACCACGGCCTACTCTTATATCGACATCCAGCTGTCAAGGGATCTTACGTGCATGAATGCAGGGATCAAACACCCGATACGCCAATGTGTTCACCGAATCTCAATTGTTCGTCCCATCCGTCCTGCACTGCTGACAAGGGGGAACGACGTCGGAAAATGCCGATGACCTTTCTCTCCAATGCAGGGATCGAACATGCGACCTCCAGGCTAGCGAATCATTGTCTTACCTAACTACTTAGCCATCCGTCCCTCTAGGACCGCTCTGTGCTGTCTCCCCTAGGAACATTTTATGGTGTCTGAATATACATCAGAGTGCTAAAGGTGGCAAGAGCCACACACTTCTTGGTAGTTCTACATGATGTTTCGCTTGGCCTGTAAGCCGAAGCGGCTAACGGTATATCTCTCTAGAAAGTATGTATGCGTCAGCTATCAAGGCGGGGCAATTACCATTCCCGGGTAAGTGTTCCATTTGCGTACCCGTTTTAGGACTAATCTGTGAACAAAATAACTGACTCGAACACTCCCAGTAACCTACTTCTAGAAATACCTACTTAGTCCAGTTTTCGTTGCCATCCATTTGTTTAACCACTTAAATGTATGAAATGTATTGAGAGCGCCTATCATAGCACCAAAATAACTCCTATAATATTACACAAACACCTGTTAAAAGATCTCAAAATGAATATTACCAAAACTGTTATCAATCGTAGCCTCCTCATAGGTCCAACAACCACTCCAAAGAACTTCAAAGACAGGGCCATCACCACAGTATCTGGGGACAAAGAGACAACACCTGTTATAATCGATAAACCTGACTGTGTCAGCATTGTCAACAACACCCAAGTCAAACCGAACATCCCAAACACGTCTGCCAGCATCAAAAGTCATGTTACATAATGTGTGCTCCCGAGATTATGTCTACTACAAATAAGCCCAATGCCTTTCCATTTTTGATATTCTCACTTGACTCTACAGACTTGTAATAACACCCCGACCACTCCTTACTGGTTCACCTTACCACACAGCATGATGAATTTAAGTTCATCGTGAACACAGTCTTCTCTTTTTAGATGTCATTATCACAAGCAACAACACATCGTTCCAAATGTCAGTTAATAGGAAATTAGCCCTAACCAACCACCCGTATCAGACCGCAAAAACCACCATCACCACACTCGCCTCAATGTTTGTGACCATGATCTCCTCCATAATGGAATCTCAAACAGTTCAACATGTAACCAAAAAACACTGCTTCTAGATATTACAGTCATCAAAAACTGGACCATAACCTCAATATTTGTGACCATGATGTCCTCCACAATGCAATTTTTAACATTTTTATTTCAACATTTCACTAAAAACTGCTACACGACATCACATCTTGGGTGCTTGCGACCTCAGGGCATGTCTATTGGACAATAACATCCCTCTAAGTGCGAAACAGGAGAGGCGGACCCAGAAAATCCTGTTAGCGGGGGGGGGGGGAGAAAATTTTTGAAAAAATCGGGGTGTCAGTGGTGATTTATGGCGCATATCTATTTTTTATATTGTTATTTAGGGGGCCCGGGCACCTAGCCCCCCCCCCCTGGAACCGCCTCTGAGGGAGTGTTTATCTTCTAAATATCGAAAACAATCGAGATCTTTTTTTTATCACAGTCGAAGCAAAGTTTTACATAACAAAATCATCTATACATAATATATATATAATAAGCATTGTAATTTATATATTATACATAGATAACAATATAAAATATACCCCCCCCCCCCCCATTACATTTCACGTTTTTTTCGAAATCGAATACAAAATGTGATTTCTAGGGTGGATGTCAACAAGCAAAAATCGTATTTCTCGTACAAACAGAGGCAATAACCCATAATGTTACGTTTAAATACATGCCGATATCGAAAGAAACCGAGATCTGTCGGATATAATGAACGGACAGAGGCGACGACAATATGCGTCCACATGAATATGTGGGTGTATACAAATCATGGTGTTGGATGTTTTTAATGGGTACTTACAATTTGATAATACATTTAGAGTGTGTAAAGTTGAGAATAACTTAAAGGGCCAATCCCGATAACTTTTTCGGGAATAAAACTGCGTAATTTTGCGTTAAAATCATTTAAAACCCATTATCTAAGGCCGAACAACTAATCCGATATTTGTGATACGCTTGTAAATAACTTAAACCTGACAGTCTGCATCTGGAAATGGAGATCTTTGTATTATACAGTATCTGGATAAAACCAGGCTTTTTTCTATAAAAATAATATGTAGGTGAAATTAACCTTTTGTTATCAAGTACAGTACATCGGCCATTCACTGTATAAACCTCTCAAAAAACGTAAATCGATTATCAGGTCACCCAATGAAAAAAATGACCCGAAATCTTAAAAGGGTTACGTGTCCGGATAAGCAGTGTTGGCGTTCACGTCCAAACGACTCAATGTTTTCAATGAAATTTTCAGACAATGTAAATACACCATGCGTTTATATTTTGGTCCATAAATTTTACAAATACTCGGACTTTAATTTTTGAGACTATGTTCTTATTGGGATTGTCCCTTTAAATAAGGTTGTTTTACAAAGATCATACATTTTGAGGCCACATACCATAACAAAATCGTCTATAATCTTGGTGGATATTTTGTTTTATCGTGGTACTATGCACATACCTCCTTACAAAAAAACAAAAATCGTCTGTTTCTGATCAAAGGATGGGGTGTCTCCTACCAGCCCAAATACCTATTGAACCATGTGCACATAATATAGAAGACAAACTGCCACATGGAACAAATTGGAAAAAAAAAATAGAAAGAGGTTGAAAGGAAATGTGTTATTCAAAACCAAGTTACTCTTGACCTCTCTTGGTTAGTGCAAGATCATTCCAACACAATATTCGATGGCGTGTACTTCTTTGATTGTGTTTTAGCGACAATCCGTGTTTAAAAATGCAGTGTGGGGTGTGCATATTCGGTCTCTGCAATATTATCGACGTCGTTACAAGAAATGCAAATCAACAGAATACATTATTTGTACAAGCAAACTTAGGTGACAAGTACCCAGACAACTAGAATGTCCTGAGTGAGCTCTGGTATCTAGCCAAATGATTTTGGACTGGTTTCAATTCTTTATTGGATTTGTTTCGTCGCCCAAGGTCACACAATTCTATTGGCCACGGCTGGTTGTTTTAGGTACGTCGCTTGAGATACCTGTCTTCGTCACCAGTTTCTTATAACTATACCAGTGTAATCCATCTTTGTGAAAACATTTGTCATCAACCACTACAATGTGAAGACGGCGGTGTGTTACATTTGAGAAGTTTTATGCATGGAAATATTCATTTAATACAAGATATGACTTTAAGTGTTCGTGGAAAAGTTAAATGCATTGTGCTAAGGTACCAGAGCTTATACAGAGTTTACCGGTAAGGTCTTTAAAATTATTTCTTATGAAAAGTTTTCAATTGTTTTGTCTTTATGACATTTAGCATAGATTATACATCAGCACGTGTACGTAAGATCAGAAACGCATTTTTACTTACATTAATGTTACACTGGCACATACTATTTGTTTTATACATTATGGTATTGGTATAATACATATGACAAATCTGTAACATTCAAGTTGATATCACCTTTGAACCATTTATTTCATTATTATCTGCCAGAAACGGGCTAATAAATAGTTATCATACTGATGACCGACCATTGGTAAAACTAGGAATATTTAAATATCTACACCTATGTGTGACGAAATTATATTTATGAAGAGGTATTCCGTCTTTTTCTGTATTATCTACTAGAAAGAATCGAAAATATGTTATAAAGATTTCGATAGGCACAATCTGTGTTGTTTTGCAATTTAAGATTTTTTAAAACATACACCTATTTTAACTTTTAATCTGATTATATTCATAGACACATTTTAACTTTAAATCTGACCCCTGGATTGTGGTAATTCATATGTTTAGGATGACACCCGAGGAATCGATTCGATTGTTGCGTTCAAATTTTAGATAGTGTTTTCCCCGAATTTTGCGGTCTCTTCTTCGACATTATGGTCATTATGTTATCGTTAAAGTGCTCATCCCCCAGCCCAAGATAATATTATCCCAATTTGGTGACAATCTGCCACTGCAAGTAGAACTTCGTGTTGAATTTCGGGCGCCCTTATAAATAAATTATTAATGAAATGCTCAAAAATTTGTATTTACATGTAGAGTTTTATTTTTCAAAAATTCAAACCCGATTGAACAAACTAAATTATGGGAACCGCGAAAACTCTATTTACATATGTGTACCGGTCCAATCAATAGACATGACGTCAATTGTGCTCTCTATGTTTGTTTAATCCTCCTTCTGCCAAATAACCTTGCTTTCTATGACGTAGATTGAAGGTCAAGTCCGGTAAACTGACTTAGTTGACAAATAGACTTAAACCAATGAACCTAACCACGACCTCTCAGTTCCCATATTGATCGATCTAACATATCTTAACACCCGCTCTTTAAAGTAACTGCCTCACCCATAACATCCTTATGACAATACAATACATTCTAAAAATGTATCCTATTCGATTTCGGACCATGAATAATTAAACTCTTGCATTGCATTTACATAACATATCATGTTTGACCAAAATTACCCCTTTCTCAAAGTTATTGCACGAAAGTAAGAATTCGGTTAAATACAATGACGATGATTGGAAGAGGCCTGATTTTAACATATGGGCGAGACTTCTAGAACGTAGTCTTTCAGAAGAACAAACACCCCTTTATGCTCTATACCGATCACTAGGTTAATACCTGGTAACCTTGCGGGCAAAACCATGTGTGGTGCATTTGCTGTTTCTGATAACGAATGGTAACTTTTACCTACAGGGTATTCTTTATAACGTTTTATCCACACACCGCATAATACAGCTTGGAATATCGGTCGCCATTTCCAGGTTAAGACTGGCGGGTTTAAGTTGTTTGTAAACGTGTTACGTGAATGGGACAATATTGTAGCCCCTGGAGGGCCTACAAACTTCACACATATTTCATACCTACAAACTTCACACATATTTCATAACTGTAGACTGGATTGTCTGATGCGTACCAAATCGAACTCAGCCAAGAACGATTATCCGTAACACATAGTTTGAATTTCATCTCATAAAATGACCAAGACTTGTTGCCTATGGAAGTTCCACAAACTTCATTCATATCTCACATTTTGCGTAAAAGGCAAGGGGCATAACTCCAAGAACTAGAGGGTCCACAACCTGGGTATTACATGGTTTTACACTACTTGCGTGAAGAAGGGCGACTTTTTGTCGGGCAGTGTCGGTCCGATTTTCGTAATATTTGAACTCATCCGTTATTATGGTGGAACGGTGATATATGTAAACGGTCTTTACAGCTCTTCGAAATTGTGACCGCCTAGAAGAAGTTACGGAAAGGCGATATAAACTAATATCGACAAGAACCGAGATCGTTAGGGTTATAAATATACATTGTAAGTTTCATCAATATCGGATACAAATTCTGACTCATGGAGTGCCCACAACCTTGGTATTATTATGCATATATTTGTCCAGGATGGTAGACCCCCCCCCCCATCCTCAATCAAGAATTGCTTCTCTACCTGCCAAACAATAGGCATGACGTCAATGATAATGTGTATATTTGTTTAATCCACCTTGTGCCAAACAACCTTGCTCGATTGAAGGTCATGGTAGACAAATACACATAAACCAATGTACATAGCCACACAGGTTAAATCCTCATAATGATTGATTAAACTGTATCCAAATCTTGAAACCAGACAGTAGTGGATGGTTCTAAGAAAATTCCTTTAAGCGAATTATGTTATCATTTGATTACATACTTGTTAAAGTCATGTAACTGCCTTAATGTTCAATTATTTTGACTGCAACTGTAATAAACACATATAATTAACTAATTCACATCGAAATTATAGTGAAAGTTTAAACATACATTGTGCAAGGGCTCAATCTGCCTATTGCAGGTCTTTCTTTGGGCTTGAAATGTCACATTACCTATTTATTAACAAAACAATACCAAAATCAACTCTTTGTGGTATCAATTACTCAAGATTTTAACTAGATAAGAACGGTTCACCATTTAAAAATTTAATTTAATAATGGGAAAGCGAGATTAAGTCTCAAATATATTAGTGCCCTGGTTACCACTATGCACACATCTAGTTAAAATTACAATCAGTGACAACTTGGCCCAGAATGAAGTAATTTGAATGAAATTTTCATTTTACATTATCTATTTTTGAGCTATCATTGCAAGAATTGTCAGCTCTTTATCTTAATCTTAAATAGTGTATCTTTAATGTAAAACATCTCACGACTACTCAAGATTTTACGTGGACAACGTCATGGCCACAAACAGAAACATTTCGGTGACTATCTCTATGATTCATCCTGCATTATTTGTGATCAGAAGCATTTTTATTTCAATATAAATTATGCTGATGTTATGTGTTGAAGATTATTCGTTTGAGGCTAATAGTAGATAACCCTATGCACGTAAAAGAATTCGATATAAGAGTATGCCATAACACCGCTGCCTGGGCAAAATGTTCCTTATAGTGAACATTGAAATAATATTGGAAACATTATCATTCCATACCAGCGCACTTGACACGGAGTTAATGAAACGAAATCAACGCGTTGTCTTGATAATATTGATATACGTTTTAACACTAAAAGTTTGGCGAACTGTCTAGATTTTCTCCATAATTTGTGTTATTCCGGAACCATCCCTTAGGTCAGCAAATGAACCTAGAGAACTCATAATCTAATACAATAATGTATCTATGGGAGTCATTCGGTTCCCTTAGTGTTGTTCTGTGCAGTGTATTGCAAGTCATTGCCAACAAACGGTTGACAGCTAGATTTAGAGTAATTGTAGATACCTTTCAAATTAACGCAGTCAATGAGGTAAAATCGTATGGCATTTAATATTTGTACGTGGATTTTATTATCTACCAATAAGGCGGGGTTGGATGTCTTAATGGTTAGCGCGTGCGCGCTGAATCATAAAGTATGTCATTGAGTCAACTGGCGTGGTTTCGATTCCCCGGTAGTACGTGAGTAGGGTCGCCTGTCCAACCTCGTGGGTTTCCTTTAGGTTCTTCGGTGTCCTCCCACTGCTAAAGACCCCTACGCGGAAGAGAATTATGGAAATAAATGGCAATCATATGTTTGTCCAGAAATGACCTAGTTTGCGTCGAGTGGACGTTAAACCCCATTTTACTCCCTCACTCTCTCAAACCATGTCACGGAATATTACCTTGACTCCTTTCCCCTGCGAGCTAATTATTGGGGAAGCTAGGCACGCAGGTTAATATATATAAGCAGATGGTCCTTGGTACCACTTTATATAAGGGGGTCATTCCATGACTCGTTCTTCTATACCCTTTATAACAATATATAAGCAGATGGTCCTTGGTACCACTTTATATAAGGGGGTCATTCCATGACTCGTTCTTCTATACCCTTTATAACAATAAATGTGATTAAGTATTCTTTATTGGTCGTAGTATTTAATATGTCAAGAAATAGCACTTTGACTTCTTTCGCTTGCATGGTAATTCTTAATTCTTAGGAATCTGGGCACGAAGGTCAATTAAAGTAAATGGTCAATCCATGACTCGTCCTTCTTTCCCCTTTATAACAAAGGATGCGTTTAAGTATTCTTAGACACTGTTTCGCCCGTATGTGGAGATCTTTGAATTCTATTTCTCGCAAGCCGTTGGTAGTTCGTTGGGAGACATCTTTCAGCAATCAAATAGGTCTAATATTGCTCGCGGTCTTGCCGCCTTTACCAAACAGAGTCTCACAGGCGTATCCTTGATCAGCTCTTATAGAAAAAGTGTAAACAAATGTGGTGCAAGGTGTGACATTTCATTGTTTGTGGTCCAAGTATTCCTTTTAATAATATTGCTGTGGATAGTGTTTAGACGAATCTCTGTTGGTCGAATCCAAAACCCCCCTTTCGTAGATTATCATAAAATTCTTGAAGAATGGTCACGATTCATTGATTAATCATTACATCCAGACCTTTCGTCGGTTCTCATTACTAATAATCATATGGTACCCCTTTCGTATCTATACTTATGTTACATTTACATGCTTTAAACCTGACCATTCCCGAGATATTAAGTTTTCTAGGTTTCCATATCGGATGCTAATTATTGAACTATGGCGTTATTTGACTGGTTTTTATTCTGATGCTCTACCAGCTCTAAAATCATCTATTCCCATGATGTTGTTTCCATTGCGGCCAAATTAGATTTATCGTTATGTTGTCACTGGGAAGTCATTTGGCTGTATTTAGCGGATCTTTGGTACTACTTTTCTACCAGTAATACATTTATACACTCTAAACGCAACTATATTGTAGGGATATTGGGGCTTTTAAAGGGCCTATAACTGTATTCTTTGAGGTGGGGGTGGGATGGCCGAATGCTTAGCGCGAACGTGTTGTATCATAAGGTCTGTGATTTAGACATATGGTACGCGTCAACTGGCAAGTACCACAATACTAGGGGAGATTAGATAACAGATTAATTAAAGCAAACATTGTAGTCCCTAGTTATAGCCTATACTTTCCCCCTGTTGTTTTGGATGGGAGGGAACCAAGATAAAGTTCAATTTTTACGACATGTCGTGTCTTTCCAGAATGTGTATTGTGTCTTAAATATTGGATACTAGGATCGCATATTTTCACCCCAACAGAACAACGTCAATATGGATTGAAATGGACCAATACTAAATTATATTTTTTAATAGATCGCGTATTACTTACGAAAGTCAAAAACCTTCGGGATGCCCCTTGTCAGATAATATGACAATTGAATACTGGTTATGCTAATGTTGTCATGGCCGTCCACTTCCGTAAAATATGGAAGCAATATATCGTGACATCTGCTATGGTCTCAGTGATTGGGGCTTTCTCTCTACTTGAATCATTCACAATATCTGCCCCCCCCCCCCAATCTTGCACCCGTCAAAGATAGAGAGTGGGGTGGGGATAGAATGGAGATTAACGTCAACTCGACAAAAACTAGATCATTTCGAGACTAACAAAGGGTTAAATTTTATTTCAATAATTCGCTTGCCCGGAGGGGTCTTTAACAGTGGGAGTAAACCGGAGAAACCCCACAAAGAGAGACAGGAGACCCTACTCCTGGTAATGTACAACCGGGGAATCGAAACCACGCCAGTTAACTCAATGACAGACCTTAAAAAAAATCAGTTAAAATATAGTTTAGCTTTGAATAAATACAGTTTACAGTAACCTTTAAACCTTATAATTTAAAACGATAAAGTCGGTATTCGGATCACTTGGTTTTTTAATCACCGCCCCAACCCCACCCCACCCCTCACCTTGTGGATGAACTAAAAGACATCAGACATACAATAAATTCCGAAAACTGCATAGTTCGAAAAAATAAACAAAATACAATATCGGGAGACCTACGACATTTTGATAAGGATTTTCAAGTAAATGTATGTATGTAAATGTTATCAAATAAAAGTTTAGGCCTTGAGATTTGGCATTTGAGCGGGTTTTTTTAACATGAAAATCTACAAGACATATTTTAGAAAGTTCAAGAAGTATGTGTAAAAAAAATGCGACAAGAAGTCTTTCCGGAAAGTAGAGGGATATGGATTAATCGCTCCCCATACATGAACTCTTGTATAACTTTTTTATTTCAAGTTCAAATCCTGTCGAAAAAACGAACTTTTGGCATCCGGGAACATTCTGTCCAAATAGTTCTATTGTTCTAATCAATAAACGTGACGTCAATGGTACTGTGTATATTTGTTTAAACCGGTTTGTTAAAACAAACTAGCTCTGTATGACGTAGGTTGAGGTATCTAGCCAAAAATTGTTGGAGAGATTCCCAAAATGTTTTAAAATCAATTATTTTGTTGCCAAATGTTGATAGATTTGTTTGATCGTCCGAAGTTTCATTATCGCTTGATCGTTTTCTGATGTGTCTGATACACGTGACCCTGGAAACCTGTTCCCATTTGATGCCTTAACGGGCACGTGACACCGTCCACATTATCATTTGCCTTGTCAATCGTGTGAAGAGGGTGTCGATGGCGTTTCGGGAGAGAACTTTTATTCATGGACATATTCAATTGTTTTAAAAGTGAACATTCTGTTATACTTATCATCTAACATTTTGTTATTCATTTGTTGCAAAAGTGAACATTCTGTTATACTAATTAATCACACAGCTAAGATATATGAATTCTAACACCAAGATTACTGGTAAGATTCTTAATATTATTTCTTTGCTGTAAAGGTTGTGTATATTTTATAATATTATGTAGTCGCAGATAGTAGTATGATTTTATGTTAGCAGAAACAAATATCATCCGACTTGTTTTTTTAACTTTATAAAATATATAATATAATTATTTTATCGTATATTATAAGGCTACCACACTTTCTTCGGGACTTTATCATTAGACGTTAATAGTTATTCCTAACCAGTGTTTCTGACATTGGTTAAACACGATGGCAGTGACAGGTGTTTATCGCTAAGCATTGCTTGCCATTTGATGAACATTTGGTACCGCTGTCCATTCTGGAATGTGGCATTTGCACTATCTTTACTCGATATTACCGCCTTAATCCACAGGACTTTGTAGTTTGACTGCAGGTTAGGAACGGTTGTGCTTATTTTTAGTTTTAGTTTATCTGAATGTTAAACAAGACATTGATATTGAAAATAGTTCCACACGCGTTTAATACATACTAATTCCAAAACAACTGTTCACGAATCTTTTGCGTCCCCTAATGCGTAACAAGTAATTGAGTCGCATGGGTATTCTCCACTTTCCTCCGGACATTTGCGCTCAAGGAATTTCTGAAATAAAGGTCCATAGTTCACTCTCTAATTGACGTCTGGTTATGCCCAGTTATTGTTATATTATACGGCGCTAAAATGACAGATGTACTTTAATCTAGCAACCTCAGGCGTAGTCTAAACAAATCGTATGACTTAAAGAGATATACAAAGAAATAACATTGGGACCATCTATCTGTAAAATAATCATTGTATGTTAAACCAGGATGGTGGATCTATATGATCAGTTTGATATCTAAAACTTAAAATAGAAGTGTGCATTTATGGCATGTACATGTAATATATTTTCTAGATATGTTTACTTTGTCCCTTCAATCTAGACAATGGAGTTGGTCATATAATTCTAGACATTGGGCGTGTCCATAAATTATTTTGTCTGTTTATATTTTTTAACATCACTTACCAGATTATTATCCAGAATACTTCCTGGGTAGATTTTATTTTTCTGTGTTCGTAAAGTCTTTTTAAAAAAAGGGGGCAACTTAGGGTCATTCTCGACATTAGGAGTATCATGATTGTACTCATGAAAGTGTGATGTGAATAATACCCCGATTTCTTCAGCTAAAGATATTCAAAAGCGCATCAATGAAATAAAGCAATTACCAAATGTCCAGAACTGGAATACCACAGATAGGTCATAATATTGTTACCTGTGTCAAACCATGATGACATTTTCCTGTACATGTTATACTGGATGATATTATCCAAAACTGCTGGAATTGGAGTCTTTAGTTAGTCTTAAGCATGAGCAAGTGTGTGTGCCCGTTCTTTACCCGAAAATTTGAGATACTAATTTTCGTCGCGTTTTCTTGTCAAACTTGCTTGAATATTTGGTGATCACCTTACACTTCGTGTACGTTTCATGTAGGTTTTTAAAAAGATAAGCTAAATATATTACACAAGAGTATTTTCGTAATTATGTTTTTAAACATGATGGAATAATTATTTCACTTCGATTTGTTTAACAAAATATATCTTTAAGAAATGTATTTTCTTAATCATTTTTTTTAGCTAGCTTAAAATATTTGGCGATCACCTTGCACTTCGTGTACGTTTCAATTAGGTTTTTTTGAAAGACACGGTAAACACATTACAGAAACAGTATTTTCGTATTTATGTTTTTGAAAATGATGGAATAATTATTTCACTTCGATTTGTTTAACACACTAAGCACATTACAGAAACAGTGTTTTCGTAATTATGTTTTTGAAAATGATGGAATGATTATTTCACTTCGATAAGGAATACTATGAGAGGGTTATAGAAGGTTCGTTAACAGACACACCAATCATGGTACAATAATTTAGACAGATGTGTTGTGGTATCCAAACAAAGGGTATATGTCATTTTTATCCCGGTAAAACTATTTGAACACAATAATTTGTATCGTTGTGTTTATTTGTAGGTTTTGTGTGTGAACGAGCAGTCACGAGATTGAGCAGGTTATGGGACCGAATGAGAACAAAAGTGGATGAAACACGAGAAGGATTATACACTTCACGTTGTTTGGGTGATGAAGAGCTTGCACGTTGAGAACAGAATGTTGATGTTGTGAATATGTTATATTTGGATGTTGGGAAACAGAGTCGGAAAATAGTGTGAATGACTGAAATATATATGAATATATGATTAGATTTTTACATGAACTATACAATAATAATATGTATATGAGCAATAATAAGTAACAATGTAAAAAAGCTTAGCGAGTTAACCATGCCCTTGGTTAATAAATCATGTTTCCGAATATTTATCACTGTGGGAAATATCCGTTAACACAATTATATTAAGACCACAATGCCTAAGCTAGTATCGATTTGAAGGTTTAACCATACCTGAATTTTACACAAAAGACATACTATCTGGTGGTTTCCCGACATATGCAGCAACGCCCTTTTTAAATTAAAGTTATGATTAAATCTGCAATTGGCATACGACGTTCTGAAAGGGGCAATTTTACGTTTACTGAAAAATTCAGTATATTAAACTTTAGAAACACAAGTAAAATTTCAAAACACGATATGTAGTATATTACTTGCTTCGTTGATGTTTTAATCCTAAATAATGCGTTAAATTGCCTCTCTAATTATATGTCAATTTCGATGTTAAATGTTTATATGATGTGTTTAATTGTGTCCAGGACGAATAACTGTCTCAGTTATTGAGATAAAATGGTTCCATTTTTCACACAATAATGCATTCTATCACCGCTAACGCTAATAAACAATATTACCGATGCTATATACTTGAGGGGCCTTTCTATCAGGAATGCGCAACGGTGGGTCTAGTCTTTCAGTTAGGACGAAAAGCCGAGGTTCGGTGTGCACATTTACGTACAAGTAAAAGAAACCTGCACGGTTGGAATTTAATTGCTGCCCGGGCAAATTTCGCACAAAGCACGCTGTAACCCCATTTCTTTCATTCGTATACTCTTGGTGTAAGAATATTATTGGGTGATAAATGAATATCATACTATATCAGTTATATTAAAATGTGTCGACAATGTAGAAATCTGCGCAGACAATAAATTCCATGCAGAGCCGCTAGGTTTTATATAATATCGACGCGTGTTCATGTATCTGATAAATAGATCGGTAAAATGATTATCACTGTATGTTTCTTGTATGTATGGACTATATAAGTATCACTCAGCGAGTTACACTTAAAAAAGATAATACGAGTCAATTGTGAAATATCTAATTTAAAGCCATAACAAACCAGGGGCCGGTTGCTCAAAGCTCCGTTATCTTTTAACGACCCGTTAACTTTAACGGAGAGAAAGATTGTTGCTGGAAACAAAGGCCCCGAACATTCTGTGGTGCAAATTTTTCCTACAGATTTATGCTAATATTTCTAAAGGAAAAATAAAGTATTATATTGTGTTTTCTGTAGCAAATTTAACGCAAACAACATATTACCAAGATATGTCTGTTAGAGTTTAATGGATCATTAAAATAACTTTGTTTTGAGCAACCGAACCCAGATGTTTTATTATTCAACGGATCTGAAATGATGTAGCCTCCGAATTATTTTTTTTAAATTATAATTTTAACTGAAAGCTTGTATCTATCGTATGTAGGAAAATATCAAGATTCATTAATATTAGTGAAAAATCTTTTCAATTCAAATTAGAAAACAAGGTCGAAATAGTTCTAAAGAACTTAAAATCCTTTCAAGGTTTCAATGACCATCGAAATCTCTGCGAGTTTTTCCACGAAGTTTAAAAAAATTCATCCAAAAAAATAAAATCGCGCAATTGTTAGCAATAACTCGTTGAATAAACAATGTGCGCTCTAAAATCGATAGAATTACTCTTGCTGATTACTTTAACATGCCAAGTTTTTTTAAAAAGAATTTTAAAAAATGTCTACCTGTAATTGTTAACAGGGTATTGATGACAGGAAAATACCACCGAGAAAAAAAAATCCTAAACATTGAAGAAAAATTGTAAGACAACAATAAATACCGACCTCGAATTTTTAAAAGGCTACAGTGACATGGGCACTTTTCCAAACTTCGATTTGGTTTAGCTTTAAACTCGGCAAAAAACAGTCTGGGAACGATTGACAAAAAGTATATTTACAAATTTTTCCCAATGTAGCGATTACCAACAAAAACTACGGTATATATATATAAACACTCAATTCTTGAGATTAATGTATGAGTTTAGGAGACACTTTATTAAAACAAACAAATGGCGGGAATTTATCTAGAATCAAAATGAATCAAAGTTAAATCAAACATTCTATATTCAAAAGATTTACTTTCAAAGTTGTCGTAAAATTCACACAGTATACCGAGTTACAGAGCCCTATATTAAAAATTACCTCAAAATTATTTGATTGAGTTCACAAATAAGGACCATAATTTTTCAATAAAGTTGATTTCATTTTGAAATAGAGGAACCTCAAGTCCCAATAAAGTTGTATTTGATTTTGAAATAGTATGAAATCTTGAAAGAGTACGCTTAAATTGCCACCTACACGACATTTGTTATTGCTGCTTGTCAAAGATACGTGTGATGCCATTAGTATGTTTGAAACAATCGTATAAATGTAATATGGCCGCTTTAGTGTGTTTGGAACTAACATGTGTCCGCGTTTCTTGGTACGTTTGATAAGAATGGTGTGTTTGTGGCGACCTTCCTTTTGTCTGTATTGCTGATTTTAGCGGTACTTGAGCCGATAAATACGTTGCAAATATTTTCGCCTATTAACAGGGAATGCATTGCTTAAGTTTTTATTAGTTCTCCGGCTATTTGAGAAACCGGCCGAGTTTAGATTACTAATAATAAAATGTACTATTTTGGATATGCCCACGTTTGCTCACCTCACCACAATAAGTTCGCCAATAAGGTATGGCAACTCATTATTTCAAAAATTCCACTTCCCGATATACTCGTTAGTTCTGGGAGGACAATATAAGGCAAAGCAAGCAATTTAGCGACTTAGACCTAACTGATACAATACGGTTTCGGTCTGTAGGTAGAAACCCAGCATGAAACGAATTATTGCATAGTTCAACGAATAATTTCTATCATCTTTTACATTTCTGTTACGAATGCGAAGTGTTGTATATTTGTAAATCATTAATTTTAATTTATTTTCTTCAAATCTGATAATAATTTCCGTGTTAATGGTTTTCATTGGTATCAACACCGGTTGATTCATTATCATTTGATTTTGTTCGAATATTGGAAGCAATTCGTGTATATCAATAAGTTTACATTTTTGCTCTCAACAAAAAGAAAAGGATTTTATCTTTTTATTTATTTATTTATTTATTTTTTTTTTTTTTTGCTTTCTTCTTTTTTAAATCTTCTAGAAAAACCAGGCAAAAAGTTGAGATTGTTGACAGTTCTCTCTGCATTTGTCGTGACGTCGATATTGATCACATGCTCGAATATTCGGTTTAAAAAACAGTTGAAATGAATATTGTTGCCGTCAAAATGCTAACAAGAATGTTTGTCGAAAACAGATTTGGAATGTATAGAGGTGACATTGTGCCAGAAAGGTGTAACATGTAATCCATGTTACAGGACAACATGTCAATATGCTAATCCATGTTACCGGGAGAGCAATATTTACAGATAAACAATTCCTTCTCAGTAGGATCCGTTTGTTCAACCAATAAACACAATAGTTTCTAGTGCTACATGTATTTACACTGTACAAAAATGTATTGGGAGCGTATTTGTATAAACCATGAAAATTAAATTCCACTTCACACAAAAATATCTAATATCATCACTTGTGAAAAGGAAGCGCATAATATCATTTCAATTTTAACGGATGGAATTGTACCTAAAGTAAAGAAACGATTTTCATGTATTACTCAAATTAACATAACGCAGGCTATATTATTAAAATAAATATATTTCACTCGATTAAAATTACACAGATTTGGACTTATTTAAGATGACCGCTCAATAACCTTCGCATTCAAGCAATGCCCTTTAGTTGGAAGATAGTATAACTGTCACCACAACCGAATGTTTTATAAAGTTAAATATCTATGTCGATGGGGTATTAAAATTTAGGTTGTTTTTTTTTACTTAGAGTGGATCGTAATTTGGAAACTAACATCATACGTTAACTTCTTAATATAATTATTATGTCCAATCGATAAAAGATTCATATCAAATAGGAAAATTCAACTTAAAACGGGTAAATCTAATTACGGGTTGAAATTGCGTCCTCAATATCAAGGAACATAATCGTGTAATATATCTCCCGTGATACTTGTATTTTATCTCTTATAATGTATATGTGATAATTATTATCTGCCTCGTAAACATTACTTTGTTACTTTATTAAATAGTATACATGAATCGCCAATTTGGAAAATAATGTGCATTGTGGGAGAGACCATTGCTTTGCAAGGGATTTCTCTGATCAAAGTTCGGAAAACGCTAATTTTACGTTAATTTTAGTGCATCAACTATCTGTGTCACTATCATCACATCAAATGAAATATAACCCATCACTAAAATTAACGTAAAATCAGCGTTTTTCGAAATTCTGACAAAGAAATCCCATGTAAAGCAATGGTTGCTTCTAGTGAGTTTTTCTCCATACTCCCACAATGCACATTGTTTTTCAAAGTGGCAATTCATGTATTGGTTTTGTGTATTACTGTGATTAGTAATTGGTTATTGTTTATATGTATGTGTATATAGTATTATGTGTGTTTTAAATCGTTTAGCCCCGGGTCAACACGAATTTGGCGCTATATTAGCTCATTGGTACTAATGGGTCAGCCGTTCTGGTCTTTGCTGTAACTTTGGTCGTCATCTGTATACTTCTAAAGTCGCCGTGTACTTGAGACTACATTTGTTACCTAGCTTTCACTGGTGATCATAGATAACAGAGGCAGAAAATAGAGACTCATAAGCAGAAAATATTATTACTTGAAACCTTAACCGGTTGTCCATTGTTCATTGTACCCCTTAATATAATTGCTGTGTGTATGTGTGAGATCTATTACATACAATTTATGACTTGAGTTATAGAAATATATTTGATTATGGAAAAATGACCCATAATTATTAAAACTTCTTAAAGAGTAATGGATGTTTAAGTGGGTTATATTATACCACAGCCCATTGCCTTACTCTGCTATATATACATGTACGCGCCATTACAGAGGGTAAATTAAGCGTAATAGTTTATTGTTATGTCAAACGATTGAATTGTATCAGTTAATAACCCTATCTCGGTTTGATGTAGATTATTGTAGATTTTTTCAGCTAATAAAACTTATTTCTAATTAAATGTCAAATTTAATGCGTTACAAGCCTGGTTGGGTGCAATACAATGGGTCGAACAATTGGGTGCCATTTTGAAATTATAGCGTGTTCTATCTAGTATAATAATGGTTACATGTGCAATCTCAAAGTTGAGAATTTTGCCCTGATAGCGGCACTACGAGCTATTATGTTTCAATTAAGGTCATTGATATTTAAAATGAACTCGACATACCAGAAGGATGACACACACGTCTCGGTCCACGCCTGAATTTAAATCCAGACAATTTAATATCCCCGTCACCTAACTACAATCAGAAGAGAGTGTTGTCCAAGATATATATTGGTTTTGATCTATATAAGCCAAGATCCATCTACATAATCCTTGGTGACATCGTAATGACAAGAAAAACACCAAACTAACAGATTTGAGGAGACAATTGTCTGGTAACAGTTCCGTCAATGTAAGTTTAGTAAAGTTATTATACTTGGAGCTGAATTTACGCCCCTTCCTTTCTTCAAGTTTGAATTTTATCTACAGGTTGGGTGAGTTCAATATTCGATCAATGGGGGTATACGCTATAGATAGGCCCACAAGCTATATAATTTATCAAGTCATCTTTAGAATCGCAAGGAATGGAATACTTGAAAATAGCATGAGTTTATCGTTATTTATTAAAGTTAGATGTGCAATTCAAAAGAGAAAGATTTTGTCCTGTCAACGGCAATTCCACCTTTTTTTCTTCTTCTGTACTTATGTTTCTGGGTGACAAGAAAAAATCCACTAGGCACGCGGACGTCAACACCACCGGTTTATTGTATTTGGGAAATTGATAACGTCCTTTTAAATAACAATATGTCCCGCTACCTGTCGGCTTGCCATATTCGCAAAAACACTTAAAACCACCATCCGAATCTTAAGGAACCACCCATATAAATTTGGCTTTTTATTCATGAAAGCTTGAACACAATGAACATGGGTATATTTATTTTCGACTGAACAAAATATAAAATAAAGTAATAAGTTATATACATATAATATATGTGGAGTTATGTCTGAATCTGCCTTATATGAACTCTGGCCCCCTGTCCCTGTCCCCGCACACGTATAGGTTGGTGATGGACAGATTCTTATATTTCACCTTGCATCTCATTATGTGTATTTCCGCCAAATTATGTTAATAATGTATTCGGAATCCAGGAATTGTATTACTAAGAACCAAATCGATCAGCTGTAAAAATGTGAGAAACAATAGTCTAAAAACTTAGCTAGGAATGTCCCAAGACTTTGGGGATATACCGCGCACTTGAAATAAACATTTCAAGGCCAAGCTAGATCAAATACCACACAAATGTCTTGCCCTTTATAAGCCGTCTGTCAACAAATTATCAAACAAATAATGTTGGATGTTCCTTGTGAATCTCTGGTGGATTTGAAAGCGCGACTTTAAACAAAACAACCACTGTGATCTGTAGTTGAGACAACATGGGTCCAGCTGAGGATAACCATACGAAGTTTGGTTTGCCTGATCAGTTTGAATACACTAGCCTATTCACCCCGGACAAACGCCAAGTAAACAAATTTATAAACAACAGTTCAGCTCAGATGGCCATAAATATTTCGAAGTTTGTCTCCGAATTTGACACATTGATTATCCAGTGCGATGGACTCATTTTTTAGTTTGAACAAATAGTTGGGTGTTGACTTCAAAATAACTTTTAGGGGGTACTCCGTACAGAATACACAAACTATGCGTTTTAAGAAACCATAATATTAAATGACAATGCTTTTGAAATTCGATAAGAAAATTTATAGCCCTTGATTGATCATTTTGTTTGTTAAAATAAAACGGTTGGTTTCACTGTCATTAGTCAAATCATGCATATATATTTACCATGTCATCAATATATTAATGTTTACATAGGTAATTACTGTTAATTGACTTTTAAATAGACAACTCGTTTACCGGTGCAATAATCCCGATTTCTGAAAATCAGAAAATGCGCGTCGGCTAAACCGCTTCGAGTTAGCTAGAAATAAGGAATTGAATAAATTGAAGAAAGGTATGTGTGATTATGTATGATTACTTGTTAAGTTTGTTACAAAAGATTAAGCGACCATCAACTTATTTAATAAGTTTAGTTTATATCTTGTCTTAGAATTAGAAGACAGAGTAACATCCCACACAAAATCAAATCAACACATAAATTTTAATGACCATGAAATAAACAATTTAAGTATGACTTTAGCTAAACTAAAATGCCGCATTCGTCCCTAGCATTTTTTCTCAGAACAAACCTGTGTATCTTGAGCAAAAATAATAAATCGTCCTATACAATATCCACAGTTTAATTTTGGGGCGTATAGATTAAAATTACCCCCCCCCCCTCGGAGAAAATACAGGCTAATTCGTTTATACTCAAATTAAAATAAAAGGGTGCATTATCGTGTTGTTATACTGTACGGGACCGAACACGCTAAACTAAAATGCCGCATTCGTCCCTAGCATTTTTTCTCAGAACAAACCTGTGTATCTTGAGCAAAAATAATAAATCGTCCTATACAATATCCACAGTTTAATTTTGGGGCGTATAGATAAAAATTACCCCCCCCCCCCTCGGAGAAAATACAGGCTAATTCGTTTATACTCAAATTAGAATAAAAGGGTACATTACCGTGTTGTTATACTGTACGGGACCGAACACGAATTAGAAATAGCACACAGTGTTGAGCAGATTAATAAGTATATAATTAATAATGAATGCAGCACGATAATGTATAGGGCGTGGTATAAATATAGGTTGTTCTTCACATTTTCACATTTACATAATACAGCTAAATATTGTTTTGACTTTTATTTGGACAAATTTTTTAGAGAATCAGTCATACTTTCTACAGAAAAGTCTTGACAAGTGTATTTCTGATTGTGGAATAAAATAATCGAACTGAAATATTAATATATAAAACTTATTAAAAGAAAACGAACGGTAACAAAAAATAAATATAATATTTTAGTGGGCCTACGGGGTGTTAAGTTTTTTACATGTATGTCGACGAATACATATTTACTGAGATAAAATCGGCCATAAATATAATAAGTGATTTTTATCTGGGATAAAATTAAAGCATATCAGTCTAATTTCTGACTGGAGAGGAAAAAATAACATATTGTTTATCAAAAAAACTAAAAAAAAGGGATTTGATCTTAAAAACATACCCTTTGATACAGCTCGCACCCCTCCCCTATCTTAAAAATAGACTTTTGTTGAAATGATAAAATCAAAAAAATTATAAGATAACCTTTCTGTATATTATATCCTTTACAACGATTTTAAATTTTCTCTGAATATGAAATTAAATATGAAAAAGTAAACTTGACAAATGAATCATGAAACAAAACCTGTAGTCTAACTATACCAATAAAAATGAAACAATAAGGCGGCTAAATCTCATTCAAATCTTTTACCAAGTTCTAAGAACCTGAAAAATTATACGACAATAAGGCTTAGCGTAAGGTTTAGGTGTATTTTATCTTGGTAAAATTGAAGCTTTGCGAATTTCGGGTCCACTTATAAAGGAATATTTTCATCAATAGTATACAAAGTTGTGTTTTTCCCGCCGCTTCTTCCACAAAAAAGGTTTCAAAATTTCAAACTTTTCCATCGGCAATAAACCCTTATAGCCTTGTAATTACGGTCAAAAATCTCATGCGCAGCAACCTTAAACTCTTAACTAACTGTATTGAATTGCAGAAAACAGACACGAGGTCGTAATGCAAGATCCATTGTTCACGAAAGAATTGGGCCATATTTGTGACAGTGAATTAAAGGGGCTATAAAAAATAACGTAAATAAAATAAGCTAGAAATTTTAGTCAAATTGCTTCACTCTGATCCGAGATATTAGCTTCTGAATTGTTGGCTAGTCTCGATCGTCATTACTTAAGTCGGTACGATAATAAACAAAGTCTCAGTTACTAATATTTACGTTACATTTTTTTAAAAAAAATATATTCCAATCCGCTAAACGTAATACCCAGTAACCATGCTCCAAAAATTATTGTGTAATATGAAGAGGTCGACAATATTCAAACACGGTCACACACCAGCTTTGTCTCGAAAAACACATTGTAGCCTCTATCACATTCATTGTGGAAAAGAATAGCGTGGAGCGGTGAACATCACAAGGGATCGTCATGTCATGATCGCAAATTTGAAAAAGAATATGGTTAAATATTGTCGGCTTTTTTGTTTTGGACCGGAACGGTAAATATCGATATGGTTTGATAACTCTCTAAACCACTATGTTTCACAACACATATTCATCTAAATATCCCGAAAAGGGCATAGCAATCTTTTCAAGTCATAAAGCAAAGTTTCGTAAAAAAATCCATGAAAACTGCGACCTCTATTATATATGCTAACATGTAGTTTAGATGTACTGCGAGAAAAATTAGGGGTCCTTGTCGTACCATAACAGATGTTTCCTTACAGTTTAGAGTAGATTAGACAGTTTTTAGCGAAACGGGCATCGTTTTGAAACACCTGGCATAATATCGCTGACACAAAAAAGGGGCATAACTCTTACAAAAAATTATCCGATCTAGACGAAAGGAAAATACAAAAGTGATCCGTATCGCATCATAATAATAGGTTTTGAAAGTTTATGATTTCGTTATTCGCAGATGTCACAAACCAATTGTGTATTTTTTGGAAGCGATGTTTGTTTTTTTATGATTTTTAGTTTGTGTACATCGATTTCATAAAAGCGTTTCAACGATGGCGCTGCTTAAGGTTAAATGGCATAGAAAACCGTTATTCCCATTTATTTAATCTGCAAATGAATTCATATTTGATATATTTCATTTCTGTGACGTGCTTGCTTTAGACACCCGGGCACTGATAGGCTTTTGCCAGGGCAGTACTTACTTGTTTCAAATTGTGGTGGCTGTAACTTACAAATATTCAGTTTTAGAATTTTATTGACTAGGGTATTTTATCAGAGTATTTTAATATTTGGAATATCCAGTCTCCGTATATCCTAGTGTGCAGTGAGTTATTGAAGTTCAAAAATTGTTAGTTCATTTACTAAAATAATTGTTGTATATAATTTATATATTTTAATTTTCAGAGTCCCCAATCCCTGTATACTTTAGAGTAATTCATCTTTGAATAATACTACTTTTCAGAGTATACAGCTTGTGTATTTTATTTAATCTCCATGTTTTAATTTTCAGCTTATATCCAGTCTCTGTATATCCTAGTATAGTTTCAATATTTTAATTTTCAGAGTACTAAAGCTTTGCATATTCTAGCGTAATCAAGAGGGGGAAATTGGGTTTAACGTCCATTCGACACAAACTGGGTCATTTGGCGACTAACATAATTCCATTTTTTTAAAATTCACTTTAGCGTAGGAAGTATCCCGAGAAAACCCACGAGGTTGGACATGCGACCCCACTCCTTGTCATATACAAGTGAACATTCGAAGCCTATTATAATCGGTCTTTCAATTCCATGTAACAGAGCACCCATACATGCAATTTATTTACTAAAATGTTTAGTCGACGTATTTTACTTTTAGAGCATTCAGCTTGTGTACTTTATTTAAGCCCCCGCCAGACCCGCGTGAACACAGCGCTTGAAAGTATCCCCTATAAATTACTAACTTGAAAGTATCCCCTATAAATTACTAACTTGAAAGGTTGCGTTCTTGCCGCGACCTCTGCGATCACACCACGTTCTCACTTAGCGCTCGTAACGACTAGTTGCTGCCCGGGCAAAATTTCCCTCATAACACACTGTATGGCGTATGCCTGTCTTCAATTAGCCCAGGTTAGTTGCTTAAGCGTAGGACGTTAAACCCAATTTCATTCATTCATTCTTCACCTATGGCGTTTCTATTGAGATATATTGACCTGGCAACGGCGATCTTCGGAAAACGCACGGCGCTCTAACTACGCGCATGGGGTGTTCTTGCCCAATGTCTACTACGTGTTTCGGGACTGCGCGCGTGTTTCTAACACGTAATCACGGCGACTATAATATAGGCTGTTGAGATTTTGGGGAAATTTCAAGATGACAACATACACACTGATGTATAAGCTTTGAATCACCTGGTTTTATAGTAAGTCGTACACGAAAAGAATGGTCGCCATAGTCGCTTAAAGCCTGTTTTCCACTAGGCGAGCAAGTTGGCTTGTATTTTCCACTACACTAGCGATTGTTTCCATCATTCTTTGTTTCATAGCAGATGTGACGCAAAAGGTTTCCTTCCTCAACTCCCACAATGGCTGCTGCTTTTAATCTGAGCTATTCACCCTTGTTAAAGGTATGATTGATTAATATTTTACTTAATCTTACCTTTAACAAGAGTAAATATCTCAGATTAAAAGCAGCAGCCATCGTGGAAGTTCAGGAAGGAAACCTTTTGCGCCATTTTACTACTACGAGAATGGGGTGACCTTGGCCTCGTGAGTTGTATTTTACCACGTGAGAGTTTACGAAATTCTGATTGGCTTGCTTCTTTTTTGGTGGCTGGAGAGTAGAAACTGGTCAAACTCACTTTTTCGCAGAGAAAAGAGACAGCGAAAAGTGTGACGCCGCCTGAAATTATACTGCGCACGCCTGTACTCAAAAAAAAAAATCGCTTCGCGCGAAATAAATTCGCCTAGTTGAAAACAGGCTTAATGCAAGCTTGGTAACTGTGTCATGGCGGTATGAAGATCTCCATAAACGGAGTGGGAATCCCATAAGGTCGCCATAGGCGCACTAGGAGCCCCATGAGAACTTGGTGGAGTCGCACAACAGTGGTGAACTGATCGCCATGACAACGACCTAAGGACTCAGAACGGTTTGTGGGGCTGTGGCATACACCCGAGGGTCGTGGTGAACACACCAGAAGATCGCCGTTGCAAATGTTACAATTTTCGCAGCGTCTTTGCCACGTGTGAACTGTGCGTGTATTACGTTATAAGAGACGTTACCACGCCGGTCCCGCGATCTCGCCCCGTTTTCCAGATCGCAGAGCTCAAATCAAACGCCATGACTCAGCGATCATTGGCGACCATGGAGACCACAATACGCTATCTAGGGATATATGTCTCTGTATTTTAATTTCATATCCAAGAGCAACCATACATGTAATTTATGTATTAGAATATCTGATCAGTGTAATTTACTTTATTTAATCCCTATATTTAACTTTCAGAGTACCAAATCTCGGTATATCCTAGTGTAATCGAGGGAGAAATTGGGCTTAACGTTTGTTTGACACAAATCGTTGTTCTTTATTTCATGACTAACATACATTGGTATTGGTTTTTAGCAGTGGGAGGAAACCAGAGGACCCGGTGAAACCCACTAGGTTGGCCAGGCGGCACCTACTCCTTTCACATTCAACAGGGGAATCGAAACCTAGTGTATTCGATCTTTGAATTTCATATACAAGAGTAATCATACTTGTAATTTATTTACTAGAATTATTAGCCAGCCAATTTTACTTTCAAGAGTATTCCGCTTGTGTACATTATTTAACCTGTATATTTTCATTCTCAGAGTACCAAATCTCGGTATATCCTAGTGTGATCGAAGGAGAATGAACACGGTTTTACGACCATTCAACAAAAAAGTTGTTTCGAAATTAACATATGGTACAAATCAGGGGGACCCGGAGACAACCCGCGAGTTTGGATATGCGACCCTATTTCTTGGCACGTACAAGCGGAAGATCGAAACCTAGTGTAATCGATCTGTGGATGTCATATACAAAAATGTAATCAGTGTATTTTACATTTCAGAGTATTCAACTTCTGTACTTGATTTAATGTTTTAATTTAATGTTTTAATTTTCAGAGTACCAAATCTCGGCATATCCTAGTGTAATCAATCTTCGAATTTCATATACAAGAGAATCTATAATTGTAATTTATTACTAGAATATTTAGCCAGTGTATTTTACTTTTCAGAATATTCAGTTTGTGTATTTTATTTAGTCAATAATATTATATTTTAAGTTTAATTTTCAGAGTACCAAGTGTAACGATCCCTTAATTTGCGTAATATACAAGTGCAACTATCAATTGTATTATTTTTCTTACTAAAATATAAAGACGGTGTATCTTACTTTTCAGGATATGCAGATTGTGTAGTTTATTTACATAATAGTATATCTAGTCAGAATATTTATAATTTTGAATTTCATTTCCCAGAGTATTCAGCTAGTGGATCTTATGTACTAAAATATTTGATCAGTGTATTTTATTTTATTTATTAGAATATTTAATTTTCGAAGTTACCAGCCGGTTTGATTTTTTTTTTAAATTTTGAGTGTAAACTTGTGTATTTTTACAGAGTATTCTGTTGGTTTAGCAATTCTGTTTTATTTGAATTTTATTTACTAGGGGTTTAAATTTTCGGAGTTACCAGTCTGTTTGATTTTGTTTTTAAATTCTGTTTGTTTAATTTATACACCGAGTTACTGGGAATTCTGTTTTTTGGTATTTTATTTACTTGGGGTTTTAATTTTGGGAGATACCAGTCTGTTTGATTTTTTTTTTTTTAAATTTTGAGTGTAAACTTGTGTATTTTGTTACAGAGTATTATGTTTGTTTAATTTATACACTGAGTTTCTAACAGTTCTGTTTTATTTACCTATTTAGCCAATCTGTTTATATGAATATTAAATTGTCCATCTAGTACGCGTGATTTCGTTACTGAAGTCCAGTATTAATTGTATATTCTGTACCAGTGTATTCGGTCTATATAACATTTCCCTAAAATATCATATTATCTGTTTTTTTAGTTATATTAGTAAAGTATCCACCCAGTGTATTATAGCAAGATATCAATCGGTGTATTTAGTTATATTAGTAGAGTATCCATCTAGTGATACCAAGATATCAGTCGGTGTATTTAATTTGTGTAGTTTATTTCGTAGATTAAATAATTCTTGTATTTAAAATAGTGTCCAGTTGGTAGTGTTCACTCTATCTATAGTATATAAGTAAGTGTATTTTATTTACTACCGATTCTTGTATTTCATTTGCTGGCTTGTATATTTGTATGATAATTATTGACAGAGTATCCAATATTTTCAATTCTTACCAGAGTATCCTATTAATTTTTGAATTGTTTAATTATAGATTTTCCAGTCTTTGTATTTCAGTAAAGTAATTGGTTTGTATATTGTGTTTACTAGATTACTCAGAACAGTTGAGTAACCAGTTGATATATTGCGTTACTAAGGTGTCCAGTCTGTGCTTGTATTCAATGATTCCGTATGCATACTCGATTTACTAGAGTTTTCCTGTGCCCATTTTCAAGTATTCAGACAATGTTGTTTATCTACTAGTGTATCAGATCTGTTTTATTGATTGGCTATTTATCCAGTTTCTTTATTTTATTTACTAGATAATTATACTAACTAGATTATATGTATTTCAATTTATTTACTAAGGAATCCAGCCTATAGGCAATTATTTACTAAGGTATCCAGTGTGTGTATTTCACCTAAGTACTATCCGTTTAGTTGATTTATTAGAGTATCCAGTATTGTATATTTACAGGAATATCAGGTGCCTGCGATTTACGAGTATATTAACTTAATATCCGTGTTATTTTCTGCATTTTATTTCATTAAAGTACCCGGTCTGTTCACATGTATGCTCGGTATATTTACTAATTAGTTCACTAGATTATTGTAGAGTCTGCATATGCTGAAGTATTTAGTGTTATTTACTAGCGATGTCCTTTGTCCGTGTTGCATACTTCATTCTGATGAATAATACGTAGCTTAAGTATTATACTTGTTTTTGTTTATTTATTAGAATATCCAGATTATCTCCGCTGTGCATTGGGTTAATATTAACTTACTAAAAAAGTTGCCACTCTATATTTTTCTAGGGTATCGAGCCAGTGTTTTTTTTCGAATTTTCTCTTGGTATGTATTATATTTATTAGTTATCCAGTATGTGCTGTTGATTAAGTAATCCATCCAATGCGTGTGTAGATTATTTGCTATTGAATCTTAATTTACTGTTGTATCCGGTCTGAATTCTTTCTTTACTATAGCATGCTTTCTCTAGAATAAAGTGTCTAACAGTTTTGTTTTTTTTTTACAAGTCCCATAGTTAACCCTCAATACCATCGTATGGCTAAGACATTGAGTGGACTAGAGTGTGAATTAAAGGACTGACAATCGAGATAAAACTTCAGAATAATATATTTATTTTTCATTATCCATTTTTAACCAATTATAGCAAGAACGACCATCTCTTTATCTACATCTTACATAGAACCTAATTACATTTTAACTTTAATATTAACAGAAACAGTCTATGGGGAGATGACAGCAATGGTAGCTACTATGCCAAGTTCAAGGGCAATCAATAAATTTATGTTTACCCGGACTTTTACAAGATCTCGGTCCCTTTCGATATTGGCGCATATCGGGCTATTGTCGACCATCTAGTGGTCTCAATTTGTATTTGACATTAGTTAACTTCTGAAGACCATAATCAACTATCGATGTCATCGCTAGAATATGTTATTTACTGGATTTGAATCCGATTAATTCCAAAAAACAAAAAAATCAGACTATGTTTTTTTTTTTATCGTACCGGCTTACCGATGCGATCTTAGTAATTCATGTCATTTTACGTTACTGTAGCGCCGATCGGAATCGTAGGACGTTAAATTCCACTTTATTTCTCAATTAAATCAAATTTAAGTTTTGATTTGTAATGTAAATTTCTCGAGTGTAAGAAAAAACACTTTCTATATTTTAATATGTGACTGTTATCCCAGAAGGGAATACAATTTGGAATATGAATTTCATCCAAGTCGCATGTAATATTGATAATCCCTTAAACTTTTTGGCAATGCCATTCAAGACACCATGAACAATGGTCAGTTTGGTGCGTTATTCCATTGACGTAAATGACAAGAACGCCAAGTCCAGTTGGAGTGTGCAAACATTTATGAAAATAACTTTGGATACTGTTATTATATTACAGCTACATGTCAAAAAGAAATTCTAATTTAATACAGAATAATTATATTTTAGTAAATTCATTATAGTATTTAAAAGATTATCATTCAATGAGAATGCCACAACGATATACTCGTCGTTTATAATGATTTCAAACGCAGCACCGTCGTTTTCCTAACCTTCTATGAAATTCAGAATGTGAACTTACCGAATTTCAAAATACTTTATATGTGGCCACAGATCACAATTTAAAACCTAGATGGCAGTCCACCACACTCTTATTCATACACCTCAAGAAAAATATTAGTGTGCAGAAATTCTTTAACAATAGACCGAAAATTGACATATGGTGGTGTTGGCCCCAGATATTATCTTTCATTTTCAGACACCCTGCTCCACATAATATTTTGAACCGTTTGGCCGCCATATTTGATTTTACAAAAAATCGTCAAATCGATGATCGCGGCTAGGCATAATATTCAAGGGCTAATATCTCAGTTCAGAGTGGATCAATTTGACTCGAATTTTCAACATATTCCTCTTTACACTATCTGGGTTTTAACTAGTTTATATCAGGAACCGCCAGCTCTTTATTTAATTACACATAATGTCCCTTATAAGTTGATTTGTTTTGTAGAATGAAAATCTGTTTTCATTTATAGTTTTGTGTAAAATGCTAAAACCAGTATTCTGGCATAGCTGCTTTATGTTCCATAGACGACACAATTAACCGAAAGTGAAACTAACATTAGTAAACAAACAACCTAATTTTTCGAAATTAGAAAGTTAACCGGATATAGTTTTTCTCGCCATGTATCGACGATATACCACATCCGATTAACTCAATCCAATACTTTATTTTAACCCACATTACAATCTACGAGACCTCAAATTATTTCCTTCTAGACTTTTATCTTAAAACAAAAGATATCCGTTTAGTCGAGATGCCTGGTTTCAATCCAAGCTTGTACGTGTCAACGAGTATCCCTTTGCAGGTCCAGCTCGTGGTTTTTCTCCCGTTTCCTGTCACTACCTAAAAAAACACCTACGCGCAGTCGAATTATTTTACGAACAAAATTCAGAAACGCATGTTTGTCCCGAAAGAAATTAACTAGTTTTTCTGCTAATTCATGATCATAAATTAGTCAGGAAATGGCCCAGTTCATGTCGAGTGGACGTTTAACCCCATTTCTCTCTCTCATGATCATGACATATATCAAAATAATATATAAACTACGTTTATTTAACCAATAATTTTATATATAATATGTTAGCACTTATAGCATCATTATCGATAGGGTTCGTACTCTATCGCATTCGAAAGATTTTCAGAAAAGCGAAAATAACCCTGCAACGACAGGTCATAGACCGCTGAATATTAATTGGGTTCGTAACCCAGCGCTCCTCCCCAAATCATCTGCTGTTATCAGGATGTTACGATGCTCAATGTAGGCCCCAGAGATAACTTTCCAAGGTGATAGAAATCGCCAGCCATTAATCATCGTTAAACTACCAAACCTTATAAAAAATGTACCCTCTATCACATTCACAAGGTTTTTGACAAAGGAGGCATAACTCCAGAACGGAAGGTTGTAGAATGCTTTAACTTTACAAATGTCGCTAACATATTTAATGAGCCGATTTTTGACGGATGGACATGGGTGACAATGTGGCTGTATAAAAAATATGTAAACAGCTGCAGCTTCCACTGTGTTCACAATGTTTTTAGAAAAAAGCCGTAACTCCAGAACGGAATGTCGCGATTCGTTTCTTTTTATGACTACGCTTTGTTTTCGAAAGAGTTTTGTAAATTTTAGTCAGAAGTAGCGGCTAAAACTGTACATTACAAATTTTCTACCACCGTATATGTTTTTTACCTCGTAAATTTATTCATCATATAATTATAATCGGGTAATTTTTGACACACGCGAAGTGTTTTTAAAAATAGGACAAGGCAAATAATTTATAAAAAACATTTTCGGAAACGGATTGAGGAATAACCTATGACTGTGTGAACCTCTCTCCAAAATGATCTGGGATTGCCCATATCTCGATAATTCTTTGTCGGGTTTTCATTCTGTTGACAAATCACACGGGGGCGTTGATTGACGGTTTTTCGAAATTCGAAAGTTCGCCCGCTCGGTTTCATAATGGAAGATTTCCCAAAATTGTGTTCAGCGTTTCTGCGATATTTACTGTGGTATCAAACTAGGAACACGTCTATATTCAAAATGACATATTAAACAAATTTGTGACGGCTTCAGGAAATATCAAAGGTCTTCTGATATTTTTTGAACATAACTATTTCAAACTAGATTAAAATGACACATGCCGTGTTAACCCCAGGTATTCTCTTTTTATCTTTAATCAATATTTTAAACCGTTTTGCCTCCTAGTGGCAACATTTCTCAGGAAGGTGATTTTTCTTTATTTCAAATTCGTTTACCCCAAATTATTTCGAATCCGTTAACATCCGGATCCACTCACTAACCTACTATTATGTGACCTTATCACTCAGTGACATTTACAAATATGATGACTTTAAGTATAAGTTCTGGTGTTATTGAGAGTTTAACATGACTGGAATTTTTCCCCTTTTTAATAGATTTTTGATGTTACTATAGAGATACTGGACAAAGTATATCTTGATTGTGGACGTGACCAGACATGACCTTAAGATTTGAAATGACTAAGGCGTTTCTAGCTTTCTAATAACTTCATTAATGATTTAATTAATCCAAAGTGACGTTAAGTAATCATTTTAAAAATCTGTTATTGATTATGATACTTTAATCATATTTTTTGACATCGATATGTAGGTTATATTATCAGACTTCCTTGAAGACGGTCCATACTACCGGTGTTAATTAGACCAGTACGTCTCTGTAAAGCCCTGTTTATACAGAGTACGATTCGGAACGCGAACGCAGCTATTGGCCCTGGAATGTTTTGGTTACTTTTAAGGGTCCTGTTCATACAGAGCGCGAACATTGACATTCGCCTCTTTCTCTTCCATCGTGCCAAGATCTCGTCTGTGTCTGGTTCCACCTGAGCATGGCAGCAAATGACACGATTTATCTGTCACAGCCAGAAAAAGACAAGCCATCACGAAAGCAGTCGACGGTTTCTGCGTTCGGGTCCGCGCCGTATTTGAACGGCGTAACTGCCTAAAAGTTGCGTTCGGGTTCGCGATGGACGCGTTCTAGTTCGCACTCTGTATAAACAGGGCTTAAAAGTGTCTTCATGCCTACAAACTCAGAGTACTACCAGCTTTTATCTGAAAGCTATGTACCAGTAAAATTATTAATGAGTATCTGCCCTGTTAGTATTTGACAATTTCAGCCTATTAAAATTTTAGGGTAGCGGCGGTAAGCACCTTCTCGTCATTAAACTTCTAAAATTTCTACTATCCTTTTTTTCTTCACCAATTGTTTAAAGCCCACTGACCGAATTACAATTTTAACTTCATTTGAGTTTGTCCTCGGGGATTCCAATCCCTTACTATTTACCAAATCGCGTAGCCCACGACAGCCCAGCACTCTACCGACAGCAATACACCGACCCGTTTGGTAATGTACGTACAACCCCGTTAAAACCAACGGCGCTTTAAAGCGGCGTATTAAGCGGCACCAAATCGTAATAAAGCTCGAGGGTCGTAATAGATCGTTGGAAAACTTTGAGCAAAGCGGGACATTCGGCACGAGCGCCAACAAATTTTAAGACTGTTTCAAAATTTTGGGAATCGATTAAAGCGCCGAGAGCGTATCAAAGCTTAACAAAGCGTAAGAACGTTCAACAAAGCTTGACTCAAAGCGAAGGGAAGCTTAACAGGGCTTTGTTCAAAGCGGGGACCCCAGTCTTCACGATCTGTCACCACTTGACACGCTTTGTTAAGATGTCATAAGATTTGCTACAATCTGGCATGAGGATCTGACACGCTTTGTTAAGTTTTCTCACGAATTGAGACGCTCTGATCAAGGATTGACACGCTCTGCTAGGCTTTGTTACGCTTGGCAAGCTTCCCCACGTTCTCTCACGCTCACCTACGATACCCAAACTCTGTTTCCAGCGCTGCGACTTGAGTACCACCCATTGCATTGTTTCAGAAAAAAGTATCCTAAACCAGAAAAACAACACAAATATGGGACCCAAGAGAAAAGTAGAGGTGCAGCAAAGATGGGACAGACAGGCAGAGGACAGGTTGATGAAAGGCTGAAGTCTCCAACACCCCCGCCATGCTGTTTTCAGAGCCAGAGCAGCCATACTTATTGCAAATTTCCAAGTCAAATATTACAAAATGTTCATAACACACTAATCTTCATCTTCAGTCTTGCGTCCTCTCTCTCTCTTCGGTCTTCATCCTCAGCCTCGGACCCACTCCTATCCTCAACTGCACCAGGAAGTACAACACCAGCCATTTTTGTTGTCAGTCAACAGCACCCACTGGAGAGAGAAAGTAGTCTTTCAGATATGCTCTCTGATGTCTGGCATACACGGTGGCGCGGCCCCTTGCGGGTGGCTGTGGAACATCTTCCCATTGAGGTTCATGCAAATTGGAAAAAGGCCTCAGGCCTAATTTGCTACCCTTGTAAAATGGCGCGCTTATTATTATTATTATTATTATGTCGCGAGGCCCCTGATATGATATTGTGCTCTTCATCCTTGTGACCCACCTCACTGGCTGCCATCACCACCCTCTGCCTCAGCAGGCTGTGCAGCACCACAGCAGTATCCACCAAATGTCCGACGGTCTATACCTTACATTCCAGTGTTCCAAGCAGGCACCTGAACCTTATGGCCAGGATGCCACAGGCATCCTCCACCACTCTACTACCAATTGAGATCATTAAGTTACAGATTCTCTGCGCATCTGTCATCCCTCTTCTACTGTATCCTCCACCACTCTACCACCCCTTGAGATCATGTAGTTGCAGATTCTCTGCGCATCTGTCATCACTCTTCTACTGTATGGCTTCATCATGTAGTTCTTCAGGGCAAAATCATCATCCGCCAGGATGAAGTATGGAATATCTGGCTCAAGTTCCCAAGGGAGATGGCATGATTGGGGCAGTCCTATGGACCCATCTGCTAGGCATTCAAAGAGCTCAGAGTCTATGAATATCTTGGTGTAAGGCATGTGTCCTTTACCTTCCAGCTCAATCAAGATGAACTTGTACTGTGCATCTACCAAAGCCGGCATTGGAGTTGTGATGGAGACTGCCTGTGTTTGCGGGTTTATTAATGTCTATATGTTTTCCACCAAAGGCACCAACTGTATATGGGACATGCCACCTCTGTTCAACTGATGGGCAAGGTTTCTCAATGCTTCAGGTGAGGTAGGTGGGTTGGAGCCCTCGTCTTTATACGCCTGTTCAATGGCCCTGTACACTTCCGGAATCAGCTCTGATACGGTGGAGATACCACATCGGAATCCATATGCCAGTGACCTGTAGTTGTCCCCAGTGGCAACATGTCTCAAGGTTATTACCAGCTTGAGGCCAGCGGACAGGGGGTCTGTAGTTAGTCGTCTGCTTCTGAATGACTGGTGCCAGTCTCTCCGGGATATCGAACACCTCGGAGGTATATCTGGTGAAGTTTCTGAAGGCAGAATTGTCTTCTTAGCTGAGTTATGTATCCAGGAATCTAGTGTATTGACCATACTGTTGTCTCCTTTCTTCAGTGCGCCATGGTCTGGTCCAGCAGTTCCTGAGGAGTAGCCCCCATCCTGCTGGTAGGTCAACCTCCCTTTGTCTTTGCAGTTCTTCCTCCTCCTCAAGGGCTAGGATGTATTTATACAGTAGAGAGACAAGCATCGTGTCTTCTTCAGAAAGATTATGCTCTGGAACTTCTGGGTCTTGTAGTTCTGACATCGTGGTGTGGAGTCAAAGACGCAATGATTTTGTGGATCTGCTCTGGATCAAAAGCCGCATGCAATCGGTGATCTCGAAATTTTCCATTGCGTAACACTGCTTAACAATGCACAACATAGCTTGATAATCGTATTCGAGCATAATTTGAAGCGTCATAATCGCATCCAAAGCGTAATAAAGCTTATCAAAGCGTAACAAGGAGGCATGATCAAATCAGGAATTAATTAGTCACCCAAGTAACCAATTCGTATCAGAGCGTAACATACTTAGGAGATCGTGATATTTTTGTAAAAGTAAACAATTCCATTGATCGATTATAAAACTTATGTAAATGGTAGTTTCTTTTTTTTCAAAATTGCTCTCTTCTTGTCTCGCGTCTTTTTTGTGACATGATCTGTCACAAAACAAGTATCCGTTTCTAAAAAGTTGAACTTTTTGCCATCTTGCAATCTATGGTAGGATAATCGACAATTGCAGGCCTCTTACTTGTCGGGTGATGTCATGACGTTATAACACACCCGACACTTTCTTAACTTGTTCTCTTCATTAGCCTGATCGGAGTACTTGTTCGGGAAGTTTAATTGATTGGCCCCTTAACAACCTGATTACTGTAAAACATGAAATTATTGCGATATGGAATTATTGAGAATTTGGGTGGTGAAACATAATTGCGACATGAAGTTATTGAGAATTTCTATAGTGGGGGAAAACTTATTTAAATAATTTTTGTTTTACAGTAAAATTGTGGAAGCAGATTATCTAGCGTTGTACAATGTAACTGTTAAATAATCAATCCGAATACATAATATTAGCGTGGATTAAGCCGCGAACAGTTACTTAACATATCACAATATATCTTTATGAAACTTTGTTATTTATAAACACACATACCTATTATGCCTATTGCTAATTAGAAATATTTCGGATTTAATCATATTATGGTTTTGACATCTTTCAACTGACTGCATTGTAGCTTGATATGTTATTAAAACTGCGTTCACACTAGGGGTTTAATCTGAATTGAATTAAGGATAAAGTCTTATGGCGTCACACTCAATTCGATAAAAACAGAACTGAATCTGAATTAACGAATCCGTCCATTTTTTCGAATTCAACATTTAAAACAATTACTACGAATCGGGTTATTCGCAGTCAAGATTTGAGTCTGACACGCTTGATTGAGATCAAAGACCAAATGTCTGTCCCAGAGTCTTGAATCTTGATTTTCAATGGCTGGTATCAACAAAACAGTGCTCAGAGGCGCTTAACAAAAACAAAAATTGAATCAATATAAAATTCAAATGTAAATAAAAGTCTACATGATAAAATTACATACATATAGAGAATGACATACTCATTATGATAAAATGCAAGATATATAGAATCCTTTTAATTAAAAGTCTGTGTATAAAAATGTGTTTTTAGTGATTGTTTGAATAGTGATATAGATTTTGCTGACCTTATGAAAAGAGGGAGTTTATTCCAGAAGATTGGTGCCTGGAAAGAGAAGGACCGTTCTCCAAAAGAAGAAAGATTTACAGAGATGGGTTTAAGGAGAAAGGGGTCACCAGATGGCGTATACACAGTGATTAAATCTTTTGTATAATAGGGTGAAGTGCCATTAAAACATTTATAAACAAGTAAAGGTATTTTTAAATTAATGTGGTACTTATTTGGTAACCAGTGTAAAGCAGCTAAAATTGAACTTATGTGGTCATGTTTTTTCTAAAGAGTTATTAATCTGGCAGCACAATTTTGAACTTTTGGAAGTTTATCTATGTGTTTTACAGGTAGACAAGCAAGGAGAGAATTGAGATTACCAAGCCTAGAAGTTATAAAAGCATGAACAAGTGATATAGTGAAATATATTTTCTAATAGCTTTTCATACATTATTAATTTTACTTATTATGTTCAAGTTTATGTCAAAGATAACACCAATATTTCTTGAAAAATTAACAGGTAAAATTACAGATTCGGCAATAGATATGGATCTACAATCAGATATTTTACTTAGATTATTATTTGATCCTATAAGAATATATTCAGTTTCGCCACTATTTAACTTTTAAAAGTTAGCAGACGTCCATTTTTTTGGTATCAACTATACAAGTTTCTAGTTTGTCTTTTTTGGTATTAAAATCATTTGTTATAGATGGTTTAAAATCAATATAAATTTGTGTATCATTTGCATACAGCTGATAGTCTAAGCCATGACCCCTAGCTCTAACTAATTTGCCAAGCGGAGAAGTGAAAAGTGTTAATAGAATAGGTCCAAGAACAGATCCCCGGGGAACTCCGTATAAGATTTCATTGTTATTCGAAAATGTATCATTAATTGATACTCTTTGTTGTCGACCAGTTAAATTATGTTTATAAGTTTTAACACTAAACCATCTATACCAAAATCGACTTATACGTATCGAGTGGTCAACTGTATCAAATGCAACCGATAAATCTAACAAAACAAGAAATACACAGCGTTGATTGTCCAAAGACAACAATATGTCATTATGATTCTTGGTTAATGCTGTTTCTACACTATGAAATCGCTTATATGCACTTTGAAGGGGATCTTGTAAATTATTATCATCTACATATTCTATGAGTTGATTGGCGATATATTTTTCTATGTTATAAGATATATTTTTTAATTTTGACACCAGGCGATAATTTTTTAATATAATTGATATCTAGTTGTGACTTTTTAATAATGGGTTTAACATTTGCAATTTTATACAAAGTAGGAAAAATACCTTGTTTGAATTAACAATCTGTTATATACTTAGATAAAAAAAATTAAAGCAGAGTTTAAGGACTGAAGTCGGTAGTGAATCTAACGAACAGGTTTTCGATGGTGACCCTTTTGATTAAAGCTATGACAGAAGGTTCACTTACGGGACTACAAGGGTTGAATGGCACACAGCTTGGTTCGGTGTTAATATCGATATCACAATTTGAAATATTCAGATCGTTTCTGATGAGAGAGAATTTGTTAACAAAATATTGTGAAAATTTATCAGCGAGATCTTTTGTATTGACATATCCAGGAAGTACAGAGTGTGGGGAACTACGATCTATCAATGACTTGACTACACTGAATAATTCTTTGAGACTGTTATCACTATTATTAGTAACAATTTTTACAATTAATGGTTCACAATCATCAACCGCCTGCCTTGTTATTGTGTCAAAGTGAATAACTTTTTCGTTTACAACTTCTATGCGGTTACACAAGTCTAAGTCAGAGAGCGATTGTTTAAAGGTATTTAAATTAATTGAACTTATTTTTCTAAATGAAATGGTCTTTCGCTGCGAATGTTGTTTATGAAAATCAATGTTAAATAAAACTGGAAAGTGATCTGATATAAGTACATCATCAATAGTAATATTAGATATATTAGAGCTGTTTTGATTAGTGATTATTAGATCTAAGAGGTGACCTTTGTTGTGGGTTTGGTCCATTACATGCTGAACTAGTGATCTGATGTCAAGGATATCATTAAACTGTTTTACGAGCGAGTCATCACCGTTGTCTAAATATAAGTTAAGATATCCAATTATAATAAGTTTCTGGTACTTCAGTAGTAATTGATCAGCAAATAAAGACAATTCCTCGAAAAACTGGCTGGGCTATATTTATATTATTAGGTGGACAATCAATTGTACAATGTGGAGTGACTGGTTGTTTAGACAAAGATCACATGCTAAAAGTTCAAATGAGCTGTATTTATCAGTAACACATTGTTTCACGTTTATGGCAGATTTAAAAATCAGACTGGGTACGTGTACCAAAGAATAGCCACATGACAATAGAGCAGATATTGCTTTTGAATCACTGGTACCAGTTAACCTTGTTTCTGTGATTCCAAATATATCTTGACCATAATCTTAATAAAAATTATACAATTCAATTGTTTTATTTCGAACTGATCTTGAATTCAATAATCCAACTTGAATGTGTTTGTGTTTAATTTTATACTGCTATGGGTAGTTTTAACGTTGATCAAGTTTTTATGGTTGATCGATGATTGTTGTCGTCGAAAAGTCTTACTTATTGGTTCCGATATCACTACATCGATAGTTTGGATTAAAATAGTTGAAAGTTCACAATTATTCGTGGATTATGATTATGCCTATTTATTGACCTTGGTTTATACACAGTTAAAAATAAAAAGGAAGTTTACACCAATTCGGGTGGCAACTAGTTGCCACCTAATTAGGCGTAACTCCTAGCCTTCAGTGGTGTAAACTGATAACACCCAACCAGTGTAGAAAATTACACCAATTCAGGTGGAAACTAGTTGCCACTTCCGGTAGTGTAACCTGCCTGATGCACTCAGACAGTGTAATGTTACACCCGTTGGTGTAGATTAAGCATTACACCTCAAGGATGTTTTGTAAATTAAAATTATTACACAAAAACGGATGTAACTTGTTTGGTTGGATATTTTAATTCAAGCCAACGACTTCTTAGTTCAGAAAAATTGAAATTGGCTAGCGGTCACTTTGATAATAAGTATAGGGCGTTTAGCCCGACCCAGATTACATATAGACCGTTGGCTACTTCTCTTCATTTTACAACCACATTGAATTGACAGATACCCACCAGACTGATTCAAATTCAACTGCTGTTGGGCAATTAGACAATCTGTATCAATTTATTATTAATATAAATCATGGGGAAAAATCAATACGCATATCCTTACTACTAAGCTAAATAATGTGGTTTATTCATTTGGGCACCTCAACTGAATTAAAAATAATTAATTAAGATATTGTACTTGGTAATATTTTGGAACGTTTACACGTCTTAAGGTGAATACAAGCTAAAACAATCTTTACTTTACTCGTTATCAGTAAACACTCTAAAATGAGTTATAGTTATGTTACTAGGGCATTTAACGCTATATTTAACAAACAAAAACTTTTGTAACGCAAGATACAGTGTAAAATTGACACCTTATTCGAAGGAATGTTTCCTTAAAATAATAACACCCTTTGGTGTAAATGCAATAAAAAGCTGGAAGAGGTGTAACTCCTGGCAAACACCCTTTAGCGGCCACAGTTACACCTATCCTGGTGTTCAGTACTCATGACTAACGATTACACTTTTGTAACCCAATAAACGGTGTAAAAATAACACTGTTCTATGATTTATTCCCCAATAATAGTTACACCCGTTGGTGTAAATGTAATATAATACTGGTAGTGGTGTAACTAATCCAAAACACCCCACAATTACACCTATTCAGGTGTTAAGTAGTCATGAATATCGGTTACACTTGTTAGGTGTAGTTCTTTTAGTTGGTTACCCTTGGAAAGGTATTACATTTAAAAAACGCTCGCTGTGGTGTAAAGTTTACACTTAATTAACACTGCTTATAGTTTTTAATTACACACATTTTTAACAGTGTAGTTAGCTTTTCTGAAAGATATGACAGGTTCAATTGATCTCTGTTTATTACAACAACCTCTGGACCTTCTCTGCAATGGTTGGTTAGTTGTGTACAATAGTGAGTAACACATCACATCTCCTTACAACAACAACACTATTGAAATTGAAATATTAAAGATCCAATACCACTCTTGTTGTAACTGAATAATATGTCCCAATCATTATTCTGGTCAACAAATTGTACTATTTTACAATATCCCAATTAATTGACGATACAAATTTCATCTTAACACACCGAATTTTTAAAAAATTGGAAAAATTCAACTACATGTAACAACAAGGTTTGAAAAGCTTTACGTGAACACTTTCAAATGCATCTTGGATTTAAACATATTTTCGAACCTTCTGGACAAGTAAAATAGGATGTAATGGGTAATTTACACAACAGGTAGGACACTTAAACATTTAGTAGTAAGTATAAGGCTAATTTTCTTTTTTCTGGACCTGTCAAGCCAGCAAGAGTGTTATTGTCCCTTTAAAACAGCAAATATCCTTCAGATCTAACCAAACTTGAAGAAATAATCACAATAAAAGTAAACTTTGGTGGTGTATACCAGTGTAGTTTCAACTAAAAAAGCTTAAAAAAGGGTTCTAAACACCTCAAATTACATAAAATATCACAGAGAAAAACATGGTGGCAGCCACTGAGAGGGCACTCTCTACATGCGAAGGTTCTCTCGCTAATCGCTTTCTCCCCAAAATTCGCCATAATAAATTTCGTGCAAAAAATTCCGAAGACGACGGGGATTACGGCCCGGCCAATATTCTGCAAATCATTTGAATTATGAAAGGGTTCAGCGTCCCAGAGTCTTGTATCTTGATTTTAAATGGCTGGTGTAAACAAATTGCAAATTATCTAGAACGTAGCCCTTGACATGCGACGGTTCTCCCGCCAATAACTTTCTTCCAAAAGTTCGCCATGATAAATGTCGTGCCAATAATTCCGAAGACGATATTTCACCCAACGGCGACGGGGATTACGGCGCGGGCCAATATTCTGCAAATGATTTGAATTATGAAATGGGAGCCACGATGGTACGGTGAGTAGGAAGTCTGGTGATCAAGGGTTTGCTCCCGGTGTTGTCCGAAAACATTCATTCGCAAGTGTTGCAGGGCGGATGGCCTGGTAAGGACAGCTATCTAGTCGTTCGGATGGGACAAAAGACAAAAGTCCCGTGTACACATTGACGTGGACATAAAAAAATCCCTTTGTAGTTGGAATTCGATAAAAGCGTAGACCGAAGCGCCGCTGTCCTGGGAAAATGGTTCATGCCCGTCTGTTTATAAGTCGGACCAGCACAGTAAAAAGTTTAACTCCATTTCATTACATTTCAATTATGAAATGTATCTTCGCTGGTACACAGTCAAGAGTGAGATACATGTGCATACCTGTTGATGTAAAGCAAACGTTACCAAATCGTGCCCGGCGCTGCATGGAAAGGTGTCTAAGATGTAAGATCCGGTGTCGCTGATGTAGCGTTGCTTGCCCGATAAAATGAAACATAAGCAACATCAGATCACTAATACGAATGTCTGGCGCATCCATCTTGGATATGCATTAACTTCACTGCGCATTCAGTGTAGCTTTTTTCATTCTGAATTCAATATGAGTAAACTGTAATTTGACGCACTGCTTTTAATCCAGGAAAAGCAATCCGAATTCAGATTGAACGCAGCTTTACATTTATATAGGGTGAGACATTGAAACAGGCTCCGTCCATCCCGATTTTGTGTCCGAACTTTTTCCAATTTTTTAAAAAGAAATTGACATTAAAAATAAACGCAATGATAACAAAAATATCGTTTGCTAAAAGATTTAATCGAAAGTATCGAAAAATGATTAGGCCTACCTATGAAAATAAAAACTAAGTTTTTATTTTACTTTAATCATATGGTATTGTCCCGCGCCGCGAGAAGTAAGGGGAAGATCTTGGAACAGGTTTTGTCCATCCCAATTCCTCTCCGGATTACATCACAAGATATCTTTATGGAACTTTATTTGTACCTATTATCTCTTTTGCTAATTAGAAATCTTTCGGATTTAATCATATATGTGGTTTTGATATCATCCAGCTGACCTCATTCGCATCGTTTATTATGGAGATAAAAACTGTTTATTGGGAATCGTCGGAGCCAATAAATTCTCTCAGATTAAATTAATTTCACTGAATATTTCGTACGTTTGACTGATTACAGCAAGAACAGTTATCACTTTCTTTAAAATTACTCTTTGATAGTCAACCACTGAAATCTCAACTGCAGCTTATCCGAAAGGACAACTCTGAAACGAAAAGGCACATAACGTCAAATAAGTCAGCCTTTGTTATGTGTTGGCACAGGATAATCCTAGAATTTACTTTAGGCTTTGATAGTTATGGAAATGGACAGTGACTGACTAAGACTTGTAGAATTATAATCAAACTTAACTTCCCTAAAGGTAAGCTCGTTTAATTTTTAAATTATTCTACGTCATAGTCAGTGTCACTTCACAATTTATTCCGTAAGACTTTAGAGCAAACATACAGCAGCCCTTAATGTATATAGGCCCATAACGCCCCTGGAAAGAGCGGGATTAAAAAGTTGTTGGTCCTTTTGAGGTCCCCCCCCCCCGTTTATGTAGGGGAGATAGATCTAACTTGTGGTCCGACTAAGGAGTAGGGTGTTTTATGAACATGGACTAAGATAATTTGGTTCAACTTTTATTTATTATCTAGACATAGTGATATTGTTTCATTATAATATTTGTACTAGTTTTTGAGTAGGAGTTCTCCAAAGTTAGGTTTTTCACAGGGTAACTGGTTCTTATTATAGAATTTGTGGAAAGTTCTTTGGTTGGACCAACCAGTTGTCTTGAGGAAGTTGTCAACAGGAATATTTTTAGCACTAGCTAATGACACCGCCGCTGCTTGAGTACTATGGGCACCAAAAAAACTGATGTCCAACCCCGCCTTGGAGAGCACTTCCTTTATCTATCTACTTATTGTATCAGCATTAACAGCTTGTTGTGGTTTCATGAAGCTAATAAACACATGGGTTGCATTTCCTTTGAGCAATTTAGTTTTCTCTAGGTAAAGTTTGACGTGGGTAAAAACGCACGAATTAAAGATCACTTTACAGTTTCAATTCAATGGGTTCTATGTGTCTTTTAGGACTGGATTGCTTTAAAATTAATAGGAGGTGGATGACACAATAGTCATCATAAAATGTCATACTGTCAGTCTTTAGACTGTGACGTGTGTCTTCTGTGTGATGTTAGTAGGGCTAGTAACATACAAGGTTTTAATGTAATGTCCTTTAAGCTCAGGCTGTCTAGGGGAGATAACTTGATAAGGTAGTTAAAGACTAGATTCACACCCCAAACTGTATGATATTTTGACAATACACGGTTGAGGTTGAAGTAACCTCTCAAAAATTTTGACACTAATGGGTGGCTTCTAAAGTTCAAACCTTGAAAGTTCATAATAGATGATATAGCAAAGCGAGCAGTATTAATTGTAAATATCACCAGCTTATGGAGTGTTTGTGTCTCAACTCATTTGTTACGCAAACGCTTGTTCATTCTACTCTGATTTTTTTTAGTAGATCGAGGCATTTGTCATCTAAGCTTCAACTACAGGGATACTTGCGAACTAAACTTATTAAAACCTTTAAAAAGTTTAATGGCCGTCATATTGACTTGATTGGTAAATATAACATGTCTCTCTCAACTATTATTTTAGAAATATTTAACTGACGGTAATTCTATATCCCTTATAATATATGTCTACTGCGTTGTTAACACTGTTCATCACGTGCATTTTGCATACTGATAGTTTATTAGTCAATCACGCTATTTTACCAAGATTTCGCCCAATAGATTGGGTGTGGCATGCCAGCAGGGTAAGCTTACTCTTCCGGACACCTGTTACCACTGTTTGTCGTGTATTTTGTACACAGGGAGCAGTCCCTTTGCTGATTACACTATTTTGCTTGAATATACTATTATGCCTATAACGTTTTTTAGGACTTCGAATTCCCTCTTACGGTTTGGAGTGTTCGTACTTAGTTTTTATTTTATTGTACTGAAACTAATTTAAATCCACTAAAGACCCTAGAAAGTTCAGTCCAGATTCTATAGACGCGTCACTGATACGCATGCGCCGTATCTCACGGAATTGTGTAGTGACACTGACTATTACGTAGTAGAATGACCCCCGCACTGAGCCTCCATACTATAAGTGACGACAGACGTTGTGAATTTCCCTATAAAAGGCTATTTCAGCTGAGCACTGCATTTTGACTAACTGGAAGCATAACCATGGCAAATTGCGTACTGATAGGCACCAACAATAAATCAGGAAGCAGTGTGTCATTTTTTATACGCCCACATTTTCATGCGGACGTATTATGTCGTCGCCCCTGTCCGTCCGGGTGTCCGTCCGTCCGGCCACAATTGTTTGTGGACTTTCTACAGGTCACAATTATTACCCGATTTTGACGAAACTTGAAATATAGGTTTATCTCCCAAAGATCTCGGCTGCTTTCGATTTTGGCATGTATCGGATCAAAACTTCATGGATTATGGCCCCTGATTGTACGAAAAATCATGTTTTTAGCTTGTGGACCCTATAGAGGTCACAATTTTGAACCGATTTTGATGAAACTTTACATTCATGTTTATAACCCTAATATCTTGGTTCCTTTCGATATTAGCGCCTATCGGAACGTAATTTCCTGACTTATGGCCCCTGATTGGCCGAAAAATCACCCATTTTAGCTCGTGGTACCTCTGGAGGTCACAATTATTATCCGATTTGAAAAACCGTTCAAATATATCACCGTTACACCCTAAGGAAGGTTGAGTTCAAATTTCGGAAAAATCGGACCAAAATTACCATACAAAATGGCCACCGTTCGTACGCAAATACTGTTAAAAAATGGTATATCAAGGTTGTGGACCCTGTAGAGATCCCAATTTTAATTTGATTTTGATGAAACTTGAAATGCATGGATATAACCCAAAGATCTTGGTTCCTTTCGATATTTGCGCATATCGGATCGTAACGTCCTGAATTATGGCCCCTGATTATACGCAAAATCGCCTTTGTTTAGCTTGTGGTTCCTCTAGAGGTCACAATTATTATCCGATTTAAAAAATCGTTTGATTATATCACCGTTACACCCTAAGGAAGGGTGAGTTCGAATTTCGAAAAAATTGGATAAAAATTACCATACAAAATGTCCGCCGTTCGTATGCGAATACTGTTGAAAAATGGTATATCAAGCTCGTCGACCCTGTAGAGGTCCCAAGTTTAATTCGATTTTGACGAAACTTGAAATGCATGGATATTACCTAAAGATCTTGGGTCCTTGTGATATTTGCGCATATTGGATCGTAACTTCCTGAATTGATGCCCCTGATTATACGCAAAATCGCCTTTGTTTAGCTTGTGGTCTCTCTGGGGGTCACAATTATTATCCGATTTAAAAAAATCGGTTGATTATATCACCGTTACAAGCTAAGGAAGGTTGAGTTCAAATTTCGGGAAAATAGGACCAAAATTACAATACAAAATGGCTGCTGTTTGTACGCGAATAGTGTTAAAAAATGGTATTTCAAGGTTGTGGACCCTGTAGAGGTCACAATTTTAATTTCGATTTTGATGAAACTCAAATTGCGTGTTTATAACCTAAATATCTTGATACTTTTCAGTATTTGCCCATATCAAACTGTAACTACATGTAAATGAATTATGGCCTTTGAATGTAGGAAAAATCACTTTCGGTTTTGCTTGTTCTCTATCCATCTCTCGAAAATGTGGGCGTATCCTGCCTGGCAGCCGCTGGTTTAAAAATGTTTTAAGAGAAGCAACATACAGAAAGGTATTGACACAACGATGTCAACTAGGCGAGGTTGCTTTCCATCAAAACACGCTTCTCTTTGTTCGTAGCGATTCGGGTTATCTGCATATAGAAATAACCACAGCAATAAAATGGTAGGCATAGGCCTATGCAGATACTATCGCAGTCGATCATACATAGTCGTAGATGTTGGAAGTGTTCAAATTTAACTAGGTTAAGGCTAAGGTAAATAAGTGTGATATAATTCCTTTAGCGATGCCCCTCGTTATTCAATTCTTTGTACCAAGAAAGTAGGCTAGGGCATACAATACCATATTACCCTAAATGTATTAGAATTAATAGTTTTTCTCTGTAGATAATATCGCAGTCGATCATACATAGTCCTAGATGTAGGAAGTGTTCAAATTTAACTAGGTTAAGGCTAAGGTAAATAAGTGTGATATAATTCTTTTAGCGATAGGCATATATATATCCCTCGTTTTTCATTTTTTTTTGTACTAAGAAAGTAGGCTAGGGCTAGCCCCGAGTCTTGTTGGCTGGTACTGATATGAAAGAACATTCAGAGCGAAATCAGTGCCATACAAGCTGTCACTTTCTGCCGTTGTTATATTATTGACTGCAACACAAGTGCCATTACGTCATGTGACGTGATTTAGCTTCAGCTCATTTATTGTCTGGTGTTTCCGTAATTGCAGAAATCCGAAAGTGTTATTTACAATGAACTAAGTACACTATAACCCGCCCCGTACAAAACCCCAGGTACATTTGCAAATGCGAGCTACCGATTATTAATATGACCAAAATTCTTAACGCCAAAAAAAAGGACCCATTAAAAATTATAGCCTGTATCGCGTTCACGTGTTTTTGTTAAAAATGTTTTTTTGGGGGGGGGGGGGGCAGGGGGGGGGGTAGAAAAGGTGATATATCTCCGGAACGGAAAGTGGCAGAACGCTGAATACACTCCCATGGCCCCAATGCTTCAACCTTAATTTTACAAAAATGTCTTAAACACTAAATATCGTATTCCCAAAGGGGAAATGATTATAGAGCTGAACGTCGCAGAACACTCAATATCGAATAGTTCGTCATCTCATGACCCCAATGCTTTCCACCAAATTTGAAAGAAAACCGTTTAAACTGTCCTTTATCGCGTTCCCAGTGTTTTTCGGAAAAGGGGGATGACTCCGTAACCAAAAGTCGTTGAAAGTCAATAGGTTTCATCCTCTCGTGACCGCAGTGCTTTCCACTAAATTTGAAACACATCCGCTAAAAACCCCAGCTTTTATTGTGTTCATAAGGTTTTCGGGGAGGGGGATAATTCACGGTACACTAACAATTGGCTTCACACAAAATTGTAAACCAAAATCCATCAACATCTGTCACATTCGCAGGTTTTCGAAAACTGTAGCCTTTATCCCGTTCACAAGACATGGTGACGACATAATACACCCGCAATAAATTTGTTGGTGTATCAAAATCGATATTTGGCTCCTTCACGACAATTCACATTGTGTACATATATAAACTATTACTTTCGGCAGAACAAGATGTGGCTCTTTCAGAACAATTCAAACTTTAAACAAATAATGATTAATTTCGGCTTAGTAATGAGTTTGAGTGTTGACAAAGTATTTCATCGTTTGTTCCGTATTACCTTGATAATTTGGTTACAGCGCAGGGCTTGACGATTTTCTTTTAAACGCAAAACGGCGTTTGGTTTTCGGTCCTTGAAGTTTACCTTGGATATCTTCAATACTTCTTGACAAACTAAATCAGTCCTGTTTATCAATCGCGGCATTCTGCTATAGCCAAAGTAAATATCGATGTATTTTACATTGTAGCACAAATTAGTAATTTCCTCCATTCCGATTGGTCGAAAAGTGTGGTCGAATTAGGAGATAACCCCCCTCTAAATTATCAAGGCAAATAACTACGTATAAATATTGGTGTGTACTTTTTTTCCATTTCTGAGCTCAATGATTTTTCTTAGCTGAAATCTTTATTGGCATATATCTCCCAAGAAATTCTGCACATATGACTATCACATCATTTTCAAACATCATCTTGTATGAAAACACATTTCTGAAATACATAAAACGGTAGAAAATCAGTCATAAATAATTTAAAACAGCTTTCAGATATCCAAATATATGACACCATGGTTTGAACAATAACTGGCTACATCATTGTGATAACAGTCTACAAATAAAATCATAAAGACTGAAAACTTACAAGAAACTGTCGAAGCAGAGACATTTTTGTTGCAAAGAGTCATTCCTCTTTTAGTCTCGGATAGCAGGTTGGGATCATTCCAATCATGCTGACACTCGTCTTCTTCCCGTTTTTATTTAAATATCTTCAAACGTTAATATTTTTTGGGGCGATTTCCTAATAACATTTACTTTCATTTACCAGCAGCATAGAACGTGTTCTAATTTCTAATGATTTAAGCTTGGTTAAATGGACAATACCCCCCTCCCTCCCTGAATACGTAACAGGAAGTGTTCATCTTCTAATTTAACTCGGCAAAATAAATAACCGAGACCATTGAATACGTACCATTTATGTTGCCAATACTGTTTTAGGACTTCGAATTCTGTCTAATGTTTTGATTGTCCGTACTAGGATTTATTTTATTCATCGATAAATACACAAAATCATCAACACACCAGATACCTCCACCATGCATCGGTTAAATTATTAGTTTCATTTCTTTGGATTTGTTTTTCTAATATTTGTCGTGAAATAAAACTCTTTAGAATGTTATAACCATGCATCTTTGTAACATAATAACGAAAAACATGCTTTCATTTTGAACTATATAGCTAATACAATGACATGTATATCCATCCATCCGATTGCACTCTGTTTTAACTTTTAATCGCCCTTCAACCTTTCATTCATGACATTTGTCCACGAGTACGACCCTAATTTTTAAATGAACAGCAACTATTGAATTTCTGATGGCAATGCGCGGATCGCAATCATGCCTCAGCAAATGAATGCCTTTATTTCTAGTATACCCCTTTACCATAGAATCATATCATTTACATATTTGTAAGGTTTCGCCTCCCAACATTTAGCATATAAATCAGCCAGCAATCATACAGGCCGACAGAAAAAGTATGAAAATGCCGAGAAAAACGCATCAATTATATTTTTTAAAGGGGCTAAATCGCTAATATTTATAATACCTAGAAATTGGCAAAAATGGGTCGCAACGCACATAATACTGTAATATGGGTGTGTATAGACTGATTTACATTCAATCGTTCCAGATAATAACCTGACGTCACGGTTTGACATGACTTGTGGAATATGCCTAGCCCCATTTTTTCGAGTCCCTTATAACAAATAACACCGAAACGCATTATGGTACACGATTCGTGTACAATGGTAAAATGTTTATTTTGTCTTAAATATTGGATATCAGAAGCCCATCGTTTCCCGGTAAGAAGACAACATCAACGTTGATTGAAATTAACAAATAATTCGTGATTTTAATGTTGAAGCTTTTGGATGATATTGAGTTAAGAGACTTAGCTTCTTTAAATTTCAGTTTTTATCATGGTTAAAATCAAATCAAATCTTTCACCTTCGTGCTCTAGATTCATAAACACGCTATAGCACAACATTTTAGCATCTAAAAGTAGTAAAAAAGACGACGATGTTATACGGACCTTTTCCGCATGAAAGCTGTCTGATACGCTCTGCCATATCTCGTATGAGAAATACACACACATTGATGACGTCACACGCAATATCTAAACTGATACGGACCAGGAATTTACGCTTACCAAAAGTCTACAATAACTCTTTTCAGCGGAAACATTGGCATTACAGGAAAATTGAATTTTGCAACTCGGTTATCACAGGTAAAATTGGTATTCGCGGTAAATACCTAATCGAAATTATTCCCGAAATATGCCAGGTATTATACCGATGGACATAATGTGCATCTCATGTTTGCCCGTACAACTGACTATCGCTGTCTTAATGAAGATTGGATTCAATACACCATACTTCATCACCATCGGAAATGTCACAAGAGGATCTACACCTCAGCATGTCAATTCCTCAGCTTCCAGAAGTATTAGTGTGCCAGCATATCATTACCCTCTATTACCACTAGAAACAAAAATATCAAAACATCCCGTTCATCTCTTTATTCCATCGCTAGTAAATCAAGAAGACTTAAATAATTATAAAAATAACTTTTTGTTAAGTAACACTTGCTCAGCTGTCGGGTGGAAGTCAGGTGATGAGGGGGTACTGGCCCCAGTGTAATCCACTCTGTCTTAGTAGCATCGAAAGTAGGTCTGCGCTCCCAGATCAAATCACCGACACGAATAAAAAAAACACTTAAAGCCCCAATACCACTCTTGTTGTAACTGAATAATATGTCCCAATCTTTATTCTGGTCAACAATTTGTACTATTTTACAATATTTCAATTAAAAAATGATACAAATTTCATCTTAACACACCATTAAAAGCTTTATCCACAAACCCATCTAAATTATCGTTAAAGGAGCTAAATCGCTAATATTTGGGACCTATAAATTGGCACAAGTGGGTCTAAACGCATATAATAATGTAATATGAATGTATATAAACTGATTAACATTCAATCATTTTCGTCTTTAATATAATTTCTAACCAGTTATGTTCGGCGAAATACGCCTGATGTCTCAATCGCAAGAAAATTTCAAGCGTCTGGTTTTTTCCAGTCTACATGTTCTATGTTTCCATATAAGAATATGCGTTACCGTCTAGCCTTGTTCTTCAAGTCCCTCGTTAAAATGGGCCTCAATCCCATTATGGTACTCGATTCGTGTACCAAATGTAGTAATTTTATTTTGTCTTAAATATTGGATATCAGAAGCCCATCTTTTCTCGGCAAGATAACAACATCAATGTTATTTTAAATTGACAAATAATTCGTGTTTTCATTGTCGAAGATTTTGGATGATATTGAGTTACGGACTTAGCTCCTTTATATAGGGGTGTCACAATCGGAACATAATTTTGGGGTCGGGTGGTTTCTGGGTCAAAATTTGTCACTGAAGACAATTTTGAGATTATTTCTCTTCTGTGACGTCATTTTCGGTTGGGGTTTGTCCGATTTTCAAATTTGACAAAAAAATTAATTTCCAGACAGGATGGGTAATTATCACACAAGGTATGCCTTGTAATATATCATATATAAGTTTTTGTAGTAATGGAACTGAAAAATAATCTCTAAAACTAGTTTTCTTAAATCCACGATGGCGGAAATTCAAAATGGTGGCCCAAATTTACCTGGTCGATTTGTCAGATAAAAGTCATTTCACTCTTTGATATGGTTTATAATATGTAATTTAAAGGCCGCCCGAATTTCCCTAAAATGGTAGATTTTTCAGATAATCGTCATTTGATGTGGCTAGTGATAAGTTTGATATTGCCAGTGATAAGCGATTTAAAGGTTTTTCTGTGTCACTGAACTTAAATAAAACCCCAATAGAAGACTTTCCGAAATTCAAGATGGCGACCAGAATTCCCTCAAAATGAACGATTTTTTAGATAAGTCATTTTTCTGTTTTCTATGGCTTGTAATAATGTCATTTAAAGTCAATGAACTGGTAAATAACCTCAACATTGAATTTTGAAAATGAATATTACCCCAATGGGTTTTGAAAATAAATATTTCCCTTAATTCGAAATAAGAATAGACCATAGCACCACTCTCTGGGTCAATTTTCCTCATAGCACACTGCTTGACGAATAGCAATATTCAGTAACTTTGTTAGCACAAAAGGACATTAAATCCATTGCATCATTTCTGGTTCAGAAGACTTGTCTGGAAACCATTTGTGGTATCATCTAGATAGACGAATTCATATTTTTCAGTCATGTATTTCACAAAGTGAAACGTGTAAAATGAATAATCTAAGTGTCTGTCCGGCAACTTTTGTGGTATAGACTAAATATGGTATCCACAGATCATTTGTGTCCGTAATGTATTGCACACCAAGTTCTAAATTTAAAAATAACCATCACGAAAATAATTTAGAATGCATTCACGAGAAGGTATCCCAAAAGTCACCCCCACGATTTCTTCTTTTCAAATGTGTTGTTCTTGCATGTAGGACTTAATGTGAAATACGTCACTGCCGAAAATGACTATACCACAAAAGTAATAGAACACAGTCTTCGATGCAAAAGCGGACCACATTACCATTTCTGAACGAATAGGATAACTTAATTTCTTAACAACTGGATATACCATAAATGATTCTCACTCCGGTAAAATGATGCAAAGACAAAAGAGATGAAATTAATAATGCCTCAGTTGGCCCTGTTATGGGGTAGGGTGGAGGGTAGGATCAACCAGATATTTTCTTTAAAGAGGGTGTCCAAGTTTTAACATTATCATGAGCATCATATTTTATATGCATAAAATCAATTACGGTAAACTACATTTATGGTGTCTTAATGTTATATTTTTTGAAATTCTAATTACCTTACTGGTAAGTTCTGCACATGATTAGTTGACTGCCTGCCAGGAAGATTCTTGAGTCAGGTCAATTTCAGTTGCCCGCAAAAAACTATCACACTTTGCTATTATAAACCATTCCAAGAGAAAGATTGGTGGTTGTCCCTTTTTTTTCATCTATGATTATTAAATTCCGTGACTTAATAGAGGACATATCAAACAGAAAATTGACTATTATCTTAAAAATTGATCATTTTAGGGAAATAATGGCCACCATTTTGAATATCCGCCATCTTGGATTTTTATTTTTTTATTTTTAGATTCCTTTTAAAGTTCAATGGCATTAAAACTCCTTTAAATTAGATATTACAAACCACATCTGACAAATCAGCCATTTTATATAAATTTTGGTCACCATTTGGAATTACCGCCATATTGGATTTTGGAAATTATTTCTATTTAGACTAATTTTATGTTCAGTGATACTGAAAACCCTTTAAATTACATATAATAAACCATATCAAGGAGTGAAATGACTTTCATCTGACAAATCGTTCATTTTAGGTAATTTGGCCGCCATTTTAAATTTCCGCCATCTTGGAATTGGGAAAACTAGTTTTAGAGATTATTTTTCAGTTCAATTACAATAGAAACCTTAAATATGATATATTACAAGCCATATTTTGTTTGATATTCAGCCATCCTATCTGGAAATTAATTTCTCGTTAAATTTTGACGGCCATTTTGGAAATCAGACAAGCCACAACGGAAATGACGACATAGAAAAAAACAAATTCAAAAATCATGTTCAGCTAGAAATTTCGCCTTATGTGACACCCTACTCTAAGATCTGAATATTGAAGCTTAGTATTTAAAGCAGTAAAATGAGACGTTTCTGTTTTTAGCATTACGTTTTTGATTGATTTAATTTAAAGTTTCTACGATGGGTTTATTTTTATCAATAAAAAAAAGCTTTCAATGCTAGTATAACTGCGAAGTGTTCAGCATTAAGATAAGACGCGGGTCGAAAAATTGCCGATCTGACAAAAAAAAATACATTTTTACCTTTTTTAGTTTTTGAAGTCAATGATGTCCGATAGTCAATATAAAACTAAATTAAATTCTGGAAAAAAATAATTTTGTGGGGCCATTTCGTGTGACATCCCCTACAATTTAAAAACAAAATAAGGCCTTTATTTTCAAAATTGAACGTAATTCAGTAGTTATTTTCGCACGTATCGTATTCTCCGATCGCCATGTTGTTTATATCACGCGAAACCGGAAGGTGGGATCTCTGCAATGGTGAATGGAAATTTCCGACAACCTTGACCGTTCATTCGTCAAAATACGATGACAATAGGTCGTAAATTGACGGAAAATACCTTATTTGGGAATCGGGGAGGTTAATTATGCACGACCTGGTTCCGAGCATGCGCAGGCTTCTGAAGCGGCTGGCGTCATACCAAGGATGTACGGATGTTCGCCTCGCTTGTCATGACGGAAATAAACCTGTTTTGGTTATATATTATAACCGCGACTACCCACATGTCCTAGTTGTCATTTATCGGCGGAAAATACGATTTTTGTTAAAGTTATATTGCCGAGTTAATTTATCAATTTTACAAAAATCATGCCACCCAAAAAAGAATCTACTAAAAGAAGATATAAGGGTTCAAAAAGACGTAAATCAAGCATTCAAAAACTTTCCAAAAAAGCTTGTTTTGATCAATCGACTAAAGGTCAAGCAGAAGAATTATTTAATTAGCATTCAGGTCAGTCTGACCCTGAGTCAGTTATAATATCAGTGAACAATGACAATCAGTTTGCTAGTAACATTAATAACAATACTAATAATAATAATGTCCAAATCTCCGATTTATCCAGATCTAATAATATTTTTGTAAATAAAATATTTCCATCTGCTAGCAGCCAAAAAGAAAAGTTATGCAAACAGTTTAGACCTACCACAGAATCACATATCAACAATACAAGTGCTACTACTAGTATTACTGGTGATGGTTATTTATTAATACATTCTGATATATTCCGCTCATTGATTGCAGAGTTTTTATGTCCAGGCTGTTGATGTGCTGGTGTTTAACCGCAGTTTGAAAGAACTAATGAATATGCAACTGAGTTTTTTTTAAATTGCCCCTCTTGTCCATTTGAAAGAAAAGTATGGTCGAGTCCGCGACTTAATCAGACCGAAGCAAATAAACTAACACCTTCACTTAGTCCTAGTTCTAGACATCCGTTTGATATTAATCGCAGAATAGTTTTTGCCTCAAAGGACATAGGCATTGGTTGCACTCCCCTTAACAGATCTACCAATGATGCAGGTTTTTTTTTAGATTTACATCACGCGACATAGAATAATATATCAAAGAAATTGTTTGATAAATTGCAGTCAGTAAATTTAGATACTTCGCAAAAAAGTGTTCGAGAGGTTGAAATAGAATTAGGGAACTCAGACAATATACAAAATTTTCTAGTAAGCTACTAGGCTTCGGCTTTGTTATTCATGTTTTGTGATAGAGTATCATGTATTAAGTAAATACTGTCATGGTTGCCAGTTATATGGAGATAAGCTAAAAGGAGCTGAACACGAAGCATGGTTTATAAAACATGCATGTGAGAAGTCCTTTGATGGATCTTCTGGTGCCATGGAAACTGCCATAGCTAAAACTTTATGGCAAAGGTCTGAAAATAATTGGTTTAGATACACCACTATGCTAAGTGATGGCGACACAACTACCTTTGACACTTCGAATAATATAAAACCCTATGGCAATTCTATTAACCCTGAGAAGGAGGAGTGCATTAATCGTGTTGCTAAGCGAATGTATCGCGGACCGTAATTAATTATCAAAAATACCATGGAACAACTAGGAATCCCCTGACCAGCATTGGAAAAATGACAAAAGCACGTATGAAAAGTTGGTCTTCGTATTACCGCAAAGCAATAATTGAAAATAGCCATATCTCTAAAATGCAGGATTCAATCTTGGCCATCTTCTTGCATAGTATGTCTACAGCAGAAGAACCCCATCACAATAGGTGTGACAAATCATGATGTTTCTACCTCCAAAACAAGGAACAAGGCATATACCCTGAACAACAAAGGGCAAATAAAAACACGACACCCCATTACCAAGAGATATATGTGAACAATTTTTAAAACTTTTTAGACATTTGACAAATGAAGAACTTTTAAAAAGATACCAAATGAAATTAGCCCTAAATGCTATTGAAGGTCTTCATTCATTAGTATGGAAATATGCTAACAAAACTACTTTTATAAGCAGGTGGACATGCTAATGTGTGTGACCTTAAGAATGCCATAGGTTGTACACCTAACAATTAACAAAAACAAAGATGTTCAGATTCCGACAGCCTTCGAATAAAAAAGCGAATAAATCTGGTAATTCGGGGAAGAAAATTAAAAACACTTTCGAAAGTATCAAGTGAGGATTGGCGTGTAGCTCTTGCGGGTGGTGCATCTTATGCCGCAGGTCTTGCCACCACAAGTGTGTTGTAAAAATTGAAACCTTTGTATATAAGTTTAAATGTTCAGGTAAAATTGATTTACAGATTATTTGCATTCGAAAAGATGTATAAAAGGAAAAAAAAATCAAACTTTAAATATGTTTTCCCGCTTATTACATATTTTCGTCTTAGGAAAGCTCTAAAATTAAAACTATTCAAGATAGAACAATGAAATTTAGAGTATGTATTATCCTCACTGTTGCGTATTCTACAACATTATCTGTAAATTATGCACCTGTAATGAATACAAGAGATTTAATGGTTGGATGATAATCTTGAAATTGGTCATTTTATTTTTGTTACCAACTACAGAGTTATCAAATATAAGTAATCTTGCATGGGAGAACCCTCTCATGATTGGATTATGGTTGTTTAACAGATTTCTTCAATTGTTTTCTCGTATGACTCTTCCTAAACCGAGCCAATTTTTCGGCAGGGTCCCCATAATTATGACAACCCCTTAAAACCATTACTATTTAACCTACACATTTAAAATTTGACACATAGACCACATTGACTATAAACAGTCATAGTATTATGCATGCCAAATTTCATTAATATCTATTAATATGTTGAAAAGTTAGATTTTTCGACCCACGTATTACCTTAAAGGTCCAGTCCCGAATAGAACAGAGCCTCAAAAATAGAAGTCCGAGTACGTTTGAAATTTAAACACCAAAATAAAGAATGGATGATGTATATACCCTGATTCAAAATTTCAGCTCAAAATATTGAGTCGTTTGGTCGTGAACGTTAAAACAGCTTATCCGGACACGTAACCCTTTTACGATTTCGGGTCAATTCTTTCGATTCCCGTTCGTTTATAAGTCTACACGGTGATTGGTCAATGGTCTGTACTTGATACCAAAGGGTAAATTTCACTGACACATTATATTTATAAAATTAAAGTCTGGTTTTATCAAATCACCGCATAATACAGTTTTGGACACCGGATTCTATTTCAAGATGAAGACTGGTGGGTTTAAATTGTTTGAAAACGTATCACATATATTGAGTTAGTTGCTCGGTCCTGAAGTAAGGGATCTTAATGGTTTTTAACACGAAATAAAGCAGTTTTATTCTCAAAAACATTATCGGGATTGACCCTTAAAATGACATGTTGGATTTGGCATAATTGAAGTACTTTGGTACTTGTTTTAGCTAATGGTTTTGTTTGGCAGTTGCTGGAGGATATTATGTACCTTAACTGTACTGAGGTGTTATGGAAGTATATTGATTGTGTAAGATCCGTTTGAGAAATAGATGATGTAACTACAAACAAGTGAATTTAAACATTAGAAGTGGTTGAATTAAATTTCCCCCCTTTTTTTATGCGGTTCAAGGTCATGACCTTTAAATAATTGATTTTTGGCCCACGATAAAGAATATAATATACCGTAACATTTATATCTAACAGACAAAGTTTTACTGAACAGCCGTTAAAATTTGCACATGAATGGATCTGAGTAAAAAGAGTCGATATAGGTGGAGAGTCAATCACAACAAGTTTCAAAAACAATCTTAATACACTTCGACGTCATGGATAGTAACTCGGATAAAATTAGTTGCACATCTTTAAACCAGATTCTTTATCGACATTTTAACATACCCGGACTATGTTATACTATCAATGAGAGTGTCTATATTAGAGAAACTATACCACCATACCAACAGCCTACGTTGAGTTCTCATTTTCGCAGAAGCCGAAAGAAATATCGGATACGTACATTAAGTACTGTCACCTATCATTTATGGGTGCAATGTAACTTATCTAGGCCGGGGTGTAGCAACGTAAGTGTCATGAAGTTATTCCCAAAGTTTCTTTGCAGAAAACGCAGTCTCGGACATCGTCGCTTCACACCACACAAGCTCAACATTATTTCACTTGATTCCCTTTTGGAAATTATCTAAGAACCACTAAGGCCAAACCATATCCGTACTAAATTATATTCTGAAATTACTTGAAAGAGAGAGGGAGAGAAAGATTGAGAAATGGGGTTTAACGTCCACTCGACACAAACTAGGTCATGATTTAATTTAATTTCAATAATTCGCTTGCGCGTAGGGTTTTTTTTTTAGCAGTGGAAGGAAACCGTAGAAAACCCACGAGGCTGGACAAGCGACCCTACTGAAATCGTAATGTTTTGAATCTAATTGTACGGATACTGCATCCACTGAATACGGGGTTGCGTCCATTGTTCTTGGCAGTGCCTACCGTCGTTTGAAAGTTGCAGCTAAAACTGAAATATGCTAATAAAGGAATTGGTGCTATCGGGTTAAGCCAAATATTACACAGTAATAACGTCACAGCACACATCCCCCCTTCCTTCAAAACTGAAATATGCTAATAAAGGAATTGGTGCTATCGAATTAAGCCAAATATTACACAGTAATAACGTCACAGCACACACACCCCTTCCTTCAAAACTGTTACTGCTCCTGGGATGTCTTATACTGAACCCATTGCATCCACAATATTTATTTACAGAAACGCACTATCTCATATCTATGCAAAAGACTTATAAGATAACCCTCTACCATGTTTTGCCCTACGTCGTCCTTGCATTATATATAACGATCAATGTTATATTTAATCGGGGAGATTTCGTTTTGACAGTTTTTGAGTATTTTTGAAACAGGTTTCTAAATCTGTTGGTTCTGTTATGCAAGATCCTTTTCGACGTTCCAAAGTAAATGTACGGTGCTAAGACCACATAAAGATAAGTTTTAAATGTTTCTACTATTAACTAGAACAGGTTTCGCTTGCGTCTTTAAAATTTTACGCTGACTTGTTATTGCTTTAAATCTTCCTAGTGATTAATCAGAAAATTTCACCTTTGACCCCCGGTGTCACAAAGACTAAGGTGAATTTAGCACGTTGACATTTCTTTTTGAAAGAGTAATAACTTTCGATCATTTTCAGATGAGAATGGTTGCGCATTCACTTTCAGTGCAAATGGCCTCATTTGACCCTGAATATCTCGAAAACGTCTCAACGGCGGACTGATTACTACTCGGCATCGTATTCTACGCATAATTGCATCTAGAAAAGTTGGGTCGGGTTGTGTGCCCATTGGTGGACCCCCCCCCCCCGCACTGAGCCTCCGGTCTACCACTACTCCAATAAAAACAAAATAAAGGCATTATGACAAACTGAACAGAAGTAAATATTCGCTTGGCCGCTAATCCCACTGATAGGGGTGACATCCGACCGAGTTAATGGTCCATCAATATTAACTTCGTGTGACTATGTCTTCTGCAAATTAAATTTTGAAATATTTGTTTTAAATTAAAGATCCTTTCCCACGTACAAACTGGATGGTTTGGTGATATATTTTGACTAAAAACATAATTTTATTCAAACTAATAAATCTATCAATAACTTGCTTGATATCAACCAAAAAAATCTATTTGTTAAAGTCATGTTCGTCACGTAAATTAATTCAGAGGGCCAATTTTCCTTTTTTCAGAATTTAACTTGTTTGAGGGAGGGTCCAGTGAAACCTAAGTAAATTCTTGAATTATCTCCTGTCAACTTCTTTTTCCTCAATAGTCAAACTTGCAGGCAATAAGCCGTAGGGATACCAGCTAGTGATACCCCGACAATTTTTGTTCAGTGCGCGTGTCTAGATCATGGGTGCTTTTCAGGGGATCTGGTATTTTTCTAATTCCCATTTATATCACATTTGCCATACTTTTAATGGGAATAACAACCCTATTAATACTTTCTTGATAATGTATATTTAATTAAGGGAGACAATATGTGTTTAAAGGTATTCTGGATAACAAATATATCCTGTTTAGTATAGGTGTAAATGGGTACATAAAATAGTACACGGCGGCATAAAATTGGTAATAGACTCGACTTCTGTCAGAACCCCGACGTAAACAAGTTACGTTTCATAGATGGCATAATATGGCGTCATACATATTACTATGCTTAATATCCTACAATAATTTGTTGTCAGTTAATAATAATAATAATAATAATAATTATATCTTCTCGTAATCATTTGAAAGATCGTTGCAGTTCTTAAATTTATGAGAAACGATGACTTTCGGGTAAGTCTATGTCTGAGATACGAAGAAATATTATTCAAGCGTATTATGATATTCCTACAATTGAAAACAAGCGATGGAGCTGGAGGTCGGGTTCAAGTTTGCCGCATTACGTTTTTGGCCACTCTAGGAAATCAGCACAGCTCTAGGAAATCTTTCGAATGAAGGGGTAATGGAACCAGAGAAAAGGGGTGGTAGACAAAATGTATTACGATCTGCAACAAGTAATTAATCTTCCTCAAACCAATCGATGTGAGGTCTTCTACAAGAGACGCCTGTAACAGTTATAATTTTACAGTGATTAATATTAAAAAGCAAGACCGTTCACTGTTATTTATGGCATGAAGGCATAGTCGCTAGGGGGGCAAATGAAATAGCGTCCAACGTACAAAATTTCTTACTTAAGTCTGATACAAATGTTGTCCAAATGCCGATGGATGTTCCGGCCAGAACAAAAACTCAATTTTGCCAGCAATGCTCTTAAACTTTGTTCAATGTTGAAACTTCATTAAACAGATAACCCTACATTTTTTGAGATGCCGTCTACAGTACTATCGAAAGGAGCTAGTGAGATAACGCTTCCATCGCGGCTCTCAATTTTGATCGGAATGGCAAGGCGGGATTCATATTCCATTGTTGATGTCTGCACTCAAGATATCACGGAATGGAAGGCGTTTTCCCAACAACTTTGTATTTTGCGAGTTCGGGTGCCGAGGAAGGGGATCCAATTAACTGGACAAATGTAATACAGCTGAGAGTGAAAAAAGATGTCGGAATTAAGCTATTTCTTAAATGATCCCATTAACAGCATGCATTTTCCACGCTTTATCTAGATTATACCAGAGAAAGCTTACATTAGTCCACCCAAACTTTCTGGAGAAAAATAGTCAGATCTTAAATCCCTGTGCTCTGGCGATAATCCAGTTATGCGATCGGAAGAAGATAAGTCATTCTTTCTATCTTGGTTTATCCCACTGATTTAGGCAGCCAATGTTATTTATATTGCATTTTATCGTTTAGGTGTTATATATTTATTTATGAAATTACAAAAGTTACATATGTTTGATATTGTTGCGCCTTTTATGTTATTTTCTGTTCTGAAAGATTGATATAACCCACCATTTTACCCACTTCTATGTTCAAAAAGGCAAAGTAAGCCTTTTACCCGAGTGCGCGTAGGGCTGGGACGCATAATGAGATGACAGGGATTGTTAGAGCTCAAGTACATATCGATGTGTATATGAAATAGAAATCAGAGAATATCCGGAGGTGGGGATCAAAGGCCCTACGTCGGCCCATCTTTTCGCCCCGGTTAGAAACCATGTATTACATCCGTTTTGTCAGGGCTTGGAATGGAGATGACAACCGGATGTTGGCATGGAATGAGGCAGTTGTACACTTGATCCTGGCTACTACAGGAAAGTTCATTTTTGGTATCCCTTTTCATAAAATTTGTCGCGGTAGCTCAGCGATTAGGGTGCTAGCTCGCTAATTAATCAACTTTTTATCAACAATAATTTAGATTCAGGCAGTGCGTTATGTATGTATTATGTACTACTTTTTACCCTTGAGTGTGATGTGTATTTTGATGATCGTCGCAGCAAAATATTAAGTAGATCAGATCTGATGACGAATGTACTTTTAATAATATATGTTTGACTATAATGTGATCTTACAAAGTGGCAAATCCTGGCGAATGACATAAATTCGTTATTCTCTTTATCTTACAAAAAGGCGAATGTATCACCCTTAACTTTCGACCCCTGTAAAGGCTAAAGTGAATGCGGTAAAATGTTAAAATAGTTTTGTATTACAACTTAATATAATAATGTATATCATATATCACTTTATTTTTAAATGTCATTGTCAATTAACAGCAACTTTTCAAACTTGACCAACATTTTAAAGGCAAATTTCTCGAAATCAATTAATTTCGGATTCGACGATATGAGAGTATTTTGATGATCTGGTAACAAATCAAGCTGCGGTATTTTGCACAAGTTGGAGTTTTATTTAATATTGGCACTATTTGAGAAGTGTGGCAACTGCTTCCTGGCTAATCAAGTGTCTTATATAGCAAATGTTTCTGAGCTGAAAACCGCATTTTCGACAATTCCACGAATGTAACTGTCCATGCTTAGATTTGTCTGACGGTGCAATTATTCCATCTCCTACAACGACACTATTTGAAACCTTGATTTTTCAGACGAATATTTGGACCAAAGAAGATGCATTCTGTTTTACTGTCATTTAATTTCAACATGTTTCTTGTCATTCAGTCTTTGATGTCACTTGTACACAAATTGATGTCAGAAAAATTTGGAGATGGAACAGTTTTTTTGAAATGGAGTAATTTGCAGTCAGTTGTGTATTATCTGCATAACAGTGTCGTCCTAGATTATGTCGGTCGATTAATTGTCTTAAATTTTTAGTATACATCACTAAAAGGACAGGTCCTAGGACTGATCCTTGTGTAACTCCACAGTTTATCTGCATCTGATCTTATTTAACTTTATTTACTAGAACAGATTGGAGTCTATTAGTATGGTAAAAATAAAATAAAAACCAAGTACGAACAATCCAAACCATAAGACAGAATTCGAAGTCCTAAAAACTTTATAGGCAAAATAGTGTATTCAAGCAAAATAGTGTAATCAGCAAATGGACTGCTCCCCGTGTACAAAATACACGACAAGCAGTGGTAACAGGTGTCCGGAAGAGTAAGCTTACCCTGCCTGGCGCCACACCCGCCATAGCTGCATCCAATGGTATAATTCAAACCAGTTTAATAGGATACCATCTAGACCAAAATCATATTTAAGACACCCAATCAGCTTGTCATGATTGATCGTGTCGAACGCTGCGGATAAGTCCAAGAGGACCAATAGGGAGATACTTCCAGCATCCACAGACATACGAATATCATTTGTCACTCTTAACAATCAAGTTTCAGTGCTGTGTCCGACACGATGAGCGGATTGGAATTCCTTCATAAGATCATGATGAATCCATAAGTTGAGACTTGACAGCTTTCTCCAGTATCTTAGAAAGAAAAATTAATTGGTAGTTTGATAGGAAGGAAACTTCAAGATGAGGTTTCTTTAACAGAGGCTTAGCAACTGCTTCTCTAGAGACTTTGAGTTACAACGCCACATTCCAAGCTTTTATTAATGATTTGTGTACTGACTGGGATAAGCAAACTCACATAATGCAAGAGGAATTTGTTGGAACAGGGTGTAACTCACAACTTGTAGGCTTAGAATCTTGTATTATTTTCAATACTTGATCTTCCGTATAAGGGTCGTAGAAACAAAGAGACGGTGGAGGCGGCCGGGATGTGTGTTGTGGTGTAAATGTAGTGTTATTCCGTATTGATTTAATCAAGTCGTCTCGAATTTTATCAATCTTTCCTTTGAAAAAACTTGCAAAGTCATTTGCCAGGGTGGTATATTCATCTGCTGCTGGAAGTGGAGACTATATTCTTTGCCCTAAAAGATCAAACAGATGAGTGAATAACGCCTTAGAATTTGCGGAATTGCTGAAGATTTGATTACTGTAATAATGAGCTTTCACATGTCGGAGTTTATAGTGTTCACGTCAGATCTAGTTTGAGAGAAAATTTGCCTGTGTAATAATGAGATTTCTCATGTCGGAGTTTATTGTTCACATCAGATCTAGCTTGACCGAATAGTTGCCGGTGTACTTCAAGTCTTGTCTTCCGCCATATTCGCTCAGCTACCCGTCGCTTACCTTTCAATGCAGCAATTTCATCAGTGTACCATAGGGCATGGGATTTACATGGAGCGTTTTGTCCAAAAGGGAGGTGAGGGTTGAATTATATAGGTCAACGAGTTCGTTAACCTTTTCAAGTGTATTTTTCAAAAGGCTCGAGTCTAACAAATCATTTTCAAAATCTGTCTTTGAGATACCCTAATTTTCCTGCAATCTATTACCGGCTTTGGGTTTTGAGGTTTAGAACAGTTCAAAGATACTTTGATCATAAAATGATCTGAAATTTGATGATCTTTAACAGAGACTGACTGAACTATCGAATCAGATTGTCGAGAAACAACCCAGTCAATGATGTGTCCAACTAGGATAACTTCCACCACGCTTCATTACATCTCTTGTGCGCCTTTGATAAAAAAATAACCAATAAACATGGGCTTTTTTTTAGAACCTTAGTTCCCAACTCCAGTTCGGCTCGTGAAGCACTTTTCATGAGGGTCGCGGCGTACTAAATGCTATGTTTTCATGAAAAGCATATACGAGGACAGGCTGAAAAAAATTTCTAAACCTGAAAAGGATAGATCGATTAGATTGGAATGAATACTTGCAACTGAACTGACTAATCTCAACACAAATACATGCAGACATGGTTCTCCACTTTAGGGGATGATTCCCCCTATTTCTGCACAGTAAATGTGTTGGCTGTAGAATTTAAACGTAGAACAGACAGACTTGAGACTACTCCGTTTATTGGGGGGCAAATATTTGTTTATTTCAAAATCGCCGATGATTTTTACCCAATGGGGGACCTAGTCATAAATCTCTGATCTATACACCTCTTGCCACATTGTCAATCGTCTTTTCTCTCTCATGCTTTGTTTCCTGCTCAGTCTCCTGATACAACATTTTGATCTGTAAGATGTTGTGTATTAAAAGGTAACTTTGTTCTCCGAGCGGTTGCGATCAGATGATGGGTTCTGGAATGGGGTCGCAACCAACAAAAGTTTGGGAACCAATGTTTTGGGCTATATTCATGGATATACTTTTTGAGCTTATGGTGCCTTTAAAAGACTGGATTTTGTTTTGCATATGATACTTGGTTATCAAAGTATTTAGTTCGCCGAGTGTGGTCGAGATACCCCACCCACCAGTACTTTTAATAATATTTTGAAGAGAGTAATTTCAATTTAAGTCGTAAGCAAGTCACATATCGCGGTGTCCACGGTTAAATTAAGAATATCTAGGGTCCGCTCTTACCATAACTTCATGTTACGACGATATGACCTGTTGGTCGCATTATCTTCGGACGATGTTCTAGTTAGTAACCACAAACTGTTTAACTGGTAGCTGTATTTTTGATACGTGTGTTAAGAGGGCATTCGCCCCGGCTGAAAATAGAACGCGGACTTACGTCATAATCAAAAGTTCATATCGAGGGCTGAATGCCAGAACTGCCTATCTCCAAAATTGACGTTTTGAGAAAATGAAGATTTAAAGTTTGACTGAATTTTAAAAATCAGGTAATTGTTGAATTTAGATGATTTTTTGGTAATTACGTGTGTATTAATAGCTGAAAACAAATGCTGAATGATCAATAGGCTGTTTGCAGTAGTTTCCAATTTATTTCATAATAATGGATTATAGACACTTCTGGTCGATATAAATTCACCCAATATGGGAAGTCAACATTGAAGATATCCTGTTCTGGTTCATTAACAAGGCAGTTTCGGCAGTGTTTTATCAGCAAGAACTGTACAAGTGGGATATAATACATATCTTGCATTAAGTTCCATATGTAAATACATATCATTTAGCAAAAAAATGACAGCAAGAACTGTATCTGGAGATACGGTTTTTTGCTTCGAAAAAAAATAGGTTGTTCTGTACTTAACAATATATTACTTCTTTGTTGCGTCACTATTTATAAAGATAGGACTTAGATCATTTTTGCTGAGAAACTTCACGAAATTTCGAACTGTTTGGTGTATTTAACTCATTTTTGGCAATTTTGGAGATAGACACTTCTGGCTTCCAGCCCTCGATATATTAATAGATGTGTTAGCGGATCGATCTATAGGTAGGCCTACTGGTTGATGTAACACAAACTGTTTTAATAGTAGTAGCTGCGTTGTTGATAGATGTGTTATATAGATCTATAGGTAATGACCGATTTATCACAATTTGTTTTACCATTATTTGATATAGATAAATTTACAAAGAGACTGTTTGGGTAGATACAGCAACATAATAGTAAATCGACAAAGATCTCTCTTTCTCTCTCTGTAACTCTAGTACAACTCGCTCGCCATTCTGAATATTTATGTGATATATCCTTCTATATGCCGCTACACAAAGGCTCAAACTCGCTTTTCTTCAGAAATTTCACGTACCGGTATTTCGTAGAATCACTAACATTGTGCATTACAGCTAGTTCCCGGTAAATCATCAAATCGGCTGTTTTCAAATGAAATTTTGATTTCAAGATAGAACCACACTCTCGGCTGTGTTTAGTTATTGTACGACGTTATTAAGTACCCTCTGAATTTCATCCCGAAGATGTTCAACCATTCGCTGAAGAAAGTCCCGAGTCACTCTGGCGTTGTGTGCACGGGCGTTGGCATGTTTGAAAACATTGTTATGATGATGTGCACAATGTGGTATAACGTAGGGTCTGAGACCTTGATCGATGTAGCGCACTGCTCTGATACCGCCTCGTCTCCCTGGACTTAGATTATGGAACACCACATGACCCACTCTCTGGTTTAGGCCGATTCCATCCCAAACCATTATCCTTGGACATCCTCATGAGTCTCGTTCTATGACATGTTGGTTAGAATAACGCTGGCCACGTCGACGCCATATGCCTGTGTCGCCAGTTCTGGCCCGAGTTCACAAAGCATACTTAAGTACAAATCTATGCTCAACTTTGAGAATTTTCTCAAATCGAAAGTTCTCAAAATAAATGGAGTTCACAAAACAATTTGAGAACATTTTTGTTCTCCAAGTTGAGAACGTTCTCAAATATTTGAGAAAGCTGCTAAGCGTACTTAAGTCTAAAATTTTGACAGATATTTTATTAATAGTAGGCCTATGCTAATACTAATAGTACAATTATTTATAAATAAAGTATTTCTGATTTTTAAATCTGCATTAATTTCATAACATTGAAGCTTTGTTTTTTTTATATATAGATTTAAATTAGTTTTTTAACTGTCAGTTCTTATTTAAATCTTACACACAATGTTATTACTTAGTTAGACATAGGGCCTACTTCTTTGTTTTATGTTACAGTTATGATACTTCTTTTTTACTTTTTCAATGCCCCTCTTTTTTGTTATGAATTGTCTGAAATAGTAAACAATATTTAAATGGTAGATTTGGTTAGAATTTTATTTTAATTTATAGGCCTACTTATAGGCCTATTTTGACCGTGATTAGTGTGAATTTGATATTTATCTAATAATTTCTATAACTATATTATTAGTATTTATATTACTAAGTATCACTATTTCAATAAAGAATAAACTTGTTGAACTTTTAATATTGATTTGATTTGTGTGAATAAGATAGTAGGCCTATCTGTAGGCTATAGATTTAGGGACTTGTTTGTGACAAACATAGCAGACGACGTTGGAGTGGGTTTGTCATAATAATATAACTTTATTTAAGAAGGGTAAAGGATTAGGCTGTGAAGCCTTTCTACCATCCCGCCCTTCGTGAAAAAATATAATTATAATAGTAATACAAAAGATGATAGCTTGTTCATTTGACCCAATTATAAGCAGCATCTTCAGTCGAGTTTTCATTGAATAAAAACAATAATTTCAATCGGTTTGTTCATACGTATTTGTTCAATGGCAAGTGGAAATAAAGTAAAAATAACAATTATATAGTTATCACTACAATTCCATTCATTTCTTATTGAACCCGCTAATTCTACTGTGTAAAACACTGGTGTCTAAAAATAGATTTTATACCTAGTGATTTCATTGGCTAATAGATAGAGCTGACCCCAGTCGCTTGTAGCATTGAAAACAAATAACATGACGTAATCGATGACGCCGTTAAATAGAATACTCAAGCTGAGTATTTGCTCAACTGCTTTTGTGAACACCAAAGTTGAGAATTTTTTATCTTAAATATCGACTTCTGTTCATATCCTAACCAAACGTATTTGTATATACTAGTGAATCACGTGACAGCTAAACCACGTCTACTACCTTTCAGTTCATCTCCCAAACAGAGTTGTCTTCCTTTGCAATCCACACTAATCTCTGCTGTCGGCTCAATTGACTACGCCACCAAGATTCTTGGTGAAGATAGACAATGATAAACAATACGATTTAAAACAAAGAAATGATAATATATTTAATACTATTACCATATTGAAATAGAAACGGGGTCACATTGCAAAGTAACAATGTATATATAGATATTACAGGGAACTCTTTTGCGTAAGACTACGGGTAAAATCGTCGGAATACCTAACTGCGCATGTCGCCGTGCTAATTTTAGAATATAACACACGTGGGTTTGTTTATCAGTACTAAGTGATCGACAGGCCCAACAATTAATTTAGAAATATCTAGTTAAATCAAATCAAATAATTCTCGATATATGTTTGAAATATGATAGAAAAATCACTTTGCGGGATAAACATTTCGAATTCACTTAAAAAAAACATAAAATTAAAAAGTGTTTATAACGCCAAGAACATTTCGCTGACAGGCGCCATTTTTGACCAAGAGAATCACGTGATCGATGACCCCCGGGTCAAACGTTTATTGAACGCGAGCCGACGGCAGAGTCGAATGCTGGATTGCGAGACTTGCGTGGAGAATGCCTTTCAGTCACATGCACGCGGTATCGCTGTTCTATTAGAATGTCCAAAGTATTCTAGTTCTATGTCAAAGCATATTATGAATGGCAAGTCAAAAAAATAGTGCATACTAGATAATAATTATGAAAAGGAACAATAATTAAAGGACCTAAGTCCGTAACTCAAAATCCTCTAAAAAAAATTACATCGAAAACACGAATTTTTGGCCATTTTAAATCAACATTGATGATGTAAACTTACCGGGAAAAGATAAGCTTCTGATATCCGATGTTTTAGATAAAATATTTTTTTTAACATTGGTACACGAGTCGTGTACCATAGTGTGCTTTAGCCCCAGTTTTAATAAGAGACTTAAGGAGCGAGGCTAAAATTATTGCAACATACCATACGGCGTATGTTGACTGGAATAACCAGACGCTATAGAAATTTGCATTAGATTGAGACTGCATGTCTTATTTCGCCGAACGTAACTGATTTGAAATTGGGGAAAAACGGAAACCATTGAATGTAAATCCGTTTATATACATTCATATTACAGTATTATATGCGTTGCGACCCACTTTGGACAATTTCTAGGTCCCAAATGTTAGCGATTTAGCTCCTTTAACTTAGATAGAAGTCATATGAAATTAAAATAATACAACAGAATAATCTATGAATTAATAATATCTTACTACGAACGGTGAAACTGGCTACCATTGTATTTGACATGATTATAAGGTTACTACTAGTTCAAAAAGTGGACATGGATCATAACGGTTCATAACATTAGTATAAATCATTGCTGACGTTGGTGTATTCACTTTGCTTGAGATTATTTTCTTTCAAAATGTAGAATTGTTGGATGAAGCTAGTTAAATCCTACTGCATGTAAGCCGCCCCTATAAATCCAAGGCACTTTTCTAGTGATTTCTTCTTTATATTCCTTGGGGGGCATTTAGCAATTGATTATGGTGTAATACTAGAACATGTATTATGGATAATAAGTTACGTGAGATTTTGTCCAAAGGACCCAAATACCGGGAACCGCAACCATTTTCATGGGATCAAAATTTCAAACTTATTATGGATGCCGTAGAGGACTACGCTAGATCATGGGCCAAGAGGGAAGATGTTATCTCTGATACTCTCTCAGATTGGACTAAGTCTATTAGTCGTTTACTTAAACGCAGAATTTATATGCAACGCTTGTTAGTTGACACTAGGCCTAAATCTATTTTCAATGATGTTAGCATTGTTGAAAATCTCAACGCCTTACATAACAAGTATGTCATTGTGCCAGCTGACAAAGCATCCAATAACCTAGTGTTTATATGTAAACGGTATTATTATGACTGCCTGTTCAAAGAACTTAATTTCGGGAAACCAATTGACAGTGCTACGTATAAACGCTCTACTCTAAGTAAGGATGAAATTATATCCAATCACAGATCTGTACTCACTTCATTTGGTACGCCATGTGGTGATACCTATACAGATCTGCCGCTGCTATATTGGATACCTAAACTACATAAAAATCCCTACAAGCAACGTTTTATAGCAGGTTCATCCCGTTGTTCCACTAAACCACTTTCAAAAGTATTGACATCTATACTAACGGCAGTGAAAGAGGGTATTCAAAAATATTGCGACAAAATATACTCTCGTAGTGGTATCAATCAAATGTGGATATTGAAAAATTCCAAAGAATTACTTGATGGTTTGCAATCTAGATCACTTGCTTCAGTCTCATCTATACAAACTTTTGACTTTTCTACCTTGTACACTAAAATTCCCCATAGCAAATTAAAAACCCGATTGAAAGACAATATTCACAGTGTCTTTTCAACTAAATCGGGACATGTCAGATATCAATATTTAGTTGTTAATTACAATTCTACATATTTTGTTAAGAACCATAGTGATTCCAAAAATAAGTTCACGGCCATCAAGATAATTCAGATGTTGGATTTTTTAATAGATAATATATTTGTTGAATTTGGAGGGGAAATTTATCAGCAAGTGGTAGGTATCCCAATGGGTACCAACTGTGCACCTTTGCTTGCTGATTTGTTTCTCTATTCATACGAGGCCGAGTACATGCAGGCACTCGTAAAATCCAACAAACGATTGGTTAGACATTTTAATTTCACTTATCGATATATCGATGATGTTCTATCACTGAATAATTCAAAATTCAGTGATTATATAGAATTCATATATCCTGATGAGCTCGAAATTAAAAACACTACTGACAGTGACAATTACGCTTCCTACTTGGATCTGCGTCTCGATTTTGACAATTGCCATAAACTCAGTGTTAAACTGTACGATAAACGTGATGACTTTGACTTTCCTATTGTTAACTTTCCATTTATTAGTAGTAACATTCCAATATCACCAGCTTATGGAGTGTTTGTGTCTCAGCTAATTCGTTACGCGAGAGCTTGTTCGTTCTATTCTGATTTTTTAAATAGATCGAGGCATTTGTCATCTAAGCTTCAACTACAGGGATACTTACGAACTAAACTTATTAAAACCTTTAAAAAGTTTTATGGCCGTCATATTGATTTGATTGGTAAATATGACATGTCTCTTTCGACTATAATATTTGACATATTTCATTGACGGATATACTATATCCCTGATAATATAGGTCTACTACGTTGTTAACACTGTTCATCACGTGTATTTTGCATACCTATAGTTCATTGGCCAATCACGCTATTTTACCGAGATTTCGCTTAATAGATTGGATGCAGCTATGGCGGGTGTGGCATGCCAGCAGGGTAAGCTTACTCTTCCGGACACCTGTTACCACTGTTTGTCGTGTATTTTGTACACGGTGAACAGTCCATATGCTGATTACACTATTTTGCCATATTACACTATTTTGCCTATACCGTTTTTAGGACTTCGTATTTTGTCTGATGGTTTGGATTGTTCGTACTTGGTTTTATTTTATTGCAACGTTTCAACAAAATTTTAAATGTAAATCCAGTCGTCTAACTTTTCAATGATAATCATTTATGGTAGCGATTTTACATAAGCAGTAATGCTTGTTATTGTATCCATATATAGTATGTTGTATATATTTGACTTTCTAATGAAATAAAATATTGTTTAAACTAACAAAATTTTCCCAGTCGTTTTAAGCGTTGCAGTACAATAAACCAAGTGATTGTATCCATAATAAGTGTACTAGTATTGTATGGCTTTTTGTTATAGTCGTGTGGTACATACAAAGCAAATATTACTTATTTCATTATTATATCGTATTGTGACGAACTTCGTCTTTGCCGTAATTTTCTTTAACGTTACCGGTGATAATAAAAACAATGCAAGTATGACCTCAACAGTCAATATCGTGTAAAAGTAATAATTGAGAAAGTTACGGTCCGATATGAATGAATATCGTCAGGAAACGAGGCCGCTGGGATATGAACATATATTTCAAGTTTCATCAAAATCGGATATAAATTGGTAATAACTTTTGCACTATTTGCGTAAAGGGAGTGGTCATCATGGTGAAACGGTGATATTTTTGAACGGTTTTTAATTCGATTAAAATTGTGACATCTAGAGGGATCACAAGCTAAAGGGTGGATTTTCCTACAATCAGTGGCCATAACCGAGAATGTTACGATCCAATGTACGCGAATATCGAAAGGAACCGGTATCCTTAGCTTATAGTCATACATTTATGAGTTTCGTCAAACTATATAAAAATTGTGACATTCAGAGGGTCCACCATCTTTGTATTACATACGTTTACACAATTTGCGTACGAGAAGCGGCCATTTTGTATGGAAATGTCCGTTGGATTTTCACGAAATTCGTTAGGGTGTAACGGTGATATATTTGAACTGTTTTTAAATTAGGATAAAAAAAGTTGCGACCTCTACATGGTCCACTCGCTAAAAATGTGATTTTTCGCACAATCAGAGGTTATTATCCAGATAGTTACAATCCGATATGCGCGAACATTGTTACCTCTTGATTGCTACAAGGTAAAAGCCTTTACGATATAATCATGACATGACCTACTTCATACCTTCTTAGTCCAACTCTTTCTAATTTACTAGTCCAGTTGGAGCAGAACAGTAAGACGTTAAACCCCATTTCATTTCTAATTAACTTTTCTTTTTTCTTTCATCTTGCTAGTACATTCGTTTTTCAGTGAGTTTTTCAAATGAATAAATCTTTTAACACCCGTAAACATATCTATTCCTTTATGTGTTTGCATCACATGTCCAAAGTTAAGGGAGATGACGTACCTAAAAGTTTTGGAACTTAATGCTAATCTAGATACGACTACATATTGTAAAAATCGTAGTCTTTGCTACAGGAACATGGTATAACTTTAGTTACTTCAAGGAACGTTAATTGTATCGACTCTGCTCTCTACTACATTACTATCAGCTACTTTTGACAACTAGTATGAAAATAAGGCGTTTCCCGTATCTCAGTTCTAAGGCAATTTTGGAATCCTGTTAGTCTATTTTCCACCGTGATTCTTCTTTGAATCATTTCTTGCCACATCCGACACAAATTTATAAAAAATCCAACATGTTGGTTTAGTTGGCGAAACTAAAGGACCTTTACATTTACGTATTAAATCGTCACAATATAAATAAGGGTAGTAAAGGCATTGATGCTATCGGGTTAAGCCAAATATTACACCACAAGCAAGCCACAGCACACATCACTCCTTACTTCAAAACTTACTGTTCCTAGGATTTCTTATACGTATACTAAACCCATTGTATCTAAAATATTTAATTACAGAAACGCATTTTCTAAAATCATTGCAAAGGAATTATATGATAACCCTCTACCCTGTTCTTGCTCTACGTCGTCCTTCATTTGCCAACCAGATGGACATGTAGTCACTGGTGATTTAAACATCAGGATTAATAAGAACGTATACATGTTCTACTCTAAGTAGGGATGTAAGTAAGGATGAAATTATATCCAATCACAGATCTGTGCTCACTTCATTTGTTATGCCATGCTGTTATATTGGATACCTAAACTACATAAAAGTCCCTACAAGCAACCTTTTATAGAAGGTTCATCTTGTTGTTCCACAAAACCACTTTCAAAAGTATTGGCATCTATACTAACGGTAGTGAAAGAGGGTATTCAAAAAATACCGTGATATTAAAAAATTCCAAAGAATTACTTGATGGTTTGCATTCTAGATCACTTGCTTTAGTTTCATCTATGTGTACACTAAAATTCAACTTAGTAAATTAAAAGCCCGGTTAAAAGACAAAATTAGATATTTATATTTAGTTGTTAATTACACTCTCACATACTTTGTTAAGAACCATAGTGATTCCAAAAATAAATTCATCGTCATCAAGATAATTCAGATGTGGGATTTTTATTAGCAAGTGGTAGGTACCAACTGTGCACCTTTGCTTGCCGATGTGTTTTTCTATTCCTACGAAGCCGATTACACATATGCACTCGTAAAATCAAATAAACGAGTAGTTAGAAATTTTAATTTCACTTATCGATATATCGATGATGTTCTATCACTGAATAATCCAAAATTCAGAGAGAGAAATGGGGTTTAACTAGGTCATTTCGGGATTAACATGGTTCAATTCTATTTCAATAATTTGCTTGCGCGTAGGGGCCTTAAGCAGTGGGGAAAACCGGATTGCCAGGAGGAAACCACGAGGTTGAGAAGGCACCCACATCTCCATGCCACATACGCTCACACCAGGGCTCGAAACCACAGCAGCAAGCCATAGGTGGCCGGCCAGCTAGAGGTCGAAGCGCGGCACTCTAGACCACTAAGCCACCCCCCCCCCCCAAGAAAAATCAGTGATTATGTAGAATTCATATAGCTCGAAATTAAAAACACTACTGACAGTGACAATTACGCTTCCTACTTTGATCTACGTCTCGATTTTGACAATTGCCATAAACTAAAGGTTAAATTGTATGATACACGTGATGACTTTGACTTTCCGATTGTTAACTTTCCATTTATTAGAAGTAACATTCCAATATTACGAGTGTTTGTGTCTCAGCTAATTCATATTGACTTGATTGGTAAATATAACGTCTCTCTCGACTATTATTCTAGACATATTTAATTGACACGTATAATATCTCCCTGATTATACCTGTCTACTACATCGTTAACACTGTTCATCGCGTGCATTTTGCATACCGATAGTTCATTGGCCAACAATGCTATATGCTATTTTACCGAGATTTCGTCAAATAGTTTGGATGCAGCTTTGACTGGTGTGGCGCACCAGGCAGGGTAAGCTTGCTCTTCGGGACACCTGTTACCGCTGTTTGTCGTGTATTTTGTACACGGTGAACAGTCCATATGCTGAATACACTATTTTGCCTATACCTACAGAACGATAAACCACGGAGACATCTGTATTACTAGAAGCACATGTTACACAAAAGTACCATGGGTAAAACGAACATCAGAAATTCAGTTAGAATTTGACCGGTGTTTTCTGGGGCGGAAAACATCATCGATAATTCGGTCGGGGACCGGGCCATTTATAAAATGGTGAACAAAATTTATTTTCGTTAATATTTTTAATGTAATAGGTCGATTTATAGATTTTCTGGGATGCTGAATCCGAAAATGTCGTTTTCTGTTGTTCTGACATAATTCCGCCATCTTGATTTTCAAAATGGCGGACAAAATTGAAAATGCATTTTTTCAATGTTGTTTGGCTTTCTCTAGAATATCGCGTAGTATTTCGATCTATGAAATTTTGGGGTCGATGAATCCGAAATTATGATTTTCTGTTTAATTCGACAAAGTTCCGCCATGTTTATTTTCAAAATGGCGGACAAAATGGCCGCCAAACTGACCTACCTACGTTGTGATTGGTGAGGAATCCGAAAATACATTTATTTATTCCATACTACATAAATCCACCATATAGAATTTCCAAAAGACAGACAAAATGGCCACACAAAGATTTTTCAAAATTCAATATTGTTTAGTGTTTTCCAAGATAATTATCGCATAGTACAGTATCCCAAACTTAGGCTGCCTATCTACAGCTAGCTCCGGCTGAGAATAGGCCCTAACCTAATTAACCGACATTTAATTCCTACATCGACGATTTTAGTCGATAGCACTGAGTATGCTTTTAGACATTTTTAAAAGTATTTATTTCTCTTCTATTGTCATATTGAATAAAATTAAATATGTTTATTTAGCCGTTGTGCGTATGACAGATGTCAAACTAATCAGAGCCGAATCACAAAATTTTCCCTTATTATTTAATATGGCGACGCCTATGACAGTTATATCACAGAGGCGGTTTTGTTTGCGAAAACAAATTAAGGTGTATCTAATCTTGTTTTAAAAGATAAACAGATTGAAACTCTAATGAAAGTTAACAATGGTAAAGAATATACTGCAATATTACCCATAACACTTATTATATATCGCTTTTAGCCGAGTGGCAGAAATTTGACTTTGTGTTTACACATAACATGTACTACACAGTCTGATGTGTAAACACAGCTGACGTCTCGTCGATAAGTCCCACTCACACCTCCGTGGCCCCGCCCCAAAATGATCACGTGGGCGTTTTAAACATAGAAATAATGGTGGATTTTTACGACAGTGTTCTATTCTGGTATGACGTAGGTGGAACGCTGTGTGCAGTATGCTAGCACAGGTGTATGTCGATCTGTGCGTTTCGGGTTTGTCTTTCATTCACCTTTGCCGTACCTATATAGCAGAATATCAGTCCCATGTTTTACGTCAACCCATATATCCAAAATATCTGCCCTATATCCGGGAATATCTCATGTATCTGCTCTGATGTCACAATTTATTGTGTGACAGTGTGTGTACCAGACAGACCGAGACAATCATTCACAACCGGCTTCATTGAGAACATTTCGCATTCTGGTAAAGATGCTGCGGATGCATACAACTTAGGGTGAATACAAGGTAGGACAGCTCCTAAGTACTTGTAAGAAACACGGTGGACCTGTGACACCGGAGAATATGAACATTCTCAAACAGTTACATTCATGCTACAATTGCTAACGATATCAGACAGAAACGCAGAATAAAAATGGACAATGGGAGATTTAAATACGAAACATGCTGAAAGAGCGAATTAATTCAGTCAATCAAGAATGTAATGAAAGCCAGAAAACCGTGTATGTCGTGAAATAGATACGCTACTGAAGAATGCTTTTGCCATTGATTGAAATTAATGTATCGATGTTTGATCAGTATCCTGATGCAGTGTAAATACACATGCGATAACAAATCAACTGAATGTTTTATTATTATTCTTTCGTACTGCCTTGAGATGTGATTATTTTTAATATTCTCGGTTTACACCAATTCGCGCCACCCAAATTCATCGACATATTACACGTAACTATTTCGAAAAAACTGAAATGACAATAACAGATTCATTTTGTCCGCCATTTTGAAATTCTATATGGCTAAATTTCGATCGGATCGACTAGAAAACCAAATTATTAGATTAATCGACCCCAAAACTTATACCTTGACATATTACATGATACTAATCCAGGCAAACGCCAATCACAACATAGGCAGTTCAGTGCGGCGGCCATTTTGAAAATCAAGATGACGGAACTTAATCGGATCGAACAGAAATTCACAATTTCGGATTCATCGACCCCAAAGCCTATATATCGACATACTACGAGAAAATATTCTAGAGAAAGCCGAATAACATTGAAAAAATGCATTTAAGTGACCATTTTGTCGGCCATTTTCAAAATCAAGATGGCGAAATTATGTGAGATCAAACAAGAAAACACATATTTGGATACAGTATACCAGAAAACCTATAAATGGACATATTACACAACATTGTTGAAAAATTAAAAAAACTTGGAAAAATTGTATTTTGACGGCCATTTTGTCCGCCATTTTGGAAATGTTCCAGCCCCGACCAGATTCTCAAAGTACAATGTATTCGCCTCTGAAAACACCAGTCACTTAAATTCGACATTTTTTTTCCAAACCTTTAATAATACGGAACATAATTATAAATACTACATTTCTTTCCCTTTAACAAGTAATATTGTTCACATAAACTAAAATATCTCTGAGGGAACAAAATAAATGTTAATTATTTGAAAGATTACACAAAAAGTTCACATAGTTAACTTCTATGGTGGTTTTCGAACTCTCTGTGGGTATCGTTGTTTAGTATCCTCTGGCGTAACGGGTGATGTTTGACCTCCAGCTGGCCGGCCACCTCTGACTTGCGGCTGTGGTTTCAAGCCCTGGTGTAAGCGTATGTGGCATGGAGATAGGGGCGCCTTCTCAACCTCGTGAGTTTCTTCTAGGCACTCCGGTTTCCTCCCACTGCTTAAGACCCCTACTCGCAAGCGAATTATTGAAATAAAAAAATAAACCATATGTTAGTCCCGAAATGACCTAGTTGTGTTGAGTGGGTGTTAATCCCATCTCTCTCTCTCTCTTCCTCTCTGTAGTACCAATACTTCCTGCTTGAGTACTTATAGTCGATGAAGTACCTAGGCAAAAACAAATTTAGTCTTTTCTCGGGAAGGCCTACTAAAAGCTGTTTTACAGTATCTGGCCACCCATTTAATATATACTGGAAGACAAAGAGATAGAACAGGATCATTTCGAGTTGTGTCAGCAATTTTGTGACTGTTGACAAGAAGTTTTTTTTAAATATGTGAAATAGTAAAAATCCACTTCTTCGGATGTGCCGGATTCAGACTCTTGACATCGCATCAGCGTTGCAGTGATCTTCAGAACGTCGGTATACTATTTTTATAGTTATAGGCAGACAGAAGTAATGCCGCATGTGGACCTAGGATCGTTGTTATAGGTTTATGATCAGTCTCAAGAATAAAATACTGGTGATCTTTCTTGCCACTAAATATACTTGACAACGCCTCCTGGAACTTTATGTTCTGGACACAAAAGCAACAGGGTTTTCCTGACCATCTGGTTCAATGTGTGAAATAACACTCCCCACACCGTAAGAAGAGGCATCACAGGCTAACGTTAATGGCTAACGTACATCATAGTGTGTAATAATATCAAAGGCTTTCTCACAAATATTGGTACAATTTTCAGTAACATCCTTTTGTATGAGTTCGTGTAAAAGGTGAAGCAATGTTGACAAATTAGGCCGGAATTTCCAATAATGGTTTATCAAACGTAAAAAAAAATGACTTTAGCTCAGATACATTGTTTGGAGATTTAGCTTTCTCAATTGCCTCCACTTTATCCTGTAGTGGGTGGATTCCATCTTTGTCTACTTTGTAACCTAAGTAATTTAGACTAGGCTTCATAAACACACATTTTGATAATATGTCTAACTCTATGTTTCTGCAAACGTTGAAGAACTAGTTTGACACATTTCATATGTTCAGCCCTGTAGGAGCACTGGTGGGAATATCATCCAGTCGGCACTTTACTCCTTCCATTACATGCAGGGTTTGTTCTAGTACTGACTGGCGCAGACGAAACACCAAATGCTAAGCCATGTCATTTAAAGAGACCTTTATTAGTGTATATGGTTAGTAATTGTGGATCTATTTCTAATTGTTGATATGCACTCGACAAGTCTGATTTTGTAATTATAGTTCCTCCAGCTAAGGGTGCAAAGATATCCTCAGCGTTCGGAAGTGGATACTGTTGCACTTATTCACCGTAACTTTATAATCTCCACCTATCCAGATTAAGTTATCAGACTTAGGAACTATCACAATAGGTGTTGTCCATTTAGAGTATGCTACTTTTGAAATCATAACCATTACTTTCAAGGCTATCTAACGCGTTAGAGTATAAAGAACAGTTCTGTGTTTAAAAAACAAAGGTTTGACATCCTTATGAAGTGAAATGTTACGTTTAAAACCCTTAATAGTTCCTACACCGTATATAAAAACCGCTGGATACTTTTTAATATACTGCTGTACCTCTGGATAATTCTTGATTGTCTCTACACGAAAGACATTTAACTTTTTCCAGGCAATTTCTACCTAAAGGTATAGGATTATCTCCCTTCACGACAATAATTGGCAACGTTTCCTGCTGGTTGTTGTATTTAACTATGGCATCAAATTGTCCAAGTTCGGGTAGTTGTTCTCCAGAATAGGTTTTCATTAAAACTCCAGACTTGTGTTGTGAAATGTTACCAAATTTCTCGGAAACAACTCTCTGGAAATAGTCAAAGCAGCTCCTGTGTCCACATCCAATATGGTTGGAGCAGCATTAACAGACATTTCAATAATGAACGGTGATTTATCATTATTGACGTGGTAGTCTGACTATAAACCAAACCTTTCGTCTTTATCTTCATATTGGATACGCGCAGTAGGTACTGCCATCCCCTATGGGTGAAATTACAATGTAGCTAGTGTTGGAAATATGTCTGGTCCTGTGTGTAGCGATGTTTATGTCATGACGTTATTCCCAAACTTTCTTCGTCGAAAACGCAGTCATGGACATCGTCCCTACACACCAATAAGCTCAGCACTATTTCACTTGGTGCCATTCTAGAAATTATCGAAGAACAACTAGGGCCAAATCATATCCGTACTAAATTATATTCGATTCCACCTACTATTATGAAATTACTTATCTGAATGTTTGGATTCAAATTGTACTGTTCCTACATCCACTGAATACAGGGTTGTATCCGTTGATCTTGACATAACCCACCGTCGTTTCGACACTGCGGCTAAGCCTGGTGTGTCTTACACCACCAACAGTTCATTTCTAAAACTGAAATAGGCTAATAAAGGCATTGATGCTATGGGGTTAAGCCAAATATTACACCATAAGCAAGTCACAGCACACATCCCACCTTACTTCAAAACTGTTACCGTTCCTAGGATTTCTTATACGTATCCTTAACCCATTATCTAACATCAATGCAAAGGAATTATATGATAACCCTCTACCCTGTTTTGGCTCTACGTCGTCATTCATTTACCAACCAGCTGGACATGTTGTTACTAGTGATTTAACATAGTCGAGTATAATAAGTTGCGTGAGGTGTTGTCTAAAGGACCTCAAATACCGTCAACCGCAACCATTTCCATGGGATCAACATTTCAAACTTATTATGGACGCTGCGTCTCGATTTTGACAATTGCGACAACCTTCATGTTAAATTGTACGATAGACTTGATGACTTTCTGATTGTTAACTTTCCAACTATTAGTAGTAAAATTACAATATGGAGTGTTTGCGTCTCAGCTAATTTGTTATTCTGTTTTTTAAGTAGATCAAGGCATTTGTCATCTAAGCTTCAACTACAGGGATACTTGCAAACTAAACTTATAAAATAACTTTAAAGAGTTTTATGGCCGTCATATTGACTTGATTGGTAAATATAACATGTCTCGTTCGGCTATTATTCTACATATATTTAATTGACGCGTATCTCCATGATAATGTCTGTCTATTACATCGCCAACACCGCACATCACGTGCATTTTGCATACCGATAGTCCATTGGCCAATCCCGAGATTTCGGATTCAGCTATGGCGATCGAGTGTGGCTTACTCTCCCGGACACCTGTTACCACTGTTTGTCGTGTATGTTATACTAAGTTCACAAAACATTCTAAGACTTAAGTTGAGAATTTGCTCAACTTTCAATCATTGTTTATGAGAAATATCTTCGGTCCAGAAAAAGATAGTAAGCTGGCACTACCAGGCAGGATACGCCCACATTTTTGAGAGATGGTTAGAGAAAAAGCAATATCGAAAGTGATTTTTCTTACAATCAAAGGCCATAATTCATTAAGTTACAATTTGATATGCGCAAATATCAAAAAGGATCAATATCTCTAGGTTATAAACATGCATTTCAAGTTTCATCAAAATCGAATTAAAATTGTGACCTCTACAAGACCACAACTTTGATGTACCACATTTTGACACCATTCGCGTACAAACGGTGGCCATTTTGTCAGGCAATTATGGTCGGATTTTCTCGAAATTCGAACTCAACCTTCGTAGGATGTAACCGTAATAGAGTCAAACTTTGTTTTTTAAATCGGATAACAATTGTGACCTCCAGGGTCCATAATTCAGAGAGTTACGATCCGGTATGTGCAAATAACGAAAGGAACCGAGATCTCTGGTTTATAACCATGCACTTCAAGTTTCATCAAAATCGAATTAAAATTGTGACCTATACAGGGTCCACAACCGTGATATACCATTTTTTAACAGTATTCGCGTACAAACGGCGGCTATTTTGTATGGCAATTTTTGGCCGATTTTCCGAAATTCGAACTCAACCTTCCTTAGGGTGCAACGGTGATATAATCAAACGACTTTTTAAATTGGATAAAAATTTTGACCCGTAGAGGGACCACAAGCTAAACAAAGGCGATTTTTCGTATAATCAGGGGCCATAATTTAAGAAGTTATGATCAGATATGCGCAAATATCAAAAAGAACCACGATCTTTGGGTTATATCCATGCATTTCAAGTTTCATCAAAATCAAATTGAAATTGGGACCTCTACAGGGTCCACAACCTTGATATACCGGTTTTTTAAACGGTTTTTTAAATCGGATAATAATTGTGACCTCCAGAGGGACCACACGCTAAAATAGGTGATTTTTCGGACACTCAAGGGCCATAATTCAGGAAATTACGTTCCGTTAGGCGCAAATATCGAAAGGAACCAAGATCTTTGGGTTATAAACATGCATGTTAAGTTTCATCAAATTCAGTTCAAAATTGTGACCTCTATAGTGCCCAAAGGCTAAAAACGTGATTTTTCGTCAGTCAGGGGCCATACTCCAAGAAGTTTCGATCCGATACATGCCAATATCAAAAGCTGCTGAGATCTTTTGGGGATAAACTATACTTCAAGTTTCGTCAAAATCGGACAAGAATTGTGACCTGTAGAGAGTCCACAAACGGACGGACAGGGGCGACGACATAATACGTCCACATGAAAATGTGTGCGTATAAAAAATAATTTGCACATAATTTCTTATTAATGTATTTGAAACATTAAAAAATCAAAAAAAAGTTTCATAAAGAGTCCTTAAAATAAGGTGAACAAGTTTGAGTAAATTCTCAACTGAGGTCTCAGCATACTTTGCGAACCTGGGGCCTGTCTACGGTACTTGGATTATCGGTTCTCTTAAAGTTAACCCATACTTTTTAGAGGTAGAGGAATACAAAATCTTAACAAGGGTCCCTGCGATCAAACACATACATTTCTATCCAATATGGCATTCAATTGTACCTGATTAGTCATGTCTACAGGTGTTGGATTTTCGGTTATCTTGAAGTTAACCCATAGTTTTTAGAGGTAGAAGAATACAACCATCTTAACAAGGGTCCCTTTGACCAAACACCATCGTCAAACTTGGTTCTCCTAGAAATGGTCGCAGATCTGGGAGTTGTGCCCTGACTAGTATTAGTGTAATATTAATGTATTTTTTATTAACTGATTGACATTCATACTAAAAATATATTATGGAATAATCAATAAGGAGTTGGCAGATCTCTCTGTAATAGTTAAAAACTAGATAATGTAAATTTCAGTCAAATTGATCCACTAGGAACCGGTATATCAGCTTTGGAAATTTCCGCCTAGCCTCGTTCATCATTAATAAAATTAGTACGTTAAAAAGCATAGTCTCGATTATCCATCGTTTTGATTTAATTATAAATGAGCGTTAGCAGCATATATGATTTTAATATAGACGATTTCGAAGGCTAGCCTTGACATCGAGAGTTGATTATGGTCTTGGAAAGTTAATTAATGTCTAAATTATAATTTAGATAAGATTTCAGGCCTAAAGAAAGACCTGCAATAGGCAGATTTAGCTCTTGCATAATGCATGTTTAAATTATTATTGTTATTAACGGATTTACATTCTAGTTATTGTAATTTATTAATTAAATGACAGTCCTTTGTGACTGGTTAGTCCTATCTACATTCTCATCCACTATAATGACCCTTTTCTTACCCATGTAAATAGGGAAAATTCCACTCAACCACTTCCTTTTTCAAAAATACATGTTAGTAGATTGTTAAATCACATTTCAGATAAAGCAACTATTTCTCAACAAAATGATATCTTTCTTTAGTTCTGACATTGAAAGTAAAGGAAATTGTAAAGTTAAGGATAAAGCAACCAGCCATTCCGAATGTTGTCTATTTTTACTCACATTAATTTTGTTATTGCGTAAATCTGTAGACAACTCAGGCAATTTTGTAGATTAATTATGTTTTAAATTAAAGTAGCCTTTACTTTCAATCTCGACCAGATAGCAGCGACCTTTAACCTAAGGTAAAGACAGGCCGATGTATATTTGACATCCTGTCGTTTCAAGACTCCTTTGTTGGCTGCTACTGCAACAACCATGTATCTGTAAAATAATAACCAAGTTTTATTTTTGGCATTAAATAATAATTTAATGTTTGATACCAATTTCGAACCAACCATCCGTTCGGTGTTAGAAATTAATGTATGTTGTTGTACAATCTTTGACAAACAAGCTGGAGATTACTGTATATAGGGTTAAGCTCCCATAGTGTCGCAGAGAGAGGATCCCGTGTATGTTATCTACGTTCGGAATTCACCATGTCCACCGGGGTCACTCACAACTTGACACAACTCTCTTTACAAAAGATTGACCAAGTAGTAAAGAAATACTTGACAATTTAACCTGGGCTGTATCGTAGGAAGACAGCTGAAATATCAGGTTCACGTCTTCGACTGCAAGTTGGGGTACATTTGGGAATGTTAGAGCTAAATTCGTTCCATTTCTGATGCACTACAGAAGTGCAATTACGTTGCGGAACCCCGTCATCAATTAGCCCAGGTTAAGTGCAGAAGCGTAAGACGTTAAACCCCATTTCATTCATTCATTACGTTGCGGAACATGATATTATGATGGTCTAGAAAAGACGGTGTCCCCAATGTCAGCAGCACTTCTCTTCTTATAATGCCTTGTTTGAGTCAAAACTATACCTAAAACTCAACTACATTGTATCAGGAAGGGTTATAGATCAACGTTTATTATAAAATCATTGTAGGTTTTGTTAGTCTAAATCGATGAACCGCCCGCTAAAGATGAGAAAATTACAGAATACGGCATGTTTAAGTATGCCACAATAAGCATGGTCTAGTATAGTTTTAGAAAGCCATTTTTTAAGTATGCCACAATAAGCATGGTCTATCAATAGTACAGTTTTAGAAAGCTATTTAAACGAAGTTAGATCAGTCAAATTGTCCAAAGTATGGAATGCAAGTAGAGCCCCCCCCCCCGTCCCACCCCATCCTCTACTCCTCTTCTATGTTCTCCCCGAGAGGATGGCGTGAGAATATATCATTCACAATCATTAGCATTGTCAAGGAGTGGGTGGTTTCATATTTTAATAATTATATTAAGATGTTGATTTTAGCCAACATTTATAACATACCGGAACAAGCAGTTTAGTATCAAGGTATCTTTTTTTAAATATACACCAATAGTGTTCTAATTATATTCTGCCGCGACATATTATTCATGTTTTCTTGTAAGGTTTTAAATATGGCTAGGTTTTCATTATGGTTTTCTGTTTGAGCAACTTATCGTGTGAGTAATGTTTGCTATTTTTTCCCGCTATTTTTGTGTTTTAAAGGGCCAGTTTGGATTATATTTTGGAGAATAAAACTGCTTAATTTAGTGTTAAAAGCCCTTAAAATCCTTTATCGTGGAGCCGAGCAACTAACTAAATATACGTGACACGTTTTCATCAAGAAACGTGCCCCACGCTGTATAATACGATGTCTGGATAAACCAGACTTTTATTGTATAAAGTAACGTCTAGGTGAATTTTGACTCTATAGAACTCTAAAGGAACGGAAATAGATTACTTGTCCGCCCCAACGACTCAATATTTTGAGCTAAATTTATGAGACAATGTATACCTCTATATTTTATTTCTGAGGCTCTTTTAAAATCGGAATGGTTAAGATTTGTTTGGGCTGTGCATGTATAATGATATATACAAATTGTGTCAGTCTTCATTTTTGCCTACATTCACGCCTCTTACAAAACTGTGGTCTGAAACACTATAACGTCCTAATCATTTTATGAATCAGCTGTCAATCCTCCCCATCGGCGTAGTCAACTAATCCCATACCTATATACACCATATTTAAAAGTATTGATGTCATTAAAACATTTTTTGCGATCTTTACAACATCGTCACTTTAACAGAAAGAATACCAGCACAGTCAACATCGTCAAAGGAAAGATGCTTCTTTAGAGTCGAATAATAGGTAAAATTAGATTAAGACCTGGATTTTCTCTTTGGAAATTTTCTCGGGAAACATTTGGACAAACTCTTATTCTAACGGTCGTATAATTAACCGTGCGTTATATGAATTTCGGAAAATGCCAATTTAATCACTGCTTAATCTACGCTCAAATCTACTCATTTTAATAATTTAACAATTAATAAAGAGCACCAAATAAAATATCAACGTTTAAAGATGGCAGTGGGTTTATTTTATTGGAATATCATGACATCGTCCGACAATAGAAATACTTGTTGATTTTTGAATCCAAGTGAGAAGTGATAAAAAAAAACCAGTAAAGTCTTTGCAAATACTGAAAGGAACTGAACCGTTTTGTAATTTGCAAGGCATTCCTGTATCACTCAAACCACACTCGGGGATATTAAGTTAGCGAGTATTTGTTCCGCGACTAAATACTGCTTTTGGTGTATATTATATGAACAGGTAAAAGAAACCTATCCAACATTTCATGATTAAATAGTTCGTATAATAAGCCAATATGCATAGCGACTATCCGTTCTCATTTCACATACCTGATGGTTAAGTCCAAATGGAAGTGGGTCTTAAAGCTGTCGGGGCACTTGATTTTCCTGGGCCCGTCTGTCCGGATGCTTTAAAAACAATCTCAAGGATTGCCGCTCTTTATTAATGGCATATGGGAGACTGACAGGGAAATGTGTGGGTTAAAATCGATTCATGTCATTAAATACCCTGTCACGCTATGTTGGCTAGAACTAGCGTGTGACCGGGTTTTTTTAAAATTTAGGCGTACGTTCATTCAGGTTGATCCGTTTGGCATAGGTTATATTTCTCTCGAGTCTAGAAAACAGGTTCAATAACAACGTAGTGACCAATAAACTATGTATACGTTGAGCATTCGTTGTCCAACCCATCTGAAACTTTTGTAATAGTATTTTCCGATGTACAACAGCTTTTCGCGTGAACGTTTATGCGAAGTAGAGTCTTGATCCGGAGGCAACGAAAGTTAGGCTCGTGTGACCAGCTTCTTGTCGAGTTTTATCGTGAGAACCTCCAATCGGTAGGATGACGAGATCCTCTAGAGACTCTGTTATTCACCAAGCAGTACACTGCTAAGCCAGGTTTCCAGTGTACCGAACATTCAGAGATGAAGATAGAGGATCGACCACAATACAATATCCACCATCGTCCGCAAAGTGTGCCAAACCATAATCGACGAGTACATGGAATCCCACATGGAATTAACAATTGATGGAACTTTTCATTGGGAATATAAATTGGAATCTCACAAGTTATTGTGCCTGGTTTATATTTTGACTTTTGCAGTTTATTGAACCTGGCACAGGTTATCTATGTAGATTCTAAATACTCGGTGGGATTATTTATTAAATCAAATAAAGACAAGCTTCTAAATTCATATGTAATTTTTCCTTTGTAAACAATTTAATGTGACCGTCTTGCTGTGTCCCCTTTCTCCCATTTCGCTGACAATGAAAATGGCATGTGGGCTGTTCAGTAGTACTGTAGGTAGCATTTGTATGAAACATAATGTTAATATTATGGTATTTGATATTTCAGGTAGTGCGCCCAGAAGAGGTTAAGATGGTACGGTTGATGACAGTAAGTGGTATTTATATTTCATTATCCGTCCAATATTGAACTGATTGGGCGTATCCTACAAGGTAGGTGATATATTTACTTAAGATATAAAAATTATTCATTGCATTATATTATTGCTAGTGCATTGTCATCATAACTAATTGCAATATATCCAAATATGAAAGCGCCTCCTCAATGATAAACGTCGTAGCTACTATTCACAGAAACGTGTTTGTGTAAAGTATATTGAACGTAAGATACAGAGTGACACAAAACAAAACGTTCATCAATAAAAATCGAATAACTTCAAAAATTGTATTTAGATTAACACAAAAATTCAGCTACATTAATATAGGTCTATGTAGCAGACATCTCCAAAGTTTAACATCTTTATCACAAAAATTCTTTGCTTAACTGGCATCCAAAAAATGTGCTCTAAATGAGCTTGGTTAGATACAGGGTGACACAAAAAAAAAACGTTCATCAATAAAAATGGAATAACTTCCAAAATTTTATTTAGATTAACACAACGATTTAGCTACATTAGCTTAGTTCTATGTAGCAGAAAACTCCAAAGTTTCAAGTCTGTACCACAAAGACTGTTTGTTAAACTAGCGCTCAAAAAAATGTGCTCTAAATGAGCTCCTCGGTGCTGCAAACTCATTTGGATCCGGCGGGCAAAGTTCTCGATGACCCTCCCACACCCTTCCCTTGGGATCGCTTTTATTGCTGCTGTGGTTGCTGTCTTCAAATCAGGGATAGTCTGGGGCTGTCGTCATACTAGGGGTGGGCAAATGGAGGTCGAATTTTGGGAACGAGTGTTTTCTAATGCGATTTTGGCTGCTGAATCCGAATCTGGTGAAATTTTTGTTCTGTGACGTCATTTTGAGCTGGTTCCATGGCCATTTTCGAAAAAAAAATAATTCAGTTATTACCCTCATATCGATATAGGATGTTATCAAATCATAAATATGAGTGCAATTTTAGAATCCACGGTCATGAAAACATATATTTTAACATATTGGACAACTCTTTCCAATATTGTCTCGCTTTTATGAGAAAAAAGGTCATTTTTGGGCCGCCATTTTGAAAACCACGGAACCAGCTCAAAATGACGTCACAGAACAAAAATTTCACCAGATTCGGATTCAGCAGCCAAAATCGCCTTAGAAAACACTCGTTCCCAAAATTCGACCTCCATTTGCCCACCCCTAGTCATACAGGATTGATTAAATATTTCAAAAGTTTTTCAAGTTAAGGTGATGAACGCTTTTTTGTGTCACCCGGTATATTTGATATGAACGTAGTAATTTAGGTTTTACAATCTATCACCAAAATGAAACATATCTATCTGGGTACTCCGAATACCTGTCAAATGTGACGTCGAACATCATCTTAATTTAAAAGACGGATAAAGCCAAATAATTCGAAAATATTAACATTCGAAATACTTTTTAAGATATGAACATTCGAAATACTTTTTAAAATATGAAAGTAAACACCGAGAAACTGCATAAAACAAGTCTCAAATGAGAACACAACTCACATTAACTGCGAACATCATCTTATTTTAAAGATGGATAAAGCGAAATAATTCGAAAATATTAACATAAGAAATACTTTTAAGATATGGACATTCGAAATAATTTTTAAAATATGAAAGTAAACACCGAGAAACTGTATAAAACAGTTCTCAAACGAGAACTCAACTCACATTAACTGCTAGTAAAACAGCGTTTGTTGGTTGTTTTGGAGAAACAACACAACCAAGATCTGCTAACGACAAAGCGAAGAATTGGTATTAATTTGCATGATAGTACATACTATCTTAATACTGCGATGATTATCCACCCTCACTCTCGTGTACTTCCAAAAGGTCAGATCCTTTCTTATGACCCCTTGGTGACGATTTTAAGGATTGGTTGACCGGATGGATACGACTGGGTTTTTTTTAGACAGTAAATTGCACTTTTCACAATTTGTACCGTGAAAGCTGTGTGGGTTATCAGCTTTCGAATACTGTATGGCCGGGATAATATCCATATGAAAGTTAGCAAAACGCTTCGAAATTGAGAGACAGCGGACCCTATCTTTTTAAACTCTTCAATGCAAATACATGTGTTTGTCTAATGTTTCGTTACTTAGAAATACCTAACAAATATAAAAAATGCTTACCGCTGTCCGAATAGAAGGTCTGGCTTCTTCGATTTCTGAAATAACTTGCCGAAACACTTGTGTGTGTGCGTGAAATAATTTTATTTTACTCCCATTTCAACCCAATTTCGTTATTATTACCAAAACTAGCTTTTAACATATGAAGAGAATCATATAATTTAGTTCAGTTTGTGTCTGATATTCCTGGATCAATTGCTGTAAAATATCGCTTCAAATATGGACATTTTGTTTCAACTCTAAATACATGGAATTGCTGAATGAAGTAAATACACTTTTATTGCAGTGTCTGAAAGTAACAAAATAGTAGGTTTGCCTACCTAATCGAGTGGATTTTTCCCGTCCGTGTATTCGTTATCTCCATCCACATCTCCTACTGTAATGATGATTTTTAAGGTTTGCTGATCTTTGTATAATAATATATTAAAGTTTTGAACGTTTTAGAAGATATATATGCATTATTAGTAACATTACGTATGTTTAAAAGATGCTAGAAAATAACCCTATACCATCATTTAGCACCTACATGTACACCCAGATCAGTCCAGATTTCACTATACTTTGGCGGCTGGGAAATACATTAAAATTTTTATCACAATTCTCTTAACAGAAATACAGAGACTAACTTTATTTAGCTTTATTGAGAAGGTGTGATTATTAATTTGGACGATATAAATGTACCCTATTATAGTTTGTTTTGTGCGTTTTTACGTATGACATGTCCATAGTCATTAATATCATTTCATCAAGACCTTGTAGCCTGCACAGCTCATATTTTGTTATCAATCATGTTTGCAATTTTCAGTTTATTCTATGGATAGAATAAAAACTATGAACTTCAGAAGTGCATCATTAATCACTATTGTCTTTAAAACCTGGTAAAAAAATTTATACTGACTGTAATTGACTTGAGATTTAATGTTGATAAAGAGTCACTTTGTTGGAGTGTCAAAATGGTTTTAAATATTTAATATTTTGCCATAAATTAGGTATTGTCCCGGCGTATTGCATTTCTATATTTCAAAATATCCAAAGTGTTATGACGTGTATATAAAACTATCTACAAGAACTTAGTTTTAAGCATTGAAAACATATACATGTATAAGAAAACGCAATGTAACATCGATGCAAATCTTTCCAGGTCAAATATCAGAATAACTCTTAACAGTTTATTTGAATTAAAGCAGGAAGCTTTACTTCCCTTAAAATGGGCGTGGGGCGAAAGCTCTAACGCGTGCGTGTTATAACATAAGGCATGTTAATAAATGAGGTGGTGTTTGTGTGACAAGGAGTGGGGTCGCCTGGCTAATCTCGTTGGCTTTTCCCGGATCATCAACCTGCAACTCCACCAAAAGCTAAAGACACCTACGCACACGCGAATTATTGAAATAAAATTATACAAGATGCTAGTCCTGGGTTGTATTGAGTAAACATTAACTCCTTTCTGCATTTGTATGATGGAAAACACTTTTTATGCTCTCGCTGTTCTTCTAAGGTAATAATAACTTCTATTCTGTAGCCACCTTATAACTATAAGAACGCCTACTCTCTTTGCTATTCCGATGAGATTATGTAATTACTTCTGTTCTATCCGTTATGCTTTGGAAGTTATTAAGTATCATATATTGTATTCTGTAATAGCTAATGCTTTTCAGAAGACGTTTACTCTGTTAAAACACAGACAGGTTTAACTGTTCTTGTATTTTCACCCGATGTTTTTTCAGTTATTGTTTTAAAGTTACGATGTATATATCCGTTATATGCTCTACGTTTCGGTTATCAATTAAAGTGCGCACTTTGGCTGTCTCTGTTACGATATTAAAGAGCGTACTTCTACTGTCTTTTGTATTATGTGGTACCTGTTACTAAAGCAGGGACTTCTACCATTATTACATGTTCTGCTAATCTCTCCATATTTCTACGCGATAGAGTTTTAAGGTAAGTGTTTCTGCTCTTTTCGTACTGTTAAGGTCAGTGAAAGTACTGTGTCTACTCTTATAGATATGATATACCAAAGTGAGTGTTATCTCTGTGAGATACTCTCAAAGTAAGTATGTCTGATCTCTCTATTTCTACTCCTACACTCTCCGTTATGGCACATACTCGTAATGCCATTACAGTTGGTACATATAGCTACTCTCTGCATTATGATATACATGTCGAAGAGAGTCTAATCTCTCGGTGATGCTAATAAGGTAAGTTTTTCTACTCTCTTCATATAGTGTTATTAAAGGACAATATTGGTGCCAGTCAGTATCACATATGTGATAGTGTTGTACTTGATAACGAAAGGTTAATTTCACCTACACATTATTTTTATAAAATAAACGTCTGGTTTTATCCAGTCCCCGCATAATACAGCTTGGAACACCGGTCTCCATTTTCTGGTGAAGACTGATGGGTTGTTTAATAAAGTATATATTGAGTTAGTTTCCCGGCCCTACTGTAGAGGATTTTAGGGGATTTTAACACAAAATTAAGCAATTGTATTCTCCAAAATATTATAGGTATTAGCCCTTTAAGGTCATTGTTTTTAAGAAAGTACTTCTACTCTATATTTTGCTATTATTGTAAGTACGTCTAGTCTCTCAGAGATGAAATCAAAGTAAGTATTCGCTTTATGATGCTATTATGATACGTAGTTTTTCTCTCCGCGATGTTATTAAAAATGAAATGGGGTTGAACGCCCTACTATTCTACTCCGACTGGGGTAATGAAGACAAGACGATGTTATTAAAACTAGTAGTTCTACTCTATATGTGATGTTATTAAGTAAGTGCGTTTAAACTTTCCGGTATCAGTCAAGTACTTCTACACTCTCATACATGAAGTAAGCACTTTTACTTTTTCAGGGATTATATGACCGTACTCTCTCGGCGGCTTTGAGACGTTTGTTGTTTTATTCTCCACGAGATGTTATTCATTTTTCTCCTACAGCTTACGTAATAATTTTGTTCTCTTCGTTCTGATAATTATATTACTTACTTTACTTACCATGCTCTTAAAGTTGGTAGTTTTAATATCTGAGAAGTTGGTACTACCACCCTCTGCGGGTAATATTAAAGCAGGTACTTCTCAGCTCTCCGTACTTCTACTCTCTACGCTATATATTATTACATTAATGAAAATGTTGCTATAAATGTAAGCACTGTCAGGCAATCAAAGGTGATATTAAAGTAAGTACTTTTATTCTTTCAGTGATTATATTAAAGTTAGTACTATCGCTCTATCCGCTGTTTTATTAAGGTACTTGGTTTTACTCAAGATGCTATCAAAGAATGTACAAACATATGGAATTGATGAGACTCGGGTGACGTCGGGAACATGTTTCCCGGTATCCCGGAGAAGCTTTGGGGGATCGCGAGCCATGTCAAACCAACGCGCTGCCTAGCGAGAACTACAAAAAAATTCTTAAAATTTTCCCCGGATGCACTGGTGCACGAAGTATCAGGGGACTTGGGAGGATGTCTCCCCATCTGTTTCCCGACAAAACGTAGAGAACGCATGGGGAAAAAAATTTAATGCAGTTTTGCAGGCTTCCCGATCGTTCCACATGGCTCGCGACACTCCTGGAGCTAACGCCGGCGGAGCAGTTTCCGGCGCCTCCCTAGGCTCATCAATGTCCATCGGTAGTACATCTCCGAGGCAACGAATGTCTAGTGGAGCTAAAGCCTAATGCAGAAGTAATTTCCCGTTTTATTACGTCTACTCTTGTAGTTATGATATTATATCTATAATGCTTTTAAAGTAAGTACTCTCTAATTTTGTTAACAAGTAATTATACACTCTTCGTCTGGTATATTCGTAACGCTATTACAGTAAGTATGCCTACTTTTTTATATTGTTGTTAAAAGCAAGTAATTCTACTCTCTCCATCTTCTCTCTCTATAGTATTGTTAACGCAAGTATTTCTGCTCTCTCCGTTATGGTATATCCGTAATACTTTTAAAGTAAGTACGCCTATCTACTCTCTCTCTCTCTCTCTCTCTCTCTCTCTCAAATATATATATATTTGAATATTCTATATGCATTATTAATATCTGAAGACGCCTATAGAGGGCAGATAGCTAGCTTATATGACTTATTGTATGTCGGAATGAAGTAAAGTGGAGAATTTTTTACCTGGACGTATTTTTTTATTTTTATATGCATTTATCTACCGTAAACAAAGAAGTACTTGTACTTTATCTACTTTAATATATATATATATATAAACTAAATTAAATATATATATATATTTTGTTGATAAAGCACTTATTTCTAATCTCTCCGTCATGGTATATCCACAATGCTAGTAAAGTAAATATGTGTATCAATTCTCTTAATTTTCTTCATAAAGCATGTACTTCCACTCTCTAATAACACTAATACTAATAATAATAATAATCTTTTTTCATGAAAACCACCAGGTTACAAGAATTCATTAAACTTCACTTTGCATTTTCATAATATTCACAATTTATTCCACATCAAACTATAAACGATTTAAATGTAACATTAATTAATAGTATCTTATATACACATTTTATTAAACATTAGACTAATTCTTACTAGTTTTATCATTTGTCGAACCGAGCAAAATGACAAAATATTTTCAATGAATTTACATAATAATGGTATGTCCGTCATGCTATTTAAATAAATACGTGTATCTACTTTCTCAAGTTTCTTGATAAAGCAAGTACTTCTACTGCCACCTTTATTGTATATCCGCAATGCTTCTAAAAGTAAAATATACGTATATCTGCTCTCTCTCGGTGTTCTTGATAAAGCAAGTATTCTACTTCTCCGTAGTATATCCTCAATGCTATTAAAGTAAGCGCGTCTATTCTCGCCGCTTTTATATATCCGTATGGTATGTCCGCAATGCTAGTAAAGTAAGTGCGTATACTCTCGCCGTTATGATATAGCTGTATGGTATTAACTTAAAGTAAGTACGTCCATCTACTCTCTCCGTTTTGTGTTAACCGTATTACCAATAAAGAAAGTTCTCAATTTTGTACACCCATTATCTCCGTTAAGGTACATCCGCAATGCTCTTAAAGTAGGTAAGTATAATATCTGCTCTCTCCATTTTGGTGTTAGCACAAGTACATCTACTGACGCTGTTATTCGCAGTACTATTAAAGTAGGTACGTATGTCTACTGTATGTCTACATTCTATACTTTGTTGGTAGATGGGGGGGGGGGGGTTAACGCGTGAGTGTTGCACCACAAGGTCCGTCATTGAGTAAAGTGGCGTGATTTCGATTACCTGTTTGTACGTCACAAGGAGTATGGTCGCCTGTCCATCCTCCGGGTTCGCCCCCTGAGGCCTCCGGTTAACCCCTAAGCGCAAGCGATTTAATGAAATTAAATTGAACTATATGTTAGTCTCGAAATGCTTTTCGAGTGGACGTTAAACTCTATTTATCTCTTTCACTATATTTCGCTCTCTCTTGTATTTGTTACTTCCATTCTATCCGTTGTGGTATATCCTTAATGCTGGTTACTTCGACTATCAACCCTGTCCATTATTGTATATCAATAATTATTTAAAGTAAGTACGACTATATCTGCACTCTCAATTTACGTATATCTACTCTCGTTTGGCCTCAAATGTTATATAAATCATTAATTGGACATGTATTTACATTCCAAGGTCATAATCAAATCTATTGACCTTGTTGTTAACGCAACTATTTCTACTTTCTCCGTTTTGCTATATCCACAATACGCTCTACGCTCCCAATTTTCCTAATATAGCAAGTACAACTCTCCGTTATGGTATATACGTCTATCTACTCTCTCCGATATGATATATCCATCATGTTATTAAAATAAGTACTCCTATTTATCCTCTCGATTTTGTAAGCAAGAACTTTACTCGCTCCTTATGTTATATCCGTAATTAAATACGTATATCTACTGTCTTCATTTTGATGTGAAAATAAGTACCTCCACTCTCTCCGTTATGGTAGATCCCTAATGCTTTTAATGTAGGTACATATTTACATATACGTCTATTTACTCTCTCAAATATGATATATCCCTCGTGTACTTCTATCTATCCTCTCGATTTTATAAGCAAGTACTTTTACTCGCTCCGTTATGGTATATCCGTAATTATATTAGAGAAAATACTCCCCACCCCCCTCTCTCTCTTTCTCTCTCTCTCTCTCTCTCTCTCTCTCTCTCTCTCTCTCTCTCTCTCTCTCTCTCTCTCGTTATGATATAGCCGTTCTGCTTTTGAAGTAAATACGTCTATATACTCTCTCAAATATGGTATATTTTTAAAGTTATTAAAATATTTACATCTACATGTATCTGTCTACTCTCACCAAAATGGTACATCCGTAATGCCATTAAAATAAGTACGTCTATCTACTCTCTTAATTGAGATAATTCAGGTACTTCTACTCTCTCCATTAAAGTATATCCTTAATGTTATTAAAGAAAGTACGCCTATCTACTCTCTTAATTTTGTTTTTAAATCACGTGCGTCTACTCTTTTAATTATGGTCAATCCACAATGCTATTTTTAAAGGGACAATAACACTCTTGCTGGCTTGACAGGTCCAGAAAAAAATAGCCTTATTCTAACTATAAGATGTTTAAGTGTCCTACCTGCTGTGTAAATTATCCATTACGACCTATCTTACTTGTCCAGAGGGTTTGAAAATATGTTTAAATCCAACTTGCAATTGAAAGTGCCTACGTAAGGCTTTTAAGGCTTTTCAAACCATGTTACGGCATGTAGTTGAATTTTTCCAATTTTTAAAATTAGGCGTGTTAAGATGAAATTTGTATCATTTTTAATTGAAATATTGTAAAATAGTACAAATTGTTGACCAGAATAAAGATTGGAACATATTATTCAGTTACAACAAGAGTGGTCTTGGGGCTTTAAGTAAATACGTATATCTACCCCTTCATTTTGTTTTTAAAACAAATACCTCTATCCACACCGTGATGATATATCCGTAATGCAATTAAAGTAGATACGTCTATATAATCTCTTTGTAGTTGAAGCAAGTACTTATCTCTGGCATGGCATATCCGGAATTCTATTAAATCGTCTTACTCCATTTGTTGGTAAAGCAAAACTTCTACTTTCTCCATTATGTTATATCCATATGTATATTAAATAAGTACGTATACCTATCCTCTCCAGAATGTTATATCCGTAATGATATTAGATTAATATGTCTGTGTACTTTCTCGATTTGGTTGTTAAAGGCCTGAATCGGAATCAGTAGGAATCAAACAGAACCAATCGGAATGAGGAAGTATCAAAATTCGCGCCACATTGGGGGGGGGGGTCAAATTGACCACAATTCTTACACTTTAAGGATGCCGTTCGAATTACTTATAGTCCGGACACCAGAACAGAGAACCCACTTTTGTTTGATATAATATAATGTTTCTCGGTGGATTATTGTTAGGTAGGGTCCCCTTGATTTTTCCAGGGTGGGTGGGGTCGTGCCACCCTTTGGGAAAATTAAATATTCAAGATGGCGGCCAACAATGGTGGGATAAATACAAAAAGTAATCATATTTCATCGCCCTGGGTCGTGTAATATATCGTTTTATATGTTTTCGGGGTCGCTGAACACTAAACCGGGCATATGTTTAACATTCGACCAATAATATAATTAAAATGGTTGCCAAAAATGGCGGCGGAGGTACAATAATTTCATATTTCGCCCAACTAACTCGAATTCGGACATGTATTTAACATAAGACTAATCATGAAGGCGAAAAATAGAACAAAAAATGATCACACAGCTGGATTTATGATAAATCACTCACGAAATTTTAATTTTAGCTAATTCAATAATTCGCTTGCGCGTAGGGGTCTTTAGTAGTGGGAGGACGAGGAGAAAACCCACGAGGTTGTACAGGCGACCCTACTTCTATCTTTTCTCCCCATTATTGTATATCCGTAATGTTATTAACGTTGGTGCTTCTGTCTTCTCTCTTTATTTTGGTATATCCATAGTGCTGTTTTCCAATCAAGTTGAATAATTTTCTTCTTTTTTTACAAATTATCTATTTTCCTCACTCTATTTTGTAATCATGTAAGAGATAAATCTGCCCAATGCAGATCTTTCGTTTGACCCCAAATGTTATATAAATCAATAATTAGACCTGGATTCACAATCCAAGCCCATAATCGAATCTCTTAGAACCTCGATTTTATTGTTAACGGAAGTATTTCTACACTCTCAATGATGATATATTCACAACGCTATTAAAGTAAACACGTTTATTTGATCTCTTCATCACGCTGTAATGATATATCCGTAATGCTATTAAAGTAAGTTAGAAACGGGTGGGGTTCAAATTGGTTTACGGGTACGTGTTACCCCACAGGGTATGTCATTGAGTAAAGTGGTGTGGTTTCGATTCCCCGATTGTATGTGACAAAGAGTAGGTTTGCTTGTCCAACCCGTGGGTTCTCCAATTTCCTCCAACTGCTCAAGACCCCTACGCGCACGCGAATTAATGAAATTAAATTGAACCATATTTTAGTCCCGAGATTATCTAGTTTGTGTCGAGTGCACAATAATCACCATTTCTCTCTCTCTCCTATTTGTTGTTAGAGTAGGTACTTCTACTCTCTCCATTTTGGTATATCTTTAATGCTAGTAAGTAAGTTCGTCTATCAACCTTCTTCGTTATAGTATATCCGTAAATTACGGACCGTAATGTTATTAAAGTAAGTTCGACTATATCCACACAATCGATTTTGTTGTAAAAGCAGTTATACTATTTCCGCTATGGTATATCCGCTATGTTATTAAAGTTAGTACGTCTATCTATTAGTAAATGCAGGAGGACTGCACTACACGCAAAACAAAAAAACAAAAAATCAAAAAATCTTCAAGATAAACCTGCAGACAAGACAGAAAATAGACATTGCAAAAACTAAACAATTATCAAATCAAGTGAATGGATCCGGGGGCCAGCCGTAACCGTCCACTGCGCTGTACTGTCCCGGGCCTGTCTTGGTACAGGCTTCACTAAATGATTTACATAAAAGACGTTACAAAAAAAAATGCGACCTATCTTGTAAGTGGTCGTCTCTTCAATGGCGATAGTCAGCCAATTGACGTCTGGTGTTAGAACGTCAAATAATTTTAACAATAAGGGCGATAATCCGGACAGAAACTCGGAAAACGCTAAAAAAACATAAATGTAGTCAGCTAACAGGAGCAAAGCCCGACAACGAGAACATTCTGCAGTACGAAGGGCTAAAACTCTACTCTAATAGTAAATGCAGGAGGACTGCACTACACGCAAAACAAAAAAACTAAAAATATCCGTAATGTTATTACCGTAAGTGCGCCTCTCTCGATTTTGTTGTTAATGCAAATAGTTCTCTCCAGTTATGATATATTCATAATTCTATTATTTAAAGTAAGTACGACTATAATCTACACTCTCGATTTTGTTGTTAAAGCACATATATCTACTCTCGTTATTATGGCATATCCGTAATGCTATTAAAGTAAATACGTCTATCTATCCTCTCCATTATTGTAAATCGGTATATTATTAACGTAATTGCGTCTATATCCTCTATTTTTGTTGTTAAGGCAAGTAGTTCTCTCTAGTTATGGTATATGACTAATGCTATTATCCAACCAAGTTTAATTTTTCTTCTTTTTTCACAAATTTTATATCTACTCTCTCTATTTTGTAACCATATAAGCGGTAAATCTGCCTAATGCAGATCTGTCGTTTGGCCCCAAATTAGACATATATTCACATTCAAAACCCGTAATAAAATATCGATTTTGTTATTAACGCAAGTATTTCTACTCTCAGTTATAAGTATATCTACAATGCTATTAAAGTAAAAATACGTATGACTATGCTCCCAATTTTCTTGATAAAGCAAGTACCTTTTCTCTCCCCGTTATATCCGCAATGTTATAAAGGTAAATACATGTATCTACTCTCTCAATTTTGTTGTTCACTCAAGAATGTCTACTATCCCCGTTATGGTATATGCTAAATTTGTTTATCGACTCTCTCAATTTTCTTTATAAAGCAAACACTTTACCTCTCTCCGTTATGGTATATCAGCAATGCTATTAAAGTAAGCACATCTACTCTCACCGCTATGATATCCGAAATGGTATTAAAGTAAGTGCGTCCATCTCCTTTCTCCATTATGCTGTACCCGTAATAATACTAATAAAGAAAGTTCGCCTGTCTACTTTCTCAATTTTGTTGTTATAGCAAGTACGTCCAAATAAAGCAAATACGTAAATCTATCTCTCTAGTTTTTTTTTATAAAAAAGTACTTCAACCCTCTACGTTATATGGTATATCCATAATTGTATCAAAGAAGGTATGTCTATCTTCTATCTCCAGAATGATATATCCGTCATGTTATTTAAGTACGTCTATCTTTTTTTCAATTTTGTAAGCAGGCATTTCCACTTACAAAAAATACGTTAATCTTGTCCCTATTGTTTTGTTGAAATAATTACGTCTGCGTTATGACCTAGCCGTAATGCTATTAAAGTTAAAACATATGTCTACACTGTTAAATATAAAATATTTGTGTCTGACTATCAATCTATCTATCTATCTATCTATCTATCTATCTATCTATCTATCTATCTATCTATCTATCTATATCTATCTATCTATCTATCTATCTTTCTATCTATCTATCTATCTATCTATCTTATCTATCTACGCCGTGACATATCCGTAATGCTATTAAAGTAAGTTTGCTATTTAATCTATATTGCTCTCTCTGGTTTGACATATCCGGAATTCTATTAAAGTAAGTACGTATGTCTAATTACTCTATTTTGTCCATAAAGAAAATATTTGTACTCTTTCCATTATGGTATATCCATAGGGATATTAAATAAGTACGTCTACCTGTTGCAGACGTACAGCGAGGTATACCAGAACGTTGACGGTCCTTTGCATCATTAGTCGGTTGATATTTTGTTGAAGTATAGTCAGTTCACTGTATTGAAAAAAAAATCAAACCCCCAACTGATTCTGGTAAGGTTTAGTGTACTTTAAAACATACTAAAAGTTTACCAAAGTAGGACCTCCGGAAAAGTGTTTTCAAGATGGCGTTAAATATGGCAACCGAAACGTCTTTAAATGATCATAACTATGTAACTATAAACTCAAATTTGATGATCTTGGTGACTTTGGGACAAAGAACGTGTTAAGACTATTAAAAATGATGTGAGCATACTACATGTATGTAAAAAAAATGACCGCCAACACCTCCAAATGACCGCAAGTCCATAACTAAATTCGACTCAAATTCGATGATCTTGATGTCTACCCTCAGGTTTTGGGGAACAAGGAACACATAAAGAGAACTTTATATATTACTGGGCTGTTGAATCATTTTGCAATTGGATTCATGACCTTCAGCTGTCCACTATTATATAATAGGTTTCGGAGCGTTCAGTTTTGAGTGTCATCCTCCTCCTCTCTCAGTATCGACCTCTTCGGGTTTTATTCTTGATCACCATCATTTTTGAGTGAAGTCAGTCTCACTACAGACCCGGGACTGTACAGCGCAGTGGACGCTTACGGCTCGCCCGGATCCATTCACTCTTTTTGAATTGTTTGTTTATTTGTTGTTTCTGAGTATGATGTGTTGTCAATATATCTGTCTTTTGTGTAAATCATGTGTGGTGCAGTCCACCTGCACTTCCTATTAAGTGTTGTTTGAATTGTCATCGATTTGCTGATCTTATTCCTTCATCTCTCCAGAACAGACAATGAGATCATCTACTTCCGTTCAAACAAGCAGTGAAAATAACACAAATGGTATAACATTAACCTGTTGAATGAAAATTTAGGAGACGATGCGTGCAACGAGTTGCTCTCTGTCAGGTCTACTCAGGCTGTTATTCAACTTAAAAGATTTTATCCATCGGAAAAAGTCTGCCTACCGAAAATTAGTAAGATCTTGGCAAAGGCCTAATGGTGGATCTATTTAATGGCAAATACGCTAATATCTCTGTACCAAATTATTTTCACCAAGAAAGTGACAACTGCTGAAGCATATGTAATTCCTTAACGGCTTCCCCGAACATAACCTGCAACAAGATTTCATAGCCAGCTTGTGTACTTCCGAATTATGGTATGGACAGGTACCTTACTGAATAGGGATGGAAGCAGAGAAATGATCAGTTAATTACAATTATGACTCAAAACAATGCAACTGTTTGAGGGGTGCAGCTTATCGCGATGCAGGGGTTGGTGCTATGGAATCCCCTACACTGCTGTATGTGGCCATTGAGAAACTGAAAATTGTTGCAATCCAAATGGTTCGATACTGAGGTGGGGGGTGGCACTCAAAACGGAAAGCTCTGAAACTTTTTCTATGGACAGGGATGTGAGTGCATTAGGTGATAATGATTCAACAGCTCAGTGACATCCACACTTGTCTTAATATGTTCCTTGCCAAACCTGGGGATTTGCATCAAGATCATCAAATTTGAGTAAAGTTATGGACTAGCGGTCATTTGAAGGGGTTCGCACCATTTTTGATATAATAATATCAACATCATTTTTAATGATCTTGATGAGTTCTTTGTCCGCCAAAACCCAGGAATAGACCCCAAGATCATCAAATTTGAGTTGATAGTTACATGATTATGACGTTGCAAGACATTTCGGTGGCGATCTGTGACGTCATCTCGAATAAAAGCACTCTTCCGCGGGTCCTACTTTTATAAAGTTTAGTATGTTATAAGGTACACTAAACCCTGCCGGAATCAATTGAGAAACCTTTTGCAGCAATTTGGGGGGGCTTAAACTGCATTGTGACCCGACTAATATGGGAAGCTGTATCATTGAGGTCCCATTGAGAAATACAGACAGTCTTCAATGCATTGGCTGATTTCTCAAATATGCTTTTCATATATTTATTTTCGTAATCAATATATTTCTCTTGATCGCATAAACACCGGGTGTTACGATACCCTTTACTCTGTGTATATTTCGGTTAGTTCTCTTTGTTTTATTTTATTAAGCAATTTAGTAAGCAATTATCTGTGGAACGTTATTAAGTACATATACTCTCTCCTTTGTCTATTAAACTAAAAAAGTAAACTCTTTATGGGATAATATCAACTTAAGTCCTTATACAATATCCATGGAGATACTAATGTGTCTAATGTATATACTTATATTCTCTCTGATGCTATTAAAGTAAATGTGTCTCCTCTCTCTGTTTTCCGGATAAGGCAAGTACGTACTTTTACTATCTCGGTGATTATATGAAAGTAAAAACTTCTACTCTCTCCGTGGTTTTATGGAGGTTCGTGGTTTAACTCTCCACTAGATGCTATAAAAGAAGCAAGAGGGTATAATCTATCCGTCGACTCTCCCGATTTTGCTCCTAAAACACACGTACTTCCGGTCTCCCTGGTCTCGCATGTAACTAACTTATTCTCCTATTCTCCGTGTCATGCTCCTAAAGTAAGTACATGTAGTTTTACGTTCTAAGATGTTGGTACTACCACTCTCTGTAGGTTCTGCTATTCTCACTGTAATGCTATTTCGGTAAGTATTTCTACTCTCTTCGTAATGTTAGCGAGAACTACTCTCTATGTTATTATATTAATGAAACATTTGCTGTAAAAGTAATAACTTCTGGGGAATCAAAGATAATATTACAGTAATATTTCTTCCATCAGTGATTATATTAAACGCATAACGTCTACTTTCTTCCACTTTCGCCAAGATGCTTCCAAAGAAAGGAGTTATTTTTTTACTCTCTCTGGGTTGATGCTAATGCGAATATACTTCTATTATATCTAGTACGAAGCTTTGCTCTCTGCAAGATGACATTAAAGCGAGACGTTCTAATATCTCCATAATAGTGAGGAACTTAATCTCCACGTTATAATAGTAATACTATTAAAGTAGCCCTTCTTTGTAATGTGTTCCTGGAATCATGGTACTTTTACTCTCCGTATTTCCTATTAACGAAACCTTAGCTATGAAAGTAAGCAATTCTGCTCAATCAAAGATGACATTACAGTAAGTGTGATTATATCAAAGTGGATACTGTCACTCTCCCCGTTGAGCTATCGAGGTAAGTAGTTTTACCCTCTTCGAGATGCTATCTAAAAATAAAAGTTAGTGTATGTATGAAATTTAAACGGCAAAATATAGATGAGCGGTGTATTTACCTTGTCTCCAAATTTCAGCTCAAAATATTGAGTCGTTTGGACGTGAACGTCAAAACTGCTTATCTGGACACGTAAGCCTTTTAAATTTCGGGTCAATTTTTTTGTTGGGTGACATGATAATCGACTCCCGTTCCTTTAGAAGTCTATGCAGTTAATGACACATGTGCTGTACATGATAACAAAAGGTAAATTTCACCTACACATTATTTTTATAAAATAAAGTCTGGTTTTATCCAGACACAGCATAATACAGCTTAGGACACCGGTCTCCATTTCCAGATGAAGACTGACGGGTTTAAGTTGTTTGAAAACGTATCACATATATTGAGTTAGTTGCTCGACCCTTAGGTAGAGGATTCTAAGGGATTTTAAGACAAAATTAAGCAGTTTTATTCCTCAAAATAATATCGGGATTGGCCCTTTAAGGTATGTATGTCTAATCTATCCATGGGGCTAGTAATTTACATACTTCTTATATTGATGGATTATAATTAGAGTAAAGTATGTCTATGCATGTAGCTGGTTTACACACATGAGATGTTATTAAAGTAAGATCCGTCCAATCTATTCATGGAACAAGTAATGAACATACCTATAATCTCTATAGGGTGTAAGTACGTCTCATCTATCCATTGGGCTACTAATTATAATTAACATACGTCCACGAGAGATGTGTTATAAATGTAATTGCGACAAAGCTATCCATGGGGCTACTCTCTATTTGGGGGGATCAAATGGCTAAGGGGGTAGGCACTGGCACGCTAGCATGGAGGTCGAGTGTTCGATCCCTGCATTTGTCGATAAAGTTCATCACGATTTTCCAGCGTGGTTTCCCCGGAGGGCCTGACAAGAACGGAGGGCCTGATAAGGACAGTTGTCTAGTCGTTCGGATGGGACGAAAACCCGAGGTCCCGAGTACACATTGTCGTGAACGTAAAAGATCCCTTGGCAGTTTGAATAATATTTAAGAGTAGCTGCCCGGGCAAAATTGCCCTCATAGCACACTGTATGGCATATGCCCGTCTTCCATTCCATTAGCCCATGTTAGGTGCATAACAGTAGGACGTTAAACTCCATTTCATTTCATTTCATTTCACTCTCTATGAGATATCATTAAAGTATACGTAAGTACGTTTAATCTACAGTGAAGCTAGTAATTTACATACGTCAAAACATACGTCTACCCTCTATGGAATGTTATTAAAGTAAGTACGCTGATCTATGCATTAAACTAGTAATTGACATACCACTACTCTGTATAGGATCTTATTTAAGTACGTATTCTAATCGACATACATACTTATACTCTCTATGGATTTCATTAAAGTGAGTACGTCTAATCTATCCACAGAGCTAGTAATTTACACACCTCTGGTCTGTATGTGATGTTATTAAAGTAAGTATTCTAATTTATCCATGGAACTAGTAATTTACATATCTATACTCTCTATGGAATGTTATTAAAGTAAGTACGTCTAAGCTATCTATGAAGTTAGTAGTTTACATAGACCCTAATTCTACTCTATATTGCGGGATGTTATAAGTAAGTTCGTCTAATCTCTACATCTTGTAATTTACATACTTCTACTGTCTATGGTATTGAAGTAAGTCTCTCTCTCTCTCTCTCCCTTTCTCTTATTTCTACTCTCTCCTTTTTTTATATACTTTTTGTCTATCTACCCTCTCCATTATGGTATATCCTTAATGTTATTAAAGTAAGTACGTCTATCTACTCTCTCGATTATGGTATATCCGTAATGTTATTAAAGTAAGTACGACTATATCTTCAGTCTTGATTTTGTTGTTAAAGCAAGTATTTCTACTCTCTCCGTTATGGTATATCTGTAATGTTATTAACGTAAGTAATTACACCCTCTCCAAATATGGTAAGTACTTCTACTCTCTTTATAATGGTATCAATATTACAAAAGGCACACGTACTCGCAAAGCGATGATACTTAGTCTCTCGGTGATACGCTCTCTCTATCCCTCTCCCTCGCTCTCTCTCTCCGTTGTGTTATTAGGGTAAATAGTTTTGCTCTCGCCAAGATGTTATCAGAGGAAAAAGTTATACCCTATATACAATAATAGTAAGGTAAGAACGTCAATTCTCTTCATTTGACTGCTAAAGTAGAGGTACTCCGAATTGCTCTATTGTGAATTTAATTCACGTCAGGCTAGGAATGTCACCCAATGATAGTATAAAAGCAAGTAATGTTAATATCACTGTGATCATATGGAAATAGGCACATCTTTTCTCTCCGTCGTGAGCTTTAAAAGTAGATCTACTCTATATGTTATATTTATGGACGAATATGGTATTCGTTTAAAGTAAGCTCTTATACTCGATCAGACGTTATATGAAAGTAAGTACTTTACTCTCTAAGTCAATATATAAAATAAACTACTTATACTCTCAATGCTGTGCTATAAAGGTGGGTATGTTTATTTTCTCCAATAAGTCATGATATTCAAGTACCTACTTTTACTGTCTCAATGAATATTAATGTAGGTACATCTGCTCTTGGTGTTATTAAAGGAGGTAAATCGTTTATTTGGGACCTAGAAATTGACACAAACTGACACAAATGGATCGCAACGCAAATAATAATGTAACATGAATGTATGTAAACGGATTTACATTTGATCGTTTCCTTTCTTTCTCAAATATCAAATCAGTTATATTCGACAAAATACGCGACAGGTCTCAATCGAATGACAATCTCTAGCGTCTGGTTATTTCAGTCTACGCCGGTAGTATTTATTGTGCATGCTCTTCAGATAAGAATATGAGGTCACTGTTTGACATGACTTGTGTAATACGTCTAGCCTCGTTCTTCTAGTCACGTGTTACAAATTGCGCTGAAACGCATCCTGGTACACGATTCGTGTACCAAAGGTAAATTATTTATGGCTTAAATATTAGATATCAGAAGCCCATCTTTTCCCGGTAAGACCACAGCATCAATTTTGATTCAAACTGACAAATATCACGTTGGGTGATATTGAGTTAAAGACTTAGCTATTGTAAGATACATGTATGTAGTTCATTTTTCCCCAAAAAGCTATCAAAGCAATAACGTATAAGCTAATTGCTCGAAAGTAAGTATTTATACGCTTGTCTATTAAAGTAAGTACTGCCTTCTACTCTCTAATTTTACTGCCTTTAAAATATTGAAGTATGTACTTCTACGCATACAATGATGATATTAAGTAAGTACCTATACCCCTTCAATGATTGTATGAAAATATTTACTTGTACTCTTTCCGTGGTTTCATAAAGGTTTGTACTCTTTACTATCTTAATACTTATATGAAATTGGGTACGTCTACTCTCATCGAGGTGTTAATAAGGTACGTAGTTTAAACCTGGGGACGTCGAAGAAACCAATGATGATATAGAAGTAAGTATTTTTACTCTCTCAGTATTTCTACTCTCTCCGTAGTGCTGTTATGTTAAGTAGATCTAGTCTATATATTAATCTGTTAAACAAAGGTTTGCTATTAAAGTAAGTACGCATTTTTGCTTTCTTTAATATGCTATCAAAGCAATACGTTCTTATCTATCCGTCTTTCCAAAAGTACCCAAAAGCTCTACGTTTCGAAACTTACTACCCTTGTAATGTTATTAAGGTAAATTGTCTTAACATCTATGTGATGTTGGCACTTCTGTATACATCCATAAAGTAAGCATTTAGAACTATTGTGATTTAAAGTACAAATATTCTACTCTATCCATTTATTTCTACTCTCTATGTCCCTCTCTTTTTATTCTTTCTCTCTCCCTCTCTCTCTCCCTCTCTCATTCTGATGTTATTATAATGTTACTCTCTATGTTGATATCAAAGTAAGTATTGTTTTTTTTTCTCAGTGATGATATCAAATGTAGTACTGTTATTCTGTCAATGGTGATATTAGCATTAGTACTGGTACTCTCCACATGATGACAGTACAAGTTAGCAATGTTACTAATGATGATACCAAAGTTAGTACTGTTTCTCTCCCAATGATGACATCAAAGTAAGTACTGTTACTCTCTCGGTGATGATTGTACTGTTACTCTCTCAATAATGATATCAAAGTAAGTATACTGTTACTCTTCCAATGGTGATATTAAAGTTAGTACTGATACTCTCTTAACGAAGGTATTAAAGTAAGTACTGTTTCTCTCTCGGTGACCCAATGGTGATATTAAAGTTAGTACTGATACTCTCTTAACGAAGTTATTAAAGTAAGTACTGTTACTCTCTCGGTGACCCAATGGTGATATTAAAGTTAGTACTGATACTCTCTTAACGAAGTTATTAAAGTAAGTACTGTTACTCTCCCAATGATGATATCTAAGTAAGTACTGTTACTCTCTAAAAGATGATAATAAATTTAGTACTGTTTCTCTCTCAATGATGACAGTAAGGTTAGTACTGTTATTCTATTTTTTTCTAGTCTACACGTGATGTTATTTAAAAATATTGATTATGTCTATATGATGAGGGGGTGGGATGGTCTAGTTGTCTATAGTGCCGCGCTTCGACCTCTAGTTGGCCGGCCACCTCTGGCTTGCGGCTGTCGTTTCGAGCCCTGGTGTGAGCGTATGTGGCATGGCGATAGGGGTGCCTTCTCAACCTCGTGGGTTTTCTCTGGGCACTCCGGCTTCCTCCCACTGCTAAAGACCCCTACGCGCTAGCGAATTATTGAAATGAAATTTTAAAAAAAATATTAGTCCCGAAATGACCTAGTTGTGTTGAGTGGACGTTAAAACCCATTTCTCTCTATATATATATATATGATGATATTAAAGTAAGTACTGTCACTCTCTCAATGATGATATTAAAATTAGTAAGTATTGTATTGTACTGTTACTCTCTCAATGATGATATCAAAGTTAGTATTGATATTCTGTCAATGATGATATTAAAATATTAAAGTTAGTATTTATTGTTACTCTCTCGGTGGTTATAGTAATTTGCTCTCTTTATGATGAAATTAAAGTAAGCAAATACTGTACTCTCTCTCTCGCTCTCCCTCTCGCTCTCGCTCTCTCTCTATCTAATGTTATTAAAGTAAGTAAGTTCTATACTGTTACTCTCTTCCTATCTATAATGATATTAAAGTAAGTATTGTTACTCTCTCAATGATGATATTAAAGTTAGTACTGTTATTCTGCCAATGATGAAATTGATATTAGTATTGGTACTCTCTACATGATGACAGTAAAAGTTAGCAATGCTACTCTATTTATGATGATAATAAAGTAAGTAATGTTACTCTCTTAATTATGATATCAAAGTTAGTACTGTTACTCTCACAATAAGACATCAAAGTAAGTACTGTTACTCCCAATTCCAATTATGACATTGTGATGATAGTAATGTTGCTCTCTTTATGGTGATATTAGTGTAAGTAAATACTGTACTGTTATTATCTCTCTCTCCCTCCCCCTCTCCGCCTCCCTCCCTCTATCTCTCTTTCTCTCTCTCTCGCTCTCTCTCTACGACTGTATCTCTCCCAATTTTACTGCTAAAGCAATAGTATTTATATTCGCTCAGACCTGATTGTAGGGTCAATGAACCTGGCACTTCTTCTCTCAATTTTGTTAATTGAAGAGTTTAAGTGAGTATTTCCGCTACTAAAATAGAGTAAATACCAATCTAGTTGACATGCTTATACATAATTAGTTCCGCTCTCTACGTTATTAACTTTTCTTCTCTCCGGGTTCTCCTAAGGTAAGCTATCAAAGTAATACGTTCTAATATCATTTGTCTCCAACTCAGTATCATCCAATATCCATTATTTAAGACAAAATAAACATTTTACCATTGGTACACAAATCGTGTAGGCCTACATAGTGCGTTTCAGAGTCATTTGTAACAAGTGAACAGAAAGAACGAGGCTAGACATATTCCACAACTAATGCCAAACGGCGACGCCATAACTTATCTGGAGAACATGCGCAATAGACAGGAACAGCCAAACGCTAGAAATTTATATCATGTTGAGACTCATGCCGTATTTCGCTGAACATAATTGATTTGCAATTAGAGTCAGAACGAAAACAATTGAATGTAAATTAGTTCATATACAACCAGATTACGACATTAAAGCGATGCGACCCATTTGGGTCAATATTTAGGTTCCAAATATTCTAAGTAATATTTTTGCTCTCTCCAAAAAGATATCATGAGAATAGGTTTTAATCTATCGGTAGACTCTTTCCAAAAGCTCTCCGTTAATTAAGACACTTACTATCCTTGTAATGTTATAAAGGTAAGTGATGTTGCTATTTCAGTATATATCTATAAAGTTAGTATTTATATCCACCATGATATTAAAATAAAGTAGCCACGTCTCCTCTCTCTAGGTCCCCTGATAAAACAAGTATGTCTTCACTTTCTGTCAGTACATCTACTCTCTCTCTCCCTCCCCCTCCCTCTTTCTCTTTCTAACAATACCGATACTTCTACTCTCTTCGTGAAATTATTAAGGTACGTAATTTCGTTTTGTATGTGATCTACACGTCTACTCTTTTCATTTGCTTTCGGTAATGCTATTACATATGGGGTCGGTACTTCCACTATCACAATAATAGTTACAGTACTTATATCCTCCTTAAAAGTATCAAAGTATTTCTAATTACGTAAGGTGAGTAGTCTACGCTCTGTGCTGTGGAATGGGATTAGTTTTACTTTCATTTATGCATCAAAGTAAGTAATTTTAAACAACCCCGTAATGGTAGTAAGTAAGTGCGTCGACTCTCTCCAATTTGATCTGGATTTAAGTACTTATCTTCTCGCCTTACGTACTTTTACTATCTACGTTATGACGTTCGCTATTTAAATAAATACATTTACTGTCACAAAAATATTATTAAGGTAAGTAGTTATACTCTATATGTTAAGGTTCTTCTACTCTCCATTTATGTATCAAAGTAAGTGTTTTACACCTTCCCTTAATAGTAAAGTAAGTACGTCGACTCTCTTCAATGTGCTCTGGAAGTAAGTATTTCTACTCTCTCAATGAAACTTTTAAGGCATATACTTCTACTCTCACCATAATATTATCGAGGTAAGTAGTTAACTCTATATGTTATGGTATGGAGGTACTTCTGCTCTCCTTCATTGTATCAAAGTAGGTATTTCATTTCTAATCTCTACATTTGTCTATTACTGTAAGTATTTCATGGAGCTAGTAATTTTTACTTATATCCGGAGTGAGATCATGAAGAAAGTAAGTACCTTTACTGATGCGGCGGTAAGTGGATCTCCTCACTGTGTAACACTATTGAAGTAAGTACTTCCACTATCTTCTACAAGCTAGCACACAGTTAGTACTGTTACTCTCTAGATAGTGATATTAAAGTAAGCACTGTTACTCTCTAGATAGTGATATTAAAGTAAGCACTGTTACTCTCTAGATAATGATATTAAAGTACGTACTGTCACTCTCTAGATAATGATATTAAAGTAAGTACTGTTACTCTCTAGATAATGATATTGAAGTAAGTAATGTTACTCTCTCTCTATTTATGCTATTATATTACCGGACGGTTTTCTAATTCAATTACTGGTGAGGAAGGGGCTGGAATCGGATGGCCGAATTGTTAGCGCGTTTGCGCTTTATCATAACGTCCGTCAATAACTCAATTGATGGTATTTAGATTCTCCAGCTGTGCGTGACATGAAGTATGATCGCCTGTCTATCCTCGTGGATTTTCTCCGGGTCCTCTTGTTTCCTCCCCCTACGCGTAAGCGAATTACTAAAATAAAATAAAACCATATTTTAGTCAAGAAATGATCTGGTTTGTGTCGAGTGGACGTGCAACCCCATTTCTCTCTGTTATTAATGTTACTCTCTTTATAATATTAAAGTAAGTAAGTAATTACTGGTACTGTTGCGCTCTCTATTTCTCTCGGTCTCTCTCTCTCTCTCTCTCTCTCTCTCTCTCTCCCTCGCTCTCAATGATGACATCAAAGTTAGGACTGTTACTCTTTCTCCCTCTTCCTCCACCGCTTACCCCCACTCTCTCTTTCTCGCTAATAAAGTTAGTATTGTTACTCTCTCCGTTTATGATGATATTAAGTAAGTAAGTAACGTTACTCTCTCTCCATGATATTAATGTAGGTTCTGTTACTCTCTCTCTCTCCCTCTCTCCCCCTCTCTCTCTCGCTCTCTATAATGATATCAAAGTAAGTACTGTTACTACCTCAAAAATTAAAGGAAATTTAGTAGTGGTATTCTCTCAATGATGATACTAAAGTTAGTATTCTTTACTCCCTCAATGATGGTAGTAAAGTTAGTACTGTTACTCTCTCAATGATAATAGTATTACCCTCAATGATATCAAAGTAAGTACTTCTACTCTCTCAATGATGATATTCAAGTAAGTACTGATATTCTCTCAATGATGATATCAAAGTTAGGACTGCTACTCTGTCTCCCTCTTCCTCCACCTCTACCCTCAACTCTCTCTTTCTCGCTAATAAAGTTAGTACTGTTACTCTCTCCGTTTATGATGATATTAAAGTAATTAAGTACCGTTACTCTCTCTCCATGATATTAATGTAGGTACTATCACTCTTTCAATGACGATATTAAAGTAAGTACTGTTACTCTCTTAACGAAGTGACGTAAGTAAGTACTGTTATTCTTTCAATGGTGATATTTAAGTAAGTACTGATACTCTCTTATTCATGTTAATAAAGTATGATAACAAAGCCAGTACTGCGATTCTCTCAATAATGATATTATTAAGATATTAAATGTCACTCTCTTAATTATGATATCAAAGTTAGTACTGTTACTCTCTCAATAATTACATCAAAATAAGTACCGTGACTCTGAATTATGACATTACATTTAGTACTGTTACTCTCGCAACCATGGTATCCAAGTAATTATTGTTACTCACTCAATGGGGATATTAAAGTAAGTACTGTTACTAAGTTATTTAAGTAAGTTCTGTTTTTCTCTTCATGATGATATCAAAGTTGGTACTGCTATTCTCTCTATGATGATATTAAAGTAAGTATTGTTACTCTCTCAATGATGACATAGAAGTTGGCAATCTCTCTCTATCTCTCTCTATCTCTCCCCTTCCTTCTACCCCATACCTCTCCCTCGCTCATGTAGCCAGTACTGTTACTGTTATTCTCTTAATGATGACATCAAAGTCGGTACTGCTATTCTCTCAATGAAGATATTAAAGTAAATATTGTTACTCTCTCAATGATGAGATCAATATTAGTACTCTCTCTCTCCTCCCCCTTCACTCTACTCCCCTCCACCCCTCTCTCGCTAAAACAGTTAGAAACGTTACTCTCTAGCTAATGATATTTAAGTAAGTACTTTTACTATCTATGTCTATGTCGATATTAAAGTAAGAAAGTAATACTATTCTCTCTTCATTACGATATTAAAGTAAGTGCTCTCACATTTATAATATGAAAGTTAGTACTGTTGCTCCCTCTATGATGATATTAAAGAAAGTACATTTCCTCTCAAAATGATGATATCAAAGTTGTACTATTACTCTCGCGGTGATGATAGTACTGTTGCTCTCTTGATGATGATATGAAAGTAAGTACATACTGTACTGTTATCCTCTCTCTTCCCCTGATGTTTTTAAAGTAAGTAAGTGTTGTACTTCACTGTACTGTTAAACTCTCAATGATGATATCAAAATCAGTACTACTGTTATTCTGTCAGTGATGATATTGGCATTAATAGTGGCATTCTCCCAATGATGACAGTGAAGTTAGCAATTTTACTCTATTTATGATGATATCAAAGTTACTTTTGTTACTCTCTCAATGATGAGATCAAAGTAAGTACTGTTACTCTCAATTATGATATTGCATTTAGTACTGTTCCCCTCTCAATAATGAAATCAAAGTAAATTGTTACTCCCTCAATGGCGATATTAAAGTAAGTACAGTTACTCTCTTAACGAAGTTTTTTTTAAGTAAGTACTGTTATTCTCTTAATGATGATAATAAAGTTGGTGCTGTTATTCTTCTAATGATGACAACGAAGTTAGTACTATTACTCTCTTAATGATGATATTAAAGTTGCTATAGTTACTCTCTCAATGATGACATCAAAGTTAGTACTCTCTCTCTCTCTATCTCCCTCTCTCTCCGTGTGTGTGTGTCTCTCTCTCCATTCCCTCTACCCCCTTCTACCCCTCTCTCTCTCTCTCGCTAATACAGTGGGTATTGCTCTCTTTATTATGATATAAAAGTAAGTACATACTGTGCTGTTATTCTATCTCCACCCTCTCTCTCTCTCTCTCTCTCTCTCTCTCTCTCTCTCTGATGTCATTAAGTCTGTTAGTACCGAACTAAACTGTGCTGTACTGTTACCCTCTTTCTAAGATGATATTAAAGTAAGTATTGTTACTCTCTCAATAATGATATCAAAGTTAGTAATGTTACTTTATTTATGATGATATTAAAGTAAGTACTGTTACTCTCTTAATTATGATATGAAAGTTAGCACTGTTACTCTCTTGATGATGACATCAAAGTAAGAACTGTTACTCTCAATTATTATATTGTAGTTAGTACTGTTACTCTCGGACTAGTGATATCAAAGTAAGTAGTGTTACTCCTTCAGTGGCGATATTAAAGTAAGTACTGTCACTGTCCTAACGAAGTTATTTAAGTAAGTAATGTTATTCTCTCATTGATGATATCAAAGTTAGTACTGCTATTCGTTCAATGATGACATTAAAGTAAGTATTGTTACTCTCTCAATGATGATATCAAAGTTAGTACTCACTATATACATATATCTCTCTCTCTTCCCCCTCTACCATCTCTACCCCATCTACCTCTCTCTCGGTACTACGGTTAGTACTGTTACTCTCTAGCTAATGATATTAAAGTAATGTCGATAATAAAGTTAGTAAGTAATGCTACTCTCTCTCCCTCTCTCCATGACGACATTAAAGTAAGTACTCCCACAATGATGATACCAACGTTAGTACTGTTACTCTCTGGGTGATGATAGTACCGTTGCTCTCTTTATGATGATATTAAAGTAAGTAAATAGTGTACTGTTATTCTTTCTCTCTCTCTTTCTATATTTCTCTCTTTACTGTTACTCTCTCTCCCTATGATAATATTAAAACAAGTATTGTTACTCCCTCAATGATGATATTAAAGTTAGTACTGAACTGGTACTCTCTCTCTCCTTATGTGGATATTAAAGTAAGTAGTGTTATTCCTTCAATGATGATATTGAAGCGAGTACCGTTATTATGTCAATGATGATATCAAAGTTAGTACTGTTACTCTTTCGGTGATGATAGTACTGTTACTCTCTTTATGATGAAATATAAGTAAGTATGTAATGTACTGTTATTCTCTCTCTATCTCTCTCTCTCGCTCTCTCACACTCTCCCTCTCTCATCTGATGTTATTAAATTAAGCAAGTACTGTACTGTACTGTACTGTTACTCTCTCTCTATGATGATATTAAAGTAGGTATTGTTACTCTCTCTAAATGATGATATCAAAGTTAGTACTGTTATTCTGTCAATGATGATATTAACATTAGTACTGTTACTCTCTCAATGATGACAGTAAAGTTTAGTACTGTTACTCTATTTATGATATTAAAGTAAGTAATGCTTCTCTTTTAATTATGATATCAAAGGTAGTACTGTTACTCTCTCGTTGATGATAGTACTGCAGCTCTCTTTATGATGATATATAAGTAAGTACGTACTGTACTGTTATTCTCTCTCCCTCTCTCCCTCTCTCACACTCTCTCTCTCCCTCTGATCTGATGTTATTAAAGTATATAAATACTATACTGTACTGTTTTTCTCTCTCTCGCTACCATGATATCAAAGTAATTATTGTTACTCACTCAATGGTGATATTAAAGTAAGTACCGTTACTCTTTTAACTAAGTTATTTAAGTAAGTACTGTTACTCTTTTAACTAAGTTATTTAAGTAAGTACTATTATTCTCTAACTGGTGATATCAAAGTTTGTACTGCTATACTCCAAATGATGATAATAAAGTAAGTATCGTTACTCTCTCAATGATGACATTAAAGTTGGCACTCTCAATCTATCTATCTCTATTTCTCCCCTTCCCTCTATCCCCTACCTCTACTTCGCTAATGTAGCCAGTACTGTTACTGTTATTCTCTGACGATATCAAAGTCGGTACTGCTATTCCCTCAATGATGATATTAAAGTAAATATTGTTACTCTCTCAATGATGACATCAAAATAAGCACTCTCCCCCCCTTCCTTCTACCCCCCTCCACCCCTCTCTCGCTAAAACAGTTAGTAATGTTACTCTCTAGCTAATGATTTTTAAGTAAGTACTTTCACTATTTATGTCTATGTCGATATTAAAGTTAGAAATTAATGCTAATCCCTCTTCATGACGATATTAAAGTAAATACTCTCACATTGATGATATTAAAGTTAGTACTGTTACTCTCTCTATGATGATATTAAAGTAAGTACATGCTCACTATGATGATATCAAAGTTTGACTGTTACTCTCGCGGTGATGATGGTACTGTTGCTCTCTTTTTGATGATATAAAAGTAAGTACATGCTGTACTGTTATCCTCTCTCTTCCTCTGATGTTATTAAAGTAAGTAAGTGTTGTACTTCACTGTACTGTTAAACTCTCAATGGTCATATCAAAGTCAGTACTACTGTTATTCTGTCCATGATGATATTGACATTAATAGTGGCACTCTCTCAATGATGACAGTGAAGTTAGTAATTTTACTCCATTTGTGATGATATCAAAGTTTGTTTTGTTACTCTCTCAATGATGCCATCAAAGTAAGTATTATTACTCTCAATTATGATATTGCATTTAGTTCTGTTCCCCTCTCAATAATGGAATCAAAGTAAGTATTGTTACTCCCTCAATGGCGATATCAAAGTAATTACAGTTACTCTCTTAACGAAGTTATTTAAGTAAGTGCTGTTATTCTCTTAATGATGATAATAAAGTTGGTACTGTTATTCTCTTAATGATGATATTAAAGTTGGTATTGTTACTCTCTCAATGATGACATCAAAGTTAATACTCTCTATATATCTCCCTCTCTGTCTCCGTTTCTATCTCTGTCTCCCTTCCCTCTACCCCCTTCTACCTCTCTCTCTCTCGCTTATACAGTGTACTGTTACTCTCTCGGTGATGATAGTAATGTTGCTCTCTTTATGATGATTTAAAAGTAAGTACATACTGTACTGTTATTCTCTCTCAACCCTTCTCTCACTCACTCTCCCTATCTCTATCTCTCTCTCTCAATCTCTCTCTCTCTCTCTCTGATGTTATTAAGTAAGTAAGTACCGAAGTAAACTATACTGTACAGTTACCCTCTTTCTAAGATGATATTACAGTAAGTATTGTTACTCTCTCAATGGTGATATCAGAGTTAGTATTGTCATTATTAAGTAAGTAAGTACCGAACTAAACTGTACTGTACTGTTGCTTTCTCTCCAAGATGATATTACAGTAAGTATTGTTACTCTCTCAATGATGATATCAAAGTTAGTACTGTCATTATGTCAATGATGATATTAACATTAGTACTGGTATTCTCTCAATGATGACAGTAAAGTTAGTAATGTTACTTTTTTTAATGATGATATTAAATTTGTTACTCTTTTTATTATGATTTCAAAGTTAGTACTGTTACTCTCCTAATAATGACATCAAAGTACATATTGTTACTCTCAATTATGACATTGCAGTGAGTACTTTTACTCCCTTAATACTGATATCAAAGTAAGTACTGTTACTCCCCTAGCCCCAATGGTGATATTAAAGTTCGTATTGTTACTCTCTTAACGAAGTTATTAAAGTAAGTATTGTTACTCTCTCAATGATGATATCTAAGTAAGTACTGTTACTTCCTTAATGATGATATTAAAGATGGTACGGCTAGTCTCTCAATGATGACAGTAAGGTTAGTACTGTTACTCTATTTATTTATATTCTACACGTGATGTTATTAAAAATGCTGATTATGCCTGTATGATGTTATTAAAGTAAGTACTACTACTCGCTAGCTAATGATATTAAAGTAAGTACTTTTAATATCTCTGTATATGTCGATCTTATGTTACTCTCTCAGTCCATGATGTTTTCTTCAGTATTAACGCGCTTTATCAATTGCGATATTTTTATTTTTAAGTACACTCACAATGATGATATGAAAGTTAGTACTGTCACTCTCTCCATAACGATATTAAAGCAAGTGGTCTCACAATGATGATACCAACGTTAGTACTGTTACTCTCTCGGTGATGATAGTACTGTTGCTCGTTTTTAGTCCGACAGTAGGTTGACAAACCTGGAAATATAGTCCACCAAATGTTTTTTAATGGTTTATATATCTTTAGTATAGGTTCAGCATCCGGATGATGCCACCCTGGCACCCTTAAGGAGATTTAAATATTCAAGATGACCGCCATGAGGTATTTCCTGGTTATGTAGTCGGGTAAAATTTATGACAGATTCTCTCGGACCTCGACTTGAAGGTGGTTTCTATAAGAATTCGACCCGCTGAATCCAATGGTCTTGGTTTTTCCTCCTAAAAGTAACAACTAAATTCGCTAGGGGGCCAAACCCAAAATTGAGGCTCATATTGGGCGGAAAACTAATAAAGTTCCCTAAAAAGATACTATGTGGATTATATATCTTCGATAGCCGTAGATTCGAAATCCGGATGATGCCACACTAGCACCCTTCGTGAAATATAAATATTCAAGATGGCCACCATGAGGTATTTTCTGTAAAGTTTATGACAGATTCTGTCGGACCTCGACGGGAAGGTGGTTTCTTTAAAAATGCAACCCACTAAATTCAATGGGCTTGTTTATTTCGCGTAATAAATGACAGCTAAATCCGCTAGGGCGCCAAATCCAAAATTGAGACTCGTTTTGGCGGGAAACTAATAAAGTTCTTTAAAAGGTATGTAATACCGGTTTATTAAAAATAGATTCTATGTTGAATATGTATCTTCGATAGCTGTAGATTAATAATCCGTATGATGCAACCGACATAGTCTGTCCGACATAGTCTGTCATAAATTTTACCCTACTACATAACCAGAAAATACCTCATGTCGGCCATCTTGAATATTTAAATTTCTCCAAGGGTGTCAGGGTGGCATCATCCGGACTCTAAATCTACACAAATTGAAGATATAAAATCCATTAAAAAAGCGTTAGGTGGACTATATTTCCATGTTAAGGCTTAAAATGGGGTTTGGCTGTGTGCAGTTATTCTCTCTCTTTCTCTCTCTCTCTGATGTTATTAAAGTAAGTACTGCACTGTATTGTTACTCGCTCTCTATAATGATATTTAAGTAAGTAGTGTTACTCTCTCGATGATGATATTAAAGTTAGTACTGTTATTCTGGCAATGATGATATTGACATTAGTACGGATACTCTCTCAGTGATGACAGTACATTTAGTATTGTTACTATATTAAAGTAAGTAATGTTACTCTCTTAATTGTGGTATCAAACTTAGTACTGCTACTCTCATACTGATGACATCAAAGTAAGTATTGTTACTCTCAGTTATGACATTACAGTTGATACTGTCACTCTCTCAATAATAATATTGAAGTAATTACTGTCTAGCTAATGACATTAAAGTAAGTAATTTTACTATCTCTGTCTTTGTCGATGTTACTCTCTCTAACTGATTTTATTGAAGTAATTACTCTCCATGATGATATCAAGGTAGTGCCGTTACTCTCTCCATGATGATTTAAAGTAAGTACTCCCAAAATGATGATATCAAAGTTAGTACTGTTACTCTTTCGGTTATTCTCTTTATGATGATATTCAAGTAAGTAAATACTCTCTCTCTCTCTTTCTCTCTCTCTGATTTTTTAAAAGTAAGTATAAGTGCTGTTCCGTACTATTATTCTCTCCCCCTATGATGATATTGAAGAGAGTATTGTTACTCCCTCAATGATGATATCAAAGATAGTACTATTATTCTGTCAATAATTATATTGACATTAGTACTGTTACTCTCTCAATGATGACAGTAAAGAAACTATTGTTACTCTATTTATGATTATATCTAAGTAATTACTCTCTAATGATAACTTCAAAGTAAGTATTGTTACTTTCAGTGATGAAATTGCAAATAGTACTGTTACTCTCCCAATAATAATATCAAAGTAAGTACTGTTACTCCCTCAATGGTTATATTAAAGTTAAAAAAACTGTTACTGTTACTCTCTTAGATAAGTTATTAAAGTAAGTACTGTTACCGTTACTCTCTTATGTAGATAAGTTATTAAAGTAAGTACTGTTACTCTATCTTTCTATTACACTATAACAGTTAGGATTATTGCACTCAAGATGATGATAGTACTGTTGCTCTCTGTCTCTCTCTCTTTCTCTCTCTCTCCCTGTGATGCTATTGAAGTAAAAAAGTGATGTACTGTTGATATTAAAGTAAGTATATACTGTACTGTTCTCTCTCTCTCTCTGATGTTATTAAAGTAAGTAAATATTAAGTATTATACTGCACTGTACTGTTTGGCTTTCTATTTGATGATATTAAAGTAAGTATTGTTACTCTCTCAATGGTGATATTAAAGTAAGCACTGTTATTCTGTCAATACTGATATTAAAGTTAGTACTGTTACTCTCTCCGCTATGGTATTAAAGTAATGATGATACCTGGGTGACGATAGTATTGTTACTCTCTCCGTGATGATATTAAAGTAATGATGATACCTGGGTGACGATAGTATTGTTACCCTCCCAGTGGTTGCATCAAAGTACTGTTACTCCCCCAAGGGTGATATTAAAGTTTGTTAGTACTGTTACTCTCGTAACGAAGTTATTAAAGTTAGTACTGCTATTCTCTCAATGATGATATTAAAGGTAGTACTGTTACTCTCTGAATGATGATAATAAATTTAGTACTGTTACTCTCTCAATGGGGACAGTAAGGTAACTACTGTTACTCTATTTATTTCTAGTCTACACGTGATCTTATTAAAAATGCTGATAATGTCTATATGATGATATTAAAGAAAGTATTGCTACTTTCTCAATGAGGATATTTAAGTAAGTACTGTTACTTTCAATGATGATATAAAAGTGAGTACTGTTACTCTCTCAATGGTGGTGTTATTAAGCCCCCCCCCCCCGCGATGATATCGTTTAATTCGGTTCTTTCCAATTTGCTTCTAAAGCAGACATCTAAGTCAGTACTTGTGCTCTCTTTGTAAGCAGGTGTTGCTACTCTCGCAATGATGCGAGTAAGTACTTTTACCATCAATGATGATATTAAAGTAAGTACTTTTTCCATCAATGATGATATTAAAGTAAGTACTGTTTCTCTCTCAATGGTGTTAGTGAAATAGGGACTAGTACCCCCACAATGATTATATTAAAGTAAGAACTGTTACTCTTGATTATATTAAAGTAAGTACTGTTACTCTCTCAATGGTGATAGTGAAATAGGGACTAGTACCCCCACAATGATTATATTAAAGTAAGAACTGTTACTCTTGATGATATTAAAGTTTGTACTCTTACTTTCTCAGTGATAATACCAAAGTAAGTATTGTTACTCCCTCCATGTTGCTAGTAAAGTAAGTATCCCTACTCTATTAAGTGACCCTCTCCCCCGCGATGATATCGTGTAAGTCGGCTCTTCCCATTTTTCTTATAACGCAGACGCCTCTAGTTTCTGCGATGCGACATTTAAGTCAGTACTTATGCTCTTTTTGTAATGATGCTAAGGTAAGAAGGTCCACTCGCCGTATAATAACATAACAGTAAGTATTGATGTTATTAAAGTAAGTACTGTTACTCTATCAATGATGAAATTAAAGTAAGAACTGTTAATCTTGATGATATCAAAGTTAGTACTGTTCCTCTCTCAATCGTGATATCAAAGTAAGTACTTTGCTAATAATGTAAGTAGTCCCAATCTATGCGTGATGTTATTAAGTGCCTCCCCCCCCCCCCCACGATGATATCTTGTCAGTCGGTTCTTTCCTTTTAGCCTCTCTCTCTATCTATCTCTCTCTAGTACGTATACTCTCTCTCCCTCTCTCTCGCTCTCTGTTGTTAAAGAAAGTACGTATACTCTCCCCGTTATGGTATGTTATTAATGCTATTAAAGTACTAGGTACACGTAATTAATGTTAGTATGTCTAGCTATCTACTCTCTCCATGTATTTGTTAAAGCAAGTAGTTCTGTAAAGTAAGTGCGTCTATCTTCTCTCGTTATGGTATATCCGTAATACTATTCAAGCAAATACGTATATCAACCTCTCTGTTCAGTCTGGGTGAATTTACGCGACGGCTTTGTGTACTAAACGTTAAAATAACATAAATTCGTGTATTTATAATATCCTATAAACACGGACATTTGATCAGATTTTTGGCCAAAGGACGACGCGTGGACACAATACAGTAGTAAACTTATGCCAAATCTATATGCTTACTATAGAGCCCAGTGAGCGTGTTGAACCAACTATGTCACTTCCGGTTTAAATAAAAATTAATTTCTCACTTACAAACCTTTTTGACTATGTGTTACAGAGGGGATTATTTATAAATATATATTTAAGATTTATGGAAACCTTGTCTAAAATCGTTGGTCTTCCCCTTAAAAGCAAGTACCTCTAGATTTTGTTGTTAAAGCAAGTTATTCTACTCTCTCCGTGATGGTATATTCGCGATTCTATTAAATTGGGTTCTTCTACCTACTATCTCTATTTTGTTCTTAAAGCAAGAACTTATACTTTCTCCGTTATGGTATATCCGGAAGGGTGGGACGATTTACCCAATACTACCCAATACCACCCAAATATAACCTCAATATCACCACATACTACCCAGTACTCCAACATAATGATTCAAAATGTGCAAATCAATTTTTTTTAAAAATAAAAAAATAGTTACACCGCGAGAATTGTACTTAAAATGTTACACGGCTTCCTGGCTGTTCCATTTGCCCCCTACATAAACCAAAACAAAAAAATACTAACCTAATACTACCAAATACTTATCACATACTACCTAATAATATCAGTTTATAACCTTATATTGTCAAATAGTGCAGCGAATATTCGTTAATTTGCAGAAAAATGAAATGTTTGAGCAGTTATCTCCCTTTATAACCGATAAATAGGTTTTAGATTGCTATTCCGATTAATCATTTTGTTTTGCTTTGCAGTTGATTTCAAAGTCGACAAAATTAAAATAAGAAAAATTAGTATTTTGTTGTGTATATTTTAATCATTATATATAATTAACTACAGTTTGTATTATTATATAACATGGCCAACAGTCTATAAATAACTATTTCAACCCCTCCATGGGTATCGTCAGGCGGTGACAATAACAGAAAGTTACCACAGATGTTCCCGCTATTATATTAAATTTATATTAATTATGTTATATTTGGCTGTTGGTTCTATTCATTTATAACAACCCCCAGCCCCCCTCCAAGAAATTATCCGTCATTTCCTTGCATATTGAGCTATTCCCCAGTGTGTGGTGATATTGAGGTGGTATTGGGTAGTATTGGGTTGTATTTGGTGGTATTGGATAGTATTGGGTAAATCGTCCCGCCGTATCCAGAATACTATTAAAGATAGTGCGTCCATCTACTCTCTCGATTTTGTTGTTAAAGCTGTAATTCTACTCTCTAGATAATGATATAAAAGTAAGCACTTTTACTCTCTCCGTTTGTGATATTAAAATAAGTAGGTACCGTTACTATCTCTCCATGATATCAATTTAAGTACTGTTACTCTCTCAATGACGATATTAAAGTAATTTGTATTACTCTTAATGGCCAAATCTAAGTAAGTACTGTTACTCTCTCAATGGTGATATTTAAGTAAGTACCTTTTCTATCTCTGTCTATGTTTAAGAAAGTTAGCAATGCTACTCTATTTCCGTGTGATATTAAAGTAAGTACTCTCACAATGATGATATCAAAGTTAGTACTGCTACTCTCTTCATGATTATATTACATAGGTACTAGCACAATGATGACATCAAAGTTAGTACTGTTACTCTCTAGCTGATGATAGTAAGTACATACTATATTGTTATTCTCGCTCGCTCTATCACTCTCTCACTCTCATTCTCTCTCTCCCTCTGATGTTAATAAGTAAATAAAGTATTAAACTTTACTGTACTGTACTGTTACCTTCTCTCTAAGATGATATTAAAGTAAGTATTGTTACACTCTCAATGATGATATCAAAGTTAGTGCTGTTATTATGTCAATGATGATATTGACATTAGTACTGGCACTCCCTTAATGATAACAGTAAAGTTAGTAATGTTATGATGATATTAAAGTAATTAATGTTACTCTGTTAATTATGATATGAAAGTTAGCACTGTTACTCTCTTAATGTTAGCATCAAAGTAAGTACTGTTACTCTCAATTATTATATTGTAGTTAGTATTGTTACTCTTTCAATAGTGATATCAAAGTAAGTATTGTTACTCCCCCAATGGCGATATTAAAGTAAGTACTGTTACTCTCCTAACGACATTATTTAAGTAAGTACTGTTATTCTCTTAATGATGATATCAAAGTTAATACTGCTATTCGTTTAATGATGATATCAAAGTAAGTATTGTTACTCTCTCAATAATGATATCAAAGTAAGTACTCTCACAATAATGATGTCAAAGTCAGTACTGTTACTCTCTCCATGATGATATTAAAGTAGGTACTTTCATAATGATAATATCAAAGTTAGTACCGTTACTCTCTGGGTGATAATAGTACTGTTGCTCTCTTTATGATGATATTAAAGTAAGTAAATAGTGTACTGTTATTCTCTCTCTTTTTCTATCTCTCTCTCTCTCTCTCTCTCTCTCTCTCTCTCTCTCTCTCTCTCTGATGTTATTAAAGTAAGTAAGTACTGCACTTTACTGTTACTCTCTGTCCCTATGATAATATTAAAGTTAGTATTGTTACTTCCTCAGTGGTGATATCAAAGTTAGTTATTGTACTGTTACTCTATCTCCTTATGATGGTATTACAGTAAGTATTGTCACTCCCTCAATGATGATATTAAAGTTAGTACTGTTATTCTGTCAATGATGATATTGGCATTAGTACTGTTACTCTCTCAATGATGACAGTAAAGTTAGTATTTTTACTCTTTCGATAAAAAATATCAAAGTAAGTACTGTTACTTCCTCAATGGCGATATTAATGTAAGTACTGTTACTCTCTATCTCGCTATCCCCCCATCTTCATTCATCTACCTCTCTCTCGCTAACAAAGTTAGTACTCTTACTCTCTAGCTAATGATATTAAAGTAAGTACTTTTACTATCTCTGTCTATGTCGATATTAAAGTAAATAAGTAATGTTACTCTCTATCCATGATGATATTAAAGTAAGTACTCTCACAATAATGATGTCAAAGTTAGTACTGTTACTCTCTCCATGATGATATTAAAGTAAGTACTTCCATAATGATAATATCAAAGTTAGTACCGTTACTCTCTGGGTGATAATAGTACTGTTGCTCTCTTTATGGTGATATAAAGTAAGTAAATAGTGTACTGTTATTCTCTCTCTCTCTCTCTCTCTCTCTCTCTGATGTTATTAAAGTACGTAAGTACTGCACTTTACTGTTACTCTCTGTCACTATGATAATATTAAAGTAAGTATTGTTACTCCCTCAATGATGATAGCAAAGTTAGTACTGTACTGTTACTCTATCTCCTTATGATGGTATTACAGTAAGTATTGTTACTCCCTCAATGATGATATCAAAGTTAGTACTGTACTGTTACTTTATCTCCTTATGATGGTATTACAGTAAGTATTGTCACTCCCTCAATGATGATATTCAAGTTAGTACTGTTATTCTGTCAATGATGATATTGGCATTAGTACTGTTACTCTCTCAATGATGACAGTAAAGTTAGTATTTTTACTCTATTTATGATGATATTAAAGAAAGTAATGCCACTCTTTTAATTATGATATCAAAGTTATTACTGTTACTCTTTCAGTGATTATAGTACTGTAGCTCTCTTTATGATAATACAAAAGTAAGTACGTACTGTAATTTTATTCTCTCTCCCTCACCCTCTCTCACGCTCTCTCACACTCTCCCTCTCTGATCTGATGTTATTAAAGTAAGTTCTCTCTCTCTCCCTTTCTCTCTCTCTGTCTCTCTCTCTCTGATATTATTAAAGCGTGTACTGTACTGTTACTCTCTCAATGATGACAGTAAAGTTAATGAAGTTACTAATTTTATGATGATATTAAAGTAAGTACTGTTAATCTCTTAATTACAGTACTGGCCAAATTAATAGCATATTTTTATAAAACGTTGCAGAATTCAGTCACTAGAATTAAAGTATGGATAGAATTATGCACGTTGCATAAATTGAACTGAATTTTCTAACACATAATCAAATTGACATCCACTTCATATTGCATGGTTGGTCGACTTTTTTGATGACGTCATGACGTCGTAACGGCCGATGACGTCATTGATGTCCGTCATGTTGTTTTTTTGCTGTTTTTGGAATACAATCATTAGGGAATTTCTCTAATACAAGAGCACCAGTTACGTTTTGGGGGGTATTACAGGACAGACACACTCAATAACAATGATTTCAATGGTCGTCCTTGACGCCATTACGACTGTGTAACGTCACAATGACGTCATCTCGCCAAAACAGGTTTTGTACGAGAAAAGGCCTCAACTTGATCGATTTCCAAGGTTTTTGGTGTCAAATTATATCTTTTCTGGGACGCTGAATCGAACTAAGGCTATTAAAATGTTAAAAAATCGACATAAATTTATTTTTTTTAACGATAGTTTGTCTACAACGATGAACAAATTGAGGAGCAGACTGTGATTTCAGGGCTGCATGCGTCCTGAAATTGACTAAAAATGATTTTGAATTTTATAGAAATTATATTTCATAAATATAGAAACTTCATGTACAACATGTACAATTACAGGGGGCGATTCAATTAATTATGCAACGGAGCGTCTATTTATTTCATCTGTTACTAACGTTAGTCCGTTCCATTAGTTTAGTACTTCGTCTGAAATCATAGTCTGGAATCATTGGCCCATCGTTGTAGACCAACTATTGTTGAAAAATTAAATTTATGTTGATTTCTGAACATTTTAATAGTCTTAGTTCGATTCGGCTTCCCAGAAAAGATATAAATCGACACCAAAAACATGGAAATCGATCAAGTAGAAGCGTTTTCTTGTACAACACCTGTTTTGGCGAGATGACGTCATCGTGACGTCACACAGTCGTAATGGCGTCAAGGACGACCATTGAAATCATTGTTATTGAGTGTGTCTGTCCTGTAATACCCCCCAAAACGTAACTGGTGCTCTTGTATTAGAGAAATTCCCTAATGATTGTATTCCAAAAACAGCAAAAAAACAACATGACGGACATCAATGACGTCATCGGCCGTTACGACGTCATGACGTCATCAAATACGTCGACCAAACATGCAATATGAAGTGGATGTCAATTTGATTATGTGTTAGAAAATTCAGTTCAATATATGCACCGTGCATAATTATATCCATACTTCAATTCTAGTGACTTAATTCTGCAACGTTTTATAAAAATATGCTATTAATTTGGCCAGTACTGTATGATATAAAAGTTAGTACCTTTACTCTCTCAATGATGACAGCATGTTAGTACTGTTACTCTTTCGATAAAAAAATATCAAAGTAAGTACTGTTACTCCCTCAATGGCGATATTAATGTAAGTACTGTTCCTCTCTATCTCGCTATCCCCCAATCTATATTCATCTACCTCGCTTTCGCTAACAAAGTTAGTACTTTTACTCTCTAGCTAATGATATTAAATAAGTACTCCCTCAATGGTGATATTAAATAAGTACTGTTACTCTCTATCTCGCTATCCCCACATCTACATTCATCTAACAAAGTTAGTACTCTTACTCTCTAGCTAATGATATTGAAGTAAGTACTTTTACTATCCCTGTCTATGTCGATATTAAATTAAAGTAAATAAGTAATGTTACTCTCTATCCATAATGATATTAAAGTAAGTACTCTCACAATAATGATGTCAAAGTTAGTAATGTTACTCTGTCGGGAAGTAAGTACCTTTGCTACCCCTGTTTAGGTTGAAGTAAGAAGGCAAAGTAAGTATGAGGATATTAAAGTAAGTACTCTCACACGGTAAGTACTGTTACTTCCTCATTAAAGTTAGTACTGTTACTCTATAAACGAAGTTATTAAAGTAAGTACTATTATTCTCTCAATGATGATATCAAAGTTAGTACTGTTACTCCCTCGGTGATGATAGTATTGTTGCTCTCTTTATGATGATATTAAAGTAATTACATACTGTACTGTTAATCTATCTCTCTCTCTCTCTTCCTATCGCTCTCTCTCTCTCTCTCTCGCTCTCTCTCTCTCTGATGTAAGTAAGAACTGTACTGTACTGTTACTCTCTCTCTATGATGATATTAAAGTAAGTATTGTTATTCTCGCAATGATGATATCAAAGTTATTACTGTTATCCTGTCAATGATGATATTTACATAAGTACTGGTACTCTCTCAATGGTGACAGCAAAGTTAGTAATGTTACTCTATGTATGATGATATGAAAGTTAGTACTGCTATTCTCTTAATTATGATATTAAAGTAAGCATTGTTACTCTCAATTATGACATTGCAGTTACTGTTACTCTCTCAATAATGATATCAAAGTAAGTACGGGTTTTCCCCCAAAAGTACTGTTTCTCTCTCTCTCTCTCTCCCTCTCACTCGCTCTCTCGCTCTCTCCCACTCCATCTACCTTCATCTACCTCTCTCGCTAATAAAGTTGATATTAAAGTAAGTACTTTTACTATCTCTGTCTATGTCGATATTAAAGTAAGTAAGTTATGTTACTCTCTCTGTCCATGATGATATTAAAGTAAACACTCTCACAATGATTGATATCGAAGTTAGTATCAAAATTAGTACTGTTGCTCTGTCGGTGATGATAGTATTGTTACTTTCTTTATGGGGATATTAAAGTAAGTAAATACTGTACTGTTATTCTCTATCTCGCGCTCTTTCCCTCTATTTCCCCCTCTCTCTCTGATGTTATTAAAGTAGGTAAGTACTGTATGATATTAAAGTAAGTATTGTTACTCTCTTATTGTTAAGTTAGTAAAGGTACTCATTTTATGATGATATCAAAGTTAGTACTGTTACTCTCTCAATGATGACATCAAAGTAAGTAATGTTAATCTCAATTATGGCATTGCAGTTAGTACTGTTACTCTCTCAATAATGATATCAAAGTAAGTACTGTTACCCCCTCAATTGCGATATTAACGTAAGTACTGTTACTTTCTATCTCGCTATCTCTCTCCCTCTCTCTCTCTCTCTCTCGCTCTCTCTCCCCTCCATTTACTTTCATCTACATATCTCTCGCTAATAGAGCCAGTAATCTTACTCTCTAGCTAATGATATCAAAGTAAATACTTTTACTGTCTCTGTCTATGTCAAAATAAAGTAAATAAGTAATGTTACTCTCTATCCATGATGATATTAAAGTAAGTACTCTCACAATGTACTGTTATTCTCTCTTTCTCTCTCTCTCCCTCTCTCTCTGATGTTAATAAAGCAAGTAAGTACTGTACTATACTGTTACTCTTACTGATGATATCAAAGGTAGTACTGTTACTCTGTCGGTAGTAATGTTACTCTCTTTATGGTGATATTAAAGTAAGTAAATACTGTACTGTTATTCTCTATTATTCTCTCTTTCCCCCTCTCTCTGATGTTAATAAAGTAAGTACTTAATGTCCTGTACTGTCACTCTCTCTCAATGATAATATTAAAGAAATTAGTGTTACTCTCTCAATGATGACACTCTAGCTACCCCCCCCCCCCCCTGTACCTTACCTTAACTCCCTCTCGCTAATAAAGTTATTCCGGTAATGATATTAAAGTAAGTACTTTTACTATATCTGTCTATGTCGTTATTAAATTAAGTAAGTGATGTTACTTTCTCTCCATGATAATATTAAAGTAAGTACTCTCACTTTCTCCATGATAATACTAAATTTAGTACTGTTACTCTTTTGGTTATGATAGTAATGTAACTCTCTTTATGGTGATATTACTGTGAAGTCTGTAAATACTGTACTGTTATTCTATTTCTCTTTCTCCCTCTCTCTCTCTCCCCCAGATGTTATTACAGTAAGAAAGTACTGCACTGCATTATTACTCTCTCTCTCTTATTACTCTCTCTCTCTCTCTCTCTCTCTCTCTCTCTCTCTGGGGATATTAAAGTAAGTATTGTTACTCCCTCAATGATAATATCAACATCAGTACTGTTATTCTCTCAATGACCATTTTGATATTAGTACTGGTTTTCTCTCAATGATGATATTAAAATATGTACCGTTACTGTCTCAATGATGATATTAAAGTAAGTACTGTTACTCTCCGAATGATGACATCAAAGTAAGTACTGTTACTCTCAATGAGTGCTGCTGCTCTCTTAATGATGATACCAATGTAAGTACACATGTACTGTTTCTCCCCCATTATTGGTGATATTAACGAAGTTATTAAAGTAACACTGCTATTCTCTAAATGATGATATCAAAGTAAGTACTGTTCTTCTCTCAATGATTATATTAAAGTAAGTTTAGCTACTCTCTAAATGATGACATCAAAGTTAGTACTGTTACACACTCTCTATCTCTCTCCCCCCTCTCTCCCTCTCTCCTCCCTCTTCCACCTTCCTCTACCCCTATCTCGCTAATAAAGTTAGTACTGTTTTTCTCTAGCTAATGATATTAAAGTAAGTACTTTTACTATCTCTGTCAGGTCTATGATATGAAAGTTGGTACTGCTACTCTCTTAATTATGATATTAAAGTAAGCATTGTTACTCTCAATTATGACATTGCAGTTACTGTTACTCTCTTAATAATGATATCAAAGTAAGTACGGGTTTTCCCCTAAAGTACTGTTTCTCTCTCTCTCTCCCTCTCACTCGCTCTCTCGCTCTCTCCCACTCCACCTACCTTCATCTACCTCTCTCGCTAATAAAGTTGATATTAAAGTAAGTACTTTTACTATCTCTGTCATGTCGATATTAAAGTAAGTAAGTTATGTTACTCTCTCTGTCCATGATGATATTAAAGTAAACACTCTCACAATGATTGATATCGAAGTTAGTATCAAAGTTAGTACTGTTGCTCTGTCGGTGATGATAGTATTGTTACTTTCTTTATGGGGATATTAAAGTAAGTAAATACTGTACTGTTATTCTCTATCTCGCGCTCTTTCCCTCTATTTCCCCCTCTCTCCCTCTCTCTCTGATGTTATTAAAGTAGGTAAGTACTGTATGATATTAAAGTAAGTATTGTTACTCTTTTATTGTTAAGTTAGTAAAGGTACTCATTTTATGATGATATCAAAGTTAGTACTGTTACCCTCTCAATGATGACATCAAAGTAAGTAATGTTACTCTCAATAATGGCATTGCAGTTAGTACTGTTACTCTCTCAATAATGATATCAAAGTAAGTACTGTTACCCCCTCAATTGCGATATTAACGTAAATACTGTTACTTTCTATCTTGCTATCTCTCTCTCTCTCTCTCTCTCCCCTCCATTTTCTTTCATCTACATATCTCTCGCTAATAGAGCCAGTAATCTTACCCTCTAGCTAATGATATCAAAGTAAGTACTTTTACTGTCTCTGTCTATGTCAAAATAAAGTAAATAAGTAATGTTACTCTCTATCCATGATGATATTAAAGTAAGTACTCTCACAATGTACTGTTATTCTCTCTTTCTCTTCCTCTCCCTCTCTCTCTGATGTTAATAAAGCAAGTAAGTACTGTACTATACTGTTACTCTCACTGATGATATCAAAGGTAGTACTGTTACTCTGTCGGTAGTAATGTTACTCTCTTTATGGTGATATTAAAGTAAGTAAATACTGTACTGTTATTCTCTATTTCTCTCTCTTTCCCTCTCTCTCTGATGTTAATAAAATAAGTACTTAATGTCCTGTACTGTCACTCTCTCTCAATGATGATATTAAAGAAAGTATTGTTACTCTCTCAATGATGACACTCTAGCTACCCCCCCCCTGTACCTTACCTTAACTCCCTCTCGCTAATAAAGTTATTCCGGTAATGATATTAAAGTAAGTACTTTTACTATATCTGTCTATGTCGTTATTAAATTAAGTAAGTGATGTTACTTTCTCTCCATGATAATATTAAAGTAAGAACTCTCACTTTCTCCATGATAATACTAAATTTAGTACTGTTACTCTTTTGGTTATGATAGTAATGTAACTCTCTTTATGGTGATATTACTGTGAAGTTTGTAAATACTGTACTGTTATTCTATTTCTCTTTCTCCCTCTCTTTCTCCCATATGTTATTACAGTAAGAAAGTACTGCACTGCATTATTACCCTCTCTCTCTTATTACTCTCTCTCTCTCTCTGGGGATATTAAAGTAAGTATTGTTACTCCCTCAATGATAATATCAACATCAGTACTGTTATTCTCTCAATGACCATTTTGATATTAGTACTGGTTTTCTCTCAATGATGATATTAAAATATGTACCGTTACTGTCTCAATGATGATATTAAAGTAAGTACTGTTACTCTCCGAATGATGACATCAAAGTAAGTACTGTTACTCTCAATGAGTGCTGCTGCTCTCTTAATGATGATACCAATGTAAGTACACATGTACTGTTTCTCCCCCATTATTGGTGATATTAACGAAGTTATTAAAGTAACACTGCTATTCTCTAAATGATGATATCAAAGTAAGTACTGCTCTTCTCTCAATGATTATATTAAAGTAAGTTTAGCTACTCTCTAAATGATGACATCAAAGTTAGTACTGTTACACACTCTCTATCTCTCTCCCCCCTCTCTCCCTCCCTCCTCCTCCTTCTACCTTCCTCTACCTCTCTCTCGCTAATAAAGTTAGTACTGTTTTTCTCTAGCTAATGATATTAAAGTAAGTACTTTTACTATCTCTGTCAGGTCTATGTCGATATTAAAGTAAGTACTCTCACGATGATGAATTCAAAGTTAGTAATGTTACTTTCTCTATGATGTTATTAAAGTAAGTATTTCTACTAATTCCATCATCCTATAGACACAAAATTGGTCTTCAATCAAAATATAAAGTAGGTAAATTTACTTAACCCTGTTCGTCTATTTGTAAACCTAAAGAAAGCAATTTTATTGTTTATATCACTATATACCAGGGCTGTCTGAGAAAGTAATAAGCCTATATGTAAAGTGTTTGTACAAAGTCGATGGTTTCCATTTATTTTTCTACACAGTCCCCTTCGAGGTGTACACACTTTTGCCCGAACCAGTGGAAGCCGGCCAGGAAGAAGTTTTCTTCATCCACCCCAGAAAATCGTTCACGGGTGACATCACGTCAACATTACTAGGAAAAAAACGACTGACTGGTTCCTTTTCATTTTTGGAACCAGGTATCATCCACAGTTACAAATCTGGCCAAAACATTATCAGGATCTTCTTCAAAACGGTGCAGATTGTCACTGGACACGTTTCTGATCCGCAGTCAAGAGCTTTGGCACCCATATTGCAGACACTTTTGTCATTCTAACTCGTTGGCGATACTGTGCCCACCCTTTCATGAGAGATACTCACAACATTGGCTATATGTTGAGTGGTCAATCGTCGATCAGCCACCACCATGTCATCTACCCGGGTAATGTTTTCTTGAATGGTTGCTTTTAGTAGCCTTCCAGACCGCGGTTCATCGTCAAAGCTCTCTCTCTCTCTCTTTCTCTATCTTGGTGGCAAAAGATTGTTTTAACCCAATTGAACTATCCTCTCCAGACTTATAATTTTTCAGCCAGCCCTGGTAAACTTAGCCTGAACCCCCTTTCTTATAATCAGTGCATGGACCTAAAGTAAGTACCGATACTCTACTCCCTGCATCGTTGTATAGGTGTAATGTAAGTAATGTGTCTACAGACATAAAAAAGCGTTTACTTTAGAACCATTATATGGACAAAAGTAAATCCACTCTATCCAATATTATATAGACATAAAGTTAGCACCTATCAGTGTATAGACAGTGTAATACGTCTACTCTTTCCGTTTTTATATAGACATAAATACAGTACTTTTACTTTTTAATCACTATATTGACACACAGTAGGTGCTTTTAATCTACTTTATCCATTATTGCATAGATTAGGCACTTATACTTGCTCGATCAGTGTATAGCCATAAAGTAAGTACCTATAACACTTCCAATCATTGTATAGACGTAAAGTAAGTACCTATAACACTTCCTATCATTGTATAGACGTAAAGTAAGTAATTAATCTACGATCTGCAATCTGATTAAAATACACATCTATATTTCGTTTCGTTTTTTTATACTTTCGATTGCGTTCACTACATATATGCACATGAGTAAATGTTTTTGATTTATCATAGCACACTGTATGCGTATGGCCGTCTTCATTAGCCCAGTTCAAAGCAGAACAGTAGGACGTTAAACCCCATTTCAGTTCATTTTTTTTTCTACTTTCTCTGCAATGCTATGATGTTAAGTAGATCCAGTCTCTTTGTTATTATATTAACGAAGGATTTGCTAATAAAGTAAGTAATGTTACTTTCTCAATGATGACACTAGGTTACTGATTACACTATTTTGCCATATTACACTATTTTGCCTATACCGTTTTTAGGACTTCGAATTTTGTCTGATGGTTTGGATTGTTCGTACTTGGTTTTATTTTATTATCTCTCACTGTTGACATCGTGATGATATCGTATAAGTCGGCTTTTTACATTTAGCTTCTAAAGCATACGCCTCCAATTTTACCAAGTACTTTTACTATCAATGATGATATTAAAGTAAGTACTTTTACCATCAATGATGATATTAAAGTAAGGAGTGGTACTCCTTCAATGATGATATTAAAATGAGAACTTTAAGTCAGTACTTATGCTCTTTTTGTTATGATGTTAAGGTAAGAAGGTCCACTCTCCGAAAAAGTACTGGTGTTATTAAAGTAAGTACTTTTACTATCTCACTAATGGCATCAAAGTAAATACTGTTACTCTCTCAGTGATGAAATTAAAGTAAGATCTGTTACTTTTAATGATATCAAAGTTGGAACTGTTACTCTAGTTATGATGATATTTAAGTAAGTAATGTTATTCTAAATGAAGTACTGCTACACTCTCAAAAATGATATCAAAGTAAGTATTGATACTCCCTCAATGTTGACATTAAAGTAGGTACTGTTACACTGTCAATGATGATAGATATTTAGGTTAGTACTATTACTCTCTTAATGATGACAACTTGACAACAAGTAAGTACAGTTACACTCGCAATGATAATATTAAAGTTAGTACTGCTACTCTCTCAATGAGGATATTAAAGTAGGTACTGTTACTCTCCTAGTGGGGAACTTAAAGTTAGCATCGCTACTCTCTCTTGGTGATGATATTAAAGTAAATAATGTTACACTCTCAATGATGATATTAGAGTAGGTATTGTTACTCTTTTAATGATGATATTAAAGTAGGTAATGTTACTCTCTCAATGATGACATTAAAGTAGGTATTTCTGGTGTAATGATGTCCACTCTCCGTAATAGTAGTTCTACTTGTTATATGATGCCATCACGGATTGTATTTCCACTTTCTGTATTTTTATATGAAAGGAAGAATTTCACTCTTTCAGTTTTTATATTTTCAACACTCAATATATTTCCTTCATTAAGTATTGTTGTCCCAACCATTGAAATTTTAAATTAAGAACTACATCTCTAGGCACTACACGTCGGTTTCTCAGTTACATCTATCTATTGAAGTAAGTATTTCCATTATGCCCACATCTTAATATATAACATAACTACTATAATTACTCTGGTAGGTACGAATACTCTGTCAGTTCGTAAGAACGTATAACCGCCTCAGTCGTTGTCCATTGAAGTTAAGTACCGGTACTTATGTTCTCTCTCCCTCTCTCTCTGTCTCCCTCTCCCTCTCTACCTCTCTCTCTCTCTCTCTCTCTGATGTAAGTACTGTACTGTATTGTTACTCGCTCTCTATGATGATATTAAAGTGAGTAATATTACTCTCTCAATGATGATATCAAAGTTATTACTATTATCGACATTAGTACTGGTACTCTTTCAATTATGACAGTAAAACTTAGTAATAATACTCTATTTATGATGATTTTAAAGTAAGTAATGTTACCCTTTCAATTATGATATCAAAGTCAGTACTGTTACTCTCTCAAAGATGACATCAAATAAAATACTGTTACTCTCAATTGCGACATTGCCGTTAGTACTGTTACTCTCTCAATAATTATACCAAAGTAAGTACGTACTGTTACTCTCTCAATCATGATATCAAATTTAGTACTGTTAGACTCCCCCTCTCTCTTTCTCTATCTACCTCTCTCTCTCTCAATAATGATACCAAAGTAAGTACGTACTGTCACTCCCTCAATCATGATATCAAAGTTAGTACTGTTAGACTCGTCTCTCTCTCTCTCTCTCTATCTCTTTCCCTCTCTCTCTCTCTCCCTCTCCCCTTATGATATTAAAGTAAATACTCTTACTGTCTCTGTCTATATCCATATTAAAGTAAGTAAGTAATGTTACTCTCTCTCCATGATGACATTAATGTAAGTACTCTCATAATGATGATATCAAAGTTAGTACTGTTACTCTCTCCATTAAAGTAAGTACTCTCACGATGATGATATCAAAGTTAGTACTGTTTCTCTATCGGCGATGATAGTACTGTTACTCTCTTTATGGTGATACTAAAGTAAGTAAATACTGTACTATTCTTATTATCTCTATCGCTTTCTCTGATGTTATTAAAGTAAGTAAGTACTACACTGCACTGTTACTTTCTCTCTCTTTGATGTTATTAAAGTAAGTATTGTTATTCATCAGTGATGATATCAAACTGAGTAATGTTATTCTGTCAATGATGAAAGTTGGCATTAGTACTGGTACTCTCTCGATGATGAAAGTAAAGTTAGTATTGTTACTCTATTTATAATGCTATTAAAGTATGTACGGTTACTCTCTAAATAATGATATCAAAGTTAGTAGTGTCACTCTCCCAATGATTACATCAAGGTAAGTACTGTTTCTCTCAATGATGACATTACAGTTAGTACTTTTACTTTCTCAACAATGATATCAATGTTAATTCTGTCTATATTATGATATTAAATTAAGTACTATTACTTTCTCAAGGATGATATAAAAGTAAGTACTGTTACTTTCAATGATAATGATGATATCAAAGTAAGTAGTGTTACTTTCTCAATGGTGATGTTGGTAACCCCCCCCCCCCCGGCGATGATATCGTGTAAGTCGGCTTTTTACATTTAGCTTCTAAAGCATACGCCTCGTATTTTCACGATGTGACATTTAAGTCAGCATTTGTTCTCTCTTTGTAAGCAAGTACTGCTACTCTCTCAGTGGTGATATTAAAGTAAGTACTTTTACCATCAATGATGATATCTAAGTAAGGACTGGTACTCCCTCAATGATGATATTAAAGTAAGAACTTTAAGTCACTACTTATGCTATTTTTGTTATGATGATGTTAAGGTAAGAAGGTCCACTCTCCGAATAATGCTATTAAAGTAAGTACTGTTACTCTCTCAAAGTTAGTAATTTTACTCTCTCAGTGATGGCATCAAAGTAAATACTGATACTCTCTCAATGATGAAAATAATATGAGAACTATTACCTTTGATGATTTAAAAGTTGGTACTGTTACTCTATTTATGATGATATTAAAGTAAGTACTGTTATTCTCAATGATGATATCAAAGTAAGTACGGTTTCACTCTGAATAATGATATCAAAGTAAGTATTGATACGCCCTCAATGTTGACAAAAAGAAGGTACTGTTACTCTCTCAATAATGACAAACAAGTAAGTATTGTTACTCCCTCAATGATAATATTACGGTTAGTACTGCCACTCTCTCAATGACGATATTAAAGTAGGTACTGTTACTCTCCCAGTGGGTATATTAGCACTGTTACTTTCTCGCATATTCTTCACCACCCTACAGATAAAAAAAGTACTTTCTCAATTATTGTATAGACATAAAGTCTACATCGTTACGCTGCTCCCTATAACACTTTCAACACCGCTACTTTTCTCTTAGTGTATAGACACAAAGTAAGTATTTTATTTTAGAGTGGTCTTCCTTTTAAATTTTCAAACCACATGTGTTGACATTGATGGGGTTACGTCGAATTTGTGTACATTATAATGTTAGTGCCGTGAAAGGGGTTCACATCTTTAAAACTCAATGGACTCCAATTACTTTAGTAAGTACCTATTCTTTTAACTATATAGTATAGACATAAAGGAAGTACATTTTCTTTATTCACCATAGAGTACATACATTTCTCCGTTTTATTATTGACATGCAGTACGCACACCGTCTTTGTTCTTTGTTTTACAGACATAAAGCAAGTATATATTCTTTTTTTTTTAATTAAGTACAGAAAGTTAGTACTTCTTCCTTCTCCGTTTTATTATAGACAAAAAGTAAGTATACGTCATTGTTTTAAACATATGTATAAATACATCTTTATATTATGTAAGTATTTATAAAGTAAGTACGTCTTCTTTCTCCGTTGTTATAAACATAAAACACGTAGTTCTTCTATATCCGTTTTATTAAAGACATAAAGTAAGAACATCTTCTTTCTCCGTTGTAATATAGTTATAAAGTAAGAACTTCTTCTTAACTTGTATTAATACGGTTATAAAGTAAGTACCTCTTATTTCGCTGTAGTAAGAACATTTTTACACAATTGTATTATGACATAAAGTACGCACTTCCTCTTTTCCGTTAAATTGTAGTCAAAAGGTAATAACTTCTTATATAAATTAATTAAAGTTTTAAAGTAAGGACGTCCTCTGTCGCATTTGTGTTATAGAGTACACTGAAAGTAAGTACTTCGTACACTGAAAGTAAGTACTTCTTTTTCCGACATTAAGTAAATGTAGTGTTACGTGCATAAATTCGGTACTTCTTCTTTCTTCGATATACATGTATTATAGACATACAGTAAGTATTTCTTCTTTCTCCGTTATATTTATAGGCAAAAGGTAAGTACTTCTTCTTTCTCCGTTATATTTAAAGACATAAAGTTAGTACTTCTTTTATCTCCGTTATATTATAGACATGAGGTAGGTACTTCCCCCTTCTCAGTTATATTTATATACATACATAATGTAAGTACTCATTCTTTCTTCGTTTATTATAGACATAAAGTAAGTACTTCTTCTTTCTCCGTTATATTATAGACATAAGGTAAGTACTTCTTCTTTCTCCGTTATATTTATAGACATAAGGTAAGCACTTCTTCTTTCTCCGTTATATTATATATATATACATTAAGTACTCCTTTTTTTCGCCGTTATATTTATAGACATAAAGTAAGTACTTCTTCTTTCTGCGTTATACATGTATTACAGACATACAGTAAGTACTTCTTCTTTCTTCTTTATATTATAGACATAAGGTAAGTTCTCCTTCTTTCTCCGTCATATTGATAGACATACATTAAGTACTCCTTCTTTCTCCGTTATATTTATAGACATAAATAAAGTACTCCGTCTTTCTCCGTTATATTATAGACATAAGGTAAGTACTTCTTCTTTCTCCGTTGTATTATAGACATAAAGTAAGTACTTCTTCTTTCTCCGTTATATTATAGACATACAGTAAGTACTTCTTCTTTCTCCGTTTTATTGATAGACATAATGTAAGTACTTCTTCTTTCTTCGTTATATTATGGACATACGTTAAGTACTCCTTCTTTCTGCGTTAATTTAATGACATAAGGTAAGTACATCCTCTTTCTCCGTTATATTTATAGACATAAAGTAAGTTCTCCTTCTTTCTCCGTCATATTTATAGAAATACATTAAGTACTCCTTCTTTCTCCGTTAATTTATAGACATAAAGTAAGTACTCCGCCTTTCTCCGTTATATTATAGACATAAGGTAAGTACTTCTTCTTTCTCCGTTGTATTATAGACATAATGTAAGTACTCCTTCTTTCTCCGTTATATTTATAGACATGTATTATAGACATACAGTAAGTACTTCTTCTTTCTCCGTTATATTTATAGACATAATGTAAGTACTCCTTCTTTCTCCGTTATATTATAGACATACATTAAGTACTACTTCTTTCTCCGTTGTATTTATAGACATAAGGTGAGTACATCCTCTTTCTCCGTTATATATGTAGACATAAAGTAAGTTCTACTTCTTCCTCCGTCATATTTATAGACATACATTAAGTACTCCTCCTTTCTCCTTTATATTTATAGACATAAAGTAAGTACTCCGTCTTTCTCCGTTATATTATAGACATCAGGTAAGTACTTCTTCTTTCTCCCTTATATTTATATACATAAAGTAAGTACTTCTTCTTTCTCCCTTATATTATAGACATAAGGTAAGTACTTCTTCTTTCTCCCTCATATTTATAGACATAATGTAAGTACACCCTCTTTAATCGTTATATTATAGACATACATTAAGTACTACTTTTTTCTCCGTTGTATTTATAGACATAAGGTAAGTACTTCTTCCTTCTCCGTTATATTATATACATACATTAAGTACTCCGTTATATTTATAGACATAAAGTAAGTACTTTCTTTCTTCGGTATATTATAGACATAAGGTAAGTACTTCTTCTTTATCCGTTATATTATATACATAAAGTAGGTACTTCTTCTTTCTTCGTTATATTATAGACATACAGTAAGTACTAATTCTTTCTCCGTTATATTTATAGACATAATGTAACTACTCCTTCTTTCTTCGTTATATTATAGACATACATTAAATACTCCTTTTTTCTCCGTTATATTATAGACATAAGGTAAGTACATCCTCTTTTCCGTTATATTTATAGACATAAAATAAGTTCTCCTTCTTTCTCCGTCATATTTATAGACATACATTAAGTACTTCTTCTTTCTCCGTGATATTTATAGACATAAAGTAAGTACTTCTTCTTTTTCCGTCATATTGATAGACATACATTAAGAACTCCTTCTTTCGTCTCCGTTATATTTATAGACATAAAGTAAGTACTTTTTCTTTCTCCGTTAGATTATAGACATAAGGTAAGTACTTCTTCTTTCTCCGTTGTATTATAGACATAATGTAAGTACTCCTTTTTTCTCCGTTATATTTATAGACATAAGGTAAGTCCATCCTCTTTCTCCGTTATATTTATAGACATAAATTAAGTACTTCTTCTTTCTCCGTTATATTTTAGACATAAGGTACGTACTTCTTCTTTCTCCGTTATATTTATAGACATAAAGTAGGTACTTCTTCTTTCTGTATAGACATAAGGTAAGTACTTCTTTTTTCTTCGTTATATTTTAGTCATACAGTAAGTACTTCTTTTTTCTCCGTTATTATTATAGACATAAGGTAAGTACATCCTCTTTTCCGTTATATTTATAGACATAAAGTAAGTACTCCGTCTTTCTCCGTTATATTATAGACATAAGGTAAGTACTTCTTCTTTCTCCGTTGTATTATAGATAATGTAAGTACTCCCTTTTTCTCCGTTATATTTATAGACATAAGGTAAGTACATCCTCTTTCTCCGTTATATTTATAGACATAAATTAAGTACTTCTTCTTTCTCCGTTATATTTTAGACATAAGGTACGTACTTCTTCTTTCTCCGTTATATTTATAGACATAAAGTAGGTACTTCTTCTTTCTGTATAGACATAAGGTAAGTACATCCTCTTTCTCCGTTATATTTATAGACATAAATTAAGTACTTCTTCTTTCTCCGTTATATTTTAGACATAAGGTACGTACTTCTTCTTTCTCCGTTATATTTATAGACATAAAGTAGGTACTTCTTCTTTCTGTATAGACATAAGGTAAGTACTTCTTTTTTCTTCGTTATATTTTAGTCATACAGTAAGTACTTCTTTTTTCTCCGTTATTATTATAGACATAAGGTAAGTACATCCTCTTTTCCGTTATATTTATAGACATAAAGTAAGTACTCCGTCTTTCTCCGTTATATTATAGACATAAGGTAAGTACTTCTTCTTTCTCCGTTGTATTATAGATAATGTAAGTACTCCCTTTTTCTCCGTTATATTTATAGACATAAGGTAAGTACATCCTCTTTCTCCGTTATATTTATAGACATAAATTAAGTACTTCTTCTTTCTCCGTTATATTTTAGACATAAGGTACGTACTTCTTCTTTCTCCGTTATATTTATAGACATAAAGTAGGTACTTCTTCTTTCTGTATAGACATAAGGTAAGTACATCCTCTTTCTCCGTTATATTTATAGACATAAATTAAGTACTTCTTCTTTCTCCGTTATATTTTAGACATAAGGTACGTACTTCTTCTTTCTCCGTTATATTTATAGACATAAAGTAGGTACTTCTTCTTTATGTATAGACATAAGGTAAGTACTTCTTTTTTCTTCGTTATATTTTAGTCATACAGTAAGTACTTCTTTTTTCTCCGTTATTATTATAGACATAAGGTAAGTACATCCTCTTTTCCGTTATATTTATAGACATAAAGTAAGTACTCCGTCTTTCTCCGTTATATTATAGACATAAGGTAAGTACTTCTTCTTTCTCCGTTGTATTATAGATAATGTAAGTACTCCCTTTTTCTCCGTTATATTTATAGACATAAGGTAAGTACATCCTCTTTCTCCGTTATATTTATAGACATAAATTAAGTACTTCTTCTTTCTCCGTTTTATTTTAGACATAAGGTACGTACTTCTTCTTTCTCCGTTATATTTATAGACATAAAGTAGGTACTTCTTCTTTCTGTATAGACATAAGGTAAGTACTTCTTTTTGTTTTCGTTATATTTTAGTCATACAGTAAGTACTTCTTTTTTCTCCGTTATTATTATAGACATAAGGTAAGTACTTCTTCTTTCTCTGGTATATAATAGACATAAAGTAAGTACTTCTTCTTTCTCCCTTATATTTATATACATAAAGTAAGTACTTCTTCTTTCTCCCTTATACATGTATTATAGACATAAAGTAAGTACTTCTTCTTTCTTCGATAGACATGTATTATAAAGATAAAGTAAGTTCTTCTTCTTGCTCCGTTATATTTATAGACATAAAGTAAGTACTTCTTCTTTCTACGTTATATTATAGATATACAGTAAGTATTTCTTCTTTCAAGGGGGAGGGGGGTGGCCGAATGGTTAGTACGTGCGCGCTGTATCATAAAATCTGTCATTTTCGTATGTCAAGTTTGTTCGAGTTCAATTTTTAAAGAGAGAACCTAGTTGATTAGTTGTGTTATTTAACTGTGCAATGAATTTTATTGAACCGGAGTTGATTTCAACCACACAGATAAGTTTATAATAACCAAAGTTAAATAGTTTGTTCATAATCGAAGAAATCCGTTTAATATTTACCATAGATCAGACAGTAGTACTTCTTTTATCTCCGTTATATTATAGACATGAGGTAAGTACTTCTCTTTCTCCGGTATATTTATAGACACACAGTAAGTACTTCTTCTTTATGCGTTATACCTGTATTAAAGACCTACAGTAAGTACTTCTTCTTTGTGCGTTATATTATTGAAATATAGCAATAACTTCTTCTTTCTCCGTTATATATAGACACAAGGTAAGTACTTCTTCTTTCTCCATAATCTTTATAGACATACAATAAGTAATGGGGATGGCCTAGTGGTCTAGAGTGCCACGCTTCGACCCCTAGCTGGCCGGCAACCTCTGGTTTGCGGCTGTGGTTTCGAGCCCTGGTGTGAGCGTATGTGGCATGGAAAAAGGGGCGCCTTCTCAACCTCGTGGGTTTCCTCCGGGCACTCCGGTTTCCTCCCACTGCTAAAGACCCCTGCGCGCAAGCGAATTATTGTAATAAAAATTAAATACCATATGTTAGTCCTGAAATGACCTAATTGTGTTGAGTGGACGTTAAACCCCATTTCTCTCTCTCTTTCTGTCTTCGTTATATTATAGACATGCAATAAGTACTTCTCCTTTCTTCGTTATACATGTATTATAGACATACAGTAAGTACTTTTTCTTTCTACGTTATATTTATAGACATAAGGTAAGTACTTCTTCTTTTTCCGTCATATTGATAGACATACATTAAGTACTCCTTCTTTCGTCTCCGTTATCTTTATAGACATAAAGTAAGTACTTTTTCTTTCTCCGTTAGATTATAGACATGAGGTAAGTACTTTTTCTTTCTTTGGTATATAATAGACATAATAGTAAAGAATTCCACCATTACCACTTTTCAAATCGATATGTAGACATAAATTCTCTCCATTAGCTGTATAGAAATCGCAAGCAATTAAACTCACACCATTATTGCATTTACTTAAAGTTAGTGCCCTGTGATTTCGCTTTATGGAGGAAACGTAAGTACAACGGTGCGCGGAAAAAAATCACAGTATAAAAGTCACAAATTTGCCTAGGTAAAAAAACACAGGAAAAATGTCAATAACAAGAATTCTGGGATGGATTTGGCACCGCTGACACGATCTCTGCAAAAATTTCGTAGTTATGTCTGCAACTTTATAAACTTTTCTTGACCTTCCTGACAGGTCCTGATTTCTAAAGACTAAAACAGTCTGGTTACACCTGTGTAATGAACATGTGTAATGGCAGGTTAAATATGTATGTTATTGTTATATTGTTAACGAATTTGAGATGTAATAAAAAAAACTGTGACTTTTTTTCCTGTGGTTTTTTTTCACATAGGAAGATTTGTGCTATTTTTATTGTGATTTTTTTTTCCTGTGACTTTTTTTCCTGGATTCTATCCAACGTACTTCTACTTTCATCATCATTTAAATTAGTTATATTCGTTGACTTGTTGGATGGAGGAAACGTAAGTACACGTACTTTACTCTCATCGTCATTTTTTAAAACGTTAGTACTCGATCATTCGTTTTACAGAGGAAGCGTAAGTACACGTACTTCTACTCACACCACCATTTACTCAAATTTAGTACCCGTTTATTTTATTGTATAGAGGAAACATAAGTACACGTCCTTCTGCTTTCACCATCATGTACTAAAAGTTAGTAGCCTACTCTTCATTTAGTTGCTTTGACGAAACGTATGCACTGCTATACTAAAAGAAATAAGTTCTCCACTATATGTTTATAAAATTAAGGTAAGGACACCCTGTTTTAAATTTCTCCTGTATACAAAAACAGTGAATCGCTGTATTTCTACTCGCTTGACCACAAATATAGTGCAAGTTGGTATGCGCTTAACCCTTTCCATCGATTGTTAAGCCCAGCTTATGTTTTAGATTTCTCCTGTATACAAAAACAGTGAATCGCTGTATTTCTACTCGCTTGACCACAAATATAGTGCAAGTTGGTATGCGCTTAACCCTTTCCATCGATTGTTAAACCCAGCTTATGTCGCCCTACGACGCGATAAAACTATCGGCGACTGGAAATCGGCGACTGTTCTACGATCAAGTGGAACTAATCAGTCGTAACTACTTGGGCGACATAAGCACTCTGACGTTCAGTTGTCTCCAGTTTCTCCGAGTCGCACGTGTTCTGCTCATACGACTAGTTGTAGACAACTAGTCGCAAGCGACGTAAGCTCACTGGCTTAAGTCGGCACCTCGCCGACGTAGCCAACGGGATTCGGTTATTTAGTCACGTGATACCTAGAGGGCTATATCAACCACGTAATGAGGCCATTTTAAAGGTAACCACGTGTAAGTCATGTGGTCAGTTGTGTCTCCGATTCTTCAACTGTTGCCGTGCGACATAAGCGCTCTTACGACTGCGATCAACTGATTTCTCGTGGTTGCGCCCAGTAGAGGATAAATTCAGTCGTAGCGACATAAGCTGTCAGTTGCCGCTAGTCGCCGACAGTTTTATCGAGTCGTAGGGCGACAAAAGCTGGGCTTTAGATATAGAGTAAGCCATTCGACACTCGCCACCAGTTTATAGCCATACACAAATTTCACTTTAGCAATGCGTTTCTCTCTTTAGAAATATGTTAAGTAGTTTTACTATCGCCACCATTTATGAATAACCGTACTCTTTATACAAAAATATGTAATTATTCTGATTCTCACTATCAGTGTATAGACATTTGATCTGATCCGTAATGTGTAATAAAATTACAATGTTACTTATTTCGTTTTATTGACATACAGTGAATTACGTCTCTCATCCAATCACTTCTGCAAAAGGTGTATATCCACGAATAATTCCACTTCGTGCTCTAGATAACAATATCACACATTTAAACATCACATGGTAAATACTTAAGTTCGGGTAATCTTACGATCATTTTATTGTCATCAAGTAGGAACCACTGCCTTTACCATCACATAAAAAGTACTCCTAAGCGCTAATACATTCTCTACCTTTGATACACAAACAGTACGACGCCCTGTAACATTTAATTGACACAAAGCATTTCTACTGTTACCTATTTTTCGTAGTCATAAAGTTACTACCGCTTGTACATGTACATCCATTATTGTACATACATAATTTTATTGACATTATGCTCTCCATTAATACTTGCATTTAGTAAGTAGTCCTTGTATATCTATCGTGTTCCTATCTCATTTAATAACTTGAGATGAATTACTCGTCAACCTTGTTTTATAGAAAATTGGAAACTATGTTGCATTTCCATACCAGTTTTTTTACTACTGATATGGTTATCAAACGCGGGTCATTGTTTCAGTTCATCAATCCTAGAAACCATGCGTGACCAGCGTTATCGCAAGTTAGTAAGGGTGTTGGTTTGATGGGCAGTCATGGAAGATGGTTAAATATAGGATTATTTCGAAACCTGAAAAATACAAAAAAAGAATATACTAGGTGCTAAATAACACCAATTTTTTGTGGGTTATCCAAATTTACTGTGAATCTGAAAGTGACCCACTTATTGTCAGTTCTTTTTCTGGCCCAAGTGACTCAGTCCACTTAAAATCAGATGATAATTACGATTTGATCTTGTACTGGTCCACCCTCTCTGATTGGTATACATGGCTGTGTACATTGTGCTAATTTATGGAAAGCGTGAAAATGATTGTAAGGGTTAAAGGATTATAATCAATCGATGCGATTGTCTGACATTAATTTATAACTGGTCCTCACAGAATGTGATGGTCATATAAAGCTCTAATATTAAAGGTAATCAAAACGACATTATAATCCAATTTGGATATTTTGTAGCATTTAAACAATACCTGTTAGTTGAGATCTGCAGACCCCCCCCCCCTTTTTTGCATTTCACGAGATCATACCAATAGTTTATTTTAAAAACAAAAATTTAGTTTACAGAAGAGTTTTCCTTTGGGTCCCTTGATCATTGGACTTTCCACCTGTATCTCACTTTTGTTGACTTGGAAATAAGCTGAGCCCTCAAACAATACAAGTTACTGTTTTTGTCAAATTCCATGTTAGAGAAATAATAAAGCGTGCAACTATTAATAATCTAAACACTGACGTGTGCCGCTACCACGTCTCTGCAAACCAAACAAAACGGCCTACAGATGACCAATGATGCAATCTTGCCTGCAGCCATAATTGTTAGCGTGAAGTTCCGCTACAGGGTCCTCGAAATAAAAATAACTGAAATGGGGTTAAATGTCCTACTGTTCTGCCCCGACCGGGGTAATGAAAACAGCAAGGTCCTCAAAGCTAAACAAACTATACATTTTTATCCGCCCACATTTTCATGATGACGTATATTGTCGTCGGTCCGTCCGTCCGTCTGTCCGTCCACAATTGTGAATACACTGCAGGTCACAGTTTGTATCTGATTTCAATGAAACTTGAAATATAGGTTGACCACCATAAGGTCTCGGTTTCTTTCGATAGTGGCATATATCGGCCCGTAACTTCATGGGTTATGGCCCCTGATTGTACGAAAAATCACATTTTAAGCTTGTGAACACTGTAGATGTCACAAATTAAACCGATGTGGATGAAACTTGAAATGCATGTTTATAATCCAAAGATCTTGGTTACTTTCGATAATTGCGCATATCGGATCTAAACTTCCTGAATTATGTCCCCTGATTATAAGAAAATCGCCATTTTTGGCTTGTGATCTTTCTAGAGGTAATAATTATTATTCGATTTATAACAATGTTTGACTATATCACTGTTACATCGTAACAAAGGTTGAGTTCGAATTTCGTAAAAATCCGACCAAAATGGCCGCCACTTCTACGCGAATAGTGTAAAAATATTGTATATCAAGGTGGTGAACACTGTAGAGGTCACAAATGTTCTTGTCGATAATTGCGCATATCGGAGCGTAACTTCATGATAATACAAAAATTACCATTTTTAGCTTGTGTTCCCTTTGAAAATCACAATAATTATCCGATTTACAAAACCGTTTAATTATATCACCTTTACACCGAAATTAAGGTTGAGTTCAAATTTCGTGAAATTCGGACCAAAATTACCAGACAAAATGGCCGCCGCTTGTACTTGAATTGTGTAAAAATATGGTATCAAGGTTGTGGACCCTGTAGAGGTCACAATTTTAATCCGATTTTTATGTAACTTGAAATGCATGTTAATAAACCAAAGATCTTGGTTCCATTGTAACTTCATGAAATATGGCCCTTGATTGTAGGAAAAAACTAATTCTTTTTAGCTTGTTCTCTATCCAACTCTTGTATGTGGGCGTATCCTGCCTGGTAGCCGCTGGTTTGAAAGCTTATAAAACCAGGAAACCAAATCAGAGAGTGAAAATCGCCAAAATTATCAACTAAATGCTACACTGATACGAACAGTCTGAAGTTGACATAAAATTGCATATGCCTTCAACCTTGGCAAAGAATAAGGTGCTGGTTACATTTTGATTTGAACACAAATGAGAAAAGATAATAAACAACGGAACATACGGAATTTTGGAGATCCATTAACGGTATATGGTATAAGGATTTATCTCACTTTTTTGAAAATATCAATAATTATTAATAAAAGTATTTAGTTTAAACAATTTATGCGAAAAACCGAATAGGATGATACAACAGACAAGGGCCTATATAAGTCCCATTCCCCGGGCCCTTTTGTTCAGATGGGATTTGAGGCTAAAGTTCTAACAAATATTTAATGTGAAACAAAGCATCTTTAAATATTTAGCTTTCTCACTAAAATTTATATGGCCAGTTAGTGATAATATCGTAATGAAGAGAAAATAAAACAAATGGGGTATAATGTCTTACTCTTCTGCCAAAACCCCTTATAATGAAGGTAATCATACGCCATGCATTATAACTGGAGGAGTGAAGGGCCTTGTGTTTGATCCTGGTCCATAGAGGTGTCCGCTTGTCAGTACGCAAGTATAAGGATCTGGATCACTAATCATGAGATATTGGGTTTAATTCTAATGTAGGACTAGAAAGGTTCCGCAAATTTGTCCAGTTGAGTTTTCTCTTGTCAGTGATGCAGGATTAGAGAGAGGATGGGGCTGTTACTTGGGCGGGATTTAAAGCTGAGGTTCTGTGTATACGTCGGTGTTGTGGTTTCGCGCCCTGGTGTGAGCGTATGTGGCATGGAGATAGAGGCGCATTCTCAACCTCGTGGGTTTCCGCCGGTCACTCCGGTTTTCCCCAACTGCTAAAGACCCCTTTAATTGAAATAAAATTAAACCATATGTTAGTCCCGAAATGATCTATTTGTGTTGAGTGGACGTTAAACCCTATCTCTCTCTCTCTCTCTCTCTCTCTCTCTCTCTCCCACGTTGTTGTAAACGTAAGAGAACACCTCGATGTAAAGAGTAATACGAGAGAAATACGGAGCGCTATAAACGTATCCAGAAGGATGTCCAGAGAGAAGTCCGGAATAAGACCATAACCTACATGAAGGAGGTTGTCAGTGAAAATTACATGGATAATCCCAAGCAATTCTGGCAGCACATCAAGAGCACAGGGCAAGAAGCTGTAGGCGTTGCTCCTTTAAAGAACAAGGATGGCTTTTTAAAGAGCGTTGACAAGGCGAAGGCAGAGATATTTAACGTAAAATTCACATCTGTCTTCACCCAAGAAGACACACCCATCCAACTTACTGTTACTGCCCACTGTCACGTCCCTCTAACACCCCGGCCATCACGAAGACGATATCAATCAATACGAATGGTGTCCTCAAGCTGTTACACGGTGTTATAGAACATAAAGCGACAGAACCGGATGATATCCCACCACGCTCCGATCCTCACCCGGCTATTCCAACTCTCCCTGGACACAGGCCAAACCCCGAAAGATTAAATGAATGCAAGAGTTGTGTCTATATTCAAGAAAGAAGAGAACCATCCGCCAGCTAACTATAGGCCTGTCTCCATAACCTCCATTATATGTAAGATCTTAGAGCACAGCTCCATTATGGACCACCTCGATCGACACCGCATCCTTATTCCTTAACGACAGTCAACATGGATTCATGAAAACAAGGTCTTTCACCATCCAGGAGATAGCCAGCTAGATGGCCAGGTGTAACGAGGTAGACATCATCCTTCTTGTCAAGGCTTTTGATAAGGTACCACATCAACGGCTACTACAAAAGATCGACCACTATGGCGTTCGCGGTGCAACCAAACAATGAAACAATGGATCAAGTCATTCCTGAAAAACCGCCGACAGAGAGTTGTTATCGGAGGCACAACCTCTGATCAAGCATGATTATGTGCTATCTGGTGTCTCCCAATGGACAGTTCTTGCCCCCCCCCCTTTATTGATCTATATCAAGACCCTGCCAGAAAATGTCGATTCATACGATGTAAGGCTATTCGCGGATGATTGTATCATATACCGACTCATCAAATCCCTATCGGATGCCCATTCCCTTCAAAACGACCTCACGCAACTCGAGGACTGGGAAACAACCTGGCCGATGAAATTCAACGCCATTACGTGCCTGATTAAACGAATAGCACCAACTAAAAGGAGACAAAAAATAAACTTCCTATATGCTCTACACCACCAAACCCTAGGTGTCGAAGTATCGAGCAAGTACCTCGGGGTAACCATCGCAGAATAAAAAGGAATTTCCGGCAATGCACCCCAATTGTAAAGGAGGCAATGTACACCACCCTCATACGCCCAGTAATCGAGTACTCATCAACAGCATGGGCTCCAAACCTTTAAAAAGACATAAACACCTTAGATACAATGAAGCGCGGTCAGATTTGTCAAACACAACTACCGGGACAGGACCCGAGGAGCCGTAACGCGCCTCCTGGCAGACCTAGGGTGGGAATCCCTAGAAACTCGTAGTCATTATGTACCATGATGTACTAGATCCAGAGCCAGTTAACTGACATCAGCCGAGAATACATCTCGGAAGGCGATAGTCGTACAGGAGGCAGCAGCAAACTACATTAGCCTAGATGCCTCTCGACTCAACACCAGACTTCCTTCTTCCCCAGGACGGTGAATCTATACCGCTTAACAGCAGCAGTCATTTCAAACCAGTAAAAAAGCGCGGGCTGGGTGACTTCCAGTTTTTAACGTTATCCAGCTTTTATCCGCACCGACTACTTTTTATCGATCGCACCTGTACATCTCATCCATATTCAACTACTTTCCAGTTGGAACCCGAGTCTTAAAGGGAAGAGGAGAAGAAGAAGGAGAAGACCATAACGTCACTGTTTGGGACAAATTCCCCCTATAGCATAATGCATGACGTGTGGATATCTTCAATATTCCGGTGGACACTGAACAGTAAGACATTAAACTCCATTTGATTTGTTTTCTCTTTATTACAATTGACTCTCCTTTAAAGTATTATTTAGTTTGGGCCATACATAAACACATAGAAATTAGTTTAGCACCCTATGTATTTTTGACAATGACTTGTCTTGCGAGGTTTGGCGTTAAAACCCCGTCAACATAATGTCGGAAAAATAAATGTGGTTTGCAAGAATAGATCTTGGTGAAAAGAACTTATGCAGCTTTGAGATTTTAATCACGATTTTGAACCTTATTCCAAGAAGTTGTCGTGTGAACCAACATGTACACACTCTGACACAATTGGAGGTATTCCTAAATTGAAATGGCGGCTGATCAGACGACTTAATAGAGGGGTGAGACAACGGGTAGAAGCTGTCACCCGTGCGCATTTACCAGGGCCTATTTTAAGGGTTATTTGACGAAGCACGGTCTCCGTCTCAATGCTTTTTTTTTAATTGAGGGGGGGGGGGGTCCGAGTGGGCATTCCCATCCCACCCCCGGCTCCGAGAAAATTTTCTAAATTCGACCGCCTAAGTAGAAATGATCAGTTCAATGAAGCTCCTTAGCTTTCAGAAATTGTGACATAACAGATCATGATCTATGAAGAAAACTATCGGATAAAACTCACCAGAAGTAAACTAATAACTTCCAGAATTATTATCACACTACTTAATACACTTTAAATACCAAAGAATTGACTGGCAGATTTATGTTTATTCGACCGCTTGTCAGAGGGCATAGGATGTTCAAAGAAAAGTCCAAAGTCGATTCAAAGAATCAGCCTTGGGCCCGCATTTTCGATGCGATTTTCGAGAAATGAAGGGTCTGTTACATCTCTTCTAATAGGGATAAAACACACTGTTCTATCACAGACTGGAATGGGCGGTAACAGTACAACATGTCTTTATCACTATCAGAAGAGGCGTTATGACGACTTAATTTCTTGAAAATCGCTTCGAAAATACGGGCCTTTATCTCTTTGTTACTGACCCTCTTGTACTTCTCAATACTGATTACTAGTATAATGTGTAATGAGTATTAAGTGTTAAGAAGTATTTACCCCAAAACGGACAGTAAAATAGGCCCTGGGATTTACTCACTATTGATAATTTGTGTCATCAATGCAATCTAAAGGATATTTTGCATCTTTATTCTCGATGTTGAATTGTGTTTCTGACTCGGCGCCGGTATACTCATTGTGACTATTTTTAGGCTCATACTCATTGTGACTTCTTTCGCTTAAATGCGGCATCTTGGAATTCTTTTCATAATGGTGATTAAAATCAGAAAAAAATGGATAAACTGTATATGTTTGCTTATTGTCAAAGACGTATTCTCGTTAACCATATTTCTTTTCCCAGGTTATATTATTATCGTCTCGGCGCCAAGTTATGTAAAACAAGGCATTGTGAAAAATACAGGGGCTGCTTAACCTTTTTATTTGTAGATGCGTTGTTTGTTTCAAATTCAAATATTTTTTTAGGAATGTAGTCTCAAATCTTACAGATCGACAAATGGGCGTCGAATTAACCCTTTTTTTGTTCGCTTTTTATAAAATTTTACTTCTGAACTACTATTCACATTCTCAACTGACCGTTTTCAGCTTCAAGAAAATGACATTTTAGAATATGACAATAATTTAGAATGACACTTAAATGTAGATTAATGTGATCTTTTGTGTGACTTTAAACAAATTCATACTGTCAAAGATTGTCGTAAACAGCTACTTTTTTTTTGCGAAATGATTCAGAGCTACCTAACTACCTATTGAGAATGTTACTTGATAATCTGCAATTCTCGTAGCTAGTTAATGCCTATTTCTAGTATTGAATTATTATGGTTATTGCATTGGTTAATTAGCATTTGAATAGCATAGGTATTAAGTATATTTAAGAAGCAAAAGTGCCAGGCTTTATCACTTAATACCTATGCAAATTAGCCAATGCAATAAACATAATTACTCATTATGTAATTGGGAATCTCCTTTGTTGTTTCTTAATCTATGATACCTGATGATCATCCCCATGTTAAAAGACTATTCAGAAGTCTGCAGATAATTTATTTTCGAAATTTTCAACTCCTTCAAAAAAGTCAAGCCTCACTAGTACAAATATCTGAACTTATCACGGAACATGGTAGAAAATGACTTTTCCTCAGAGATCAGACGGTAAGACATTCTTAAACCGAGTATCAAAACAAATGAAATACAAAGTTGTTTTATGGGACGTAATAATAATAATAATAATAATAATCACGTAAGCACCAAACAAGCTAAATATCACAAAAAAGTATCATATGCATTAATAAAAACAATATCACGGTAAATATAATTTTAAAAACAAAATAAAATTAAAAAATGAAATGATAAATGCTCAATTTAAAGTCATGATAAAAAAAAGACTAGTCCAGTATGCTACAATATAAACCAGTCGGGCAAATATATGGTGTAATGACTGACAACGGTAATATTTCGATCTTAGGCACTTAAGAGAAAACTGAGAATTAGCTCACGGTCAAGATCGCATGAACAAATTGATTGGTAGGCTCTTCATATTTTGATAATCGGCATTTTGTGACAGAGACCGGAATTTTCATGGTTTCCGTGTTTTAAAACAAGAATCACAGAGATATTGTGCTAGTTTTACTGTTTGTAGACGACAGCTCTAAATCCACCAATACTGTGCTGACTTTGGTAGCTGGTGTCGAACTTTCTTGGCCAACCACTGGCTTGAGCATTACCCTTCATTAAGAAAGATTCATAACTCATGGCGTCATCCGTCAAGCTAAATAGTGTATCATCGATGGTTGCATTATTGTAAGTTCTATGCTCCAAAATTGTGCTTGCTGTAATTAGACTAACATAAACCCCAAGAAGGCTGACCTACCTTCTTTATACAACCGACGATATTTCGCAGCAAACCTCCAGATAATACTAGGTGTCAGTTGTAGGGTTTTGTATTCTCACCTAGACCCTTGTACACTCTTCGTATTCACATTTACATCGGACAAGAGCTTATCAGAGTTGGTGGTCGACTTCGTAGAGTTGATTTATTCATTCCCTAGAGGTACCTCAGTTCGCCTCTCAACCTATTTCTCGACATCATGATGAGATTATCCTTCGTTAAGTAAGATTCGTAACCAATGGTGTCATTGGTCAAGCTAAATATTGGATCATCAATGATGGCACTCTTGTCAGTTCTATGCTCTAAAACTGCACTGGCTGTACGTTTTAAGCGGACTCACAGAAAATCCCAAGAAGATTGGCCTACAGGAAGATAGGCTAGCTAAGACATCTCCCTTCACAAATGTTGGTTTTGATCCATCAATAAAAAAAATGGCGAATCATCTTGTTTGTTAAAAGAACCGATGCTCTTGAAAGAATATTTGCTATCGGTGGCCAAATGGTTGTATTGCGTTTATTCTGACTGTGGAACGAACGTTGGAACCCCAGATGAACTTAAGGAAGTAAAAGGGGAGACCAGGTCCTCCCCCAATATGAATGAAAATATGAAGGAATACACCCCATGCAAGTCGATTCGGAATGTCAAATTAGTTCTAAACGATGTGAAGTGGAACAATGTATAACTTTCAAGACTTCAACTCCAACTGGCTATACACTATTGTCAAAAGCTGATACACTTCCTGCGCCTCGTCGTGTTTAATTTGATTAGACCGAATTCCACTCAAGCACTGTCGAACTCGGCGCAAATTTCTGTCCCAAATTATGATTGTTTCAACAACCCGGTCAACAATCAATATTATGTAACAAAACCAATCGGGATTAACCTGCTCTAAATAGCAAACACGTTGTCATTGAGTCAACTAGTGTGGTTTCGAATCCCCGGTTGAACTTAACAAGGGGTAGGATCGCCTTTCCAGCCTCGTGGGTTTTCTTCGGGTCCTCCGGTTTCCTCCCACTGCAAAAGAGCCTACGCGCAATTGAATTTTTGAAATAAAATTTAACCATATGTTAGTCCCGAAATGACCTAGTTTGTGTCGAGGGGACGTTAAACCCAATTCCCCCTCTCTCTCTTTCCCTCTCTCTCTCTCTCTCTCTCTCTCTTGCTCTCTTTCCAAACTGGATAGACATACAAGTGATTTTCGATAAAAAAAAATAATGTATGGGTTTTCTTCACAAAAATTGATACATATTATCAAATACTTAAAGGTATGCAGTAATAATTGGTACAAACAGACACGTTTATAGAATTCGTAGGAGATTTGAGTTTCAGCGATGGCTAAATTTAACGATGCGAGTAGTGATGTTTGTTACCGGTGTATCCATGGTCAGGGTAAAAAAAAAACTTGTAGTCGGCACTTACAAATACAGGGATTTTTTTTTACTGTGCTCAGGAGAAATTTGATTAGATGATGAAAACTGACACATTGTTCAAAACTCAAGTTGTCAGTCTAAGTATAGCAATAGCTAAAGAAGGATTTTCTTGAGCCATTGCTTCAGGAATATGGCTACAATTGTCAACTCCTGGTCCCTCTCTGTTATGCCTACTGATCCTTATAACCTCATGCCTCTTTAAAAAGAGAGTTTTTCAACTATTTAATATCTCCTACTCACGTAGTACCGTCAATGGGTCGACCCATGTTTATTCTAGCCATAAACGATATCGCCATGATTACACGACAAAGATGCTGCCAGAGTTATTCTGCATGTTCGGCTGAATAGGTACACATAGACCAGGTTTACGACTTTTACGACAATAAAAATCATTGATTGCGGTCCGAGAGGTTGAATAGTCGAATGGTTAACGCGTGTGTGATGAATCATAAGGTCTGTCACTCGTGGGTTTTCTCCGCTCCCCCCATTGCTAAAATTGAACCTTATGGTAGTACCGAAATGGCTTATTTTATGTTGATTGGACGTTAAACCCAATTTCTCAAACTCTTTCATTGATTGTGGTCTGACCTTGGTCCGACACATAGCATGATTAGCATACGTCCTAGGTAATTATACCAAACAATTTGACTTCTTTAGTTTCACTGTAATAACCCACTACCAATGTTATATCTTTTTTTCCAATTTCAAACAAGACCATTCTGGATTGTTTCGCTTAAAAAGTAAGTGTTTACTACAATGTCCAATTAAACGTAATCCGTGTTGAAGTGTCTCCTTTAGTATGAGTGTTGGTCGTTACCATTTCTTAACAACTAAGACTACATTCTAGTATGTCCCGATAAGTCCATCCACCAAAAATGATACGATTTTTAATTGGAGCATGACGGTCCCTAACGACATTTAGCATCCCATTTCGTGGAGGCATGAGGGGTCATTATCTAATTTGGTCAGCATCCTAGATTTCCTTTCGGATAAGCTGCTGTCTATGGCTACTTTTTTTCGTGACATAGCTGGTGTATACGCATGTTTCCATGCTTTGCATTGCTGTCTTAATGCTAAAGTTTTGTTGAATTGATTTAAACAAACATTTTAGAGATAGAATAAGCTGAACGAAAATACCTTCAGAGATGCCCACAGCCAGTTAGAGGTTGAAAATACTTCAGCTGTCGTGATATTTCATAAAGCATAAATTTAATGCTTAGGGCAGAATATTGTGTTCTAACATTTTACATTATGATTAAAGCTAACATACTGTTACTATTTTGAAAGATCTGAAATGAAAGCAGACAAGCATTTATCGACACATCATCATGTTAACCACGATAAGCTTTACAGTATAGTTGATCATTATTCAATTTATGTGTTAAAATATTTTTGGGAGATAGAAAAGGGTGACCGATTGTACTTCCTCATTTCTTCGCGATATAAAAGGAAAAATATATATCTCCTCATCTTCTTCGAGAAAGAAACGGAGAAATCATATTACATTTCCTCGTACTTAGTGTTAATATCATTGTGTCGTGGTAGAATTTAACCTTGACTTCAACTTTCTAAGACAAATCCATACTTACTCACATCAACGTCGGTATGCTCTTGTAATAACTACAAATAGGTTACTTTGTCAAAAACATTGACTTGCAGGCGACGTATGATTAAACTTTGTTTTGACTAGAGAACAGCCTCGCTCCCCAGCTCAAATTTTCGAGTAGGTATTTGGTTTTTCTAGTTGTTCAAATATGATTCTAGCCAAATACATACACCTCGGTTGATGTTCCAATTACCAACATTCGAGCAAGCGCCAATTTTCCACAGATACTATCTTAGGTTTTCATTTTTAAAAGGCAGATATGTTATTGGGGATTTCTTGGATCTTCAAAATTTCCGAAATGTACAACCCTGTATCCCATTTTCTTAACCACTTATGGTCACAATCCTGGTGTTTATGCCTACACTTTCAGTTTCAAGTAATACAATTATACTATTTAGACAAGCCATATTTACTCCATATATATTATGGCGGCCATCTTCTTTCAGGTCCATAAATGCAATCGTGTTGCGATAATAACAACAATCTCATCCTATTCTCGATTATATTCATTGACCCTTAAAATGTATATTTAGACACCAAGATTGCGATCATATGTGGTTTTGAATCTAACATATTGATATATATTCTTTAGGTTTTTACATGTCGGAAATCTTAAAGATCCAAGATGGTCGCCTTAATATATTGGGGAAAGTTTAGCCTTTCTACATGGTTCGGATGTCAACTGTTTCGTAATCTGGCTGTTTCGTAACTCACATAAGCCGTTTCGTACTTTACTTCGTACCCCAAATTGATTCGTACCGTTTCCTATGGTGTTGAAATCAGATTAAAAGAAATAGAAATAATGGTGAAATAATTTGATCAAATCCAACGGCAACGCTAAATTTATAAAAGTTGCTGCCGAGCCATAATTAGAATATGCACGATATTATTTTGTTTTCCTACATGTGTTTGAAATAAATTGAAATAAAGGTGAAATATAATTAAACGATTTGATCAAATCCAACAACTGCGCTAAATTTATAAATATCGCTGCCAAAAGAGCATTAGCGACGATGATTTAATAACAAAAAGCGAATTTTATAATTGCTAATTACATGAATATGAAACATTTAAATCATATACCACCGCCTGTTAAAATATTGAAAAGAATATTTTTTTTATATAAAAAGTGGCCACTGAACGAGAATTAGCTACGATGATTTAATAACAAAAAACAAACTGTATGCATTGAAAAAAATATTGAAATTTACATATTGATATTACAGTACACAGTCTGCCTAAAAGTAGTAATTCACACACAAAGGAAATATTTAAACTAAAATTGCTTTAGCATTCCACTAAATTTACATCGGTTACGATCGAAAGCCATTTTCGTGCGTTTGGGTTTCAATAACAGAATTACTCCGTGATATAACAGACCAAAGAAACGCGTGTACCCCTCTTCACACGTAGGCACCATTTGGAGACTTTGTTCTATTTTTAGGCTCAAATAAGCCAACCATATCCGAAAGCATTCAGCTCCACCTTACAGTGAGTTAAATTGATTTAAGATTTATTATGTAATGAATAATAAATTACGTGTTGCATTTTGGAAGTCTTAGTATTTTCAATCAATAAGTGTATTCCTCCTAATTGGTAGATCCAACATGGCCGCCATAATATATTTAGAGGAAGGTGTAGAAAGCTAAGGCAATGAGTAGCATCTGGAGAAAATGTGGTGTTTTTGTGCCGAACGCTTACACCAGCTTTCTAATTTGCCTTACTAATTGGAAATTAAAGAAACATACTGACTTGGCGTTCTCCATTTCTCGAATATTTCCAATCCATATTTTCAAAAAAAAAGTATACTTATTCTTTGGATATGTGCACAATACATCAAAACGAGCTCATTATTGGAAGGGACGTTAATTGTTTCCAGTACATCGATACGTTCGCTATTTATTATGAACACATTTATAAGTATGCAGAAACCATTCTATGTGCTTCTCTTGCTTTCAGATACTGCATTGTCAACGGAGACTCCCGTATACAAAATGAGTAGCCAAATTGACCGACTGGATTATACTATAACTACGACGATGTAGCGAAAGCACCGGCCAATTTCCAAGATACCACTCTATTCAGGTTCATTTTGTTATTGAGTTGACACGCGAATGAGATATCGTTCGCGTGGTCGTGTTTGAAGTACGAATTTAAAGTCAGTCTAAGCGTGTCTGGTTACACTTATAATATTCTTAATGTGCGTTTTTGATGTGAGTGCGAAGTTTCTTTATGATTGGCACCCCCAAAGTTAACACTAGCGAGGTGTGTGTTTGGATTTGTGGTTTTCTCAAGAAATGTGAAAATACACGGTTTGATTGTGGTATGTTTCCGTAGAGCGCAAATAAAATGTTAAGTTTAGTATTTGATTCTCTCTCTTATGGAGAGACGTTAGATACTTGTCTGATGTTGAGTGTTGAGAATGTTCTGATTCAGTCCCTGGTCTACAGGGAGCGAGTTTTACTTTTCTGACTGTGTATTTCGATGGCGTTTGGGTTGGGGTCTGTTTGTATAAGTTGCGAAGGGTATGTTTGGGTTAGGGTCTGTGTATATAAGTTGCGAAGGGTTGTGTGTATAAGTGAAGTTGTGTAAATAAATGCATTTCGTAAGAGAGAAAGATTAGTGTGATAATAGTAAGGATAACATCAGCTTTTGTGTATGAGTATAAAAAATTACGATATTGTTGATCTGTATAACATGTTTTTGTCTGCTGTCTTCATAAATATTAGTCCAAACTTATGTTTAAATCGTTGTCTTTTCTTTAATTTAACAAGACGGAAAATGTGGTCGGCTGGAAACCGTACATGCTTAACATTCAGTGGAAGCTTATGTAGTCAGTCAACATCCAGTCGTGGTGTTGCTCAATTGTTTAGAATTCGTCCGATAGACCGTTCTGAAAATATATATATATCTAGTAATTTGATCTTTTCATTGTTATTATTTCCTTTTCACGATTGATATATTTGGCTACATGGGTATTAAACACTTGTACAGTTAACATGATTATACTGCCAATAATAATACTAGCCACAATTTTAATGATATTACCGATTGTGTTTAAAAAGTCAAATTTAAATATCTTGATATCTCGTAATTAATGTTAACAATGCAAGTTCTAAAGTTAGTTGATATTTATTAATGATTTATATTTTAAAAGTCCGTTGCATATACTTTTTTTCAAGGCGCTGTGCAAATTATTACTTGGCATAAAATACACTATCCAAATTTGTTTTATATAAATACATTATACATATTTGTTTAATATTTACAAAAAATTGTAATCAAATGTAAAGGTTCATAAGAGTGATTTGTGTCCTTAATTTAATCATTTTAACCACCACAATTATAAAACCCCACAATAGTATTCGCCCAAATGTAATGTCGAAATGCCTATCTAAATATTACATGTATAATGTTTGTAATTCACTGTTTGTATTTTTGTCCACCATTGTTTATTGTAAAGATAACATTTATATATTTGTATGTTTGGACATAACTTATTCAACTTATTGCATGTAGTTGAATCCGATTCCGTTTTTGAATAAAATATTATTTAAATTAATACCGAGTCTAATTAACCTTATATAATTAAGTACAACTCGTGATGGTAGATGGTTTTAAAATGATGCAAACAATTTTGAATAAAATAACTCTTAGCTTTATCGTACGACTGTAGTATATTACGTAGGTGGAGATGCACGAAGTCGTTTTTTTAAGTACTTGTCCGAAAGGTGGGGGCTTTACTATTTTGCAATATCGTAAAAGTTGCCTTCTTGCACAGTTTCTATAGCTCGTCGATGGGTTCATCTTCACTTTCAGATCAAGTACTGATTTAACAATGATACCCAGGGAGAAAATAAGAAAATGTCGGTCTTTCGCGTGTCCTGATCGGCCAAAACCAGCCGAGCGCCCGGAAAAAAATAAACGAAAACAGAACCTGACGTGGTTATCTGGTTATCTTTTAGGGTCTATCTTTCGGCAGGGTAACAAATGTCACCCGAAATGAAATAGGTTTAATATGTTACTTTTCTGCATCAATCGGGTTAATGAAGACGGGCATATATCGGGAATGTGCCTTATCAGAACAACCAGAAACCTTTTCAAGGCGGAAAACCAGATTTTAAAATTCTTAGGAACTTGCTCGGCCAATACCGGGTTCGATCCAGTACCGCCTAATTATTGAGTCAGAATCATACTCACTATTAGAAGTTGTAACGTAACGTCATTCATCAGCTTATTGGTTCAAATCAAAACTGTTCAGCTATTTAAAGAAAATATCATGGCTATCATCTCTACTTCAGAAAAGAACATCTGTCTTTTAATTTTACGGAGTTAACTCCGTGCCAATCTATAATTTTTAAATTCACTTCGACGAAATCCGGTAGTACTACATTTGAAGCAAAATTCTAATCAAGTTACATCTCCGGCTTTCGAGTTTTCTATCTGTTGCTTCCATGCCATCACCAGAGGTGGCAAAACCTTATATCGACATCAAGTAAAAATGATGTGGAACATCGTGTCAAAAATATAAAAGGTTAAGCAGCACTAGCAAACCTATCCTTCTTGCCCAACACAGAGCCGATTCAGATTTTCTATGATATGGTCAGTGTTTAAACTCAACTCTCGATCCCCCATATTTCGTGTTGAACCTTAATGTGATATTACGGAAGATCCTTATAGGGCCAATCAAATGAAAACAAAAGTTCTTGTAATTACAAGTTAACTATATCGTAGTTGCGACATAATTAACTTATAATTACGACATAATTCTAAGGTCGCCACATGTCTTAAAGAAAGAATATTACTAATGAGAGCATGGAATTAAAGAATGATATTAAAACATGGAATTAAGTGTTGTTTAATGGTCGAGAGCGAGACATTAAGTAATACATTGTAACAACAAGAGGACCGTAAAGTCCGAGTGTTTTTACAATATATTACGCAATGTCAGATCTCGAGACGATTAAACTACTTAAAATACAGACATTCTGCACATGCTTTTACAGTGAAAAACGTCATGCCAGTTTTAAATTGTTATGATTTACGCGTAGACTGGATAACCTGCTCTAAATGACGTCAGGCTGGTTCCTACGACACTGCGCTATTCTGACTTCAATATAGACTGGATAACCTGCTCTAATACGTCAGAATCGCTCCTACGTCACTCCTTTTCTGACTTGCATATTAAAGTCAGAATAGCGCAGTGACGTAGGAACCAGTCTGACGTCATTTAGAGCAGGTTATCCAGTCTAACTTCAATATAGGAGTGACGTAGGAGCGATTCTGACGTATTAGAGCAGGTTATCCAGTCTAGATTTACGCGCGACAAGTTGCCCGTACATTATTTGAAATAAAGGTACGCCAACATCAAAGGATGACGCCACATCTGTATTTTAAAGAATGATATTATAGAGAGCATGAAATTAAAAGAATGCTATTATAGAGAGCGCGGAATTAAAAGAATGATTTTATAGAGAGCATTGCATTATTGAATAATATTAATGAGAGCCTGAAATTAATGAATGAGAGCAACATAGCATTATATCTATTTACAACATCAACGGTCCCGAATGTTGTTTGAGGAATTGTGCATCTCATATAAACTACAATATCGTCATAGATGTGTTTCTTAAAGGAATATCAGTCTACAATTTGTTCAATTAGGTTCAGTAATTACAAAGATGTGTTAAATTGAAAATGTCACACACTCTGGCATACTCTGTAGACAATACAAACTGTATGGCCAAGCGGACGAAAACCAAAATGTACCAAAATGTCAAAATTTTAATTAAACATTTTATATGTACCGTCGGATTCTTATCAAATAACAAACCTTAAACCGATCGTTTTATGTCTGTGTTGACCAAATTTTATAACCCTCTGTCTTTGATGTGCCTCTTTTTAATCCCATTGAAGCCGAGTAGGGAGATGACATTTTGATTTTGATTTCCTAATTAAATGTTTAATTATCGAGTTGAGTACATTTTAATGTGGAAAATATTTTTTCTTACCAAAAATTTAAATGACAAAGAGAGGGGCTTTCATGAGAGCACAAAATTAATTAATGGTAACAATACTATTAATGACAGCACGGATGAGGTAGAGAGCATTGTATAAATGATATCATGATATTAACAAGATCGTGAAATGTATCAATGACATTTAATGAGAGCATGATATTATTAAATGATATCGACCAATACGATATTGAAATTAATTATAGTATGAAATTAGTAAATGATATTAATTGTTGCATGAACAAAATAAATGATGTTAATGAGTGCATGAAATTAATGAATGATATTAATGAGAGCATACAATTAATACATGATATTAATGAGAACATGAAACGAATTCAGCAGCAACAATTATTTCAATATATATTTATGTTCTGTAAATTAAAATAAAGTACGGTATTAGCCTAGCTACCCGGTAAATCAGTGTTATGTTAATATATGTTGACCTTAAGATTATGTCGTAATAACGAATTACCTATGTCGCAATTACGAGATAAACAGAATCCTTTCTTATTTTATTTGATTGGCCCTAATGGTATTCAACATTAACAGAGAAACAGCTCTTCCTTCTCAAACAACCATTGATAATCTAGACACGACAGCAAATGATCACAAAATTTTGGAAGCCATGAAGATGTAACTAGAGAGTTTTTTTTAAGGTTCCGCTAAATCGTTTGACACACAACATTATGCCTATGCGAGAGTATTGCCACTACATTAGCCCGAGGTATGTTTAATTATTCGTAAAACTATAAACGTATCTTGAGTTTTTAAACCTTACATTTATACACTGAGTTTTCAAAGTATTATTACATGGATCCAAAATCACGCCCCAAAGCAACATATCCGACTTTATCTGAGCGTATCAACGACGTCCTCAAAACCACTATATGCTGAACTAGTCCAAACATTGTTGTGAGATGCATGCACTGGTAAGTTCTGGGGAAATTTTGTAATCTACTCAAAAATTAAAATCGCTACTTATCATGAGATGAAATCTTGTTGTCTTTCCGAGACAGTGTAAAAATTCCGCAAGAAGTTGATGTTCTGTGAATAATATTTGATTTAATGAATACGGAACTAAATTAATTAAATATGCATGAATATCACTGAAAAAGAATGTAAATGTTCTTCATAAATTGGTGTTCTACATAATCGAGCGTTCCTAATATGATTACTGTGTGGCGTAGTTTGCTGACGATGTAATTGGGGGCAGAAGCTACACTAAGTACAGGGGAGGGGGGCGAATGGATGGTTAGCACGGATGTGCTGTATCATAAAGACTGTCATTGAGTTAACTGGCGTGGTTTTGAATCTCCGGTTGTGCGTGACCAGGAGGAGGTCGCCTGTCCAACCTTGCGGGTTTTGTCCGGGTCCTCCGGTTACCTCCTACTGCTAAAGACCCCTTCACGCAAGCCAATTATTGAAATAAAATTAAGCCATACGTTAGTCCTGAAATGACCTAGTTTGTGTCGAGTGGACGTTAAACCCCATCTCTCTCTCTCTCTCTCTCTCTCTCTCTCTCTCTCTCTCCCTCTCTCTCACACACACACACTAAGTACGATCATTACAATAGAGTATAATCATTGCTGTCAATTTTAAGTGATACACAAAATAAATACATACTTTATTCAAAACCAGACTGATGGCAGAAGTACAACAGATATACTTATATTAGTATAACTATGTTAACTTCTTAAACAAGAAATGGTATCGGGTGTCCTATAAAGAGTAACTTTCAAAATACTTCGCTATGTGAATTGCAAGCATACCTTACATTTTCGGTTACCACATACTGGTTCTACAAGCCCGACTTGTAGGGTATGACATGACGTCACTCACTCGACCCAAGCAAAGCCGTATATATAGAAATTATAGGGCACTGGGTTCAAGTCTTTGTTGGACAAAAGTTTAAATTAAGGACATATTATTTTGATACCAAAATCTTTACTGCATTTTGTTGTCTTTAATTAAATCTTGGGGTTTCTTTCGTATATTTATATTTCTTTCCTTTTTTTTAAATGAGGTAAAACAGATTTGTTTTCATTTACCGTTAAATTAGTTAAATACATCTTGATTTAGAATCCTTAGTGATTATTATAAATATGATTCCACTCTGATAGTCGGACAATTCAGAGAATACCAAGCAAATCGCTACTACGGGGTTCGCTGATTTGTTCAGCTCTCACTAGTCCGTTTTATTACACTTCTTTTCGAATATTTACACGATCTTTGGATATGCCTATAAATGGTACACGGTTCAATAAATTACCTACATATCATGTCAAAGTAAATAGCAATCAAGACACAGATAACTGATAATTTGAAAAAAGATCTTTGCCCTGACGCCGCCATATTAAAAAAAATGAGTATGCTATTTGTAAATATGTTTCCAGTCCGTTTTACATCTTTCATACACACAAACGCCATTAGGTACGATTAGACAAAGAGCTGACAGTTCTCGCTATAATAGTTACAAAATAGATAATGAAAACAGAATATGCTGAAAATTCAGTCAAATTGTTTCACTCTGAACAGCGATATTAGAGATTGAATTTAAGGCAGGGCCTTGCTCATCATTACTAACGTTGGTAGTCTGAATTATCCTTTGTTACGTCAATTTATCTATCGCAAAATGTATTTAAATCCACTAAATATCGCAGGCTAACGAAGGCATCGAGTGTTTATTATAGTCTGAATGAGGTAATCAATGTCTAATAAATAATTTAGATAATATTGCAGGCCCAAAGAAAGACCTACAATAGGCATATGTAGCTCTTGCATAAAGCAGAGTAAATACTTCTCAATACTAGCCAACTATACTTATTGTAATTTCATTTATACAACTTTGAAATTCAAATTAAAATACTTATAATACTTTAACTGTCTTTATAATGCGACAAATCAATACCAAATCGCAGACTGATATCCATAATAAACATGGGTAATTGAGAAGATTTATAGCAGAATATGTCATAAAGACAATTCAAGGAATTGAAGCAACGTAATCAGTCAATGTTCAAGCTGTTAAAAATTTTAATAAGTTTTATATCAAATCAAACATTCACAAGGAACTGGGCAAGACTGTGTGCCAATTGAAACCTTGGCACCGGAATGTAAAAAAATATGTCAGTCTTTGTTATGTTTTTTTCCCGAAAAGCCTCTCTGTTGTCAATTTCGAGAAAAACATCTACATTAAGCAGGATTTTCAATCGGAACTAAATCTCCGGATGTAAAGTTGCATAAACTGGCATATGACTAAAAATAGTATCACAATGTATTTGGGAATATGATTTTTTTAAAGTCAGAACTTATATTTAGATCATTCGGCCTACTTTCAATTATCTAATGCAAAATTTCGCATTTTCTTCAGTCGTCAAAACATGGAACTCGATGAAATAAATTTAATATTTTCATGTTTTAGTGTCGATTTATACATATATATATTAAGACGACCAAGAAACGTGAGTGATCGATTGTATGCATGTGAAATTCGTGTATATACAAACACAATCAGATATAACTAATAATTGTCAAAAGTATCCTTTTTCCCCCGTAAGAAGCCGAGAAACATAATTTCACGTGGCCGTTCGCTCGATTAAGTTTTGTTTAAAAGTTTTAGTTAAAGATACCTTCCCGTGTACAAACTGTATGATTTAATGATATATTTGGACTAAAAAACATTTACAAACAAAAAACTTGTTAAAACACTACCCACTTTCAAGTCTACTTGTTCGTCACGTGACTTGGTTGCATTTATTGTTGTTCATTTACCACAAATATCGAAGCCTAAGTAAATTCCTATTAAATTCTTTTTCCGTCGTTTTACCGCATAGTCTACGGCACGTTTCCGCCTCTCAATGTTCCCACAACCGTTAGCCATTAGATCAAAACAGATGCATTACTCAACTCACAAGAGCAGACAGACTGTTGGTTAGGGACACCCTTACATTGAGCATTATCAATCGTCCAATATTAATAAGAAACTAGAACTCTCAAGAGGTGCTTAGGCATGTCACGACATGCCACGTCATGCCACGCCTTGTCACGTCAACATACAATATTGAGTATAGTAACATCCAATACAGTCATTTTGAACTCTTCATAAAACCAGAAGATATACTTCATGACCGAACTTTTTTTATTAATTAATTGATAGCAGATAGTACTGAGGTGTTTCGGTATGTCACGTCATGCCACGCCTTGCCACGTCAACATACAATATTGAGTATAGTAACATCCAATACAGTCATTTTGAACTTTTCATAAAACCGGAAGTTATACTTCATGACCGAATTTTTTGTATTAATTAATTGATAACAGACAGTACTGAGGTGTTTCTGTATGTCACGTCATGCCACGTCACGACACGCCTCGCCGCGTCAACATACAATATTGAGTATAGTAACATCCAATACAGTCATTTTTAACTCTTCGTAAAACCGGAAGTTATACTTTATGACCGAACTTTTTGTATTAATTGATTGTTAGCAGACATGGGGGTCATCATATAGTAAAAGGTCAAGGGTCATTAAAAGGTTAGGTCACCAGATAGAAGTTCAAAATTCGACGAAAATTCCAAGTGAAACCGTAAATAAACGATATCAACTTTCGTAAATCGGCTCCCTAAGGCTTGTAGCCATTTATAGTAGATTTAAAAACAAAAAAGAGTTTTCTAAAAAAGACAGGATTTAAAATCGCGTCCTAATATCGATTTGAAGTTTTTTTTGTAAAATCCAATATGACGGCCAAGAGTTAAAATGATGAACAAGCTCTTTGAAAATGAAAGATATTATCTAACACTACCATTTGTTATTTTTTGTACGTTTTTAAAAAAGGATAGTACTATTTATTTTCGGGGGAAATCGAAATGCCTCGGTAATTTCCGGTGGTCTCTGGAAGCCCTCACAAAATGTTCTAATATGTCAACTTGATACCCCAACTTAAATGTCGAAACAATGCCGAAAAAAACTTTCGCAAATCTTTCATGCTAATATTAATCAAACGAACTTCTGAATTTCGAAAAACCGTTAGTCAGAGCTTATATGTAATTCGTAAGAAGAATCCAAGAGAAGAACAATTGAGAGATGACCGAGATATGGTCAATCTGCGATTTTTTTTTTAACCATCCGTAAAACACCTCCTGTTCGTTCGTCAAAAATGACCCAATTTATATTTAATAAATAGATCCACGGGTGCCAACTACATCCTCGTTGGCAGAATGTTTGCACCATGTACAGTTTTGGCTGCACAAACTGACTAAATCCCCCCCACACACACACACACACAAACTTACGGAAACAATACGTGTTTCGATCACGAACGGGCACACGTGGCGACCACCTCGAGCGTCTATCATATAGTTCCGTCGATCACGTGACTTGTTCTGAATGGCGAATCGCCGAAATCGTAAGCCTTGATAAAAACAAAAATCAAAACACCTAGAAGTGCTCGTTCGACAAATAAACATAAAAATAAAGACCCCTACGCGCAAGCGAATTATTGAAATAAAATTAAAACCATATGTTAGTCCCGAAATGACCTAGTTCTGTTGGGTGGGCGTTAAACCCCATTTCTCTCTCTCTTTCTCTCCACGGTGTAAACCTTTTCTCCGCGGTACAAAGTCCGCGATGTAAACCTTTTCTCCGCGGTGTAACGTTTTCTCCACAGTGTACACCGTTTCGCAGCGGTTTAAATTGTTTCTCAGGGGTGTAAACCGTTTCTCAGCGGTCTAAACCCTTTCCCACTGCGGAAACCTATCCTTCGCGGTGAAAGTTTTATCTAAATCTTACATAAAGTTCTCTCTGTAGTATAAAGTTTTCTCCGCGATGTATCATTTTCTCGGCGGTGTAACGTTTTCTTCACAGTGTAAACCGTTTCTCCACGGTGTAAATCTTTTTCTAAGTGTAGGAATCCTCTTATCCGCGTTGGATGGAAACCGTTTCTCCACGATGTAAACCTTTTTACCGCGGTATAAAGTTCGCGATGTAAACCTTTTCTCCACGGTGTAACGTTTTCTCCACAGTGTAAACCGTTTCTCCACGGTGTAAATCTTTTTCTAAGTGTAGGAATCCTCTTATCCGCGTTGGATGGAAACCTCTTCTTCGCGGTGGAAAGTTTTATCTAAATCTTACATAATGTCGTTTCTTCACGGTATTAAGTTTTCTCTGTGGTATAAAGTTTCCTGTGTAAACCATTTCTCTTCTGTGTGAACCTTTTCTCCGCGGTATAAAGTCCGCAGAATCAAATTTTCTTCGCGGTGTAACTTTTCTACACGGTACAAAGTCCGTGGTGTAAACCTTTTCTCCACGGTGTAACGTTTTCTCCACAGTGTACACCGTTTCTCAGCGGTTTAAACATTATCTACGCGGTGGAAGCCTCTTCTCTCCACGGCGTAAACATTTTCTCCGCGGTACAAAGTCCGTGGTGTAAACCTTTTCTCCACGGTGTAACGTTTTCTCCACAGTGTACACCGTTTCTCAGCGGTTTAAATTGTTTCTCAGCGGTGTAAACCGTTTCTCAGCGGTGTAAACCGTTTCTCCGCTGTGGAAACCTATCCTTCGCGGAGAAAGTTTTATCTAAATCTTACAAACTGTCGTTACTCCATGGTATTGAGTTTTCTTGTAGTGTAAACGTTTTATGTGCGGTGTAAACGCAGTATCACGTTTTCTTCGCAGTGTCACGTTTTCTACGCGTTGGAAACCTTTTCTCCGTGGTGTAAACCTTTAATCCGCGGGGTAAACCTTTTCTCCGCGGCTGAAAATTTTTCTCCGTGGTAGAATGTTTTATCTGAATATTACATAATGCCTTTTCCCCGCGGTGTAAAGTCCACAGTATAAATTTGTCTTTGCGGTGTAACGTTTTCTACGCGCTGGAAACCCTTTCTCCGTGGTGTAAAACTTCTCCCCATGGTGTTGACAATTTCTCCGCGGGATAAACCTTTTCTCCGCGGTGGAATTTTTTATCTGAATCTTATATAATGTCGTTTCTTCGCGGTATAAAGTCTACAGTATACATTTGTCTGTGTCGTGTAAACCTTTTCTTCACGGTATAAACGTTTTCTCCGCGGTGGAAATCTATTCTCCGCCGTGGAAGCCCTTTCTCCGTGATGTAAACCTTTTCTCACGATGTAAACCTTTTCTTCGTGATGTAAACCTTTTCTCCGTGATGCAAACCGGTTCTCCGTGATGTAAACCTTTTCTCACGGAGTAAACCTTTTCACCGCAGTGGATCGTTTTCTTCGCTGTGGAAACCTTTTTCTTCGCGGTGGACAGTTTTATCTAAATCTTACATAATGTCGTTTATCCGCGTTTTAAAGTTTTCTCTGCAGTATAAATTTTTATCCGCGGTGGAAAGTTTCATCTAAATCTTACATAATGTCGTTTCTCCGCGCTTTAATGTTCTCTCTGTAGTACAAAGTTTTCTCCGCGATGTAACATTTTCTCGGCGGTGTAACGTTTTCTTCACAGTGTAATCTGTTTCTCGGTGGTTTATACCGTTTCTCCGCGATGTAAACTTTTTTTTCGCGGTATAAAGTCCCCGATGTAAACCTTTCTCCGTGGTGTAACGTTTTCTCCACAGTGTAAACCGTTTCTCCGCGGTGTCTATATTTTTCTCAGCGTAGGAAACCTTTTGTCCGCGCTGGATGGAAACCTTTTCTTCGCAGGGGAAAGTTTTCTCTAAATCTTACATAATGTCGTTTCTTCGCGGTTGAAAGTTTTATCTAATTCGTACATAATGTCGTTTTGTCGCGGTATTAAGTTTTCTCTGTGGTATAAAGTTTTCTCCGCGGTGTAAACCTTTTCTTTTCTCCGCGGTATAAAGTCCGCAGAATCAAGTTTTCATTTTGTACACAGTGTAAATCGTTTCTCCGCGTTGTAAACATTTTATCCGCGGTTTAAACGTTATCTGCGCGGTGGAAGCCTTTTCTCTGCGTTGGAAACTTTATCTCAAGATATTTTTGTATATCTCACGTGGCTCATGAATCGATATGAGGTTAACTACCCTGCAATAGAGGGTAAAATATTTAACATATTGTTATTTTTAAATTTGGTTTTGAAGCCGGGTGGATTCTGTCAATATTCTGCACACGATAGCGCTTAAATTTCTTGGATCTTTGTAACGTGCTTACGGTTTTGTTCTTACATATTGGTTTTCGAAGCTATTCGGATATATAACATATCTTATTTAATTATTTTTTCTACCATGGCATGTTTTCCGCGAGTTACAAATACTTTAAACTTATTCCGTGTTTCCATTTTCGAACAAAACAACACAATACACCTTAAAACACACATTATGCAAGAGCCAAATCTGCCTTTTGCAGGCCTTTTTTGGGCCTGAAATGCTATGTAAACTATTAATTATACATTTATTAACAAAACATTACAATAAACAACTCTCATTGAGTCAACTGGCGTGGTTTCGACTCCTCGGTTGTACGTTGCAAGGATTAGGGTCGCCTGTCCAGCCTCGTGGGTTTTCTCCTAGTTCTACGGTTTCCTCACACTGCTAAAGACCACTACGCGCAAGCAAATTATTGAAATAAAATTTACCCATATGTAAGTCCCGAAATGACCTAGTTTCTGTCGAGTGGACATAAAACCTTATTTCTATCTCTCTCCATTTAAAAATTTAATTTAGAAATGTGAAAGTTAGGTTAAGTCTTTCACCACTATGCCCACATCTTGTCAAAACTACACACAGTGATAACTTAACTCTGAATGAAGTAATTTGAATGACATTTTCAATATTTGCATTTGACATGATCTACGCTTGAGCTATTTTATCAAGAATGGTCAGCTCTTTATCTAAATCTTACATAATGTATCTTGAAGCGATTGTTGTTTGGCAAATCGACTTCTTTTGCAAGCGGTTTAAGTCACATACATTAACTCTAAGTCCTATGGGGTCAAATTTGGAACACACCCTTCAGATCCATCCCATTCCCCAAAAAAATTCAAAAACTGATGTAAAAACTGTTTTAGACCCACTAGGACCCATAGTGCCAATTCGGGAACAAGAGCGTAATACAGAAGGAGGTAGAAAAGTTACTGTCGTCATGGTGCAAAATGGCAGCCCCCCAAAATTTTGATTTTAAAGTAAAACAAAGAACATGTACAGATTATTTAGTGGATATAGTAATCATAAATCATATTTACATATCATTTGAATTAATTTCTGCCATAATATTTTTTTGGTCTAATGGTTTTGTCGATGGGTCAAATTTGACACTTTGGACTAAGTGGCCCGAATAATCAAGATATTGAAAATATACATTTTTGCTCATTCCTCGATTAAAATACACCATAAAATTGTGTTTTACACGACTGTAGACTTGTAGTCAATCTGTAAGGGGTCTATGGTCTTGGAGGGTTAAACGTTACCGGCCAATCTCAGGAAGATCGACTTCATCCGAAAACCTCTATATTAAACGGTGCCTGCTAATTTCAAGGCCAATATTTTCATTTTAAAACTTTTATTTACATCATATTAACGACTCACAAAGCCGCAAAGGTTCATTTAGTTTCAAATGTCTCTAGGGTAGTCTGTAATAGAATAATTCTCATTTGCTTGATAAAGACGAGAGTATCCTTGTCTAAACGTCGTTCTGTATTAGCCAGACGCAACAGATTTTATTTTTTCCCGGTCGTCCAGGTTAATAGTAAAAAGGGCACATCGTCCTGACTAAATATTGCGGATTGTATTTCATTCGTTGAAAATGAACCTCCATGCTATATTCTTGTTCATGTAAAAATATCATATATGAACACCTTCAAGACATAACACAATCCAATCACCCAGCTCGATCCCCCTAAACTGAGTACATACATGTACATTTTAAATCGAGGTTAAAGGCTCCATGATATATTCACCGTAATTTTTACGATATTAAATAAGATACATCTTTATGGAAAGAAGCAAATTATGTGTATTCAACGATAAGAATTAATTGATCTTTGAATTCTATACTTCCGTGTTATCACTTGGTTGGGGGAAAGGGGGGGGGGCGAATGGGTAACGCGTGCACGATGTAGCTGATTGTCTATTATTGAATCAATTGGCGTGGTTTCGATTCCCCGCTTGTGCGTGACAAGAGGTTTAGGGTCCATTGCCCAACCTCGTTGGTTTTCTCCAGTTCATCTTACTGCTAAAGACCCCGACGCTCAAGCTAATTATTGAAAAAAGAATTGAACCATATGTTAGTCCCGGGATGGCATAATGTTTCTTACCCCTTTCCCCTCTCTGTCTCTCTCTTTCCCTCTCTATACATAGCCGTAGCCCTAGGCCAATGAAACATTATACTGCGGTAACATAACCAGTTAAAATTTCAAACACAATGATATGATGTGTTCCGATCACGGTTGACCACTTAAAGCTACAATTTCATATTTTTAAAAATTTATTTAAAAAAAGCTTTAAAATAGATGGTATCTATAAACAGTCCTACCTTGTTAGAGAATAATCCAATTTTTTTTCTAAACAATATTTATTCACAGAAACTGGATATATTAATCCTATAACTGTCAATTACCATTGAGAAATTGGCAAAAATATCATTTTCAACTTCAAATTCGAACGTTTGAAGGAAGCTTATGCATGGAGGCAATTGAGTTAGTATTCCATGTGTCAATGATATCCATGGTTGTATGATAGTGAGTTGATAACCTATTGAGCAAAATACATAGAAATAATTATGTTTTGACTTTCTTAGAAAAAATGAAATTTCTTGCTTTAAGGCTGATCTTAATCTCTCTCCCTCTCTTTACACATATCCGTAACCCTAGCTCCTTGAAACATAATTTTTAATATGATACTGCGGTAACATAATCAGTTAAAATTTCAAACACAATGATATGGTGTGTTCAGATCACGGCTGATCATGTAAGGCCTACACGTTAGGGGAAGGGAACCTCGAGATATCTTGACTTTAGCAGTCTAGTTTATTGTATGAATTGGATAAAAATGACAACAATATTTACAATCTGAACGACAGATTCACCCTACCTGCAGAGAAGTGACTCTGACACAGTGAACAGCCATAATATCCACATGACGTTATTTAAACGTCACAGGTCGCAAGGTCAACACACAGAAGTCAGTTTCTTAACAAACAAACGAAAGCACAATGACTTCGACGAACAGAAAACCTGCGTCGTATCAGGGTTGTCTGTGCAATGACACGGACACAACTCGAGATTGAATAATAATCCCCGGAAGAAAATGGAATTTTAAAAGAATTAGCAAGTTAAAATGGACATTTGACACGCGCGGGGGCCGCACTATTGGCACTATTTTGTGCTTCGGTCGGGTCTATTTCAAATATACACAATGAATTCTTTTAATGTTTTTAATGTCGGGATTGACTAATATTTAATTTATTTCAGTTCTTAACAAAAATTTAAAACTTTAACGCAATTTTAAAAAATAGCCAAATTACTGCTGTGATTACTGAGCAAAATGGCCATTCACTGGATACGTGCGAAAAAAAAAAGCCAGCTACCATAAATTTCGTCACGTTAGTTACGTGCGCAATAGTTATTGCTGTGCATTATATGCATGTTTAGTGCTGAAAGGATTTTAATTATGAAATGTATCTTCGCTAGTACAAATTCTAGAGTACATGTACATACACGTTGATGCATAGCAAACGTGACCAGAAGAGTAATCATCCTCATTCGCCTTTGATTCTGGTGCAGACGAAATTATGCCCAACGCTCAGATGCCGAAAATGCAAGACTTGGCGTCGCTAATGTAGTCTTGCTCTCCTCGAGAAATAAAACATTAGCAACAGAAGATCAGGAATACGAATGCCGGGCGCATCCATCTTGGATATAAATGACCTTTGCTAGATGCAGATTAAGTGATGTTGCTTTTTAATTTGAATTTAATCTGAATAAGCTGTAATGTGACGTACCGCTTTTAATCCGAGACAAACCGCATTGAATGTGCATGCAGTCTAAACGCAGCCATAGACAGACACATACAGTGACTCAAATTAAATAAAGAAAAGCACAGCTATGAACTTGCCATTAAAGGCAGTGAATACTCAATTGGGATCACATGATTATTTCGCATCTTAGTGTGCCGTTCATAATGTTTCTGCAGAGAAGCGGGCTGTCAGAGGCGGCATATACAAATTAATAAGAACTGCTAAAATATTGTGATATACTAGATATAATATCCAACATAAAAAATATACATGTATCTATATCCTGAAAGCAATGACGATACAATATTTGCGCAAAGCATCACAGAAGGGGAGGGGGGCAATACAGACTTCGTTAAGGTTCTCATGGGGCAAAGGCTCATCTTTTGAATATCAACAATTCAATTGTTACTTTAAAATCATTCGGCAAACCTCGACAGATTCCGGTACTCTCCGTAACCTTCATCAAGACTCGGATGTATGATAGTCATTGATATGTACCTACGACCATACATTTGCGATGCGGCTTATCGACTACCGATTTACTCTAACGGGAAAACGTTCCGCTTTTACAAAAAAGTCCCAAAATCTGGTTAAGCTGCCCACACCCGTTGGTGGAGTCGTCCACACGACTTAGTATAATTTCTGGACACATAATGTATTTGTAAATAGTATAGTTTTTCTGCGTGGTCACCCTTTCTCTCGGTAAATAAACAACAAAGTAAAAAATTTCTGGATATTGTAATACGTTTTTTGGAATCGTCCACACGATGTATTTTTAATTAGTATAGTTTTTTCTGCGTGGTCACTCTTTCTCCCGGCAAATAAACAACAAAGTAAATCGTTTTATTCCATAAATAACAAATTCATTAACAAATTCATAAACAAATTTAGTTGTGGACGACATCACTAATAGTTGTTGACGACATCACCAATGCCTTGTGGACGACTCCACCAACGGTTGTGGACGACTTCGCTTGTGGACGACTTGACTGGCACCCATCTCCTGGGGGCAACCATGTTTATCCGGGTCCTTTAAAATAGTTCCAAAATGGCGGACTACATCATACAGCCGAGTCTAGATATAGGGCACCGGAATCTGTCGAGGTTTGCCGAATGACTTTAAAATATGTCATTTAAGAATACATCCTTTCCACGAGAGTTTAAATTGTCTTTAATATAATTGAATTGCACAATGGCTTCGGACAAAGATATATGTACGTGTCGTGCTACTCTGTTGCAAATTTCAAAATACAAAATATACTTTACCCAAAATACATTTACATATATATCTTTCGAAATAATCCAAGGGTATCCTTTTATTATTTCACGTGGTTTTAGGGAAAAGGGGTATTAACTCTGGAACAGAATTTTGTGGAATGTTGAATATCGATATGAGTTCCCCAATTCATAACCCGAATACCTCACATCACATTTGAAAATAATACGTTAAAAATGGTAGCAGCTATCGCACCACAACGTCTTCGGAAAAGGTAGGCAAACATAGGGCTTTTGGCAAGGGGGTGGACTGAATATTAACTGTTCAACCTCTCCTGACTCCAATGCTTCCCATCAAACTAAAATCTAAAATCCAGAGGAAATTATAGCCTCTATAGTCAAGAGGACATAATTGTGCTATCGAAGAACTCTGAATTGTTACCAGATTTGGATTAAAGCGGTAAATCTCGAACGTAGTGCCACTGATGATGGATAAAGTTCGTCTAACATTTCCCACAAAATTGAAAATACGGGTTAACAATTACAGCCTTTATCGCTATCACAAGATTTTCGGCAAAGGGGGTGGGGGACATCTCCTGAACGGTAAGTTGCGGAATGTTTATATCATGATCCAAGGCATCTCCACATTTGAAAAAAGTCCGTTCGAAACTCGCTTCTATCGCGTACATAAGTCGAAATTGAATCCATTGAAAGCCACCAAGGATGCTAGGCGATTGCATTGTCAAATATACATTCAAGGGAACCGAAAAAAAAAATACACTATTTTCTAAAATCACTTCTTGGTTGCCCAAAATAATCTAAACTTACCCATACAGTTTCTAATGTAAATCTTGCAAATAAATGTAATAGTTTCTTCGTCGATAAGATAGAGACGATTCGTCATGAACTCAAATTATCTACATAGTACATATACCACAGAAAATGAGTTGGATTTCAAATTGTTCGAGGGCCAGAAGTTGGAGTGTTTCAGGCCTTTCAGTGAAAAGGAAGTAAGAGAAATCATTAAGTCGTCTAAACCTACAACTTGTCTTACAGACATTTAAACTTCTGGATCAACTCACACCATTCATCACGGTGTATTTCCAGCAAAATTTAAATCAGCTGTGGTTCTTACGCTTCTTAAAGAGACAATCTGGACCAGGATGTGCTCAAGAATTTCCCCCTTTGTCCAATCTTCCTTTTCTATCCAAGGTTCTATAGAAGGCTACACATTCATTACTTGATAAATTTCAATCTGCCTATCGCCTCACTCAAAGTGGTTGGCTATTTGCGTGGAGCTGTTGATAGTGTTAATATTGCCTCACTAGTAATGCTGGACCTGTCGGAAGCATTTGACACTTTAGATCACAAGAGACTTCTCGAAAGTCTTTCCAAACGCTGTGCGGTTGTAGATTCGCCCATAGACTGTTTTAAATTGTATCTACAAGATCGTACCCAGTCTGTCCTAATCGGGGATGAACTATCAGACAAACATCCTTGAACTGTGATGTCCCTTAGGGATCGATACACGGTCCTATTCTCTGTGAGCTCCACACCACGCAAGTAGCCTCTATAACTAAAGGTCAAAATATTTCACACCATTCGTATGCTGATGACACGCACATGATGATAAAACTGAAGTAATGAACGTGGGTACAAAACATAAGCTACAGAAACATGACTCGTCAACATTAATTATTGCTGACTCTTCAGAAATAATAACTCAAGATAAGGTAAAAATCTTGGCGTCATTTTAGACTCAAGTCTAACAATGGAAACTCATGTCAACAATATGTTACTATCATCTAAAATCCACCATTAATATCCGACAGCTGCTAACAAAAGATGCTACTCACACACTTGCCCTTTCATTAGAGTTTTTCGAGATTGGATTACTGCAATCGTATTCTACTCTCTTAATCTCAAGTAATCCAAAACAATTCTAACCGAATAGTTAGTCAATCATCCCGACGCTCTCACATTAATCCAATATTGAACGGACTGCACGTGTTTCCAGTTTGTTCCAGAATTGACTATAGACTTCATTGTGTTGTTTATAGATATCTTCGTGGTTCCAGTCCTGCATATCTATCAGAGCTAATAAACGGTTACGTACCACCCCGTACCTTAAAGCCACAAGATTTGTGCTTATTACACATTCCAAAGTATAATCTACAAACTTTCGGATCGAGAACATTCCAGTACAGTGCACCTATATTGTGGAATTCTTTGCCCCATCACCTTAAAACAGCTCCATCACGTGATTCTTTTCAAGCAAAAGTAAAAACTTATTTTATTTACCCGTGCATTTTAGCTAGAGTGGATCCGGACATGTGTGTAAATATTGGATGGATTGGCGTTTTACAAATATACATTATTGTTCTTATTAATTGTAGACGGGTGGACCGGACCGACCGGTTGACGACATATTACCCTGTGAGTTTAAATAAAGGTCGACTTAGTTTCTCATTAGCCAAGAATGATAAATCCTATTACGTTTTTATTTTCTTTAAAAACAATCGACCGAGAACATTGCCCTGTATCGCGTTCATTAGATTTTAAAGTATCAATCGAAAGGTAATCCTTTTCAGTATCTAAATAAAATATTGTTTAAAAAAAAATAACTCCAAAAAACGCGATCGAGATTTACAATCGGCAGATAATTTACTTCCAAAATGTACAACCCATAAGAGTTTTTAAAAAGTGTCCCGTGCGCGTTTATAATATTTCATGAATTTAAACGTAACAGGCGAACCTTATATACCCGTAATAAACAGTCGACCCAGTGGGTGGCCACAAACAATATTTGCCCAGTTCAACCCCATTTCATTTTTCGCCAAAAACAGACGCTCACTAAAGAAGATATGTTAATGGTACTAAAATGATTGTTTAAATGATGCGAAATGAAATGAAATTTAACGTCCTTCTCACAAACTGGGCTAATTAAGAACGGTTTTAATAAAATAACAATACAATACCAAATTGAAAACGGACATACGCCATACAGTATACTAAGGGGGAAATTTTGCCCTTATAGTAGCACTATGGCCTACTCTTATATTTAATTCCAACTGCCAAGGGATCTTTACGTGCACATCAATGTATACATGGGACCCATTTGAACGATTAGACAGCTGTCCTTGCCGAGCTCTCCGTCCTACACCGCGTCGGAAAATCTCAATGAACTTTCTAGGCTAATGCAGGGATCGAACAGGATAACGAGCCACCGTTTTACGAATATAATACCAGTGAATTTAATTTGATTCATAAATCATTATTGAAGTATTATAATGTTATAGGTTTCAAGGGATCTATCGTTCACAAGTTAGGCCTGTTTTTTATGCCAGCCATGGCTTTGACCGCCTGTCTTACAATATCCAAAGTGAAGCAATCGAATTATACTCCGCGTCTACGTTGGTCCCCTTGATATGCCTACACAATCTTAAATGATTTTTTTTTTCAATTCTTGTACAAATCATTCATCATGACCAAATTATTTATAGGGCGCCTTATGAACTAAACTAATGTTTATGAAATTGGAACAAGAGGCTGGAACCGATGCAGATGAAAAACATAAAACCAAATTTAACACATGGATCAACTTTTCAATTCCAATGTTAGCTCCCCGCCCCTCTCCCCCACGAATGCGATATTTCAGATACCGAATAACCCCGGAGGACCACCAGCCGAATAGTTTAAATATACGCGTGTTTAGTTCTAAAACACATCATATACCGTTCTATTAAGATTCAAATAGCTAACAGATTTATTTCTGTTTTATTATGTGAAATGGTTTTATTTAACATCCCTTCCAATGAAGTGATATCGCCGACATGTTTGTTTACGGTCAAACCGATTGGAACCACCAAACAGGGAATAACAATATACTCACCTTCTTGTGGGCCGCTCATAATTAATTGGACAATATAAGTATCACTAAAATATACATTGAACTCTTACCTGTTTAAATTACAAAATGTTGACAATGTACTAAAGATGGTATTTAGTACACACATAAAAGCTGTCGGTGGGTGTACACTTAAAATATTTAGCCATTGTACAAATCTAGTTGATTGTCTACTATATTAAGTATTGCTAAATATCGCAATGGTATATTTTGTATGTTTTTGGAATAGCGTTTGCGCTAGGTTTTGTTTGGCATGTTTTGACTTGGCGTGTTAACTAATATTATGCATGTTAATGTATGTATTAAGGTTTGCAACTGGTTGTTGGTAGATAAAAGTGCCACTGGAGAGTGAGCTATTCTGCGTTATATTAAACACTTGAAAAATTGAGCAGTATGTCATCGTCCGATATACCACTTGTTCATTTGATTTATCATAATTTCTGTCATTGAGTCAACTGGCGTGGTTTCGATTCCTCGGTTATACGTGGCAAGGAGTGCAGCCGCCTGTCCAACCTCGTGTGTTTTCTCAGAGCCCTCCCATTTCTAACGATCCCTACCGCAAGCGATTTATTGAAATAAAAATGAATGACCTAGTTTGTGTCGAGTGGATGTTAAACCCATTTATCTCTCTCCTCTCTCGGCTCATTTTATTGCAAATGCTTAGGTTAAAAACGACTGCTCCAATTTCTGACTGATTGTTAACACCGGGTTTTAATAGTGCCGTTTAAAACCATATTCTGTCCAACATCTGGAATATCCCTAAAAATGTCTTTCCAAAGGTCATGTTTTGTAAACCTAACTGACAATCATCACGGTCCCGTTTCATTTGGATTACTGATCTGACTGAATCCGAACTAAGACCGGGGGATGGATATGAGCTTGATGGTTGTAATAAACGATGACTTATTACATATGTTGAAACGCTTCGTCGACGTTAGAACCTTCATGTGTATAGCACTTCGTTCATTATTCACTACGTTATTCGTTATACTAACCACGCGCAAGCGAATCATTAAAATAAAATTAAAACCGTATGTTAGTCCCGAAATGACCTGGTTGTGTTGAGTGGACGTTAAACCCCATTTCTCTCTCTCTCGTTATACTAACCAACACTGTGCCGTCATAACTTGTTTAAAAGCGCATTATCAGAATAACGATGTATGATTCCATCGCGATGATGACACATGCTATTTTAAAAAATCCATACCGATCCAAGCTAGTGATCTACCTTATCAGCATGTTCAAACAATTCATGATCAAGATTACATACTGAGAAGTTAGTTTCTACTTTATTTTATATTAATTTACCTGAAAAATTCGTGTGTTCGTCTATTTGGTAGCCAAGAAATGTTGTAATGTACAATGTAGTATATGTTCTGATACAACTGGTGTATTGGTTGCACGGTCTTAGTCTTAACACCTGCTATAGTGCCACGGGAATGGTGGTTGATGCTTTGTGCCAAAACACTCTTCTCGTATTTTTCAGGTCCTGAATAATTCTTAGCCGAGCTGACATGAAATAAATTGACGTTAAATCAGATGGTTTAATATCCCGGCTGTTGTACAACAAGGTAGGTATCGACGTTTATTTTACTATTAGCTCTTTTGTATATATAAATTTATAATAAATACATATAAAATATTATTAAGCATTATCAACAACTGTTTCCATCAACATGACATAAACACATCACTTCTACCACACAAACTTATACCACACAAGGTCATTCAATAAAAAAAGATAGTCCTACACGGACGTTTAAAATAAAGTACAATTACATTCTAAACGGGTATCTGGAACAGCAGCACTGGTATCAAATTTGTATAAGCTGAATTGAAAAAAACAATCTGCCTCGTAAGTAGGCTATGAGCCTGAACAGTAAGTATTCTTTCCTAATATTGAAAAATGGGGCTATTTGAAGTACTGACGGTTCAAAATAGTTTAGCTTAATGCAATAGTTGACTTTATTGTTTTGTTTAAATTGCACTTGGTCTTCCGTTTATCTTGCATTTGAGATGTATGCATGTTGTGTTACAATTTAGTCAGTGAGAAACCGGAACTATAAAGTATGGCCTGTATCGTGTAACAGCTTTCTTGAAACAAAGCATGGGTTCTGAATGCATGTCGCCTACTTCATTGGTAACTGAAGATTTGCCAACCAATGCAAAAGCAAAAAAGCTATTTATTTGAAATTATTATGAAGTGGCATCATAGGCTTTAGAAAAATAATCAATAATAACTAAATTGTTGATTAGTTTTAAGACTTCAGAGTTCAGAAGCGTTGGCTACTCCTACTTTAAGGATATTTAAATCTGAACTCTCTATATTTCGGAACTGACATAAAATGAAACGATTTTAAATAATTTAACATTGTAGATCATATATATGTAAACTACATGTATATGTGCACTGCTCAAACAAAATGTGGTAACAGGTTTTCAAGCATACCTTGTCTTGTGCACTTGATAGTTGCCAATTCAGTAGAAACTTATAAAACGTAACTTAGCGCATTTGTGTTTTGTTATTGCATGAATTAATTAGAGACAAATTGAAAGTTCGCGTATTTTTTTGTCTTCGTAAAATAACGGTGGTCATTGTGAATGCTCATGCGTAACTAAGCTACTTCAATCTCTCTTCCCATCAAAGATATTGGGTGGTAGAAATCTGACCTAAATATCAGGAGAGGAGAAGTTCGAGGGCATGTACGGAGACTGCATAGTTACCTGTAGTAATTGTGCATGCCGATTTGAATGCTTGATTACTGCATGTCACTGATAGTGAATGGTTTAATGTCGCAAAATATTGACAGTGAATGGTGTTCGGTTGCTAGTGATTGAATACCATAGTTTATGTCCCTTTCCAATACATGGACAGTTAATTATTCACTTGCTTGACTGTCATCAGTATTCTGCCTTTTATCAAAACATTATATTTATAAGGAATTAACTGTTTGAGAGCTATAAGCGTGCACGGTTGCTAACCCCTGTCGTTGTATTGGTTGTTTTTAGTTTACCCTTTCATCAATAAAGGCCACATGGAAACATTACCGTAATCATTATCGATAGTCGCTCACGGATCCGGGATTTCAATCATCATGGAGTATTATTCATCAACCAAAGCTGTTTTCCATTGTATGCGTCATTTGGTGCAAGAGACAAACGCAGTAATGCTTTAATCTGAACAAATCTTAGTCTTACTTTTAGTGTGTATACTTTTTTTTTTGGACATTAACCTACATGACTGTTGCATGACAGACGACTTCTTGGTTGCTGCATACATACTTTCATTATTTATGTTGGGAATGTGGGCCGGAAATGGACGTTTGGGTTAATTATGGTGAATTATTGTACCATGACATCGGTAGTGAATGTTAATGGATATTATATCTGCATACTGTGGTCAAGTACAATACTGTGAATGTGTTGCTTCTGGGCTGTAAATATTTAAGTAATGCAAATTACATTACGTGTACATTCATTTAATGGATAATGAATGATTGTGCGTATGAGATAAATGGGAAGTAACTAATGGGGCAGTTGTATCACATACATATTGAATGTTTGGAGGATGCATGGTCAGTGCTTGGTGACAGTATATTATGAATAGTTGAAGCTTGTGGGTGGACATTGTACTGAATGCTTGCTACCTGCATGTCAATAAAGCGAACGTTGGATGGTTGTATATTAATAGTAAACCCGTCATCATATATCTAAACAGCAAATTGTGTGCGTGAATGGCATTCAATTCGAATGATTTACTTGTCCTGACAACTAAACTACTGGTGAACAATTGTTACAATGGCAGAATGGGATGTATTGTGGTGGTTGCCTAAAATGGATAGTGAATTTTGTAATCTTTGAATGCTTTAGCTGATTAAGAGTGATTGCTTCCTACGTGTGCGCTTGATATGGATAGTGAATGTTATAATCTATGGAGGCTTTAAGATTGACTGAGAGTGGATGCATCCCATGTGGGTAGTGGTGGTTATAAGCTATGGATGCGTAATGGCTGTATGATATTGGGGGTGAATGCTTGACAAGTATAATGGAAGTTACCTAAATTAGATAGTGAATGTTTGATATTTACGGATGCTTAATGATTATAAGACATTTCGAGTACGCACTTCCTACGTGTATGCTTGATGTGGGTGCTTGATGTTGGCATAGGATGCTTGGTATTAACCGATTAATAAATAAATGGTGGCTGTATGTACGTGAGTGTATGGTATGGATAAATGCTTTGGGGCTATATGGTACCCACCGTTGGTTTTTTATGCTTGTAATAATGCCTAAGTGTTATATGCCATGCAGTGCAAAATATTGATGGTTAAATGACACCATCGATAATGTATTGGGATGTTATGTGTACTTACAGTGTAAACGAACAAACACGTGCTTCGCCAGCCCATAGCCGCCATCTCATCTGCTACTTACTGGTTAAGAATTAGCTTTCAACCAATATGTAATATTTGATGGATGGTTGGTTGTTGGATGCCAAGCCCGGTAAAGATTTAACAGATGTATGACATTAATCGCAAGTTCCTTGATGTAGTGCGACATACATACTGAAAGCGTGATTGTGGTACGACATGCATTGTGATGTAAGCTTTACGAATGTTTTATCACAGAATGGTATGCGCAATGAATGTGTTATTGCCGTATGGCACAGATAATGATAAATAGATAGGTGGATGAAGGCTTAAATCCAGTGACATCGTTACACTAACTGTGAATGCGTGTGATGTTAGAGTGCCGCATACATTAGTGGTTTGGTGTAATCCCCAGAGCCTTGACGCGTTGCTGGGCATAGACAATGCGGAAATCATGTTTTTATCATCAATTAAAAAGCAGATACACCATTCTCGCTGGGGCTGAGTACGCTTTTATTTAGCATGAAATGGACGGTGGACGTTTTTGTGTTGTAGCATGGGGTATATAGCGAACGCTTGGTTGTTAGTAATAAACGATTAACATTAACATGATAATACAAATCGTTGATGTTGTATGCCATGAATTGTGAACGCTCGGTTAAATTACGAAATTAATTGTAAACGATTGGGTGGTAGCATGTTTTGGATAGTGTGTGCTTTTTGGGGCATGATTGGTAGGCATAAGATGAACAGTAAACGCTTTGATGTAGCACGGAGAAAATGGTGGGTGCTTGGCTGCAAGTAATAAACGCTTCAAGTTAGCATGACTGAGGACACTGAATAATTGCTGAATGACTATATCACAAAAAGCGCATGGAAAGTGAATGCTTGGTGAAATTATGAAATATACTGTGAACAATTGTTTAGTGGCATGGGATGGATGGTGTAGGTATTTGTAACATGAAGGGGGCAGTGAATGCTTTGTTTTAGAACGAGAGAGGTGGTAAACGCTTGAATATGAGAACAGTAATAAACGCTTCAAGTTAGCATGACAGTGAACAATTGCTGAATGACTATATCACAAAAGGCGCATGGATAGTGAATGCGTTGTGAAATTATGAAATATATTGTGAACGATTGTTCAGTGGCCTGGAATGGATGTTGTACGGATTTGTAGCATGAAGGGGACAGTGAATGCTTTGCTGTAGCAGGGGGGGGGGGGTAGTGAAAGTGTGTTCTAACATAGCAACTCCTAGCTTGTGACCTTTTTTTAGCACGTGATGCATATTTGTTATTGTAGTCCACTATATATTGCATGGATAGTACACATGGGACTTCTTCAACGCTTGAAAATTGCATGTGATATTGAAAGGGCACGCTGTCAAGTAGGCATGATATGGTGAGTGAACGCATGGTTTGGTTAGTGAATACTTGGGGTGGATAATAGGTTTATTATTTTTCGCGTAATGTGCAGTCAATTCGGCTTACAATCGACAATGAATGTTTGGCCATGAGCAATAACGTAATATGGTTTTGACTTCGAAAATACTTTTTATGATTAATTGTAGCCTCTTTTGGGTACAGAATACTTGAGGTTTTGGCGAATGATTGTTTGCAACATGTTATAGATAGTCCATTCATCTATGTAGCATAATGTTGTTGGTGAACATTTGATATAACAGCTTGGTATTTTAAGTGAACGTTTGATGTACCGTGGATAGTCATCGTATGGACAGCGAACGCTTTTTTAACATGGTATGCATGGTGAACATCTTTTTTTTAACACGGTTTGCATAGTCAAAGCACAGTATGTCATAAATAGTGGGATGATCGTTCCAGCATGTCATGCACGAATAGTGGGTCTGTTATGATATGGTTAAAAAACGCTTGCTTACAGCATGAATATTTTTTTAGTGCTTCATTGTGCAATGCCTGGGTGGGAACGCTTTACTATAGCCTGATATGTACATGCACGGCATTGTTTAGGGTAGAAAGTGAATGCACAGTTGAAGGCAGCGCTGTATGGTTAGACGTGGGACGAGCTGACATGTAATATTGTGTGTGTTTTATAGAACGAATATAGCAAGGCACTAATACTGAATGCTTGGCAAAAGGACAATGTGGATACTAATGGTTTGATAAAAAAAAACGCATGGCAAATATTTGGTGCTTCCATAAAATGTCTCTTTGACACTTGTCCCGCCAAAGAGAGAACTTGAATACACTGATTACACCATTAGTTCCCATGCATTCCGCTATAAATAACATTTTGATCTTTAATAGTAACGCTAAACAAGTCAACACCTGAGACTGGTATCCCCGCCCTAGTCCCAAATTAATAAATGGTTGTATAATTACTTCCACATTTAAACTATGTGATTTGATGATATATTTAGACTTAAAAAAAACTCAAGCTAATTAATCTATCAAATTTTGCGTCAAGTCATTCTCGAAACATTGTTTTCGCGAGGAAATACTCCAAAATACTTTCCCGCGTACAAACTGTGATTTGATAATATATCTAGACTAAAAAAATATTCAAGCTAATTAATTTGTACTTGGTGATATACCTCAAGCTATAATTAACTGTGGTTAGACCCCATTACTATCTTCTCACTTCATTAAGTGAGTCCAGTTTTCCAAATGTAGTTTTCAATAATACCTGTCCATACGTTGTTTTCCGCCGTTTTATTTGCAGTCTTTTGTACATTGACACCCCTTATGTTTCCAAAACCGCCTAGCTATTTCATAAAATATCGATGCCTAATTAAATTCTCGGATTAAATACTTCCAAAGTCTGTTTCCGGGTTTTTTTATTTCCGAAACTCTTGTACGTTAAAGTCTCCCACGTTTTCCTAGTCCGCTCACTATCAAGAGGTCAGACAATCTTGAGAGCAACCTTTGACGTTAATCGAGCAGACATCGTCGAGTTGCCGGTAAAAGAAACACGCACATTTTTGTCTTGTATGTGCTCCCTGGGTGTTTTTCAGGGAATCCATAAAATTGGATGTTTTTATTTTCCATATAAACCAAAATTGCCACAACCGCCCGATAAATACTTTAGTGGGAAAGTATCTTCAAATGACGCATCGTGACTTTAAAAACAATCTGCAATTGGATAACAAACAAAAGTAATTAAGTTATAGATACTTCTCAAATTTCACATGGTATAGCTATCGGGTGTTTTAGAAAATAAAAGCATATCATGCATCGTACATATAATAATAGATGCCTGATTTGAGGGGGTCATATGGGAATACTCGGTTGTTTAGTGCATGAAATCGATATTAAATAATTGGCAACATGATACAGTTGTTAGTTTGATAATTGGGTAACGAATGCTTGGATGCTGCAGGGATGTCACGGATAATAAATGGCTATGTGGTTGCATACTATAGTTTATAAATGCTTGGTTGAATTTATAGTGAATGGCTTGGTGGTTGAATACATGGTTTGGTGGTCGCTAACTATAGTTGATAAATGATTGATTTATCAAATCTACAGTGAATGTGGCAAGGAAGGTGTTTTGTCTGAATTGAAAATGATTTATTTGTAGGCCTACTTATTTGCCATGATAAAATGCATGATTAGGGTGACTAGCGTAATTAAACTATGTTTGTTTTCACGACATTGTAAGTTGCAAACCACGAATAGGTAACACATTTAATAGCACTAACGTTGGACTGATTTGTGGTTGTACGATGATTAGTAAATGTTATTATGCTTAGTATTTATTGGCTGGAATGTTTATCAAAGGATATGAACAATGTACATGTTCGCAAGATATGCTATGCGTGGTTGTTTTATGCCATGGATAATCAATGTTGGTGAGGGCGAATTGGACAGTGAATGCTTGGTGTTTGGACGCAATTTATAGTGAATGTTTTTATGAATAATGTATATGTTAGCAAGATTTGAAGATACTATGCTAGATGGTAGCATGACATCGATAATCAGTTTTTTAAGCGCGAATGAGATAGTTAATGTTTGATGTTTGGACGCAATGGAATGGTGAATGTTTTTATGAATAATGTACATGCTCGCACGGTACTATGTTTGGTGGTTTCATGACATCGATAATCAGTGTTTTAAGGGCGAATTAGATGTGAATGCTTGGTGTTTGAACGCATTGAATAGTGAATGCTTTATTAAACATGTTCGCAAGGTACAATGCTTGGTAGTATCATGACATGAATAATCAGTGTTTTAAGGGTGAATTAGATAGTGAATGCTTGGTGTTGGACACAATGAATAGTAAATGTTTTTATGTATAATGTACATGTTCGCAAGATACTATGCTTAATGGTTTGATGACAAGGGCGAATTAGACAGTGAATGCTTGGTAATTGGACGCAATGAATGGTGAATGCTTTTATGAATAATGTACATGTTCGCAAGATACTATGCTGGGTGGTTTCATGACATCGATAATCAGTGTTTTACGGGCGAATTAGATAGTTAATGATTGGTGTTTAGACGCAATGAAACGTGAATGCTTTTAGGAATAATGTCATGTTCGCAAGGTACTATGCTTTCGTGACATGCATGGATAATCAGTGTTTTAAGTGCGAATTAGATAGTGAATGCTTGGTGTTTGGATGCAATGAATAGTGAATGTTTTTTTGAATAAAGTACATGTTCGCAAGGTACTATGTTTGATTGTTTCATGGCATAGATAATCAGTGTTTTAAGGGCAAATTAAATAGTGAATTCTTAGGATTTGGACACAGAGAATAGTTAATGGGTTTTTTTTATGAATAATGTACATGTTCGCAAGATACTATGCTTGATGGTTTCATGACATGGCTAATCAGTGTTTTTTTAGGGCGAATGAAACAGCGAATGCTTGGTGTTTGGATGCAATGAATAGTGAATTTTTTTTTATGAATAATTTACATGTTCGCAAGATACTATGCTTGGTGGTTACATGACATGGATAATCAGTGTTTTCAGGGCGAATTAGACAGTGGATGCTTGGTGTTTGGACGCAATTAATAGTGAATGTTTTACTGTTTGTTTGTTTATGGTTTTGTGGTGTATAATGGATTAGGAATGGTGGTGGTATACCGGATGCTAACCTGATTAAAACACATTTCTGCATGTTGTTGTTTCTATGCTTTCGATTTAACTGGGGTGGCATTGGTCATGGTCTTGAACTATTAACTGAATGGCACAACGTTTTATATTTAGATCCCACTGTAGATTAGACAAAATTAAATTGAAACTATAACAATCGAAGTGTGGTCCGTGTTTTTAACGATATTGATAGGGGCTGGTTGCATGGATACGGTTTGTTTATGGTATATATAATGCATGATTTGTGTTTTCAAAACACGGTAATGTATGCCTCTTTCGTCCAAGACATGAGTGGTGTATGCTTTTCGGATGTAAAACGCAGTTAGTTTGTCTTATTTTGGGTTGAGGAATGACGAATGATTGTGGCCTGGTTTTCATGTTACATGCTATTAGTAAATGCTTGTTCTTTGCACGACTTATTTGATTGCTCACCACTCTGGATTGATTAACGGCGGATTATGAAAGATTTGAAGTGGGTATCGAATATGGTTGCAGATTAACACGTGTTGATTGACATTTTGAGATTAGAAAGTGTTTGGCTGGCGATACATGTTTTGGGAAGCGTTGATGCTAAGTGGGTGTGGTTGTGTAGCTGTTGTTAGGCGTAGTGGCTGTCATCTGTAGACTGCAAGTTGCATGGCAGGGATATTTTTAAAGGCGAAAATGTGACATGAAATGCATAGTGCATGAAAAGGAAAAGGGTAGTTTTAGGGCATGGATAATGTATTGTTTCTGTTTGCAAGTTACGGGTAATGTTTTGTGGTTTTATGGTATGGGCGATGATTTGCGGTTGCACGGCACGAGTAGTGGACATGATTGTAGTGTACTCTGTAACTTCCAGCACCAAGCAGGACCAAATAGAAATGACGGATGTCGGCGAGTGGCGGTTTATCCAATAACAGGAAGTGAATGTGAATGGAATATTTGTCGGATCGCGCCTCGTTATATATTTCATGTTTAAAACTCGTTCGGTATTCAAATTTATGTCAATAATATTCCTACAGTACATGTACAAAATTACATGACATCAAACTCCCCAAAAATGACCGTATTTTTTGTATCCTACGTCGGTACATTTTTCAGCAATGTCCGACATTCGTCTGATACTGCGTTTCGATTTTTATACAGAAAGTAAAAAAAATGACATGTAAGCCGTAGTTTACTAGTTAACGTCGCTCTAATACAACGAGTGAGTGACCCCAACTGCTAAATAATTGCACTCGACAATAGCACGTGCTATCATCTAAAACAATTAACTTCCGTCATTCCAATCGAAATATACGTCAACATTTCTTAGCGTGTTTATTTACTTATTTAAAAACATAAATCCCATTCAAAATATGATAATAAATCCGACAATGTGCCATCAAAATATAATCTTTTGTCGGACATCGGCGATTATCAATGCTCAACAGAGTTCAGTGAATGTATTGTTATTGTACGACACTCGCGGTCTATTTTTAGCGCGAACAATTTTTAGAGTATTGCTCGACATAGGTGCTATAGTGTTAACGTTAGTTATTGAAAATGCTTTCCAATCAACGAACCCTTAAAAGGTTTGTCGAGTACTGTGTGTTTATACTTTAATTATTAGTGTCTGATAAACTGTGGTGTTTTTTGTGATTGGGGAGTTAACAGTGGCGGATTATAGGATTAAATAACAATGGATAATCACTCATCGGACCTCGAGTCGATGGCGAAAGGCCGAAGTGACAAAATGGCGGTTAGAACAAAACATTTTAAAAGCAATCAAGAAGGAAATAAATCGGGACCAGAGGTTTTGGGCGGATCTAGGCGAGTGGCGGATTGATCAAAAGCTGGAAGTTACAGAGTACACTGTATAGCTTTTGTCGGGGTAATTGCTTGGATAGAATGGTGGTAAGGTAGGAGTGGCAATTTAATGTTCTGTGATTGTGTTGTTTTGAATGACGAAAGTCGAAATGGGAAGTACAGTGAATGCTAATAATGAACGATTTGGGGTGTATATGGGATGCGTAATTGTGTGGCTAGTAAGGCGTCGTTGGAAATTAGCACTGTACTTATATGGCTGGCTTTACATGTTTTGGAAGCAATGGTTCTACGTGAATGAGGTTGAAGGGTTATTGTTAGGTGTAAATCTTGCTTGTTGATTGCATGACATAAAAAGTGAACAATTCCTGTTTATTTAGAGTTCTGGTTGCGTGGTTGTGATATAGATTGCATGACATAAATAGTTAACATTTCCTGTTTGTAGACTTCTGGTTGCGTGTTTGTGGCATACTATTGAATGAGAAAAGCATATTGTATGCTAATAGCAATACATGGGATAGTTTTATGCTACGGACAAGACAATGAATGGTTAGTGGTTGCAAAACACGAATAGTTGACATGATCGTATAGCTAGCTTATGTCTTACTTGGATGTAGATTGCTTTTACGGCATGAATGTTAAATGGTTGTGCATATTTTATGTCTCTTTACTTCTTGTTTTTAATGGTGGAATGAATGAAATGGGGTTAAACGTCCTACTGTTAGGTACTTAACCTGAGCTAATTGAAGACGGGCATACACCATACAGTGTGCTATTAGGGAAATTTTGCCCGGGCAGCAGCGCTACGGCCGACTTTTATATCTAATTCCAAATGCCAAGGGATCTATTACGTCACTCCAATATGTACAAGGGACCTCGGTTTTTCGTCCCATACGAACGACTAGGCAGCTGTTCTTGTCAGGCCCTCCTTCTGCATCACTGACAAGGGGAAATCACGTCGGAAAATCGAGATGAACTTTCTCGGCCAATGCAGGGATCGAACACCCGACCTCCAGGCTAGCGAACCAGTACCTTATCCACTTAGCCATTGTGATCCCCGGTTAATGGCGGAATGAAATGTATACTAATAAATAATTAAATATTTTAAGTGGATACTTAAAGAGACATTATGGGAGATGAGATAACAAGTTGGCAGTTAAAAACTACATAATGTAAAGACAATTTGCTAAAAATTTCAGGCTTAATTATGTGGCTGGTAGAGCATTGTTGAGGAATAACAATATATTTAATGACCATGTTTAATCGGATTAAAACACAGATCATATTTCGTTTCGTTTTTATAGTTTAAAATTTTGTTTTACTTGTCTTTAATAACTTGTTAGATCTACTTGTAGTGTAGGCCATCGAAAATATTAAAGATAGTAAGCTGGCACTACCAGGCAGGATACGCCCACATTTTCGAGGGATGGATGGAGAAGAAGCAATACCGAAAGTGGTTTTTCCTAATTCACTTAGTTACAATATCGAAAAGAACCAAGATCTTTAGGTTATAAACATGCATTTCAAGTTTCATCAAATTCGAAATTAAAATTCTGACCTTTACAGGGTCCACAACATTGATATACCATAAACAGTAGAAAAGTGAAACGTCTTGCTATAATATTTCAAAAATAGATAATGAAAATGAATATATTGAAAATTGCATTCAAATTACTCTATTCTGAATGAGTCTAATCCGGTCCAATCACGACAAGCCAATGGTCTAGAACGTTTTCTATAGTCTTGTCATTAGAAGCCGACCGAAATGAAGGCATGTTTATTTAGCTCTTAAATAATGCATATTAAATGTTAACTCCAATTTGAGCCTGGATGGGTGATTATTGATCAGAATGTGGATCTGATAATTTGTGTTTTATCAACTAGTTTGGATGAATAATGGTTCGTAGCATGGATGTTTTGTCAACTTGTGGCAACTGTTTGATTTGAGCATGGCATGGCTGTTAGATCAAATTATGACATATCTAATTGAAGTATGACAACCCCTGAAATGTTCCAACGCATGTCACTATGACGCTAACACTATTATACTGATGCAATACCATGGAGATAAAATGGGGTTTAACGTCCAACTGTTCTGCGCTAATTATAAGTGGTTGATTTTGATAAAATGTCACGACAAATGTAGCATCGCATTGGCAATTATTGCATGCGTAACAGGAATAAGGTATGATATGGTTATTAAAAGTTTTAGTGATAATGATTAGGATTTGATTAACCCATTGTTTGGATATGGCATGGTTATTAACAAACATAGCATGACAATTAGTATCATTGAAGTTTGATTACGCTTGGACGATACCGTTTGCATGGTTAAATATATCACTCAAGTCTGAAACGACGTCAAAGAAATCGCGAAATTTAAACCCTATCAGTATTTAGAATATAGAGGTCTGCGGAAAAATCGTGATATGAGTTTTATAGAAAGTTGACACAGGTTATTGAAGTTTGGAGATACTATAACATTGATACTTTGATTTTAGTGAATGTTAGCATGAATAAATTCTATGATTGTTTGTTTTATCAAAGCCTCACAATTGCATGATAAATTATTGCATTGATACTGAAACTTATAGCATCGGTGATTATAGATTAATAATATAAAGGCATGGGTAATTGAGTTTGATAATATCATGTCATGGACAATTTAAATTCTGTGATAGAATGTGGCATGAATTATTTCTATGATTGTTTTATCAAAGCATTAGAATAGCATGGTGGTTTTATTAAGGCATTGATGACTGAAACTTGGATGAAGTTTGGAATTGATAATTAAATATTTATAACACAATGACATAGGTTATTGTGTTTCAATATGGAATGATGTTCGTGGAGCATGTCTTTAAACATGTATAAATATAATAGCATAAATACATTGATGATATCCCGTATTTTGTGGCACGAATTGTTGAAATCGGTTTGAGTTTCATGGAAACGTGTCATTGATTAAAGTTTTGTGTTATCGTGCTATAGAAATTATATTTTCGTGTTATGGAAAATGCTGTTTGATATTACGGCATGCATATTATGACACTGAAACATTGCATGGATATTTGAAGTTGATGCATTGCATGATTATCTGGCGGATGGGGAAGGACGGGTACTCAAAGTTTGGGGTATTATTGCATGTCTAACATGAATGAAGGTTGGGGACCGCTTGGGCAATCCTAGATTGGAGGTATGGATAAAGAAGGTTTGGGGATATTTCATAGTATGGCATAGATGCATGTAGTTTTATGATAAGGTGTCATGGCATGGATAATTGAAATTGGAGATTTTCGGGACAGCTTGGGTAAATGGATTTGGTGATAAAATAGCATGGCATGGTCAATAGTAAATTTAGAAATAACTAACATGACATAGATGACTGAACGATGGAAACTGCTGGGACTAAATAGCATGGCATAAATATATGTATTTTGGATAATTGAGAGTTGGAGATTTTTGAATAAATAGATTTGATGAATGATAAAATAGCATGGCACGGATAAAAGTAAATTGGGAAATAACTAGCATGACATAGATTACTGAACGTTGGAAACTGCTTGGACTAAATAGCATGGCATAAATATATGTTATAGCATGGCATGTATAATTGAAAGGATAGCCAAGTTTGGGAATATATCATAAAGTGGGTAAATGCAGTTTGATATAATATATAGCACGGCAAGGATTATTTAAGCGTTGTGATATATTATAGCATGGAATGAAATATTTGAAAGATATGAGAATCTGGTATCTTGAAATGGCATTTAGTGAAAGCAATATTTAATACAGACATATTTATTAATAACATTCGCTATATAGCAAGGCATGGATAACATACCTAGGATTTTTGAAGTTTGGGATAATATAAGCATGGTTTGGATAATTGTAGTTTGGGGATAATATGGCATGACATGGATAATTAAAACATGAAGAAATATAAACCATGGCATGGATAACATATCCAGGATATTTGAAGTTTGGGATAATATAAGCATGGTATGGATAATTGTAGTTTAGGGATAATATGGCATGACATGGATAATTAAAACATGAAGAAATATAAACCATGACATGGATAACATATCAAGGATATTAAAAGTTTGGGATAGTATAAGCATGGTATGGATAATTGAAGTTTGGGGATAATTATGATTAAAGTTTGGGGACAATATAACATGGCATGGCAAAATACAGTTTGGCGATTAATAACATGTCATGGATAATTAAAGACTAACATGTTCTGGTTAATATCAGTTTCGTAATAATAAGAAGTTGTTTGAAACATTGCCGTAATCTAGAATATCAACTGGTGTTGAAGTAACGTCATGGCTAATATGCACGATGTCATTGCTTGGTGGATAACTGAAGTTTGATGACATGAGTACATTATGTTTAAATATAGCATGACATATATCACTGACGTTTGATGGAGGCCCGGTTTATTGAACGACGAATAAATCCAGCAGCCAGGCAAATTCTAATTTATATCCGGATCACTATTTAACATACAGAATTCAGGGGATGGGGGGGGGGGTCGTTACAACATATATATTGCACGGCTTATAATTTGTTCATTGAAATTTGGGAATATATATGGCATGAGTGGTATCCAGATTTAGATATTATAGATCAGAAAACAGGAATTGTGGGATAGCGTGTCATTAAATGGATGATAAAGAGTTTGAAAGCAAGGTGTCACGAAACTGAGTTTGGGGGCATTAAATCAAATTATTACAATACATTATTCAAAAGTTAAATCTGACTATTACAGATCTTTCTGTAGGCCTTACATGTTATATAGAGAGTTGGCAGTTCTCACTATAATAGTTAAAAACTAGATTATGTAAACGTAGTTTGTTGAAAATACCAGTCAAATTGATCCACTATGAACCGCGATTTCCGCCTAGCCTCGGATATCATTACTAAAGTCAATACGATAAAAAGCATAGACTCGATTATTCATTTTTTAGACTTAATTATCAACTAGACATGCAAGCAGCTTTCAGGAATCAGACAGAAAATATGTCATAAAATAGCCCATTCATCGAGATACCAAACGATACTTTAATTGATTTGATTCAGCGATACCCGGCTTGGAAATCGCGATTTATAAAAGAGTACCATTTCTTTTACTGTGTTTTCTTTTTTAACTTTTATGTGTTCCTTTCCCCAAATATCTGACATTTTTTCGACTACTTCCGGTTGTTTAGAAACTTAACTTTCTGTCCCAGAAACATCTATTCAGTAGGTATTTTTGTAAAAAAGAAAATTATTAAAAAAAAAATTTTAATAATTAAAAAAAAAAAAATTCAACTTTTTGTAAAGATTGAGTCCATTTTTAGACCCCTTATATTGTTTCAAACCTTTTCCTTTTGGATTCACGCCACAGACCACTGATATGACTCTGCGTTAAAAAAAAGTTTCAGACAAATTGTAGGTGTCGTTTAGGAGTAAAAGGCGTCCAAAAAGGCTCCAAAAACGGGAAATACTAGATTTTTGGCATACCATAATTTATTTTCTATCGAAATCGTACCATCAAGATGTCATATAATGGTCCATTAATGGGGCTATCTAAAGACAATTTACTTCTTTTGGTACGGTAATATCTGACCGAGAAATCAGCTTTTCGCAAGAGCGCACATTTTTTTAACATTTCTTTTAATACTTCCGGTATTGTGATTTTTGTCAAGGTAGTTTTAATAACCGGTTTTGGCAATTAAATAGCCACAGGGCTCTGTAAGGATATATTACATCATCTAATCAGATAGTATACACCTCAGAAATCCTATGTTCAAAATTGCCAAAAATATCAAATTATCGAAAAATAAATTTCAGTATGTCAATACATATAATATAAATTGTTAGAATCGCATTTAGGTCAGCTATTTGAATTTGTAACCATTTTTTGAAAATCTTTTAAAATAAAAAAAATAATATAGCATTTACCAAAATTTGACGATTTTTACACTTTCAGTCCTTTCATTATCCTATTCCACACACTCAACAGTCTTTTTGGATGACATCATGCACAATACCTCCGAAGGGACTCCGGATAGAGAAAGTTATAAAAAAATTGTAGGTTAAGTTTTCGAGATACAGGCATCCAAAATCGCTCCAAATCAGAAAATACTTGATTTTCAGCGTGCTTCCTGCACATCGTATCATACGATACTGTAATTTTCAGGCAACCCAACGATACCTTAATCGTTTTAATCCGTTGATATCGGACTGGGAAATCGTGTTTTCCCTAAAAGCATTCATATCGGACATTATTTCGACTCATTCCGGTTTATAGATTTTTGTCGAAATAGCTTTATCAGTTGGTTTTGAACTATAACTTCATGTTCCAGAAGTTTCAAAAACGTCGATTCGGCCGCAAAACGAAACTCGAGCTCACAATATGGGCAGAAAATTCGAAAACAATCGAAAAATAAAGGGCGATAACTCGGAATGAAACTTATATATCTGGATTCGGATGATCTTTAATTATCCAAAAATGTAGGTCAAATTTAAAAATTTTGAGAAATGACAAAAATTGTCTCTTAAACAACATGTTTCTTTTTTCGAGCGCTAGAAGTCAGTGACGAAGTTTCGAAATTTTCATCGCTATCGTCTGAGAAAAGTCATAAGAATCCGACAATCGTTTTTAAAATAGGTGAAGAAATGAGGAAACTATGGTCGATTTTTGATTTTGGCCATTTCGGCAACTTCCGATCCGCACAGAAGTTTCAAAAATAGCCACCACCTGGTACGAAAATTAAGTTTCAGATCGGTATCTGTTACAGGCACTGGTAAATAGTCTGAAAGCCTAATAAGCGTTAAGCAACATTTGTGATCCTAATCTAGTCAATATCGAAGGTTAGCGTTGAGAGATATAGGTTAATTAATAATTTAGATAAAAATGAAAGGGCTGGGCTACAAACATTGATAACTTAAATCAAAATGAAGTAATTTGAATGAATATTTCAATATACAATGTATACATTTTGGATTATCTTTTTTTTAACTATTGTAGCAAGAACGACCAGCTCTCTATCTAAATCTTACATAATGTATATTTAAGTTGGAGTTTGGTGTCATGCCAGGGTATAGATATTAGTTCTTATATAATGCATCTTTAATAACAGCAATATGTTTATGTTTACAATTACATGGGTTTAGTGAACGATAGCATGAATATTGTCTTTTTTTTATCAAAGCATTACAATTTTGCATAGTGGTGTTATTATGGTATGGCTTACTGAAACTTCTGGCATTGGTAGATAGCTTGAGTTTGATCGTAGTGTGGCATGGTAATTGTTGTGATATTTCCTTTATTTCGTGACATGACTTACTAAATTTGTATGAAGTTAAAGAATTGGTGTTTCGTGGAAACATGCCACCGATAATTGAAGTTTTGTGTTATCATGGAATGAAAAATTATATTTTGGTGCATGGAAAATGCATATTATTATGGTTTTGTAAAAACATGGTATGAATGCATTGATAATTGCAGACTGGCGTCGTAGTATTGGAATTATAGCTTTCAATCAACACATAGATGTTAAAGTTGTACTTTCGCATGACATAGAAACCTGACTGATAATTATTGATGTTCGATTTTCTAGACAACTAAAGTTTCAGGATAGCATAACATGTTGGAGATGAGACAGGTTAGGGATAGCTTGGATAATCTACGTTTGATGGCTAGTTAAGTTTTGGGGATATTTCAACGCATGGCGTAGCAAAATGGAATTTTGAAATATACCAGCATTTGACGATAAATAAAATGCCATGAATAATTCGGAGTACTCTAGCATGGTATGGATGATTAAAGGTCTAGCATGGATAATTTGGAAATATACTAGCATTTGAAGATACCATAACATGGCATGAATAATTAAACTTTTGGTGTACCCTAGAATGGCATGAGTAATCTAAGTTTGGTGGACAGTATAATTAAAGTTTGGGAATATACAATATAACACTGTATGGAAATATCACAGCAGCATTTGAAGATTAAATAGCTTGACATTTATAATTGAGACTTATGTGTACTCTAGCATGGCATGGGTGACTGAATTTTGGTTTAGTATCGGTAAACTAAGTTTGGTGGACAGGATGGTTAAAGTTTGGGAGTGTACAATATAGCATGGCATGGATAAATGCAGTTTGGCATGTCATGGATATTTGGTGCATGGAAAATGCACATTATGGTTTTTGTGAAACATGATATGGTGATACGATTGCATAGATAATTGCAGACTGGCATCATAGTATTAGAATTATGGCTTTCAATCAATACATGGATGTTTGAAGTTGTGTTTTTGCATGAAAGATAATTGAGGTTAAGTTTTCTAGACAACTAAAATTTCATGATAGCATAACATGTCGAAGATAGGTGCAGGTTGAAAATAGCTTGGGCAATTTACGTTTGGTGGCGAGTTAAATTGGGGAGGGGGGGGGGGTATTTTGCAGCATGGCGTAGCAAAATGTAATTTGGAAATATGCCAACATTTGAAGATAAGGTAACATGGCAGGACTAATTAAAACGGAATTAGGAAACATACCAGCATTTGAAGATAATATAACATGGCATGAACAATTAAAATTTTGAAGTGCCCTAGCATGGCATGGATAACCTAAGTTTGGTGGACAGGATAATTACGCTATAGCACTGCATGGACATATCACAGCAGCATTTGAAGATTAAATAGCTTGGCATTTATAATTGGAATTTTTTAGTACTCTAGCATGACATGAGTGACTAAAGCTTGGTTTACCATGGTTAATCTAAATTTGGTGGACAGGATAGTTAAAGTTTGGGAATGTACAATATAGCATTGAAGCTTTGGGATATACTATAGCATGGCATAGATATAATAGCATTTTATGGATTAATTTGCAGAAAAATCTAAGTTGTTGTGGCATAGATAATAAAGATTTGGAGATAATACGGCATGAACAATATAGTGACGTGGGGATATTTAAAGCATGTCTTGGATTATAATAATTAATGCTTGGGTTTATTACCACATGGGTAAATAAAGTAATGAGCATGTCGTGGAAAATTGAAGTGTGTATTATAGAATGGCATGCATAAATAAAGTTTGAATATATAATAGCATGATGCGGGATAATATAGCAAGGTACGGATAATTTAAATTGGGGTATAAATAGCATGGATTATTGAAGTAACGAGATATATAAAGCATGACTTGGATATTTATAATTGCAGTTTATGGGGTATTGTATTGAGGTTAAAAAGCATGGCATGTGAAACTTGTATAGTTTGGTGTGGTATGGCTTGGATAAATGAAGTTTGGATATATTATAGCATGATTCGGGATAAGATAGCATGGTACGGATAATTTAAGTTGAGGAATATAAAGCATCACTTGGATATTTATAATTGCAGCTTGTGGGGTATTATATTGGGGTTAAATAGCATGTCATGTCGAACTTGTATAGTTTGATGTGGTTAGGTTTATAGAAGTTTCGTGGTATCTGGGAGCTGTTTGAAACATCGCTTGGTCAGTTGGCGTTGAAAGCATAAATAATTGGTGTCGGATAATATCACGACTGATTACCCGTCGCCGATACAATTGCATGTATAATTGGGGTCGAAGAACCTTGATCCGTACATGAAATACAAAGTTCAGTGGTATGTGTTACTATAGCATGGTTAATTGCATTTAAGTTAACAATAGTATGAATAAATTCTAGAATTGTTTTATCTCACATTACAATTGCATGGTGGTGAAATTTTGGCATTTGTACCATAACTTAGGGAGATAATGTCATTGATGACTAATGTTTATAATATAATGGCATGGATAATATCATGGTATGAAAATCTTAAGTTGTTGATATTATGTGGCATGAACTATTACAGACATTGCATGGTGACATACGTTTTGCGTTTCGTGCAAGCCTGTCTTCAAACATTTATAATTCAATAACATGTAAAATATCATAAATGCAATATACAGGTCTGTCTATAGTGTTAAGGGGCCAATCCCAATAACTTTTTGGGGAATAAAACTGCTTTATTTTGTGTTAAAATCATTTAAAGATAGTAAGCTGGCACTGTCAGGCAGGATTTGCCCACATTTTCGAGAGTTGGATAGAGAACAAGCAATATCGAAAGTGATTTTTCCTACAATCAAAGGCCATAATTCATTAAGTTACAAATTGATATGCGCAAATATAAAAAAAAATCAAGATATATAGGTTATTAACAGTATTCGCGTACAAACGGCGGCCATTTTGTATGGCAATTTTGGTCTGATTTTCTTAAAATTTGAACTCAACCTTACCTAGGGTGTAACGGTGATTTAATCAAACGGTTTTTCAAATCAGATAATAACTATCACCTCCAGAGGGACTACAATCTAAAATAGGTGATTTTTCTGACAATCAGGGGCCATAATTAAGGAAAAATTATTCTGAAAAAGGATTCATCAAAATCGAATTGAAATTGTGACCTCTATGGTCCGATTTTCCAGAAATTCGAACTCAGCCTTCCGTAGTGTGCAACGGTGAAAGAGTCAAACGTTTTTTTAAATCGGATAATAATCGTGACCTCCAGAGGGACCACATGGGCAATAATTCTGGAAGTTATGATTCGATATGTGCAAATAACGAAAGGAACCGAGATTTTTGGGTTATAACCTAGCATTTTAAGTTTCATCAAAATTAAATTAAAATTGTGACCTCTACAATGTCCACAACCTTGATATACCATTTTTAACAGTATTCGCGTACGGCCATTTTGTATGGCAATTTTGTCCGATTTTCCCGAAATTTGAACTCAACCTTCCTTACCGTGTAACGGTAATATAATCAAACGATTTTTTTAAATCGGATAATAATTGTGAATTCCAGAGGGACTACAAACTAAACGAAGGCGATTTTTCGGACAATCAGGGGTCACAATTCAGGAAGTTACGATTCGACAAATATCGGAAGGAACCAAGATCTTTGGGTTATAACCATGCATTTCAAGTTTCATCAAAATCGAATTACAATTGTGACCTCTATAAGGTCCACAAACTTGAAATACCATTTTTAAACAGTATTCTCGTACAAACGACGGCCATTTTGTATGGCAATTTTGGTCCGATTTTCCCGAAATGTGAACGCAACCTTGCTTAGGGTAGAACGGTGATATAATCAAACGATTTTTTTTAAATCGGTTAATAATTGTGACCTCCAGAGGGACCACAAGCTAAACAAAGGCGATTTTGCGTATAATCAGGGGTCATAATTCAGAAAGTTACCATTCGATATGCGCAAATATCGAAAGGAACCAAGATCTTTGGGTTATAGCCATGCTTTATAAGTTTCATAAAAATCGAATTAAAATTGTGACCTCTACAGGGTCCACAACCTATATATGGAATAGATAATTGCTGTTTGGGGACAAGGAAGTTAATAAAGGTTCGCTTTTCTAGATAATCGAAGTTCGAAGATTTTGGAGCTTGTCCAAGATGTGTAAAGGTTCGAGATAGTTTTGATAATCTAAGTTTGTCGGCGTGAATAATTAATGCTTGGTTATATTCCATTGCACGACATGGACAAATATAATGGAATTTGGCGATATCATACCAGCATGGCATGGATAATTGTTTTTTGAGGATGACTGTAGGTTGGGAAGAGCTTGGGGAGTCGGGTGGTGTAGATAAAGTTTGGAGATAATATAGCACAAACGTAATGACTTTTATGAAGGTTGGGGACAGCTTGAATAAATAATCTAAGTTCGGATTTTAAAGCTTGCCCTAGGTTTAGATAGCTTGGAAAATATTAAGTTTGTCGGCATGGATAATTAATGTTTGGTTATATTTCAATGCACGGCATGGATATATGGAATTTGGAGATATTATACCAGCACGGCATGGATATTTGAAGTGTGGTGATCACTGGAGGCTTGGGAAAGCTTGGAAAGTCAGATGGCATACAAAGTTAAAAGATAGGAGATAATTTAGCACAACATTGATGCCTGATATAAAGGTTGGCCACATATTGGATAATCTATGTTCGGTGGCATGGCTAAAGTTTGCAGATAAAAAAAAGTATGGCATGGATAACTAAAGGTTGGAACAGCTTGGATAGTGTAAGTTTGGCCGCGTGGAATTATAACGTTTTAGTGTATACAAATACGACATATCATGGATAGATGCAGTTAGGCAGGATATGGATCCTCAACGCTTGGTTATATACCATAGCAACATTGTATGATTATTTGAGTTTGGGGATGACTGAAGGTTGGGTTAGCTTGGGTAATCTAACTTTGGTTGCATGGGCAAATTTTAAGAAAAAGGAAAATTGCACAAGGAAAAAATAATATGGCATGGATGACTGAAGGTTGCAAAAAAAATGGTATGAATAAATGCAGTTTGGTTTTACATGGATGCTCACTGCTTGAGAATATACCCTATCATGGCATGACTTATTATAAGGATAACCTAATCTAAGTTTGATGGCTTAGATAACTAAGGTTTTGGGATATATCATAGCCTGACATAGCATGGCATGGTATGGATACTTGGAAATTGGGAGACTATGGCATGACATGGAAGAGTGAAGTTTGGATATATATAACATGATACGGATATATTATACAGTTTAGGATATCATCGTATCAAGTGGTTACTGAAGCTTAGGGATATATTTTCTAGCATGCATAACAATAGTCCTATATTATGGAGAGAAATGGGGTTTAACGTCCACTCAACACAACCAGGTCATTTCGGGACTAACATGTGGTTTTTAATTTTATTTCGATAACTCGCTTGCGCGTAAGGGTCTTTAGCAGTGGGAGGAAACCGGAGTGCCCGGAGGAAACCCACGAGGTTGAGAAGGCGCCCCTATCTCCATGCCACATACGCTCCCACCATGGCTCGAAGTGTTATAGGATTTAAACAGAATTGTTAATAACTACCACATAATTATACCGACGACATGGCGATACTATAACATGAATAATTGAAGTTTTATTTTAGCATTTCAATTGCATGCTAGTGTTATTATGGTATTGACACTGAATTTTAACGAGATTTCGGCCTTGGCGATTATAATATAATGGCAAGGAGAATTGGAGCTTGATCAATCGGCATGAACAATTTGAATTTAGTGATATTATGTGGCATGAATTTTTATGGAAATTTCATGATGCCCCAGCTTCACATTTCACGAAGCATGTCTTTAAATTACAATCGCATGGATAAAAGGTGAAATTATTCTCTGTAAAATATGATTTTGTATGAATTTGTTGTCTTGGAAACAAGCGATTGATAATTGAAGGTTTGTGTTATCTTGGAATGGAAAATCACATTTCAATGTTATGGACAATGCAGTTCGATATTATGGCATGCGGGGATTATTGTATACATATTATATGATTGCATGGATTATTGCAGTGTGCAAATTGCACTTGTGTCTTAAAATCATTGCAGGGATATTTTTAAGTTACTTTGATGGGTGAAGTTTGGAGATAACTTGCATGGATAACTGGAGATCGATAATCTTAGCTCGATTTTTCCGAAAACCAAGTTAGGGGATATATTATAGCATGCCGGATATCAGTGAAGATTGAAAGCAGCTTAGATAAGTCGGGTGACACGGAAAATTAAAGTTTGGGGATAAACTATCATGGCATAGATGGCTAAATGTTGAGGATATATTGGATAGTCTAAAGTAGGTGACATGGATATTTGAAATTTGGAGATGAGATAGCATGACATGAATGACTGAAGAATGGGAGCCAACTTGGATAATCTAAGTTTGGTTGCATGTGTAAATAAGTAAATAAAGTTTGGTGATAATCTAACACCACATGGATGACTATAGGTTAGGGACAGCTTGTATGGTGACATGGATAATTAAAGTTTGTGGGTATATCATATATCATGGCATGGTTATTTGAAAAATGTTGATAATACATCGTAGCGTCGATAACATATAATGGGATGGATAATTGAAGATTAGGGATATACGTTGCAAGGTTTGATAATTGTAATTAATAATTGGTTTACGGGTATCATAGCATGGTATGAATAATTGAAGTTTGGGTATACAATGCATGGTTTGTATAATCGAAGTTTGAGTATATTAGATAGCATGGCCTGGATAATTAAAGTTCAAATTTGGTTGCATTAGGAAATAAAGTTTGGGGATAATCTAACATTATATGGGTGACTATAGGTTGGGAACAGCTTGATAATCTTAAGTTTGGTGACATGGATAATTCAATTTTGGCATAGCATGGCATGGGTAAGTTTGTGGATAATGCCGCTTACCGTTGATAATTGAAGTTTGTGAATAAAATAGAATGAGGTGGATAACTGAAGTTTCGGAATATACGTCAAAAGGCTTGGATGATTGGATTAATAATTAAATTTACGGGTATCATAGCACAGTTTGGATATATATTGCATGGTTTGGGTATATATTACATTGCATGGCCTGGGTAATTAAAGTTCAGGGTTGGTTGTATGGGAAAATCAAGTTTGGGGATAATCTAACATTATGAGGGTGACTATAGGTTGGGGACAGTTTGGTAATTCAATTTTAATAACATGATAAATCGTAGCGTGTCATATAGTTTAAACAGATTTTATTACTTTAAAGTAAACGGATCGGACAAAAGTTACTAAAACTTATATTGTATTGGAGAGGACTCTGTTATAATTATTATAGGATTCAGTGAAACAAAGTCAATAAATGTACTAATAAACAATAAATTAATTTCACTGTATTTAAGGACCAGGGAGAATATCTCGGTACTACATACCTTACAACAGCGAAATATACGAAAGCGTGTTAGGTTTGTTGGCGAGGTTCGAATATTAAATAAATCTCTATTTAAATGAAAAACTGGGCTCCAGCCGTTACGAAGTCTTGTATGCAAGATATTAAGTTTCCTGTTACATGCTAAAAGATAATTAGGCGGAGCGATTGATTGATCAAAATGTTTTATTTTTGATCTAAATACTTCTCTATTAGAGACGCGAATTTTGCTTGGGTTTAAACGATTTTTCATAACGTGATGTTCGACAACGTGGCGTCAATAGAACGTTGGTATTTCGCAATGAATATGGTGTGTTATTGTGTCTGTATTGTTGTAAGATATTTGTAAGAAACATAAGACAAATATTGTTGTATAAAATATTATTAGTAACAAAGCAATTGAAGTTTGGGGATAATACAGCTCATCGTGGATAATTGAAGTTTGTGGATTTCAGAATTGGGCCGATAATTGAAGTTCGGGGACATACGGTGCATGAGTTGGATAATTGGAATTAATAATTGTAATGGATAATTAAGTTTAGATATATAATGCATGGTTTTGGGTTATTGAAGTTTGAGTATGTTACAAATAGCATGGCTTAGATAATTGAAATCAAGTTTGGTTGCATGGGTAAATAAAGTTTGGGGATAATCTGGCTATAGGCTTTGGACAATTTGGTGACATGGATGATTAAAGGAACTAAGTCCGTAACTCAAAATCCTCCAAAATCTTCGACATCGAAAACACGAATTATTGGTCAATTTAAATCAACATTGATGATGTGAACTTATCGGGAAAAGATGAGTTTCTAATATCCGATATTTAACATAAAATATTTTTTTTAACATTGGTACTCGAATCGTGTACCATAATGCGCTTCAGCCGCAGTTGTATTGAGAGACTCGAGGTACGCGTCTAGACACATTAAACCAAATCATACGGAGTTATGTAGACTGAAATAACTAGGCGCTATAAATGTGATCTCAATTGAGGTTGGTGGCTTATTTCGTCGAACATAACTGATTTGAAATTGGAGAAAAAAAACGGAAACCATTGAATGTAAATCGGTTCATATACATTCATATTACAGTATTATATGCGTTGCGACCAACTTTTGTGAATTTCTAGGTCCCAAATGTTAGCAATTTAGCTCCTTTAAAGTTTGTGGATATATCATATATAGCATAACACGGTTATTTGAAGTTTGTGGATAATACAGCTTGGCGTGGATATTATTGTAGCTTCGGTTTAACATAGAATGGCATGGATAATTTAAGTTTGGGGATATACATTGCATGTTTTTTTTATGTAATTTGAATTAATGATTGAATTTACGGGTATCATTGGATAATTGAAGTTTGGGTATAAATTGCATGGTTTCGACAATTGAAGTTTGTAAATATTACATGGCATGGCTTGAATAATTGCAGTTGAGGTTTGGTTGCATCGGTGAATAAAGCTGATAAGGGATAATTGAAGTTGGTATTATAGGGGTTTTCTGTAACCTGGATAGCAAAATTTTGATGACAGCATTGTGCTGGTGAGTGCCGGTCGACGAAATTCGATGTTACTTTATAGCATGAAATGAATGATGAATTGATCAAATTTAACGGCATTACCTGAATATCTGGAGTATATCATTGATAATTAAATGTAGGTTGGACCTTTGCAGTAGGGTTTTTAAGTTTGGTAGATGTGTGTAATGGAGAATTTGTTTAGTGGTGACATGATGTTTTGGCAGCAGCGCAATAGTCAGCAGCAGCTCATTGAAAAGTGGGCTTCTTCAAATGGCATAGGTAACGTCATTAAGAAAACTAGTGATCATTTCTACACAGGTTCATTATTGTCACTCTATAAGCATCCTCGTCTAGACCATGTATTGCCGAATTTGTTTCATATTTTTTACAGTGTAATATAACTATATCAGATTTTTACCGAAAACCGGAGGTTTTGAAAGAATTCTTACCCATTTAAAATTAGTAATAGTATGACATGCAATTAGAGGTAGTATTGCATGTGTAATTTAAGTTTTATGACATAGGCGTAGCGGGCGGAAGTCTGAGGCTATTTGACCGAAAATTATCTTTGTCACCCGAATTTTGAAAATGAATCAGTCATTAAACATACATAATACAGGAGCTTATATTCTGTGTATTGAAGGCTTTTCTTTGGGCCTAAAATGCCATATAAACTATTAATTAGACATTTATTAACATGTAAAGACCGTTATCAACTCTCGATGCCATCTCATGTGTCGGAGGTACATTGGATTTGAATAAAGTGTAAATTAAACTTGCTACGGGTATAGAATGGGTAATGTAACTTCGATGTGTGCATGTTATGTGTAAATTAATCTTGATGCTGGTATGACATGGGTAATTTAATCTTAATGTGGGCAAGCCTTTGGTAATGTAACTGGGCAGGTATGACATGCGGTAATGTGCGTTTCAAAGTAGGGAGGTATCGCATGGTTAATGTAGCTTGGTAGTGTGGCATGTGTAAATTAAGATTAACGAGAACCTTGTTATGACAGTTAAAATTATGTTAAAGGAGCAAAGTCGCTAACTCAAAATCATTCACATTGCAAACACTCCTTATATATCAATTTAAATCAATATTGATGTTATTATTATTTGTAATGTAGCGACTATAGATAAACGAGGCGAAATATACCTCTCAGGAGATTACTACTGGTGTAGACTGGAATGCCTAGACGTAAATGTGGAATCTTCGCTGAGCTCGCCGAACATAACTGATTAGAAATTACCATAAAAAAATAAACGATTGAATGTAAATCAGCTTATATGCATTCATAATATATTGTTATATGTACCAAAGAATACAGATTTGTCTCCTTTAAGGCACAATTTCCCGAGATCATGAGATTAAAATGGTTCCGATACCAGGTGACTTTTGACCATATAGCTGTAATTTGTTTTACACAAGTCGCCGGGGGTCATTGTGGGTAAGACGCTGGCTCGCTAGCCTAGAGATCGGTTGTTTGATCCCTGCATTGGTCGAGTAAGTGCATTACGATTTTTTCGTTGTGTTTCCCCTTTTAAGAACACCTGTCTAGTAGATGGGGTGGGACGAAAACCGAGGTCCTGTGTACACATTGGGGTGCACGTAAAAGATCCCTTGACAGTTGGAATTCGATATAATAGTAGGCCGTAGTGCCGCTGTCCGGGCAAAATTTCGATCATAGTACACTGTATAGCTTATGCCTCTCTTAATTAGCCCAGTTCGGAGCGGAAGGGCGTTAAACTCCATTTCATTTCATTTTATTTCACAAATCGTCAGAAGATCCAAAAAGGACTAGTTATTATGTGCCAGTTTCATTAGTGATTTATTTTAAAATAAAGCTGTATATCATCATTTGCGGGTCAAAATCTTTTAATAACAATCTTAATTATTACGACACTTGTTTTTATGGAAATCAATGTAATATCCTTGTGCGATTGCCAAGGATGATTTAAGCTTGATGTGGGAATGTCATGGGTAAGTTTTATAATACAACTCAGGAATTGTAAGTGTAGGGCAGTCATTGCATTGGTAATATAAATTGGTATATTGAATACTTTTAAAGTTGCTGGTAGCTTGATACGATTAATTCAAGTTTCGAGGTAGTTTTCCAAGTTGACCACATAATGATATGGATAATTTAATACAAATTTTAACAAAGTATGGTTCATGTCACATATACCATAGAACTGGGAAATTATGTTTGGTTGTAACCTGACTTGGTGACATTGGGATAGTAATATATGGATAATTTAAAGCAGGCGATTCCATTACATGGATGTATGAGAGTTTGTAGTAATAAGGGGTTTTCATATCATTACGACGTGGATACTGTAAGTTTGTGTGTAGCATGGACTGGGGAATTCAATGTTTGTTGTAGCATGACCTGGATCTATTAGGATGGGATAACATTTATTGGGGTACGTTTAATGTCGGCATGGCATGGATAATTTAATGGGAAGGTCAATGCGTATTGTGGCCTGACCTGACGGTATGGAATGGGCTTGAAGTGACTTTTGTGTAGGTAATGTAAGTTTAACGTTCGAATGACTTGGGTCATTTAAGCCTGATGGGAGTATGGGTAATGTATGCTTGATGATAGATTTGTGTAGATAGTGTGAGCTTGGTGTTGGCATGACATGTGTAACGTAAGCTTGATATAAGTTTTGCATAGGTAATTTAACTGTGGTGTTGGCAATGTGGAAATGTATATTTTGGTGAGAGTTTTATGAAGCTGGTGTTCGCATAGCATGGGTAATGTATGGTCAGTGAGAGTTTTGTGTATGAATGAAGCTGGCATGACATGGGTAATTTATGCTTCCTGTGAGTTTTATCTAGGTTAAATGTTGCCATGACATATCGTGGTTTTAATTTGACATCTATCGTAAATTCATTATTTTAATCTGAATATGCCAACGGATATGTTGGTTTGTCCAATCGCCAAGGGATGGACCATTTGATTAGTTTAGACGTTGGATTTTATTGAGTGAAAGGGATGAAACGCAGAATATAGGTTTCATTACATCAATGCCTTGGCTCAAATTGATGGTGAGATTTTTTTCTTAGGCTAATTATCGATGTGATTCGTCACCAATTTAGGCACTAAATGTATTTATAATAGCTCCATTGTGTTTTTTTTCTAAGTTCATGTTCATTTGTTAACTATCTTGGTTATAATTAGGCAAATCAAGGATAAGCAATTTAATTTGTAAATGCTTTTTAACACAATAACAAAATCTGGCAGACTGATACAACTTGGTGTAGAGTTTAAAACATCAATAGTGAAATTTCTACTCGGGTTAAGCATAGTGATAAGTAATTTGATTCATCGATGCTTTATATTAAAAAATCCATTAATGTGTAAGTAATTGATAGGAACACCAGCCTCACTATAAGCTTATATAATTTGATAAATTAGAAATATCTTCTCTAAGTTCTACTCATATAGTACTATAGCGTTTTCAAGATAAAACGGGGATCGGGTGACTGAATGGTTAGCTCGTGGGCGTTGTATCATACGGTCTGTCATTGTATCAACTGGCGTGGTTTCGATTAAGGGAGCTAGTGAAAATACAGTGTTAATTTTCTTTTCTGTATTCCCTTTAGAGGTATACACACGTCCTGGATGCCGCTCAGGAAGAATTTTTTTTTCAGCCACCCTAAAAGGCTCGTCCACAGATGACATGAAATCATTACTAAGAAAATGACGACCGGCTAGTTCCTTTTTCATTTTTTGGAAGCACATATAGCCAAAAAATTACTAGGATCGGCTTCACTTATGGCATAGATTGTCACAGGACGTGACATGTTTCTGATCCGCAGTCAAGGGCTTTGGCATCAATTTTGTCATCCTAACTCGTTATGTCCACAACACTAGAAGTGTTCAATGTCATACACCCGTGTAATGATTTCTTGAATGGTTGGTATTGATGGTTTACCTGATCATCACCAAGGCTCTCTCTCCGCCACGCTTAAATTCCGCAACCCACTGCGGAAAAGAAAGTGGGGACCATGTCGATATGCATTAGTGCCGGGGTTTGTCCTTTCAGTGACAGATACTTGATAACTGCCCTTTAACCAGTTTTGTCGATTTGGGGGTGTTTTTTTTTAAAGATGGCCTGGTACGACAATAATAACAACACAGTTGTAGTTATTATGTCTATGATTCATTCAATGATTATACTTGTAAGTATATCCGTTTCGGGCTTCGAACTTTTTAGCCAACCCATAACATTCCCAGAGATCGTATGTGTGCGCAGCAAACTTAATTGAATGAAACAAAGTGCATGTTTTATGCTTTTGAAAGTAACCTTTTTGTTAGAATGGTGGTAGTTTGTTGAATGCATGTTTGTAACTGTTGCATTTTGTGCACTTGAGCATATCTACGAAAGAATTATGGCAATGAACAGGAACATTATTATTTATTACCTTTCAAACGATGCATTCTTAAGTACAAATTACAAAAGTAAACTCTTCAAATAAGAACTGGTTTCAGATGCACGCACATCCATCTTTGTACACCACCTTACTCATTCAGATACCTTTTTTGACCAAAGTTCTCACAGTTTTTAGTTTCGGCAAGACATTGTACATTGGTTGTTTATTATCGTAACCACTGTACTGGTTGTTCGAGAAGTAGCCTCGCTTCTCAATGTTTAAAATTACATCATTAAAAGATCGAACCGTTCTAATCGAATTAAAATCGAAACTACCTGATGGCCAAGAGAATCGACCATGGTCTAGTCACGTTAATAAATGCCTAAGTGCATTAAAACGAAAACCAAAAGATATAACATTACGACAAAAAAAATCGCCCCATGTAAAGAAGAGAACAGTATGGACCTTGCCATTTAGAACCGCGTTTTATATGATCCCTCGTATCAGCTAATTTGAAAAATTTTGAAACTGCTACCAACGCATGGAAACAAACACTATAGGTTTTGTATGAATGAATGAAATGGGGTTTAACGTCCTACTGTTATGCACTTAACCTGAGCTAATTGAAGACGGGATTATAGGTTTTGTGTTTCATGAACTATAATTCCCAGGTTTTAAAATCGATGTCGTGGCCTTTTTATGTACTTATTTTCCATAGAGAATTTTTTTTTTGAAACGCTGTTGCACACGGGTTTGTAGCATGTCAGTTGTTTGCATTGACTGTTTCAATGTCGCGCTGTGATGCTGGTCATTGCATGTTTGGGGTCTGCTGGTTACGGATTTGAAATATTTTTTTTTTGCATCGATTGTAGGGGGATTGCTGTAGTGCTGCCCTTTGCATGTTCGTGTTGCTAGCGGGTTTGTAACATTGAGAGCTGTGTTGCTTGTCATAGCATGTGGTGTTGTACTGCTGGTCCATGTTTGTGTTACTGGCATGTCCCTAGCATGAGTTTAGTGGTTTGCAGTGGTGTTTGTAGCATAATGCTTTCTATAATGCTGGTCTTTGCACGTTTGTGTTGCTCTTGGGTTGAAGGACTGTGTTGCTTGTTTATAACATGTGGTGTACTGCTGGTACATGTCTGTGCTACTCACGTGTATGTAGCATGACTTTGGTGGTTTGCAGTGTTGCTTGTAGCACATTGCTTTCTACATGTATAATGCTGGTCTTTGCATATTTGTGTTACTCGCGGGTTTGTAGCATGGAGGGCTGTGTTGCTTGTTATAACATGTGGTGGTGTACTGCTGGTCCATGTTTGTGTTACCCACGTTTCGGTAGCATGATTTTGGTGGTTTGTAGTGGTGTTTGTAGCGTACTGTTTGCTATAATGCTGATCTGTGCATGTTTGTGGTGTGTTTCATATAAAATGTAACGCATCAACACTGACAATGAAATGTAACGCACCAACTGAAATATATATTTATATCTTCTCGGTTATGTATACTGAATCCGTTAACACCGTTTATCACGTGCACTTTACATACGGGTAGTCTATTGGCCAACTACGCTATTTTACCGAGATTTCGACTAATGGTTGGATACAGCTGTGGCACTAGGAAGGGTAAGCTTACTCTTCCTGACACCTGTTACCACTGTTTGGCGTATATTCTGCCTATTTACCTATACCGTTTATTGGCTAATGGTTGTATTGTTCGTATTGTATGTAATACATCAACCATAACAATAGTGTGTACGTAACGTACACACACTGACAATGGCATGTAACCATTTTCAAAGAGTTGAATTGACACGTTGGGCCAATAGCGCATAGCATTCTTCAATAATCTCAGAGTGGGATAATGAAGACGGACATACACTTTACAGTGTACTATGAGGGAAACCTTGTCCGGATAGCAACACTACGGCCTACTCTTATACTGAATTCCAACTGTCTTTCATGTGCACGCCACCATGTATATGAAGCCTCGATTTTTTGTCCCACCCGAACGACTATACTTTATCCCAAACCAGACCCTCCATCCTGTCACTGTCTCTAGAAAATGTCCTACATAGTGTTTGCCTATATCCAATAGTCCGATTGGTGCAGAAAAGTATGAAAATTTAATGAAGGGTGATTGCTGTTGTTTTGTTTCTTTTATCCATACCCATATTTATAGTATTTTTATGGCGGCAGGCTTGTGGACCCATCTCATTGCTGCTTCGCAAAGCCCCTGCTATAGTGCTTTTTTGGTTGGCCAATCACGATATTTTACCAAGATTTCGCCTAATAGATTGGGTGCAGCTATGGTGGGTGTGGCGCGCCAGGCAGGGTAAGCTTACTCTACCGGACACCTGTTACCACTGTTTGTCGTGTATTTTGTACACGGTGAACAGTCCATATGCTGATAACACTATTTTGCCAGATTACACTATTTTGCCTATACCGTTTTTTAGGACTTCGAATTTTGTCTAATGGTTTGGATTGTTCGTACTTGGTTTTATTTTATTTGCATTCTTGCTGTCAAAAGCTGCATTGTAGTGTTTATCTTAATTCGTCTAAATGTATCTACTTACTGCATTGCAGTGCACTTACTTATTGGCATATGATTGTTGCCATCGATGTTTGTGGCGTTTTCGGGTTGATTTAATGCGACATTCTAGATCAATAGCCCCCCCCCCCTCCATCTTCAGTTAGTTCAATGGACTCATTATTTTTTTTTTAAAAAAGGAATGGCCCAAACAATGGTTTCGGATATCTTGGTTTAAATGTGTACTAATGGAAATTGATCTGACAAATTAGTTAATTATTAATATTACATGTATATAGATTTCGTTGAGACTCGTCTGTAAAATCACAGATTATTGTAGTAATGTGGTTTGATTTATTGACGTAATTGGTTGATAATTTTATATTAGTGGGCGGATTGGGGTGTCTTTTTTTCTTGAATCAACTGTTATCTAGATGGGTTTTCAGATAATATAAACCTGTCAATTATAATAGATACTTGGTACAGGGGTATTTTTTTATGTAGATGAACGACAATGGCGGGCGTGGTTCACAAATTTGAGTAATATTTCCGCTTTGTAACAAGCAACTTAGCGAAATCGTTATCACCGTCAAGAAGTAAGCAAGCAGGGGTTACTAAGAGGAACTGTACTGTGGTAAGGATACTTGAAATAGAAATTTACCATTCAGATTTCCGGCATTATTTAGGCTATCAAATTGATTTAATGACTTACTGCAATAATGTTTTAAGTGTGTGTGGTATTGTCTGCCTGTAGTGCTATAGTGGGGCTTTTAAGATCTGTTTTGGAGTTTCATTGCTGACATTATTTGAGATTGTCAAATTGTTACTATAAGAAAAAATTATGAATTAATTAACTTGGTGAAATTATTCTCGTACTTTGATCAAGATTTGGTAATCAGTTACTGCCTCGATTTTGTAAGACTATGATTTGGTTCATCGTTTATGGTTTCTGGTTCTCACTCGTCTGAAAATTTAATGGAGGTATTTCTCGGTCGGTGAGTGGCTTAAACATTTCATAATATTGATATAAATATGGTCGAAGTATGTAATGTGTTAGTACTATAGGATCTTTATCTCCAAGTCGTATTCTGTTCCGTGACAGATCAGATTATTTTCTTAAATATTTTAATTCAATAAACTGGAAGCGTTTATCACATTGCTTATATGACATACGGTATGAAGTGTGTTGAATTCTATCACTGCCCTAATTGGATTACGTCAGAGACTGACCACCGTCCCTATTCCAAATATGGAACGGTCATACTCTAAACCTCGCACCGGACAGGGACTCCTTACCAAATTTAGTCAGCAGACACATTCCATTCCTGACCATTAAGTTTGCATATGGTGAATGTGTTCATTTACCCTTAGTTCATGCATCATGCCATCAAAGACTTCTCTTGTTGTTTCCGGTGTCTTTAACAGTACACGCCATAATTAAACAAGGCCATAATATATTCGGTTGTGAAATTAGATTCAATAATTTGAAAAGATAACAATACTGTTTCAGCCATCATATTTCTCCATTCCTTGTCTATGAATTTGAAAATAATGTCGCAACGACAATATTGTTAATTTGTGTCTGTATTACTATGCTTATGTTAATACATCATGGTCCTTAATAACAAGATCAAATATTTTGATATGAATATGTATTGTTTTTTTGTAAGCTAATGAAGTATGCTTATATAAATAAAGTTACATTATGTAAATATTATTATGTTTACTGCTGACTATCATTATTATTAATTTGATACAAGTATACACCTGGAAAAGGGTCCCGTCCCCCAAATCGGAGATAAATAATTGCAACGGTTATTTGTTTTCATGTCTCAATGAATAAATTTTCAAGGAAACAGAAATTATAAAAATTGAAATTTGAAACGCCCACAATTCCTGGGAACGTATATTGTCGTTACCCCTGGACGACCGTCCTTTAAAATTTCGCAATGTGTACCTACATGCAATCGTTATCCTCGTGCTTCAGTACCGCGTGTAGGCTCACCGTGTCTTGAAAATGCCTTCCAGACTGGCTCCCGCTCTCGCCATGAAAAAACGGATCTGAACAAGGGACAGCCGTATAACGATCGGTCCAGTTCTTGCCAATTCTTTACAGCATAGGGATCCTATACCTGTGTCCGACGACCAATGACATTCGATATGTGTTCCAGTGGATTTAAACCCGGACACCTTGCATAGGCCTTGTGGCAAGTACGTGGTTGTCAAAAGAAGGGGGCGATTGCATGTTACGATTGAACTGGTGCCATGTAAGATTTCCTGGTCTGGTTAACATTCAGTAGCCTCGAAGGACATTCTCCTTCACAGGCAAATGAGTCGGTATTATAAGAAACCGATTTTAAAATTGGACCAATGCAGTCACTATTGATATATTAGACACGTTTGTGGCAGAAATGTGCAAACTAAGCTTTCTTGGCTTTAAATGATAGATTACACCCAGTAGTGTCAATGACCTATCCATTGGAAAAGGGCAAAAATTGAGAGGACACAATCAAAAATGGTCGCTGATTTTAACTTGTAAATTCCAATTTCCACCCAATTATCATGATATCATCGAGTTTGGTATCAAAATATACATTTTCGTGGTCACTGAAGCCATTACCATACTTTATTTTGTGATCGGTGTTACCACTAAGTCAATATTGGGAGTTATTCAGATGGATGTCAGTTTTGGCGGGAAGATTCACATTTTACATCAGGATCAAATTTGGTGTCAAGATATACGTTTCCTACTTAGCTGTATCCATTTTTGTACAAATTTAAGTGATAAAGTGATTCCCCTGTGTCATTAAAGGAGAAATTCAAATTAAAGATTTAGATTTCCGATTAGGAATTGGTGATAAATGATACTCCTCAGTCAGTTATATAGAGCGGTCACAAGTGTTTTCCTTTGGCGTACGTCACTGTCGATTCGAGAAACGTGTATTACTCAGCTATCGTAGCAATGGTCTCTGTGTTAAAAGTATTTTTGGAATGTCTTTAACCACTTCTATCACATATGAGATAATGACTGGCACCAAAGTATATTTGGAATGTCTTTAACCACTTCTATCACATATGAGATAATGACTGGCACCAATATTGTCCTTTAACATTGGAATCAATGGGGGAATAATGGTGGTCTGCTTCCTAATCATTGTTTTGGGAGTTGTCTCCCTTGTAGTAGGCGAAACGCTTGATGCTGTTAAACTTCTTCAGTTAAAACCAAAATAAAATGTTGAGTTTGGTGAACCTTTACGTCAGTTTCTTTAGACATTTTAGTTTAGTCGTGAGTCAAACTGCACAGGGTTAAATATTCGTGTCTAGAAAATGAAATTTACGTCAGTCTCTTTAGAGATTTTAGTTTTTGGTTTCTTTATTTCGACTGTCGACTTGTGGACAAAGGCTCAGTAAAACCCTAACATTGCTCAATCGTTGCTAAATTGTAGACATTTACAACGGAAGAGATTTAATGACAACAAATATGATTAATTTGACACATTTTATTTTTATCTAAATCAGAGGTCGACTTTTTTTTGTCCATATTTAGTAATACTTACCAAGTAGAAAGAAATCCCCCCAATAAATAAACAGATGCAAGTTGATTTATTCTGATAAGATATCTGCAGTTACTTTCATGCAGGCCAACCCCATCATGGACAAAGCTATTACAGAACTATCCACGTTTTGGGTTGAAAATACTGACGGCAAAAATTATCTTTGTGTTAACCGTGTGTCATTACTGTCAGAATTAGGCACGTTTGTGGCAGAAATGTGCAAACTAAGCTTTCTTGGTTTTAAATGATAGATTACACCCAGTAGTGTCAATGACCCATCCATTGGAAAAGGGCAAAAATTGAGAGGACACAATGATAAATGGTCGCTGATTTTAACTTGTAAATTCCAATTTCCACCCAATTATCATGATATCATCGAGTTTGGTATCAAAATATAAATTTTCGTGGTCACTGAAGCCATTACCATACTTTATTTTGTGATCGGTGTTACCACTGAGTCAATATTGGGAGTTATTCAGATGGCTGTCAGTTTTGGCGGGAAAATTCATAATTTACATAAGGATCAAATTTGGTGTCAAAATATACGTTTCCTACTTAGCTGTATCCATTTTTGTACAAATTTTAGTGATAAAGTGATTCCCTTGTGTCATTAAAGGAGAAATTCAAATTAAGGATTTATATTCCCGATTAGGAATTGGAGATAAATGATACTCCTACATTAGACCTAATTATAATGCAATGGCATTCATCCAGTATCAAGTACCATTCATTTGGAATGTCTCACTGCGGTAGCGGCGTAGGGGTATGTCGACTGTAAAACCTGATCATGTCAGGTGGCGAATTAAATTCACGATATGGTTCAAATGTTGAGACACAAATATAATTACAAGTTAGTTACGCAGACCAAAGTTAGGGCACTTTAAATAGGAGAGGAGGGGACAGGATGGTAGAATCGATTTGACATCTATGTGAGCGCTGACATACACTGACACTTAACTTGTTTAAGTGATTATGACTCAGTGGTAACACCTTTCCCAAAAGTAAGCAAAGAAATGGATTCAGTTACCTCGAAAATGTATATTTTGTACCAAACTCGATGATATTATGATAATTGGGTGGAAATTTCAATTTACGAGCCAAAACCAGCGGCCATTTTGGATTTTGAGATCTAAAATTTTTTCCCTTTGGCCAATTGATGGGTATTTTTTGTTTGTAACACTACTGGGTGTAATCTATCATTTAAAACAAAGAAAGCTTAGTTTGCACATTTCTGCCACAAAAAAAAAACAATTCCGGCAGACTATAAGGGTTTTATGTTAATCTAGCAGTAACATCTGTGTATTTGCCATAATATTATCTATATCTTTACCTTGTGTATATTATAGTAACCGTGTCATTGCGGGTTTTATGTTAATTTAGCAGTAATATCTGTGTATTTGCCGTAATATTATCTATGTCTTCTTTACCTTGTGTATATGTTTAAAATACTGATTTAACAATACATGTAGTATCTGTGTGTGTTATCCTGCATATAGAAGTTTTACTATTATCTATGTCTTTACCATGTGTATATTAGTTTAAAATACTGATTTAATAGTAATAGTACACGAGTTTTTACGGTGTCTATAGAAGTTTTACTATTATCCATGACTTTATTATGTGAATATGTTTAAAATATTATATGTAATATTATGTGTGTGTTAACCTTGTCTATAGAAGTTTTAATACGTTCAAATACTGATTGATTGTACAACAATGTTTGTTTGACGTATCTATAAATGTTTAGAATATTGCAATTTAGAATATTGATCTAACATAATAATATTATAATCTTTACATTGTCGGTAAAAGTCTAAAATACTGATCTATCAGTAATGAAACTGAAAGTGTCATTAACTAAAATAGTTTATCAATGAACATGTTACTCTATAGTGTGCCTCGGGGAACCATCTTTAAATTAAACCCCTAGCGGTGCTGTCGAATCGATAACTGCTATGTCGAAGACACTCGGCTTATGGAAACCTTCTCCTGGTCGCATGCAAGTCACCTTTCTACTGAACATGGTATAAAAGAGTGTATCCGGGACGTTTAGCAATGGATGGATCAATACAAGCTGAAATTAAAGACGGAAAAGACGGGGGCTATCCTTTTGTGACACTACATAATATTATGGTGTACCTAAATTATCTGTTTTTGAAACGGTCCGGTTTGCTTTATTCTTCATCCCTTGTGTAGCTGTTATATCGACACCTGAATAGTAATGTCTACCACACAGCTGGCATTAAATGAAGGCGTGTATCAGAGACTTTCAGAAATGGGTGGATCAAAATAAGCTGAAATTAAATAAAGAAAAGAAGGAAGCACCGGCAGTTCCCCTCTAACCAAATGAAAGTGCCTCCCCTAATACCAATGAGTTAATTATCCCCCTTGCCTATTCTGGACTCTTGAAATAGAAACCCACATCGACTACCTTTGTAATGTTTCTCTGTAACACCAATAAAACATGGGATCGCTAAGGCACTTCATCCCTACCACCAGTTATGGTCATGTAAAGATGTGGTTATGGAAATAGGCTGTAGCAGGAATTTCAAAAGAACATCTATACCGGCTTCAACATATTGTATAATTCCGAACTGCTGGGCCAGAATCTTTACTAGGACTACATATCGGTCTCATATATGTATTATTTTCATCACCGCTGGTTAGAGTAAAGACTTAACTCTAACCAACGGTGATGAAAATAATAATAATAATGCTTATTACACTATTTTGCAAGATTACACTATTTTGCCTATACCGTTTTTTTAGGACTTCGAATTTTGTCTAAAAGTTTGGATTGTTCGTACTTGGTTTTATTTCATTAATTAAAATATTTGGTAATGTATTTATAGTTTGGAATCTAACATTGATAAAATATGGACAATGTAGCAAATAGTGTTACGTATCCTCTATATAGTGACCACATGAAGCGGGAGGGTTTTCCGTCAAGTGTATGGCGAATTTATGGGTGTGGATTATGTAAAAATATTTTTGTAATATATCAACATCAGTTAATTGTGCTTTAAAGATGGTTTATAGTAGGACATGCTTTCATATGTTCGGGTAAAATATGCCAGCCTTTTATTGCGGACGGTAGAAAAGGATTTTTTTTTTAACTGTAGTATTAGCAGGACTATTTCTTTACAGTTGTATATACCAGGTTTCGTAATACCCCCGTCAGACTAGGGTGGCATCCTTACTGCGCCGCTGCGATCATATGGCAAACGTGAACACAACGGAAGAAAATGTCACAAGAAATTACAAACTTGAAAAATGTTGCGTTCTCACAGCTCTCAAGATCAGATCGCAGAACCTTGGCGTGTGGTATGAGCATGATCAAAACAGACGCCATGACTCCGCTATCATTGGCGACTATGGAGACCACACCACGATATTTAAACAATCTTGCGTTTCTATCCCACTTTTACCTTATTTAAGGTGATCATATTAACATAAATGACAGAACATTTATTCTAAAACATAGCATGTACTTGAATTAATCTCAAAGCGGGAATTGCAATTTCTAAGTCAAGTTTAGAATATGTTTAAATAAGCCTTACAATACATGGCAGCTATACGTAGTCTTGTCTTGTAAAAGAATAATCTTATTTAACATACATTATGTAAGAATTAGATAAAGAGCTTGCTAGAATATTTAAAAAATAGATAATTAAAAATTAATGTATCGAAAATTTCATTCAAATTACTTTTGAAGGTGTAGCGTAGATTATGTCTCTGTTATCCATTTTATCGTAAAAAAAAATAAATATCGCCGGTGTTCTACCCCATCTAAATCTCTTTCGCCCGGGGGGTCTAGAGGGTAGATGATGGTCGTGTCATGTTAAATGACTAAACAATAGTCGATATACCATTAATTTTTAATGATAAAATAAAGAGCTCTTACATAATGCATAATTCAATATTGTCAGTGAATGATAAAAGTATGATTCCATGTTGAAAATAAAATGTTTTATTTCAACCACACAAATAAGGGAGGTAATTTTTCGTGGGTTAAATATGGATCATTATCATTAACAGAACACAGTTTTTATGGGGTACAATCACTAGTTTATTCTAACAGCACGACGTTTCGACAAGTATCCTCTTATCGTTATCAAGCACAAATGACATTTTAGTAAACTTGAGGTCAATATATATGAAATGAATAAGAAACCATTTACATAGATTAAGAATAACAGTGATATAAAAAATAAAGTTGTAAAGGATAATTAACAATAACAACAAACATAACAAGGTAATTAGCTACTAATAAGCAATGATACTGCATGATCAAGGGGGTATTAACAGTTATGAAACCCTTCAAAGGGTAGTATGTATGAACAGGCATATAGTATAATGAGGCCATTTCCATGAGGTTTAACAGGGTGTGCATTATGAATCTAACTAACAAAAAACAATATGTACTAAGTAAACAAAGATCAAGTTGGACTAAGAAATATATATATTTGAAGGACAGGTAATGTAGATAATCTATAATATAAAACGGGTATAATGAGATGGGGTGGGGGGATTAATACAATCAAAAAGGGGTTAATGGTTAAAATTATTATGCATTCTAATTACATCATCATATGCCCTAGGGATGTAGAGCCCCACGTCCCTATTGAGTTCAGGGGAATGTCTTCTGATATTGATAGCTTCTAGGATCTTCCTGGTTTTATTGTTATTTTGGTTGGCGGTTAGAATCTGGACCTCGTTCCATTTGACTCTATGTTGTGGGTGATTGTTGAGATGTTCCGCTATGGCTGAGTTATTGGTAGCGGCTTTAGACCTATGTTCCGTTATCCTTTTCTCAATGGGACGTTTCGTTTCTCCAATATAGGAAACATTGCACGAGCAAACCACTTGGTAGACGACTCCTTTGGGTTGAATCGGGATAATCGGTTGCAGCTTACCATTGGCTTTTAATATCTGTTTCAAAGTGGTCGGGGCCGAAAATGTGGTGTCAATATTTGATTTCTTTAGAAGGTTGCTGACTTTGTATGTTAAAGTACCATAGAAGGGCAGGGTTATTCTGATGGGGCATTTGTCAGGTTTTTGATAATCTGTCCTGGTGGATTTTATAGTTTCATTGATCTGCTTATTCACTAGTAATGGGGGATAATTGTTAAGGTTACAAAACACGTGGCGTAAATGGTCCAATTCTTCCTGCAGGAATTCGGGTTCACAAATGTTAATTGCTCTGCGTGCTAAGGTGGATATAAGGGCTCTTTTAATATAATGGGGATGACTGGAGTTGTAATTGATATATTGATCTGTGTGCGTGGGTTTTCGGTATATTTTGGTTTTCATTTGATTATTGGTTTTTATGACTTGTACATCTAGGAATGGCAAGGTGTCTTCTTTATCTGTTTCAATGGTAAATTTAATTCGAGGGTGCTGGTTGTTTAGGTGTTCTAACAGGGACATAGGTTCATCATTATCATCAAGCACCACAAACGTGTCATCAACTTTTCGAAGCCAAAGAATTGGAGTAATAGGAGAGGTTCTCAGGGCGCAATTTTCAAACTCAGTCATGAAGATTTCAGAGATTAAGGGTGATAGGGGACTTCCCATGGGCAAGCCGTTGACTTGCTTATATATGTCGTCACCCCAGGTGAAAAAGGTGGAATCAAGGCACAAAGTAACTAAATCGAGGATGCTGTCGGTTGATAACTTGGTTTCTAGGGGTACTTCTAATTCATTTAATCTTGTGCGGAGGACTTCAATGGCTTCTTGACGGGGAACGTTGGTAAAAAGATCAACCACGTCGTACGACACAATCTTACCAGGGCGGTTTAGGTCTCTGATAGTGTTGCAAAAACCACCAGAGTCTTTGATGAAGGATGTAGATGAAGTACCTAATGGAGCAAGTAGCTTGGACATGTGTTTGGAAACGTTATAAAAAACTGAATCTCTTGAACATACTAGTAACCTGGCCTTAATCGGGTTTTTGTGGGTCTTGATGGTGGCTCGGGCGTAAGGAGGGCGTGGGTGGTTTGGTCTCAACTGGTAAAAAAGATCTTTGGTTAGTTGTTCAGAGTCACATAATTCTTTTAGCTTATTATTTAGTTGTTTTTCTAATGTTGATGTTGGATTTTTCCTGATTTTTCTGTATGTAGTGGCATCATTCAGCAGTTGGTTGACGGTTGAATTGTATTCATCAGTATTCATGACTACGGTTGATTTACCTTTATCAGCTGGTATTATAGTTATGGACTTGTCATTCTTAAGATCTTGTATAGCTTTAGTCTCACCCTTGGTAATATTGTGGGAGTTCTTCTTTGTGGTAGATTTCATAATTAGGTTGGCTATCTGATGGCGAAGAAAATCAACTTTACCCCCTGGTGCTAGTTGGCATAAACCTTTCTCGATATTAGCGATAAATGCATCATGGTTTCTTGGTGTCCAGGATGGGGCGAACTTCAAACCCTTTGAAAGTAAGCTAATTTGGTCGTCGGTTAGATCTTTACTGCTGAGGTTGACAACTGTTTTGGTAAGGTAATCAGTCTTGAGCTTACTTGTATCTGTGTTGTTGTTGGTGGCTTTATCATTCTTTAGTTGTTGAAACTTTTTAAGTTGCCGGTTTTTAATTCTCACTTCGCTAGCTTGGTTGGTGGAAGTCTGAGCCTTGCGGATGGAATTAAAATCCTCTGTATTGACTAAACGATTAAGTTCCAGGTGTGAAGCTCTAATATCTTGCAGTAGTCGGTGCTTAGTGTTCCGGTGATGTTGAATGCGTTCACGTACTAGGGATAGACTAGCTTGGCGTAAGATCTTATTAGCAGCATTGGAGTTAACTGGACCCTTAAGTTCTAATCCATGTGGCACAATATCACCATCTCTGCATCTCATAAGAAAGGTTAAATTATTACACACTCTTATATATTTATCTTCAAGTTTACTAATCAAACGAACACACTTAACTGCCACATCCCCATATTGACGTTGAACATAATCTTTAAGTGGCATTTAGCGATCGGAAACACATTAACAGAACACAGTTTTTATGGGGTACAATCACTAGTTTATTCTAACAGCACGACGTTTCGACAAGTATCCTCTTATCGTTATCAAGCACAAATGACATTTTAGTAAACTTGAGGTCAATATATATGAAATGAATAAGAAACCATTTACATAGATTAAGAATAACAGTGATATAAAAAATAAAGTTGTAAAGGATAATTAACAATAACAACAAACATAACAAGGTAATTAGCTACTAATAAGCAATGATACTGCATGATCAAGGGGGTATTAACAGTTATGAAACCCTTCAAAGGGTAGTATGTATGAACAGGCATATAGTATAATGAGGCCATTTCCATGAGGTTTAACAGGGTGTGCATTATGAATCTAACTAACAAAAAACAATATGTACTAAGTAAACAAAGATCAAGTTGGACTAAGAAATATATATATTTGAAGGACAGGTAATGTAGATAATCTATAATATAAAACGGGTATAATGAGATGGGGTGGGGGGATTAATACAATCAAAAAGGGGTTAATGGTTAAAATTATTATGCATTCTAATTACATCATCATATGCCCTAGGGATGTAGAGCCCCACGTCCCTATTGAGTTCAGGGGAATGTCTTCTGATATTGATAGCTTCTAGGATCTTCCTGGTTTTATTGTTATTTTGGTTGGCGGTTAGAATCTGGACCTCGTTCCATTTGACTCTATGTTGTGGGTGATTGTTGAGATGTTCCGCTATGGCTGAGTTATTGGTAGCGGCTTTAGACCTATGTTCCGTTATCCTTTTCTCAATGGGACGTTTCGTTTCTCCAATATAGGAAACATTGCACGAGCAAACCACTTGGTAGACGACTCCTTTGGGTTGAATCGGGATAATCGGTTGCAGCTTACCATTGGCTTTTAATATCTGTTTCAAAGTGGTCGGGGCCGAAAATGTGGTGTCAATATTTGATTTCTTTAGAAGGTTGCTGACTTTGTATGTTAAAGTACCATAGAAGGGCAGGGTTATTCTGATCCACGCACCTGGATTATCGATAACTACAATTACTTAGAATTAGTTTTCCAGTGATTTTTCAAGTATCGAGGGCGAGTAGAACATATTTCAAATTTGTATGTAAATGCTGAAGTGCTTCCTTTAATTGTATAATAGTGATGTGATTTTTCAAGTATCGAGGGCGAGTAGAACATATTTCAAATTTGTATGTGAATGCTAAAGTGCTTCCTTTAATTGTATAATAGTGATGTGATAACCTATTAAGCTACAGATAAATCGTCACTTTCTTAGAAAAAATGAAATTATCGCTTTAAGATCAGTTGATACTAGTATTAGTTAACATTTGTTGGAAACTTGCTTAACGACTTCTTAAAATAATGTTGAACTTAGCAATTATTATAGCAATAAATGTTTCCTACATCTCCCTCAATTTAGTAGATAATGATATTTATTATATCAATATTAGTTTTATTTTAAACATTTCTACAAAACACGTTGTCCTATGTTATTTTACGTACCGATAGTCCCCTCTTACTTTCAATTAGACTTAATTTCATTTGTATGAAACACTCTTTCTATCATTTACTTCATTAATATTCAATTAAATAATAACTAAACCTTTCTTTTGTTTGAAGCTACTGAAACTGTTTAGTTTGGTGGTTTACAATCAGCCTATGTTGTCGTATCAAAATTTACGGTTATATGATTTACTGTTTACGACACGCGGTTTTTTCCCATTGTTTATCTTAAATATGTACATTATATATTTCCTTTTGTTTTCTAAATGTGTGTTATATTATACCATGCTAATAGTATATATTTTGTTACCGTGGGCTTGTGTACATTCTATTGACTTTATATCACATGTATTGCGGAGGGTTTATATTATATTCCATTATAATCGTGTTACCGCGTATGTTAATGTAGACGTATATTATTGTAATCACACTTTCGATCCGTCCACATTTCAGGGAACTTGTATTATGACCAGACGAGGAACGCTATTTCATTTCGTCAAAATCGGACAATTATGCCTCTTTCTTGCCAAACCTGTCCACACAGCATGAAATGCTTGTCAGCACATCGGTGGCTAGAGTTTTGGTCAGACTTTTCTGCAATGTCCAGGAAGTTTGCATTATTATAAGGCGGGGTCTTTATTTCATTTTGTCAATTGGATTAATATTTTCGGGTTATACCGGTCTTTTGCTGGAACTTTGTTGTCCAGAGTTGTTATCCTATTTTTCTGAATCTTTCAGAAAATTTGTATTGTGATAAGACGAAAATAACTTTTTAGAAGTCACAGTTTTCATAGAACTTTCGGAAAAGTTGCTTAAGACTAAACAAAGATTATTAACATTTATTTTCGAAACAATAAGATTAATATTTTCGGAGTTAGGGCCCTCGAAAAAGATGTAAAAGCTGTCTTCAAGTCTCGGGTTTTTGTCCGCATTTCATTAAACTTGTTTGAAAATCCTGTGATTGCGATTGAGGCTATAGATTTGTATGGATTCATTTGTGGTCAAGAATCCTGTCGATATTCAGCGTTCAGTGTTGTTAAAGGCTAAACTTTTTAACAAATTTTGTGTGAAGTACAGGGGTTATACGTTGTCTGTGCCCTTCTTTTCGGGGTCATGACAGAACGAACCCTTACGATATTCACCGTTCCGCGTCAATCTTTTCTGAAGTTATGACCGTTTTTTCTGTTAAAAAAAGGCTTGTGAACTTGATAGAGGCTAACCTATATCTACCTGTACGGGGGGGGGGGCTTCGTTTAAAAGAGAATGCTGTAGTAAAAGTTTTATTTAACCATTTACTTAGTTAATTGTGTAACACATTTCGGAATATTGTTTTTAAAAAGTTTAAGTAACAAATAGAGTTAATAACATTTTTCTTTGTGGGTCTAGTTTTATTAATGCCGCGTTCACAATTATTTAATTAAGCGATTAATATAATTTTACTTTGTGGCTCTAGTATGAATGATGCGTTCACTCTTACCTAATTTTTCTTTGTGGGTCTAGTGGTAATAATGCTGCGTCCACTCTTAATTGATTAGGTCACTTATATCACTTTTCTGTGTGGTTTTAGTCATATTATATATACGTCCTCTCTTATTTTATCAAACCACCCATACCATTATTTCTTTTTTGGTCTAGTTTTATTAATGCTGGGTTCACTTACTTAATTAGCGATACCATCTTTCTTTGTGGGTTTAGATTTATCAATGCTGTATTCACTCTTACTTACTTAGATCACCTCACTTAATTTAATCACCGATATCATTTTTCTTTGTGGGTTTAGATTTATTAATGCTGTATTTACTCTTACTTACTTAGATCACCTTACTTATTGAGATCACCGATACTATTTTTATACGCCCACATTTTCATGTGGACATATTATGTCGTCGCCCCTGTCCGTCCATCCACAATCGTTTGTGGACACTCTACAGGTCACAATTATTGTCCGATTTTGACAAAACTGGCAATATAGGTTTATTACCCAAAAATCTCGGCTGCTTTAGATATTGGCATGTATCGAATCGAAACTTCATGGATTATGGCCCCTGATTGTACGAAAAATCACGTTTTTAGCTTGTGGACCCTATAGAGGTCAAAATTTTGAACCGATTTGAAAAATCGTTTGATTATATTACCGTTTCACCCTAGGTAAGGTTGAGTTCGAATTGGTCACAATTTTGATTCGATTTTGATGAAACTTGAAATGCATGGTTATAACCTAAAGATCTTGGTTCCTTTCGTTATTTGCACATACCGGGTCATAACTTCCCCTGAATTATGACCCCTGATTGTCCGAAAAATCCCCTATGGTCCTTCTGGAGGTCACGATTATTATCCTATTTAAAAAAACTTTTACTCTATCGCCGTTACACCCTGCGGAAGATTGAGTTCGAATTTCTAGAAAATCGGACCATAATTGCCAGACAAAATGACCACCGTTTCTACGCGAATTGTGTAAAAAATATGATATATCAAAGTTGTGGACCCTGTAGAGGTCACAATTCTAATTTCGATTTTGATGACACTTGAAATGCATGTTTATAACCTAAAGATCTTGATTATTTATTAACGAAATTTGCGCATATCAAATTGTAACTTAATGAATTGTAGGAAAAATCATTTCGGGTATTGCTTGTTCTCCGTTCATCTCTCGAAAATGTGGGCGTATCCTGCCTTACTATCTTTTTTGTGGGTTTAGCTTTAGTAATGCTGTATTCACTCTTACTTAATTAATTCATCTTACTTAATTAGATCACCGATACCGTTTTTCTTTGTAGGTCTAGTTGTATTAATGCTGCGTTCAATCTTACTTAATTAGATCACCGATACCATATTTCTTCGTGGTCATAGTTTTATTAGTGCTGCGTTCGCTTATATCTATATTTTATTGTGAAGGTCTAGTATTAAATTGTGTTCATTCCAAGTTAAAGAGGTCTAATCGTATTTAAGATAAGTGATAATGTGTTTAATGAGTTGAGTCCTAAAACTTTTTTGTATCTAAATACTATGATTCTTCTAACGATGGCGAAATGTTAAATCATTGATACTGTCCATTTGTCGAATAGAGAGGATGCAGGGACTTACCCGCCCGTATCTAGTAGCACTGACATTCAAGTCAGATGTTTTGAGTCACGTAAGCAACTTAGACAAATTTCAGATCATACGAAATTTGCCGTATATTGATAGTCCACATTTTATTACTCGGAGTTATTGATTTGGTTCAATTGAAATTCATCTACAGGAGTTGGGGACAGGGGCGGGTGATTACTTAATTTTACTTATGATATTTAGGTCAGTCATCGATGTACGTGTTTTCGATCCCTTGTATCGAATTCCAGGTATGATATGTGTTGTTTATTGTAACATGTTTATGAGTGAATCTTGCGTTTTGATCGGTCCATTGGTCACTCTCGACTGGACAATAACACCCCTCTGTTTTAGCAAGTTTAATAACTACGTATAAATATTACAGTGTATTTTTTTCATTTTGTATTTGTGCTAACCAACTTCCTCAATTCAAATTCATATTTTTATTGACAAATATCTTCACGAAATTGGTAATGGGTTTGCAGTTTCACGAAGTTTGAAGTTTACACAATAAAATAATTTCTTTTAAAATCCCCAAAAATTGCATGCTACATTGCGCCTCGGGTCCTAATGATCTCAGGGCATGTCTTTTGGACAATAACACCCCCTTAAATGCGAAACAGGAGGTGCTTATCTTCTTTAAACACAACGTTAAGTATATCCTAAAGGAAACATGTGGTGACCAGGTTAGGTGCAGAAGCGTAGAACGTTAAACCCCATTTCATTCATTCTACAAACATGTGGTGAACATAATACGTGATATATCCTGGGGGTAAACATAAGATGTGATATATCTTGGAACATGTGCTATTTCGTGGTGTTTTACATAAATTATCACTAGTCTTGGTGTTTAACACACGGCTTGAAATATCCTGATGTTTAACTGCCATTAGTCTGGTGCGATATATGATGTGATATTTCTGGTGGTAAACATATTCCAATGGTTGATGTACTCTGGGGTTTATGGCAACTTTCAATCATAGAGGTTTTTGTTATAAACTATGGCCAAGCTATCAAGAGGTTATTTACTAATTGCCACTTGGATCAGCATCTCTAGGTGTTATTCCAGTCTCGGAGACATATTGAACTGTGCATGTCAATGCAAGCCAGTGGTCCGTGGATGGTAAATGGTGCATGCGAGTATTTCATGATTAGCTGTCCAATGAAAATTAAAAGTACATATTAGTGGGTTAATAGTGTATGTCGGTGGTTAGTGGAAGGTTAATTGTTGATGTCAGTGACTGAGGGGGCGTGGTGCATGCCGAATATGTCGGAGGTTATGTGTCCATGGTTAACGCTATATGATTTCGTATGGTTAATGACAATGGTGCATTTAATTTGTTAATGTTTCATATTAATTATCAATGATGGATGTCCAAGACCGATATGCATTTGGCGGTGCCAGTGTTGGAGATCGGAGCATGCCCCTGTTAACGTATGTTTAATGTAGGTAGAACAAGATTTATCGGGGCATGTATGATCAATGGTACACGTCAGTGGTAGACCCTGCTTGTCAGTCGTTTGTTAAAATCTTCTGATAGTAAATGTCCATGGTTGAGGGCGAATTAATATTGCATGTGAGACTGATGGAGATGGTTATGAAGCATGTCAGTTGTTAGTTGATGACTAATGATACATATGAGACTGATGGGGTGGTTAATATTCTATTTCTTTCGATGCATGTCAGTGACTGATTACAATTATTTTTAGGGATAATTAACAGTGATTGTTAATGGAGAGTTATTGTTGCGAGTCAAAGATTGGTTAATGCACATATTTTATGGAAAATTGGCGATTAATGTCACTAGTTTATGAGCTACTTATGATGGGGTTCTTTGGTAAATGGTCTCTGGCGAATATTGGTTCATGATGCATGTCAGTAGTTATTGAAGTATTAATGGTACATGCGCAGCATGTAACTGTCTACTGTAGAAACTACGTTGCTTGCCAGTAGTTAACGGTGATACATGGTGCATAATCTGTCGTAAAAAGAGCTTGTAATTAATTGTGTATGGCAGTAGTTGGAGAAAATACGGTACCTGTCAATGATTCATCGGTGATTGATGGTTTAGGTCAGAGTTGGATGGAGGGTTATTACACATGTTAAATGCGTTGAATATTTTCCTGGTGTAGATTAGAGGTTGGTGAAGGATTAATTATTCGTGCATGTTAGCAGTATAATCTTGTCTGCGATATCACCTTAGGTGGAAGTTGGCGTTAAGCCCCAAGGAACGAACGAATGGTAGATCCATGTGGTTTATGGTGGGTTAATGGTGCATGCTAGTACATATTGAGGGGGGGGGTGATGGTGCATGCTTGATATTATCATGTCAGTTGTGTAATGGTGGAGTCAGTGGGTAATGGGACATTCCGACGCATAGTGCATGGCCATTTTATTGGCTGATTAATAATGCATGGTTGATGAAATATTAATGGATGTTTGCGATTTCCGACTTTGATTATTTGGGCATGGTTAAATGATTGATTCGTGTGTTTTCATTGAGAGTTAATAGTGCACGGCAGACTCATCTTCATGCCTAGTGGAAGTATGTGAAATGTTGACCCATGCAGGGTCAATGGTGTATAGCCAAGGAGCTTTAATTAAAGCTTCTTGTGTATAACAGTGGTTAGTTGATAATTAAATGTTCATGGTTAACGAGTCTTAATGGTCAATGTTTGTGGTTGATGCATTATCGTTGGGAAAATGCGGTTGATTGTGGGTTAATGGTGCTTGCGAGTGGTTAGCGAGAATTAATAATACATGGTTGACAAATACTTAATGGTGGATGGTTGTGTTTGGGGACTTGAATTTTTTGTGCATGTCAGCTTGGTTGCTTTTATTATTCAGTGATGTAATAGTGGACCATTGTGGTTAATGGACATGACGGGTTAGATGGTGTATTAACCGAGGCTAGGGTGCCTATGTTTTATGCTTTACTTATTCGTTTATGTCAGTGATGGATTGGTGTTATTCATGAATAGTTAATGGTACATTGCAGTGGTCATTAGATGAGTAATGTTTGATGGTTAATGCATCTTATTGGTCGATGCTTTTATTTGAAGGTCATTAGATGAGTAATGTTTTATGGTTCATGCATCTTATTAGTCGATGCTTTTAATTGAAGGCTTTAATCTATCGTGGATATCAGCGTCGTATTAGTTGATCTATGCGATACGCGGCGGGTTAATGGTGCGCGATAGTGATTAGGTGTGTGTGTGTTAATATATTTTTAATAATGTATGCCGATGATAAAGTTTTATTTTCTGAAACGCCAAAGGGTTTGCAGGAGCTGTTAGATTCACTTGCTGTATATACTAATAAATGGGATTTAACGGTAAATATTAGTAAAACTAAAGTTATTATTTTTAGAAATGGCGGCAAAATAACGAGTAAAGAAAACTGGAAATTTAATGGTACTGAATTAGAGGTTGTTAATGAATTTAATTATCTAGGTATTTTACTTAATTTTAACGGTAAATTTCTGACCACACAGAAAAATTTAGCATTGCAAGGAAGAAAGGCAATGTTCTCAGTTATAAAAAACTTGCAGGGATAATTATTTTAATGTTAAAACTTCATTGTATGCCTTTGATACTTATGTGTGTAGTATACTTAATTATGGTGCTGAAATCTGGGGGTTTCATAAAGCACCTGAGATTGATAAACTTCATTTTTATTATCTTAAATTAATTTTAGGCGTTAAACAATCCACGAATCATGACATGCTATTATTTGAATTGGGTAGATATCCTCCACAGATTTTAAGGAAAATTAGAATTTTTAAATATTATACTAAACTTTTTTTTACCGAAAATGACTTACTTAGATGTTGTTTAACTGAAATGTATAATAATAATGATACGTGGATTTGTAACCTTAAAAAGGAATTAGATTGTTTAGGATTGGGGCATATGTGGCAAAATGTTGACAAACATTCCGTGTCCATTTTTAAACAGAGAATTTTTGATATTTTTAAACAGTCTTGTTATAGCAATATCTGCCAGTCTCCTAAAGGTATCTATTATCAACATCTTGTATTAAATTTTACACTCCAACCTTATCTTTTAAAGCCTATAAAGCCTATATTATTAAAACACTTAACTCGTCTACGCTTATCATCCCATAAATTATATATAGAATCTGGTCGATATACTAAAGTGCCACGTGATCAACGAGTATGTACATTTTGTCAGCTTGATGAACTGGAAGATGAATTTCACCATGTTTTAATTTGCCCGTCATTTGGTGATATACGCATTAAGTTTATCAAGCCGTATTATTATACTCGACCTAACGTTTTTAAATTTTTTCAGTTACTAAGTACCAGTAATGTAAAAGACTTGTACTCACTTGGTAATTATTTGTCTTACGCTGATAAACGTCGATCAGAATTATTAAAAATATAGATAGATAAATAAAAATGTAATTTAAAGATGTAGAATGCCTAAATGATCATAACCTAAATGATGTTTAGTATACTAGTATAATTAACTGTAATATTAGATTATTATTTTTGATGACAATATAGTTGGTATTAAATGTCCACTCTCGACATATTAACTTTGTTATATTGTACATATTGTAGATTATGTAAATATTGTAATTATATGTATACTGATGAGTTTGATACTCAAAGTAAATAAAGAACTGAACTGAACTGTGTGTGTGTGTGTGTGTGGGAGGGGGGGGGGGGGGAATAATGCGTGGTTGACAAAGTCCTAATGGTTGATGATTGTGCTCAATGGCTTTAATTATTCCTGCATATCAGTTGTGTAATGACCGGTTAATGATACACGGTCGGCGTTCGTGGACGATTAACAATGCATGATTAATAGCGCACGGCAGCTGTTGATAAATGATCCATCTTAATGGTGGAGGTGTGTGATTTTTTGATGGCTCAGTCAGGGTTGATCTTGCACGGCAGTGGTGAGGGAAGGATTGATGATTCATAGTTGATAAACTCTTCTTCATAAGAAATGCTTGTGGTTCATAGCTTTCATTATTCGGGCATGTCCGTGGTTTTGGTGGATGCATGTTGTTCTTGTTAATTGTACATGCCAATTGTTAGAGGGGGGATTGATAAATCATTGTTGATAAAGTCTTGAGGGTGAATGCTTGTGATTGATGCCTTATGTTATTTAGCGGTGCTATGGTGGATCCAAGTGGTTCACGGTGGATTAATGGTGCATGATAGTGGTTAGGGAAGGATTTATGATGCATGGTCGAAAAATGTTCTTGATAAGGAATGCTTAATGAAGGGTTATGGTGGAAGTATGTGATTTTTGATGGCTTAAGATATAGTTCCCTTGGGAAGCATCACTGTTGAAGTGATTCAATGGTGGATCCAAGTGGTTCACGGTGGGTTAATGGTGCATGATAGTGGTTAGGGAAGGATTGATGATGCAAGGCCGATAAAATCTTCTTGGTAAGGTAAAGGAATGCTTACTGAAGGCTTAAGGTGGAAGTAAGTGATTTTTAAAGGCTTAAGATATATTCCCTTCGTAAGAATTGTGGCCCAGTCAGGGTTAATGGTGCATGGTCGATAAGGAATGTTTTTGGTTCACGGCTTTCATTAGTTGTGCATGTTGTCAGTGGTTTATGTGGATGCACGTGGTGCTTTAGGGTTAAATGGTCCTTGTAAGTGGTTAGAGGGGCGATTGATAAATTATGGCTGATAAAGTCTTGATGATGGATGCCTGTGTTTGATGGCTTATGTTATTCAGTGGTGCTATGATGGATCAAAGTGATTCACGGTGGGTTAATGGTGCATGATAGTGTTTAGGGAAGGATTGATGATGTATGGTCGAAAAATCTTTTTGATAGGGGATGCTTAATGAAGGGTTATGGTGGAAGCATGTAATTTTTGATGGCTTAAGATGGCTTAGTTCCCTTAGTAAGCATCACTGTTGAAGTGATTCAATAGTGGACCTATGTGGCTCAGTCAGGGTTAATAGTGCATAGCAGTGATTAGGATTGGTGATGCATGGTCGATAAGGTCTTTTTCACAAAGAATGCTTTTGTTTCATGGCTTTCATTATTCGTGCATGTCAGTGGGTATTGTGGATGCACGTGGTTCTTTGGGGTTAAATGGTGCGTGGAAGTGGTTAGAGGGGAGATTGATAAATCATGGCTGATAAAGTCTTGATGGTGGCTGCTTGTGTTTGATGGCTTATGTTATTCAGTGGTGTTATCGTGGATGCACGTGGTTCTTTACGGTTGAATGATGCATGGAAGTGGTTAGGGGGGGGGGGGTGATAAATCATGGTTGATAAAGTCTTGATGGTAGCTGCTTGTATTTGATGGCTTATGTTATTCAGTGGTGTTAGGTGGGTTAATTGTGCATGATAGTGGTTAGCTAAGGAATGATGATTCATGGACGATAAAATCTTCTTGGTAAGGTAAAGGAATGCTTAATGAAGGCTTAGGTAGAAGTATATGTGTTTTTGATGGCTTAAGATATATAGCTCCCTTGGTAAGCATCACTGTTGAAGTGATTCAATGGTGGATCTGTTTGGCTCAGTCAGGGTTAATGGTGCATGACAGTGGTTAGGGTTGGTGATGCATGGTCGATAAGGTAATTTTAAGGGTTAATGCTTTTGGTTCAGGGCTTTCATTATTCGTGAATGTCAGTGGCTGTTGGTGGGTGCACCTGGTCCTTATGGTTAAATGGTGCATGGAAGTGGTTAGCAAAAGGATTGATAATGGATGATAAAGTCTTGATAGTGGATGCTCGTGTTTTGTGACTAATATTAGTCAGTGGTGGGTTAATGGTGCATCGTAGTGATTAGGGCAGGATTGATGATGTATGGTCGATGTAATCTTCCTGATAAGGATTGCTTATTAAAGGCTTAATAATGGATGCTCGGACATGGTCGATCCGCTTGAGTTACACGGAGGGGATAATAGCACACGGCTGCTGTTGATAAATGATTCGTCTTAATGCTGGAGGTATGTGATTTTTCGATGGTTTCAGATGTTTTTTTGGGGTTTTTTATAAACATTACTGTTGAATTAGTTTAATGGTGGAACTATGTGGCTCAGCCAGGGTTAATTGTGCATGGCAGTGGTTATCATTGATTATGCATGGTCGATAAGGTAATATTTGATAAGGAATGCTTTTGGTTCATGGATTTCATTATTAGTGCATCAGTGGCTATTGGTGGATGTACGTGTTTTTTTTAGGGTTAAATGGTACATGGAAGTGGTTAGAGGGGAGATTGATAAATCATGGTTGATAAAGTCTTGATGGTGGGTGATGGTGGTTGATGCCTTGTGTTATCCAGCGGTGTTATGGTACATGGAAGTGGTTAGAGGGGAGATTGATAAATCATGGTTGATAAAATCTTGATGGTGAGTGCTGGTGTTTAATGGCTTGTGTTATCCAGTGGTGTTATGGTGGATGCACGTGGTTCTATACGGTTAAATGGTGCATGGAAGTGGTTAGAGGGGGATTGATAAATCATGGCTGATAAAGTTTTGGTGGTAGCTGCTTGTGTTTGATGGCTTATGTTATTTAGTGGTGTTATGGTGGATCCAAGTGGTTCAGGATGGGTTAATTGTGCATGATAGTGGTCCGGGAAGGATTGATAATGCAATGTCGACAAAATCTCCTTGGTAAGGTAAAGGAATCTTTAATGAAGGCTTAAGGTGAAAGTATGTGATTTTTGATGGCTTAAGATATAGTTCCCTTGGTAAGCATCACTTTTGACGTGATTCAATGGTGGACCTTTTTGACTCAGTCAGGGTTAATGGTGCATGGCAGTGGTTAAGATTGGGGATGCATGGTCGATAAGGTCTTTTTGATCAGGAATGCTTTTGGTTCATGGCTTTCTATATCCGTGCATATCAGTGGTTAATGTTGGATGCACGTGGTTCTTTCGGGTTAAATGGTGCATTGAAGTTGTTCGAGGGGAGATTGATAAATCATGGTTGATAAAGTCTTTATGGTTGATGCTTGTGTTTGATGGTTTATGTTATGCAGTGGTGTTATTGTGGATCCATGTGTTTCATGGTGGGTTAATGGTGCATGATAGTGGTTAGGGTTGATAAAGTCTTGATGGTGAGTGCTGGTGTTTGATGGCTTGTGTTATCCAGTGGTGTTATGGTGGATGCACGCGGTTCTATACGGTTAAATGGTGCATGGAAGTGGTTAGAGGGGGATTGATAAATCATGGTTGATAAAGTCTTGATGGTACCTGCTTGTATTTGATGGCTTATGTTATTCAGTGGTGTTAGGTGGGTTAATTGTGCATGATAGTGGTTAGGTAAGGATTGATGATGCATGGACGATAAAATCTTCTTGGTAAGGTAAAGGAATGCTTAATGAAGGCTTAGGTAGAAGTATATGTGATTTTTGATGGCTAAAGATATAGTTCCCTTGGTAAGCATCACTGTTGAAGTGATTCAATGGTGGACCTTTTTGACTCAGTCAGGGTTAGTGGTGCATGGCAGTGGTTAAGATTGGGGATGCATGGTCGATAAGGTCTTTTTGATCAGGAATGATTTGGTTCATGGCTTTCTATATCCGTGCATATCAGTGGTTAATGTTGGATGCACGTGGTTCTTTCGGGTTAAATGGCGCATTGAAGTTGTTCGAGGGGAGATTGATAAATCATGGTTGATAGAGTCTTTATGGTGGATGCTTGTGTTTGATGGCTTATGTTATTCAGTGGTGTTATTGTGGTTTCATAGTGGGTTAATGGTGCATGATAGTGGTTATGGAAGGATTGATGATGCATGGTCGATTAAATCTTGGTAGGGTAAAGGAATGCTTATTGAAGGCTCAAGGTTGACGTATGTGATTTTTGATGGCTTAAGATATAGTTTGTAAGCATCTCTGTTGGAGTGGTTCAATGGTGGACCTATTTGACTCAGTCAGGGTTAATAGTGCATAGCAGTGATTAGGATTGGTGATGCATGGTCGATAAGGTCTTTTTCACAAAGAATGCTTTTGGTTCGAGGCTTTCATTATTCGTGCATGTCAGTGGGTATTGTGGATGCACGTGGTTCTTTGGGGTTAAATGGTGCGTGGAAGTGGTAAGAGGGGAGATTGATAAATCATGGCTGATAAAGTCTTGATGGTTGCTGCTTGTGTTTGATGGCTTATGTTATTCAGTGGTGTTATCGTGGATGCACGTGGTTCTTTACGGTTAAATGATGCATGGAAGTGGTTTGAGGGGACATTGATAAATCATGGTTGATAAAGTCTTGATGGTAGCTGCTTGTATTTGATGGCTTATGTTATTCAGTGGTGTTAGGTAGGTTAATTGTGCATGATAGTGGTTAGGTAAGGATTGGTGATGCATGGACGATAAAATCTTCATGGTAAGGTAAAGGAATGCTTAATGAAGGCTTAGGTAGAAGTATATGTGATTTTTGATGGCTTAAGATATATAGCTCCCTTGGTAAGCATCGCTGTTGAAGTGATTCAATGGTGGATCTGTTTGGCTCAGTCAGGGTTAATGGTGCATGGCAGTGGTTAGGATTGGTGATGCATGGTCGATAAGGTGTTTTTGATGAGTAATGCTTTTGGTTCAGGGCTTTAATTATTCGTGAATGTCAGTGGCTGTAGGTGGGTGCACGTGTTTTTTTAGGGTTAAATGGTACATGGAAGTGGTTAGAGGTAGATTGATAAATCATGGTTGATAAAGTCTTGATTTTGGGTGCTGGTGTTTGATGGCTTGTGTTATCCAGTGGTGTTAAGGTGGATGCACGTGGTTCTATAGGGTTATTAGTGCATCAGTGGCTATTGGTGGATGTACGTGTTTTTTTAGGGTTAAATGGTACATGAAAGTGGTTAGAGGGGAGATTGATAAATTATGGTTGATAAAGTCTTGATGGTGAGTGCTGGTGTTTGATGGCTTGTTTTATCCAGTGGTGTTATGGTGGATGCACGTGGTTCTATACGGTTAAATGGTGCATGGAAGTGGTTAGAGGGGGATTGATAAATCATGGTTGATAAAGTCTTGGTGGTAGCTGCTTGTGTTTGATGGCTTATGTTATTCAGTGGTGTTATGGTGGATCCAAGTGGTCCACGTTGGGTTAATTGTGCATGATAGTGGTCAGGGAAGGATTGATGATGCATGGTCGATTAAATCTTGGTAGGGTTAAGGAATGCTTATTGAAGGCTCAAGATTGGCGTATGTGATTTTTGATGGCTTAAGATATAGTTGGTAAGCATCACTGTTGGGAGTGATTCAATGGTGGACCTATTTGACTCAGTCAGGGTTAATAGTGCATAGCAGTGATTAGGATTGATGATGCATGGTCGATAAGGTCTTTTTGATCAGAAATGCTTTTGGTTCATGGCTTTCTATATCCGTGCATGTCAGTGGTTAATGTTGGATGCACGTGGTTCTTTCGGGCTTAATGGTGCATTGAAGTTGTTCGAGGGGAGATTGATAAATCATGGTTGATAAAGTCTTTATGGTGGATGCTTGTGTTTGATGGATTATGTTATTCAGTGGTGTTATTGTTGATCCAAGTTGTCAATGGTGGATTAATGGTGCATGATAATGGTTAGGGGGAAGGATTGATCATGCATGGTAGAAAAAATCTTCTTGGTAGGGTAAAAGCATGCTTAATAAAGGCTTAAGGTGGAAGTATGTGATTTTTAATGGCTTAAGATATAGCTCCCTTGGTGAGCATCATTGTTTAAGTGATTCAATGGTGGACCTATGTGGCTAAGTCGGGGTTCACGGCTTTCATTATTCGTGAATGTCAGTGGTTATTGGTAAATGCACGTGTTTTTTAGGATTAAATGGTGCATGAGATTGATAATGGATGATAAAGACTTGATAGTGGATGCTCGTGTTTGGTGGCTTATATTTGTCCGTGGTGTTATGGTGGATCCAAGTGGTTCATGGTGGGTTAATGGTGCAACGTAGTGGTTAGGGCAGGATTGATGAGGTGGGGGGGGGATTGATAATTCATGGTTGATAAAATATTGATGGTGGATGCCTGGGTTTGATAGCCTGTACTATTAAGTGGTGTAACGGTGGATCCAAGTGGTTAATGGTGCATGATAGTGGTTATGGAAACTTTGATGACGCATGGTCGATTAAATCTTAATAAGGAATGCTTGTGATTCATGGTTTTAATTATTCGCGCATGTCAGTGGTTAATGGTGAATGCACGTTGTTCATGTAGGGTCAATGATGCATGACAGTGGTTAGCGGGGGATTAATAATTCATGGTTGATAAAATCTCGCTCGTGAATGCTTGTGTTTGATGGCTTATATTACTCAGTGGTTTAATGGTGGATCCATATTATGGTTAACTTACATGTGGAGGACTGGTTGTTGAAGTCTTAATGTTAATGTATTACTGATCATGTCAGTGGTGTATTTCTAATAATTACTATTGAAGTTTAGTGTATGGATTTTCCATGGTAATGATTACTGTAAAAGTTTAGTTTTCTAATGCTTGATCAACGTGGTTCATTTAGGGTTAATGATTGATTGCTTTAATTATTCAGGCATGCCAGTGTTGTAATGGTAGATCCATGCGATTGATGTGCATGCCTTTACGCATTCAGACATGCAGTTGTATATTGGTGGGCGATGGAACATTAACAACAGTTAATGACAGTGGATAGGGGGGGGGTGACTAATATCCGCCACTGGTGGGTGTCGGCGTTAATTATTAGGGCATGTCTGTAGTGAAATCGTCGATCCGCGTGGTTCATCGGGAGGAGGGGGGGGGGGGGTAATGTCACAGCTGTTAAAGAAGGATTTGTATTAATGGTGGAACCATGTGGTAAATGGTACATGCCAGTGCTTAGTGGGATATTCAAAGAGTCTTAATGACAGTTGCTTGTGGTTGACGACATTGATTATTCGTACATGTCAGTGTAGTTAACGGAGGGTTAATTATACTTGACAGTTGTTGACAAAGGATCCATTTAAATGGTGCAAGTTCTTGGTTTATTGAAGTAATGATTGCTGTTGAAGTCATTCATCCCGTTTACATTACAAATGTTAAGCGTACCATATATGGGAAGCTTCTTTTTTTTGTATTGTTACGGGTGTCAATCTGGCACACTGAAATGAGGTGATCTCAGCACGGTACCAAGAACGGCTCGCTTTAAATTGTCGTTGTGTAAACGAACCCTGACATCCCCCCACCCGCAAACTGTCATCAGGTCTGTCAAAATGACTGCTCGAACTAAATCAACCTGCATAATTTTTTTCATCTGGTTAATTTGCATGGCGACTGAAATTTTCTTTTCTGTGAAACGCTCCACATTTAGCGAGCTTAACACGGTACCGAGACCGGTTTTTTAGAGTAATGTAAACGGGTCAATTTCTTGAAATTCGTCGCGGCCTGGTACCGTTCTCAGAACGGCACGCTTATCGCGACCAAGTTCAAACGGGGCTTTAGTTGTGTACTAATAATGGATCCATATGTTGAGTGGCCGATGCTTGTGGTTGGTGGTTTTAATTATTCTTGCATGTGGGTGGTAAATATATGTGGATACAAGTGGTTCATGACGAGTTCGTGATGGTGCACTATATTGGTCAAGGGAGGACTGATTATGCATGGTTGATAAAATCTTGATGGTGGATGCTTGTGGTTCAAGGCTTTTACTAGGCGTGTAGGTCAGTAGTTACTGGTGGATGCATGTGATTCATGTAGGGTTATAACTTTGGTTAGCGGGGCATTAATAATTTATGGTTGACAAAGTCTTGTTGATCGAAGCTTGTGTTTGATGGCATATATCATTCGGTGGTGTAATGTTGGATCCATAAGTTGAAGTCATAATGGTTATGTTTTTACTGCATGTCAGTGGTGTATTTCTGGAAATGATTGCTATTGAAGTCTCTGCTGTGTGATGGGTTTTTTCCATGTGATTCATGGCCGATGCTTGTCGTTAGGGGTTTAAATTTTTCGTGCATATGAGTGGTGCATTGTTAGATACAAGTGGTCCATGGCGGGTAAATGATGTTGCACGATAGCGGTCAGGGCAGAAATGATTATGCATGGTTGATCAAATATTGGTGGATGCTTGTGGTTCATGGCTTTAATTATCTGTGCATATCAGTTGTTATTGGGGGATGCGCATGGTTTATGTAGTGTTAATGGTGCATGACTGTGGTTAGCGTGGCTTTAAAATTCATTGCTGGTTGTGGATGCTTGTGTTTGGTGACTTGTATTATTAAGTGGTGTAATGGTGTAATCTTATGGTTAATAATTATGTGGAGGTATGGTTGTTGAAGTCTTAATAGTTATGTTTTTACTGATAAATCCAAGCGGTTAATGTGCATGTCAAGTGGATCACAGTGGTTATCAAAGGATTAACCCACCATGATGGACCCAAGCAGTTAATAGGGCAATTCGGGTTAATGTTGTACGCCATTGGTTAGTGGATGATTAAATATGCATGTTTGATAATAAATGATGCTTGTATATAGCGGCTTTAATTATTCGGACATGTAATTGTGGTATTTGGTAAAAACATGTAGATAATGGGGCATTCCGAGGTTATGGTGCATAACAAGTGGTTCATCACGGGTTACACAGGTTAATTGTGCACAATAGTGGTCAGGGGTAGATTGATGATGCATGGTTAAAAAAAATCATGATGATAGATGGTTGTGGTTCATGGCTTAAATTATTCGCGCATGTCAGCGGTTATTGGTGGATGCATGTTGTTCTCTTAGGATTAATGGTGCATGACAGTGGTTAGCGGGGAGGGGGTAATTCATGGGTTATAAAATCTTGATGATGGATGCTTGTGTTTGATGACTTATATTATTTAATGCTGAAGGGGTGGATCCATGTGGTTAATCAACAAGTGGAGAAATGGTTACTGAAGTCTTAATGGTTATGTTTTTACTTAATGGTGGAACTATCTGGCCCAGTCAGCATTTATAGTGCATGGTCGATCAAGTCTTCTTGATAAGAAATACTTGTGGTTTATCGCTTGCATTATTTGTGCATGTCAGTGGTTATTGGTAGATGCATGTTCTTGTAGTGGTAAGCGGGTAGATTGATTATTCATGGTTGATAAAGTCTCGATGGTGGATGCCTGGTTTTGATGGCCTGTTCTATTCAGTGGTGTAATGAAGGATCCAAGTGGTTAATGATGCATGGTAGTGGTTAGGGAAGGATTGATAACGCATGATCGATAACATATTCTTGATAAGGAATGCTTGAGGTTCATGGCTTTAATTATTCGCGCTTGTCAGTGATTATTGGTGGATGCATGTGGTTCATGTAGGGTTAATGGTTCATGACGGTGTTTAGCGAGGGGGTTTATACTTCATGGTTGATAAAGTATTAATAGTGGATTCTTCTGTTAGATCGCTTATATTATTCAGTGCTGTTATGGGGGATCCAAGTGGTTTAATGTGGGGTAGTGGAGCAACGTAGTGGTACGGGATCAATGTGTGATGCATGGTGGAAAAAATCGTCTTTAATGTTTGTGGTTCATGGCTTTCATTATTCGTGCATGTAAGTGGTTAATGGTGAATGCATATGGCTTATATTACTCAGTAGTGTAATTGTTAATGAACATGTAGTAGGGGGCTGGTTGTTAAAGTCTTAATGGATATGTATTACTTATCGTGCATGTCAGTGGTGTATTTCTAATGGTTTATGGATTTTCCATGGTAACGATTACTGTAATAATTAAGTTGTCTAATGGTGGATCTACGTGGCTCATTTAGGGTTATGGTGCATGATTGATTGCTTATCTTATTCGGGCATGTCAGTGGTTGAATGGTAGATCGATGTGGTCAAGGTGCTCGACTCTAAGGATTCCGGCATTTTCAGGCATATAGTTGTATATTGGTGGGTGATGGGACACCCCGGGGATTAATATCCGTCGCTGGTGACGTTTGAGTGGTGGGTGTTGGTTTCAATTATTAGGGCATGTCGGTAGCGAAATCGTCGATCCACCTAGTGCATGGGGGGGTATTGCCACATTACAATGTTGATGAAGGATTTGTATTAATGGTGAAACCATGTGGTAAATGGTGCATGCCAGTGCTCAATAGGGTATTAACAGAGTCTTCATGGCAGTTGCTTGTGGTTGACAATTTTGATTATTCGTACTTGTCAGTGTAGTTAACAGAGGATTAATTATACTTGACAGTTGTCGATAAAGGATTTATCTTAATGGTGCAAGTTCATGGTTTCTTGAAGTTTTAAGATACATTTCGTTGTTCCTGGTTTATTGATAGTTAATGATGCATGGTAGTGATTAGGGAAGGATTGATGACGCATGGTTGATAAAATATTCTTGATAAGGAATGCTTGAGGTTCATGGCTTTGATTATTCGCGCATGTCAGTGATTATTGGTGGATGCATGTGGTTCATGTAGGGTTAATGGTTCATGACGGTGTTTAGCGAGGGGGTTAATACTTCATGGTTGATAAAGTATTAATTGTGGATTCTTCTGTTAGATCGCTTATATTATTCGGTGCTGTTATGGAGGATCCAAGTGGTTTAAGGTGGGGTAGTGGAGCAACGTAGTGGTACGGGATCAATCCGTGGTGCATGGTGAATAAAATCGCCTTGAATGTTTGTGATTCATGGCTTTCATCATTCGTGCATGTAAGTGGTTAATGGTGAATGCATATGGCTTATATTACTCAGTAGTGTAATTGTTAATGAACATGTAGTAGGGGGCTGGTTGTTAAAGTCTTTATGGATATGTATTACTTATAGTGCATGTCAGTGGTGTATTTCTAATGGTTTATGGATTTTCCATGGTAACGATTACTGTAAAAGTTTAGTTGTCTAATGGTGGATCTACGTGGTTCATTTAGGGTTATCGTGCATGATTGATTGCTTATCTTATTCGGGCATGTCAGTGGTTGAATGGTAGATCGATGTGGTCAAGGTGCTCGCCCTTAAGGATTCCGGCATTTTCAGGCATACAGTTGTATATTGGTGGGTGATGGGACACCCCGGGGATTAATATCCGTCGCTGGTGACGTTTGAGTGGTTGGTGTTGGCTTCAATTATTAGGGCATGTCGGTAGCGAAATCGTCGATCCACCTGTAGCACGGGGGGGGGGGGGGTATTGGCACATTACAATGTTGATGAAAGATTTGTATTAATGGTGGAACCATGTGGTAAATGGTACATGCCAGTGCTCAATAGGGTATTAACAGGGTCTTAATGGCAGTTGCTTGTGGTTGACAATTTTGATTATTCGTACTTGTCAGTGTAGTTAACAGAGGATTAATTATACTTGACAGTTGTCAATAAAGGATTTATCTTAATGGTGCAAGTTCTTGGTTTCTTGAAGTTTTAAGATACATTTCGTAGTTCCTGGTTTATTGATAGTTAAATATTCGTTTTCCTTGGTAATGATTGCTGTTGAGGTCATTAACCACGTTTTTTTGTAGTGTAAACGGGTCAAACGTAAGCGTGCCGTAGCAGGTACGGTGCCAATCTGGCCCACTAAAATGAGGGGGTATCAGCACGGTACCGGGAACGTCTGGCTTTAAATTTTCGTAGTGTAAGCTATATCAGGTCTTGGCACGGTTTCAGTACGGGTCATGTCTTTAAGTATGCGTGCATGTCAGTGGTTATTGGGGGATGTGCGTCTATGTATTGTTAATGGTGCATGACTATGGTTAGCGGGGCTTTAAAAATTTATGGTTGATAAAGTCTTTATTGTGGATGCTTGTGTTTGGTTAATGGTGTATCCATATGGTTAATAAAAATGTGGATGTATGGTTGTTGAAGTCTTAAAAGTTATGTTTTTACTTACCATGTATGTTAGTGGTGTATTTCTAATAGTTACTGTTGAAGTTTAGTGTATGGATTTCCCCTCGGTAATGATGACTTTTGAAATTTAGTTGCCTAATGCTGAATCCATGTGGTTCATTCAGTAAGAGTTAATGGTGCAGGACAGCGGTTGATAAAGTCTTAGTGGTAGATGATTGTCTGTTGATTGCTGTACTTATTTGGACATGTCACTGGTGTAATGATAAATTGAAGCGATTAATGTACATGTCAGGTCAAATGTAGATGAATGTGGTTAGTGAAGGATTTACCCACTATGATGGACCAAAGCAGTTTATAGTGCAATTCGGGTTAATGTTGTTCGCCATTGGTTAATGGGTGAATAAAAAGCATGTTTGGTAAAGTATTTTAAGATGGCTGATGCTTGTGTTTGATAGCTTTGATTATTCGGACATGTTAGTGTGGTAGTTGGTGGAAACATGTAGATAATGGGACATTCCGGGTTAATGCTGCATAACAAGTGGTTCATGGCGGGTCCATTTTGCACAATAGTGGTCAGGGGAGGATTGACAATGCCTGGGTAATAAAATCGTGATGATGGATGCTTGTGGTTCATGACTTTAATTGTTATCGGCGCATGTCAGCGGTTATTGATGGATGCATGCTGTTCTTTTAGGGTTAATGGTGTATGGCAGTGGTTAGCAGGGGTGGGGTGATAATTCATGGTTGATAAAATCTTGATGATGGATGCTTGTGTTTGATGACTTATTATATTATTTAATGCTGAAGTGGTGGATCCATGTGGTTAATGAACATGTGGAGATATGGTTGCTTAATGATCATGATTTTACTTAATGGTAGAACTATGCGCCCCAGTCAGGATTAATGGTGCATGGCAGTGGTTAGGGAAGGATTGAGGATGCATGGTCGACCAACTCTTCTTTATAAGGAATGCTTGTGGTTCAATGCTTGTGGTTCATCGCTTTCATTATGAGTGCATGCCAGTGGTTATTGGCGGATGCATGTTCTTGTAGTGGTTAGCGGGGGGATTTTTGAAATTTATGGTTGATACAGTCTTGATGGTGGATGCCTGGGTTTGATGCCCTGTACTATTTAGTGGTGTAATGATGTATCCAAGTGGTTAATGATGCATGGTAGTGGTTAGGGAAGATTGATGAAGCATGGTCGATAAAACCTCCTTGATAGGGAATGCTTTTGATGCATGGCTTTCATTATTCGCGCATGTCTGTGGGCATTGGTGGATGCATGTGGGTGGTTAGCGAGGGGGTTAATAATTCATGGTTGATAAAGTCTAAATGGTCGATTTTCTCTGTTTGGTGGCTCATATTATTCAGTGGTGTTATGGGGGATCCAAATGGTTTATGGTGGGTTAATGGAGCAGCGTAGTGGTAAGAGAGGAATTGATGATGCATGGTGGATAAAATGTTTTTGGTTTATGGCTTTCATTTTTCGCGCATGTCAGTGGTTATTGGTGAATTACGTGGTTCATGTAGGGTCAATGGTGCATGACATTGGTTAGCGGGGGATTATAATTCATGGTCGATAAAGTCTCGCTGGTGAATGCTTGTATTCTTTTTTATAAACAATATTTTATTCTTAACTTATATATTGTGTTTGATGGCTTACATTAATCAGTGTTATAATTGTGGATCCATATTATGAACATATTGGGGACTGGTTGCTGAAGTTTTAATGGTTATGTATTTCTATTGATTAGTGTTGGAGGTTTAGTTTATGGATTTCCCTCGGTAATGATTACTGTTGAAGTGTAGTTGTCTAATGAAGGGTCCACATGGTTCATGGTATGGCAGTGGTTGATCAAGTCTTAGTGATGGATACTTTACTTATTCGGGCATGTTGAAGTTGTTGATTCATATTAATGATTGATCCATGTGGTACGATACACACTAAAGAATGGGCATACTTGTTCCATGTGTAACATAACCCAGATGACACATAACAGTACGATCGTTTGTTGTCCTATAATGGAGATAAAAACGGAAAGAACAAAAATATGTATAGCAATGGGGATGGTTTCCCCAAACTAGATCATTTCTTAATAACACCGGTCACGTTAAACTCCCGAAATAAAAAATCATGGCTGTTTCCAGAAACAGTTCACACAAGACCATTCTATGGGATCATTGACGTCTATCTACATGTATATGTGAAGTCGAAAGGAATTCCCACTAAGACTAGCATTTTTGGATTATAATAATTATGATTTTGAGAGCGGCGGAATAGTGCACTGAAGTAAATATTTACTTTTTACATCCAAATTGTTATATTTTAATAATAATAATAATAATGTGAGTTTTTATTAAGCGCTCATTCCATTACGTAAAGTAATGCTCATGGCGCATATTTGGCTCTCCAGTCTCAGTCTATCTTAATAATTTAATCATAGGCTGTTAAAAATAGGTGTGTCTTTAACTGTGACTTAAAACGTTCTAGACGTTTTGAGTTCCTAATGTTGTATGGTAACGAGTTCCATAATTGGGGCGCACAGTGAGAAAAACATCGGTGTCCAAATGATTTCAGCCTGAAAGTTGAAACTGCAAGTTTTTGTTCATTTTGGGATCTTAAAGATCTGGATGGCGCTTATGGAGAGATGTTTGATGATAGGTAAATAGGCGCAGCTCCCCGTAGACATTAACTTGAACTGAATCATGCTCTCTACTGGTAGCCAATGCAGGTCTTTCAAGTGTGGAATGATATGACAGTTTCTTCTGCTAAGAGACACAATTCTGGCAGCTATATTTTGCACAAGTTGTAATTTAGAAATAAGGCTCTTGTTTATCCCGAAAAGTAAGCTGTTACAATAATCTAGCCTTGAAAGTATTAGAGAGCGGACTAATGCGTGGGCAGATTCTCTCGATATCAAGTGGCGTATTTGACGTATTGATCGTAAGTGGAAATAGCAAATTCTGCATAGCTGGTCAACCTGACTTTCCATACTTAATTCCGAATCCAAATACACCCCAAGATCCTTGACACAATCAAAAATTTCGATTTATGAATCCGCAATCATTAATGATGTGTGATTAATGACTTTGAGCTGATGTCTAGTTCCACACAGCATGACTTCTGTTTTATCGGTGTTAAGCTTTAACATATTGTCAGTCATCCAAGATTTAATATCAATACAACAGTTTGTTGTTCTTTGAAATGATTCCATATGATCACGAGCTTTAAACTTGTCGATTAACTGTGTATCATCCGCATAAGAAAGGTATTGGAGATTGTGACGATTTAAAATATTTGCTACACTCACAGAGTAGAGGGTAAACAGCACTGGTCGCAGGACCGAACCTTGGGGAACACCGTTCGTCAGTGTTATGGGATCAGAATTGGTATTTAAGACCTGGACAATTTGTGAACGACCAGTGAGATATGTGACAAACCACGAGAGAGCTGCATGTTCAATACCGAATTCTATGTTCAATTTACGGAGAAGTATAGTTGGATCGACAGTGTCAAATGCTGCTGATAGGTCGAGGAGTACAAGAGAGCAACAGTTACCCTCATCTATAGCTGATCTAATCACATTGACAACATGTAGAAGAGCAGTCTCAGTCGAATGATTTTCTCTATAGGCAGATTGAAAATCGTCCAGTAGTGCGTTGTGGAATAGATGCTCTTTTAATCTTCTGTTAACTGCCTTTTCAAGAATTTTAGACACCAATGACAAATTTGAAACGGGGCGATAGTTTTTATAAATTTCAGAGTCTAATGTTGGTTTTTTAAGTTATGGCTTTACTATCGCTGTTTTAAATACCTCTGGAAAAGATCCTGAAAGTAAACTCTTGTTAATAAGTAGGGTGATACCAGGAAGTAGAACATCAAGGAACTTTAATACAGTTGAAGTTGGTATAGGATCTGATGAACATGTAGATGCCTTGGCTGATTGAATAATGTTAAAGATCTTATCTTCTGTGAAGGTTTTAGCTCACAAAGAGTATCACCAGTGAATTCAGAAGGCACATCATTTACAACCCCTGTTTGAGTACTACCAAGTTCTTTCTTGATTTTATCAATCTTTTCAAAAACGAACTGGTTGAAAGAATTGGCAAAATCTTTTGGTGTTTCATGTGGACGTAATACTTGTGGACGTATTCAATTACCGAAAATCCAAAATCTTGTTTGAAGGTAAACAATGACCGAAGCTTTCAAATACTTTGAGTAGATATTTTCAACGTCTTAGGTATTGAAATGTCGCTTACTGTTTTTTAGGTCTTCGAATTTTGTCTAATGGTTTAGATTGTTCGTACATGGTTTTATTTTAGTATAACCTCTAATTTGTTTTGAACTAAGGGAGGAGTTATCGATATCTCTTTATAGCATGAATTTCCAAGAAAACGCATGATATTTTGGCGTTTCCAAAGATACCATGATCTATAGCCAAAGAGTCTCCCTTTCGTTTCTTGGACTTTCATATATAACTTATTCATGCCAAAATTAAATGGAAATATATGCAGAGAAAAATACGGCTTGTGTTGTTATCAGCTCCCTTTATTATCATGCCATTAGACCAAGTTTGGAAAATATCAGTGGTTAAATCGTCGAGACGGGGAAGGGGGGTCGTTGGAGGTTAATGGCGAATTGCAGTTGTTGATGGAGGATTTATGGCGCACGAGACTGGTTAGTGAGGGGTTTGATTATTCATGCATGTCAGTGTGGTTAACGGAGGGTTAATAATACATGAAAGTTGTTGATGAAGGATTCATCCTTATAGTGGCAGTTCGTGGTTTATTGAAAGTTTAAGATACATTTCGTGGTTTATTGGTGGTTTAAGATGCCTTTCGCGTGGTAATGATTATTGTTGTAGTTGAGTCTTGGTGGGGTGAATCTGTGTTTAATGGTCGATGCTTCTGATTGATGAGTTTTATTTTTCGTGCATGTCAGTGCAAATAAAAGTGGTTAATAGGGCATGATAGTGGTTACGGGATGATTGGTTCAGCAGCGCTGGTAAAGTCTTGATGATGGATGTTTGCGGTTCATGGCTTTCATTATTCGTGCAGGTCAGTGGTATATTGGTGGGTGCATGGCAGTGATTAGCGGGGGATTATCAAGTGGTTTATGGTGAGTTACTTGATAAGGAATGGTTGCGGTTCATGGCTTTCATTATTCATGCATGTCAGAGATCATTGGTGGTTGCATGTTCTTGTAGTGGTTAGCGGGGGGATTGATAATTCATGGCTGATGAAGTATCTATGGTGGATGTCTGGGGTTGATGGCATGTACTATTTAGTCGTGTAATGTTGCATGACGGTAGTTAGCGAGGGGTTAATAATTCATGGTTGTTAAAGTCTTGATGGTGGATGCTTGTGTTTGATGGTTAATGATTATGTCCAAGACTTGTTGTCTTAATGGCTATATTTTCTAATGATTACTGTTGAAGTTTATAGTTTTTGTATTTTCCTCGGTAATGATTGCTGTTGATGTTTAGTTATTGAATGGTGGATCCAAGTTGTTCAATCAGGGTTAATGCTGCGTGTCAGTGGTTGAATACTTGATGGTTGATTGCTTTACTTATTCGGGCATGTCAGTGATGTAAGTGAAGGATTAACCCGCCGTGGTGGATCCAAGTAAGGGACAGGTCTGGTTAATGCTGCACACCAGTGGTCAGTGGAGGATTAATAATGCATAGCTGATAGAGTATTAATGGTGGATGCTTGTGTTTGGTAGCTTTAATTATTCGGGTATCTCAATTGTATATTGCTGAATCCATGAAAGGGTGCATGCCCGTGGTTAGTGTGTGTGTGTGTGTGGTGGGGGGGGGGTAATAATGCGTGGTTAATGGTGCATGATAATTGCGGGTGAAGGATGCATCTTAACACTTTGACTGTTGATCTTAGACAGATGGGATTACGTCTCTACATGTATCAACAATTATTGGACCAACCGTATTACCATTTGAAGCATGGCGTACAGCTTGGCCCAAGTTGATTTACAATTCGCACCGTGAGAACGGGTCATAATTGTCACCCCTTTCACATGCAGCTGACACCGGAAAATTAGTGAAAAAATCTCAAGAACTGAAATTTTCTTCGACTGAACCAGTGTCTTGTACTTGCACTACTAACTTTTTGCGATTTCAAGTTATTATCTGCGAATGTTTTCACCAACCGTTCTCTGTTGACCGGGGAATATTTCTTTTCACGTTGGTCGCCATTTTTGATTCGCATTTAAATAATTATATGTTTAGCCATTTTCTTGGATAATACTTTTAGTAAATACGGAACTATCATGACGTGTGTACAAAATTAGCAACTGGATCTCTTTTTTTAGAGTAACGGTGTATACCTCATGTTAATTTCCTTATTAAAGGGCCAATCCCGATATTGCTTTGAGGAATAAAACTGCTTAATTTTGTGTTAAAATCCCTTAAAATCCTCTACCTAAGGGCCGGGCAACTAACTCAATATATGTGATACGTTTTCAAACAACTTAAACCCGTCAGTCTTCATCTGGAAATGGAGACTGGTGTCCTAAGCTGTATTATGCCGTGTCTGGATAAACCCAGACTTTATTTTATAAAAATAATGTGTAGGTGAAATTTACCTGTTGTTATCAAGTACAGCATATGTGTCATTAACTGTATAGACTTGTAAAGGAACGGAAGTCGATTATCAGGTCACTCAACCAAAAAATTGACCCGAAATGTTAAAAGGGTTACGTGTCCGGATAGGCAGTCTTGACGTTCACGTCCAAACGACTCAATATTTTGAGCTGAAATTTGGAGAGAAGGCAAATACACCGCTCCTCTATATTTTGGTGTTTAAATTTCATACATACACATACCTTTATTTTTGAGACCCTGCTCAAATCGGGATAGTCCCTTTCAGGCGACAAAACGCCAATTCACAAACTCGAAGATTCCCGTATTCAGCTGCATGACGTCAAAACTGAGATCTGTTTAATGATGGATCCATGTGGTTAATGGTACATGTCGAAATAATGTTAAATGACAGTGGTTAAGAAAATTGTCGATGGCTTTACTTATTCGCGCGAGTCAGTGGTGATTTGTGGATCCATCTGGTTCATGGAGGGTTAATGGTGTATAGCAGTTGTTATTAGGGGATTAATAGTTCACGTTTGATGAATCTTTATTGTCGATCCTTGTGATTGGTGGTTTTAATTATTCGTCATGTCAGTGGTGTATTGGTGGATCCATGTGGTTCATGGCGGGTCAACGGTGCATGCTTCTGCTTGATGACATTAAATATCGTACATGTCAGTTGTGTAATGGTGGATCAATGTTGGTAATTGGACATTCCGGGTTAATAGTGCATGGCATTGGTTGATGAAGTCTTAATCTGGGTGTTATTAGACTTGTCGCTGATGATGAATGCATACGGCAACCAATTCTGGCTGCCATGTTTTATTGGAACCAATCCTGCATGTCAATTGTTTATAACGGATGGAGTATCGGTTATTGTCAGTGGTTGAGTTTTGAGTATCAGTATATACCAGTGGTTGATAGAAGGTTAACGGTCAATATTAATGGTTTAATATGTGTGCTGGATGGTGTGTCGCAAACGGAAATCTTGGTTTTTACTGGTTTGCGGAGAGATACCATATGATGCTTTTTTGTAAATGCCAGGTGTGGGTGTATGTTGTTATTTCTTTTGTCATCCGAATTTTCAGAAAGATCTAATCATTTACTAAAACGCGTTTCCACAAGTGTTACTGCACGATGTCTTAAGTGTTATAATATTCAAAACGTAAACCGCGGGAAATTTCATTTTACTATGAAGTTTCGTCATCTGATGCCTGTACTCGAAAACTGGAAATATTTTTACCGCAAAAAGGACGGTTCGCCAAAATCTGGGGTGTGGGTGACCCTGAAGAGAACATTTACACTGTTATCGAGATTAAAATTAGGTAGATGTGATGTAAGCTTGCAGGTTGTTATGTGTTTATAGACGTTTATATAAAAAAACAGTTAATGATGCTTGTTGCTCATTATATAGTGCTATCTTTGGATATGGAATTAACGGTGAATGTTGGCTTAATACAAATTTTAATTCTTCTGTGGGAGTGTTGATTTTATTGTATGTATGTTGGTGATTCCTGTTTGTTGATGATGCATGGTTAATAATGAATGTATTTGGGTTGGTGATATATTTTAATTGTGTTGATTTCTTGATAGTTTATTACGCATGAGGGTAACTTAGGACAAATGTTTATTTATTTGTTGAAGGTGATTGTTATTGGTTGGTTAATGTCGCTTTTTTATTTGAATTATTGAGATTGTGTCCGTTGTGGTCTACATAGTGTTAATGTTTGGAGATATATGGCTTGATTGTAAGTGTTGTAGGATTAACGTTGCTTGTTTGTTAAAATATTGTTAAAGGCCATTAAAGAATCTCCTTACATGTACGTCACTCCGGGAGATGGCTCTTCTCTTCGGGAAACCGTCACATTTTATCTTGTGTGCCACCCATTGGTGTTTTTCAGCAAAGGTGTCTCTACTTTCCATATATACCAAAGCTACCATACTTTTATTTGAAATAACTACGCGATAAATACTTCCGTGGGCATGTATCTTTAAGGCCCGGGACTGTACAGCGCAGTGGACGCTTACGGCTGGCCCCAGGATCCATTCACTTGATTTAATAATTGTTTAGTTCTTGCAATGTCTGTTTTCTGTCTTGTCCGCAGGTTTATCTTGTAGATTTTTTTGTTTTGCGTGTAGTGCAGTCCTCCTGCATTTACTATAAGAGCTAGTTAATGTTGCTTATTTGTTGACAATGGGTGTTTATTGGTGCTTCTTCGTGACATGGTGCATGTTGATGACATATGGTCAGTGCTTGCTTGCTTGTTGGTGGCTTTGCTCTTGGTTTGGTTAAATTTTACTTGTTGATTATTGGTTTGGTTTCACATTATTGAGCTTTATAGATTATTGAGGATTTGAGTTGCATAGTGTTAACGTCTATCTGCTTGTTTGCTTGGGCGGTAGGATTACATTTACTATACTACCATAGTGCTGGTGCCACTGGGCTAGTGGTATCTGCTTGTCGTTGCTTTTTGTTTAAAGTGCGTGAGTTTTTGTTGTTACATTAGAAATATTCTATTTGATGGGCCTGACCGTCCGCTGCTTGTCGAAGCTCCAGAGGCTCAAGTTTCGAAGAAGCCAATTAATTTTGTGAACACTATACAGGTCACAATTTCAACGAAACTGGAAATATAGATTTATCACCATACGACCTCGGCTCCTTTTGATATCGGCATGTACCGGACTGTAACTTCGTGGATTATGGCCCCTGATTGCACGAAAAATCACGTTTTTAGCTTTTGAGCACTGTAAAGGTCACAATTTTAAACCAATTTTGATGAAACTTGAAATGCATGTTTACAATCGAAAGATCTTGGTTTGCCTATTACAGCAGGTGAGTGCTTGCTGTTTTTATACGCCCACATTTTCATGTGGACGTATATTGTCGTCGCCCCTGTCCGTTCGTCCACAATTGTTTGTGAACACTCTATAGGTCACAATTTCAATGAAACTTAAAATATAAGTTTATCACCATACGACCTCGGTTCCTTTCTATATTAGCATGTATCGGACTGTAACTTCATGGATTATGGCCCCTGTTTGTCCGAAAAATCACGTTTTGAGCTTGTGAACAATGTACAGGTCACAATTTTGAACCGATTTTGATGAAACTTGAAATGCATATTTATAACCTAAGATCATGTTTGGTTTAGATATTTGCGCATATCACTTTCTTTATAGCTTGTATCTATCCAACTCTCGAAAATGTGGCCGCTGGTTCAATTTGTAGTTAATGTCGCATGTTATACAAGATATCTGATGACAGGTGGTGCATGGTGTCTGTTAATAATTGCTGACGACACTGTGAATTGGTTATATAGCTTAACGTCCTACGCATCTGCACCTAACCTGGGATTATTGAAGACAGTGTTCTGTAAAACATGCTTTGGTTAATGTATTGAAGTCTTTAGCTAGTAACGAGAACTAGGTTACCAAGTCTGGTATATTAAAATCATGGTCTGCTAATCCACATATGGCAATCCCCTGCGTTAAAAACGTGGTTATCCGCTATCCTAGATGTCCATATAAGTACACTGTGTTGAAATCAGGGGTAGCGTCTATGTCGCTGACCAATCCGATAAAGGAAGTAACTGGTCAATTTCCCGGGTCTCAATAAATGACTCATGCACGTAACCTCTTTATAAAGAACGTGTGGGATTTAAGTTTCTTTGGACATAATTGAGAAGCTGGGAAATATATATTATTTGTAGTTCCCATGGAAACATCATACCCACAGTCTGCTCGGCTGCGAGACTTTGAAATAGACTTTCGGACATCATTTAGACACCACTTGGATTGGACAACCCCCTTAAGTGTGGGAGAGCCATATGATGTTGTGAGGTCTCCGTCAATTAACTTGTTCTACGAAATGGTGGGGTCGAGAGAATGATGTTATTCATAATCCATGCTTGTAAACACAAGCTGGGGACAGAGAACTTATATTTTGCTTATATTTAATGTCATAGCCTCGGATAGGTTCCTGTATACCGTTGTATTATGGATTTTTATAAGGATATAAAAACATGATTAACGTAAAAACGTGTTCCAGAGTTAATTGATCATATGCACAATGTGGAGTGTGGACGTCCTGGCAAGATAAGTATCATCCTAGTGTCACGGGCTGTATACATAACGTGGTTATAATTCATAATTTGTTTATTTAACATCACCATAATGTCACATCGTTTCTTGGTTATTTCTCCTGGCCATACATTACTGTACTCTCTGCAACCGAGTTCACTAATTGATATGATTTAAGGGGGTTGGGATGGCCTAGTGGTCTAGAGTGCCGCGCTTCAACCTCTAGCTGACCGGTCACCTCTGGCTTGCGGCTGTGGTTTAGAGCCCTGGTGTGAGCGTATGTGGCATGGAGATAGGGGCGCCTTCTCAACCTCGTGGGTTTCCTCCGGGCACTCCGATTTCCTCCCACTGCTAAAGACCCTTAAGCGCAAGCGAATTATTGAAATAAAATTAAACCATATGTTAGTCCTGAAATGACCTAGTTGTGTTAGGTGGACGTTAAAACCCATTTCTCTCTCTCTTTCTGACAATGTGGGTTATCTCCCTTCGTGGGCTCTAGTAATGAAGATAAAAAAAACTTCAATTTACTTTCGTTTGCTATTTTATTACGATTGAGTATTGACAGGATAAATGTAATGTGTAACTTTAAATGAAGAGTAATACAGACTGAATATATTTTGGAATATTTTTATTATACAATACTATTATTAAACATGTCTGGTGAAGAATAAATACAACAAAATAGTGGTAGTCTGTGTCGGCCAACACAAATAACAGATCGGTGAAGTTCGGATTTTTTCAGGAAAAATTACAATCGATTATTATCGCTCATCGCTGAAAAATTCTAGCCGATAATCTATATTGAAATTTCATATCGATTCCAAGCCTTATATATGTGTATGTTAACACTTTCTAAGTAACTGATTTCTATAAAAAGACAAATGTATGCAAGAAGATTCATTAGTTGGAGAGCCAGTTGTTAAATTGCTGTTTATTATTTGCTACTGAAATAAAGTGTTGAAGATCCATTCCAAGAATCTGTATTCATTCCTGATACTTAAAGAACACCTGTCGGCGAGCTATATTCCCTGAAAGTCGGACGGTGTTTTATTGGATTTATATTTCACGAATTCTATGCATATTAGATGTGTAAACTATAAATTTAGCATTATCTTACCAGGAGGTAAGATTTTTGGGACCCCGAGGGAAATATGACCGACATAAGTCATATGAGTTCTATATATTATATTCCCGATTTTATTAAACATATCTATGACAACATTAATGAATTTTTAAATATATTTTATTTACCTAATTATTTCTACGGTAAGATACGGGTTGAATTAAACAGACACTGGCATGTGTGGCATAACTGTCCTTTTTAAAACAGATAGAGAAAATCTCAATACAATCCAATGTCAATTGGTCCCTGGGCTATAGAACCTTTTTAAACCAGCCAATGGATATAGTTTAGACAAGGCATTGCAGTTTAGCAAGGCAGTGGCTATTGTTACGAGCCGTAAAAATGTTACGACGATGTTTATAAAGCCCTCCATCTGAGAAGCTAAAAACTGAAAAGTCGTGAAAATATAGTGCTAACCCCAACCCTTTATATCTCTTAATTGCTGCCTTCAGTTCTGAGAACGTTGAAAATACGGCTTTTTTTTCAAAGCTGGTTTTGGGGAGATTGGCAGCCATTTTGGAATTCGTTCTAAACTTTGCTCAATCTCCTCGTAGCAATAGCCACTCTGTTTCAACAATGGGAAGATTAAGAATTGGTGATTGACCAAACTCTCTACACAATGAACTATTGTTTTAGATTTCAACTTATAGGCTATATTTTATTGTCTAATTGTCAATGTTTAATGTATATTTTGTAGAACTGTATTTCAAACATAGAGTGGGCTATGGTTTAGAACGGATCAGATCTCTCTCTTTCTTGTAAATATTTGCTGAATTATCTATGTTTAATAAATCACATAGAAGTTACTTGGACTCCGTCTGAATTTAATAGGACCAGAAATATCGTGGTTACAGTAGCAATGATCTCTTGTGTTAAAAGTATATTTCGAATGTGTTTAACCAGCTCTACCACGTATGTGATAATGACTGTTACTAATATTGTCCTTACCTATCGGGATTAAGGGTGAGTGGTCTAGTGTTGTTGCTAGATGATCAATGCTGCTAGATTGTATGTATTTCATGCTTATTGGGTGTTGGTTTACAGCGTGATGCTTATCAGTTTTAACATATAGCGTGATATGGGGTTAATGTTGCATGCTGTTAGTGTTGTTGACCTGATAGGGTTAACAATGTATTTACACAAGGTCATAAGAGCTTGCGCTGTTGATGATCAAGGGCTGATGCCGTGTGTTTGCTGTTGATATGTGGAGCTTGTTTTGTATGACAGTTGAGTAATGCTGCATGTTTGTGAAGTTTATAAGCACATGCGGTTGATATGTCCAGAACATGGCTTGTTGTTGATGACAGATGTTACATGTTTGTAAAGTTTATATGTACTTTCAGTTGATGCAGGGGGTGCTACATATTAGTCATCGATATACTGGGATACATATTTAAATAATCCGATGTCAATTGACGTGCAGGTTTTGATTTGTGCCGCTGAACACAGAGAGTGTTTATATAAAGTATCTGGAATGTACAGATATCGTATATTGCTCAAATTTGGACATAATATGAACAGAAGGTGATAAAGGGTTTCAATATCTGATTTGCACAGAGGATAAGCCGGGTCAATATTAGAAATGCTTCTACATAGAATTGTGTTCAATGGTACCAAATTTAACCCGAGTCGAGTGATATTTCGTTTAAAGCTATATTTTTTTTCGAATTTACACCCTTTACCTTGCTATTTAAATAATTGATAGATCATGCTGATACTGTGGAATGAAGTTTGTAGTATTAAGCTTTAGATGTACTTCTTGATTGGTTGATTGATGACCTGCAGTTGTTGCATATCGAAGGGATTTGTGCTTTATTGTTCAGGAATTTGGTAGTTATAAGATTGCTGATACATAATTAGACCCTTACTATTGTACATAACATATTTATATTGGATATGGTCAGTCCATGGAAGTTTGATTAAGGAATTATTATCCAGCCAACCATTCTTGCCATTGAGATTAATAAAAAAAACAGAAATTCAATTACAATTCAACCACTTACAATAAGGTTAAAAGACGGTTTAATATTTGCACAAATGATCAACGAATTATTAAAACCGGAAAGATGTAAATTGAAAGTACTACCTGGCGGTAGCCCAAATTATTCTTACAAGATGGTTTGTTTAAAGATACAATCCCTCTAAATAATTTGTATTCGCGAGGAGATACCCCAAACTATAAAAAAATCCTTTTTTTTAGAAGCCACATTTGTATTTACCTACCACACCTATTGAGCCCTAAGTAAATTTTTGAATTATTATCTACCAACTTCTTTGTTCCACCGTTTAATTACCGAGTCCGTTAACACCCCTCTATATTCACAAAACCGTTTTTCCATTCGGGTAATCCAGTATTTTTCTAGTAAGATTGGGCGTCTATACTCTCCCGTGTATACCAAAATTTCCATATTCTTTATTGGAAATAACCACCAGACAAATACTTTCGTGGGAATGTATCTTTAATTAACGATGCATGTGGTGGTCATTTTCAGGACTTCGTTGATGCCGAATTTCCTGTAGCTTCTGGCGGATATCAACAGTTTCGGGACTGATTGTTAAACATGCATTATGCATGTGCTAAATCTGCCTATTGCAGGTCTTTTTTTTAGGCCTGGGTCATGATTCTCGAAAATTTAGTAGATACTTCAATTTTGATTTGATAAGCACTGAATTTGATATTTATTAACTTATCCAGGCCATAATCATCGCTAGCCTGTGATATTTACTGGATTTGAATCCGATCTCATGCTCAACGTTTATTGATGATATAATCAAAAAATGGATAAGCGAGACCGGTTTCTTTTTAACGTACCGATGAATGACGATGGCGGCTAGGCCTAAAATTCAAGCGCTAAATTCTTGGTGCACAGTAGATAAATTTGAAACTATTATAGTGAGAGCGCCAGCTCTTTATCAAATCTCCTGTAATGTATCTTTAAGTCAGTTTTTAGGACCAATATTTAATATGCAGAAGATTAGATTGTACAAGTTAATGGTGTACGGGTTGAACGACAATAGTGGTGTCAGTCATTATCACATGTGTGATAGAACTCTATTTACAGTCAAGTTCTGATTTGAATAGTCAAATAACCCCTGAATTTCTCATATGACAACTTTTGGTCTTCGAAGGAATTATTAGTGAGCAGAAATTCGCCCGTGTATATGTTATCATTCGTCTACCCTGTCAGTTATATATAATGATAACTCTTTGTTGAAACCTTGATTACGCAACTATCGTAGCAATGATCTCGTGTTAAGCCTGTTCTTAAGAAAGAATCCCGTTAGTTATAAATTAGGTCTATTGAACGATGCTTCAGTTTCGACATAGCATGCACTTGGTGAAGGGACACGTCTGTTATGGATTGGCGCTGGTGGACAGTGTTGTGTAATTGAGGACATTACCATTGAGCACTGGTTGGTGACGGTCGTAGCTACTTCATAAAGTTTGTGAGGTGGTGGCAGGACATTTGTTAACTACATTAATTTAGTTGTCATTCAATGTGTCTGTTGTCTGTGTATTATATAAACCGGGTGTACTTGTGGTACATGTCTTGATTTTCTTATGCTAATGTTTAAGCCACGTCTGCCCGTTTAATTAACTACACCCCTTTATCTCGAGGCGGTTGCCTGTTTAATGCCATTTGTTTACCTACACGCTTTTATTTAATTATGGATGATTCTAAATTGTTGAGTACTTTAATCCTGCAAGTCTGCATATATAACACGTGAGACAGATTTGCACCACAGAATAATTATCCTGAACCCATAATGTTGCATTCTACAAAATGGAAATGTTGAAAATAACGATTTTGTAATTATTAGTATTACACAACGATATACCAAGGTCGACAAATGGTCACCGTGTGCGCCCCTCTGTGTGCTAGCTTATTTTGTCCTGAATTGGTGCTAGCTCCAGTGTTGTATTTGATGTTATTAGTATTTCAATATTGCATGGAATACACGTTCCCCAGGCTTTGTACACTATTGATGTTATCTGTTTTCTCGGTGCATGGTTTGTAGGAATTGTCTATTGATATGGGGTCCATTATCTGTTCTGTTGAAGCTAATCTGTTTGCAAAGTTTTCTCATTGGGTTCATGGAGTGCACGATTCTCTTTATTAGTATAAATAGCATGCTCGTTTCTTTTCGTACATCAATTGTTTGATGCTTTTTGGTACTGGTTTGCACTGCCCACAGTAGTATTCATTGGTCTCCCTTAGTTGCAAGACCATCTCTTGATACACCGGTTGCATGATTCGCTCATGCTGAATGGCCTTGCATGTTTTTTATAGGGTGCCTCGTTGATCCATTACCTCTACAATCTGATTGGAATCAAGATCTACATGTATATTTCGTTTCGTTTTTATACGCCCACATTTTCATGTGGACGTATTATGTCGTCGCCCCTATGCGTATGGACGTCCGTCCGTCCACAATTGTTTGTGGACCCTCTACAGGTCACAATTCTTACCCGATTTTGACGAAAGTTGATATATAGGTTTATCCCCCAAAGATCTCGATATTAGCATTATCGTATATCAAAATTTCATGGATTATGGCCCCTGATTGTACGAAAAATCACGTTTTTAGCTTGTGGACCCTATAGAGGTCACAACTTTGAATCGATAGTGGTGAAACTTGACATACATGTTTATAACCCAAAGATATTGGTTCATTTCGATATTTGCGCCTATCGGAACGTAATTAGCTGAATTATGGCCCCTGATTGTCCGGAAAAAAATCACCTATTTTAGCTTGTGGTGCCTCTGGAGGTGACAATTATCATCTGATTTGAAAAACCGTTTGAGGGCCGAGTTCGAATTTCCGGAAAATGGGACCAAAGTTGCCATACAAAATGGCCGCCGTTTGTACGCGAATACTGTTAAAAAATGGTATATCAAGGTTGTGGACACTGTAGAGGTCACGCGTTTATACGCGAATACTGTTAAAAAATAGTATATCAAGGTTGTGGACCCTGTAGAGGTCACAATTTTAATTCGATTTTAAAGAAACTTAAAATGCATGGTTATAACCCAAATATCTTGGTTCCTTGCGATATTTGCGCATATCGGATCGTAACTTCCTGAATTAGGGCCCCTGATTGTCCGAAAAATCGCCTTTGTTTAGTTTGTGGTCCCTCTGGAATTCACAATTATTATCCCATTTAAAAAAAATCGTTTTATTATATTATCGTTACACCCTAAGGAAGTTTGAGTTCAAATTTCGGGAAAATCAGACCAAAATTGCCATAGAATATGGCCGCCGCATGTACGCGAATACTGTTTAAAAATGGTATATCAAGGTTGTTGACATTGTAGAGGTCACAATTTTAATTTGATTTTGATGAAACTTGAAATGCATGGTTATAACCCAAAGATCTCGGTTTCTTTCCTTATTTGCACATATCGGATCATAACTTACTGAATTATTGTCCCTAATTGTCCGAAAAATCCCCTATGGTCCCTCTGGAGGTCACGATTATAATACAATTTAAAAATACGTTTGACTCTTTCACCGTTGCACCCTACGGAAGGCTGAGTTCGAATTTCTCGAAAAATCGGACCATAATTGCCAAACAAAATGGCCACCATTTGTACGCGAATAGTGTAAAAATATAGTATTTCAAAGTTGTGGACCGTCTAGAGGTCACAGTTTTAGTTCGACATTGATGCAACTTGAAATGCATGTTTATAACCTAAAGATCTTGATTCTTTTCGATATTTGCGCATATCAAATTGTAACTTAATGAATTATGGCCTTTGATTGTAGGAAAAATCACTTTCGGTATTGCTTGTTCTCTCGAAAATGTGGGCGTATCCTGCCTGGCAGTGCCAGCTCACTATTTTTTATACTTCCGATGACCTCCATTACACGAAGATCTGACCGGTTAAAGTGGAAGGTGGCGCCAGGTGTCATACAAGCGCTGCGATTGTCGACCCACAGTTTCGTGCACCCTACGCCAATAAGTCACCGCCCGTTTTATTGCCCAATACCTCACATCAACCAGAGCGTTAGTTATACAACAACTCTTCCTAAGGGAATTAAAAATGAAATTTTGAACTATAAATAACGAAATGAAATAGGATCTGTGTTTTAACCAGATTGATTACCTCTATAAAGAAACGCGAGGTAGATGGGATTTCGTTCTGTGTATACTATAAGTGATTGCATGCTTCTATTTCGATGTGAATGGATTACATAGATATCGATGTACATGCATTGCATGCTTCTTGTTTGAGGTATATTGAAATGGTAAATAAATTGCATGAATCTCACAGGATATATTAGTTCCATAAATCTCGCTCAATGTAGAGGTGTTGCATGTAGCGTTCAAGCAGTCGGTGGATTGCTTGGTTTTGTCTCTTGGTAATGGTATAGGCTTGATACATGTGTTGCATACTATTGAACTGCTTCTGCGGTCTTGGTTCATGGTAAAATGGGTTACATGTTTATTGGTGCATGAGCTGGATAACTGGGTGAACACAATCTTGTGTAATGGCGTACAAGCTCTTACTTCGTCTTGCTCTGCTTGCATCGTTTTGTTTCTTGGTATATGGAATCAGTGTGCACCTTTTTTTAATCCTTTGTATATGGAATACATTGATTTACTTTGTGGCGTACTGTTGCATACCCTTCTTGTATGGTCGTGTTTCGTGGTAAATGGGTTGTATGATGAGCTGAATCACAGGTTGACAAATCGGGTTTCTTGGCGCATGGATGTGCATGCTCTTTTTTCGTCGTCATCTGATTGTATTGTCTTGTCATATGGGTTACATGGATTCGCGTCGTGATGTAGTTTGCAGTCTTGTTATGTGGAATGCAGGGATTTGCTTCGTGGTGTACTGGTTACATACCCTTTCACTGTAGGTATTGTCTTGTTCCTTGGTAAATGGGTTTTATGTTCATTGGTGCACTGGTTGTAAAGTCCTGTTTCTTGGCGAATGGGTGTGCATACCACTGCTTCGTGGTGTACTGGTTGCATACCCTTACACCGTATACATGGTCTTGTTTCTTGGTAAATGGGCTGTATGTTTACTGGTGCTGGAGTACTGGTTGTACAAAATCTTGTTTTTGCCGCATGGGTGTACATACTCTTGCTTCGTCGTGCTCTGCTCGGCATATGGATTCGCTTCTGCGGGACTTTGTTGCAGCCTTAGTATATGGAATGCATCGATTTATTTCGTGGGGTATTGGTGCACGCTTGCTTCGTCGTCATCTGCTTGTTTTGTGTTGTCTTGTTTCAATAGGGTTGCATGGATTCGCTTCGTGATATACAGTTTTGTTATTTGGAATGCGTGGATTTGCTTCGTGGTGTACTGGTTGCATACCCTTGCACTGTAGGTATTGTCTTGTTTCTTGGTAAATGGGCTGTATGTTTATTGGTGCACTGAAGCGTAGGACGTTATACCCCATTTCATTCATTCATTATTGGTGCACTGCTTGTATAGTCATATTCTTGGCGAATGGGTGTGCATACCACTAGTATATGGAGTCGCTTAGTAATCTTATGTCTGTATAATCTTTGAATATGGATTGCATGGGTTTACATGTTGTGTTGTCTTACCGCTTGTTGCATGAGTTGTGGACCGGTTGCATGATCTCCCATCATGGTGCACTTGTTATATGATCTTGGTACATGGTGTGTATATCACTGCTTCGTGGTGTATTGTTTATCTTGTTTCGTGTGATTAGTGTCATTGTGATCTTGCTTCTTGATATAATATATCAAGAAGCAAGATCACAATGATATTATGGTATGTATGCCCTTTCTCCATGGTTATTGTTTCTTGCTGCATGATCTGGTTTCTAGGCACATGACTTCACGAGCCCTTGCTTTGTGGCTGTATTATATTTTGTTCTTGATAAATGGTACATGGAATGTATCTCACTGTTTGTTATTTTGCTTCTTGATGGATGGTATGTATGCCCTTCCTCCATGGTTCTTGTTCTTGCTGCATTATCTGGTTTCTTTGCACATGACTTCATGAGCCCTAGCTTAGAGGCGCATGGGTTGAATGATATTTCTTTCTGTATGGATTGTATAATAGCGCTTCCTGGTGCACGCTTTGTATGAACTTGTGTATTTGTACGTATTGAGTGTATGCCCTTGCTTTGTGGTGATACTGGCTGTATGTCCTTGTTTCGCTTCCTGGTGCACGCTTTGTATGAACTTGTGTATTTGTACGTATTGAGTGTATGCCCTTGCTTTGTGGTGATACTGGCTGTATGTCCTTGTTTATTGGTAAATGGATTAAATGGCCTTGCTTAGTGGCGCACCGATGGAATGGACTTATTTCTTGATACATGGATTGTTCATTACCGCTTCGTGGCTCATTATTTGTATAGCCTGATTGATGTATTGATTTACCCAGTAGGTAAACGGGTTGTACAAAATCCGTACTTGGCTTGCTTGATTGACTGGGTAGGTATACGGGTTGTACAATATTCGTACTTGGCACATTGGTTGCTTGGTTCACCCGGTAGGTATACGGGTTGTACAATATTCGTACTTGGCGCATGGGTTGCACGACCCGCTTGGCCCATTCATCGTGTGATCCCTACACTTGTTAGATTTGTTGCTTGGTTCACGCAGTTGGCATACAGGTTTCATGATCACCGTACTTTGTGCATGGGCTGCATGATCTTCACACTTGGTACATGGATTGAACGATCTCCGCACATAGATTCATTTATGCATGATCCGTGATCTTGGTACTCATATTGTTGTTCCCTGCACTTGGATGTGTAGGTTTTATAATCACGGACTTTTGATAACCGCGCTTACTACATGTTTGCATTTAGTATGAAGATTGTCATATCTTGCATGATCTTGGTACGCGTATTGTTGTTCCCTGCACTTAAATGTGTAGGTTTCATAATCACGGACTTTAGTTGCACTGCTTCGTGATAACCGGGCTTACTACATGTTTGCATTTAGTATGAAGATTGTCATATTTTGCATGATCTTACTTCGTACTTGGTATATTGGTTGCAGGATATGGATGAGTTGCATAATTTGCGCACCCGGAAAGCAGTATTAGTGCATGGACTTTTTCTTCTTGGTACATGGACTGGCTTCATGGTGTACTGTTTGTATACAGTTGATTACACAAGTCGTGCGTCATAGTTCACTGTGATACGATCGTGTTTCTTGGTACACGGGGCTTATACCTTTCCTTGGTGCTGTACTGTGCTGTGGTCTGTTGTCGTATATGGATTGCGTGCCTTTGATTCACTGTTCTTGGTACATAGTTTACGCCCCGTCGCTTGCCGGTGCACTTTTATTGTGGTATATAGATTGCATGCTAGATTGATGGTGTAATGTCTCTACGCACCCTCGTTGTTTTGTGTGCATGCTCTTTATTCATGGTACACTGTTTCTTTGTGGTATGTCTATTGCATGCCCTCCCTTCGTGGTTTACTGGCAGCATGATAATCTCGTTTTTTGTGATTTCGACAATTAATGCGTAGATTGCATCATGTTCTCACTTTGTACATGAATTGAATAATCTCCGCACTTGGTTACATCATATCCTTAATTGGGTTGCATGATCTCCGCTTTTGATAGATGCATTGCATTATAATCTCGTTTTTTTGTGATTTCGACAATTAATGGGTAGATTGCATCATGTTCTCACTTGGTACATGGATTGAATAATCTCCGCACTTCGTGGATAGGTTACATCATACCCCTAATTGGGTTGCATGATCTCCGCACTTGATAGATGCATTGCATGATCACTGTACTTGGTAAAATAAATGATCTGCGTACTTAATGGATGGGTTTGCATGATACGCGCATCCGTTAGATGGATTGTATGATGTCCTCACATTGTACACGAGTTGGAATGGTCCTGTTTCTTATGTTCTTGATTCACTGTTTTTAAAAACTTATTTCTTGGTAAATAAGGGTCATACCCTTGCTTATTGGTAAACTGTGTGGGTGGTCTTGATTGTTGGTATATGTATTGTATGCGCTCGCGGTGCACTTGTTATATGATCTTAATTCTTGAAATATGGGTTTACATGCACTTCCTTCGTGGTTTACTGGTTATACGGTAATCTTAATTCTTGGAATATGGGTTTACATGCACTTACTTCGTGGTTTACTGGTTGTAAGATGATCCTATTTCTTGTGATCGTCACACTTAATGGGTAGGTTGCATCATTTTCTCACTTGGTACATGGGTTGAATGATCTCTGCACTAGATTAGATATAGATTGCATGACCACTTAACTTAGTACATGGGTTGCATGATTCCTGGACTTGATGCATGGGGTAGTGTGATCTTCACACTTAGTGCACAAAATTGAATGATCTCGGCATTTAATATATGTGTTGTATGGTCTGTGCACAGGGGTTGCATGATATGCGCATTCGGTAGATGGATTGCATGATTCTTATGGACTTGTTTCTTATGGACTACAAGCCCCCATTTCGAGGTACACTGCCTGGCTTTAGGTTGCACAGGTGTATGATCTTGTTTCTTGGTATAGAGAGAGATAACGTCCACTCGAAACAAACTAGGTCATTTCGGGACTAACATGGTTTATTTTATTTCAATAATTCGCTTGCAGTGGGAGGAAACCCACGAGACTGGACAGGCGATCCTACTCCTTGTCACGTACAACCGGGAACGCGAAACCACGCAAGGTGACTCATAGACAGATTTTAAGATACAGCGCCCACCTGCGTTTCTTGGTATAAGGGTTGTATGACCTTACTAAGTGGTGCAAGGTTTGCGTGGCCTTGGTATGTGGATTGCATGCCCTAGCTTCGTGGTTACTGGCTGTATGATCTTGGTACATGGGGTTACAAGGTGCGAAGTGCGCAGTATGATTGCATGCCCTCGTTTATGGTGCACTGTTAACAAATGTTGATGTACATGGGATTAATCACTTTAAGTTCGGTGTTTGTGTGACCTTGCTTAATAGTGCGCAGGTTGTATGATCTGTTATATGGATCCTATGCCCTTACGTCGTGTTGCACTGGTCGCGTGATTTTATTATTATTTTTTCTAGTGCTACGTGTTTTTTATACAACCGCTTCATGGTGTACTGACTTTATGATCTTGTTTCTTGGTTAATGGGTTGCATAGCCTACTCTTTGCTTATTGGTGCACAGGTTGAATTATCTTATTTCTTGCTACTAACGCATCCCAGTTTGCATGGCCCTTTTCTTTATTGGTACAGGGGATGTACGTATACGCCTCGTGGTGCATGTGTTTTAGGACCTTGTTTCATGGTCTGTCTGATCTCTGCACACATAATGCTTAACCTTCTCATATTTTAATTGGTTACACAGATTGCATGAGCTGATGCATGAATTGTTTGATTACCTCATTTGTTACGTAAAACATGGGTTACACTTCCTAGTGCATTGTATGTATAGTCTTGCTTCTCGGTTAATTGGCTGCATGAGCTGGCTTCGTGGCGCACTGGTTGGCACATTGATTCACATGCTCCCGCATCGTGTTGCATTGTTTGTATGGTCTTGCTTCTTGGTACATTGATGGTATGCTCTGCTCTCACTTCTTGGTGCACAAGTTATATGATATTGTTTCTTTTTGCATGGGTGACATGCCCTTGATTCGTGTTGCAATGGTCGCATGGCCTTGGGGCCATCTATAAAGTACGTACGCTTGAAAGGGGAGGGGGGTCACGCCAATAACGTACAGTACGTACAGGGGGGAGGGAGGGTCTGAATTTTACCCATTTTGAGCGTACGTACTTCATGGATGGCCTCCTTGTTGCTTGGTGCATGGGCTGTGTCCATCACCTCATAGTTCATTGTTGTATAATCTTGTTTTTAGCACTCCGGGAAATTGCTATAGTTCTTTTGGTGCCTTGGCATTAATACTCGGTCTCAGTACTTAATCCGCAAATGGTAGTCGCACTTTGATACAATTACAATTGGAATACCGGTTTTATCATGAACTCCACACAGGCCTACAATGTCTTCATCACGTGGTACATGGGTTGCATGGCTCCTGCACTTGTTCCGTACGTCAGTTTAATCCTCACATTTAGTACTTAGATTGCATGTTCACAGCACTTGCTACATGGAGGGAATATACCCCACACTTTGTACATCGATTTCATAGTCCCCACACTTAGCACGCTGGTTGCATAATCCCCGCTCTTGTAAGGTAGGTTAATAGTTCATTTGGGAAATGTCTTTGAGCGGACGATGTCCACTGACAGTTTCTATGGGACCCTATACAGCTGCAATATAAATATACCGCTCTTCCCCACCTCTGTTCTCAGTCTGTTTTAGAACCATACCCTTTTATTTTTCACAGTGATTCATTATTTCCGCCAAAAGGAATCATTTCTCACTATATATGTGTGTTATCTGGGGCAAGAAATAATTCATTTAGCGAATAAAGTAGAATCGAGGTGAAAAAAAAGTAGGTACGGATTCCAAAATAGCCTTAGAACAAAGGTGGGGAAGAGTGTTATTTTCATATTGCAGCTATATAAGGCCCGAAAGGAACTGTCAGTAGACATCGTCCGCTCAGATACAGTTCCTACAGGAACTAATAGGTTAATATTCATTGTCCACACGTCTATCCTCGGACTTAGTGTGCGGGTTTTATAAACTCAACACTTGGTAGGTGGATTAAATGGTATCCGCACTGTGTGGTTTGGTTGCATTACCCCCACACTTAGTACATTGGTTGTATGATCTATACACATCCCCACCCCGTACGTGATATATAGTTTGCATGATATTAACTTAGTGTTGCTTGATATCGATTCTCAAAACATGGTGCACATAATATTCGCACTTGTATACTTCTAGCATTTGACGTATGTCTTGCACAATATCCTTTGATACATCGATAGCAGGATACCCGCAACTAGATATCCCTATTTGTTACATGCATTTAATCATCTCCGCAATTCGTGTATGGTTTGTACTATTTCCATACTTGGTGCATGGATTGTATTAGCTTCGTATGATACAGTGTCTACTGCATTCCTTCATTTGAAGTTTGAGCTTCACTGATTCATAACTGTATACGCCCTGATCTTAGTACATATATTTCATGTTCCCAGCACTCGGATATGTAGGTTTCATTGTCACAGCACTTTGCACACTGCTTCATGATAACCGAGCTTGCTACATGGGTGCATTCAGTATAAAGATTCGAACTTTTCATATTGGTTTCAGGACATGGATGGCCATGGCTTGCATTATTTCCGCACTCGGCACACTGGCCTGTGTTTCATGGTATATGGATTGGCTTCGTGGTGTACTGTTTGTATTATCGTGCATCATGTTGCACTGAGAACTGGTCGTGTTTCTTGGTACATGGAGCCTGAACCTTTCCTTATTAGTGTACAGTAGGTGTGGCCTGCTGTCGTATATGGGTTGTATGTATTTAGTACATAAGTTTACACTCTGTCATGCAGTTAGTGTGGTATTTTTATTGGTATATAGATTGCATGCTCTAGATTCATGGATATCTGCTCTTAGTACATGGGACTGCATGAACTCTGCATTTGGTTTAGTTTATGGATCGTAATATCGATTGCATGATACCCACTCTTGGTCGATTGATTGCATGATCTCCGCAATGCGTACCTGGGTTGCATGAATTCCGCACTTGGTAGATGGAATGTACGGCCCCGCTCTTGGCAGATGACATGTATGACCCTGCACTTGGTCCAAAGGTTTCGTGATTCCCACTTCTGATATCGCTTGCATGATCTTCTCCCGCACTTACATACGGGTTGCATAATCTCTGCATTTTGTGCATGGGTTGCATGATCTCTGCATTGGTTGATGGATTAAATGACCTAACGCTTTGTATATATATATATGGGTTATATGATCCCTGCACTTGGTGCAAAGGTTTCATAATATCTTGTTACTTGGCTTTGTCATCCCTTTTTGCACGATCTCCGCACATCATTACATTTATTTGTTGGCATTTTTTCTGATCTTGGAACGCGGTTTGCATGATCTTAGTATGTGCATTGCATGATCCCCTTGCATGGTTTACATGATCCCATAATTTGGCATATCTGTTCTTTGTGATTGGGTTGCATAATATCCGCTCTTACTTAATTTCCCACATGTATTACACGAATTCTATGATCTCCGTATTTTGGTGCATGGGTTGCATATCTTTGTGCTTAAATCTTGTCTGCTGTATTAGCGACATATTCTGTTCTGCTTAATAACCACGCTTAGTGCACATGTTGCATGTTCCCAGCACTAGCATTGGTAGATTTCAGGCTTCCAGATACCCATACTTGCTACATTGGGTACTAAGTCAGCACAGTTGGTACATGCATGGCATAATCCCTGCACTTGGTAAATCCGCCTTTCGTTTATGGGTTACAATATAGCTTGCATGGTCTTCGCTTCGCTTCGCATTTTGTATATTGGTTGCATGATGTCCTCGCTTGGTATATTGGTTGCATGATCTCCTCAATTGGTAGATGGATTTAATGATCTCGGCACTTGGTACATGGTTTACATGATCCCCGCACTTTCTACAAGGGTTGTCTAATGATTCCGCAATTGGTAAATGTGTTGCATGAATTCTGTACTTGGTACATGGATTGTGTGATATCCACACTTGTTGTAGCACATTGGTTGTAAGAACCCAGTTTATTTCGTTGCACAATGGTTGCATGATCATCGTGTTAGTGGTCCTGGTTCCATACTCTCCAGATTTAGTACATGGGTTACATAATTGCATGGTCTCCGAAATTGGTGCATGGTTTATATGAACTCGGCAATTCGTACTTGTATGGGTAGATTTCATACTCATAGCTTCCAGATACCCATACTTGCTACATTGGGTGCCTAGTCAACACAGTTTGTATACGCATGATATAATCCCTGCACTTGGTTAATCCGCCTTTCGTACATGGGTTACAATATAGCTTGCATGATCTTCGCTTCGCATTTTGTATATTAGCTGCACGATGTCCGCAATTGGTACATTGTTTAAAGATCTCCGCACTTGTTACATTGAATTCGTGATCTCCACACTTGGTGCATGGATTGCATGGTCTCCGCAACTGGTGCATGGAATACATGCACTCAGCACTTGGAACCTTCATGGGTAGATTTCATACTCCCAGCTTTCAGATACCCATACTTGCTACCTTGGGTGCCTAGTCAACTTAATTGGTACATGCATGGCATAAACCCTGCACTTGGTACATCCGCTCTTCGTACACGGTTACAATATAGATTGCATGATCTTCGCTTCGCATTTTGTATAATAATATTGGTTGCATGATGTCCGCGCTTGGTACATTGGTTGCATGATCTCTCCAGTTGGTAGATGGATTGTATGATCCCCGCACTTCGTACGGGGGTTTAATGATTTCCGCAATTCGTTAATATGTTGCATGATTTCTGCACTTGGTACATGAATTGTGTGATATCCACACTTGTTGCAGGTTTATTTCTATGTACAACGGTTGCATGATTATCGTGTTAGTGGTCCTGGTTCAATGCTCTCCAGATTTATTACATGGGTTGCAATATTGCTTACATGACCTTCGCTTCGCAGTTTGGTTGCATGATATTCGCTCTTGATATATTGTTTGCTTGGTCTCCGTAATTGGTACATGAAATACATGATCTCCGCACTTGGTACATGAAATACATGAGCTCCGCACTTGGTAAAAGGGTTTCGTGGTTCCCGCAATTGGTACATTGTTTCAAGATCTTCGCAATTGGTACATTGGCTGCATGATCTCCACGCTTTGTGCATGGATTGCATGGTCCCCGCAATTGGTGCATGGAATACATGAACTCAGCACGTGGTATTTTCATTGGTAGATTTCATACTCATAGCTTCCAGATACCCATACTTGCTACATTGGGTGCCTTGTCAACACAGTTTGTGTATATGCATTATATAATCCCTGCACTTGGTTAATCCTCCTTTCGTACATAGGTTACAATATAGCTTGCATGATATTCGCTTCGCATTGTGTGTATTAGCAGCATGGATAGCATGGTCTCCGCAATTGGTGCATGGAATACATGAACTCAGCACTTGGAACCTTCATGGGTAGATTCCATACTCCCAGCTTTCAGATACCCATACTTGCTACCTTGGGTGCCTAGTCAACTCAATTGGTACATGCATGGCATAAATCCTGCACTTCGCATTTTGTATATTGGTTGCATGATCGCATTTTGTATATTGGTTGCATGATGTCCGCGCTTGGTACATTAGTTGCATGATCTCCCCAGTCGGTAGATGGATTGAAAGATCTCCGCACTAGGTACATGGTTTGCATGATCCCTGCACTTCGTACGGAGGTTTAATGATTTCCGCAATTAGTAAATGTGTTGCATGATTTCTGCACTTGGTACATGGATTGTGTGATATCCACACTTGTTGCAGCACATTGGTTGTAAGAACTCGGTTTATTTATATGTACAATGGTTGCATGATTATCGTGTTAGTATTCCTGGTTCAATGCTCTCCAAATCTAGTACATGGGTTGCAATATTGCTTACATGACCTTCCCTTCGCAGTTTGGTTGCATGATATTCGCTCTTGGTATATTGTTTGCTTGGTCTCCGTAATTGGTTCATGAAATACACGATCTCCGCACTTGGTAGATGAAACACATGAGCTCCGCACTTGGTACATGGGTTACATGTTTCCGGCACTTGGTACAAGGGTTTCGTGGTCCCCGCAATTAGTACATTGGCTGCATGATCTCCACGCTTGGTGCATGGATTGCATGGTCCCCGCAATTGGTGCATGGAATACATGAACTCAGCACTTGGTACTTGCATTGGTAGATTTCATACTCATAGCTTCCAGATATCCATGCTTGCTACATCGGCTTGATAGCTTGAATGATCGTCGCATTTTGTATATTTGTTGCATGATGTCCGCGCTTGATACATTAGTTGCATGATCTCCTCACTTGGTAGATGGATTGAATGATCACCGAACTTGGTACATGCTTTACATGACCCTCGCACTTGGAACAAGGGTGTCATGATTCCCGCGTGACAGCCTTTACTTGGTACACGGTTTTCGTGATCCTCTCAGTACATGTATTGCATAATCCCAGTTCTCCATACAACGTTGACGTAAGATTCGCACTTGGTACAAGAGTTACATATCGGTTGCATGATGGTCGTTCTTTGTAATTGGGTTACATGGTCTCCCACAATTATGGCGGGGTATCGGGTTCAAAATGCGATCTAGAGTAAAAAGTAGAAAATCAAAAGTCAAAAGAAAATTCTTATCCAAAATGGACATTTTCGTGTGGGAAACATACACCGCTCGTTCTTTTCAACCTAATACGTCCACCTTTTCAACTTTAAGTCGTAAATATTCTATTTTCAACAACAGAATTTCTACTTTCAATAATCAATTTTTGTCATTCGACTTTCAACTTCAGATTTTCTACGCGAGATTTTCGGCTCAAGATTTTCTCCATGCATATTACCGAAATAAATTTGATCACGTGACTATTTCTGCATGTCATTAAAATTGAAAGTCGAATGTCAAAAATTGATTATTGAAAGTAGAAATTATGTTGTTGAAAGTAGAATATTTACGACTTAAAGCTGAAAATCACGAGCGGTATATGTTTCCCACACGGAAATGTCCATTTCGGATAAGAATTTTCTCTTTTGACTTTTGATTTTCTACTTTTTACTCTAGATCACATTTTGAACCCGATACCCCGCCATACACAATGGGTACACTGCTATAGTGACCTCCGCACTTGGTTCATGGGCTGTTTCACCCCTTTATTTGCTGTATGAGCTACATAGATTTAATTCTTGATACAATGGTTGCACAGTCATAGTGTTGTTAGTTTTGATTCCATCGCCTTTCAATGACATATTTTTCCGAAATTAAAAGCTAATGATTTCTTAACCTAGCATTCGTAATAAATTGTCAATACGTTAGAGACAAATATTATCGGGAATACGTTGTCAGACTTCTTAAATTATGTATGTGGTCAACACTGTATTATAATATTGTTTTCCTTTCTATTTAGCTATACGTGGTGGCGTGTTCAAGGCAGAGTGTGCTTATTAGTTCCAGATAACCCGATAATTTTGGACATTTACATACACACAATACGATACGACACTTTAGCAATAACCTCCAATTCAATAACCACCCCATTATAACAAAACAAAACATCGAACAATGAAACACCACAAGAAAAAAAAATACAAAACCAAAAAATAATACCATTTCACCAGACTACAAAACACTAACAAGTCACCTCTACCTTACAGATCAATACACTTAAACAAATATACTTATTTATAAAATGTTGTTTTCAAAAATTTGAAATATTATTCATTTAAGTTTTGTAATGATTATTTGATCGTTTATATTGATATGTATACATATTTAATATATTATGTTTTATTTCAGTGGATCATATTAATAATCAATATGTTTTATTCACAATGTTTTATTCCTTGTATCATTATATACGATGTGGTCGGTAACTTTAATTAGCAAAATGGCTTTATGCAAACATTGCTACATTTTTAAATGTCTTTCAAGACCGGCAAATGTTCATTGCGAACTGTCAAAACTGGCTCGGAAATTAAGCTAGAAAACGATAGGACAAGACATAGATCATTAATTTGCACCATCTACCTATATCTGCAAGTAACTTAAGATAATTATATCGCAAGAAAATTGTCTTTAATTGTGTCGCACTGTACCATTCGCTGTAATGGCATTTCTTACTCATTGACATCTGCCCCTCACAACAATCTAAAACTATTGTTTTCTGTTTTTGCAAGAAGCAGTTGCGGGTTGTCGCTTAATGGACTCGTCAATTATTACGGTTCAATGATTGATTTTTATATTGTTTTTCCATGACATTGAATATCCAATTACTAGTTCAGACCGCATGGCAATCTACCACTCACTATAGTGTCTACAGTAAGTACTGGAACGTGGGTTCGGGTAAATCAAACGATTTAATAACGCCAAAAATGAGGTTTCTATTCATTAAATAGATGTGTTTACATAAAAAAAGATATTTTTCGGAATCAAGGTCAGATATTGAATACATCTATGTTAACTGCTGGTGATTTTCTACCTAAAAGCCCCCGCTTTTGAAGTCCGAGTAGAAATTAGCGCTTCGCTTGCTGGGGCTGTGTCCCAGACAGCATATACTTACTCCTTAACTAAAAAATCGCTGCGACTTTGCCTTTAAGGATTTCGCATAGCATTTTACGTGTTATTACCTTGATGATGCTTTAAAAATTCCGGACACATTTATTATGAATATATTTCCAAAGCCTATCCATTCAGATTCAGACAAATATCTTTTATATGCCATAATTAAAGCTGCCGTGTATAATCAACTTTGGAATAGGAGGTAGGATTACTTTGCCTCAATATCCATGGCTATAGTACAACATTTTGTGATCGCAAACCCCTTTATATGACTATGAAAGTTATACGAGAAATATTTAAGGTACTGTTCAAAATACTTGCTGTTATTTCCCTCTCCCTAACTTTGTGAAAACTTTTCAAGTCAAATTTTAGATTGACGTGAAACGTTGTGTTCGTTTTAAAACTTGAATGCGTTTGTTATACTAGCTTTAATTGTTTTTAATTGGCGGTATCTATAGACAGAAAGGGTAATTTTTGTCTTTAATTTATTCCATTACCAAACCTTATTTTTACTGCTTCGGATCTAATGCCTGACAAGGGGTCGGGTCCGTCGTTCAGAATAGAAAATGTATAGTTAATTGGAATTCGAATGATTAGACAGACCGTCCTCCTTCAACTCACGTTTCGAACGTAAAAGTACCCAATAGGAGATACCGTGTGTTCGTCTGAAATTGACAATGTTGTGTTTAAATTTTATACTGACATTCCGATCTTTTGATTACTAAGATGTCTTAAAGTTCCACTGAAATAATCCACCATTTAAAAACATTGCTTAAATTCATGTTACTGCCTATATGTAGAAAATGGTAGATTTTATGCTATGAATATGCAATTAAGAATTGATAATGTCTTCTAGTACACTTCCTAAAACTGAGGCTTGTATACTCAAAAGCCTACTTAACGAGGGATATTTTACAGAATACATTTGACACCCCTAACTAATGTATTTAATTCACTGGGCCTGGTGACGCATTGTACAACGGATTTCTATGCTACATAAATCATAGCTTGTCCTAAGTAAAACACATACATATTTGACTGACCAGTGTTTCCGTGGTTATTCAGCATTATATTCCGGATATCTTAACCAGTCATGATGGCGATTTTCACATTAAATAATTCTTCTTCAGTATACATTCCTCGAGTATGTGAATATTCGATTAAAGCGGCATGGTATGCATTACGAACAATTCGATGATACATGCCATATCTAGAAATGTTACCCTGTCGTGTTGTTTTCAAATCATGAAACAGCTTTAACATTGTCCAACAGGCTCAATATTCCAAAAAAAGATCCTACTAAGTCGTTAAATCTTTAACATTTCTCTTTAACACATCCTCTGGAGTTCCAAAATAAATGCACGTTTGCGTGTTGAACGGTACATTTGACTATATTACAGTGAGTACAATATTTTATATAAACACATTCTATGTTTTAGACAGACTAGCTGATATCCCTACTTCCAGTTACTAAAAGGTAATATTTACTTATAATTTAGTGCATAAAACAGTCTATAACACTGGACTGTACAACATATCATCTCAAACATCCTGAGCAGACAGACCAAAGTTATTAACGTTAACAATTCAGTAAATTGCCATTTCGGTTTAGTATAAATTAGTGACATTTGTCGTGCTGCAGAAAGAGTATTCTTCCTCCTTCAGGAACACGTACATTGATATTAGCACAGTCCATATATTACTACACTGGATCTGCATTATATATTTTGAATTTAGACCACTGGCACTTCTCACCGTTTGAGATTCATGATGTACGGTTTGGTGCAATATGACTTTAAAATAGTTTCTTACTAGTGATATTAATGCTATCTTGTCCCTTTAATTGCAGGTATGGTGATTATCTCTTAGACTTCAAACATATATTTACCTTAATAAATATATAATGCTTATTTTGCATAAATTAGTAAGTGAGATTTACTGTTAGTAGAGGGTTTGTTGTTTATTGTTTTAGTAAAGCTTGGTAATTTAGTTGTTGAGTTTTAAGTTATTTGTTATTGATTGAGAAGACTGGGTGACTGAGTTTAAATATGGTATTTGTTGTTGATTAAGAAGACTGAGTGGTTGAGTTAAAATATGTTATTTGTTATTGTTTAAGAAGACTGAGTGGTTGAGGTTTAATAATGTTATTTGTTATTGTTTAAGAAGACTGAGTGGTTGAGTTTAAATATGTTATTTGTTATTGTTTAAGAAGACTGAGTGGTTGAGGTTTAATAATGTTATTTTGTTATTGATTAAAACGGCTGAGTGAATATGGTGGTCTTTGTTTGGGATGAGTATTATTTCTACCTTCGATATAAGGAATATGACCACTCGCCTATACCCATGTGTTTTCATTAGTTACACAAATTTATGTAAACCCTATATAAATTTTGTAATAATAACAATAATAAAGGGTGTGCCCTCTGCTCAAAAAACATAAGCTAATATTTTCTTAAAGTGTGGTATTTGTAAAGTCCTTGACAATTCAGTTGGTAAACTCAAATTGTCTTATAAACCAAACAAATTAATAAAACAAGTAAATTAGTATGTACACAGAGAAAAGAATGTATCACTCGGTTATGTTTTGAACCAGCCAAGAAAGGCACAACCTGCAGTTTAAGTAGAGGATTTAATGTGGTTCTGCAGAGTTAAAACATAAAGTCGGAAAATCGGTAAAACCAAGAACTCTGGCTTGTACATATCAATAGAAAATACTACAGTTCATTTTATTTTGTGTATAGTTCCCGTTGGTATTTTAGCGCGTGTATTCAGAACCGCTAATGTTTAGGAAGTATATCTTTATACATTGTCTAGTCTCGGTCACCCAGAACCTCATAATCTTCAATACAGAGGGTCTGGGACCGTTCTCAGTATTTGACGTAAAGCCCATTGCTCTTGCGTAACCGGGAGTTTGGTTTTTAATGTGGTTTATTATCCAGTCTCTTTAGCCAAGTCATGACGTTAACATCTTGTTTTAAGAGGAGTTACCTCCCTTAGACGTTGTTATGATAAGCCAATTTTTGTCAAATGTTGACAACGCATCCAGACTAATATTCGTAGAATATTTTACTGGATGATAGAGACTATACTTTGTCGTGTCATTTAGCGCATGGGACATAATGGAAAATGGATTTGCTCTTTGTCCCAATCCGCTTTTAGTCCGACAGTAGGAGGGTACAATTTACCTTGCATTCGATTTGTTCGGGTTTTTTCCTACGGTTATTCAAGTATCAATTTTAGTTTTATTACTGTTTGATATTCATTTGTTTCATGTCTTTGTTTTTATTTTATCGCTAGACGGTGCGCTGTGGCCCACTCAAATGTTAAATGGGTACATGCGTGTTTTCTTGAATAGATAAATGTGTTCTAGATTGATCTGGAACCAAAAAGGACCCAGATGGATATATTATGATCTACTGGTTTGATGAGCATTTTTGAATGGATACATTTGGCCATAAAGGGCCCCTGCGGCCCAATCAGACGGGCTGCGGTCGATTTGGTGGCAGGTAAATGTGGTCACGCTTGATTGATTACCAAGTGTGGCTCTCCGCAGTAATTGTTTGGAATCCAATCAGTTGGACAACGGCCCTGCCGACGATTCCGTTGCATAGATATATGTTATCTAACTTGTACTCTTTGGGATGATAAAATAAAAGCTGAATATCTCCTCACGCCCAAACCTGACAGCGATCCAGTATAGTGGGGTGTCCAGGCACTTAGTCGTTTCAAATTGATGAAAAAGTTTCGTTTTCGGTACCAATTTGAAGGCAAGGATCCATGGAACAATTCTGGTTCGAGTGTCAAGCAGTCGGATAAAATTAACAAAATTGCCGCCAAAATTCAAGATGACTGCCAATTTCCAGCTTATATTCGCATTACGCCTCATAACTTTTGTACTATAGAATGATGATTTTTGTCTCTATACCTAGGTTTGTATGTATGGGTAGTCCAACAAAAAAAAAAAAATGGTCGCCAAAACCCAAGATGGCTGTCAATTTTCAGCTTTTTTCGCGTTACGCCTCATAACTTTTGTACAATTGAACATAGAATGTTGATTTTGGTCTCTAGGCTATACCTAGGTTTTTATGTATGAGTAATCCAACAAAATTAAAATAAACATGATTTGAGCACATCTTCAATTATGTTGAGTCCTACTTCCAAGTAAGTTCATACATTTTTGCCTGAAATAAATCCTAAAATACATTCAATAGCGAGCAAGAGAAGAGAGATAGAGGGGCGGGTTTTAACATCTACTCGGCACAAACTAGGTCATTTCGGGGTTCAATTTTATTCCAAATTGGCAGCCATTTTGTTAATTTTTATCTGACTGCTTGACACTCGAACCAAAATTGTACCATAGACCCTTAACTTCAAATTGGTACTGAAAACACAACTTTTGCATCAATTTGAAATGAAAACAAAAAAAATACACATGCACGGCCCCCCCACTAGTAAGCAAACATGGATTCAGCACACCTCTTTCAACAAGAAACCGCGTAGGACGTTAAACCCCATTTCATTCATTCATTCCACAAGAAACCGTCGAATAATAAATACCAAACTAATTGTAAGGTCATGCCGAAAATTCCCATGCTGCTGTCTGACTATTTCTAGATCCTTCACTTTTAAATGTTTTTTTTTTATACAAAAGCATGTTTTGAACAACATTTTCTCCCTCGAATGACGTTTACATGGGTATTTTACATAGTGGTTAATGTACCGAAGTGAGAAATGTGTGCAGCATGTCTGCATGAATATGGGGCATGAATAGTGTCCCAGTGTAATTTCCGCTACTATAGTGTTTGCATAACCATTATGCATATAGACATTTACTTGATAAGGGTATTGAAATGAGAGATGTATCCTGCAGGATTGTTAATAGTATGAAAGGAATAATATAGGATTTGAATTAAAATCAGATTATGCGGGATTGATGACAGATTTTTAAATTCACTTAACCGTAATGTAATTTTAATAGGGTCAGTAAACCTGCATATTTCAAGCTCGGTTCTGGCTTCTCGGCGTTCCCCTTGGGCAGACCCAAGCAAATTTACCGTATGGGGTAAGGCAATCGACGTTGAAACTCTAGTAAGAGTAGACGGTACCATTTCCTTCCACCCATTACCCAGAAATAAACCCTATCTATCTTAGTCCTAAAATACCGAAGTGTTTTGTTGACGAGAAAGTAAACCTCATTTCATTATGGTGTTGTTACCCACTTAGAATTGCAATCTGTATTGTCAAACGGCGGCATAATTAAAATTATTGTCCCCCCGCCTTCGATGGAAGCAAGGGACTAATAAAATGTGTCTGTCTGTCTATCCGTCACACTTTTTGGGAAACAATAACAACTGATCTAGAATGTTCAAACGTTGTGTAGATGTTTATTAGGTGAATGCCTTTATGGACTTTGATGATGACCATTGTCCTCAGAGATAAGCAAGCTGGTTGGCTGATGCTTTGGGGCACGATAACGTAGGTTGTAATGAAGTGACAGCGATGAAACTCCAAATATAGATTCATTCTCTCATTACCTCGACTAAGTTCGATGGTGCGAATATTCTGCTTAGCAATTTGATTGGCCAGCTTTGAATTGAGGTAGAATGTTTAAACTTGGTGTAGATGTTCATAAACCGAATGTCTTGACCGAGTTTAATGATTGAGATTTAGAGCTAAAGCTAAGCAGAGCTAATCAATTTCATTGGTCGATGCTTTCGAACAAGATAATCTTGATTCTATGTGCTAGAGAGATATGATACTTAGTGTATACATACATGTAGTTTGATTGCTCGATACTTTTGAAAAAAATAAATGTGCGATTAATTACTATGTGTCATCTATTTATTTTGGGATTCCGGCGGGGGACATCTGCTTTACTGTTGGCCTGTTTCTTTAGCAAACAGGTGAAGATTTCCAAATCAAGCATAGAAATAGAATATAGCATTTTTTATCAGCCTTGTTTGTTTGTCTGTTGACGAACTCACATAGTGTTAACTTTGAAGAATTAATTTATATGGATGGAAATTAGTGAACTGGAATGGGAGATCCACGACCTACATAAGTCAAATTCACATCAATCACCAGTATAAATGACCATGTAGACAGGGCCTCGGGTATTGCGCGGCCCGGGCTAGGGATAAAAAATATACCTTCCACAAACTCCATCAGGTGATTCAATGGATAACAACATGTCTCTCAAGGGTCTTTACCTACAACTAAATGTTGGCCTTGGTCCCTGGGAATTTGACGGCCCACCTAACATGAGTTTTATATAAACAATGGCTGTATTTGATAAACAACGTGATTTAGTACCCAGTTTAACAGTATCTTTACTGATTGGTCGGTTTTTATCTCATTTCCTCTCTCAAATATACACAACTTCTTTACCACCCTGTGTTCCCCTGCCAATAACCCAATTCCTATCACCCATTTTTTTTCACTAGTAAGCACACTTAAAACACGGCTTTAGATTGGAGAAGTAAATAAGACAGGTTGTTTGATAGGCTGTCTGGTATGATTTGGTATCTTGTGTGCATCGTGTCATTTTAACCTTAAATAGCCAGTGCGAGTTTAGTCTTTGTCTGTTTACTGGATTGGGTAATTGTTTGATGCATGTTTTACGAACTTAATCAATAGTTCAATAACTTGTATAGATTTGGCAATGTTTACTTACGGATAATAGGCAGAATACATGAAAACAAGAGGAGTTTCTTTAAAGAAGATTCTGTTTCCGTGTATGATAAAGAATAAGATTTTTTTGGACGCTTACCTAAACGATTAGACGAAACTTAAACGGCTTTGTCCTTTTGTCCAGGTTTTATAGAAGTGCCTGTATAAATTGACTTTTACTTGAATTCTATGTGTTATTGGGTTTTGAGTTTTCTTGTGACCAGAAGAAACAATTTAACTGTGTATAATAACTGACTTGCCAACTTCACTGAAAGAAATTGTGTTCTGTCTGGACATTTGTGAAAGTGAAGACTTTAAATTGTAGGATCTGGTCTACTTGTATTTAATCTATAAATTATGGATTGATTTTAAAGTTTTCATTTATTTTTATTTAATTAGGAAATTAAAAATACCTCAAACGTAAGTAACTTTATTTATATATCAATAGCAGACCTGTGTATTGGGTTAAAGACAAAATTGCCCGGTTGAATATGGGCGTCTTGAATTATGCAATTTTTTGTTCGGAATTTTAAATTTAAATTTAATACAGTTTGTATTCAGAAATCGTTAGATTACAAAACTATTGTAAATGACTCTTCTGTTTTCACGTACTCAGATGTAAATCATGTTTTCAGACCTTACAATATTCATAAAACCAGTTTGGAATTTTAGTCCTTACAAAATATCTTGAAGGGGCCGTGTGCTTTGTTTGTGATTCTTCTGTGGTTGATAAAATTAAAATTTCGGCTTTTCATGTTTTAATTTTAATTATATAGTTACCAGTAAACCATATAATGATATATTTCGTTCGGAATATTTTTATATAACTTCTCGGGGGCATTATCAAGAGAAACTGCTTTCGTTCGAAAAATACGACACTGAAAAATTTACAGTTTAGGATTATTGTGTAAGTGTCAATTTCCTACATTTCTAGATTAAGTTCGCGCCAAGAATTTTAAGTGTCAATTCCCCTTTTAATTGTTAAGGCTAAACTTGTGCATTCAAGATAGGGGGCCATGGTGGCAGAACCAGTGACTAAGATTTTGGCCGAGAAAGTGCATCTTGATTTTCCGGCTTGTTTCCTCCTTTTCAGTGGTGATGAGACGAAAAACCTAGCCCCCTGTACGCATTGTCGTATACGTAAAAACCCTTGCAGTTGGAATTCGATATAAGAGTAGGCAGTAGTTCCGCTGGATGGGCAAAATTTTCTCATAGCACACAGTATGCCATTGTCCCGTGTCCTTTAGCAGAACAGCAGGACATTCAGTATATGCGTTTTCCTAGCGAGTATTGTCATTGGCGACTATTGTCATCGTAGATATTTTTTTTGACAATTATTTACTGGCAATGCTTTGGTGTTCGACTAGGCATGTGTGTATACTTTAAAGGTTGTTCGGTGTTCCCTGGTGTTGGTTACAATGTTCATGGACGTCTTATCATTTTGTATTATTAAGAACTTTGGAATTTTGATTATGACGTAAAGTAAAGATTTATGTTGAGCCAAGTCGCTCATTTATGTTCAAAATATAAAAGTAAATCCAATCGACGCAAGGGGAAGAATTTCACAAATAAAAAAAAACCCAGGAAAGATGGATTATAATTCCTACCCATTTCTAACAAATAAAATACCTTCGCCTGATATCTAGAGGAGAATAAAACTTATCTTGACATTGTTTCACCTAATCAATAGGCTACAAAAAGTAGAAAAAAAGCCACCGTTTCCTTCCTCTTTACATTGTGTTTGTTGTAGAATTTGGCGAGAAGATTGTGTAACGGAAAAGACATATTTGATTATTTTGACCATATAGAGCGATAGTTGGGAAGGTTCCCCCGGTATGTGGAAGGACAACTATTTAACTAGGGGTGTTTTAGTAGAATAGACATGTTTAATTTGGACGGAATTTTATTGGTATTGTCTGGGATATTTGTATAACGAGTTGATAGGAATGTTTAATCACCATGGTTGATATGTTGAATTGTTTAAATAAAAACTGGATCGATCTCTTTCCTAATGTTGTTGCTATTTAATGGATTTGTGTGTAGACATGAACCTGACAATACTTTAGATATTTATTTTGGAAAGACGATGGCCAATAGATTTTCTTATATGTGGTCTGGTTTTAAAACCCAGGGTGGAACAATTTATAAACTAGTTGTGGTGCTGAGCGTGATAGTTGTTCAATCTTGGTGGTGTTCGGATAAATTAAACCATTCACCCATTGCTGTTTTACTTGTGATTCCAGGGCTTGCTGACGCCCTTTAAGAAAGGGGTAAAGTTAACATACGTTCATGTTCATGCTGTAGCTCATAAAAAAAATGATTTCAACATTATACGGTATATGTCTTTTAGATTTGAATGTCAGTTATCTTAATTCGAAATTAGAATAGGTAATATCCATGTACAGTTCTTGCTTTAGTTTAAAGTCATGATCTATTGAAGACATTTACTTATCTCAACTGTAATACTACTTGTCAGTTGTTGGTGTTAATTTTAGAGGCAGCCTTAAAAAAACGTTACGGAATGGCAGTTATCTTCATTCTTAAACATGAAAATTTAGAGCAGAGTTTCATGCTGGGTGTAACGTACATTATTGTAGAATATTAATAATAACAGTCAATCACGGAGCTTTTAAATTGAAACACTCAAACTTTCGAAAGGGCGACTTCATCTATGGCATTTGCGACGTTACAGAGTTTTATTGTTTCTATTTATAGAAAACAGGGACCGCTTTAATTTCTTATCATTATATTGATATTTCTTTATGATTAACATTATGCATAATTATTATGTAATTAACAAAACATTAATTTGCAGAAAAAAGTTTAGGCGTTATTAGTTTGAATCAATTATACCCATTATAAATCGTTTGTATTTTTTGAAAATTAATACACACAGTAAAATTAAATAACTTATATTATGTTGCCGATATGCTTTTTTCAGATCGTATGATCAGATAAGTATTAAATGATTCTGATTTACCGATACATTTTGAACAATTTATGTTTAATACTATTTAGTGAACCTGTATAATGGCATTCGCATAGATATACTTTTATAATTTGTATAATTATATGCCTTTACGAGTGCCTCTACTAGTGAAATGGAGTTTACATAACTCCCCGTGTTAAAGTCGCTGATCCTCATAGTGTATTTTTTAAAAACAATATCAAATTTGTCACAGCTCGCTCCACATTGATTATGTAAAGACAAATCAAATACATGTGATAGATAATATCCTGGCTTGGATTCATTCGGATTAAAGACAAGCCCGACAAACGATTCCTGTTAAAGGTGGCACTAGCTTTTGTTGACTTTCTGCAGTGAATGCGTAATATTGACAAAGTTTCAATACACCATACTGTCTGTGTACTTGCTGCACAGAATTCAACCAATTTTGGAATGAAATTCCACTTAGAGATTCAACTTACTCAATATTTTAACAATCCGTGAGATGACGATCAGTGACTTTAATATTCGTAATGAAAGATGCTAATTATATCGTATGCTTTGGAATTTAATGCATGAATGAATGTACTTGTGATAGCGTGTATGTCTTCAATATCAATAATTTAATATTGTATTCTAATATCGTATTATTCCAATAATATAACCTTTTCTTGATTTGGTTTATTTAGTACTGTACTTGTATTTGAGAGAATATTGTGAGAAACGTGTGAGGCCGAATGTGGGCGAGATGTGAGAGAAGAAAATACAAAATATTTGTATTTTGGTGTGTCTGTTTTTCTGTTCTAACAAGATACATTTTTTGATAATAAGTAAGTTTTTCCCGTCAATGCACGTTTCTGGATTATCTTCCATGGGAAAACAGACCAAGCGATCTCAAATCCTTTCCTTGTTATCTGAACTAAAATGCAGAGCCGGTTGAAGTTGACTCTTCATCGTCTACTGCATCGTGTCGCTCATGTGTTAAACCATCTAAGGGATGAAACTCAAGTGGGGTCCACTGACATCTTTGTAAACCAGGAACTTATTGCATGCACCTGGTAATGTTCTTGTTCAAAAAAATATATTATGTAACCCAGTACGATCGACATCAAACTTGAAATGCTTTTTCTTTGGGCAATTGCGCATCAACTGACGAAGTTCGATTTTTCAGATGACGTCACAATCTAAGATCGTTGTTCATATGGTACTCTCGTACTTGTATAAAATGTTAATTTGTGTTTTGTCAAATTAAAACTTGTAATTAAAAGTATTTATATTTTTTACATCAGGTGACGATGAAGATGAAGACGAGCATATTAATCCTTCTTTTAGTATTACCCTTTAATATATTAGTTGACGGTAAGATAACACGCTATGATAGATCAAAATATGCAACGCACGCGGGTGGGAGGGGGGGGGCATTCAATGTCGAGTAATTCTTAGATAGTCTCGGTTTAACTTTAACGTTCTTCTATTGAATTTACCACAGTCGAGTCATGTCACATAGATACATCGTATTAACACGACAGCTGAAACATCTGTACCGTATTTGATAACCTCGTGATTCTATTCGCAGATCGCCGGTTTTCGTGTTTGCCAGATGTGTGATAGGACAATAACATCATGTGATGTAACTCTATTGATTGTGTGCCACGATGTGTGTTCTTGAACGTTACGACAGTACGATGTAAGTGGCGTCAACACAATATTGACGCCATCCGGAGATTTTTATATTATGTTTTTTTATGGCAGCCTCTGTAATGGAGCCTTTTGCATGGACAACTGCCTTTCCTGGCACTCTCGGATGGTGTCAGCAAACGTTGGCATATACAACTGACGACTTGTTTATTAGTCAAGACGTAGGAATCTGAAGTGCCTCCAGTAAATCTCAGATTCAGGTTGGGTCTTGACGGTTAACAGCTCGGGATGACAAGACGTTTCACTATATTTTCGTATGAAACGTGAATGCACAGTGCCTGCTTCGTCGTTGATCGTTATGGCATACACAGATATATAGCACCCTAAAGCGGAATAGGAAATGAAGTCACGACCATAGTGTACTTACGATCCATTTCGTCGCCAAGGCTGAAACGAAAATGTGACGAACTATCAAGCTTTTTCGGTTGTATAAAAGATCCGAAGAGTGGTTGGAATTTAGTTACTACCCCGATAAAGTATTCCCTCGCTTTACACGAAGACAAGCAACACATATACTATCACGTGTCAGTTTTAAAACGACAGAATTATTTTGTTGCGGTGGCGTTAAATAATAGTACCTGATTTTAGAAATAAGCCCGTTTCAATTCAAGAATGTGTTTCTATTATTTGATATGCAATGATTGATGCACATTGATATTTAGTATCAGTATTGCGCCTGTTGCAATGTGGAAATATACACTGTCAAAGTTGTTGAATTCTGTCATATATTGCGAATACACGCAGAACATGAAGAATTATTATATATAAATTTTAAACCCATGAACTGTGTATGCTGTGTTCTATGTGATACTTTCAATTCTTTATTTTTATATGTATGTTATTTTTTCCTTTGCAGCATCCAAGAAAATATTTTGTTATTATAGTAGTTTTGCTCAAACGAGGGCGGGAATTGGGAAATTTTTACCTGAAGATGTCGACCCGTTTTTATGTACCCATATAATCTACGCCTTTGTAGATATTTCACCCAATGGTCGAGATTTGTTAAAATTTAACTGGAATGATGATGGTCCAAATGGTAAGATCGAACGAATTATATATCTCGAATTTTCTGTTTTAAAAATCAATTTTATCTTGAACACCGGAAAACCACATTCATGCTCAATTTGAGGGAATGAAATCACTTATTAACAAGGGGCCCGTGGTCGAAACATACGTACATCACGATTTTAAGTAAAAATCTTAGCCTTGCGTCCAGGGCCACACCAGATCGCCATCGGTTCTCTTTTATATAGTTTTTTTTTACAATCCATTCTAGGTTTATATGACAGAACTATATCATTAAAAAGTAAAAACCCACAATTAAAAGTTTTATTGGCCGTTGGTGGATGGCAGATAGGATCCAAACCATTCATACCTATGATAACCAATGAATCTAATCGTAAACATTGGGTCAAGAATGTTGTTAGATATCTACGAAAGTAAGTATAATTTTCATCCATCAATGACTCTGCGGAACGTCACATTTCCACTTTAACATGTGATCAACAAGATTACAATTGCATTTTCGCTCGTATTCTATGGGTGTTTATTGTTGATCGACGTTTTGGCTGTCATTCTCTAGTATCTTAGGCCCAAAATGACCTAGTTTGTGTCGAGTAGACGTTAAACCCCATTTCTCTCTCTCTCGCTAGTTATTATCAAGAACATAATACATGTTTCGTGTTCCATAAAATTGGTGCTGGTATTAGATTTTCGAATAGATATGATTCTTAAAGAGACTAATAGTTAGTGCAGGGGGACTGCGCCACATATGATTTACATAAAGGATAAATATAACGACAATACATCATACTCCGAAACAGCAAACGAAACAAACAATAAAACAACAATTCAAAAAAGAGTGAATGGATCCGGGGGCTAGCCGTAAGCGTCCACTGCGCTGTACAGTCCCGGGTCTGAAGCAACTCAGACTTCACTCAAGATTGAACATATTGACTCGTACAAGAAAACGCACAAACAGCCCAACACAATGAAGCAAAGAAAATGTAGACCGCCTCGGGAGGCAGTCGTCTGCTAACTGAATGGTGTGACGTAAATACGTCGTAATGTTATCAATGACGTCAATAGAATTTCTTAACAAAAAGGGCGATAATCAAGATTTAATAATGCTAAAAGCTATGAGTTTAAACAACCAATTAGAATTTTTAAGTTGTATAATTGCACAAAACATAATACTTAATACCCTATACAAGCAATGCAAAACAGGAATGTAGAAGAAAGCATACAATGTAAGTGTATTTATGAAGTAATAAAATAATAACAATAAGGGCGATAATCCAAACATGGCTACGTAACTATACAAATTAAACTAAATTAAATTGGATAATTATCCAATATGTACTCGGTTATATACTTATAAGAAATGTTAAACTTGGTATATTGATGAAACGGAAGTTTCAAAATTTCTTTAAATATGCGTAACTGTGTACCACCTTTGGCAGTGCATTTAAAAAACAGGGATTTTATTCGGGAAAGAAACAGTTCTTTGTTGTTACATACGGTCAAAAATCGTAATGCCTGTGAATAGAAAACATTATATAGTGTTGTATCTGGTATGTTGCTATAAATTGACGGATATTTTACTACTTCAAAACCGAATTTGTCCGTTTTGTCGAAAATACCAACATTAAATCTTTTGTTAATGATATTGATGTCCAGGTCAAGAACAGATGCAATTTGGGTGCCGGAATTTTCTTTATTTAATATTAGTTCCGGGGGATATATTTCACTTTTATATTTATTGAAATTTCCATTATCATTGATGGGTGTTATGTCATCAATGTAACGGAAGGTGTAGTTGAGACTTTTAGCTACTTTGTAATCTGTTTTTCTTTTATGGTCCTGAAAATAGAATTCATATTTATGTAAATGTGCATTTGCCATAAATGGGGCGGGGTCAGTTCCCATTGGTAAACCAATAGTTTGCTGTATTATCTGATCCCCAACCTCAAATATGGCATTGTCAATGAGAAAATGTATTATGTTTTGAAATTTTTCTTTATCAAAAATTACAGTTTCGGCATTGCGAGGTTTTATAATCCATCTAGCATCTTGAGAGTAAATGGCCATCAAGTTTCTGCCTTTTCCGAAAGCTCCATTAAAGGCTTTATCTACAAACCAATCCAAATTATTTTTAAGATCTGCATGTTGGAGCATAGTATACAAAGTAGAAAAATCGAACGTTTCTATTGTTAAGACCATGTTTGACAGACCCTGACTATCGATAATTTATTATGAGACATACAGGGGCTTATTAGCCAAACGAAATCGTTTTACAAAAATTACATTTTTTTCTACATATTTGAGTATAGTTATAATGATTAATCATGGTATAAATGCCTTTAAGTCGGTTCTTATCAATATCGTACCCCCATATTTAAGATAACAGTACACATTGCACAGATAGAGGTACTATTATTCTCCTATTTAGATTTACTTTTGTACTTAATTTGGAAGTTAACATCAATATATAATTATCACCACGATGTTCGGATTATATTGAATTCTAAACCGGTATTTCTGAATCGATTTACCATAGATCACGTTAGTAACTTTTTATATCTTCTCCCCAAACAGATACAGCTTTGATGGTTTTGATATGGACTGGGAGTTTCCGGCAACAAGGGGGAGTTCCCCACAAGATAAATATAGATTTACCACCTTAATGAAAGTAAGGCAACATTGGATAATTATAAATTCGTTTTGAAACTAATAGAACTATTGTTCGCGTCATTAGGAAATTCAAACACTTACACATTTTTCTTGGACTTCTGTGTTGAATGAGCGGAGTTTGGTGACCGAATGGTTTAACGCTACTTTCGATTCACTGCTTGTACATGATTAGGAGTAGGATCGCCTGTCCAACCTGATGGATTATCTCAGGTTCCTCTAGTTTCCTCTCATAGCTAAAGAACCCGACGCGCAAGCAAATTGTTGAAACAAGATTTAAGTAGCTAGATTTTAGTCCCGAAATGACCTAGTTTGTGTCGAGTGGGCGTTAAACATCATTTATTTCGCTCCTTCGGCTTATAAATTCACAATTCAATATATTGCTTTATGAGTTATAAAAAAGATCACATTCGTACACATTTGTTTTTTTTTAAAAAATCTGATTATAAAGCCAGTCTACCACGGATAAAAATAAGCAACGGTAATTTAAATATTACACCATTTTTATTTTCAGGAATTATACGAAGCATTTAGAACCGAATCGGAAGAGACTGGCAATGAGAAACTGCTTTTAACCCTAGCAACAGCATCAGGAACATATTACATTAGTCAATCATATGAACCAGAGGAAATCATCAAGTAAGTGTATGAATCTGAAATTTACAATGGTCACAAACTGTCCGCAATATCACCGTATTATGATTTATCTAATCGGAGTCTGTCAGTATCTTTATCATTTTACTTTTGATATTCTACTACATTGACAACTGTAAAAGTTTCTTTGAATCCGGTCTTCAGATCACCTGAGTTTACTGATCAATCAGATTGCCTGTACTGGTATGCTTTGATCCGTTTTATCGTGATTTTAATATTTTAAAATCAGAACCTATACAAGATTGACAGATTGGTTTTTGGTGTATAGGCCCAACATGTTTCTTTAGAAACATTGTCTTTGATATCGCTCTCCATCAGTGATCAGAAGGGATACCGTATCCAGTTTTCCTTTCGGATAAGCTTCTCTGGTTATCTTTTATGCTATCGATCATTCATCCAATTACCTAAATGCCATGCATATTTCATGGGTCAATGGTAACATCTGTAGTCAAAACCATCTATGGACAGTCAGGGTCCTACACTTTCTAGAACGTTTGATTCTATATCTCTAGTGGAGAAGTCCAGTAATTGAAAAACGCACAAAATCTATATTGATACGTTTGTATTTCCCCAGGTACCTCGACTTTATGTTACTGATGACGTATAATTACCACGGTCAGTGGGAGAAACAAACTGGTCACCACGCAGGTCTCTGGAAACACAGAGATGATCCACCAGGAGAAAAAAGCGAATTACATCAGGTAAGTTGATCTAAGTATTTCTACATTAGAATTTAATTTAACAAATTTATGGGTTTACACTGACCAAGTTTTCTAGGCCTGTGGGTTGGGGGTGGGCACCCAGTTAGGGAAACGAACTCTCTCGAGAGAGAGGCTAGAATGTCGCTGATTGTCCATTCAATGTCAATTCTGTATGGGCGTTGACCTTGACAGTAGGAATTCATGGAAGACTTGGCAAAAGTTTTGATTTTTGTGTGGGGACTAGTCAGTAAATTATGGTAGTCGAGTGGTAAGGGAGCTTTATTCTCAACTAGACTGACCTTGGATGGAATCCCAGCATGTTTCTTCTTCTCCGCATTAATGCCTGCCATGGTGCCGTGTCGTCGAAATTTAAATGGAAACTATTGTTTTTTGGGTCATATGTGCAATCCAAGAAGACGATCTTCACGAGAACAGGGATGCTGGATTCAAAGTGACATTAGACTCCGTTTTCAATATTGGTATAAGAAAACAAATATAACATGGTGTTTCATTATTTCTTTTTAAAGGTATGATAGTTGATTTAGTACAGAAATCCGTGAGTTATATCTTTATCAATTTATGTGTGCAATGCCGAATAATCGGTATTTTTTAGAAGTGACATGAAATGGATTGAAATGGGTTTGAATATCATAGTTTTCTGCATCAACAGGGCTAACAAAGACGGATATACCCCAGGCCATGTAATGTACTATGAGGAAATTTTTCCTGGGGAGCAGCGCTACGTATTTTTACGTGTCAGCCACTGTGTATACTGGACCGTGGTTCCATCCAAACAAATATATAAGTTGTCAATTGTCAGGCTGTCTTCCCTACACCACTGACAAGAGGGGACTACGCCGGAAATCAAAATGTACTTTCTCGGCCAACATCGGGAACGAACAGGGGACCTCCAGGTTAGCGAGCCAGTGTCTTAGCCACAGTGGCCCCCGAATTAGTAAATAATCCCTTGTAATTAAACCCATGTCACATAATCAAAAATGATTTTTTAGATGAAATCTGTATGCTTCTATTACAATACATGTATTATCATACGCACGTTATATTATGGTCGCAAAGAATGCACTATACCATTTCTGTTATAAAAATATGACTCTTGGGTGTTTTGGAGTGAATGAGATATTGCTAATGGAATGGATTGAAGACAATATTTGTATGTTGTCAAAAGTGGAATTGCTATTATTATTTGTCTAGAATTGGGAGACTATGCTATACCCCAGTTTAATATATGTATGTGTTAGTGTTATCGGTTTAGTGTAACATTGGATTTTAGCGCCACATTGTGTCGGGTTTCGGTATCATATTGGATTTATTGTCAATTTTTAAATCAAATTATCATGTTTTTAATGCCACTATTTTAGCTATAGAGTATTAAATTCAATATGTCGATAACGCCAGATTGACTGCCGCTAATTTAGCTAAAGCGGCACGTTTTAGTGTCACTCGTCCTTCAGCTACAGTATAACGTGTAGCTAGATATCGGAATAGCTAGATATAGGATCAATATCGTAACTGTACGTGAGTGGCACTATCGCAGCAATGGGTTTACAGTTACCGTATAACTTTAGGCTTGATAATCGGAATAACTAGATATGATTAATATCGTTTCTATATATGAGTGGCACTATCGCAGCAACGGATTTACAGTTACCGTATAAGATGACATCGCGCCTGGTACGTTCGTTCATATTTTATGCGCGAACTCTTAGTTTTTCTATTACTGGCACGCGCACGGGCACTATTTTTTTTTTGTTTTACATGTACCAAAATCTGGGATTTCGCGCGTAGGTACTTTTGAGGTATTAGGTATGTTTAGCATAACACTTGCCACTGTACCTGTGTATCGCTAATTATAAACCGAATGTTTGAAGACCGTTCATATTTATTACGCACAGAATTTTTAGTACAGTGTTGATTCATGCTCAAATTGTTACTAAGCAAACCAACGGGATTATTTTCTCAACAGTGCATGAACTCATTTCATAGCGATAATATCCTTACACCGAGAGAAAGTATCTAGTCTCGGTGAATAGAACCATAGTTGTCTGGTAGAAAATTACTTTTGTATTTTTTGGAACGGTAAACAGTGTTTTTAGAAGCAAACTAACCTGCCGCACATGACGAAGTCATTATACTTATAATAAAAAGGCAAGAACTCCTTTTGCAGCGGAGGCTTATCAGTGAGTAATAGGTCAAGGTTAAAACATACAGTACGCGGATCTCGGTGGTTTGATGTTTTTTATCGTGGAATTCCGTGAATTACCGCGTAAATATCGACAGAGCAGCCCGGAGTCGAACAATCGCCGCCCGAGCTGTCTTCGTCAGCTAGTTTCAATATGGCGTACAACCAGTGCAAGTGGGAAAAGACGACAATAAAATCAGAAATATATTATCGGAATAGCTAGTTATATAGGAACAATATCGTAACTATGTGAGTGGCACTATCGTAGCAACGGGTTTACAGTTACAGTATAACTTTAAGCTAGATTACCGGAATATATAGATATTTGATCAATATCGTAACTATATGTGGCACTATCGCAGCAATGGGTTTACAGTTATACCTGGGTGTGAGTGGCAATACTGTTAGCTATAGTGTTTTTATTATATTTGATATCATATTCTTGTCATTTCAATTGACTTAGTTGTGTAATGTGTCCTTCAGTGTAAATTGGTATATAGTATTTTATTTTATAAATGTCACATTAGTTACGTTATAGTTTAGTGTGTGTCGTAAATTGTTGGTGTATTGTCAATATTTACTGGTGTATTTTTATATAAGTAGACGATATGACATTTAAATCATTTTAGTAGAACGGTAACCAAACGGTATTCGTCGTGAACCTGTCATGTCTCATCATATATTGAGGTCAGTCGTAGAAATCGAGTTGATCGTATCGAAACGTACCCTAACGTATCTGCACGTACCAGATTTTTGACTCCGTGGACTCAATAGAGACAATTATATCGTAACGCATCCCACAACGGAGGGAACCTAGCAAATTAAATAGTTTTCTGTTCCGATTTAGCATGTGATATTTTATTAGAATGTCATTCGTGGTATAGGCTGCAACTGTGGTTCGCGGTGGCATATCAGAAAGTTACACTTTGCATTTTAATGAATTGTTGATTGAATAACGTTCGTAGTATCTTAATAGAAATTGCTCGTGGTACCTTATAATAATGGTGTTTGTGGTATTGCCTTTTAATGACATCCGTGCAATATTATTAGAATGTCAACAGTGTATCTAATTAGAGTAGCACCAGTTTGTATCTAATTGGAGTATGACACATTGTGTATCAATTGAATGCTCAGCTTTGTGGTTGAATGGTGTTCTTGGTATTTCACTGTAATGAGACTCATGATGTTTTGTTAGAAGAGCTATCGGGGTATCTTATTAGAATGTCACACAACACAGATTATATTAGAATGACATTTAAGATATCGTATTGTAATATCGAGCGTAGTATGGTGGTGTCGTATTATGAAGATGTCGCTAGGGGCATCTTATTAGTATATCCCATTATAATGTCAATCAGCAAATGCCATAGCGGTGTTCTATCCGAATGTCAATCCATGGATCCTTTAAGATATAAACAGTGAAATTTTATGCCAGTCGTGGTATCGTATTTGAATTTCGATACTCGCTTGCTATTACAATGTTCGTTCCATCGTATTGCAATGCCACTCATTTTATTTTTATTGGAACTGCACTCCTATATAGTCTAAGCGGAATGTCGTCTATGTTATCGTATTTTATGTATAGCAAATATGCCTTGGCGATATGACACCATTCTTGGTATTATCTGATCAACTGCATTATGGTCGCTAAATATAATGTGAATGGTAGTATTTTATTATGGTAGCTAAATATGATGTCACTGGGTGGTATGCTATTTATGTAGCTAAATAGGATGTCACTTGATAGTGTACTGTTATGGTAGATAAGCACAATGCCACTGTGGTTGTTGATTTGGTGGCTAAATATAGTGTCACTTGATGGTGTATTATTATGGTAGCTAAGTATATCGTCACTAGGTGGTATGTTATTTTGGTGGTTAAATATGATGTCACTTGATAATGTATTACTATGGTAGCTAAGTATAGCGTCACTTGGTGGTTATCATTATGGTAGCTAAACAGGATGCCAATTGATAGTGTTTTATTATGGTTGTATAAAGCTACAATTTCAAATTTTTAAGATATATTTTTAAATTTTATTTTAAAAAAGCCTTAAAATAGATGGTATCCATAAACAACCCTGCCTTGTTAAAGAATAATCCTATTAATCCTATAATTCACTATTGCGAGCTGAGAAAAGTCAAAAATATCATTTTCAACTTCAAATTCCAACGTTTGAAGAAAGCTAATGCATGGAGGCAATGGGACAAAATGGGAGGTAATTGTGTTATTATTTTTCGTTTCAATGATTTCTAAGGGTGGGAAATAATGCCATGGTCGTATAATAGTGAGTTGATGACATATTGAGCAAAAGACATAGAAATAATTATGTTTTAACTTTCTTAGAAATTATGAAATTCTCGCTTTAAGTATAATGCGCGCTAGCTAGATATAATGTCACTGGGTAGGCGATGTGATGTAAGATTGTATTTACACAACTTTATCATATAGAAGGTACAGCATTATCATAAAGAAGCAAATAAAAAAAAAAGTTTTTACAATTTAAATGTCGCTAAGTTGATAGTTTGGTGGTAAGGATTCAATTTCAATGTTGCCTTAATACACTATTATTACCCAAAGCACTGCGCAGTCTAATTGTATAATACCAATTACCTGGGAATGTAGCTGTATGTAACTCGTGGGTGTGAGTTTGGTGCAGTTTAGTTGTATATTGTCAGTTACTGGAGAATGTAGCTTTATGAAACAGAATCTCGTGGGTGTCATACAGTCTAGTTGTATAATACCAGTTACTGGAGAATTCAGTTTTTTGAAACCGAGTCTCGTGGGTGTGAGTTTGGTACCGTCTAGTTGTATAATGTCAGTTACTGGAGAATGTAGCTTTATGTAACAGAATCTCGTGGGTGTTAGTTTAGTGTAGTTAGAGAATGTAGCTTTGTGAAACAGAGTCTCATGGGTGTGAGTTTGGTGCAGTCTAGTTGTATAATGCAAGTTGCTGGAGAATGTAGCTTTGTGAAACAGAGTCTCGTGGGTGTGCGTTTGGTGGTCTAGTTGTATAATGTCAGTTACTGGAGAATGTAGCTTTTTCGAACAGAGTCTCGTCGTGTGAGTTTGGTGCAGTCTAGTTGTATAATGCAAGTTACTGGAGAATGTAGCTTTCTGAAATAAAATATCGGTGTGAATTTGGTGCAGTCTAACTGTATAATACCAATTACTGAAGAATGTAGCTTTATGAAATTTAATCATCTATGCCATTGTGTGTGTCTGAGTTTGAATGTTGTTGAAGATTATATATCATTGGTTGTTTTGCAATATTATAGAATGGTTGAAATAAATATATAAACGACACTCCCTAATACGTGGTGACATGGTTTATAGTCCTTAATGTATGAATATTTGAGACAATGCCTTGTATTATACTATATTTTATCTTTAACCCATTCTAGGACAGACCTCAAACCTGGTGGCATGTTATTATTTTATAATCCGTATGACCCCAGTATTATAGAATGCACCCCACCCGACCCCTCTGATTGGCATAATAGGACACGATTAATGGCCCGCTCTTTATACTATGTTTAAATAAATTATTATGAATGTTGCCTTATATGCTTATTGTGATGGAACAGCTTGTTGCATGTTTGGGGATTTTTGTTTCAGGAATGGTCTATAGATTATTGGTTAGACATAGGTATTCCTAAACATAAACTGATCGTTGGTATCCCCACATACGGTATGAGTTTCACCCTTGCTGATCCTAATCAACACGGCACCTTTGCCCCAGCTAATGGTGGGGGCCGAATGGGCAAATACACAAGTGAAGGGGGAATTTTATCGTATTATGAGGTATGTATTGTACTATATCAGTATATCCTAAGGTCCCAATAACTTAAGTTGTATTATCGAATTGCAAGAATAGTTTCTTACTGATAATAGGTTAAAATTTGTCACAGATAATTATCTTTATAGTGTTTTTGTAAAATTATTTTTCGGGTAATATTATATTGATTTTATTTGAAGTAATAAAACAAATTAGCCCGGGCGATGTGAAATTGTAAATATACAACAAAGCTTGATAACCAGATAAACAGCTCATGCCTGAAGAAGTATGATGTATTCCATAAAGAGTATCCATATCTACCGCCACTACTTAGAGCCAACATGGTCGATAGTTTAGAACCGCATTAAAAATAAAACCTGAAATTTAAATACGTATTTGAAATCTACTTGCAGTGCGATAATATAATGGATTTGTTAATTTATGTTTTGTTTATTAATTGTATTTTGTACTGTTAATCTGTCTCATATTCCCATATTCTTTCATTTAATTTTACATAAAAAAAAATAGTTTTGAAAAATGCTTTCTGTATTTGGTTTGTTGTTGTTGTTGTTGAATATGTTTGTAGCCTTAGTCATGTTGTAATAAAATACAAATCTTGTCCCCTTAGTAGCGTAAGTATTCCTTTTAACATTCTTACTTTATTTATGAACGCACCCACCCCTCATCCACCACATTTTCGGAATGGAAGTACTAGTATTTTAGTCAACAATTTTTAGTTTTTTCTTAATCCACAATTTTAGTTTTGGAGTTCCTTTCATTTTTTTTACCAATAGTCGTATATCAAATCACTTTCATGTCGACGTAAATATACAGTAAATGGCGAATACTAGTTTCTGGAAAATCTAGATTTGGAAATAAAGACTAAGAAACACCGGTTTCTGTAAATCTGAAATTTTGAAAGAATGACTCTTGTTCATAGTAAATAATCAAACAGATTCCACTGAAGTAATTATAAACGCGCAATGTTGATCTACAACATCGCCTAGAACAAGAACTACACCCATCAATTTCTTATTATATCCAACTTAATCAATTTTATAGAGCAGCTACTTTTTTAGCTTTCATTGTGGGAAGTAATGAAAGGTGAGTAATTCAGTGGGGAAGTCATAGTATAAGTATATTCTTCAGCTATGCATATCATCTATATATTATTCAGCTATTCAGTTTAAGTACTAATCACCTTAATAACGTTTTCTGAAGCTTCAAAACTAATTGTCTGCCTCGCTAAAAACCAGAAAACAACGCTAGATCTACATTTTGAGAAATATGTAAGAAGAGATATATTAATGAAAAAGTGTATTTAATTATTTTTGAAGTTCAATTTTAATAAATGTAGAAAATTATTAAATTTACTAACGCTATGTGTATCTGCTATGGTGTAATAATTTGAAGTGGTTCCTCTTTTTTAAACTTCTGCATTAAGACTCAATGATGTACGGCAATTTTACTAATAATTACAATTCACCTTCTAGTATATAAAAGTGATAAACTACACTTAAACTGCCCTTCTGATTTTGCATAATATATTTATATAGAAGTCTGCTACTAACAAAGCAAATAACAAACTTTAACAATGTTAATCTGGTTATTGATAAAGTATTAACATCATAATATAAGGTTGGTAGTATTGTGCACTCAATTATAATTTGTAACCGGTGTTATGATATTCAACTTCCAGACTCTAAATGAAAATGAAATATTTGTACCTTGCTGTCATTAGATATATAATAGTGTATTTTAACAAAAAGGAAAGACATACACTTACGTTAATTGAAAAAAATATAATTTCTTTAGACGCTATTTTTATACGTAAACTACAAAAGGAAGGTAAACTTAATTTAATTGTTCAAACATTCACTTTTATTGGACGTATTGCAATACACAATAGAGATAACTTGAGTGTTGTATTTTAGGTGTGTGAGAATATTAATCGTCATGGTTGGAAGACGGAATGGATTGATGACCAAGGTGTACCATATGCTTATGGAGGCGACCAGTGGGTCGGATACGAAAATTTAGAGAGTATCAAATTAAAGGTAAACATTGTTGCTAACCTAATATTATATCCAATGCAATAATGAATTTATAGAGGACATGAACTCCAATATGGAACAATAATAAGAAACAACACGGTGAAATGTTTCGTATATTTGTTCTGTTTCACTAGAACAGTTGATACCACTTTTCATTTGTATGTGATATGTAACCAAACGTTGTAAATTGCAACTTTACATGGATAAAAACATTAACTTCATTAAATATAATCTTGTAATCACGTACTGATTCATAATCCTAATTACATAGCATTTTGGTTGAACTAATATATAATCGCTAGCATTTACATCGTACCAGACGCTGGGGTAGCATAAACTATGTTTTATTGTGAAACTGTGATATTATCTTATTTCAAGGCTGAAAATATCATCCGAAGAGATGTAGCTGGAGCATTTGTATGGTCTGTAGAAATGGACGACTTCAGTGGAAGTTGCGGACGTGGTAAATATCCACTCCTTAATACAGTCGTCAAAATACTTCAACCTTATGGTGGTCGTGCTCAAACAGCCCATGCTACTACTACCCCAAGATATGTTCCTAGCTTCGCTCCAGCTCCCATAGATAAACCAACCAGAGATTATGTGAGCAATACACGAGAACCAAAACGAAGTCGGCGTCCATTATTTACTCGAGGTCCAAACTGGAGAACCAAGTGGCACAAACGGCCAAAGAACAACTGGGATGATGAAGAGGGTTCGAACGCCTTAGAAAAAAGAACCACCGCCAGACACTGGAATGCCAGACCAACTGGTAGACCAAGCAGTGGAGATGTCATTCAAATTCACACAACCCAGAGGCCGAGTTATATTGATCAAACAATAAGACCAGCATGGAAAAAATCGCCATGGAAGAAACCGGGAACTAAATCCCCATCAGCAGGTAGGTACATTAATGGTAACCAAAATTGTTTGAAACTAAGAGTCATAATTAAAATTTTATTAAATGATATCAAGTATTTTACATCAATACTTTTAATATGACGTTTCGTCCATCACAATTACCTTAATTACCTACAAATTCTTGTCCTTATATCTGTTGGGCATGATATATTGGAAGATTCTAACCTATAGGATTATTTTTTGTATTTTTTCAGCTGGAAGTAGTGATTGTTCCCGATTAGGTGTCGGTATGTTCACTGATCCCGCTTCCTGTGAAAGATTTATAATGTGCCTACCAGGAGCTTGGTTAGAATATGGACCAATCCGAATGGCGTGTCCAGCTGGTACCAGATTTGATGAAAATCTCAAGATCTGTAATCACGCCAGTAGTGTGGAATGCTGGGTTTAAACCATTTATTTGCTAAATTTTCCATCATCGATGACGACCTTGACAAAGTTTAATGGACTCGAATTACATTTATATTTATATAATTAGACAAACGTACCTCTTGTGATGACGACTAAGGCTATGATTTTATGGACTACGATTTATTTTTGATTTTGAAGTTGTACGCCATTCATTATGAATGGAAGTATTACCTTTAATCAATTTCGCCATGACGACCTGTTTCCGTCCCCGGACTTCGAGGTTAGCCTCAGATTTGGATACATGTAGTCCTATTTCCTAGTCTCGCGTTTGGTTCATGGAAACAGTATTTCACGAAGGCAGACAAGAAAGTAAAGGAGGAGTTATGTCAGGAATATAAACATTCTAATCTCAAAATACTTACAGTGGGGTGAGAATAAACATAATCGAACTTAACTAGTGATCAAAAGACCAATTAGCGAATTCGGCAAAATCGATTAACGATAGCAAGAGGACATGAACAATTCCAATAATGGATCGTGATACTAATAGCAGATGATGGCAAATAAAACGTTTCCAATGCAGCCTTTAGTCTAGTTGATAATAATTATATTTTTCATCAACATCGAACTGGTACATATTCAAATGGTTCAACTGTGTAATGATTACATCACCATCAATTTTAATGGAATATAAGCAAACAGTATTATCTAAAACATTCACAAAGGCAAATTATTGATGAGTTGGACATGATGGGCGTGCAGATGTCCCTGTTTGTTTCAAGTGTTACTGTAGAATATTATGGAACACTAAACGCGCCTGTGTGTTTCAGATGTCAATGTTATTTGTTAATTAACCTACACATTCGTTAATGTTTGTTCATTTGTTCGTTTTATTTTGAATAATGCGTCGCAAGTAAGGGCGGAGAATAAGTGTAACATATGTGCATTCTTCATATGTGTTATTGAAGACTATATTCCATGTTCTAAATGGTGAAACACAGACTAAATCAAATATTTCAAGTATTTGAAAGTGTGAGTACTCGGAAACACGATCAAAATAAAGTGGTCAGCATTGCTTGTGATAGAGATTTCACTGATCGTGAAGGAGGGCTAACTATACGAAGTCTATATTTTTCTGGCGGGAGGCCAGGCTGTTAACAAACGAAGTCTTTATTATAATGACATTAAAATGACAGCAGTTCGACCCATTACCATATTCCTTTAGTAATTAATATAGTATAGCTGCATGTATTTTTAAAATAACTTACTACTTGTATTTAAATATATACCTATTGTTGCAATTATTTATTATATATATATTTGGTATATAAAGTATTACAATTTATTAAAATCCAATACCCAGTTCGTTAAATTATATAACTATAGGATGTAAAACTGACCACTGCCCCCCCCCCCCAACTATACTACCAGTTCAGAATACCATTTTAATCAGAATGTAAATTGACACGCGCACGACTTCCTGGATTGAAGCACATGCGCCGTTAAAAAGAAGTATGGATTATGGAGATGAACAACCACCCAAACCTTGTCACCTATTTCAAGGAGTGATTAATTGCTGTGAAAACATCTGTGAATCCGGTGATGAAGATTCTTCTGATTCATAATGGCGACCATTTACAATACAACAACAGAGCTAATTACTATTATGTGAAGTCAAATCCAGATTCGTCAAAATTGTTGGTCTGTAACTCGACTTTGAGTAGGGAATCTGGATTTGGATTCCTGGAAAAGTAATGTGCTCTCAGCTGCCTGAAAGAATACACTCATCTATTTTATTTTATTTTCATATTGAGCGATGTATTCTGCTATTTGTGTTGTACGTGTTTATGTTTGGAATATTTGATTCAGATCTTACTTGAGGTAGAATATATTTAACCACACACGCCAAAAAAAATAGAGACTTTTATTTTTCTTTGTGTTTATCAATAAAAAAAAATGTTGTGTTGGTGGTATGTCTGCTTCAAGTGAATTCATGGGATAACTTTCCCGAGACAGGAGTTACCAGGATATCCGCTAATTCCTGTTGGGATAGTTTTCCAATGAAACTCTTTTTTCTGCGTTTTTTGTAACTATTACAAGAAGCATCAGAGGGGGTGTTTATAAGGTTTAGGACTGTCTGTATCCCGATCTGATCAAATATTTATTTATAATTGTATTTCATAAAACATCCTTTGGTATATTTCATGTATCAAAGACTCTTGTCTAATTTTGTTCGAATTCAAATCTCAATATTTAAGCTGGACAATAAAATCATTTTTAGTTTCCTTTATATGCGCCCTGAATTAGGAAAAAGTCACACACAAATACGCCATTGTCTTGGCCAAACTGCGACATGGTGAACGTTTACATAATTTGTTTGAGCAATATGTATTAAAATTCGTAAGATATTTGATTATTAAGGCTGCCACTTACAAAAAAACGGACAATGAAAATTTATCAGCGGTTATAGACTTGCTTGTAACAAACTAGTAATGCCTTTATAAAAATAGATTATTAAAGTTGCCGGACGGAGGGCATAGCTAAGTATGCCAAACCTGACGAGATCTATTTGAAGGAGTTTGGACTGGTATTGTTTTTGTGATTTGATACTGCTATTGACTTCATATTTGACTTTTATTCTAGTAATTTGTGGCTTTTGATTTACAAAAATAAAAAAAGACAGAGAATATTATGTGAGAATGTTTTTTTCTCTAGTGTTTCTGATAGGCTACTAATTATATTGTTTGTCAGATTGCTGTATTTTGTTGAAAAGTTGTATACCTAGGAACCATGGTTACTAAATAAATATTTGTGTGATGTATATTGTACACCGTACTGTATACTTGTAAATAAAATTGCTGCATTAATACTCGTCAGTTTTCAATTATTTTGTCTTGTCAAAAGCAAAATTCCTTAAGATCGAGTTAGTTGATTTGTGTGGCCATGTAGTTGAATGCGTATGCTTAAGATCACAGGAAGTCGTCACTGATTCAAGTGTCGTGGTTTTGATTCCATGCTTTACCTTACAAGAATATGATCCCCTGCCTAACCGCCTTGCTTTTGACAGGAAATAGTCCGTCCACTAATCTTTCGACCCATTCTTACCAATGAACACCCGTTTCTTGTCCCACCAGAGAACATCGCTACAATGACCTTCAGTGGCAAACAAGAGGTTAAGAATGTCAACATAAGATTACATCTGTACCAAGTTTGGAATAAGTTAAATATACATTTTGAATTATTGATCCCTGAAAAAAGATAAAACAAAACATAAATAACTGTAAACACTTTTCAATATCTCCGCCTTATTTGTTCTGATTTTCTTTTTCTTTTTATTTTTTTTAGGGGGGGGGGTCTATATATAGTAGTTTGAACTGTAGAAAGGCCAAGGTGTAAGACAAGTTATTATATGCCTTGTCGTGCTCGGGCCTCAGACACAGACCTTTTTATCTTAGGCCCACAAACAAACCATAGACACATACAAACACAACATGTTACTTTTGAAAGACTGGAATTTTCAAGCCCGGATCCTACTTGTCATAGGTGACACCTGTGCAAGGTCGTTCGGATCCGAACAGATATCGACGTAAAAGATACCGTAGCAGTTCGAATTCATAGAAAAGTAGGAAACGCCTGTGTCTGGACAAAGTTTATCCCCAACACTTACATAGAAAAGTAGGAAACGCCTGTGTCTGGACAAAGTTTATCCCCAACACTTACACACATAAGATTGCAGATTACTATAGTTACAGTGCTAAACAATTCCATTACAGTATTAAACAATTTGAATCTATATAGTTTTCGATGTAATTTAAGTATTTATATCGGATGAAAATAATGCTGAGGGTCGAACAAATGAACTAATTATGTTTTAATCGAACAAGAGCAGCTAAAAGTGTGCGACGTGTTAAGGGGGATTCCAAAGATGTTCATAAAGATTGCAAATTACTATTGTTACAGTGTTAAACAATTCCATTACAGTATTCAACAATTTGAATCTATATAGTTTTCGATGTAATTTAAGTATTTGTTCGGATGAAAATAATGCTGAGGGTCTAACAAATGAACTAATTATGTTTTAATCGAACAAGAGCAGCTAAAACTGTGCGACGTGTTAAGGGGGATTCCAAAGATGTTCATAAAGGAGGAAAAATAAATACAAATTAACATCGGGGTAAACATATTCCTCACATTATTCATGACACTTTTGTGATTTGTTATTCACGATCTATTCCGCAACACAAACAGCTAAAATATAATTCAGATTAATAGTGCTTGATTTTTCATACCTGCCAGTAGTAGAGATAATGGTTTATCCACGACTAAGCATCATTAAAGTCCAAAAAGTGAGTGACTCGTATGGTGAATGCTTTTGTAAAAAAAAGAGTATGTTTTGAGCCCAAAGAAGGTAAAATCTGGCGTACATTAGTAATTCATTGCATTCTGTGAAAAACAATTCTGGCCGAAAAGACCGTTTTGAGGCCTTGGTGTTCTTGATGGGGTGTACGCTGGTGGTTTAAGTGGGTCCAGAAGATAATTTGGAGCGCTGCCGTTCATTGTTTAATTTTGTCATTTCGGGGCTAACACATGGTTCAATTTTTTTTTCAATAATTATCTTGTGTGTATGGGTTTTTAGCAGTGTAAGCAGACTGGAACCCCCAGAATTAACACCCAAGGCTGAACAGGCGACACTGCTACAGATCACGTATAAGTGAGAAATCTAAACCACGCCACTTTATAATAGTAGTAATCCACGTGAAGCAAAACTGCATAAAAATACGCACATCAGCAGCTTTTCAAACGGTGGTATAACATTGATGGACAGTCTGGATTCATCCTTATCATAAGTGAAACAATCCCATAAATTCGAAAGAAATACATCTCAGATCTGCTACCAGGGGTCGAAGGGGTTATTCTTCAGAACTAACCAAGCAAGTTTGAAATAAAGTCCCACAACTCTTCACCTACAGGTCGTTTACAAGGATTGTGGACAAATATGTCACCAAATATGTGGGGCGACAGTTATTTTTAGTCTCATTCTCCTTCCCTTTTCCCCCTTTTTGTATAACGAATTTTGTTGACTTTTTGGTGTAGAATTGAAAGAAGGGGTTTGAAAATACATTTTCTGCCAGGTTTTGGTGAATATTCATGATTTTGAGGTAGGAGGATACAAGAATTGTGAGGTTGGTTACGTTGAAATGTAGGGAAGAAATTGCATGTTTGTTTGTCGCTACTTCCAGCTTGTTTATCTCAAGTTTTGCATGGTGAATATAATACACGTCTAAGAGAGGAGAATTAACATTAAAGTCAGTGGTGAATTAATTAGTGACCTGTGGCCAAACATTGTTTACGACAATATAAATGGCCGCAAATTTTACAAGAATACATTGTAAAGAAGTTTTTTCACGAATGAACTGTATTATACATAAAATGTGTCACATAGTCCTTGAATTGAAATCAATAAGGTTCAGATCTTAATAATGAAGGTAATACGACAAAGAAAAAAAACTCACCAATACACAAAATCAAAACGAGAAGAAAAATGACTTGCTTGATTACTGGCGTCATTTTACTAGGTTCGACTCACAGTAATATTTCTGTTCGTTTTAGTTTTTTTAAGGGTTCAGACACCTTGCTATTACCCACGTCATTTTAAACAAAGAAAAAAAACAAAGAAAAACCAGAAAAAAAATAATCAGAGATAGATAAGAATTAAAGGTTTTTTTTCAGATTTTATTTTACTTGAATTGAAACGCGATAAACAAGATAAAAAGACGCGATAACATTTATTAAGAATACTGTATAAGGTCATTTGTAGCTGCACTTTTCTTATAAAACGTGGGGGCGACGATACAATTTTATACCGCTTGACCTACCTATCCTGCATCACCACCCCAAGTAGAAGTAGCCTCTTTTCATGTAAGAATGGACTTGTGGTAGTCATTATATGTATCTGTATACCCTTTATTTTTCGTCAATTACTCGCTCGGGTGTTCCAGAAAGATTAATCACACCCTTTCAAACTGCCCAACACGGTCACTAAACTAAAATGCTGATGATACAGATGACTCACACACAAACACTATTTATGGATACAGGTGGCTACTGGATTCTAGACAAATTCGTCAAATGTCACAAATCGATTCAAAAGCCGATGTTAAAGTGCAGACAGTATACAAGAAGAATGTACATCATCCAGGACATATTATGTTAGAAATAGTTACGATGGTCGTGCATGGGGCATTGAGGGTGTTGGCTCTACTCCACTAAGCAGGTGATCCAGGTTTGATCCTGGTGTTGTCTAAGAAAGTACCTCGGAACTAACCAGCGAGGTAAACATCGGCATGTTAAAAAACCCGTCGTCATTAGCCCGACTGGTGCAAATTAGAAAGGTGTTCATTTTCATATGACTGAACATTGAAATGACGCTTTAATTCTATAAATAACTCAAGGTTGCTTAAAATCGTTTATTTCTCGGATCAATGGATTAGAGTACGTATCATCAATAAAAATAGTAAACAGTAGAAAATTGTAAATAATGATTAGCAATATATTAATTATTATAATATGAGTATAATATATGATTATAAAATATATATGTGCATTTTACTGTATTTTTCTTGGATATTTAAACGGGACTTTTTGCTATTATGGGGACCTATATGAAAAAAGAAAGTGACTGACATGTTTCACACATTGCATACAACGAAGTCTTAACAATAGGACCTATAACATCACATTTCAGCCATTATTTTAACTAAAACATTATATTACTTTCTATTTTATTAAAAAATCAACTGAGTTAATAGCCTTGATGTGTCAGTTATAGACTAAGATTTAGTAATTATTTTCCCTTATTCCATGATGTAATGTCAGTTATATATATGTTGACCTTTTTAGGTATAGTATTGCAGAAAAGGGGTCATATTTGTTATTTCATAGCAGTTTTAGTTAGGGGTGTCTTCCCACAGAGGAATCATTGTGTCGGAAGTGAGATTTGTAGATCCTCGTCGCAAACAAAATCTAATCGGACAACCCCCTAACAAAATTATGATTAAAATATTCACAAAAGCCGGCCCCTATATGCCGATAAAGATTGGAACCAACAGAATTTTAAGCATAAAGCTACATCCTGTGATGTTACAGCCAAGTCAATGTGCAAAAATTGGTAGTCTGAATCTATTCTCAACTCAAGGGAAGTAAATATTGATATCGCAAATTAACGCTATAACAGCCAAAGAATTACCAATGCAAAGGGCATAAATCAAAGAATGTAATCTAGGATTTTCTCAATATTCAACAGTCATAAATTTCATTAACATTTTAAAATTATCCGTATGGTAATTTAAGTATCCAATGACGTCTTCGAATAATGTGAAAATTGATTTTGAATATCGACTGTCTTTAAACTTTTGTTCCTTTTGTTTTGAGTATATTATTTTTCTTTACGATCATCATTTCCGTCTCCTCAGGTTCATCTTTTCTGTCCACGAAAAATGGTCGTTTCTTCCTTAAAGCAATAACAAGAGCAACGACATAGAACAAGGTTGCAAAACTTCTAGCACCGATAAATAATGTATGGTATTTCACTCTCAGATCATCTATATCATACATACTGCACGCCCCCTTTCCTGTACACGTGTTGGACCAAATCAAACACGTTGTATCAACAATCTTCCCATAAACCACCGGTCCCGGAAACCAACCTATATAATTATAACATTTACGATCACTATAAACACACGTATCATAAACACAAACTGAATTAAAAATAAATCAAAAAAGAAAACGATACTTAAATCAACCAAGATGATGTTAGTATCAAAAAGAATGTCCCATTAATAAAATGTGTGGTGGTTTAGCGGCACATTGATTCTAGTACATGGGTTAACTAAGCATATTATGTCGACATATGCTTATATTTGATGCAGGCAAAGGGGAGGGGGGTATTGTATAAAATATCCAGTCTCACAATTAAATCAAAGACAAAGCATCCCAATATGCTCAAAGTGGGAATGATATGTTCTTTAGGAAATCCGCCCAATCAGAATAACATCTTATTTAGGAATCATTTTTATTTTTATGAGGTGTTGATATATTTAACAAGTTTGTGTTAAATTGACCTTATTTGTAGCCAACGAACATGACTTTGGCTTCTGCAAAATTTTATGTCACAGAAGGGCTAAGTCTGCCAATTGCATGAATTTATTCTGGTTTTAGACATTTATTAACTTATCGAGACCATAATTATCTTTCAATGCCACCGGATGGCTCTGGTAGATAGATTTAAATACGTTTTGCCGTTGATAATTTACCGTAAAAATAAATATTCGACACTTGGTTTATTATCGTAAAAACGGTAGCAATGGCGATTGAGGCTACACTGTTATCGTGTCGCAGGTATCTCTGCTCGGAGTGAAGTAATTTGAGTGAGATATTAAACTTGTCCCCTTTCTATTCTTCTCTTTTTAATTATTATAGAGAGAACTCTCGGCCCCTTTCAGACCATGTAACTCCTTACTTAAAGTTACATTATTCAAGATATAGATAAGAACTAGCCATTCTTGCTATACTAGTTCGAAAGTAGATGATGTAAAATGAATAATTTGAAAAATTCATTCAAATTACTCTATTGCAAGCGAAGATATTGGCATTTGAAGAGTTGGCCGACCTGTGCAATAATTTCAACCACGGTACTGGTTGATTAAAGCTAAGACTCGAAGCGTCTGGGCGCGCCATATTTGATTTATCACTGAAACGTTTTAATCTGTTTAATTTCGGAGCAATCTGATGCCATCCAAAATTGATTAAGGCCTGGATCAGTTAAATAATGTCTAATTAATACTTTAGAAAACATTTCATGCCCAAATAAAGACCTGCACTAGGCAGATTTAGCTCTTGAATAATGCATGTTTAATGCCCCTTTAATAAAGGTATAGATAGAAGTGTAAGCAAACCAAAATTTAAACCGGAGAAACTTATTGGGGTAGTGACCACAAAAGTCGAAAGATAGGTTCTTCATTTCTACTTCATAGCTTTATCTATCGGATGTCAGTGGCGTCAAACGCATTTATTTAATTGACGCTATATTATAGTGAGGACAATTATTATTATATAACCTTTTATATGCTAAGACATTAATAATGCTTTGGTTGATTTTAGTATAGTTTAACTTAAAGGATGGGAGATATAGTTTCATAATGTGACGTGGGAAACGGTTTGGCTCGGTTGCTAATATTTCGGCTCGGTGACGGACGGGCATTATTTACTATTCTATGTGCTCCATGCTTTTATGTGAAACATATTTTATAACAGACGAGAACTGATAAATTATTGTTTCAGTCTTCTTTCATTGTCATTATGTTAATACTTCCCGAAAGCTCAACTGTTTATTAACCGTACATTTTTTTACCGGACAAAACCGGTTATGGAGTCAAACCGTGAAATATTTTTTTTTGTTTTGCGCCGTTTTACTTAAAGAAGCACTTTATGTTAATAATTCCAGTGTTGGTTGCGTAATTCGGGGATGCCATTGGGATCGGATAAAAATTAACACGTTAGCTTCTTTTCAACTATCCCTGCGATTTTGTAGCGTCGGAGGGGGGTAGGGGGTGCTAAAAGCTCTACGGTAGCTTTCGTTATCCTGGTTGGAATTGTGGGAAGACATACAAACCTAGTAATGTAGCTAAGAAAGCTGACATGCCGATTCCAAGTGGTTTATCGGATTCTTTGATACTTCTGTAATATATAATAATGAAACTTATATTAAAAGAATTTATAGAATATGACCAGTTGGTTTGTAATCAAAGGACGATTCATTATAACAGGGGGGGGGGATAATTGATTACCAAAAATATTAACCAGAAGGACAATCCAGAATAAAAACCAAAATTTATAATATTTGATTATATATTAATAGTTTGTGTATGAGTGGTACTGTGTTGACTCAGTAATTCCGAGAATGGTTAGTCCGGACACTATTTTGTTTTCATTGGATAGACATTAAAGTTATCAGTTTTCGGACGCTTGAATTAAAAAACCCTACCTGACGGATATAACGAAGTTTGGTAATATTATCAAAGTGGATACAAAGGCACCGACAAAGTTAAAGGCGACATATGGCCAGATTAAAGGACATTCTCCTGCACATAAACCTGGCTGTGCCGTAGATTTATCATCTTCAATACACGAACAATTGGTAAACAACTAGAAATTAAAACAAATATATAGTTAAAGGGGCATTGGTTAAATATAGATAAATAACTAGCCATTCTTGCCATAATAGTTCGCAAATTACTATATTGCAAGCGAAGATATTGGCCTTTGAAGGTTTTACAGACGTGTGCAATAATTTCAATCACGGTCCTGGTTGATTGAAGCTAAGTCTCGTTCTGTCTGAGTTCCGCCATATTGATTAAATCAAAGTATCACTGATATGTTGAATATCGGATAAATCTGATGCCATCCAGAGTAAGTTGATTAATACTTTAGAAAACATTTCAGGCCCAAATAAAGGCCTGCAATAGGCAGATTTGGCTCTTGCATAATGCATGTTTAAATAAGGTCCTGCATTTTGGAGATATTTTCCGACCGTAAAAATAATTGTCAGATTATCCCGTTATTTGAGTATACAGATACATCAGGCATATTAAATGACGGTTGAAATGAAAAGAAATTAAGTTTAACCGACTGTGCTAATGAAGCCGGGCTTACGCCATACATAACATACGCAACAAACTGTCCTCGGTCGGCGGTCCTACTGCCTACTATTATATCGAATTCCAACTGCCAGCGGTTCTTGTACGTGTACGCCAAAGTGTACTCGGGACCCCGGTTTTAGGTCACATCAATCGACTATTGTATAGGTTGTTTCTGCACAACTGTCAAGGACGAACCTCTCCGGTAAATTCTGATGAACTTTCTCGGTCAATGCTGGGAGAGAACACCAGACCTCCAGGTTAACGAGCAAACGTCTTATCCCCTGGGGCACCTTGCCTCCCGTAGTTAAAATTCAATGGTGCCATTTCCATGTATTGTATAAAGTGGCTTTTTCGCATTTTTTTTCGCACCGTTTATCTCTTGTCTAATGTGAGCGTGTGCGCAGAGCCGGATGTTTATGTACTTCAATCAATCGCCCTTGTTGCTGAATGTCAAGATTAAGCATGGTCCAAAAGTATTCCCCAAAAAAATAAGCGAAAACAATATCGCGCTGGAAAACGAGATGTGAAAATTCGCGCATTTTCCTGCTAAAAGATTTATATGTTACCGATTTAGGTTTTTTTTTTATCTTACCATATTATCGTTATTAGTACAGCCAGCATGACACGGTGAAAAATAATTTTGATTATCAGATCCACAAACTGGAAAATATCGCCCATTATCACATCCACATAAATCTATATCACATTGTGTTGTATTGTACTCTTTTGTAGTTATATAGGTTCTGAAATGTAATATATTATATATGCACATTGTGATATACAGTTCTGAAATGGTATACTAGTATATGTGACTTGTTATATAAGTTCTGAAATACAATTAAGGTATGGACAGACGAGCGTATTTTTACGCCCGATCGCGGCGATTGAAATACGCCAGCGGTTTTTTACGGCCGATAACGAACGGGCACACGTAGCGATATTCTCAAGAGCGTGCGGTATCAAACTTCTCCAAGTTTTCAATATTTCCAAGCCCTTTTCCCACTCCCTCGTCCGTTTTTTACTAGTCATAGCGTTTTTACAGCTATTTCTGTCATGGCACGGTCTTTAGCCACACTATCCCGGTATTCGGGCATTGTGATGTCAAAAAGACAAGGTCTTTCACACCGAGAGTAACAAATTCTTCTTCTTTTATGAGAATCCACGATTCAGGAGTGAAGGTAGCCATTTTGAGATCATGTGATATCAACGACGTCGATGATTGGCTTATATAAAGGAATCGCCCGATAAAATACGCTGGACACGGGCAGACGAGCGAATTTGATCGCCGCCGTAAAATATTCGGCCGTAAATATCTAACATGCTAGATACGAGCGATTGATATGGCGAATGGTTCGGCGTACAGAACCGTCGTCGCTCTGAAGGGGCACACGGGCGTAGTTTTCGAGCGATTTTAAAAATCGTCGCGATCGGGCGACAAAATACGCTCGTCTGTCCCCCACTTAAGCAATTGCAATATACACCATCCAGCTGTATATAATGCTCAACATTGGTTATGAATAACATTCTATATAATATTTTTCGAACAAGACTTAGACAGTACATCAAAACATTTACATTAGAACACTGGTAGAGTGATAACGCACTCGACATATTATGCTTGGCGTTATGCCCCCGTCAGACCGGTGTGGCGTCCTTATTGCACTGCCGGCAAACTTGAACACAACGCGCGAAAATGATCGAACTTTAAAAAATCCGCGTTCCAACAGCTTTCTAGCTCAGATCGCAGGACCTTGGCTTCGTTTTGAACATGCTCAAAACAAATTCCGTGACTCGGCGATCGTTGGCGAAAACAGGCAAAGTTATAATTCTTACGCCATACGCAACTATCGCGTAATGGTGCTCGTAACAGACATAGTGTTATAGACTTATCGCCGCTACAAGATACAAAAATACTCAATTTTGGACAAAAAGGACTGATTATATCGCGCAAGAAGTTAAAAAGATAAATATTAATAATTCTAGTACAAAATAGATTTTGGAGCCACGGTGGCCCAGCGAGTAAGATGTTGGCCCGCTCATCTGGTGTCATTAGAGGCCCCGTGTTCGACCCTTGCGTTGGCTGAGAAATTGTCAATGGAGAAGGACCGAGGGCCTGGCAAGGTATAACGTACGGTATGGCCGTTCGGACAGGACGAAAACCCGAGGTCGCGTGAAAACAATGGCCGTAGCGCTGCTGCCCGGGGAAAAGTTTACCACATAGCACATTGCAAGGCGTATGCCCGTCTTCATTAGCCCAGTCGAAGCAGAAAAGTAGTACGTTAAACCCCATTGCATTACAAAAGATATTTAGGGCCATGTTGATTACATACCTCGATAATCCCTGATTGATTTCCGGTTTAGGACATTCTATAAAAAAACCTGTAGCTACAATGAACGACGAGAAGAAGGAAATTCCAGTAACCAGCTTTAAGCACGTCAGGGGTGTCAGTTTTAATTTCGATGTTAAAAGACCCCCAGTTAAAGCACCACTTGCAGCTCCAAAAACGTTTACGGTGCCTAAAAAAATGATAATAATAACAGTATTAATTGCAATGTACTTCAATCTCGTAGCATAGTTTGTCATCATTTAATTTTATCAGTAAACCATGCAATTTAAATGGTACACTTTGAGATACGCTGCTAGATTAATAAAAACAAATCTAATCCTTAATAATATGTAGCTCCGTGTACATGTAGTTCGCCGCCTTTAATTTTTACTATTTATATTTGTTTTAATCATTACGTATTGACTGTACCGAAATGAATTCACAATCGTTAGAACCATCGGGAGGCAGCAGATCATAAATCGCTAAACTATTTAGGTATAATTGAAGCATTGTGTTAATCTAAATTTTTTACACTTAAAATCAATACTGTCCTAGGTTGATCTAACTTGCATGTCCATTCTTAATGAAGCACATTAAAACAACAGAAATAACACGTACCTAAAAGAACATTGGCCTTCCAGGTTGGTATATGAAAATGTGCTTCAAGATATTTAGGTAAAAAAGCCAACATGCCGCTGATGGAGAACAATACAACACATGATGATAAATTACAACACATATAGATAGGGCTGCTCAACAGTCGAAAAATCGACTTTAATAACCCTGAAAAAAAACCATACAGATTGAGAAAACTTGAAATACTGACAAAAAGTGTAATAATTCCGAAATACAAACAAATATTGTAAGGAAGACCAAACAGCTCTTTATTCGGTGTTCTTTATTCGTGGTTCCTTATTCATAACGCTTAATTTCTTTATCGGATACCGTATTAGACGATATTCCAAAACACAAAAAACACGTGCAATATAGACTATAATGATATAAACAACACATGTAATAATAACCCCCAAATACAAACAACACGTGTAATAATAATTCCCAAATACAAACAACATGCGTAATAATAATCCCCAATAAACTACATGTGACATATAGACTGTATTATTCACGAAGCCATGTGATATCGAGAACACACACAGTATTGGTTATTAATATAAATTATTTGATGAGAAAGAAATATTGGTCACGCAGAGTGTCGAATCATCCATTCGATAAAACAACGGAAATTTTTACCTTTCAATTCTTCACATTTGTTATTGGATTTTACTGCTTTTTTGGTTTTTATGTTGTCTAGATGTTGAGGTCGACTTCTCATCTTTCTTGGAAAACATAATAGCGGAATTCCTGCTACTACACCAATCGAACCGAAAAATAAGAATCCTAACCACCATGCACCTATCCATCTTGGATCTCTAAGAGACATGTTGGTTTCTGCAGATAAATAGGACAAAAAATGATGGATCAAACTCACTTCATCAGTGACCCAATCTGATTAAAATACAGATCTATATTTCGTTTTTTATGCTTTCGATGGCCTACAGTACATGAAAATCTGACCAGTTCTACTGGGAGTACACGTCACTCGTTTGACCCTATCACGTCAGACATTGATTAATCCACAGTTACGTGCTTCAAAAGGCCAAGAACTCGCCGTGTAACAGACCGTTTCATCGGCTAGTCTCTCACATCTTCCAAAACGTGGTTTATATAATTTAACTCTTCCGGGTGCTAGTTTAGTAAACACAATTCAAACGAAATTTTGAACTATAAAAACGAAACGAAATAGGATCTGTGTTTTAATCAGATTGTCAGCGACCTCATGTGATCATTTAAGTTGGGGTACTGGGATAAGAAAACCCGTGTTAAACCAGGAATGTGGCTATATTATCTTAGCACTTATAATCCACAAAGAGATTGATGTTAATATATAAATGTAAATAATAATAGTAATAATTAATATTTATAATAGTTTTTGGTATAGTCGCAGTTATCAGTCAAGCCACAAGGAATAACATGTTGCATCAAACAAAATGGGGTTAAAATACAAAAAAAAGTCATACTTTTTTTAAATTTCGTCCGGGGTAATAAATACGGTTATAAGCCAGTGGGTAATAAGGGAAAATTTACTGGATCTGTTGTAAAAAGGCATACCGTGAAGCATCACATTCATTGACCTATTGATCCTTTCAAAATCTTAAATCGGTCGAATAGCCTCTGATTATGGACAGTGTAGCAAATCATTATTATCCTGATTAACTTACCTTCGAGTGTTACATACATTTTACTGAAGACGCCACCTAGCGTAAAACCTAAGGCTGGCCCAAATATTCCTACACTTGATATAATACCTAAGAAAAAATATACAATCTTAATTTCCGAATTTAAAAAAAATGACAAATCAAAACAAAATAAATATAAGTTGATTCCCTTTAATTGAAAATGTGTATTTATAATAAAGGGTGTGGTATATTCATATGTAAAAACGTAAAATCAAGATGATTATAGTAAATAGAACAAGTTTCATTTTAATTAAATCTCGAATTTTTAACATAGAGAATCTCCTACTCGTCTTGTTTGATATCAAAAACGTTTTTTACTTAATCGACGAGAAGGAGAATTTTTTTTAACACCCGATCCCTTCTTACATTATAGCGTGGTGATACATAATTTTTTCACAGCATTCAACAATTTCAAAGTCCTTTGTATTAACCCAGTGTTTCCATCAAGGACAATTAAATACAAATAGTTCATTTTTAATTTTTAAAAAAGTTACCTTTAATAAAAGTTTTTAATAAGAAATAAGGTACTTTCAATAAATAAAAGATAGTAAGCTGGCACTGCCAGGCAGGATACGCCCACATTTTCGAGAGATGGATAGAGAACAAGCAAAACCGAAAGCGATTTTTCCTACAATCAAAGGCTATAATTCATTAAATTACAATTTGATATGCGCAAATACCGAAAAGAATCAAGATGTTAAGGCTATAAACATGCATTTCAAGTTTCATCAAAATCGAATTAAAATTGTGACCTATACTGGGTCCACAACCTTGATATACCATATTTTAACACTATAAGCGTACAAATGGCGGCAATTTTGTCTGGCAATTATGGTCCGATTTCCCTGAAATTCAAACTCAACCTTCCGTATGGTGTTGCGGTGATAGAGTCAAGCGTTTTTTTAAATCAGATAATAATCGTGACCTCCAAAGGACCATAGGCGATTCGGACAATCAGGGGCCATCATTCAGGAAGTTATGATCTGATAAGGAACCAAGATCTTTGTGTTATAACCATGCATTTCAAGTTTCATCAAAATCGAATTAAAATTGTGACCTATACTGGGTCTACAACCTTGATTTTTTTAAACAGTATTCGCGTACAATTGTATGGCAATTGTGGTCCAATTTTTCCGAAATTTGAACTCAACCTTCCTTAGGGTGTAACGGTGATATAAACAAATGGTTTTTTTAAATCGGATAATTATTGTAACCTCCAGAGGGACCACAAGCTAAACCAAGGCGATTTTGCGTATAATCAGGGGCCATAATTGAGGAAGTTACGATCCGATATGCGCAAATATTGAAAGGAACCATCAAAATCGAATTCAAATTGTGATCTCTACAGGGTCCACGATCTTGATATACCATTTTTTAACAGTATTCGTGACGAACGGCGGCCATTTTGTATGGTAATTTTGGTCCGATTTTTCCGAAATTTGAACTCAACTTTCCTTAGGGTGTAACGGTGATATAATCGAACGTTTTTTTTTTAAATCGGATAATAATTGTGACCTCCACAGGTACCACGAGCTAAAATAAGTGATTTTTCGGAAAATCAGGGGTCATAATTCAGGAAATTGCGTTCCGATATGCGCACATATCGAAAGGAACCAAGATCTTTGGGTTATAAACATGCATGTCAAGTTTCATCAAAATCGGTTCAAAATTGTGACCTCTATAGGGTCCACAAGCTAAAAACGTGATTTTTCGTACAATCAGTGGCCATAATCCATGAAGTTTTGATCTGATACATGCCAATATCGAAAGCAGCCGAGATCTTTTGGGGATAAACCTATATTTCAAGTTTCGTCAAAATCGGACAAGAATTGTGACCTGTAGAGAGTCCACAAACAGGGGCGACGACATAATACGTCCACGTGAAAATGTGGGCGTATAAAAATGAATTGTTCTATGCAAATAAAAAAGGTAGTTCCTTTTTTGATTGACCAATCAAATTCATGTAATTCGATAGAGTAGATTATGAAATTTATCACACTAGCGATATCTACTGTATAATTATTATTGGGTGATAAAACGAAATAACATGTTAACGTAACAAAATAAAATGTTTGTTTAACGAGATAAAAATAAATGTTAACTTACCGAGATAAAAGGGTGTCTGTGTTTGTTCGACATTATCATCAACATAGGTTGCCAGGAAAGGGTATCGTGGCGATTTACCGAAACCCTGTAAACACATCCCTATCGATAATAACAATATGGCAACGGTTCTTATAGTTTCGTTTTTATTAATATTTTCAGATGATCCGCAATGAAGAAGCGTCTCGTTCACACCACTGAAAGTATTATTTAAACAAAGAGAACCAGTTTGTAGAGGACTTGCTGCCACTGTAGTTATATTTCCCTCTCGGTGACTCAGCCGAAAGCTATCCATATCCATGAAGTGCGGAATGCTGCAAATAAGTCCCGAAAATCCGAAAAACATGGTGGATAAGGCTAAAACACGAGGGATATGTGTTTTTCTGGCAATATAACTCATAAAGAGTGTGGTTAAAAGATAACCAATGTCGTTACTGGACAGAATTAATCCACTAACCGAACTACTAAAACCGAATTGTCTCTCAATTGTCGTGATCTGAGAATTGATATAGATTTGTAACGATGACGTCACAAGTCCTGACAGACCATATACAGCGGTAAAACATCCCATCGTCGCACAACATTTCAATTTATTTGGTTTACATGACCCCATGCCACATTCTGTATCCGGGTCATCTGTGTTCTGTTCCACCGGGGGAGAATATTCTCCGTTTCTGCTTTTCTTGTCCATGATTCAGACCAGTTAACACAAATCGTTGTTAATCTGAAAAAATTTTACAATATCAGATAGACATGGTCTAGATACTGCCAGGACATCAGATTGCAAGAGTTAACTGCCTATACTCGGGGCCGCAAGTACTCTTTTCTTTAAGTTATTGCGGTTTCTGGACCCTCGCCTATAGGGACTTAGGATGGAAGCCCCCCCCCCCCGCCAACCAAGAATAGCTTCCGCCGGCCCTGATACTATTACTTACAATACATATGTATGGTATTCACATTATATCTCAAGAATCTGACCATAATTTTCCTGTTATTAACTAGCATTATTGGGATGCGAACGCAACATTAAGATGAACATAGATTTTGGCAATGGTTAGCCAACTAGAGTCGCCTGATGACTTACATTCCAGACTACGATGTTCTTACCTCCCTTTAGAGCTCTTGTCCCTGCATCACGATCACTTAACAATAAGTAGCCAAATCACCGTCTTCGCTTTAAAGTACGACCCTCGGGTTAAGCACTAATGCATGTTACCTTATAAACGATTGTTCAAAAGTAGGTAAAGTCCACAATAACGATATATATTGTTAGGCCAACATGTTGAAGTTAAAAAGGGTTAAATAAACATATACAATACACACATATACTAATATCTGATATGAAATAGATTATATGAAAGAGATGTTTAATTACAAAAGATATCTGGAACACATGAAAACCATGTGTTAACTGTAATTAAACAATACCCGTCTGTATTAACTCAGTCGGTGCAGAAGGATAGTCCGTTAAACGGCACTTAATTTCAGCTCAACAACACATTATGTCATTGCATTAAGTATAACTCAAACAGTTGCGAAACTTGAAAGATTAGCGAGGCAAGAAACGCTACCTAAACCAAAACTAAATAATAACTAAATTGTCTACAAAGGCACATTATAAAAATGTCACAGTACGAGACAGATTATCTAAACTCCTTAAACACAAAATAATTTTCCCGTGGACATTGTAAACAGAGAAGATTATTAGATATTTTAAATTATGTAAGTATACTAGTACATTATATTGTGTACAGAAGAGAGGTGTTAAAGATTAATGCTCCGGTTGATTACGTGAAGCGCGATATCAAGGCGTTAAATGCTCTTGATTTAGGTCATAATAATGTACTTTTAAAAATGATTAATCGGATAAGTTATTCCGATTCAGAAAACAATCTGTATATTACCACTACCACAAAGAACGACTAATATTATAGAGGATGACTCTCTCTCTCTCCCCCTCTATCCCTCTCTCTCTCCCTCTCGGTCTGTGGGATGCCTAGCTGAGGTAATCCTGTTCCCACTCTAGCTCTACATCTATAAAATCATGATGTTTTTTTTTAAAACAATATTTTATTCACAGGATACCGAAACAAGCCAAAGGCTTATATAAATCGGCTTCCCAAAAGCAAGATACAAACATGACATAAACATAACATATTATAATACATAGAGTATTAAGGTACATATTATATATATAGTAAGATTGCAGGAAGAATATAATAAAGTTTTAGCTAGCAAAATATAAATGATTTATCACAATTCAAAGCACCTTTGCCATCACCCACAACTCCTCGTTGCAACATTTGAGGCGGATAACGAAATAGCTAAATATAACTACAGCATTGAACTATGTTGGCGATGATAAAAATCATTTAACAAAACTTAACATGCACGTGTCAATTTAAAGATGCATTATGGAAGATTAGATAAAGTGTTGGCAGTCATAATAGTTAAAATCTAGATAGCGTAACGGCAATTTGATGAAACTTTCAGTCAAATTGATCCACCCTGAACCGAGAATTTATCGATTGAAATTTCAGTCTAGCCTCGATAATCATTACTAAAGACGGTACGATAAAAATATAGTCTCGATTATCAAGTTCATGATTAAATCATGTATGACAGTTGACGAGCAAATCTGATCATAATCCAGTAAATATCTCAATCTAGCGATGATATCGAGAGTTAATTATGGTCTGGGTAAGTTAAATAATGTCTAATTAATAATTCAGATAACATTTTTTCCTCTCTCCCTCTCTCTCTCTCTCTCTCTCCCTCCCCCTCTCTCTCTCTCTCTATCTCTAATGATAATTGTACTAATCATTATACAAAATAAGAAGTTACCGCTCGTTAAAACCTTAATCTTTAACCTTATGTGATCTCTCCGATTGAGCTCACGTAACCTGGAAATGAGATAGAAAGAGGAAGGTATTTACTATTAGAATATACCAGTTCCACAAAGGTTAAGTAACCGGTGTACCCTTTGTGGTGAAAAACAATTCCTACTTGAATGTAGCAAATTGTGTTTTTTTATAATTGTATGCTGCAATAAGATTTATCTTATCTTTAAAGACAATATCTGTGCCAGTCATTATCACATATGTGATAGAGCGGGTTAAACACATTCCAAGGAATTATCAGTGAACAGAAATTTAGCCGTGTGTCTGTTATCACTAGCCGCTTCAGTCAGTTATATAGAGCAGTCGTTTTGTTTTCCTTTTCGCTACGTCACTGCTGATTCGGGTAGCGTGCATTAGTCAGCTATCGTAGCAATGCTCTCTGTGTTAAAAGTATATTTGAAATCATCCTCGGTTACCCAGTGTATTCATTCCGTTCTGCTCCACTATACCCTGGGTTAATCTATGGGGGAGACACGTTTTCAAGTTATCCACTATTGATGCTTGTGCTATTTTTATCGACCAATCCCACAAACTGTTATTTGAAAAGGAAGTTGACCAAAGGGACGTTACTCTCTTCCGACAGTGTTAGGAGTTGGCCTTTTCTATAGCGTAATTATATGTTTTATTGTTTAAGATAAAACGTTCATTTATTTATGTAGAGTAATTAGTTTTTTCGAGAATTGTGTGTCCGTTCCGCGAATTTTATGTATGATGTCCTAAATTTTATGTATGATAAGTACTTGGGAATTAAATTAACGAGTATACTTCCATTAATAATAAACATAACAACGGCATATTATTAATATTATTTCAAACAAAGAACGTATAGTAATAATGATAACAAAAGTGAAACATATATATGTTATACATATTTGAAATCAACAACACATACTTCAGATTTTGATAATAATACAATTGAATATAAATAAATTATTAATATATACAATACTTATATAAATCAATCAGTAAATGGACATGGATATGGTTATCTACCCTTATAAAAACGTAGGCGAAACGATTGGTTTGTAAACTGTTTTTCGATTGGCTCGTACAGTATAGCTACATTCTAGCAATTTGAAATCGTGGAAGCCCTATAGATTAACCCAGGGTATAGTGGAGTAGAACGGAATGAATGCACTGGGTAACCGAGGATGATTTGAAATGTGTTTAACCCGCTCTAACACATATGTGATAATGACTGGCACCAATATTGTCCTTTAATCCCAGTGCCTTTAGATGACTTTAAAGAATGAATTTTTCACTTATAAAGTCCAGATTCAACACACTAGTCCATCAGATAGCCGTAATTTTCAATGGATTTCAACACAATAATTCAATGTACATACGGGTCAATAGAAACTTTCTTTATCATTGTAGCAATGGTGCTTTGAATCGACATTGCATTGTCAAAACTTCGAACACCCATAGCCTCGCTCACAGTAAAGTAATTTTACTTAACTTTTCACATAATATTAATTTTAGATTATCTATTTTAAACAATAATTGTAGCAAGAACGATCCGATCTTTATCTATACAACTTACATAATCTCTCTCTCTCCTCCTCTCTCTCTCTCACTCTCTCTCTCTCTCGATGTGAAGAGGTGTCAGATATGCATACGATGTCTCATGAACGATCCCCGTCATTACTTTAAAAAAAAAACGTTATTACAATTAATACCAAGAAATAAACATAAATCGAACCTGTCCTTCGTAATTTACATAGTTTCTGCGTCTAGTTTTTTTTTCACCGTCTCGATCCACATCATAACACAAATTAGATCTATCGCCTCGGGTTATTTTATATAGGAGGGTGTATTTCAATACCCCAACAGTCAAGCGTGAAATAAATAACAAAAGGGGAAATGGTTGATGGTTAAAAAGATCTCGGGTATCTGAGTTACCTATTCTGAACCCTGTGTCCAAGTTACCTATTCCAAACCCTGTACTATAGAGAGGTATATACAAGTATACATACTGGCCCATATAATAATAATATGTAATACAATGTACGTAAGTTGTATAATCGGTTATATTGGGTTACTTTTAAGTAACTCAATATATATAACCGATTAAAAGACGATTTGTCGCACGTGTAGATACTCGTCATGTTTTCTTTTGGTATTTAAAACTTTAAATATGGTAATGGGGTTTAACGTCTCCTTGACATTTGACTTACGTTATTTTGGAACTAACATATTTGGTTTTTTATTCTGTTATTTTTAAAAATCTATGCTTGGTGTGCAACGGGGCCGGGTGTGGAGGGGATATGTTACGTATTAAATAACCTTTTTCATCACACACTTATGTATCGTTTGAAGTTAAAATCGATTCAATCCGGTAAAAACACTATCCAATTGTTAATCTAAAATTGACTATAGGTGAATCTCGTTTCATGGAGATGTGGCAGTCAATCTCATCAACCAGATTAGTAAATCCGAGGGTAAATACATGTATATCAAGGTGTGTAACAGTCTAACATTTCTCATGCTATGTAGAGATAATTGTTCGGTGCCGAAAGCATTCACCCTTACCCACCCCTTGATCGTTTCCAAATGATTATCTCTGATTGTATTTAGATGTTTGTCTTTGATTGTTCCATATTTTGTATATACATGTATCTTCATTGTACTATGGTTGACATTCTTTGATTGATAAAGATGGGAGAACCCTCGTCGAAACGTCGCTGAAATAAACTACTTACTCTTCAAGTAACTTGTATTCCATATAACTGTGTCATGTGTTATTCTCATCCAGTTACTCAAACAATTTCAAACTATTATTTCAAGAATATAACACATATAACTTCCAGATGTTATGTTTTTTACAATCTTTATAAAAAAAACTGTAGCAATTTCAATAACAAGCATAACATCCTGTTTCATTTACTATACAAGCTTTATCAAAACTATAGAAACTGCAACAACAAACATAGTCATCAAGATGTTTAGGTGTTAAAAGTATATTTGAAATCATCCTCGGTTACCCAGTGTATTCATTCCGTTCTGCTCCACTATACCCTGGGTTAATCTATGGGGGAGACACGTTTTCAAGTTATCCACTATTGATGCTTGTGCTATTTTTATCGACCAATCCCACAAACTGTTATTTGAAAAGGAAGTTGACCAAAGGGACGTTACTCTCTTCCGACAGTGTTAGGAGTTGGCCTTTTCTATAGCGTAATTATATGTTTTATTGTTTAAGATAAAACGTTCATTTATTTATGTAGAGTAATTAGTTTTTTCGAGAATTGTGTGTCCGTTCCGCGAATTTTATGTATGATGTCCTAAATTTTATGTATGATAAGTACTTGGGAATTAAATTAACGAGTATACTTCCATTAATAATAAACATAACAACGGCATATTATTAATATTATTTCAAACAAAGAACGTATAGTAATAATGATAACAAAAGTGAAACATATATATGTTATACATATTTGAAATCAACAACACATACTTCAGATTTTGATAATAATACAATTGAATATAAATAAATTATTAATATATACAATACTTATATAAATCAATCAGTAAATGGACATGGATATGGTTATCTACCCTTATAAAAACGTAGGCGAAACGATTGGTTTGTAAACTGTTTTTCGATTGGCTCGTACAGTATAGCTACATTCTAGCAATTTGAAATCGTGGAAGCCCTATAGATTAACCCAGGGTATAGTGGAGTAGAACGGAATGAATGCACTGGGTAACCGAGGATGATTTGAAATGTGTTTAACCCGCTCTAACACATATGTGATAATGACTGGCACCAATATTGTCCTTTAATCCCAGTGCCTTTAGATGACTTTAAAGAATGAATTTTTCACTTATAAAGTCCAGATTCAACACACTAGTCCATCAGATAGCCGTAATTTTCAATGGATTTCAACACAATAATTCAATGTACATACGGGTCAATAGAAACTTTCTTTATCATTGTAGCAATGGTGCTTTGAATCGACATTGCATTGTCAAAACTTCGAACACCCATAGCCTCGCTCACAGTAAAGTAATTTTACTTAACTTTTCACATAATATTAATTTTAGATTATCTATTTTAAACAATAATTGTAGCAAGAACGATCCGATCTTTATCTATACAACTTACATAATCCCTCTCTCTCCTCCTCTCTCTCTCTCTCTCTCTCTCTCTCTCTCTCTCTCTCGATGTGAAGAGGTGTCAGATATGCATACGATGTCTCATGAACGATCCCCGTCATTACTTTAAAAAAAAACGTTATTACAATTAATACCAAGAAATAAACATAAATCGAACCTGTCCTTCGTAATTTACATAGTTTCTGCGTCTAGTTTTTTTTTCACCGTCTCGATCCACATCATAACACAAATTAGATCTATCGCCTCGGGTTATTTTATATAGGAGGGTGTATTTCAATACCCCAACAGTCAAGCGTGAAATAAATAACAAAAGGGGAAATGGTTGATGGTTAAAAAGATCTCGGGTATCTGAGTTACCTATTCTGAACCCTGTGTCCAAGTTACCTATTCCAAACCCTGTACTATAGAGAGGTATATACAAGTATACATACTGGCCCATATAATAATAATATGTAATACAATGTACGTAAGTTGTATAATCGGTTATATTGGGTTACTTTTAAGTAACTCAATATATATAACCGATTAAAAGACGATTTGTCGCACGTGTAGATACTCGTCATGTTTTCTTTTGGTATTTAAAACTTTAAATATGGTAATGGGGTTTAACGTCTCCTTGACATTTGACTTACGTTATTTTGGAACTAACATATTTGGTTTTTTATACTGTTATTTTTAAAAATCTATGCTTGGTGTGCAACGGGGCCGGGTGTGGAGGGGATATTTTACGTATTAAATAACCTTTTTCATCACACACTTATGTATCGTTTGAAGTTAAAATCGATTCAATCCGGTAAAAACACTATCCAATTGTTAATCTAAAATTGACTATAGGTGAATCTCGTTTCATGGAGATGTGGCAGTCAATCTCATCAACCAGATTAGTAAATCCGAGGGTAAATACATGTATATCAAGGTGTGTAACAGTCTAACATTTCTCATGCTATGTAGAGATAATTGTTCGGTGCCGAAAGCATTCACCCTTACCCACCCCTTGATCGTTTCCAAATGATTATCTCTGATTGTATTTAGATGTTTGTCTTTGATTGTTCCATATTTTGTATATACATGTATCTTCATTGTACTATGGTTGACATTCTTTGATTGATAAAGATGGGAGAACCCTCGTCGAAACGTCGCTGAAATAAACTACTTACTCTTCAAGTAACTTGTATTCCATATAACTGTGTCATGTGTTATTCTCATCCAGTTACTCAAACAATTTCAAACTATTATTTCAAGAATATAACACATATAACTTCCAGATGTTATGTTTTTTACAATCTTTATAAAAAAAACTGTAGCAATTTCAATAACAAGCATAACATCCTGTTTCATTTACTATACAAGCTTTATCAAAACTATAGAAACTGCAACAACAAACATAGTCATCAAGATGTTTAGAATTATACAATATTCATCCAAACTATAGCAAGTCTAATCACAATCCTAACACCCAGATGTTCTGTATTATACAATATTTATTAAAACTAAAACAAAAACAATAACAATCATAACATCCAGATATTTAATGTGATACAATCTTTATCAAATCTAAAACAATTTCAATAACAGTAATGTTTTGCATTATACTGAGAGAGAGAGAGAGAGAGAGAGAGAGAGGGAGGTGGACAGTGGGGTTTAACGTCTACACAACTAGCTCATTTTGGGACTAACGTGGTTTAATTTTATTTCAATAATTCGCATGTGCGTAGAGGTATTTAGAAGTAGTGGGAAAATCGGAGAACCGCAGAAAATCCACGAGATTGGACAGACAACCCTACTCCTTGACACGTACAACCGGGGATTGGAAACCACGCCAGTTGACTTAATGGCAGGCTTTATGATACAGTACGCACGTGCTAACCATTCGCGCCCCCCCCCCACACACACACACCCTTGCATTATACAAGTATTATCAATTTCTATAACAGTCACAAAGTCCACATTACAATACCATCAGACGTATTATACAACTTTGTGCTAGAAAATGGTCAGTTTTTCTTTCCTTGTGATGAAATTGGTACCGAATGATTTTTTTAAGGCGGGGGAGGGGGGGGGGGGGCAAGCTGTCCAGTTATATTGAGTCACCGCGGCTCCCAAATGTATAGCACTGGGTCTATAAACGTGGACTATCGCATTCAATCAAATCTCTGATTTTACAACTTGATAGGCGATGTTCGCTTCCTTGGTATTAATAAGCTGATATATTCATTCCTAGAAGCACCTCACCGCCATGCCTTAGGACAATCGCGTGTTGGGGCTATCGTTTCAGTGTGTTAGTTTTCTAGAAATAGTAAAATACTTCAATAAGCTTGTTTAACTAATAAATTATGTTGAAGGCAAACGTTCGATAACAGATAAGACATAATAGCGATAGAGAGGGATGGGCGGGGGTCATGTGTATATTCTAAACAGGTCCTTAAAATAGTAATATAAAAATTGTTACGCGCCATAATAAAGAACGTCATCTCACCTCAGTGACAATGTGTCTCCTTAAACCCTCTAATTAATACATCCATGAATATAATTCCATCTGTACACTTGAAATAAACAGATTATTGTTTTTCGAAAATGAATATTACTGTGTATGACGATTATCCTTGTCTAGATGTTTCATATTGACCCGTGTATAACGGTTGTTTATGATTGACATGCGAAATGGCTCTAACATACAGCTCATTATAATATATGGACCTGTAAATATTAACTGATAAGATATATAACTTTATCTATAGAGTTACCTAGACAAACAACACAAAGTTCTACGACATTTACATTTAAAGGGGAATTGTCAATGTTACCAAATGATTAATTTTGAAAAATGGTGTATTTGCAATAACATTAGACTCGACTAAACAATATTCAGGCACTGACTAAATGTTATACACGTATAGGGGATCACGGTGGCTAAGTGGATAAGGCGCTGGTTCGCTAGCCTGGAGGTCGAGTGTTCGATCCCTGCATAGGCCGAGAAAGTTCATCTCGATTTTCCGGCGTGATTTCCCCTTGTCAGTGAGGCAGATGGAGGGCCTGACAAGGTCAGCTGCCTAGTCGTTCGGATGGGACGAAAAACCGAGGTCCCGTGTACACATTGGAGTGCACGTAAAAGATCCCTTGGCAGTTGGAAGTCGATATAAGAGTAGGCCGTAGCGCCGCTGCCCGGGCAAAAATTTCCCTCATAGCACACTGTATGGCGTATGCCCGTCTTCAATTAGCCTAGTAGCAATAAATACAATCATTGCCGTTTTCTGATTGTGTTCATCAAGCTCGGAATAAGGACTTTTTCCAAATACGCTAAATTCGATCAAGACGGGGGGGGGGGGGGTCAAGGATGTCCGACTTTTGGTCATGAACCGCGCTATCCATGCCCCTTGACATGAAAACGCTAAGGTTCTTCTCGGCCTACATGTAGTTTCGAACATGTGATACTGATATTCTATGGTAAGGACCCCAATTCCATTGCCACTCGACGACAATATCATCGAAACAGCAACGAAGTACAAGTAACAAGAATAAACCTGATGTGGGGACACAGAGTAATTTAATAAGCTTAAAGAAGATGAAAAGCGTGTGAATTGTGTCTTTGTTAATTGTCTGATAATTTCAATGAGGGGAAATTTGATAATAACTATCTTCAACATTGATAACTCGACCTTCACGCACTGAAAAACAACACTTATTTTCACAAACATAATACTTCTATATACTTCGCCATGTTAACCGGCCATTACATATAGCACGGGCACACTAGAAATTTTTATTCAGTTGAGACTCATGCCGTATTTCGCTAGACATAACTGATTTGACATTAGAGTCAAAACGGAAACAATTGAATGTAAATCAGTTTAGTTTATATACAGTAAAATGATATTATTATATGCGTTGCGACCCATTAGGGTCAATTTCTGGGTCATAAATATTAGCGATTTAGCTCTTTTAAATACCCACTGCACAACAACTAAAACATTTAGGTACTAAGATATGTAGCACATTTTACTTAAAATAGAAAGGGGTGGGTGGGGGTGATAGGCTTGCACGGATAACGGGTCTTATGATTTACTACATACATACGTGTTAGATCACCCGGCTTCCTTAAGGCGGGCCCAGATCGACCTTGCGACGCGACTCAACTGTCGGTGACTATCGTAGATTGCACTCAGATCGAATTCAGCAATGATCGCCGACCAGTTGCTATCGGTCGTACGATTGAACAACGATACACCGACTTGTGGCGTCTTCACGAATAGATCATGTGACTCGTTCAAAATGGCGCCACACAGAATACAGGTACGCGCTAACAAGTTTCCCCAATAAAAATACAAAAAGTGCCTAATCATTCCATAATCTCTCAATCTATAGTGAGAAAGCAATTTAAATTACCTCGAGGGATTCAAATTTTTGTTTATGATTCTATTTGATATGATTTATATTCATAATTTTTATATTTATCAACAAAGGCCTTATATCAATATGATACAAAAACATAGACAGGCAGCTACGGCCGTCGCGTTGGCCGTTTCTCTAGGCTTAGAAGAGAAGCAAAAATAAAAAACGAATTTGGAACATGAGGTCGCCATGTTGATTTTTCATTTGTCGCTCTGATTGGCTAAAATCTATAGCGCAGTCGGCAACCGATCGTAGAAACGCACACATCGACGATGACGAGTCGGCGACTGGTTCCGTCGCGTCGTAGAAGTAGAACATGTTCAACTCCTGCGACTCAGTCGCCGATCGTGAAAAACTGTCGCACGACGGTCGTAGCTAGACTCAGATCGACTAGAATCGGCGACGGAAATCGTGCGACGATCGGCGGCAGTCGCCGGAAAACCAGTCGGCGACCAGTTGAGACGCGTCGTGAGGTCGATCTGTGGCCGCCTTTAGTCTCCAATCTCTCAGTTTTAGATGTATAAAAGAAAAATAAACTGCAATATATCGGACTTCTCCGGTTAAAATTGGGATCACGGTGGCTAAGTGGATATGGCGCTGGTTCGCTAGCCTGGAGGTTGAGTGTTCGATCCCTGCATTGGCCGAGAAAGTTCATCTCGATTTTCCGGCGTGATTTCCCCTTGTCAGTGATGCAGAAGGAGGGCCTGACATGGACAGCTGCCTAGTCGTTCGGATGGGACGAAAAACCGAGGTCCCGTGTACAAATTGGAGTGCACGTAAAAGATCCCTTGGCAGTTGGAATTCGATATAAGAGTAGGCCGTAGCGCCGCTGCCCGGGCAAAATTTCCCTCATTGCACACTGTGGCGTATGCCCGTCTTCAATTAGCCCAGGTACGGTGCTTAAGCGTAGGACGTTAAACCCCATTTCTGTCTGTCTGCCGGTTAAAATTCATTAACTTTATACTTGATGTACGCGCAGCTTACCTGGTAAGAATTAAGCAATTAAGTTTGACATGGCTTGCCTGCATGCGGTGTGTAAAGTTTAGGTGAAGATAACATGAGTGACGTTACGTCATAGATATTAGTTGTATAACCTGTATATTATTGATCACGTGATTACATATCTTTACCCCCTCTGTTTCAAGAACATTTTAATTAATTTCTTTTAAATACGGTTACAAAACTCTCAATATTTTTTTAGAAACCGCAGTTTCTTAGTCGGTAAGACGTTGGCACTCTAACCAGGAGAGCCGGGGTTTGATTCCGGTGCTGATCGAGTAAGTCGCCCTTGATTTTCCATGTTGGCTTCCCCTAGTCAGTTGAGCAGGACGGGGGGGGGGGAGGCAAGAAAAGTGTCTAGTCATTCGAATGGTACGAAAACCCGAGGTACCTTAGCAAATTGGCGAGCACGTATTTAATAAGCCCTTGACAGTTGGAATTCGATATTCGAGTAGGCCGTAGTCCGGGAATAATTTATTCATTTGTGAAAGTTCTTACTTACAAATTCATAATGGTTTTCTTGGTTAGATATCCAGACATGGGTTATATGTGGTATTCAGTTAAAAGATGTTGCTCTTGACTTGCTAAATCTCCTTTTTAGTTGTTTGAGACAGACTGGTTATAGATGTCGTATTATAAAATGAATACAAATGTAATAGAACTTTTTAAAAGGATTTTAAAATTATCTTTAGGAGAACTCCAAACGTATTTTAAATCTAAATCTATGGATGTTCATGGACAGATTTTCTTCTTCTCCCCTTCAATTGTATTAGACAATAACTTTGTTAAAGTATTGTGATATATGATTTATTTCCTTTTAGCTATATCGTTTATTTTCAGTCTGTGATATAATTGTCTTTTAATGTTTTGTGTTTATACTGTAAAGGCATTTGAATGTATGTAACTGAATTTTGATTACATTTAAAAAAAAAGACGCGGACTTACTAGCCTGGGGGTAGGCTGTTCGATCCTTGCATTGGCCGAGAAAGTTCATCCAGATTTTCCGGTATGGTTTCTTCTCCTCCGTGATGCAGGACGGAGGGCTGTCTAGTCGTTCGGGTGGGTTAAACAACCGAGGCAACGTGTACATATTGGCGTGCACGTAAAAGACCCTTTGGCAGTTGGAATTCGATATAGGATTAGGCCGTAGTGCCGCTGCCCTGTGTGTGTATGACGTATGCCCTTTTTCATTAGCCGAGTTCGGAGTAGAACGGTAGGACGTTTACACCCCATTTCCTTTCATTCTACATCTGCCTGTCCATAGAGTAAATCTCATATATTGTCTAGTTTCAACATAATATGTGCACTTATTTTTACATTTAAATATATTGGTGTACGGTAATTTGAGACAAGGTATTGTGAGTAAATCAAGTGCCTTTTGTTTACAAACTCGGACGACATGATATGATAATACCTGTGTTTATACGTAATGGCTAAATCCCTGAATTCAAGTTAGAACATGCCAGCTGCAGTACAAAGCTTAATATAGAGTTTCATATCGGTCCAAAATCAAAAGTACTTTACTTGTATTAAAATTGTTAAAGTCCATCTAACTGAAGATATGGTAGTTTAAATTTACGCTGTTTTTTTTTTACGTGATCACCTGTATGTTTCTTGAGGGGTTGGGTGGCCGAATCGTTGTTTCGATTCCCCCGGTTGTACGTGTCAAGGAGTAAGGTCGCCTGTCTAACCTTGTGAGCAGTGCCGTAACTAGGGATAAATTTCTGGGGGGGTATCCAAATGCCGATTTTACCGACGAGTCGATCAATAGAAAAATGTGCTATTTTACACAGCTTTTTAAAAGCGGGTTAGATATAATGACTTCACTTTCCAGGGGCGGATCCAGGAAATTACGAAATGGGGGCGTACTTTGAGGGCGAAGCTCGAATTATGAGCGCCGCAGGTGTGAAGCAGCTGAGGGGGGTCTGGGGGTCCTCACCCAGAATTTTTTTTAAGATAAGACTCCATATATGCGATTTCCTGGCATCTGATCTTCAAATATTAAACACAACTCCCACCCTATTTTCAGTGTTTTTTGTCGATACAATTTTTTTTACATTTTACAGCTTGCCTCCCCCCCCCCCCCGTGAATCCGCGCCTGCTTTCAAGGATTCTATTTCATATAAGATTTCTTTAGAATTCAGAGCAGTTCCATACTGGGGTGTTTTGGTGAATTTAGACATTCGAAAGTTCGGTAATGAAAGAAACAGTGTAATACCGAAGAATCTGGTCGGTAAATCATGATTCAAATATTTGCTATATAACTCTTGAAATTTACCGACTGATGGTTTTGAAATTTCTGTAACGAAACAGTGTAATACCGAAGAATCTGGTCGGTAAATCATGATACAAATATTTTCTATATAACTCTTAAAATTTTCCGACTGACGGTTTCGAAATTCCTGTAATATAATTATAGAACACTGTAATACCGAAGAATCTGGTCGGTAAATCATGATACAAATATTTGCTATATAACTCTTGAAATTTACCGACTGACGGTTTCGAAATTTCTGTAACGAAACAGTGTAATACCGAAGAATCTGGACGGTAAATCATGATAAAAATATTTTCTATATAACTCTTGAAATTTTCCGACTGACGGTTTCGAAATTCCTGTAATATAATTATAGAACACTGTAATACCGAAGAATCTGGTCGGTAAATCATGATACAAATATTTGCTATATAACTCTTGAAATTTACCGACTGACGGTTTCGAAATTTCTGTAACGAAACAGTGTAATACCGAAGAATCTGGACGGTAAATCATGATAAAAATATTTTCTATATAACTCTTGAAATTTTCCGACTGACGGTTTCGAAATTCCTGTAATATAATTATAGAACACTGTAATACCGAAGAATCTGGTCGGTAAATCATGATACAAATATTTGCTATATAACTCTTGAAATTTACCGACTGACGGTTTCGAAATTTCTGTAACGAAACAGTGTAATACCGAAGAATCTGGTCGGTAAATCATGATAAAAACATTTGCTATATAACTTTTTAAATTTACCGACTGACATTTTCAATTTACCGACAAACACGAGAATTTACCGACTGAATGCAAAATAGTGGGGGGGTACATACCCCCCCATACCCCCCGGTAGTTACGCCTCTGCTTGTGAGTTTTCTGCGTGTCCTCCGCTAAAGACTCCTACACGAAAGCGAATTATTAAAATAAAATTGAACCATGTGTTCGTCCCTTAATGACACAGTTTGTGTCGAGTGGAAGTTAAACCTCATTTCTCTCTATAATATATATGTGTGTGTGTCATAACAATAATAACAATTGTATTGTGTTCGTAAAGCTAGCCTGTTCTTCAGGAAGATGTATTTTTATACTCAGGTCTGTTTTTAATGATATAAGTTGAATGACACGAAAAAAAATATTTTTGACATTAGAAATGTCACAAAATGCTAAAATGAATTCCATTGATATCAAAAGTGGCATGGCTGGATAATAGCGATTGACGACCTATGTGAGTAAAATGTGAAGGAAAGTCGAAGGAGGGGCGGTTTATTATGAGATGGGGGTAGTCTGCTAAATAGAGAATCTCATACGAGTGTTTTTTTGATATCAATAAACACGAGTTGGAGATTTTATTTATCACCCAATCCTTTCTTACGTGCACAAATAAATAAATATAATTATTTCCTGTAGATTTCACTTTTACTGAACCTATTCACATTATAGCGTAGTGATACACCATTTTTGACAGCAGTTTAGCAAAGTCCTATACTGACCCAGTATTTCCTTCCAGGTCAATTACAGTTTCTTATTAAAATAATTTTTAAAAGTCACTCTTTACTTAAAGCCCCAATACCACTCTTGTTGTAACTGAATAATATGTTCCAATCTTTATTCTGGTCAACAATTTGTGCTATTTTACAATATTTCAATAAAAAAAATGATACAAATTTTAAAAATTGGAAAAATTCAACTACATGCCGTAACATGGTTTGAAAAGCCTTACGTAAGCACTTTCAAATGCAACTTGGATTTAAACATATTTTCGAACCCTCGGGACAAGTAAGATAGGTTGTAATGGCTAATTTACACAACAGGTAGGACACTTAAACATCTTGTAGTTAGAATAAGGCTAAAAAAAAAATTTGGACCTGTCAAGCCAGCAAGGGTGTTATTGTCCCTTTAAGATAAGTGGTTTCTTTAAAATAAAAGAAAGTAGTTCCTTTTTGATTGACCAATCACATTTATGTAAAGCGATATTTCCTAGGAAATATCACAGCAGATTATGTAATTTACCACACAAGCGTTATCTACTGTAAAATGTGTTATTGGGTGATAAAGTAGTATAGTGTCATTCTGATTATACTAATAATCTGGCTAAAATGTGGAATAGTCAGGTCAAAATACAGTTTAATCCCCCCCCCCCCCAAAAAAAGTTGCTCTAAACGGTTTCTCAACTGATTCTGGCATACTAAAGTTTAACAAAGTAGGAGAATTTCCCCTTTGAATAACCACCTTGATGTCACGATTGTCGTTTTAGGTTATATGAAATGAATATTAAATATGTTACTATATATAGCTGGTAAGTAAACACCATAGCACACAGTATACGGCATGTCAACGTTATGGGGCTTTATATAACCAAGCTTCACAGGTTCAACAAAAAAGCAGAAAACTCTGAAGATGAACGAAACAGTAGATTAAGGCTGTGATTTAGTCATGAATTTATTGTGCAGGGGTTGAAACTTACTATATTAAAGCTTTCTACACTTTATATTTATGTCTAAGTTAAGGTTACGGAATAGTGCTTACTATATTATATACATAATATAATGATTGGAATTGAAGTTATCTGTCTGTAATTCAAGGGTGAACATAGATGATATGGCACCAACTGCCAGCCGACTGCGTCTATAAATATTTTATCTTACAAACCTATATTCGGCCATATTTGCTCTGTAGACTCGACTATTAAGATACGAAGGCTGGGCTTCTTTGTTAACACAAAAATAGTAATTTACTTCTGGGTAGGTGCTTTTTTTCTTTCTTTCCGACAGACCGTAAAAACACGACGTCGATGCTAGGCCTTTTATTCCTTGTCTGTTTATAGTTTACTGTCATAATTTCGATTGCCCCAGTGGATAACGTCCACAATGTTGATGGTACAGAAACCGGCCCTCAGTCGTTCCGTTTGTCATCGGAAATATGTCTCTTTTAAACCTTTAAGCAGGGGTAAGGGGGCACTTTTTTCATTAACTTTATTTAATGAGCCAACTTCTTTAGTTTGCAAAAAAAAATGAATCTTACATTAGTGGCTTCTAAGCTACAAAGACATGTATATTAGTACGTGACAAGGAATATGCCTATGGTCATATATCTAACCACGTGGGCTTGCCCCAAAGATTCAAACTAGGCACATTCTAGTCATAGGTTCACCAACATTAAGATACATAACGACATAACGAGGCATTATCACTCGCATCGTAAACATAAATCACATGATAATGGTTATAAAGCAAGCAGATTTATTTAGAGCAAGATATTATTAAAACTTTACCGTTAGGTCACGTGTAATCGGAAACACCCCGAAAGCCTACAACGAGGCAATTTATTTTAGATATTCAATGAAAATAAGTAAATATCTTCAAGATTTTAATCAACGTATTCGACGGTGTCTTATTTTAATTGATATAACAGATATACAATGATGTGAATACTAAACTGTTTAATTTAAAGTCCTGAAATTAGGCATTTCGAAAGTGATGAACAAAATGATGTATTAGATCTGAGTCCTGATATTAGGCCAACTAGTGATGATTTAAACGATTTACAAGAAACTTTACAAGTAGCCGTAGAGAAAGGCAGGATTGAAGACATCAAACATTCGATTGCCAGAGGAGCTAACGTAATTTTTTTTTACAATCCAATAAGGTCACTATAGCGATAGCAGTCTTCAATGGTTAGTAGTGGGATGTTTAATGTAAATCCGTCGGCTTTTCGGGTAGAAATCATGGAACAAGCTTTATTTTGTAGGTTTTGATGTTTGATAACAAAAAACCAATGTTGACATTTTTTCTGAGTAGGTGTTCATAGTATGGGAGGCCATTATTTGAGGGTAGCCATTTTGTGATAATATTCCAAATTATGTTTTTATTTTCACCTTATTTATAATGTTATTGACATATCAACTGTGATTTAGCAATGCATTAACATTGGCAGGGTTTATGACTATATTTCAGATTGTTTTCCATCATTTTATGATGATATTTCCAAGATGGCGACCATTTTTAGCGGGAAAATCGATCGATGTGCTGATTTCGATTAAGTAGTAGTGTTTGGTGTCAACATACATGTTTTCGGGGTCACAGATTCCATTCCTAGCATTTACAACCTTGTAAAATAATCAAATATTCATATACTTAGCATATTACCAAGATGGCGGGTATTTTTGGCGGGAAAATGAGACGATGTGCAGATTTTGATTAAGTGGTAGTGTTTGGTGTCATTGTGTCAAAATATATGTTTACGAAGGTGCAGAATCAATTTCTGACATTAACAACCTTGTAAAATGATCACATGTTTACATATTTAGTACATTTCTAATATTGCTACCACTGGTGGCGGGAAAATCGGACGGTGGGTTGATTTCGATTAAGTAGTTGTTTTTGGTGACAATATATATGTTTTCGGGGAGGCAGATTCGATTTCTGTCATATACAACTACGTAAAATGGTCGTATGTTCACCAATTTACCATATTTCCAAGATGGTGGAACGTTTTCTGCACACATTATTATTATTTATTTATCATCGATTTTCCTTTGAAAGCAAAGCCTAATCCTGACACAAAGGCAAAGAGAGTATAGCGGCTGTATGGTGCTTACGTCACGTGCCCATTATGTGCCTGTCACGACAACGCCAAGCGCTTACTACACGATCTTGCTACGCTCATGGCCAAGATCTGGCTGTGCGCGAAAAAGTGTTCCCACCATGATCTAGCGATTACCAGCCAGTGACGTGCTTACCAGGCTTATAGAGACTGTGTCATGCTCACCCTTCCCCAGTCACTTTTAAAGCAGAGAACAACCAAAGTCAAGCAATAAAGAACATTTCATAGTTTCCTTGATGTTTCCATTTTGGGTGCTCTGAACGATTCCTTCCACACGCATCTTGGGGTCAGTTGATAATATAACCCATGCTGTAAAGGATTCTTATACCAAATATTGACACAAACACAAATATTGACACAAAAACGAGACTACGTAATTAAAATCAGCACATCGTCCGATTTTCCGCCCAGACATGAAAGCCGTATTGGAAATATGCTAAATATGCAAACATGTGATATTTTTACACAGTTATAAACGGCAAAAATGGAATCTGCTTCCCGAAAAATATATCCTGGTACCATAGACGACTACTTAATCAAGATCCGCTCATCGTTCCGTTTTACTGCCCAAAATGGCCGTCATATTGTACATTTTCAAAATAAGTGAACTTATAATCATTTTACACAGTTGTTACCGACCTACATGGATTATGTGCCCTTGAAAACATATATATTGATACCAACGACGACTACTTAATCAATATTAGCACATCGTCCTATTTTGCCGCCAAACATGACCGCCATCTTGGAAATATGCTAAATATGAACATGCGATCATTGTACAAGGTTGTAAATGCCAGGAATGAAATCTGTGACCCCGAAAACATATATATTGACACCAAACACTACTACTTAATCGAAATCAACACATTGACCGATTTTCCCGACAAAAATGGCCGCCATCTTGGAAATATCATCATGAAATGATTGAAAACAATCTGAAATATAGTCATAAACCCTGCCAATATTGATACATTGTCAAATCACAGTTGATATGTCGATAGCATTATAAAAAAGGTGAAAATAAAAGCATAAGTTGGAATATTATCGCAAAATGGCACCGTCAAATAATGGCCCCACATACTATGAAGACCCACTCAGAAAAAATGTCAACATTGGTTTTTTGTTATCAAACATCAAAACCTACAAAATAAAGCTTATTCCATGATTTCTACCCGAAAAGCCGACGGATGGGAATTATGTTACAAACCCTATCCCACTATAGTAACGAACGCACGACACAGTCTCCCGGCCTAAATTCAATCGCATTAAAAAGGGGCTTATCAAAACGTTTCTGAGACAGATGTCTCTCTCATCTATTATTCTGGATATATTTAATTGACACATATTATACTATCTCCCTGATAATGTCTGTCGACTTCATCGTTAACACTGTTCATCACGTGCATTTTGCATACCGATATTTCATTGGCCAATCACGCTATTTTACCTAGATTTCGCCTAATAGTTTGGATGCAGCTATGGCGGGTGTGGCTAGCCAGGCAGGGTAAGCTTACTCTGCCGGACACCAGTGTTACCACTGTTTGTCGTGTATTTTGTACACGGGGAGCAGTCCATTTGCTGATTACACTATTTGCTTGAATATACTATTTTGCCTATAACGTTTTTTAGGACTTCGAATTCCGTCTTACGGGTTGGATTGTTCGTACTTGGTTTTTATTTTATATTATATAGGTAGCCCTGTGCTGTCGTTTAATGACGCTGTCCTGTATATTATTTGCAGTGGATACGAAACACTTATAAATGTTCAATTCATGTCTTTGTAAATACTGAACGATAAATTTAGGCTGATATTTTTTCTAGATATTCAACTGTCATTACATTGTAGTTTGTATGGGGTTAAAAACTCCCAAACGACGAAAAGAGATGTTGACGAGAAATGGTATCAGCTATTCTACAATGAGAGGAAAGGAGTGTGAGAATGAGAGGGAAATTGGAATGGAGGGTTGTGGTGGTAGTGGGGGGGGGGGGGGAATTAAAAGATAGTGAGAATTTAAGAAAAAGTGGGTCTACCCCCAACTAATTGCAAGACAGGGTTTTTTGATTGTTATTGGTAGTGTTGGGTCTACTGAATGACGTCCTTAAAGCTTACCAATATGGGACTTCCAGAAAGTTCCTATTTTTGAGATTAATTGTTAGGTATTTTACTACATCAGTCGATTCATCAAAAAGGGAGGCCGACCCCCAAACAATTGTAAGAAAGGGGGTTTTGATGGTTTCTGATAGAGTTTGGTGTACTGAATCACATTCGAGAAGTTTACACAAATCGGAGTACCGAAAAGTGGCAAATTTTTAGGGTAAATGCTAAAATTTTAAAATTATTTCCCTGTAAAAGGGAAAACTTCAGACAAGCATAAAGTCGTAAATTTTTAAGCTTTCATATGAAATGGATTTTGTATGTATGTCCAGTGCCCCCTTGTGACACTTTCGGGGGCAAACCTATCCTAGAAACCTATGACCGAGAACCCACATAATATGAATTGGCATAACTGTGCACTGTTGCGTCATGAAAGAGCAAATTTGGTTATTCTCTCAAATGTAGATATACCTACGACCAAAACGCCACAACCTGTGATCAAAATCCAAAATTTAGGAATAGGCAAAACTATGCACTGTTGCGTCATAAAATTGTAACCATGGGGTTTGAACTAATGTTTTGGGGGTCAGTATTTCATTCGAAGATACGCTCAGTGATGTTAATTGGCCCCTTACAATTTTCGGGGTACTTTATCGCGTAGTGGCATATTTGGTATGTACATATTTTGAGTGGTTATCCATACACCTAAAAAGGCTGTCACGGAAAATAGGTAAAGCAAGACAAGCAAAAGGGTACGTAAGGAATCATGTACCAATTTGCTCTACATAGAATCAAGGGCGCTGTCATCTAAATGATTTCTTATAAACCTGATTGCAGAAACTGTAGGCAAGCCAAAAGTTCAATACATGTGGCTCCTGCTTTATGTGATGAATTTTAGTTAAGGGGGGGGGGGGGGGAAATGTAGTACAGGCGTCTGCATATGCTTTTGTCGTCATGATAAATGTACCTTTTGAAGTTGTAGTTTTATAAGGTATAGGATGAATATAAACAAGGAAATGTACGGACTATTTCTATTTTTCTCGTGTTCTCTTATCTAATGGCATTCAATTACTTTATTGAATTGTCAGATCCTCTTACAGTCCCTTATAACAACTGTTGGTCTTCGAATGAATCCCTCAGAACTGTCGCTGACAGGATCGAAATAGAATCTAGTACGGCCTGGTTAGAGCGCCAGCTTGTTTCCTACTGGCTTGACCACCGTGGCTCAAAGATGGTGATAGTAACCATACATGTCTTGTTACAGGTGATGATGGAAGATGATGATGGAAGATGTAGTATGTGCGACACCTGGCAACCGACTATCGTGTCTTTAAAGGGACGTTTCCTGAAACCTAATCATAGAAATAGATACACTATACAATTAATATGACATGACACAATACAGTAAATTATATTTCTACAACATACACTGTTCTTTTTCAATTAATATTATATATATTTAGCAACTTCATTTTATATTTATTATCTTATTACTTGATTATATCTTAGGATCAGTACAGTTTACTGCATGAAGCATTGGCTAAATGGTACTCGTTGAATAAGAATGAATGAATGAAATGGGGTTTAACGTCCTACTATTATGCACCTAACCTGGGCTAGTAACTAGATTGATATACCATTTCTCAATAAACCACTAATGATATTAAATTAAAAAGGAACAAATCTATTTGACTGCTAAAATTTGTTACTTTTTGCAGAATTGAAAATTATATAAAGATGCTGGTCGGAGAGCCGTGGCGTTAGAGAGGCGGCTTCTCACCAATGCATCGAGTGTTCAATCCCAGCTCAGGGCAAGAACTTTATAGTTGTAAGTGAGAGGGATATTCGGTCTCCCGTCTGATCAGGCAGGTTTCCCCCGTGTTCTTCGGTTTCTTCCTGCGGTAATAATCGAAATCATTCGCACGATCTGTGCCAAGGGCCAAATCGAAAACAGGCCTCCGGCCTCATTTGCTGCCCTTATAAAATGACTATTTGTGTAAGGTTATTTGTGTAAGAGCTAAATCTGCTTACTTCAGATCTTTCTTTTGACTTAAAATGTTATATAAATATATTTTTTCACATGACAAGCCAATAGTCAACCCCGTTGGCCATCCAGTACTTATGATTTTTAACGGATTGAAACACGATCGCCATTTAATAACTTAATTTAAAATGGAAAATTGAAAGTATGCTCAAACAGTCATAACTTCGGTCAGGATCTCGGTCGGTTATGCGATAGTTACCACTCGTCACTAGTCAACAACGTTAGGGCAACATTTCCCTAACAGCACACTGTACGGGGTATACCCGTATTCCGTTAGACCAGGATAGGTGCATAACAATAACAAAAGGGCGTTAAACCCCATTTTATTTATGTTTCCGGTTTTGCTTTGAAGTCATCGCAGATGATAATGTATGATAGGTCATGTTACGCGAAGTATTGCTGAAAGGGGGATAACCACAATGGGTTTTTTTATTTTGTTTTGATTGTTGTTCTGCTTTTTTTTCTTACATATATTGGGAGTTTGCTTTTGCTTTATTGTTGGGTATTTTTTTAATATGAACACACGTTTTAAATTTGCGATGGTTTTAATTTAGAATTATAGCTAAACAATGATATTTTATTTATTACCCAAAGCAGTGATTTTTTGCTTTTCATTAAATAGATAACGGCGGGAATTGTTTTGTTAAATTATTAAACCAATGATAATATATTTGGTCAATACATGTATATATTATATTTCTGATTGTTTTATTTGGTTTGAAATACACGTAGCTGCATTATATTTTGAATGTGTTCATCGTTGCTATTTGTAAATGGTCAATCGGTGTTGATTTTTTACCCCTGTGTTCTTCGCGTAAACCACATACTTTCAGTCAAATACACCATGACAGGTGGACATCTCCAAGCTATTACTCGATATACATGGTAATCTTTTCAGATATCTTTCAGTGCGATAGATCAGGACTAAGACTAGTAATTATTTGCCTAGTTGTAGTGCGAGTTATTAATAGACAATTTTTCCCTTAATTTTTTTCTCCCCTCTTCCTGCATTTTTGGGTTGACTTTTTGGTCTAGAATATGAGAAAAGGGATCAAATTTGCAATTTTATAGCAGTTCTGGGTAATACTGGTGATATTACAGCGGAAGGATGGGGGAGTAAAATGTCTTTCTGCGGAGCAGTGAAATGTATCGGAAGTGAGATTTTCACCCCAGTCAACTTCAAATCCCTGTAGCAAAAAATCTAAACCAATTTAACCCTACAAGTTTATGATGGGGAGATTGCCAAATGTGGTCCCCATTTGGCCTAAAAAGATTGGAACCAACAGAATGTTGAGCAAAAAACTACAGCCTGTTATGTTAAGGCCATTTAACATTGAAGTCAATGGACAAATAATCAAGCACGACTCACGAGTAATCTCCCTTTTTATACAGAGAGAGAGAGAGAGAGAATCATCCTATATTATTTAAGTCGTTCTTTGTGGTTGTGGTAGTGGGGTTTATCGTCCTCTCGACACAAACTAGGTAATTTCGGGACTGACCTTTATTATACAATGTAGTGGGGTCGTGATATATTTACTGTAGACTTTTTATTGGTTGGAGATACAGAAAATGTGAATGATGCCGTAAAAAGTATCGTAATAGATATTTAATATATTCTATGTCACTTCTTATTTGGTTTCTCTTTTTATTATAATGTATTTGTAGTACTGTTGAATTGGTCTGCTTAATACATGCCATAAAACTATGTGTTTATTTATTCTTTCTTGGGGTTGTTTTGTGTTTTGTTTCAGTTCTGTGGGGTCCGGGTTAAGAGTTTGTTGGGGTTTTGTATCGAAGGGGTGTTATTTGTGAGTATCATAAAGTCTGTGATTGAGTCATCTGTCCAACGAAAATCCGCGGTTGTACGTGACAAGGAGTAGGGTCGCCTGTCCAACCTCGTGGGCTTTCTCCGGGTCCTTTGGTTTCCTCCAACTGCTAAAGACTTATACGCGCAAGTTAGTCCCGTAAAAACCTAGTTTGTGTCGAGTGGACGTTAACACCCCCCTCCCTTTCTCTCTCTCTTTCTCTCTCTCTTAAAAGATAGGATAGTGAGAAAAATAGCAAGGTCATTAGAGTGGTTTGATTATATGCGCCTTGCAACATTGCCAGATTTTTATAGGTAGCAAATTTTTTTCTGAGAATGTGCATGCAGGAGTAAACTTTGCACATAAGTAAATTCGTACATACATGTACCGCCAAGTTTACTCACGTAATCTCGTCGTATGACCGAGGCTTAGGTATAAAATAAAGGAAACAAAATATAGATCTGTTTTAATCATAATTGTCCTAAAGCTTAGTATCTGCTCTCTCGAAATTTATCCCTGTTCATATATATATATATATATATAGACTAGGTAACCACATACATTATGAAATTGTCAATAATTATTATAAATAGCCCTATTACATTTCTGTGATAAATATTTCGATGATAGTTATACTAGATTTGTATATTGCACAGTTTGTTTTGACCCCTTTTGTACACATACAAAAAAACATATACTGAATTCGTCCCCTTAGTCGAAAGAAAATTCCGATTTCGTTATTTATATTGATATCCCAGTCAAGAACAGATATCGTGTGACCATTACAGTGTGTCATCAACTTCTCTGTATTTTTGTCATCAATAATTGGCTTATGGACGCGACAGAGGCTACAATGTGTTTGTGAAGCATTTGGGCCAAGAGAGGACGAACACTCTCGATACTCCGGGTCAATCTGTTACACAGAGAATTACGAAACTCTTCTAAGCGGCCTAGCGAATATTCACTGCTGAAAATATGAACTCAGTTATAAATTTGTTCAACCTATTTGTTTAAATTATTGGGAAAAAAGGGTTTCGTGTGTAATTTTCCTATCATATGGAAATTAATGCGTTTTGTACTTACAAAAATCCTAAATGTGTTGACTAAGATTTTAAAATTGTACATAATATATTATGGTCAAAGGAAAAGCTATTTGAGATTTTTAAAGTAAGTGACGAATATTGCCCCGTCTGTAATTTAATGCACGAAGATATCGAACATTTATTCATTAGATGCCAACATTTGACAGATTTTAAACTTTTAATTAAAGATATACTAGTTGATATATTGCAAATAATTATAAATATTATTGAATTAGGCACTGTTATTTTATTTGCTCTTTAACAGTCATATAAAACCCCTCCAATAGAGTTATGCAATATTATTTTATGTACAGTTAGAATAGCTATGTACAAAAGAAGAATGTTAACTTTAAAAGATGGACATATTATAGACGTTAAACCACTATTTAAAAGATTGTCGAAAGAATATATATACTGTGTAGATATCTACTAAAAAAACATAAAAGTGTTAAAGATTTTATCTCCTAACTAGGACTAAATGATGAGATAAAATAAAAAATAAAATACAAAAAAACAAATTTATAAAAAAGGTTTTATTTCAAATGTAAATATTATGCACTTTTCAATTTTTTTTAACCATTTTATAATGTTGTATATTAATGTATATACGAATACATTCTAATGCATATATATGATATTGTATTTCAAATTTGGGAATAAACATTTTACAAGAAAAAAAGTGTAACTCATTTTCGTTTGCCACTATTTTTATTTTAAATGTAGCTGTAAGGGTCAACAATTAATAAAGTTTACAATGTGTAAGATACAGTTTGAATGTGTCACTGCAAATTCGATAGAAGTTTATTATTTGCCACAAAGAGCAATAGTTATTTCGATTCAGATTGCATCACCTTTCACGTCACATGATTAAACATGGCGGCGACCATGTCATCAAACAATCGCTTGACTGTTTGTCTAATGAGTGGTGATTGGCTAATGAGTTCTACAATTGGGCGAATGATTCGGCGACGTGGACACACTTGGCGAATATAATTCGGACGAATATTAGACACTAGACGAATTTCGGCGCCGGTGGAATCGGCCAAATCATTCGGCTTGTGCGTCCGACGCTTTATAGTATCATCTACGCTCTGCAGGTTATAAATTTATCGTGCATTTAAACATGTTATGTTCAGATCGCATTGATTTCAGATCGTGTATCCTATAACATTCTCGTTAATTCCACATATATATTGTGACATTTCCGGAACTCCTTGTGACGAGTAGGCTAATTGACCACGGTCATGTTTTGTTTAGTCCACACCAGTTTCGGTTTCAATCATTTATAGGAATCATTTTAATCTGGGAAAAATGACCAGGATACGCTTATCTTGACGTGACTTCTACACCACAAAAAATCAACTTTAGAATTAGGAAGTTTACTTTTCCTAAAGCCAATGAATCAATGTCACCGACCGTAATGGACTTTTGTCATAAATCTGGTATGGTTGATTCCGTTGATCGACTTGTTTCTCTTATATCAGTAGAATTTTATTTGTTATATTAAAGATACATTCGCGTGTACGAACAAGTTGATTTGGTGATATAATTGGACTAAAACATACTCAAACTAATGAATCAATCACAATTTTGGTCTAAATCGTTCTCAAAACACTGTTGTCCACGGGAAACACCAGAAACTGTAAAAAATCTATTTTAAGAGTCCATGTTTGTGACGTGTTGAAGGGTAGCAACTCGAGGGAGAATTCGTTGAATATGTAAAAGACGATGTATCGCTGCATACATACCTGGACGTTACATTGAGCGCTCCCTCTTACAACCTGTGCGCGCATCCCATGACGTCACGCATGGGTGTTCCACCAATCGTCGGGTTGTCAATTTGGGATACCGTGACATTTTTGCCAAGTGCTTGCCCCATGGGTGTTTTCTCGTAAGATTGGATGTTTCTAATTTCCATATATACCAAAATTGCCATACTTTTATTGGAAATAACCCACAGATAAATATTTATCTGGGAACCCATCTTTCAATTATCAGCTTATATCTTTCCATCGATCTTAGCTTACTTAACGTTATAATATGGACATGTTTAACTTCTTACTTTTGTACACCAACCAGGTTAATCCACTAATCCGGATATCCAGATGAGAATACACCACGCAGTATGCTATTAGGCAAATATGGCTCGGATGCCGGCGTATCTGCCTTCTCTTCCTAAAATTCCAACTGTAAAGTTTTCTGTCTCGGATTTAGGTCCCATCCGAATAACCATACGTTTTCCCTGATAATACCACTTTAAATATATAGTTAAATATTATCGCCTTTATATTATGGGCATATTTTAGCTGGTTATTGTAAGTGCTAATGTGATAATACAACCTTAAAAAAGTTATCTATGAATAAATTATTAGTTTATTATGGGAAGTGATAATGCCACTTTAAATATAGTATAATGTCTCCATTGAGAATATTATAGCTGGTTATTTTAAGTGATAATACCGATTTAAATTTTGTAGAATATTTCTCCTTTATATTATGAGTATATTTTAGCCGGTCATTGTAAGTGATAATACCACTTTAAATATAGTAAATATCGCCTTTATAACGATACATGTATCTTTTATAGTTGGTATTGTATATTGAGATATAATTTTACTCTATCAGATTCTATGTACGATTTACTTGACTGAACAAACTACCAACCACTTCATAATTTATGTTGTTTGTGCCTGGCAGACATTTGTCATCGTAAGAGGAGACCAGTGGTGGGAGGAAGCCATAAATACACAAATACGGAAATACACAAAAATCGCGGGGAAATGGCAGCCGACCAGGAGTATGTCTCACAGCAGATGACCACACTAACAACGGTCGTCAGTAGTAACATTGCGAATAATATTGGACGCAAGTTTAAACGTAGTATTAGCTGGTCCGACTCCGAAAGCAATCTTCGGAAACTGAGGAACGGAGATTTCAACCATTGTGATCTTTTGGAAAAATTTCTCACGAAGAGAAGACACTGCCATTTACAATCCGTCGGTAAATCAGGCACAGGCGTTGACATCGACGTAAACGCCGAAACGGAGTCGGTACAAGAAGATCCGCCGGAATTTCGGCTTTCATCGTCAAGCGATGCTGATGACGAAGAGTCGACGCGACCGTCAACAGAAACTTGCCCAGCAGAACCAATGGAAAAAAAGAAACAGATCAAACCAGGTAAGTTCATCTGTTCATTAATTCTTTGATTTGTTGGCGATTATCTGGCAGAAATCGGGGGTCTAGAACGATTATTGGGGAAATAATTATTTTTTGAAGGAAAGGTCAGGAGATCAAACAGAGATGTCATAGGTAAATCACTTACACATGACCTACTTTATCAACCCCCTCCCTCACACATTGTTGTATCAGACACCTTTTGGGCTCTTTTTGGTACCCCGGTGAAGACCACCTCAATGTTAAAACAACGATTATAGACTAATGGCGTGGATTTACTGAAAATTACCAGTGCTTGTTTTCCTTCCTATCATCGATGTTTTTCAACTATTAGTTGTGTCCGATTACAAAATTTACACTGATCGCTCTGATTTCTCCTTCCCTGGCAACATATAATTGTCGTTATATTTCCAAATGCACGGTATTTCTGCAATGGATTAATGTAAATTTCATCCCCTAATGACATCGTAAGCAGTTTAAGACCCTATGCACAAAGTTCCAAATTAAAATTTAGTGTCAATACTTTCACGTCCCTTAGAATCTTTCATGTCCAATGCAATGATTCAAAAACCTTAAATGGCGTTTCTGTTTACTCATCTTTGATTTCAAACTACCAAAAATGATTTTACGTACACGCCCATGTGCTGACGGGTTGACCTCTAGAACGCATAGACACACTTTCCATGTCGGCCATACAGGTGCCATCATTGAGGAATCGAGAGTTTAGGTTCTTTGGTCTTTGGTCTTGGATTTTTAAATCTGAATAGAAATAAAACTGATACCCCATGAGCGATTGTTCATGCGCCGTACTTCAACAGTCATGGTTGAATAAAGTTAGATTTCTTGATAAATATTCCTTTATATTCTACGTTTATGGTGTAATACATTGTACTCTTTAAACTTTTAACTTTCTATATAACTTTATAACTAAATAAAAATGTTGTAAGATTTTTAAAAATGATTGTTTTCAGAAGGGCAATTTTTAAAAGACATGCTTCATTTTACTTGAAATAGACTTGATGACTCTTTCAAGTTGCAGTTTTGTTATAACATGAAATTTATATTACAGTAAAGAGATGCTCGTACAGATTCTACTGTTCATATAATATATAATAAAATAACACGTCCTTCTTTGCATGGATTTAAAGCACATGTTATTATGGTAATCTATACAAACTTACTGGATCTTACAAGCCTCAATTTTCACAATTACTTCGCTGAAAACACTTTGGCAACCAAAAAACAACGTCTGTGTACAGTAGACCCCAAGTAATGTTATAAGAGAAAGATACTTAACATTTTATATAATAGAGCTTAAACTTATAACAGAAAATAAATGGTTTTATACATTGAATCCTTCCTTGACCCCCATAAGCTTTTATATGACCTGTACTCAACCTTAGATAAGATATAATGAATTTGGAATCTATAGCCCGAAAACTTTTGTAAACAGTTGCGGTGTCAATATATTTAGACATGTTATGTGATTATTTTAGGTAGAAAATTGCTGAAAACTAACAGTGTCTTTTCCGATGAAGTTTTTATGCCTGATAAAAAACGAACTTTGACCTTTCAACAAAAGAAAATCCTCGTTGGACCTTTGAAGTAAGCAATTTACATCTGTATGTGTGGATTTGCTTATTGTGGGTTTTGTAATTGGGATTTGGGGGATTTGTATTTGTAGATGCATTTTTTTTTAGTTTTTGTGTTTCTTTTAATATTTTTATGGTTGTTTTAATTGTGATTTATTATTTCTGATTTTGTATAGTACAACCCTTTAGGAGTCGACAATGTAATTTATATTTTACCCCGATCATTTTAAAATCATGATCAGTGTATCTTTAATAACCAGCGCACAACTTTACCCAGTATCCGCCTACTACACAATATCGCTCGGTACAGACTACGGGATGACAATTTATAAAGTACTGGACACGTTTAGACTTCGAAAGGTTGGCACATAGTAAGGGTGAAACTGTTAGATATTTGCCGATTTTGGTACATTGCAGATATAATTTATAAAGTGTACTGTTTTGAACCCTTTGAAGAAACACGCAGTCCTCTAATATTAAAGAATCGGGGTGTTTAACGGCAATTGTTATTTTGGTTATCATGTGTCTTGTCTGTCCCCCATGGTCCCTCAGTTATTTTTTTGTAATTTTATTGTTTATATTTGACGTTTATTTCAGGGATAAGTTGTTCGTGGGTTTGAGCGGTTTGTATGGTATTGCTCTAGTAGTGTTAGGATTTGTCCTACCAATCGCTGAAACGTTCTCAGATCCAACAAAACCATATTTCTTTGAGGTCAGTTTTTACTTTTCCTTAATTGTTGCATTAATAATGTGAGATTGTCTATAACATCCCCATAATTATGTTACATGTTTAGCTTATCAGGAAATCGTGTAAATACGCAGAGTGGTTCTCTGGGGTAGTTAATCCCCCAGCCTTCCGCCATTATTTTCCATGGTCAAGGCTGGGTAGACTTTTTACTGGATTTTTTTTATAATGGCTGTTGTGACAATCGATACGTCAGTGGTTATAGGCCTTCTAACCATTTAGTTGCCTATATAGGCATTGAAGACATGACCATGATAGATTACCAGTCTTAATGTAATAGGACTTTAAACCCCAATCCTTTCTATTCGTCAACCGTCTGTAGAAGCTGATCTATTTGTCAAATTAAACTGAGAGTCTGGGGTCCAAAGACCATATATGTAGGCATATGCTTTTCGCTTTCAATTTTTTTTTCATTCCGTTCTCACTGTGAAGACTACCTTTTACATAGTGGTGGGTTTTGCGATAGAGCTCTGGTGGAAATTGTTACATTGCTGGATATTAAATGCCGTTGCTGAGGAAATAGTATTTCGTGACTTGCTTGTATCGACAGGTAATGAAATGGGGTTTAACGTCCTACTATTATGCACCTAACCTAGGCTAATGGAAGACGGACATACGCCATACAGTGTGCTATGGGGGAAATTTTGCCCGGGCAGCGGCGCTACCGCCTACTCTAATATCAAATTCCAACTGCAAATTCCAACTGCCAAGGGATCTTTTACGTGCACTCCAATGTGTACTCGGGGGCCTCGGTTTTTCGTCCAATCCGAGCGACGAGGCAGCTGTCCTTGTCACGGCCCTCCTTCTGCATCAATGACAAGGGGAAATCACGCCGGAAAATCTAGATGAACTTTCTCGGCCAATGCAGGGATCGAACACCCGACCTCAAGGCTAGCGAACCAGCGCCTTATCCACTTAGCCACCGTGATCCCCGTATCGACAGGTAATACTGATAGGAAGCGAGTCACGGTTTAAATTAAAGCCCTAATACCACTCTTGTTGTAACTGAATAATAGGCCCCAATCAAATTGGAAAAATTCAATTACACGGTAACAACATGGTTTGAAAAGCTTTACGTAAACACTTTCAAATGCAACTGGGATTTAAACATATTTCCGAACCCTCTGGACAAGTAAAATAGGATGTAATGGATAATTTACAGGTAGGACACTTAACCATCTAGTAGCCTAGATAGAATAAGGCTAAGAAAATTCTGGACCTGTCAAGCCAGCAAGAGTGCTATTGTCCCTTTAAAAGTCGTAGCTAACTGCTAAGAAAATAGTATTTCTTAACTGGTTTCCATCTGCAAGTCACGTCAAGAAGTGTGTTTGATGTCTGCTCCATCGATCAAATAGGGAACTTGGGTTAACGAGATCTTACCAATCTTTATATTATTTAATTTCAGATATTCTATCTGTATCTTTACATCACCAGTATCCTCTTCCTCATCTACGTCTACGTCTACCTGTTGCGTAGAAACCGTATGACGTTTAACATCCTGTCTCGTACGTGGTCGTTCCGTCGTTCAGTTAACACATGTAAAGATTCACCGAACGCCAGTACGACGTCGTTTAAAACGAGAAAACGGAAGGTCGCGTTTGACGAAACCAATAATCACCATACTGGTAGTTTTTACCTCAGACTTGGAGCACTAGGTAACACCTGTTTATTTTTTTTAATAATCATGTGTGTAGGCCCAGCGTAATTTAAATTAGATTACAATTTCGTTTCGTTTGGGGTTTTTTCCAACAATTGTTGTAATATGTACCTTTTTTATCTCCCAAACTAACATCTGGTTTTACCGGAGAGTCGAAAGTTAACAAACATATCATCCACTGAATTACGAAGCCTCATTTATATGGAGCGGAATTTCCCCCATAATTCTATCTTCTAACTTCTAACCTTGTAATGCGTATGCTACTATGCTTACTTCTATGCATGTAACTTCTAATTTACATGTTAAATTTGCTATTTACACATGTAAACATGCTAACTTATATGACGTATTTCTTAAATATTAAATTGAATTTGTGTTTTGTACTATTTTCATTATTACTTTTAATTTATTGTAGTCAGTTCTAGTGCGTGAACATTTTAAACAACGCCACCTGGTACCATAATGAGCGTTAGAATTTATTCATACTCGTATTATGGTAACAGATGGCTCTGTTAAATATTATATTTAACAATGACCCGTCCATAAATTAGGAACGGAAATGTGTAGAAGTAAGCATATTAGCATACACATTACAAGGTTAGAAGTTAGAATTATGGGGGAAATTCCGCTCCATACATTTAAAGGCTATTTCGGCTTGTTGCTATGTTTCAAATAGTGTATTATTGAAAAAGATAATATATATTATATATAGCCTATTTATTTACAACTTCGACGCGTCCTTGCATTTTTTTATGGCCATCTGGTTTAATTTCGATCGTCATGGCATATTTATCAAATTTAACAAATGAAATTCCCACTCTATAAAATTTACGCCTGTGTTATGAAGATAGGATATTTTATTTCCGTCTTAATATATACCAATGAAGACAATAAAAACTCGGGTTCTCCATTCTCCATTGCCATATTAACAGTCTGACATTATTTTCCAGCTTTTGGTGTGGGTAGTATGATACATAGTGGTTTAAACTTTGGTCATTATTTTGAGATTCATCACCATGGTGATCCATGTAGTGATCTAGTTCAAGCTATTAAACCTGTATTTCATCTCATCTTCACCTTCGCCCAGCTTTACTTCGTGTTTCAGAACTCAAAGGTAAGTTTAATCTTTCGTTTTCAAAACTACATGTATAAGATAAAATTCCATAGTCAATACCCCGTATTCCATATTTAATACTTATCTTTTCAACTCTAAAATAAGATTCCATATGTTTACTTCTTCTTCACATATCATCTTCTCAACTCCAAAAAGAAGCTGTTCTATTTATTTTAACTTCGGTTAAAATATACTGTCTTATGTAACACTTCGTTTTCTTTTGGACCCTTTAGTAGCTTTTGTTTCTTTATAGAGTCCATGGTCTTCTCAACGCAGACCTATCTATTATACTATTCAAGAAATGTATACATATCTATGTTTTATGTCAATTAAAATATTTCAAACGTGTATCAATCTACAGTTTATTACAGACCAATCTATAGTTTATATTACAGATCAATCTATAATGTATTGTAACAACAATATTATTATTACAGAACAATATATAGTTTATACATGTAGTAACAATAATATTTTAGGTCAATATGTAGTTTTGGGTAGCAATAATATTACAGATTAATATATAGTTTATTGTATAAATAATATTACAGACCAGTATATAGATTATAGTTACAACAATATTACAGATCAATATATAGTTCATGGTAACACTGATATTACATATCTATTAATAGTTTATTGTACCGTAACAATACTATTTCAAAAGTGTCTCCATCTATGTTTTAAATCAACTATAATATTACAGATGTGCATCCACCGTTACCGGTCATTAGCCAGGTTTGGTTTGATGCATATGAGTGGGACTAACATATGTGTGTGGGTTCGTGGTATTGTGGTGGAAACTCTGCAGGTAATCAGGAAGTCCGAGAGACAGCAGCTGGCCCAGCAACTTGCTAAACATCCTATATATGATTCTAATAATAACTCTATCACAGATCCAGCTCTGATAAACGGTGTGTACAATTTGTAATTTTAAGAAAAAAAGCGTTGTCATTTGTTAGGTCACAAATAGACTCGCGGATTGCTTCCCACTGCTAAACAGTTCTACTCAAAAAGTTGGCAAAGTTGAGTTTCAGAACAATCTCTACAGCTGTCAAGCCAGCCTTGCTATTGTAGCCATTATTATATAAACCTGGTCATAGACCAATCTCAAGATCAAACCTTATTTGATAAGGTCACGAAGTTAAAATCCTTGTAAAAAGGAGAGGTGGATATGGTGGTATCAGCAATGGTAGTTAAATAGTTGTGTCCAGTAATCGTTAATTACTGTTGATGACATTCAGTCATATTGCTGGATTTTTCCCAAATCTGGGTTGTCTGTAGGACTGTAAAGAACAGTATCCCGGCACGAATTAATAAACTAATTACCGCGTTATTCACCAAATAACCTGGTTTAGTTAACATTTCTTCCCATTGGTATAGATCTTTACGCACATGCGAGTTATTAGAGTTTTATTGACACTCCTCTACTTCTCTCAACAGATGAAACACGTTATGATCTGTTACCAGAGTTAGCCTGTCATTGGGATGCCTTGATGGGACGTATTGTAGACAAGGCATCAGACTACCTGTATCCATGTACCATAGAATACAGTCTCATATGTGCAGGTAATTATAAATTAATCATATCCTGGCTAACATATAACGGAAAAATTGTTACAATGAATCCTATGTAATACCACCCGTTGCCAAATTTAGGCTAAGTCTCTTACTCAATATCATTTAAAGTATTTGAGATTAAAAACACGAAAAAGTTGTTATTTAGATAATATGTTTTGAGTTTACCAGGAAAAGATGACTTTTGATAACCAATATTTAAGACACGACATTTTACCATTGATACACGAATGGTCTGCCATAATGCGTTTCAGCGCCATTTGTAACAAGGGAGAGATAGAGAAAAAATGTTTTTTAACGTACACTTGACACAAACTAGGTAATTTTGGTGGAGGGGGATCCGGAGAAAACCCACGAGGTTGGACAGGCGACCCTACTCCATGTCACGTACAACTGGGGAATTGAAACCATGCCAGTTGACTTATAAACAGACTTTATGATATAGCGCACACGCGCTAACCATTCGCACCCATTCATTTTTAAACACGGGACTCGAAGAACAAGCCGTAGGCTAGACACATTCTACAAGTCATGTCAAACGGTTACTCCACAATAATATTCTTATCTGGAGAACGTGCGCAATAAATACTATCGGTGTAGACTGGAATAACCAGACGCTAGAGGTTGGCATTCGAGTGAGAATTCTGGCGTATTTCGCCGAACATGACTGACGAGAATTGCAGTAAAAATGGAAACCATTGAATGTAAATCAGTTTTATACATTCATATTACAGTATTATATGCGTTGCAATCCATGTGTGTCTCAAAAATTTTGGCTTCTTGCAGAAAATGTTGTTAAACAATTAAGGGTCATTTTTGTTGTGGCGACCCATATATCCTGGTTTGCTACGCACCACTGTGGTTCTTTTGAGGTTACTTTCTTAACACCAAGACAAAAAAAAAATACTCAATCTAATTAAAATATAGATCTATATTTCGTTTCGTTTTTCTTATACTGTCGATGGCCTACACTACATGAAGATCTAACAAGTTATCGTGGGACTTCTACTTCTATGACGTCAGGTACCAAACAAGCGACATTTGACCATATAACGTCAGTCATTCGATTAACCAATTAGCGACCGCCATTCTTTTTTAAATCTACTTTCGCTTTGATTTGATTTCTATCGCTGGTAATGTCTACCCATAGTTCCGCGCAAAGAAGGTCAAACGCTCGATTCGACAGACCATTTGATTGGTTGACCCCTCACATCAAGCAGAACACGAGTTAAAGGACAATATTGGTGCCATTCATTATCACTTATGAGATAGAACAAGTTAAACACATTCCACGATATATGAGTACTACAGTTGTCATGAATTGGAAGTGACGAACGCCACAGGAAAACATGAGTTATCTCTCTACATAACTAACTGAATTGACGAGTGATAACAGATACACGGCCGAATTTCTGCTCACTAATAATTCCTTCGAAGACCAAAATTTCTATTGTGAGACTTACGTGACTGCCACTAGTTAAGAGAACGCACATGAAAAACAGAAAATTCCGTTTTATAAGGTATATAATGAATAAAAACAAGGGAATGTATGGACTATTTCTTTTTTTCTCGTGTTTCTTTTACAGTCTCGCACAACAACTTTTGGTCATCGAAGGAATTATTAGTGCGCAGAAATTCGGTCGTGTATCTGTTATCTCTCGACAATTCAGTCAATCATATAGAGGGATAACTTGTGTTTTACTTTGGCGTTCGTCACTTTCGATTTGTGAAAGCTGTATTAATCCTCTGTCGTAGCAATGATCTCTGTGTTAAAATTATATTTGGAATGTGTTAAACCGGTTATATCACATACATGTGATAATGACTGATACCAATATTGTCCTTTAAATAACATGTCTTCCAGATCCAAGTGTAGTAAAGATAAGTAAAAACGAAATTTTGAACTTTAAAAAAAAAAAACGAAATTGGATCTGTGTTTTAATAAGATTGATAAATACTATTCCGATTTTGAAATATCTTATGTTCTTGAGATATAAGGCCGTGACCTGTCGGGATTAAAAAGAACCTTGGAAAAAAAACTTTACACAAATTCCATGAAGATAAACATGATGGACTGTCCCCGTCTGTCTGTGTGCGATTAATCGTAGGGTATTTTTATGATGTTGATCTCCGAGACTTGCAATTGTAACCAACAACTCTTAAATAATTGTGGGATTTTTTTCAGCCATTTTATACATCATGTGGAGGAACGTGGGATATGGTAGAAGTCCACGGCGGGAGAAGTCTGTTTCAGATGATGAATATGATGGTGAGAGTGTTAGAACGACCAGGATGAGTGTCGACTGTACTGGCTCTAGTCGGGGACTCTTCCTAGGAATACTCATGTTTGTCGTTGGAGTTGTCTCCCTTGTTGCCTTCTACGTTCTCGTTACCCAAGATCATCTGAGAACGGCGGCAACTCTCCTCGGTCATTTATCAGAAACGTTTATGTACTTGGTTTCCATGGTCGCGGTTTGCTTCGCGGCGCATAGAATGAAAGATCTCCATTATTCTCGAAAACGAGGCGGTTTGGAACAGACGCTCATCATATTCGCCTTGTTTGGTCTCTTTATTTTTGGAATGTTTAGTATCGTTGCCGCCATGTTTTTCATATCAACACTTGATGGCGTTTTAACAATTATAACCAATTTATGTATGATTACCCAAGCGTCCATGCAGGCAGTGTTCATGATGGTAGCTTTAAAAATGTCAGCAGTTAATGTTCTTCACGTGAGAAGAAAAGATGGGCGAGAATACGTCATATTTCTGCTCATTTCAAATTTTGCGCTTTGGGCCATTAATACGTTTGAAACACAACGTTCAGAGCACAATCCATTACAATTAGCCTTCTATGGTCCCAAAGCATGGTCTATCTTTTGTCATATTAGCGTCCCGCTGGGTATTTTTTATCGGTTCCATTCTACCGTCTGTTTATCCATTATCTGGAAAAACGCATGGAAATATAAATAGGGAATATCTTTGAGACGACGGAGTAAAGACATTCAACTTATGTGTTTTTGAATGGTTTATATATTGTTTGTTTCAGTTGTTAACAGTTATTCGTAGTAAATATTAACGTTTATTTTTGTCGTCACGTTATTGTTGGCGTTGGGCAAGCGCTGAGATTGTTTACCGTCCACTCAATAGCCTACTATCTTGGTCATTTTGTTGTGACCATCAGCCAGGCTATATTGCGCCAAATGACGATCTTTACGAGAGAAACTAAACATCTATCATAAAAAGTTATCAATACATTTTAAGATGTAACAATACAAATCAAAACATGTAGTTACAACTTCAAAGTAAAAAAAAAACATTCTTTTGGACTAAAAAATTGTGCATTGACTGGCAAACGTACAAATGTAATCTTAAATCCTTACGCTGCTTGCAAGACATCAAAATGTGCTAAAAGATACATTGCCACGAAAGTATTTATCGGGTGATCATTTCCAATGAAAGTATGGCAAATTTGGTATATAAGGAAAATATAGACGCCCAATCTTACTAGGAAAATACCCATGGCATGTTATGAGGCAAGTATCACTAACGGGCAACCCGACGGTTATTGTGCTAGCTTGGCTGGGGGGGGGGGCAGTTCTTATTTCTTCATCGAATGGTTAGGCGGTTTGGGGAACATTGAGGGGTGTACACGTATAACAATTTAACGGCGGAAAAGGGGGTTGGCAAAAATTGAATAAAGAATTTACTAAGGCCTCAACATGTATAGTAAATGGGCAGTAAGTAATGACAAATTTATTCTGAAAAATCAAGTTAGGAGACAAATATCATTAATTACACAGTTTGTATGAATATCTTTAACTGCCAACAAAACTAGAAATTACGACCATTCTAGTTGACGCCCTCAAAATGAAAATATAAAACGTATGACCAGTGCGTACACGGAGATGTAATGTGATGGGGTGTATTTGTGTCTTCGCAATCTCAAGGCAGTTGCCAGCGACCATAAATGGAATGATTTATATGTATGACTTAACCCTAGGGAACCCAAGCTATGAGTGCCACAATAAAAAAAATCTATCTTTGGGTTTCTGAAGGGATATAAGGCATGTTTGACATATCTGGCACCAAATTTGACCTTTGACCTCATTTAAGCTGCTTTTGGAACTGTGACATGGGTGTCACACTGGGTTCCAACGTTTGTAAAAATGACAAGAACATAAGGATATTCAAAGTTTAATTAACTTTATTTTTGCCATATTTAAAACAAATACAGATAATTTCTGTGACTGCTAACCTGACACTGACATGCAAACTAACTAAACACAACTAGGAACTAAAAATAGAGCATCTAAAATATACGGTCCATGATACAACAAAGATCAGGTATGCAGTGTCAGGGCGGTCAAATGGCTTCTTTTTCCATCGAAACTACTTCACCACTATTACTTGAAATGGATTCATCCTGCAAGAGAAATAAAAAAAACACTTAATTTGCTGTAAAATATCTTGACAGAGAGGGGGTGGGGGTCAGACCTTGGAATACACATATATTTAATTGAATCCAGTCCTTCATTTGTTGTTTTTGCCGGAAAGGGGGATGGGATGGTGACATCAGACCTGAATACACATAATAATAATATTTGATTGAATCCAGGCTTTCGTTTGTTCTTTTTAGCTGGAGAGGGGTAGGGTGGGATAGCTATTTATCTTATCACTGAAGACGACATTTTGCCAAAGGTGGGGGGGGGGGCATCATACCTTGGAGTACACATATATTTGATTGAATTCAGGCCTTCATTTGATCTTTTTTCCGGAGAGGGGTGGGAAGTTGGGCTGGGTTGACACCAGACCTGAATACACATAATATATTTGATTGAATCAAGGCTTTCATTTGATTTTTTCGCCCTTGAGGGTGGGGGTAGGGTAGCCTTTCATCCTACCACTGAGCACGAGATTTTGCCGAGGGGGGGGGGGCATCAAACCTTGTAATACACAGATTGGATTGTATCTAGATCTTCATTTGTTCTTTTTTGCATTTTGCCCTTGGTGTGGAGTAGGGTAGCCGTTCATTCTACAAATGAGGGTTAGATTTTGCCAAGTGGGGGGGGGGGGGGGTCAGACCTTGGAATACACATTTGATTGGATCCAAACCTTCCATTTTTTTGCCGGAGAGAGGGGAGTGGGTTGTCGACATCAGACCTCGAAATATGCATAATATATTTGATTGAATCCAGACTTTCACTTGTTTATTTTTTGACGGAGGAGGTTGGGATGGGGTGGGAAAAGATTTGTATCCATTCATCTTTTCCACCGAGGACGAGAATTCATCTGGTCAATGCTTAGAAAAATGATATACTAAAAAATCATTTATAAAACAAACAAAATGTAATTAGGAACTTTTGAAATTGCCTTATTCAACATGCTAAACAAAACTGTACATAATAAACGGATTTCTTCGATTATGAAGAAACTATTTAACATTTTGGTATGTCAAGTTTGTTTGAGTTCAATTTTTCAAGAGAGAACCTAGTTAATTAGTTGTGGTACTTAACTGTGCAGTGGATTTTATTTAACCGGAGTTGATTTCAAACACACAGGTAAGTTTATAATAACCAAAGTTAAATAGTTTGTTCATAATCGAAGAAATCCGTTTATTATTTACCATAGATCAAACAGTACCTGTGAAATACGTGTACAGAGTCGATAGATTTCATTATTTTCCTTTAGTCCCCCTCGACTATACACAAATGTGCCAAGGATGTTCTTGAGACATCCTAAAACGTCGTTCACAGCTGACTTGACGTTATGAATCCTAGGAAATGACGACCGGATAGTTCCTTTTTCATATTTAGCGGAAGTCTGACTGGGCCAAATCGGATGAGTAGGGTGAATGGCCAACGGTGGGTGTATCCATTGTTTAGACTCCAGGCCCCGGTTTCACAAATCAATCTCAGACTTAAGAATTCACTCAAAACTGTTCGCCTTATTTTAACTTAAACATAGCCCTCTACAAAACTTTACCTCAATAACAAACTATGCGCAAATATTTGTGTTTCTGGTTCAAAGATATTTGTCATAAACACTGATTGAAGTTGAGTAATTCTTAAGTTTTAGAATGCTTTGTGAAACTGGGACCAGGTCTCATCCATTGATACCAATATGGCCAAAAAATCATCAGGATCTGCGGATAGTCAGGGGACGTCGGGAATCGGACACGTTTCTGATCTGAAGCCAAGGGCTTTGGCATACATCTTGCAGAAACTTTTGTCATTCCCACCTCGTTGGCGATAATGGCCTGAACGTCTCATGAGAGATGTCGGCATGTATCTATGTCGGGGCTAGTCCTCTCAGGCTTAAAACTTTTTATTGCTTGAAGTGCGGACAGAGAATTAATGAAGATGACGTACTTTAAATTGGGTCATGGTTGAATGAATGGCCTGAAATTGGGTAGTAAAAATGGAAGCGGCAATGTTCGCAGGGGTGGAATTGGGGCGTACGTAACTAACGTGACTAAATTTATGGTAGCTGGCTTTCTCCGCAGGTATCATGTCTCAGATGTTCAGAATCAGAATGGAGGTGGGGGTTATAGGACGTTTTTTTTTAACAATATAAAGATAAGCTGACAGGCAACGAAAATACGCCAACGGCAGCTTACGTCGTCCTGCAGTCAACAAGGGGTGTGGCATATATTTTCTTTTGTCTGTAATAAAAACATTTGCAACACACTAAAATCTGACCAAGATTAACAACCCATTAAGTAATTTGTTATGTAGCTTCTTTTAAAGGACCTAAGTCCGTAACTCAAAATTCCCCCCAAACCTTCGACATCGAAAACACGAATTATTGGTCAATTTAAGTCAACATTGATGATGTAAACTTATCGGTAAAAGATGAGCTTCTGATATCCGATATTTAAGAGAAAATATTTTTTTTAACATTGGTACACGCATCGTGTACCATAATGCGCTTCTGCCCCAGTTGTAATAAGAGACTCGGGGGATGAGGCTAGACACATTGTACCAATTCAACGGCATATGTAGACTGGAATAACCAACGCTAAAAATTTGCACTTGAATGAGACTGCATGGCTTATTTCGCCGAACATAACTGATTTGAAATTGGAGAAAAATTGTAAACCATTGAATGTATATCAGTTTATATACATTCATATTACGTATTATATGCGTTGCGACCCACTTTTGTCAATTTCTAGGTCCCAGATGTTAGCGATTTAGCTCCTTTAACTCAGCTGCAAAACATTAAAACCATTTAAGATTTTGGATTTTTTTTATTATTCTTAATCAATTTTTTTACAACCACAACATGATTAACCTTCATGATAGAACAATGTATAAGTTCTACAAATATTCAAATAAATGTAATTTATTTACGAGTCATTAATGTAACAAAATTAATTGTAAATATATAATTTACATTTTAAATAACATTTTTTGTCAGAATCAAAACATAAATGATCATGTATTTGATTAAAACATTTATTAGTTTGAACACGCACCACTACATATAGATTACAGGAAACTAAATAGTTAAATCAGATATAACAGTATTGTCAAATCACGGCAAATAAAATATTAAGTTACCGCTCGATCGAGTTCTGACTCCTCTCCGGTGTAAAGGGGTTGGTGGTGGCTAATTGGGGACGACGTTGGCTCGCAAACCTGGAGGTCCTATGTTCGATCCTGGCGTTGCCCTAAAAAAGTTGGAATTCGAAAAAAGAGTTGGTCGTAGCACGTATACCGGTCTTCATTAGCCCGGTCGGAGCAGAACAGGGGAACGTCACTTCATTTTCTCGCCGGTTACACACTGGAATAAAATCCTAAGGAGCTTTCCCGGACAACACCGGGAGCGAACCCGAGATTAATTAGCGAGCCAGCGTCATTCGCACTGAGCCACGGCGACTTCTGACTCAAGGCAGTTATTTTGATTTAATTTGTATACATATGTATACGTTTATAAAAATATAACTGTACATGTATACAAAAATCCTAAAGCTGGGTTTTTTGCGGTCATTGGGAGGATTTATGTAGATTATCAAATGGACATTATTACTCTTATGATCGCGGAGGCGTTTTCCACTTGATTACACTACAGATTCAGATCAGTGGTTCCCAACCTGTGGTCCGCAAAATCAAAGAGGTTCACATTGCAAAACGTAGGTTCGCGAAAAAAGGATAGCCAAATCAAAATAGGGCTTGAAATATTTGGTATTTGAACAATAAAGTTCTTTACTTGATGTCAGTGTTACATGGGCAATGTGTGTCAACAAAATACATCTTGTTTCATGGTGTCATTTTTCAAGGTGAGGGTCCATATTAGGTTTTATCAAACAGGAAAGTGAAAGGTTGTGGCACGTGCCCTAAATAAATATGGATTTAAAATGTCCTAAGAAGTCCGCGAATGTTAAAATTTTGGGATCCACTGAACATGTAGACAAAAATAATCACATAAGGCGCGCGTCGATCAAATATTTGCATCAGAACTCATGTGGAATCAAATAGATTAATATATTCTTCCGCTGACCAATCGAAATTTCCAAAACAAACAAAGGAAATTATCTAGAAATACAGCTTGCAATAATTGTACGTTTTGAATTACTAATAAACAAATATGTATGACCAGTTGACATGGATGAGTGCTAAATAATACTGCACCTTGTTTTAACCGTTACATGACCACGTTTATCAAAGTGTTAAATTATGCAGTGATTCGTTTTTACAAAATATAAACAAAGTGGCTTCAACCAACGGCTTAAAGATGCATTATGTAAAGAAATGTTCTAGAGAGTTGTAATGGGCTTGGCATGTGAATAAATGTCTAATAATTTATACAAGACTTGAGGCCAATCGAAATACCTGTATTAGGAAGATTTAGCTCTTACATAATGCATCTTTCCTTAGACAATCCCCGTTTTAACCGCTTAAATTTGGAAGTAGATGCATGTATATCAACCACGATACATGTATATCATACAAATGAAGTTTCGTCGGAGGTGTATGCTCACACCTTTTGTCACAGCATTGAATCTTCGTATACTGTCTTGTTCTGAACAATCTAGTGAATACTCAGATATTCTTTCCTATTCAAAATAGTTCCAATCTTTTTATTCATCATTTCTTCTCGCCTTTTCTGTGTATCATTTCAATTATCAAAGATCATGTCTAGATTGCAAACACACAATTTCAGAAAACCGTGTACAACATAGTCATTAATTTATTAACTTGGCTCTACGTTTTGGTCATAAAGGTGATAATATTTTCGTAAACAAAAAAGGTAATAGCACAGGTTGGTGTTACTCTCAACAAGTTCGGGGTCAAACCCTTGTAGAATCCTTTTACTCCTTCATACCTAAATAAAAACATAAAGAGAAATATAGTCAAAATGTATGAACTATTAGCCAGGACCATAGGCATGGAACGAGAAAAGGTGGGGTCGGGTTCAAAGATGTGGCTGGTGGGTGTGTGAATTTACTTCAAAAGTTTTTAACCGGACATCTCCAGACCCATTAAGTTCCCGATATCATAAAATGTGATTGGGTCAACTTAACACAGTATAAAGAGCGATAAAATGTACCTTGGAATGCTGGTATATTTGTTTTACGGAAGATATTTATCCATATTTAGATTCTATAATGTGAGGTTATAACATGTACATTGTAGGTAACATTTTTTATAATGCATTGAAACGTGTACCCACATGTACATGATATATTTTGCCTACCGTACTTCATATTGATCAATTTGGAATGCCTTTTGGATTTGAAAATGCCCCCGATTATTTTGGAAGAATGGTGATCTGATCTGTCATAACATGATTTCGAAACATGTGACATCTAATGTGCTTGATTCAATTAAAATTGTCAGATACAAAAATAAGAAGACAGTTGTCTCTCCACACATTTATTTATTATTTTTTAAGCGAATAAAAATAGATAGACATGTCTGTCACAGGTAACGTAGTGTGTATAATGTATACCACTGTAAATATGTAATAAAAGATAACATAATTTATGGAGATTACCCTTTATTACTCCTCATTCAACCATCTAACTTCACTCATCTCTCATTACTTCATTCTCGGAAACCTAACAGTCTTAACTTGCCAAGTACATCTGGGTCATTGATAGCCAAATCACTTTTTCCTGCAGTCCTCTATTGTCAAATAGTAAAAAATATAAAGAGACTTGACTAACATTGAATAAGACCAAAAATAATTTTGGTATTGGATTAACCTTAATCCCATAAATTGTATACTGAAGAACAGGGTGATTTTATTGTCAGCAAACCAGAGTAGGCAAGTAACAAGATCAAATAGGTTTCAGAGATGCACTAAGATTTATAAAATTGGATAGGCCATAATAGCTACTCACAATTGATTTACATTTAGTTGTATGGTTTGCCATATCTGCCAAAATATGTAATGTTAGTATACAAATTTTGTCAGTTATATTGAACCATGCAATTAAATATACAGCAATTAAATTTTCCGCAAAAATGTACACAATATAAGTTTGGGAATTGATCGGCATATTATGGTTTAACCAACAATTAAATACATGATAATAACAAATTTGACTGATGATTATTATTAGTGTGTATGTATATATGTACATGTGTATATTTAACAAAGTACATAGTATAAACAATATCGTTCAACTGTACAAATGAATTTACAAATAAAACATTGGACTATATTTCGACAGCATTTTATTTTTAAAGTTCTATGAAAGTGATCTGAACACTGTCATATCAGGATAGTAAAATTACAATTATTTGCCCTTTCACTGCAAATCAAAATAGTGTTAAACACCCACTTAATACAAATTTTTATTTTAGTTTGTAGTCCAAACCAAGTTTTCACAACAAATATTAATTCACATTAATTCATTATAAATGGATGTGATCCATGTGTTTTCCATATGAATGATGGACCTTGAATATCATAAATGGTATTACAACCAAAGAATATACAATGGTCAAAAATAAAGATATGATAGACAGAAATAAATTAGATGAAACAACAAAAGATAAATTAATAAATCTCAACAATTAAAAAAAGCAAACAAACTTTAATTACACCTATGTCAAAACATAATAATATTGGCTAGCTTTATTTTACAGTTGCAAGCTAGATGTCTACATAAGCAAATTAAATGGCTCGCAATTTCAGGTAGGGGGGAGATTGATTCCCTATAACACCGACAGAGAAATGGGTTTATCATCCACTTAACACAAACTAGATCATTTTGGGACTAACATATGTATTTTTTAAATTTAATAAGCTTGTTTGTAGAGACCTTCAGCAGTGGGAGAAAGCCAGATAAACTGGAGAAAATCCATGAAGTTGTCATGAACAAGCGGGGATTAGAAAACACACTACTTGACTCAATGACAGACTTTATGATTTACGTTTTGGACACCCAACCCCCTTTCCTACAACCCAAATAAAATTATAAACCTCTTACAAGCATCAAAGTCCAAAATATTGAGGTGTTTTAAACAAGTTTGCATAAAATCAAATCAAATCTCGAGTCATAAAGACATTCAGACCACCATATATTCACTTATGCCACAAATTTTTCTTGCAATAGCAATCAAATTTGTTTAAATCATAACATTTTCCCACATTTATTCAATGTCAGCTATTTTTAAGATGTAATATTTAATAAAAGGCAGTTAAATTCTGACAAACTATTTTTCATTTTATAGCATCCATTCACCTCTCACTCCAATTGCCTCCCTTCCATACAAATTTATCAACAATAACATGTCCGTTGCCATGGCAATGACAAAATGATTGAAAAGATTTCTTCGCAACGTTAAAATAAGACAATTGTCTAAGGTAACTACGTTTCCATATTTTCTGATGATAAAATGATTGAAAAAAATGTTTACTTGTATTTTTCTAATATGTTGAGTGCATGCCTCTGAATTTCTTTACCGAGGTCTTTGACAGCCATAGATTAACCAATCAGATATCAGGATACAAATTTAAATATATATATTGTACAATCAAGTTACCATTTCAAGAGATCACTAACCATGACACTGTATCAATGCCACAGAGATTCAATACATTGAAAATACACACTAACCCAAGAAAACCCACAAAGGCAGAAAGGCCATAGGCCTTATGATGTAAAGCACTGTCTCGTTGACCTCAAAACCCTTGTCTCAAGAAAAGTTGATTAAATGGTTACTCTTTATATTTAAAAATGACCACACTATGTAAATAAAGTGAGTAAATTGGAACATCCTATGATAAAACCACAAGACCAGCATACAATAAACAATCCACTATATATCTTTACAGTTCAAACATGGTATATAATAAAATATATAGAGCTTTATATCTTAAAATGACTAGACGACTTTGATTTAGGTAATTTCTCGGGATTTTATATATTGATTTGTAAGTGGGATGACAATCAGCTTTTCTTGAAAATTTTGTTTCTCTATCCGACCCGAGATGGGATATAACCAATTTTATAATCCACTGTAACACAGTATGCCAAAAATGAAACTAAAATTAGTTAACAATTTGATGTTTGCTTAATCTGTCAAAAGCAAAAATCTAATCGTATGTCACTAGTCCCATAATTAGATCAACCCAATTCAATTTTATCTTTACCTATATATCAAAGAGGTTTAGCTCCTTTAAAATTAATCCCATCACAGACAGGTACAATTATACCATATTTATAGTTTAAACATGATATTTATTAAAACAGTAAGATGATTTATTTAACACTACATGTACGTCTTCCTTACAAACCCAGTTTTTTATTTTACATAATGCTCTGGGTTTGTAAAGAATAAGTATTATCTGTGACAAAGAAGACAATTGTACATTTGTAAATGCGGAATGTCCTATTGTCATCTAATATCATCGAAAATAATAAGTGTTATACACTTGAGTTAAGTTAAGATGTACAAATAATTGAAATAGTACATAATTGGAATGATATATACATATATATTTAATCTGCTGCATTTTCGTAATATAATATTAATGTATCTTAAATTATGATTATGAAACTGACAATTTCAATTCAAAAAACACCCCTTTTTAGAAAGTGAACAGATACAATATATTTATATTTACAATTTGTGATGTTCACTTTCACAATGGGGTTGGATCTATTATTTTTGAAAAAAAGTATATCATCTTTTTTCTGAAGAATTGAAAGACTACCATTTATTCAACATTCCAATTATTTATTTCTAACAAAGTCATTACAGTACCACGTACCGGTAAGAAATTTTATAGGGAAATGTTTGAAATACATAAAATGATAAATTATTTCTACGCGAGTGATGAAAGTAATATCTTGTAGCAAGTCTGTCTTTAATTGTGCGATATTCAGCATGTTTTTATTGTTTCATAATCAAAAGTTATTGATATCTTATGAGCAACGTTAAATTTGATAAATTATCTAGAATGTTTTTAATAAAGATGATATGTTTTAGCCTGAAAATAATTCTGCTGTTGAGCAAGGTACGATATTGGACAACAAATCTACATGTATATAAATACAAGATTTATAGGCTTTGACTGAAAAAAAAAAAATTTCAGTGTCGACTTGTAAAAATCATGTCCGACTAGCCAAATTACTAATGAAGAGTCGTATTTACATTACAGTAATATTGGAATCTCAATAAATAGCCCTTAACAATAAATACCAAATCTCATATTTTATTATTAAAAGTCATTAAAAAAGAAAACTCAAATGTTATATAAATTTGTATTCAAAACAATCCAGAGAGCTACATCAACTTTTTCATTTCAAATTCCAATTCGTCTGTTGATTAGCCGATTTGAATTATTTTGAGAACTTTCCCGCTAATTTTGTAAAATATGAGATCAACTATTTGATGAAAAGGGTTAATGAAGATAACATAAGTAAATTCAATTATATTAAAACCGTTCATATATCTGTTTCTGCGGCCAAGTCTGGTGTGGCGGGTTTCCAATTCGTGATGTACTCGTAAAGTAGAAAGACGATACAAATATTAGGTGTCACATGCCACAGATAAACACCCATTCCTTTATACAGACCAGGAAATCCCTCGTACCTAATAAAAAGTACAAAACTATGTGTCACCAAAGAATAATTAATAGTTTGAACGTACATCTACCCACCCACATAGTGAAATATTTCATTGGATTCATGCCAATTGTTGAGTACCTAAATTGGCCGAGTTGGAAGGATCATTAATTTTAAGAGAACCAGATAAGCCCAACTGAACTTAAGATTCGAACAAAGCAACTCTTTAAAAAAAAGTTCACTTTTCATCGTCGTAATCGTTGTATTTTGGTGACTTCTGATGCAATTTTCAATGAATGCCATCTTTTTAAATTTTGATTTAGAAGAAGAATTATCGAATTTAATGCAAGCTATACGAAGTATTATTGATTTTAAGGCAAGCTATACGAAGTTCAGTTTAATTGAATCTGCCTGGATCTGGTTTATGTGATTGTCAACTGTAGCTTAACTTGAAAGACTTTATTTTCTGTGTCAAATACAAACATGTACAATTTACATGCAGTACAAAGTTTCCCAAACAGTTATTGTAAACCGTTATTGTAAACCGTTATTGGTGACAAAATCAATTGGCATGAATTCCTTTTAAAATTAAATAAAGTTGGATTTACTAATCCATCCCCAAGTAGTTACTGAATAACTTTTATATTTTAAGAATCAAACCATAAAGATATATAATGTAAAGTTATTGTCATGCTTTGTGAACTATCTGAAAAAAGAAATGAAGGGGATCTTCAAGAACTTCAGCTTAAGTTGTACTGTAACCATTTTAAATATCACAATCTCTTAAACAATTTTTGAAAAAGTTCAAAATGGCTACATGTATGTACATGTAGTATAAAGTAAAGCTGTAAAACAGAAAATTAACATCAGCAAGAAACTAATGCTTTAGACATATGGCGGGTTCCATTAATATTAATACTTTTTTTTTGTTCTCAACATGAAGTATGAAGTAGTTATCCTGTAGTGGAAATTACTAGTCAGAGGTAGCACCCCCCCCCCCCGCCTCCCAAACAAAAAGTAAAAACCCCAATACTTAAATATTGGTTTATCAAATGAAAGGCCAATCAACATGATCTAGGAAATGGGTGTCCTTATATCACAAGCATTTAGGCCATACTCCTTGTAATGTACAGTCTCTGGATCAAAACAACACTATATTAACTCAATGACAGAGAGGGTCTTTAGCAGTGGGAGGAAACTGGTGGGCCTGGAGAAAACCCACGAGGTTAGACAGGCGACCCTACTTTTTTTCCGCGTACAACCGGGGATTCGAAACAACGCAAGTTGACTCAATGACAGGCTTTATGATACAGCGCGTACACGCTAACCATTCAGACATCCAACCCAATGACAGACCTGGTGATCTCAAGTCCTTACTTAACCTACCACACTAAATTACAAGTTCTAGAATTTAATTCTCTCAATCACTCATAATAGTCATAAGGTGTCAATTGGGTCAACACAATAAGTTCATTCAAAACATATCTTCATGTACTATCTTTTCCCTCCACTAATTGAATTATACTTTCTTCACCTATCATCAAATATGAAACACTTGACAACTTACATGGATGTTACATTGTTGCAATATATAATTGTTTAGACAAATGATTTGACTTCGTTAATTTCGTATAATATTTCAAAACAAAATCATAATCATTTACAACTAACCACAATAACACTAAATCAACCACAATAATGCTAATAAAATCAAAGACGATAAGCTGCTTTAAATCGGAAATTAAACTTGGCCAATGGAAAGAGTTTTCTTGAAAAGCAGACGATTACTTACCTTCACTATGGGAAATGAATTTTAATTAAAAAAAACCAAATAAAATAAGTGTACTTACTTGATAATGTTTTTTACAACCTCTCGTACATTTTTGTGATTACGATGTTGATCTTGTAAGCGGGACCGTAAAACTTGATAGGGATACGTAGCCACTGCAGCAAACATTTTGGAACAAGCTGCGAATGTCACATACTCCATGGAGGTCTGGAAAATTCAAATAAATCATACATAGGTTTCAATCTAAATATTGCTTCATATACCATTACAGTGGCTCAGCGGGAAAGGAGTTTGACCGATATAATTCCTGGCCCTTCAAATTACATGTACCCTAATATCTTGTTAAACACTATTCATTTCATTTATACCATTTCAATGTTATTGAGTCATGCAGTTTGACCATGTTTGTGTAGTAAAACTAGTGGTATAAGGTTATTATCATATTTCTTACCAATCGATAATCTAGAGGCAAATTACGTCTATTGTTATACCACGTCTTCATTTCTTCATACGCCATAAACTGTAAGGCACCATGGGAAATACCAAATACACCCGGAACAAAACCCTAAATGGAGTGAGAAAGCAGAGATTAGATTGGTTAGTTCAAAAATGGAATTGCTGAAGGGGCATAGAACAGCTTCAATGAAAGCAACATTTTGTTATCTTCAATTCAAGGCACTTTAAAAACTGGACGTTGACAATGCATAGAAATCATAGATATTAAATTATATTGTAACTGTATGTGCACAGACAAGCTTTAGAACTGACAAAATTCATGTTAATGCAAGTCATATATTATAATATACATGTAGGCTTCACCAGGGCTACCTTTATGGAATAACCAACATCAACATACCTTATAAAGCCCCCTAACCCCTTCAGTGGAATATATCTTTATTAAAGCATCACTCATGCCCTTATAATGTTGAGACGATCTAGTAGCAGTACCAGGTAACGCCGACCCTTCATATTGTAAACATAATCTAGTCTTTGTTACCCAGATTGGATTGGTTAAAACTAAAGTTGCAAAGCCTGAAATCACATGAATTTGTTTTATAAATAAATTTGTCAAAATAAACCAGATCAAATAAAATCGTGGAAGAGTGTACTTTGTTTTTCCCAGCAAAAGGTTGTAGGCTACACACAGATTAATTTTAAACTATAATGATTTCCTTCTTTTGTTAAAGACTAAGAGTTATGAGTAATATTCCCTCAAATAAAATTAATCTTAGACTTACCAGCTTCTGTGGCAGCTAATATATGTCTAGCTGGTCCAACATTTTTTTTACTGTCACCATCTTGCATCCATGATTTAATCCCGTTGTAACTAAAAAAATAATTAAGTACATACATCATTAACTAACAAATACTGTAATGTACACCAAAAAATAATTTAAAACCTGTGTTTACAGTAATGGTTTACTAGATAAAATTGCCGACCCTAAAACTTTTTTTCACATTCCACAGGTCATATGACATTGTCTTGCTGTGGTTTTCTGCAGCAGTTAACACTGAATCAACATTATTTTTCAGAACCTTATTCAGTAATTAAGCTAAAAGTGATACAAAATTAAAATAATAAGGTTTTAGAATGCTGCAAGTGTCAATGTGTTCTATCGGCCGTGCGTCTTGTTATAGCTCAAAAACAGCATTTGCAAATTTCATAGAATGAACACCCTGAAGTATCAGTTGGAGTTTATAACATTAATATTTTATCATTAAACAATAAAATATTGTAAATAACATAAAAAGGTGGTCATTTTTTAATATTTAGTGATAAGTTGGCTCAGAGTCAGAATCAAGTAATTTGAATGAAATTTTCAATATATTCATTTTGCCAGCTCTTTATGCAAACTTACATAATGTTCTATGATCTTTAATTTTTTAAGTGACTTTTAAAATGATTCAAAAACTGTATTTCTCGATTTGTGTATTATCTATTTTTAAGTTCTAGTAATAAAACAAGCTTAATTTAATAAATTTCAACTTACAAGAAGAAATAAAAACCCCATGAGATTCCAGCTCCCCAAACATTAGGCGTGACTCCTTGATATAATCCAACAAACCCATCAGACTTGGCTATAGATCTTAATGCATGGAATATTCCTTTATACTGAGGTCTTTTACCAATTACATCATACCCTTCATTTACTGAAATATAATGAATGAATGAAATGGGGTTTAACGTCCTACGCTTAAGCACCTAACCTGGGCCAATTGAAGACGGGCATACGCCAACAGTGTGCTATGAGGGAAATTTTGCCCGGGCAGCGGCGCTACGGCCTACTCTTATATCGAATTCCAACTGCCAAGGGATCTTTTATGTGCACTCCAATTTGTACACGGGACCTCGGTTTTTCGTCCCATCCGAACGACTAGGCAGCTGTCCTTGTCAGGCCCTCCTTCTGCATCACTGACAAGGGGAAATCACGCCGGAAAATCAAGATGAACTTTCTCGGCCATTGCAGGGATCGAACACTCGACCTCCAGGCTAGCGAACCAGCGCCTTATCCACTTAGCCACCGTGATCCCCTACTGAAATATACAACATATCATACTTGTAGCCTAACTAACATGGTACAATTATACAATATATCTTAAAAGATAGGTTGCCAGGCAACGAAAGATATCCTCTTACAGTCCCATGTTGGTCTTCGAAGGAATGATTAGTGAACCAAAATTTAGCCGTGTGTCTGTTATCACTCGCCGCTTTAGTCAGTTATATAGAGGGGTTGCTCTATTTTAACCTTTTCGCTACGTCACTGCTGATTCGCGTAGCATGTAATACTCAGCTATCCTAGCAGTGCTCTCTGCGTTAAAAGCATTGGAATGTGTTTACTGTTTAACCAACTCTATCACATCTATGTGATAATGACTGGCACCAATTTTGTTCTTTAACACTGTGGCATATGATAAGGGAAGATTCTCTCTCTCTGGCAGTAAGGGAAGACTGATTTATCTCTCTCTCGTAGTAAGGGAAGATCGATTACTCTCTCCCCCCCCCCTCTCTCGCAGAAACTGAAAATCAATTTAACTCTGTCCTCTAGTACATGTAGGCCTACGTACATGTATATATAGTAAGGGAAGATTTCTCTCTTTTAGTAAGGGAAGATCAATTTCTCTATCTCTGGTAGTAAGCGAAGATAGATTTCGCTCTCCCCCCTCTCTCTTTTTAACGAAGATTCTCTTTATCTCTTAGTTAGTAATATGTAAGATCTCTCTATCTCGACTCTCCTAGTAAGGGAAGATTAATTTAACTCTTTCTCATAGTAAGGGAAGATCAATCTTACTCTCTAGTAGTAAGGGAAGATCGATTTACTAGTAAGAGGAGATCAATGAGATCAATTTAGTAAGAGAAGGTCGATTTATCTCTCTCTTTCCCTGTAAGGGAGGATCTCTCTCTGTAAGGGAAGATGGATTTGAGTTTAGTTTTCTGTAACGCAACCCTGACCAACAAATTTGACCCAATTATTTTTCCTGAAGCGCATAGTCTTTGCTTTCACCTTGAACATTAACCTCAATAATACAGCGAGTTCTGTTACACAAAGGCCCAAAACATTAAAATATACAAAAATTATTGTTATTATCAGGGAACTCCAGTGTTAGACAGGAAGCGCAGTGTGTTGGGTCGGAATCGGTCTTAGTTTAGTGTTTTTATTAGAGTCTAAATAGTCAACAAAGAAATTGGTATCTGAAGCGGATAAACTTTTCTCCTGAAAATAAAACATTATATTATTCGGTTGAAATTGGTGGGAGGTCATGACTCTTGCCTAGTCCCCCTGAACATGCCCTGAAAATTTCATACTGGTAGAGGTGTGTTATTGATATAGAAACAACTTGTTTTCATTAGCCCAGTCGGAGCAGAACAGGAGTCAGGACCAGAACTGGAAGAGCAGGATGTTAAACCCTATTTCAATTCAATTAATCAATTTGTTTCTTATGCCTTAAAATCTGTGTAGGCTATTAAAACTAGTAAAAGGTGGTGAAGTGACTGGTTGTTCTAATAAAGGCTTAAATCCGAAAGTTTATAATAGCCTATTACATAATCCAAAACAACCAGCACACGCCTCATTATTAGACCCATATAAGTGGGCATGATGATATGACTGTAGTAAATAGTAGGGTTTCCATATTATATTAGTAGCCTAATATGGAAAATTACACGAGTTGATGATGCAATCAATATCAATATTGAGACAATCATTAAATGATTAATCCGATTAATTTATGAATCACTTGAATAGGTCTATATACACAAAAATAATTAAAATTTCAACAAATATATTAAGGTGCTTGTATACTCACCTTGGAATCGAATTTTAACTAAATCTAGAGGATGTAAGACTAACGTTGATATCACCCCACCACTCACGCCAGCTATCAGATGTTCAGCTTTAACTTGCCGTAATTTTGAGTACAAACTGCCCCATTTTGGGCCGTTACCAGTTCCCTCCGCCATCTTTGGTTATAATATCCCGGTTTTTATGTACAAGATAGACTACAAGAATAAAATGTTTTAAAAAACTAACATCATAAATTATCCATATTTTCTAAAATATTTGTCCCGTACAGAACATTCCCTGGAAAGGTCGTAGCCATTTTACCAAGAATAGTCTAAACTAAGCGATAAATAGACTTCAAGACATAGAACAAGAAATTCTCTTTAAAAGATGTGTGTACTATTATTAATGGAATTAAGCATTTCAAACACGTCTCATGAAATATCGTTAGGCATATGAGTGAATTCAATTAAAATTATATGGGGAAAAGAATTCTGCTCTACTTTATCGGGTGGTTTATAATCATTATCGATTATCCAGCCGGCAAAATAACTGCGTCATTCTCGTCAGCTGATTCGTATGTAGAAAACCCGTTGACAGGTGCTCGGGGCACTAGTAAATTAAGAGTAGGCCTAGTGGCGGGTCTCGCATACGAAGCAGAGTATGCTCATTCTTCTCGAAAAGAAATATATTTGTCAAACTCGACATTATTATTTATCTAATAAATAAGTAGGCATAATAGGTGAGCTGTATTTTGTTCTAAACCTTGAAAATGAAACAGACGAAAATGGTTCCAACTATTGAACTAAGCGCACATATTCATATAAAATAAATGTAATGGATGTATGTAAAAATTTTGAAAAAATATTGCAATTTCAAATCAATTATGTTCGGTGAAATACGTGAACAGTTCAAAATGGACGGCAGTCGATTACGCTTGTTTAGCCCATTCTATACACGTTGTTTTTGTGTTTTTTTTATTATGATTTTGTCGTTTGAAGTTGTGAGAATAGGCCTACGTCTTTATAGGCCCACTAATTACTTTAACATTGTCTCGTGGGAAATGATTTTATTTGTTCATTACAAAATGGCACCCAAAACCATAGAATACACGATTGATTATTATACAATGTTAAATTATGTCTTAAATATTGGATATTATGATCCTATATTTTCACGGCAAAGCAACATGAACAACGTCAATGTTGAATTGAAATCAACCAATATTGAATTCTGTGTTTTTAATTTCGAATGTTATGGAAAATATTGAGTTAGAGAGATAAACATAGTTTAAGACTTAAAAACAGGGTGTCGAGAGCGCAGTGTGGCATTCGGTCATTTACTGTTCAACGGGTAAGCCCGCTTTTCTAAGTCTATAGCATGAGCTGCAATGATCTTTCCAAAACAACTTAATAGGGAAGATCTTTAATTTTAACGGGGAAGAGGTAGAATATCCCGATTTTATATAAATAGTGTAGTGAGCAGGGTCAGGTATGAGTGCGAGCCCGCATCCCAAGACCAGCTCTTTCCATATAACAAAGGAGAGAGACGTCGGGCTATGTAAAGCATCTTCTAGTCTTTCGGATGGCAGAAAAAATCAGGTTCGGTCTAGCGCTGGAAGTGGCCCGCGTGGCACCCGTCTTCATTAGTCCAGCTCTGAACGTAGGTCTCATCAGAGGCAAGTGACACTATTAAGACCTACGTCCAAAGTTGAATTACCGTCTTCATTATCCCGTTTGAGAGAAAGGGTTTAATGTCTACTCGACATTTCGGGACTAACATGTGGTTGGCTGTTGCGCGCAGGGTCTTTAGCAGTGTGTGTGTGTGTGTGGGGGGGGGGGGCTTAGGACCCGGAGAACAACGCACGTTGTTGGACAGGCGTAGAAAAGTAAGACGTTTAAAATCATATTATGCTCCTTGGACATACCTTTCCCTTTCAAAACTGAGAAATAGTTTAATTGCTAAAATCAAAACAAAGTGTCACTTACCGGGTTATAGTTATGATTAAAATAAAATGCCATCGATAAATAAAAAAACCCCATAAAAACAGCCTATCTATCCGCCGCAAATACCATAGAGGTGAAATGATAGCAATGGGTACCACACTCGTAATGGTATAACGTGCGTTGCATCATACAACCATGGTTTATTTTAGATAAATCAGCTGTTATGTAGATAATCCTAGTTCTATTTATAGCGTGATCTCTGCTGGTCGAAACCAGTAAACAGAATAATCTAGTACAGGTATAAACAAAACACAACACGTAAATCATTATCATTTTGCAGTTTATAAATGAAGTTTCTAGGTGGATACGATAAATGCATAAACACAGATAAGCCGACCTTGATTTAAATAAGGGCCGGTGGAAGCAACTCTTGATCAGGGGCCATGGGGGAGGGGGTTACCATCCTAGGACTTTAGGCAAGGGCCGAGGAGCCGCCTATGACCCGGAAGCTCCTATGGTTCTAGATCGGGATAAACAATTATTCACCAATGGAGTGTAATTTTATTTATCTAAATTCCCTAGCCTTCCATGCAATACTTATCTTGACAAATATTTATGCATAATAATACCGGTACCAATGTTGTGGACACTCTATAGGTCAAAATCTGTAAATGACAGGGTGACCTTCAATTCACCAATTATTTGAGGAATGTGTTCAAGTAATTGTCAAATTTGAAAGTTTTCCTCCAACGCCATGGAGGTCATTTGGGGCATTTTTGGAAAAGACATTGACTTTTATGCAAAGCGACCAAGATAACTGAAACTTTTGGGAAATGGTCGTACATAGACTGGAGTTTAAGTCCAGCAAATTCTTAAAATTTGCTGAACCTTTGTAGGATTAAATAACATATTTACGGGTTCTGTTTGTTTGGAGGATATCATCAACCTGATCAAACTGACAATGTATGTTTATAACCGAAAGATCTCGGTTTCTTTCGATATTGGCGCATAGGACCATAAGGACCGTCACTCCCTATATATATATATTTAGCTTGTTGACCCTTGTAAAATTAAACGATAATTACGGTTGAGTGGAAATTTAGATATTGGCGCGTATTTAATTTTCTGGATTATGACCACCGCTTGTACGAAATATCCCCTTTTTCAGCTTGTGGACCCTCGGTTCTGGAGTTCACCCATTTTATATTATTTTCAAAATGGTTCAAATATATCGCACCAGTAGCTGTTTTCAATAAGTATGTGTTTTGTTGTTAGTTTAATTATGGTTGAGTCCGAATTTCGTGAAAATCCAACCGGGTAATTCGGCCAAATGAACGCTCCCCTTTACGCAAATATTATAAAAGCAACAATTCCACAACATCACATCACCCCAGTCCCTAACGAAACTGCGGACTTGAGCCTCACAAACGGTCGATCCAATATAGTTTGTAGTAATATGGTTGGGCGGCATTGTTTTTAAATTCATAGTCAAGAAATACAGAATTAAGATGGTTTAAACTATATTTTTTATCTTTATAAATTATTCTCTATGGTCTGTATATTAGATATCGTCGGTGTCATTCCAAAACCTCGTAAGTCGGCATTTTTTCGAAAATCACTTTTTTGCATAACTTGATAAAGTAACATAAAATACATGATATATCAAAAAATCAGATTTCTGCGATTAATAGTTTTCATTTTATTAGCGTATGACCAAACCTCGTATCACGATTGGTCTGATTTTGTTCTTTTCTAAATGCTCGTAACTCGGCAAAGTGTTACCAATGACGATGTCAAAGGCCTTGAAGTGTATGTATGACAAGATTTCGCAGGATAATTGTTATAATAAGATGTGTCATAGTAGACATAATTTATAGGCATTAAATAAAAGCATTGCTTGTATTATTATTTTTAGGTGTAGATTATCTATTTTTAGATACAAAAAGTGGTAAAGGCAATACTAAGTCATTACTGCCGAGCTACGTCAAATAAATCTTATTTAGTCCTCATGTTTGTCAGTTTTACGCTTCTGTAAAGAAAATACAAAAGCAACTGCGATAATAACGGCCCACTATAATCTCTTGGTCAAATTTTCGAGCAAAAACGTCTTGCGGAATCAGTCTAAAATTCTCATATCGTTGCAATAACCCTCACGTACGTTTCCCCACTGAGTATGTTAACCTATCTGTTGGCAGAATACCTCAAGTAAGTTGCCCTGTGCCGTTAAGTAAGCTACTTGTGAGTAATATCTCTCAAGTGACTTACTCCACTAGGCATTTAGACCTACCGTGGGCACCCCCCCTCCTAACTTACCCTAATGAGCACTTACACCTGCCAATGGGCAATACCCATCAATAGCGTACCCCACTAGGCATCTAGACCTACCTGTTGGCAATACCCCCCCCCCCCCAAGTAACTTACCCGCCTGAGCGTGTAGACTTACGTGTGGGCAATAACCCTCAAGTAACGTACCCGACTATACTAGACATACCTGCGGGAAATATCCATTAAGTAACTTACCCCCGTGGGCATTTAGACCTACCTGTAGTTTATAATATCGCTCAGGTAACCTACCCGTTTGAACATTTTTACCTACCTGTAGGCAATACTCTTCCAGTAAATTACTCCCACTGAGCATCTAGGCCTACGTGTGGGAAATACCTGTGGGCAATACCTTTTAAGTAACTTACTCCACTGAGTATCTTGACCTACCCCTCAAGTAATTGACCCTACTGGGAATCTTGACCTACCTGTGGGAAATGCGCCCCAGCAGCTTACCCTACTGAGCAATTTAGACCTACCCGTGGAAAATACGCCCCGCCAGCTTACCCCTCATCTAGACCTACCTGTAGGCCATATCCCTCGTCTAACTTACCTTACTGAACATAATATGAATGTAACTAGCTGTATGCGATATCCCTCAATTATTTTACTCTCCTGAACACCCAGACATACCATCAATATCCCTCAAGGTATGGGGCTCCTGGATCTTGCATTTACATCTACCTGTTGTCGAAATTCGCACGTAACTTGCCGTCCCTACCTACCCACTGTCGATATCCGAAAAGGGAATGGCATAATAATTGACTACTTATGATTTCCGTTTCATTTTTATGTCTAATTTATCTCTAGTAACGTGAGTACAAAAGCTCGTAAATCATGCAGTTCTAATACAAAAACGTTCAGAAACCTCGTATGTCGTAAGAAAAAAAACAGATTCAGTGGTCAAAACCTCGTAAGTCTGAAATCTTAAAAATAAACAAACGTCAGCTTATATTTGACAGACCATCTAATCGGGGTTATTTTCAAATGTACAAAAATAAAATTTAAAGCATATCTGTCAAGTATCTGATAAGTTATGAAGTTATTTGTTCCTCCTGTAAAATTATGTTGATCGGACTTACGAGGTTTTAGAATGACACCGACGATATGGTGGTATGCGTTTATTTAAAACGCAAATTACCTGTTTGGGAAATAGCGTGAAAATAACATTAAAGAGGGTCTGAGTTCAATGATAGATTGTGTCGAAAAACATGTGACGGAAAACTACCATTACATCACTCGGCGTGTTTGACCAATCTCTATACATTTATATCTGACCAATAAGATAGATACAAAACTAAGATACTCGGGAGAATTCGCCAGACTTAGATTATATTCCAGAGCGGTTCCATCTGAGCTCCTAGACAGTCGCGAGGCTGGCTAGGGTGGAGAAATGACTTTAGTATTGTAATCTGCACTATGCTTGTATGTACCCAGCAATGCTAGGCCTGTATAAAGTGTAAAAACCAACTGTTGCATTGTTATAACTGAGAAGACGTCTTAAGAATCCAGTACAGTAGAAAACACACAACGTGTAGGGTAATCAAAGACAGCTGGAGATCAATTCTAGACGAAGATTATTAAGGCTACATATATATGTAGTGAGAAAAGATGCATGGGACGTTTGTAAGATGTGTCGACCAAATATCTGCCAAAGTACAACTCTCCACGTCAGACAGAAAGGCCCTTTGCGCTACAGGTTTCCAAAATCCAAAATGGCGAACGAACTTGGCTCGAATGGTATTCTTTCAATACCAATTGGAACATTAAAAAAAACAACCTATAAAATGATACTTTATACACGGAACCATAAAAAAAATAATCGATATAGTTGCCACGTTAATACAATTATTCTACGCTACATTTTGTCAAAAACTTCTAACACATAACTTCGCACAGAATCTATTTCATTTTCTATTTTTGAACTATAACAGCAAGAACTGTCAGCTCTTTATCTAATTCTTATATATATACTGAGTTAAAGTTATGTCGTGAATCCCACACGTACATGTTCTATATAACATGTTCATTATATGTATATTCACCACGTTTGTTTAAATTGAAATTGTATCTGCTGCCCATAGTATGGTACATGTGTTGATGCAATAAAAGCTTATCTTATGCCTTATGGATAATTCTGATCTAGTTACAAGTACCGGACATTGAACCGTCTTTCATTCATGATATAACACAATACAATAGATGTTTGTTTGATAATGTGTTTGAAAAGGCAAGTTAATATATTCACATAATATTCAAATTGGGTCAAGGATGCGTGGGTAATAGCTGGTATTATTCAGTAAGACCTGGTAGAAAATTTGGATTAAAGTGCCACAACACAATGATCTTCTGTGAATTTGTTCGATTTAATACGACTATTATTAGGGAAGTCGAATCAAGAGCTATAAAGAACAAATATTTTTGTTAAAAGCTGCCATGAAATTATCAAGTTCGAATCTTTTAGGTCGTGGACAAAATCTTTAACCGAAGCAAAATATTTAACGTATAATAAATGCACATAATATTGGCAGATAAAGGGTCAATTTGTTAGGTTTTTGTTTTCAATCTTTATTTGGGTTATTCGGTGTCATAACTCAGAAATTGGAAAACATAACCGCATTTGCTTATTTTGACTGGGAATCTTACATTCCCAATTTTAGCTTTAAAGATCAACTTGAGATCTTTCGTATTTTATTATTATTTTATCTGAAATACCCTAATAAAATGTATCTGATAGTTTTAACGAAATCCATCAACTCGCACTCTTGATATAGACGGAAAACTAAAATTCTCACCTGGAGCGATAAGCCGATTGGAACCTCTCGTGACCTTTGACCGGATGACGTCACAAGTGTTCAATTTACAGACGTAAACAAGCGAATCTCGAAGACAATGGCCATATCGCTATTATTTAGGACCTAGAAATTGACACAAATGGGTCGCAACGCATATAATAATGTAATATGAATGTGTATAAACTGATTTCCATTCAATCGTTTCTGTTTTTACTGTAATTTCTAATCACTTAAGTTCGTCGAAATACGCTAGGAGTCACCATCGATTGGAAATCTCTAGCGTCTGGTTATTTCAATCTACACCGATAGTATTTATTGCGCATGTTCTCCAAAAAAGAATATGACGTCATCGTTTGACGTGACTTCTGGAATGTTTAGCACCGTTCTTCTTTTCCCCTAAATGGCGCTAAAACGCATTATGGTTATTCCAATCTACCCTATTTATTGCGCATGCTCCCCAAAAAAGAATATGACGTTACCGTTTTACATGACTTCTGGAATATGTCTAGCACCATTCTTTGAGTCCCTTGTTACAAAACGCATTGTGGTAGCTTACCCATGCCAAAATGTTTACTGTGTCTTAAATATTGTATAGCAAAAGCTCGTCTTTTCCCAGTAAGATCACAACATCAATGTTGATTTAAATGTCAAAGGCTTTGGATTATATTGAGTTTAAAAGAGATGACCCATTGCATAATTTCAAAAACGGACATGGTCACCATGATTCAAATTCTCATAGATCAGGAACCAATTGGCTAAAATTGCTGAATTATCATGTGTATGTATTTCTGTTAAGATATTTCCACAAGTATTCCAAATCCAAATTGAATGAACCGTACCTTAAGAACCGTTAGATCGATGAAACTAAAGTTTTGAATATCAGTCTTCAGCCCCCCCCCCCCCAAGCACATCTGCAGTCATATCTCAGCGAGATTGAAAAGAAGTGTAGTTTACATCATATATAATTGAAGTATTTGCTAAGGAATCAATGATTTGTATAATTTGATTCTATTATACATAACAAGTATCGAGTGGGGTCGCCTGTCTACATGTAACCCATTGGGTTTAACGTTCTACTGTTCTGCTCCTAAACTGGGCTAATGACGATGGGCATACGCCATACAGTGTGCTATGAGGGAACTTTTGCACGGGCAGTGGCGCTACAGCCTACTCTTGTATCTAAATGCAACTGCCAAGGGATATTATACGTGGACGTAAATGTGTACACGGGACCTCGGTTTTTTGTACCATCCGAACGACTAGACAGCCAATGCAGGTATGAAACTCCCGACCTCAAGGATAGCAAGCCAGCGTCTTACCCACATAGCCACGTGAGCCCCCCCCCCTCTCCGGAATATCCGCGCAAGCGAATTATTGAATAACGATTGACCATCATGTTAGTCTCAAATTACCTTGTTTGTAGTTCGGGGTCCATCACAATCTTACCCGCATCCTAATTCACGACATTGCTATCCAAGTATTTTCATTAATTCGTGACATTGCTAAAATATAAGTTTCACCGTTCACTACTTTTTCATAATAGCTGACACCATTTCATTTAGGTTGTTTACCATTTGATAATAACAAAACACTACGTCACAAAAGTAGGTTAACGCTTATAATAATATACCAGTGCAGCAATAAAATCAATTTTGTCTTATGGTAAATTAAATCACATGTAGCATGGAATTAATGATGCTTAATATGTGTTCTTGTCTGAATTTGGAATGGTGCCGTGTGTCAGTTTGATTTGGCTCGATAAAGAATGAAATAACTGTCTGTCTGTAATCAGTCATTGCTTAATATGCAGTGATTTAGTAATTCTGAGATTTCAAGCTGCCTCATATGAAACACTTTGAAGTACAAATAATATCCTTGGTTAATCCCCCAATAACGTCGTTACCAGAAACACCATAATTATGTAATATATTTCTTGACTATGCATTATGCAATGGTTGGACATGATTTGAGTTATATGGATTGATATTGTCATGATATTGTTGTATAATATTATGTGAATTTTGCTATAACGGGTAATTATATTTATTTTAGTTTATTAATGATTGTTAAATACCAATTACTTTGGTGGTAACATCGTTATCCCAATATTACATAAGTTTTGTAGTATGTATATGTACTTGTACAAGTTATAACATTAGGCCCTAAATAAAATCGACTTTGTGATAACAAAATACGCATCACGGCTTTCTCTTATATCAATTTCCAACTGTCAAGGGATCTTTTACGTGCATGACAATGTGTACACTGGACCTTGTTATTTGTCAGGTCCTCTTTCCTGCAACTCAGACAATTAGAAACACTGTGAGCGAACCTGCACCCTCCTGGCTAGCGGACCAGTTTCTTATTCACTTAGCCACTGCGGCCCTGTCTCTGTGTTAACAGTTAAAAGGCCACAAAACATAGCGTATAAATAATATAGCCTTTGTGGTCATTTTAAATGTATAGCCTTTTAAATAGAGTAGGTTTTTAATTGCAAGGTATTTTTTTCCTAGCATTTCTAGCTTTTTTAGCCTATTTAGCCTCTGTGTTGTCATTTATAAGTTATATAGCCTTAAAGTAAATCTTTGATTATTTATTTCTAGCTTAATTACTAAGTAAGGATCCGTGGAAGAGTTTCAGTGTTTGTAGAGGATCACAATAAGACAGTTTTATAGGACCTGGGAAATGAGAAAAAAAGGTTCGACAACCTTGAACCTTTTTTTGTGTCTATTGTTCTTGGTCACTTATTCTCTTAACGTCGACCCAAATTTTTCCCCTAAAACTCGGTGAGTTGGCGATATGGGAATAAGTTTTAGGGGTAAAATTTTGGTCGATGTTAAGGGAATGAGTGACCAAGAATAATAGACCTAAGCTGAAGGATAAACCTCATTAAGCAGATAATTTTGGGAGCATTTATTTATTTTTTTAAATTTATAACAATCTTTAACACATAACATAACACAATTTTAAATTTTTGTACGCATAAAGTGTTCAACATAGTCGTCCTTGTTCATATCTATGCTTGGAATCTTGAATCTTCATGTTAATATCGGTGTATTTTTACTTTTTGTGTCGTTGTCGTTGGCCACTTGCATACTGCAGTAACGGAATTTCAATCGTCAATTGCTCTTATTGAGCTTTTGTTTTATTTAGCCGCCCGTCCCTTTAATGATTTGTTGGTTCTTCGTGTGGTTTGGTTGTGATTCCATTGATGTTGTTGTTGTTTATTAAAGATTTAGCGTCCAATACATTATATATGATATTATGGACAGGTTGATTTAATTAAATTATTTACACTTTATGGGTTGAAGGTTGGTGAATGAATGAATGAAATAGGGTTTAACGTCCTACTATTATGCGCCTAACCTGGGCTAATGGAAGACGGGCATACGCCATACAGTGTGCTATGAAGGAAATTTTTAAAAACATACAATTCAGATGTCCGTTCATGCCTAGAGTCTTCTTAAAATTGTTTAACACACAAAATAAAAAGTCCTTGTACATGTATATTAAAAAGTCAATTTAAAACACCCTCATGAAACTGCTGATTTACGTATTTATACTTAAGAAATAATCCGCAATGAACTGAATTCCGATCATCTGTCAGCTTCGTGTTGAACTGCAGCCTAGCCTATTATTTAATTAATTAATGAGTGAGTTGAATTGAAAAAATTCAAGTTCATGTAATTCAAGTCGACTTCTGATAAAAATCAATTTCAGTGAACTATATTAATATGACTGAGTCCTTGCCTCATTAACGCTTTTAATCCGTTTTAATCCCATCAAAAGGTGCCGCTGTCGACTTTCCAAAACTTGGCGAATTGTGATATGGGAAGACCCCGTCGATTTGTGGCTAAAAAGAATAAGATTAGTCAGGCAACCTTAAAGACGAGTAATTGCTGTTTTGGCCTTATTATGAATACATCCGCCTGATATTGCTGCTGTGATATTTAATTTGTAATAAACAAAGTGATAATCAACATTTTAAACCTAAATCGTAACTTTTTAAAAAAAGGACATGTTTTCTACTGGTTCAGTCACACCACTTCCCTGTCAACCCTTTATATTCTAAGTGGAAATAAATAAATTTACTCACTAAAAAGATATTTTTATTGCACAAAAGAATATAAAACAACTTCATTTTACAGATATATATATATTAAAAGCCTGATGATCTGATAGTGAAACCACTTTAAGAATGTAATGTTTTTTTTTTATACTATTTTCATGAAATTAATTATACATACACAGAAACAACAAGATTAACTCACATACCTCCAATTTTCGAGTTCATGCTCATAGGTATTCAATTTCCTGAACCCATAATCCACCGCAGCAAAATGCAGTCTAGAGCTCTACACACATTAATAAACAAGAGGTTGCCATGCAAGATACGGCCACATTTTGCAAGAGATGGCGAAAGACAAGCTAAAATAAAGGGCTATAATTCAGGAAGTTGAAAATGTAGGCGTATAAAAAAAGTGGGCTTCCACAGGTTGGGTACTGTGGTCGTATAAAAGCTACATAAAATCACATTAAACTACGCTTTCACTATGGTAAATATATTTCTAAAGCAAATGGTACACGGCACATGCTTTATCAGCTCAGAAGATTTAACTATTTTTCCCTGGTCTTGTGTGACCATCATTTCAATCATTTATGAAATGGGGTTTAACTTGTCACTTTTCGACTGTCACTTGGCCATAATATTAAATAATTAAAAATACACCATAAATACCATTGAATTTATCATTTTTTCATGCAAAATCTCTTTAAAAAAAACCTAGTTGTGAAAATCCAGCTTGCTTCAGACCGCTTCAGACAGACCTAATGGGCTGAATTACAAGCCTACTGAGCATAGAGTTTGGGTAGGTGGACATTTGCTTTTTCATAAAATAGTATTAATACATAGTTTAATATAAAACATAATAAATGACATCATCAAACATCTAGATATAACCATGGTGCGTACCATATAACCTATAATAGAAAGGTAGCCACTGTCGTCAATGAGTAAGACGTTGGCTCGCTAAATGGCTCGCTAACTTGGACAGAGGGTAAGGCAAGGGACAACGTATGGTTTTTCGGATGAGACGAAAAACCGAGGTCCCATGTACACATTAGCGTGCACATAACAGATCACTTGGCAGTTCGAATTTGATATAAAAGTAGCTAGTAGTGCCGCTGTTTGTGCAAGGTTTCCCTCATAGCACATTGTATGGCATATGCCTACATGTATCTTCATTAGCCCAGTTGGAAGCAGAAAAGTATGACAATAAACCCCAGTCTTTTCTACAATAGAATGTTCACATTTAACTTATTGCCAATAAAAGAGTGAGAGAAATGCAGTTTACAAACTAGGTCATTTCAGGACTAAGATATGACATTACTTAGGCTACCAAGTCAGCCACCATCAACCAGCAGAGTATCCAGATCAACAACAGTTACAGCCAAATTCACAGCTAAATCTGTTAATTGCCTGAACTCCTAAAAATTAAAGGGGGTATCAGATGATCCATAAATAGTATGTTTACCCTGCCTCATGCACTCACTAAATAGAGCTATACCGGTATACGTTGTACTTAGTTTTCGGGAGCCAAAGTTACTGGATATAAAGTAGCGGACCAAAGTTATGTCCTGATGACACAAGAATACCTAAACAAAAATATACATTAAACATCTGTATTAACTTTAACTTCATCAATACTCAAGCGTTCTGTGGTATCTACTATTTCATTCGCTAAATTATCAGTCTTTTTATTCTCTTTACTAACTATATTATCACCTATATAAATGGTTGTTTGAGAAACCTCTGAATTCTCAATATTAGCACAGATTTGATTGGATAATTCTTCCATGTTTGAGCAGTTATCTGTTTTTTGATTGGGCAATTCATTGACCTGTGAACTGGCTACTTTGTCTTCAACCTTATTAGTTATTTGACTGGGTGATGCATCAGTTATTGAATTTGAAGGTTTGACTTCTGTGCTATCAGGAATTGTCTGTTCATTTTTAATATTTGAACCGGCTGTTGTATTTTCTGTTATTTGTTTACTAAGTGTTTTGTCCGTTTGCATCTGATCTGAACTTTGTGTATTTTTTTTTGTAGAGTCCATGGAAGATGATTTGTCTGAAACCGGCTCTGATTTTGTTGTAGATGCTTTGGGCACTGTCATTGGTGGCATTTTGTTAAATATGTCATCAACCATCTGATTGGTCAGTTTGTTTTTAGCTGGAGACGTCAACTGAAAAATAAAGTAATACATTGATTGGAAGTAATTTACCCACAATCCTTTGAACTCAAAAGCAAAAGGTACAAGCCTTCATTATCTTGATAAAGACTAGAAACTATATTTTAAAATGTCGCCCAGCAAATGAATCATTTACTTGATCAAGACTAAAGTCAGTGCTTAGCTTGGGTTGGCAGCCAGGCTTAAGGCTAAGGCATTTTCACTCACTGCCACTGTAGTCTCAAACATTTATAATCATCCTTGGCTTTGCTCAATTGTATTTAAACCACACTTTTATCTTCCTCTATATGTCGTGACTTCTTGAGGGTGGGGGGAGAGGGGGAGAATAAAGTGAAATAGCCTAGGGCCTCGCTCGATCTAAATCTGCTACTGACTAGAAACTCGTCAAACAATTGAATAATTCCTTTCATCAAGACTGGAGAATCCAAGTCAGAATGTTGCCCCTTAATAAAAGACAACTGTGCCCATCTAATCAAGGCTAGAGAAATGTCATCAAGTAATTAAAAAAAATGTTTGTAATCCAAAAAATTGTGTTCTGTGTATATCCAGTTGAATTTCTAATGCCTATGAAACAATTTTAACAGATCCAGGGCTGAGGCCTATGTCTCCCGCCTCAATCCAAAAAACGCTTATCACTCTGCATTATTGAGGTAATGTAATAATGAAACTATAAGTAAAGTTTCATACCCTTCCCCCCCAATAAACTTACAATAGAATTCCTGGTGATATTAGAGCCTGGTTTTGTTTTAGAAGATGATTTACTGTCAAGTCCCTTTAACTCTTCAAACATATTGATAGCATTTAAAATAGTCTCTTTAATCTCTGGAGATTTGGCTCTGTCAGCTGCTGTTTCTCCTCTCTGTGGGAATAAATATTGTAATATTTTGAATGACTCAATGCCATGACAGCAATGTACAAAAAGTTAAAGATAGTAAGCTGGCACTGCCAGGCAGGATACGCCCACATTTTCGAGAGATGGTAAGAGAACAAGCAAAACCGAAAGTGATTTTTTCCTACAATCAAAGGCTATAATTCATTAAATTACAATTTGATATCACAAATATCGAAAAGAATCAAGATCTTTAGGTTATAAACATGCATTTCAAGTTTCATCAAAATCGAATCAAAATTGTGACCTATACTGGGTCCACAACCTTGATATACCATATTTTAACACTATTAGAGTACAAACGGCGGCCATTTTGTCTGGCAATTATGGTCCGATTTCCCTGAAATTCAAACTCAACCTTCGGTATGGTGTAACGGTGATAGAGTCAAGCTTTTTTTCAATCGGATAATAATCATAACCTCCAGAGGGACCATAGACGATTTTTCGGGCAATCAGGGGCCATAATTCAGAAAGCTACGATATGATATGCGCAAATAACGAAATGGACCAAGATCTTTGGGTTATAACCATGCATTTTAAGTTTTATCAAAATTGAATCAAAATTGTGACCTATACTGAGTCCACAACCTTGATATACCTTTTTATAACAGTATTCCCGTACATGCGGCGGCCATTTTGTATGGCAATTTTGTTCCGAATTTTTCCGAAATTCTAACTCAACCATCCTTAGGGTGTAACGGTGATATAATCAAACGATTTTTTAAATCGGATAATAATTGTGACCTCCAGAGGGACCACAAGCTAAACAAAGACGATTTTGCGTATAATCAGGGGCCATAATTCAGGAAGTTACAATCCGATATGCCCAAATATCGAAAGGAACCAAGATCTTTGGGTTATAACCATGCATTTCAAGTTTCATCAAAATCGAATTAAAATTGTGACCTCTACAGGGTCCACAACCTTGATATACCATATTTTAACAGTATTCGCGTACGAATGGCGGCCATTTTGTATGGCAATTTTGGTCCAATTTTACCGAAATTCGAACTCAACCTTTCTTAGGGTGTAACGGTGATATAATCAAATGATTTTTTAAATCGGATAATTATTGTAACCTCCAGAGGGACCACAAGCTAATCAAAGACGATTTTGCGTATAATTCGGGGCCATAATTCAGGAAGTTACGATCTGATATGCGCAAATATTGAAAGGAACCAAGATCTTTGGGTTATAACCATGCATTTCAAGTTTCATCAAAATCAAATTAAAATTGTGATCCCTACAGGGTCCACAACCTGGATATACCATTTTTTAACAGTATTCGCGTACGAACGGCGGCCATTTTGTATGGTAATTTTGGTCCGATTTTTCCGAAATTTGAACTCAACCGTCCTTAGGGTGTAACGGTGATATAATCGAACGGTTTTTCAAATCGGATAATAATTGTGACCTCCAGAGGTACCACGAGCTAAAATAGGTGGTTTTTCGGACAATCAGGGCCCATAATTCAGGAAATTACGTTCCGATAGGCGCAAATATCGAAAGGAACCAAGATCTTTGGGATATAAACATGCATGTCAAGTTTCATCAAAATCGGTTCAAAATTGTGACCTCTATAGGGTCCACAAGCTAAAAACGTGATTTTTCGTACAATCAGGGGCCATAATCCATGAAGTTTTGATCCGATACGTGCCAATATCGAAAGCAGCCGAGATCTTTGGGGGATAAACCTATATTTCAGGTTTCGTCGAAATCGTTTAAGAATTGTGACCTGTAGAGAGTCCACAAACAATTGTGGACGGACGGACGGACCGACGGACGGACGGACAGGGGCGACGACATAATACGTCCACATGAAAATGTGGGCGTATAAAAATCATAAAAATGAATTATATCTAAAATAAAAGACAGGTCAGGAGTGTGTCCAGCAATTTGATTCGATGGATTTTCCGAAAAAATTGATAAAAGGTCTGAGACAATAATTATGTGCATTTATCCACATACACATATAGAATTAGAGTGGGGTGGGGGAAAAATGGCAACATTGCTTCAAACATTGCTCCAATGAATGTTGGAGAAAGAAAATATGGAAGCAGCTGGGGGTCCAAGCAAACCTCTGGACATGCACCTGGAGATTAAGTTTGGTTACTGAATTACATTCTGTTTGACTTTTATTCAAGTATTATAGGAATATGGCAATTAAGGTAATAACATGTGCAAATTACTGACTCTATTCAATGGATAATTTCCATTATAAAGGTAGGTAAATATAGGATTATGAATTCAAATACATATTTTTAAATCACAGTTGTTTATGTTTGTTCTTTGTGTTATTGATAATGGATTTGATTTACTTACGTAAGCTCTAATAGTAGGATCTATACCAGCTTCTAACAATAGATAGACCATCTCATCCTGACCACGATCAGCTGCCCAGTGTAACGCAGACCAGTTATTCTATAATTATAATAATCTTCCTATTCAAATAAACTGGCAGAATGACAAGATAATAAAACTGGATATACAGTCTATGAAAAACAATTGCTGTTTATTACTGAGTGACCTTTCAACCAAAATTATGTAGGTTTTGTACCTAAAATCTATTGAATGTCTTATTTAGATTCACAGTAAATGAAATAAAATGTGGTTTAACGTCCTACTGTCCTACTCCGACTGGACTAATGTATATGGGCATACGCCATACAGTGTGCTATGAGGAAATTTTTTTGGGGCAGCGACGCTACGGCCTACTCTTATCAAATTCCAGATGCCAGAGGACCTTTTACGTGAATGCCAAGTGTACAGACCTACACAGGACATTGGTTTTCGATCCCATCCGAAGAACTTTCCCTGCCTACACCGGAGGCAAGCCAGTGTCTTACCCACCGTGACTCTTAAGATTCACAGTTAAGTGAAGTAATGTTTAATGGCTTGATAATGCCTGTAACAACTGCTTTTAGAATATTGGGGAGGGGGACTAGCCTTAAGGGATTTTCTAAGAACACTCTGGATTATGCATCTATTTCAATGTCATAACCACAAGACAACCATATCTCTCTAAATAATAAAACTAGCAATATTGTTATGGATATGAGGAGTAAAAATTTTTTAAATTACTGAAACAAAAATACGGGTCAGGGAATCTAGTTCCCTAGTTCTAACTAAACCGTATCTGTTAATTTGTATGTATTAAAATGGTAAATAAAAATACTTGAATAATAAAATGTTGGTGAGTTTTATGTAGGTAAATGGTGGTGATAAAGTTGATGTAGATAAATGACGAGGACTTACTGAAGAACCAGTACAATTAATATCACAACCAGCCTCTATAAAAGCTGTAGCTACTTCAGAGTGTCCATGGTAACTAGCAAACATTAAACCTGTAAAATCAGCCTGAAAGAGATCCAAACCACCACTTCCATTACATAAATTAGTTACATGTACCATTCATGAGGCAAAGGATGTTTACACTTTCTAGAACACCTGATACCACTTTCTACACATTTAACAAACTATTGTTCTATTTTTATATTCTTGATTCAAAGTAAAGATTCAACTTTAAAAGAAAGGGAAAAGTAAACAAGTAAATAATCGGGGAAGATATTTTGTTCTCTTTTATTAAATTTTTGAAACCAATGCAAATTCAAATAACTTAGAATAGTAAGAATTATAAATTTATAGCCGCTGTGTTCTAAAGATAATAAGATAATTAATGTGTATAATAAAGAATGATTTACCTCCCCTAGATCACTACCTCTAGCATCTTTATCTGATCCAGCTTGTAACAACAATCTAGCTATTTCACCTAGAGTTATCTCTTCTTTCTCTTTAGATCTGGCTACCTCGTGTAGAGCTGTTCTAGAATCCTGTTTAAATATAAAACATAGAATATAGTCAACTCATGTAGAGCTGTTCTAGAATCCTGTTAAAATATAAAACATAGAATATAGTCAACTCATGTAGAGCTGTTCTAGAATCCTGTTTAAATATGAAACATAGAATATAGTCAACTCGTGTAGAGCTGTTCTAGAATCCTGTTTAAATATAAAACATAGAATATAGTCAACTCGTATAGAGCTGTTCTAGAATCCTGTTTAAATATAAAACATAGAATATAGTCAACTCGTATAGAGCTGTTCTAGAATCCTGTTTAAATATAAAACATGTAGAGCTGTTCTAGAATCCTGTTTAAATATAAAACATAGAATATAGTCAACTCGTATAGAGCTGTTCTAGAATCCTGTTTAAATATAAAACATGTAGAGCTGTTCTAGAATCCTGTTAAAATATTTAATCTGGTGAAATTCAGGTTACAATCAAGTGTCATCTCATTCTTATAACATATTCATTTTACTAACTGATGATCAGAATTTGTCTTGTTGGTCCAAACATGGTATTTTCATTCAAAAGCGCACAGATGTAATATGCAAGGTAGGAGAATTTTGCGTTCCCACTAACATTTCTTCAGTTAACAACTGTGTGAGTTGCCAATAGTTTGAACCAACTCTACTACAACTTAACATCAAACACCTCTACTAACCTTATGAGTAATGGTGATATCACATTTATTTTTAAGGAGAACTTTAACAGCCTTTAAATGACACCAATAAGCTGCATTATGTAATGCTGTCCATCCATTCTACAAATACAACCATAAATATTTAAATCCATTCTACAACTACAACCATATATTAACACCAGGTAAATTGTTTTGGCCCAACAAGAAATCAAATTATTTTGGCCCAAATAACAATCAATTATTTAGTTGATGGAAAAAGTCCTTCTTTCTGTTATATTAAATTGAGAAACTGGAACTTAGCTTAGAGAAATTAACTTGTCAATCACGGCATTGAACTGTGATCTGTGGTCAATAAAATACTTACCTTATCCTCTGTATCTATTTTACAACCTGCTGATATTAACGTCTGCATAATATCACTGTGACCTTTCATAGCTGCATGATGTAATGGGGTATTACCACGCTAAAAAATATACCATAAATATATTTGTCAGGAAATAATAATGGCAAAATTATTGCACTTTATATATTGTAGAAAATGGTTTGTAAAATCAATATACATCAGTCAACGAAGGTATTAACAGAATAAAATCAAGGCAGAGAGAGAGAGAAATAGGGTTTAACCTCAACTAGATTTAAACTAGGTAATTTTGGGACTAAGATATAGTTCAAATTACTTCAAATTTATTCCAATAAATCGCTTGCATGTAGAGGTCCTTAGCGGTGGGAGGACACCGGAGGACCTAGAGAAAACCCACATGGTTGGACATGCTACCCAAACAAGGAGGGAATCAAAACCACGCCACTTAATTTAATGACAAGTGATCCATAACGCACGTGTGATTCATTCAGCCACTCAACCCCCTAAAATTAAGAGAGAAGACCCTCATTGATTAGATCAAAAGCATAAAAAAAAGCAGGGAATCAAACCTTGCCACTTGACCAAATGACAGACCTTCAGTCTGATCCAACGTGCACCTGTCAATCATTTGACCACCTATACCCCCTTAGTATGGGAGATAAGTAGATAACACCCATTTATTAGATTAAAAGCCTAAAATAAAGGGAGACAAAAGAGGTCAAGTGATTTGGTAATAATATTTTAAACTTCTTTATAAAAACAAACCCTAAAACTACAACATTAGAAAGTAATTCTAATAAACTTACAATATCTGTGACGTTGACATCACAATTTTGTTCGAGCAAAAGGCGGACAATTTCAGGTTTACCCTGTGATGCTACATGTATAGGACAACAATCATGCTGAAATAAAACAAATCCACTAAAATTAAATATAGTACTATCAATCCTAAAGGGTAGTCTGTAGATACAGTATAGTTTAAAGGAGCTAAATCGCTAATATTTGGGACTAAGAAATTCACAAAAGTGGGTCGCAACGCATATAATACTGTAATATGAATGTATATAAACTGATTTACATTCAATGGATTCCTTTTTTACTCCAATTTCAAATCAGTTATGTTCGACAAAATAAGCCAGCAATCGCAATCAAGTGAACATTTCTAGTGTCTAGTTATTCCAGTCTACATAACTCCGTTTGGTTTGGTGCAAAGTGTCTAGCCTCGTTCCTCGAACTTGGGCTGAAGCGCACTATGGTACACAACTCATGTACCAAAATTATTTTATCTTAAATATCGGATATTAAAAGCTCATCTTTTCCCGGTAAGTTTACATCATCAATGTTGATTTAAATTGACTAATAATTTGTGTTTTCGATGTCGCAGACTTTGGAGGATTTTGAGTTATGGACTTAGGTCCTTTAATTTGGATTTCACCAGGGTAATGCATAAATACTAACGTAACTTGCAGTGCCATCATAAAGTGAGAGAGAGAGAGAGAGAGAGAGAGAGAGAGAGAGAGAGAGAGAGTTAAACATTCACTCCACACAAACTAGGTCATTGCGGGACTAACTAACATTTTATTTCAATAATTCGAAAACCCACAAGGTTGGACAGGCGACCCTATACTCCTTGTCACCTACAATCGGGATTCGAAACCATGCCAGTTGAATCAATGACATCCAACACCCCCAATGTTAAAGTACATTGTACTATCAGGTACTGATATTCTTCCTCAACCATGGCATTGTTATGGCAAATTAGTATCAGGTGCTTTGAAAAGAGTAAGTATACTCTTCCACACCTATGACACCCACCACTACACTACAATACTAACACATAAAAGGGTAAATAGAGATAAATTTGAGAAATAGATCTGTGATGATACATGTAGGTAACACATTTTACCATAAAAAAAAGACATACATGTTAGATCTGAAGAAAATATTATTGTAATAGTTAAAAGTCAAAAAATGTAATCAATCTAGATAAGACTATCCTGTCTCTACTTTCTAAATTAAGTTACAAATACAATCCATAATGATTTTTTTGATTAAAGTAAAATTTCCTAAATAAGCCATTTTAATGAACCTTGCCCTGAATTATATTTTGGAAAAATCTAGGCATTGCATAACCTACATGTACATTTACCTTTGGCTGAAATCCATCATGCAGTTAAGGGTGTAAATGTGGTCATCCTGCCCAACTATTATACATGTAGTGTTGAAAAACTCAATTTGATAATTTTAATTTTATCCAATTATGTATACATGCATTTAAATTTGCCAATCTGTGGAGCCCATGTCTTCAAGTTATCCAGCAATTTCTTATTAACAAACTTAATTCAGCTATTCTGAAGAATTTTTTTAAAAGATAATACCTAAATCTGACCCTTAAAAGTTGGCCCAGCACGAACAACTTACAGTGTACGAGACCCAATTGACATCAATTCCATCCTCTATATATCTCTCCACACGTTTCACATGACCAAATCCACAGGCTTCCCAGAATGCCTCTTGACGGGATGCCGCTTGACCCATTTATACTTCTTATTCACCTGTACCGAAATTCTAACCAATCTGAAAAATACATAAACTTCAATAATTAATACTGTATTAATTACAAATCCCACATTTACCCTAATTACAGCCCTCGGTAACCTTTGGTGTCAGTCCTTGCCACATCTTTATTAAGACTCAATCTGAAAGGGTACTGCCCTGATGACCGCATACATGGTTTTTCCCCTAATCATAGATGTCCATGTCATGATAATACTGACTTACTGCCAAGGTAATTAGGCTACAGATGATCATATTTATAAAGCACAAAAAAACATGCATTAAAACTGAAACTAGAAACTCTTCTTACAATTTATTAATGTAGTCGCTGCAAATATAATATATAAATGTCAAAACATGAGCGGTTGCCATGCAATAAAATCAATGTACATGCAAATCAAAATTAGTGTTTTCATTCCATGTACATTTGAGTTATCGCTCGATTAACATCTGAACCCATATTTAAAAAAAAGTGCATTCTAGTCCTTTAATGACAGTTTAATAGAACCTTTGACCTTGATCCGTCTGATATCAAATGTTTTCAAGGACTAAACAGAATTTTCAGTATGAACCAATTTGATTAGTGTATAACTGGACCAGCACAATAAAGAAGTGGCTTTAGACAATAAGGTGGATCAAAGAAATGAAAATTAAAACAGAACTAAATGTTGTTAAATCAAGTGAGAAGACATGATAACCCCTTACTTTTCTCCTTTAAGATTTCCAAGGGAAACAAACATTGCCTGTATAAATCTGCAGGAAGATTTGACAACCTTACTGGAGCTCATGAAAGAAAATCATCTTATATATCTGGCACTAAGTGAGCTACAGTGTACACGTAAATAAAGAGAGAGGATAGGATTTATTTTAATACCATCATACAGATTATCTACACTCCTCTAGATGTACTAATCAACATTCCTGTCTGTATTACCTATTTATGTATACCTCATTATTACTAATAATTAGTTAATTACCGTACAGAAAAACTGAACAGATTGATACAACAACACGCGTAAATATACCAAGCCTTCCCATTTAAACAGGATCTCATCAGGCGTAAACAAATACAATATATTATTCAAAATCATTTTAGAATTCGACTAATCGAAAAACCAAATACTGATCTACTTTGAATAAGGAATATTGTTCATGAGTACTTGATAAACTCTTGTAAGTTTTTGTATGACTCATGAATTAAAAGTTAAAATAAATATCTCTGCAATGGCTTGGCAGATATAAAATACAGTCTACATTAAACAAGCATGCTTTAACTAGCATCAAATCTTGTTAATTAAACAACCATTTTTTACTACTTTAAAATGAACTAACTCTAGTAGATTTGGATAGTGGGTAACAAGTCTTACAGCTTAAGAACACACAATTTCACAAGAGTTAATCTACCAAAATTGGATTGTTGCCCGAAAGCTTAATGACATCTATACAGAATGAGGAAAATCTGACTGGCATCAAGAATTAGGGCCTATAAGCTAAAAGTTCACAATGTTTTTGGCACCAAGTGTTTGGAAATTAAAAAGTCACGCTAATTTAATTATGAACTAAAACTGTAAACTGTTTAAATGAGTACATAATTTTGAAAACATTTATCTGCAGCTGATTTTAAAATGTCACTGAATCATACCTACTGGTATTCTTTGAAAGGCATTTAGTAATTGGAACATAATCAAATAACACACTATTTATGGAATAACAATTACTCTAGTTTATTTCACTGCGACGTTTCAACAAGATTTCACAAGTCGTTATCAAGCATATAACACAAATAATTACAATTACAAGAATATGGTTATATATATACAAGAGCAGTGCGAACCATCCAATGAGAAACTAAGTCAGCAAGCATGAGCAACAACACCAAGCCATTAGGTAAACAAGTGTACATAGATAGGTGTAAACTGTAATTGGTATAGATAGGAACACGAATAAAAGATGAAAGAATAATTAAAGAGGTATAATGAGCCATGAGCAATATATCCTGTCAGTGAGTACATAATATGTATACACAGTAATTAGTGTTGTTGTTGATGAAAGTAAGAGTAAAGATGAAGCCAGGTATATACATGTAGAGGTGAACTGAAGCCACGCACATTAATCCAACAGTAGAAACAAGATGCATTAAACATAATTATGTAAATTATTTGCGAAAAAATAATATACAAATTTAAATTAATGAGATGCAGGGACAGTGACCTCATACCTAAAGGTCTAACAATTAAATCACCTGTGAACTCGAATGCCGCAACAAAGATCGTGACACATGCCAGCAAATGTTTACTCCGTGAAAGACTTCAGCATTATAGAAATGAAAAGCAGAAACTATCTATCCAAGTCAAAAAAGAAAACCTTCAGCCAGGGTATCAGAGAAACGATCAAGGAACTACGACTGGGGGAGCTCGTGATAAATAAACACGACCCTCCAGTTGTCGCCCCCTGGACGCTCCCTATACCACTGGTCAATCTAGATCTACTACAGAAAACCGACAAGAAAAATAACCCCAGTGCTGCACGTGCTTTCTCTCTAGAACATTTGGAAGACAACTGGCCGTCTAATGACTGGGACCATGTGTACACGGATGGCTCGCGCAATCCTGAAAGGGGCACCAGCTCGTTTGGAATATACCTGCCAAACGGGGAACAGGGAATAAGCAGGAAACTGCCCAATAACTGTTCGGTGTACACTGCAGAGCTTGTTGCCATTCGTGACGCTATTTCATGGATCTCCCATCAAAAGACCGGCAAGTTCGTCATTCCAAGCGATTCTCTGAGCAGTCTGATTTCAATCCAAAATGACAACTCGGAATCAAGACCAGAAGTCATTTTGGAAATCAGGCAGCTATATCAGAGGGTCCTAGAGAAGGGAAGCGAATTAGAGCTCGTGTGGATTCCATCACATGTCAACATTAAAGGAAACGAGGAGGCAGATCGACTCGCCAACGAGGGTCTCAAGGACACAGCTACACCCCGCCTCATAGACTACAGCACCACGGAAATCTACAGTATGGTCAAAAGACAGGTCAATTCAATCTGGGAATTAAATCTCGTTGAACTTGACACATACAGATTCCGACTGGATGACGAGATCTACACCAAGACAGCGACCAATCACCCTAGACGAGATATATGCAGACTCATATCGAAACTAAGGGTGAAAGAGCGGCTGCGAGACTACAAACACCAAGTCATCGTCTGTGAGTGCGGAGAAGAGTGTACCACCAACCATGTCCTGGTAGACTGCGAGGTTTACAAGGAAGAGAGACGGGACTTAGTGAGAATGGTGGAGACCAATAACATACCATTCAACACTAAGAACCTACTCTTCCCTAGACCAGATCTGAAGCTACAAATCTTCGAAGAAACCCAAACCCTAATGGACACAGTTGGACTATGTAAATAAGTGAAATAAGAAAGGGTCACGGCTGGATAAATTCTCCATACAACGTAGGATGGTTGAGTAAAAACGTCCTCACGAAGGAAGCCCAACCATCCTATACATTTATTTTAATTTATTCATTTTACTTTATCTTTACTTTACTTTTACTTAAATTTATTTTATTTTTATTTATTACCTCAATTTATTTTTTATTTTTTCTACTTATTTTTTTATCTTAACTTATTCTATTTTTTTATACGACGTAGGGTGGGGAAGTAAAGATAGTAAGCTGGCACTGCCAGGCAGGATACGCCCACATTTTCGAGAGATGGTTAGAGAACAAGCAAAACCGAAAGTGATTTTTCCTACAATCAAAGGCTATAATTCATTAAATTACAATTTGATATGCGCAAATATCAAAAAAGAATCAAGATCTTTAGGTTATAAACATGCATTTCAACTTTCAACAAAATCGAATCAAAATTGTGACCTATACTGGGTCCACAACCTTGATATACCATATTTTAACACTATTAGAGTACAAACGGCGGCCATTTTGTCTGGCAATTATGGTCCGATTTCCCTGAAATTCAAACTCAACCTTCGGTATGGTGTAACGGTGATAGAGTCAAGCTTTTTTTCAATCGGATAATAATCATAACCTCCAGAGGGACCATAGGCGATTTTTCGGGCCATAATTATTCAGAAAGCTACGATATGATATGCGCAAATAACGAAAGGGACCAAGATCTTTGGGTTATAACCATGCATTTTAAGTTTTATCAAAATTGAATCAAAATTGTGACCTATACTGAGTCCACAACCTTGATATACCTTTTTATAACAGTATTCGCGTACATGCGGCGGCCATTTTGTATGGCAAATTTGTTCCTAATTTTTCTGAAATTCAAACTCAACCATCCTTAGGGTGTAACGGTGATATAATCAAACGATTTTTTAAATCGGATAATAATTGTGACCTCCAGAGGGACCACAAGCAAAACAAAGACGATTTTGCGTATAATCAGGGGCCATAATTCAGGAAGTTACAATCCGATATGCCCAAATATCGAAAGGAACCAAGATCTTTGGGTTATAACCATGCATTTCAAGTTTCATCAAAATCGAATTAAAATTGTGACCTCTACAGGGTCCACAACCTTGATATACCATATTTTAACAGTATTCGCGTACGAATGGCGGCCATTTTGTATGGCAATTTTGGTCCAATTTTACCGAAATTCGAACTCAACCTTTCTTAGAGTGAAACGGTGATATAATCAAACGATTTTTTTAATCGGATAATTATTGTAACCTCCAGAGGGACCACAAGCTAAACAAAGGCGATTTTGCGTATAATCAGGGGCCATAATTCAGGAAGTTACAATCCAATATGCGCAATTATCGAAAGGAACCAAGATCTATGGGTTATAACCATACATTTCAAGTTTCATCAAAATTGAATAAAAATTGTGACCTCTACAGGGTCCAGAACCTTGATATACCATTTTTTAACAGTATTCCCGTACGAACGGCGGCCATTTTGGATGGTAATTTTGGTCCGATTTTTCCGAAATTTGAACTCAACCGTCCTTAAGGTGTAACGGTGATATAATCGAACGGTTTTTCAAATCGGATAATAATTGTGACCTCCAGAGGTACCATGAGCTAAAATAGGTGTTTTTTCGGACAATCAGGGGCCATAATTCAGGACATTACGTTCCGATAGGCGCAAATATCGAAAGGAACCAAGATCTTTGGGATATAAACATGCATGTCAAGTTTCATCAAAATCGGTTCAAAATTGTGACCTCTATAGGGTCCACAAGCTAAAAACGTGATTTTTCGTACAATCAGGGGCCATAATCCATGAAGTTTTGATCCGATTCGTGCCAATATCGAAAGCAGCCGAGATCTTTGGAGGATAAACCTATATTTCAAGTTTCGTCGAAATCGGGTAAGAATTGTGACCTGTAGAGAGTCCACAAACAATTGTGGACGGACGGACGGACGGACGGACGGACGGACGTCCGGACGGAAACAGGGGTGACGACATAATACGTCCACATGAAAATGTGGGCGTATAAAAACGTCCTCTCGAAGGAAGCCCAACCACTCTACAACTTTATTTTAATGGATTCATTTTACTTTATCTTTACTTTACTTTTACTTTTACTTTTACTTTACTTTATTTTATTTTATTTTATTTTTATTTATTACCTTTAATTTAATTAACTAATAAATTTTAATTAATTCATTTTACTTTATCTTTACTTTACTTTTACTTTAATTTACTTTTTTTTTTATTACCTTTAATTTTTTTGACTACAACTTTATTATACTCTCTTTATTTATTTAATTCTATATTAGTTTAATTTACTACTAACATCTACTAAACTGGCGGGATAGTGGAGTAAGAAGGAGTCATGATCAGACGGGCTCGGCATCTAAACACTATTCTGCCAAAACAAATACCAGTGGGATAGTGGAGGAAGGGGAGGCCACGAGAAGACAGGCCTGGTACCTAAACACAAATCCCACAAAGAAGACATCTACCAATCCAGAAGAAGAGATCATCTACCAACGATGTGTTTTTATTAAATAAAGGGAAGAACTTCCCACTAAAACCTAATCCATGGCCTAAGGCCAAAATGGAAAGATTGCAAAATCATATTCTAAAAATCAGGAAGCAGCTTCGGCTCTCCTATGTCTTGTCTGTGATATCACTTAAGTGGACGCAGACGTTAAACACCAAAAAGAAGAGAAGAATCCAAGTCAACAAACTACAAACAGAACTTCAAAACACTGTCACTCAGTTAGATCTCCAAAAATTCCATGAAATTCAGAAAACAAGTCACAGCCGCCTTAATCAACAAGTTAAACTGAAACATACCAAAAAGTTCTACAACCTGAAACAAACCAAAATGAAAATAATAAACAAAACCAAAACCAGTGTCACCAATGATTACCTTACCAAGACAGTGATCAACATCAGCGATAGAAATCTAACTGAAGATGAAATTAACCTACTTTCTAAAGGCCTTAGTTTTGTACCATCCAATCAAAAACCTCATACGGATACATTTATAGCCAACATTGAAAAGGGACTACGCCAACTAGCACCAGGTGGGAAGGTTGAATACCTCAGACATCAAATAACTGACCTACTTCTAAAAGCCAAACCACAAGCTAACAACATAACCACGCAACAAAAAAGTCCTTAAAAGACCTTCGCAGTGACCCAAAGATAACCATTGTACCAGCTGATAAGGGTAAGGCAACTGTTGTGATGAATACAGATGAATATCACACCATTGTGGAAGACCTACTCAATGATACCACAACCTATCGACGCCTTAGAAAAGACCCGACCAACAACCATGTCAAAGAGTATGCCAAACTTTTGAAATCACTCTGTGAAGATGATAAGATCACCAACAACATCCATTACAGACTAAAACCAGACCACCCCCGTTCACCATACGCCAGAGCATCAATAAAGATCCACAAAGATCCAATTAAAGCAAGACTCCTGATATGCTCCATAGACTCAGTTTATTACAATACAGCCAAATATCTTCTAAATTACTCTCACCACTAGGGAAAACAGCGGATTCGTTCATTAAGGACTCAACTGAATTTTGCACCCAACTCAAAGAGATTAGAAATCCAGGGAAAATGCTCTCCTACGATGTCATAGATCTATTTACAAATGTCCCTAGAGAAGATGCCCTGAAAGTCCTAGAAACCCGTATCCGCCAACTCTCTACTCCACTGGAAACTTCCTTACAAGTTGATACCATCATCTGTTTAATTAAGCAATGCCTGGAATCCACATACTTCGCATGGGGTGACAACTATTATCAACAGATTCATGGTTTACCAATGGGCAGTCCCTTATCCCCCCTGATAGCAGAAATATTCATGACGTCACTGGAAGAAGAAGCTATTCAAACTGCACCATTCAAACCCTTATTCTGGTCCCGCAAGGTTGACGACGTTTTTGTGATGATAAAAGAAGAAGATGATGCTGTCACCCTACTACACCACCTGAACAACCAACACCCAAGGATCAAGTTCACCATGGAGAATGAAACAAACAACAGCCTCCCTTTCTTAGACATATTAGTCACAAGAACGGTCTCCAAAATAGTCACCTCAGTTTATAGAAAGCCAACCCACACGGACCAGTATATTCATTACAAATCAGACCACCCTAACAGCACAAAAGCAGCCATCATCACCACCCTAACAAAAAGAGCCAAAAACATTTGTGACCCTGAACTCCTCCCTGACGAAGTACAACACCTGACAGATGTTTTTATTAAGCACAACGGCTATCCGCCACAGATGGTAAAAAAGATAATTAATTCCACACTATCTGACCTGCCGAAACCCGATAAACAAAACACTGATAAAGCCCCCATACGAGTATTTATACCTTTCCACGGGAACATCTCCCACCAAATTAGAAGATTGTTAAAACAAGAGGCACACATCGAAACCACATATCTCAAAGGCAGGACAATCAAAGAATTCATAAAAGCGAATGGGAAGATTACCCCCACAAAACCCATCTCCCCTAAAGGTTGTGTTTACCAAGTTAGCTGCAGCTGTGGGGATTCTTACATTGGAGAATCGAAAAGGCCTCTAGAACTCAGAATTAAAGAACACATGTCGAAAACCCCCACCAACCAATCTGCTATTGCGGAACACCTTATTGAAAACCCGCGCCACCGAGTGAATTGGACTAACGTCAAAAAGTTAACAGTCAACTGCCACAACAAACGTAACCGTAGAACTCATGAAGCCATTAACATACGCAGACACGAACCAAAATTAAACAGGGATCCAGGAGTTTACATTCCAAGAGCGTATGATCGCATTATTAAAATGTAATTTACTGTAATTTACACTATTCTAGAACAAATCATAAGGATTAACCTTACATTGAACATTTTTATTTAAATTTGTATATTATTTTTTCGCAAATAATTTACATAATTATGTTTAATGCATCTTGTTTCTACTGTTGGATTAATGTGCGTGGCTTCAGTTCACCTCTACATGTATATACCTGGCTTCATCTTTACTCTTACTTTCATCAACAACAACACTAATCACTGTGTATACATATTATGCACTCACTGACAGGATATATTGCTCATGGCTCATTTACCTCTTTAATTATTCTTTCATCTTTTATTCGTGTTCCTATCTATACCAATTACAGTTTACACCTATCTATGTACACTTGTTTACCTAATGGCTTGGTGTTGTTGCTCATGCTTGCTGACTTAGTTTCTCATTGGATGGTTCGCACTGCTCTTGTATATATATAACCATATTCTTGTAATTGTATTTATTTGTGTTATATGCTTGATAACGACTTGTGAAATCTTGTTGAAACGTCGCAGTGAAATAAACTAGAGTAATTGTTATTCCATAAATAGTGTGTTATTTGAATACCTACTGGTAGTTTTAAACTATTATTTTTCTGTGTCGTAAATATTTCAGTAATAACTTCATTTTTTTAATATGTAATTTTCGAAATTAACTACATGTAAACGACTCATTTTTTTTTTAATATTTAGACTGAAATAAGAATATTTAAACATAACCTGTGTTTAAGGCGATGTTTATAAATAGAGAATTTTAAAATTTGTTTGAATACAAATTTATTTCGAACATTAATCTCAATTAATATGTCCATGATTGTGAATCAACCAGAGTCTTAATTACATGTAAATCTATTATTGCTAATAGATAGAGATAGAGAAATGGGGTTTAACTACCACTCACGGAAACTTGGGTATTTCGGGACTAACACATAGGGGCACTCTAGATAGATGCTCACAACACACATGTAATGAACTGCTACCTTCAGCCAAAATAAAACTAATTTTGTTCTGATTACCCTACTAATTTAATTATCTCTCAAGTTTCTATTACTAATGTATCCATTCCATTCTCAACAGCTCTTGACTTACTTCCACAATTTTACTTACATACATAAACATACATTCTATTTATGACTGTTTTATATAAGGATTGGTAAAAACAACTTAATTAAATTAACAAAAATCTCAGGAAAACAAACATTCAAGTAATTCCCAGTAAAATATTATTATCATGAATGTCAAGCCTGAAGACAGAATCAATGGATAAACTATTAATACCATGACAGCATGAGTATTAAGTCTGAAGAGAGATCAACGAGTGAAAAATTATTACCATTAGTATCAGTCTGATATGGTGGCTGATTTGTATCATGTCGTGATGTCGTTGTGTTTCCCTTCATAAAGGGACAACCCGACATCACTACGCCACGACATTTTAACCCGACACCACAACATTTTCTACCTGACACTACGACATTTTCACCCGTCACCACGACATTAAAAATGTCGTAATGTCACGTAAAAATGTTGTAGTGTCGGTTAAAATGTTGTGGTGTCGTAATTTCGTGGTGTCGTAATGTCGTGGGGTCGTGATGTCGACTTGAATTATCAATGTTGAAGTGGCCCTCACTATCTCAACCGTCACTAAGAATACCTACCCTTCACTAACTGCGAATCAAACTAGCCAACACTACCCAATTCGCTGGTTGACCATGACTTGAGTAAAATCATGTGCTCGGTATGGGCTATTCTGAGTAGCGATAAATAAAATGAATTGAAAGTAGTCTATTTTAGTAACACATTTCTTTGCTTTGTATATTTTGTAATCATGAATGTGCCCGAAAATAACATATATTTAAAGAGCCATAGAAACCTTCTTTCCGGTGATGTATGACACAATAACTGGAATTTCTTATGAAGACATGTATTTTGACATTAAACACTCGCCCCACCCTCACCACTCTCTTTAATTTGGGGGACCACATTGCTAAGTTGGTAAGACGCTGGCTTGCTAGCCTGGGGGTCAGGTGTTTGATCCCTGCATTGGCCGAGAAATTTTGTGCAAGTTGGAGGGTCTGACAAGGACAGCCGTCTAGTCGTTCGAATGAGGCGAAAATCCCCTGGCAGTTGGAATTCGATACAAGAGTAGGCCGTAGCGCCGCTGCTGGGGCAAAATTTCCCTCATAGCACACTCACACTGTATGGTGTATGCCAGTCTTCATTAGCACAGTTTAACAGCAGAAAAGTATGGCGTAAAACTGCATTCCATTTCAGGGAGAGTGTCCAAATGGTAAAGCCCGTGCGCGTTGTATCATAAAGCCAGACATTGAATCAACTGGCATGGTTTCAAATCCCCAGTTGTAAGTGATAAGGAGTATGGTCGCCTGTTCAGCCTTGTGGGTTTTATCGGGGTCCTAAGGATTCTTCAAGGAAGAGATCTTGTAAACCAAGAAATGCTATAAGTCACTACTTAGAAAAAGAACAAGAGGGCACAGCTAGAAAAGTGTCATTCTACATGTAGATTGGGAGAGAGAGAGAGAGAGAGAGAGAGAGAGAGAGAGATGGGGTTTAATGTCCAATCAACACAAACTAGGTCATTTTTGGACTAACGTATTGTTTTCAATTTTTATTTCAATAATTCGCTTGCGCGTAGGCTCTTTAGCAGTGGGAGGAAACTGGAGTGCCCGGAGGAAACCCAAGGGTTGAGAAGGCGCACCTATCTCCATGTCACATACACTCACACTAGGGCTCGAAACCACAGCCAGAGGTGACCAGCCAGCTAGAGGTCAAAGCGCGACGTTGTCAATGCAAACCTCATAACAAATTCAAGTCACACCTCAACCAATTCTGGAAAAATGATGAAATAAAGTTTAACCCAAGCTACTATTAGTACAGTTCTACATAACTTTTTAGACTAAGCTTTTTTTAGAATTAATTTATTTTTATATGACATGTTTAAGTTTAGACATACATATATACACAAACCAATCTGTTTTACAGAGGTATTGCTAAATTAATATCTCTGTAAAAGATGACTGCTTTAGCATGTGATGTCACATCATGCGACGTCTATCATTGGTTAAAGACACGTGCATTGTTTATATAAGACGTTAATAGTCCGGGCAGAATGGTACAAGTAACTCATTTTACATACACCTTTACACTAAATAGGAGGTGGGTTGGATGGGGGAATGGTTAGCTTGTGCGTGCTGTAGCATACAGTCTGTCATTGAGTCACCTGGCGTGGTTTCGATTCCCCTGGTTGAATGTGGCAAGGAGTAGGGTCACCTGTCCAGCATTGTGGGTTTTCTCCCTGACCTCTTGTTTCCCTCCCACTGTTAAAAGACTCCTACGCGAAAGCAAATTATTGAAATAAAAAAAAAACATGTGTTAGTCTCAAAATGACCTAGTTTGTGTCGAGTGGACGTTAAACCCCATTTTTCTCTCTTTCTCACACTTAATAGGAGATATATTTTTACCTACATGTACTTGAAACACCTTTATTTTCTAATGCTTAAAAAAAATGTTCTAGAATTTAATTTGCAAAAGGAAAAAGGTAGGCTAATATTTGGGGCTCATTAAGTCACATTGATGTCAACCCTATTAGTGACTGTAGCGGACTAGCGAATATTCACTGCTGATCAGTGTAACGCAAACCATTCACTTCAGTGCCAGATATAATTAAGGTGGTCAACAATTCATAGAGAGAGTTAACGGTGAATCGTATAAAAGACATTAATTAAATGTATAATTTTACTATGGTGGGGGTTTGGTCGAGAAGGCCTAGTTTTGACCTCTAGCTGGTGGGTCACCTCTGGCTTGCGGTTTTCGATCCTTGGTGTGAGAGTATGAGGCTAGGTGCTTTCTCAACCTAGGCTTGCAGGTTTATTCTGGGCACTCCGGTTTCCTCCCACAGAAAGACAGCGTGCACAGCTGCATGATGAAAATAAAAAAAGACAACTTGTCTGTAAAATAACATTAAACACACACACTGTGAGTGTGAGTGTGACTCACAGAGTGACAGACAACAAGACAGCCACACTCACGCAGTCACTCACACCCACACACAGACAGTCACTATGTACAGACACAGGTGACAGTGTAACAACAGTATTTTCCATTCAATCTCAAACTACACAATTTTATCAATAAAATAAAGTTACACAAAACAAATGATTCCCAATCCCATACATAATCAAACTTCTCAGAATACATTCAATTCATAAATATTATATTTTTTCCACTTTCTTACACTACTTACGATTTTATGCCCAGACAACTGCTGCGAATATCCAGACGTTAAGTTATATATATTACATTGTATATCCGCAGACGTTTTAATCCAGACTAATTTAGTAATCATTGATGAGAAGTGAAAATACTTAGAGATAAAATAAATTGAATGCTGGAAAAGTAAAGTAATTTTAATACATTAAGAAATTATACATGTAGTATGCCCTGGTACATTTTTTTCAATTAACTTATCATTTTGCTGCTGAAATAATCTCATTTAGACCTGCACGATCTATGACCAACTTCCTGTGTTGAATTAAGCATTATTTTCTTTTTTTTGTGTGATTTATTTGATCTCTTTTTAACTTTTAAGGCCAGAACTTGATTGTTCGTGTAGATTTTGTCGTCAAGATGACAGAAGAATTACAAGAGAATCTGAAAACCTATAAACTGCAGCTTCAACAGGTAATTAAAATAAAACATCAAACAAAAAAAAAAATATTCACCCGTCCTTCCTCATTCGTTTATTCCGTACAGAGTGTAACAGAGAGAAAGAGAGAAATGGGGTTTAACGTCTACTCGACTTAAACTAGGTCATTTTGGGACTAAATATGGTTTTCAATTTTTATTTCAATAATTCGCTTGCACGTAGGGGTATTTTAATTTAGCAGTGGGTGGAACTCAGGTCCGGACTACCGGAGTGCCTGTAATGTAGGCGTAGGAAACCCATCCGACCAAGCGCAAAAAGTAGGTTGCGAAGGCGCCCCTATCTCCAACTGCCAGGGGATCTTTTATGTGCACGCCAATATGTACACTGGACCACGGTTTTTCGTCCCATCCGAACAACTACATGTAGGCAGCTGTCCTTATCAGGCCCTTCCGTCTGCATCACTGACAAGGGGATACCACGTTGGAAAAACGAGATGAACTTTTTCTGCCAATGCAGGGAGCGAATACCTGACCTCCAGGCTAGCGAGCCAGCACCTCACCCACTTAGCCACGTGATCCACGAAAATCTAAAGAACTGTCTGGCAAAAAATTGTCACCAATCTCATTTGTATTTTTTTCAGGTTGAAGCATCTTTAACAACTGACCCAGATAATGAAGACTTACAAAAACTTCAGAATGATCTACAGGTTTGTTGTCTTTTAATTTATAATCAATATAAATAGAATTCATTTTAATCAATGTAGCCGTTAGGTTTAATATAAAAATAATTTCCTTATGGAATACAAATTTAAAAAAACAAAGCTCATGTTTGCTTCTTTTTCTATTTGGAAAATACACTTTGCGATAGGGCACGTCATCTAGAATCATCCAGTTTCGGATCTGCTTTTCCGAACCTTGCACATGTAACCATAGTCATGGAGTTTACAATATGTTAAGCTCAAAACCTTCAATTCCTTTCAAATTCAAAGAATTGATGTAAACCATCAAGACATTTTGGTTGCCTCACAGGTTTTCAGATTTTATGTCTGACCGATAGAATTAGTTTTGACTTTTACATGTAAGCTTTCTTACTAGTACTGCATTACTAAATCAAACAAAATTACTTGCCTTTATGTTATTTATTATTAGTAAAAACACTTAAATATTAGAAGGAAATAAAAAAAAACATCAAATTTTTTTAAATTAAAAACGACAAATTGAAATTAATGTCATTTTAGACTTGTTATTTTTAGAGATCAAGTTTGTCAAGTGATTATCACAATCTATAAATATTGGGACAACAAACAGAGTAAGTACAGCCTGGTTTCACTCAGGGTTGCCTGGTTACAATACCTTCAACTTGGTAACCATGGAGAGGTTGTCAAGGAGACTCCCTCAGTATCCATTGTGATAGCATCAGTGAGTGAAAATCTTGCAAGAAGGTTTGAATAAAAAACATGACCATTTTTGTTTTGTTATGAAGAGCTGTGTAATCAATTGAAATGCACATAATTATTTGGTCATAATACAAAAGTTAAATTGTAATAAACAATTGTTTATGGCTGTAAAGGTTTAAAGGACTAAATAGGAGACACAGCAATTCAATATTTCTCAGTGAAAAAAGAAATCTGACCCAATTGATTCTTTTCAACCTTGTCAGTTAATTCAAAAAACTTCAATACTCTACCTCACATACATGTATACACGATACACCAGCTCAAAAATTGTGCTACTTAGCATTTGTCCATACTTGTGGAAGACAAAAAAGGCCTTACACCCAGCCAATTTTGTATACATGATATGTAGTGTTTGTCTGTGATATCACCCTTAGTGGAAGGAAATTTTTGCTATGGATTTTTCACACCAAAACCTCTAGTGGCAGTAAGCAAACAATTTTTTGTTGGATTTGTATTGATTTTAGAAAAAAAATATTTGACAACTTTAAAAATGATTACAAACAATATAACCAATTATACCAAATCATTCACAAATATATTAATTACTCAGTATTACTTTAGGCATCGTATTTCGACATGTGTCATAAATATTGCTGATATACAAAGCTTATTTAAATTATTCAAAACGATCAAATCTAAGTTACCAGTACATTATGAGTAATTTTGACCATTGAATGTTTACAATGGTTTCTATTTATTTCACAACATCATGTTTATATCTCTTAAATAAATAGAAACAATTTAAAGTACATTTTTACTATCTTTTCTGTACAGGTCACCTTTAGTTGGTGTCTTTCTTTTTCACTGTTCTGTGTTTAATTATATAGTAAAAGAGTACATATATTTTACTCTTTTGAAATATTTAGTAGCAACCTGGCTTGTTTAAGTATGACAGTGGATAAAATTAGCAGTTGTTGGGTAAATTGGGTTAACAAACATCATAACAAGGGAAATTGGAAAGAAACAATATTAAAAATCTGGAATCGAAAACATGTTGCAAAAAATGATTATAAAAAACAAAGTGAATGTAGACCCTAAAAATTGGGAGAAAAATCCATAGAACAAAAATTTTGTTTGGTCTCGCCCCAAAAATGTTTAAAAATTGAACGCAATTATATTGTAAAGTCTTGTATTTGTGTGTCGTTAACAGGAAGTTATAGATCTAACAATCGATCTGATCAGTGGACAGATGGTTGCTGCAGAGGTAGATGACAGCACAGCTCAACCAGATGGGGAAACATCATCTTTAGCAGCACAACACAATTGGTCTGTTGGTGACAAGTGTTTTGCCCCTTATTCAGAAGATGGACAGTAAGTAAAGATGGAAAATTCATTTAATATCTCGTTGTCTTTGTCCTATGTAGTGTGTGCTAATACTGATATAATGTAAGAATACATTTATAAAATGCATTCCATATCCAGTAAAACACCCTGGATGTCAGTACTGTATTAGATTTAGCAAACAAAAATGCACAAAGTACTGTATTAGATTTAGCAAACAACAATGCACAAACAAAAATTGGACACAAGAATAAAATTCACAATTTATGGGTGTTTGTTAATAAAACTTGACCAGTGAAATAAATGGAATGGTTTTTAATATCTGGTTACCACAATGCTTACATGTATTTAATTTGTATTTCTATAGTAACGTATAGGCCTACAATGCAAGATGGAGACCTGTGCCTAGTCAGAGGTGATTCCACCTACCCATTGTTTGATCTCTAAATGTCAAGGGTTCTTTCACATCAACACTTATCTATACACAGATTTACCACAATGCAGACTTTCGTCTTCTGGATCAAATACTACCAGATTGCTACATGTATGTCTTTGGCAGACAGTATCAGTGTCAGGACTCTTTAATACCAAACCTATACATGTACCTGTTTCTGATGATAATCTTGCATCATTAGGTTAAACTACTATTGTGACAAAGTAAACTGTCCATTTGTCTTGTGACTGCTGGTGACCACAATCTCCAAGTTATATTATGCCCAAAAGCTTCTGGCCACAAAGTTTAATAAACCTAACAGTTATAGCTTCTGAAATCCAAGTCTAAATTGATGACCCCAGTTTATGGAGTAACAGTTTTTGTTACATGTGTTTTTATTAGAGCTAATCTTATTTGATTTTTATTAATTAGGAGAACTGTCTCAAGTTGTTCTTTTATACAAATGAGAATTGTCCTATATATACAACGTAAACCCCATTTCAATTCATTATATTAATTATTGAAATTCACATTTGAAGGACTAATGTCATATCATGATAATTCTATGTAATATACAGACAGTAATTGTTATAATTGTAGACATTATGAAGGAGTTATAGAAGAAATATTAGATAATGGATCATGTACTATAACATTTGTAGAGTATGGTAATACAGATATTACACAGGTAAGAGATCTTTTACGATTATGTCCCCTTTAACTTTATGGCTAACCCTAACCCATGTACAGCTTGGGACATCAAAATCTGCTGGAAAAATAGTGAAAATCTAATTAAATCGACATGTGATATTTGCTTCTGTTTTCCTCAATTGCATACTTGTTTGTAAACATACTTTTGAGTAACCTTATTGTCTGTTAACCCATAACAAATTTAGCCTCCATAGCTTTCCATAGCTTAGGGTTTCATCATATCTAAATCTGGTGTTCCTCGATTAGCATGGTTGTGCTTCTCTTTTACCAATTTTGAGATAAAGTACATGTATGTATTTTTATACGCCCACATTTTCATGTGGACGTATTATGTCGTCGCCCCTGTCCGTCCGTCCGGACGGACGTCCGTCCGTCCGTCCACAATTGTTTGTGGACTCTCTACAGGTCACAATTCTTGTCCGATTTTGATGAAACTTAAAATATAGGTTTATCCCAAAAATATCTCGGCTGCTTTCGATATTGGCATGTATCGGATCAAAACTTCATGGATTATGGCCCCTGATTGTACGAAAAATCACGTTTTTAGGTTGTGGACCCTATAGAGGTCACAATTTTGAACCGATTTTGATGAAACTTTACATGCATGTTTATAACCCAAAGATCTTGGTTCCTTTCGATATTTGCACCTATCGGAACGTAAATTCCTGAATTATGGCCCCTGATTGTCCGAAAATTCACCTATTTTAGCTCGTGGTACCTCTGGAGGTTACAATTATTATCCGATTTGAAAAAACGTTCAAATTTCGGAAAAATCAGACCAAAATTACCATACAAAATGGCCGCCGTTCGTACTCAGATACTGTTAAAAAATGGTATATCAAGGTTGTGGACCCTGTAGAGATCACAATTTTAATTCGATTTTGATGAAACTTGAAATGAATGGTTATAACCCAAAGATCTTGGTTTCTTTCGATATTTGCGCATATCGGATCGTAACTTCCTGAATTATGGCCCCTGATTATACGCAAAATCGTCTTGGTTTAGCCTGTGGTCCCTCTGGAGGTTACATTAATTATCCGATTTAAAAAATCGTTTGATTATATCACCGTTACACCCTAAGGAAGGTTGAGTTTGAATTTTAGAAAAATGGGACCAAAATTGCCATACAAAATGGCCGCCATTCGTACGCAAATACTGTCATAAAATGGTATATCAAGGTTGTGGATCCTGTAGAGGTCAAAATTTTAATTCGATTTTGATGAAACTTAAAATGCATGGTTATAACCCAAAGATCTTGGTTCCTTTCAATATTTGCGCATATCGGATCGTAACTTCCTGAATTATGGCCCCTGATTATACGCAAAATCGTCTTGGTTTAGCTTGTGGTCCCTCTGGAGGTTACAATAATTATATCACCGTTACACCCTAAGGAAGGTTGAGTTCAAATTTCGGAAAAATCGGACAAAAATTACCATACAAAATGGCCGCCGTTCGTACGCGAATACTGTTAAAAAATGGTATATAAAGGTTGTGGACCCTGTAGAGATCACAATTTTAATTCGATTTTGATGAAACTTGAAATGAATGGTTATAACCCAAAGATCTTGGTTTCTTTCGATATTTGCGCATATCGGATCGTAACTTCCTGAATTATGGCCCCTGATTATACGCAAAATCGTCATTGTTTAGCTTGTGGTACCTCTGGAGGTCACAATTATTATCTGATTTAAAAAATCGTTTGATTATATCACCGTTACACCCTAAGGAAGGTTGAGATCAAATTTCGGGAAAATTCGGAACAAAATTGCCATACAAAATGGCTGCCGTTCGTACGCAAATACTGTTAAAAAATGGTATATCAAGGTTGTGGATCCTGTAGTGGTCAAAATTTTAATTCGATTTTTAAGAAAAAACTTAAAATGCATGGTTATAACCCAAAGATCTTGGTTCCTTTCAATATTGTGGTCACAATTATTATCTGATTTAAAAAATTGTTTGATTATATCACCGTTACACCCTAAGGAATGTTGAGTTACAAAATTGCCATACAAAATGACTGCCGTTTGTACGCGAATACTGTTCCTTTCGTTAACACATATCAGATCATAACTTCCTGAATTATGGCCCCTGATTGTCCGAAAAATCGCCTATGGTCCCTCTGGAGGTCACGATTATTATCCGATTTAAAAAACTTGACTCTATCACCGTTACACCATACGGAAGGTTGAGTTTGAATTTCAGGGAAATCGGACCATAATTGCCAGACAAAATGGCCACCGTTTGTACGCTAATAGTGATAAAATATGGTATATCAAGGTTGTGGACCCAGTATAGGTCACAATTTTAATTCGATTTTGATGAAACTTGAAATGCATGTTTATAACCTCAAGATCTTGATTCTTTTTGATATTTGCGCATATCAAATTGTAATTTAATGAATTGTAGCCTTTGATTGTAGGAAAAATCACTTTCGATTTTGCTTGTTCTTTAACCATCTCTCGAAAATGTGGGCGTATCCTGCCTGGCAGTGCCAGCTTACTATCTTTAGTTGATGTTAAAGTTGTATTATTTTTGGGTTCAAGGTTCTAAGTATATGGGGGGGGGGTGGATGACAGAATGGTAAAGCATGTGCGCGCTGTATCATAAAGCCTGTCATTGTGTCAATTTGCATGGTTTCGAATCTTCTGTTGTACGTGACAAGGATTAGGGTCAGCTGTCCAACCTCGTGGGTTTACTCCGGGTCTTCCGCTTTCCTCACACTGCTAAAGACCCCTACGCGCAAGCAAATTATTGAAAAAAAATTAAAAACATGTTAGTCCCAAAATGACCTAGTTTATGACAAGTGGACATTAAATCCCATCTCTCTCTCTCTCTCTAAGTATATGTCTTCTACTTTAACCCTTTCGCTGCGACAAGTCGCAAAAATGCGACAGACGTGATTTTCCATTCCATGCGGCACGTCGCATTTTTGCGACTTTGTACTATCAATGAAAGCTGACCGACAGAGTGAAGTGTATTACCTCCCCCTGTTCATAGGCGGCACTGTGTGTCAGATAAATGCTTCCGCTTCAATTATATAATGTAAACAAATGATGTTTCCTTTAAAAAAATTGGAGTTTTGAGGACCTGAACTCATGTACAAACGCGTGGATAGAACAGCGGAGTCGGTGATGCAAGACATATTCGCTAACAGTGATTCTGAAGCGGAGTTTATCGACTCAGAAAATGATTCGGGTGATTCATGTGACATTTATTTACACGACGAGAATTCGGATTCTAATATTCACTTAGACATAGATGTCGAGCATAGATCCAGTGAAAATAATGTTTCTGATTCCGAAAATGATGCCCCGCCCCCTCCTCAAAATAGGCCTAGACCGTCTTCAAGTACAAATGGATTATATAGAACTAGAAGACTAAATGAAATAACTGTGTTGTGTAATAAGTTAGTTCTATTCAGTAAAATAATATAGTTACATTTTAGAGTTCCAGTTACAATTACAGACATTTGTTCTAAATTCGTTGGATTTCTGGGAATCGTTTGTTTACCTTCTAAGGGGTAATTTTGATGTTTAGTTACTTGAAAAACATAAAAAAAACATTGAATTGTACACAGGACATTGTAGAATATTGTTATTCTATACCAAGTTTTATATTTTTTATTATTTATCCTCTATTTCAGGAAAAATGACAATTTTCGTCGTTTTTGCATATTAATTAGCTAATTTGCATAAATTAGCATAATGATATGAACTTCTAAATTTGGTGAACAGAAAGTATTAATCAAATGGAATAACCTTTTCTGTTACATAAAAGATCAAAAACCATTTCTTCTTGTTATTATTTGGCCCTGAACATATTGATGCATTTCCAATTAAAACAGCCATTTTGAACTTAGCACCATTTATTAATTTACCCATTTTGAGCCCCGCAGCGAAAGGGTTAAACAACAAACCTTTCTAGTGATGGGTCGATAATCGGTTTTAATATCGGTAATATTGGCCGATAAGTGGCCTATTGAAAGAAATCGGTATCGATCGATATTGGAGTATTTTGCCGATATTGGAGTTGCCGATATATGTTCAAAACGACACGGTAAATACCTTTAAAATATTATCGGAGTTGTGAACATCTAAATAGCCACGGGCATTGCTATTAGTTTAGACGTACGGTTAACGGGACTCTCGCAGGGTCTGTAGAGGGGAAAGAATAAACAGAACATGTTATCTAAGTAGTCACGCACACAACAACCAAACAAGTTTTTTTTCAGTTGCCACGTGCTTTGCTATTTAGACTTACAGGTAAAACACGACTCTTATAGGGACCGTAATAAAAGGAAAGTTAAAACAGTAGAAAATCCCTACCATCCGTTATTTTTTTAAAATCCTAATTCACATACTGTTTTATGAGTTCTCTTCACAGAGCAAGAATTATTTTTACTTTGTGGTCTCTCTGTGCGACAGACATTCAATTTGCTACTATTCCCCCCGATAAAACTTTTGATTGTAATAGATAAGAAGTCAATTGCATTATTATCAAAATCATAGAATTGGAGAACACAGTCATTATGTCGCGGAGGTTCCCCTTCGATCTATTTCCAATGCTCATCAAATTTGATGTCGTATAATTATTTACGTTGGTACAACCTCGGGAAATTGAAGCGTTGCAAATGTTGAATATAGTCTCACTTGAATCTTAAGCGGCATTTTCTTTTCTTCGCCTCATCTACTTGACTGGTGGTATTGTAGGCCTACACACATAATGAATAGGAGTTTTGGAACAGGCAGGAAAATATCACACACTTTACCCATGATTTTCATGAAGAATGAAAGGGGGGAAATCCCTTTGATGTCACATGATTACCATCAGATATTCCAGCTTGTAGATGCCGATGAATATTTAGAAATAATTTAGTGATTTGTTTTGTTATGCTCGGCTACTTAAAGTGATTTGTTTTGTTATGCTCGGCTACTTAAAGAAAATTAGACATATGTTGTATCAACAAATAATAACTCATTATAGACCATACTTTATTAATTAATAATATTACCAACAAATAAGTTCCGATGACCGATTAGATGGCTTTATTTTTAACTATATAGCTCTAGAAGTGGCGAGAAAATAATATGTCACGTGATTGGCATTGTTGACCGACAAGTGCATTCTGCCATCTATTTTAGACATGTGGGCGCCGATCACTTTAGAGAATTATATCGTAATCAACACTTAAATATAATTATCTTGACTTTATTATATAGCAAATAATTAAGTTTGTATTAGATAGTGAGTATTTGCTATTGCTTAGCAAGCGCGACCCAATTATTACTTCAAAGAACAGCGCGTTCGTGATTGATTCCCGGGGTAAAATAGTACCTACTAACTATGACATATATCTACATAGATTATCATGCCATTCGAGGTATTTCAATGCGTAATACTTTAATATCCACCACTATCGGTAATTATCTGTATCGGCCGATATGTTTGGCTGTCAATATCTGATATCGGTAAAACTAAACCTTTCACATCTTATACATGTCATACATGTATACCAAAGATTTATTGTGGAATGAAACGTCTGATATATCTTTCCTGGTAATTAGGTTATTTTTTACAATCAACACAACTGTCAACGATCACAAATTTTCATGGGTTTTTTTACATTCTATTTTTCAGATAAATCTGTTAAGACCTGTTGATCAAGACATAGGATCGGGTGGAAGTAAATCTGATGCACATGCAAACAACAAAAACAAATCAAAGTAATATATATTATTATATATATATCATTATATCTAGTCACTTTTCTTGTTATAGAAACTAGTCATATGAACACTGACCAGTGCAACCGTTCTATGTCAAACAATTACTGTATTTTTAATCTGCACTATGTTTCTACAATGATTCTCTTATCTCATTCTAGAGACGTAGCTCAGATTAAAAATATAGTAATTGTTAACAATGTGGTCAATCACTAAAAGCCGTTGAAACAGTATATGAAGATTTTGCTCTGACTGCAGCATTTTTATTGATTTTTCATCGAATTTCAAGTGACAGTTAAAGAGTATCCTATGTGATGTAAGAGGAGACATCCTAGGTGTACTGATGAGTTACTCCCATACCAAAAACATGTATTTATTGTTTCTGTATGAATTGCTTTTTTAGAAAAGTCTGAAAGCTGACCAATATGTGGTCTAAGGGGAGACAATCAAGGTACATGGAAGAGTTACCTCCCATACATTGATTTTGGGGTGATTATTTCTTAAATTGTTTTATAGAAAAGATCTGATTGCTGAACAGAGAGAATATAAAAGAAAGAAAAATCAGAAAAAAGCTCAACGAATGAGACAATTAGAGGAAGAGCGAGAATCAGAGAAAAATAAATGGCTGTCTTTTAATGCAAAGGTGAGAAAAAGCTTTCAAAATTTGAAAGGCCCACTAGCTTGCAATCATATTTCGTTAAAATTATAGATAAAACTTCATAAGACCTTATGCTTTTTTTGTTTGTCTAACTGTCTGATTTTATTTCCGAAGCAGAATGTGAAAACTATTCAATATTTTTGCATGGAATAAAGTGGTGCCTTTTGCTATTTCAACTTTTCTGCATAAAATTAGTCTAATCTACAAGTGGGTGTCATTTCTATACACAAAAAATCTAGTTGTTATTTTGCTATTTTTTAGTAATATTAAATTTTAAATATTTTGGTTTCCATTGAAAAATTAACGTTGATACTGATCTGGTGGGATTGACGTTTCTTATGTAGATCCCAAGAACTATTCTTCAATATTTCTTTGCAAAACTTTCTACAGCTAATAACATAGTACTTTTATTACTTATAGAGGTCGGTTGTGTGGTCTAATGCGTGCACATTTTATCAGAAGGTCTGTTAAGGGGCATGGTTTCATTCTCAAGCTTGTACAATGCTCAACCTCATGGATTTTCTCCTGGTCATCCTATTTTCTGATGACCTCTATGAGTTAACTAATGATTGGAATAAATTTTTAAATGTTAGTCCAAAATGACTGGATTTGTGTCAAATTGACATTAAACCCCAATTCTCTAACTTTATTACTGTTTACCACCATGTATTTTTGTATTTTTTTATTTTAGACATTTTCTAAAACTAGTAAAGGTAAAGTCAAGAAGAGTATTTTTGCTACGTCTGACCACGTACAGGGTAAAGTGGGTGTTGGAACCTGTGGTGTAAGCGGACGACCCATGACCACATATAAAGGTGGGGAAAAGTGGAGAAAATAGACTTTGTGAATAGAGAATAATTGATAACATAGACATGATGATTCAGCATTCTTTATGTGGAAGAAGAAATTAATTAAAAATAACATGATTGGATATATAAATGTTTCTTGTAATTTGTGTAAATTTTCAAAGTTCTTTATAATAGAGAAAATATTAGTGAAAAATGACCTATATATTTAATTTAAGAAAGATAAAGTAAATTAAAAGAAATAGTTTAGACTTGTTCTTATAATTAATTAGATCATCTAGACACTCTTCTACATTTGTCAGATAATATAAATACCATGAATTTGATAAGTTCAGGTCAGCAAACTACAGGGATTTTTGTTGTCAATGTGCTTGGAGGTAAAACACATTATTGCTTATATTCTTCTATGTGATAACAATTTTTCATTCAAGGAATAATGAACCAGAATAATTTGTTGTCACTCGGTCTAATTATTTGGCTTTAACTTAAAATCTGTTACATATACATATTAATTTAGAAATTATAAGAATTTAAACTCATGTACATGCAACACTCTTGCTCATAATTAAAAAAATTAATTATAGCTGTCAGGATAATTATTGTCATTAGACTTCGATCATTGTTGACACTTTCAAACAGTTTAATTATTCTTTCATTAATGCCTGTCGTTTATAACTGTAAACAGAGGAGTTATTTTAGTTGCCAACTAACTAAGGTATTGGAGTTTTTAAACATTGTATTTAAGAAATTTGGATGCATGTATGATTCAGAGATAAGAAATACATGAACTCTATACATATGTTATTGTGTTAAATAATTCTCTCAATCTCAGCTTGTTATTATGGTACAGACTAATGTTTATGTACATCGGTAACACACTAGTATTTACATTCATCATTTCATTCAAATAACATGCTCACATTTTTACTTATCAAAAGATTTTGATAAAATATATATTTTTTTCTTATAAATGTAAATAAAATATTTTGTATAAAGTGTAAATAAAGATATATGTTGAGAAAATTATTGGTCATATATTTTTATATAGAACTTGTATTTTTTGTGGGAGCCATAGTAGCTTAGTGACAAAGACAATGGCTAACTAACCAAGATGTCCAGGGTTTAATCATGGTGTTGGTCAGAAAAGTTCCCCAGAATTTTTCAGCAGGGTTTCACATTGTCAAAGGATGGGGGACTGAGGGTCTGGCAATGACAGCTTCCAGTGTTAAGATGAGATAAAAAAAAAACAGGGTCCTATGTACATATTGGCATGTACATAAACGAACCCTTGACAGTTGAAATAGCGCCACTATTGGGCAAAATTCCCCAAATATCACACTGTATTGCATAAGTCCATCTTCATAATATATATAGGGTTTTAAAATTTATTTCATTTTTTGTCACCCCTGGTTGTTGATCCAAAATATTTGTTAGCTATTATAGGTTCTGGAAAGTATTCCAGAATTGCAATTGCCCCCCTAACTTTCGGGCAAGTGAGAAATTTTTTTTATTTCATCTACTTATCAAAATAAAGTGCCCAAAATCTAATAAAACACTAACTTTATGGGCTGGAATAACAGTAAAATGCGTTTGCGCCCGTCAAATAATCCAAAATTTTCATGGGGGGCCCATACAAAGTCAGAAACCCTGCGCCGCTGTCTGTAAACCCAAACTTTTTCGTGTATTTCTAGCCCTAATGAAACACTAATTGTACTATTCTTGTAATTGAATATCACGAATTTGTACTGAGTTGACTATGGATTAAAACATTTTGTCTAGAGCCACTCTACATTGTGGGACATTTTTCGGGCATCGATTATTATTTGTGTATGCAGATGCAACAGTCTGATTGGAAGGTTGGAATTCAGAGTGGGATTTCGGTTAAAAAACCATTGGATACTTTTGGAGTTGCTTAAACGGGCTAGAATAGCAGAAAGGGCATTTGCGGTAATTGAATTTTCAAAATTTTCTCTGGGAGGGTGAGGCCCCCGTACCGCGGCCGAACAATTGATTGGTTGTTTAGACTCTGGTCAGCCAGGCCCAAGTAGGCTATATTGGACCAAATTGAAGTTTCGGTATACCCAGACTGGAATAGCAGGAAATCGCGTTTGCGGCAGTTAAATTTTCTACCAGCGGTTACTGTCCCCTCTTCGTGGACTGTGATCCATTGATTGGAATTCGAGCAGACACCTCAATTAGGCTATATTAGACCACTTTAAAGTTGCTTTGTTCACCGGCTGAAATAGCAGAAAAACGTGTTTGCAGCTGTCAGATATTTCAAAATTTTCTTTGGAGGGGGTTCTCGAGGAAGACCGGCGCCGCTGTCTGTAAGCCCAATTTTATTTCGGGTTCTGCCCCCCTAACTGTCATCGAGCCCGTACGCCTATGCCCTTTCAGTTCTGCTCATTTCATGTTCAATGTGCCCACACAGCCGTCAAAACTGTTTATAAAATGTCAATGTCTGGTGTAGTCTCGCTAGCATGAATCACCTGCTGAACTCGCCTCATTGACTGAACGAGAAGTCCTGTTGGTTTCAATATGAAAATACCGGTCTATCCCACCTCTATTCAAAGTTGTAAGGCTATCTTCCTTCTGTTTTTCACTGTAATTACTTTTGTTTGTCAAAAGGAATAACATCTCCCATCAATTTATATTAATCCAACTCTCTCTCTCTCTAGCTCACCTCCCCCTTCGTTTGCTGATCTTATAAAATTACGGATAGGTACAAAATAGCAGCCTTGGTCACAAGTTGACCAGACCATCTTGTATCTTGGCATTCGATAAATAAAGATCCTGGAAAATGTGACCGGTGTCTTTGCAAGATTTGAATGACGGATGCATCAAAGAGTAATTGTTGCATGGAGTTTAAAGTCCCGCCAATGCAAAAATTCGTCATGCTGATGACTATGATCCGAGAAAGAGAAACAGGTGTTTGGAACATCGAGCCAACCTTGGTTATTTCGGGAATGAATTATCGCTTACCAACTGTGGAAGGAACCCTGATAAAAACCACGAGGTTGAACAGGCACCCCCACACCTTGTCACGTACAGTCGAGAAATCAAACCACGCCACTTTACTCAATAATAGATGTTACGATGTGTCATTAAACAAACAGAATGATAGTTCTTCATCAGACAGAATGGATCAGTCTCAGCCAGATTCAGGGGTTGTGTAAGAACCTGTGGAATTACATAGCACCAAGATTCATCCACTACCATGGGCAGAGGCGTAGACGTGAAATGTATATATGGGGGGGGGGGGGTCTTTTATGAAAATTCAATCCTTATTGGTGTATTTTTAGAGCATTTGCGGTCTTATCTGCTTCAGTGCAAATCAATTTTTATGTATATATTCAAGTTTAAATAGTAAGGCCTATTCTTAAAACGGTGTTTGTGTTTTATTTAAGTACAACGACTTATGACAACAGGTATATATTGATAATTAAAACATGTTGTTTTATTTGACTTGTGTCTCACGAATTATATTATTACGGTGGAATGACAATCAGGTCAAACAGAAGTTGAGAAAGCTCTCATTGTCCTCCTACCGGTCCGTAGCAAATCCATGATCAACACAGGCAAGAAATAAAATAAGAAACATTGACATTGTGGATAGGCTAGGATTAAACGTATATTTAAACAGTACCTTCAAAATTGATCGTAAAACCGAACGTACGACACCATTAACGACATCTAAACCTTTAACATTGGAGTGCCGTAAATTTGGATGATAGGGTGTACGACTACGGCACACAGAAATAAATAATGCCGTGGTAGACATGCTTTGTGTAGTCTTTTATCATGGCTTTCTCGTTTGCCGTGGTAAATTTCGAGCGCTGAGTTTGTGTGCAGAGAAGGACGAAGTCGAGGGGTTTAAATGCGACTGGGCGGCTTTTTTTCGATTTTTTCTTTGTGCTTGGCGGCAGAAAATAGTGCCACCTGGCGTGGCTTCATCCCTGTTCCTTGCATAATATGTAGCAATTCCAAGTCATTTTTGGCTGATATTTTCGGACATATTTGGGTCTGAGAAAAGGCACTTTCAGAAGTAAAAAAGGGCACTGTCAAAAATTAGGGGGGGGGGGGGGTGCGCGCCCCTTGCCCCCCCCCCCTTAAATCCGCCCCTGTCACTTCTCTGGAATTCAATATCTACTTCAATATTCTGACTTTCAAATTATCAAATAAACTCTTGAACACTGATTGTTCTAAATCCTTGTTGATATGATAAATACAAGAAACTACCCAACTACCCAACAGCTATAGGACATTATGTAGTATGGTGTGAGCTTTGAACTCGAACCTAAAGTTCTGAAACAATCCATACTCTACCCCTCTTTCTCTGGGTTAGGGTTATTTTGAAGAAAAAAAGTTTTCTAGGTCGTAAATACAACATTGAGAGTAATCTGTAAAATGTTTAAACATGCATTATGCAAAGCTAAATCTGCCTATTGTATATGTACGTCTTTCTTTAGGCCTAAATTTTGAATAAACATTAAAGGACCTAAATCCGTAACTCAAAATCCTCCAAAGTCTTCGACATTGAAAACACGAATTATCGGTCAATTTAAATTAACATTGGTGATGTAAATATACCGGGAGAAGATAAGCTTCCGATATCCGATATTTAAGATAAAATATTTTTTTAACCTTGGTACACGAATCGTGTAGCATGATGTGCTTTAGCCCCGGTTGTATTGAGAGACTCGAGGGACGAGGCAAGACACATTGCACTAAACCAAACGGAGTTATGTAGGCTGGAATGACTAGACGCTAGAAATGTGGACGCGATTGCGATTATTGGCTTATTTCGCCATATATAACTGATTTGAAATTGGAGTAAAAACGGAAACCATTGAATGTAAATCAGTTAATATACATTCATATTACAGTATTATATGCGTTGCGACCCACTTTTGTTAATTTCTAGGTCCCAAATGTTAGAGATTTAGCTCCTTTAATTAACCTATCTCGACCATAATCAACTCTCGATGTCAACGCTATTCTGTGTAATTTGTTGGATTTTGATCCGATTCGCTCCATAACTGTCCATCACGATTTAATGATTAAATGGATAATCGAGACTATGATTTGACGTATCGACTTTAGTAATGATGATCGAGGCTAGGCGGAACTTTCAATCGCTTTATTTACGGTTCATAGTGGATCAATTTGACTGAAATTGTCTTTACATTATCTAGTTTTTAACTATTTTAGTGATAACTGCCAACTCGTTATCTTATCTCCAATAATGTATCTTTAACATTTTTTTTTGATTGTTTCGGTATCTCAGAAACATATACATTGAGGAAAATGACGTTGTGTTTCCAAGGTTATCTTGCCAATGCCATGTTGATTCAAAATTATCACTAGATCTTCTACCGTTGACGTTACTACGACTACACACGTGATTATCAAGATACCACCATCCACCTCCAAAACGTTCTGGGCAACTGTGATTTGTTAAGTCGTGGTCAAGTGTTGAAAATGGTCTTCCGTTAAGACTAAATGTCCCATTGATGACAGAATCGCCACAGGGGGATCCACTGTCGTCTTGAAAGGAATAAATCGAAAGTCGATAATCGTTGGCCTTGGAATCAAAAACGAACTTGTGATAATAACCTTTAGCGACCTGTCCTTCAAATTCAAACTTTATGCCCAATGAAAAATAGCCAATCTGAAGAATATTATAGATATGTTCGAGGCCCACAAAATAATTACCTACACTATGTCCGAATCCTTTTGAATACTCATCGAACGTTTTGTTACCGTCTATTTCTAGACAGTTAGTTTCTCTCATAAAGACATATGTTCTTGTCGGCGATCCAAATTCACATGTTACTTCCAGCACCGTTCCATTAACTGATGGCTGTATAAATGACAGTATAATTCCCTCAGGAGATACATTTTTGTCCCAACCCTCTTTGCAATCTAAAACAAACAAATTCATTTGGATCAATCAATTTTAATATAACAATTATTGAAATTAAATTTGATCAATACGGTATTAACTATTTTAATTCATCGTTCATCTGGATAAAAAAAAAGCTACACGCTGATTTTTCTGTCTTCTTTAAAAAAAAAAATGCTGCCTAAGTTACTCACTGGTCTACTAACCCCTCTCACATTTTTTTTCTTTATGTGGAAGATGGTCTTGCAAAAAAATAACTAATGCAAGTACGATCGACGTGGCACTTTGACATGGTGTTTCACGATTCTGAGATTACAGCGACGACGTCATGCTCGCTATCTGGTCAAAAGTACTCTAATCATCAAGGGATCTTTTTTTTGAAATTGTGATAGGCTACTATGTGCATCTTATTGGAAGTGACGGAGGGGGGGGGGTAATTTATCACTAAATACTACCTTAAAGCATTTTACAACAACAATACATATATATATATATATATTCATTTGTTGCTTTAGCTTGTATGGTGTAACCAGTGGCGGATTAAGCTCCACCAAGGCCTGAGGCGGCATTTGCTGGAGGGCCTATTTAAAATGGCTGGGCCTAATTAATTTCGGGTCAGGGCCTATGTTGATTCCCGTTGGGCCTAAACCCCAACCCCCTAACATTCATTGTCTATGCGTTTCTAATAGCATTAGACAAGTCTTAAAATTTTTTACAAAATCTTTGGGCCTGAGGCTGCAGCCTCATCAGCCTCAATGATAATCCGCTACTGGGTGTAACCAATGGTAAACTATGTTTAGTTGCCAGGCAACCAATGTTCATATCTTAGTTGTCCTTGAGTACACACATAGGACCTGTTGATTTACGAGAAGTCTCAGATTGGAAATTAAGACTGACTAATGATCAAATGAGACTACAAAATTTCAACATGGATCCCATATTACTTAACTTTCTGGATGCGGTTAGTTTTTCCCAATTACTTTTCTTTGGATGTTTCTTTTAGTTGAAATTTCTCGTACATCAGAAGGTCTGCTGTCAATATTCTTTGTCTTACGTTTGGCCATAAATCATTATAAGCCATTTAAAATTAAATCTAATAGTATTAAAAGAACTCCCCTTCTTGTCGTCTACTGTTTCAAACCATTTGCAGCGCTGCAATCAATGACTTGGAACATTGATTTTCTTTTAACCTCTAGGGTTTAGTTTAAGAGTTTTTGTTAAAGATACATTATGCAAGAGCTAAATCTGATTATTGCAAGTCATAATTTAGGCTTCAGATGTTATAGAAATTGTAATTAAATCAAATATGGCACACGGTGATGAGATTATTAATTGTTATGTTTACGTCATCAGTTAGATCGAGGCTATGTGATAGAGTTGAGCTATTTTCCGATGGCATTGAAAACTTTACTTGATAATCGAGATTATGTAGGTGGAGTTAACGCATATCAATCAAACGATAAGCCAAGGTGGAGACATATTTGGGCCCCATTTCTAGTCAATATTATTACGCTAATAGCTTTGCAGAATAGAGTAATTTGACTGAACTTTTCAATATATTCTTATTTCATCATCTACTTTTGAACTGTTATAGCAAGAATGGCCAACCCTCTATAACTATCTCCCATGATGTATTTTTAACAAGCTAATAACTTTTTTCATTGTATGGCATGTGCCAGTTTTCATTAACCCAGTCGGTGCAGAAATGTAGGAAGTGAAACCCCTTTTTGTTTTACTTCTATTACGTGTAATCACCTTGAATAACGTGTTGACAACGATCACCATAGTAACCAATGGGGCATCTTGTGCAGTTTTCATTTCCACATATGTATTTCTTTAAAAAAAAAAGAAGAAGCATAATCATAAAAAAATCAGTTAGTCATCAATGTTACCTCTGTTAGTGGTCGCAAGAACTAGGCCACTTGCATTGTGTGGTATTCAAAATTAAAGGGCAATAGTTATTGAGTCGGTCTGGCGATTCAAGGCATTAGAATCATAAAAACAATACATTCAAAGGGTATAATCGGAAATGTGTAAAATAAATACACTGTAATACATTTCTGACCGTATGAATACATAATTTTGGAACACCCTCTAAAAGTTTCATACGTCCAGTTCTTTGAGGTGTTTCCGAAGTTTTTGCTCCAAAATCTGCCCTCTTGTCCATGGCGGATCACGGTTTCAGTGGATTTCTGTCAGTGGATTTAGGCACACCTCATACCGGGAATATAATAAACTACACTCTAGTTGAAGTAAATATCAGGCCCAGCGGAGTAGGGGGGCTAGAGGGGGCTTTAGCCCCCCCCCCAATAATTTGGCCGCAAGTACTCTTTTCTTCAGGCTATTGCGTCCCCTGGACCTTTGCCTATAGGGACTTACAGGGATGTAGTCACGCCGAGCGGCACTGTTTTTTGCCGCCCATCAAAAAGAAAAAATCGAAAAAAGCCGCCCAGTCGTATTTAAACCCCCTCGACTTCGTCCTTCTCTCACTCTGTACTCAGGCTCCACACTCGAAATTTACCCCCCCCCCCCCGGCAAAGCCATGGTAACTATAAGCCCTCGCAAACCATCTCTGACACGGCATTATTTATTTTTGTGTGCCGTAGTATACCCTATCATCCCAAATTAGTTAAAAGAAAGAAGTATTGGTATTATGTTTATTTAAATTTAAGTTGTGCAGGTCTATTCATTTCACGGCCACAGGCCAATTTACGGCACTTCAATGTTTAAGGTTTGGATGTCGTAAATGGCGTCGAACGTTCTGTTGTACGATCAATTTTTAATGTACGCATTCTACGGTTAATTCTACCGAATCTATATTAAATCCTAGCCTATCCACAATGTCAATGTTTCTTATTCTTTCTCAACTTCTGTCTGACCTGATTCTCATTCCACCGTAATAATAATATAAAATAGGCCTACTACAAACGCCATTTTAAGAATAGGTCTATAAAAATTTGAATATAATATAAATCGAAATTGATTAGCACTGAAACAAAATACAAGACAGCAAAAAATGCTCGGAAATACACCAATAATTGAATAAGGGTTGAATTTTCATAAAAGACCACGCCCCCCTCCCAAAATTTTTTTGGCCCGATACGCTCGCCAAGGTTTATTTTACAACTACTCAGCAGATCCTGGCTACATCCCTGGACCGACGATGGGAGCCCCCCCCCCCCCAAAAAAAAAGAATTGCTTCCGCCGGCCCTGAATATTAATGTATATTTTATTGTTTTTATATTTCTTTTTACCAATTCCTTGCATTTTAATTGAATAGAATACTAATTCAACCCTATCCTATTTAAACTCACACACTTGTCACAAAACATAAAATATTATATTATTTCAATGTCCCCTTTAATTAATTCACGCCTTGTTTCTTTTTTCTTCACGCTTGTTCATGGAATATCCGTTCCGGATGTAGTGCGTAAATTAACATTGGGATCGGAGAAGATGAATCTTTTTTATTTTAAATTTTAGCGTTCTGATTTGTTTTCCACTGACATATTATTTCGGAAAAGCTTGTGGTCAGTTTTTCTGTCGTAATCCTTATCCAATTTGGTCAACATCCAATTATTCCTTTTGGATAAGCTGCTGCTATTTTTCGAGATATATGTGAGGGCGTACTTCCAGGTTATGTGGGAGAATCTGTTATTTCTAAACATTAGTTTCGTCTTGGAAGGGCTGAATTGTGGAAACATACATAGTTATTCTTGCTTGATATAATACACGTTATCAGTCGTATCTGTCCATAACAAACTATATCATTTTTATGTTTCTACATATACCTTGTCATTCTTATATTTCTGTAACACATTATATCATTCCTTTAACTCTTGTGTTGTTATAACAAACTTAACCATTCTTACGTTTCTGTAACACACACACAATACCCAGGGCCGGATTAACCTTGTGGGGGGCCCGGGACATGCCAACAGTGGGGGGCCCCCAATGTTGTTTGTTCAAATTGTTCGTACTGACCGCGGATCGTACAAGTATATACTTCGCCCCTTGAGTGCCTGGGGTGTTTTCCCCCGGGATTTTTTTAAAATTAGGATTAATTTCAGTGCATCTGAGACAATTTAAACAGCGATTTCATTGAAGTTTTGAATTCGATGACAATTGGAGTATTTTTTACATACCCTATCGCTCATGATGTTTTCATTTACTTTATTTTAGTGAAATTATTTTAGGTAACATAAAACATTAAACTCCGTTGTCTGTTAATTTCCGGGGACTGGTTGGGCCCCAACAATCACATCGCGGGATTAGGTCCCCGGAACTGGTTAGGACCGATTGATTGGTAGAACCTCTAAGTTATGTAATTTAGTTAATTTTAGGGCCTAACCGATCTCTGCCCCCCCCCCCCCGGAAATCTGTTGGTACCTACCAATCCCGGGGCCCCAAATAGCCCTTACACTGTAAAAAATAATTTCAGAGATTACACCAATATAGGGTGAACTCCTGCTGCCTCCACAAAAGGTGTAACTGAAGTGTGACTGAGAGCTCGGTGTAAGGTAACACCAACATAATAACACTCGAGTTGTGGTTGTATACACCTTTTGGGGTGCATCTTCAGTAGCATAAGGTGTAACTTTTCACTGGTACAGGTGATGCGAACCTCCCAGTGCGGTGAAAACGTACACGATTAGGGCTACACTTACGCTACTATAACGACTACTAAGCTCTCAGTGCGGTGCTAACATGTACACCATACATTCGGCAAACCTCGACAGATTCCGGTGCCCTATATCTAGACTCGGCTGTATAATGAAGTCCGCCATTTTGGAACTATTTTAAAGGACCCGGATAAACAAGGTTGCCCCCAGGAGATGGGTGCCAGTCAAGTCGTCCACAAGCGAAGTCGTCCACAACCGTTGGTGGAGTCGTCCACAAGGCATTGGTGATGTCGTCAACAACTATTAGTGATGTCGTCCACAACTAAATATGTTTATGAATTTGTTAATGAATTTGTTATTTATGGAATAAAACGATTTACTTTGTTGTTTATTTGCGGGGAGAAAGGGTGACCACGCAGAAAAAAATATACTAATTAAAAATACATCGTGTGGACGACTCGTCCACAAGCGAAGTCGTCCACAACCGTTGGTGGAGTCGTCCACAAGGCATTGCTGATGTCGTCAACAACTATTAGTGATGTCGTCCACAACTAAATATGTTTATGAATTTGTTAATGAATTTGTTATTTATGGAATAAAACGATTTACTTTGTTGTTTATTTGCCGGGAGAAAGGGTGACCACGCAGAAAAAACTATACTAATTAAAAATACATCGTGTGGACGACTCCAAAAAACGTATTACAATTACAATATCCAGAAATTATTTACTTTGTTGTTTATTTACCGATAGAAAGGGTGACCACGCAGAAAAACTATACTATTTACAAATACATTATGTGTCCAGAAATTATACTAAGTCGTGTGGACGACTCCACCAACGGGTGTGGACAGCTTAACCAGATTTTGGGGCATTTTTGTAAAAGCGGAACGTTTTCCTGTTAGAGTAAATCGGTAGTCGATAAGCCGCATCGCAAATGTATGGTCGTAGGTCCATATCAATGTCTATCATACATCCGAGTCTAGATGAAGGTTACGGAGAGTACCGGAATCTGTCGAGGTTTGCCGAATGGTACACCATATAGGGTAACCTTACACCACGGGAGAACTGTTACAGTCTTGGTTCAGCGTAAACATGTAAACTATGAAGGATCACCTTACACTACTGAAGCGACTGCTATGCACCCAGTTCGGTGCAAACTTTTCTTCTTTTAGGGTAAAATCACCCCAAAGGCTGTATTTGTTCTTAAACTGCAAGGAGTTTAAGGTTTGTGCGTTCTAGGAGCATTACCAAGAACTAGTGGTGTAAATACTAAATTTAGTATTTACACCAATCTTAGACCTTGGAAACGGATATTCCAGTGGGAACAACTGACCCAGGGTATTAGTGCTGGGTAACACATTCGCCTGGCCGTCTTGACAAGATTGCAGTCATTTGGAGATTTCATTGCCTAGTCATGCAATATTATAAAGTATACTTGCCCTATGTAATCAAAGTATACATTCTCAACAATATAAATGCAACATTATTAAACATATGGACACAATGTAATTTAAGATAAAGTTGGTATACAGAAGTATAATCTAGTTCTGTCAAGTACGTCGCAGAATATGCATATTAATTAAAAGTGCATGCTATATATTCAAATTCAGCTATTTAAGTAAAGTGAGATAATAATATGAATACACTACCATTGGTGTAAATTAACACTGTAAATATATAGATGAATCTTAAACACTTTCGTTTGGTATATGGTACACTCGAAATAGTGTTAAAACATACACGAATAGAAGGTTGAATATTCACCGATCTCAGGGTAATGATCTATACGATTTTAAGTGAAATTTTACACTTTTTATCGTGCTAATATTACATCCCAGCAAGCGAAATGTGAATACACTACGTTTGGTGTAAATTAACACAATAAATATAGTTAGCAATATATAATGTTACACCTTCCATCGTGCTAAAATTATAAGCGTAATGTTTCACTACAAAAAGTGTACAAGAATACACCACGTTTTATTTGTTTCTAGTTACTCACCCCTCCTTGAGAAATAAATTACACCCAAAATTATGTTTTATTACACTTATTTTCAGTATATTTAACACCGACCAAGGGCGAACAGCTGATTCACTCTTGTAGGTGTAAACCTACACAATTTATCGTGTATATTGTTACACAAAATAGTGTAACTAAGGGTTTACACTCCATCGGAGTAAGTTTGCACTTTAAATCGTCTAAAGCCACTCTTTCTTAGTGTAAAGCACCAGTTACACCAAATATGGATTAAGATTTATCTTGAAAAAGAGTAACGTTACACACTTATTTTACAGTGCTGCCCAGGGCCCCAATCCTCGCCCCTCAGCCCAGGTACTGGTTAGCTCCGTCCGTGATAAAATAATAGTATGACCCAGAATTGTGGGGGGCCCCCCTAAATGTGGGGGGCCCGGGACATTTGTCCCACTTTGCCTCCCCTAGATCCAGCACTGACAATACCATTTTAATATGCTTATAAGACACCTTATCTCTCTTAAATGACTAAAACGATTTTGGTCACTTATAAATCGTTCGTACGGGTTTATCTTTCTCACTTCTTCATAAAAAACATGGTCAACAACAGTTACCTGTTATAACAAATTGTAGTATTCTTAAAATCTTACCTGTCGGTAGCAAACTTTCTTATTCACATCTTCCGACGCTATGCAATTTTCACCAGATTCAAACAAAGAGCATGTTTTCTTCTCTTTATCAAACATAAACCTTCGACATTTTTGATCAGATGAGCATAGTTGACCACAGACTATTTTTGATAAACTCTCTTGGTGGAAGAAGGCTTTATTGTAACTTTTCTCCGTACAAGAATGCATTTCTGGAATGACATTTGTCTTTATGTAAAGAGAACCTAAATCTGTACAAATTACACTAATGAAAATCGACTGCAGAATCAGGAAATGGCCTTTCATGGTGGTGGTGAAGCTTTCTGGTAATTCATAAGCACTACCACGCACTACTGTTAGAATTGTCGTCTATAGGTATGTTTATAACGATATCTTAACTCCTTACGACCATGCCTTAATATCTTTTCCTAATATATTATTCATTCCTAAAATCAATAGAATCCCACTTAAAGTCAGCCCTCAAAATGTTTGTTCGTGTATTTACTTAATACATAAAAATTGATCCTTTGACAAACAAGAGATGAAGAAGAATAGCATAATATTAATCCTCTAATATATAAAACCGTGGAATGAAATCATGAAGGGCAATGCTCGTGTCGTACAATCGAGAAACTATTAAAAGAATAGTGAAGATTTAAAACGATACTCATAAGAAGTTCAACTTCAGAACCTTATTTCCTAAAAGCATTAATGGAAATGTATTTCACATTTCCATTTAAAGTGTAGGCTATACAGGAAAGGCTTCATTTATTCTTAATTCATCGTCAATAGACACACAATAATAGCAGCGGACAAATCAGTGCTTACCAATTCTCCTCGCCCTTTCGTACAGATACATTAACAACTTACTTTCAACTGTTTCAATTGCCTGGCGGATACTCTTTTTTACTGGGAGCTGTCATCGAACGAATTTCAGACGTAACCTAAAAGTTCCATGAGTGTACGATTTTGATGCTTAAGATACAGTAGTTTGGGAGGCTTTATAAATATTCCGCCTTGTTAGAGATTGATATTTCTGATAAAAACTGATAGTATTATGGTGTATTCAATAAAATAAAACTAGACCAACAGTTAAAAACAAAATCTGTTTCGCATTACCAGCTTATAAAGTTTGCTGCAGACTGATACCACCCTCGGTATCCCACTTCGATGCTCTTACCCGGACAACGACCGAACACAATTTGGCGAGCTATTCGGCTAGCGAGCTATTCGATCAATCCAGCTGGCAACCTATTCGTTGGCAACCTATTCAGAATAAATTCAAAAAACGCCCAAACTCATCTATTTTTATCAACCAATAAAATCCATCGTGGGGCTATCAAACGAAAGTAGAATATATTGTTATTTTAAAAGGAAAGAACGTTAATATTCCGAGTCAAAATTCGGGTCATCGTACAAAATTCATAGCATCCAGCTATATATATTCTGAAAGGTAATTGGATCAGCTTTCTGCATAGTATTAGTAAAAGTTGGCACAATCATATTAAATGGGTGCGCTCTCATCCTAAACTACGCCGACTTTTCAATATTTTAAATATAAAGATAGGCCGGTAATGTTTTCGAAGTCGAAATTCGGACCATCGTACAAAATTCAGAGAACCCAGTTATATATATTCTGAAAGGTAATTGAATAAGCTTTCCAAATGTTATTAGTAAAAGTTGGCAAAATCATATTAAAGGGGTGCGCACTCTTCCTAAACATAGCCAATTTGTTCATTTTTCTAATTGTAACTAACGACAGGCCGGTAATTTTTCCAAAGTCCAAATAAGGACCATCGTACAAAATTCTGAGCATCTAGCTATACATATTCTGAAAGGTAATTGAATAAGTTTTCCAAATCGTATAAGTAAAAGTTGGCATAATCATATTAAAAGGGTGCGCGCTTATTCGAAACATGGCCAATTTTTCAATATTCGAAATGTAAAGAATGGTAATGTCCGGAGTCAAAATTCGGACCATCGTACAAAATTCAGAGCATCCGGCTATATATATTGAAAAATTGGCTATGTTTAATATGATTGTGCCAACTTTTACTAATAATATTTGGAAAGCTTATCTTATCACCATTTAGAATATATATAGCCGGATGCTCTGAATTTTGTACGATGGTCCGAATTTTGACTCCGGACATTACCGTTCTTTACATTTTGAATATTGAAAAATTGGCAATGTTTAGGATGAGAGCGCATCCCTTTAATATGATTGTGCCAACTTTTACTAATAATATTTAGAAAGCTTATTCAATTACCTTTCCGAATATATATAGCTGGGTGCTCTAAATTTTGCACGATGGTCCGAATTCTGACTTTGAAAAAAAGGCAGGGTTTTTCTTTACATTTAGAATATTGAAAAATTGGCAATGTTTAGGATGAGAGCGCACCCCTTTAATATGATTGTGCCAACTTTTACTTATAATATTTGGAAAGCTTATCTTATCACCTTTCGGAATATATATAGCCGGATGCTCTGAACTTTGTACGATGGTCCGAATTGTGACTCCGGACATTACCGTTCTTTACCTTTAGAATATTGAAAAATTGGCTATGTTTAGGATGAGAGCGCACCCTTTTAATATGATTGTGCCAACTTTTACTAATAATATTTGGAAAGTTTATCTTACCACCTTTTAGAATATATACAGCCAGGTGCTCTGAATTTTGTACGATGGTCCGAATTTTGATTCGGAACATTACCGTTCTTTACATTTAGAATATTGAAAAATTGGCAATGTTTAGGATAAGCGCGCACCCCTTTAATATGATTGTGCCAACTTTTACTAATAATATTTAGAAAGCTTATCTTATCACCTTTTAGAATATATATAGCCGGATGCTCTGAATTTTGTACGATGGTCCGAATTTTGACTCCGGACATTACCGTTCTTTACCTTTAGAATATTGAAAAATTGGCTATGTTTAGGATAAGCGCGCACCCCTTTAATATGATTGTGCCAACTTTTACAAATAATATTTAGAAAGCTTATCTTATCACCTTTTAGAATATATATAGCAGGATGCTCTGAATTTTGTACGATGATCCGAATTTTGACTCCGGACATTACCGTTCTTTACCTTTAGAATATTGAAAAATTGGCTATGTTTAGTATGAGAGGGTACCCCTTTAATATGATTGTGCCAACTTTTACTAATAATATTTGGAAAGCTTATACAATTACCTTTCATAATATATATAGCTCGGTGTCTGAATTTTGTACGATGGTCCGAATTCTGACTTTGAAAAAAGTGCAGGGTTTTTCTTTACATTTAGAATATTGAAAAATAGGCAATGTTTAGGATGAGAGCGCACCCCTTTAATATGATTGTGCCAACTGTTACTTATAATATTTGGAAAGCTTATGTTATCACCTTTTAGAACATATATAGCCGGATGCTCTGAATTTTGTACGATGGTCCGAATTTTGACTTCGGACATTACCGTTCTTTACCTTTAGAATATTGAAAAATTGGCTATGTTTAGGATGAGAGCGCACCCCTTTAATATGATTGTGCCAACTTTTACTAATAATATTTGGAAAGCTTATCTTATCACCATTTAGAATATATATAGCCGGATGCTCTGAATTTTGTACGATGGTCCGAATTTTGACTCCGGACATTACCGTTCTTTACCTTTAGAATATTGAAAAATTGGCTATGTTTAGGATGAGAGCGCACCCCTTTAATAAGATTGTGCCAACTTTTACTAATAATATTTGGAAAGCTTATCTTACCACCTTTTAGAATATATATAGCCGGATGCTCTGAATTTTGTACGATGGTCCGAGTTTTTACTTTGAAAAAAGTACAGGTTATCTTTATATTTAGAATATTGAAAATTAGCTATGTTTAGGATGAGCGCGCACCCCTTTAATATGATTGTGCCAACTTTTACTAATAATATTTAGAAAGCTTATCTTATCACCTTTCGGAATATTTATAGCTAGATGCTCAGAATTTTGTACGATGGTCCTTATTTGGACTTTGGAAAAATTACCGGCCTGTCGTTAGTTACAATTAGAAAAATGAACAAATTGGCTATGTTTAGGAAGAGTGCGCCCCCCTTTAATATGATTTTGCCAACTTTTACTAATAATATTTGGAAATCTTATTCAATTACCTTTCAGAATATATATAACTGGGTTCTCTAAATTGTGTACGATTGTCGGAATTTCGACTTCGAAAACATTACCGGCCTATCTTTATATTTAAAATATTGAAAAGTCGTCGTAGTTTAGGATGAGAGCGCACCCATTTAATATGATTGTGCCAACTTTTACTAATACTATGCAGAAAGCTGATTCAATGACCTTTCAGAATATATATAGCTGGATGCTATGAATTTTGTACGATGACCCGAATTTTGACTCGGAATATTAACGTTCTTTCCTTTTAAAATAACAATATATTCTACTTTTGTTTGATAGACGTTACGATGGATTTTATTGGTTGATAAAAATAGATGAGTTTGGGCGTTTTTTGAATTTATTCTGAATAGGTTGCCAACGAATAGGTTGCCAGCTGGATTGATCGAATAGCTCGCTAGCCGAATAGCTCGCCAAATTGTGTTCGGTGACAACGACCCCCCCCCCCCCATATTTTTAAATATTGTTAATAGATTTTTTGAACCAAGAGAAATAAAGTTAAAATACACATAGACGATAATGGTTATTTGCGAATAAGATATTTTGAAATGTTTTTGGTGGCCAAATGGTCTAACGCGTGCGCTTTGAGTCAAAAGGTGTGTGATTGAGTCAAGCGCCGTTGTTTCTATTCCGATCTTGCAGAATGGCCTGTCCAGCCTTGTGGGTTTCCTCCGGGTCTTCCATTTCCCCCAACCTCTAAAATCCGGTATACGCACAAACGAATTATCGGTTGTATTTTGTCCTATTTAAGTTTATGTACAGGCCACTTATACAGGTGAATGCCACGATTATAGTGACGAACTTGTTTTTCGTTCTTATTGTGAAACAAATATAAGTTTGTATTTAAAGCAACAGACAAGGGCTCTAAATTTCATCTACAGCATTAATCCGCTTCTCGTTCAGATGGGTTTTTTTTTTGGGGGGGGGGGGGTATAAAAAACGTAGCCATGAGATATGATGTGTTGCACCTCGCATATTAGCATTCAATAACCAAACCTACTATTTTGTATGCTTGAGATGATTTTTACTACAATTCATTGATGTCATTAGATATTAAAGTGATGGAGGCTGTTAATAGTACATCGATGGGTCTAGCTACGAGAACGTAGCTAAAAACGTTGGGGTTTGTTATCTACGATGGGTCAGTTCCAAATCATATTTTAGGAAAGTGAAATAGAATGTTTATTCTTTTTATTTAATACCCAACTACATGATATATATAAATATATATTTCAGAGAGAAAAAACCAGCGGCTGCCAGGCAGGATACGCCCACATTTTAGAGAGATGGATAGAGAACAAGCAAAACCGAAAGTTAGTTTTCCTACAATCAAAGGCTATAATTCATTAAATTACAATTTGATATGCGCAAATATCGAAAAGAATCAAGATCTTTAGGTTATAAACATGCATTTCAAGTTTCATCAAAATCGAATTAAAATTGTGACCTATACTGGGTCCACATTGTCCACAACCTTGACATACCATATTTTAACACTATTAGCGTACAAACGGTGGCCATTTTGTCTGGCAATTATGGTCCGATTTCTCTGAAATTCAAACTCAACCTTCCATATGGTGTAACGGTGATAGAGTCAAACGTTTTTTTAAATCAGATAATAATCGTGACCTCCAGAGGGACCATAGGCGATTTTTCGGACAATCAGGGGCCATAATTCAGGAAGTTATGATCTGATATGTGCAAATAACGAAAGGAACCAAGATCTTTGGGTTATAACCATGCATTTCAAGTGTCATCAAAATTGAATCAAAATTGTGACCTATACTGGGTCCACAACCTTGATATACCATTTTATAACAGTAATCATGTACACGCGGCGGCCATTTTGTATGGCAATTTTGTTCCGAATTTTTCCAAATTCGAAGTCAACCTTCCTTATGGTGTAACGGTGATATAATCAAACGATTTTTCAAATCGGATAATAATTGTGACCTCCAGAGGGACCACAAGCTAAACAAAGACGATTTTGCGTATAATCAGGGGCCATAATTCAGGAAGTTACAATCCGATATGCCCAAATATCGAAAGGAACCAAGATCTTTGGGTTATAACCATGCATTTCAAATTTCATCAAAATCGAATTAAAATTGTGAACTCTACAGGGTCCACAACCTTGATATACCATATTTTAACAGTATTCGTGTACGAATGGCGGCCATTTTGTATGGCAATTTTGGTCCAATTTTACCGAAATTCGAACTCAACCTTCCTAAGGGTGTAACGGTGATATAATCGGACGGTTTATCAAATCGGATAATAATTGTGACCTCCAAAGGTACCACAAGCTAAACAAAGACGATTTTGCGTATAATTAGGGGCCATAATTCAGGAAGTTACGATCCGATATGCGCAAATATTAAAAGGAACCAAGATCTTTGGGTTATAACCACGCATTTCAAGTTTCTTCAAAATCAAATTAAAATTGTGATTTCTACAGGGTCCACAACCTGGATATACCATTTTTTAACAGTATTCGCGTACGAACGGCGGCCATTTTGTATGGTAATTTTGGTCCGATTTTCCCGAAATTTGAACTCAACCTTCCTTAGGGTGTAACGGTGATATAATCGAACGTTTTTTTTAAATCGGATAATAATTGTGACCTCCAGAGGTACCACGAACTAAAATAGGTGATTTTTCGGACAATCAGGAGCCATAATTCAGGAAATTACGTTCCGATAGGCGCAAATATCGAAAGGAACCAAGATCTTTGGGATATAATCATGCATGTCAAGTTTCATCAAAATCGGTTCAAAATTGTGACCTCTATAGGGTCCACAAGCTAAAACGTGATTTTTCGTACAATCAGGGGCCATAATCCATGAAGTTTTGATTCGATACGTGCCAATATCGAAAGCAGCCGAGATCTTTTGGGGATAAACCTATATTTCAAGTTTCGTCAAAATCGGACAAGAATTGTGACCTGTAGAGGGTCCACAAACAATTGTGGACGGACGGACGGACAGAGGCGACGACATAATACGTCCACATGAAAATGTGGGCGTATAAAAACAATATAGTGCTGGTGTTTGGTCAGGTATGTTTGTATTTCACCCTCATGAAGGTATTCATACTTATCGAACTCGGGTTAAAGTGATTTAATGTTAAAAAAAGTGGCGGAAAATTGAGGAAAATACACCTTAACATCTATGGCTGGTAGAGGTCAATAGGAAATTTCGCCCAGCTCATATCATTTTATGTTCGAGTTGGATTCAGATCAGGGCCTCTGACCGGCCATGGTAGTGCAGCGACATTTTCCTGACGCAGAATATCAACAACCGCAGGCGCACGACCTGGTTGTTCATAACACCGGGTCTTGTAAAATAACCATTATTGCCAATTCGGTACTACAACGATGTTCGGGATCTCTCTTAGGTACTGTTGCCTATTAAGGTTACATCTAACTGTTACCAGTGGAAGCTTACGGTCATATGAAAGACAATACCATATCAATATATAGAGCCGCCGCTAAATGAAAGCTGCTCTGGAGACCTTCCTAATCTGTGCATATGTCATATCCGTGCTCTATCAGCCGTCATGAACAAGAGAAAGCGACTCTTATCCAACCAATAATGGTGGCTCATTCAGGATCATGCTTGCCCTGCAGACTTAATGGTGTCAACAGAGGTTGTCTGCTCCAGCAGATTTGAACCGATTCAGAACAGTTCCTCTGCAGGATAGCCGGCAGCGAGGTAACCAACATGATACAATTTGATTCCAATAATTCGCTAGCAGTGGGAGGAAACCAAGGACCGAGAGAAAACTTATGTGGTTAAGTAGGAGGTATCATGCCACTTGAATCAATGGCAGACCATATGATCTAAATGCCACCCAAAAGAGCCTACACAACAAGAGTAAGTCTGTTATAATATGAACACAAACATGATTTTTTATTATGACATTAAGAATTTGTACAATATAGAACATTATGCACTGTAGAAGAATGAAATGATTGCCCTAAGTAATTTAGACTTAAATAATGAATACTATACTGAATACCTGCAATAAAAGATGGTGGCTTCATTTTGCCTTATGATTTCTGATTAATAACAGAGATCTCTATCAAAAAGACCCTTTTTTGGCATTTGGCAGTGTTGGCAATTGAGCAAACAAACCCACTGAATAAATGAAGAATAAAATTATAGATTAGTAAGATCTCTACCGTTTGGCATCATCATTATTATATCTCCCGATTCTATTGTATTCTAGCGAAACCCAGGGCATAGAAATTGTACATTACAGAATAGGTGCTTTGAATTATATACATATGAACATAATAAACAATAGTGCAATTCAAGTACATAACCCTGTACAATAACGTAACATAATGCTATATTAAAGATGGTACGTCTATATTCTAACAATAAATTTAGATAACATGACAAATTTTAAAGGACACTCTAACCTCAGTTCAAACACTCACTAACCTAAATATTTCTAATGTGGCGTCCCTGGCGCCTCAGTTCAAACATTTAATTAAATATTGCATTAGTGGCGTCATTGCCAGATCAAAAACTAGCAAATGTAATTTGGAGAGAGAAGAAACTAAACTAACATCCAATTTGCTGTCACCATTCTCTGCCTTTTGTTAGAATATAGAAATAACTCCTTTAAACACAGCTATAGTTGACCAATGACCATATATGTAAGCAAATGAATAAATTTCACAATTGGAGATATGATTATATACAGGTATGATAATTATGATATGAAAGAACAAAAACCCAAAAAAATCACCATTTACAAATCCATACAGAAACTAACACAATTAATATAAAGTTGAATATCTGAACGGGATCCCCTTTTTTTCCAATCGACATCTACACTCTAAGAAATATATTTAGTCTTTTAAAACATATTTTTTATTTTCATATACATGTATTACTTTAAGCAAGCCTGTAATTAAACTGCTTGTCACTGAAAATTACTAGGCAAAATTCCTCTGGTGCCAATCATTTTTGCAGGCACATATTTGTATTTTTCATGTAATTTTACGATATTTTTTAAGTGTCTTACACCAATTATATCAATGTCTGATTTTACGTCAGCTAGAACTAATATCATTTATACTCCATGCATCACTTTAAGAGAGAGAGAGAGAAATGGGGTTTAACGTCCACCCAGCCCAAACTAGGTCATTTTGGAAATGTATGGTTTTCAATCTTATTTCAATAATACGCTTGCACGTAGGGGTCTTTAGCAATGGAAGCAAACCGGCGAAACCACAGCCCCAAGCCAGAGGTGACCAGCCAGCTAGAGGTGCATTACTTTAAACTTCAAAGAGGTATTCCCACTATAGGAATACCAAATACTTGCTGATCACTAAAAATAATAGTTCTAGATTCTATTTCAGCTTGATCACACTAATTCATATTGAGATTTCTGATATATGATCTAAAATCAAATATACTTATTTTCTAAATACAATGTATAATTAATATGATTAATAATAAAATGCGCAATAATCTTATTGTGCAAATTTTAAATATAATACCAGATGTCTACAATAAGAATTTCATAATAAAAGCCCATAACCATTCCATTGAATGCATTAAGAATTTCACAATGAAATCTTATAACCACTGGTTGTTCTTGAACACATTAAGGCCTGTTTCTCATGTACACGTTTCCATGCATTTTTTGCAAGGGAGCAAGTCAGTTTAATGCAAATGGAATGGGTCCCTTTCCATGTAGCTTGTGAAACGCTACAGAAATGTATACATGGAAACATGCTTTGTGCAGAAATGTGTACATGGAAACAGGCTTCATAATGAAAGCCCATAACAACTGGTTGTTCTTGAACACACTAAGAAAAGAATGAAAGCCCATAACAACTGGTTGTTCTTGAACACACTAAGAAAAGAATGAAAGCCCATAACAACCGGTTGTTCATGAACACACTAAAAATTACATAATGAAAGACCATAACTGGCCAGATAAGTCACATAGTGGGTGTTCTAAACTGACAGAACTACAATCAAATGACAAAGAATTGACACTTGTCACAGTTCTGTCAGTCCTGAAACAGATTCACTGTGGGCAGAATCGAGATGTAGCTAAGGTGATAGATCGATATAGTATTATATACTGTTGACACATGCTTTGTTGCTCGAAACTTTCTTGATTGGTATCTTTGAAAGCTTTGAGAGATATCTATTCAGGGACGTTTAACCGAGTATCAAGTAGTAAAACATACTTGAATGTACTATTTTACTGTCATGACATTACATTTCTATATTATAACATTATAAGCACATATGACATACAATATATATATAAAGTAGTTTGAACAAATTTCACACTTATTAATACTTTCATAAATACTGTAATATACTGCCTTTTCTGATAGTTCACTTACTTCTACTTACATGTAGCATAAATATTTATTATGTAAAGTAGTATACAATTACGGGTGTAGACATGAACAAAAAAGAAGATAATTCAAAAGCTAATGAATCAATTTTTAGAAATTTGAATAATTCAATAAGGGCATATGTGATTGAGTAAGATAAGTTTTCCCAACAGTGCTATTTAACATCAGAGTTACACTAAAATCACAAAGCCAAAGTGGTTGATGCACTATACATGTATCTGGCACAATTATGCCTTATGAAAATATAATTTTAATACAAATATGTGAAGATTCAAAGGCAAAGAGGTTAGAATTTGATGCTTTTTCAAAACTACAATTTTTCAGATTAAGAGAGGGTCCATTATATTAATTTCAATTGTGTAATTACTTTTCAAAGGTTTACTTTTTTCAAACTTTTGTTCATAAAATATTGTTCATATGGCCTTACATCTTCAACATTAAATATTTGTATGTTAATGCATCTTGTCTTTTGCTTTGCTCAGATTTCCTAGGATAATATTTTAAGATAATAAAACTACCGGTATTTTAATAAATTTACACTGAAACCCTACAAATTTAACTGTATTTATAATGTTTTAAGATTAAATAATTTAATATATCCAAAACTGACCAATAGGAACATCTATCTGCCAGTTAATTTTATCACTGGTACATTTATCACCATGACAGCCAATTTGATTTTTACTTCATTGAAATTCACTGTTTGTGTACCGATACACTTTGGCAAGATAGCTTCCATTCTATTTTAAATTAAGCTATATTATTCACGTGTGAAGTTTGGACTTTTAAAAAAAAAACAGTAATAGCTGTTTGTTCCAAATTTTCATGCTCATTTACCAAGATTCAACATAATTAAAAATCAAATTGGTGTGGCTAAAACAATTCTTACTAATAATTATGACTTATATTAAATTATAGTTCATCCCTGTCATGTAGATGAGAATCAACAAATGATTGAAGACTATCTAATGTACGAGATCCACTGTATTCTTGGACTTTAACTCCATTACGGAATAATATTAATGTTGGATAACCTCTTATCTGAAAGGTATCAAAAAAAAATATAGTGATATTCTCAAACTAGAGATCACCATCGATCAGAAAATATATTGCAACTACCAAGAAAATTATATTTGTTGATAAAAGCATTTTATTTTTCAAGCTAAGCATATTTCAAATAATACACATATTAACACAGAAGCCATTATGAATCAAATGAAGTGGGTTTTAATGTACTATTTTTCTGCACCAACAGTAGACATACATATGTGTTTGCTATGAGGGAAGTTTGGGTTCACTTGATTTCATAATTGTGTTTTTTGCAATGTCTATTTTCTGCCTTGCCCTAGGTTTATCTTGTATATTTTTTTTTGTGTGTAGTGCGGTCCTCCTGCACTAACTATTAGAGTTAAGGCCCTTCGTACTGCAGAATGTTCTCATTGTCGGGCTTTGCTCCTGTTTGCTCACTACATGTATTATTTCAGCGTTTTCCAAAATTCTGTCTGGATTATTGCCCTTATTGTTAAAATTATTTGACGTTCTAACACCAGACTTCAACTGGCAGACTATCGCCTTTGAAGAGATGACCACTGTCAAGATTGGTCGCATTATTTTTGTTACTTCTTTTTTGTAAATCATTTAAGTGAAGCCTGTGCCACAACAGCGCAGTTGATGCTTACGGCTGGCCCCCGGATCCATTCACTTGATATGATAATTGTTTGTTTTTGCAATGTCTATTTTCTGTCTTGTCCGCAGGTTTATCTTGTAGATTATTGTTTTGCATGTGGTGCAGTCCTCTTGCACTTACTATTAGGCCACACAAAAAATATTCTGGTTCTCAGAAAAGCTCAGATAAAATTGATGTGGTAAGGCGTTTTTTGTTTTATTGTTTTTATTTTGTCAAAATTTAGCTAGTTTTTCAAAAAAAAAAGTAAGATTCCCTTTGTGAATAATAAATTAATATTCGATTATCCAATGCCATTCATGATTGTCAATAGTGTTTCCTATGGTTATGTTCTTGATTCCTGAGTCTAGTGTTTATTTCCTGTTATCAAGGAATGTTCAATAGAATTATTAGTTCCCTTGATCAAGGTAAATATGAATGAGTGGAAATTATTGACTTTTGTTTTCATTATTATTTTTTGGGAAAATAAAAATGTGTGTTGCAGCCCATTTTGATGAAGCAGCAGTATCTGAGAACCAGAATATATTTTTCGTGTGGCCTTATTTCCAACAACTGAGGATAATCTTTGGGGTAACTTTTTCACCAACACATGGATGGAAGTCTGGATTTCCTGGTTAGTGAACCAGCATCTAACACACCAAGCCACCATCGCTTCCTGTTTTGTTTTACATGATTTGTGTTAATATTTTTGAAACAAGCATACCTGATTATTTTTACATATATCTGAATATCTTGTACAATCTACATCTGCTATAATAACATCCTCTCGACCAGAATATATCTTAGCTAATTCTATCCATGTTGGCGCTAATCTTTTACAATGCCCGCACCTTGAGAAAATATCAACAATAAAATATAAAAGCTCAACAATTTTTAACAAAGACAGATTGTCATCTTAAAAACTTTAGTAATGATGATCGAGGCTATACCGAAAATTTAACCGCTCTAATATCGATTCAGGGTGTATCAATATGACTGAAATTTTCAGTAAACTCCCTTTAATTATCTAGTTTTTAACTATTATAGTGAGAAGTTTCAGCTCTTTATCTAATCTCCCATAATGTATCTTTAAACCTATAACTGTTCTACATCACCTGACTCGCTAGCCTGGAGGTCGGGTGTTACGATCCCTGCATTGGCGGAGAAAGTTCATCAAGATTTCCCAGCTTGATTCTCCCTTGTCAGTGATGCAGGAAGTGTAGCTGTCTAGTCATTGGGATGGGACAAAAAAAAAAACAGGTCTTGTCCCTGTGTACACATTGGCATGCACGTAAAAATTCCCTTTATCGATGGAATTCGATATAAGAGTAGGCTGTAGTGCCGATGTCCAGGCAAAATTTCCCTCATAGCACACTGTATGGCTTATGCCTTGGAGCAGAACAGTAGGACTTTAAACCCCATTTCATATTGTTATACATAACTCAAATGGGCATCGATTAAGAATTTTTTGTTAAAAATGTATAATAGCTTTGAATTTGAACAGCAGAAGCATGTATCTACTGTATTGATGTGTACTTACCAAGGGGCATAAAATTTAACAAAAACTGTTTTTTCTGATATAACTTCATCATAAGTTGCATCACTTAGTTCTATCATCTCAGACTACAATAAAATATAATTTAAACATAATTTTTCTGTGTCTGGTTTCTTATCAAATAATTACAATTTTGCCATCACCAAAACCTGCATCAATCTTACGAAGAAAGTAATGTAATAATTTTAAACAATAACATTAATAATAACATAAGACTAATTACTTAAAATACAAGCAATGACCCATTTGAATTAAGGTGTTTGTCAGAAGTGTTGGTTAAACTCCATGAAAACCATTAAAACGTCCATACATGTATTTGAGTAACAGATTAACAGATTTGTTTCATAATTAGACTACCTTGAAACAAATGGGGTAGAGATAACTAATGTACTAACCTCTGGTTCAATCTCTTCAGGTATTTTTTCATCCGTTCTCTCTTTACCTTCATCATCCTTCACTGATATCATACGACTTACAAACTCTTTTAATTCTTCATGAGTCCTTCCACCATTATATGTCTCTACCTAAACAAAACAACAGTAATTATAACTTACAACCTTTCTATTTGATTAAACTGACAATAAGATTACACCAGTCCAAATAATTTGGAAATGAAATTAAATGGGGATTTTATATCCTACTATTCTGCACCAACTGAGATAATGAAAACGTATTACGCCATACAGTGTGCTATCGGGGAAATTCTGCCCAGAAGGCCTACTTTTATTTCAAATTTGAACTGTAAAGGGTTCTTTTACATCCATGTCAACGTGTACATAGATACTGTACATGCCAGGCCCTCCATCTTTTTCACTGCCAAGGGGAAACTGCAGCGGAAATCCATCCTTGATGACGATGTTCTTTGCACATATGTTTCAAAAAGAGTAAGTAATTGTGAATAAATAATATAAGTTAATTATGTCTGGGTTGGTAGAAATCAAATCCTAATTGAAGCTTTGTATAATTTATTGTGACAAATCTGGACAAGTCACCTTTCTACATGTATGCTTAGCTTGTGAACTTCCTCCCAGGATGTCCTAATCTCATGACCTGATACGATACTATTCTCATAGCTTTATGTTTTTGGATATGCTTACAGTATATGTATTGTACTGGCCTACCTTTTGTCCATCTATAAAATATATCAAAGTGGGATAACCAGTAATATCATGTATACCACAGACAGTTCCATATTCCTGGCAATCTATCTATAATATAAACAAATATCATAATATACCTGGTCATCTATAATAAAAACAAATACATCATTCCTAATAATCTATAATATTATAAACAAATACAACATTCATGACAATCTATTCATCAATCTGAGTACATATTTGACATTTTAGCAAAAAATGCTAAATGGGGAAATGCATACGCTGCGTAGAGTTTCGTTTGATTAGAACTAATACAATTTATGGGGAAATGCATACTCTGCGTAGTGTTTCGTTTGATTAGAACTAATACAATTTAACACTGCTGTAAAGGAAGCAAAATTTCTGTTCCAAATTATGACTGCTTAATAGTCTGATTAACAAACAATAGCTAACTGTGTAACACTATCATTATGTTTAGATAACTTAACGTCAAGACTCATGATTTTATTATGTCTAATTAACCAGTGCATGGCAGAATATAGCAGAAAAACTATTTGCGTGACAAACGAAGCTATCAACATGGATACAATCAATACTTTCCCTGATTTTTTAATACCTTAAATCACTGTCAAAGTTTTAGGGAAGATCCCAGATTAAACGTAGGACTGTCATGTTGCTGTACTTGCGATGGATTTGATTAAACAGGAAGAATATACACACTCCCTCAACAGCTCAAGTATCAGAAGCCAATCAAAAATGACCAGAGAGGAATTTCTCGGGCCATTGCTTCATGAATATGAGGGAAATGCTACCAATCTACAAGAGTACAGCAAGACTTATTCATGATGCAGCCATTGAAACTCCATCCATCTCTTTATTTTCTACTGTCAGTTCCGTCCCCCTTACACAGAGGATTTTTTTATAATGAAGCTATCTTATCATTCAAAATCATTACATTTAATACTCCACTTTATCTATTGGAAAATCTCTTATTTCCGAAACTGATATCTTGCTCCATTCACAGACCAAGTCAATCAATTTTCCTTCCAAAATACAACAGGGAATCCATGAAAGAATTGTTTTCATTATTCTGCATCTCTTTTTATGGAAAAATCTACCTTTTAATGTAAAAATGCTGAAAATTTGAAGATTAAACTGAAAATGCATTTAAATTCAGTACTGAAAAGACCATAATATTCAACTGATGTCATATTTATCTTATTTTGTTCAAGGTTGTTTTTTTTTATCAAATTATTTTACATAGCTACTGCATTCTATCTGATTTTATTTATGGATTATTTCATTCTTCCTCTAGTTTACATTTATATATGTTTTGTAGTTTAGGGAAAACTTATTACCATAACCCAAACTTCTCACTTTAAAATGCTTTTGTTTATAAATTTTTGTATTTATCCCTGAAATAACATGTAATATGTTTTGTAGCCTAGGGTTTTACAAAAAAACTTCAAATTGATCTGATTTCAAAAACTTTTTTTTGTGTTTAGAACTTACACCAAAAATGTCAACAATTCTCAGGAAGCTGATTTTTGAATTTCGATTTTGTTTACTTCTGGTTTTCCAACTTTTGAACTACTATCTGGTGACCTAGGAATTCAGTAACCCTTGACCTTTGCATGTATGATCCAACTTTTGAACTACTATCTGGTGACCTAGGAATTCAGTAACCCTTGACCTTTGCATGTATGATCTTGACTTCTACTAACAAATAATTTGAAAAAGTTCAGTCTTGAAGTATAACTTCCAATTTTTCGACTTTAATAGGTATTGGATGTTACTTTACTCAAAAGTTCAAGGCCTTACTTTATTGTTGACGTCACAAGGCATGACCAGACGTACCTAAACACGTCAGTACCACTTTTACGCAGTTTTAGTTATTATTATTGTTACTTTAATCATACGCATGATAAATCACTAAGTTTTTAGAACCCCATTCTTCTTGTAGTGTTTCAATTAATAAATTTACACACTTTACTACTGAATTTTAGGCATAGTTTTTAGAATTCCATTCTACTTGTAATGTTTCGTTTGATAAATCGACACTGTTGTTCGGTGTTGAAAATCATAATTTTGAGAAACAGAAAATGTCTAGATTCTAATAAAAACATGATGGCCTACCTTGGCAATATTAACGTCCGGGTTGAATTCAAACGTTCTAGCCAAATCGTCCCACACTGGAGCTAACTTCTGACAATGTCCACACCATGGAGCATAGAATTTAACAAAGTAATGGCCATACTTGATCACTTCGTCCATGTTTTTCTCCAAAATTTCTAATTGTTTTTTGGGTTCTGGAGGCTGAGGATCATCTTCTTCTTCGTTGGCCTACATTTTAAAACAAATGATTATGTGTGAATCAAGTGAAACAGATTTGGAAAACAAGTTTGATAGGATGATAACTTAATCCGATGTTTGTGAAACATGAAATTTCTTTTTGCATAATCAAAAATTTCTTTGATCCTTAAAGATGGTAACTTACCTTATTGTTATTGGCCCTGTAGGACAGTAACTTACCCTATGTTGGTCTTCTAAGAAGGATTTAAATGAAGATAAATCTCTGTTGCCTTTATATCGTACAAAATCTGTAGGACTATCATAGAAATATTTTAATGTAGGATAACCAGTGATATCTTGTTGGGCACATAATGGTGTTTCTTCTGTACAATCAACCTATACAAACAAAGAGTAAAAGTAAAACATATTTAAAGGCCAAATATTCCACATTATACAGGGCAAATATTGAGTTTAGGACCATACACAATAAAAAGCAGTTTTATCACAATGCATAAGTCACTCAAGCAGTCCACAGTGGTTGCAGCGCTCACAAAATTGTGTATGATTTAAACAGCTTGAGAGGGTTAGAAATGCTTTTAAAAGTGTTAAAGGGCTAGAACTCTGTAAGTCATCTTCAGAAATCAATGAATATAGACTTTAAGTTTTCATTTTTAGTGTTGTTCTGTGATTTTGTGGAACAGTTGGTGCTGCCCATTTTAAAAAAATCCACATGGCTGATTATCATATCAAATACTTTAATCTGAATGACAAGACAAATCCATAAACATAATTATAAATGGTATCAGGAAAACATACCCTGTTTTGCTAATTTGTGCACAAGACAACACCTGTCATTTTCATATTCATGTCCTTTATAACTTCACACAGATCTATTCAGAAATAGTCGGTATTATGTCATGTTTAATGCTGGTGATATAAAGTACATTCTATTTAAATGTAAGTTACCTTAGCAATAACAACTGGACTATCTTGTAAATCATTATATAATTCAGCTAGTTCATTCCATGTTGGTCCTAATCTCTTACAATGACCACACCTACAACAGAACAAAGGAAGAATGACAAAAGAGTTCACAAAGGTTAATGACCAGCGGCTGCCAGGCAGGATACGCCCACTTTTTCGAGAGATGGATAGAGAACAAACAAAACCGAAAGTGATTTTTCCTACAATCAAAGGCCATAATTCATTAAGTTACAATTTGATATGCGCAAATATCGAAAAGTATCAAGATATTTAGGTTATAAACACGCAATTTAAGTTTCATCGAAATCGAAATTAAAATTGTGACCTCTAGAGGGTCCACAACCTTGAAATACCATTTTTAAACAGTATTCGCGTACAAACAGCAGCCATTTTGTATTGTAATTTTGGTCCTATTTTCCCGAAATCTGAACTCAACCTTCCTTAGCTTGTAACGGTGATATAATCAAATGATTTTTTAAATCGGCTAATAATTGTGACCTCCAGAGAGACCACAAGCTAAACAAAGGCGATTTTGCGTATAATCGGGGGCATTTATTCAGGAAGTTACGATCCGATATGCGCAAATATCAAAAGGACCCAAGATCTTTGGGTAATATCCATGCATTTCAAGTTTCGTCAAAATCGAATTAAAATTGGGACCTCTACAGGGTCGAAGAGCTTGATATACCATTTTTCAACAGTATGCGCATACGAACGGCGGTCATTTTGTATGGTAATTTTGGTCCAACTTTTCCGAAATTCATACCCACCCTTCCTTAGGGTGTAACGGTGATATAATCAAACGATTTTGCGTATAATCAGGGGCATTACTTCAGGAAGTTACGATCCGATATGCGCAAATATCAAAAGGACCCAAGATCTTTGGGTAATATCCATGCATTTTAAGTTTCGTCAAAATCAAATTAAAATTGGGACCTCTACAGGGTCAAAGAGCTTGATATACCATTTTTCAACAGTATTCGCATACGAACGGCGGCCATTTGGTATGGTAATTTTGGTCCAATTTTACCGAAATTCGAACTCACTCTTCCTTAGGGTGTAACGGTGATATAATCAAATGATTTTTTAAATCGGATAATTGTGACCTCTAGAGGAACCACAAGCTAAACAAAGGCGATTTTGCGTATAATCAGGGGCCATAATTCAGGACGTTACGATCTGATATGCGCAAATATCGAAAGGGACCAAGATGTTTGGGTTATATCCATGCATTTCAAGTTTTATCAAAATCAAATTAAAATTGTGACCTCTACAGGGTCCACAACATTGATATACCATTTTAAACAGTATTCGCGTACGATAGGAGGCCATTTTGTATGGCAATTTTGGTCCGATTTTTCCGAAATTCAAACTCAACCTTCTTTAGGGTGTAACGGTGATATAATCAAACGATTTTTTAAATCAGATAACAATTGTGACCTCCAGAGGGACCACAAGCTAAACAAAGGCGATTTTGCGTATAATCAGGGGCCATAATTCAGGAAGTTAAGATCCGATATGCGCAAATATCGAAAGGAACCAAGATCTATAGGTTATAACCCTGCATTTCAATTTTCATCAAAATTGAATTAAAAATGTGACCTCTACAGGGTCCACAACCTTCATATACCATTTTTTAACAGTATTCGCGTACGAACGGCGGCCATTTTGTATGGTAATTTTGGCCCGATTTTTCCGAAATTTGAACTCGACCTTCCTTAGGGTGTAACGGTGATATAATCGAACGTTTTTTTAAATCGGATAATAATTGTGACCTCCAAAGGTACCACAAGCTAAAATAGGTGATTTTTCGGACAATCAGGGGCAATAATTCAGGAAATTACGTTCCGATAGGCGCAAATATCAAAAGGAACCAAGATCTTAGGGTTATAAACATGAATGTAAAGTTTCATCAAAATCGGTTCAAAATTGTGACCTCTATAGGGTCCACAAGCTAAAAACATGATTTTTCGTACAATCAGGGACCATAATCCATGAAGTTTTGATCCGATACATGCCAATATCGAAAGCAGCCGAGATCATTGGGGGATAAACCTATATTTCAAGTTTCGTCAAAATCGGGTAAGAATTGTGACCTGTAGAGAGTCCACAAACAATTATCGACGGACGTCCGGACGGACGGACGGACAGGGGCGACGACATAATAAACCCACATGAAAATGTGGGCGTATAAAAATGGCTATTCTGAATGAATATCATACATGTACGGTACATTATATTTACTGCAAGCAAACTGAATTCTTGATAACCTTGTCAGTTTGGTTGAAACAATTTATAGCCAGCAACTCTATGATTATGTCAACAAAAAATCACCAAAATGTTGAATAATGACAACAAATATGATTATTCTCCTATTCAATGGCGAAGAGCTACTGAGACTGGAAGTTACTAGCAAGCTATCAATAGAATCATGAGAGTGGCCACAGCTGTTGAGTTCAGAGAAGCATGTAACATGTACTGTACATTTGACAATTACATGTACACACCCTATAAGTTTTGAATCTGGGGTAGGTTTTAGCCATTTAGACATGAATTTTTCTACACATATTATATCAAGCTGTAAGAGATCTAATGTTAACAATTCTGAATAACACTGAAAAACAGTAAAATTTAGCTTTTTGGTTCTTGCAGCAGGTTTAGAAAATAATGGTTGTTTTGTTTTCTTAATTTGCTATATTTACTATACACTCAAAAATGTTCTGTATGTAATAACAGCTTCTCATTTAGTGGTATAAAGGATAAACGAGATGTGACAGTGAGCAATTTATGTAAAATGTTGACGCGTCAAAAAAACAGCATTTTCCAATAAAACCTTTATCATTTGACACATTACATTTTATGTTTTACCTTTAACTTGGGCATTGGAGATATTTTGACTATATCATTACCGGTATTAGGAATGGAATGGGGTTTAACGTCCTACTATTATGCACCTAACCTGGGCTAATGGAAGACGGGCATTCACCATACAGTGTGCTATGAGGGAAATTTTGCCCGGGCAGCGGCGCTACAGCCTACTCTTATATCAAATTCCAACTGCCAAGGGATCTTTTATGTGCACTCCAATGTGTACACAGGACCTTGGTTTTTCATCCCATCTGAACGACTAGGCAGCTGTCCTTGTCAGGCCCTCCTTCTGTATCACTGATAAGGGGAAATCACGCCTGAAAATCGAGATCAAACACCCGACCTCCAGGCTAGCGAACCAGCGCCTTATCCACCTAGCCACCGTGATCCCCACCGGTATTAGGACTTTGAACATTGTACTTTTTACATATAATCAATGGAAAGACAGTTTACAGAGCATTTAATTATTGGAATATTGGCATCGATGCCCTTCCATACAGAACCGGATACACTGGGCTAAACAGGCAATGCACATGTATAATAAACAGTTGACAGATTTTTAAACATTTGATGAAAATGCAATGTACGTGTTTCTAGATTCTTGCTACTGCTTTTTTCTTTAAGGTAAGTCTGTGCATGATTTCCTAATCCTATCCTTTCCATATTGCCTTGCTTGTACACGTATTTAATGTAGGCTTACCAGTAAACTGACGATCACAAAATTCATTAAAATGAATAAAACTTATACGGTAAAAAGTAAGGCAGGGGTCCATGGCGAATACAGAGAAGAATTAAATAGGCTGATTATCATTGTGCAACCATAGTAATCCATTCATAACCTGCACAGACTTAAATTTGGAAGAGATTTGTGCATTTGTGGGGGGCAATTTGTCTGCGAGGTGAGATCTGCACTCAACATATAATACCCGGTTCTGGTCTGAATTTTCTATTTTATAATCAGCTGCAACAGTCTGACAGTTTTAAGTTACGTGAATTCTCCTGTGTTACCCGAAAAGAGCTATGCGCGATTCTTTAGAGCGTTGTTCTTAAGTTCTATTATTACAGAGCGAAGCTCTAAAGCATCGCGCAAAGCGCGGTGCTTGAGCAAAGCTCTTTTCCGGTAACACAGGAGCGTAAGTGAAAATGTCCCCCACAGACTGTTGTTTAAAAAAAAATTCAGACAGGAACCGGAAACACTGGGCAAAACAGGCAATGCGCATGCCAACTTACAAATCTCGCTGGCGAGATTACGCGTCTCTAAGAACTAATTCTATGACGCGTTGAATAAATGACGTCACAGAAAAAAATTCTCATACTTTTTTTAAAACAAAATTATAATGGTTTTATATTTGTCACCAGCTTAATATGTTACATATTAATCAAATACCGGTATATAAGAAAACAAAACAATGGTGTGGAGGCCCGGGGAAGGTGAGTTGGTGGGGGTGCATTAAATTTAAGGGGAGTTTCTTTTTCTTGGATAAATGGATAGCCTAATTTAGTTAACACTTCAGTCAGACAACGATATAAAATCACCCACCAGGGTGCATAAAACATAATGAAATAACGTTTAGAGCTGACAGCCTCTTCAAAAGTGTCTGCTTTCAGCGATTTTACTTGGTCACCATGTTCACCGTCGGCTAAATACAGGGCAATACACGAGAATAAACTGAGAAGCAACACGTAAACACTGGGGGCCGCCATATTTGGTTTTAAAAGTGTTTGTGGTTGTCGCAAACGTGTTTTCTTTTTGTGTTAAAGTTTTAATCATGTTCTAGGAAACTTGGTTTTCATTAATTCACATTTAACGCTGTAGACAAAAGTATTGGTTTTTAATTACTGTGTTTGAGTTTGATAAATACTGTTATAATATCAACATTTCTGTTGTCGTAAAAACGGAAGTTTTGCAACAAGACCCAGCAATCGTTCTTTTCAGCCATTGCTACTGTGGAAAGTGTTCTGTTCTCGTAAGAGCTAAGGCCAATCAGGCGACTTACACTATTATTTCACAACATCCGACCCCTTAAATAAACTAAAAACAAAAATGGCTTCTCAAGACGAACTTGCTTGCGTTTATGCCGCTCTGCTGTTGTCGGACGACAACGTTGCCATCACCGTAAGTAGCTAGTCGATCACGTGGAATATAGATTTACGTGATTTTTTTTCTAAGGGACAATAACACTCTTGCTGGCATAACCGTTCCACCCCCTCTCCCCCCCCCCCCAAAAAAAAACAACCTTATTATAACTACCAGATGATGTTTAAGTGTCGTACCTGTTGTGTAAATTATCTATTACATCCTATTTTACTTGCCCAGGGTGTTCAAAAATATTTTCAAATCTTAAGTTACATTTGAAAGGTTTTACGCAAAGCTTTTCAAACCATGTAGGTATGTGACAATCTGTAAAATCGATGACGTCACATTTATCCGATCATTATGTATCAGCCGGGGGAGGGTGATTCCCACAATATCAGCTATTGATTGGATGCTGTGTCAGTGTGGTGTTTCTTCGAGATTTTGTGATATAATGTAAGGCAGTGGATATTCAACCGTAAACGGCACTTTACTCTATTTACTATATCGCCGTAACTTCCGTTTGACATGCGCAGTTCTCTGATCTGTGGACTTAGCAGTTTTCAGCAGTTTTCGCAATGATGCCTAACCCGAACCCTAACCCTAACCCATGACCCTACCCCAAAACCTAACCCAAACCCTTACCCTAATCCTTACCATAACCATCATTATCATACGTTCTTTGTCTAACCTTTCTACTTTCTCCGTTTCTTATATAGGACAAAATAGCCATACTTGGATTTCTACGGTAGAACCCAGAGAATTAGTTTTAGAAGAAAATAAAATAATAAATATAAATTATAGAAAATTATTCTATTTCGGTCAAGGGCTTATTTCTGTGGGTTTTGGTTTTAATTTAAGTACCAAGACGGTCAGTGGTTTACGTTTTTTTCCGTAAAACCGTGCTTCTGCGCCAAACTTGAAAGACGAAGTTACCGTTCTTGTGGAATATATCAACTGCTCATGTCGAACGGAAGTGTCGCACAACTGCGCACGTCGAACGGAAGTTATTATTTAACCAATCACACACGATGTATATATACGTCATTGCGATTTACGGTGCAATAGCGTTAGTAAATACGATACCGTTTACGGTTATATATCCACTACGATAACGTAAAGGAAATTCCCCACTATTGCATTGTGTTAAAAATTTTGGGTTCTGTCGAATATTTCACTTGTGCGGTATATTTTAATTTTTGCCTGGAATCTTTATCTACAGACTCTAAATTGGACCCCTAGCATTCACTCAAACCTATGTATAATGTAGCAGTCAATAACTTTAAGTTTTGAAATCACAAGCCATTCGGGCCAGTAGATTACAATTTTTTACAAGCCCAGACCCAATTTCACTGGCCCAAAAATTCAAAAGTAGTAATACAACTACTTGAATGCCTTGACGATTTTGGACTCGGGCACGTGACATCTTGGATTCGGGAATAAATTGAAAGGAAAGTTTATTTGAATCAGGCCAATTAAAAAAAGGAAATTATTAGCACGAAACACATGGTGATTTAAAGGCTCCACAAAAGTAAAGAAAAGTACCGGTAATGGCGGTAAAGTAAAACATTAGTTGCACTGGTAGCTTTTCTTCATACATGTCGCTTCAGTAACTAACCTGTCACTCTAAATTATCAAAGACCAGTCACATCACACATATCCAAACATCTAGGTACACAAACACTCTTTACGTACATTGTTCCATATAAATATCGTAATACGAAACCTATGGTAATGCCCAAAAATTCTTGAAAGTCCGTGAATTGGCTTAGCCTCGGCGCGTAATATTCAAGCAATTCTATAATCCGTATCGACGTAAATTTCTCCAAGTATCATGGTGCCAAACTTCTGTTCTAAATTGAATACTACACCGTTGAGTTGTAGAATTCAGATTCTTAAATATCCGTAATTAATCTAATATCAAACGCGACTCGACACCTGTGGCTGTGCATGGCTGCATATTTACATGCCCCGCGTGCGGAGTACAGGTAACGCCCCCTGGAATTCCTTTCTCTTATCATGTCTATATTTACGGTACGCTACAAATTATATTTATATATGGAATTTTTGTCAAATTTTCTAATAAATTATCCATAGCCTTTATTTCTGGACAATGTTTTAAATGACTAAATAGACATAATGCTATAAACTAGTGCTAATTAAACGAAAACAAGCGTAGCTGGTCTGAAATTTTTTTGTTATAAAATTGGCTACTTTCCAACTGTCACTCAGTGTGTGAGAAACTACGACATTGCGCAATGCAAACGGCGGCTTTTCGCGGTATTTCCGAGCTTAATTCTTGCATTTAGAAATGAATAATTAAATGTATGTGGCGTATAGGCGTGAGTATTGTGGTCTCAAGTCAGTTTACTAAATATAAAAAAGTTTTCTTGCTACCTGTCAGACGTAAAAATTCACCTCTCGGCGAAAAGTAAATAATAAAATAGGTGAACATATCGAGCCATGACGGATTTTTCAATCGAAAAAAAACCATCACGGTTTCACGCCAGATAGTGTGACCTTGTAAAGGAAAATGTGTTTTCCACATAATATTTCGAGAAAAGGGCGTATATTTATCTTTTTTTCTCGAGTGATTTGGAATAAAAACCGTTGAAGGGTTTTATAATTTTCCACAAGCCAGTCGGACTTGTGCTTTTATAATTTTTACTGGCCAGACCAAAAATGTACTGGCCACGGGCGTTCGGACCAGTGCTAATTTCGCACACTGATGTAGGACGTTAATAATACATCATTTCAACCTAAAACTGCAATAGTCAATAGGAAGATTTAGCATTTGCATAATTAAGTTTGTTTCATTATCGCTGAACATCATTTGAGTTTTTGTTTAATCGCTTGCAAACAACAAAAAAGTGAAAGTTGAATCTAAGGAATATCAGTCCAAAATTTACAAACATATAGTAATTGAAAATTTTGCTAATATTTGACTTCATTTGCAGATGACAAAGTGCAGGTGAAAAACTAGAAATGGTCAAAATGGAAGTTAACCAAAATGACAAAATGTCTGTTCAAAATGCATCTAAATAGGCCTATACCTGCCTATACATCATTGTATTCCTATTAAATAACATGTATTAAATCCTTTTGAGATTTTGTTGTGTTTAATGGGACTAATCCATTGTCGTTTTGACTAAAAGTTATTGTGTGAACTATGATAACTAATAAACGGATTTCTTCGCTTATGAACAAACTATTCAACTTTGGTTATCATAAACTGACCTGTGTGTTTGAAATCAACTCCGGTTAAATAAAATCCATTGCACAGTTAAATACCACAACTAATTAACTAGGTTCTCTCTTGAAAAATTGAGCTCGAGCTAACTTGACATCTAAAAATGGTGGGGAAACCCAAGGTGAAGGCTGTTACGTCACCGAACACAATTTGGCGAGCTATTCGGCTAGCGAGCTATTCGACCAATCCAGCTGGCAATCTATTTATAGTTCCGACCTGTCAATCTCCGTAAAGAGATTGGCCAATCAGAGAGCCAGATTATATTGGCACAATCATATTAAAGGGATGCGCTCTCATCCTAAACATAGCCAATTTTTAAAATTTAGAATATTAAACAAATGACAATGTTTAGGATGAGAGCGTATCCCTTTAATATGATTGTGCCAACTTTTACTAATAATTTTTGGAAAGCTTATTTAATCACCCTTTTGAATATATATAGCCGGGTGCTCTGAATTTTGTACGATGGTCCGAATTTTGACTCGAAACATTACCGTTCTTTACAATTAGAATATTGAAAAATTGGCTATGTTTAGGATGAGAGCGCATCCGTTTAATATGATTGTGCCAACTTTTACTAATAGTTTTTGGAAAGCTTATTTAATTACCTTTCAGATTATATATAGCTGGATGCTCAGAATTTTGTACGATGACCCGAATTACCCATGGGGGGTATGAAAATCATGGCCATCCAAATTTTGCTAAAAATGACATAAAATTTATGGGGGGGGGGGTAGGATCGCTTTTTTGTACATTATATTGTATAAAAGTGCAACATCACATGTTAGAAAGGGCTTTTCTCGACCTATAGCTGGAGAAGGGCGTTTCCCTAAGCCAAAAAAAATTGGGGGGGGGGCAAAGCCCCCAGACAACCTTAACTTTACCCCCCCCCCCCCACTCAGCACCGGCTGGCGCCGCCGCTGAGCTCCGCCCCCTTAGATACTGTTACTATGTCCCACAAATTTGACCACATCAACCTGTTCAATATGGCGATCCAGCAGTCTGTACTGTAATGTTAAACCTCATACAAATGTTTTTAAATCCTAAATTATGACGAACTCACCAGTGTCAAAAACAAGCAGTCCTGCGTAGATAGTTTTTTAATCCCAGTTCTCCCTTTCTAATAGTTCAGAGAAAATCCCGATGGAACTAACCATTATTCGTGCAATTCTGTTATCCGTATCCACGTGAATTCCACCAAATAAGTATCATAGTACCAGACTTGCGTTTTAAATGAGTAACTCGCCGTTGAGGTGTTGAATTTCGATTATAAAATATATGTAATACCGTAAATTCATGATTATCAAAATACAACTTCACACCTGCGCATGATGTACCTCGTGCGGCGGACATGTAAAGCCCCTGAAATTCCATTCTCACATCCCGTACATAAATTATATCGTAACAATTTCCAGAAATAAAGACAATATATTATGAATAGTTTACTGGAAAATATGTCCCGATCAAGTGATTAGGTGGGGAAAATACTGTTTTGAACTTCTTGAATGATTAAATACACTGGACAACGAGACGTGTGCATTTCCATTTTAGCTAACCATCAGCATGCGATTTTACGGTTGAATTAGGTCAGGTGACTTGGGGGATACATGTTTTATTTATTTAAATATAAATACTTCGTGTTGTTAAATACTAGTGTCAAACAGATGAGAATCCGGGTAGATGGTATGAAATTCATTGTTATAAAATAGCCAATAAAAATTTCACACCGTTCGATCTATTTTTAGTTGTCGGGCTCGAGATCTAACTCAATAGATCAATGCAGTCACAAGACCTCGGAAAAGAAACAAAATAATAAATTCTTTCTTTCGACTATGCCGTGGACAATTGCAATTTGCGTCGTAGTATTCTTTAAATAAAATACCACGGCTAAAGATGCCGTAGTTATTATTGGTTTTCTACTGCAATTTCGCTAAATACTTTAATCACGACGACACCCGTAGTATTTTCAAGTTTAAACTTGAAAATACTACGGGTGCCGTCGTGATTTTTTACCCCTGTTTTTGGTCCTTTGGTTTCGGAAGAAGTATAAATGTTGCACCATGAAGGCGGTCCGGGTGACGTTCATCCACGTTACAACTTACAAGTCCCCCATGCGCAGCGTAATACTATTTTGACGATAAATGTAGAAATATCTAACTTCCCACAAAGAACAGCCTTGTTTGTTTGTGGGACAGAACTGGCAGCCAATCTTGACCTACGCGGGCCAAATATAATCTGGCTCTCTGATTGGCCAATCTCTTTACGGAGATTGACAGGTCGGAACCATGAATAGGTTGCCAGCTGGATTGGTCGAATAGGTCGCTAGCCGAATAGGTCGCCAAATTGTGTTCGGTGACGTAACAGCCTTCACCTTGGGTTTCCCCACCATTTTTAGATGTCAAGTTAGCTCGAGCTCAATTTTTCAAGAGAGAACCTAGTTAATTAGTTGTGGTATTTAACTGTGCAATGGATTTTATTTAACCGGAGTTGATTTCAAACACACAGGTCAGTTTATGATAACCAAAGTTGAATAGTTTGTTCATAATCGAAGAAATCCGTTTATTAGTTATCATAGTAGGGGTGGGCAAATGGAGGTCGAATTTTGGGAACGAGTGTTTTCTAAGGCGATTTTGGCTGCTGAATCCGAATCTGGTGAAATTTTTGTTCTCTGACGTCATTTTGAGCTGGTTCCGTGGTTTTTAAAATGGCGGCCCAAAAATGGCTTTTTTCTCATAAAAGCGCGACAATATTGGAACTAGTTGTCTAATATGTTAAAATATATGTTTTCAAGACCGTGGATTCTAAAGTTGCACTCCCATTTATGATTTGATAACATCCTATGTCGATATGAGGGTACTAACTGAAAAAAAGTCATTTTGAAAATGGCCACGGAACCAGCTCAAAATGACATCACAGAACAAAAATTTCACCAGATTCGGATTCAGCAGCTAAAATCGCCTTAGAAAACACTCGTTCCCAAAATTTGACCTCTATTTGCCCACCCCTAATCATAGTTCACACAATAGGTCCTCCTTTACCAGATATTTCAGCCACTTTGTTTTAAGTAGGCACTTGGAAATAAGTGATTTCAGTTACGACAAATTGACGTCAAAAACTGCGCTGACGAGGCGTTACTGAAAAATCCACCGATACCCCCTCAGTGTATTGTGCATGGGGGTGTGGCGCGTGTGGCTAGCGAAAATATCCTATACTGTCCATTATTTCCTCAAAATAATAATTGTTTGTGGAAGATTATTTATTTAGTTTATGAATTGAGACATTAAATGATGATTTTTGTTAGCCAATAAGCTTAGAAGGGTGTCATTTTGATTTGAGGTGAGCAGTCGCCGATGACGACATATGTCACGTGATCAGTATTTTTAGCATCACAATTTTTCCTGTGTCTTAACAGGTTTCTATTGCCGTTAATTAGACGCTTCAAAATGCTTTAGCTCGGACAAAGGTAAACCAAATGCGACAAATAATATGCCATTTTGAAGGTAATTCCAAGCCCTACCCAGCCATGGCATTTAGAACCTTATTGAATCAAGTGGAAAAAAATGTCCAAGTGCCTATTTTAAGGCAATTCACAGAATTGTTATTCATACATGTACATGTATTGTTATATTTCCAGGCTGATAAAATTAACACCATTTTAAGAACTGCTGGTGTTTCAGTAGAGCCATACTGGCCATGTAAGTTGTGTTTAAACTGTCATATATACTTATGTTAAAGTTAGTCACTTTAAATCAATCTATCATTGATGAAAGTTGTTAGGTGGAATTCCCAGTGGTTATCCATATTTCTTCCACGCTGTAATGAAAGATGAAATGACCTAGTTTGTGCCGAGTGGACATCTCTATTTTTGTATTGGTAGATTGTGAATGTATTTTAGTTTGCATTTGTCTTGGTGGCACAACAGGCACATATGGTCTCGATAACAGGTCTTTCTTGTATTGTTCATGGGACTCAAGCATATCTAATTGGATCACCATACCAGTAACATACATGTACAATCTACTGGGAACAGATGTGTTGTTTGTCTGCTTACATGTAGGACACTAATTCAGACTAATGTCCTGGTTCCATTCCCTCAAGTCTCTTTTCTACTTTTTTGAGGTTGACATGAAATGTTGTATATTTGGATAAGACAAGAGGTCTTGCATGTCAATTCCCAGTGGAGAAGATTCTGCAGCAATCCCTCCCACATCTTTTTTAAGCATGAAAATGACCATATTTGTCTTAAAGATGCATTCCCGGGTACAAACTTTGTGATTTGAGGATATATTTGGACTAAACACATATTTAAAGTAACCAATCCATCAAAAATTTGCCTCAATTCCCTTTAAAAACTCTGTTTTCACCAGGGATACCTATAGCTGTAAGTAAGCTGTTGTTAAACGCAATGTCTGCCAACCTAACTTCATTGTGGGAGGGTCCATATTTCAAAAAGTATCTATTATTACTTACTTTACATTTACCATATTATTGAGGCCTAAATAAATTCTTAATTATTTCTGTTAACTTCTTTTTACACCTTTAAATTTCAGAGTATTTTTACAACTTTAAATTTCGAGTATTTTGTACCCTGTTCCTAAAACTGCCTAACCATTTGAGCAAGAAATAACAACTGCTCTCTGACCTAAGCTAGCAGACAATAAGCCAGCAAATCCTGTAGGGTTGACAGTTAGTGATTCCCTGACAATAATGCCCAGTCCTTGCCCCATGGACGATTTTCGCATAATCTAGTATGATTGGGTGTCTATACTTTTCATAAATACAAAACTTGCCATACTTTTATTGGAAATAACCAGCCGATAAATACTTTGCTGGGAACCCATCTTTAAGTGTGAAGTATTGTGTTGACAGCATGGATTACAGCAGACTACCTTTATCCGTTTCACTTTTTTATTTAAAGGTACATTTATTTTATCCTTTGTTTTTATAGCCTTGTTCAGTAAAGCTTTAGATGGTGTTAATGTAAAAGAATTGATTACCAATATTGGTAGCGCCGCTGGTTCTGCCCCAGCAGCTGCCGCTGCTCCTGCAGGTGGAGCTGTCCCTGTCGCAGGTAATTATTAAGCAAAGACTTGTTATGTTTCATTATTTCAATGACTCCGGGCAGAGTTCTATGAATTTTGATTACCGTTTGTTACCGGGTGATGTTTCGACTACTTATAAGATTTAGATAAAGAGCTGACCATTTGAACTATAATAGCTCAAAAATAATTAATATAAAATGGAAATATTTAAAATTTCATTCAAATTACTTCATTCTAAGCTTGGGGATCACGTGGCTAAGTGGGTATGGTGCTGGCTTGCTAGCCTAGAGGTCAGGTATTTGATCCCTGCATTGGCCGAAAAAGTTAATCTCGATTTTACAGCGTGGTTTCCCCTTGTCAGTGATGCAGACGGAGGGCCTGACAGGACAGCTGCCTGATCGTTCTAATGGGACGAAACCGAGGTCCCGTGTACACATTGGTGTGCATGTAAAAGATCCCATGGTAGTTGGAACTCAGTTGCTGCCCGGGCAAAATTTCCCTTATAGCACACAGCATGGCGAATGCCGGTCATCAATTAGCCCAGGTTATATGCAGAAGCGTAGGAGGTTAAACCCCATTTCATTCATGTATTCTAAGCTCAACCAGCCTTTAATTAATTGCCATTTATTTGATGCAATGAGGTTATCTGGATGGAAACCTCTCTATGTAATCAACGGTGATTGAATTTCATAGAAATGATTGCCATGTTCTGAATTATATTTTATGTGATTTAATACCCAAATTATACATGTATAATACACCACTTTCTCAAATTGGAAATACAATTGGATTCTGAATCTATTTTCAATATGGAAACATGTCGATCACAAGCTTGTCACAAGATATTTTTACTTTGGGGAACTAACTCTTGTCGATAACTAGCTTAAGTTGCACAGTATAGTCCTAATTTCTAAACTTGGACCTTTTACAATACAACTAGGCCCCGAGTTCACAAAGCATACTTAAGTACAAATCTATGCTCAATTTTGAGAATTTTCTCAAATCAAACGTTCTCAAAATAAATGGAGTTCACAAAACAATTTGAGAACATTTTTGTTCTCAAAGTTGAGAAAGTTCTCAAATATTTGAGAAAGCTGCTAAGCGTACTTAAGTCTAAAATTTTTACAGATATTTTATTAATAGTAGGTCTATGCTAATACTAATAGTACAATTATTTATAAATAAAGTATTTATGATTTTTAAAACGGCATTAATTTCATAACATTCAAGCTTTGTTTTTTTTTATATAGATTAAAATTAGTTTTTTAACTGTCAGTTCCTTATTTAAATCTTACACACAATGTTATTACTTAGTTAGACATAGGGCCTACTTCTTTGTTTTATGTTATAGTTATGATACTTCTTTTTTAATTTTCCAATGCCCCTCTTTTTTGTTATAAATTGACTGAAATAGTAAACAATATTTAAATGGTAAATTTAGTTAGAATTTGTAATTTAATTTATAGGCCTACTTATAGGCCTATTTTGACCGTGATTCGTGTGAATGTGATATTTATCTAATATCACTATATTATTAGTATTTATATTACTAAGTATCACTTTTAATAAAGATTAAACATGTTGAACTTTTAATATTGATTTGATTTGTGTGAATAAGATAGTAGGCCTACCTGTAGGCTAAAGATTTAGGGACAAGTCTATTAATAAATAGGCCTAAGCTAAACTTACGACACCTATTTTCTTTCATTTTGGAAATTTTCTCCAAGGCACCACACCCCTTTATTTTACCAAATAAAGTAGCTTCCCTATATATTCTTCTATTAGAATCATCTCCTCTGCGTTTGATTAATTAGCGGCCCTCTTCCTGCCACCGCCTTCCATTTTTAGTTTGTGACAAGCATAACAGACGACGTTGGAATGTGTTTGTTTACATTTTTCGTTACAGCGAATGTCATAATAATAATAACTCTATTTAAGAAGGGTAAAGGATAAGGCTGTAGAAGCATTTCTACCATCCTGCCCTTCGTGAAAAAAAATAATTATAGGCCTATTATAATAATACAAAGACTAAAAAAAAGATGATAGTGATAGGAGCTTGTTCATTTGACCCAATTATAAGCAGCATCTTCAGTCGAGTTTTCATTGAATAAAAACAATAATTCACTCGGTTTGTTCATACATATTTGTTCAATTACAAGTGGAAATAAAGTAAAAATGATAATAATATAGTTATTACTACAATTCGATTCATTCTTATTGAACCCGCTAATTCTACGGTGTAAAACACTGGTATCTAAAAATAGATTTTATTCCTAGTGATTTCATTGGCTAATAGATAGAGCTGACCCCAGTCGCTTGTAGCATTGAAAACAAATAACATGACGTTATCGATGACTCCATTAAACAGAATACTCAAGCTGAGAATTTGCTCAACTGCTTTTGTGAACACCAAAATTGAGAATGTTCTCAACTTGAGAATATTCTCAACTTTGAGCAGAAATATTGACTGAGATTTTTTTTTCTTTGTGAACTCGGGCCCAGATTGATTGTTGTTACCAATGATGTTTTGTCAAGGATGTGAATCTTAATATGTGCTTTAGATTAGTCTTTCTGAGGTAACAACAATCCATCTTTCCATTAAATTCACTGTTTAAAAAAATAGGGTGACTGTTTTACATCAACCCCTTGTGCAATGGTCTGCAGAGAGGAACTTTTTATATGCCCACATTTTCATGTGGAAGACTGTTTTACATCAACCCCTTGTGCGATCCTCTGCAGAGTGGAACTTTTAATATGTGGAAGAATATTGTCACTCCTGTCTGTCTGTGGACACTCTATAGTTTTCTATTTTGACGGGGATCACGTTGGATAAGGCGCTGGTTCGCTAGCCTAGAGGTCAGTGTTTGATCCCTGCATTGGCCGAGAAAGTTAATCTCGATTTTCCGACATGATTTCCCCTAGTCCGTGATACAGAAGGAGGGCCTGACAAGGACAGATGCCTAGTCGTTCGGATGGGACAGAAAATTGAGGTCCCATGTACCCATTGGAGTGCACGTAAAAGATCCCTTGGCAGTTGGAAGTCGATATAAGAGTAGGCCGTAGAGCCGCTGTTCGGGCAAAATTTCCCTCATAGCACACTGAATGGCGTATGCCCGTCTTTTATTAGCTCAGGTTAAGTGCATAACAGTAGGAAGTTAAACCCCATTTCATTCATTCATTTCTATTTTGACGAAACTTAAAATGTCTGTTTGAATATATCACTGTTACACTGTAATGATGTTCGAATTTCGGGGAAAATCAGACTAAAACTGCTGGACAAAATGACCGCCCTTGTACGGAAATAGTGTAAAATATATCAACATTACTCTAGTAATCGTCAAGTACGAAGTGTAGAATATATCAACATTACTTAAGTAATCACTAAGTAAGAATTAGGTGAAAATTGGACAAAGTTAATATCCGATACTTTAAATTTATACACAGTGTTTAAGGTCATGAGACGAAGAGGCCTATTGATTTTCAGCGTTTCCGATAATTACTGAGTTATGGCCCTTGATCACTTTCAAAATTTTGTGGACGCTCGATAGGCTAAAGTTAATATCCGATTGACTTTAAATTTATACAAATTGTTGAAGGTCATGAGACGAACAAGTATATTGAGTTTCAATGAATTTAGGTAACTTGAACAGCATGGAGGAGAACTTTATCAAAGCCAAACAAATTCCAATGATTTTCTGATAATTACATAATGAGTTGTTACTTTTTATACGCCCACATAGAAATGTGGTCGTATATTGCCGTCGCCCCCGTCCGTCTGTCGGTCAGTCCGTCCATCGTCCACAATTTCTTGTGAACGCTCTAGGGGGCTAAAATTAATAACCGATTGACTTTAAATTTATACACAGTGTTTGAGGTCATGAGAGGAAGACCCCTATTGATTTTCAGCGATTTCCGATAATTGCTGTCAGAGTTATGGCCCTTGATCACTTCAAAAAATCTTGTGAACGCACTAGAGGCTAAAGTTAATATCCGATTGACTTTAAATTTATACACAGTGTTTAAGGTCATCAGAGGAAGACCCCTATTGATTTTCAGCGATTTCCGATAATTGCTGTAAAAGTTATGGCCCTTGATCACTTCAAAAAATCTTGTGAAGGCTCTAGAGGCTAAAGTTAATATCTGATTGAAATAAGATTTATACACAGTGTTTAAGGCCATGAGACAAAGAAGCCTAGGGATTTTCAGCGATATCCGATAATTACTGCCAGAGTTATGGTCCTTGATCACTTTGAAAAATCTTGTGAATGCTCTAGAGGCTAAAGGTAATATCCGATCGAATTTAAATTTATACACAGTGTTTACGGTCATGAGACGAAGAAGCCTAGGGATTATCACTTGTGAACGCTCTAGAGGCTAAAGGTAATATTCGATTGACTTCAAATTTATACACAGTGTTTAGGGTCATAAGGCGAAGAAGCCTATTGATTTTCAGCGAGTTCCGATAATTGCTGTCAGAGTTATTGCCCTTGAACTCTTCAAAAAATCTTGTGGATGCTTCAGAGGCTAAAGTTAATAACCGATTGACTTTAAATTTATACACAGTGTTGAGGGTCATGAAACAAAGAAGCCTAGGGATTTTCAGCGATTCTCGATAATTACTGTTAGAGTTATGGCCCTTGATCACTTCAAAAAATCTTGTTGATGCTCTAGAGGCTAAAGTTAATATCCGATTGACTTGGAATTTATACACAGTATTGAAGGTCATGAGACGAAGAATCCTATTGATTTTCAGAATATTAAGTGTTTCGTATACTAAACGTTAGCATGGAGGAGAACTTTATCAAAGCCAAACAAATTCGAATGATTTTCTGATAATTACATAATGAGTTGTATGATTCTAGTGTATTATAAATGTTTCATTACTGAAAAAAGTAAAATATGCGACAACTCTTGTTGACTGCCCGGACGATTTAGCTGCTGTGGGCGTATGTTTCGTTGCCTGGCAACCTATCTTTATCAGATTTTAGTGTATTATAAATGTTTCATTACCGAAAAAAGTAAAACATGCAACAACTCTTGTTGACTGCCCGGACGATTTAGCTGCTGTGGGCATATGTTTCGTTGCCTGGCAACCTATATTTATCAGATTTTGATGAATCTCTAAATTGATGATTCAGAATAATCATCCTTTAAAGGGTCAATCCCGATAATGTTTTTGAGAATAAAACTCTTTAATTTTGTGTTAAAATCCATTAAGATCCCATACCTTAGGGCCGAGCAACTAACTAAATATATGTGATACGTTTTCAAACAACTTAAACCCACAGTCTTAATCCTGAAATGGAGTCCGGTGTCCCAAACTGTCTTATGCGGTGATTTGATAAAACCAGAGTTTTATTTCATAATAATAATGTGTCGGTGAAATTTACCTTTGTTATCAAGTACAGCACATGGACCATTCACCGTGTAGACCCCTAAAGGAACGGGAATCGATTATCGGGTCACCCAACGAAAGAATTGACCCGGAATCTCAAAAAGGTTACGTGCCCGGATAAGCTGTTTTAACGCTCACGTCCAAACGACTCAATATTTTGAGCTGAAATTTTGAGTCAGGGTATATACACCAGTCTTCTATATTTTGGCGTTTAAATTTCATACGTACTCGGACTTTTATTTTCGAGGCTCTGTTCTATTCGGGACTGTCCCTTTAAGCAGTTACCAATGATGATTAGCCAAGGATGTGAATCTTAATGTGCTTTAGATTAGTCTTTCTGAGGTAACAATGGCATTAAATATGTTGGGCTCACTAATTAGGAGATCCAAGATTTGGTGTTGGCTAAGAAAATTTCTTTGGATATTCAAGTCAGATGATCTACAAGCATGCTCATCTTTATTTTGAGTTGTGCAGAAAGACGTCAAAGACATTTCATTTATAATTAAAGATATGTGATCAATCGGATATGTACTTCATTGTTTCAGAAGCCAAGAAAGAAGAAAAGAAAGTAGAATCTGAAGAATCTGATGATGACATGGGATTTGGTACGTTTATAAATTTTACAATAACAAATTAGTACATGGGATTAATCAAGTTTCCCTTGTATTAAAAGTGGAAAAATACAAAAGTAGTGGAAGGCATGGTTCTTCCATACACAGCTGTCAGAAGCCGGTAACAAATAATTGTGATCATCTCTTAAATGACCTGATGACTTATAATTCATTTCCTTTTGATATGGTAGTAAATTAGCAATATTAATTTCTGTTTTCAATTGACATATTTTGTTACAAAACTACCACAATGTATTATTTAAACCCCTAGTCTTGACTGTATTCTTAAACTTGTGAACCTTTCTTTTTTTTCAGGTCTGTTTGACTAAATACCAGAGATTTCAAGGTGTCAAAAAATAAATAAATATGTAAAAAAAAGTTTATAGACTCGTTTGTATTTTCTATGGATGTAAATTTGCCAGAGCGGTGACTGCTAAGATCCAGTCCTTTAGTGTTTGCTATGCAACATTATGTTAGATTGTCCTTATCAATCTCCTAACTAAACAACCATTCTCATAAATCATGATTTGGTAACATCCATTCCTTTTAGTGTTGCTGCAAGGATATGTAATATTGCCCTAATTACATGTATATCGCCCATTCCAATCAACTCATTGATATTTGTTGTGATTTGTACTTATTAAAGATTCAAGTTCAGTCAACACTACACTGTAAGGAGAATAACAATAAACTCAAATTGATGAGAGCCCAATTCATGCTTGAGGGAGAAAATTTAATCCTTTGACTTGTGCCCCTGTGTACAGGGGACCTTGCTGGTTAAGAAACATGTAGTTTACTTTAGGTCACAATACTTATTCAATTTCGAGGCAACTTGAAACATTGTTATATCTCAAATACCAGGGTCCTGTTTCTCAAACTCTTAACTAAGGATAAAATCCAAATATTAGTAGATACTTTAATTTTGATTGGCTAAGCATTACAATCAATCTAATATCCAATACAATTACTATAATTGGGATTTTATCTTAGTTTAAATCTCGTGAAACCGGCCCCTTGTTTAGTAAAAATACATATGCGACAATTCTTGCTAACTTCCGAAACTGACACACTAAATACATCTTCTAGGTTTTAATTTTACTGATGTTTTAGTGGACTAACAATCAGATTATAATGCAACCCACATCAATAGGTACGGTAGCAAATATGCATTTTTGATTTAAAATCATAAGGTTTTTGTTTCAAAATACACACAAAATGCAATTGCCCAACAGCGATTTCGTGCAATAAATGAGTTATGTCTCCTGGCTGCTTTCAAACTTGCTCGGAAATCGCATTTTGACACAAAAACGTTACAACTGTAGATTAAAGGACCTAAGTCCGTAACTCAAATCATCGAAATCACGAATTATTACTCAATTTAAATCAACATTGATGATGTAAACTTGCCGAGAAAAGATAAGCTTTTTTAACATTGGTACAAGAATCGTGTACCATAATGCGCTTCAGCCCCAGTTGTATTGGGAGACTCTAGCGACGAGGCTAGACACATTGCATCAACCAAACGGAGTTATGTAGACTGGAATAACAAGACGCTAGAAATATTCACTTTATCGAAATTGCTGGCTTATTTCGCCGAACATAACTGATTTGAAATTGGAGTAAAAACGGAAACCATTGAATGTAAATAAGTTTATATACATTCATATTACAGTATTATATGCGTTGCAACCCTTTTTATACGCCCACATTGAAATGTGGTCGTATATTGCCGTCGCCCCCGTCCGTCGGTCCGGCGTCCACAATTGCTTGTGGACGCTCTAGAGGCCAAAGTTAAAATTCGATTGACTTTAAATTTATACACAGTGTTTAAGGTCATGAGACGAAGAAGCCTATTGATTTTCAGCGATTTCCGATAATAACTGTCAGAGTTATGGCCCTTGATCACTTAAAAAAATCTTGTGGACGCTCTAGAGGCCAAAATTAATATCCGATTGACTTTAGATTTATACATAGTGTTAAAGGCCATGAGACGAAGAAGCCTATTGATTTTCTGCAATTTCTGATAATTACTGTCAAGAGTTATGGCCCTTTATCGCTTATAAAAATCTTGTGGACGCTCTAGAGGCTAAAGTTAATAACCGATTGACTTTAAATTTATACACAGTGTTTAAGGTCATGAGACGAAGAAGCCTTTTGATTTTCAGCAATTTCAGATAATTACTGACTGAGTTATGGCCCTTGATCACTTTCAAAATTTTGTGGACGCTCTAGAGGCTAAAGTTAATAACCGATTGACTTTAAATTTATATAAATTGTTGAAGGTCATGAGACGAACAAGTATATTGAGTTTCAATGAATTTAGATAACTTGAACAGCATGGAGGAGAACTTTATCAAAGCCAAACAAATTCCAATGATTTTCTGATAATTACATAATGAGTAGTTACTTTTAATCAGATTTTAGTGTATTATAAATGTTTCATTACCGAAAAAAGTAAAATATGCGACAACTCTTGTTGACTGCCCGGACGATTTAGCTGCTGTGGGCGTATGTTTCGTTGCCTGGCAACCTATGTTTAGTGAATTTATAGTTCCCAAATGTTAGCGATTTAGCTCCTTTAAATGGCAAATATCAATATAAATTGTTTTATATGTTGAAATAATAGGTACCCACATTCAGACAAGTCACCGGATTCTTCTAGTTTACGATCAAGTAAAGGCGTATTTATTTTTATTAATTAATTACATGTATAACTTGGAAAAAAAAATTACTTGTCAAGATTGGTCGCATTATTTTGTTACGTCTTTTTTGTGAATCATTTTAGTGAAGCACTGTACCACAGCAGGCCCGGGACTGTACAGCGCAGTGGACGCTTACGGCCGACTCCCGGATCCATTCACTTGATTTGATAATTGTTTATTTTTTGCAATGACTATTTTCTGTCTTGTCCGCAGGTTTATCTTGTAAATTTTTGTTTGGCGTGTAGTGCGGTCCTCCTGCACTAACTATTAGGGTCCCACTAGTCCATCCAGCTGTCATTGGTTGCTTTGTTACTCTAAACATCGGAAATCAATGGTGTTCATAGTTAAACCGAATGGAACAAGGGACCTGTACTGCTCCGACTGAGCAAATGAATATGAGCGTATGCCTTACAATATGCTGTGGGAGAAATTTGTCCGTACAGCGGCACTACGGCCTACTCTTGGTTTTATTTCGAATGCCAAGAGATCTTTAATGTGCACTCGGACCTCGGTTTAATTGTTCCATCTGAAAGATTATACGTTGACCCCAACCAACCCGAGGCCCTGCACCACTGGCAAGAAGGAACCAAGCAGGGGAAGTCGTGATGAACTTTCTCGGCTATCGCGAAGGGTTTGAAAAACAGGACCCCAAGGTTAGCAAGCCGTCCATGGATGGCATGGCTCCCCATAACTCTAAAAGTTTTTAACTTAAATTTTCGAAAGTCAAGTCTTAAGCCCTTTACTGGACTTTAAGGACACTATTGATGTCAGTCATTATCACATATGTGATTATGTGATAGAACTTTTTAACACATTCCAAATATAATTTTAAGACGAAGTTCATTGCTACGACAGGCAGGTGTCATGAATTGGAAGTGACGAACGCCAAAGGAAAACACGGGTTATAGCCGTATATAACTGGCTGACGTGACCAGTGGTAACAGATACACGGACATAGGAGATTGTTTCTAATGGCAACCATTTTTCCTTTTTTGCGTAGATAACTTTCAACAAGCCATCTTACCAGTGCCGGACTGGGCCCACTTGCCTAAGCCGAAAAAAAACCAACATTGGCCTAAGCTTCAAAGAAAAAAAGAAAAGGTAGTAAAAGAGGGGAGGGAAAGGGAAAGGAAAGAAAAGCAGAAAGATAGATTTCGTTGGAAGAAACAAATTCTACCACCTGGTGAAATTATGCATAAATTCATGAGTTTAACCTCAAGATGGTGACAGCATTATAAACCGACAATCTTTCTTCAGTCACTCCCAGCTCTTGATAAGTCAATAAAAACCTGATAAATGGCCAAAAACTGTACTGTTGAATAATATGACAAATTCTTTGAATTCTTGACTATGACAAATTTGATTTCTCTATTCGTATTCGATGATGTGTGATTAAAGTGCTCGCAGGTCACCATATATCTCCATCCGCTGCTCTGGCCTGAGGTGCTTGGAAAATGGGTTTGCAGCTGTCTGTTTTTCAAAATTTTCATGGGGGGGGGGGCCTCAGACCCCCCTCGAGCGCTCGGGGGCGGCTTCGCCCGCCATTTGCTCGTCGGCCTTGTCACAGGTATGGCATGTGGGCCTTCGGCCCACCAGTCCGGCACTGCATCTTACCAAATCGTAATTATCAAATTTCACATTTGTGGACCATAGCTAATCAAATCGAAATCATACCAAATCGTACTAGCAAATCAAAACCTAATCTAATCGACTCACAAAAACGCCTAATGTTGTCCCGCTAAACATACACGGCGGGTAAACTAGGTCATGCACGATCGTTTCTACACTATTTTCAGTCAAATATTTATTTAGTTATATAATACTGTATTAAACTGTGCACGTGCAGCCCGTACAGGCAATTGAGGAAATCTAAGGTGGGCCAGAAAGGACAATCCAGAAAAGCTTCGCACTGGGAAGCTTCTCTTCCGTATTCGGGATATTCGAAATAATGATAGGGAAAAGTAGTGAAATTATTGCAAATTATCGATTTTGTCTGCTCAAAAAGATCCGGGGCACACATGAAAAGATCCGGGTCACGTGCCCCCTGTGCCACCCCCTAGTGACACCACTGCGAAGACCAGAAGTTGTTATATGGGACTGTGAGGGGATAACTGACAATTCATAAAAATAATTGACTGCCACTAAATAAGAGAACCCGTAAAAAAAGTACGTGCATTGCCATGTTTTTAAAAGGTATAGAATGAACGGACTATTTCTATTTTTCTCGTGTTTTCTTGTCTAATGACATTCAATTACTTTATTGAATTGTCGGATATCTTCTCTTACATTGCCATATAACAACTTTTGGTCTTCGAAGGAATTATTAGTGGGCAGAAATTCGGCCGTGTATCTGTTATCACTAGGCTTCTCCGTTTCACTAATTAAATGATGCATATAAATTTCATACAGATCGGATGCTAACTGTTAACATTAGAGAGTTCACAAGATTCAACAAAGTGAAACAAGGGCCATAACTCTAGATGTAATTAACAGAAATTGCTGAAATTCAATAGGTTCTTTGTTTTACTAATTTAAATAATGCAAATAAATGCCACACAGATCGGTTGATATCTTTTGTTGTTAAAGCGTTCACAATATGCAACAGAGTGAAACAAGGGGCATAACTCCAGAAGAAATTAACAGACGGTATTAGAATTAAATAGGATTCTTCATCTCACTATGCAAACAACATAATCAATTTCAAAACAATCCGATGATAAATATAGAGTGTTCACAAGAAAATGTGGACGGGGGCGACGGCAATATATTACATTTCCATGTGGGCGTATAAAAAATAGCAATACAGGCAGGGCAGTTTATTTGCACATCCGGGCAGTTCACCAACTCATCTACACGGGCCCGTATCTACAGGGGGGCGCGGGGTATGCCCCCCCCCCCCCGCTCAGAACCCTTATAAACCATATTTTGTACTTATCTAAACTAGTTCGCCCCCCCTACTGAAAGGCAATCCCCCCCCCCCCCCGCCCCGCTTCATGGTGTCTAGATACGGGCCTGCATCTAACATTTATTGATTCTTTAAATAGCATCCCAACCAACCTGTTTTTAGAATAAAGTGTACATGTATATCATATAGTAATATTACCCCATGGAAATTATGTCACTTTCCCTACCACTCATCCAGCACGGATGGGATGGTTTTATTTTTTTTTTATTATACACCCATATTGAAAATGTGGTCCTATATTGCCGTCGCACTTTCCATCGTTGTGAACGCTCTGGAGGCTAAAGTTAATATCAGATTGGCTTTAAATTTATACAGTGTTTAAGGTCATGAGACGAAGAAACCTATTGATTTTCAGCGATATCCCAAAATTACTGCCAGTTATGGCCCTTGATAACGCTCTAGAGGCTAAAGTTAATATACAAATTACAATTGGATTTAAATTTATACACAGTCTTTAAGGGCATGAGACGAAGAAGCCTATTGATTTTCAGCGACATCCGATAATTACTGCCAGAGTTATTGACCTTAACCACTTTGCAAAATCTTGTGAAGGCTCTAGAGGCTAAAGTTAATAAACAATTTTATACACAGCAAATCCGATAATTACTGCCAGAGTTATGGCCCTTGGTCACTTTGAAATATCTTGCAGGTGCTCTTGGGACTGAAGTCAATATCCGATTGACTTTAAATTTATACACAGTGCTTAAGGTGATGATACGAAGGATCCTAGACATTTTCAAAAATTTCTAATAATTACTGCCAGAGTTATGGCCCTTTATCACTTTGAAATTTCTTGTGGAAGAAGGCCATGCGACAACCAATCAAAACAATTCTAATAATTACTTAAAGGGCTACATACTCGTAAAAAGCTTTTAAAGTGTTGTGAACCTCCCCTTAATGACAAAAAAAATATGTGACAACCCTTGTTGACTGTCCGGGAGACTTAGCTGTTATGGGCGTATGTTTCGTTGCCTGGCAACCTATGTCCATACCAACATTAGACAGTTTTCTGGCCATCCAACCCACTGGACACAGTTACTTGTTAGACTCGTCTTGCCTGCACCTCTGACATGGGAAGACAACATCGCAAAACCTGGGGAACTTTTTGGCCAACACCAGATGTGGCAGAAGAGACCTGATTAGCGAGACAAAAATATAACACTTGACTATAATTGACCTATAAACTATATTCTTGTTAAAGGTTATTTTTTGTTTTCGTGCACACAGGGTTGTGTTTACATCATAATATAAAGTAATAACAATTATAGTATAATATATAAATGATAGCAGGAAAAAATATTACGATGGATGTACATCCTTGTACAATTCAACATATTTAATACAGGGGGTAATATCTACACTTGTAATCACAAAAATACCCATTAAACCGAGTGCACACTGGACATTTTCATTTCTGTTAAACTTCCATCATTTTTGTAATCCGATATTTAAGAGGTGATGGTATGCTACAGATTCTAATTTCTACATGTACTCCGGACAATCAAAACAGCACTTTTTACAAACCCTAGTAAAATCTGTTAGTGTGCACCCGGCTTTACTATTTCCACTAAGTATCTTAATATTTACATATTCACATATATTATATAGCAAATATCAATGGAAAAATGAAGCATGTCTATATACATATATGATAATAGAGACAATCAGATTGGTTGAAATTCTGTTCAAAATAACCAATGGTCAACAACATAACAAATATTTGTAGCTTATTCTAACAAATCTCTTAAGATGTTATAATAGGGGCAATTTAATGACTTTTCAAACTAGCCAATGACACCCAGCATAACACATACATAGCCTATAAAGATTAAATTGATGAAATATTTACCATTAAAGAATCCAAATATTTACCCTGTTGAAAAAAGCAAATACAATTGTGACTGCAAAGGCATAATTCAACATAATTCATTAAACTGAAAATCATGAACATCTAAATGTAAACTAACAACAATTAGAATCTATAATAAATGACCCAATAAGAATGAAAATAGTGATTTAAGTTAAGTAGAATATAAATGTGTAAATGTTAGGCCAAATTAAATTAGCTGATTGTAAGTTTTTACAACTAAAATTGCCATCAAACAACAGTGTCTGCATTCCTGTTTCGATAACTCCAGCCTTAACTGTCTCTGTTTCAACGACAATAAATATTAGCTTGCGAATATGGCAATTAGCTATTCGCATTCATATCACACAAAGACTTGTGAGTTGTTTTGAGCGTACAGTTAAGAATGCATTTTTCATACTTCATGCAGAAGTCAAATTTCTTCTCAGCTAATCTTTGCATGACCGTTAACAATTAGAGACAATTACACAGGAGTAATCAACGCTATCCTCTTTCATAAACCCTTAAATATTTTTAGAATACTGCATTTTCGTTGGCTGTGAACTAAAATCGTAGATCTTTTGGCTAAAATATAACAAGACTTCTAAAAGTAATACTATTACTAAACCAGGATTCTAAAATAAGAATGAAGATATCAGTACAGCACATAAATTATCTTTTTATGTAATAATCTGATTTTTAGGGAATAATCTGATATGAGGTAAGATGACCAAATGTTCACAATTCAATCTATTATATAACTGTGTATTACAAGAGCATAGACTCAGACTTACAAAGAATTTCTGCAATAAAGGAAACTGACATACACATGAATGTATGAATATAATATCAATAAATAAATGACAATATCTTCAACATTAAGTTAGCACTTGGCAGTAAATAAAATTTCACAAACATCAATATTAACTACCTAAAAAACATAAAATTATGAAAACAAATACTTAATTTGAATTAGGAGACATTAACAGCCATTTTAAACCTAAAATTTTAATACCAATCTGGTGAAGATCTTAAATTATATACCAGTTTCAGATAAAACTAAAATCTAACTTTAATTCAGACAAGACACTCGGTTATTATTAGATGTAAAAATACAAGTAAATTTAGAGTTACTAGGCCCACAGTTTTTGAAACATTAACTTATTTAGTTTTCACATCAGATGCTGAAGTCCTGGATGCTAAAGAAAACAGCACTTTGGTTTTAGTTAATCACAAATCACACAAATAGATCACAGGTCAACGTTCACAAAATCAACCCAAACTTTGTTTTTTCAATTACACAGTGTTTAATGAACCTCTGCATTTTCTGGTTCGCGACCTGGTGGAGGTTGTTTAGGGGTCTGCAAACACGATCGAGCAACAGATTCCAACATTTTGTCCACCTCCGGAGCACAATGGACAAATTCATGATTCCAGAATTTGAAGTTTGGATTCTTGATCATCTCAATGAAAGTAATAAGAAGACCCCATGGATGAGGTCTGTTGACAATCAGACGCTCCAGCAAAACACGCGTTATCTGCTCCTGGATCTGCTCATTGTTAGCCTGAGCAAACAAATACAGGATCGTGCAACTGAAGTAGTGGGTGTGGCTATTTGGATATCTTAGTTGATTGGCTATTGCAGTCAAAAACAGGTAACGACCTTCGGTGTCGAGGTTCACAGCCAGATTTTGGAAAATGTCCATGTGGGATGATGGGGCTATGGTTCCCATGCTGGATGACTGACCCTTACCATGGATAAAATGGATGGCTTGGGTACCTACATATAACACCAGAGCGTTAATAAGAGGGATGTTGTAGTGACATCCAGGTTCCACAGATTGTTGAAGATTGCTTCTGAGCTCTGATAAAAAGTTGATAGGAGCTCTTGTTTTCAGATATGAGTCCAAATCTTTCTTAAATGATGCTGGCTGGATCATTGAGACAAAGTTTGTTAATATGCGAGGTTGTTGTGCAATGTCTGGCAAACTGTCAACCTTTAGGTTTGGCGTGAAAGGATCTGGAAGGCGCATGGTTCTTGGAAATGCACTCAAGATCAGATTCCTCATCTGGATGCAGTTTGATGGTACAACATCACAGAAGGCGTAGTGATAATCACACAGGAATTCAGGAAAATCATGAAGTAGCACCAACAACACTCTTAATGTTCCTTTGTAAATCAACTGGGTAGGTTTGCTTAGTTCTGCATTTCTCAGGAAAGGTGAGAGGAATCGAAACAAATCCATCAGGAGCTGGGCATACATTCCCCATCCCCTCTGTTGTGGAGTGAGAGCCAGGAGTCTACCTATGAAAACTCTGTGGGACACCAGTTCCAACCAGGCATAAGCAAATCCAGGAGCTTTAGCTGGGCGCAGGATATGAAAAACTTGACAAAATGCCAAAAGAACTTGTAAATTTATACTTTCCAGAATGGGTTCTGGTGCATTCAACTCAATGAACAGCATTATGAAGAGACGATGGTAGGGTAGTTGTTGGAATTCTGTGCAGCGAACTTCGTGATCTTGAATCAATACACCAGCTACTATTCCTAAAACTTTGTGTAACAGGTTAATTTTGGTAACTGTATTGGCCGAGTCTCCAGAATGCTTCACAAGCAATGCAATAAGTCTAACGAATGCATCCAAAGTGTGGAAACATTTAGCTCTAATCAGAGTTGGGCTGTGGGTCTGTTCACTTAAAGCTCTATAGCAAAGATCCACACACATTTCTGTACAAAGACGAAAAAATCTGGTAATGAGATCGTCAGTTTTAAGAATTCCCTGTTGATGCATTTGTTGTACGAAGGCCGTGAATGCTTTGGTGCTATCTCGTCCTGCAGCAGGAGAGTGATACATAGTAACCCACTCTCGTAAAAGATATTCTGTTTTCTCGTGAAGTCCTGGAGGATCATCAAACTCTCTAGCTTGTGAAATGCCTGACTGCATCATGGAAGTTGTGCTACTGCCAGACGAACGATCCATTCCCATGTTTGTCTCACTATTTTGCTGAGTCTTTTGGCGAATCATTTCTATCAAGGTTGTAAGTCCTTCAGGCTGCTGTCTGGATCTAGCTGCGATCATGGTCAATGTTTCTACAGTAGTTGCAAAATCTGCATCTGAAACAGGGCTCTTATCATCAGTACAATATTTTTGAATAAGTTGCATGGCAAACTGTAATGCTGTGATGTTCATGCCATTTTGCAGGAGATTTGCAAGATAAATGTCGTAATTTTGCAAGTTGACTAACTGACTCCTGATCAACAAATCCACAGCTTCTAAATTATATTTGTATTCATCTCGACACTGGATAAGACATCTTGTGACTTCTTTGCTTGCCCATTGACTACCATAAGCTCGTTGGTCTTGAAGCCCTCGTAGAACTAAAAGATGACATTCCCGGTATCTGAAGAACAGTTCTTGCTCAGACATGCTTGTTAAAGTGTACTGATCAAGTAAGCCCTCTACTGCTTTTTGAAGGAGTGCTACAGCTGTGACCATTTCTCGATTTTGTCTGGCAAGGATGATTGCTTCCATCAAACTGTTGAGTTGTGCTATCATAGGATTACTAGATGGGACGTTGATCATCTGTTGCAGATGTTGCTCAATCTCTCGCACTATCTTTTCATAGATAATCATTATTTCATCCTGGGCATATGACGGTATGGGTTTAGTAACTCCTGGTGGAAAATTGGTGTCAGTAGTCATCGGCAAGAAGCCAGGAATGTTTCTTGCAAATTCTTCATAAACAGCTATTTGCTGAGGTGTTACACCTCCTACCCGAAGTCTTATTTGTTCTGGCATTCTCTCTGCTTGATATGTCAAAACAACAGGGTCACAATATCTTCTTCCTTCTGTTCTTGCATGTTTCCGCAAATCAAATTCTGATGACAGCCTCTTGTCCATCTCAGGGATGGCTCGGTCAACAGCTGTTTTCTGGATGAATGCACAGGCAAGTTCTGTGTTGTCTTGGGCTAAAGCTTGGGCTGCCTCTTCAATTACAGTTTTTTGAGCAGGATTTGCTCCTCTTAGTGTTGCCATGAATGCAGTCTTTAAGTTATTTGAAATGTTGATAAACAAAGGCTCCCTGCAAGTGATGAGAGCAAGACCTGATGTTATATTTCGAACCATTGAGTGAGCTGCAGATCTCATTCTGCCCTCTTCCGGATCAAGAGCAAAGTCTTTTTTGGCAATCTGTTCACATGTTGTTAAAGCTATTTTTATGGATCTTTCAACAACTGGAGGAAGGAGTTCTTGGACCGCTTTTTCCAAGGCAGATCTGACATATTGCTTAAGTTGGGGATTAGTATGGAACAATGCAATCTGGTCACTGATAATGATATGTTGAGCCAGCCCTGATAGTGAGTGTGTATTGATCTCATTGAAGCTATATTGGGGTTGTGGTGGCAGGCTTGGAGTAGTGGCTGAGATGGTAGTTGTAGTGCTTGTTCCAGAACCCATTATTGTTGTGATCATTGGTGGTAGAAGTGGATTCATCAGAGAATTTGATGCACCTGCAAATGGTTGAGGTGTTGGAGTTGTGACAGCTTCTTGTGGACGTGGTGCTGACAACTGAGGTTCTATACTTGATATCCTCATTGGATCCTTCAAATAATTGGTGGGCTTAAGTTCATTAATGTCTATGTTCAGTGTTTTACACAAGACTTCAATTTCAAACTTCAAATTCAGTTTTAAATCGGGTTCCATGTGCAGTTCAGCTAGGACATTCATTATACCAAGTGTCCACGGATTTGGGGCTTTGAAAACTTTGCTTTTAGAGCAAGATTCTAAAACCTTTGCTGAAAAGGGCACCACATACAGCAACTCCTGGGCGCCTTTTTGATAAGCTTCATAGATGAGTGATTTGACATCTATTTCCATTTGAAGAATGGGTTTGCTTTTGGCTAATGTAAGCATTCCAAGCCAGTGTCCTAAATTCTTCAATAAGGTTCTATCAGAGAAGTTAGCAACTCCTTTGTCACTCCTCAGAAGAACTTTGATATTTCTGAAGGTTTCTTTGATTATAAGATCAGTCAATTCCTGTATTTGCAGAACATCTACGAAGTTAGAATACAGGGTATGGAAATTTGGTTCAATACTTGCTCTTTTCATAACCAGATACTGGGAACACCATGGTATGTATTCTTCACCAATCTGTTCCTTCAGCTCTTCTCCTTTTTGACTCATATTAGCCAGAGAAAGGTTGTTAAAAATAAAAAAGACTTTATCTTGGAGTGCTTCAGGTGGTACAGCAACTTCATCCTTCTGTTGGCCAGCAAGCAATGTATCAATGTTAGTAGCTGTAGCAATTGAGGGCTTTTGGAATGTAGCACCAACAGGGGGTTTGATCTCAGCTGAAGTAGTTGCTGGTATAGCAGAGGCTGTCGGAGCTGATGTCTTAGGAGCAGCTCCACCACTTACATCAGGCCATCCTTCTTGGGGTGTGGCAGTTGATCTTGGTGGCATATTGCCCATTGGTCCACCTTGAATAGATAAACCGGATAATGACTGTGAAAGCGATCCTGGGACTGCTTGTGGCATATGAGGTGGTTCTTTGGATCTGGCTCCATATTCCACATACTCAATGAGATGTTGTGGAAAACGGGAGAAATGTGGAATAGCAGCCAAGTGCTGACAGTATTGGGGGTAATCCTTAAGCCTGGATTTGAACTTATCAAGTGCAGCAATTCCAAAATAATACATCTTACTTCCATGGGGTTTGCGTAAGGCTTCCAAAATATATCTCAAAGCTATTCCCAAGGTCCAATATGTGACAATCCCTTGCTCTATGATTCCTCCGAACAAGACAGCAGTCGTGTGAAGTTCTCTTTCAGGATATTGGGGGAAAAATCTGTACTCTTCAAAAAGGTTTCTCAACATACAAGCAAATACATCTCGTTCCAACTTATTCTGGGAATCTTTGAATCTTTTCAGCATGTCCAGGACTTCATCTATTGTCATGGTAAGATGTGGTGGCTGATTGTAGATCTGTTGAAAGTATGTATTAGCCTTGTCTTCTACATCCTTGCTAAATTGTTGATTCATCTCTGGGAAGATTCCTGACATATCACCTGGTGGACCAGTTGAAGAGGTTTGAAACTGAGATGACAAATTATGGATAGTGTTAAAACCAGGTGTGCTCTGAGAAAGTCCAGGGAAAGCTTTAGAGGGAGAGCCTGGTGTAGCTGTGTTGACAGGTGGAAGTGGAGGAGCTGTTTGTTGAAATCCTGATGAAACTTGTGGAAAGGCTGAAGAAACTGATGTCTGTGATACTGCAGGATTGTGTCCCCCTAGAACACCAGACAAAACATCCAAGGAGCTGACAGGAAATTGACCGCCAGATGGTCCAGGTGGGGGCTGAGTTTGCCTTGCTTTAAATAGGGAACCAGCATTGCTGTACATGGCAGATATGGCATCAGCAAGTTCTTGAGAAACATGGCTTGACCAAGTTTTAAGATGATTAAGCATGGTTGCCACAGTTTCTGGTAGCAGCTGCTGACTTTTCAATTGATTGTGGTCTTCTTTTAAAGGTACTCCAAGCAGTTGGGGGCATCTTCTTTTAAGGAAATTTACACATGCCTGTACAAAGGGTTCCTTGTGTTCGTTGATTTTATCTGACAGCCATTTATCTAATTTCAGGTATCCTCTTCTCGATGCCAAGCATGCTAAATCGATGACAAATGCAAATGGTGTGGCATTCAGGAGCATAGACAGTGCCTTCAAGTCTTGAGCTACATCTAGAATTCTTGATAATCTCATCTGATCATGTTGGTCTCCACGCATGTACCATTCTGCCATTGAATGCATTATAAGGGTTCTTATATTATTAGAATGGCCTTGGTGGTGCCAAGCATAATGCAAAACAACGGCTGAATTGGTGTGGCTGCCCAGGAATACTGGCATCAACGTTGAAATAAGCTCTTGTTTCAGAATGTTCCATGAGGTTTTAGTTTGAAGTAGTGCCAAGACCAAAATATCTGGACATTTTTGAATGGGGACTTTGAACAAATCATGAATCGGTTGGTAATGTCCAGATTCAGACAATCTCAGCAAGGTTTCTACCAGATCCAGAGATTTCCAAGTTTTAATGTCACGATCGTCTTCGTTAGGTGTTGTTTTCAGTATGTCAATAAGAACTGTGTCTCCTGGATAATCAGCAAAACTGAACACATCTGGGGAGCGTAGAGCATTATTGATAAATGACAGTTGACCTTCAACATTATGCCATGACTTGTAGATGTACTCAACAGGGAAGATAGCTTGCAATCCACGGAATAGTGCCTGGACGAGCAGGCGAAGGCCTTTGTTATTAGAGACAATAAAACCTGGGTAGTCTAAATTTGCTACAACTTCCTTCCAATTCAAATGTGGAGCGAGATCTTTCACTACTAAGACAAATACTTCTTCGTTCCAAATTGTCTCTCCTTGAGTGTCATTCCAGCCAGGATTTGTCGGCACCTGTTCATTCAAGCCATTGGGGTACCTGGCCATCATTCCTAAGACTTTTGCAATCGATGACGGAGTTATTTCTTTCACACCAAATTGCACTAACCGATTTCGGCATTCTTCTACTGTAAGCGTGCAACCGCATCCTGATTCCAATATCAAATCTGCTAAAGAAGCCGCCATCATTGAACTTGGTAAAACTGATGTATCAAAAAGTTTGTTTGTTGGTATGTCCTCTAATTCGGGGTAGAGAATAAGATTAAGCACAGCTGGTACACGTTCTCGAGGAAAATCTCTGCGTAAGGCTTTCAATAAGGCTTCTTTTTGTTCTATGCCTACACCCAGCTGGTTTTTGCCATGTAATAAGTGACTTAGAAGGAAATGTAGAGTTTCTATTGCCGTATCTTGCAGGCCGCCTTCTTGATGACTTGCACTATCTACATCCACGTATGAATGAACAAGATCAGGAAACTTCTGCTTCACAAATTGTCCAGCAAGTGTACTGATGTTTTGATTAGTTGAATGTAATAACGCTAAACCAAAAGCCACTTCTTGAACCCTACTTAACTTCAACACTTTACTCAGCTGAGAAAATAGGTGTGATGAGGGCTTTAGGCTTTTCTGTTGTTGTAATGGGTTGTCTATAGCGTTACACAAAATTGAAACAAAGTCTGGTTTATTTATTAGTGTACTACACTCTTGAATTAGGCACTGAGTTTGATGAAAATCTTTGCCACTGCCTTTGCCGTCACCTCCAAATTCGATATGAGAAAATAGGCAGCGGAACAGATGCCTATCAGCGTCTGCTCCGTGCTGGCTAACGAGGTGGTTTATTTCTGTAACGACGGCTTTGAAATTTTTCTTTGTTAGGTTTGCCACTGAATAACTAATTTCAGCCAAAGCACATGATAAACAGTCAAGATTCATATTACTCCATTCACGATTAAACGAAAGCTCCAAAATGGCTTTGAAGCTTCCTGACAAGTACAAAGTTTATATGATGTCGAGAGTGAACTTTGAAAAGCTGTACTGTGTCTGTACAGGGCAAACATCGGGAAAGTTCCAAAGTATTTCGCTCTTATTCACGCCAAAATGGCGTCGAAGCAGCCATCTCAAGGACCGGATAACTCTAACCGACTTGATATTTACTTCAATGTAGTTAGCTCCCTTACTTCATAAACTGAGACTTTTTCTCTGCCCATGAAACCATACTTTGGTTTATAAAGTATTGTAAAGAATGTGATGTGCATCGCGTTATCTCCAAGTTGTTGCCAGCTCAAAGCAAGAACATTACAAGACAGACTATTTTTTGCTAAATCACCAGTAGGCTACTGGAATGAAATTGAAACAGATGAATTATTAACACGACTTGTTTATTCCCTGTGTCGCCTAAACAATTAATTCTGACTCGGTTATATTTTCAACAAGGTTTTTAAAGGGAATGCGCTCAAAATACCAATTTGTTAAAAAAAAAAACAAAGAGCTTGGGACGTGCCTAAAATTTGTTTGACCGCGGTAAATAAATTGTTTATTTCCCATGACCTGCCCGCATGTCCGTTTTCCTCAGTAATAATTACGCACTTCCAAAATTATTTGGTCAAGTTAGTGTGGCTAAAAATTTGTCATGTAAAACTATATTTGTTTGCCTTTGAATATGAACAATGAATTAGCAAATTAAAATCCATTATTTATCGATGAACATGACACCGTACATGTAGGTGATTTAAAGTAAAGTAGGCTAGAAGTAGAATGTGAATAAATATGAAGTGCATCCGTAAAACAGGAAGTGATAAAGCCGTATCTGCCATCCAAACCAAGGAATGGTAGCTGCAACATTCACGAAAGGCCACGTATTAGGCACTTGTCATTTGTAATAAAAATTCACAGAAAGATATAATATCGTCTAATCCCTGCTAAATTATTTTATTTACTTGAGCAACGGTCAAAAAACTGTCGCCATGAGATGAGATCATGAGGTACGGACTGATTAACACCGCTTCACGATATTTATTAACGACAGCTCTATAATAAACAGTCTCAAAAGGACACAAAAATAGGCCTACAAATAAATGTACACAGTTTTATTAAGATAGACAAAATGATAAAAGTAGGCCTATTTATAATATCATGATGCCATCGCGTGCCGATGGGTTAAAAGTTGAGGACAATAACATTGCCAATGCCATTGTTACTATCTTCCATCACGGCTAGAGAAATCACCACGTGTGTAGTAAATCATCTAACTTATTTTGTATTTAAAAAAACCAGGGTATGCTTTTAACTATGTCAGAAAAAATCATCAACCAGTCAACCTGTCAAGTAGGGAAAGATAAATAAATGAAATGGCAAGAATGGATGAATTAACGAACCGTTAACTTAGAAGCATATTACTAATAATTTAAACTTATTTATTATGTTCAAGTCTTCCAATGTTCAGCTATTGTGCAATAAATATTTATTAAATGTGAATACATCGCGGACATTACCGCTGGGTTTTCAACGACTAAGATTAATTAAAAATCAACTTATGTAGCATGTATATTTCACAAACTCAGGTCATGAGAAACTGACAATTAATTTACCGCCGTCTTTTGTCTATAATATATTAAGTACTTGGAATTAATATTGTCTTAAAATGTTCTTTTCTAATATGACGGTATCAATAATTATTGTGATGAATATATTATTGTTTTTTTTATAGGCGCTAGGAATATGTTTGCGCTAGCCCTAACCCTTACCCCAAAAATTTCGCAATCAATCACGTGCTCAATGTACATGTCGGCGACCTTGACAAAATCTGCTGGTGACCTAGCCCGTGACAGAGGCTACAGTTTGTTATGGATTTTTATGGGCCCACAACTCATAGTGAATTTGACTGAAATTTTCAGCACATTCTCCTAATAAAAATTATACCAGAATAAAACTTAGTGGGTGGTTATATGTACATTGTATTATGTACAATGTCTTCTCTATGATTTCTATTATAACTGTCAACTATTTGTTTTTGGTTTTTTAGCTGTTAAACGAATACGGATGGACATAATCCAAATAACTTGACGACAATTTGCCTGGCTAGCGCAGAGAACCCCGAACATAGCTGTTGGTGATTTATCGAGATTAGTGACACAAGGGCGGTGGATTTGTCATAATTTTTTTCTGGAGTGGGGGGGGGGGGGGGGCGAACCCTGGAACCTTTTATTACCAAACCAAAATAATGATTACGATCAGATTACTCTACCGGTGTTATTTGGATGAAAGCTGTAACTAGGGGTACACTGTTAGAAGGATTGGGTCAAATCGACCCAAAAAATTTGGGTCAAATTTGACCCAAGTAAATAGGGTACAGACATGACCGACCCAAAAAAATTTTGACCCAATAAATTCGGGTCGGAATGACCTACAATTATTGGGTCAGTTTGACCCATTTGCATTAGGTCAAAGCTACCCAAATTTATTGGGTCGGTCATGTCTGTACCCAATATACTTGGGTCAAATTTGACCCATATTTATCGGGTCAGTTTGACCCATTTGCATTAGGTCAAAGCTACCAAAAACAAATTTGGGGTCGATCATGTCTGTACCCAATATTCTTGGGTCAAATTTGACGCATGTGTATTGGGTTGAAATAGGCGTAGCCTTTTTGGATCGGTCTTCCTTTAGGTGTTGTGGTGTTAAGATGTAAGGCCCGTGATAAGGGTTGAATCATAATTGTCTGCAGCAAAAAAAACATGCATCTTTAGCATACAAAGTGCATACGATAATTATGATAATTTACAATGACATGCACGAATGACATAGATTAATTATTCCCATTTGGAGGATTAGTTGAAAACAAGTATTTATTCCGCCTCCCTTTGTTTGACCTATAGATGATAATGTAGAGTCGATTAAACTTCCAACAAATAAAACAACTTTGTAAATATCTGAAGATCATTTATTTTTGGTAAAAGATAAATTTAATATTTAAAGTTTCATCAAAATCGAAACCACGAGTTAGTTAGGTAATTGAACAAATCCAAGATCTCAATACAGGTCACAATTCTATGGTTACTGCTTATAACTGATCGACGTTCCGACTCTAGTGGCTTCTCTGGTTATTATCAAGCAATGATAAAATTATGAATATATCACAAACAAGGCAAGAATGGATACTACTAGCTTCCTCACGATGGGCTTATTAAGTGGTCTGACTATGGTAGGCTCGGTATAATCACTTCGGACACTGGTGCTGGTAGGCTGGTCGGTGACCGTTTCACTAGTTTCAGGCTCTTCTTACTTAAGTCTTGGTCTGAAAATGGACAAACCAAGTAATAGTTACTTATCATCAGTATAGCCTACTTGCTATTCATTGCTAAAGATTAAATAAGAAGATAGTTATTTCTATTTATTTGCCAGACCCATTGATTTGTGATGTGTGTTACTTAGAGAGAGAGACTGACTCAGTGAGGCTATTCATTTCAAGATACCGTAAGGGCATAAGTAATCTTTTTGGAGATGCCTTTATAACGGCTTTTTAGATGGCATTAAGTTGAGAAGATGGCGTTAACTAATCGAATAACCGGAACGGTGGAACCGTGAAAAGGCCTTAGCCATTAGCCTACTCTATCCTACCCTATTATAGTCTTCTTACTTTTCTTAGGTCGACTGAACAGGCCTATCTAAGAATAATGTGATCACGGTTTTCATTAAATAATCTTAACAATACCGGAAAGTTAATTAATAATATTTAATTAATAACAGACACAAAAATTAGTTGTTAATAAATTGAAACTTCAATGAGAGCACAGGTGGGGTTAGCTAGACTGGCCCAGTCTCTTCTATTTATTTTACATTCCGATTTATATAAAAGTATTAATTTTTAGTAAACCAACACTTTCGTTTCCATTCGTTTTGTTTAAAAAAAACTTTGGCCGTTTTTTTTTTCGGGTTTTTTTGGGAGAGGACTGGCTATTCTTTTGGTGTGTGGAGAAGACTGGCCACCAGTCTAGGGGTTAGCCTATAGGCTATGCTGCATCGCTTGATCAAGATGAAGTTTGAGACGACAATGAATATGATTCTTGACTGAAACTGTTGATTGTTAGGCCTACTTGTTTAGTTAGAAAGAATGGTAGCCTAGGCTAGTGTTACCCGACAGTTACTGAGTTAGGCCTAGTACTAGTAGGCTAAAAAGTTGAACTTTGATGGATAGGATAAAAACTACTCACCTACGAACATTACATAGAAATGCCAGGATCAGGTCCGTAAGTTTTAGTTTGTCAGCCAAAAAATCCATTTATCGAAATCCGAAATGATATAAAACTATTACTAAGTAAGTAGAATTGATAGAAAAATATATTATAACACAAAGGCGTATTCAAAACATTCAACATGGCGTCGTTGTTAACCCATGACGTCATCTATAGATGACGTCAATAAGCCCACAGATGACGTCACGATTCTAACTCTGGTGCCAACTTTAACCCACAAGAGTGGCGACTTGATATTATTGGGTCAAAATTGTTGACCCAAAATTTTTGACTAGTAATTTTTGGGTCGGATGTCCAAAAATCCTAATCACCAAGATTTTTACACAAAGAGATTAGATCGGGTAGCCACCCAAAAAAGTGGTGACATGATATTTTGGGGAGATGGTTGACCCAAAATTTCTGACTAGTATTTTTTAGATCGGATGCCATTGACCAAATATTTTGGGTCAAATTTCTGACTAGTATATTTTAGGTCAGATACCATTGACCAAATATTATTGGGTCAAAAGTGGTTGACCCAAAATTTCTGACTAGTATATTTTAGGTCGGATGCTTTTGACCCAATATTATTGGGTCAACAGTGGTTGACCCAAAATTTCTGACTAGTATATTTTAGGTCGGATGCCTTTGACCCAATATTATTGGGTCGGGCCGACCCAAAAATTCTAACAGTGTAATATGATGAAATATGGACAAATTGACTACAGTTAAGGAGGAATATATCGTGAAGATCAATTACTGGTTAGATATAGCCTTGAGAACGGGACATTCATGTGGATATAAACCTGAAAATCTGTCCTGGCGATCAACCCTAACCCCTCTAACGAAGGACCCGTTCCACCCCACCCCCTAAATCCACGCCCATAATGTGATATATCTTAGAGGTGTCTTTTTGGTCATACATTAGCGGTCTTGACCAACAGAGGCGGATCCAGGGGGGGGCTAGGTGCCCGCCCGCCCCCCCAGTCCCTAAATAAGAGTATAAAAAAATAGATATGCGCCACAAATTACCACTGACACCCCCATTTTTTCAAAAAAAATATCTCCCCCCCCCCCCCCCCCCCAAACTGGATTTCCTGGATCCGCCTCTTTTGACAAACTACACGTAACATTAAAAAATGACAGTCTACATTGTATATTTATATATTTTATTTTGCTTACAAAGTCAATTGAATACAAAATTTACACTCGAATTATTTGTTATCTCCAAAACACTTGCATATTAGTTTAATATATTATAGTATGGATATGGCTTTAAAGTAGCTGATTGCCCGGTTGTACGTGACAAGGAGTAGGGTCGCCTGTCCAACCTCGTGGGTTTTCACCGGGTCCTCCGGTTTCCGCCCACTGCTAAAGACCACTACGCGCAAACGAACCATTGAAATAAAATTAAACCGTGTTCGTAGTCCCGAGTTGACGTTAAACCCATCTCTCTCTCTTGGAGAGCATGCACAGTAAATGATATCGGTGTACACTGTAATAACCAGACGCTAGGGATTGCCATTTGATTGGAACTGGTTAGAAATAAGAGTAAAAACAGAAACGATTGTACTACATCATAAATATAGTGTGAGCAAGTTCAAACAGCTGGTTATATCCTGAACCAACGGTTAGCTAATAAACTCCCTATCACGCTAAATCGGCTACTGTGCAGTCTCGTGCCTCCGGCGTGGCAGATTGTCAAATTTAATATAATTTCATTTGTGAACCCGCCCCAAATATATATTTCACGGCTACGCCTCTGTAGTTGTCACACCAGACTCGGTGAGTAGGGTGTTGGCATCGTTCGGCGTGGTTCTTCCTTGTTAGTGGTGCAGGGCCGAGGGCCTGGCAAGGGACAACGTGTAATCGTATACACGTAAAACAAAGATCACGTGTATACAGTAGCGTGCACGCAAAAGATTTCTTGGCAGTTGGAATTCGATATTAGAGTATAAGGCCGTAGCGCCACTGTCAGGGCAGAGTTTTCCTGAATGACGTATGCCCGTTTTCTTTATTTCGTTTTTAAATTCTATTGTAATGAGAGCATCGCAAGAACAGATTGTAATTTGTAAAGCAAGCGGATTCTAAAAATATACACAGTCCATAATATCATTAATAAAGCATTGGACTTTAAAAAAAAATGTAATCAACAAAACCACAAGAGAATCGTTGTATAAACGTATAATACGTAGAACCGATAAAATGTCCATATGGCTGTTGTGTTTCTTTTAATACTGGTGATCTATTCAATCGTTTTCAGAATTTCTACTTAAAATGACGTGGCAATGACGTGTCGTGTTGTTGTGATTTCTTCGAGTTCCTGGTTTAGCAGTGACCATGACTCAAAGTCTTATGAACCTAATGTTGTGATTGCTTACCATACTTCCATGAAATGAAACAGGAAGCTGTATACTATAAATTGCAAGATAACTTCGTGGTGTATCACTTTAGTCAGTAATATGGAGACGTTAAACGTGAAAAAAAGTTGCAGTATCTGTTTAAATATATTTACTAAACCTAAAATTATTGAATGTCATCACACGTATTGTGAAGAGTGTTTAGAAGATTATGTCAAACAATTTGCTGTTAATAATACATTCGATTGTCCACTATGTAGACGAAGTAACAAGATACCCATGAATGGCGTTAAGGGTTTCTCTGCTAACTTTTATATCGAAGACGATGCCTCAACAGATAATTATGTTACCGATTCTGATCAACATGAGGAATTTTGTGTTCACCATTTTCCCCAACTACTGGATGCCGTGTGTTTTGATTGTCGATTAGTTATATGCTGTGAGTGTACAAATTCAAACCATGAAAATCATGATGTTAAAAATTTACATGATGTCCGACCAATTTTCATTAAGGAGTTACGACAGTTACACCAGGATCTAGACGATAAAATTAACCAATTTCAGCCCTACTCGTATTCCATTCAAACCAGAATGTTACAGATGAAAACATCAACAAAAAAGATTGATGCAGAAATTGACCAACAGGTTGAGTCTATATGTAAAACAGTCAGAAATCTTGGTGATAACGCCAAAGAAAATCTAAAAACAAGCCACCAGCATGACATGTACAATATGAGTAAAGACTCTCGTGAGGCTAGGGAAATTATTTTCCACATACATAGTTCTAAACTTCGCATAGCTCATTCATTAAAAGCTAGTTCAAACGCTGAGTTAATGGACACCATTGACGTAATTCGGAAACAAACAGATGGAATATGCAAGCAAAGATTGCCTGATTTATCAGCTAGAACAGTATCTGTGTTCAATCTGGGTGATATTAATATCGAGCAGTTATCTGAACAAATCGGTAGATTAGAGAATATACAAAGAACGTCGACTCCATTGAATACAGAAGATATACCACAGTTTTCTTCACTACCTATCCTCAATGTGGAGAACACACAAAGAAGAGCATCACCCCCGTTTAAAACTATACATATGTCTTCGTTACCACCCACCGACAAAGACGACTGTTTACCGACAACTGGGGATACACGCCAATTTTCATTGCAACCCAACGTCAACGATCATAATGTACACAGAACGCCAACGTCATTTAACACTGTAGACACGCCACCGTTTTCATTACAGCCAATCGGCATGATGGAGAATTTACGAAGAGGAACATTATTCCCCCCTCAGACTGGGGGTGTTACGAACCAGCTAACCAGTAATCAAAAAAACACTACCGAGGTTCAAAACTGGAGCCATCATTTTGACGTTCACACTTTTCAACACAGTTTTAACCTTTCTAGTATGAAGCCACGCACATGGCTTGACAGTCATCAATATAAAGCTCATGATTTATCCTGGACTCTGGGTATAAAGGAAAGGATCAGTAAGGTCAAACGTTTGCGTATTGGATTGGGATTGGTTAGTGAAGACGTGGAATCGTGTAAATGTAGTTTTACATTAAAACTCATTAACAGAAAGAACCCCAGCCAGTCTCTCATTAAACAAGAAGATAATTATAAATTCACCTCCGGTGAATATGGCAAATATTATGAATGGCAATCTCATATTGAAATACAAATTTTATTAAATTCGGTGTCAGGTTTTACTGATAATCAAAATAACATTGTTATACAGGTGGATATAAGTAAAGTTTGTGAAATACAGACCAAACCAGGGCCTAAATAAAACAGTTAGATATTTACTGTTACTACAGCTCTATACCAACACTTTGGTCACGTGTTCTCTTATCTGAACCGAGCCAGTCTTGTTTAAATCCCACCAACATGTTATGTCCTTCCGTTTTAATTTAAATGACCAATAAACGGCACGAATATAAAATCTAGCCTTAATTAGATTGAAAGGGTGTTCACGTTCTAGGACATGCTATACGATATTTGTACGACTCAATGTTTTTCTTTGTAATAAATTAAATTTTATTTGATGTAAAGTTAGTTTTTGTGATGATTTTCGAGAGGTTTTCAGGGGATGTTTTGATTTTTTCCATTGAACCGGTTTACAACGAGTTAATAAACCATGTCGTGGCTATCGATATCAAGAATCCACGAAAGATGGTGGGGTGCGAATTTCTTCCTGTGGCGGTGGTTGTTGTTAGGTGATGGGGGTAATAAAACCTCCATGATCTTGGCCGCATTTAAAAGTATAAACTAACAAATTGTTGGTTCCTATAGAGCGAATTCATTTCAGACTTTATAACGAAACGTGGTTTTACGTTCCACTTCGCGTACGTCATACAGTGTGCTATGACGGACATTTTGCCCTGATAGCGGTGTGATCGCTACTTTTATTTCGAATTACATCTGTCGAGGGTTCATATACTTGCCACCAATGTGTAAACCGGTCGACATCGGGTCTTTCGTCCCCAGACCTCCCTCATAGCGAGCCCCCTATATTAACATTGAATACTGTACTGAGTTATGCTATGAATTATATCGATATATTTTACTTACAATTATGAAATCGCTAAAATCTCTTTTTGTAATTGAAAGATAATTATTAACAGGGAACCGAGTCAAACTGGATACCGAGTGAAACCACAATGGCCTCTTCAACCAAAACATCACAGCTGTTGCTCCTTTGAAATATCATTTGCCCAAACCATTTCTCCGCACATTATTGGGAATGCTCCTTTGTGTGTTAATAGAACGTGTCGATGATTAATGACGATGTGATATTTATTAGCCCTATCCACGATGTTGCAGATAACTCAACCCCATCAATCTAATTGGGGACTTGATTAACGACGGAGATAATTGCTTGATTTGAACAACCATCGTCCGTGCTTCGGAGCTGTACTAATACCTTCGTTGATTTCCGTGATAACTAACTGAGTTGAATTCAATATTAAGCATTTGGGATAAAGTAGTTTGTTAATTCTTGGAAAATCGGAATGATTAACAACAACATCCTTGCACAAAATGTCCTTTTAAATGATTCATTATCATCCATCACATAAGTAATAACTTGAACAGTTGTTTCCGTGAGCGATACCGAGAAAATGTTTATAGCAGAGTTGGCTTCCCTCTCTCATGACAGAATTGTGGAACACCACAGAACTCGGCCAAATTACTGTTATCAGCGATTACTCCGAGAAAATATTCTGAATTAGAATGTTCAAGTGAACTATCGCTCCAAACTTTCTTACAATTGTTTGGGATTTTGTTTCAGGATGAATCGCGTTCAACATTCAAATTGGGAACGAAAAGGCGTTCGAAATTTGCAATCAAACAATGTTGACATTAGATAGTTCTTCCATATATGATTTAATGAATAATCTGATCAAGTATTTAAAAATTACGCCTACAACGAACACGCACTACGTTCTTATATATCATTACGTAATTGGGGGAATAACCACTAGTAGATCGTCTTTCACATTCAAAATAGTCCGTCTGTCTGTCATTAATTTTGTTCAAGTTCATGTTTTGCGTGATTTCGTTAAATGATTTAAAAAAAAAAATTATGACCCTTTATCAGTGAACATGAAAACACTTATGTATCTGTTATCGCTCATTACGTCAGTCAATTATGTGTAGAAGGAAGAATCTTGTTTTCCATTTTTTGAGTCACTTTCGTTTATTCAATTCTTCGTTACGTATCTATCGTAGCAATGATCTCTTGGAATGTTGTTAACCACGCAGTTCTATTAGTAAGTGCAGGGGGACCCCACCACACGCAAAACAAAAATCTACAACTGACACCAATATTGTCCTTTAATCAATAAAAGATACGTAGTTAGTTAACTACAACTTAAGTGGGTAGGACGCTGGCTGGCTAGCCTAGTGGTCGGGTGTTCGATCCCTGCATTGGCCGAGCGAGTTCATCCAGTCGTTCGGATGGGACGAAAAACCGAGGTCCCGTGTACACATAGGCCTGCACGTAAACGATCCTTTGGCAGTTGGAATTCGATATAAGAGTAGGTCGTGGTGCCACTGTTCCGGCCGAATTTCCCTCATAGCACACTTTAAGGCGTATGCCCGTCTTCATGACGTTAAACCCCATTCCATTTCCTTTAATTTTGTCAGTCACACAAATACCAGAAACCAAACAATGTCGATGGTGATGAGGTTTATTATTAATTAAATGGACACTCAATGGGACTACTTTATGACCACTTCAGCACATTAGTTAATATTAAAGTGTTATTTCCTGGTGAGGTTATCATACCTCTAGTGATTATTAGATTAAAAATGAACGATGGGTAGTCCTGAAATAGCCTGAGTACTGACCATTCCAGTAGCTTCATTACTCTCTTGAGTACCGTTAGCTGTTGGATATAATTCTGTTTATCATTCACTAATATGCACTTGAGCAATACGTTCAAATCAGTGGAGGTACAAATAACCTCTGATTAACTGATCCAGATTGTATTCATTCTTGGGCCCCTCAGTGCACAAAGTTGAATATATCGTTCAAATTCTATTTATATCTTCGTACAAACATAATATTATTGTATTGACTACATGTCTGTGCTGGAAGAATTCGAAACGAAGAGATGTCTGACTGAATATTGTTCTCCACCGATAAATTTAAAGCCTCCACACAAAATTATCAATTGTATATATTTGTATTAATCACTTTACTTGCGTGAATAAAGTTCCAATATCCGGGTATACAAATGGAACAGATAAACACACAATAGAGTCATTTTCTTTCCATCCGTAACCATTTTTCCTTATTCTTGAACCGGAACCATTTTTGCGAAAAACTAGCCCTTATGAACATCTAAAAACGACAACCAACATTGCTTGAGCGTAGTAATATTCAAAATTGCCAATGTTCGCAAGCTCAAAATATATAATGTAGTGTAACATCTTAGGCACCAGATGAGCTAAGAAGACGAATTGCATGCCATTTTCCCGCTAATACTGCCATTACTATGCACTGGGATGATTATTGTTGGCTTTTTGCAATTATCAAGATGTTCTAAAATTGTCCTACATAATAGCACTCGATGTCAAATTCACCAAGAAAAAAGCCCGCAAGAACAAAATGATCACGGATTCCTAGAAAATGACTAGTAACACAGACATGGTTAGATCTTAGCTATAGCAGGTTAACAATAGACATCCAATTTAAGGTTTGATTGTCAAACACAAGTATAAATTGGGATCCTTTAATTTATGTGATGCGGCAGTAACCTGACATTTCACTAAAACTAAGCGCTATTCTTCTCCCGTCAGATTTCTCGACAGATCACTCGTTCTAGAGACTATTGTCATTATAGTCCGTATCGGTGTCTCTGTAAATCAGTATAATCTACATATCTTGTAGGATAAACATCTCCGTAACCCCCAACACACCTTTAATTTCCCTTAGGGCAGGTTTTTGCTAGATAGTTATACTTCACTGAGCACTATTATTAAAGACCAAATATACATACTATATGTCTTTAAATTTAAACGGTATGTGTTGAACTGAAGCGTGTGTGAAATAGCTTTATTTTAAGTCCGCTTCCATTGAGGTGATATCGCAGACAATTGGATGGAGTGAAGCGAAATTTACATTTTATTGACTTTCATTGAATTTTACAACCAATCAGGTGTGCGTAGGGGCGGGGTCGAAAGGTTTAACGCGTACGGGCATAATTTCCGTGATGATAGCACACAGCATGATGGCGCACCCCATTCTTCATTGTCACAGTCGTTGCAGAACACATATTTTGGAGTGTGTTGATGCAAAAAGGTTAATCCAGATTTTCCGGCATGGTTTCCCCTTGTCATTGTCAGTGATACAGGACAAAAAATCGAGACCCCCGTACACATTGGCGTGCACGTAAAATATCCCTTGGCAGTTGGACTTCGATAAAAGAGTGGGCCGTAGCGCCACTGCCCGGGCGCAATTACCCTCACAGCACACTGTATGGCGTATGCCCGTCTTCACTAACCCAGTTAGGAGCAGAACAGTAGGACGTTAAACTCCATTTGATTTCATTTCTGTGTTGATGCAATATGGTAAAGTATTCAATAGTTTAACGAAGTCATTCGCCAGAGCTTAAAGTACAATAATGTCAATCAAAAATATCATTGATAATCTGCTGAGAAATAAATGGCCTATTGGACGTTTGAACCTAATTATCAATAAACTGTGGTAGAATATATTTATATTTCTGTAACATCCATATAAATGCGATACTCATTAATTGTAAGTATGTGTCATAATTAGATACGGCACCGGATTATATACAAACTATAGCACCATTAAATTTCATGTTATTTCAAACTCGCTGTCGTTATCATAAGGGTACAAAACATATTGGAAATTGCCAATTTCATAATAATTATTACGGCACTAATAAGACACCATAAACATATAGACGTAAGGGCTCAATGGCTATTTCGGGGTGGGGCGTAATGCCCGAAAAGATTTCGGGTTACAGGCGTTTTTATTCGTTCAAACGAGATACTATTTCGTTCAAACTGATTATATTTTTTGTTTGGCACCAACGGGCCTTCGTAGTTTTGTGAAGCGAACCCAACAAGCTTGTAGTTGTACTTGTAGCATTGTATCCGTTAATAAACTATTTGAAATAATAATAAGCAATCTATGGCACTTACTACGTCTACTTGGAATACTTGAACACGGTTCCGGTGATATAAGTGTTATTAAGATTTCATCATTCATTTTTACACTGAATTTGTCAAGGATTTAGTATAATACAGGATGATAAATCTTTCTTGGAAATATTACCGATATCAATGACGTTGAGCGATATAAACCGGTAGCTACCCAAGGAGTTTTTCATCCAACAAATTAAGCCAATTTAATGTATAAAATACAGTAAAATCAACCATTTTTTTTAAACCCAGATACTGCAGTCTGGGAAGACAAGTGTTAGGCCCTATGTATTAATGTGGTCAATAAATATTAAAGTAGCTATAGGCCTAAGTCTCTAATTCAATATCATTATTGTCATCCAAAATCTTCAACATTGAAAACACGAATTATTTTGTCAATTTAAATCAACATTGATGCTGTTATCTTACCAGAAAAAGATGGGTTTCTGATATCAAATTTTACCATTGGTGTACCATAATCCGTTTCAGCCCCTGGGTCCTTTTTCACGAAACATTAAAGGGACAATAACACTCTTGCTGGTTTGACGGGTTCCGAAGAAAAAAATTAGCCTTATTCTAACTACTAGATGCTTAGGTGTCCTACCTGTTTTGAAATTATCCATTATAACCTATCTTACTTGTCCAGAGGGTTCGAAAATATGTTTAGATCCAAGTTGCATCTGAAAGTGCTTACGTAAGGCTTTTCAAACCATGTTACGGCATGTAGTTGAATACTTTCAATTTTTTCAATTAGGAATGTTAAGATGAAATTTGTATCATTTATTAATTGGAATATTGTAATATAGTACAATTTGTTGACCAGAATAAAGATTGGGACATATTATTCAGTTACAACAAGAGTGGTATTGGGCCTTTAACTAAGATAAAATCCAAATTTTACTAGATATTTTAATTTTGATTAGCTAAGCACTTAAACCAATCAAATATTATCCAATCAAATTGGTAAAATTTCGTGAAAGAGGCCCCAGCTGTAACAAGAGACTCGAGGCTAGACACATTGCACCAAATCAAATGGCATATCCATAACATATTCATATGATTATGTAGACTGGAATAACCAGACGCTAGAAATATGCATTCGATTGAGACTGCTGGCTTATTTCGCGGAACATAACTGATTTGAAATGTAAATCAGTTTATATACGCTCATATTACAGTATAATATACGTTGCGACCCAATTGTGTCAATTTGGAGGGTCCCAAATGCTAGCGATTTAGATCCTCTAAATAGCCCTGGTGGACTAAGAGTTCAAAAATATATTTCTTATTGGTGTTCGATACTTTTGCCTTTTGGACGGCGGGCCTGAAACATAGCCATCTAGGATATCTTTATACAGTGGATGCTCGGGTTTACTGTCACTTTTTTTTTCTGTAGTGGGTTTTACTACGAATATATAAAATCATTTTAATTTTGAAAATTTAAGAGTAGGCCTACTTAAAATAACTAATAGATAATTTACCGACTGCTCATCATCAATAATACAGCGAACCTGGATATTATAGGCTACTGATTTATAACATTTGAAGACAGTCTGATAAAAGAGAGAAATGGGGTTTAACGTTCACTCGACACAGACTAGGTAGTTTTGAGCTTCCGCGTAGGGGTCTTTAGCAGTAGGAGAAAACAGGAGGACCTGGAGAAAACCCTGAGGCTGGACAGGCGACCCTAATCCTCATCACGTACAACCAGGGATTCAAAACAATGCCAGTTAACTCAATGACAGGCCTTATGATACATGTTGATTTATTGGTTGAGTTGAATTAAGGATATCTTGTGTCATTTGAAAACAGAAGATGGTAAATTGTCACATACCGATTCTCTTAAAACACAAACCACTGTGCTAAACAATCTGTGCTTAGGAACAAACAAGTTATAAAAATAAAGAAAAACACAAGTAAATAGAAGGGAGATTTTTTATTGTCAATTGATTTGACATATTTATAAAAAGATTTTAACAATTTATAAAATATACGTGGAAAGGATCCCTCCGATATAAATGTTAGTTTGTGTGGCAAGCAAAAAATCTCTACACCTATAATAACTAATACTAAAATACAACCTTTCTTGACAAAACCAAACACTTTTCCCCAATCAGATTAAAATCAGATGTTTTTCAATTCATTTTATTTCCGTACTTCAATTCTTTTTATTTCCGTATTTCAATTCATTTTATTTACGTATATTAAATTTTTAACTGCCAATACAAGCACACCAAGATATTTAAACCCATATGGACATGTATATACAGCTGTTAGATCTCATGAAATGTAAAATCTTAATCACTAATTTTACAAACAGACAAATATGATAACATAAAATATGCTAAACAAAATTAAATGTCTGAACATTTCATGGGTTTTGGTTTTGTCAAGATGGTGAAGGATGATTCTATGACAATATGACAATTTATCAATGTACATTAACATCTTATTCTTAAGTTAATCACTTTATAACCCAAACATTTTACAATTAAATAATATACAAATTCTATAATTTATACAATAGAATTTAATTTCAAATTACAACAGTTTTATTTGTACAGAAACCAAAATAACCGAATCTGAACAAGATTAAATTTTGCATTTTCATAAAAAAAAAATAATCTAAATACTATTTAATAGATCATGTAGCCAACTGTTCAGATGTATTTTACACTATATAAGGGTCTCACAAAAACACATTTGACTTCCAACATCCAGACAGATTTATTTGGTTCAGTAATGAGATATTACGGTTGAAACCCAACTTGGGTTCAGTTGTAACAGCATTATTAATGTACATCTTTTTATTATTTTATTAATGGAATGCAACTAAAAGCTAACTCATAATAATGAAATAGACTAAAAACATTTCAAAAATATACTTTCCTTTCCATATCTTATGTAACACCACTCTATAGTCATATGGACTAATCCATGTTACATGAAATTACATGCAAGGAGGATAGCATTATCATAATCAAGAGGGGGGTTCATACACTAAACATACAGCACTTAAAATTTATGGAATGAGCCTAATTATTAAATTGATGGAATGATTTTTTTTAAAATTATATAAAATTCTACATTTCAATTCTAAGTTCAGTTTTCAATTTAATCATAAAAAAACAAACAAAAACTAATTGACAAGCTTATCAGAATTAGTATGGGTGGCTTCTTATTAAATATTCACAGAAGCCATATCTGAGGCCAATTGATTTTGAGTCACTTCAATATTTCATACGTTGGTATTTTAATTAAAAAAAGATCACAAATTCTATGATTCAATTTTATGTTTCGAAACTTCATCAAAGATATTTTCCAAATCTCAAAATATTTAAATGAAGATTTTCCTAAATATCAAAATTTATAATTTCACTTCAAGGAATGTCGAAATGATTAAATTGATACATGTAAAGAAAAAAAACCTTGATGAAATGAAAGTCACAAAAAAAACAAAACTAAGCGTAAATAGAATCTATATATATATATATATATGAATAAAAATGATGAAAAAATTACCACAAGACTAACACCTTTCGCACGTGTATAAAAAAAACAAAAATAAATAAATTTGTTGATAAATTATATACACGGAGGGCATATTATTAGTCGTTTGTGGAATAACAAATGCAATTGCATAATTCCCAACCAAGTTTTCTACACCAAAATAACTATTAGATGCAGACGTAAATGGTGGAAAATTCTGAATTGCTAATTTATATACACTATATACAAGAATATATTTTTATTTAATTCTATACTATAATTTATCAACATATAAAAAAAGTCTTTGAGATGAAGCATAGGTCAAAATGTATAAATTGTAATGGAACTTAGCAGTACGATTTTCACACTTCAGCATCCTTATGACTCCAGAATCATACTATTTTTTCATATGTTGATAAAGGCGCCTTTATTCAAATTTGTGGCGCAAGAAACTGAATTCAAGAAATGTCTCAATTGAAATGTTGACGATGAAATTGAAACTTGTAATAATATTAACTAAGTTAGGTATAATAGGTCTCATTATAGTGAAAATAGATGTCAATAAACAGATGAGCGACATGTTGCGTAAAAAATTAATGTTACACTTGCAATTTCGATTGTATAATGAGCTCATTTTTAAGATACAAAACTTTACAAACAAAATATCTACATTTATACTTAAGTCTGACACACACACAAGAAGATTTTTGTTGATAAAGTTATTTCATATACTAAAGCCAAACACAAACAATGCAACCTTTTTGTTCAGCTTGGTGAAGTTATTAAAGCATAGCAAAGCACCAAGAGTGCTGATGTTAAAAAATGTCTGATGGTCAATGCGTATAAGTTGGACACTATTTCCTCATTTAACTCCTTTATTTCAGAATAGAGAATGTTTTCCCATGTGGGTTTTGATCATAAATGTATTTCACAGACAGATGATGTATTTTTATCTTGATCAAATCAGTTTTATATCATATAGGAGGATCTCTAACCTGTATTTAAGACTATCAATATTTTTCAAAGACTGACAATCTATTTTTCGCTTCATCAAAATATTTTTCTAGCCTAGAATACATGCGATTATAACTATTTGCTGATCTAGCGAGCTATTTCCAACTACACTGTGATGAACAACTACACTAAAACTAAATCTGGGCTAACTGAAAATAGCACTAATACAACACAACTAAAACATTCACACTCTTTGCTCATCTTACAAAAATTAAATTCTATGATATTTATATCCTATACAACAGCAATTTGTTTTACCAATATGACTACCCAAAATAAATTCAACACATGTTTTGCTAATTCAATATGCTACACAATGAGACCAAGAAACTAACTTAGTAGAAGTCTAAGGTGACGGCCAAAATGGACTGTTCTCGAGGCAATATCAGTGGCTACCATCAAGTAAAATCCATTTCTATACTCAACCATACAGCATGATAGATATTACACATAATTGTCAAGTTCTTAATTTGAACTTTTCAGACTAATTGATTGGGTTTCATTAAACACAAAATAATACCATATCTTAATTTGATTATAGAGGTTTTCAAAATGACTAGCCAACTTAAAAAATTGCAAATTCTTCTTTTCTTAATGTTTGCATTAAAAAAATAAAGAATAACTTTTTCCTACTAACTAGTAAATGCTCAGAATTCCTGAATCAAAAACTAATATTTTCATATTTTCCTCTTTTTCATTCAAATTATCTTAAATAAGAAAAGATCAGAAGAGAATGAAAATGCTAATTAAAACTGTTTAAGAGACCATATTTTGTTTGAAATATGTTATTATTCACAGTATAAATTAAACATTCAGAATTAGGGTTTTTCTCCCAGTATGTAGTTGCAGCTAGTCAAAATAACTGAGCGAATCCTAGTAAACAAATTGTATTCTTCTGTTGGATATCAAACATCTTTTCTTCTTCTCAATTTTAATTAAAATTTATTAATTTCAAATAAATATTAATTCAAAAACCGATTTATCCAAGAAATTTTTACATACAGTTATTTCATTTAAAGAAAATTTTTACATACAGTTATTTTATTTAAAGAAAATTTTATCAAATATATATTATATTTCACACTGAAATTCAAATTTTAAAATTCTTTAATATACAAATAAAATATACTTATATTAATTCACAAAAAATAAAATTCTAACCACAACACATTTAAATGTCATGTCTTCCTAAAGTCACAATTAAAGTTTAAACAACATGTGACACACATTCTAATTTCACAACGCTTAAATGACAACATGATGTCACATGACAGGTCACAAGAAAACTTAGCATGATATTATGACATACATCATGATAACAGTATAGCATGACATTTATCTCACAATAAGATAGCATGTCACAATATAGCACTGAATGAGATGTCACATAGTGTAACAAGTTGTGATGCAGAACATCATAACAGCATGTCACTCACAACATCTCATCTTGTGACACTGTATAAAATGGCATACTATGACAACATCTTACATTTATTGACAATATGTCACAACAAATATATCATATGAACTAATTGACAATATAGGTAAACAAACCATGGAAAACAATTAATACTGGTTGTTTGTATCACCGATACATCAAGTATTTGGGATATTTTTAACTGGTAAGTAACCAATGAATTCAGCAAATATCAGCCAGATTTTCTTTAAGACCAGCCCATTTTGAAAAGGAATAGACTGAGCACATTTTTCCACATAACATTTCCATTGTTAACGTTTCCAATATATAATCTATATCCTGGAAATAATCCAATTTCATCAACATTTGATTCATATATAGAAATGAGCAAGGCAGCGATTGAATGAAGGTCATAAGGTCATGGTATATAATAACATTATAGTCTATAGCACTGAGGTTATATTAATTAAATCTGGGTTTCGTTTCCGTTCCGCACAGGTGGCGCTGGTTGTTTCTTGTCCATATATACACCAATGAAAGAACCGTCTTCATTAAATTTTCCCATATCCTCTCCATCACCATATTCTGCGAGACTGTCATCATCTTCGTAACTTAAAGGCTCTTCAGTGAATTGTAATGGAGTTCCCTTCTTTTCCATACCATTATCATCACTAGAAAATAAATAAATAAACCTTTGATCACCAGTAGAAAATAAATAAATAACCCACTAGAAAATAAATAATTGTCATCTCTAGAAAATAAATAATTGTCATCTCTAGAAAATAAATAATTGTCATCTCTAGAAAATAAATAATTGTCATCTCTAGAAAATAAATAATTGTCATCTCTAGAAAATAAATAATTGTCATCTCTAGAAAATAAATAATTGTCATCTCTAGAAAATAAATAATTGTCATCTCTAGAAAATAAGTAAATTAAAATGTGATCATGGATTGTGATCTAATCCAAACACTCTAATGTTATTTTTGGTCGATTCCAAAATCTGAATTTGAATCATCCTGTTCGTTTGAACGGTTTTCTTTTTCAGCATGGGCGCTGCTGAACGATTCATTTTGTTTTTTTAGGCGAATTTGTGATTTATGTGGTGCATGAAAACTTTATTGACTAATGTCTATAGTATCATAATTAGTAGGATTAAATTTTTGACTGTCAAGGGTTATTTTACGTGCAATGTGTCGACAAGACCTCATGTTTTTCGTATCAATCGAACGACTAGACACAATCCATACCAGGTCCTGCACCAACCACTGACATGGATAAACTCTGCCAGAAAATCCAGAAAAACTTTCTTGGCCAACACTTGTTAGCAAATCAAAGTTTTCCTCACTGAGCCACTGTGGCTCCTTTAAACAACAGGTAAACACTTACGCTCGAGATAGATCATGGAATCCACTATCAGCTAAATCTTTCTCTGGATCTAAATCATTGGCTCTTTCTTTCTTATCCACTGTAAATACAATCAATCAAAAATTAAGATATATAAAATCAATTCTTAGTTCAAATTGTTAGTAATAAAGAATTTGCTTTTTTAACCCACACAGGACCACAAAGCAATAGTCTTATCCAATAGTTTTCTCATCAAATTAATCATTGAGAAATCCCTCTAGTCAAAGTTGATATACAGTTACTTTTTACATTGTGTTCAATTTGTCGAAAGAAAAACGACTCTCAAAACAATTATTAGCAAGAAATAAACCAAAAGAAATGAAGAAGAACATCCCACTTTTCTGCATGAACAAGGATAATGAAAATGGGGACAAGAAACAAAGTATCAACTTTTCCAGAATCCGAGAGGTCAGATCTTTTCAAGACTGAATCTCCAAGCCAATAAGTTTTAAAACTTGCCTAATTGCTCTAATAATGTGAGGGTGGGTTAGGTGGTAATTTTTAATCCTTTAACACGAAATTCTTACTGTCATGGCTTCTTTAGTTGTATCCAGTCTTTTTTGTTCCATGGAATTTATACATTCCATTTCAGACATTCAGGTATTACCAGTTACCGAACAAAAAATGCTGCAAGTTGTTGAGTCACTAGTCAACTTCCACAACTACTTGATCACCTGCCATCCCTACTTCTATTTTATTTGTGGTAAAATCAAGTGTACTTACATGGATAAACACCTTCCTGAGCTTTACGTCTGCAGACAACACATATAATAACTATAACACACACCAATAATAATATACCAATAATTAATGCTATCCACCATAGATCAGGAGCAGCAGCAGTAGCTGGTCCAGCAACTAAAATACAAAGAAAATTGAAAGTAGTGTATGTGTATATTTTCATTTCAAATATACCTGTAACCAGGACAATAACTCCGGGATCAGGGCTAGGGCCATTACATTGCCAATGTTGTTGATTAATAATTACATTACCATTACTTTTTAAATGTAATCAATACAATTACGTTCTCATTTTCAGCAATGGAATTTATTACAGTTACCCATTACTTTGAAAGAAATTAGGGGTCGGGCATGCACCCAAAACAATAGGGATAATTTTTTGGGGTATAAGGAATAAGTATGTAAAGTTTCAAGGTGAACACCTAAGAATTGTGGCCTGTAGGCAATACACACCGACAGGGGCGACAGCATAATACATTCACATTCATTCCACATTATGAATGTGGACGTATAATGAAAGTAGGATCTATTAAACTATAAAACAAAGATGTAAATTATTGTTATCAAATAAAACTGTCAGAATTTCTTACATTATATCAGATGATACAAGATTCTACTCATCATGTTCTATATACATGCAACTTAAAGCCCACGAACAAAAATATGCATATGTGGAAACTGGCCATTAAAAAAAAGCTAAAACAAACTTACTTCCAACTTCTTTTAAGACAACTTGAATTGTAATATTGATTGTTTCATGGGCATTAAACACCATACGTATGTACGTTCCATTAATAGTACGATAATCATCAAACGATAAATCCTCTGTGTTGATGTATGCGGATTTAGATGAATCATCGTAAATAACGAAAGGTGGCTGATCATCATAAGTCTGGTTGTTAAAGAACCATTTATACTGAATCGGAAACGGTGAGTTAGTCTCGGCCGTAACAGTCAAATTGACCATATCCCCTTTCGTTATCTCTTGAACAGTTGGAGGTCTCAATGTAATCACGATGGGTTCTAAAAAAGGAAAAAAAATAAAGTAAAGAAATGAAAAAAAACAAACAACCCTCCATCAGATTATTTTTATAGTAATCAATTGTTCGATTGTGATTCAAGATACTGATCGAAAGTGTTTGATTCATGATACAAATGGACAGTGTTTGACTCAAGATACTGATCAAAAGTGTTTGACTCAAGATACTGATCAAAAGTGTTTGATCCGTGATACAAATGGACAGTGATGAATTCGTGATACAAATGGACCATGGACAGTTATATATTAAGGGGGGTGGCTCCAATTCAATGAGAAAATGTTTGTTTTTAAATTGCACTGTCAATCATTAAAGCTAATGCTCTGAAATTTTCAGGACTTTATTGTTATCACGCAAGTTTTTGAAAAATTTGCATTTCGGAACCTGGACCACGCCCATTTCCCATAATCCAAGATGGCCACCCTATGCCGTTGAGGAAAAGCGTTAAAAAAAAAAATGCTTGATAAAATATAGATTGTTATATATCCTAGTAAAGCTAAAACACCAAGGAACATAATTATCTATATTTGATTGTCATAAGCTGTAGTAGAAACAAGTTAAAATAAATGTCAAATTTATTTAATATTTTCTCATCGAATTGGAGCCACCCCCCTTAAAGTACAAAGGTTCTGCTTTTCAACTCTCTATCTAACCACACTTATAACATTATGAGTTCTAACAAAAGCAGCATTGCCAGTTTAATGAAGTGATGGACAATGTTAGATTCATGATACAAACAGACAATGTTAAATTCATGATATGAATGGACAGTGTTAGATTCATGATACATATGGACAGTGATCGATTCATAATACGAATGAAATTACAGACTAGAACTTACCGATGACATCCAGACATCCATCACCAAATCTAAAACCTTCAGAGTTGGTAACTTTACACTGAAAGCATGTAGTATCATCTGGTTTTACAAGATTTGTCACCGTCAATATCTGTTGATCATCACTGAATACATATTTACCACTATCAACTAGAATAAGATAAATACAGGTCAAAGGTCATTTAATATCGTCAAATTTTGGGGAAGCTAAAAAAAAGGCTAAAAGCAAATATTGATGTACATGTATCATGAGTGTATATTAAGTGATTTACATTCGATATTTAAATTTTATGTTGTAATTTCTAATCAATTATGTCCATCAAAACAGGTGAACAATCAAATTTCTGTTTTAACCTAACTGCCAAGACGCCCAAAGAGCTATGACTTTTTCATAATTCCACCACAATAGAGTGGTTGGGTATCAGGCCTTCAAGTCTAAAAAATCATGGTGAGCTAAAGAAAAGCTCTCCTGAGATTGAAAAATACCGAAAATCCCTCTCCTCAAATTAAGGACAAATGATTTTGGTTTTTTTGAAGAATAAATCACTTTTATTGCTAGTATTTGTTTCTTTTTGATTTTGACTAGCATAAAAAATAACATTTTAAAACAAAATAATAAACTTAGTGACTAGAACTTAGTACTGTGCGTAAGCTTATTAATATTAAATGCTTGTAAACCACAAGCAAGCATACAAAATGATATCACTTTCATTATAAGCAAAAATAATGTTTTGTCCCTTTCACCAGTGGCATAGACACAAATATAGAGCTGGTGTGAATAATAATATTAAAAAAAGCGAAGGACTTCGTAAACATCAATTATCGTAACATCGCTAAGGCCATGCGAGTATGATGATGATGCGGGAAAAAGCCCCTCGTCTGGGTAGAAGTGTCTGTTGTCATGACCCAGCTGTAGTTTTCATCATAGATCGTATATAATAAATCTAGTACAGTTCTATGTCTTGATAGCCAAGACCAATGACATAGATATATATATATAAAATAAAACAAAATACAAACAATCCAAACTTCATTTACTTCAATTTCTTAGTCTTTCAATTGCGTGGATAATCGAGACGCGAACGAGTATAATACCGAATTGCTGATTGGGCATTTATGTGTAGATATATAAAAAATGACCAATGAAATTACTCGGTACAGAGCTAATTAATGGGAAGCTTTTAAGACTAAACATGAATGACACTCGCCGGGCCCGACCACGTTATTATATATAGATCAGTGGACCCGACTGATATTCCTCAATTTCTGATGTCTTTTTGTGGAAATAAAATACGGTACGCAGTTGGGGAGAGCAATTATGGAGGGAGGTGAGCAATAACATATGCACCTGGATTGGGATTTAGGTGAGCGATGGAGTGCGAGAGCGATAGCGCGCCTCAAACGTGAAGGCCTGTAGAGTGGTTGGGTAAATGGATTTCAAAGAAGATATCATTTTTGCTTAGTGAGAGTACTGCAAACTTACATTTATCGTTTGGAATGGCGTCTCCATTTTCAAACCATTCTGGTGGCCCCGGTGGATTCTCCCTCTCTACTGATTCTGCTTGACAGGTCATACTAGCATCTCTTGTTGCCGCAACCGTAATTGACGATAAAGACTTTTTCCAGATAGGACGAGCTGGAATAAATAAATATGAACAATATATTGGATGCGGTTTCACTTCTGCCATTTTATAATTTTATACATTTATATTTTCATGCCTGCAGAATAGAAAACAAAAGCGTCTCCCTACAATCAAGAGTTCAAACAAATATTTGAATTTAAAGTCCCTTGTGGAAACGATACATGTATAATTATATTAATTAAGTGAAATCAACTAATATTCCTTGTAGATAAATTATGCAAGAGCTAAATTTGCCTATGCAGGTCTTCCTTTAGGACTTATAGGCCTACTGTGGACAGACAGACAGGGGCGGCGACATGAAAATGTGGGCATATAAAAAAAGTTGCAGAATGCTAAAAACCAATCATGACTTCCAAGGCTCCACACCACATTTGAAAAACTGTAATTGTTACTTACATGTGACATTAAGGGCTGTTGTTGCTGAATTGGTTTGAGTATTTATACCTTCACAAGTGAAAGTTCCTTCATCTGACTCCTGTATATTTTTAACTCGTAAAACTCGTTGTGAAGCGTCCATAAATTCATATTTATCAGTGTTACTACCTGTAATTGGCTGTAATAGATTGTTTTTCCATGATATAGATGGTATCGGCCTGGAAAATATTTAAGACTTATGATTAGATCACCTACATGTACAATCTTTTCAAAAACATTAATTGTCAGTATCCAAAACATTAATATTGTTTAAGCCATGTGTTTAGATCATGAAACATAACAAGGGGCTATAAAAATAGGAATGGTCACCACACCTACCATAAAAATATCATGAAAGTTAACAAAAGCCATAAATATGATCAAATCATGAAAATTAACAGGGGTCATAATGTGACATCAAATATTTGAGGATAACATGGAGAAAAATGTAACCACAGATCAAAGATTACAGGGGCCATAATATCACATCAAAGATGAAACAAAATGAAATCGGTTTAACGTCCTACTGTTCTGCTACAACTGGGCCATTCAGTGTGCTATGAGGGAATGTTTGTCTGGACATGGTGTTACAGCCTACTCTTTATCGAATTCCAACTGTCAAGAGATCTTTTATGTGCACCCAAATGAGTACCGATACACAGGACCTCGGTTTTTCATCCCATCAGAACGACCAGAGTGTCTTTGTCAGGTCCTCCATCCTGCACCACTGACAAGGGGATACCACGGCAGAAAATATTCATAAGTTTTCTCGACTAAAACCAGAAGCAAAATGCGACCTCCTGAGTAGTGATTCAGCGCCTTACCCATTTAGTCAACTAGACATCCCAAAGATAACAGGGGCTATAACATTATATCAAATCATCAAATATAACAGGTCACAATGTGACATCAAATCAAATATAACAGGTCACAATGTGACATCAAATCATCAAAGATAACAGTTTACAATGTGAATCATCAAAGATAACAGGGGCCATAATGTGTCATCATGAATAATCAAAGATAACCGGGGCCAAAATATGACATCAGATCATCAAAACTAACAGGGGCCAAAATATGACCTCAGACCATCAAAAATAACAGGAGCCAAAATGTGACATCAATTCATGAAAATTAACAGCAGCTATAATGTGACATCAAATACTGAAAAATAACTTTGTACTTACTTGCCACCAAAGATACATTCTATATCAACATTATGTCCAATAAAAGCTTTCTGATTTGATTGGCTATATAATACACTGGGTGCTCTATCTGGGATTGCTGGAACACAGAATACAAATAAAAACCTTTAAAACATTTGTTACTTCAAACAAAATTAGGTCATCTGTTTTGTAGATAAATAAACAAAGTTTCTCCTGACAAATCCATTGGCAACATACCTAGATCTGTGGGAGATACATCTATAGACCATTATTACAAGTTTCGTCAAAATTGGATAAAAATTAAACACATTTACTGGATAATTTATCTTGTAGTTTAAACACTTACGATTTTGTTTCGTAACATCTAAAATCTTCCCACTGCCTAAATTGATGGAATTGAGATGACGATTAAAAATGGCACATTGATACTGTACACCTTTTAAATCATCCTCTTCTGTTACATAGACGAAATGAAGAGTTCCTGAAAATATATAATAAGATAATATATATAAAAAGATAAAATGGTCACTATTATAACACTGTTAATGATTGAGATAAATGTGACTAAACATACCAGCATTAACTACACATCTTAATCATTTCACTGTTAATATGTAAATCTCTGTTTTGACGTCATGTCACGTGGTTTAATACAGAAATCTTTATGTATCTGTCGAGGTCACAACAGTCAGTTATTTTTGTGGATACATCCTGATAGTTCCGTATTTTATACATTTATTATCAAAGCATACAGCTAAAAATATCACTTGTTTTAAACAAGGCTCAATACCACTCTTGTTGTAACTGAATAATATATCCCAATCTTTATTCTGGTCAACAAATTGTACTTTTTTTTTTACAATATTCCAATTAATTGGTGATACAAATTTCCTCTTAACACACGCAGAAAATTTGACTAAATTAATTTGAAAAGCATAACGTAAACCTTTTCAAATGTGACTTTGATTTAAAAATATTTTGGAACCCTCTGGAGAAGTAAAATAGGATGTAATGGATAATTTACACAACAGGTAGGACACTTAATCATCTAGTACATGTACTTAGAATAAGGCTATTATTCATTTTCTGGGGCTGTCAAGCCAGCAAGAGTGTTATTGTCCCTTTAACATCCTTATGTATACCTACCCTCTGCATCTATAGCTATTCTGCTGTCCTGCACAACTTCACTACTTTCGTCGTCACCTTTATACCATTTAAACTGCCCAGGCGGGTTACATTCGGGTACATTATCACATGTCAGCTTAACTGCTTCCCCTTCTGTAGCTGTTATTCTTGGAGGAGCTCCAACTGTGGCATCCCAACTGTTTAGATCTGTAATAGAAGCATAAAATACACAAACTCTTCACCAAGTTTCAACATCTTTCTCCTTTAATTAGTTTGAAAGTTATTCTGTAAAAAGCATTGACATATAAACTTATTATCCCTGCTCAGTCTTTGTGGGAAAAAAAATGCAATCCTAACCCAACCAAGACCGTCACTTAATAAGAGCTGGGCAATATTTCGTTTTTTTGATATAAAACAGTCACAGAAATAACCAGCAGCTGCCAGGCAGGATATGCCCATATACAAGAGTTGGATAGAGAACAAGCTAAAAAGGAAGTGATTTTTCCTACAATCAAGGTTCATAATTCATGAAGTTAGAAATCTATATGCGCAAACATCGAATGGGTTATAAACATGCACTTCAAGTTACATCAAAATCTGATTAAAATTGTGACCTCTACAGGGTCCGCAACCTTGATATAGCATATTTTTTACACTATTCGCGTAGATGCAGGGTCCATTTTGTCGACAGTTTTAGTATATTTTTCATGAAATTCAAACTCAACCTTCATTCCGGTGTAACTGTGATATAATCAAATATTTTTTTTTTAAATCGGTTAAAACTTGTGACCTCTGGAGAGACCACAAGCCACAAACATGCTTTTCAAGTTTCATCAAAATCGATTAAAAATTGTAACCTCTAGAGTGTCCACAATCTAAAAACGTGATTTTTCATACAATCAGGGGCCAAAATCCATGAAATTATGGTCCGATCCATGCCAATATAGAAGGGAACCAAGATCGCAGTGATATACACCTATATTTAAAGTTTCGTTGAAATTATATAAAATTTGTGACCTTAAGAGTGTCCGCAAACAAATTTAAGATGGACAGACTAACAGGGGCGAGGACAATATACGTCCACATGAAAATGTGGGCGTATAAAAAACGTCAAAAATACGGTCTTAGAAAAATATCGAAAAACTAAAGATACCGTGATATATCGAACCAAGATCGCAGGGAGGTACACCTATATTTAAAGTTTCGTTGAAATCTTATAAAATTTATGACCTCATTACATTTTATTTGTAAATTCTGAAATGTCTTTATGCTTAAAACTTTTAATTATATTGACTAGAAAATGTCAAGAGAATACTCTGGGGATATTTTCAACTTTTTATGCATGGGTTTTTACATTTAGAAAGTGATAAACTGAAATTATTGACATTTTATAAAATATCGCAATATTTTCAAAATATATCGCAATCTGTTTCCAGGAATATCGTCCAGCACTACTTAATAATCACCTACACCATCTCTGGGGAAAATAATGAGAGTTTACCGGGATTCAGCGTTTATAAGAAGAATGTCAGAATAGAAACCACTTAGGCAATTACCAAATTTACCGGCAGGCTAAACTAAAAATTTGTCAATTAGAATTAGTATTGGGCATTTTATATACTCTACATGTTTAGTTGATGATAAAAATTGGGTAACATGCCACAATTAGTTTATTTCTACTAGGTATAGATGTACTTACATGCCAATTCGACTTTTATGATGGGTGACATGGCTTTTATTGTTTTACCTCCTATTTGATTAGAAGCGAAACATTGGTATTCTCCTGTCTCTCTGCGAGTTAAAGAGGCTATCTGAAGCTCACCAGTATTTGGATCTTGTTTTATAAATTCACTTGTTATAGTCTCACCGTCTTTTGTCCATTCATATCTATAAATAGAAATAAAACCATCCATTTGTCTTGGGTTAAACAATGTTGCTGAAACGTTTGGAAATAATTACTGTACATGTACTTGTATGATGGAAATATGTTATAATCTGAATAAATATTGTAAACATAGGTTACCAGGCAAGAAAAAGTATAGGTTAACACCAGCTGAGTCACCAAAGCAATCAAATTAATCTGTGATGAAAACTCTTTGACAGAAATTATCGGAAATTGTTGAAAATCAGGGAGAGAGAGAAATGGGGTTCAATTTCATTTCAATAATAATTCGCTTGCCCATAGGTGTCTTTAGAAATGGAAGGAAACTGGAGGACCTGGAGATAACCCATGAGGTTAGACAGGCGACCCTATCCCTTGTAACCCTATCCCTTGTAACGTACAAACGAAGAATCAAAACCATGCCAGTTGACTCAATAACAGACCTTATGATCCAGTGCGCACAGGCTAACGATTTGGCCATCAAACACACCTGTTAAAAATTAGCAGGCTTCTATATCTCATGAACATCAGCCATTCTACAGTTTTATATAGTCATGTACAAACATCAAGTCCATCAAAGTCATAGCCATAACTCAATACATAATTACAAAACATTGGAAAACATGAATAGAATGACTATTTATACATTTCAGGTCAATTGGGTAATAGAATTAGTACCTAGAGCATCCTCAATATTTTTCAAATTGATGCAATACAATAGGATTCTTCATCTCATGAACATAAACACTGTATACAGGGATGACGGAAATATATCATCATATTTCAATAGACAGGTAGGTGTATATATATCAAAGAATGTAGATTACCAAATGACAAGACCACCCACCACCCCCCTAAAGGTGTGTGCTTCACCAACTAACTATATAATACATGAAAGTCTGACAAAATTTCTCTTACTCAGCTGTAGGATTTGCATCTGCTAGACATGCTAATATCACTTCCTCTGTGGCTCTGTAATATAATGTTTCCTCCACATCAGGTTTTGTAATCTTCGGAGGAGAAGGCCCTGTAATTGACAAACAATCACAGTTTTACAAGTTATTTAATAGACATTATCAAACTACCTTAATAATACATTATAGCTTTACCATTTGAATTTGATTGACATAATTTTACTCTTCTGAATGTTATTGAAATGAATTTATCATCACTGTTGTAAAGATAGGTTGCCAGGCAACAATACATACGCCCACAGCAGCTAAATCGTCCAAAAGTCAACAAGAGTTGTCACATATTTTATTTTTTGGGGTAATGAAACATTTATAATACACTAAAATCTGATTAAAAGTAACAACTCATTATGTAATTATCAGGAAACCATTTGAATTTGTTTGGCTTTGATAAAGTCCTCCCACATGCTAGCGTTTAGTATACGAAACATTTAATATTCTGGATTTAGCTGTTTAGGTTATCAAAATTCATTGAAACTCGATATACTTGTTAGTCTCATGACCTTCAACACTGAATAAATTTAAATCAATCGGATATTAACTTTAGCCTCTTGAGCATCCACAAGGAAAAACAGGGGGACGACAATATACAACCACATTTCAATGTGGGCGTACAAAAACTATACTTCAGTTGAGATGATGGCGGTCCACTCATAAGAAACCTAAATGAATAAGATTTCATTTCTGAGAGCTAAAGCCATTTGGGAAGTAATATACAGCAATTTTTGTGTCTTTGATTACGTCTGCAATTCAAGAGGGTGAAGGTTGGGGGGTCCATCACTGAAATATTTCTGCTATACATTCTTCAAACTCCCATTGCGCTACCAATTTCTACCTGAAACCATGTTTGTGTATGCCATCTAAAGAACAAGACACATTTCTCTATTGATCCTGCATTCTAAATGCGCTAGTCAGCCTACCGCAGAATTAAAACATACAATATTTTGGTTTGAGTGTAGCATGTAGTGTCCTAATCAAACAACTAATGTGACTTTTGTCCAAGAGAAAAGACAAATAAACACTTACTGTCTTGTCCATAAGATATGGAAAACATAATACTGAAAATTAATAACTGGTGCATTTTAATAAATGCCATCTCCTCTCACTTGCTGTTAAAAAGTCAACTAATACTGGAGTTATCTCGTCCTTAACACCACTTCAATATCCTGAAATAAAAAGATAGAAATTTAAATATCAATGTACCCAGCTTTAATAGAAAGCTTGACCTCATATTAACTCTGTACATGTTATCAATGCCTTCATGTAATACATGTACATGTACCATGCATATTTCGGCACTAATTTTGATTGGGTATTCACCCAGCATGAGAGCCTATCAGATTCCTTGACTATCATGAATACTTAGTCTTGCGCTTTCCAGCTAAAATGTTACTATACTGTATTTAATCTGTGGGTTTTAGTGTCAAAACTTCTGATTGGACACCACTGTTCACATGTGAGTAATGGGAGAAAATATAACTGAGTTCTGGAATTGCAAAGTAATCTAGCAATGTCCGGATGGGAGCTTGTCAGGCCTCTTAAATGCCTACATCCGCAGAGTTGTTCATTTTAAATTAAAATCCTTGTTAACAAAAGCGCTACATTGTAGTTAAAAAACCTAAATTGAAATCAGTGTAGCAATTAAAATTTGAAATGGAGAGAGAGAAAGAAATGGGGTTTAACGTCCACTTAACACAACTAGGTCATTTCGGGACCAACATATGGTTTAAATTTTATTTCAATAATTCGCTTGCGCGTAGGGGTCTTTAGCTGTGGAAGGGAACCAGAGTGCCTGGAGGAAACCGACGAGGTTGAGAAGGCGCTTCCATTTCGATGCCACATATGCTCACACCAGGGCTCGAAACCACAGCCACAAGCCAGAGGTGAACAGCCAGCTAGAGGTCGAAGCGCGGCACTCTAGATCACCAGGCCATCCCAACCCCCCAAATTTGTAATGGAAAAACACTAATATGAAATCAATTTGCAGTCCACGATTAGGAAATTTTAGAATTAAATTGGGTCCTTCCTTATGCCAAAATTGCCCCAAATAAAAAAGATAGGTTGCCCAGCAACGAAACGTACATGAACATGCACAGCAGGTACAAATGTAAGTCATCAGAACGAACAAACTTTGCATATTAATTCTTTTGTGGGTAATGAAAGCATACTACAAGACTTAAGACATGAAGTAATTATCATTAGGAATGATTTGGCTTTTCGTTCTAACCAATGCTAACAGTTTCTAGAGCATCAACCTGATTTTTAAAGTTGGCATTGTACATAACTCTGACAATCATCAGAAACTGTTGAAAATCAATAGGCTTCCACTTTACATTTAAGTCTTGTAGCAATATTTTGTTAACCTTACAGTCTATTAAGAGAGTCCACAAATATTTTGAAGTAATCAAGGGCCAAAACTCTGGCAGTAAATATTAGAAATCTTTGGAAGTCATTTACATGTACGCTTCTTTATCTCAAGTCCTTGAAAACTGTGTGTAGAGTGTTCATAAGGTTTTTCAAAGTGATCAAGGGCAATAACTCGGGGAGTAATTTTCAGAAATTGGTGAAAATCACATGGCTTCTGTGTCTCATGACTGCAAAGTTAAGATGATATTGCTTGTGGATGGTAACTGTGGGTGATGAAATATTTGTCAGGTGCAAAAAAGTTTGCCACACCAGAAAGGAGTGATCTTTGCAGGTTGCCGCAAAATTAACCCCAAAACAGCAGAGAATGGAGGCTTAAAGCCAGTCAAAAGGGTTCTAGCACGAGCCACAGCTCGGAGTCAAGATATTGTCACGGCAAAATCCCTAGACAGTAAATACAACAAACTACGACAATAACTATTAAAAGGTGGGTTAGCTATAATGTATATCCCTGGACATTTTTAGAAGTATATCTGAAACATGTTTGTATAGAGCGGGCTATAAAGGTGAGATATTCATTAAATATATTTTACGAGTCTGGTAACATTAATGTAATAAAATACGCCAGGTTCAATTTAAGACGTATTGCATCGCAAAAGGCGATTAATTTCAGTAAATAGAAATATTTGATCGACTAATTGAAATTCCATTCCAAGAGTCCAAAGCGCAATTCATACCATCTGTATGAAATATTTTTATTAGAATTCAATAGTTGAAAACTGCTTCTGTGTTAGGGGTGAACTCCAGGTTACAACGTAGTTTTAATTTCACTAAACAATTGAACCAACTGAATTCCATTGCTACATGTATGTTTACATAGGTTTACAAAAACTTCCTTCTTTTTTATCTCCCTTGTTAATAGGGACAATATGACTGGTAAATCAAGCCATGCTACTGTACTTTACCATTGGTTTCTACCTACATGTAATTAAGGTGTTACGTAACTATGTTCCCGCGTGTCGATTATAGGTACTATGATTTTCTAATAGTATTCATGACAACCTAAACCTTGTAGTACCTTGGACCAGTTAAATTGAAAATGTTGTCTAATAAAAGAAAAAGTATGGGGATAAAATTGACCATGATTCATTCATGGATACATAAGGATGATAAGGATTAAGGATTGTAAGTGGTTGGCATATGAGTTAGAACTGGTGACATTGTAAAGTTATGAACAAATCATGCATGAAACATGAAAATAAAACAAACGGTACACGGACCTGTCAGAAGCAATCCTTGGAAATCTAGTGCATATTAAATTAGAGAGATCACCAGCAATAGTATTTGTGGCAACTGTGTTGAAAATTACTTTCAAACATCAAGAAGACCAAATACATTACCTTCCATAAAATAGTGGTTAATAAAAACTAAAGTATTATTAATGTTATTGAAAATTACAGAAAAAATCATGGAAAAATGATTTGGGCTCATCTTGATATTGCCCTACAAATTGAGACAAAATTGAAATGATATCATTTATAAATACATGTACATGTAGCCCATGTATAGAAGGATGCACAAAAAAAATCAAAGGTCCTAAGGTCCAAGCCAAATAATGACCCATGCAAAGAAATGTGTAGCAGGAACCGTTTCATTTTGAGACTTGATAGCTTTTAACACTACCATAACGTAACTGTACCATACCTCGAACTGTTTTCAGTATGTCATGTTTTTTTAGACCAGTTTACACTACAAAACAAGCAGTTGTCATGCATAATACATGTACACCCACATTTTGAAAGAGTTGGACAGAGAACGAGCTAAAAAGTGATTTTCCTACAATCAGGGGCCATAATCCAGGATATATTGTCTGATGGGCATGAAGAATGTTACGAAATTGACAATTTATCATAAATGTATCTATGTACATACTGACGGAACTGAAACATTTTTGGAATGATATTCCTGTTAGAGATTCAACTTTGACAACATGTTGATACATGTACCTACTAGTTACCATCTACATCTCTACTGATCCTAGTCAATATAGCAACAGTACCATATATACTTACTGATATAGATTATTTCTATCAAGCAAGACTAATGGAATTTTAAGAATGCAGACTATATAGATTATAAGTATTGACTTGTTCAATACATGTAAAATTTATAAGAAATGTAACCACTTTGATAGTGAAATACAAGATACTTAGATTCTGTTGACATATTTACTTATACGACATGGACTTGAAGATCAACAAGTAATCACAAATCACATCCCATGTGCAATGGAAATTTATGTCACCAGTAACTGATTAAAATCAGATGTCAATTACCTTTCGAGAAAGAGGTTGAAATTATATCTCAATGATTGTAACCCAACATTTCATTCATAATACCAGGTCAGGTATGTGTGTAGACTGTAATTAATGTAAAAACAGGTTGGAATGTGGTTAATCAGGATTTGATCCAGTTATGGAAAAGACCCCTTTTAATGCAGCATACATTTACAGTACATGTACTTCAGAAACAAAATCTCTTAAAACTAGCATCGCAAACATTCTGCATGCATCATAATCACAAAACTCTAAAATTCTAATTAAATATGAAATTAGTGGAACTAATTTGATTTGTTTCCCATAGTTCAACAAAACTGTTAAAGTTCCATGGTGTGACCTTTCTCCCACTAGGTGGCGACCTCCACTGTCAATCATTAATGCTGATTGACAGTTCAATAAAGAGATAAGGGGACATAACTCATAATAAAAATCGTAAATGTCACGATTGTAACATTAATATTTATAAACATCCAACTGTGAGAAAGTTTCAAATAGGTCATACAAATTCTCACTTAATGGAAATTTTTTTATATTACATGTATTGGAAAAATGCCTTAAAGTACATTTACATGCCAGAGGTTGACTCTTTAACTCAACTTCATGATGTAAATCAATAATATAAAGCAGTATTTTACAGATACATGTACAGTATGTAAGAGCTAATTCTGCCTAATTGGCCTCAAATGTTATATAAATTATTAATTATTTTATTTACATGACCAACCCATAAATGACACTCTAGAACATCAGATGGGATTAGATATATTGACATCATTCACGCAAACTACCGATTGAACTACTGAAAATTGAGACTTGACAATCAAGACTATTTAGACTATATTTTGTCAAACTATTATAATATTTCATTATCTCTTTTTTAAATATTATAGTAATATACATGTTACAACGATCAAGTCTTTTTGCATCTTTAAAGGAGAGATCTTGGATGATATGAAACTCTGTTATACCTACGGTAATAAGGTTTACACATTATGTTGATTTCTGAAGGGAGATTAGTTGGTTATATTTAAAGAGGAGATACCTGTACATGTACTTATCATGGGGAAATAAGGTAGGACTTGTATGAGTGTTTGACACGGTCGGTTGACTTTGAATGGATAATTTTTGTACCAACTCAACTGTGACATACTGATACCCTAAATACTATCAAATAAACTGTTGGAAAATATTTGATGTATTTAAAACAAGGCTGTCTCACAGCCAAATAGTTCATGCTAAATCTGAGTTTTACAAAACATATATTGGTGTGACCACTGTACTAAGCTTTAAAAGTAAAAAATATCAAGCGATTTAAAGTGTGAAAATTCAATAGGTTATATAAAAGGATATCACTTACTGTTCCTTAAGGATTCAATATGATAAAAATATTTGAGACACACTGTCTAAATCTTCAATGAACTCAGAGTGAGACACAATCATGTTTTGTCAAAAAGATAATGACTCACAGTTTTCATCAATACTTTCTATTGCAATTTCCTTACAATAAACAAAAGGAAAAAAGGAGAAATTTATGGAAAAGTTCATTTCACTGGAAAAATGCTTCCTTCAAAATGAATCATATGCCGGTAGTTTCTCTCAGCCGATATTAGTGTAATAAAAACATTTCCCTTTGATATCTAACCAAGACAAATCCACCAACTGTTTTCAATATCCAAATGACTAGATATACAATTAAAATTCACAGTTAGACCATGTTTCCTGAGTTGACAGAGAAAACTTACTAGATTTCACATTGTTCAAGTAGAACATCCCCAAAAAACAGTAACAAATGAAATGGAGACAGGATTTAGTTGTATGATTCAACACAAGTACGTGTAGGCTTGAAATGTCCAATTTATATAAAAACAAAAGCCCTGTAAATTTACCTGTAAATTCTTAATGATATTCCAAAAAATATATATGTACATGTATACACAACACAACTTTACTCCAACTCAAGTTTTACAAGTAACTGACCGAGCTGCCTTCAGGGCACAGCCACCACCACCACTATGATTAAACACATTGTAAAGATGACCTCATTAGGTGTAGAGAGCTGGTTGAGGGAAATACCTGAGTGAATAGGTTATCACATAGTGTGGAGAGTATATATAAACTAGGACAATCCTATAAACACCGGCAATTACACAGTCACAAATACATATTATAAATATAGATTGTCAATAGCATAGCATCCGGAGAGATATAAAACATATATTCAATTGACATTTTGTTCGGTCAATTCGTCAAATTGTGTAATTTATCAATTATTTTTTAATGTATATTATTCTGAGCTCTTTAAAGGGACATTGTGCCTGGACTAAATACTGTTATTGGTTTCATGACTGATATTACACATACATATTACGTCTCTATCATAAATTAGATAGTTTAATATGATTTCTTTTAAATGGTGATTGAATATAGAATAGAATGTGACAGACATATTATGGGTAAATTTAATTTCTGTGGTTATATGTGTGCAATACATGTACATGAATTTGGCTTAGACAGTGTCATGATCACTTACTCTTCACAATTGCTGCACATGTACGCTAGTTGATAAGGGTTTTTGGAACTTGAAATAATGTCTATGTCAGGTGCCATAATCTGGTAAAATCCTTGTACATGTAAATGTTGTTTCAAATAATAAAGCAGATGGCGCTCAATAACATATGCATGGAATTAGTTTTCTCCTAAATGGAAAGGTAAAATTATAGAATTATTTTGTCAATGATTCAATCAGCCATAAAGCACTAAATGTAGGAGGGACTTACATGAAGGATACCCCACCCACACATCTTTACATCTGATTCATTATCTTAACACAGGAATATACATGTACAATTAATCAAATCTCAACCCTGTTTGTAAAATTTACAATAAAGACGGCATCACATGCAACAAAACAAATCAATACGTGTACATAAAAACCTACATTAATCCTTATCAAATTTTAAGAAAGACCCCTACATGTACGTGTATAATATGTAGGGATTAACAATATTTTGTTTCATTTATTCATATTCAAGACCCAGACATGCAACCGAATGATTAAAAAAATATATATGTACATTGTCATGTAGTCTGTGTTGAATGTAGTTTAAACTCAATTATCTTTCCTACATTCTGATGTTCAAGTTAAACTGGTTTTAAAATTCTGGGGATCGTTAACCAGCTTCATTTTTTCGTCTGAACGCAAATATGGGGCAAATAAACCAGTTTAAAAAACTCAGTTTGCGACCGGTGTCAGAGAAGGCTTTTTTTATTTAAATTAGTTTATCTTGGCCCTCTGAACGGGTTGTCTTAAAAAGACTGGGCATGCGCACAATGTTACATTGCTGTGAAGATATGAATCTAGGAAAATAAGTCACAGTAAAAAAAAACACAGGTAAAAAAAGTCATAAGAAGTTTGTAAAGATGCAGACACAACTACGAAATCTTTGCAAGAAATCTTTGCAGAGATCGTGTCAGCGGTGCCAAATCCACCCCAGAATTTTTACATGGAGTTGGATGGAACATTAGAATTAACAAAGAGTATTGATGTGCTAGAATGTTGAATGAGCTACATGTAGAATGTGCTAAAATGTCTAATGTCAACTATAATAATATATTAAAATGTCAGATTTTGAACTGGTTTAACTATCAATATGGTCAATCTAAATACACCAACATCAGTTTTAAAACAAATCAAATTGCATGTACATTGTGCTTCTTAAACTTATAGGAGACATGCCTGACAACAAAGAAATGTAAATTTTAAATCCACTGTTTGCATTTATTGTAGGAGTTATCTAACAACTAAAACCATAGAAATGACCTCTTATGTTTTAAAAGTTTGATATATAAGCCCTTGAAACAGTTGTAACTCAGTCTAGGATGTTTTGACATTGAGCAGAGATAATTTTTAGCTTTATCTCAAGTAATAGTAAGCTTTTAAAACCCACTCATTTTATTAGTCATACCTTGTAATTTTTAATTTTGTTAGCATAACCTAGTCCAACTGGAATGAATTATTGACAATGTTGACATGTGCACTGCTGAGAAGGAAATTGTTGACAAGCATTTCCAAGGGTTTTTTCATGTGCACATCAATGTACATTAATCCATTCATTGTAGACACATTCTCCAGGTTAGCTCATGACCAAAGACAGACCGGGGACATTTTAACCTTGACAACACAGATATTGTAGGACTGCTTTGTTAAGGCACAATTAAAAAATCATCGCTATAAGGACTATAAAATATAACTTTGTCTGTTTAAGCGATATGAGCAGGACAGAAAGTGGACTTTAGGGCTATATGAATAGATTTATTATTATTTTTTGCACAACACCACATGTACTGGGTATATATGTAACAACAAATTCAAATGAAATGAAATGAAGTTTAACGTTCTACTGTTCTGCTCCAAAACTAGGCTAATGAAGAGGGGTATACGACCATACAGTGTGCTGTGTGGACAATTTTGCCCGGGCAGCGGCGTTATGGCCTACTCTTATATTGAATTCTAACTGCAAAAGGATATTTTACAAGCACAACAATGTGTAAACGGGACCTCGGTTTTTCGTGCCATCCAAACGACTATACAGCTGTCTTGTCAGGCCCTCTGCCCTGCATCACTGACAAGGGGAAACCACGACAGAAAATCTGGATTAACTTTCTCTGCCAATGCAGGGATCGAACACACAACCTCCAAGCTAGCAAACCAGCGTTTTACCCACTTAGCCACGTGATCCCCAATAACAAATTCAATCTGATAATCTCCTACAAGTTTACAGAAAGCAGTGGTTGCTTTCAAAATGAGAGTCTTTTCCACAAATGTTAGAAATGGCAGTATTTTCATTCAAATTGGGTTAATTTAATTTGATTATGTGTGTGTGCATCATGTTAGCTGGTTTGTTTACATGGACATAATAACCAGGTGTGAAATGTCAATACCTAGAGGCCAATGGTCAGGGCCTTATGGACACAACATGTCAGGGGATCTACTGCATTTATTGGCAGTCTCTTTATCACTTTATTTCAGTAGATAATAAAGGGGTTTGGAGCAATATTACATAATGACCTCAACACCTTATAATTACATACTGATAATTAGTTTACCTCTTTAGTACCCCTTAGGGGCAACCTGTCAGCTATATTTATGGTTATTTAATGATCACAAGGGAGTCTGACACCTTGATAGGTACTGGCCATGTAGTCTTGCTTAAACAGACTTTAATATGCAATAGCCATTAAACCAAGTGTTAAATCTGTATAATCTAGACTACTTGATTAAGTAATTAATTTGAGTGAATCAAGTAAGAAAACATAAATAAAGCATATATATTCCAATCAATACTGAGAGAAAATTTATATTTACCAAATAAGGCTAGACACTTGGGTAAACAACTGCTTGTGGGCTAACAGGATTAAGAAAAGACTTAAAATCATTGTCTTGTTCTTTTATGGTTAAATATAAATGTAAACCATACCCAGAAACCCAAATTTTAGCCAAACACAAATTTCTAATCTTTAACTTTTGACTTAAACTTGCATAAACAATAATTAATTTATTCTGATATAAAAATGTTTGCACAGCAAAATTATACCAGTGTTCATAGGCTCTAGACAGAAAAGTTAGAGAAATTTATTCATATGACACAATTGTACCATGGAGCAATAGTCTACTATTCATCGCCACAGGAGTTTTCACACATTATCAGTTGGTGAAGCATGGATACAAATACACACTACACATTAACAATACCTGGACATGCATGACTAACAATATTAGAAATTAATTCACTAACTTTATGGTTTTACAGCTAAATAATTAATAAAAATAATACAATAAAACAGGATAAACGCAGTGGGTGGTCATTTGTTAATGCCGGTATATCCATTACTTTTTTTGTAGTAATGTTAAAAGTGACTTTGAAAACCGTGAACAAATAGAAGAGAATGGGGTTTCATGTTAAGTCAATATAATATTTCAATCATTTTAGGACGTTTGTTATTTCTATGGTTATATAGACATTGTATTATGTGCAATGTCTTCTCTAGGATTTCTAACTGTCAACTATTTGTTTTTGTAAACGTACAGACTACAGTATAGGGACGGCAAACAACTTTGGAACACGTTCCTTGCCTTTAAAAAAAGGTCATGGCTGTGAACTCAAAACAGAATTTTTAGTGGCCTACACAATTATCAAAAGATGGGATATAATTTTGAACTGATTGTTTGCTCATACATGTACATGTATTTAAAATAAACACTCAAATACCCTCCCCCCCCCCCCCCAATAAAATCCTTACATTTTAGTGTAAATTTTAGTGTAATTAAAGGACAGGGCCATGATCTCAGTAGTGGACTACAATTATCAAAGGATGTGATATAATTTAGAGCTATGTTTTTGCTGATACATGTATTTACCATTCTTTACATGTATTAAGAAAGTCCTTTGAAATAAACACTTAAATTCCCCCCCCCCCCCCACAATAAAACCCTTACATTTTCGTGTAAATTGGCAAAGTCCCTACATAAATTTACAATGGTCAGGAAAGAAAGGTGTATGGATATGGCTTTAAACTGAATTTTTCGTTGCTCAAATTTTAGTACAGTTACATGTACATGTACATGTTAAAATTAACAACATTATATGCTTATTATGAATGTATTTTTTAAAAATAATCCAATGCTATCTATCGTAATGGCATCTATTTTTCTTTGTTTAAAGATTTCTTCTATTAGAGTTAAAATTAGTATTTAGCTGCCACAGATATACTTTGATTGCAGACTGATTTCTGTTTATAATTTGTTCTAAATAAACATTCAACAGCAAATTCAAAATGAGCAAATACTTCTGTAACAGAATGAAATATTGGTAAAATAGTTGTTTATTAAAATCTCCAATCATAATTCTTAATCTGTTGCAAACTACAATGTCTAAAACAAATATTAGTCTAAAACTGGTTCAATTTCATCCATATCAAAAAGATAATGAAATAAAATGGAGTGTAAAGTCTAACTGTTCTGCTCCGATTAGGCAAATGAAGACGGGCATATACCATACAGTTTGATAGGAGAAATTTTGCTCTGACAGCGGTGCAACAGCCTACTCTTACAGCAAATTCCAACTGTCAGGGGATTTTTTATGTGCATGTAAATTATTCGACTAAAATGTTAAAATATCATTTATAAATAAACTGATTAACAACAAACTTCTTGTATTAGGTTCAAGCAGACATTTCTCTTAATTATTTATTGGAATCAAATTAATAATGAATAAACAAGACTTGATTTAAAAACCAGTTTCACATGTTAATATAAATAATCGATAATTAGAAAAGACCAGCTACCTCCAGGAAGATATTTTAACCTTCACTTAATAAAGTACATGTGGGTCACTTTGAGACTAACATGTAAAAGTCACAGCAAAATGAAGGGACCAAAAGTCAAAGTTTATATAGGGATTAAAGGCCAAATATTCCATAGAAGGGTAGATAAAAATACACAGTGAAAGTTTGACCAAACACGATATTACAGTGTTTTCTATTGTGGAATTCCATGATTTACCGAGTGAGTGTTGAGTGAACGATAGCACTGCCTCGGTGTTGAAAACATGCCCCTCCCAAGTAAAATGTGGACCAGGTGTCAACTTTAGCTACATGTATGTATATGGTTGTATATATATATATAATACATAAACAGTTTTTCACCAGTTTATTGACTATTGAAGAGTAATAGCTGATAAACTGGTGAAAGACTTTTTAAAATTTCTTAAAAGAAAAAGTAACCCGGAGAGGATAGCAGTTCATTTAAATTTTAATTATTTGTGTTCCGAGACATCGCATGAGAATTTAGATCTGACAACCTTGATGGAAATCAGCGTACAATGAAATTAACCAATCAAATACTAATGTTAAGTATTTTCTGGCTGGCCTGTATTTGCTGCGATTCTGTGTGATTTAATCACCAATTTTCCACCAGCTGTGAACATGCTCTCATCCAGCTAGCATTCAATGTCATTCGATCATAGAGCTAAACAATTGATGTTTCTAAGAAATATGATGTTTAATTTTCAAGAAATTTATCCAGCAAGTCTTAAAATCGGCTAGCCAATTTCATCAGATTCTGTATGTTACATGTAAATTGTTTTGACAATCTCTCCTTAAAATATATAGATACATGTAGATCCAGAGGTTACAAATGGTATGTTCCACTGACATCACAAAAAACATGTACAAGAATTTAATATGAACTGATATTGTCTAAAATCCTGATACCCATATTATTGTAGTTCATAATTTCTCTAAAAAGCTTTCAAATCAATAATGACACTAGAAATTAGCAAATTTGATCAAAATGTATTTCAGAACAGCTGACACAACATTTCAAAATTCCTCTTAAAAGCTTTGGAGGTGAAGATTGACATTGTTTTAGTGATTTGCCACAGGGTACACTTCGGACAAGTGTAATTATATTAAATTATTGTGTACTAAAACAAATCTAAAACATTTTCCGGAAGAACTGGTCAGAAAATTGGGCAATTACAAAAATGGTGGTCCATAAGATTTATCAGTTACTATGACAACTCTTATTAAATCTCCATGATTGTTAAGTGGTCTCAGAAACAGAGAATTGTTACTTGATGATATTTTGATTGGTTCTCTTCTACAATGATATTCGTCAGCCTTTAGTTAGACTACAAATTCTCAATAAGAAAACCCGACCAGTCAAGAATAAGCAGAAACACAAAATTGAAGCCAAACCTTAACAATGGATTAGATATTTCCATTACAATTTACTAATTTCAGTTTAATTTTTAGCTTTACTGTATCAACAATGAGCACAAGATATGCATGTGCAGTTTATGCATGTACACTTAAAGGTAATAAAATAAAGAAAAGGTTATTATTATAAAATTTTCTGTGTTGCATGTACATGTACATGTATTGTACACTGAACAAAACACTTTTCCTACATTTCTTAAAACAATTCTCCCAGTTTGTTGGAATTTTCCCTTGAAATAATAAGGCATGAGTCATATTAAATTATTTTATCATTATCAACTGGATCCACTGACCCACCCTCTTGAAGAATTAAAAAGGCTTCTTTGTGCAACTAAAGAAGCCATTGACAAGACGTCTGTCAGTTTTATCGCAAGAGTCTCGTCCAGAATTATTTCAAGATTTCATCAGCTCTCTGTGTCAGCCTGTCCAAAGTCTGTCATGATTGTAAAAGACAAAGGAATTTTTCAATTAAAATTTTGAAACACAGTTATTGGTGTGCCTTCAAAAATTGGTTTGGAGTTATACTCCGATTATATGATGTGAAAAATCAAACAAGAAGAATTGGCCTTAACATCCGGTCAACATGCATGTACATGTACAATGTAATATGATTATACATGTAATGTTGAAAACCACAGGATTTTTTGTTGTTGGCCCTGGCCCTGAAAGGGACCCATCAAGTGTGAATCAGACAGCAGGATTAAAACACAGGTATGAAGTAAAAGCAGTATCAAAGGCCACACTTGTGGATAAATCTTCAAATTTATCACTGTGTACATTGTACATCTACAGATTACAGGACAAGGAGGTGAATTTTGGGCAGCAAAGTTACAAGAATTCATATATGCCGAAAGTTTCTTAAAAGAATGAACAACAGAGGAAATCTTGTTCACTTGGGTTCTGGATTTAAACTTATTGGAAACAGACCCGGTTGCCTGACAAAATCGATAAATCCCTAAGATATTTATAATTAACGAGCCATTTTACAGAAGTTAAAACCCTAATTAACAGCCGTCAATAGGATAACAGCTACAGTAATATTATTACCAATGTATTGATTTGATATCAACCAGCTGTTCCATTATTCACCATTACTCCCTCCTCTTATACTGACAATTGGCTAAGAATAGAATAAGGCTTAACTTCTCATCAACAAAATATTTCAGTGATTTTAAGAAACCATTATCGTTATTCTTATTTCCATGTTTACATGTATGTGTGAAATTTGAATAGGAATTTGTAGGTGTGAGTTGTAACTTTCAGCTATTCTGACCCTCAGAATACAATGAATAATTGATTGCGATGATTTTGATAAATGTTCAATACAATGACCAGATACATGTAATAAATAATGTTATTGACACACTTTGTTTTATAATGACAATATAGTTATTATATGTAAATACTAGAATGTGATTGACTCTTTTACTCTATCAATATTGACTGAAGGATAAATTACAGATTCATCTATAACAATACTATTAGATTCATCTGATTAATAAACACAAGTTTATATTATCACAAATAAGATGAAATTTAATGTCCTACTTACAGGTATCTGTGCCTACCGGTCTAATGAAAACAACATAATGGCATAATTCATCTATCAATGGACTACATTACATGTATGAATAGTATTCCAAGTACCCGGAGGAAATTTCTTGGTAAACACCAGGATCCAAATCCATACCTCCTGGTTAGTAAGCCAGTGCTGTACTCATAGAATTAACATGGTATTCCAGTATTTACATGCAGATAGATAAATCAACCGTATTTGATCTTATTCTTCTAGTTTCAGTACATCTTAGCTTTGTTCTTAAATCCTACATCTGGGTCTAAATTCCAATATATATATACATGTACATGTATGTTCAATAGAAACAGTGAACTATGTTATACATGTACATATATATTTTTTAACAATAAAAAGTATGCAATATGTGTATAAATTATTTCAACCATCAGCTACTTGTACATAATGTCAATAGAAATATCTTAATTTTATTCAATGCAGCAAACCCTTCAGATAATATAAAACATGTACTGTACATCTAATTAATTAAACTATCGGCTAAAAATACCATCTTTATTTAAAACAGGGAATATTGACCAAACCTGGAAAACTGATTAATCTAAATGTAGACAGTTTTGAATAACTACAGTATGTACATGTATACTGTCCAATTACTACATGTAGCCACGTTATAATTAATGTTGGTTATACATGTAATATATGTATTATGTGATACATGTCATTTATTTCTTATTAAAGTCAATATTGTTTAAGAGTAGAGTTTTTAGACACATACATGTATAGGTTGTGTTTACACATATTTACAAATGGTATTGATCATCTTGGCTACAAGAAACAAATCAGTCAGTTGGTGATGTATTTGTTGTATATAAATGTGTATACTTGCTTCACTGTTCTTCACAATACATGAAGTGAAATGGTGTTAAAAAAGTCACTATGATCTGATGACTTAATATTGTCTTTTTCAAATTAAACTCTTGGCCAATGAAAAAACAAATTGTTAATCGAGAAGGAAAGTCATGCAGCATATCGGATCATATTCCAACAAATATCCCAGGCTAGAATTGACATAGAGAGTTTATTATGATCTGGATACTTCAATTAATAGTTTATATAACATTTCAGGCCTAAAGAAAGACCAACAATAGGCAGATTAAGCTCTTGCATACTGTGTATGTTTAACTTAAAGTTTACTTTTTGTGATTTAATTCTAGAACGTTTATACATGTAGACTAGGGCATGTAGACTAGGGCATGTTGACTCCCATACTAATACATGTAGCCAGTCTTACTAATAAATGACTCTATGACTGTCCAGTTAGGTCACATATTCTGATGATGATAAATGCTAATTATTCATATTATTACACAATAGTAATTGATTATGACACGTTTAATATGTCTGCATCATAATCAATATTCTACACACACTCGAGACGACTTTTCAAAAAACAGTGATCACAGAATATACAAAGTTTGACTCTGCTAGAAAAAAAAAATGTGTGGTAAAAAATTTGGAAATGCTGTGTCCTACAGACATGTACAGTACGTGTCCCAAAGCTTCTAGAATATAAGCGTACCCTGCCTCATGCCAGAAACTTGTCACTTCTTAATGTATAAAAATAACTCGGGAATGACTAAAACCTGGATTACTGAAGCTACATGTACATGTAATAGTTTTATTGTTTTATTGTAGGAGGGGACATTGTCAACTTTACGTATATATTTGTTCTTACCTTTATTCAATATACAGGTGATATAATTATTACTCCTTGATAATCCTTTAATCTTGTCCACATTAATCCACTGTTTTATTGTCCATCAAATACTGTAAATGAATAAATATAAACCATTTAAAACAACAATACCATGTATACATGTCCAAATTACTAATAATGTTTCATTACAGTTTCAATAATCAGTTATACATGGAAACCTGTGAATAAATCTAAAGTATTTTATTCTAATGGTGAACATATTTGATCAATATAACATTAGTGCTGACTATAGATCACAAACCAAACAATTCAACAGACCAGTGTGAAATACATGTAGGACTTGGATACATGTAGGTCATGTACCTGGGGTCATAATATGTGTGAAATGGAGGAATGGTTTTAAAGTTAAAAATTATATCATTTTGAAACTAACATCTTATATGTTTATGTTATACAAATGGAAGACTTCATTCCTGGTCACATATAATCATGGCACTGAGTTCCTGGCAATTGATCAATTTGAGTTATTCAATCATCTCTCTACCAAGTTTGGGAGGATTTGTACATTTAAATACTGTTTACAATATACAATTTATGTAATTTAAAAATTACTAGGATATATTTTCATAAAATCTCATCAAAATTGTATCTTTATTCTGTTTTGATTTTCTACACAGCATAGATCTAACATACAATAATATTCAAAACATCTTCTGTTCTGCTTAAATCACCTGCTTTCCACATATACATGTACATGTAAGACATTACTGTACAACAAAAAAATCTGCAGACAACTTTTAAGCATGATTAAAAAATCTCCACTTAACATTAAGTATGGAAAAATATAAAATACAGAATATAAAAAAAGTGAAAGTCGGATTTTAATCAAGTCACATTTTAAATAGACTCGATCAGTGGACCCTCAAACAGTGGACGCATGAATCAATGATTACCTTCTGTTAATCCATAAACAACACAGCGGTTAGTTTATTTACTTGAGTGATGATTTTCCGATAAATGGCACATTTAACACCGACAATAATCCTTTAAGCTGCAATGTATTGAACCATACAGACAATCCACGAATGAAGTAACGAACAAAAGAGAGTCGGACAAATGTTAACGAATTCAATGTGATTATAAAATATATTACAGCCGTCAATAAATGGAAACTTAACTGTGACAACTCTAATGTCTTATAAACAAGAAAGTAAACAACGACACTCGCAAAGACAATCGTGACTCAATACGAAGAAGATTCAACAGAGAATCACCATCCATATAAGGTTGTTAAAATGAGTCCTCCCACTCCCCACATGACCAGTGCCAATTACTCTAACAGGATACTATTAAAGAACTGCAGGAACCAATAATGGTAGAAATAGCTATTTCTTTTAACTCCCTACTAAATATAGTCTGCTTCTTCTATACTGTCAACACAGCTTCGGAAGTATTTGACTAGCTCTCTTTAAACTAACCTTCACCATTTCTCTACAGATACAATAGACATTGGTCGTATACTGACATGCCAATACAAAACAGCTCTCTTTATCCTGGCCACAAGTCAACAATAGAACAGCTATTCTTTCCTCCTCCCACGAAATAGCCATAAAACTAATCAATCGAAAGATAGTTGACAGATATTAAGAGTAGAGATAAAAGAATGTGTTGCTAATGATTTGTATCAGAGACTGCCATTGGCTCTTTATGGTATTGACAGACAGCGGAGTCCGTTTGAGATTGACTTTTGAGCAGTCAGGTACCTTTGGTGTATTTGAATAATTACTTTCATTTCCTGCAACACTTCCAGGAAGCAGTCAAAAACATCACATGCCATCCTACATGTATCCTGTTAAGTGCAGTGGAATTGTCTGATATTGAATCATGATAAATAATTCAGTCTTTGAATGTGGAACCCTCAGAGGAATTGCCAAGAGATTTTAACATTGATATCTTTCACGATTCCTAAAAGAATTCCTGGGGATAATTAATGGTAAAGAAAATGGTTGAACGATTTCATTCAAAATAGACAAAGCGAATACCAAGAGGTTTTGCTAAATAATGAAATTAAATCCTGTAGTCTCCTCTGACATACATGTAAAGAGGTATTATCATCCACTTCCACAACTAAATAAATGTTATTCATTTTGGAGATTATGTGTATATCATATTTAAAGCCAAATCAAAGCAACAGGAAATTTTATTTTAATACTTTCTCTGAGTGATTACATACATACATGTATATGTAGATAAAGGGTACATATTCATATTTATCAAGGGACAGCTCATACCAAGACAACTTGTCCCGAGATAATTCATCCGCTTGGACAATTCCTCTGCTAGGACTCGAACAATTCCTTGCCAGACAATACGTCCCAAGATTTAAAAAAAAAAAATGAAGGCTAATGGAAGAAGAAATCAGTAGTTCAACTTCTTCCTGACCAGGGTCTATTTTCTGCATTCTTTTGAACCCCAATCCTTTCAATTTTCAATCACAGACCAAATGAATCCATATTGGGAAACCATTTAAACATATGATCCTTTTTATAGAGCCTAACAGTGTTTGGCAAAAGCTATCCAATTGTGGTTTGAGTCCCAACAAGTGATGAAGTCACTATAACAATAATCATACAGTAAAATAGCCCAGACACTACACATGTATCTAAAAGTTTCATTAGACAGTATATACAAAAAAACTTCTCTTTAAAAATGCAATTTAATTTTATTTAAAAAACATCAAAAAAAAAACTTCAGGAGCCATTAAGTTAAGACCTAGATTTGATTCTAAATGTAAACCTGATGGAAAAACTAGCATCAAAACTGTGCATTAGCTAAAAAGGTCATGAATATTTCAGTTTTTGATAATGGAACAAACGATTATTATAGTCATGGGACAAATTTTCATCAGGGACAAGTTGCCTTGAGAAGAATAGTCCTCGAGTCACAGATAAAAAGTCGAAGTGTTCATATTATTTTATTGAATTCAATTATTAATGTTATTAAGGGCAGTTAATTTTTTTGACAAATAAACCCATCATCATTACCAATTAATCAAGATTATTTTACATACAATGTACATGTGCCCCCTCCCTCATTACACCCCCCTACCCTTCAACCTAATAACATTCCTACCACCATTAACCCCTGCTTACTATCCCTGCCCCCTAGTTAAACACTACATGTATAGGCCTACATACTTTCCTACCACTTTGAAGTTTCAAATAAATACAATTGTGTGAAATAATGGGAGTACTATGGTTAGAACTACATGAACTACATATACAATGTACATGCAGTATGTTAACAGTTATTTTCAATTTTGACAGAAAAATGTCAAAGTTGAATTAGGAGGCATGTGAAATAACTGGGGGTCAGGATGGGATGATATGAGCTGAATGACATAATTGTCATTGTTTCTCAGCCTATTAACATATTTCACTGTCATGTTTCCATAAACAAAGTTTTGAAATTAAAGTCAGTAAGCACTTAATTTAAAGTGATATTGTAAACTAATTCCATCCATAATATTTATTTAAACTTTTGTTAATCATAATTGTGGAAATGGTGGGATGAACAATCGTCAATGTAAAGCGCAATTTGATTAAATAAAATAAAATCAAGTACGAAACAATCCAAACCATTAGATGAAATTCTAAGTCCTAAAAAAAGACGCTGTAGGCAAAATACAGATCTATATTTCGTTTTTTTTTTACTTTTAATAACCTACACAAGTTGTACTGGAATGTCACATCTAATCAATCAGTGTTGATATTTCTAGTAGTTTAACCAAAGTTCTGTGCATGGCACGCCAAGAAGACTCTTTCATTTGCTAATCCCTCACTTTGACTAAAACTGCGGTAATATAACAGCTTTTCCAGATCTTAGTGTAGTAAAGGTAAGTAAAAGTAAAACACAACTTTGAACTAGAAAAACCAAAACAAAATAGGATTTGTGTTTTAATCAGATTGGATGTAAAGCACAACCTTGAAAAGTGCAGCAGTGGTGAAAAACATTTTTGGACCTTATTTAGAAATTGAGGAGAGGGGGCTAACATACATGGAACCAGTATTCAATAAATTGCTAGTGACTATTTTAGGAGTGGCAGAAAACCTGGAGATAACTCACAAAGTTAGGCCCACGACCAAACTCAATCGACACCATGAGACCTTATATGTATAATGTACATTATGATCGATCAGTGGTGAAAACCTATAAACAGAGAAAAGACTAGCCAACCGATATAATTTAAATAAAAAATTGCAGAGTTCCTATAATATATATTTTTTTAACAATATAGAGCTTTTGGTGTCTTCAGGTAATTACAGTAATTAATGTCAGTAACTGTACATATACAACAATGTGATGTACATGTACCTACTGACATAATGTTTACCTGAGATATTTATATATATACTTGGCAGGCTGGTGTATCCGCTTTTTAATTGATGATATAAACTGATTTTTGCATTGCCTCTGCCCTGGCAATGGGACAAAGGCTCTTGGGACTACACCAAACCACTAATACATGCGCACTCTAATGATTACCATTTATTACAATGTATGGGCCCCCCCCCCTCGAAAAAATCCTGGATCCGGGCCTGCTTGGTATGGTGTGATAAACATGTCTGAGTCTTAGTGATCATTAAAGTAATTATTGTATATTTTCAATGTTTTTTTAGTCATCATTCTAGCTGTAACAGTGTAATTGAAATTGACTTGCCACATTTGAATCTGTATTAAGCACATGTAAAAGTGAAATACATGTATTTTAGGGATAAACTGTTGGATTGTATAATTTACCGCAGATAATCAGTCTGATCCCGGACTAGTTGGTAAATATTTTAAAAGGCTCAGTATATTTGTAATCTGTGCTCTATGATTTAGATACATGTTTGTGTCATACGCAGGTGTCCAATCGACACAAACTAGGTCATTTTGGGACTAACTTATGTTTTTAAATTTTATTTCAATAATTCGCTTGCATGTAGGGGTCTTTAGCAGTTAGAGGAAACCGGAGGACCCGAAGAAAACCCATGAGGTTGGACAGGCGACCCTACTCCTTGTCTCGGAAAAAACGAGAGATTCAAAACCACGCCAGTTGACTCAATGAAAGGCTGTATGATCCAGCGCACATGTGCTAACCATTCGGCCATCCAACCCCACGTCATACGCATGAACAGGTAGTGTACATTGTCAGGGCTGGATTAACCATTAAGCAAAATAAGCACGTGCTTAGGGCACCAAGGGAAGGGGGGCACCACATAAATTTTCAAAGCCAAATTTTCAATGGTGCCTCAATGATTAATGAAATAATTTGAGTTGGGTAGACGACTCAGACCTCAATAGTGGCCCGGTTCTCTCTATAAATGTTTGTAGGTATGAGAACTATTTCCAAAAATAATCATGTAAATTATTCATAACTTGACCCTCTATTTTATATTTTGAATGAAACATAGGGCTCTAAGAGGCATGATCAGGCCCTGTACACTGTACATAAACATTGTATGATGTACATGTACTTCCAAATGCTAGAGAGAATGAAAGAAAAAGAACTTATAAAAGTACATGTAGTTGTGGTCTACAGCGTTTACCTGTTCCAGGGGGAGGAGGTCCCTTCTAAATTCTAGGCCAATTGGGTCACCTTCCTTCTCATCCAGTCAATGACAATAAATATCAATTTTTCACAGTACATGTAACATGACAACCTGTACATGTAACTTTCAAATATCTGTACATGACAACCTGTACATGTAACTTTCAAATATCAATATCTTTCTAAAAATTATGTACTATTTTATCTTGTAATGCATACCAGTATGATTCATTCACTTTGCAATATTGTTTTCAATAAATAAAAAAAGATACATTCAAATTAAAGTCATTGTGTTTATTGTATTTCAAATATCATTCATCAGAGTATTGACATATTTTATATTACAATATAGATTACATGTATACCCCTTTAATTTATTCATACCCACGATCTTTATTCGACCCTGGGAAAAAAAAATTCCCATTATTTCCTTCATTTAACAAAAAAGCAAGATATTTTCTATTATATTTTGAAACATATGGTGCTGTAGATAGTTGGTTTTCATTTTTTGCATTTAAATTTTCGAAGAAACATCTTGCAACTTAATGCACAGCTTGTAATGAAATAGACATTATTAATCAAATATCTAATATTTTTTTTTAATTTGATCATAACTAAATGTTGAGCTACCTGAATTTGTATATTTTGTTTACCATCCTACTTTCTATGTCAGTCCATGATAACATTAATATAAAGTTTGAAAGATCCAAAGTACAAAAATATATCCCTTGCAGTAGTCAAAATAATTTATGATTCATTGCTAGAAAGCCACAAAATTGTCAAGTCCTCAGTCCCCCAATATGATAATATACTTGATTATGACTCATTGTAAACAGTAATTTCAGTCAGTAATGTCAACATCTCGTTAATCACTGCATACATGTACATGGGGATCTGGCTATAGTTTTTTTTAGGTGTACATGTATTGTACATGTAACATATCAAAATCCATAATTGTTGAATGGAAGAGAACGCATGGCTTTGTGACATACATGTAGGTGTGATCAATTGTGAAAATACCATGCGATGAATCATTCAACTTCCCTTCATGATTAACACTTGATCCAGGTGTAAATGTAACTTTAACTTAAACTAACATGTACCTTTACAAGTCAAAAATTGAAATTAGAGATCTGTAATTTATTTTTCGTTTTAGTAATTTAATTCACAGTGGGGGGGGGGGCTCATTTGTTTGATTTTGTTTATTTACATGTATTGGTGTAGAAATATGTGATCACTGCGATTCTAGTTTCTACGTGTACATGCACATTTCAAAATAATTAAATAATTGGAGATTTTGTTATTCTAGATACAATGTACCATATTTAACAATGTGTATAGGTGGTGCAATGTAGGGTTTTTTGTTCAAATTTAAATACTAATCAGTACAGACTCAAATTAACAACATACATGTACATGTAGGCAGGTGACCAACTATACAATGTATGAATACATGTACATGTACATGTATGTGTATGAATTCCTTTTCATATACAATTAGGATTGCACATATAGATACAATTTAAACTACGAAGTACTTCTACATTTACAATGTTGGACAGACCACCAATGTCCACCAAACAAAAGTTCAGTTGGCATCTTTTTTCATAGAACACCCAGCCTATCACAATGCTGAAATGAGTAATTTTTGTTGTTCTACATGTACCTCTGTAGAGAGTATTTAGTTTGCTGGATGTCAAAATTTGCATCCCGGACAGAGCTAACCAGTACCTGGGCTGAGGTGGCAGGATTGAGGACCTGGGTAGTAAGGGATATTGGGGGCTCCAGGACTGGTAGGTAGGCCTACAGTTTTTAGCGGGACAAGAGATCGGTTAGGCCCCAAAATTAACTAAATTACATAACTTAGAGGTTCTACCATTCAATAGGTCCTAACTAGTTCCGGGGACCCTATCGATCTCTGGTGTGTTAACCGTTTCCTTCTAAAACTCTTTACTGACATTCATTGTTGATCGGAGTTTAATGTTTCATGTCACCTTAAATAATTTCACTCAAATAAAGTGAATGAAACATCATAAGAGAAAGAGTCTGTTTAAATTGTCAACTAAATTCTGAAACTCAATGAAATTGCTACTTAAATTGTCTCCAATGCACTGATATTAATATTTTATCCCTGATATATTTTCCTAGAGGAAAACACCCAATGCACTTAAGGGGGCGGTCAGTACCAACAATTTTTTGAACAAACAACAATGGGCACCCCCCTGCACAGTTGGTATGTCCCGGCCCCCCACAAGGGTAATCCGGCACTGTTACCAGTACCAAGATGCTTAAAAATAATCTGGCCTGCTATTTTACTTCATCAGTATAACAACGATAGAATTTCACTGCAATTTAACCACAATATAAACATACAGAAATTTTTATATTGTTACCATGGTTTCTAGTTTTATTTTAATTATTATGCTGCTGGTTACATGTATCTTTTATAACACCATCTCAAATTATATAATACGGGCACATATCTATAAGGAAGGATTTGAGGGTGTGACACACATCGGCACCCTGATGATTGCAGGAAGTTGGAAGACTTTCCCCAATACATACATGTATATTACTTAACCCTTTTTCTTAGACTATGTAGACTATGCCCTCACACTGCCCTCCCTCCTTTTAATAATTGTCCACTGTTTACCAGGGTGTAGAAGTTAATAATTCAAGTGCAAATGAAATATTGTTTTAAGATCATTGAATAAGAATTTAATCATTTGGGGGGGGGGAGGGGATATGCAGCACTGTACATTTCTGTCCATAATTTGGCATACATGTACATGTAGCCTTCATGCAGGACCTGTTACAGGTACTTGTATGTTTGAGCCCTGATGTTAATCAATTTGGAAAAAGAGCTCTTTATAAATACATGAACTGTCGAACAGATACATGTAAACAGCATATTTATCCCAGCACATGATTTGAAGATATTTTGTTATAAAATGTAGGTGTGTAGAGTATTACTTTGTACCTTCAGGTAAATACCAGGACAGTGACCATTGACCATGTATATATCATAACTCATACAATGGTGACCTGTATACATAATACCCATTGTATGATCACTGATCTCAAATATATATTAACCCTAGCAGGAATACCACAGATTACTACATTTATCTACGCCCACATACCGTAAGTTTCATAAAAACAACACTCGCTTCAGATTTTTTTTCCCATAAATTTATCTCCACTGTTCTGGAGAAAAAGATTGGAATTAATTGCCTTGATGCCAGAATACTTTGGTCATTTACATTATACATGTAAGTGTGCATAGCGAGGCCATAGGGGAGAATACAATTTTCCCAGACAGTGGTGTTTTTTCTGCTAACCCTCTTTCGATTTCTAACTTCTAAGGGTTCCTTCGCATGCCTGCAAATGGTACACGTGTGGACTGCACTCTGCACATGACTTTTTCATTCAATCAAACAACAACATGTACACAGATCTGTTCATGTCAATCCAGGAACCCCTAGCACTTTTTTTTTCTTCTCACTTTCTTTTTCCAATTAGCACTGCCAAGAGTTTAGGTGCACAAAAATAATGTGTACAAGTGCATACATGTACATGTACATGTTCATACATGTAGGTTTCCCATCCACTCCAAAAGATTAGGGAGAAATTAAACATGCATTATTCAAGAGCTAAATCTGTCTAGTGCAGGTCTTTATTTGGGCATAAAATGTTTTCTAAAGTATTGATTTAGACATTATTTAACTGATCCAGGCCTTAATCAACTTTAGATGGCATCAGATTGCTCCGATATTAAACAGATTAAAACGTTTCAGTGATAAATCAAATATGGCGGGCCCAGGCGCTTCAAGTCTTGGCTTTGATCAACCAGGACCGTGGTTGAAATTATTGCACACGTCGGCCAATTCTTCAAATGCCAATATCTTCGCTTACAATAGAGTAATTTGAATGAAATTTTCAAATTATTCATTTTACATCACCTACTTTCGAACTATTATAGCAAGAATGGCTAGTTCTTATCTATATCTTGAATAATGTAACTTTAACTAATGGTTTCTGTAAAAGTCAACCCCGTGGATAAATCACATTTTCATGTGGACGTACATGTATTATGTTGTCGCCCCTGTCCGTCCGGACGTCCGTCCACAATTGTATGTGGACTCTCTACAGGTCACAATTCTTGTCCGATTTTGACGAAACTTGAAATATAGGTTTATCCCCAAAAGATCTTGGCTGCTTTCGATATTGGCATGTATCGGATCAAAACTTCATGGATAATGGCCTCTGATTGTACGAAAAATCACGTTTTTAGCTTGTGGACCCTATAGAGGTCACAATTTTGAACCGATTTTGATGAAACTTTACATGCATGTTTATAACCCAAAGATCTTGGTTCCTTTCGATATTTGCGTCTATCGGAACGTAATTTCCTGAATTATGGCCCTTGATTGTCCGAAAAACCACCTATTTTAGCTCGTGGTACCTCTGGAGGTCACAATTATTATCTGATTTAAAAAAACGTTCGATTATATCACCGTTACACCCTAAGGAAGGTTGAGTTCAAAAATCAGACCAAAATTACCATACAAAATGGCCGCCGTTCGTACGCGAATACTGTTAAAAAATGGCATATCAAGGTTGTGGACCCTGTAGAGGTCACAATTTTAATTCGATTTTGATGAAACTTAAAATGCATGGTTATGACCCAAAGATCTTGGTTCCTTTTGATATTTGCGCATATCAGATCGTAACTTTCTAAATTATGGCCCCTGATTATACGCAAAATCGTCTTGGTTAATTAAGCTTGTGGTCCCTCTGGAGGTTACAATAGTTATCCGATTTAAAAAATCGTTTGATTATATCACTGTTACACCCTAAGGAAGGTTGAGTTCGAATTTTGGAAAAATCGGACCAAAATTGCCATACAAAATGGCCACCATTCGTACGCAATACTGTTAAAAAATGGTATATCAAGTTTGTGGACCCTGTAAAGGTCAAAATTTTAATTCGATTTTGATGAAACTTAAAATGCATGGTTATAACCCAAAGATCTTGGTTCCTTTCAATATTTGTGCATATCGGATAGAAACTTTCTGAATTATGGCCCCTGATTATATATGCAAAATCGCCTTCGTTTAGCTTGTGGTCCCTCTGGAGGTCACAATTATTATCTGTTTAAAAAATCGTTTGATTATATTACCGTTACGCCCTAAGGAAGGTTGAGTTCGAATTTCGGAAAAATTGGACCAAAATTGCCATACAAAATGGCCGCCATTCGTACGCGAATACTGTTAACTTCCTGAATTATGGCCCCTGATTTTACACAAAATCGTCTTTGTTTAGCTTGTGTTCCCTCTGGAGATCACAATAATTATCCGATTAATAAAAAATCGTTTGATTATATCACCGTTACACACTAAGGAAGGTTGAGTTCGATTTTCGGAAAAATTCGGTACAAAATTGCCATACAATATGGCCGCCGCGTGTACGTGAATACTGTTTAAAAAATGGTATATCAAGGTTGTGGACCCAGTATAGGTCACAATTTTGATTTAATTTTGATGAAACTTGAAATGCATGGTTATAACCCAAAGATCTTGGTCCTTTCATTATTTTCACATATCAGATCATAACTTCCGGAATTATGGCCCTTGATTGTCCGAAAAAACGCCTATGGTCCCTCTGGAGGTCACGATTATTAACCGATTTAAGAAAACGCTTGACTAACACCGTTACACCATACAGAAGGTTGAGTTTGAATTTCAGGGAAATCGGACCATAATTGCCAATCAAAATGGCCGCCGTTTGTACGCTTATAGTGTTAAAATATGGTATATCAAGGTTGTGGACCCAGTATAGGTCACAATTTTAATTCGATTTTGATGAAACTTGAAATGCATGTTTATAACCTAAAAATCTTGATTCTCTTTGATATTTGCGCATATCAAATTGTAATCTAATGAATTATAGCCTTTGATTGTAGGAAAAATCACTTTCGGTTTTGCTTGTTCTCTAACCATCTCTCGAAAATGTGGGCGTATCCTGCCTGGCAGTGCCAGCTTACTATCTTTTTAATTAAGACCTACAAAAACAGTTTGTTTAAAGTTTATTACATGTATATAAAGGAAGTATCCACCACAATATATCATTATTATTAAAGCCATGAATTTGCATCTACATGTGTCTAATATGAAATGATTTTACCCGGACACTTCTGTTTTATCTGGATTGGTAATACAAGTATGGTTGTGTTGATTGACCTTCAATAAAACCTTCACTGATAAAAACACATCTATGCTGTATGTTTTATATTATACACCAATAAACATGTATGTACCATAACAAAAATATTGTGACCAATAAACCCCAACACAATACAATTATTATGAGGTTTCTTACAAAACATATCAAATTGTTTCATATTCATATCTGACCCGGTCATTGTCCAACTAAATGTTCATGTACCATGAACATATAACTTAAACACTACATGAAATTTGTCCTTTTGTATAGACTTTGATTTTTATTAAGGATTGGTGGTACATCTACATATGATCTGAGAACTTTTGCTGCAGGTTAAGAAGGTATGCAATATACTTTTACCTATGTATACTACAGTAAGCCCAAGAGAATGGCACCACACAGAGATATATTAAGTAATAAATAATAAAACTACAATGAAATCAAGTGAATGCATCCCTGGACCAGTAAGAATGGTATTGTCAAGACAAAATAGCTGATTCAACAAAATAACTTTCTATGGGTAATTTAATCTGGGTTGGACTAGGATAGGATATAGAAGTTATTATAGAAACACAGGTGTCACTGAGATAGGATATAGCCATAATATAGCCACACATGTGTTACGGTCATGATTTCTCCATTAATCTAACATAAATTTGACAATTTCAAATAAACTCTTTAACCCACCATCATAAATCATTTATTTCTAATTCATCAATCTTTACTTTCATTATATAAAAAGTACAAAACCCAAAATAAAACAAAAGAGACTGACAAATTGTTCATTTACCAATACTTGTAGGTTTTATACATGTACCAGAGAAGAGGCATAAAGAATACCACAGTATGCTACAAAATGGACATGTTCTGTAGTATGGTCACAACAAACGCCGATTTTAATATTCAAATCTTTATTAAAATGCAAAGTGAACTGAAAGTTTTGGGTGCATTTTCAGATTCAGGAAACTATAAATCTTTCTTCAATATGTTAACTCTTCCAGATTTGTTTATTTAATTGAATTAATATTAGATATTTCATACTATACAAAAATCATATCAAATTTCAATGGCTGTAATTGACAATGAACAGTGAAAACTAAAAAAAACCTGTTTAAATACATGTGGCCTTGAATAAATATCGAAATTCAAATATTCGAGTCCCACATGTACAGTTACAGTGGTCACATTTTCTGAGGAAAATATTCTGGATTATCCTCCTCAAAAACATGGCTGCTTTAAATCAATGACGAATAAAACAAAGAAATTTTTCTCACTACATTAGTTCACTAATCAATCATGTATTGGTGAATCAAGTTTGGCTACAGGGCAAATCATACAAAAATAATCTCTAAGACAAAGGGAATTGGGTAGGAAAATAGGACAGGGAAAGTATTCAAGCTTCAGAAAATATATTGAATTTTGTTTGTGTTTCTCTATAAAGTTCAAGATTCCATATCATTCAGAAAGGAAACTCCATAGCACTTTGGTTGATCGGATCTCGCCTTACTTAATTGTTCCTCTTACATCTTCGAGGCCGTCAAATTCCTTAATTAGCCCCTATATGATTTCTTACTCATCAATTACCATTTATTAGTCGGCTTCAGGCCAAATAATAAATAAAAATTTTCTTCAAGACAAAGTGAAAGAATGAATTATATTGTTAATTAGCTGTGTCTAACTCAACTCGATTTATTAATCACTGGTAAAGCATGAGACACATTAATTGAATAAATCAATGCTGAATTTGTTCGAATAAAGCGTATTTCATATTTTTGGTGAATTTTTCATTCAATGTGTTTATTTTTGCCCAGACACCGATGAATTGTAGAAGATTTTTTAAAGACAAAATTATGGCAACTATCACAGATTTATAATGTCTTCCACGAACAAGATTGTTGAAAACAACTTGCGTGACTGATCCCGGTACATTGTATTTCATTCACTCCAAATTCTCCCACCTCTTTCTGCACCGATGCATGGTCATTGCCATGTTTAATCATAACTGTCACCTAAAAGTGTGTCAACTGAATCGGATTGAGAATTTGGCTTGTGTGTCCACTAAATCAGTCAAATTAAATCAGTGCCGATTGTACACACTGGTACCCGGGTTCCGGAGCCCCTGGGGCCGACGTCAATAATACAACCACAATTCAATGTGGGAGTATAAAAATCAGTTGACAGATTCTGAAATGACTCTGATTTGAGTCAACTATAAAAAAAAAAGAATTTGGAGAAACAAAACTAGTTTTTGTTTTGGCCTTAATAATTCAGCTGATTTTCTAATAATGGATGTATATGAAGGAGTCTGATTAATAAGAGGTTAATTAGTCATTAGAATGTTGAGCATCATGGATGAAAAACAGTGACTAATCATAAATACATTAATATTCTGGTTTTATAATGGTGCATCATGCCAATATTCTAATATGGCTACTTAAAGATGGGGGGGGGAAGGAAAGAGAAACAGACCTTAACAGCTATTTAAAGACACTTTTCAACTCTTTTCCTTGCTACATGTATGTACATTGTACAATGTAGTACATGTAAAACCCACAGAATAAAACTCATGTACGCTTAAGTCTTTGAACTTTATTTTGGTTTAATTATGAAGAAAAGACGGGTTCCTTCAATCAAACAATTTAAACTTGCTTTCTTTTAATGTTATAGATACATTATAATCAAAGGAAATTGTTCCAATTAGAAGCTAACTATTCTCCTTATTTTCTCATGTAATCAGAGAGATGTCAAATTACAAACCTTGCTGTCCATCAAATTAATTAACCAATGACACGCTAGCTATATACCTTTTATCGAAACAAGAGATTGAAGAGATGTATTAACATCCGATCTAATTATACAATTAATCAATCAGACACTCTTAATACCAGCAACAATTTACCTCCATTAATAACAAAACTATATAATTTGGCCGAAACCATTTAGAACGTTGGTATGCCATGAGCTCTTGTCAATAACATTACATAGAATGTTCATGTAGACTATGCATTAAGCCTAGCGCACACTAGGCGAGATATAGGCGATTTCGGTCGCCGACGGTGAAAACTCAAAAAAATCACCTAGTGTGCGCACACGATCGCAAGAGATTTTTCTCGTCCACAACCATCGCGGCGATGGTCGCCGGTATCAAACATATTTGATATGATCGCAGAAGTTGTCCCTTCGTCTACGATCAATCGGGTAATGTGCTTACCACGGCGACTGGTTTGATGACAGCCAAGGAACCCAAATCACCTATTAACCAATCATTTGGAGCTATGTGTATCATGTGACATAAACACAAAATTATGGCTTTGCACAATGTGAACGAGACAGTTTGGACAGATGAAAGATAACAATAAACGTCCTGGGCTTTCCTCCGCAAATTAAATTCTCGTGTCCAGATGGTTCATCTCACAGTACTATGTCAACTACGCCAACGCCTCATCATCATGTACAAAAATAACATTAATTGAAGTTTTCGACGTGCTGATGATGAAAATTCTGCCACTTTAAAATGTCACATTACGAATCATGTGATCCGTTGTATTTTGCGGGATCGTCAAAGCCGTCGTGTAGTGGGCTTACCCCACTTAAATTACGATAATATTTGTCGCCAAACTCGACGCTTCAGTTGTCGCATAGTCTGCGCCAGGCTTAACAGATTAAGCACCAAAGACAGAATTGTAAAGATGTATGATTTAAATATAATATTTGAGTTGTCCTTTGTTAAATATACATGTACATGTATTTATACATTTATACACTGGTTCATTTATTTGAGATGGGCACAAGGGTGATGGCCGCAAGGTACATGTAGAAAGAAATGGATTTTTAAAAAAGGGATTGGTGCATGGACTGAATGATGCTTATTGCAACTTTTTTTAAAAGTGAATACAGAGAAATTTTTAATATCTGGGAGAAAAGATGACAGGTGATTCCTCCTCCTTGTCACATACAAACATGAGATGGGAATGTGATCCATGACAATGATTACAATGATACATGTGTATAAAGATGTAGATTGTTACATTCCAATCAAATTATACAGTTTTAAACTCTATAGGATGAGTAGAAACTATTTTTAACAGTTAGTAAAACAGAATAGAATGCGGTTACAGTTTATCCAGATTATTTTGAAACTAACCTAATTGTTTGTGTCTTTTTTATGACTGAACAGTCAAAGAAAATGACCACTGGTACATGTAAATGTACTTTGACAGATAAAATTGGGGTTGATGCCCTGTCTCATTTAATTCATATTTCACCCCTATAGTCAGCTGATAATAAATGGATTAGAAGATAGTGTATGTTCATTTAAGAAATGAGTTTATCAACACAGTCAATCAGTCAAACCTAATTGATGAACATGTAATAGAGAATATAATGTAGTGGAAATTAATAAAATGATTGATATGACAACATCAAAGAAATTAGCTGTTTTTTGTACAGATTATATTACATGTATTATACAGGGTAGGGAACAGATCTACCCACTTCTTGATGAATTATTGGAATTATATGTACATGTAGTTACAATATGACCACACATAATTAGTTTATATTTAAAGGAGCTAAATCGCTAACATTTGGGACCTAGAAATTGATAAAAGTTGGGCGCAACGCATATGATACTGTAATATGAATGTATATAAACTGATTTACATTCAATAGTTTCCGTTTTTACTCCAATTTCAACTCAGTTATGTTCGACGAAATAAGCCACGTGTCGTCTGGTTTGGTGTAATGTGTCTCGCCTCGTCCCTCTTATTACAACTGGGGCTGAAGCGCATTAAGGTACATGATTCGTGTACCAATGTTCAAAAATATATTTTATCTTAAATATCGGATATCAGAAGCTCATCTTTTCCCTGTAAGTTTACGTCATCAATGTTGATTTAAATTGACCAATAGTTCTTGTTTTCGATGTTAGGTCCTTTAAGAACAGTGCATACTAGCGATAAGTTTTCTAATACAAAAATATAAATTATGTGAAAAAACAGTGACAGACATTGACAGAGGGTAGGAGCGAACAAATAAAGCTCTTCTGATCTAAAAGATATAAAACTAAAACCCGAGGGCGAGTTGGGTTGGCGAGGGGATTTACAGATTACTCTAAATCATTTACGAAAGGAATCACTCTCTTATTAACCAATCTAAACCCTTCACCATGACTACACAGGGGGCAGGCGATACATGTATCACAGGAGAGAGATTTGAGACATCACAAATTATCGAGATTTATTTGTAACTCGCCAATGATTAATTGGATTTAACATTCACTCGATCCTACATGTAATTTCATGTACATATACATATATTCTTATTTTAACAATTTGCTTACAGTATGTGCAGTGGTCTTTGAAGTGGGGTAAAAGTCCACCCCACAATGTCATGATCAGTTAAATGGCTGCTAATCAGGGGTTAACCCAAGGCTTGCACAGATAGAGATACATGTAACAGGCGTCATGATCTACAGCACATGTGTTAGACCCCTTCCACCTCCATTCATCACAATATAGAATAAACTGTTATGTACCAAGAACGATCACAGCTCAGGTAATGTACAACCCTGGACCGTGGTACAACTTGAAGAATTTTAATTCTGCCCAATTTGGACCTGGAATTGTACATGTATGCCTCACCCAGGACCGTTGTATAAAGAGTTTTGTTAAGCTACATGTACATGTACGATAAAGATTTTACAAGGACCATATATACATGTACATGCATGTATGGAGCTGGATGATAGTGACAAAGATATAATTTTTAGACCGAATCCAGGGGCTGGTACTGGATGAAAGTGACAAAGATATTATCAGCACATACAGGGGGTCTGTGATAATACTGTGTATTGTTTAAATATTGATCTACTGTAACTGGGTTTAATAAAGCTGATAGAAAAATAAAATCTTAATTTATTCTACAATGTACATAATATATATTACTTTATTACAGTATGTACATACATGTATCATTTTATGTTAACCTATATATGTACATGTACCTGTATAAAACATTAATATATGTCTTTATGGAATCTTTTTAAGACTAGTGTATAGTGTACAATGTACATGTACAGTACATGTACTAATTGTATGTTAAATAACGTTTTTCTCAAATGCTAAAAGGAAGCTGCTCCTGTATTAGAAATGCACAAAAATCAGAGTTTACATGTACCTTCGAGAGGTAAGCAACAGTACTTGACCCTAATAGTCAGCCCGGATCATACATGTCCCAAAGGAAGTAAAGGAATAAGTTATACCCCTTATCACATCTCATTGCAATCTTGCATATGCCTACTCGGCATAAAGCTTACTTCTTACAGCATGTTAAAATCACAGATACTTTACAATGAATATTTTATCTAAGTCCATCGTTGACATATTTGTTGACACATGGTGCAGGTTAGCTACTTTGTATTTAACCTTCAACATACACTTGCTAACCTCTGACCTTTGACACAATGCCGTGATTAACCTATGACCTTCAGTATGCATATCTATAATAGTTAAGTTGATATCAGATTAAATATCAAGTAGAGAGTCAAGTAGCCAGTGGATTATTAAATCATGGTGGGATATTTTAATGTATATGTAAATCACTTTAAAAAAAGACAACCAATTATATTTCACAGTTAAAGGTCAGATTATCAAACAGTAGTGATGGTGGTTGGGTCTATACATGTAATTGTACATTTATGTTTAGAATTTAGATTAAGATATATTTCCCCATAAATTTCATTTTTGCAAAAATTTCAACCTACATGTACCCTTAATTTTCAGTCATCATTTGACTGACCAGTGTTAGTTAATCACACAAAATTCATGTAACAGACTTTATTTGCTGTACATTTAATAAAAAAACAAGTTTTTACATAAATTCTACATGCCTTTGAACTATTTTCGAGACTAAAAATAATCTTCATGTAACACGGTACCATGATAAAATTCAAAATAATTATGATGTAATTTTCATATAAATGTACAGTATTGCGTAGGTTATAAACTTGACAATACAGAGTACATATAGAAGTAATGTAACATCATGGACCAAAACAAATCAATAAAATTGGAGGCAACCATAATGTAATCGACGGTAGACAGGGACACAAGAAAAGAATCTACTTTCCCTGTAGGCTAAAAAATTATTAAAAAAATGTCACAATCTCATTAAGTTTTGTGTGTTGATTTGATTTGTGGAGTAGATACATTATCTCTGGACATTTAAAAACTCATGTCATGTCTACAGACAGAGCAAATGTTAAATAACTTATTTTGTGTTCAACTATTCAACGAATACAAAATTAGTAAACAAATTGTCTTCTGCTTTATATATTCGAAGGAAACCTTTGATTTATTATGCGTTTTTCAATCACTTACCAAAGTACATGAACAACAAAATTAACTACTTTTCATTTGACTAAAAAAAGAAATATAGCTCCTTATAAAGTTTTACAATTATTTCACACTTGGTTCAAATATTTATCATGAAGCCTCAAACAGGAAGTATTTATCAGATAATTACATGTATTTACTGCTACATGTACAATGTGTATGTGGTCAAAGTATAAATCTATAATCTGAAATTCCTTATAAACTTTAAAGTTGGGTAATGTTTATTTTCTGAACTACATGTACAGTGTTATGCTGGTTGAAACCCTCAACAACAAACAATAGAAGTTAAAAGACATTTGTATAAAAGCTTATGCTGCATCTAGTTCACCATTTCTTTAAAGCAGGGCTTAAGTCAAACCTTACAACTGAATGAGAGGTGGTAACATGGTTCAAGTTTTATTTCAATAACTCGCTTGTGTGCAAGGAGTCTTTTGCAGTGGATGAAAATGGAGGACCTGGAGAAAATCCACAAGGTTGGACAGGTGAATCTACTCCATGTTACATATATGCGGGGAATCGAAACCATCCCCATGACTCAATGGCAGATTCTGTTTCCACACTGATGACGCCAAACATCGGTCAGCTGGACTTCCTCTTTTAACCTGTTTTACATGTATTATGTCAAAGCGAGAAGATGACCGGCAATCTCTTCTAGCGACAGGTTTTTGAAGAGACTTTTTGATATACAAGGACTTTTCTATTTTTTGTGTCTTTTTACCAATTTTCAACCCATTAAGTGTAAATAATTTAATTAAATCAACCTCTCCATAATATCATAGTTAATATATTGGATGTTATATATTTAACAAACAGCAACAACATTATACACATATATTTTTATTTGACTGCAAAGATCTTTGACATTACATGTAACTTTAATATTGAATGTCAATGTTCTGTAGTTTTGACTTTTGCTTCACTGTTTATTTAGCATTTGAGTCATTGATATGGTTAAATATTATTCAATTCAAATTCAAGATGTCATCTGTGAAACTTGAATATATTATTATACAACTATAATAAAAAGTTTCAGATCACATGACTCAAACTCAATCAATAGAAATTTAAGTCAAAGTACATAAAGAGACGTTACGCTTCAACAAATCAACTATTAATAACGAGATATAGTTTGTTGGAGATTATCTACATATATAGAGTGCAAGTTTATTAAAATGACATTAATGTGAATACATGAATCAAAATATAAACTACCTGTATATAAACTTGTTGGACTTCAACAAGTCAACACTTAATAACCATAGTTAGTGCAAATATAAATATCTTGCTGCCAGTTGGCATTGAGCAGTGGTACATGTACATGTAAGTATATGAGGACATGTAGACTGGTGGCCAGTCTCCTCCACACACCAAAAATTGGCCAGTCCTCTTCAAAAAAAAAAAGCGAAAAAAAAAGCGTAATCTCTAGAGACTGGGCAAATAGAGCTTCATTCTCATCTAGTAGGTCAACCTGCATTAAGTAGGTCGTGTGACGTCGTGCACGTGATCACGACATATCTAACAACAACGTGACGTCAACCCTCAGACGGTCTAAGCATGACTGCTTTGCACTCCAGCCGAGACGCATGATTCATTTCACGTGACTCGGGACTTGCTTGATAACTGTCAATCATTCCAAATAAGGAACAACGTAAAACATGACAGGAACGCCCATTTTATTGTGAAGCTCGCAAATTGTCCAGTCTCTGGTGCTGGTTACAGGTTTACTCAAAAAAAATTTTTTATACAAATGGAAACGAAAGTGTTGGTTTACTAAAAATTAATACTTTTATATAAATCGAAATGTAAAATAAATAGAAGAGACTGGGCCAGTCTAGAGGACATGTACATGTACATGTATTTTAAATCTGAAAATGGCTATATCAATAAAAACTGTTCAGCAATGCGATCCCCTACAAAATATATATGGCACAAGCAGGCCATAAAATAACAGTTTTAGATGTACATGTACCGGACATTTTCAACTTTGTGCGGGACATGTATTAATTATAACAATAAATAAGACGAATCAGTGTCGAACAAGATGACAGTCACCATTGCCAGCTGTTAAATAACACATTTAAAGTAGTTTAGTCTCTAACCCAATATCATCAAAAGTTTTTGACATTAAAAACACATTTTTTGCCAATTTAAATCAACATTGAAGTTATGATCTAACCGGGAAAAGATGGCTTTCTAATATTTTACCATTGGTAAACGAATGGTGTACCATAATGCGTTTCATCGCCATTTGTAACAAGTGACTTGAAGAATAGAGCTAGACATACATGTATTCCAGAAGTCATGTCAGACGTTGGCGCAATTTTCTTTTCTGGTGAGCATGCACAATAAATACTATTAGTGTAGACTGGAATAAACAGAAGCTAGAGATTGCCAATCGACTGAGTCTTCTGGTGTATTTCACCGAAAAATAACGGATTATAAATTATAGTAAAAACAGATACAATTAAATCAGTTTATACACGTTCATATTACATTATCATGTGTCAATATCTGAAATTGTTGTTCTACATGCAATGTCACTGCAAGTACATGTATTTTAATCAAGGGTGGTAATTAAAGGAACAGTGTTAATTGACTCATCATAGAACAATACAATTAACATTAACTGTGACGTTTAACACAGGTTACGTGTTAAAACATCTTACAACCTGGGTGGGGTTACAATGTACTTACTTACTCTTGCCATATCTACATGTACATTGTATGATCAATCCTACAGAATGTTTTAATAAACAATCCAAATGAAATAAATCAGGCCTTTAGAGATACATAATTACCAATGCTAGGCTAGGGAGATGAATTTAGTAAACGATTAAGACATGCAAATGTATACACATTAAGACCTTTGTTTTTTTTGTACTCATCCATCCAAATATTTAACACTTCACTAGATAGTTCCACAGGTGCTTCTCAGTAATTTCAGCCCACACTTTAATTTGAATCTGAGGTATAACAAAAGGTATATGTAGTTGAAAACCTAACCATGGGCCAAGGCGTTGTTCTGCCATGGTGCAGTGTATTATAGTGTACATGTGTACATGTATATAGACCCATTAAAGTTCTCTTGTTTAGCCTTTGAACATATGATTTTTAATATATGATCTGTTTAGAGTATTGATTACATGTATATCATGGTACTGTACATGTTCAAATTTATTTCTGCTATAAATAGAGGAGGTACATGTACATGTAGTGTTGTTAATATTGATCTGTATAAAGAAGGGTTTCTACCTGTCTGACAAGTCAACAAATCTCTATGTAAACATTGAATAACATCTTCTACTACAGGCAACAGTGCCACAAATAAACTGGATGGGTTCGTGAACAATAGACAGTAACACAGAGATGAGTTATCTTTGACATCGATTGAGGTAGTTTCCTCCCTCGAACCAGTTCTTCCAGGGTTATTTCACCTTACTTTTACTATTTATCACTATCCTCTCCTTCTATACTATTGTTATTTCACCCTACTTTTACTATGTATCACTATCCTTCTTTAAGTGGCATGTAGTAATTGAACAGTAACACAATAACACTATTTATGGATTAACAATTACTGGTTTATTAACATGCAACGTTTCGATGATGATACTCTCTTCTTTATCAAGCAAGAGATAACATAATATTATATGACGACGAATCTGGGTTTAACGTCCACTTCCACCTAGGGTGATATCCTAGACAATTGTTTACTAGGAAACTTGCCAGAGGAGGCCATGTATCAGGCCTAGTCCGTTGAAATTGGACAAGACATAGTGTCTCTACAGGGGACACCCAAAGTAGGTTTCATCCGAGAGAAGGCCTCCGCTCCGGGTCTAAGAGAAGTAAAGGTGACGAGCGAGTGCTGTCCGACCCGCTTAGCCATATTGCTATGGGTTTTGGATACAAATTATTACAAAGGGGTAAAACATGTAGTATTTATATTCAGTAACAAGAAGCCATAATTATAGAGAGTATATATAACAAGAACTGATCAAAGCGATGATGTGAAGCCCTAAGTAGTTATAGTGAACAAAGCCATATTTAATTACATATCTAAAGAACTAGGAGAAAGTGTTAATTAGTGATCTCTATTCTCTCCTTTTATATTATTGAACACTATCCTCTCCTGTATGTATTATTTTTTGCTGAAATGGATATACATGTACACTGTACGTGTACAGCAAGGCCGGCGGAAGCAATTCTTGATTGGGGGGGGGGGGGATTATAGGTCCTTATAGGTGAGGGTCCAGGGGCTGCAATAGCTGGAGAAAAAACAGTACTTGCGGCCAAATTATTGGAGGGGGTTAAAGCCCCCACTAGCCCCCCTACTCCGCCAGGCCTGCTGTACAGGATGAACTAGAGTTGGGGATTAAAATACTGCTCTAGTATTGTTAACATTAGTGAAACAGCAAGTTATTCAAGTATTTAAAATAATAAATACATGCAAATACAAAAATGCTATAATAAACAAACATTAGTTCTAAAGGTCTACAGATGCATACAGGAAAACCCAAACCCTAGGAAGAACAAGACAAGTTTACATTGACCACATGTTCCTGTAGCCTACACCTTTACGATATAGTACATGTATTGACAGTCAGACAGTATATATGCATGTACATGACTACATGTATTACATTTACAACAATGTATAAGCTTCAGTTATTTACATTCAGATATACATGAATTATCCTCTTGATATATCAATAAATCTGAATTCCATTCATATGACTCATAATACATGTACATGATTGGAAATAACTGTAGAAATAATAATTTAGGTCAAACACTATGCTTGGTTGGGTCACCAACTCGCCCGCTTTGCAGGTAACTTTAACCAGTGTCTCGTACTACTGAATCGAGACACGCTCGTCTACTCATAAACAATGTCACTGATGAACATCCACGTCTTTCATTTCTAAGTCAAGCTTGTGCAGCATAAAAATAAATTATTTTAATTGAGTATGTTCGGCAGAAATCAACATTTAAAATCAACTACTTACATTACTAATCAGTTTGAATGTCGGCTAAATTCAAAGCGTCACCCTTAAAACACAGGTAGGCGCGCACCTTACATCCGGGCCAGTTCACAAGACTGGTGACGTAGAACACAGCTATAATCCTCCGGTTCTTCTTTGAAGAGTGTGACACGGTTGGACAAACATAACCTCCCGCCACGTGTGTCAAAGTTCATGACCGTGAATAAAATATCTCGCTGAGTTGAAAAATGCGATTTTTTGTTTTTGAAAAAGAGCAGTTAATAAAAATTGATAATAAAATGATGAACAATTATTTCAACTGTTATTATGTGTAGGGGCGCGTGTGTTGCACTTTGATATTTATCATGCCTGCGGTTTGGCATGGTTGCTTGTCATGTTTTAGTTACAGAGAACTCCTTAAAGCCCCAATGCCACTCTTGTTGTAACTAAATAATATGTCCCAATTATTATTCTGGTCAACAAAGTGTACTATTTTACAATATTCCAATTAATTGATGATACAAATTTCACCTTAACACACCGAATTTAAAAAAATTGGAAAAATTCAACTACATGGTGAAAAGCTTTACGTAAACACTTTCAAATGCAACTTGGATTTAAACATACTTTGGAATGCTCTGGACAAGTAAGATAGGTTGTAGTAGATAATTTACACAACAGGTAATAAGACACTTAAACATCTAGTAGTTATAATTAAAGGCAAAAAAAATATTTCTGGACCTGTCAAGCCAGCAAGAGTGGTATTGTCCCTTTAACAACCGTGCAAGTAAAATGGTAAGGACACAATAGAGACTATTGGCAAGCGGAGTTTTCCCATCCGTATCACGTATCCTTATCGTATACGTTATACGTTGCGTCAGTGTAGTTTTACAGTGTAGTTTGGCAGATTTTTGCGTCGTTCTATTTAATTAATGACAGATAGCTACCAAGATCACCATCAGTTCTAGTCAAGTGCCTATTATAGTCTACCACTTCCCGGATGGAATGAAGTCGCTTGACAGTCGCTGAGCTATTAAAAAAAATAATTATCAAATCAAATTAAAAAATCTTTGAATTCGACTCGACAGTAATTTTTGGTTTCACAAATTTCACCACAGAATAAAATCCTTTCCCGCCTCCCTAAATTTAGAATGTAGGTCAACCATCATGGTTAAAATCACACCAAATAAACCTTAGTCTTCTACAATAAACAAAGATTCATAAAAAACGCCCAGATACAACATTTTTCCATCTAAAAGTAGCAAAAAGACGGTAAAAAGACACGAAGATGTCATACGGACCTTTTCCGTATAAAAGCTGTTCAATATGTGCTGCCGTATCCTTACAACATTTCTCCATCTAAAAGTAGCAAAAAGACTGTAAAAAGACACGAAGATGTCATACGGACCTTTTCCGAATAAAAGCTGTTCGATATGTGCTGCCGTATCCTTATGTCGTATCACGTATGACAAATACCCGCAGATTGATGACGTCACACTCAAAATCCATACGGATACGCGATACAGAGCAGACATACTATACGTACAGTAGCCTTCTCAATCGACCAAAGAACCTGATAAATAATAAGCGAACAGGGGCGGATCAAGAGGGGGGGGGGCAAACCCCACCGTGCTCGGCTACATAATATTTTTCTTTTGTAGAACACTTTATGATAAAAAGTGTAACGGTCGTGTGCTTTATCAGATGGTTGTATGGGATTGGCATTCAATGCGCGACATAATATGAATGAATGAATGAAATGGGGTTTAACGTCCTACGCTTAAGCACCTAACCTGGGCCAATTGAAGACGGGCATACGCCATACAGTGTGCTATGAGGGAAATTTTTTGCCCGGGCAGCGGCGCTACGGCCTACTCTTATATCGAATTCCAACTGCCAAGGGATCTTTTACGTGCACTCCAATTTGTACACGGGACATCGGTTTTTCGTCCCATCCGAACGACTAGGCAGCTGTCCTTGTCAGGCCCTCCTTCTGCATCACTGACAAGGGGAAATCACGCCGGAAAATCGAGATGAACTTTCTCGGCCAATGCAGGGATCGAACACTCGACCTCCAGGCTAGCGAACCAGAGCCTTATCCACTTAGCCACCGTGATCCCCGCGACATAATAACATAGACATATGTGTGATATCACAAGTATGCTTTGCATCAATGACATTGAATCAAAATCATATTTATTCATTATAAAAATGTCCCATTTAAAAACTCAATATGTATTTTCAGAGATGATAATAGCATCATGCATTATAAAATTTTCTTAATTAGACCCCCCCCCCCGCAAAAATTATTGGATCCGCCCGTGGTATCAACAAAAACTATACAAATAAATAAGAAATTGAATTAGAACGGAAAGTTATTTTGTTATAAAGCTCAATGGCAGTGTGTTTCATTACAACAATGAAAATACACGTGAAGCAATATAAAATGAAAACATGGAACTAAACATACCTGTAAAACTGATATGATTGCGACATGGGTTTTTGGAGTAGAATCGCAAGGAAAATGATCCCTATGCATTTTGGATATTTCATACAGGTATAATATATAGAGTTATTGTTCCGGGATTGTTTATTACAGGAGATTTTTTATTAAGGTTATTCTTTACTCAATTTTCATCTATATCAATAGATAAAGAGCCCCCGGCCTCCCCCTTCCCCAATGAGAAACGGCGACATACCCTGTTTTGTTTTGTTGCCAAACCTGACGGTAAACTTAAAATAATCAAACGAGTTGACAGATTATTACAAAGAAATGAATAGAATGTAAACTTACGCTTACAATGACTTACGTTATTAGATGTCGCCGATTTTAATACGTTTACCAGTCTGTTTACATGTTATTGGGTATGGTTTGCACGTTTATAAAAGTCTTTTATTCCGGAATATCGGTCCTTTAATTGCATCAAGATGATACTGTCGGTAATAAATGAAATGAAATGGGGTTTAACGTCTACAGTTCTGCGCCGACTGGGAAAATGAAGACGAACCTACGCCATGCAGCGTGCTGTGAAGGAATTTTTGCCTGTTGGCCTACAACGGGGCTACTGCTTACTCTTCAAGCTATACACAGCAAATTTAAAATCAAGTATATCATATGAAATGTTTCATCCGAGCGAAATTTGGCGTGTTAGATGATACGGATTTTGTCAAGAATCTTAAAGAACAAAGAATTGTTAAAATAGAAAAAAAATTTGCTTACTTTCAATATAAATTGAAATGGAATGGGGTTTACCGTCCTAGTTTTTTGCACTCATTGGGCTAATGAAGACGGGCATACATCAGACCATGTGCTACAAGGAAATGTTTGCTATTGCAGACAGTGATACGACCCTCTCTTGTTTCGAATTCCAACTGGCATGGGTTCTGTTTAGGGCAAGCACGCTGCCCTGCACTATTGACAAGGGGAAGACCCCACCCCATTAATGGAAAATCCCGGGGGTACTTGCTCTGCTTACACCGGATTCGATACCTAGGACCATACCATTGCAGTGATCACTGAGCCACAATGGCTTCGTAGGTAGTACAATCACTGGTTAACATCTGATATGTTTATACACACTTAATTTATTTATACTAATATGTATATACAAATCTGAAAACATACCTCTACTAAATACAGAAAACACACCTCTGCTAAATATAGAAGGCAGACAGTTATGTTATAATATGATTTAATAATATGTTATAATGAAGTAAAATGGACGATTTTATCACCTGGACGTATATCTTTTTTTTTATGTATATATATATCTCCACACGCGTACTTTAAAACTACAAATCAGACCATCTTTTTTGACTAAAGTATATAATGGTAAGAAAAGGTACCACTGTTTAAAAAGTTTCAAATGATTGTCCGTGGCATGCCATGTATACTGATATGATTCCAACACATGATGACGTTATTGTGCCTTCAACTTAATGTGATCTGTTTCAATGAATTCGAACTTTGTGTAATTACCTAACGTTCTACCCCTAAACCTCAAAATCTCCACAACTACCATCTCCTAATACCCCTTATCAATGACAGAATGGATGAAGCATACTCTCGATCAACCAAGCTGATTAGTGTCTGACGCGTGGAGATGGGAGCCGTCAACCAAGGCGTGAATATGAAAAAGGGCCCAGGTTGAGTACCGTAGGCAATGGGCGTGGATTTAGGGCGGGGGCGAATATGTCTCTGTCCCCCATTGATTTTGATCGCCAGATTTCCAGGTTGATATCAGCATGAATGTCCCGTTCTGAAGGCTATCTAACAAGTTCCTTGGGTCTCGCCAGTTACTGATCTTCATGATATCTCCATCCTGTCAATTTTTTCCATATCGTCATCATATACCCCTAGTTGCAACTTTCATTGAAATAACACTGTTAGCCTACCGTAAGCTGTTCGTAACTTATATTTTGTTTTGGTAATGAAATGTTCTAAGTTCCAGTGTTCGTTCGCCCTTCCCCTCCCCAAGTTAGGACACATCCACACCCTGTAGTAATTGTCGATTGTTTAACCATTTATCAAGATCTATGTCACCAGTGACTCATAAATGGTTATTGGGACATGTCTATTGTTCTTGTAATATGCTTGTATTGTGTTCTAGGGGTTAACCAAGGTTCGCTCTTCTAAACTACTTCATTAAGGCATCCAAACTCTATATATTAGACAATCCTGGATAGAATAGACTTGTTAACATAACAAAAGAAAAGACCAGTTGAACCTAATGAATTACACACAATGTGACTGGGATGGGATGGGAAGGGGTCAGATAAATTTTGATTTCCTCGATTAAATTACTGAATTCACATTAGCCAGCCCTTAATTGTTATGACAACTAATCGGATTGGTAGAACGGAATAAATTAAGATTGTCTATTTATTAGAGACATATATTTATTGACAAATTTGGTTAATCAATTACTGCAAAAACCCCGAAGTTAATTAGATCATTTTGTGCAACCCGAGAACTATTTTTAACTGGAAATACCGTAGCCATTTCTTATGACCCTGAAAAAATAAAATTATAGACTGAAAGTGTTTATTGTACGTTTATACCATATCACATAAACCCATGGTGTTGCTAGAGCAAGGGGTCGTGTTACAACTCTTCACCCATCTCTGTAAATTATATTTGCTTGCATTATATTATATTAATCATGCTTGCTCCCATTGACCAGTAGTGGCGTTGTGTAATATGCATTGTGGCAAAGGTTAAAGTGGTTTTAATTAGTTTGATATTTTTAATATTTTTCGGACTGTTAATAATGAATCATCACCCCCAAAATATGCAAGAATTAATAAGCTTGATAAGGTCATATGAAAACGTTTAGATATTATGGACGCGAGGAGGAATGTTTACCGCCCACTCAACGCGAACGAGGCCATTCCAGGACGGATTTTTTATTTTAATAATTCAGTGCTAGTTAGTAGTGGAACGAAACCGAAAAGTCCCAAAGGAAACTCGATTCCACACATCACTGGACTGGGTTATGTGATAGCCCCCCCCCTCCCGAGTACTTGATACTATATATTTATCAGCAGAATATCTTCCAGTGTAGACTGAAAATTGACAAAATTCAAAAATAATTCTAATGGCATTAATCAGGATTTAGCGACCAGTTGCAAGTAACCCGTGCTTTCTATATGTATGTATGCACCAAATGGTAACTATTCAAGCTAGTGGTATTTTTTGACAGCTGGTAACACGCCAAACTTCATTTGGAACTACAATAAATCAGCAATCTACGTGTATATCAAGGTATTGAAACGGGGTTTACGTCCCACCTTTATTTTATGATTATGGGCTTAGATTGCCCTATAAAATCGGTAGTTTAAGATAGAACGAAAGTAATGAATGTTTATTTGTGATTACAAGGCGTGTTTTTAAAGACCCACCATTTTGGAATGTTAAATATAGAGTTTATTTTGGTTCACACGTTTTTAAATCAACCAATTCTTACTTAAATCAACTTAAATCTTACATGTTCTTGTTTATTTCGCATTATCTTTTTCGCACTTGAGTTTCGCCATAAGGTGTTTTCGACCAGGAAGTGGGCCCCAAGCGCTACTCATCTTGTTGTTCACGTTGCCGTTGTTCTTCTTGGGATGGACACACTTCGAAAAAAGCCAAAGGCTCTTCCAATTCAAGTTTGAAACTTGGACAATTGCGCATCGACATGACGTTACAAATCCAAGATGATGGTTCGGTTCTTGTTTAGAGTTGGGTGTTCTTAATTGCATGAGTCTTTGGATGAACATATTTCAAATATTTGACACTTTAGAGTTATGTGAACGCTCTTTCTGGTTCTGCTTTAATAAAAACAAAAACCTTTGTTGGCGCGTGAGACAAGGAATACAAACAGGCGTGTGTATTTGTCCAAATCTGCATTATTTACAAATTCAACATGCATTCTGCTTATGTCGTATCGTGGGTCTAGATTTTTTACAAATTGTGTATCGACATTATGGTAAGATTTCTCCCCGTCCCCCTATCTCGCGTATCGGAAATCCTGTATGGCACTAAATGGAGCTTGCACGCGACACTTATCTTTCTTTACACCACACCTAGCATTATTGTACCACGCCTCGTGTATCTCGTGCATATTATGAATAACGTTATTAATAGTAACATATTTAATACAAATTTGTTAATCACCTGTTACTAATAGTGGACTGGTCACCCGAGGTCAACCATAGCATTATGATATTAATTCACTATTCCCTATAATATCATATATGCATATTACATGGATTTAATACCTGATAAATGGTCACATAAGGTCAATCGGTCATTTCACCGTTAGTGTTGTTTGAAATATCTTATCAATGTGGTCATGGCGTAGTGAATTGTTTTTAAATTAAAAGGCACTTTCGTACATTCCTGATGACAATACCTCTCCATGCCGTATTCGTATCACAACCTAGTTGGAATTCAAAGAACGCCGTTATTACACAATCTTCGTTCATAATTAGCAATTTTCTTTAGACCAAGGGTTCTCAAATACTAAAATTGTATAAAATCATGTCATCGTTATGTCATCAGCTACTGCTAATGATATATTCAGTCTAGGCAAAAGGGCGCCTGCCCCCCCTCCTTCGTGGGCTTATTGAAATAAAATTAAACGATGTGTTAGTCCCGAAATGACCTAGTGTGTGTCAAGTGGGCGTTACCCCCCGTCCCCTCTCTAGGAAAAACTTAATCACACAAATTAAAGCAAAACATTGAAATGGTGTTATATTTTTCTGTACCAATCAGGCTAAACGCCTTTTCATGCGATTTTTGAATGTAGATATAGTGGTATTTATTTGAATGTAGATATAGTGTATTTATTTGAATGTAGATATAGTAGTATTTAAAACAATACCTGTCTAAACAACAAGATGTATCTATATAGAATATATAAACCAATACATATGTATATTAGTGGCTAGGCTATATGACCTCATTTATAACATATATGTAAAGAATTTGTATAAATAAACATATTGCTCTGTCAGAGTAAACAATTGACCAATGTGACATACTGAGTCGTCACTAACCAGCAGCTACTGACGATTAGTATATCACCCAATAAAACATTCTACAGTATGTGTGATAATTTTTTTTTTTATTAAAAATGAACTATTTTTCTTTTAATTGACCTTAATGGAAACACTGCGTCATTAAAAAAGACATTGTAATTGTTGAAATGATGTATCACTACGCCATAATGTAATCAGGTTCAGTAAAAGTAAAATCTATAGCGAAGAATTATATTTATTTATTTGTGCCTGTAAGAAATGATTGGGTGTTAAATAAAATTTTCCACTCGTCTTTTTTGATGTAAAAGAATATCAACACTCGTCGATAAAGAAAAAAACCCTTTTGATATAAAACAAGACGAGTATAGAGTAGGAGATTCTCTATTTCTTCCTTCTCGAATGCTAGATATAAGGTTGTCGGTCAAATAATCGCCGGAGTAATAATACCTGGTCATTGACAGTAACCATCACTATTCATACGTGGTTCATGATCAGCGAAGTATGAAGCAGTTCATCTATTCGATTTTCAAAATTACAACAAACCATGTAAATCGTACACATACACATATTTCAAAAGCAAAATGTATACTGTTTTAATGTAAAGTGGGTTGTTGTTGTGTAATTAATCACAATAGTTTACATGTATATAAATATCTCTGTGTACAGATTGAATTGACTTGCAGACAGTTGGGGGAGGGTAGGGGAGGGCGGATTGATCTAGCGTTAGGGAAACCGGAGAACGAAAGGGGATAAGCAGGCGACGCTTGTTTATGACAGATAAATGTAACATAATATACAACATAAACACATTTACAAAAACTGTTTACGGTGAATGCAGACTATAATTTGACACCATTCAGTGGTCAGTGATGTATAACCATTGGTCAATGTCCAGACTAATATTCCCTCGGGGTAGGTTAAAGGTGTTTTGGGGGTTAATCCCGTCAGATCAGTGAGATGTTTATCTTATCCCGTAAGTAGATTATACGGATTTCCAGAGAAACTGATACGAGCTACATGTGACAATAATCTCTGAATTACAGAATACAACAACAATTTGTTTATGAGAATTAATCAATAACCGAGAAGTGGTACTAGGTGTTCTGGAAATATTAAACATGTATTTAAAGGGCCAATCCCGATAATATTTTGGAGAATAAAACTGGTTAATTTTGTGTTAAAATCCCTTTTTAAAATGATTGGGGTAGGCCTAATGGTTCCACCAAACCAAAAGTGATTGGGGTAGGCCCTAATGGTTCCACCAACCAAAAGTCTCGTCGAGCGTCTCGAGGACAGCATATTTAGTGCTTTATAAAGCGGTGTCTGGATAAAATCAAACTTTTATTTTATAAATTACCCTTCGTTATCAAGTACAGGGTCATTTACTGTATAAAACTCTAAAGGAGCGTGAATCGATTATAAGGTCACCCAACTAAAAAAATGAACCCAATTCGTAAAAGGGTTACGTGTCCGTCCAAATAACGGGGTAAATACACCATTTCTCGCTTAATTTCATACATACTCGGACTTTTATTTCCGAGACTCTGTTCAAATCTGGTTAGTCCCTTAAAAGCGATATTTTGTGCATCGACCCAAGAAGCCGAAGTCACTGGCGACGGTATCAGAATTACTTTTTTCAGTATGACCAGGCGGTTGGGTGACCGAATGGTTGTATGCGTTAGATCACAAGGTCTGTCAATGAATCAGGTGGCGTGGTTTCGATTCACAGCTTATACGTGGCTTGGAGTAGAGTCCTCTGTCCAGCCCTGTGTATTTGCTCCGGGTACCCCTTTTCATCCGACCGCTATAGACCCTACGTCATAGAGAATTAAAAACTGAAGCATGTTAGACCCCAAATGATTATGTAATGCCATGTAGACGTTACCCCCCCCCCCCCAACACACTCACACTCTCTCTCTCTCCCTCTCTCTCAGTCATGGATTTAGGGGAGGCAAAGTGGGACAAATGTCCCCCCCCCCAACAATTCTGGCTCATGCTAATATTTTATCCCGGGCGGAGCTAACCAGTACCTGGGCTGAGGAGGCGAGGATTGGGGCCCTAGGCCAGGGATATTGTGGGCCAGAGATCGGTTGGGCCCTAAAATTAACCAAATTACATAATTTAGAGGTTCTATCAATCAATAGAACCTAACCAGTTCCGGGGACCACATCCCGCGATGTGATTGCTGGGGCCCAACCAGTCTCGGGAAATTAACGTAATCATTATAGTATAGTAGTTCAGACAACAGAGTTAAATGTTTTATGTCATCTAAAATAATTTCACTAAAATAAAGTAAATGAAAACATCATGAGAGAAAGGTTTAAAATACTAAAATTGTCAACGAGCTCTAAACGTCAATGAAATCGCTCCCTAAATTGTCTCAGATGCACTGAAATTAATCTTTATTTTAAACAAATAAACTCTGGAGGGAAACACCCCAGGCACTCAAGGGGCGGAGTACATACTGGTACGATCCGCGGTCAGTACGAACAATTTGAAATGGGGCCCCGCACAGTTGGTATGTCCCGGGCCCCCCACAAGGTTAATCCGGCCCTGCTCTCTCTCCCTCTCTCTCTCCCTCTCTCTCTCTCTCTCTCTCTCTCTCTCTCTCTTTCCCTCAAAAGTCAGATCATCTTGTGCACCCTTCCATCAGAATAAAGTTTCACGTCTCACCAGTATATAATAATAATTGTCTATCTTTATAAAACACCTTTTATGGTAATTTCACCTATTTTTTTTATGCAGCTATAAATAACGTGAATAATAACACCGTAGCCGCAAGCACCTGAGATAGTACAAGCCTACTCATGCAGAACGCGTGGGTAGCTATATTAAGATGGTCATAAAAAGCCCTGGTTATACCTGACAATAACTTTCAACAAACAACCCTTATACTCTACTAACATTTTCCCATAATATCAACTGGTTAATAATTTGTGGAAATGAAATGCACCAAATCTGGGCTAATGGAAGACGGGCATACCATATACAGGGTGCTATGTGGAAAATTTGCCCGGGCAGCGGCGCTACGACTAATATTGTATCGAATTCCAAATGCCAATGGATATTTTACGTGTACGCCAATGTGTACACGGGACCTCGGTTTGCGTCCCATCCGAACGATAAGATATCTGCCCTTGTCAGGCCCCCGTTCTGCATCACTGACAAGGGAAAACCACCACGGAAAATCAAATTAAACTTTCCCGGCCAATGCAAGGATCGAACACTCGACCCCCAGGCTAGCGAGCCAGCACCTTACCCACTTAGCTACGATTTGTGGAGTAAATAAAACGTCATAGAAATTGAAACGAATTACCAAAAAAATAACGACGGCCATGCGCCACGCATTATTCAATGAGAATATTTTGTCCCGACAACACAGTGTTTAACGAAAGGGACCCGCATTTCTTGTTCCATCCGAACGACTAGACGCATATTAAGGCCGCAGGGCCGGCGGAAGCATATCTTGATTTGGGAGGGGGGGGGGCTTCCATTATAGGTCCTTAGAGGCGAGGGTCCAGGGGTCGCAATAACCTGAAAAAAAGAGTACTTGCCCCCCCCCCCCCCACTCTGCCGGGCCTGCGCCTTTCTGCACCAGGATCCACGGTGGATAAAACACTGGCATCGCTAGCCTGGAGATCGCGTGTTCGATCCCTGCATCGGCCGAGAGAGTTAATAGGGATTTTCCGGCCTGGTTTCCCCTTGTAAAAGCTGCAGAACGTCTAGTCGTTCGGATGGGATATAAAACCGAGGACCCGTGTAATAATAATAATAACGAAATTTAAATTGTGCAACAATTCATCCCACTTCGGGATGCTCTAGGTCTAGGCGCATGAAAGTGTTCACATGGGTTAATGTGCGGGGGGGTTGGATGGCCTAATGGTTAAAACGTGCATGCTGTATCATAAAGCCTGGCATTGAGTCAACTGGCGTGGTTTCGAACCCCCAGTTGTACGTGGCAATGTGCCTTAGGGCCAGGCAAAAATCCAGGCCACAAAATAATAAAGTAAAACAGTAAAAATTTTCTGTTGCTAAATTTAACTTTATTCCTTTTGTCAATGAGCCAAACATATCTGTATTTACATGCCACCTATCTAAAGGTGCCTTAGGGCCACCAGAGTCTTAATCCGGCGCTGCCCCCCCCCCCTACTGCTAACGACCCCTACGCGCAAGGGAATTATTGAAATAAAATTACACCATATGTTAGTTCCGAAATGACCTAGTTAATTGTGGACGATATACCCCATTTTTCTCTCTCAAATTATAGTGCCTAAACAACCATGTTTTCACACTTGATTTGAAGATAGACAATGTTTCACATTTTGAGGTTATAGAGAATTCCATAGAACTAAAACATTATACTCAAAATACTCCTTGAACCAAATTTCTTCATCTCATAAACCAATTAACTAACAATAATTTACTCCGAGGTGCACGTAAAATACCCCTTGACAGTTGGAATTCGATATAAGAGCAGGCCATAGTGTCACTGCCCGGGTAAAATGTCTGCGATATCACCACCCGATTCAACTGATGTTAGCCGCTTCAAGAGGACTTGGGTTAGTGGTGTTAGCCGCTTCAAGAGGACCTATATTATTAATTTATCATATATATTATTAATTTGGCTTATTGAAGCGGCTAACATTAACACAAGGTATTCTCTATGGAGAAACATTGACCAATCAAATTTAATTGAAGGACAACTCTGAGAAATGATTTTTCTATGGTCACCAAGACCTTCAGATTTTACGAGAAATCGTTTTTCAATTTCTGTTCACATTTACGGCAAAAATTAGCCTCATCGGCTTCACGTAATTGTCACATGCCCCTAGCAGCCCCTATTAAATTATTGATGTTCAAATTGTCCACGTTAATAATTCATAACGAAATAATAATTTATTACTCTTGAAAAGGGGTTATTGAATTTCATTTGAGTTTAAGGCTTCCGTGTGCCCGGATGACCTATGTTTTACGCCAAATAAATATTTTTCCGTGGCTACCTCACTATGCCCCTAATTAGGGTTATGGTTAGATCGAGTTGTTTAGCAACGATAACCGGATTCCTCTCGATCACTGGTCGGGAGCATAGTCTCTCGACTTTGAAAACCCTAAGAGGTCCAAAACGTTGTCCTGGTCGAGGACGACCACGGGAGGGGGATGTGGGGCAATATTTTTGGCGCATTCGCACTAAAAAAAATTATTTCGCAATTTGACATTTTGGCATCCGAGGGATGTCCGGCCCAAAAATAATTAAAAGGGCATGCACCCCCCGGAAATTTTTTTATTTTTTTGTTTGAAAAAAATTCGAACGTCAAAACTTTCCTTTCGTTATGGCCCTGCCGCCCCCAAAATATCTAAGGTTCACTTCCCATAGGGGCGGAGCTGTGGACTCGAAATAATTCCGAGGATTGGAGAAGCCATGTTTGCGACACTGCCACGGCCCGATATTGAAGGGTTAGGTCTCATCTTTAATATGAACGTCAAAACTTCCCTTTCGTTATGGCCCTGCCGCCCCCAAAAATCTAAGGTTCACTTCCCATAGGGGCGGAGCTGTGGGTCTAAATGAATTCCGACGATTCGAGAATCCCTGTTTGTGACACTGTCACGTGCCCGATTTTGAAGGGTTAGGTCTCATCGTTTGATACAATGGTCCTCATGGCCCACGCTATCGACCCCGACCTAAACCTCTCAGATCCGACCCATAGGGACCGAGATATAGGGTAGCAAACATGGCTCCTCGTCAAAATATGTTTGCCCCAAAACACCAATTTTCACCTGTAAACACTCAGAAGCACCCACGGGAGGGTTCCGAGGTTGGGTAATCTTAACGTATATCACCCCCGGATAAACCTTTTTTACCCTCGGATTTAAACCCCCAGGGACCGAAAGTGGGTGAAATCGCGTTTTTTTCACTAAAAGGCCTCGAAGTCCCACTTTGCCTGACAGGAAATGAATTCTGAGGCCATTTCCTCATTCGTAGTGTCCGATTCTAGGGTGTAGGTCCCTTTTCCGGATATTTAACCCAGAAAAAGCAGTTGCAGGGGTGTAGCATTTTTTGGAAATCGACACCAGAAGTGGTAGAGGTCTGAAAATTGGTGTGGTGATCCAGACCGATGCCCCGACCGAGGACTCGATGTAAAAATTCGGAATTTCCGGTCGCTTGGGGTTCGGATTGGGGCACATGTGCATTTTTAAGCTATCATTTTTTTAAAAATTATCAGCTCCTTTGCGGAACTTTTTCTCGCGGCTAACCCCCTAAATCATCCCCTGGGAGTCGCGTGGTACCCTTGATATTTCTCTGCGACCACCGGAAGTGGGTCAGATGGCACCACGAAGTGGATTTGACATTGACCTTGACCTCTAAGGGTCAAACCAAGGTCACCACGCGACTCACAGGGATCGATTTAGTTTATAAGGCCGCGACCTCAAGGTCGTCAGAATCAACTAGGGGCGAAAGAGTTACCCCCCCTTTGCCCACAGTTATTTTTCACCATCAAATTGACTTTCTGAGTGACTTTTTCTCCCTAAAGGTCCTCCGATCGGCCCAAAAGTACGTGGCCAGGTAGAACGTACCTCCATTTGTTCTTCATTTTTTAAAATCTCCAGTCAAAAGTCGCGACCTTGACCCGCTAGGGGCGCCGGAAGTTATGCGGTTTTCGGCCCCTGGAGGCCAAACTAATTAAGATAGAACCCTCGGGTCTTGACCTGTCGACTTACCGTCATGACCCGCATGACATCAAGAGGCCAAGGTCATATGAAAGGGTCAAGGTCATCCAAAGAACTACATACACGCGTGTTCCGGGGTCTATGTTTCGATCCCAGGGCCACGTGGCATGTCAAAGGTCATGAACGTGGATGGACACATAAATGACCTTTTATCTAAGACATTGACCTTTGAACTGACATTTGACCTTGAGGTCGAAAAATCCCCAAAACTTTAGGTACCGTCCGGAAATTCTTCAGAGAGGTCACGGTCGAGGTCATGGTCACGACCCACAAGGACTTTGACCGAGCAGTCCAAGTTGGTCAAGGTCATGACCCTGGCTGACATAGAAAACAAATCACCTTTAATCTCACCGAAGTTTCACCGAGGTACGCGCATCCCCGTCTGTAAACGCCTCGAAGGGTGCCCGGGCGGGTTTCGAGGCTTGGTAATGGATAGGTGTTTCCACCCCGACAAGTCGCTGGGTCATTTCAAAATGGACGCCCGGCGATCGGAAGTAGGCGAAACGGCCCCATGAAGTGACGTTTGACCTTGACCTTTAAGGGCCAAGTGGCATGGAAAGGGTCATGACATTTGATTGACACACCTATGACCTTTCATGTGAGACCTTGACCGTTGATCTGATATTTGACCTTGAGGTCGAAAAATTACCAAAACTTTAGGGACCGTCCAGAAATTCCGCAGAGAGGTCAAGGTCACGACCCATAAAGCATTTGACCGGGTCGCCCATGTGGATCTTGGCCTAAGTTTGCATACAAAAATCGGATTTTGTCTCAGCGGCTCAATTTTTTTACGATTCGACTGAAAATTTAATACAACCTGCGCATGACCCCGCGCAGGCTTGTTAATTAAGACGAATCTAAATAAAATGAGCCCCTGAATACAAAATCGGGTCTCAGCGGCTGAATTATTATTCAATTCGTCTGAAAAATTAATACAACCTGCGCATCAACCACGCGCAGGTTGTATTACATTTAGGTACCTTTCAGAGATTCGGCAGAGAGGTCAAGGTCAAGGTCACGAGCCACAAGCCCGTAGACCGGGACGTCCTGGTGGGTCAAGGTCATGACCTAGTCTGACCTCCCCGATATAGTTAAAAGGTCAACTTCAAACTCCCGAACTTTGGGAATTTGACCAAACCGGAAGTTGATGTCCTGTGTTACCCCCCCCCCCCAAATCGACCCTTGCACGTCACGTCAGGATCTCGGATTTTTTCTGCGGTCACCGGAAGTGGGTTAAAATTCGAAACAATGTTCCGTTTTTGGACAATTTTTCTAAAAATTTGATACAACCTGCGCGTGGGTAATGCACAGTTCGTATTAAATTTTCAGAAAAATCGTCTAAAAATTGAGCCGCTGAGAGGAAATTTGAGTTTTGGGTGCATAAATTCGAGAAGCCATGATTGTCACTCTGCCACGTGCCCGATATGGAAGAGAGGGGTTCCAACTTTTACTACGACGAAGGGAGTCGTCTGCGCTATCGATTCCGCCCATAACATCTGGATTCGAACTCATAGGGGCAGAGATATATGGCCGCAAACATGGCCCCTCGTTTTGGGAAACCATGTTTGCCACCCTGCCACGTGCCCGATTTTAGATAATGGGGCCCAAAGTTTTGATACGACAGAGTGCGTTGTCCGGGCTATCGATTCCGCCCAAAACATCTAGATTTGTGTCAATAGGGGTCAAGATATAGGGCCGCAAACGTAGCTCAGGCCTAAACTTAAAAAAGTGACTTTTGGTGCCGAGGATCGGTAAGCCATGTTTGGTCGCCGACCACATCGCTAAAAAAAAGGCTATATTCAGGGAATATTGCCCAAAAAATGTGTTCCGATCGATCCGGAATTGGGTGACCCGATAGATCGACCCCACATTTGTTCTTCATTTTTTTAAAATCGCCAACCAAAAGTCGTGACCTTGACCTGGTAGGGCCCCCGGAAGTAATTCGGTTTTTGCCACCTAAGGGCTAATCTAATAAAGTCGTGGGTATAGATCCGGGCTGACCGTGTGGGTCACTCTGGACCCAGATTGGGGGCGTTCGTCAAGGTCATCAGATCGGATCAGAACTCGGTGACCTGATAGACCGACACAATATTTGTTCTTCATTTTTAAAAATCGTCAATCAAAAGTCTTCATCTTGATCCGCTGTGGGCCCCGGAATTAATTTCGATTTTTGCCGCTAGCGAGCCCCAGATGAGGTCACGCCCACTAAACTTTGACCTATGGACATGACCTCTTCTTCTGCATGACCTCAGTAGGTTATCTTGAAGGTTCATGGTCATCGATTCATGGGCCGAACTTCGCACTGAAACAGGGTCTGTACATTTTGCTGGGCGAGGGGGGGGGGGATTGGTTGAAGTATCTGCTCTGATAATTGTGCCAATCACTCCTCTGGAATGGGTTCGGGCGTGGTCATCTTGAAGGATCAAGGTCATCGATTCATGGGCCGAATTTCGCTCTGAAACAGGGTCTGTACATTTTGCTGGATCGGGCGTATCGATAATCCAGCTTTAAACCGGGTCCGTAGCCAGGGGGGGGGGGACTAAGCCGCCATAAAAATCAAATTAGCCCCCCCAAATATTTTGCTAACAATAATTTTTTCTTAGGTTTGTTCTTAGCTCAGCCCCTCAAAAAAATTCTGTAGCCCCCAAAAATTTTAAAAGCTGGCTACGGGCTCGCTTTAAACAGGGCGAAAAGGGGAAAAGTCGATTTTTTAGTTCCCTCTGGAAAAAAACCCCATATAACTCAGTCCCTATTGCTGGGCGAGGGGGGGGGGATTGGTTGAAGTATCTGCTCTGATAATTGTGCCAATCACTCCTCTGGAATGGGTTCGGGCGTGGTCATCTTGAAGGATCAAGGTCATCGATTCATGGGCCGAATTTCGCTCTGAAACAGGGTCTGTACATTTTGCTGGATCGGGCGTATCGATAATCCAGCTTTAAACCGGGTCCGTAGCCAGGGGGGGGGGGACTAAGCCGCCATAAAAATCAAATTAGCCCCCCCAAATATTTTGCTAACAATAATTTTTTCTTAGGTGTGTTCTTAGCTCTAATTTCAGTAAAAGTACCCGGCAAAACTGGAATTTAGGGTAGGTGAGTACCGGATCTACAGACGTTTTCACTCGAATATCCTTAATAACTTTTTCCATTTTGTTACCCTCTGGAAAAGCCCATAACCCAGCCCATAAGGTCGGTGAGCTGACGGTCGGGTACGTGAACATCTCTTACTCCAGATATTGAATGCTTCTGTGACAGTAGCGACTTTCCCCCCTATAAATCCACCCCTTATCCCGGATATTCAATGCTTCTGTTGAAAACAGCGAATTTCCCCTATAAAACCAATCTCTTACTTCAGATATTTAACGCTTCTGCTGGAAACAGCGACTTTCTCCTATACAACGCATCCCTTACTCCAGATATTGAATGCTTCTGCTGACAGTAGCGACTTTCCCCCTATAAAATCCATCCCTTACTCTGGATCAATGCTTCTGTTGAAAAGAGCGACTTTTCCCTATAAAATCCATCCCTTACTCCAGATATTGAATGCTTCTGCTGACAGTAGCGACATTCCCCCTATAAATCCACCCCTTATCCCGGATATTCAATGCTTCTGTTGAAAACAGCGAATTCCCCCTATAAAACCAATCTCTTACTCCATATATTTAATGCTTCTGCTGAAAACAGCGACTTTCTCCTATACAACGCATCCCTTACTCCAGATATTGAATGCTTCTGCTGACAGTAGCGACTTTCCCCCTATAAAATCCATCCCTTACTCTGGATCAATGCTTCTGTTGAAAAGAGCGACTTTTCCCTATAAAATCCATCCCTTACTCCAGATATTGAATGCTTCTGCTGACAGTAGCGACATTCCCCCTATAAATCCACCCCAATGGGCGTGGATTTAGGGCGGGGGCGAATATGTCTCTGTCCCCCATTGATTTTGATCGCCAGATTTCCAGGTTGATATCAGCATGAATGTCCCGTTCTGAAGGCTATCTAACAAGTTCCTTGGGTCTCGCCAGTTACTGATCTTCATGATATCTCCATCCTGTCAATTTTTTCCATATCGTCATCATATACCCCTAGTTGCAACTTTCATTGAAATAACACTGTTAGCCTACCGTAAGCTGTTCGTAACTTATATTTTGTTTTGGTAATGAAATGTTCTAAGTTCCAGTGTTCGTTCGCCCTTCCCCTCCCCAAGTTAGGACACATCCACACCCTGTAGTAATTGTCGATTGTTTAACCATTTATCAAGATCTATGTCACCAGTGACTCATAAATGGTTATTGGGACATGTCTATTGTTCTTGTAATATGCTTGTATTGTGTTCTAGGGGTTAACCAAGGTTCGCTCTTCTAAACTACTTCATTAAGGCATCCAAACTCTTCATATTAGACAATCCTGGATAGAATAGACTTGTTAACATAACAAAAGAAAAGACCAGTTGAACCTAATGAATTACACACAATGTGACTGGGATGGGATGGGAAGGGGTCAGATAAATTTTGATTTCCTCGATTAAATTACTGAATTCACATTAGCCAGCCCTTAATTGTTATGACAACTAATCGGATTGGTAGAACGGAATAAATTAAGATTGTCTATTTATTAGAGACATATATTTATTGACAAATTTGGTTAATCAATTACTGCAAAAACAATAGAGATCTATTCCCCCGAAGTTAATTAGATCATTTTGTGCAACCCGAGAACTATTTTTAACTGGAAATACCGTAGCCATTTCTTATGACCCTGAAAAAATAAAATTATAGACTGAAAGTGTTTATTGTACGTTTATACCATATCACATAAACCCATGGTGTTGCTAGAGCAAGGGGTCGTGTTACAACTCTTCACCCATCTCTGTAAATTATATTTGCTTGCATTATATTATATTAATCATGCTTGCTCCCATTGACCAGTAGTGGCGTTGTGTAATATGCATTGTGGCAAAGGTTAAAGTGGTTTTAATTAGTTTGATATTTTTAATATTTTTCGGACTGTTAATAATGAATCATCACCCCCAAAATATGCAAGAATTAATAAGCTTGATAAGGTCATATGAAAACGTTTAGATATTATGGACGCGAGGAGGAATGTTTACCGCCCACTCAACGCGAACGAGGCCATTCCAGGACGGATTTTTTATTTTAATAATTCAGTGCTAGTTAGTAGTGGAACGAAACCGAAAAGTCCCAAAGGAAACTCGATTCCACACATCACTGGACTGGGTTATGTGATAGCCCCCCCCCCCTCCCGAGTACTTGATACTATATATTTATCAGCAGAATATCTTCCAGTGTAGACTGAAAATTGACAAAATTCAAAAATAATTCTAATGGCATTAATCAGGATTTAGCGACCAGTTGCAAGTAACCCGTGCTTTCTATATGTATGTATGCACCAAATGGTAACTATTCAAGCTAGTGGTATTTTTTGACAGCTGGTAACACGCCAAACTTCATTTGGAACTACAATAAATCAGCAATCTACGTGTATATCAAGGTATTGAAACGGGGTTTACGTCCCACCTTTATTTTATGATTATGGGCTTAGATTGCCCTATAAAATCGGTAGTTTAAGATAGAACGAAAGTAATGAATGTTTATTTGTGATTACAAGGCGTGTTTTTAAAGACCCACCATTTTGGAATGTTAAATATAGAGTTTATTTTGGTTCACACGTTTTTAAATCAACCAATTCTTACTTAAATCAACTTAAATCTTACATGTTCTTGTTTATTTCGCATTATCTTTTTCGCACTTGAGTTTCGCCATAAGGTGTTTTCGACCAGGAAGTGGGCCCCAAGCGCTACTCATCTTGTTGTTCACGTTGCCGTTGTTCTTCTTGGGATGGACACACTTCGAAAAAAGCCAAAGGCTCTTCCAATTCAAGTTTGAAACTTGGACAATTGCGCATCGACATGACGTTACAAATCCAAGATGATGGTTCGGTTCTTGTTTAGAGTTAGGTGTTCTTAATTGCATGAGTCTTTGGATGAACATATTTCAAATATTTGACACTTTAGAGTTATGTGAACGCTCTTTCTGGTTCTGCTTTAATAAAAACAAAAACCTTTGTTGGCGCGTGAGACAAGGAATACAAACAGGCGTGTGTATTTGTCCAAATCTGCATTATTTACAAATTCAACATGCATTCTGCTTATGTCGTATCGTGGGTCTAGATTTTTTACAAATTGTGTATCGACATTATGGTAAGATTTCTCCCCGTCCCCCTATCTCGCGTATCGGAAATCCTGTATGGCACTAAATGGAGCTTGCACGCGACACTTATCTTTCTTTACACCACACCTAGCATTATTGTACCACGCCTCGTGTATCTCGTGCATATTATGAATAACGTTATTAATAGTAACATATTTAATACAAATTTGTTAATCACCTGTTACTAATAGTGGACTGGTCACCCGAGGTCAACCATAGCATTATGATATTAATTCACTATTCCCTATAATATCATATATGCATATTACATGGATTTAATACCTGATAAATGGTCACATAAGGTCAATCGGTCATTTCACCGTTAGTGTTGTTTGAAATATCTTATCAATGTGGTCATGGCGTAGTGAATTGTTTTTAAATTAAAAGGCACTTTCGTACATTCCTGATGACAATACCTCTCCATGCCGTATTCGTATCACAACCTAGTTGGAATTCAAAGAACGCCGTTATTACACAATCTTCGTTCATAATTAGCAATTTTCTTTAGACCAAGGGTTCTCAAATACTAAAATTGTATAAAATCATGTCATCGTTATGTCATCAGCTACTGCTAATGATATATTCAGTCTAGGCAAAAGGGCGCCTGCCCCCCCTCCTTCGTGGGCTTATTGAAATAAAATTAAACGATGTGTTAGTCCCGAAATGACCTAGTGTGTGTCAAGTGGGCGTTACCCCCCGTCCCCTCTCTAGGAAAAACTTAATCACACAAATTAAAGCAAAACATTGAAATGGTGTTATATTTTTCTGTACCAATCAGGCTAAAAGCCTTTTCATGCGATTTTTGAATGTAGATATAGTGGTATTTATTTGAATGTAGATATAGTGTATTTATTTGAATGTAGATATAGTAGTATTTAAAACAATACCTGTCTAAACAACAAGATGTATCTATATAGAATATATAAACCAATACATATGTATATTAGTGGCTAGGCTATATGACCTCATTTATAACATATATGTAAAGAATTTGTATAAATAAACATATTGCTCTGTCAGAGTAAACAATTGACCAATGTGACATACTGAGTCGTCACTAACCAGCAGCTACTGACGATTAGTATATCACCCAATAAAACATTCTACAGTATGTGTGATAATTTTTTTTTTTATTAAAAATGAACTATTTTTCTTTTAATTGACCTTAATGGAAACACTGCGTCATTAAAAAAGACATTGTAATTGTTGAAATGATGTATCACTACGCCATAATGTAATCAGGTTCAGTAAAAGTAAAATCTATAGCGAAGAATTATATTTATTTATTTGTGCCTGTAAGAAATGATTGGGTGTTAAATAAAATTTTCCACTCGTCTTTTTTGATGTAAAAGAATATCAACACTCGTCGATAAAGAAAAAAACCCTTTTGATATAAAACAAGACGAGTATAGAGTAGGAGATTCTCTATTTCTTCCTTCTCGAATGCTAGATATAAAGCGGTGTCTGGATAAAATCAAACTTTTATTTTATAAATTACCCTTCGTTATCAAGTACAGGGTCATTTACTGTATAAAACTCTAAAGGAGCGTGAATCGATTATAAGGTCACCCAACTAAAAAAATGAACCCAATTC